>OX439008.1:31204821-33809821 GCA_949316495.1 Amphiduros pacificus | reverse complement strand
AATCGGTTTTGGCTTGGTACTTGGGAGGGAGATGTGAAAATATATTACTTTTTAAAAAATGATCTCATTAAATAAAAAGATCAAAGTATATCAATATATATATATATATATATATATATCAGTCTCATCAGTCATCAGACTTTTATTTTAATTTTACCAAGTCATTTACCGGTATATCTTTTTCTTCAGTTTGGCCAAGCTATGTAAATCTTTCTTCAAATTTGGGCAAACTACTTTGATCAATTTCTTTAAATTTGGCCTAGCCATATAATTTATTATTTAAAATTTGGTCAAGGAAAATAAATCTATTTCTAAATGAATTAGTTTTCCATTATTATCTTTTTTTTACCAACTAATTTGTATGTGAATTTTAGGTTTTTGTTTTTGGAGTAATTTTTTGCTATATTTACTATTATTGTGGAGATGAACCATAGCGCACACATGTGAGACTACCCATCCGTTAGTTCCCTGCTAATCTATTATTATGCAAATGAGATGCCCCGTACATGACATTATAATGAACTCAGAGTGAGTAGAACCCGTAGCACTCCAGTATGGATCATATTGCTCACTATAATTTGAAGAAATTCACTTCTAAACAACAATAACAAACCTGGAATCTCGGCATTATTGATTAAGAGTGCCGACTCCTCTCCCAGGTGAGCTTTGCAGTTTTTTTGCATTTTTGTTTGCTTTAGAATTTCAAATGTTTATTTTGGATGCGGGGGAGAGAGGGAGCGTAATCTAGGGCAGGTGACAGGGTGAGTCAGGTGGGGGTGGACATTCCAAAAAGGGGTCACAGGGTGAAGATTCCCACGTTTAAGTCCAATTTACTGCTGAACTTTAACATTGCACATTCACCATAGTCATGTGATAGTAGGGTGTTGTGACTTTGATGCTCCTATTTTCTAAGTTTGTGGCATACAGCAATAAAGCAGTGTTATAAGGTGAGTTGTGGACAGAATGTGTGGCCTGTCACCCCTTGTGACAAGTGAGATGTTCCCATCAGGGACGCATTAAGATGGGCATGATGAAGACAGAGGCTGCTGCAGAATGCCAGGTCTACTAAGCTCCCTGTCAATTGTCTGAGCATTGTTGTGTCAACAAAACACAACTTGCACTTCACAGAACTGTATTGCCCACTTAGAGGCAAACCCCAAGTGTCAGAAAGGTCGCAAAGCTGGACAATGCCCAATCATTAAGTAAAGCATTACCTCACAAGTAGGTCACCAGAAATAATACACACTGGCAATAATGGCAAGAAACCCGCTTTGACCCGTAGCAGGCACATAGCAGGCATGCATCAATAGTACTATTTGGGCCCCCTGTGTGTATATTTATGTCCTGCCGGGGTTGACGTGGGAACTCTAGTGTGACGCCCCGGCATGGGGATAGTAAGCTTTTTTGTTTCGGGGCCACCTCATGTAGACGTTTTGAACATGTACATGCCATAATTAGGGTAAATGCTGCCCAGACATTGTGTGGAGGCCTAGAAACATGCAACAGGATGCAAGCGGAAGTTAACATGGATATGTAGGCATCAAACGCTTTCCACGGGCGACTTTAATGCAACCAGAAAGATGCTCGGAAGAAACAGACTCCGGGCAAGCAGGATGAGGTTCCGCAGACGTAACAGGAAATATTATCCTATTATTTTTCAGTCATCTCGGAAATCCGCCCTCCTCACAGCAGCCAAGAAGGCGAGGTTAAAAAGCAACCCGTCAAGAGTGCGATTTGCTGAGGCTGTCATTGTCAACGGGGCCCCTGTCATATCTGTAAGTTGTACTTTCTTACTGCTTCTTGTTTGTTTTGGACGCGATATACTTGCAGGGAAATTGTTAAAAGTTGAGGAAATACCATCCAAAGTTAGGGGTATATGTATAAAGCAGCATAAAACTTTAATGGCAGCTTTAAAATATGCAAACCACAAATATTCCCAAGTAAAATAAACTCTCCTTGACAATGAAATAAATACCACAAACTGTTCCCCTTTATTTATTCAGGAACTTATGTAAGGAATTTGATCAGTCAAATAGCACTGGACCACATTTTGACATATTTTACAATAACAGGTTAACAATCATTCTAGTAGACTAGTAATTTTGCTTCAAAATTTACTCCTCTTTTATCCTTCAGTTTGTTCAGTATTTTGGGACTGAATGACCTTTAATCAGTTAAATCTGAAGGTAAAATCACATCAAATACAGACACAACAACCCAATTAATTGAGTATGTACCAAAGTCCTCAAGTCAATGTTTATTTTAGGCATTAGAAGCTTAGGAAGCAATCCTCACATATTTGGAGGTCATGTAGAGTATAGGAGAAATATAATAAATGGACCTGTGGCACCCCAATGTGTATAGTGGGTGTTCTCTGCCAGATTACATGCAGGCACCAGGACATCATAAACAGGTGGCAAACACACATACACCTGCTTCACCACCAGGGGACCATTGTTTTCATAATCAGACTCTTTGAAAATTAGTTCCCCTATGATTTTAACAATATCAAATAATCTCTATTATGCTAAATAAATAACATGTTTTAGTTGGTAATTTACATGCAGTCAGTTTTTTTTGTTATTATAACAAAAAAAATTGTTGATTGTACTTTAGATGAATGACCCCTTAAAAATACTATAAAAGGTTTTAGTATATGAACCTGAAATTTGTTTACAAGTATTCTTGCAATTTACTTTTACAAGGGTTTTAATTATTTGTTTTTTAAGGGGTTCAAATGTAAATAATTTCAAACAATTGCCAATTACAAATATGAATTGATAAAAAATTGCTTTAAAAGGGGGGAAATATATATATTTTATAACAATGAGAATGAGAAAAAAATTATTTCAAAGATGCCCAAATTTCCAGGTTATGTATGGTTGTTTATATCTGAATGTAGAATATTGCATGTTCTACAAATTTGAGTTCCCATACATTATCCCATAACACAGGGAATAAATTGTGAAGAAGGAGAAGGATTGGCAGTTGAGACCTGAGTGGTATATAAATGTTGCTTGTCATGAAAGTTTGTCGTGATACGAGCGGGGGACACAGGGATAGCTATGCCAGGCATTCCCGGGAATAAGGCCGCCTTTGACAAGGGCATAGGAGGCCACACTGCTTTATTAGATCTAGCCAGCGAGCATATAAAAACAGTGTCAATATTATATGCAAAAATGTATATGTATTTTGTATTGTTTTATATTATCATATATTGTCAAAGTAGACGTTTACAAATGTAAAATTTTTGCTGGGTTTTGATAGATTTCAAGAAGAACAGATTGTTGGTATCCTTATTGGTCCAAACATTATGGTAATATTTGTCTTGTAACTTTGCTGTGGGATATAGAGATTGTGAAAGCTTTCTTCAGTCATTATTCCTCATGTGGCTATTGGCAAACCATAATTTCTATAACTGGATGTCTCATGCAGGGGGCAAATTATTAAAGGAAATGATATATCCTAAGATATTAAAATCTAAAAAATCAGTATGAAAGATAAAGTTGATATATAAACATTTGGCTGCAGTTATCATGAAAATAAATATTGGTTCTTGACGGGACAGGGGAATATTATGTGAAGTACAAAAGTGTTAGTAAAATTTCTCAGTTAAAGTTCAAATTACCATCACTCTTTCTGAGTAGCAAGATTTACGCACCAAAACAAATAATATAGATAGAAAATGTCACCAGGTCTACTTATGACAGTTAAATGATTTGCTGCTGAATAGCTAATGGTGATTATTATGGGATGTATTTGCATCTGTTGGCTGGACCAGCTTGCGAGGGCTGTTACATCGTGTACACATGGGTGTCAATAGTTGTGTAGATGCAGTATATGAACAAAACATCACACAATATCTGACTGTTTTGGTTGTAATATGGCAAGGTCATTTGTTTATTGAAGTCACTTTTTGATAAATGATTTGTTCACTCATCTGTGGGTCAGATAATAATAAGTAAAAAAAAAATGATAATAATAAGTAAAAAAAATTGTATTGACATCATGACAGTAGTGATTCTAATATATCTAGAGAGAAAAAAAAACAATAAAAGAATTTTATGGCAGATTATAATTTGCATTTATTATACACCAATACTTCAGGTTTTTCCTTTCTTATGTTTTGAAAACACATGTCTTGAGTGTATGAGAACCCCATGATTGTTGCTAGATTTAATACTTTAAAAAAACAAGGTCCAATATTAGCGGGAAAAGAATTAATTGTACCGTATTAGAACATATCAGATTGTTCAATATCCATAAAATATATATTTTTCAGTCAATTATTATTTCGTATTGAAAAATATATTTTTGTAAATAATTTGTTGAGAATTTTCTAATGTAATTAGATATACCGGTAAATATCAATGTATCTTTTCAGCCTTCCACTCATGAGAGCTACATCCCCTTCATGCCGAATGTGCTAAAAGTATTCCTTGAAAATGGGCAGACTAAGTCCTTCAAGTACGACAACAAAACCACCGTGAAGGTAGCTCAATATTAGTCTGACAATTCATATAATATTATGAATTAAAAACCTAAAATATCATTTCATATTATGAAAATAAGCATTCTTAACTTTCAAGTAAATCTTGTTTGTAAAATACACATCATCCAACTTTTTTATTCACTTTTTTTCATCTAATTATTTTTGTTGGAAATATGATTGTAATTCATTTTCATTGACCTTGTCATTTTCATGAATTGACTTTGAAAGATTATTTGCTGCTTTTCTTACAGGATGTGATGAACTCTCTACAAGAGAAGTTAAGTATATCATGTATCGAACACTTCTCATTGGTGCTTCAGAACATGAGGGATCCTACTCACAACAAGATGGCGCTGCTTCTAGACCACGAAAGCCTCGCTGAGGTAAAATCCCCTTTACCTCAATGTGCAAAAATACAGATTTATTAAAAGATAAATTTAGTTTATTCTAAACATACAAAGCAAATTTCAGCTTACTTCAAGTTTGATCAAGTAGAATTAGTTGTAAATGTAAACAAACTTTTACATTTTGGTTTGTGTGTGTTCTTTGATTGGGTAGTCCATTTGTTTCAGTATTGTTGCCAAGTTACGCAATCCATGCTTTATGTGATTTTAAATGCCAACAGTTTGAATATAAAATTTCTCTTCATACAAATGTTTTACTTTAAAAAGCCTCTCCTGTTTTGAACAGGCCTTTGAATTTGAATCATAAAGATAATTTTATCAGGCCTTTGACCATTAATGTCCCAAGGTTATTTCATAATTTAATAATCTGAGAAGCAAATGTTATCTTTATTTGACATATAATTGTATATAATCAAGCATGCATACTTCACAGATGTTTTAAGTTCAAATGTGACTCTTTAACTCCTAATAACAACATTTAACCCCTGATTTTGTGTTGCGCTCTGTTGCTTTGGGGGTCACAGATCCTGGTACAGGGAAGTGTCTCATTATAGCATTCCCCCTGCTCCACACATGTCACTGTGTGGCAACACACTCAGAAAAAACATACCACAAATGGGCTCGAAATGCTACTATTTGCATAATTTATAACATTTACTACTACTATGATTTCTTTTGATGGTTTTTTTGTCTGTAATTTACAACAGGTCATCACTGCAGCACAGACACATTACATAATGTCATATTAACATAATCGCATTTCATTGGTTTGGTTATAACGTTATTAAAATATTTTGTGGTTCCCAGAGAATTAATACTTCAAATATCACATGGGCACATGCAACAAGATCAAGAAATGTTCACCCTTTTAGATAGCATTCTTATAACACAAATCTAAGGAATAGAATTTGTGATATTTTACATTTTATCATAATAGCCCATTTCTTGCTATAGGGAAAGAAAAAAAAATTCAAATGTTGCTTCACAAGCTTAAAGGTACTGTTGTATTTTCAGGTGGCATCCCGGCCTGGCTCTCAGCATTTCAAGTGTTTATTTCGTTTGACCTTTGTGCCAAAAGATGCCTATGACCTTCTGAGGAAAGATGCCACAGCCTTTGAATATTTCTTCATGCAGGTGAGTTTCTGTGTGAAGAAATGATAGCAATATTTCAGGGCCATTTCACACAAATGCTGATTAATAAACCACATAGAATCATCATGTTAAGCACCATGAGTGCATTGTCTCTTGAAATATTATATTAACATTGAAATCTCTGAAAGCATATCCTTAGCTTATAACATATGCTTTGTTTCTCTTTATTACATGGGCAGTATATTGTTAAGTGTTGTATGTTAACGAAAGGCGTACCTTACAAATCTGGGGAAAAAAATCACTGATGGTTTCTCTGTATTTTCAGTGTTCTAATGATGTGGTTCAGGGACGATTTGCTTCCGAGTTGAAATATGACATTGCGCTACGTCTAGCCGCCCTTCACATCCAGCAATATGCCATTTGTAACAACATGCAGGGTAAACTCACCGTTAAGAGCATAGAGTAAGTTATCAGGGTAAACTCACCGTCAAGAGCATAGAGTAAGTTATCAGGGTAAACTCACAGTCAAGAACGTAGAGTAAGTTATCAGGGTAAACTCACCGTTAAGAACGTAGAGTAAGTTATCAGAGTAAACTCACAGTCAAGAGCATAGAGTAAGCTATTAGGTTTAACGGCAACTTCAAATGATTTATCAAAATATATTAATTTTAACCTTGTATATGGCCACCTGTTTTATCATCAGTATATGAATGCATTGATACATTATCAAAGTTATTTTTGATACATTATCAACATTATTTTAAATCAACTGTGTAAGATAAGTTGCCCTTTTTCACAGAAAAGAGTGCGGGTTGGACCGATTTGTGCCAAATTCCTTGTTAGAGTCGATGAAGGGGAAGGAGCTGCGTAAGATGATCAGCCACTACATGAAGTCCAACCAGAACATGACAGCGCCGGGCCAGAAGCAGCTTACCGCCCTACAAACCAAACTGCACTACATGAAAATCATCTCAGAACTCAGGTCCTTTGGAGGAAAATGCTTCATCGCAACTCTAGTGGTGAGTGATAATATGTTACTTGTATTGAGAAGAGCTCCAGATACATTCTTATTTGATCATAGTTATGTTTGTGGTTATGTTCATAGTTATATCCATAGTCTATTTCATAGTTCGGTTCATAGTTTGCTGAGTAGCAAGTTTTAATATCTCTGACAATTTTATGGTAGGGTATTGAGAGACTTGAAAGTTTTTTCCTTTTTTTGTGGCAGAAATGCATGACATTTTCAGCTTGACAAGAGGTGTAGATATTTAGAAATCCCTCCATGTTATTGAAAATATACATTTATTCATTGTTCCAATATCATGGCTGTGTTTTTCTGTTCATGACTTTTCATAATGTATGTTAAAGAGGAGAGTTTACTGTTTCAGTGCAAAATATTCTATGGAATGGTTTTGGTAAGTTGTAGGCAAACTAAGACTACTCACACAGCGTGCTGCTAAAACACAATTCTTTACTCCCTTCTGACCTCCTCATTCAGATTGAGAGATTTGTAAATATTGTCACAACTGCAACAGACTCTCATATTTGATTTGACAAAAATCTCAAAAATAAAATATAACAAAAAACAATATATTATCATCATCATATTTAAGAATTTAATGAATTAAGATTAACAAATCATTTAGATATAAGTGCTAACAATCTACCTGACATAGGAGGTTACCATGGTTATATATGAGTCAAAGGAAATTATTAAGTGATTTAATTACTACCAGAAGAAAAAGATCTCAACATGTTTGGTATGAAAATAAAACATTATATTGATTCTCAAACCAGCATGTTGCTTTAATACTATATAGATAAATATAACAACCTAATAAAGGACACCCTCACCCTGCATTTATATCACACAGGTATATAAAGGACACCTCTACCTTGTGGAAACCCAGGGCAGTGATCAAAACAATGATAGAAACCTACTAATTTAATGTACTCAAGATATTAATCATGATTTGACTACTACCATAATGAGAAGTAAGAGGAATGAGTTTTGTTTGCACATGGAAGTTGAACAGATTAATAATATTGACATTTTCATTGACTTTATGAAAGAAAAAATCCATTATGAATTGTGAAATAATATCTTTTTTTGGATTCTCCAAAAAGAATGAATAAAATATGATTCTCTTTACTTCTTGATTGATTGATAGTACATAGTACTGTATATTCAAATGTATTGATATATTTATTGATAATAATATGTCATTATACCATATTCATCCTAGGAAATGCCCCAGAACTAACAAGAGGCTCCATCCAATTTTCGTTCTTCACTAAAGCTCATATATTAAAATAAAGAAATAGAGTTTTAATCAGGATTTTTTTTTCAAATTCCATTCTCTAAATAAGAAAAAAAATATGTTATATATTTTAAAAGAGACATTTTTTGTTAATTAAGACGCTTAGTGAGATTATTGGGTTCCTCAAGGATGAATATGGTGATGTTGGGGTGAAGGGTGTCCGAGCTTCAGCATGTCAAATGTATATAATATGATATCTATCGCAAATATTAATGTCGGACCTGTCAATAAAACTGGACCCGTCAATATAAGTTGGCATTTTTTGTTTGCTGCAACACACCCAGCTGTGCTTAAGATAGTATGAAATCCCATTTGGAATTATTACAGTCAAATTAGTATCAATTTCTGTTGCGAAGTGTTTGATTTGATTAAGTCACATATGCAAGATTTGATGGCTGCAAGGAGTTTAAGTTTGCTTTTTGTGCCAATCAAATCATTGTTTTCCTTGTCGTTTGATTGCATCAAAGAAGAATCCGGTATATATAGACGCTGAGTTGTGTACATATCAGAATGCGAGTCCTGTAGAGCAGAACATGAAATTGAGGCGATGTGTTTGTGTTACAGGAGAAGAAGACGGAAGCCATGTTACTAGTGGGACCAAGATGTGGCGTCTCTGTAGTCATCAATATCAAGAATAACACAGTAAGCATACACTTCCTCCTGGATTTTATACCCGTATTATTCTATGGGTTCTTCCCTTGGATTTCCTAAAACATTTTTTATGGGAATATACTAATCAGAAGAATGTTCAATATTACAATTACAGTATATGTCAGAAATTAAATGTATGAGAGACCTGACCAATAAACGATTCCAAAGGTGAATTCTGTGATAACTTTATTTCGTAAAATGAAAAGATTTATCAGTATGAAACATAAATTTAACCTGGTTCACAGACAAAATTTATGCCTAGCAGATTGCACTTAGTAGAGTCTTCATATGATACCCTATAAAGTATGGGATGATGATATTTATGATTTATATGTTATTCTTGCAGCTGTCGACCCTAGCAGAGTATGAACAGATTGACAGAATGACCATCACCAAGGAATCCGATACAATGCAGCAAGTCCATCTCCATCTCAAAGACCAATCTGTAAGTACTCCATAACTGCCACCAGGTGGCACCACTTCACAATAAACCTTATGTCAACATATTAGAATCAGAGCCCAGGTTTCACAATCCTGTGATGATTCTGACTGAAGTCAAAACAAAGCTTTTGAGGTTACAAAATGTTCCCTTTAGAAACATACAATACATCCAAATTGTTATATGCATGTGGTATTGATGTGAGATATTTGTGATTTTTACTTCACATAAGGCAGTCTTCCATTTGATAAAGATCGACCCCCTGCCTGAATGATTCACCAGCTTCTCTCAGAAACTCCTGGCACACACTGTGACAGTTTAAACAGATGCATTTGTGAAAAGTTGCAAAATAGACAAGATTAGAAGATGAAACAGACGGCAAGCGCCAGTGATCAGAAATGCATACAGTGTAAATGATAACAGAGTAGGGGGGTGCTGTGTTATCACCCTCTTATCATGATAAGCTGGCTATCACCTGCTGAGCCCCACCCCCTCCAGACACTAGTTATGTAATATCTACTGTAGTATAGCTTTGGCACCAAACCATTGAAAACAGCAAGTGTCTGCCCCAGCTCAGCTGCTCATTATCCAGTTAGTCACAGATATGTGCTCCAATATATTATATGGGTGACTATATTTTTTATTTAACAATATATTATTATATCTATATACATGATATTGAGATGCTTTCGTTGGTGAATTTTTACTTGGCAGTGTTTTTATTTTAGTACCTATTTATGCAAATGATTAGACTATAATATTATCCGATAGGTTTTTTATATTTCATGGATTAAAATTTTAGTGTGAAATACCATACCACAAAACTGCTTGGAAAAATGATGAAATGGCAATTTTATTGATTCTGATTGGTAATATTTTTTCATCCCTCCTATATTTATTGGTTGACCCTTAATTCCAGCATTCTGCAGCAGACTTCTGTTCATCCCTATTTTCACACAGACACACACTCGCAGACTGTGGCTTATGTAATGTGGCTAAATGTTGCCTGTTGTGCTATTTTTGCAGATGTCCAGTGTGTCTATGCTCACAGACGAGGTGCATGACTTTGTGGCTCTGGTCGAGGGTTACTATCGACTCTTTGTGGAAAAGGAAGTATCATTGCTGAAGGAGGCTCCACCTGTACACAACAACAACTCAGACCCAGCAGGTCAGTAAAACTTAATTCTATCCATCATCCCAGAACGGTGGTATATATATGAGTGAAAGTTTTCAGTTAATTTTCCATGATGAAACCTGGAAGAGAAAAATGTTAAATATGGATCACAATGATTGATGTCATGGCCCAGGTAAAATCTGCAACAATTTAGGGATTAATTTAAGTTATCTCTGGCACATGGTTATTTGTATATTTTTCAAGTTGTATAATTTCAATAGGTGTCAATAAGGAGCAAAGAAAAACAAAATTAATAGCTCCTAAAAAATCTAGTTTCAAATTCAACACCATTTAAAATCATTTCTCACACCACCCACAACACAAGGTTAACTTGACGAAACATCATCAACACTAGGGGGAGACAGTAGTACATGTCATTCATTTACACTGAGAAAAGTGCAAATGACAGGATTTTGAAGAGTTTTTTGTGCATTTCCAATTATTCATGCACTTTTTGCATGTGGTTTTAAATGGTCAAGATGTCGATTAACAATCGGCTTATGGTTTACTAGGGAGAAAAAAATTATCTGAGAGATTGACTAGTTAGGGATGTATCCACCAGAGGGCTCTGAGGTAAAGTGGCTCATCATGCGAGGTGGTGATCGCTCATTGCATGTAGATAGCACTAAGTGTTTGTGAGCTGTTTGCACCGCAGCAAGCGGACGACCCTGATGACATTAACCTCACTATACCACACATGGGACGCCAGAGATCTCCTCACTCTCAATAACAAATGCACTCCTCCATATAAGGCTGGCCTTCTCTGCAGGTGGACAGCAGGAAGAATTTCAAACTGCTTTTATGATGCTTGTGCATCATATATAAGCCAAATTATTGAGAGATTTCACAATTTTTTTTTAAATATTACATAACAATAATAAATTGTTATGTGATATTAAATTTGTCCGTCTTAAATGTTTGTTTTTTAGATTGTATTTGATGCTGTCCATTCTCCTCATGTTATTGTGTCCACATTCAGGGTAATTTGTGTGAACTATTCATTGAGAGTATAATATCATCTTGAAGATTGGTGGCGGCATTAAGGTTGGGGATAGCTTGGGGTATTGCTTTGAGTGAGGTCTATAGTAATACATTAGGTCAATATTGAGAGTGCTCAGATTGGCCCCTGAATGCTTATATTGATTAGTAGCAATAGTTAATTACCCTCGGCAGCACCGAGTGACCCCCCCCCAAGTTACAAGTCACGCAGCATTCAGTGGATGAAATGAACGATGATTCGCAATCCAAATTCAATCCAAATGCATGCATGATAAAGGGCCTGAAATTCTCTCATTGTAAGTTTTATATACAAATATATATTTATGGATGTTGCACAATTGGTGTCTGAAGAACTATAAACAACAATTATGTCTTTTTTCACAAAAACATGAACCTTTTAAATTTCCCGTAGCAGATTATAATGACACGTGCACTGCATCTGATAAATAAAAGATGTGATCGATGCAGAGTGAGTGCATGTTGCAGACGGGAAGCATGGCAGTACTGTGATAATATCTCTGTAGCATGTTACACAATATTGAATGATGGAGACCCCTTTCATGGGATGCGGAGACGAGCCATGTGTAAGGAATGCTTAATGTAGCACATATCTCGCCTGAGATATCCCATCCTCATTGTCTTGCTGAAGACATTCAGATGCACATGTAGGATAAGAAAAAGTATTTAAAAATGGGCTTGTTATATTTCATTTATATTACTTCCGCATTTGTGGTTGGAAGAAAAAGAGAAGAAATCTGATACAGCTAGTTCAGGTTGCATGGAGATATTAGGCCTGAGAATGGCACACAATATTGCCCAGATATATTAATATCTGTCTGGCAGCTCTATATGACATCATCATATTTCACTCTTTCTTTTCTAAACTAATACTAATGCATATTGTAAAGTTTTATAGACGAAGTATAAAGTTGTTTTATCATCTTGAAAAATACAACTCATAGACAATTGACAGATATATATTATAACGACAAGCATTGAATCTTGTGATTACAGAAACAATCATAAATCTTCATATTACTCAAAATGTGTGTTTTTTCTTGAAATGAAGATTATTTGAGGACTGAGCCTCATTCTGGGATTTGCAATCCATCACTGCTTCAGCAGCTGATCGACAATCCTGTCACATCCTTATTATCGTAAAATGTGCTCAGCTCCATGCTAAATGGATATTACTGGATCTGACTGATGAAGGACAGAGGATTATAAAAGATGTGAATTATCTCCCCAATAGACTTTATGTGAGCAGAATTCATTGTGAGAGAGCTATAAATAGACCTGCATTGATTCCAAACTGGAGTCCACTCTAATAATTTCTGCAAGACATATATGCCTGAGGACACCTCCTGATTTCATCAGCCATTGTCTAGTATACCTCAGCCCCATTGTGTAGTATACATCATTGTCTAGTATACATCAGCCATTGTCTAGTGTACCTCAGCCCCATTGTGTAGTATACATCAGCTATTGTGTAGTATACATCAGTCAATGTCTAGTATACATATACATCAATGTAGTATACATCAGTCATTGTCTAATATACATCAGCCATTGTGTAGTATACATCAGCCAATGTCTAGTATACATATACATCAATGTAGTATACATCAGTCATTGTCTAATATACATCAGCCATTGTCTAATATACATCAGCCAATGTCTAATATACATATACATCAATGTAGTATACATCAGTCATTGTCTAATATACATCAGCCATTGTGTAGTATACATCAGCCAATGTCTAGTATACATATACATCAATGTAGTATACATCAGTCATTGTCTAATATACATCAGCCATTGTCTAATATACATCAGCCAATGTCTAATATACATATACATCAATGTAGTATACATCAGTCATTGTCTAATATACATCAGCCATTGTCTAATATACATCAGCCATTGTGTAGTATACATATACATCAGTCAATATAGTATACATCAGCCATTGTCTAGTATACATCAGTCAATATAGTATACATCAGCCATTGTCTAGTATACATCAGTCAATGTCTAGTATACATCAGCTATTGTTGTTGTACAATCGATTTCAAACCCATCCTCATGGTTGCCTGTGAAATAAGTGAGAGAAGCCCAAGTTATTATTGACATTATTGCTTTATATGCAGCTGGTGACCAAACCAGTAATCACACTATTTGATCTGACTAAATACATATGAATTATTGGACAAAACTGATTGTATGTATGCAATTTGTCATTCTGTTTTATGACATGGGTAGGTGCAGTTATCTCAAACCAACAATTCTGTGGTTGACTTTACTGTAATTCAGGCAGTGGAGAATTGAATAACATAGGAAGAGAGCATCTGAACAGAGGGTGCTATTTCTGTATTTATTCACAAAATGGGCATAATGTCATAACTGGAATAATGGCTCAATGCTCTGAGGGAAAACACTCCATTTTCCCAGCATAAATACCCAATAATTCAATAAGGCTAGTCAATTTTAGGGAAAATTATGTCAATGAAAATCACCCTGTGAGCGCCTAATATTTCAGCACATCAGGGCTTTGACAGTGATGTTTGATTGTGTGACCTTTGACCTTGGGTGGGTGCAATCTTTGCCTCAAGTGATGCAGTAGTTATGAACGTTGATTGAAGTCTCCATGCCCATCATTGCTCGGCAAATTAGCACTCTCCATTGCCGAGAACACTTTCTGCATTTCAGCCTTCGCTGGTAATTGCATAGCCCATAGCTTACAGTATCACAACACTGCCACTACCAAATGGAGCAAACTGGGAGATATCACGGCACAAATCATGCAAACTCGTCTTTTTGGAATGGGAACATTGTTCCAAATTGGACCATCTTGAGGCTGGCAGCATTGAAAGTCTTTCTCTGCTTTCATCGATGATTTTATAAATCACCTCCGTGGGGCACAGAGTACATGTGCCGAGAGCCGTCTGTGATCAGAATATGGTCATAGCAGGAAAGTTGCCCTCTGGGAGAGTACTGCAGACCTGGACAGCGCCCACCAATTAGATTATTGATTCCTTCTGACAGAGATGACTTCTGACATGGCCATATTGTTCCATATTTGGCCTAAACCATAACGGCTGCGTCAAGTCCTCAGGGAAATAATGCTGTAGAAATGGGCCTGATTTTTTTTCTCTTATTTATATTTGCACTTCCTGCAGAGCTGTGCCCATTTTTGTTAGAAAACCAAAACAGTAAATCATACAATGAGGAGCTTGTACCAGTCTAGTTGGCAGACATGATTATTTTGTCAAATATGTCAACCCATGTATGAAGCAATTAAGGAGGGTGCCCCAAGTATTGACATGTATAATTAATGTGGTGGTGTTGGTAGTCATCTACTGCAGTAGGCAAGCTTAGTACCACAATGCCTCTAGCTTAACAGATCCAACAAAAATATACAGGCAAAAAACTGATAAATCCATCAGTTTTGTCATATAATTTTCCAGAAGGCGAGGAAAACCGAAACGGTTCAGACCAAGATGAAAATAGATAGCACCTTTTCTGATCTGCTCCACCAGGGGGCAGGCAGATTGCTGTATTGTAGAGGTGGATCTCTAGCAGATAACTATGCAGCCAAATTAATTTACAAAATGAAATGAGACTCACATGAAATTGCTCAGCACGCTCATTTGTAATTATTTTGGAAAAGTCAACCTAAATTGGACATTAAATTGACATAATGGATCAGGGAGCATGCAATAATTGGTCAGTTTATGTGCATCTAATATCACAATGTAAGTAAGGACTGCTCCTTGTTTATTGTGTAAGAGCATCGACAGGTCAAATGATATGAGTTTCATGTGGATCTGGTGCTGCCCTCTTGTGAGACAATATTCAGGATAGACACCCTTGGATTTGTGAATATTTTATTACGTTTAATGCATTCTGTCATCCTACTCCAGACAAAACTATCTCAGTAATGGAACTCATCATCATAGAGTGTGATGCCCTTTGGCCCCCTGAAAATGTACATATTATAGGGAGAGAAAAATGACAATTTCATCATATGTGTTCTGAATGTCAGGTTTTACCAGTGTCCTGATTGTCACTTTATTTTGGTGAATATGTAATGGTAGTGAGAGATATTACATGATGCATTGAATGTAAATGATGTACCACCATACTGTGGTCAAACTGGAGCCTATAAACTGTAGACATTCTGCATTCTCTGATAAAATTCATATCTTTATACGGTGCATTCCAAATCTGTACTTCGAGCATCAAACAGGCAACTTTCTATCTCAGTAGTTTTAGAACTATACATTAAGATTAAAATACATGACAGTAGAATGTAACAAACCCCAGTCAGTATATCAACAGAAATAGTGAGGGTATTTTGCAAGTGGCTGTGAAATATGATATCTTAAAGCCAAAACAAAACTGTGAAGATCATTCTGGAAGGGACTATAAAACTGTGCTGCACTGTATATCATGTAGAATGACATGTATCACTTTAATTATTCCACATTATGACAATAATCAGACATAACACACGCCATAATTAGCCAAGATGCATCTGATTCTGTAAGCCTTATGGGATTAATACAATAGATACAGATATAATTGATATGGGCTCCTGTTTGCATGTCACAGCAGGAATCATGTGACAATATCATGTGACACATACACAGGAAACCCATTTCCAAATACAGCATTATATTTGTGCATTCTATGGGGGTCAATCAGAGGTTTATTTCCTAGTTTTGTAACAATGATATTGATTTACATTACCTGGGTGTCGTGTTATCAATTATCATGAATCATCCAAATGGACAGACATATAAAGTAGGTCAGGTATATTACAATGCATGATGGGATCAAATCAATGCAAGGCATGATGGGAGTGACCTGGATTCCCAGGGATGGAAGGGAAACGACTGCCTAGCAGGCGGGAGACTGAGGGATTCTGGGAAGGAGACTGGATATAAGGTGCTATAAATGGCACCGTCACAAAGAAACTGACAATCTAGACAGGAGATTTTGACAAGGTGGTTTTATTGTATCACTTGGACTAAGGTAATTAATTTCTCCATTCTGGGGAAAGTCAGTCATTATGATGGGTTGTATCTTTGTGTATCAGATGGCATTAATGGAATGTCTACCTCTGAGATCTTAGGGAATAATGTAATCATCTGCCATAATGGATTTTAGGATAATCAAGATTATTATATATGTTCTTAGCATTTGCACATATGATATTTAAATATGTATCTTTGAAAAACGTACAATTATTATCTCAGTGGACCTTCTTGCAATAATTTTATTGTGCAGAAACTAATGGCTCTACTGTAAATATTGCCCGCTGTTGCTGGCCCGTGTTATTGATTAGGGTGACAACAAGAAAGTGACAGGGTCACAGTATAGAGTATAGGCAGTGCGTGGATGGAAGATGTCAGAACTTGTGGTCCTCTGAGGCAGAAAGCCACGATTAGAGACCCAAGTGCTGGGGGAAATTGCTAGTGATGAACCAGGCGCGTATTGACGGGTCGTCTGACTGGTGGGGGATGCCGACATCCGACTCACAGCTCCAGTCATTAACACCAGGAGGAATGCACGTCCATCATGAAGAGAAGCCATTTCCTATAGTTGATTTAATTTGTTGAGATTACAATATAGTGCAGGTTGGTGCGAATGTAATTGCTGGTGTTTGCTTTATGCGCTCGGAGACTGGAATACTTTTTTTCTCCTATGAGATTGGAGACGAGATCATTTAAATGTGATAATAGGAGTCTGGAGAGTGATGCCAGAGTGAATGGGATGAGTGTAGTGTGGAATCAGATCGTATGACAGAGGAGATGGCGACAGAGGTGCGAGTATGCTCGGCTATGTAGATGATGCCACCAAGCCTGCGGCAGGGAGCAGTCCTTGTTGCTGCAGGGACTCACTGCAGAACCCGTCTCTATACGGCCAACCACAGTGCTAGCAAACAAACATGTGGCTGGTACGGTTCCTGCAGGAGCAAGCCAGGCGCAGGCATTGTACCTATATAAATGGCAAAATCCAAACTCATTAGCGTTTATGTATTTCACCAGAGAATGACCTTTATGCCTTGTCCGAGGGCATGGTCTGAAACTCCAGTCCTGTTAAATGTAATCAAAACTATAAGGTTTCTCTGATTTTTTTTTCATGGGGACATGATTTCTCTTTACAGTGCCTCAGTATGAAGGGGAGCACCAAGTGATCGCTACTCCGTGGAGTTACACGGCAGATGCAGTGGCCGAGGGAGGGAGTGACACAGAACAGCCTGCAGAAGGGTCAGATACAGAATCAGCTGCTGCTCAGAAGACTGTGGACCTATCAAAGGGACCCCCCTCATACCAGCAAACCATCAACAACACTGACCACGATCCAACCCAGGTAAGACCATCATTCATATTTCTTCCTTGCACTCATTTTTCTGCTCTTGTCAGCATGAATTATGTTGTGTGTCTAAGAATAATCAAATAGGTTTTTTTTTTCAGAAAAGATTAGGGTTGATGGGTGAGGAACGGTGGTGGTGAATCTAATTTGGGTTTTATTGACTTATGGAAATATGCCACTTGCCCCAGTTTCCTCACCCCTCTTATTCTTGGGTCCATTTCAAAATGCTCATGCAAGAAAAGTATTTGATTACAGCAAAAAAAAAGTTAATTCAAGGCATCAGTGCAGTGTTTATGCTTGGCAAATGAATATAAAGTGTAATATGAACCAGATTATTGTTACTCATAATTAAAGTTTGGGTTCAATGTTTTCTGATTTAATAATATTATGTTATCTTGAAAGTCGATACCATTGGGCTCTCAAACTATTTCTTGCAATATTTGAAAAAGCCTTTCTTTAAATATCTTAATCATCCAGACACAAATATAAAAATCCTGTTTTAGCATCAGAATCCCAGTCTCTCCTCTTGTATGGGAAAGATTCCAGGAGAGTTTTGGAAACAATCAGACATTTCAGGCCCCACTCCTTATATGGGTAGTGTATAATGATACACACAATCCAACCCTATTCCTTATAAGAGCAGTATAAAAGGTTAGTTTTATACCCTATCCCTAATAAGAGCAGTATAAAAGGTTAGGTTTATACCCTATCCCTTATAAGAGCAGTATAAAAGGTTAGGTTTATACCCTATTCCTTATAAGAGCAGTATAAAAGGTTAGGTTTATACCCTATCCCTTATAAGAGCAGTATAAAAGGTTAGGTTTATACCCTATTCCTTATAAGAGCAGTATAAAAGGTTAGGTTTATACCCTATCCCTTATAAGAGCAGTATAAAAGGTTAGGTTTATACCCTATCCCTTATAAGAGCAGTATAAAAGGTTAGTTTTATACCCTATCCCTTATAAGAGCAGTATAAAAGGTTAGGTTTATACCCTATTCCTTATAAGAGCAGTATAAAAGGTTTATATGGATTATTATGCAAGCATCTGGCAGATCTCAATAAGAGACCTGTGTAACTCTGATATGGCAATGGGTAGGGATAGTGCGGGGCAGTATGAGAGACATAAACCTGGATCTGATGAGTTGTTTGTGAGGAGCATATGTTTAATCAAGGAAAGTAAAAGAGGGAGAGAGAGAGACAACAGGTCTATAAATCTTGTTCAGGATCGTGCCTTATCTCAGGGCCAATCATCATAAAATCAGGAGATGTGAGGGGTTGGCATGAGGCAGATAACACTGCCCCTCACTGGAGCCTCACATATCTCAACCTCAGACAGTTAACACTGCCCCTCACTGGAGCCTCTCACATCTCAGCCATTTAACACTGCCCCTCACTGGAGCCTCTCACATCTCAGACAGTTAACACTGCCCCTCACTGGAGCATCTCACATCTCAGACAGTTAACACTGCCCCTCACTGGAGCCTCTCACATCTCAGCCAGTTAACACTGCCCCTCACTGGAGCCTCTCACATCTCAGACAGTTAACACTGCCCCTCACTGGAGCCTCTCACATCTCAGCCAGTTAACACTGCCCCTCACTGGAGCCTCTCACATCTCAGCCAGTTAACACTGCCCCTCACTGGAGCCTCTCACATCTCAGCCAGTTAACACTGCCCCTCACTGGAGCCTCTCACATCTCAGACAGTTAACACTGCCCCTCACTGGAGCCTCTCACATCTCAGCCAGTTAACACTGCCCCTCACTGGAGCCTCTCACATCTCAGCCAGTTAACACTGCCCCTCACTGGAGCCTCTCACATCTCAGCCAGTTAACACTGCCCCTCACTGGAGCCTCTCACATCTCAGCCAGTTAACACTGCCCCTCACTGGAGCATCTCACATCTCAGACAGTTAACACTGTCCCTCACTGGAGCCTCTCACATCTCAGACAGTTAACACTGCCCCTCACTGGAGCCTCTCACATCTCAGCCAGTTAACACTGCCCCTCACTGGAGCCTCTCACATCTCAGCCAGTTAACACTGCCCCTCACTGGAGCCTCTCACATCTCAGACAGTTAACACTGCCCCTCACTGGAGCCTCTCACATCTCAGCCAGTTAACACTGCCCCTCACTGGAGCCTCTCACATCTCAGACAGTTAACACTGCCCCTCACTGGAGCCTCTCACATCTCAGCCAGTTAACACTGCCCCTCACTGGAGCCTCTCACATCTCAGCCAGTTAACACTGCCCCTCACTGGAGCCTCTCACATCTCAGCCAGTTAACACTGCCCCTCACTGGAGCCTCTCACATCTCAGCCAGTTAACACTGCCCCTCACTGGAGCATCTCACATCTCAGACAGTTAACACTGCCCCTCACTGGAGCTCCTCACATCTCAGACAGTTAACACTGCCCCTCACTGGAGCCTCTCACATCTCAGCCAGTTAACACTGCCCCTCACTGGAGCCTCTCACATCTCAGCCAGTTAACACTGCCCCTCACTGGAGCCTCTCACATCTCAGCCAGTTAACACTGCCCCTCACTGGAGCCTCTCACATCTCAGCCAGTTAACACTGCCCCTCACTGGAGCATCTCACATCTCAGACAGTTAACACTGCCCCTCACTGGAGCTCCTCACATCTCAGACAGTTAACACTGCCCCTCACTGGAGCCTCTCACATCTCAGCCAGTTAACACTGCCCCTCACTGGAGCATCTCACATCTCAGACAGTTAACACTGCCCCTCACTGGAGCCTCTCACATCTCAGCCAGTTAACACTGCCCCTCACTGGAGCTAGCTCCTTTGGGTTTGTGAAAAATAACCTCTAAACCATTTTTCCAACCATTTTTCTCAGATGGCCTCTGGATTTTTTGTCCATTGGGATATTCACATCTGAATATATCTGATACAGATTTTTTACCAAGACCTGTTTTAAACTCTGAAAATATAAATTTGTTTATTTTGCTGTACACTATTTAGTTTCCACATAATTCCATTTGATGATGATTCAGAGATTGTAGTTAAGATTTATAATGTCAAAGACTCAGTTATCTGCCAGTAACAAGGATATATTATCCATTTATCTGTTTTGCCACAAATTATCTCCAAAGAAATCATTTCTATGAGGAAATGATTATATTTTTTCTTGAGGCAGAATGCCAAAGTGGTTTTTCAAGTCCCATCCTATCAGGAAACAAGATTGTATTATGTAGCACATTAAATTGGGCAGAAGCTGGGAAATATTATATCCTTGATCTGATTGGACGAGCAGTAAGATGATGTAATGAATGTTGGAACTAATATGATTTCTCCTTATAGATTATATAGGGCTCTACAGGGGACAAACCACTGTTGGGCAGATTGAATATTATGTGCCTAGAACAGCTTCACCTTCATGTGGGAAGAGGGGACAACCATTAAAATAGATGGGAACTGGAGCTTTATTCCCATACTGACAATTGATTTGAAGGAAAATACATAAAATATTATCAGCTTTAAATGATATTAGGTTAAAAAAAATAAGGGGACAACCATTTGAAAGTGTTAAAATGGTAATTGGAGGAGGTAGTGGCAGTATATTAATCTGTCTGAGGGGGATTCCAAATATCTTATTATCTCTACTGTAATAAGATTCTAGTAGGACCTTGAAAAATGGGTTTCTCCATTGAGGATATGCAGCATTATTTTATTTATCTTATTTGACATTGGCCTTTTTCTTTTTTTATATTTATTACCAAGGATGTTACTTACTCCTGGTTAGAAAACAAAGTTGGGTTTTGACAAAAATACACCGATATGTAGCAAATCTGAAAGGATCCAATCGGATAGCCATAGAAAGCCATGCAAATGATCAAAGAACCTAAATGGATGATATGGAAATAGACCAGACAGGAAGTGTAATGTGTTTCCTAATGGATATGAATATGTTTGTGATATGCTACAACCTGCCAAGCTCATTGTGAGATATATTGTAAATAGGAAAAAGAATTTTTATCAATTAGGTAGGAATATTACATCATATTATCACTGTCTTGTATCTTTTTTTAGTGTTATAATGGGCTGCAGTGTGGCTGTGTATGAGAACATTCTCAATGATTGCAATACATTTTCAAACAATTAATTTTTTTATTATTTAAAATTGATTGAATTTGCATGAAAGAGGCCAAAAATTAGGAATTGTAAACAAAAGTTGAACTGGTGCTTGTTGGTCGATGAAATCTTCGTGTTTTTCATCATTATTACATGAGTAATATGGGGTTTCCCCCAATAGTCATTCAAGGAGACAAAATTCACTGAGCATTGATTTTTTTGTATGCAGTTAAAATATGCAGCGGTGTTTTGTGTAGATGCTGTCACTGGGCTGTTTGCTGTGCTCTGACTCACCTTGTAAACAAGAAATTTAGGCTTGAGTTTCAATGCCTCTGCCATTCTCAAATATTTGGCATGAATAAAAATGCTACCCTCAGTTGTAACCAAATTTAGATCAATTTAACAATCCAAATTATGCCACATTCTGTTGTTTTTATTGCCGTAATGAAATATTGGACCTTTAGTTTGATAGTTACTTCAATGGATAATTGATTGCAGTAATCTCCTTAAATATGAGTGCAATATTGAATGAAAGCACCCAACATTGGTGGAATGGATAAATGTCATACTGCAGTTGTTGCATGTAATTAATGTTAATGTCAGCCTGAGACACTGAGACCCTCTGTCTATCTGACCACACAGTGCTGCTTTATTACCCTCCAGAGTCACATGACTGACTCCTATTCACACACTCCACATTTGGGATTGTCCATTTATAATCTGGGTTTATGAACGAAGGGATATGTATTATTTATTTTGTTTTGGGAATTTCTGAAAACCATGTCTGCAGTATTGACCAAATGATATAAATATAGATAATAGCAATTGTACATTTTGTACTAGTACATCTTCACAAAATCTATTTCCCATAGAGAAATGGTCAGTCCACATGTGGTATCCGAGTTTGATCAGGAATGTCCAGTTTTACTGTTCCCAGTAGAGCATGGTTATGATTAGGCTTGTCGCCTGTAGAGTAGCTCTGGGTTCTGCTCATCTTTTCAGTAGCCAAGGTCAAGGTCAAGGCTTGAGGCAGCACATGGCACCCATGATGACTCCCTCTTGTCTGAAGCTCCATTCATTTGCATGTTCTTTATTGAGTAAATGGAAACATGAATATTGGCTCTGTAGATGGGGATAGAGGCACAGGTCATGTGCTACTAAAATAAACATAATGTATACATTTCTGTATAAAGTTAATGCTTATGGTTGATTAGATATCTTTCGAATTTGTTTTCTTCTATTCAGAGTTCACAAAGTCTTGTGACTTTTCATCAAATAAATATGCTGATTAAGAAGGTGCCCCAATGCCCCAGAAAACTACATCATTATGGGTGATAAAAAATAAGAAGGATTTATTAACCGTGAACCTATTACACTGGTTAAAGTCATCAAAATATCAGAATCAACTATTTCTTGTCATTATTTGTCCACAAGATTTGGAAATATTGATAGTGTTAATCTTGATTGTCAAGGACCGCCCGTAGTCATAGCGGCACATCCACCACATTGGATAAGTGATGGAAGTGAAGTAGTGAGCAGCAGACTTATTGAGCAGGGAGGACCTGTATCTGTGGAGCACAGAATGGACTGGTCACAGAGTGGGTAATGAGGCATCTATGATGGATGGGCAGGAATGGGTGCCAGTCGGGTTTGTGTGTTGGGGTGTCCTGTGTTGATTGGGGGGAGTGATGGGTCATGCTTTGTGGCTGGGCCTGTGTGCTGGGCCTTTGATGGACACAAGCTGCCACTGCCTTGTGTAGAACCATAAGATATCTAATATGGACATGGAGATTTGGCACCAATGTGTGTATTGAGGAAGTTGTAAAAGCTGTACCAGAAGTAAAAACAAACAAACAAATGCCAGTATGGCAATAAAAGCCAGAAAGAAAGAGAGATAAAAGAGGCTATAAATGCTGAAATAGAACTCTCCTGGGAGCATCTGATCTGTGAAAGTAAAAACAGAGAGATGTGGCAAAAAGAACAACAGTCACATTAGTGCTTCAGGCAGTCCTTTATGGGGCGATAGACTGACACAGCCACTGCCTGCCACATCAGTGCTTCCACTAGTCCCTTATGGGGTGATAGACCGACACAGCCACTGCCTGCCACATCAGTGCTTCCACCAGTCCCTTATGGGGTGATAGACCGACACAGCCACTGCCTGCCACATCCGTGCTTCCACTAGTCCCTTATGGGGTGATAGACCGACACAGCCACTGCCTGCCACATCAGTGCTTCCACTAGTCCCTTATGGGGTGATAGACCGACACAGCCACTGCCTGCCACATCAGTGCTTCCACTAGTTCCTTATGGGGTGTTAGACTGACACAGCCACTGCCTGCCACATCAGTGCTTCCACTAGTCCCTTATGGGGTGATAGACCGACGCAGCCACTGCCTGCCACATCCGTGCTTCCACTAGTCCCTTATGGGGTGATAGACCGACACAGCCACTGCCTGCCACATCAAACAAACAGATAGTTGGGTGATAGACTGACACAGCCACAGATCTCATAGGACATAGTATGGCTGTAATCTTTATCAAAGACTTAAAAAGTTTGGTAACAGAAAATTTTAGAATATTTTATTTTTTGTCTAAACCTTTTTGAACTTTTATATATATTGGATTTTATACAAGAGCATTTTAATGGAATAACTTTGAAAATATAGATATTACTGGTTGACATTACTAGCATTAACCCTCCATTCTCCCCCCTACAGGATTGGCAATATGGTAATGATGAAGTGATTGTCCTACATTAGCAGCAATAACACATGCTGACAGAACCTGTTGCTGGTCGCGTGTGCCCATATAGTGGCTATTCATAGCGGTGGACATTGTTAACCCTGGCTGCCACCTCGTACACCTCTTATTGAACACGCACCAGCCATAATGGTGCATGCTCACCAGGAATCTGTCAACCCTTTGTCCCCCATTTTGTATTATGTTTGTCAAGCATCTAAACTGTTCTCTATAATGATGTGACCTTTTCAAACTCCATTTTAGTTATTTTATGTGTAAACATGATTATTCATAAGAATTATGATCCTGTTTGATTTAAAGCATTTTTTCATCAAAATGAAAATTGTGTTGGTCATGTTTATTTTGCTATCAGGCGTCCTGAGCTGTGCTTTATAGAAACGATATTGATGTGTGAGTGATAAATGCCTAGACCTTAATCTATGAATGCAGTCACCTCATCTGTCATATTTTCAGTTATTCCCTGTTATATATCTCTAACATGAGAATGAATCGAGTAGTGGTCACTGAACCTCAGCAAGAAAGGTTTTACTACAGAATAACCTTTGCACCTTTGTATGTTGTAGAGCATTTTGGCTCTATTTTTACCAGTATATCAACAGAACTGTTTGCCAGGGAATCAATTTTACCTCAAATCCTGCCTCTGTTCTCCAATCCATAGATGAAGTATCTTTTGTGAAGCCTGATATTTTGTCATTAATTTTATTAAACTGTTTCATTAAGTAAAACAAACCATCAATGAGATTTAACATGGCATGTTCCTAATTGATAGTATATGCCTGTGATATTGTGAAAACTAGCCAACCACCTGGTGGGCTTTCAATTTGCTCACTTCATGTTGCACACAGTGTAGGGTGATTCAACTGGCAGCGCAGGGCATCCAGTGAAGCATCGCTGACCTGCTCAACACATGCTCAAACCCTGTGTCAATTTGTTTCGGCTTTTTATGGCAGCAGCATTTTTTATTGTGTGCACACATTTTATGCATGAATATTGTAGGAAAATTAGCGACAAATTCCATTACTGCTTGCGGCTCTAATGATAGACTCGCTTCTGAAGGAAATCATTCCTGTTACCATGGTAACCACATGATTGATCTTCTTTTACAATCTTTTTGCCATTTTCTCTGTCTTAGAATGACATTTCTAGTTGATCCTCTCAAGGAAGTTTTCACCAGTTTTATGGAGTTGAAGAAAGATTAGCAAAGAAAATGATATCAATTATACTTTCAAAAAACATGCATATATGTGTGCATTTTGGAGGATCATCAAACGTCAGAGATGGAAGAATTGTAAATGATGGCAATGGATGGAGGGTCTTGCCTGCTCCTCAGGATTTGATGAGCACAATTTGCAATTATTTCTCCTGCTCATTTTGGACCAACACTGTTAAATATGCTTGTTTCTTTCATTATAGCAAAGCTGGGGTTTTTTATGATTCTCTTGGTGTTACAGAGGGCATTCAGGAATTCCAGATTTGCCCAATTTATAGTGTGTCCTTGCTATTGCAATGTTTGAGGGTGTTTGTGTGAGCGACAAGGGCCAGCTAATGGCGACTTTTACCACGAGAGCCTGGGAGGGCTGCATGTCCACGCACCCAAAGCAGCCGGTTGTTTTGTTGAGCGAACACCATCTTCCGACTGAAGCTTTGATATACAGTGACAAAATTAACTATGCCATCAGTTTTAGGAGGGTTTTAAAGCTGCGGGGCCCCTCAAGCCTTACTGTAAGTGGCCTGCTTCTAATCTAATGCTGAGACCAGCTGAATGCTAATTTCAAACCAGCAGCTTCCCCCAATAATACATTATACCGGACCTGCTATACATATCACACATCTCAAGTGTGTAGGCTTAGATTCAGCACTGATCATCAACTTTATTCCAAACCAGCCACAGTCAAATGGCCCAACCCAGGACTGATTGGAGCCTGCTTGTTTTTTTTTGTTTATGGCATTGAGTCTCTGCTTTGTGATACTTCTCTTGTACCTGAACTGTGATTGCCATGGGAAAAATACTTAAATTTCTTTCAAAAGAAATAACTGTCAAGCAGAATAAGGGTTTGTCATATACAAGGGTTTGAAGTATTGTCCACTCTCCAGCAGAGGTTTGTTACCACACTCTCTTGTGCAATACTTTGCTGTCATTGATTTAAATATTTTTTCTTGATGAGAATTTCTATCCAATTTAGTGGGGATGAATTCTACTAGCTTTCACCATCTTTCAGGCCTTTCCCTGTTAAATATTGCAGGGTTGTCTGAGGCAAATAAAGTGAAGCCAAAGTGAGGCCCATCCAAAGTGTCATGGCCGCCTCTCATCATGAGGGCCTTCAGCACATCAGATAGGCAAATGACCATGAAAGCGTGGATCTCAGCTGACGAGAGATCTATTGCCGGACTTAACATCTGGAGACGTGTCTCATGCCATGGAATGACACCAACATGCAAGCAGAAAGATTGCTGAGATAATCTCCCTGTCATTCCTTCTCATCTACAATTGTAAAGAAGCTGACATGCTTGAATTTCTCCGCCTTGTCAAGCATAAGACAAGAATGTCAGATTCACTGAAAAATATCCATTTCTATCTTGACTTCCATTAATATGTATTTATTTCTGGTGTGTGGCATGATATTTCTCCATAATCCGGAGCTCAATTTTTTCCACAGCAGTGAAAGTTGAAAATCTTTATGATTTGCTGTCATAAACAAAGATTCTTTGTTTATGTATTAACAGCTCTATAAGATTTGTATATAAACATTTTCTTGGCCAGAGTTGTATGTTATGGTAAACTGCCTTTACCATAACAAATAAAATTAAATTAATGATTTTTTATTTCAGTTTATTTCTATTTGAAGAATATAAAACATCACATTCTTTGTAGCTCCTCAATATTTTACATAAATCTCACTGTTTTATTCTCCTAATTAAAAAGGATTGGTTTCAGAAGCCTGGCAAAAGAGAGTTAGTAGCATTCTATTTTGTAGCAGATATGAAGAGTTCATACTGCTTTTGCCACAGAAGGGCATTGATGGGCAGCTGCAAGTGTTACCGTCCCTGAACTCCCAGGGCATGACTCACACAAGTGCATTTGTTGGACACAAATTGACAAAGTGGTTCAACAACTTGCATTAATGTAAAGGGCACACTGGAAACATCCACTTCATCTCTGTGATGGAATCCCTTTGTTCCGGATCACAATACCGGAATCCATGCCTCCCTGAGAAATATTTGTTAAGCTCTTCTTTGTCTTCAGCATTTTAGATTAGTTTTCTTAGATTGTATATGTGTGTGCATGTGGGTGTAGGGGGGGAGGGGTGGGTGTAGGCATATGTGTGTGGGTGTAGGTGTGGAGGTGTGGGTGTGTGTGTGTGTGCATGGCACCAGCAGCATATTTAGACCATATAAATCACATATCAAAGCTGGAAATGTGTATATCTGCTTACATCAGTGACCTTTTACAGTGTGATTACTTGGAGGCCTCCTGTTGCTCGTTCTGAATATTAGATATTGACTTTCAGGGACCTTTTCTTTAGCAAAAAAAGGGCACAGGCCTCAGCTGCAGTAAACCAGTCACTGAGCACTGCTTCAAAGAGATATTTATATGGATCTGACAATATCAGAACTACATATGAAATCACCTCATACTTTGTGCAGCCTAATTCAATATTGGATGGTTCCTTACAAACTGATAAATGCGGTGACTGACCTTCTTTGTGGCCCATGTATGACCTCTTGTTGGCCCGTAGCGACCTTGAGACACTCTGTTCAGCCGCGCCCAGATCTGTCAGCCAAATCTACCAGCATTTATTCATTTATTCACTGGAGTAACACACTCACAAGGCACCCAAAATTCATTGCTGTTTATTGGGGTAAAAACAACACTAATATTTCATGTAATGTTTTGCTTACTGTGTCCCAATTTTATTGCTTTTATTTTGGTTTCGTAAAATTCTTCTGGCAATTGTTTTTCTGGAACGAACTATTTTGTCTTTCTTCTATTTCAGAAATTATATGTGTCAATAATGCTTATATCAATATTTTCACAAGATGACCTTTTTTGGAAAGTCACAATTATTGCAGTATGTTAGTTATGTATAGATATATTACTAAGTTCAGTATTTCCGGTGTGGTATGGGATTACTTCTCAGACATTTACAGTCATCATTTTGGTATAGAGGTGGGATGCCAATTGATTTTGCCGAGTAAACTTTAAGATATAAATGTAGAAAGAGGACTCGCTCCATTAAAGGTCATTCTCTTCATGAAAATGACCTTTATTAAGCTTGCCTCTGTCATATGATATATATCTATTTCAACTAGTCTGAAACATACTCAGAAAATATCATATGCTTAAAGGAAATAGCATCTTAAGGTTGAGAAAGATGTCAGGTGTAGATGGTTGAAGGTTGACTCTGCTTCACCGAATCACCCCCCTACCTCAAGGCAGGGGTGACATATATTTCTGTTATGATGTAAGATAAGAAAGTAATTAATACAATGAATAATTTTGAAGGTGACCTTGCAATCAGGCTGTGCATAGCTCTCTCCAATTCCCTTAGATCTAGGGCAAGGTATGCTGTCTAAGTGAAATAAGATGAACCAGTAATAGAAAACAAGCTGCCATATTAGATGGAGGGAAATACGACCTGTATCGCATGAAAAGAACTCAGTATGAAGGAATTAATGCCTATGAGTAGATGAGGATTGCTTGTATGTAGTGCTGCAGTCTGTTTTAATGCAGGAAATTAGCCTTAGTCCGACCACTTCCTTGTCTTGTTAAGGCCCATAGTCCTGCCATTTATAAGACATTTGATTAAGGAGAGATGGTCAAGGTCATGATTATATGGACTGCAAGGTCAAGGTCATTCATCCTAGGTCATATATTCACTTAAATGTTATGTTTTTTTGAGAGTACCATCAGTCATTTAAGATTAATGTGGGCATAAACCCATCTGTCTGATTGATGTCTGCTGCCCTCCAATCTGCCTCTCTATTATTACTCAAGGATCTTCCATATATGTTGTTTTCCTGAAAGGGCAAACAAAAGTGTTGGAAATTGTCCAAAAAGATTTTTTTCTTTTGAAATCAGGCAGGAATCATTGCATGTGAAATGGCAGTAGGTCTTTTGGGATGGAATGCGATTGATCTTGGTTTTATCAGGACAGGGATGGATGGAGCAGACGGCCCTAGCTCGGTTCTCCTCATGGCCAGCCTGATTGCTTTCACTGCACAAATCACCACACCACACTCCCACTGAATTCATCTTGTCGCTGTGCAGTCTTTAATGAAGGGAGTGGTTTATTGAGTGACTGTTGTGCTTCTCTATGTCAGCCCATACACATACTTTGAACTCATAATACAGCTATAAACAATTTACAGAACCTTTTGCTCTCTTACACATCTGTTCAGAATGACTTTTTATATTTTGATATTGATGATTTTGCATTCAGACTATTCAGGCCAATCTTGAAATCTGGGAGTGAGTTGCTCGGGAGGTGTGTTAGATTTGGAGAGTTAGGTGCTAATAAGCTGTCCGAGGTGTTATGAGCAGGAGCTGAGGCTCTCGGGACTCGTAAAGGTTACAAGAATGAGGCCTTTTTTCTGTGTGATCGATTCAGCAGTTGATTTATATGGTGTTATGCAGGGAGCTGTTTAGGTCTGCCTTATCATCTACTTACAGATATGCACAGTTTGGATAAAAAAAATTGTTAAAAGATCACAAGATGAAGATATCTTTTCATATTCTGTTCAACAGGAGAAATCAGTGATCTTTTCTGCCCTGAGATGATGTGATTGATTTAGATCAATGTTTTTTTCCTTCTTCCTACTCCACCAGGGGGCAGGGTTAAGTAGAGGGATAAGTTTGAAGTAAAGCCACCTGTTTTTTTTTTCTTATTTAAATCTTACTAGTCACTTATTCACCAAACCAGTCACTTATTATTGGCCTAAGCAGTGACTTAGTGAACTAACCATAAACCTTATGAGTGACTTTATGACAAAACCAATGACTTGGTCTTTTTCCTTACTCCCCATCTGAGCTGCCTTTCTTTCCTACACCTGGCTTATCTTATCACACCCTCTTGAACAGTCTCACTCACATAGGACCTTGCATTCACTGTCACATATTTGAACAACATATCTCCTTTTAAAAGTCCAACAACCTGATTTTCATTGTTTTGTTTTAACAATTCTTAATTCTTGAGTTGACTTATTTTTGGTTTGACTCAGTAGTTATAATTATCCAGGGAATGATTTTCACCAGATTATGGTAAAAGCACATGGAGTTTTGTGTGCCTAAGATATTGGGTAAAGCCATAGGGAATATTTACAGAGAATATGGTAATAGGCATTTAGGAGGCAGCAGGGTATTTCTCAGGCAGCTGTTTGTAGAATTAAAACCCTCTCCCTTGGAGAATGGTTACTTCTTGTAAGACAAAGTTTGCAAATGAGTACCAACCACTGCTGTTCTCTGGGGCCACTTAGGAAACCTTAAGCTTAGTCACTACTTCTGTCTCCATCAGATTTAGCTGCCATGGCTAGTAATGGAATACTCCTGGCAATATTTTGTTTGATGTTATTTCTTTTACTAGTAATCTTGTGGAGATATCGCAAATATTTCTGCTGCAAGAACGATATAAATGAATCATTAAAACAAACAAAAAATATTTTGTTCCTTAAGGTATTATTAAATGCTGGCATTGATTCTCAATATTTCAGTACAGAATAGTGTGCTGGCAGTTGGATCATATCATGACAATTCAAACAACAGAGAAAACTTGAAAAAGTTGAATAACAAGTGTTCCTTTAAAAAGGAGCTGGGTGCTGATGTTAGCATGGTTAGAGGGGAGTGCACGGGCTCCACCCCGGAACCAGACACATGGGTTGACTGCAGCTGCTCACTGAAAGTGGAATCCCCAAAATCAGAAATATCCTGTATAGTTGCAACAGAGGGTGCAATGTACTGAGAAGACAATTTACAGAAAGGACACTATAGTGAGAGGGCAATAAACTGGAAGGGAAGTATATTGGAAGGGCAGTGCACTGGAGGGGTAAGGTACTTGGGAGGACAGTGTAGTTGGGAGGGCAATGTACTTAGGAGGACAATGTACTTAGGAGGGCAGTGTACTTAGGAGGACAGTGTACTTTGGAGGACAGTGTACTTGGGAGGGCAGTGTACTTGGGAGGACAGTGTACTTTGGAGGACAGAGTACTTGGGAGGGCAATGTACTTAGGAGGACAATGTACATGGGAGGGCAGTGTACTTGGGAGGACAGTGTATTTGGGAGGGCAATGTACTTAGGAGGACAATGTACTTGGGAGGGCAATGTACTTGGGAGGGCAGTGTACTTACTCCATAGAACTCTGCTGTCGTGCGTCCAGCGCATTACCAGAGACAGAATCAACAAGTTGGGACTTTCCCTCAGGAAGGTAATGACAGAGATGTCAAAAGCTTCTGATCTGACTGATGTCTTGTAGAGTCTTCCTCTTTGTCTTCTATTAAGGCCAGCATGCGACTTTTCATCTGTCTGTCTCTCCCCCAGGAGGAATATGTTGGAGATGTGACTTAAGAGATCTGGTCTTGCCATCTTGGCATTTTGATGGATATTCTCTTTTAGTGGGGCCAGTTGCTGGGTGATTGTGAATCCAATTAGAATATTAGGTGCACACTTCTTGACTTTATCTCTTGCTTATCAGATAGAGATACATACCTATAATATCAAACCTAAAAGGACTGTATTGTCATAAAAAAAATATTAAGAAGTAAATATGATATTTATCATGCTTTGTTATGATATTACGATATTTTATATATACATGTATATATATATATATATATATATATATATATATATATATATATATATATATATATATATATATATATATATATATATATATATATATATATATATATATATATATATATATATATATATATATATATATATATATATATATATACATGTATATATAAAATATCATAATATCATAACAAAGCATGATAAATATCATATTTACTTCTTAATATTTTTTTATGACAATACAGTCCTTTTAGGTTTGATATTATAGGTATGTATTTATATATATATATATATATATATATATATATATATATATATATATATATATATATATATATATATATATATATATATATATATATATATATATATAAATATATATATATATATATATATATATATATATATATATATGTCATATAAATCACAATTTTTATTTTATTTTGTTAGTTATCTTAACTATTGGATGTCATAAATCAATCTTATGTCCAAAAATCACACAAAATTATAAATCATCAAACATCCAAGAAATAGTACAGTAAACACTTTTCATCTGTGAATGGCCCCAAAACCTGGTCATTACTGTATGATTGATACTTCCCCTCGAGGTATATAATTCACCAATATCACACCCTAATTTGAACATAACTGGCGGTTTTTTGTACTCAGCCGGGCACAATTGTGACGAGTTTTTCCTGTGCTTTAATAAATCGTGACATTACGGCCATTGATATCAGGGGAATAACTGCTGGTATTTACTCCAATCAAGAGGAGAGATTTATATTAAAGCCACTCTTCATAATTTGGATACCATGTGAACAAGACTTTTCTGTACAGATAGTTTTGATTCTTTTATTTCAAACATGTTTATTTTAGCTCACAATGTTTCAAGGCGATATGAAGTTCATTGATAATATCTATATCAACAGTCTCCATCATCAATAAGGCTGCTATTATCTAAACATAACTTTGCAGGGAGAAATGGTGTCCCAGAAACTTTTAAAGAGGGCGTTTATTTGGTATTGATAAAATTTGAAAAGGAAAATATAAAGCTTGCACTTTGATGTTAAGTGAATGTTCACGTGGTACTTGGTTGTGTGTTGAATGGTGGTTGGGGAGGCAGGCAGATTAGTCATGTGGTGACCCATTCCTCAGCCCTACATATCGCAGTGATCAGACCGTCCCTGTTCACAGAACCAGGGCTTAGTATTACTGACCCGCGGACCATGTTCTCCTTGAGATTTGCACTCGCCTGTGCCTCCACCATGGGAAATACTGCTCAAGTACTTCATCATGTTTTATTTTTATCATGTCTTTGATTTCCTGTTCACCACAAATTGTTATTTAAGCTGAAAGAACAACAACAAAAAATCAGAGAGGAATGGAAGAATGGAAGTAATGAAAGAGAAGGAAATGGAAATGCTAACAAACGTAAAGTTTTTAGAGTATATCTGTGCATTTAGAGTATTTTTTGTATATTTCAGACCCAGGAGGAGGAGACTTCAGTGGTATCCAAACCATCAGAGCTGAAAACCCAGGAAGTCCTCATCCATGCCCCTCTGGCAAGTCCGGATGCCAGCAATATCTCTGGATCATCCGAGTCCAGCATCAACAATACTGGTTCTCCAGAGCAGCAGAGCATATCGTCGCAGCTGGAGGATGGTGAAATATCTCTCAACAGTCTGGATGACGGACTGACCGATAGTGCCTCGCTGACAACAAACAGTAGCGCCTCCACTGTGGTGAGTCGTGGAACTGTCGCCAATGGGACCATGAACGGTGGGGTCAGTAGCGACTCCAGGTTCGGAGTTCGAACATTCAGGACATTCTTTGCTGATGATGAGGCTGATGGTAACACATCACATAGCAACAGCTCTTTGTCTAGTACCTCATCACCATTGGTTACACCCATCACAGACAATGCTCAACCTAGCAACGGGGACTTACAGAATAACAATAATAGAAGGACCAGTATAAACAATGACCTAGTCAATGAGCTGCAAGGTGAGTTGAAGGTCAGACAGTCCAGGGAAGAACCTGAGGTGGAGACAGACAGCGAGTCGACATCAGAAGCTGAGAAGCGACCCCTGATATCTTGCAGGGAAGATTACCAGTACCATGATAATGAGGGCGCCACTATACCTGAGTACTTGCAGTCAGAGAGTGACACAGATAGTGTGAGCACGCCCACAGACAGCCCGTCTAAGGCTCGGCTGGAATCGCTCAACCTGAACCCTCCACCTCTCAGAACAGTAGCTGACAGAGGTAAGACCTTACGTACATCTCTCACTTGAAACATTAGACTAGCAAGTATTTAGAATATCAATGATAACTACTGTTAAATAACAATTTAATAGCATCTTGAAAGTAATATTGCAGTTGCTATGTAATTTTGGATTTGATAGCCATTATGATATCCATAGAGGAAAGTATATTATAATATATGTCGTTGAGATGAATGAACCTTGTTTATGTGGACCACATAAAATATTTTTCAAAGTAATGTGCATTATAAAGGAAGTTAATTTAGTCCCAAGAAGGTATTTGATCAAGACACTGACAAATAAGAGAGGTTCGCCCAACTTGTCTCATGAATCGCATTCTGCACATAAAGTACATCCCAAAAATGTCTTCAGGGTGTCCTGTTCAAAAGGTGTCACCTTTAACTGCCAACAAGATATTTGCACAAGTGTCTGTGGAGCATGATCGTGATAATGTGCATATTTTGCTGCTGGGCTGCATGATTTATGCAGGATCATGAAGAAGCTTTTGGCGGGTGCTGTAATGGAAGCAGTGGACAGTTTTTATTTGTCCCCAGAAAGCATTGCCACTTTGTATCCGTCACAAGACATTGCCATATATCAGCACTGATTAGATTACAGGTGATCCACAAAGTCTCTGAGGGTTAGGGGTAAAAGCATAAGATAGAATCTCCATGCCTCAAGTACAATTTACACCCTAAATGAACTTTAAGTTCGGAATTGTGTTTAATGGGAGGTTTACTTCAATAAAGAGTGCTCATAAAATATTTCTAGAGGTGGGTTAGTTCACAAATTGTTTCGAAGCCACACCACTATCTCTAATAAATTTGCTGGATGACTCTGAAATCAGGCTTGGTGAACCTTATTTTAAGAAGACTGCTAGCAACCAATCAAAACACTCGGTTGTCCAGTGCTGCAGGACAGTTCTGAGCTGGTACCCTCTCTGTTATGAAAAACGTTTTATCTTGTAGATTGGAATGGAATGGCACCACTCTGGCTTGGTGTTAATGTATACCAATTAATTTTCACACCAAATACACATATACAGTGTAACTTATGTGGGTTTAACATGTATGAGAAGAAGAAAATAAGTTTTTCTTCACACCATTTGATCGAATTACCGGTAACTATATTCTTTGCCTCATCTTCAGATAAAATAAGTCAGTACAAAATTGTCATGCTTACAGAAAAAAATACTGCACCGTCAATGATTTAAATGAGAAACAAGGTTTGGAGAAAGATTTCCAACACCTAAAAGATCAAGAAAGAACACATTCTGTAGCTTGTAAGAAAAGATAAGTGTGTTTTCACAGAAGCTAGTATTGTTTTAGATTTAAGTGTGGCATGAATTTTATGTGACCTTGTATCCTGCCGGTGTTCTTGGTCTGAATTATGGCATTATAACTCTTATAGGGGCGGCTTCATTCTATCACAAATACAGGCCACATTCTAATATATATAAAAGATTCTTTGTGATCAAATTATTACAGAACAGTGTGGAGTCCTTTTTATGTGTTATATTTTCTATATTTTCATCAGGTTAGCCAAGGTAGCAGAAAAGTATAAAACTAAAACTAAATAGAGGCCCATATGGATGGGAAATTCTTCGTGGCTATTCTAACTTTTGTTGGAGTTCCTAGATATGGTCACTTGAGGGTGTAAATAAGACATGGCAGCTCTGTATGGCAGAGAAAAGTGCGGAATACGCAATCAAGTCTATTCACTATTGCCCTATTCATGCAGTCTTATCGCGTTAATTAAGTGACAAGCCGAGGCCCATCATTCACACCCGCTGCTCTCCACCATACACTAGCGCCATCTTGAGGATGGCCAGTGTTTACCATATTCTCTGTTTCACAACTCAAGTGACCAGTTGAATGCTCCAGGTCCTACTTTCATGTGTGAACAGAGTAAATAATGAGAGTGAATTGCAAATAGAGAGATATATAAGACTCTGGCTGGTATTCCATAGCATGTATACTCTCCATAATGTCCCCCCAGTGGTGAACCATCATGCACATTTGCCTCCCTTAGAGAAAATAATATATAATCAAGTTTGATGATAATCAGTGAAAGGTTTGAAGGAAATCAGCAGAATGTAATATTAGGGTTCAGATATTATGGGTTGTGTATGGATAGGAGAAGTGATAGTGAAGGTCTGTGTCAGTGGTATGATATGTCCTGGGTGTGATATGTCCTGGGTGTGATATGTCCTGGGTGTGATATGTCCTGGGTATGCTCTCTATGCTCTCTATGCTCTCTATACAATGAAGTGTCATGGACGAATGGACTCGATATACAGCCTCCATTGATTTAGGCTTTGGACTTTGAAATTATTGTTTTAAATGGTGTGTACTACAGCAAGGTCAACTTTCATTTGACTGTGATATATTTTAAATGCAAAGTATTTTAGAAGGGAAAAGCAGCCTGAGAAATGGCATCAAATAAAGCAAAGTAAATGCATATAGGACAGACACGAAGTCGCACTTATACAATTGGAATCTCAGATTTCCTGAGTAAAGCCTCTTAGACAGAGGCGTTGGCCATGCACAGGTTAATATGCCACGTCTGTCCATCCATCAGGGGGCTGCTCAAGGGAGGCAACTTCCACCCTGTCTGACCTCCTACCCACACTCCACTGTATGGACTAACTAAATCTATAACTTGCTCTGACAGACAAAGATTGCCGTGGCTAATTATGAGTACAAAGATGTAAAAAAAGACTTAATTTTTCTTGTATTCATAATGGCCACTGGCAAATAATTTTAGTAGGCAAAAACACTGAAATGAAAGCACTTTGTAACACCCTGTGTGCTCCTCAAAAAGCTTTTATCTTCTTTTTCCTACTTTCTGCATGACATCAAACTTTTCTAAATCAATAAGAAATCTGTGGAATGCTATTTCTTGTGATTTAAATCCATTTTCATTCAAAGTGATCTCCTGGTAAATTAATTTGATAATTCTAAAAATTATGTGTAATAAGTCATGATTAAATTACATTTAGTTGTTCACAAATTTCAGATAAAATTATTAAAATATTGTGCCATGAATGGAATTCAGTTTGAGAATTATTGTGCACATTCTATTCAGTGCCTTGGCATTGTTTGATAGATTAAGACAGTGGTGGCACCCCCATGAGGGAGTATATGGTTAAGAGTAGCTGAGATTGTGCTCACAAGGTTGTCCACTCCACATCCATTCCAATCTGGTCCTCAGAGAGTCTGCCTCGGTAGTGTTCAATATGTCTTTCACACCTCCAGCTGCCAGCTTCCAGGCTTCACCTAAATCAAGTCAAACCTCTGGGACTCTGGGAAATTAACTGTTCCTGTTATTTCTGATTTTGTCACGTTATCAATCTTAATAATCTTCTAACTCTGAGTAGGACTTAGGATCAAAATCACAAATTGAATTGTTATCCTGAACAGGCAAGTTATTTTTTTTAAAGCAGGCGCAAAATCTTCAGAAAAATATTACAATCTCTGTAATGGGAATATGAATAATATAATGTAAAACATAATATTTATTTGTTTTTTCTTATCAATATTTGAGGCCTTTTGCCTTCTCATCCCAATGGAAATATTGTATTCTCGATTCCTACGCAAAAGGGAACTGTAAATAATCACACACACAATTCATTTCTTTGTGTATCGAATGCAATCTTTGGTAATACTTTTTATGGTTTTTAAATGAAGTTGTTGAATGTTTTGAAAGGCAGAATAACATATATGACACTAAGACAGTCCCTTTGTTTTCTTGTGTGCATTGTTTCGCGATGGAAATAAATTCTTTGTGCCATTACCTGAACAGTATTGATGCCAAATAAAGCAAAGATATAGCACCCATAAGGGGCAGACATGAAGAGAAGAATTCACTCTCACTGCAACATCATTTATACTCTCAGCAATATCTATAACAGCAAAAGAAATCAGATCTTACTTTTGTATGTTCTCATTGCTGTTTATCTATTTTGCACTGCAATACAGAGAATATATTTTTACACTTTTTAATGGTCACCATGGTAAAATGTATATTGAATGATAACACTTTCAATATATAAATTGTTATTATGCAAGAGTTGAAGAGAAATCCTTGTACTTTTTGGGCAGACTTTCTTGCATTACATTAAGGTATTGGTGGCATATGTACAAACAGGAGAAATGGTTTCTAGTAACAGTGGTAGCAGGTCAGGATGATACATGCTGCAATAAAAACATGATTTATTTAATGGATTTTATATATTTGATATCTTCATATAGAGATACTTATCTCCTTGGAAGCTTAAGCTTGTTGGAGTTGTGTTTTCATCCTCCTTTCCAAGCATATTAACATAGTTGCTGGACTTAAAGCCAGTCAGATGCCAGGTGTGTGATCTCCTCATTAAACCTGCTCACATCTCATTAGTGCTCATTATATACTGTATAATCTGTACTAATTGCCTCAGAATATTTTGGACATTTTTATATCAGAAAAAAATGTAGTTTCTCTTACAAAACAGACAAAATAGATTTTGGCCTCACCTTACTTCAATGAAAGATTAGCTGACAGCCATAGAGTCAAAATGGTCATTTTGTGAAAAGAAAATTGTCATGTTGAGAGCTCTATTATTTTGCCAGTGAGTGGTATCAGTGATATATATTAAATAAGGGTTAGCAGTTATGAGAGGAATGCTTTGTATTCTACCTGTGGTATTGCCATGTGATTGTGGAGACTTGTCTTAAGATCTTTGGGAGTTTGCCCAATATTGGGTGCTTTGACCAGCTTTGAGCATATGTAGATACATGGTACACAGGGACAGGGCAATGCAGTTGAATATAGCTATCATGCTGCAAAGATCTGATAACCTCTCCTGAGGACATTGCTCCTAATGTTCTGTTTAGAAGAACACAGCAACAAAGGAGAGCCAGAGAGACACCCCAAGGATTGACCAATGAAATGTATGGTTCTCTTCAAAATTATAACATGCAAATCTAATTATTTGTTTCACTTTTTTTTAAAGAATTCTACTCTGGTTTGTAATACTTCCTCTGTAATATGGTTTTGGGGACCTTTTTCAAGTTAGAAGTTATAGCAAGTCAGAAATAGTTCCAATCAATATGAATGAAAGTCTATTAAATTTATAGAAACATATTTTCTCCTTTGGCCTATGTATTACAAATCAGTTTTAACATCAGTGCATGCAAATGCTTCCGGGAGAGTGAAGGCCATCCTAATCTGTGTTTAGCATAAAGTGCTTCCGGGAGTGTGTCAAGGCTGTGGTGTGTATTAAGTATGAGACATAGGGGAGACACAAGGCATAGGAGGCTCTGATGTGAACACACGGTCTGCAGCCTTGGGGCTGGCAAGCTGGCCTTCATTGGAAAACACCCTGCAAGGCTGTGAACTCCTAAGGTCAGTACAATAAAAAACATTTCCATTCAGCTGACAGCATTGGTTTTATGTAGATATGATCACATATAAAAGCTTTGAGAAAGTTTGTGATGTTTTCATTCTGGTTTAGTTATACAAACCGAAATTGATATTCACCTGACACCTGACACGGGCAGACATGTATCAGACACAAATATATGTTTCCTGAATGAATGTATGGAAATCAGAAATCATTCTATAAAATTTAAAATCAGTTAAGGTCACAAGATAATAGGTGCGTGTGTTCTCAAATGTCAGGCATAACATGCAGACTGGTTTCTGTGAAAGAAGTGTTCATTGATTTATCACCTTTTTAACAGGTGCATGTTAATATTACACGGATACCCGCGCATGAACTGCTCAGCTTGGATAATCCCAGATTATCTCACAGAGACTTACTGGCTCCTACTCACTCATAAATGTTCATTCATTTCTTATGTGCATTATATCCAAAGTATAGACACAAGCCAATTTTGTGTTCGTGTTGCTAATGTATGCAGAGACGGTAATCCAGTGGTGGAACAAAACTTCTGCTCAATAAGACCAGGTTTGTAAGTAATTTAGACTTAAAGGTTAATTGCCACAAAGCTCCATGTTTCTATAAAATTGAACTTCAAGACAGCAAGTGGTATCATGTCTCTGTGATATTTGTACCAGCCAGGCAGGAAGTACCTCAAGGTATTTTGATCCTGGTCTTACTCCTCTTCTGGTACCCTGTCTCTGGATTTCTAGTATTAGCTTGGCAGTGTTCTGCTTGTTGTCTCACTCCATTACTGGTGCCCCATCTCTACATTACCAGTCAGGCAGATCTCAGAGGGCCCTGTGGTGGAAGTGCTATAGGAAATCAATGTAAGAAATGAGCAGATAATCACAATGGAGATGTACCCACAAACACTGAGTCGGGTCAAGTTCCTTCATATACTATACATGTGGACCTTTCTATTAGCATGATTACTGCTCTCAAATGCCTCATATACTGGAGAGCTCACTATGATTGCTCTCAAACTGCCTCGTGTACCGGAGACCTCACTATGATCACTCTCAAACTGCCTTGTGTTCTGGAGAGCTCACTATGATCGCTCTCAAACTGCCTCGTGTACCGGAGACCTCACTACGATCGCTCTCAAACTGCCTTGTGTACCGGAGACCTCACTATGATCGCTCTCGAACTGCCTCGTGTACCGGAGACCTCACTATGATCACTCTCAAACTGCCTCGTGTACCGGAGAGCTCACTATGAGTGCTCTCAAACTGCCTTGTGTACCGGAGAGCTCACTATGATCGCTCTCAAACTGCCTTGTGTACCGGAGACCTCACTATGATCGCTCTCAAACTGCCTTGTGTACCGGAGACCTCACTATGATCGCTCTCAAACTGCCTTGTGTACCGGAGAGCTCACTATGATCACTCTCAAACTGCCTCGTGTACCGGAGACCTCACTATGATCACTCTCAAACTGCCTTGTGTACCGGAGAGCTCACTATGATCGCTCTTAAACTGCCTCGTGTACTGAGAGCTCACTATGATCGCTCTCAAACTGCCTCGTGTACCGGAGAGCTCACTATGATCGCTCTCAAACTGTCAACTGTCATCTGTCAGTATGCTTTGAAATGACTTAATATGCTGTGAAATGGCTCAGAATATTTTTAAATGTCCAAGCAATATTACTGCCAAGGGAAATCACATATCAAAACCAGGTCAATTCATAAGAGAATTTAAGAGAAACAGGACAACCAGAGATTTTACAGATAGAATTAGCTCAAGTGTTTTGTACTCTTTCCTTGCAATATAGTAGAAAACGTATGCACATTGATAGCCTTGCGAGAAAATCTCTAAGACAGGAATTGGTTCTGCAGGCAGTGAGTGCCCTCTAGTGGGATGCACATTCATAAATCTTACACTGTAATCTAACCCCCATTTCTGGTGATTGTCTGGAGTCAGATTGGAAGCGATGATATGTTGTGGGCTCTGATTGTGCTCTGTCATCGTTCTTGTATTTCCCAGCATGCTCTGCTTCTTGGCAAAGATGCCAGTCACTCAGTTGCATTCTTTTTCCATTGTGGATTGTTTTGGTAAAAGGGATTGTAACCTTTTGGAATAAATGCAGTATGTTGCAGAGGATTTTACTGTCATCAATATTGATCCATCAGTCTACTTGTATACATTTGATAATGAACTGAAAGCAAATCCCACTCTATGATATACTGAAATAAATGTATATATAAAATACATGCTAACCCAATTGCCCCTCATATGTAGACAAAGATGCTCATTTTACATATCCGATAGTGGGATGTCATGGCTGGAATTCAAGTGGAGTAGGGGAAAAGCAATGGTTTGCGTATATATATATATGGAGATATGTGCGTTGTTGGTCCATATGGAGTAAGAAGACATATTTTGGTGAGGTGGTATTGGTGATATTTCCCTGATGTCATGACGGCAACGGATGTAGAGTGATATATATGAGACACATGAGTCAACAGGAAATGAAGACATTTACAGGATTGTAGAAATTCCCATCAATCCTTGCACTATTTCCTGCTGACACAATAAATTAATGATTTTCACCCAATAGATAATAATGAAATTGTCACATTCTCCGTGATATTTTTTTTCCTTCAAGTAAAATGTCACCTTAATGCCAAATTCCTGTCAGATACAACAAAAATGAAATATTAGTGTAATTATTATGCACTATATTCCTGAAAGGATGGATTGCATGAGAGGTGTAGAGTTCTTTGTTTAACATGTAAGCGCACTCTGTCGGGATTAGGGATAGAGAGGTGCATACAGGAAGCTCTTCTGATTGGCTGGTATTTATTGTGATTTGAAAGGGAAAAACAGGATGTAGCAATATTAATTCTTCCTGTAAATCAAAACATTCTGTATTGGAGATGAATGATGAATGAATACGATTTACACACCACACTGTGACTCTGTGTGATGTGAGAGGGTCTTAGTCCCGAAGGGACGACCCTCAGTGGCACTGCTGTGTATGGCAGTGGATTGAGTCGGTTAAATGTGCTCTAGGCATAAAATGGCGAAGCAAAGTTGGCAATAAAAGGTCTGTGGTCAGATATGTAGCTGGTCCTTGCAGGTTTCCCGTGATATTGTAGTGTTCTTGTGCATAAATATATATAAAGTGAAGTTATAAATGTCAATGGTTCCAATAGGAATTTAAATGTGTTCAAAGCAGTGGTCTGTGTTTAAGGTCACCTCCAGGACCCTCGTGCATAAACACACTGTCAGTCAGTCAGCTCACAAAAGACGAGAAATGTAACCTGCCATAACGTAGAACACAGAGGTTGAGTACTAGTCGATACTTAGTTTGGAGTGGTGTGTAGTCTCCCGCTACACTGTATAATTGTTGAGGGGTCCCCAGGGAGAACGAGTTGCAGGTTTTTCGACGTTCCTCTGACCTCTGTATTCCTTGTCTGGCCGGCACAATCACGTCAGTTGCGAGGAGAGCTGCCTTGGTGTGTTCTGCTTGTGGGATCCCTGGTCTCACTGGAGAATCATTTCAGTATGGTGTGTATGTTAGGCTGTGGCAATTATTGACATTCCAAAATAGTACAGGACAATAGCATGGCCATGCCTGATAAGCCTGAAACTTAGGCTGAAATTAACATTTAACAAGTTATTTATTAAAATAATAATCAGATAAATTCAGACATTTTCAAAAAAATGAATCAGTAATAAGTTATGGTTTTTGGAGAGTCAATACCAGATGTTTGGATACCACTTTGAGTGAAGTGGACTGTTCAAATGATCTGAAATGTTAAAAATCAATGCTGATGTGATGTATGGCCCACCTCAAAACAAACCTAATCAGAAGGAGGAAATTTGAAATATAGCATGCTTTTGTAGTTACATTCATTAATTTGAATCCAAGATGTCAATAATGTTGAAAGTATGAGATTTCAGATGAGATTTCAAATGAGATTTGTATATATGGAATATTGATTGCGTTTAGAGCCTTGGTCTGACGTATGAGATGCAGTTTCTGTGGCAGACTTGTGGGATTTATGGACATCTGAGTTAGGCCTCCTGGAATAGACAGTATAAGCCAAACAGGACGCTCAATCTGATTACAGGATTGACACTAGGGGGCACTGACACATCACATTCCTGACCTACAAATCGTCTTACCATCCTGTAAAAGGCATTCATAAAATGGTAGAAAAGCCACTAAAGGCAGTTTGGGGAATTCTCTATCATTTTTCATTGATGATGAACATGATGAACTGAAAAAAGTCATAAAATCTTGGACAAAGAGCATGTGTATTTAGCAAAGTTAAGGTCGATTTTTAAATGATTTTTTTTAGCTTCACATGCACATAAGCTGGTCATGCATAACTACCGTAATTCTGCAGAGAACAAAATGGCTTTTCCATTATTTATCATCAGGACATTCTGAGATTTGTGTGCTTCATACTTAACTTTGTGGTAGTTCAAGCTGAATATTGCAAAATATAGCAGTGATAGTAATTATCATAATTTATGAGAAAGATTACAGATTTTCACATATAATAGTTTCTTTTGATGTTTTATCTATTAGTATTTTTTCATATTATTACGAACTAGCATGCAGAACAAAGCAGATATGTGCAAACAAAACAATGTTTGCCTGAACAAGTACATACCCATTGGGGCTGTCCAGAGAATAGGACTCTCTTAGTACAGAGGTGTAATGTATTTGATTAAGATGGTGAGATATTTGAAAATAAATATGTCATTAAGGCTAGCTGGACATTTGAAGGGTGCATCATTGACCATTACTATGTAATCCTGCTTGTGTTATAAGCAGCTACTTACAGATACTCACAGAACTTCATATACTGCACAAATACACACACTCACACTCACACACTATAGCAATATATACACCTTATAGAGCTAAGTTTTGGTAAATAAATGCCCTTCTTTGGTTATTTGATATTTTGGAATGTGACGACATGTAATAAGCTTGAGTGGACTGGATGCATTTATGATAGTACATTAGGTTATTTAAGGTATAGGGACTATGCACATTTTAATCAATCAAAACATCATAGTATACTTCCATTTCAAGCCTATGTAATAGAGCAGATACATGGAAAAGATAAAATTACACATATAATATAGAACTATTATGAACCATAAAAGGGTTTACAGAAATATTGCAGAATATTTAATGTATGTCTGTAATATAATTGTACCATTGTCAATTAACATTTGATAAGTAGACAGCATATGTTGGGCAGTGATGGATCTGCCATATTTGTCAACAATTAGGAGAGGAGACCAGTCAGCTACGGCTAGGAGTGGGGCCCAGATGGAGATGATGGGGTCTCGAGTGCACCCTGTATTGTTCCCCTCCATAATATGTCATTATTGAGAGCTGACCCGGGCTTCAGCTATGCCCTACTTCATATATAATATGAGGCACACTCTCTATGCCACATCAGGCCACAATACAACTGCACTGAACCCAGCGTGGATGTTATTCAGAAGCTGGTGAAGCTAATAACTCTATTGGTCTGGATTCATGTGTCATATTTGTATTAATCTGGCAGTGTCACCAGATCTTATTGCAAGCTTAATTGAAATCTTCTGTGAGATGGTGCAATATGCAGTATGGTAGTAAGCCTGCTAAGATGAGCAGTTAGTCTTGTTAAGACAGATTCACCTGAGAAGGACACAGGTACGTACCACTATTATGGTCTTGTCTCTAATCCACGTCTACACATGTTGTCATATAACATATACCGGTATATATATGATATAATGATATGCTCTACAGCTGGTATTATCTGTAATATCTTTATTAGGCTCAGTCTGTTATTATTCTGGGTGTAATTATTGGATCATAATTCCTGCACATTAAGTACATAACCGCTAACTTAATACGTTGATATGGTAATTAGAGTGCCAGCTATTCCTATGTCATAATAATAATTACATTCTTGATATTTTATGAGATACTCTAGCAATGATTATTACGACATCTCTGTGCTCAGGAGGACACCGAGGAATTGGCACATAATAAATTTCCACTTGGTATAATATAATTAGACAGGTTTTAGATGATTATTGGCTAATCTTATCTTAGCAGCATATATGATATTGTACCATCTGTTTTACCTTTAGTCAACATATTTGCAGCTTGTTCATGGTACTTGTTTATTTTTTCATTCATTATTTTGTATTTTATGAATGAAGCTTATAAAGGATATATATTTCAGGAAATATAATATTTTATCTTAAATAAAATTGTCCACCTATAAAGATAGGATATTGAGCCAGTGAGGGCAGTGTGGTAAGGGTATGTAGCAGGGATATTGAGCCAGTCAGGGCAATGTGGTAAGGGTATGTGGCAGGGGTATTGAGCCAGTCAGGGCAATGTGGTAAGGGTATGTGGCAGGGATATTGAGCCAGTCAGGGCAATGTGGTAAGGGTATGTGGCAGGGGTATTGAGCCAGTCAGGGCAATGTGGTAAGGGTATGTGGCAGGGGTATTGAGCCAGTCAGGGCAATGTGGTAAGGGTATGTGGCAGGGGTATTGAGCCAGTCAGGGCAATGTGGTAAGGGTATGTGGCAGGGATATTGAGCCAGTCAGGGCAATGTGGTAAGGGTATGTAGCAGGGATATTGAGCCAGTCAGGGCAATATGGTAAGGGTATATGGCTGGGATATTGAGCCAGTCAGGGCAATGTGGTAAGGGTATGTAGCAGGGATATTGAGCCAGTCAGGGCAATGTGGTAAGGGTATGTGGCAGGGGTATTAAGTCAGTCAGGGCAGTGTGGTAAGGGTATGTAGCAGGGATATTGAGCTAGTCAGGGCAATGTGGTAAGGGTATGTGGCAGGGATAATGAGCCAGTCAGGCAATATGGTAAGGGTATGTGGCAGGGATATTGAGCCAGTCAGGGCAATGTGGTAAGGGTATGTGGCAGGGGTATTAAGTCAGTCAGGGCAATGTGGTAAGGGTATGTGGCTGGGATATTGAGCCAGTCAGGGCAATGTGGTAAGGGTATGTAGCAGGGATATTGAGCCAGTCAGGGCAATATGGTAAGGGTATATGGCTGGGATATTGAGCCAGTCAGGGCAATGTGGTAAGGGTATGTAGCAGGGATATTGAGCCAGTCAGGGCAATGTGGTAAGGGTATGTGGCAGGGGTATTAAGTCAGTCAGGGCAGTGTGGTAAGGGTATGTAGCAGGGATATTGAGCTAGTCAGGGCAATGTGGTAAGGGTATGTGGCAGGGATAATGAGCCAGTCAGGCAATATGGTAAGGGTATGTGGCAGGGATATTGAGCCAGTCAGGGCAATGTGGTAAGGGTATGTGGCAGGGGTATTAAGTCAGTCAGGGCAATGTGGTAAGGGTATGTGGCAGGGGTATTGAGCCAGTCAGGGCAATGTGGTAAGGGTATGTGGCAGGGGTATTGAGCCAGTCAGGGCAATGTGGTAAGGGTATGTGGCAGGGATATTGAGCCAGTCAGGCAATGTGGTAAGGGTATGTGGCAGGGATATTGAGCCAGTCAGGGCAATGTGGTAAGGGTATGTGGCAGGGATATTGAGCCAGTCAGGCAATGTGGTAAGGGTATGTGGCAGGGGTAATGAGCCAGTCAGGGCAATATGGTAAGGGTATGTGGCAGGGGTATTGAGCCAGTCAGGGCAATGTGGTAAGGGTATGTGGCAGGGATATTGAGCCAGTCAGGCAATGTGGTAAGGGTATGTGGCAGGGGTAATGAGCCAGTCAGGGCAATATGGTAAGGGTATGTGGCAGGGATATTGAGCCAGTCAGGCAATGTGGTAAGGGTATATGGCAGGGATAATGAGCCAGTCAGGGCAATATGGTAAGGGTATGTGGCAGGGGTATTGAGCCAGTCAGGGCAATGTGGTAAGGGTATGTGGCAGGGATAATGAGCCAGTCAGGGCAATGTGGTAAGGGTATGTGGCAGGGGTATTGAGCCAGTCAGGGCAATGTAGTAAGGGTATGTGGCAGGGATATTGAGCCAGTCAGGGCAATGTGGTAAGGGTATGTGGCAGGGATATTGAGCCAGTCAGGGCAATGTGGTAAGGGTATGTGGCAGGGATATTGAGCCAATCGCAGCTCATGTTTATCTCTCGCATGAGTATTTCAACAATCCCTCCATCCCAGAAAACTGCATGCAATACTGGTTCCTAGTGGGGCACTTTAATATACATATCCTCAAGGGTGTTGATTGCTTTTGTGGAATATTTCTTTCTGTTTTTGAGCAATTTCTCCTAAGGCTACCCACAATTGTGGTTTTAAAGAAGGATAAGAATTGTGGCAAAGAAGGTCTTTGAGACATGTTTTCAAAGTTAAGATAAGAATAGACTGGCAGTGTGTTTCAATGATTTTGCTCTAATAAGGTTCAGAGCATAACTTCCTCAATAACCGTGAGCTATTCCTGGCAAGGTTATATTGACATGAAAGGAACATGTCTGCCTCGGAATGCCACATGCAACAAGACGCTGCTTTGATAATCAGCCTCTGTCACGTATTTATAGCACAAAAATAAAAATCGCTTTTCGAGTTTTTGCTCATTAGTAAAAGTGCGAGTTTGTTTCTCGCACACAGTCTAACCATTTAAGTCCCGTATTTCCTGGGGATATCTCATTAGAGAATGCCCATAACTTTGGCATTAAAGGAGAGTGCAAGATTTATCTTCTGTATATCAGTAGATCTGAAGCAATTAGCTGAATTGTCCCAGTGTTTGTTTTTTTCTCTATATCTGTCATTGGGTAACATTCTAATTAAGACTGTTAATAGTAAATGGGGGATGAAGCATGCAAAATTAGTGGAAGCTAATCTCAGTCGCTAATCCACATTGGCATGGCCTCAATCCAGCTGCATTGTCATTCAATCTGCAGATCAATATTGATCTCCTTACTGCCATTTTCAAAGATATGTGCAGTTTTAGTCAGGTTTTAAACTCAAAGTACCACATGTTTAGATTTACTTGATAATATCTAGATTATCTATAACATTCTGTTCACTGGAAGAGACATGTAAAGATTGATCCATATGCTCTAACCACACTTGGTGATACATGGCACATGGCACAACACTTTGCAAATGGTTGTAAACGTGCGTGAGGCTGAGGTCGTGCATGAGCTCACCTGAACCATGTGATCTGGTCACAGGATGAGGAAACTGGTGCCGAGGTAGGATGGCTCAACATTAATGTTCACCTCATTAATTGGAGTTATCATTGATACGAGATTTGATCATCATCCAATAGTGTGTGTATAGATACAGTGTGGACATGGATTGTTGGGTGATGAAAGCATGAAGCAGAGTTGTGAATGTGACAGTGATGTGACAGTGATCAGAGGCAGTAGATACGGAGCATGCTGATGATTCAAGCCTCGCAGGCAGCCTGGCTTTTATGGCTTTCTTTGTGCCAGCCTGCATGGCAGTTGTGGCAGGATTTACGTGCTCAGAGATGACGCATGAATCGTAAGCTGTTGGGGACAGAAGACTAGGAGGTGGATAAGATTGTTGTGGTCGGAGAGGCTTCGGTAGTGCTTACATGTGGGAATGTAAAGGGAAGGACGGGGAGCCGTGAATGAGTTAGCAGCAGGTGGCAGGAGTAGGGAGATGCTAATGTGCAGCTCCCGCGACCATCGCCGCGGAGACGCAGCAGCCCACAGACTCACTGAGACAGAGAGCATAGACATACAGAGAAATAAGACACAAAGTAGAATGTACGTGGTTAATATGGTAACACAGCAAAGCTCACAATGGGTGATGAACCACCTGGGAACGTGAAGCCTCCACCAACAAAGACAGAGTCGTCAATATCAGAGAGTAAAGCCGAGCGATGGTTTAGCTTGGTGGTGCTGAGTGAGAACAATGGGCAGGCCGGGCAGGAGGAGGAGGAGAGACAGCCAGCCAAGCGTTCACGCTCTGTCGTCCTGCATGGCCGAGTTTCTAGGGCTTACGTGTGGAGACAGATAACGGAGAAGGATATTACCCCGACATCTACCCCAGATGACAACAAACCACATCCCCCACCGCAAAAACTGACATGTACTGTGCATCCCACTTATGTTGATCAAAATCCACTTTTTTCAGAGCGGCCGCACAGCTTCGGATTGCACAGCCCTGACCAGCTACCAAAGACTGAGTCAGAATTCCGAGCTATCGCCTCCAGTTTTGGCCTTCACAGCCCGGACAAGTTACCGACATCGGAGCAGCTGCATCCCAGCTACAATCCCCGTCTCTTCTGCGATGGAGGGCTGTATCTGGATCCTGATATTATAGGTGAGTGATAATGGGGGCAATCAGGCCACGGTCACCAAGTTGGTCGATCGTGGCGATATGGGGGATAAGCCAATGACAATTCATGAATTATTAAAGCTCGACTCTTGTGCATGATTGTGCACTGAAAAAGCCACAAGGAGAAATGTATAACATTTTGGAGTACTGGAATACCATGAACAAAGCAGCAATTGATGGCAAAGCCATGTGAGTAATAATATTTAGTCATAATATTGGCAAGCCCACAGTGTGCTATTTATAGACTATGTTGATCTGCCAGTGTTGCCCTAAGGGAGACAAGGGGAGTTGTGTTTCCATTGAGATACCATCTGCTGCAGCTAACGAGCACCGGGCTTCATGCAGCCGTTAAATCTATCTGCAATCTCACATTGGCTTGTCCTCGGCAAACACATCACCAAGGAGCACTTATTTAAAACCTGTAGAGCAACGTTGGTCCTTCTTTTTAATATTGAATCACATGTTAAATAGGAGAAACGGTTTGCAGCATGCAACAAGATAAACCTGTTTGAGTGTGAAGTTCTTGGGGCTGCCACTAGGTGGCTCTATGGATGTAAACAATGTCATTGTTCAGGACGTGACACATGTCAAACATATGAGAAAATGGCATGACAACCAGACATTACTTGCACATTTCCCCCCTTTGTTCAATATCAAAATCAATATTATCAGCATTGGTAATTAAGGCAAAACCAGTGTCTATAATAATAAATGATATGATTTCACAAGAGGAAATATAAGTACTTTGTTGTTGCTGGGAATTGATATGAACAAAAGCTTACAAAACACTGTTTGGACCTGAAAGTTGCATGTTTTGCTTAAAATTTAACCACATTCTATGTCAGCATTATTATTTTGCACTTTGCTTCTTTATTGTACCAATATGTTGAGATGTATCAGCATTTCTCAAGCTTGATAATGTCCTTATATACAGTCACGCACGCCACCAAGATCTTCACAGGACAAATTGCACTTACTATTGAATTAAAGTATATCAGTCAAAAAAAAGATAAATTATATACTTCAGTGATTGCATTTCCAAAGGGAGGAATAATTTGCAGCTAATATATTTGATAAATAGGTCGTGGTTGCGATAATGTGGTTTATATTAATGAATAGCGATAAATAATTTTCAATTTGGCATCATGAAAGACTATCTCAAAGCAATATTTCAGAATATTCAAAAAGCATTTAAACCTGGACTTAATCACAAGTGCATTGATGTTTCATGAGTCACAGGATTAAGCATGTATCAGCATGCAGTGCAAACCTCACCAGGGTGCACTATTCAAGATGGCCGCTCAGCCATCACACCCTATTATCTATTATATCCCTGATCCCACCTTGTTGTCATAGCGACCTTATTGACCTCCTTATATTATTGCTGAAATGTGGATCCTTATAGACCCATTTGTCACCTGTGAGAAAATGGGAATGGAACGAATATTAATCCCACAGGTTCATTTCCTTCTGTCGTTAGTTGCAGAATCGGCAAGGTTGTCCATCATGTTTGTTGGCCTTTTCATGGCAGTGCTTGCAACACTTGCATAATACTAATGTGTCTAAGCCTGCCATGTTGCTTTCATTATCTCTTCATATTCATTTATATCACTCAATGTGAATAAGATTGGATGCGAATAATATTGCCACTCTGAGACTGACTTTGACTTACTAGTTATTATATCTTGCTAGCTAGTTTGGAAATTTCAAATATTTAGAACAAAATGATGTGATAAATGACAATTAATTATCTGAGGTTATTGACAAGCGTTCATGCCATTATTCATTGTTGATAACAATATTTTCATGTTAAACAATATTCCAGTTGATCTGACTGAAAATGGAAAAGAAAATGTCAAGAAAAGTGAGTCAAGAATTCTGTTGGATTGCAGAAGAGTCACATTGTTACTAAGTTCACTAACAATCTCACCAATGTGTCATGTCATTAATATCTATCAAGATGTGTTTCAGGAATATGATTAAGTTCAGGACAGTTAAAAAATTCTAGTGTGTAAAACAAGGATTTTTTTCAACTGTGCTTGTGTATCACAAATTGTTTTAAATAACCTAATGATTTACACATTTATGTCTTAAGATAATATAATACTTGAGTTTTCACATGTATATAATTTCATAATTTCCCCTCTTGATGCGAATCAAAGAGAAAAATGTTCAATATTAATTGCAATTCTGGAAAAGGTCAAACAATGAATATTCCAGAGAGCAGTAATTTCAATTTTTTTCTTGTAATGTAAAAATCATTTGTGAAAATTATATACAAAGGAAAATTTGAAGTATGAATAATTTTGTGTGTGTGCCCGCTGTGGGATGATGGTTTTTGTCTATCATGATTTATATGATCACAAATATAACCAAGAGATGAAACTTGGACATCTTCTCAGCCTTTAGATGATAAGGTCTTTAGATTTCTGGGGATGTAGACATAATGCTAACTATAGGCATTACATCAGTGATAAATATCAATGACAAATATCTCTCAGATTATGTGATTATTTTTGACAATTATCTCTGTTTCCTTTAGACACATATCTTTGTATCATCTGAAACTAGATGGATTTCCTAATCACCTTGGAAGAAATAGTCTCAAAGAAAAAGATGGGATAATTATTTAGGACAACTGCGTTGTAATTAAACCCATCTTTGTTATGCTTATTGGAAAATTAACTCAACTAAATGCAATAATTTTACTGTGAAAATTGCTGGGGTTTATTCATTAGAAAAACATAGATAGATAATGATATCCATATATCATTACCTGGGAGGGTAGGCAGGCTATATTAAGCAGTTTGAGTTGAAGTGAGTTGGGAAGGTGAGTTGGGCAGATAAGATTTAGACATGAGTTGGGGTGGTTAGTTGAAGTGAGTTGGGAAGGTGAGTTGGGAGGTGAGATTTAGACACGGGTTTCGGAGGTGAGTTGAGGTGAGTTGGGAAGGTAAACTGAGGTGAGTTAGGAAGGTAAGCTGAGTTGAGGTGAGTGGGGAAGGTAAGCTGTGGTGAGTTGAGGTGAGTTGGGAAGGTAAGCTGAGGGGAGTTGGGAAGGTAAGCTGAGGGGAGTTAGGAAGGTAAGCTGAGTTGAGGTGAGTTGGGAAGGTAAGCTGTGGTGAGTTGAGGTGAGTTGGGAAGGTAAACTGTGGTGAGTTGAGGTGAGTTGGGAAGGTAAGCTGTGGTGAGTTGAGGTGAGTTATGAAGGTAAGCTGTGGTGAGTTGAGGTGAGTTGGGAAGGTAAGCTGTGGTGAGTTGAGGTGAGTTGGGAAGGTAAGCTGTGGTGAGTTGAGATGATGTGTGAGTTGTACTTGAGTACTCTGTGGTTTATGGTTTGTGGTGCTCGCTCTATGTATGTGTATATCTTTACTCACTCGCCTTGCACTCTGTGTGTGTTGCAGATCTTACACTTATTCCACCTCCAAAAACTCCTGATGAGGAAAATCTCATAGACTTTAGCACGATGGAGATGGTGAGTGCCCCACCCCCGGGGTTCTCGGACGACTCATCATCGTCCGGGTCAGGGCATTCCCCACCCCGGGGCGGCTCACAGCTCAGCTTAGAGGATGCTGCGGCACTTCCCCCTGCCACGGAATTACCCCCAGATCTAGAAGATCTCCCCCCAAATATCCGGGAGAAAATAGACGCCCTTGTGATGAATGATGAGGAGCTGGGAAATCAGCTAGCAACTATAGACGCCCTTCTTCTAGGTGAGGACCAGAATGCATGACGCACTCGCATCTCAGATAGAGTGGAATATTCCGTTATGTCCACACCACTGTAATAGCATGGTTTTTTTAATATATTGATTTAGTATTCTGATACCAAATCATTCAAATGTATAGATATTTTCTCAATCGGATCATTCAAGATTGAAGCATGCCATAAAGTTTACATTAGTAGTGTCCCATTCAGATGTTTATGATATATTTTTACACATCAGTAATCCGTGTTTCTTTCTTTCACTGATACTGAATGGCAAATATATTCTCGGCTTTACATGTATATGTTTTGTCATATTATGTTGATCACAAACTGTGTTGATTTGACTTCTTATTTGACTTTGAATATTATCTTTAAAATGTGTTTGATTTTAACATGTTATTTAATTTGCATTGCTTCAGCCAATTCCTATGATTACAATATCTGGGAAATAATTTGTAGTAAGTACATAAGAGGTGACACCTGGTGTGCTTGAAGTGCAAATGTGACTGAAAGCATGACTCTGAGAGCATGATGGATTTGATAACTACATTCATAATTTTAACAGGTGTTTTTTATGCAGTTAACTGTGTTAATTTGGATGATTTAAAACTAGTGAATTCCCTTTTAAGAATGTTAATTCTGTCATAAATTGGAGTAACACAAGGTTGTTTGCATGTAAAATGAATCAAATGAAATTTTAATTTCTTGCATGGTTAAGTATACAGATTAATAATATGCAGTACTGTTACCAAGAAATCAAAACCTGATTGTGTGGCTGGATGGGGTATTCAAGGTATATGGCTCCACCTGGTGTGCTAAATATCCATGGACTTGAAGTGTCCCCTAGTGGACAATTTTTTCAATAAACGAGATTTGAATTTATAGAATAAGAGACACACTTAATGATATAACAATTTTATTAAGAAATTTGTTTATTTTTTACAAACATTTATTTTGCCAAGGCACAAATTTCATCAATTTGAGACAAAAATATAGGTAATTACTGAAGGGGCCAAGAATTGAAAGATTTTTGTAAAGAATTCAATAAAAAACATTTAGAAAATGTTTCTATGACTGATGTAAATGCTGTGATTTTTCAGAAGATGCAAAGTTGGAGAAGAGGTTTTTACGAGACATTGAGAAGGAAAGTGGCATGGAAAGTGAAACTGACTCAGGAAATGAAACAATATCGTCAGAAAATGTGGACATGTCTGCAGGGTGGCTGGACTCACAGGGAGAGTTTATACTGCCCAAGGTGGCAGAGGAAGTTCCAGATATCTCCACCAGTGGGGGTGAGTTGGATGATATTGATGCATTTATTGCCAGTATGGCTGTTCCACCTCCCCCTAAAGACAGCCCAGATAGTGACTTGCCACCTCCACCACTGGTTGACCGCCAGGTGTCAGCACTGAGCACTGCCTCTGCAGGCTCAGACGAGGTGTTTCCACCGCCCCCAGTGGATGCAGATATTTTACCGCCACCTGTGGCTGAAGATGGGGAGGAGGGTGAATCAAATATAGACAATCTGGTTGCCATGGCACCACCCCTTGAGGGAACACTTGAAGAGGAGTATGCAAAATGGGTGATACCCCCTCCCCCTGAGTCTGAGGAGACAGCGCTGTTAGGAGACATTCCAATAGTTCCACCGGTTAATGTGAAAACGCCAGTGTCAGACAAAAGCTCTCCAGCATCTGACTTTGCTGTCCGGACACAACAAGAACATAGCAATAATGAGATACGGCGATCTCCCCCGGAGAATGTGTTAAGGGCTGTTGTGAGGCCTGTGCAAAGTTTGAAAGAGGATTACAGAGTCGGTCCTCCTCTTCCACCGAAGAGGACCAGCTCAGTAGGAGAAGGAATGTCCTGCCAGTCCAGCCCAGAGACATCTTATCCTCCCAATGCTAAACATAACATATGGCGGAGAACTGATATCCGCAGTGCCGACAGTAGTCCGGTTCACAGGGGTAAAGACTTTAAGGATAGCCTCCACGGGAGCACAGGGACTCTGAACCGCATCCGGCGAGGAGGGGCGCCACCAGCACCCCCGCCGCGACGCAGCAGCATCCAGCATGGCCAGGAATCCCCCGAGAATAGCTGTAACAGCTCAATAGACTCAACACATGAGAAGAGCCCTTCTCCCACGTATGCCACCCCGGTTTCCACTCTGACCTCCACATTCCAAAGGCGAGCCAATCTGGAATCGCCTCTTCACCACAGACATTCTAACTATGTGAATGTGTATCATTCTCATTCCAACTCAGAGCCAGCTTTGTGCGAGATTGACCGGAGTCCACCCAGTGATAAGGCCCACACCATGGGCAGAACATTAGCAAATGTGAACCGGCAGAGTTCCACGTTCATGACCAAAACTACAAGTGCTCAGGACTTAGAACAAGGTGCTCAATATTCTAGACATTCCATGGCGTCATCAGAGGGCTCGGCAACTAGTAACATGATAGACGAAATGCTGAAAAAAATGCAAATAAATAGTAGTAGTAAAATGGCCAAGAAGGTTGAGGAGGACGCGTCAGATAAGTCGTCAGTAGATTCTGACAGTGCTGGCAATAAACTAGCCCCACGGCATCGCTCACCCTCATTTACTAGAAAACTGCTGACCTTTGAAATAGGTCAAAAAGATTCAGAAAGTGATACATGCGAGAGTGATGTGTCATCATCTTCGTCAAAGACGCTGGGACGTTCTCACACTTTTACCAACTCTGTACCAAAGTCGTATGGTTCTCCCAAGTCTAGTCCTCTCTTACAAAGGCACGGGTCATTCGGGAAGCTGGCGGAGAGGGCAGCAAGCCCCCTGAGGTCCCTGTTTGGGCATGGGTCAGACCGCGACAGGACCTCTTCTGAGTCGGAGTCAGGCAGCTGTCCAGCATCCCCAAGGAGGACCTTAAGGTCATCTATCGTGTCCACATTCACAAGGTCCAGCACCACCAAGCCCTTTGGGTCTGGATCCCAGGTGAGACATCTCTCGTTATTTGCCATACTTCATACTGTATGCAGCTTAGATGCACTAAATATTTTTTTCTTGCAGTATTTTGGGGCATTGAAATGTATTCATAACTCTGAAAATGTACAGAAATGAAATCTGAAAGTTTTTGCTGTTAATGTTTTGCATTCAGATGCCATAATATGTAAATATTTGACAGATAAGATCAATTTTGTTTGAGATAGTCAATGGATTTTTAATTTGTGGTTGAAGAAGAAACATGTGACTGTACATTTATTGAGTTAGTGCTTTTTGAGTGCATGCCCCCTGTGTGAATGACAATATCCACTCCATTAGGTTGAATTCCTATTTTGTTTTAACCACATTTATTTCAGCTGCTGCCAAACATATATAAATGTTGCAATGTGTTGTTTGCACAGATAGTCAAAAGATGAATGTCTCCATTCACTGAAATACTTTACAACAAAAAGGATTTATAAATTTTTAAAAATAACTTTTTCCATAAATAGACTTTAACCTATTGATGTCACTGTATTTTTCCTAATAATAGAATTCAGAATTAATAATCAAATCTCTACTTCTTAGTCAAAAGTTAAAAATTGTTCAAAAAAGGTTTCTGCAACCTCATCAAGTGTTTTAAATGAATGGAAGTTTGCTGTTAAGAATTAGATATTAACTAAAATGTATTTGCTTTTAGTCAATATCAATATCATTATCATTTTATTATTATTATTTTTAAATCATGGCAGTAATAAAGAATTAACTGCATGGATATAATGGTTCCAAATATAATTAATGACAATCACAATCTTAAACTAATGCTGATATAGACTTGATACAGAGTAAAAATATATTTGTATATTTGAATATATATTTTTGTTTGTATTGATTAGTCAAACAGTAGAATTTATTCAAATATATGACATGAAATATGCAAAGATATATATTTATATATATTTATTTTCCCCAGAAAGATTAAAAAATATTGTGATAGAGCTGTAACAGAAATGTTCCTAGGTGGAGATTTTGTCAGAAAATTGTGCCCATGAAAAGATTGAGGCATTTCAACACTTTAAACATTGGAGGAGGTGGGGAATAAAATCAACATGATGTCAAAATAAATATAAGGAAGAGAATCAGCATTATTTCCTGTTTGAGTAACATTTCTGAACAGGTCTTAACACAGATGTGTTTTTGTGATTACTTTGACAGTCGCTCACAATCCGACCCAAGCGGTCTCGAGAACCCTTGCGTCTCTCCACCTTTAGACCCCTGCCTAAGGCTCCGTGACACGGTCCAGGTGATCATTACTCTGTGTGGACCCTGTCTGCTGCTGTTTTGCTATCAGTGTGACCTAATTATAAGCCTATCATCTTTCATATGGGTGCATCTTGATCGCATGAAAAATCTAAGTCTAGATAATTTTCAAAATAAGACAAATGTATGATTCTAACTCTAACTAACCATCTCCAAATTGAAATATTTCCAACATCTCCAAATTGAAATATTGCAGTGATAACTTTAATAGTTAGAATCCTGGAATGATATGTTCAGAGACACACATAAATATGCAAAAGTTTAAATCTCATATTAATCCTAAGTAGTTTTTTCTCTATCAGCCTGAATCCTGAAGTATACGATTTATTTCATGGAGCATATATGTGCCTATATTAGAGATAAGGCATCAGCCCTTTTGTTCACCATAACACCTCTGTTTTAGACATGGTATCCGTCTGCAAAGTTGTCTGCACACACTATATAACCTGGTCTCAGTACCATTCCTCTACCACATTTATTCCTTAATAAGTGCAGATAGATTTGTATTTACGGTCCCGTAGCTCTATGAATGAGAGGCTGTGATTGTCTGACCGCTCACATCTCATTTACAGCCGAGCTTACGATTATAACCCTCTCATTATGTTAATACTATCATATTATATATCATAACTATGTATGTTGGATGTGATAGATAACCTGGTGACAGTGTTTTTGATGCTGAGTGTTTTCTGAGTGTGATCTGAGTTTAACGCTCTCAGTGATCACGGCTGCCATTTGTTGCTATGTATGGTGATAATGGAGGAAGCTCCTCTCAGCTATGCCCATTTGTAGCTCATAGATATCACGGATTAAGCTTAACTATGTGATAATCTCTGGTAACATAATCCATGAATGTCATCTTGGCGTATTTACAGCTTAATTATCTTGTCATATAATGAAAATTTTCAGTAAACTTTAGATATCCATTTCTGATTAAAATTTACTGTAAATCTGGCACAAAATATGGGAAGTAAAACATAGAATGTGTAAATTAAGAATAAACTGTAATTCATATAGACTAGAAACATGGGAATGGGGGAAATTGCACCTAAATGCATGTGATGTTCACAACAATATTATTCATAACTAAAGCAAGAGATAGGATGGTTAAGTTAGACTAGGGTGCAGATAGACGGGGAAGGTAGAACTAGGGTGCAGATAGACAGGGAAGGTGGAACTAGGGTGCAGATAGATGGGGAAAGTTAGACTAGGGTGCAGATAGACGGGGAAGGTGGGACTGGGGTGCAGATAGACAGGGAAAGTTAGACTAGGGTGCAGATAGACAGGGAAGGTGGAACTAGGGTGCAGATAGATGGGGAAAGTTAGACTAGGGTGCAGATAGAGAGGGAAGGTGGAACTAGGGTGCAGATAGATGGGGAAAGTTAGACTAGGGTGCAGATAGAGAGGGAAGGTGGAACTAGGGTGCAGATAGATGGGGAAAGTTAGACTAGGGTGCAAATAGACTGGGAAGGTGGGACTAGGGTGCAGATAGACGGGGAAGGTGGGACCTAGATTGCAAATAGACTGGAAAGGTGGGACTGGGGTGCAGATAGACGGGGAAGGTGGGACTAGGGTGCAGATAGTAGATAAGCAGGGAACGTTGCAATGGGGTGAATATAGGCAGGGAACGTTGGAATTTGAGTGCAGTGAGGTGTTTAAGAAAGCCCAGTCAACATAGCAATATGCGAGCAACATGATGTGATTTTGATGGTCGCGTTTTTCTCAAATCACGGGTGAAATGTTAAGAGGAAGTGTTACGGGTCCCACCTGGTGTTGTATAGCACCGCATCCCGTAAACCTACATAGCGGAAAATCGTACACTTTGAAGTCAGCCGTTAAGGAGTGAGGGCAATTTGGCAACTTTATTTCTATGTTTATACAGACTTATTTTTTATGAGAAAAACTTTCCCTTTCCATTCCTTATATTATTAAACAAGGAAGTCAGAGATCAAATCTGATTTTATGAATAGGTAAAATTGGGGTGTAATTTCGTACAATGTCGAATGAATGGTGCAAAGGGAAAGCTGTGCAGGTGTTAATATTGGAGAGAATGGACATGGCACCCTGCAGAGAAAACAAGCAAGCCGCAAACACCAACCTGACCAAACCATACATCCTCAGCATTGTACACCATGCAAAGTATCGTCAGCCACATGCTGAGAGGGGACGGCCATGAAAACCACACAGCACCAAGGTGTCAGAGGCGGAGAAAGGCCCGGCCCTGATCTATCCATCACTGGGTTAATGGATCCAGAGGCAAACACGAGGCTCAATAAGGCTGTGACAGGGGGAGGGGAATGCACCATGCAAATATCAAAACCAAAATGAGGAAATATCCTGACAGCTTGCATTGTCCCAACAAATAGGAAACGGTGCTGAATATATACATTGTGTTTGTAAAATATAAAAAAATGTCAGTGCACTGAACACTAGAGTGTTTTCTTGGGCGGTAGCTGTCATGTACCTATTGCACACAATAGACATTTTTTTCTTTCCTTTAAAAAGACATAAACCCATGCATAATTAATCCTGAAAAGGAAAACTCTTATATATAAGATAAAAAAGTCAGCCTGAAGATTGGAGTGCATCTGTTCCCCTAGGTTTCCCCAGTGCATTGTGGCGTTAATGACCGTGTGTACTCCCAGCTCGGTACGATTCCCCCCACCCAGTGCCTCTGATTAGTGTCAAGTCTGTGTAGATCTAAATGTCTTTATCGATATAGTGAATGTATAAGTTTCACAAATTGATGTCATCAAGTGGTAGAAGGACATCAAACACAAATAATACTGATCATTACTGCCACCTATGTTGAGAATGCGGCCAAGTTTAGAATCAAGACATTTGTGTGATGTTGCCACGGTAACACAGTGATTTAGACCCATTAGTGTTTCTCTCTTTAGTAGATCCTTTCTTAAGTGGATACAGTTAGTTTCACGGATCACTTATACTTCTCACTGTCATCTTGATTTGAACTAAACTAACTACAACTTTACTATGCAAAACTAATGACATGTAAAATATACACAAACTTTAAACTGTAAAATGATGATAACAGTTTTCTAAATATAGCTTAAATGCCTCAGATAAATGTCACATTAAATTTTGTCAAATAAATGTAAAAGTAAATATGATGGTTGGCTTTGGCAAAAAATAAATACCAAGAGGGTCATATGTTCAGATATTATGTACTTTGATTGTATATGAAGAATGGTAAACTAATGCAGGTTTTTTATTTGTTGTGTGTTTCAGGGCAAGGATAGTCACAAGAGGTCAGGGATACCGCTGAAGATTGTTCACCCTCTGATGTCCACATCCAGCTCCGACAGCGAGGCTTCTCCTACCCCACTGCATAGAGAGTGGGCGAACACGCTGTCCCGGGACAAGAAGGGCACCCCGCCTCCGGTCCACCGTGACTGGGCAGCTCCCGTAGAGGAAGACTCCAGGACCACACAAAGGTCATTCTCAACATTCAAATCTGCAGGACCTCGGAGGGCATCCACGTCCAACACATCGCCAGTGTTTGGTAGGAAGAGCTACGGGGCTACTGTGTCGCCGGTGATGGGGCGCAGGGCAGGAAACGTGAGAGGGGTAAGGTCAGAATCCTCCTCTGCTACCTCCTCCCCCAGCAGACACAGCTATTCCACTGGAATGCACAACAGAAACACCTTTGCCCCAGGTTCAAGGTCAAGAGAAGAGAGGTCAAGGTCAAATAGTCAACAAAGCCCAAGGGACACAGACAAATCCAGTACAGGTGTATCACCAGCGAGGTCAAATGGAGAAGCAACAGTTACACCCACACAGAAGATCCAGCCCTGGAGGTCAATAGGGGAAGCTGCTGCACAGAGGGTGGCCCAAGTGTTAGGTAGAGACAGAACGCACTCTCAGAGCAGTGGGGAGGAACCACCACAAAGAATTGACTCTCCAAGTAGTGAGGGAGGACAAAACGGGTCTGTGATAAATCGAGATAAATTGAATCCCATTTCTCCGGATTTGGTAAGTAGTGGTAGCAAACTGAACCGAACAATCAAAGACATACTGGACCGAGAATATCACGGCTCCGTCACATTCCACTTTGCCAATCAGGATGTAGATTTTCTCATCAAAGAAATTGAAACTACCACAAAGGAGATAAATAATCCAAAATGTAAGAAGCCAGGTGAAGAATTCACGGAACACAAGGAGAAACTCGTGTCAGAATCGCGGCAGTTTGTCACAGATTCTAAGTTGTTGGTGAGTAGCGCGACTCAGTCGTTGGATAAACTGGTACAGAATGTCAATAACAGCATTCACACATTAGCAAAGATCGTGATGCACAGTCAGAACACTATGTTATGTATGAGCTCGGTGCCCCAGGCTCACCTCCTGGGTGCCAGGGTCAAGGACGTTGCCAACGCCTACAAGGACACGGTGACTGCGGCACACTCTGCCGCAGGACGACCTCTCAGTGACCCCCAGATGAAGAATCTGATGAAACAAGCCACATTACTGGCATCTATTCTTAGCGCTCTGATGAAAATACTCAAAGTTCTGGAGAATAGTTGATCAGATAATGGGTGAGAGCTGGTCCAGCAATGGGGCGGTGGGTGATGAAATCCTAACCTCTCCCTGCCTACATTCCTGGAACAGTGTGGTATTCAAACATTTCAAACAGATTCATTAAGGTTTGGGAAAATGAAGTCGCGAATTGTTCATGATGTTCATCTGATTCCTTCATGATATCTGTTTCACACGAGCATATGTTTGGCTTGTTGACATCTCATTTTCTGACTCTTCGCCCAGAGTTCTTTGTACTCACAAATGGCTGTCCAAATTTAATCATCATCATCGTCCAAATTATTAACTAACAATTCATGTTCAGTTCTTATTATCAATAGATATGGTTTTTTTTATAAAAATACAAATAATACAAACATAAAATATAAAAAAAACAAACATTAATCATTCATAAGTTTGGGATCAAATAGAAATTTATTAAATTTAAGAGTGAGATGTTGGATTTGCTCAAGGAGGTCATAAAAAGTATATCTGTCAAAACAATATTCTCTGTGTTCTTGTATTTGTTTTACACATCAAGCAGGCAAACTTACATGTAGAAGGCTTTGATTTTCATGTGAGAGACGAATGTCATAGAATAAAAAGACCAGCTATGTCAATATGAATCCAAACAAACTTGCATTTAAACCATGTCCAAGTTAGCTGTCATTTTTTTGTTGCCTTTCACAACAGTTCCAACATACGGACATGACATTGCAGCAAAAAAATTAAGATAACATTTTATTATTTTAGATAGAAACAATCTGATTACAGATTTGAAGAGGGAAAATTTTCTGCATTGTTTGATATATGACAATAAGTTTTAGAACCACTGGAAGCCACCCAAATCTGCTTGAGTTGGAGCTGCTTAAAATTGTAAATTTACAACTCTACAAAGTTGACGATTTCAGATATTATAATGAATTTTCAACTTCAATTAAGACGGCAACCTTGAGCATGTTAATGATCTAGTCACTTTGATGATATTCAATGAAATATCATGAATATCAAGGGAATCTTATGGGTATCTTTGGTGAGCATATATTTTCTATAAAAAAATCTTAACATGTTTATATCATAAAAAGTGATGGCGACTTGTGAGAAAACAAGAGAACAGTGTGTGCCCATAGATTTATAGCTGCTGCGGGTGTTATGATGTATTAAAAATAAAACACTAAATTAGCAGAGGTGTTGTACCTGGAGCTATGGACAAGGGAGTTAGTTGCTGTAGCACACACTACTTGCTATTGTTCCCCAATTTTATCATTGTTGTGGAAAAATACACAAAAGATTTGTACTGTGTACAAACACCACATTGTTGAAATAATCTCATCTTGTTCCATAAATATTGTTGACAATTTGAGAACAAAATCAAAATATATTGTTTACCTCAGGAAAGTCTTTCTATTTGCAGCTATTTCCTCCAAACCTTTTTGTTACAAAACTGAATCCCTCAAACTGTGGTAGAGTCAAACAAATTTAAAAATAAGTTTGAGTAGATTTCATATTGAATTGTTATAAGTTCTCAAAGAAGTGAATTTTACTAAACGATAACACAGGAGTTCTTGCATTTAAAACAATCAATAAACCTGTATGGCTATCATTTCTGATGATATTTAAACTTTAAATGAAATTAATACATGTTCATGTTTTTGTAGAAATAAACTATTAACAACATACATTCATAATGTCTTACCCCATCTAATATTATATGAACAGAAATTTTAACTTACCAAGAATGAAATCCAGAATGTGGCCTTTATTATATAAATGCATTAAGAGATTCCAGCATTTGTGTCAGTAAATCGATTCAGAAAGGGAGATTGGTTCTGGGCATATTGAATATTTAAGAGAACTGTCAGTTGGTGGCATTGCTAACTTGTTGTTATAATCTAAACATTAATATGAATACCCTAACACTTATCATAATATTGATCAATTGATGAGTAATATATTAATCAAGGTGAGACTATATGGTTTTTAAAGTACAGTAAAAATGAAATAATTGCCATTTTGTATGAAGGTATACGTTTCTTTATATTTAAGGCCGTTGTCTCATATGTATATACCCTGTATTGATATGGATGAACTAATATATTATGTATAAAGAGGAGAAAATAAAAAACCTAATGTCTGTATTTCATGGTTTCATTTTCTTTCTTGGGATAATTTTTGGTGAATTAAATGGTAAGAAATATCTTTCGTCATCATATCTTACAACAGTCAATATGACAATGAATAGTGCTTAGGAAGTAGGGAATTAACCAGGTTGGCACATTTCTGAGATTATTACAAGCACTTGAAGAAGGGGTTTTGATAAAGGTATTTGTCTATTTTAAAAAGTGCTTCCTGGAATTATTCCTGATAATTTTAGCCAATTTGGAAACTGAAAGTTACACACTCAGTGGACTATAGCCAACTTTAATCAGCATGTAACTATATCAAGAATAATAGAATCAAAAATAAATATGGGCTCCTCAGAAGATATAGCACTGAAACTTACAATTTGGGTATCATATGATATGGGCTGAATAAGAAAAGTAATATGAAAGGTTTGCAAATAAGCTTTTATTGCTGAATGACCGTGGATAATCATTAGTTTTTTTTTCTTTTTTCTTGAGGACTGCTCTAAACGGTATATGACATCTAATTAAATTTTCACTTCACACTTGGCATACAATGATAAATGTGACAATGAAATAGATCAAAGAATACTCAAGATATTAACAATGAAACAACTTTCCTGGAAAATCCTAGAATTCTGGCAAGGACAATAAGCACAGAAACTAAGGTGTGCATTGCCGGGCAAAAACCAATCATTTACACCCAATAGAAGTATCTGCAAATTTATGGCAATATTAATTTCACCTCAAACTTTCATTTAACAAATTCCATAAGAAATGTGCATCACCTGTTTAAGCGGAAGGGGCAAACATCAAAGGGCCGCTACCTGCGAGGGTCAATCTGTGCTCCGCCCCTTTAAACAACCCCCACCGAAACTACCTCCCACCCAAATCCCCCCCAGCCGCTCGTGGGAACGCCACTTTTTATGTTTTTCTCCCAAAAGAATTAATCTAATTCCCAGTTGAAACTGATTTAATTTTCTTCCTTTTCATTATCGTTCAAACAAATGAGAGGAAAAGGATATTACAATTTGGCGTCAAGATGGTAATTGGTTTAAATGTAAGCTTGGTATTGAGGGCGAGTTCCTGTAAGTCACCGGGGGACTATTTGCCCCGTCCCCCGCCACGATTCCCTCTTGTCCGGCAAGTCAAGACCCGCGCGTGGTCTGCACGTGGCCACTCATTCCTCTTGAAGAATCCAAGGAGCATCTTGAGAGGAGACATAAGCTTCTATTGGTGCCGCTTTTTTCAAGAACAGGTATATGTTTTCCAATAAACTGTGAAACACAATAGAATTCACTCATGTTCTTTTACAATCTGAGAGCAATAGTAATAGTTATGTTGCTCTCAGTTAAAATCTAAATAAGCATGGGAAATGAAAGTAGGGGAGTGGTGGGCATTGAAGCAAAGAGCAATGGTAGAAATAACAAAATGAAACATGATATTACATTGGAGTATAAGCTAAAACCAAGGACCTTATAAGGGCTGTGGGGAACATGTAAAAGATTGGGAAAATTTGAATATAATAAAACATGGTATTTGCACTTAATCTGTCTCTAGATACCTAATTTCTCGTTGAACTGCGAATAGTGATTAAGTAACAAAGTTCACACACATATGTCTCGTCAACTAAAGTGAAGGCGCGTTAAAGCTTTCATGGAAGCTTTCATGTCACTATGGGCATTCCTGTGCCTACACAAGAGATATGGGATATGGCGGTGTGAGCATCAGACATATTGATTGTATATCAATGCAAGTAACGAGGAAGTCTTGATTGTATTATATTAAAACTATCCCATGATTCTATAATCAGTAAAATGGAAACGGCAGAGCCCGTGTATTTTGAGACCCCAAAGACGCTTTGAAATGTTAACCTCTCTATTAGTTATTTTAATGTCGTGTTTTAATAATATGTAGAACCAGGAAATATATTTTAATACAGAGCCAGCAAAAAATGTTTGGATACTTATTTTTTCCCCTATCAAAAACTAATAGTGCAAAAACAATTGAAAAATATGGCATTAAAAATCAATTCCGTGAAAGCTTTGAGGCCCCTTTATAAAGTGATATTCTTTTTTTTTAAATGTTTGCACCGCAAAAACATCAACAAGCGTTAAGATTTTATAGATATAAAATGAGTGAGTTCATGAGAAGTCCAATCTATACAAATCACGGGAAGAGAAAACGTAGCGTTCATTCGGGCAGAATACTACCATTGTGGACATTCCCGCGCGTGCGTAAGAGAACCTGTTTCCCTGGTGAACACAAGTATTAGTTGTCAGGGAAATGGCGGGCCAGAATTACACCGTATCCCCCAAATATAGCCCAGCTCCTTCCCCTATTTCCTGAGGTAGCCAAGAAGTCTCGGCGTCCCTTCCTGGGTCTTGGAGTTATGTCTTTTTGAGTTCACACAAGCGTGAAGGCGTGGAGATAGTTTGTCAGGAATACCAAGTGGCCGTGACGTTGTGATTTCACAAGCGATTTGCTAGCGATGACACGGCCGCTGATTCACTGTATGAAGTCCCACATCCGCACCACTTATTTTATGTACTCTCAATGCAACAGAATCTACTTTTATATATATGTCCCACTCACAGGCTGAAGCTTGAGTACATATAAAGTTGAGGAATTCTCTGTTAAAACCAAACTGACCATAAGTGACATCAGAATAAACTTTGATTATTTGTCTTATTCTTGTTGACAATTATCATATTATGTTTTTACATGTGGACGTTCACATTGCCAACTCAGATGTATGTGATAACTCTTTCAGCATGTGGATGCTAAGAGATATTATACTGGTATACTTATTCACACCGTGTCCCCACATCATCCTTCTAATTAGTAGAGTAACACATTCAATCTGGCATCCTCAATCTCTGATCCTTCCAAGCTGACAATACTTATTCTATGCAGCTATCACTTTTGCTACAAGTAGTGACCTTTGCTGAGAAACACTTCCCTTCCTACCTCAGATGAAAGCCCATACTGTCCCATACTCATTAAATATAGTCCATACTTGACCTCACTATACTCATAAGCTGGCAATACCCAATTCCCTATACTCATAGGCTTTCGTTAAACACTCAGAACTAAGATCAGAAGATTAAAGTCTAAATATTCAGTATCGTCCATTGGAAAGCCATGCACTGTCAAGATGAAATCTTCACTTACCTATACTTTGGAATTGTCCCACCACTAATGTAAATAACTTGTACGTGAAGCTTTCCACTCCACATATAAACTTAAGAAAAGAAAACATTAAAATAGAAAAAGTGGTCTACTTCATCGGTCATTACATTTTCATTCTATTCCATTCATTATTAATTGCAGTTTTGGCTTGGCCAAGCCTTGGGCAAAATTTTCAAATTCAACAGAAAAAATGGTTTCAGTGTGGTTCAAAATGAATTAGAATGCATTAATAATGGAGAGAAGATGGGCGAGGAATGTATTTGATATGTGAGGTGTTAGTAATTCTCCAGGTCAATGTTACTGCTGGCTGAGGAGCCCATGGTTTCTACCTGGATGCTGCAAACACGTGGAAACCTACAGGCAAAGATATGAAGATGACACTCTGCCCACTGTCATGAAGCACCTGTCAGATTGACCCCCCCCCCAAAAAAAAAATAATAATAATAAAAATAATACACATAAAAGAAATAATTGATTTCCAAATATTTGTCATATTAATTCTACATTGTACAGTTACTGGATAAGTTATAAATTCATTGTGAGAGGGAACAATTTGAATGTGGAAAAGGTGCTGCCTCAATCAAACTTGTATAGCATTTTGTAACCTCAACTGCGCTATGTCCTTTAACCGAGATTTATGAACTTATTTCTTGGCATTCAAAACATCGTATATTAACATATCTATCTTGTGAATTGCATGTTAAAGCTTAACCGTAGACAATACAAAATCATGTCCTTATATTATCACAGCGAAAGACATATAATAGTCAATAGCAATACGTTACAGGATCTGAACCCACGTGTCACAACACCAATAGATTGGTGTTACACGATTAGCTCTTAATGAAAGTTATGTGAGATATTTGAGACATTATGCCCGCAAGAGGGCAGAGAGGGTTGTACAAATGATGGCGGGTGTCCAGCGGATGCCAATCTCACCCATACATACCCCAACCAACAGACATGAGACCTGAAACATGGTAGCGTAGTTACCACCAAAACCTCATACCCCGTACCCAATTTCTCCCAAACGAAGCGAGTATCATTAACTTGTACCATTAAAAAGAATAAACATAAATATTAGATTTGATTGTATGCAAATAAGTATGTGGTTTATTTTTAAAAATAAAATACTTTAAAATCAAACCAATGACAGATATATAAAAGTGAGATATGGGAGGTGATATAGTGCGGTGATTAAGGTCGTCACATCCGGGCATTGTCTGCAAACGGGAGCATATCTTAGAGGCTGATGCAGTGCTCATGGAGACCAGTTAGTTTTATGTTCTCCCTTCCCCATCCCCCAGCATCACCTGTACGTCACTCACTACCAGCTCACAATGCCTTATATAGATAACTGATTTGGGGGCCAACTTTGGGGGCCAACTTTGGGGACTAACTTTGGGGGCCAACTTTGAGCTTGGTTGAGCTTTGTTTAAAAAGAAATACAGTTTTTTAAACCATAACCACAAGGAAACTACTACACCATATCCAGGTTATGTGGATATATTGACTGTTATCACCCCTATGAACCTTTGTCATGTCGTGAAAGTCCACACAGGCCCAACAAAGAGGTGGGGGAGTGAAGTGTAGTAAAGAAAATAAAGATAAAAAGTGAAAACCTGAAATAAGCAAGCAGCAGGGCAAGAATGTGAAATAAGGGGCTGCACGTTTTGCCTCGTTTTGAACATGTAAAACTAGGCAGCGCATTAATGACCAATTACAACTGATGTAAAAGTTATTCTAAATATATCAATTACTATGCCCACCTTGCTTTTCCCTGATTATTTGGTTTCAGAAACTTTCATTTATATATATTTTAATTTATAATGGAATGGTGAGAATGCTCTTATCTATAATGCACACTTATGTGGTTTGATGCAAATATGATACATACATTTAGAAAACGGGAGAATTCCTAACAATTAGTGGTCGCATCTGCAGTGCGTGTTCAGACAACATTGTGGCATTTATCATACCAGGCAAATGTGGTATAGTACAGTGTGACATAGCCACGATTTAAACCATTGAGACAATGGGCCGGGAGGGCAGGGAGGAAGAGGTGGTGGGAGTGGGGGGTCAAGATTAGGGGAGCCACCCCCTGCACATACCTGAGCTGTCCCACCTGATGCCCTAGCAGCACATAGCAGGGGGTTAACCCTCCCTCACCCAGCCACCACCAGCCCTCTGATGTCCTCTTGATATACCAATAATGACTGCAGATTGGAGGAGCATTGTCAGAGGCGGTTGTCAGGAGAGGAAACATGTGCATTTGGAGAAGACTCTCCACACCAACAAAAATCATAAAAAGTAATGGACCTGGCCTACTTGAAAACATAAAGTTACAGTTTGTAGTTTATCTCATCGTTTTCAATATGCAAGCTCAGGCACTTGTAGTTTGCTAAAGCTGTCAAACTTCACGGCATGTACTGATTGAAGCTTAACCTTTTAAAAAAGTAAACCCTCTCTAAAATGTGTTTATGAATTGTGTGTTAAGTGATATAAGCCATTTCCTTTAGCGCTTCGCAGTGCTGAGAGCATTTGTCACTCAAAAAGGAAATAGCACTTGTCTTGCAAAATGACACTTATGCTTATTGCAGGGAACGGCGATAACGCTTGTTACACAAAATGGTAAAAGTGCTTGTTATGCGAAATGGTAATAGCGCTTGTTGCACAAAATGGTAATAGCGCTTGTTACTCAAAATGGTAAAAGCGCTTGTTACACAAAATGGTAAAAGCGCTTGTTACACAAAATGGTAAAAGCGCTTGTTGCACAAAATGGTAATAACGCTTGTTTCATAAATGGTAAAAGTGCTTGTTACACAAAATGGTAATAGCACTTGTTACACAAAATGGTAATAACGCTTGTTATGCAAAATGGTAATAGCGCTTGTTACACAAAATGGTAACAGCGCTTGTTGCACAAAATGGTAATAGCGCTTGTTACTCAAAATGGTAAAAGCGCTTGTTACACAAAATGGTAAAAGCGCTTGTTGCACAAAATGCTAATAGCGCTTGTTTCATAAATGGTAAAGGTGCTTGTTACACAAAATGGTAATAGCGCTTGTTACACAAAATGGTAATAACGCTTGTTATGCAAAGTGGTAATAGCGCTTGTTACACAAAATGGTAACAGCGCTTGTTGCACAAAATGGTAATAGCGCTTGTTGCACAAAATGGTAATAGCGCTTGTTACTCAAAATGGTAAAAGCGCTTGTTACACAAAATGGTAAAAGCGCTTGTTGCACAAAATGCTAATAGCGCTTGTTTCATAAATGGTAAAGGTGCTTGTTACACAAAATGGTAATAGCGCTTGTTTCATAAATGATAATAGCGCTTGTTGCACAAAATGGGAATAGCGCTTGTTACACAAAATGGTGATAGCGCTTGTTACACAAAATAGTAATAGCGCTTGTTACACAATACGACATGAACACTAGATATATTTGGTATAATCGAGTCAAATAAAGTTGCTCTCACCAAAACATTACAGGCTACATATAAAAAACACCTCTTGGTAGCAAAATATTACAGCCTACATACAAAAAACACCTCTTGGTATACAAAGTTGATATATTTGTCAAGGCAGGTTGGGAATAACCAGAGGTGATACAGAACCAGCACACATGTAGAAAAATCTAATCACTCTTTGTGCCACCACGATACCAATATCTACCTAATGCTATCTGAACATGACTGACAGATACCAATATCTACCTAATGCTATCTGAACATGACTGCCAGATACCAATATCTACCTAATGTTATCTGGGCATGACAGACAGATACCAATATCTACCTAATGTTATCTGGGCATGACAGACAGATACCAATATCTATCTAATGTTATCTCAACATGACTGACAGATACCAATATCTACCTAATGTTATCTCAACATGACTGCCAGATACCAATATCTACCTAATGTTATCTCAACATGACTGACAGATACCAATATCTACCTAATGTTATCTCAACATGACTGACAGATACTAATATCTACCTAATGTTATCTGAACATGACTGCCAGATACTAATATCTACCTAATGTTATCTCAACATGACTGACAGATACCAATATCTACCTAATGTTATCTGACCATGACTGAAAAATATCAACACTTACTTGAACATTACTTGAACATTACTTGAACTTATTCGCTCGACAACAATATCTTCCTATTGCTATCTAAATATGAGTGTCAGATGAACCTTGTGACACTTAATGCAGATTCCAGAAAAACAAATATCCACATGGAGTTATAGCAGAACTCAACAGGTTTATTGCAGGAATATCAAAGAGATAAACAATGGTTACATTTTGAAATATGGCTTTGATTTGTCTCAATTATATTTTATATCTTGAACCGGGGGCATCAACAATGCCATTCATTAAAATTATCATCACATAATGTTTATCAAAACTGCAAATCCACTGCAAGACACCAATATATATAAAACCAATTATTATAAATTATATCAATAAATCCTAAGTTTCATTCTTCGAATGCATTCTTCTTGAATTCTGATCCCACATTATTTTTTTACGATTTTGCTATAGCTCTGAAAGGAATGTGCTTCATTTTCACTCTTAACAAAAATACAATGACTCTGATAAAAATGATGCAATTTTGATTGACACCAAAGCTGACTGGATGCAAAGTGACTTCAATCCAGACATTTAGCACAGACGTTTATGATGCCGGGATGACATGTAAGACAAAGCATATTGCATAGCATTAGGCGCTTCATTAGTCAGAGATGACAGTGTATGAACATAGCGTGTGGGGTCCGGTATCTTCTCCTGTTGTAGTAAATCAGCTATCTTGTCAGTTGAGATCATCCTCACATTAGAAGTCAATCCAACTGAGTTAGTGCTTACTCTACCAGAAGGAAGTCCACATCTCTCAGATGGTATCATCGTCAGCGCCATTCACCTTCATCCAATCATCTCAAGCACCCCTTGTTCTCATATTTCCATTAATTATCATGAAGAATTAATTAACATAGTGGTTAATTGATGCATATGAATTTGCCCTTTGTGTTAACATGTAAAACACCTGGTTTACAGACTTTGACGGGACTTTTCTGTGCAGCTTGAGTTGACAGTTTTCACACAGGATGGGCTTTTTGATCATTCATGTGTTATGACCTGACAGATCCCGCTATTCATTCATCAAACTACGAAAGGTCAGGGGAACATTTGACTGAAAATGGCCACGGTCCATACATGGAAGTGGATTTGTGAACGACTCATATAAATGTGCATACGGTTTATTTAATATAAACATGATTACTGAGGTGGCAGAAAGCAGATAAATTGGCTTATAATCATACAGATATTTCTTATGTGAACAAGATATCATTTACTTATATAAGCAGATATATGCAAGTAGCTAACTTACAAAAATATTTTGACTTGTATTAATTGCATTAGGACTCGATTTAAATCTGAACGTGGATAAGTTTTGTGCAGCATTTCCTGGCCACCAGTTGCTTTGGTAGCATGTGATGATGACAGATTTATTGTTAGTGGTTGGATGGCATCACAGCTAGACTTGTCATGTGCAAAGGCGGTGGGGGTCTGTGGATGTCACAATGCCTGTATATATGCGAGTATAATATGCAACTTCGGGCAGCTGTTTGCACCATTCTACCCCTATCCAAAATGGAGACTTTTCATCGACTTGGGTCGCGAGCCATCAGATTTCTGCCTCATTTACCGCGGACACTACTTTGCATGGCGTAGACACATCCCGTCACAGATAATTGATGGTAATGTATTCCTACGCGTCGTGTGAACTATGACTGTGGAGCTTCTATGCCGCAACTGACTTTGGCAAAAGGCGTAAAATTGATTTAACTTCTTGAATGGTGTCTATATAAGGTCCCAAATCAGCCCATCTGGTGGAAGCCCACATCCAGACTGCCAAACAACCGGTCTTTTCTCATCACCGGACGTCTAATTTCCTTTTAAGTGAAAGTGGCTGATTGTGAACAGCTTTTAACATTGAGTAGCAGTTTTTCCAATAAATTAAATATATAGCTCATGATATAGTTTTTTGGATGTTTTTTTTTTAATCGAAACAGATATACCTAAAATCGTGATAATTCTAAGTTACTTGGAAACATTTTATAAAACTGGCTTTTATAATTCACATTTATAATTTATTATCTATTTTATTGACTCATACAAATTCAGGATATATAAACCTTTCCAGTTGATGACTTCAGAAAAATGTAGCTCAAGAAAAATAAGTTTCTCTCTTACTAGAATCCTATGCAGAAAAGAAGATAACAAGCACGCTTATAGTTAATTTCTAAACGCTGATTATTCCAAAATCGACCACACACACCTTTGGGTAATTTTTCATAATAACAAGTGACAGTTGAACAATCCCGTTTTATGGAGCATTTTAAATTATACTGCGGACCTGTCAGCTTTTCAGTCCCGCACAAAAGCTACGTACGACGTATCAACCATGTTTGTCCAATTCAGGCACAAAGTAACAAAGTCAATCCTCCAATCTATTATGGGAAAGTAAACCTCGGCCAAAATAGAAGACGTATTAGGGCCAATATTTATTCTACATATTTGGCTTAAGGTGTAATAGTGTGTACAGAATGTATACTTGACAAGACTAGGAGAAATTACAAGTTTGCATTTGAACTTCTATACAACTTATCCAAATTGCCAAGCTTTAACATTTGCCATGTTTCAATAATAAATTTTCAATATACTTTCCCTTCTTAGCTGATCTATCTGAAGGATGTATCATATCAGAAATATACTTATCTTATAGCAGAGGTAATCTTCAACCCTATTTTTCACAACGTTAATTGGCCTATAGATTTGTAAGCAAACCTTCCTCACAGGAAACCCCAATGTCCTTATGACATAAGTGCAAAAGCAAATACAGAAAAGCACAATTTGCTCTCAGTATAAGAAGTACAATAAACAGATTTATTCAGTCATGATCTTTTCACCACACATAATAATGAACTTTGAATAAAGCAGACTGATGATATTAACCCCTTCCTCTAGTGATTCCACACATTTTGTGTTAAAGTAGTCATTATCACCTGTCCCAAACAAATCATAGAAACTAAACAGATTGTGAACTTAGTCACCAAATTCAAATATCACCTCTTTTCAATACAATATTTAAAATTTTTCAGTAATTGTGTTTGAATAAAATATTAACAGACAAATGTTTTCAAAATTGAAATCTGTATTTTGCATCATAAGTTAATACACAATATTTACAGTTCACTTTGATATAAAAATTAGCATTTATTTAAAATTTAATCATTGCAATAAGACCAATACTGTGTAGAAATCACGGATTCAAAATGAATTACAAAGGACAGAACTCCGGGACAAAAATATAGAATCTCACACAAGCAAACCAAAACATTTGGCCCGTTCTGAATTTGAAGATAATTAGCTCTTTAAAAATGATAGGTAATGATAACAATGATAAGGCTATCTTGTTCTTTGTGACGCTTACAAGACAAACAAATTTATCAAAACCTGATAAACCAGACAAGTGAAATGTTGTGTCATGGGATGAAGGTACTAAAGAAACAAATCGTTTGTCTCACAGTGTAAGATAAAAATATTTTCTTTGAAGTTCATGGATTAGAAATTTCCATAAATTTTAATCAATAATAATAATTGGTCTACACGTCCACAGTGAAACATTACTTTAAAGTGCTCTGTCTATAGTTTACATTTTTTTCTGTTGGAGTTCACTTATTTCATATTTACTTGCATTAGGTTCATATTGAAGAGTTGACTTAACAATCATATTCATAAGAGTTTACTGCCAAGCGTATTAAGCACCGCTTTGCAAATAATTTCTGTGGCCTGTCAGAAGTCTATGGTCATATTTTCGCTGCCAGTCCTCTATATGGGCAGTTCTCTCAAGATGCACCATTGTCCACTCAAGTGTCTGACACAGTTCCTCTGTGTTTGGAGGTTCGTGTTTTCTTTCCCAGCGTTCCTCAGACTCCCGCCAAACGCTGACCTTCCAACGTTGCTGGCCGTCTGCTTCCGGTTGCTAGGACAACGCTCGTGTTTCTTATCGAAAAACCCAGATTTTGAAGAGGCTTGAAAAAGCTGTCAACTATCACGTGTATCGCGCTTACACAGGCACTTGTTTCAGTCATCAAATGTTGTCAGTTTTGAAGATAGTAATATCACTGGTCAAGGCAGCATATGGTTCGAATCTCATGCGTTGGATCCCATTCATTCAATAGATGTCCACACTCATATCTCAATGTTCAAGTAATAATTGCAAATACTTTCTTTATCACATTTTGTAAAAATAAAGAGCTTGTGTTGAATACGTGAAGGCACGTCTTTATTGTTTTACAGATATGTATGGCAAGGATGGATCTGTCCTTGGAGTCCAGAATGCCAGCTGCCCATATGGAGGCCACTCACGGGTATCACGTCCTGGTGGAGATTTGTGTAAGAATTAGTCAAATTATGCATAGGATTAACGGCAAACTGTCCGGCTAACCCGGGATGATCATAATGATTTAATCTGCCCAACACGTCGGCAGATGGAGGGTATCTGGCCAGAGTCATTTCCACAGGTTTCGTGTGAGGTAAAATGTTCGATGCTGTGATATGTGGGAAGGAGGTGTAGGGCGATTTAGGCGTACTTACTGGGGCGGCATGTGACTGATGGAGATGAGACTGCTGATGCAGGACACTGCCTTCACTTGACACAGGAACGTGGAGGGACGGGGCAGCCCTGGACTGCTGGAGAAGGCCACCCTGGTGGTGATGATGAGGAGGAAGAGGAGGCTGACTGAGATGCTGAGAGGTGCCATTAAGGTGCCGGTACTGAGAGTCGGTATAGTCCATGTGGTGGAGGTGAGGAGGGTAGGGCGAGTGTTGTAGAGAGTCCCCCGAGGAGGCGCTGTCACACCGCCCCGAGGGCACTTCAAAAGCGGCACTCCACGTGGAAGACACTGGGGTAGGGGTGGGGTTCTCGGCGACGGCGGCCACTCCTATGGTGTCTAGAAGGTCCGAGGGTGGCTGAGGACCGGGACTGTTCTCAGAGCACGGCGTAGTGTTTGCTGACCCTCTCTCGGCCCTCTGCCATGCCTCGGATAAAATGTCTGTGAATTCCTGGCTCTCAAATAAGGGTTGTAGACTGTCCCCCTGTGCATGACACCCTCCTACATGGGGGTGACAAGCGTGTGAGCTGCCTTGCTGACATGAGGGGTAACTCTCAGTTTCTGATGCCCCACCTGTGTGGCTAGCAAGCATTCTACAGTCTGTATTATGGGTGTGAACAACACCATTGTTTGTACTGTGCACGTGAGTAGGTGGGCATCCCATGTAGTGAGCAGTGGTGGTAGATTTGGAGGCCGGTTCCCTGAAGAAGGAGGCGGGTAGGTTGCGCTTCCTTAGCGGCACCTTGGCGGACACTCGCGTATTGGGTTCGGCACAGCACCTCTCGTGCAAAGTGCGTAGATCAAACAGCGCCTGCAAAGACTTGTTCTGAAGTCCTGACTGCACGGTCTCCTTCCTCAGTTGAGGAGGTTTCACACCCACTAGGGCCTGGGGAAGAGGTTGGGAGGCCCTAGGAGGGGGGCTAGGGGTGTCTCCGCCCTTACCTTCCCCCTTCTTGCCTGAACTTCCTCCACACCTCTTCAGCTGCTTCTGTAAGTATTTCCGGTGATTTACTTTCCTCTTGGATTTGACAGGTTTGTCCAGCGCCAGCTTTATATTGCTGGAGGCCATATCCACAAAAGACAGTAAGTTTGTTGTAGACTCATCTCCAGATGGGATAGGCGCCCCAACAGAGAAAGCCATGACAGGAGACATTGTCATCATCAATATATCTGGCCCCGCTCCAGCGTTTATGTTGAGTTCATGCTTGGCGGTGTCTACACACTCCTATATCCGTGACGTGTGGTGACCGGGGACAGACTGGGGATATCAGCAGAGACTCCCGGCTCGGCTCGGCCAGTCTCGGCTCGGCCCGTCTCGGCGGTGCTCCGCTCTGGTTGGCTGGTTGGTGTGAGTGTCGAGGCTGTCAATGGTTTGTGAGAACAATACCATCAACAACAATAGACCATCAACGCCAGGCTCTATACTCACCCAGGGGCGTATCCATTGCTACTCGGGATTCACCACCCCGGACATTTTTGGGGGTTTAAAATCATATTGTCCAAAATATATATCTCAGGAGAGTTTTATTTGTGTGTCAGTGCAATTTGCTTTATTCACATTTGTAATTTATTATTTTAACCAGGATCACTGCATATAAAAAAAAGTATTTTAAAAATTAATTTCCAAAAAGACTATATTTGAATTATTAGATCGCACTTGCCATCGCAGCATTGCGTCCTGGATTGATCCGGATCCCACCAAGCTTGTGGATTTCGGTAATTTTAAACCAGTTAGTAGTACAACACAAATGGTAGGCGGAAACAGTAGATGCAATGAACAAGGTAGATGGAACCAGAAAACACAACAAACAATGTCGGTGCAACTAGCTAGTACAACACACAATGTAGGTGGAACTAGTTAGTACAATACACAATGTAGGTGGAACTAGTTAGTACAATACACAATGTAGGTGGAACTAGTTAGTACAATACACAATGTCGGTGGAACTAGTTAGTACAATACACAATGTAGGTGGAACTAGTTAGTACAATACACAATGTCGGTGGAACTTGTTAGTATATAACACAATATAGGAGAGGTCAGCGAATACAACATAAAATGTAGGCGATACTAGATATTCCATGCCCAGTTAAGGTTAAATCCCAGTTAAGGCCACACTGATTAGTACATGTTCAAAGTTGAATGATAAAGTTTGGACACGTACAATGTAGGTGGAACACTGAGCCAGTATATGTACAATGTAGGTGGAACACTGAGCCAGTATATGTACAATGTAGGTGGAACACTGAGCCAGTATATGTACAATGTAGGTGGAACACTGAGTCAGTATACATACAATGTAGGTGGAACACTGAGCCAGTATATGTACAATATAGGTGGAACACTGAGTCAGTATACGTACAATGTAGGTGGAACACTGAGCCAGTATATGTACAATATAGTTGGAACACTGAGTCAGTATACGTACAATGTAGGTGGAACACTGAGTCAGTATACATACAATGTAGGTGGAACACTGAGTCAGTATACATACAATGTAGGTGGAACACTGAGTCAGTATACGTACAATGTAGGTGGAACACTGAGCCAGTAAATGTACAATATAGTTGGAAAACTGAGCCAGTATATGTACAATATAGGTGGAACACTGAGTCAGTATACATACAATGTAGGTGGAACACTGAGTCAGTATACATACAATGTAGGTGGAACACTGAGTCAGTATACATACAATGTAGGTGGAACACTGGGCCAATATATATGTACAATGTAGGTGGAACACTGAGCCAGTATATGTACAATGTAGGTGGAACACTGAGCCAGTATATGTACAATATAGGTGGAACACTGAGTCAGTATACATACAATGTAGGTGGAACACTGAGTCAGTATACGTACAATGTAGGTGGAACACTGAGCCAGTAAATGTACAATATAGTTGGAAAACTGAGCCAGTATATGTACAATATAGGTGGAACACTGAGTCAGTATACATACAATGTAGGTGGAACACTGAGTCAGTATACATACAATGTAGGTGGAACACTGAGTCAGTATACATACAATGTAGGTGGAACACTGGGCCAATATATATGTACAATGTAGGTGGAACACTGAGCCAGTATATGTACAATGTAGGTGGAACACTGAGTCAGTATACATACAATGTAGGTGGAACCGATGAGTCAGTATACGTACAATGTAGGTGGAACCAGTTGGTACACATAAAATTCGGGGAAAAACATCTTCAAATATTGATTTTTAAAATAAGAACCGAAAAGCTCTAGATTTTGATAACTGTGTCTATGAGGTCCATGAAGACTGCACTTTACCTGTCGTGGATCTGACAGACGCCTCGCACAGAGCGATTCTAGTTCATATTTGATTGGGAATTGTGTCAACATCATTGAACCTTTGATCACATTGCAGAGGGACGTTCTGCAATATCGTGTGCATGTAATAGTGTGTATGGGAAGTAATTCTGTTGTCATTTAACAGTCAATAGAAAAAGACATAATGAGAAGGCAAACAAAAATTCAAAAAAATGAAGTACAAGCATGTGTGTCGTCAGTATTATACAGGTCGAATGAGTTCATACTGGCTTTCGAAGACATTCTATACAAAATGAGGTTTGAGTCTACCTCGTTATACACAATGGATGGAACCTTTGACAGGTAAACTTTTCCAGTATGGGTGACCATGTGACAGGTAAACTTTGACAGTATGAGTGACCACGTGACAGGTAAACTTTGACAGTATGAGTGACCATGTGACAGGTAAACTTTGACAGTATGAGTGACCATGTGACAGGTAAACTTTGACAGTATGAGTGACCATGTGACAGGTAAACTTTGACAGTATGAGTGACCATGTGACAGGTAAACTTTGACAGTATGAGTGACCATGGACGTACCTGCATATACTGCCCACATTGGACAATATTGAATAAATTCAACCAATCAATGATAATCAAATAGGAATACAGGAGTGTTTTTTTATTTTTTCGTAAACAAAAAACCCATATCTATTAATTATGCCATTGATCATTTACATTTAGTGGAATTTTTTTTCTGATAGTAGAGAATAAAACGACACGGATGATAGATTGCATTGATATCAAAGTAACAATTTAGATTTATTTACAATGGTCAAGAAACCTTGCTCATAAAATCTTTTTCAAAGAGTTTACCAACTGTCTGAGAATTGCACAGTTACAAGGTTGGACCCGGGTTAAATCATTTGACCTTTCATTCAACACATATGCATTTCACAATGAAAACTTTTACCAGAAATCCCACAGGTCCACTATGGCCGGTCAAATGCACACCTTTAAGCCCGTTATATTTATCCTCGCTCATAGAAGCACCGTGATTAATGTAAATGAAGGTCTGGACTGACTTTTGATCGCTGTCACTCTAATGCCCTCTTTACCCGCTCTGATTTAAATGTCATTATACTTTTTGCTGTCTAAACGTCCTGTTTCAATACCAAACCGACCCAAGCGAGAAACTGCTGAAGTGCCAGACGATTCTATAACTGAATACCTCGGGGGAAACCATTTATATGGTTATTTTCCAGTTTGTAGTTTCTATTGAGAACTACTGACACATACTTAATTGATTAGATTCCCCCACACATATCAGCACCACAATTACAACTCCAGTGCCTCCAGCACTTTTATTCCACATAACTCAGTGATTTGACTAGAAACAAGAGACATGTCAAGTTGTGTCATCACGCTGTCCTTGTGATGGGGTAGTTTAGTGTAATGTTGTATAATTGTGGGGTTGTGAACCCCCTGACCCCCCACTACTGGTAATGAGTATATACCTCGAACAGAAGGAACCTAAGTTTGGAACACCCCTTCAAGGGTAGGAGTACCAATACCAATATCCTCAGATAATTCCCTGTAATATATTGTGGTGCAGATAAAAGCGCAGGACCCAGTCCAAGATCCTGGTTCCATGTCAATCATCCCTGCCCCAAATCAACCAATTTCAATAAAAGAAATGTTCTTTTGAAGACTATTGTTATTTGTAATTTAGAATATCATTGATTGTTTTTGAATTTTGTAAACTTATTGTTATCAATGTCTCAGGGGAAATAAAGGCATTAGAGTTGTTTGTAAGAATGAATATCTCAACATGAGGTGAGCATCAAACTTGTCTTAGCCCTAAGTTGATGTGTTAGATTGACCTGCGGCAACATCAAAGCCAAGCCGGGCCAGGTAAATATGTGATTTGCATTTGATGTCTATTGCATTGTAAATTCGGGACTGATTCTCTGTTCATCCATGTCCATTTATGAACGAGGAGTCATCAACTTTGAAGTGCTTGATTTACAATTGAAATTCTTAGGATGGAAATAACTTTAAAATTAGGATTTACTGCTAGGTTGAATTGATGAAATCTATTACTAGGCGCTCTCTGCTTGTATGCCTGTCAACTATAAAGTGCTGTGATTTCTCAAATGTGATCAATAAAATGAGTCTCACTCAAAGTTGAGCCATTTTGAATATGTTTCTTTCTTCTACCTTGATGATACTACTGCATTTAAGCCCAGCAAACCACCGTCCCTTTTGGTATGGTGTATAACTGACACTGTCTATGTGTTGTAGAATAATACTAAGAGCGCTATTCTTAATAAAAAGTAAAGCTTATTTTTTGTAATTGGTTTAAAGTTTATTCCTATCAGAATTATTTTTATTTTATACCAGAAAATCTTCATTTGTGTACTCTTTTATAAAAACATAATATCACTCCGATGAATTCCTCTACTTAAAGTTGATAACGTTGCAGTTGAAGACTGTGGAATGTGCGATTTTGGGCTAGTTTCTCAGAATGGACGTGATAATAACCCAGTTCATCTTAATTAGATCAAAGCTCTTAATTCACTGATGACAATGACTGATAATACACATTTGCATCTCAGAACAAATACTGTTTTCGTCAAAATCAACGTATCGAGTCAAAAGCCCGATCTAGGTAGTTGCCCTTTAAATGTTTTAGATAATTTCCAAAGAAAATGAATATGAAAAATAAATTAAATATCATTTGCTCAATACCAAAATTACAATGACGGTATTTAAACATATACACAGGGTAATGATAGCGAGCGGGATCCAGCGAATAAATGTGGGATAGACCGATGTATCGGGATATATAATAAATAATTATCTCATGGCAGCATGAACATCGTAATCTAGCCATGAAGATTTACATTTCAGAAGAAACTGTAATTTAAAGCTTTCATAAATGGATTAAGACTGCCACTTTTTCACAACCTCACAACAGCTTTTCGTTTTCTATGAGGTTTTTGCTGCTAACCAATACCATAACCTTTAAAAGTTGTGTAAAATGTACAAATAAAGCATATGTATCTTACTTCAACCAAACTTAATAAATGCACGCAAACTATGCAAACTATGAGATGTGTGTGTGTTTATATATATCATGTTGAATGATCATTCATCCCACTTGTATATAAGCCCAGTTTAAGGCTTGACTTTACAACCTTTATATCTTGCAAATCTGTGTATATATTTCACACTTCCAGCGTCGCGATGAATACCATTCCCTCACAAATCAGTGAACGCGCCGGCTCACAACTTTCCACATATATGGCTAAATATGTAATTGAAAGAGTAGCTTAAAGAAAGTAGTATTGTAGAGCAAGCTGGTGCGGGGGTCGGCTTGAAGGGGCTGATGGGCACCTCTCCTCAGTAAGCTTTCTTCTCACCTGACTCTCAGTGTGTCCTCACAATGTACACAGGTGGGCCCAGTTCCCTTTCACACCTTGAAGAGGGTTTGTTCAAATGTACTGAAGAATACAAGTCAACCAAATCACAGTCCTGAACAAATACGCAGGTGTCACGCCGTCAACTCATAATGTTTTCTCAAAATAAACAAATCTAACAAAATCAGAGGTGCGATTGTATCATTTACCACGTTTATTATTGCTCTCAGGTTTTATTAAGGAGATCAATTTTACATATTGCGATCGTGAAGTGAAAGTGTAAAACGATTATTTTAAGGGTATCCTTGAGGTTATGAAGGGTTTGCATATTATCTTGGATAAAGCTATCGCATGGAATCCAGTGTTGTTGATTCGTGGTGTTTATGGTATATACACTAACTTAGCAGGGGTCTACGATGGGCTCTATATACCCAGAGGGGTTCAGCCATGCAGAGAGGAGAATGCCACACTCGCGCTGTATAGTTTTCACCAATTTGTCAAACACAATGAGGGGTAAGCGGTGTAAAATGAGAGAACAAGTCTGGGATGTACGGTTGGACGGGTTATAAAAGTCAGCTCCTCCGAGACGCCGCTGTGGATACCGCAAAGTTCTTCCTCATCAGCCCCGTACCTCTCTCATTCCCGTTATTTCACTTGACCTCCGATTTGTTGCCCATCGCTTCATGCTTACACCTGTAATTCGATTCTCTTTGATGTTGTCCGACAACTACCTTCGCTATCGTTCTGTTTAATTTAACATTATATACAAGTTTTGATTTCGCCTTAACTGTTACCATCCTTTATGAATATGTTTATGCTGTGGTGATCCACACAGGCCTGGCATAAGGAGGGGACCTGAAACTCAGTCAAAACTTCACCGTGCAAGCTTTATATTCATTTCCGTAAAGAATACACTCTTTAATGCACAAGACCATATTTCCTTCTGTCTAATTCTGACTAATGTGATGTGATTTCTGACTGTTTTTTTACAGTTACCAGATACGATTCATAGGTAAACAAAATGGTAAAAACAATCTTAGAATAAAGAACATTTATTAAGAACAGATAATTAGGTCTTTGTCATAACAATTAGGTCTTTGTTATCACTAAAAATGAGAAAAATATTATTGTTTCACAACATATGCAACAAATAAAAAGTCGTCGAATTTCAAGAGTTAAGAAAAAGATCTTTAATTTACAAGACTATACAATAGATCATTATATTAGGAAAATTAACTTACCATGAAAAACCAGACATTGAGGAAATATAAGACATGTCCAAGATAGTGAGGAAAGATCAAGAAGTCACCAGTGATTTACAAAACATCAAGTATACATAGATGATTGGCAAAATAATGGATGGAGATAGAAATATTTGCACACCAACACAATTGTTCATTTAACTAATAATTATAAGTTAAGGATTAAAAACTATTGTTGAGGTTTAAACAAATATCATCTACTGTAACCATTTTAAGTGTTTGCTTCGTTGTAATATGTGTTGATATTTTAGTTATCCACCAATGAAAAAATTTGACCAAGAGGTAACTTCAAATAAAAATAAAACAAACTGCAAGTTGAGTGATTCATATATCACATAATTTGGGTAATTCATAAATCACAAAAGTTGAGTAACTCAAATATCAAAATAGTTCTTTTGGTAATTTTTAAGAAATCAAAAATTGTGGTAACTATGTAATAAATATATAATATTTACATCTGTTATATTATTGGTTTATAAACCAGCATATCTTTTGTTGAGAAAGTTGATGTTTGAACTTTTGATCACTGAAACAAGCTTGTCATTTGTGACGATGTAGTCTGGTTCTCTAACTCGACTTATTACCATAATGACAGCATTAATATGAAATTAATAGTTGTGTTGTGTAAACTGACATTTGAGGGTGTGTCTGAGGCCCCTAATATCGTCCATATTATGCATATTAAAGTGAGCTTGTGATATCGCATACAATACAAATCTGTTTCTCTACTTAGAAAATTGACCACTGGAAATTAAATCCTGATTAGGGATACAGCTCTAAGATTTCAAACCACATGGCTACCACACAGTTTCACAAATGACACAATTCTTGTATTCATTTTTAATTACACAAATATGTAAATCAGATATCTTTATTTGACAACTTTATTACTACCTCTCTAGACAAATACAATTGTAAAAATAATTGTACAAAATTTTACCATTCTTTCGACAAGTGTGCAGAATTTATTATCTCATACATTATTTGCAATAATCCCTAATCCCGATATTCCACATTTTTAAAGATATTTAGCAGCGGGGACTTAAAACGTGTCTTGATTGAAGTCTGTGACAAAATACTCTGCATAAAATGTTTAATACAGTAATTCCATGGAATATTTCATTCATAGTAATTGAAGGCAAACTACAAACTCTGCATTACTTACAGGAACGATACAGGAACGATACAGGAACGATGTGCTAACAACAGGACAAGAGTATTTGAGTTGCCATGGTTATTTGTGCTGTAATGAAACAAATGATTCTCAAGGGAACCTCTGATTTATGCAAACATATTTTTTTCTGTGATGAAGCCTGACACAAAGTATTGATATTCAATCTGATAATGAGAATTTACCCCATGCCAAGCCTAATATAATGCAAAATTGCTCAAACCAGGGCAAACCATGTTCTTTAAAATGTTATCTTGTGATCAACAGCTGTTTTGGGTGTGATGTACACAGAAACCCATAATCTTACATCAATTATATCGACATTTGGTTTCATTTGAAATTAGTTTGAATGGAAAGAGTCAAGTTGTCAAACTCATAAGCATAACTAGCAACAACGTGTCTACTTGAGAATGACAGAGGCATTATGGGTAAGTCACGTGACCAATGTCAACAAGATGACAAATGACAAACATGAGAAAGAAAACCAACAATGAAATCTTTGGAGGAGAAAAAGTGTAAGTTTTATCATCTTATCATAGCGTGCAATATTAATAATTATACAATTGAGAAAAATAGTTTGTAATAGTAATGTGGTGAGAGCGCTAAATGCAACATTTAGACGATTTTGACCTTGAGAAGTTGATTTGTCACTTACAGGAAAGTCTTTATTGAACTATGTTCTTCATTATCCGAGTTACAAATAAAAAGAGGGACTACTCAGTCCCCATTACAAAAAAAACCAAGATTTCCAAGCTCTGAAACATAACATAAGGGGATCTCCCAGGTTCTTTAAAGCTAACAAACAAAGGATTTTATATACGAGAAAGAATACTGAATAATATCTTAGATATTTCTGAATCATTTAGATGGGTCCACTTCATTATGGATGTATTCTTACGATTTTACCAATCGACCCACCTTGATATATTTTTCTGAAAAAAAACAAACAAAGCGATACTGAGCAAAAAGGAGCATCCAAATGTCTTATTCCTATCCTCACCAGGTGTCACTCTAGTCCAAAGCTTACATTTCTTACCCAATTATAAAGCTCCACCTAGTGAGAGCATATTTGCACAAGAATTATTCAAAACACCAAATATTTAACGAGGATAATTCTTCCCTGTTCTGTAAATAATAAGATATATCATTTTTGGAATATACATATATACTCTTTGCACAACATTTGGTTACAGCAACAAAAATAGACAATAACCTTTTGACCTTGTGTCTATGTTTCTTTGAAAGCAAGTTTATAGTAATGACCTTGAAATAGGCTTTCCCAATTATCGAGACTTTCCTGTTGGGAGGGAGTGAGATCTGAGAGATCATCCCATCCTGCAGCGACATCTAGCGCCATAGTGGACAATGCACGGGAGATGTCATGCCCAGCAAACTCCCCATACGGACCTCCTGCACGTTGAACGCATCAACAAACAAACAGTATGTTACACAATGAGAATATACAAAGCAGAACAAGTCTAAGATAAATAATGCATAGTTAACTCAGAACCAATTTTTATGATATGAAAAAGAAAAAAAATAATAAACGTTCCAAAATGCCTTTGAATGTTCATTATTTTTCCATAATCGGGTCAGTGCTTTTTGTATCCTAGCTGCAGATTTGGATCAGACACTTTCATGCATTAAAAAAGTTGAAAACATATATAAATACCTGGGCCATAAAACTTGCTTCCCTTTTCTGTGACATCATAGACAATACCTTTGACAGCAACTAGAATCTTGTCTTTTCCGGATCTGCCGTTATATTTCTGCAGCTCATCCAGAGTGAAAGTCTTCTCTGACATTCTGCCCTGTTTTATACACCTGCTGTGAATACAGTTCTGGAAGCATAATGCCCACGTCTGATATGATCACACAGTGAATACGGTGCTGTAAACATAATGCCCACGTCTGATAGGATCACACAGTGAATACAGTGCTGTAAACATAATGCCCTCGTCTGATAGGATCACACAGTGAATACGGTGCTGTAAACATAATGCCCTCGTCTGATATAATTACACAGTGAATACAGTGCTGTAAACATAATGCCCAGATCTGATATGATCACACAGTGAATACAGTGCTGTAAACATAATGCCCTCGTCTGATACGATTACACAGTGAATAGAGTGCTGTAAACATAATGCCCTCGTCTGATACGATTACACAGTGAATAGAGTGCTGTAAACATAATGCCCTCGTCTGATACGATTACACAGTGAATACAGTGCTTTAAACATAATGCCCTCGTCTGATACGATTACACCGTGAATACAGTGCTGTAAACATAATGCCCACGTCTGATACGATTACACAGTGAATACAGTGCTGTAAACATAATGCCCTCGTCTGATACGATTACACAGTGAATAGAGTGCTGTAAACATAATGCCCACGTCTGATAGGATCACACAGTGAATACAGTGCTGTAAACATAATGCCCTCGTCTGATACGATTACACAGTGAATAGAGTGCTGTAAACATAATGCCCTCGTCTGATACGATTACACAGTGAATAGAGTGCTGTAAACATAATGCCCTCGTCTGATACGATTACACAGTGAATACAGTGCTTTAAACATAATGCCCTCGTCTGATACGATTACACCGTGAATACAGTGCTGTAAACATAATGCCCACGTCTGATACGATTACACAGTGAATACAGTGCTGTAAACATAATGCCCTCGTCTGATACGATTACACGGTGAATACAGTGCTTTAAACATAATGCCCTCGTCTGATACGATTACACAGTGAATACAGTGCTGTAAACATAATGCCCACGTCTCATACGATTACACAGTGAATACAGTGCTGTAAACATAATGCCCACGTCTGATACGATTACACCGTGAATACAGTGCTGTAAACATAATGCCCTCTTCTCATACGATTACACGGTGAATACAGTGCTGTAAACATAATGCCCTCTTCTCATACGATTACACCGTGAATACAGTGCTGTAAACATAATGCCCACGTCTGATACGATTACACCGTGAATACAGTGCTGTAAACATAATGCCCTCTTCTCATACGATTACACGGTGAATACAGTGCTGTAAACATAATGCCCACGTCTGATACGATTACACCGTGAATACAGTGCTGTAAACATAATGCCCTCTTCTCATACGATTACACGGTGAATACAGTGCTGTAAACATAATGCCCTCGTCTGATACGATTACACCGTGAATACAGTGCTGTAAACATAATGCCCTCGTCTGATACGATTACACCGTGAATACAGTGCTGTAAACATAATGCCCACGTCTGATACGATTACACCGTGAATACAGTGCTGTAAACATAATGCCCACGTCTCGCACGGTTACACATCTAAATCGCATAGATGGCCTTCTCAGAATATTTATATATTTTATATCATGAATAATACAGTGCTGAAAATGTAATGTTTCTTTTCTATATTTATATAATGAATATTGTAGTGCTATAAATACAATATTCCCATCTGTGCATGCATATATAAAACATAACTCCATGGGTTGATAGCTCTGCTGACTTGAATGAAAACACATAAACTGAGATTAAGTACAACAAGCAACCAGGTTATGATTTTCCATACAATATCCCAAAGTAGGCAAGATGTTGTATTTTCTGAGGTCTAATTCTATCTATTTTCCATTAGACTCAGTTCTTTTTCCATTTTGTCATGATTTTTTCAAAAATCTAACAGCTATCACTAAGTTGTCAAGGAGGCTGCCATTTTGAATAACATAGCCAATGAGAATCAAGATAACAAATTTGAAATGTAACATGCATTTTGATTGGTCAAAATCATCATCTGCTCAAGTCTGCTCCACTTTTAATGGTTGTGAGATTTTGCATGCACAAAAATTTTGAATTCAAGGTCAATGTGTCAAGGACAAAGGTCACATGACTAAGAAAGTATTACGAGGCAGGGCTATGACCTAAGACATTTCTGTATACCAAGTTTTAATTTCTTCTTATAAGTAGTTGCTGAGATATACTCCTTACAAAATTTGTGACATCAAGGTCACTGCATTAAGGTCAATGGTGACATCACTAAGATTTGAAGGAATCTGAATCTTCAACTCTCTATGTACCTTTGTATTAAATATGAAACAAATATTACTGGTAGTTTTGGAGGAGAAGATTTTTAAACATAGTGTTAGTATGTAACAGATATGAAGTGTTTTTATTCACTTCTGATGGTTGTGATGTGGCATGTTCACAAAATTTGAATTCAAGGTCAATGTGTCAAGGTCAAAGGTCACATGACTAAAATTGTATGACGAGGTACAGCTTTAACATAAGACATTCCTGTATACCAAGATTTAATTTCTTCTTGTAAGTGGTTGCTGAGGTATGCTCCTTTCAAAATTTGTGACATCAAGGTCACTGCACTAAAGTCAATGGTGACATCACTGAGAATTGAAGGAATCTAAATCTTCAACTCTCTATCTAGCTCTGTATAAAATAGTGTTGGTATATAAAAGATATGAAGTGCATTTAATTCACTTCTAATGGTTATGATGTGGCATGCTCACAAATTTTGAATTCAAGGTCATTGTGTCAAGGTCAAAGGTCATATGACTAAGAAAGTATTACGAGGCACGGCTATGACCTTAGACATTTCTGTATACCAAGTTTTAATTTCTTTTTATAAGTAGTTGCTGAGATATACTCCTTCCAAAATTGACATCACTAAGATTTGAAGGAATCTGAATCTTCAACTCTCTATGTACCTTTGTATTAAATATGAAACAAATATTACTGGTAGTTTTGGAGGAGAAGATTTTTAAACATAGTGTTAGTATGTAACAGATATGAAGTGTTTTTATTCACTTCTGATGGTTGTGATGTGGCATGTTCACAAAATTTGAATTCAAGGTCAATGTGTCAAGGTCAAAGGTCACATGACTAAAATTGTATGACGAGGTACAGCTTTAACATAAGACATTCCTGTATACCAAGATTTAATTTCTTCTTGTAAGTGGTTGCTGAGGTATGCTACTTTCAAAATTTGTGACATCAAGGTCACTGCACTAAAGTCAATGGTGACATCACTGAGAATTGAAGGAATCTAAATCTTCAACTCTCTATCTAGCTCTGTATAAAATAGTGTTGGTATATAAAAGATATGAAGTGCATTTAATTCACTTCTAATGGTTATGATGTGGCATGCTCTCAAATTTTGAATTCAAGGTCATTGTGTCAAGGTCAAAGGTCACATGACTAAGAAAGTATTACGAGGCACGGCTATGACCTTAGATATTTCTGTATACCAAGTTTTAATTTCTTCTTATAAGTAGTTGCTGAGATATACTCCTTCCAAAATTTGTGACATCAAGGTCACTGCATTAAGGTCAATGGTGACATCACTAAGATTTGAAGGAATCTAAATCTTCAACTCTCTATCTACCTCTGTATTAAACATGAAACAAATATTACTGGTAGTTTTGGAGAAGATTTTTAAACATAATGTTAGTATATAACAGATATGAAGTGTTTTTTATTCACTTCTGATGGTTGTGATGTGGCATGTTCACAAATTTTGAATTCAAGGTCAATGTGTCAAGGTCAAAGGTCACATGACTAAAATTGTATGACAAGGCACAGCTTTAACATACGACATCTCTGCATACCAAGTTTTAATATCCTGTAATAAGTGGTTGCTGAGATATGCTCAGTACAAAATTTGTGACCTCAAGGTCACTGCACTAAGGTCAATGGTGACATCACTAAGATTTGAAGGAATCTGAATCTTCAACTATATATCTACCTCTATATAAAATATGAAAGATGTAGTACTGGTAGTTTTGGAGAAGAAGATTTTTAAAGAAATGTTGACAGACGGACGGACAGACGGACAGACGGACAGACAGACGGACAGACATTTTCCACCTCCTAAAGCTCTGCGAGCTAAAGTCTCAGCAGAGCTAAAAAGCTTGAACGTTATCAGACAGGAAGGGTGACAAGATTTGAAAAAAAAGTTGCTGTTTGAGGTATTGGCCGCGATAAAAGTTGCCACTGATAAGAGCGTGTGATCTCGCTGTATGTTCACTACGTTGTCCTCTGGTGGAATTTGTTGATGCTATACCAGTCACCAGTTCAGTTTTATTTTGGACGTTTATGCGATTACTTGAGCATTATGCCTGTTAAGAACAGAGTAGTTCTCACTTATTTGTTGTAAGATTTACTCAAGATATGAAATATTGGTTACAGTATGCTTACATTTCTGTATTTCGTTTTACAGCATTGGTACTGACCTAATTATCTAGATCCCGCTAGGTTTGATTAACATGGGTAATATGCAGATAATGATGAGATAGCTCCACGAGTATGAGGCAGCTGCAAAAGGTAAGAGAAAGTTAAAACAGGGACAGCTCCACAAGTTAGAAAGTTGCACAAATGAGAGAGCAACACAATAGAAAGATAGCAACACATGTCAGATATAGCAACAGGTGTGTAAGACTGCAACACATCCCAGCCGGAGGCACTTGATAATTATGACGAAAAACATGAACGTGATCAGAGAGGAAGTATGACAAGATTTGAAGAAAAAAAGTTGCTATGTGAGGCATGGGTCACAACAAAATTCACCACTGATAAGAGCATACGATTCTTGCTGTTTAGCTAGTCTTGGTTGAGGTTCAATATTATATATGTTATATGTTTGATATTATATTATTATTGGATTTAATACATATGTGGTTTAAAATGCTTTTAAAAATCATTAAAATGACTTTACTGTGTCATGATATGATCTATTTGTGTAAGTAGTAAATGGCATTAAACATATTTGTAAACCAAAATTCAATAGTAAATAAATCTCAAACAAAGAAAGTCAGATGGAGCCAGAATATAGTCATTCTTCAAGACTTTCCAAATAAATTCTAAGGGCAAGCATTTTTTTTAAAACCGAAAATAGATCGTGACACATGGTGTACAATTTCCTGATTTTTGAACCCATTTATAACATATTATGTTCAGTTGTAAGCTAGTGCTTGTTGTTGTACAAATCCATGTCATTCTTATAAAAGTTGATTTTATGTACAATATGGCAATATGAAGTAATTCATCTCACAATGGTTTCCATGACATCAACAATACAAATGTGTTGCCTTATCTAAGAACAGATGCTTTTTTGTCAGTTTGTGGTTGCATTAAATATTTCTATAAGGGGCAGCACTATAAAACAATGCTATGGAACCTTAAGGCTTTACAACAGTGAGAGACAGTTACAACAGGGGGAGATAGTTACACCAGTGAGAGAGAGCTGCACAAGTGAGAGACAGCTGCAAAGGTGAGAGATAGTTACAACAGTGAGACACAAATACAACAGTGAGTGATAATTGCACAAATGAGAGACAGTTGCATAAGTGAGAGATAGCTGCACAATGCACAAATGAGAGACAAGTTCATAAGTGAGAGATAGCTGAACAAGTGAGAGACAGTTACAACTGAGAGATCATAGACAGGTTCATAAGTGAGAGATAGCTGCGCAAATGAGGTATATTTACAACAGAGAGAGGGAGCTGCATAAGTGAGAGATAACAACAACAGCGAGAGACAGCATACTTTCCCAGCCCAAAGCACTTGTGTAATAAGCAATACGTACAGGGCTATAAATGTAATATTCCTTTCTATATTTACGTAATGAATAACACAGTGCTATAAATGTAATATTCCCACCTAAATGAATATAATGAATAATACAGTGCTATAAATGTAATATTCCCACCTAAATGAATATAATGAATAACACAGTGCTATAAATGTAATATTCCCAACTAAATGAATATAATGAATAATACAGTGCTATAAATGTAATATTCCCACCTAAATGAATATAATGAATAATACAGTGTTATAAATGTAATATTCCCACCTAAATGAATATAATGAATAACACAGTGCTATAAATGTAATATTCCCACCTAAATGAATATAATGAATAACACAGTGCTATAAATGTAATATTCCCAACTAAATGAATATAATGAATAATACAGTGCTATAAATGTAATATTTCCACCTAAATGAATGTAATGAATAATACAGTGCTATAAATGTAACAACTACGCACAAATACAGTGTTATAAATGTCATGTTGAATCAAACATTTCAAAGTATGTACAATGCTATAACTTGAATGTCCATGCCCGCTTCTTTTGATTTGGACATCATTTGTTTTTTACATGGTCTTTGCCACTCGAGGCTGGCAATGCAATGCTCTTTATGAAGAATTTGCAGGGTTAGGTTTTAACACAAAAGTGCTCTTCTGAAATGATTGAAGGCCATTTGAACATTTCAATTTCACATCCAGTGGAAATGTAACTGGAAATATATGCCATACAGTCAGTTTGTTAATGAAACCTGAGTTAACTATAACAAAATATTTACAAATATTTAAAATATTTTACATTTCCAAAATATTTGAAAACAGTAAATCTAACCTTATCTGTCTCTGCTGAAGATGACGATCTGTGTAGCAAGTGTGGAGCCAAATTCAGATAAAGGACAAACGGTTTGCCGAGAGCCTTGTGTACGAGATCGAGGTAATCACGCGGGAGGCGTATGAAAGGCCATCCCTGTCATTGAACAACCAATAAGAACACAGGGATTTTTGCTAACGCGCTCCCAAATCTTACTTACGCGCTACCAAATCCTGCTTACGCGCTACCTATCAACCAATCAGATTGCAGTATTAAGTTTCGAGCGCGCTCAAAAAATTTTGGGTCGCGCTGGGCAGAGCCAATCAGAAAGCAGTTAACAGGCTAAATATATTTATAGATGTTTCCACGTGGGTAGCTTGAAGTGGTAAACATGTCGGAAATAACATTGTTATATTGTTACAATATTTGATACATTTGCCGATCAGCTTGTTACAGATAGATTACTGAGTGAATTATGACTGACATAAGCATTGTACAATGAACATCTCAACGTGGTTGAACGTTAGCATCCAACTTTCTTGTATGTATTTGACACTTATAGACTATCCGTAGCTGTCCCAAATGACCCTGCATGACCGTGAAATTCTTCAATGACTTGATTTGTTGTCAAAATCACCACCAGAATTTTGTTAGATATTTGGATCATATTTGGGATATACTGGGATTTATATTGGAATCGACTGGGATGTACAGTGTATATTGGGATAGACTGGGATGTATATTAGGATAAACTGGGATGTATATTGGGGAAGACTGGGATGTATATTGGGGTAGACTGGGATGTATATTGGGATAGACTGGGATGTATATTGACTGGGATGTATATTGGGATAAACTGGGATGTATATTGGGATAAACTGGGATGTATATTGACTGGGATGTATATTGGGGTAGACTGGAATGTGACTGTCAGGCCATGTATAATGTGTCTGGGGTTTGACGTGTGACTGTCTGGCCATGTATGATGTGTCTGGGGTTTGACATGTGACTGTCAGGCCATGTATAATGTGTCTGGGGTTTGACATGTGACTGTCAGGCCATGTATGATGTGTCTGTGGTTTGACGTGTGACTGTCAGGCCATGTATAATGTGTCTGTGGTTTGACGTGTGACTGTCAGGCCATGTATAATGTGTCTGGGGTTTGACATGTGACTGTCAGGCCATGTATAATGTGTCTGGGGTTTGACGTGTGACTGTCAGGCCATGTATAATGTGTCTGGGGTTTGACGTGTGACTGTCAGGCCATGTATAATGTGTCTGGGGTTTGACGTGTGACTCAGTTAGCAACCTCTTCTAGCATATCAACTGGCATGTTATGCTGATTTGCTGATTTTCTGACATTGTCTGAAATCATAATGATATATATTGCAGTTGATAACTTGTAACACAACAAAAGACATGATCCTTTAGTTTTTTTCTTTTATTCATTCAGAACACTATGTCTTGTCCATTAAATTCACTGTAACTTTGAATGACCTTACAGCTGAGCTGTTACAGGTCACCATTTTCATGGGATCTGACAAATATTAATCATATTATTAATTTAAGGTCAAATAAAGGCCATTCTAAGGTCATGCTAAACAAGAATTTTAAATATAGATAACGGAGCGCTCATAACACATGATATTTTTCATATCATAACCACAGATATTACAATATAGATTGTAATGAATATTGTTTTTGAATGATAATGTTATCTGTAACATGTAAAACGCACATTTCACACATCTCTAATCATGATTAAATTCATAATATCTTATTCCCATAACTGTTTTTTTTTCTCATGTCTATCAGACTTGGGTGTATATTGCCATAGACTGGGGTGTATATTGGGATAGACTGGGATGTATATTGGGATAGACTGGGATGTATATTAGGATAGACTGGAATGTATATTAGGATAGACTAGGATGTAAACTGGGATAGACTGGGATGTATATTAGGATAGACTGGGTTGTGAATTTCATTTTGTTTGTAAATGTCCCCTATATAGTCAATAGATGCAGATTTGCCAGCACACAGATTTCTCTTGTAGTTTCAGGTATGATGATCTTGGCTGACAGATTGATGATCTCAGCTGTTGGACTTGATGATCTTGGCTGTCATGTTCGATGATTGATGCTTAATGTTTTTTTTTTCTCATGTCTATCAGACTTGGGTGTATATTGCCATAGACTGGGGTGTATATTGGGATAGACTGGGATGTATATTGGGATAGACTGGGATGTATATTAGGATAGACTGGAATGTATATTAGGATAGACTAGGATGTAAACTGGGATAGACTGGGATGTATATTAGGATAGACTGGGTTGTGAATTTCATTTTGTTTGTAAATGTCCCCTATATAGTCAATAGATGCAGATTTGCCAGCACACAGATTTCTCTTGTAGTTTCAGGTATGATGATCTTGGCTGACAGATTGATGATCTCAGCTGTTGGACTTGATGATCTTGGCTGTCATGTTCGATGATTGATGCTTAGTGTTGACTTGTCCCCAATGGTTGTTACTACTCATCTCATAATGTAACTCCTGTACCTTTGGAATTTTATAACTCTTTGTGTCAAAATCCATCTGAAAAAATAAAACAATTTTGAAAAACTAATATATCAACAATTAGTTAAAACTATCCATCATTTAACAAATTTGAAGAAATTTGACAAATTTGAAGAAATGTGATTTTTTTCAAAATATTTAACAATTTTGAAGAAATTTGATAATTTTGAAGAAATTTGATAATTTTGAAGAAATTTGATAATTTTGAAGAAATTTGATAATTTTGAAGAAATTTGATAATTTTGAAGAAATTTGATAATTTTGAAGAAATTTGATAATATCATAGATATTTGAACATTGCATTTAAAAAAAAAAGAAAAAATGAATTTTTGCAAATCTTCAGGTGGCCTGGCCAAATTGTCATATTTTATATTTTGAAAATATTTTATATTTTGAAAATATTTTATATTTTGAAAATATCTTATATTTTGAAAATATCTTATATTTTGAAAATATCTTATATTTTGAAAATATCTTATATTTTGAAAATATCTTATATTTTGAAAATATCTTATATTTTGAAAATATCTTATATTTTGAAAATATCTTATATTTTGAAAATATCTTATATTTTGAAAATATCTTATATTTTGAAAATATCTTATATTTTGAAAATATCTTATATTTTGAAAATATCTTATATTTTGAAAATATCTTATATTTTGAAAATATCTTATATTTTGAAAATATCTTATATTTTGAAAATATCTTATATTTTGAAAATATTTTATATTTTGAAAATATTTTATATTTTGAAAATATTTTATATTTTGAAAAATTTCAAATATGTTGAAAAATTTCAAATATGTTGAAAAATTTCAAATATGTTGAAAAATTTCAAATATGTTGAAAAATTTCAAATATGTTGAAAAATTTCAAATATGTTGAATAATATTTTATGTTTTGAAATATTTTATGTTTTGAAATATTTTATGTTTTGAAAATATTTTATGTTTTGAAAATATTTTATGTTTTGAAATATTTTATGTTTTTTCATTTTAATATTTTGAAAATATCTTATATTTTGAAAATATCTTATATCTTATATTTTGAAAATATCTTATATTTTGAAAATATCTTATATTTTGAAAATATCTTATATTTTGAAAATATCTTATATTTTGAAAATATCTTATATTTTGAAAATATCTTATATTTCGAAAATATAAGATATTTTGAAAATATAAGATATTTTCAAAATATTTTATATTTTCAAAATATTTTATATTTTGAAAATATAAGATATTTTCAAAATATAAGGTATTTTCAAAATATAAGATATTTTCAAAATATAAGATATTTTCAAAATATAAGATATTTTGAAAAATTTCAAATATGTTGAAAAATTTCAAATATGTTGAAAAATTTCAAATATGTTGAAAAATTTCAAATATGTTGAAAAATTTCAAATATGTTGAATAATATTTTATGTTTTGAAAATATTTTATGTTTTGAAAATATTTTATGTTTTTTCATTTTTTTCCAAGTTTGACCTCCTAATTCAATCCCTTAAAAAAATTACTCAATTAGTGAAAAATTCAGGGATGTACTTGGTACCCTATAGATGGTATAATAATAATATAAAAGATTTCTATAGCGCTATAAAGGAAAACCCTGAAAAGGAAAACCACATTGAAATGACCCTCATATAAAAATATCGTTGTGCAAAAATCTATTAAAATCATGATAATTTTTCATTTTTTTCCAAGTTTGACCTTCTAATTCAACCCCTTAAAAAAATTGCTCAATTAACGAAAAATTCAGGGATGTACTTGGTACCCTATAGATGGTTCCCTGAAAAGGAAAACCACATTGAAATGACCCTCATATAAAAAAATTGTTGTGCAAAAATCCATTAAAATTATGAGAGTTTTCATTTTTTACATGTTTGACCTCCTAATTCAACCCCTTAAAAAAATTGCTCAATTAGTGAAAAATTCAGGGAGGTACTTGGTACCCTATAGATGGTTCCCTGAAAAGGAAAACAACATTGAAATGACCCTCATATAAAAAAAAATCGTTGTGCAAAAAACCATTCAAATTATGAGAGTTTTTCATTTTTTATCAAGTTTGACCTCCTAATTCAACCCCTTAAAAAAATTGCTCAATTATACCCAAAGACATCGGCAAAATAGACTTGAAATCCACTGTTTCTAGAAACACCACGCACTGCCCATCATATTGAAGTTTCCCCAGTAATTAAACTCGACTTCCGGCGATTGACTGTTGCAGTTCTGATCCATGTCATCGTCTTTCCCAGTCATAATATCTATAATTGCAAATCCGTGAGCTTTCTGTAGTGTTTTTTCTCCTGACGTGAAATGGCATTTAGGAGAGTCCAAGTAATGACGTCATGGAAACGCAAAGGGAGAATCTTCATATGACGTCAAGGACCACAACGTTGTTGAGCTTCAGATCGTTGCTGTCACTCCCGTGAATAAACTGACCCACTTTCACCTGATTGCGCAAACTCGTAAACAATGGCGAAACGATGCTGAGATTAAGAAAAAACAAAGAAATATTTTAAAACAGGGCTGACATCTTAAGTTGATTTAAACAGTACATAATTCTTTGATTGTTAGTTGCCGGAAGTCGAGTTCTAGCATAGTCGTGAGTTAAATTGGGTGGGCAGTGCATGGTATTTCTAAAATCCAAAGATTTCTAGTCCATTTTGATGATGTCTTTGGGTATAGTGAAAAATTCAGGGAGGTACTTGGTACCCTATAGATGGTTCCCTGAAAAGGAAAACAACATTGAAATGACCCTCATATAAAAAAATCGTTGTGCAAAAAAACTGATTTTTTTCATTTTTTGTAATGTTTGACCTTCTAATTCAACCCCTTGAAAAAATTGCTCAATTATAGTGAAAAATTCTGGAAGATACTAGGGACCCTATAGATGAATCCCTATAACACTATAACATGATAAAGGACGCCACCATCTTATATTTTGAAAATATCTTATATTTTGAAAATATCTTATATTTTGAAAATATCTTATATTTTGAAAATATCTTATATTTTGAAAATATCTTATATTTTGAAAATATCTTATATTTTGAAAATATCTTATATTTTGAAAATATCTTATATTTTGAAAATATCTTATATTTTGAAAATATCTTATATTTTGAAAATATCTTATATTTTGAAAATATCTTATATTTTGAAAATATCTTATATTTTGAAAATATCTTATATTTTGAAAATATTTTATATTTTGAAAATATTTTATATTTTGAAAATATTTTATATTTTGAAAATATTTTATATTTTGAAAATATTTTATATTTTGAAAAATTTCAAATATGTTGAAAAATTTCAAATATGTTGAAAAATTTCAAATATGTTGAAAAATTTCAAATATGTTGAAAAATTTCAAATATGTTGAAAAATTTCAAATATGTTGAATAATATTTTATGTTTTGAAATATTTTATGTTTTGAAAATATTTTATGTTTTGAAAATATTTTATGTTTTGAAATATTTTATGTTTTTTCATTTTAATATTTTGAAAATATCTTATATTTTGAAAATATCTTATATCTTATATTTTGAAAATATCTTATATTTTGAAAATATCTTATATTTTGAAAATATCTTATATTTTGAAAATATCTTATATTTTGAAAATATCTTATATTTTGAAAATATCTTATATTTCGAAAATATAAGATATTTTCAAAATATAAGATATTTTCAAAATATTTTATATTTTCAAAATATAAGATATTTTCAAAATATAAGATATTTTCAAAATATAAGATATTTTCAAAATATAAGATATTTTCAAAATATAAGATATTTTGAAAAATTTCAAATATGTTGAAAAATTTCAAATATGTTGAAAAATTTCAAATATGTTGAAAAATTTCAAATATGTTGAAAAATTTCAAATATGTTGAATAATATTTTATGTTTTGAAAATATTTTATGTTTTGAAAATATTTTATGTTTTTTCATTTTTTTCCAAGTTTGACCTCCTAATTCAATCCCTTAAAAAAATTACTCAATTAGTGAAAAATTCAGGGATGTACTTGGTACCCTATAGATGGTATAATAATAATATAAAAGATTTCTATAGCGCTATAAAGGAAAACCCTGAAAAGGAAAACCACATTGAAATGACCCTCATATAAAAATATCGTTGTGCAAAAATCTATTAAAATCATGATAATTTTTCATTTTTTTCCAAGTTTGACCTTCTAATTCAACCCCTTAAAAAAATTGCTCAATTAACGAAAAATTCAGGGATGTACTTGGTACCCTATAGATGGTTCCCTGAAAAGGAAAACCACATTGAAATGACCCTCATATAAAAAAATTGTTGTGCAAAAATCCATTAAAATTATGAGAGTTTTCATTTTTTACATGTTTGACCTCCTAATTCAACCCCTTAAAAAAATTGCTCAATTAGTGAAAAATTCAGGGAGGTACTTGGTACCCTATAGATGGTTCCCTGAAAAGGAAAACAACATTGAAATGACCCTCATATAAAAAAAAATCGTTGTGCAAAAAACCATTCAAATTATGAGAGTTTTTCATTTTTTATCAAGTTTGACCTCCTAATTCAACCCCTTAAAAAAATTGCTCAATTATACCCAAAGACATCGGCAAAATAGACTTGAAATCCACTGTTTCTAGAAACACCACGCACTGCCCATCATATTGAAGTTTCCCCAGTAATTAAACTCGACTTCCGGCGATTGACTGTTGCAGTTCTGATCCATGTCATCGTCTTTCCCAGTCATAATATCTATAATTGCAAATCCGTGAGCTTTCTGTAGTGTTTTTTCTCCTGACGTGAAATGGCATTTAGGAGAGTCCAAGTAATGACGTCATGGAAACGCAAAGGGAGAATCTTCATATGACGTCAAGGACCACAACGTTGTTGAGCTTCAGATCGTTGCTGTCACTCCCGTGAATAAACTGACCCACTTTCACCTGATTGCGCAAACTCGTAAACAATGGCGAAACGATGCTGAGATTAAGAAAAAACAAAGAAATATTTTAAAACAGGGCTGACATCTTAAGTTGATTTAAACAGTACATAATTCTTTGATTGTTAGTTGCCGGAAGTCGAGTTCTAGCATAGTCGTGAGTTAAATTGGGTGGGCAGTGCATGGTATTTCTAAAATCCAAAGATTTCTAGTCCATTTTGATGATGTCTTTGGGTATAGTGAAAAATTCAGGGAGGTACTTGGTACCCTATAGATGGTTCCCTGAAAAGGAAAACAACATTGAAATGACCCTCATATAAAAAAATCGTTGTGCAAAAAAACTGATTTTTTTCATTTTTTGTAATGTTTGACCTTCTAATTCAACCCCTTGAAAAAATTGCTCAATTATAGTGAAAAATTCTGGAAGATACTAGGGACCCTATAGATGAATCCCTATAACACTATAACATGATAAAGGACGCCACCATTGAAACAGCTCTCATAATTATTTTTAATTGCAGAATATATAATATTGGTTTTTTTTTCAAAGTCCAATTTCAACAATTTTTTTTGCACCTTTAAATTATTTTCTTTGCATTGGGATTTTTTGCGGCAATATATATATCCCCTGGTAGTAATCCCTGAAAATTTGAAAAGAATTGAAGCATTGCGTCATATGTTTTTGAATTAAAATGTAACGCAAAGTCTAATTTTCGGAAAAAAAATTGAAAAATGAACTGTGAACTGTGAACTGTGAAATATCTTCCCGCACGTACCCCAGACACAATATACATGGCCTGACAGTCCCAAATCAAACCCCGGACTCACTATAACAGTCTCACATCAAACCCCAGACACAATATACATGGCCTGACAGTCCCACGACAAACCCCAGACACATTATACATGGCCTGACAGTCTGATAGTTTGGCCGATAATTTGATAACTTACCTTGTGTATATACCGTATTTATGGAATGAATGACACGTGTTGATGTTTATTTACAATGCTGATGTCATTACTCAGGTCTGTAAAATACAATCTGATTGGCTCTGCCCAGCGCGACCGAAATTTTTTCGAGCGCGCTCGAAATAAATACTGCAATCTGATTGGCTGAAGAGTAGCGCGTAAGTAAGTTTTGGTAGCGCGTAAGTAAGATTTGGGAGCGCGTTAGCAAAAATTCCAGTGTTCTTATTGGTTGTTCAATGACAGGGATGGCCTTTCATAGAGGCGGGAACACGTGCGTGCTACCTGCTGTATATATATTTCCTAATTTGTTGCACGTGTCGTGGCTTTCTTCCACATTTTCTGTCAAAGTGTTTGCAGAATTAACCCCATTGGTTTAGTGGATTATTATGGTAAATGGTAGACTTCAAAATTTAAATAATGTAAAACATTTGCATTATATTTATTTTCTCTCAATTATTTCTAATGTTGTCGGGGAAGCGTTATTCAACTGACACAGAATAAATATTCCATGTGAAATAGGTCATCAAACCAATTTTGGTCCACATTTAACATAATCAGATTTCAAACGGAATCACAGAAAATATAACATTTCGCACAGTGCTGACCTTATGTTTCTTTTATCCTTTGATCAGACGCTTGTTCTGACATGTAGACCCAATAAACACTGAAATAAGACACGTAGTAACACGGGCATATCCTTCCGCCACCTTCACTGCAGGAAGTAGTGCTGTTCAGTAGTCTCCTAATGGAAGGTGCATCAATCTTGTAATACACACACACACACACACACACACACACACACACAAAACTCATGTTGGGATTAATCCTGATCATTATTTTCAGTTGTATTTTGTTTTTTATTGTAAGAATGTTTATCTCTTGTTCAAGTAAGTAGAATTTGACTTGAATTTGACAGAAGATATTTTGGATATGTTACTGATTTAAAAATACTGTTGTACGGTTCGTCCAAGTCTGTCTTGCTATCCCCAGGCCACTGGCATATCAATACAAGACTGAATGGCACAGACGTCTGCAGGATATCCTAAAGACGTCTGTCTCATATGACAGACGTCTGTAGGACACCCTAAAGACGTCTATATTATATCGTAGGGAGCCCGTTAAGATAATCTGCCGATGTGCCTGCGGAACACTGCCGGGACCCTGCCGTGCACTTTAAGATGATATTTGCTGATAAGATATCAGGGAAACGCCGGCAACTTTTATGATGCAGCTAAATGTTCCCGATGACCCGTCCGACGTCTTAAAGATGCCCAATTGTGGCCGATGATCTCCCGGTGCCCGCACGGCAATCTGAACTGCCTGCCGATTTTGTAAAAAATACTCATCGGCCGGGCATCCTTACTGAAATCGGCGCAAATGTGACTGGGGCATTACTTGCATCAGTCTCCTTGGCCAAAATACATTCCAAGCATTCAACCTGTCAAAAGCCTTGGTAAACAAGTCAATATATTGTTTTTCATACATCTGATGTATCCGTGAACTTTTGACAAAGAGTGTTATTATTTTTGATTCATTCTTTCACGGGCTGCGAAAGAATCAGTTGTATAAAAAAATTATGTATATTTTAATGATATTGATAGTTAATAAAGTTACTTGCAGGTTACATATTCGTAGCTATACATCTAATTGATATAATTGATGTTTTGCCCATAATTTAAAAAATATAGGTTAAAGACAAAACATATTAATTGGTTGAATAATGAATAATTAAAGAGTTAAAATAGGGTTTATAATTATAAATGATTTGAGAATATGGATTGTGACTAGTATACAGTCAAAATCGTCCATATTGAAGAGCTATTCGACTGCTGGATTTTAATGATAAAGATTTTGGTTATGGTTCCACCATCAAAACCTTCAGTTTCCAAAAGTGCATCATTAGATAAATGATTCCATTATCATTGTTAAGTAATCGTTGGTCTAAGAACCATTTAAAGATGAGTGGTATGTGGCATAGGGAATCCGAAAAGCTAAGATCGTGTCGAAGTTGTGTAATCAGTGTAATGCCAATTTCCCTTTCTGTCATATACAACAAAAGGATGAAAGCTTAAATCTCAAACTTGAATGAGAACATTTTTATTCCATGTACAAATTATTAATGTTACGTTTATGACCTTAAAGTGTGGATCCCAGCTAACAATTTTACGTTTTTTCTACGTTGTGAGCTTTTTGTGTTTTGGTTCTGAGCACGTTGTAACATGACGTTGTATGGACGTAGATCTGTGAACACCAGATAACATTGTGAGCACGTTGTTGTACAACGTTGTGAGGATGTGCTCAGCATGTTTTTTCTCCGTTGTGAGCACGTGCTCAGCACATACTAAGAACATTGCGAGGACGTGCTCAGGACGTTGTGAGGACGTTGTAAACTGACATTATGTTTTGAACATGTTGTGACAAAACTATGCGTGTGTGTAAGCAAATGCTCAGCATATTGCCAGCACATGGCACATATACACCCAGCTGTGAACAAATTCGGCTATCTTTGGCCAAATCTCGTTACTCAGTTGGGATTATCCCATCAATAACCTCTTCTAGCATATCAACTTGCATGTTATGTTGATTTTTTGAAATTGGCTAAATTATATGGATATGTATTGCAGGATTTAATAGCAATAAAATTCTATCACAACAAAAGACATGATTATTTATTTTGTTATTATATTGTAGTCGTTCAAAAAATTACGTCTTATCCATTAAATTCACTGTAACTTTGAATAACCTTATGGATTAACGAGGTGACAACGTTTGGCCAAAACGTTGGAAAATTTTAAACATTCCAAAAACCTTTTTGGTAGTCTAACGTTGCTCAACGCTATCCAATGTGGACAACTTTTCCCTAACGAGGTCAGAACTTTCATTAACGAGCTCAACGTTTGGTCAGTATGCAAACTGGTTCCCAAACGTTGCCAAAAACGTCATAGTGTGACAGCCCCATAACAACTGAGCTGTTACAGGTCATCATTTTCTTTAGTACTGCAGCCACATATTGGCCAGTTTCCTTCAGCACGTAGAACAACAACATTGTTATTAGGTCAGACCACAATGCTATCCTTCCATGTGCTCAGCACGTTGAAAAAACATAGAAAGACAACTAAACCTTATTTCTACGTGTTCACAACGTTGTTTCTACATTGTGTGTTACCTGGGGATATTTCTGATCTGTGTCATCCAATCTGTGGATTCACAGATAGATGTTTCAAAACTTAACCCTAGCCTTACCTTAAGTAATATTTCCGTGATTCAGTTGTGGGAATTATGGAAATCAATAGTGTCCCATAGAATCCCATATAATCCATTACTCAGTTGGGTGTAACAATGCCTTGAGGTTCTTATATCATGTGGAAGTAAACAACAGGGGGAACCAAATTTGTAAATTTCCTAGAGAATGAAATTATTTACAGGGTGTTCCACCAGCAAATCACCAGTTTTTTCTTATTTCTCTTGGAACACAAATTTCAACTCCATGAAATAAATATTTCAAGGAAGCATAAAATAGGGATGCAGCTTCTAAAAATGCTTTGCTATCTTAATATTGTATGGTTCATATCCTAGATTTTTTTTAGGATAAACCTAACTATTTAAAATCTAATTTGATATATAAGATTGGAAGAGTAAGAGCTTTCCTGCCTTTAGTTTATATATAGTAATATTATATATATATATATATATATATATATATATATATATATATATATATATATATATATATATATATATATATATATATATATATATATATATATATATATATATATATATATATATATATATATATATATATATATATATATATATATATATATATACAGACACATGGCTGAGATCAAACCTATTCTTATCATTTGCTTTGCAGACAGCTCATGGTCTATATTTCCCAGTCACCCATGGCCCCCCAGTCACCGAAGCTTCCTGGTCACTTGTGGCCTCCTGGTCACCCAAGGCCTTCCAGTCACCCGAGGCCTCCTGGTCACCAAAGGCTTCTTGTCACCCATGTTTCTCACTTTCTGGTTGCTTGAGGAAGGTCACAGGCAGCAGGCCATTCTTCCCACCCATCTGTTGATAATGTCATGGATTCATCACTTTATCTATGTATATATTGTATAGTCACCACTTAATGATTAATATACAGTTCTGCACTTTTGACCACCAGGTGGCCACATGTATACAAGCATGTGACCTGTATTGTGGTCTTTCTGGGTTCTAGGCCTGTACCAATAAACACACATTAATGGACACACAAGGCTCTGTAAGGCAAATCACATCATTGTCCCAATCTGAAGGTGACCAATAGTAAGCAAAACTTTACTAAACAGGTGTTTGCACCAGATCACTGGTCAGCTAAACAAAATGAGTTGACAAAATGTGCAGTGGATGATTTGGATTTTAGCAGAAGACTCATCCACTTTCAAATGGCACAAATATTATGTATAGGAAATATGATGGGTAATAATATTTATTTGCATTTAAAATCAAAGTCATCTTTCTTATATTTCAAGTTGATAGAGTTCCAACAAATGGCCACCTAATGTTGCTTTTCATAATATACCAACTAGAAGAGCCTGCACCATGATCAGTAATATTCTTGTAAGTTTGTAGATATTTTGAAGGTAGATTTCTTAAGTATAGTTTACTATCAACAAGTGTAGGGACAATCTTGGAGTCTGTGTTAAATGAACCTTTAAAATTTTTACTCCATAGAAAGATAGAAATCAGAAATCAGACCTAGAAATCAGCTAAACAAAGCTTGTTGACAAAGTGTTCAATTGCTGGTGTAGGTTCCAGCAGGCCACTGATCAACTTTCAAGTGTCACAGAAAGTTGTTAACAGGGAATATTTTGGGTACTACTACATAAAAGCACTGTTTAGGGTATAAACATTCATGTTATGTAAAGAAAATGTGTCTGAAAGTCAGGTTTCATGAATGCTTTAAACAATCACGTAGCTACCCCAGAGATTAAATTGAACAATCTCACCTCTTACCAGCCTATTAACATTAATTCTGCCTACCTGTGGTTGCTTTGTTGCACACTGAGACACAGTTGCGCTATTACAGTAGAGAATCTACTGTCGAAGTGTAGATGGGGCTGACATTAATTCTGCCCATGATGAACAAATCTGACCAAGAACTAAGCAATCTTCGTGAAGAAAATGCTTGTCTCCAAGCGTTAAATGTGGCTGCTAACGCTGATAACACTCGTCTCAACAACGATGTGATGGCTGCCGCAGATGAAATATCCCAAGGAGACAAATAACACGATTCTTGATGATCTGACTTCCACGTCTTTTCTCGCCGAGAAAGAGACCGTTCTCAAGGCATACCTTCCTACTGCAAGTGACGTTGTGGAACGGGAGGAAAGCATGGCCGACGACCCGAACACCAAGAGATGTATTATCTGTGTTCCTGACAACGGCCAGCAGAATGATTTGGCGGAGCCTATTGTCCGAGACGATTGCCTTGCCCAGGTAACCGCCGATGACTTCTTTTTCATGGCCAGGGAGTGTGGTAAAACGGCAACAGTGGACGAAGTCATTGTGGTGCCGGATACTTCTCTTCTGTCCAAGTGTGACTACAATGAACTATATCTGAAATACCTAAGGTTGGGACTAAGAGGTCCTCTCTCAAGCCCATAAAATATGGAGTCCCACAGGGTTCAGTCCTTGGCCCCATACTATTCATCATATATATGATACCTCTGTCTGATATCCTTGCTAAATATGATCTCAACTATCATATTTATGCTGATGCCACGCAAATCTACATTCCAGTAGACCACACTTCCGGTCATCATGTAGACATGAGTAGACAGAGACTGGAGGAATGTGTTAGGGAGATAAGGTCATTCCTGATCTCCAACAAAATGAAGATCAATGATGGCGAGACAGAAATGCTGGTCTGTACTGACAAACCCAGAGCTACTGCTGGCAGTAATGTCCCTAAAACCATCAAGGTGGGTGAATGAATGAATGAATGAATGGTTGCTTAGAGGCACATCAACCACTAAGGTTATTTAGTGCCTAAAAATGGTAAAAATGAATGAATGAATGGTTTCACATTAACACAATAAAGTGCCAAAACAGTAAAAATAGAAACGTAATATTGACTAGAAACAAAATGTAAATGTTAATACAATATGTAGATAACACAAGAATTTATCAACTGTGAACAGCATTTATATAATATCAATCAAATATAATAAATATGGATGATTTGTTTAAAAGACTTTATCAGTATGATGTTTTGCAGTTCTTGATAAATAAGTCAATGACATAAATAAACAAAAGCTCTGCCCTTAAAACTGATTATAAAGTCCTATGTGAGTTAAAAACAATACTATCACAGAAGTATCTACAGTATCAAATAACGTATGTAAATCTTGTACATTAAAATATTGAGTTCTTATAATATCAAAATCGATACACTCAACGCCATAATATCAACAAACGTCCATTTGGTGAGTGTAACACTTTGAGGAGTTTATTCTGCACGATACAAAACCCGGGAGGAAGTCCGGGAAACGGAACGAACATAATGGCGTGACTGCTCTTTTCTCCCTTTCCCTCTCCATATATCCATCAAATACACATATATAGACAGTATATAGACAATATTAAGTAAACATTAAACAATGAAAATATGGAAATATTGTGAGCAGAAAATGACATAGTCTTTTACACAATACACTGTAACGGAAATGGTGCTTGAACAATGTTAAAACATGATATTGAACTACAGTCTTATCACTCAATGTCCATGAGTGTAATAAAGTTCCATATTTGTAATGATTAATTGAAATAAACAATATAAACCAATAACTACAAAGTCTTCAAGAGTTAGTTGTTCACCAGCAATGTTCACAAGTAATGTTCACAAGTAATGTAGATGAAAACCATATTATCCATGTACAAGGTTATATACAGTGATGCTGATATCAGTCACAACTCCACCTATCAGCACATTGATGTGACACAATATGTGAGCTACTATGATAATTATACAGGGCAGCGTTCGGCGTACACCCTTTGAGTTATATCCACAATACAGGCACATGATTTAGGGCAGCGTTCGGCGTACACCCTTTGATAATGGACAGATATATATATAGGTGGCACACAAGTGGAATGAATGTATATCAATTGCTCACACATATGGCACAGGCTAGCACATGACTCTACACACATGGGAGCTTTAGTTCATGTCCCACTCATCACTGGACTGCCATAATGGTTTCTTCCTTGAACGGGTTGACCGTCAGGGGGACGGAAGTGCACTTGCCTCTGGTACACTAGGAGGCTCCATAGACGTCATGGTGGGAGTCTCATCCATGTGGGATCCAGTGTCAGTGGGAGGAACTGGAGGATCAGGTTCCATAGGGGGAACACTGATGTCTGGAGGTATGTCCGGCTGAGACTGTGGGTCTGGAACCTGTTCATTCATACACTCCATGGTCGGCTCAGATTGAATAGTTGTGTAGGAGGGTTGTTGTGGGATACAGTCCTCTGAGTCATTAGGAGTACTATCCTTGTGCAAGCCTCTGACAGGGCCATGACTTCCGCTATCCAAATTGTTGGGGGTCACAGGGTAACAGTCACATGTGCGCATATCATATGTCTTAGAGCGGAACTGTGATTGAGAGAACTTCCGAACTTGGCATTTGTCATCCCGAACACTGCATACCATGTATTTGTCCCGTGCTCTAGTCTTGTCACGATCCCCTTTAATATAAACCAAATCACCGACCTGCAGTGACTGATAACTGGGGGGACCTCGACCGCGGGCTTTGGACTTGGCACTGGATGGGTGATTCAGATGGCGAGATAACTGCTTCTGTAGGATTATCTGCCGATCTGTAATGGGAAGCTGTTCCCCTGTGAGCTGATCTCTCTGGGTCCATATCTCCCTGGCGGACAACCCATTGGTCCTGATTCTGGTGTTCATATTGGCGGTGGCCAATGCGAGTGAGACCTTTGACAAGGGGCCTCCCTCTGGGGCTATGTTCAAACACTCCAAGCCAAATTCTCTGACAGCGTTTTCGGCAACAGGGTTCTTGTTGATATTCTTAGCTTGGCCGATATCAAGTGTAACTCCATATTGCTTGAGAAGAGGGTCATCCACGAGAGCCTGGAAGCCTGGAGCAGGGTCCACTCTCACCCCACAGCCGCCATCACCAAGACTGCGGAGCTCGGCACACAATGATAAAATACCATCGCGTAACTGCTGGTGCTGTTCACTCTCAAGGAAACAGGATGTGGTGAATGAGGATACAGTCTCACGTACTAGCAGAATGAGTTGGCGATGTCTTTTGACAACATCTGCCGCAAACTGAGCCCCAATGACATCAGGTGGTGGTGTGGAAGTCTGGGGGTGCAAATGGGTCGGCACTGACTTCAGAGATGAGCATTGATGGCAAGACTCAGTTGCTAGACCAACAGCTCTATCGAGATCCAGAGCATAGAAGCTTCGTGTGAATACTTGTTTGAGCTGGTTTTGGGAGGGATGATGAAATTTGATGTGTAGGGCTGTAAGTAGACCTTCAAGAATGCTGCGTGGAACGACAATCTTCTCACGGAGAGGTTGGAATGGTTGCTCGTCCCTGACCACAAGGACGCCATCTCGTGAAACCACAACGCATCTCAGGTACCGTTTGACATCAGTCAGTCTAGTAGATTTCTTGGACGGTCTCGTACCCTGTGTGAGGTGTGAATGAGTACGTCGGAGTGATTGGCATTCCTGTTGAGTGGCTAACCAGGCAGCCCGGCTTGTGAAGGGCATTTTCATGGAACCATCAAGAACCTCTTTCACAGATAGACCTCGGACTACAGACTCCTCCGCAGCTGCTACAAACTTACAGACTTGGCAGCTAGCATCTGTGCACTCAGCTGGATGGCGACTGGTATAATCAGATGGAAGGTTGGCAGCCCCAGATACATGGCGTACATGGACATGGTACCTGCTCACGGTAGCCAGGAAGGTTGTGACCCTGGCGCTTGCTGAGAATTCTCCTCTACACAGTTTACTGTACGCCTGGACACAAGGCTTGCTGTCAGTGAGAACCTGAGTCACTTGATGTGACTGAACTATGAATGGAGCAAACTGCCGTACTGCTGCACTGATTGCCAGGGCCTCTATTTCACAAGGAAGCCAGGCAACTTGGTGTTTCTTCAGTTTAGCATTGAAAAAGCCACATAGCATCAGCTTTCCATCCCTCAGGGCATATAATGTAGCAGCGAGGCCTCCGGATCCAACAGCTGCATCAGTGACTATCCAGAGAGAATCCTCCGCTCTGGGCATGGTAATCTGTTTGCAGTTCTGCAGAGCCTTCTGTGCCACTCTGAATAACTCAATCAGTTCTGAGGTCCACTCCAACTTCTCCTTTGACTCTCTCCCAGCCGTGAGCTGCTCTAGTGGGTATAGTAACTCTGCATAATTCTTCAAAACTCTGCTGAGCACTTTGTAGGCACCAATGAAGGAGCGGAGTCCCTGCACTGTAGAAGGTGGCTCCACCGCGGCCAGAGCAGAAACCTTGTGTGGACTGGCCATCAGGGTACCACTGGACCAGATCCATCCCAGTGTGGTTGTGGATCGAGGGCAAATGACGGTCTTGGGTGCAGAGATGCCAAGATTGTTCTCCTTCAGCCTAGCCAGCAGTAAGCCCCAATTGTAGAGTGCTTCCTCAGGGGTGTCACCACCACAAAACATGTCATCAGCTATTTTGGCAAGGCGACCCTCCTGAATAAGATCCCCCACCACCCTGGAGAGGAGTTCTTCAAGGTAGGTCTCCGATCCAGGCATGCCCATTGCTGACCTCGTGTACACTCTTACACCCTTAAAGGGTGTCACCACACCACAGTATTTCATTGATGAATGGGCAAGTGGGACTTACCAGACTCTGACAGGAAGTACTTTGGAATCTCACGACTCATTCTGGAGGAGGACGGTGAAGGTGAAGAGGAGGATTACTACTACACACAAAGTATGCCTGATGATGATGAACCAGAACCGGTGCCTTCAGCTCGAAGGGTGGACTTGGTCCAAAGCCCTTACATGACCACTTATTTCAACAACCTTCCAGTTCGCATCACCCTAGACACTGGTGCTACAACCAATATGGTCCTGGCTTCCTTTGCGTGTGCTATCAACTTACCCATCAAGCCTACTAGACAAAAAGCACGACAGGCGGACGGTGTGACCCCCCTAGAGGTGACAGGAGAAGTACACTGTGTTGTGTCTCGGAAGGGACAGACATTCAGTCTGGATGCTCTTGTAGTAAAACAACTTGATGTTGATGTCCTGGCAGGAAACCCCTTCCTTGTCAAAAATGACATCGGAGTATTACCAGCTAGAAGCCAGATTCTCATAGGTGATGACGTCATATCCTACGGTCCCCAAAAAGAGGTCCATACCAGCGCTGTTAGACGTACACAGTCCTACCTACTGAGAGCCCCCCACAACAGACAACCATTTTACCAGGAGAATGCCTTGATGTCCACACACCAAATTACACTGATCCAGATGGTGAATGGGCCCTGGAGCCAAGACTTGACTCTCCCCTCAACCAGCATCAGAAGTCAGAAAGGGTTTGGCCTCAGCCCCAAGAGATCACTTCTGTTGATAATGTACTGAGATTGAAAAATGACTCTGGTGAGCCTATTCTCCTCAAGCGCAATGAGCACTTCTGCCAGATTAGAGCCCTGTCATCACCAGATCCCAGCCAAGCCCCAGATAATGAGCCCAACCCAAAGTTTAAGGTCAAGCTTTCACCGCAACCCCCATTCTCATCTGAAATCAGAGTGGACCCTGATAATATCCTGTCAGACAACATGAAGCAGAAGTTCCAGGACCTCAATTATCAGTATGACTGTGTGTTCAATCCATCAATCCCAAGGTATAATGGTGCAAGCGGTCCTCTTGAAGCCACAGTCAACATGGGGCCAACACTTCCCCCACAACGGAAGGGACGTATACCTCAGTATAACAGATCCACCATGGTAGAGCTCCAAGAGAAGTTCGACGAGCTTGAGTCTTATGGAGTATTCGCCAAACCAGAGGACGTGGGTGTTGTTGTGGAATATCTGAACCCATCATTTCTTGTCAGAAAGCCCAATGGTGGAAGCCGCTTGGTAACGTCCTTCGGCGAAGTAGGGAAGTACAGCAAACCGCCACCCGCTCTCATGCCAAATGTAGATTCTGTTCTACGGGATATTTCCAAATGGAGGTACATAATTGTGACGGACTTGTCCAAATCCTTTTATCAAATCCCACCGCTGCCACCACGCCATAATATCAACAAACGTCCATTTGGTGAGTGTAACACTTTGAGGAGTTTATTCTGCACGATACAAAACCCGGGAGGAAGTCCGGGAAACGGAACGAACATAATGGCGCAATTAAAATATGTTTAATAGTCAAAGCCCTTTGACAACCTATACATTCCGGTTGATCTTCACCTTTAAGCAGATAACAGTGCGTCAAATGACTATGACCTATTCTTATACGGGTTAAAACTGACTCTTCTCTACGGTTAATTCTAATAGCACCTTTAGTTTTGCCTAGAATGGGCTTAATTTCATGTAATTTATTAAAAATAGCTTCGTTCCAGCGTAATTGCCATTTAGAACGTAAAAAAACAGTAATATATTTCTTAAATTCTGTATAAGGTATTAGCATATTTATTGGCCGCTTATCCAATGCTGCCTTGGCAGCTTGGTCCGCAGCCTCATTTCCAAGGATTCCAATATGACTGGGAATCCAGTAAAAACGAATCTAGTTATTTTCCTCAGTACAGAGTTTATGATACCGTTCAAGGATATTTAAAATAAATGGATTTTTCCAATCCTTGGCTTTCAATGCTTGTAAACAAGACAAAGAATCAGAAAATATTAAAAATTTCCGATGTGGAGACGTCTCCACATGATCTAAAGCTAGGTATAAAGCATGAAGTTCTGCAGAATAAATAGATGATTTATTTGGCAGACGTTCTGAATAAATATGATTGCCCTTAACAGCAGCTGCAGCAGCCTTGTCATCATCAAACGATCCATCAGTGTATATACACTGATATCCAGTGAAGATAGATTTTAGTTCATTATATCTATTTATATACAGGGATGGATCGGTTGAGTATTTCTTTAATTCCGTCATGGCTAAATTAATATTTAAAGTTTCATAGGTCCATGGAGGTGTTTCTGGATATTGAAATTTAGCTATTTGATTCGGATTTAAATTTAAGGATTGTAAAGATTCCTTGATGCGAAGGCCAAAAGTTGGTATTGTATTTGGTTTATTTTCAAAAAGATCAACATAATTTGGATTGAATATAATATCATGTGCAGGATTGTCTGGACAAGCTGCAATTTTTGCAGCATACTGAAGGGCAAGCTTTTCTCTTCTTAAATCAAGAGGCAGTTCATCTGCCTCAACTGCCAAGCTATCGGCAGGCGAGGTACGAAATGCACCAAGGCATAATCTTAACCCTTGATTTTGTACAGGATCAAGCATTTTAATATAAGATGGGCGTGCTGATCCATATATCATACACCCATAATCAAGCTTAGAACGTACCAGCGCTCTGTATAATTGAAATAAAATATTGCGGTCCCCTCCCCAATCGGTATTGGCAAGAACCCGTAATAAATCTAATGCCTTCTGGCATTTCTTTTTAACGTATTTAATGTGAGGAATAAAAGATAATTTCCTGTCAAAAATAAGTCCAAGAAACTTGGTTTCTTCGTCAACAGGTATCCGAGTTTGACTTAAATAAAGATCAGGATCTGGGTGAACCTTCCATTTTTTACAAAAGTGCATACACACAGTTTTCTTTAAAGAAAACTTAAATCCATTATGATCAGCCCATTCTTTTAATCTATTTAAGTGTTGTTGGAGCTGTCGTTCTATTGTATGCATGCTTGTGGACCTGTAGCTTAAGTTGAAATCATCAACAAAAAGTGAGCAATCTGCTCCAGGCCTCATACAATCAACAATGCTGTTAATTTTAATAATAAAAAGGGTCACTGACAATATACTTCCCTATGGAACACCCATTTCCTGATCAAAAGCATCAGAGAGTGATGCACCCACTCGAACTTTAAAATGTCTGTTTGATAGAAAATTTTGAATAAAAAGCGGTAAACGACCCCTTAATCCCATATCATATAAATCGCTCATTATCCCATATTTCCATGTGGTGTCATATGCCTTTTCTAAATCAAAGAAAATACTCACCACATGCTCACCTTTTATAAAACCCTCTCTTATAAATGTCTCTAAACGTACCAGGTGGTCAATGGTACTTCGAGTTTTTCTAAAGCCACTTTGTGCAACAGAAATATAAGCTGCAGTTTCCAAAAACCAAACTAAACGCTCGTTAATCATTCGTTCCATTGATTTACAAATACAACTTGTTAAAGCAATGGGACGATAATTATTTGAATCTGATGAATCTTTGCCAGGTTTGGGAATGGGAATGATAGTGGCTTCCCTCCATGAAGGAGGAAAATCACCGCTTTCCCAAATTGTATTAAAAATATCTAAAAGATGCCCAAGTGATTGGTCAGGGAGATGTTTAAGGATTTGGTAGTGGATTTGATCAGGTCCAGGAGCAGTATCATGAGATTTATCCAAAGCAAGTTTCAAATCTTCTATTGTAAATGATTTATTATATACTTCCAAGTTATGGGATATAAAATTTAGTTGGTTTCTTTCTTTTCTAGTTTTTATTTGTTGAAATTTGGCAGAATAATTATTGGATGAGGAATTTTTTTAAATGGTTTGACCTATTGTGTTGCCTATTTCGGTGGGATTTGTAATTAATTGGCCATTATGATTTAGATGTTTGATCCTTGCTCCACCTCCCTTCCCAGTAATTTTACGCACCATATCCCAGCATTTCTTAATTGGTGAACGTGTATTTAATTTAGAAACATAATCTTTCCAGCTTTTTCTTTTGCTTATTTTAATAATGTAACGGGCTTTAGCTCTCTTTATACGAAACTGGTGCAAATTATATTGAGTAGGCTGTCGATTAAATTTTTTCAGAGCTTTTTTCCGCTCCTTGACAGCTTTTTTGCACTCATCATTAAACCAGGGTTTTTCTTTAATTTTAGAATTTGGCTTTGATTTGGGAATACACCCATCAGCAATATCATACAATGTATCCGTAAAAACTTGAAGAGGATCATTTACGTTGTTAAAAATTTCTGGAGTTATTTTATTAAAACAGGATGACTGAAATTTTGCCCAATCGGCTTGATGAAATTTCCACTTAGGGATTCGTTCGTCTGGTGGAGGAAAATGGTTATTTAAAATAATGGGGTAATGATCACTACACCACTGATCTTCCTCTACTTCCCAAGAATAGTCTAAAAATAAATTTGGAGTGCACATGGAGAGATCTATTGATGTTAAAGAGCCTGTAGCAGGATGTAAATATGTTGGAGAATCGTTATTCCAAAGGCACAAACTATTATTATTTAAGAAATCCTCTATTATACGTCCTTTGGCATCAGTATTATTTCTGCCACCCCAAAGATAGTTGTGAGCATTAAAGTCACCAACTAGCATGTATGGTTGTGGCAGCTGAGTTATTAGGTTATTTAAATCTGTAATATTAATTGGTTCACTTGGTGGTAAATACACTGAACATATTGTCAATGTATTGTGCAAGGTAACCCTAACAGCAGAAGCTTGTAAATTAGTATTTGATGTTACTTTACTTTGGGGTATACAGGATTTAACAAAAACAGAAACTCCGCCATGTGCTCGGTCCATAATGTCAATTGAACCGACTTTATTATACAGTACATATCCCTTAAATGTTGTGGAATTATCTTTGAATTTAGTTTCTTGTAAACAAATTACCGATGCATTATATTTTTGGGCTAATAACTCCAGTTCTGGCCTGTTTGCCTCAAATCCTCTACAGTTCCATTGTATGATACTGCTGGTAGCCATAATAAAAATAATGAGTATTAATATAGGATTTAACATAATCATTTAGGTTTATGATTATGTTTTAAGTGGACAGGTGTAAAATGTATATCAGAAGGATCACCTGTGTCCATCCTTTCTAAGGATTTAGTTCTATTTATTTTAGTTTTGCTTTGATCTTTGATTTCTTTTTTGTCTGATTTCTTAACTGGTTTATTGCTATTTACGTTTTTATTACTGGATGATGTGGAGGGAGTTTGTGAAGAGGTTTTAGTGGATTGAACTGTTGGTACATTTATTACTGGGGTAGTGGGTGTTTGGGTTTGAGTGGATGTTCCTGAAGATTTGGAGGTATTTGAAAAATAGGAATAATTCTTTTCATTGATTGGCCAGGTTATTTCTGTCTGTATTGCTATTGTTTTTGTCTCTTTGGTTTTTAAGGTGGTAGCTTAAGATGTTTTGGAATTGTTAAAACTTTCTACTCGTTTACGTGCCTCAGGAAAAGAAATGTTCTCAGTGTGACGTATTCGCTGAATTTCCTTTCCTTTTAAAAAGGAAGGACAATTCCGCGAATACGATGCGTGATTGCCTTGGCAATTCACACATTTCATGGTTTCCGAAGAACACTCTTCTCCACTATGCTGGGCTGTACATTTTGGGCAAGTTAGATTACCTTTGCATCGATCAGATCCATGTCCATACCTCTGACACTTGAAGCAGCGCAGAGGGTTTGGGATAAAAACATCAACTCGGACGTTTAAATAGCCAACTTTAATAGATGTTGGAAGCTGCACTGCTTCAAATGTCAGAATAAATGTATTGATTGGAACTTTGGTTCCATCCTTTTTAATAAATATTCGCTTGCATTGGACCACATCTTGATCATTTAGTTCATCCACTATTTCCTCTTCAGAAACTCCCGCCAGATCTGGGCATCTTATCACTCCTTTTTTACTATTGAGGGTCTTATGAGCCGTTATCAAAACTGGAACTGTGGCCAACATTCGGCATCTTAAAAGATTGTCCGCATGGCTCTTCCGCTCAACTTCAATTAATAAACGCGTTCCCATTTTTTTAACTGTTTTCGGCACCCCGGCAATGCCTTGAATCCCCTTTGCAATTGCAAAGGGGGACATTTTTGCCAGGGTATGTTCAGCATCGGAACTTTCCGCAATTAAAAATCTAGACCATTTTTCTGTTTTATTTGAGTCGTCATCACTATCTATGTCATTCCTAGGTCGTTTTTGTTTGTTTTGCGCCATGTGTGTTATTTTAAATTTCATCAGTTAGGTCCCCTACCCACCACGGAGCCCAACAAGGGGACGCCTTTCTGGGCCGGTAACTCCAAGCCCTGACGCCATGAGGATACCCAACATGACATACTCTAAGAATAAAAACTCCACCCTTTCGGATTTTATTTATATCCCTCGATTGACCCAATCAGCAGTAATCTCCTTTCAGGAAATATAAATCGAAAATTTATCAATTATTCTTAAATTCTAAACATTGAAATTGTCATAAATAAAAATCAAATAGCCAGAATATATTAAAGGAAATATACCACAAGCCGGTTAAATCAGATCCAGGCCTAATCTGATCTGCCTGTCTGGTGAACATTTGGATCCAAGACAGGCGTGTTGCAACTGGACCGGTATTACTGCCAAACCAGCCCAGTGCTCAGCCCGTCAGGATTCCATATCCTCCCTGACACAGGTCGCATCCCACGGCAAACAGGACGCCCCTTTAGTCGCCTTTTACGACATGCTGGGGGGCAGTGGGGCTATTCTTTAATCCCCGCACCCACAGGGGAGTCAAGGTGGGTGACTCAGTCCATCAGATACAGTGGTTGACCTTGGTATCACCCTTGACTCCTATATGGATATGAAGGCACAAATTAGGAAAATGTGCACAAAAGGCTTCTACCACATAAGGAACTTGGCGGCAATCAGACCATGTCTTGACGAGAAAACTGCAGTGACATTGACTCATGCTTTTGTCACTTCAACTCTGGACTATGGGAATGGACTAATTGCTGGTCTTCCTGGGTCTGAAATAAAAAACTGCAATATTTGCAGAACTCTGCAGCTCGTGTAGTGGGAAGAATCAGGAAATTTGACCATATATCTGGAAAGCTACCAGAATTGCATTGGCTCCCTGTATATGCTAGAATAAATTTCAAAATCCTGCTACTAACCTGGAAGGCCCTAAGTGGTAAGGCACCGCCTTACTTGTCTGACCTACTCTAAATAAAGGAAGGAAAACGGTGCCTTAGGTCGAACGATGACACCTACCTTACTATCCCCAGAACTCGCCTTAAAACAGAAGATGATAGAGCCTTCTCTGCCATTGGTCCTAAACTATGGAACTCACTTCTCTCTAATATCAGGACCTGTGAGTCCGTCTCCTCCTTCAAGAGCAGACTGAAAACTCATCTTTTCAGGAAACATTTCCTGCTAACAGCGCTATGAACAGACCTGTCTGGTATCAGAGCTATACAAGTATTATTATTATTATTATTATTATTATTATTATTATTATTATTATTATTATTATTATTATTATTATTATTATTATTATTATTATTATTATTATTATTATCAAATAGTGTTTGATGGTCAGTGGTGTCAAAGGCAGCAGAGAGGTCAAGCAACAGTAGGATGACTGAATTCCTATTGTCAAGATCACATAAGATATCATTTTGTAACCTTAGTAAGGCAGTCTAAGTGCTGTAAGCTTCCTTGTAGGCTGATTGGAATTTATCAGTAAGGCCATTCCTTAACAAATGAGGGATCAGTTGGTCAGTCTCAGTGATTTAGAGATGTAGGTCAGGTTTGAGACAGGTCTATAATTCTTCTCAACGACTTCTGGACCAAGTTTTTTCAAGAGAGTGATGATGATGGCAATTTTCATGTTTTTAGTTACTGCTGTGTCAGTAAGTGACCTGTTTATGATGGCAGCAATGATTGGTAAGAGGTCATCAATGAGGTCAAGTAGGAGCCAGGTCAGGATGGGGTCAAGCTCGCATGACTTCTTAGCAGACCTCTTGATCCATTTGCTGTGCCAAAGCTGTGCCAAAGTATTGTTCGTAGTGACACCTGGTGAGGTATTAATAAATGAAGGTACCTTATCCATGTCCTGACAGATTTTTTCAATTTTATCAAGAAAAAAGGCATTGAACCTTTCAGCTTGAGTGATGTCACAGTCAGATTGCGGCATAGGTGTATCCTTAATCTTGTGCATGACTGAACCAATGACCCTAAAAAGCTTTTTTGGGTCATGTTTGTTCTCCTTGACTAAATTTGACTGTAATTAGACTGGGATGACTTCAATAGTGAGTTATATTTATTTCTCTGAAAGTTGCATAGTTCTTTATCAATGTGAAGTCCTGTTTTTTCATTTTTCTCTCATGTCTCCTCTTAAAAGACCTCTCATGCTTAATTTCGTCACACATCCAAGGCACTGGTTTACGTTGGGAAACCTTGGCATTTTTCATGGGAGCATGTTTATCCATAAAGGATGTGAGCCTTTGTTCCATAAAAATCAACCATGTCATATAGGGACAAGCTTTCACATGTAGAGGTTTGGCATGTAAGGGATTTAATGTCATCCCTGAGAGAATGGAGGCCCATACCTCTATAGTTCCTGTACATGATAGACTTTTTAGGAGGTTTAGGAGGCACATCAAGGCACAAATTGATCATTTTGTGATCAGATATATACTCATCAACTAAATACCCTTGAAGGTAATGATTAGATCAAGGGTATTTCTGTGGGTCGGTTCATCAATCCATCGAGTTAGATCAAAGGTTGATAGGATATCAATGAACTTTCTGACATCAGGTTTATTTGGTTTGTTAACAAGGAAGTTGTAGTGACTAAAGGAACCATAATTGGCAACTAATTGTGTAAATTCATCATATAATTCACAGTAGGTATATCGATTCAAGAGGGAAGGTTATGGTCTATAAGTGACCACAAAGGTAATCTTTTTACCCTTGATTAGGATTGATGTCTCAGCGAGTTCCATTGTGGTTATGGTAGGTTGGTCTAACCTATTGGTTTCAAAGGGTAGTTCCCTCTTATACAGTAACCCTATTCCACCCCGCTCCCGTCCATGCCTTGGGAAGGACTGTACTTTAAAGGAGCCCTTTTCAAGTTCATTCATGATCCTCTCATCACCAGAGTTGTGTAGCCATGTTTCTGTCATGTAATTCATGTGGAGCAAAGTAATCTTTAACTGGAAGTATTTTATTCGAAGGTTTGTAAGTATTTTATTTGAGCAGGTTTGTAAATATTCGTGTGTTCCCGGTTCGAGCCAATATATGTATGTTATTAAGATGGAAAAGTGATTTTTATGTAAGACATTATAGTTTGTGTGGAGGGAGTATTATTTACATGATTGAGCCGAGCATGTGGTGATTTAACTCAGACATTCCCTTCAGAGATTGTCAGCCAATCAGATGGCAGAGAGCTAAATACAGCAATGGTTGATCGACCTAAATACAGCAATGGTTGATACTTTCAATGAACATTGTCTCACACAAGTAAATCCTCACCCAACCAGGGGAGGCAATAGGTTAGATTTGGTCGGTACAACAAACCCTAGCCTAGTAAATAAAGTATCTGTCCATCCAGGCATGAGTGACCATGATGTAGTGATAACAGAAATCAATGCAAAAGCCACACTAGCCAAGAAAAAGCCAAGAAACGTATTGCTGTACAAAAAAGGAGACATGAATGCAATAAAACAAGACATGCATGTCTTTTTTGAAGACGAAGTTAAGGATTCAAGTCTCCCAGTTGAAACTCTGAACAATAAGTTCACAGCCAAGCTTATGGAGTCCATCAATAAACACATTCCTATTAAGAAAATAACTGGTAGATGGGATGTGCCATGGATGACAAAGGAACTCAAGAGACAAATTAGAAGGAAACAAAGACTATACAACAAGGCTGAAAAAACTAAAAATGATTCTGACCGTAGAAAATTCAGAAACCTTAGGAAACACATAAAACATAAATTGAGGGAATCCCACAATGAATATGTCCTTGGGCTACTCGATTTACCTGACATTGAATTCAGCAGACCATCAATGGGAAAAAGGTTCTGGAACTATATTAGATCCAGGCGCAAAGATACTGTTGGTGTACCAACACTAACAGAAAATGGCATTGAGGTGAAAGACAGTAAAGGAAAGGCAGAAGTTCTTTCACGTCAGTACGAATCTGTTTTTTCTACTGAAAACATGGAAAATATTCCTGACAAAGGTGATCCAACTTCTCCGCGAATAGAACCAATTACCATCACAGTTGCTGGTGTGGAAAAATTGCTCTCTAACCTAAACTGCAAAAAAGCCAATGGCCCAGATCAAATACCCACAAGAGTCTTGAAAGAATGCTCATATGAAATAGCTCCAATCCTCCAAAAAATATTCCAAGACTCACTCGACAAAGGAGAAGTTCCAAAAGCATGGCGCACAGCAAATATAGTTGCAGTCTTTAAAAAAGGAGATAAAAGTTGTGCCGCTAACTACAGGCCAGTTTCCTTGACATCTGTCCCCTGTAAGATTTTGGAGCATATAATTGTTAGACATATGATGAATCACTGTGAACTTTACAATATCCTGGTAAATTTTCAGCATGGATTCAGGACAGGCCACTCGTGTGAAACTCAGTTAATCACAACCTTACAGGACATACTCAAGGCAAGAAATGATGGGCAAAATGTTGACATGCTCATTCTTGATTTTAGTAAAGCCTTTGACACAGTCTGCCACGAGCGACTGAATCGCAAGCTTGAGCATTATGGAATCTCAGGACAGGTCGGTTCATGGATAAAAAACTGGCTTACAAACCGTGAACAGAGGGTGGTTATTGACGGTGATGAATCTGACCCCGTCCATGTTAAATCTGGAGTGCCTCAGGGTACAGTACTTGGACCAATACTATTTCTACTCTATATCAATGACATTGGAAAGAAGCTAAAATATTCAAACATAAGGCTCTTTGCTGATGACAGCCTCCTATATAGAATAGTTGAAGATGATGACGATGCAGTAAAACTGCAAGAGGACCTAAATATGCTGGAGGAATGGTCAAGTGAATGGCAAATGGACTTCAATGCTCAGAAATGTTACACCCTGAGCAGCAAGAAAAAAAGCCAAGCTCTTGATTCAAGAAAATATACATTAAATGGTCACATCCTGCAACATGTTGAACATCATCCCTACCTTGGAGTTGAGCTCCAAACAGATATGAAATGGGATGAACATATTAACAACATTGTCTGCAAAGCAAACCAAGTACTGGGATTTGTAAGAAGAAATTTCAATATGTGCCCAGGAAATATCAAAGAGGCTGCCTACAATACACTTGTGCGCCCTCACTTAGAATATGCATCAAGTGTGTGGGACCCTTACCTAAAAAAAGACATAGACCGCATAGAATCAGTTCAAAGACGAGCTGCTCGATTTGTGGCTGGCAACTGGAAGAGAGAAACAGGCACTGTAACAAAAATCCTGGAAGACCTAAAATGGGATTCACTAGCAGGGAGAAGAAGGACCCAGAGGCTGGTTTTATTGTACAAGGCTATAAATGGTGAAACAGCTTTGAAACTTCCAGATCATGTCAAAATGAAATCAGCTCCTACAAGGAAAAACCATGGAAACCGCTATATTGAAATGGCAACAAGCTGTGACCCTTATAAATACAGCTACTTTCCAAGAACAGTGACAGACTGGAATAACCTTCCCCCTCATTTAACTACATTGGAAACAGATAGCTCGGCATCCTTCAGAAACTCCCTTGCCAGAGTATAAAGGCTGGCAACAAGCAGCTGGTGTGTACCAGCTGCACCCCTTAGTGCAATTTTGCACTCTCGGCGGGATGCCAATTGGTTTTGCCGAGTAAACTTATAGATGTAGATGTAGAGGTATGTTTAGGGGAGTGGCTAGGATGAACTCAGAACTCAGAACTCAGAACTTTTATTGGCTAACTTCATACAATAAAAGAGAAGTATCAAGCTCAATACACTACATATGTATCTACACACAAACATCTGACAAAATTAGAAAACAAGACACACAGGAAGGGATAGTTACATTAACTATAGATAATGGCAGGTTTGAGATTCAATAATAAATTAGCACCACCTCTCCTGGTGGAAGCTGTTGAGAGCAGGTGACATCTGGTGTCAAAATGATATAGGTGACTAGCACAGCTACAATAAAACCATAGCTGTCCACCAAGGAGAGGTTTAAAATGACTACATAGATATAATAATATGACTACATAATTATGATAATCAAATACAAAATAAAGATATCAGCAAAACATATATATGTGAGACATTGGTCTATTCAAAACATGCTAAATGAGTTTATATGAGGATATTTTTTACCCTAATTTATAGATATATTTTGTACATAATATTCTTTACATAACTGGTTTTTATAATATTTAAAATGACTACATAGAAATCATAATATGACTACATAATTATTATAATCAAATACAAAATAAAGATATCAGCAAAACATATATATGTGAGACATTGGTCTCTTCAAAACATGCTAAATGAGTTTATATGAGGACATTTTTTACCCTGATTTATAGATATATTTTTTACATAATATTTTTTTACATAACTGGTTTTTACAATATTTGTAATTTGGCCATCTTTTACAGTCCCCCCTCTCTTTATCGCTACTTGGTGTAGGAAATCAATGACAATCACTGAAAAGTTCCGGATCTTCACTTCTCATTATAAAATTAATTTTTCATGTATGGACATGTTACTGAAGAGGGGGAATATTGTTTCTAATTTGCTGTACATCTCTTGTCTTTCCTTTTCATATATATTACAGTTAATTATAAGTATCAAATGTTGTTCATCCTCGGTTATATTGCATTTTGGACAAATTCTTTCTTCTACTGGGATTTTTTTCTTACTTTTTTGTTTGTACCTTCCTCTTTCAATTTCAAAAGTAAGCACTTATTCTTAATCTAGTTAATAACAGTCTTTTTTAAAAATCAGGATTATTATCTAGGTATTTTTCATGTATAAGATCTTTTTTATATATGTTGTAAGTTCTAAATTTGTTGCCTTCGGTGGTGTGTTTTGGTTTGCTATGAAGTCCATTTGCCCATTGAAAGTTGAAAAGGTGTTTAAGGTTTTTGCAATGGGTGTGTTTACTGTTGTTTTACTTTTGCTTGCGAAGCCTTGGTTTTCCCATATGTGTTTAGCACCGAGTTTATTTGAAATGATGTCCTGGATATTCTTTAATTAACATTTTTTATTCTCTCCCAGCAATTGGAGGTTACACAGATATGTGTCATATAAAATTGATGAGTTGTCATATTTAGCTATTCTTAGCCAGTTTTTAATTATCTGTTTAACTATATGGATGGATATAGGATATCTTCCAAGTTCCCCCCTGGTGGCAATGTTGCTGGCCTTTCTATTTACTGCAAGTATAGATTTACAGAATCTTAAATCGAGGTTGTCATAACACATATCATCTACTTTATTATAATTTTCATTTGTGATATCAAATATTTTGGGGATAGAGTTTATATATGTTCCCCAGACTTCTGCACCATATGTGGCTATTGGTTTGATTAAACTGTCAAAAGGGTATAGAGCAGTTTTCGGTTTTAAATTTGTTTTGAAAATAGAGTTTCTTAACTTAAACATTGCTTTTGTTGCTTTACTGCAAAGTACAGATATAGCATTCGTCAAAGATCCACTGGGGGTAAAGGTCATTCCAAGATATGTACAGGAATTAACAATCTCGATATTATAATTATGTAGTTTAAACTTATGTGTCATTATTTTCTTCCCCGATTTGTTAAAGATCACCACTCTAGTTTTCTCCGGGTTTATTTCCAAAAGCCATTTGTTGCAGTAAGACATTAATTTATCGAGTGCTGTTTGGAGTCCTTCTGCACTTTCTGATATCAGGACAACATCGTCAGCAAGAGATAAGCTACTGATAGTTTCGTTAAATAGTTTAGCTGGGTGGCAATCATCATTGAAAATATCTGGCATATCATTTATAAAAATTTGTTTTACTCTTATAGAGCTATTAAAATAATCTGGAGCTCCATCGTTCATTTTTACAGAGACCTCAGCTTTCTCGTACATGTTATACAATGTTTTCCCAAAATTACCTCCAATACCATTTTGTAATAATTTATAAAATAGGTCTTTCCTCCATACAGTATCAAAGGCTATTCTAAAGTCGATAAAGCATGTATATAATTTTTTTCCACTTTCAGGTATTTATCTATTAGGGTTTTGATTGTGAGTATATGGTCTGATGTACAACAATCTTTTTCAAAGCCTATCTGGTATTTAGTTTTATTGCCATTTGCTGTTAAAAATTTGACAAGTCTGTTATTGAATATAGAGCAAAAGAATTTCCCCACACAACTCATTAAATATATTCCCCTGTATCTGTTGGGTCTTTGGTATCTCCCCCTTTGTATAAGGGTTTGAGCCAGCTTTTACAATTACCTCCTCTGTTATTTATGTATTGTATTTATTTATTATAGTGGCATGGTACATAATATAGTATAAAACATAATGTATAACAGTATACAAAAAGTACCCAGCCCTAGAAGGACTTATCAGTCACCTTATAAATGGTACAATATATAAAACAATTCACAACCATGTAGACATTTATAATCTAGTATCATACAACTTTTTAGATCTCAATTCCCATGTATCATTCAAAAAGTTGGCTACTTGCTTCCATTCAGCTCGTAACAAGTAAACAAATTTATCATTATCATCCAAATTACAAAAATTGGGATATGTAACTTTAACATAATCATATACTTTCTTATATCCTTATATTGTAGGATATAGATTACCTACCTATAGCCTCTTATAAACATATATAGACAAATATAGACAATCACGATCTTTGGCAAAGAAACGATATGGGTTACTGAGTGCTACGTGAGGCCAACAAGTGCAGGCCGAGGAGACACATTACTCGACACATTACTCGCCCTGAATAGAGATGACGTGATCCTCCAAGCCACGCAGGCAGGACATGAGTAGCCCCGAAGCCAGAAAAGATGCTACGCAGGCAGCCCCACACAGACGCCCAGTTTCCTTTAAAAAGGCCCCAAAATCGCTACTCAGGAGCCAGAATCCACTTGCCTAGAAGATCCACGACACTCAGCATCATGACAGCCACACTTGTATAGACTTGGGTGTTTTTTGCGTTCTCAGGACTTTGTCAGTATCATGCATTAAGATATTTCATATGCCTCGCTCTTTGTCATGCCGACCCAGCCAGACTAGTGTATGCAGCACCGAATAAAGGAGACCCTTGTGCATTGTATACTCTGTGTCTGCAGTCCTTATTACCTCCCAACTCACATAGGTAGATAGGGTAGCTGGGTTAAGGCCCCGTTCAAAGCCAGCGAGTATCTTATATCTGATCCCCGTCCGCATTACCCCAACGACGGAGACATTCCCCATACACTAGTAGGGTTACAAACCATACGTAACAATATAATGTACATTCACAAAGCATATGCTGTTCATTCTCAATACTCTGGTTGGGACAAAAAATATACATTTTTCCTGCTTTTTTCTGATCTCTCTGGACCTGACATCCGTGTAGGTACCTTTGTTATTGTTTTAGGGTTTAATATCACTGAATATCGCCCACTATCATCTGTGTTTTGGCGCCAAAGATAATGTCCACATATCCAGTAATAATTGTTGTTTTAGAGCATACCTTTTTAGAGCATACCTTTTGTAATTCTCACGTTCTGTATTTTCCCTGATTCATAAGGAAGCATTATAGTCACTACATTTGGTGATTGCTGTATTATAACGTTAGTAAATCATGATAATCTTTCTTGGGTTCTGTAAACAAGGCCTCGCACTTGGATGGGCCGACTCGCCTCATGCGAGTGACGTCACGGAGCTTACGGGTTCTGATGAAGCACATCCAGGGATTTCAAAATGTCAAGTAGCTGATACGAAATTTAGAAAATGAGGGAAGTGAATCGTCCAAGATGCCAGCACCACCCGATTTAGTTATCAGGAAATGTGTTGTTTTGTAGGAAAGAACAACTGGGGAGGTGAATTTAGTTAAGAAGGGTAATTTAGTTTTTTGATGATTTTTTGGGGGGAGTTTAGTTGAAGAGGAATAATTCTGAGATCGTTTAGATAATCCGGCCGAGAGAGTCGGCCAAGAAGAAGGTCACATAGGATCATAGTGTTTGTGTTTTTGAGAGATGTCAAAATGGCGATGAGCGGGAAAGAAGCAGACGAAACATTGAAAACTTAAATTCTTCAATTGTTATGATAAAAAAACTTTTTCAATTCGGAATTTTTGCATGAACATCTTTGGGAATATATATAGATACAGATGATGCCTGTTATATATGTATAAAAACAGATAAGTAGGATTTTTTTAGAAGAAATGGATGAGGATGAGGATGAGACAAGGTCAAGGAGACAAAAATGCGGGAAATAGCAGACGACATTGGACACCATGGTTTGACTGATATTTGGGTATATCATGAATAGAAATCAGGTAGGCATTTAAGGTAAGTGGAGTGTTAAAATCTTTATTTTTTCAAGAGATGAAGATATATTTTGTTCCAGTTATTAGCAGCCACTAATTGTTATTGTGATTTGTAGGGTTTGTAGGTCTGGAACAGGATGGTGAGAAATATGTTAGTCATAGTTAGTGGGGGATATTGGTTATCTAGGATGTAGTCTCGGTGAGATTAGAAAAGTTGGTGAGGAGGCAGCTGGTAGATATGAAGGTGTTGAAGATCACTAGGTACTCACGTGGAGGACATCTTTTGCCTCCAGTTGTGATTGGTAGGGCTTACGAGGATATTGGATGCCTCAGGCTGTATAGGGATATTGGACGCCCTTTAGCGCACTGGGGCTTGTAGGCCCCAAGGGAAGGAGTGAGTGTTTAGGTGAAAGTTGTCAATGCAGAAGGTGGTAATTAGATGGGGTAGTTTTTCATCAGTGTAGGGGCCTGCACCGGGCGGTCAGCACGAGTGCTACTCACAGATTGGAGATTGGAGCGGCCAACATATCAAATCAAATCAAATCAAATCAAATTGTTGACCAAGATCATGATCTTACATTAGTGTCATTCAGACTTGTAACAAATTGTTTATTTACATGTACATTGTATACATATAAGAGACATGGACATGTACAAAGAATTCAGTTGAACAATTGTTATTTTAATTTTTGTTTTTACACAAGAAGCAAATCGAGAGTTTATCTTAGTTTCAATAATACAGATAGGAGGTGCTGGCCAGAAACATCAATTATTTTATAGTTCAGATTTGATAGAATTTTTAGCAATTTCTGATGGGGGAGGAAGCCCGGGGAGGAAGGGGGGTGGGGACTCTCATGATTTTAACCCGCGGAGGCTTGGATGGAACTGAAAACCTGAGAGCCTGATTTAGGGAAATATTCTATCATAATGATTATTGGTACCCTGATTTAGGACTAGCTGAAATTTGGTACCCTGATTTAGGACTAGCTGAATTTTTGATACCCTCATTTAGGGATGATGCAGAAGGAGGAGATTTGGAAAAGGGGATTGTGATCCCTGTTTTAGGGAGAAATTTGAAAAAACAGTACCCTGTTTTAGGGAAAATGATAAAATATCTTAACCCGTCTAGGGTGTTCCATTTTTGGCAAGAGTTATCAGATCTTATGTCCATCTGGATTGGGGTTACATATGCCTTAGATATGATGCTGATTTTTTTTGGGCTTGATCGGATCGATTTGAATTTGTGCCCGTATGACATTTTTTTGCAAAAATAGGTAAAAATGGCTTTTTTCAGAGTTTTTTTCAGGATTATCGTTCCTCAATATTAATTCATTTGCAGATTTTCTGTTATTTATTCCATGAATATCATTTCAATGATAAGTAATGACCAGATGGTAAAACAGGTATAACATTTTATGGTTATATATAGGAAAATTGGGGTTTGCTTTGCAAAATATCACTCGCTTAATACATAGATACATGATACAATATAGCATTGTCCAGTATTACAAGATTTGGTTAGATTTTATAACTAAATATGAATGGATTCCCAGCTTATTTTGTTCTTTATATAGTAATATTGATGATAAAGAAGTTGGTATGTGTATTGTTATGCAAATTAGAAAAGTACAAAAAGTAGGTCAAAGTTCATATCCTGTTGCTAGCAACACCGGGTCAAACATGGTGGGCAGAAGTGTCATCTGCACATCATACAAGAAAGTAATGTGATCAATTTTACAACAAGAGGACATTTACAAAAAGGTATTTGTAGTATATTTTTCAGTTATTTTGTGAAATATTTAACAAAAGAAACAGTAATTTGTAGCATAGTGCTTGGATAGTGCTTGGAATTGTGCTGATATGCAATGCACGGTGCATGTGTATAGTGACTATTATGTCATTTATGACCAAACCCATGTATAAACAAGGTAATTATTATATCATTCTTGCACTTGCAGGTGTTTCATAAATTCCAATGATTCAAAATGGAGTAGATGATGTAGTGCATGTGCATAGCCAGAATGATATAGACTTACGGTGCTTTATATAGAAACTCTAGCTTTGTTGGTGGTGGAGTAGTAACAGTTTAACAATTATGCCTGGGAATAAGAATAGTGGACGTAAAAGGAGAGCAGTGCCTGACGTTGACCTACAAGAAATTAGAGCTCCTACTACACGGTCATCCAAGGAGTCCAAGGTGGTTGATCCTTTGCCTTTACCAGGGCAAACAAGCCAGGGCACAAAACTTACTTATGCACCTCGTGAGACAACTAGAGAAACTGAAGGAAAGAAAAGCACTACAAAAAGTCCCTGTGTCTCTTCCTTGGATTTTAAACATACCATTGGCTCCCCCCTTGATAGTTTCTCAAATAATCACCTTCCACAGAAGCGGCATATCTTGCAGAGATGGAGAGGGCTTCAGATTGAATCTGATTTCAATAAGCGGGTCACAACAAGGGACCATGTCAAGACAATATGGTCAGAAATCCAGTTTCTGTGGGCTAAGTCTAGAATACCTCTGAAAGAGTATAGAAAGGCAGATGCTGTGGACAAAAAAACAGATAAGAAGTGGATAGACAAGATTGTGACTGTGATCAAAGGTTACCACGCCTTTTCCAGAAATCCTGAACAGAGAATTCAAGAAGTTTATCAAGACCAGCTAAACAGTCTGTTTGATATCTCCTTAGGAGATGAAGCAGCTATAGAGGAAGCATTGCGGGCAGAGCGTAGTGATGAATGGATGGAGGACTTGATATTTTACAGAGGCCAGAAGCAGCATCCACAGCTCTACACCATGGGTGGTGTAGACCTCAAACTGGCTGCCAGAGAAAAACGTGCTGCATCAAGAAGAGATCAGGAGAAGAAGAGAGAAACCAAAGAAGCTGAACGCACTATGGCCATCCGAATATGACAAGTTATTAAATGTTGATCATTTGAGTTCTACATTATTGCTTTCTCTCTTGTAGGTTGTACATCCTCGTCGCCATGGTGCTCTATTTCAGACTGGCTTTAGGATGAGAAGACCAGGTGCTGTAAGTACAATCAGATTCATGCAGCAAGGTCTGTACCTCCTGAAGATTGCCATGCTTCGTGGACGAGCAAGAGACAGATTTCACCTTACTCAGAGGGAAGAGCAGTGTGTCCTAGCTAATATATCTGCCTGTTTTTGTACAGCACTACTTACAGGTTGGTCTGCTCCAAGATAAGACCTAGAGTTATGAACAAAGCTGAAGAGGTATGAAACAGTACATGGAGCTGGAACAAAACAATGCACACTCACTGTAGCTGCTCTCCAAAGTGTGAAACGCCACCTCTGGTATCTTACACAGGAATGTGTAATTTTCTGCCTCTTTGATGAAGATCTGCCAGAGGTGGAACGGCAACAGGTAGCTGATCAACTGCTATAGAATCCACAGCCTGCCAACTTTCATACAGGAAAGCCATTTTTTCCAAACCAAAATCTGCTGAATGGTGGTAATCTGGCTGACTTTGTTGGACCACGCTCATGGTTGTTGTTTAATCTAACTAGACTAAACAGCCAATGGCTTCAGAGCCCAGTGGCAAACTGGCGTCTTGACCAGGATTATGTCACTATGTATGACATGGTCAAGAAGCTAGAAGTTGTAAATGATGGAGCAGAGAGGGCCATCAAGGATGTGACAGAATATGCCGATATCACACATGATGGGAATCTGCAGGATGATTACATTGTTATTGCCAACCGTCATGGAGAAATATTCCATAGTCTCTAACGTGATGCACTGATGAACTTGAGAATATGAATGATAACCCTGAGAATTCTTGAGAATATGAAGTCAAGAATAATTCTTGTACCATGGAAATAACTTGATGTTAATTACCTTGTATTATGGATTTGGTTTAAACATATATTTATTTCTCCTCTAGCCTTAACTAATCACCAGCTCATGCACAGGTGCATGTCCTGGCTGAGGATCAATAGATGAAAGTTACATTACACAATGTGGACAAAAGCCCCCAGATGGCAGACAATATGCCATGTATGAATGAATATAAAACTTTTCTAATAATAATAATAATAATAATAATAATGATTTATATAGCGCTACATCAGACTAAGTCTGCTCTAAGCGCTTCTCGAGATAATGCTTTCTGAATAAATATGTCTTTAGTTTTTTCTTGAAGTTATCTATTGTTTTACAGTTTTTCACTTCGAGGGGCAGGGCATTCCAATTTTTCGGAGCATTTACCATGAAAGCCCTGTCACTATATGTTTTCATGTTAGTCTTGGGCACTACATATTCATTTTTATTGTTTGATCTTAGTCCCAATTCAGATTTTTTACAATTTAATAACTGAGAAAGGTATTCTGGGGCAAAGCCATTTTGCACCTTCCATGTTAATAGGGATATTTTAAAGTCAATCCTAGCTTCCACTGGCAACCAATGAAGGTCCATAAGTTTTTGTGTAATGTGATCCCTCTTTTTGAGTTTACCCACTACTCTTGCTGCAGCATTCTGTAATTTCTGCAATTTGGCTATTTCGCACTTTGGTAAACCTGCAAGAAGAGCATTTCCATAATCTAGAGTAGAAGTAACAAATGCATGAGCAAGTGTGTTTGCAGTTTTCTCATCTAAACAGTTTCTGATCTGCGCTAAATTTTTTACATGAAAAAAACCATTCTTGCACATTTTTCTAATTTGTGATTTCATTGATAATTCCTGATCCAGGATGACACCAAGATCCTTAACTGTTTTAGATCTAGGGATTTTAGTTTCACCTACTAGAATTTCATTTGGTACATTTTCTTTTCTGAAATCACAGCTTTTACCACATAAAAGCATTTCTGTTTTCCCATCATTTATTTTCATTTTATTCTCTATTAAGAATTTCCTTATTAATATAATACATTTTTCCATTTCTCTACAGGATCTATTTCTATCTTCTTCAGATATTGGATCTATTGTAATGTACAATTGTGTATCATCAGCATAGATATGGTGTTTGAGACCAAAATTACCGATAATGTCCGATAAAGATTCCATATATGCTGTGAACAATAATGGTCCAAGGACAGAGCCCTGGGGAACTCCATAACTAATATTCATATTTTCAGATCTTTTGCCCTCAATTGTTACACATTGTTTTCTATTTGATAGATATGACCGAAACCACTGTAAGGCCATGCCCCTAATGCCACGTCTTTTTTCCAGCCTGTTCAATAATATGTTATGATCAATAGTATCAAATGCCGCTGACAAATCAAGTAGTACCAGCATTACCGTTTTACCATTATCAATATCCATTAAGATGTCATTCTGTACCCTCAGCAACGCAATCTCAGTGCTATGGAATTCCTTGTATGCAGATTGAAATATACATTGAATATCATTTTTAATAAGGTGACTAACAAATTGTGTAGCAACCGCCCTTTCTATTAATTTAGATAGGTAGGCAAGATTTGAGACCGGTCTATAATTTTTCTTTATCAATTCTAGGCCCAGTTTTTTGATTAATGGTCTGATGATGGCCATCTTTAGGTCATCCGGCATGTTTCCCATTGATATAGATTTATTAATAATTGCTTTTATTAGTGGTAGTAGAGGACCCATACACTCAGCCAGAAGCCAGGTTGGGATGGGATCAAGTTCACATGACTTATTTGCTGCATCTTTAATTAACTTTGCTACCTCTGCATCATTTAATAATGCAAATTTTTCCAGGTGGGTACTGAATTTGACTTTCTCAATCAAAGGCGATGTTGTATTATCATAGATCTAAGATTAACTGTAATAATTGTGATACCTACACAAATGTAAATCTTTTTGTTTGTATGATATAGTTGTAAACATATTGAAAAAGAAACATATTCTGGGTCTCTGAAAGTGTTCTATTTACCATACAATAAAGTTGGTAGAGTGGCTGACAGGTTAAATTTCATTCTTATACCATTGGTCATAATATTCCGAAACACACTGTATCTGTTTGTATCTGAACAGATAATATCTGACATACTCTTTTTCTACACCACAATCACAAATATTATCTTCAATACAATTTCTCTTGAACAAATCATCTTTCAGGTCACTGAAGCCCATTCTAATTTGAGCAAAAGCAACCTGAATAGGTCTGCTAATATTGTGATTAAACATCAAAGGTAAAACTCTAGTGAGCTTGGACAAATTTAGTTTAAAAGTGAGCTTGTTTGGACTGTTCTTAATAGAAAAATCTAAATTATTCCACGGAATTATTGTTGAGATAATGAAAAAGTTCTGATATAAGACAGAGTTGCACTTGGGGACAGTCAGATTTCTATTTGAATGGGACCTTGTACCCTGATTGTGCTTGGGGAGGAATGGTTCTATGAGATTATATAAATAATCTGGCACAGTTTTATTCATTATTTTATAAATTTAAAGTAAATTAGACAATTGTTTTCACGTCTGGTTTTTAAAGTGTTCCAGCCAAGCTCACTGTACAGAGATTGATGTGAAGTACCACGTCTAGCTCCAGTAGCTAGCCCAGCAGCTTTTAGTTGAAAAGATTCAAGGTTTTTACTATCCTCCATTGTACAATTGTTATAAATTACACTACCTTTCTCTATAATAGGTCTTACAAACGATTTGTAGCAAGTCACAAGTGACGATCTGGACCATACATACTTGAATCTAGTAAGCATGCCTATTATCTTGTTTCATTTTGCTGATATGCTGTTAACATGGTTTGTCCAAGAGAGGTTACTTGAGAAGATTAAACCTAACTGTTTGTGTTCTTCAACAACCGATAATTTAGATGAGCCAATCATGACTGGTTGTAAAACAGACGGAGATCTTTTACGAGAAATCAACATTACAACAGTTTTTTTAATATTAATTGTTATCATCCATTGCATAGCCCATTAGTTTATGATATCAAGATCTCTATTTAATATTCTGATAGCAGTGTTGGAGTTGTCATGAATTCTTTGAAAAATGGATGTATCATCAGCAAAAAGGAAGCTGTCGCTCTGCAAATTATCAGATTATGGATTTAAGAGTCATGTAAAATTTGCTCCAGACTGTGTTTACCAGGTTGTTGTCTCATTTGTTGCATTGACATCATTTGATAATATCATTGATATGTATGATGAATATGATTAAAAGTTGTCTATATTTAGCAAATTCTACCTCTATCTGTGTTTAAAGTCATTTCATTTGTTTTTTACATTATTATTCACTTTCAACCAGAGAATCTGATATATCACTTACAAACGGGTCAACACCTTAAACTGAGTTGATACTTGTAACTAAATTGAGATAATGTTCATGAAGAGAATTGTCAAAAAAGTAACAAAAAAGGCCGAAAAATGCAATTTTTGCCTATTTTGCAAAAAACGTCATACGGGACAAATTCAAATCGTTCCGATCAAATCGTTCCGATCAAAGCCCAAAAAAAATCAGCATCATATCTAAGGCATACTTAACCCCAATCCAGATGGCCCATAAGATCTGATAACTTTTGCCAAAAATGGAACACCCTAATAGTCTAGATTATGAATATTTAGATTTTCCAATAAATCTTTTAGTATGTTGTAAGTACAATTGTTGTGTCCTAGATTCTGCATTATTCATGTCTGGCTATGTTGTGACCATCCAGAAATGACTTGAATAGTATGGATTAGTCCAGACTTACAGTGCAGCACTGTTCAGAACTCTCCAACCCCTGAGAGTGCACATTTAAAGGGATTAAGCACCAATTGTACAATTCGGTAAAATTGAAAGCTTAGCCACATATGAACATCATGACAAATTAAAATAATAGAGTTGCACTCCCAGCACAGGTCTTTCTGAGCCATAAGCTGCACGTGACGGGTAAACACGGGTAGCATGAACTTTGTTTGACCTCAATTGAAGCTCAAAGCAGGGTAGCACTGTTTGACGTCATTCTGGCACTATTCAAAGGACAGTAACTTTGATGACGTCATAAGCATATTGCCATACTCTTATGATGTCATTTTACCTTTCAGTGCCTCTATGGTCACACTCCACATAAAGATGACGCGAAGAAAGAAGTGTGCTTTCATAAAGGGGCAATAGATTAGGGTCTTGTTAAAATAGAATTAACAGGCAAACATGGGGATGAATCAATAAAATAGAAAATAGACAACAAAACAGACATCATTTATCACCAATATGTGAATTTTAAATGTGTTTTTTTTTGTAACACGGATGGTTCCTTTTTTGACTAGCATTGATCTGTGGTCAATATTGTTCAAGGAACTGACGCCACTGTGGAGTGTTGGTCCGTGTGCATGCAAGATTCCAATTTGCGCATGCGTCCGGGCGTATGAATACTTAATTAAATGAAGTAAACAAAAGAAAAGAAGTGCGTGATGTAAAAGCAGAAGTTCAAAACGATGTCATCGTGCTCGCCTATCGTTGCATAAAATTATCCCTATAAATTGCTTGGAAATGCTTCCCAATCGCAAGAACAAGGAATATTCAGTAAGTTTAGTTCAAATTTGGTGTAAATCAGATAATTAGAACAGAAATAACATGCAAAAGTCTGATCGATGATTTGCGCCTGAGCGCTAATAGAGCAACTTACATAATCGAGCCTGAAAAGGCACATCTTTGCACCCAGTTGTGCTAGAAAATTCGTTCATATACCAAATTAAATGTTTTTAAAAGATGATTATAATATTGCTTACAAAATATTGCTTAAAAAAAACCCATTTTATCCATGCCATTTTTTGTTTGGGGGGGGGAGGTTGTTTTGATTTTTGTTTTGTTTTTGGTAATTTTTGTTTATTTTAATTTTTGTTTTGTTTGTTGCAAGTTTTGTTTTGTTTGTTATTTTTTTCCCATCCATGTTTAATGTGGAGCACCACTTTTTCTTGTTAAGTCGGTGCTTAATCCCTTTAAGACAATATATAATACAAAATATACATACAATTTTTAAAGTTTTTAGTAGCTATGAACATTACACAATTATTATGTAAAAGGAGGGAGAATTACTCAAAACGGATAGATTTTTTTCCTTTTTGATTATTCCCAAAGTGCTAAATGGGTAAATATATTGTGGACTAAATATGCAATTCTGAGAGTCCTCTGTAGTCTTTGATATGTCATTTCATAAAGATTTGGATCATTTTTCATTGTGACAATCTTGTATTATAGACTGATTGACCTTTGACCATACTTCTGCTAATAATTTACATGTACTTTAGCCAAGTCAAAATAGGTATAGTGTAGGATATAGATTACCTACCCAGAGACTCTTAAGAATATATATAGACAATCATGGACAATCACGGTCTCTGGCAGAACATCATGCATAGATATTGTGTGCCGCGTGAAGTCAATGAGTGCAGATTGATGCATCGCCTTAACCACCGGACCTGGAAATGACTCACCGGGCATAAGAGATCACATGCAGGCAGACGAGCCCATGCGAAACCCCCGTGTCGCAAAAGGAAGCCACCCAGGCAAGACGAGTCCATGTGAAACCCAGTGTCGCAAAAGGAAGCCATGCAGGCAAACCCCACACACATGATGCTCAACGATCCTTTAAAAGGGCCCGCAACTGTTGGATCCTCGGAGACCAGAATTCGGAGACCGGAGACCAGAGTTCCAGCGTCCACTTGCCTCACAAGATCCACGACTCTCAGCATCGTGACCGCATAGACTTGGGTGTTTTATGTATTCTCAGGACTCTATAAGTATCATGCATTTGGGTAGTTTATATGCCTTGCTCATTGCCATGCCGGCCTAGCCAGACAAGGATTCATAGCACCGAATAAAGGTAACTATTGTGCAGTGTATATCCTGTGTCTGCAGTCCTTATTACCTCACACCTCACATGGGAAGATAGGGTTGCTAGGTTCCGTGCCCCGCCTCACAGCCAGCGAGTAAAGTAGAGTAAGAGTAGAGTATTGATCCCCCGTCCACGTCCCCCAACGACGGATACTCACAAACCATGGGTAACAACTTGGTGGAGAATATCCGAATCGATCTATGGCTTTGAGCATTGCTGATACTGTATGGAGTTCCTGATAGCCACCCTGTTACTTGATTTTAAGTCTATGTGGCTCAGATCTTCAAAAAAGCTTTCCACCAAGCTGCAAGTGGCGCACAACTCACCGGTAGCAGATGACGATTCTTCATTACAAGGTGAGTCAGATTTACTTTTTCCCATTTTGTCTGAGCAGCATAATGACCAAGTGAGTGATTCTGTACGAGTTGTGCCTCCATCTGGTTCTCCATTGTCGGATCTCACCGTTTCATCGGGTGCCGCCACTTCCCCTCCTACGAGTGGTGATCACGCCCTGTTGTCTCATACGTCTGTAAGTACAGGTAGCACTAACTCATCTGAGCCCCACACGTTACGGCCAGAAGCTTCTAACTCGTCTGATTCATATTCGGACGTCCAATTTGGTCCTTTCCACCTTGCGGATAGTGACCAGTAGTCTTTCACCTTTTTTGAGGTGTCTACTCCCCATATTGACCCTGATCAGTCGGGTTCTGATCGTGCCGTTTCTCCAGAAATTGAGATTGCCGACGCTGAAAATGTGCAAGATATGCTCCAGCAAGTACTGGGTCACCTGCGCAAAATTGATTTGGGAGGTACTAAAACCGACATTGTAGATATGCTTCAGGCACAGTCTAGAGATAACAGAATTCATCACCAGAGACAGGGTTCTAAGTCACTATTACCACCCCCGTTTTTTATAATAATAATAATAATAATAATAGACTTTATTTTCTGAGGATAATACATATTGAGGCGAGCTCATCTTCCATATGGTCCTCTAAGGTGTTAGTACATATTATATACACAGTTACATTAAAAACTTTAAAAACATTAAAATCTCAGTTTCTAGATAAATGCCACTTCATGTATTCATGTTTAAAACTTTCGAGTGACTGTGCTTCCCTTACATAACTTGGCAGGGAATTCCAAATCAAAGCACCAGAGTATGCAAACGAGTCTGTATACACCTTGAGATGTTTGTTACATTTCTGAAGATACAAAAGTGTCTTATCACTAGAACTCCTTGTTGTTCTTGTATTCACCTCATGGACATATTTGAACATGTTTTTCATATACACAGGGGTGAGGCCATTAAGTGATTTGTATACCATTTGTGCTTTTCGATATTGAATTCTTTCCATTACTGACATCCATTTGAGTCTTTGTAGTAAAGGTTTTGTGGCTGTCTGGGTGGGCAAGTCGTATATCATGCGGGCAGCTCTTTTTTGTAGCTTAAACAATTTACCCATAGGAGCCGATCCCCATACAGTACTGCAATAATCAAAATGTGGAAGTATAAAGGCCTGACAGAATTTTATGCGAGCTGCAGTTGGAAGAAATGGTTTAATCTGGCGGAATCTTGCCAGGAGCATACTGACAGTTTTGTGAACTTTGTCAACATGCCCCTTCCAAGAGAGATGCTGGTCCACCATTACCCCAAGCAGCTTGTCTTGTGTAACATTGGTCAGTGCTTTTTCATCCACTATAATCTTTATCTCCTTGATAGGAAGCCTGTTATACTTTTGTAATGTGGTTATCAGCATTGCTTTTGTCTTATCAGCATTTTTGGCCATTTTGTTCCTATCACACCAAGTAGCAATGCTGTTCATGTCTGTACCCAGCCTGTCCTCTACGAGAACCACGGTTTTATCTGCAGCACCAAGTGTGCTGTCATCAGCATACATGTCTAAATCTGACTTTTCTGGTTCCAAAGCCATGTCGTTCATAAAAATAATAAACAGCAAGGGGCCGAGAATGGACCCCTGTGGGACTCCCGATGTGACAGGCTGGGGTTCAGACTTAACATTTTTAATCTGAACATACTGTGAACGATTTTCTAAGTATGATGTGAACCATTTCAGGGCATGCTCACTTACTCCATACAAAGACAACTTACGAAGTAACAGCTTGTGGTCAACCATGTCGAATGCCTTTCGGAGATCAAGTAGGACAATGCCTGTCAGGTCTCCCCTGTTCATATTTTCTGCCCACTCTGATGCCATTTTGGCGAGGGCAGTTTCACATGAATGCAGCATTCTGAAGCCAGATTGAGCAATGTGAAGCAGGCCGTACTCTACAAAGAAGCCATACAGAGCATTGTGAACGTGCCTTTCCAGTATTTTAGAAAGGACACAGAGTATACTGATTGGTCTGTAGTTGCCTTTCTCATCTTTTTTCCCACCTTTGAAGATGGGACACACTCTGGCAAGCTTCCATACAGTTGGAAACTTGCTCATACTAATGCTCAAGTTTAAGATTTTGGTGACAGCATAGGCAATAGTATTTGCTGACAGTCTGAGCAATTTTGATGACAGTCCATCACCACCAACAGCTTTGTGTGGATCTAAAGATTTTAACTCTTTTAGGACAAAATCTTCAGTGACAGGGGGGATGTCAAACACTATATCAGTGGGCTTTTTGGAATCAATGAATGTTTTTAATTTCTCAAAGTTTGGTGGTGATGCACTGTTATTTGTCAGATAGTTGCTCACAATATGTGCAAAGAAGTCATTCATTGTTGTGGCAATGTCATGTAGCTCTGTGATCACAGTTTCACCCTCCTGTAGTTTTGGTGGAGGGGGAGCTTTTGCTTTTGGATCTAACTCATTTATATATTTCCAAAATTGTCTGATGTCTGAGGTACATTTTTCAATAATTTTTGGCAGATCCACAGATGATCCCCTTCGTTTCATGAACAAATTTCTTACTTACAGACGTTTGGTATACCTCATTGCCGGCAGTCGTCACTAGCTCATGGGATTCGTTCTATGCAGCTTTCTTAAGTTTTTCGGTAGTGAGATGAATGCTTGGCTTCTGGAGCAATCATTAGACGCTAGAACTCAGAAAAAGGCAGAATCCGCTGAGACCTATATTAATGATGTTTTAAGTCAATGTCAGAGGTTACAGAAGGATGATATGGAGACGAAAAAGATCTTGGTCCGGGGTCTTCTCCCCAAACTAAAAGCTTTTGTAGTCGGGAAATCACCCAAACTGCTTGAAGACACTATCCAGCAGATTAAGCTTGCTGAGACTGTTTGTACGATGCCCAGCAATTCATCCGTTGCTTTGAAGGTTTAGATTTGCCTGATGCGACGTCACAATTCTTATCCCAGCAAAGTTCCACCCTCGCAGCTATTCGCGAAGAGGTCACGGATGTATCAAAGGAGGTTCTTAATCTTAAAGGTCAGCAAGACGGTGGCGAATCTTTCTGCTTTTACTGTAAAAATCCTGGCCATTGGATGAGAGATTGTAAGGCACGCCATGGTTGCGTGCATTGCGGTCAGGATACCCATATGTCTGTCCATTGCACTGTGCGGTCCCGAGGCCCCCGCGACCATTTCTCTCGTGGCCCTTCGAGGTTTGACAATCAGCCTTATCGGTCTAATGGTCGCTTTGAGCCCGGCGATGGTCGTGGCCGTTATGAGCCCAATAATGGTCGATATGGGCAACGCCAATTCCAGAATAGGCCTTATCAGGGGAACAGACCAGGCGGCGACGGAAGGAAAACTTCGGACGCCCTCCCTGGAATGACCAGCTTCGTCCTGTGCCTCGAATGGACAATAGGTCACCGTACCGGCAGGAAAACTATTTACTCCTGTCCCGACCCGTGAGCCACGTGATAGGAGTAGTGATTCGTTTAATATAGCAATAAATCAGAGCAAACCAGACATATTGAATGAGGTTCACTGTTATTTCGCAATGTCAGAGGTTACAGAAGGATGATATGGAGACGAAAAAGATCTTGGTCCGGGGTCTTCTCCCCAAACTAAAAGCTTTTGTAGTTGGGAAATCACCCAAACTGCTTGAAGACACTATCCAGCAGATTAAGCTTGCTGAGACCGTTTGTACGATGTCCAGCGATTCATCCGTCGCTTTGAAGGTTTAGATTGGCCTGATGCGACGTCACAATTCTTATCCCAGCAAAGTTCCACCCTCGCAGCTATTCGCGAAGAGGTCGCGGATGTATCAAAGGAGGTTCTTAATCTTAAAGGTCAGCAAGACGGTGGCAAATCTTTCTGCTTTTACTGTAAAAATCCTGGCCATTGGATGAGAGATTGTAAGGGCAAGCCATGGTGGTGTGCATTGCGGTCGGGATACCCATATGTCTGTCCATTGCACTGTGCGGTCCCGAGGCCCCCGCGACCATTTCTCTCGTGGCCCTTCGAGGTTTGACAATCAGCCTTATCGGTCTAATGGTCGCTTTGAGCCCGGCGATGGTCGTGGCCGCTATGAGCCCAATAATGGTCGATATGGGCAACGCCCATTCCAGAATAGGCCTTATCAGGGGAACAGACCAGGCGGCGACGGAAGGAATACCTTCGGACGCCCTCCCTGGAATGACCAGCGTCGTCCTGTGCCTCGAATGGACAATAGGTCACCGTACCGGCAGGAAAACTATTAACTCCTGTCCCGACCCGTGAGCCACGTGATAGGAGTAGTGATTCGTTTAATATAGCAATAAATCAGAGCAAACCAGACATATTGAATGAGGTTCACTGTTATTTCGCAATGTCAGAGGGTACAGAAGGATGATATGGAGACGAAAAAGATCTTGGTCCGGGGTCTTCTCCCCAAACTAAAATCTTTTGTAGTTGGTAAATCACCCAAACTGCTTGAAGACACTATCCAGCAAATTAAGCTTGCTGAGACCGTTTGTACGATGTCCAGCGATTCATCCGTCGCTTTGGAGGTTTAGATTGGCCTGATGCGACGTCACAATTCTTATCCCAGCAAAGTATGGAGAGCAAATTGCCCTCATATCCTGAAATTGCCATGGCGAGAGTTTTTGCTTCCGTTCACGATGATCAGAGGGTTCCTGTGAGATTAATGAATATGGGAGAAAATGCTGTTACGTTACCAAAAGGTGTCTCGGTCGGATATTTTGACCCGATTCCTCTGGGTTCTGAGCCACAAGAGCTTCCCACCTTAGACCTTACCTGGGGTGCCATTAAAACTGCGGGTGCAGACGATATAGAAGTAGCTCCTATTACCACCACCCCGCTGACCTCGACTCTCATCATAAGATAGATCTCACTAATTCAGACTTGACTTCCAGTCAGAAAGATTCTCTGAAACGTCTCATTTCTTCGTTTAGTGACATATTTACAACTAGAGATGGCGAGTTTGGAGACACGAATGTTGTGCAGCATACTATTTATCTCAAGGGTTCTGTTAGTCCTATCAAGTTAAGACCTTATCGTGCAGGGTATAAACAACGAGGTATTATAGACAAAGAGGTACAACGCCTTTTAGACAAAGATATTATTCGACCTTCTAACAGTCCGTGGGCTTTCCCCGCGGTTTTGGTAGAAAAAACGGCTCAAGATGGTATTGTTACCCACCAATGGAGAGCATCCGTCGTTGGGGGACTTGGACGGGGGATCGATACTCTACCAATGATAGTTACTCTACTCCACTCTACCATACTGTACTGTACGATAATATACTGAACTCGCTGGCTGTAAGTCGGGGCACGGATCCTAGCTACCCTATCTACCCATGTGAAGGTGTCAGGTAATAAGGACTGCAGACACAGGATATACACTGCACAATAGTTACCTTTTATTCGGTGCTGTGAATCTTCCTTGTCTGGCTAGGCCGGCATGGCAATGAGCGAGGCATATGAACTACCCAAATGCATGATACTTATAGAGTCCTAACAATACACAAAACACCCAAGTCTATGCAGTTACGATACTGAGAGTCGTGGATCTTCCGTGGCAAGCAAGTGTTCTAGGTCGGTCAGCGTCTTTGAGGTTCTCCGTAGTCTATCCCGAGGATCCAATGGTTGTGGGCCGTTATAAAGGATCACTCTGCGTTGTGTGTGGAGCTTGCCTGCGTGGCTTCCTTACGCGACACCGAATGGACTCGTCTTGCCTGCGTGTCTGACATGGGCTCGTCTGCCTGCACGTGATCTCTCAGTGTGGTGGTTATGACAATGCATCATCCATCAATCTGCACCCAACACACAATCTCTGTACATGACGCGCTGCCAGAGACCGTGATTGTCCATGAATGTCTATATATTCTCAAGAGTCTCTGGGTGTGTAATCTATATCCTACAGTACTGTCTCACATCGCATGTGCATAGACTTTAGGAAGTTAAACAAGATCACCGTCCCTGATTCCTTCCCGCTGCCACATATCCAAGACACTTTAGACAGCTTGGGAGCTCGTAAATTAACTCTCATTAGTACGCTTGACCTCATGGGCGGTTTTCATCAAGTGAGTGTCCACCCTGACTCCCGACCGCTTACTGCTTTTATTACTCACCGTGGGCTTTACGAATACAAACGTCTCCCGTTTGGTGTCATCAATGGACCCCCAACATTTCAAAGGCTCATGGAAACTGTGTTGCAAGGCCTCTCCGATCTCTGTCTCATATATTTGGACGATGTCCTCGTCCACAGCCCTTCTTTCGAATGCCACCTAGCAGACCTCACTCAAGTCTTTACGCGCTTCCGTAAAGCTAAACTGAAGCTCCGTACTGATAAGTGTTTCTTTGCTAGGAAACAGGTTAAATACCTGGGGCACATCATTTCTAAAAATGGAATAGAGGTTGACCCCTCTAAAACGAAAGCTGTTGATGATTACCCCATCCCCACTTCTTGCAAAGATGTTAGAGCATTTTTGGGATTGTCAGGTTATTACCGTCGATTTGTAGAGGGATACGCAAAAATTTCACAACCACTCAATATTCTCACTAGCAAAGAGAGTACTTTCGAATGAGATGATGCAAAGCAGGCAGCTTTCGAATCCCTCAAAGCTAAGTTAGTCTCTGCCCCAATTTTAGCTTTTCCCCGAATCGAGGCTGACAACCCTTTCATTATCACGACAGATGCCAGCCTTTTTGCAATCGGGAATGTTTTAAGTCAGATGCAGGATGGAGTTGAGCGGGTCATAGCGTATGGAGGTCGCGCCCTAAATCCGGCTGAACAAAACTATACATGCACTGAACGTGAGTGCCTCAGCATCATAGCTGCTTGCAAATTACACGAACCTTACCTCAAATATGATAAGTTCACTATAGTGACTGACCATTCCGCTTTGCAATGGTTATTTCATTCAGAACCAAAAGGACATTTAGGTAGATGGATGTTGACCTTGCAGCAGTTTCGTTACGAAATCGTTCATAAACGGGGAAATTCGATCCCACATGCTGACAGTCTTAGTCGTCGCACGTATCCACTAGAATCTGACCCCACCCCTGAGTTAGAGCTTAAATTGGCAGCTGTCTCTGATTTGCCTGATAGTGCTGAAACGCGCCCTGTTGCACCGGCTGAAGGTGACCTTTGTTTGACGGATCTTAATCAGTCAACTGGCGCCACGTACACCTTCGATGATATTAGTGTGAAGCAGACAGCAGATCCCTCCCTCCAACCCCTGATCAATTATTTCAAAAATGCGCATCTCCCTTCTACTCAACGTGAAGCACAGGTTGATGATTACTACCTGAGAGAGAATGTTTTGTTCCATTTGTATGTTACCCCGGGTAAGGGTCCAGCGAAAGACCGATGCAAAACACACTTTACGTCACGCCTTGCTCGAAGCCTTCCACGATAGTTCTATGGGTGCTCATTTGGGAACTGACAAACTTTACTCTACGATACGGCAAAAATATTATTGGCCGGGCATGCATAGTGACATCATGAATTGGGTTCAATCTTGTCATGTTTGTAGCAAGACTAGCAAACTCCCGAAAAATAGACAGGGTTCCTTACACCCTATCCCTGTTTCGCGCCCCTTCCAACGTGTTCACACTGATCTGATAGGCCCTTTACCAAAAACGGAACGAGGGAATAAATACATTTTGGTTTTTCAGGATGCTCTCACACGTTTTCCTGAGGCTTTCCCCCTCCCTGTTCAATTAGCCGTCTCGGTGGCTGAACGTCTCTTTGAGGACATTTGGTGTCGATGGGGAAATGTTGAATCTATTGTTAGTGACCGTGGCGGTTGCTACGCCAGTGTCATTGCTGAAGAACTTTGTAAATTGATGCAGGCTAGAAAAGTTATGACTACGCCTTACTGCCCCCGCAGTAATGGCATGGCCGAGCGGAGCGTTCAGTCTATCTCTAAAAATCTGACACGTCTTTGTCATGACAAGCCAACATCTTGGGATCTATTCTTGCCTTCAGCTTTGTTTGCCATGAGAGCCTCAGTGCACCAGGCAACGATGTACAGCCCCTTGTTTTTAATGACTGGCCGTGACGCCAAACATCCGTTTGAGACGTCCCTACCTGACCCCACTCATCCTAGCCCTTCTGTTCGCCATTACGTGAAAAACATGTTTGAGCGTGTTGAGACCGCGCGCAAATGGGCGAAAGAGAACAATGAAATTATGCAGGCTAAGATGAAATCTTATCATGATTCACGAAATAAGGGTTGGAAATTTCAAGTTGGGGATAAGGTGTGGATCTATTCTCCTGCCACCAAAGTCCCAGGTCGAAAACTCAAGTCCCCTTATAGTGGTCCATATTACTTGATCGAACAAACCTTGCCATTCAATTTCAAAGTACGTGCGTGTGACACTCACGTAGAACCGAATTCTTCCATACATGTTAACAGGTTCCGCCCTTGTGTTACGCGTTTCGATCGCCCTGTTTCCCCGCTTCAGTTTGAAGACGGTACTCCCCCAGGAGATGATCTCCCGGGCGATGAGATACCGCCTTCCGACCTACTGCCAGACGATAACCTGGCGGGCCCTCGAAATGATTACGGGGACGCCCAGGCCCTCGACTTGCAAAGGTCTGATGCTGAAGATGCTGATGACGAGTCTGATTTGCAATATGAGATCGAACGTATTCTGAAGCAGTGGCAAGGTTCTCAAGAGATGGAATATTTGATTAAATGGAAGGATTATAGTGCTAAGCACAACACGTGGGAGCCTTTTTCCTTTTTGGGCAAACAAGCTCAGGCAGATGTACTTTCCAACCCCCCTCGAAGTGTTAGGGAGCGGAAGAAGTAGTTGTTTTATTGTAGACTTTGTTCAATGTTCACTTATTCCACATTTATTATTCATGACATTTCCCGCTATCTGAGATGCTTTGCTCTGTTACTTCATGACACATACATGTGTTCCCAGTTCTATGGTGACCCACATTCTACATTTGTGAATGGGCCTGGTATAATTATGTTTCGCTGAGTTATTGATCCATGAACAAAAGCCATTCTAGTGAGCCTGTATAAGTTTATGATACTGGTCGACCTTTTAATGCCGTTACCCCGTTGTGCCTTGAGTGGTCTTACTAAGTGATGTTTTGAGAGAGATTATTTGTAGCTACTACTGTTACTGATTGTGTGTTACTGACATCTGCCCTTCGCATTTTATGCAAACCTTTGTCCTTTGTTGACAATATTTTATTTTCTGTGACCGGCAGACCTCAGCTAATTGGGTATCATAAAATCGGTACCGCTGCTCGCTTGTGTGTCGCTTACCATTTTCCCTATGACTCATGACAGGTAGATCACCATTTTGAGAATTATGTGCGCAGGGTAGTGGCTGTGTGTGCGTGTGCTACTGGATGATATAGCGGTTCTCGCTGTCCTTCACCACACTTTCTGCTTGCGCACCTTTGTGTTGCCTCCTACTACGTCCTGTGTACTTCGTTCCTCTCGTCGTGATCTTCATACTTTGTATCTCAGGTTGACTTGTGTGTTACTGACTGGCCAGTTCTTTGAGTTGAATCCTTATACTGATAAATCGTGAGCATTCTCGTTTCTTATATTGGTTCCTCATTTGATATGGTAATACTTGTGTCTCTGTCTATACGTTGACTTTTAGACTTCGACTTTCATGACTTTTAGTTAGGAGTATCATACAGTCTTGGTTGTATCCTTACGTAGGTAAATTTTTACGGTCCTCTTGCGAAATATGTGGTTTAGCCAAAATAATTCAACCGCAAACCGCAACAAAGTTTGCGATGACAACGCATTCCACTCGGTGTTGGATGGTTGTATCTTATTATATTGTTCTCAGTTCAACCGCAAACCGTAAAAAAAAAGTTGCGAAGGCAGCACATTCCACTTGGTGTTGGGTGGCTGTATCGTATATATATATATTCTGCGCTAAAGTACGTAAGACGCGATGATGATGATTATTAGTATATTCCGCGCTAAAGTACGTAAGACGCGATGATGATTGTTATATTGGTATATATTCCGCGCTAAAGTACGTAAGACGCGATGATGATTGTTATATTGGTATATATTCCGCGCTAAAGTACGTAAGACACGATGATGATTGTTATATTGGTATATATTCCACGCTAAAGTACGTAAGATGCGATGAAGATGATTATTAGTATATTCCGCGCTAAAGTACGAAAGACGCGATGATGATGTTTATTGGTATATTCCGCGCTAAAGTACATAAGTCGCGATGATTGAGTGCACTCCCCAGATGGAAGGATTGCATTATGTACCGGTACATTTATGATATAGTATGGCTGACATGTATTAATGCAGAGCGACGGATACAACTACTGATATGACTTCATTTATAATACAATTTTTTGATGACACATGCGGCAACTGATAGTCTGACCAGATTAAACATTATATATCTACGTCTCTCTATTGAGCATCTTACGCTACTGTTATACAAATCCGGTTTATTTAGCATTGAAACCTTACGATATAATTGATTAAGTTATGTTTGTACTAGGTGTCATGTTGACATATGTTATTTGTTCTCTCGTATTGGCTATACACTCTCTCGATTTGTTATTAGGTATCGTTTAGACTACTGACTTTAACTGAGCTATACTTGATGGATGGATTTTATATGAAGATTGTAATATTTCCTGTCATCCTATTTTGATTTTCACGAACAGTAATGCTGTAGTTCGTGCTCTAAGTTCAGGTACTTGTTTGTGTAGTGTAATATTTTAGATTACGCCTTTTTATATGATTACTGGTAGGTCAAATGATCGTACTTGATGCCTCATCTTACCACTTGATTCACACTTCTTAATCCTTCAAATCTCTCGTGACTAATATTTAATCGTTCACCCTTCAGATGAGACGACTATGTTCCTGTCATGAATCCTGAAGACTCTTCTCACACCCTTCCTGACGAATCTTCGTTTGCATTTCTTTCAGATGAGGAAGTTAATGCCATTTTAGACTCACTTCCCGGTGACAAGAGTTTGTGGGCTAACATTTTTGACTCTGAGGAAGATTCCTTTCCTATTCCTGAAATCCCTCAGCAGATACCGTCACCCCCTGTCATTCCCCCCTCGCCACTCCCTCAATTTGCCTCTGTGAACGGAAGACCCCACCTACTCCCCCAAGGTTCCTATTACCGGCCAACCCCTCCACCCATTCTCCCGCGCACCCCTAGCCGTGCTGGGTGTCCTGTTGCTTACATATCGCGCAACTCCCCTTCTGTGACTTCAGTGGTTCAGGTTTGCCCCAACTGTAAAGAGTGTGTGAGAGTACAAGAATTCACTTTAATAACCTGTCCGTGGTGTAAAATGGCTGGGTAAAGGCCCTCGCTGCTGACATGTATGCATTGTGGTTTCTCCTTCTCAGTACCCCACCGGTAACTGCTGTTACTGTTTTAGGCTGCCCAAATGTCGGTGCCCTACTCACGAAGCAAGGTTATGTGGCGAATAGTGCGGCAACTTGGCAGGTTACTTTTGCTGTCCCTCTTCTTGAGTTACCGACCTCCACACCCCCATTTAGTATGTGTGATGACGTAGTCCCCTTGGTTGTGTCCCCAAGGCGTAGGCGAGATATATCCACTGCCCAGGGTTTCTGCAACACTTTCCGTTCACTAACAGCTGCATATCGAATCTGAACGATTCCCTTATAGGCCATATTCATCGCTATTGGGGATCAATCAAGAAACTTTGGTCGGCTACACCAACTCCTGTCCGTAAAGGCGGACGGCAGAAACGTTCACTTTTGCCATTTGTGGGCTCCTTTCTTGGTTCTGCCTTTGGGTTAGTCACTGATAAACAACGCAATAAGTTGGTAAAAAGGGTTGATATTGTGGAGAGTAACTCCAAGCGCCTTCAATTGAATCTTCATGCTTTGCACGACCAGACTTCTTCCTTGGTCCGGGTTACGAACAAACGATTGGACATTGTTTCTGATGGTGTAGTAAAAATTTCCCTGAATATTGCTAGACTTTTGCAAAATAGTGTGGAGATGTTTCGCAGATTAGAAATTGTTCAAGTACAAACTTAACGTATGCTAGTGCCTCTGAAATTGGTCACATTCAAGCCTTGACACTATTGGAATCAGAAGCCCATGCCACCCTGCTCGCCTTAGAAACCATTGCTGATAACAATTTTGGTCCCTCCTGATGTTTTGCATAAATCCATGAAACAGGTTGCCTGACTTTTGCGTGTGCAGTATCCGAATTTTAAATTAATGTATGATCAACCAAGTGCACTATCTACGCTTTACCTGGTGTCACAGCTCTTAGCAGTGATTCTCATCTATATGTTGACGTTAGTTTGCAACTTGTAGTGAAGGATAATGCTTTTACTATTTACGAGATATCGTCCTTCCCTATACCGACAGAAGGCAAGAAGCCTAATCAGTTTACACGCATTTCAGGTTTCTCAGACTTTATTGGGATATCTAGAGATGAGAGGTTTTACATTGAATTGTCTAGAGCTGACCTAGCTGAGTGCTTCGGTCTGGTGTTCGCCACTGCTACAGATCTTTTCCAGAATTCCCTGTTGACATGCCATCCTGCTCCCTATCCATATTTACAGACGTAGTCCGTGACATCATGCTGTATTGTCAGGTTGACTACTTAGAAATGAAATCCCCACCCCGTGTTGTTAGGGATTTGCAGAACTCTTCCTTCCTAGTTATCGGACACAGCGAACCTTGGCTGGTCTCGTGTCAACGAGATGTTACCCCCACTGAGGTAGAACCTTGTTCCTTTTTTACATTAACACTTGGATGTGGTTGTAGCATGCGGTCTAGTTCTGGTGTCGACATTCCACCAAGCCTCACTCATTGTGACAACAACCTGATGACGCGTGTGGCTAAGTCATATACAACAAATTTGTTATTCATTTCCCTATTCCACAATGAGTCTGTTACATGTGGCATGACGGCAGACACGCTGTTTTCCGAGCCCCCAGGGTTAGATGTTCCCGATCTTGATTTGCTTACTTTAGGTGTTGATGACTTGGTTGCACATCAGGGTATGGTTATCGCTGATCTAAATCGTACTGCCTCCGCATGGAAAGATGCTGAGATACCTTACGTTGACCATTCTTGGACCTTAACGGACGGTTTCACTGCGTCTGACAGTATGAGCTGGCTTAGCCTTCTACATACTGCTTGCACCGGTCTATCTATAGGCTGTGCAATCTGTTTATTTTTTCTTCATGGCAGGTATGCACACCTTCAGAAAACTGTTCTGTTATACCAACTCAGTCAGGTCCCCACTACGGATGCACTACCCATTTCTGCTGGCCTCCTACAACTCTATTTGTTTGATATTTTTAGCCTCACGACCCTATCACTCGTTATTGTTGTGTTCATTTCTAGGAAAATTTACACTTCATATCGGAGTAGGCATGACCTATCATCTGTCATGCATGTTTGATCGGGAGACTAAGTGTCTCCAGACGAGTGTGTTTCTAGAGCTCTTCTCTGGCACCTCTCGTGTCGTCCTCCTCATAACTGAAATTCTAACCTTTCCCGGCTGTATCAAAGTACTCCCTGGCGAGGCAATGCCTCATGCTGAACTTTCTAACAGATGCCTCAATACACATTTGATCATTGACTGGGATATGACTATGTTACGGGACACACATCGTGAGTTAAAATTTCACATGCCTTCTGTTATTAGCGTCCTATTTCACCTTAAATTCCTTACTAGAACAGTACTGTCCTCTTCTCATGCACTAAATCTACTAATTGGATGTGATGGCTACTACATTCTCCACGCCTATCCCTCAGACCTGCCTCTTAGACCACGTGGCAACATGCTTACGCCTCTTAGCCGGAAGGCTTTGTCTTCCCCCATGGACCCCCGTGGCCACTTGAAAAAGAAACTCAATGAATCAGTTGGACCTAAATTCTCATCCCTTGACCAGCTGCGTGAGGAACACTCCGACCCTACGGTCGTTCACCCTGTAAGCATTCTCACCCCTGCTAAATCATCACCTTGTTTAACCTTCCACGAACCCCCTGTCAAGAAAGTAAGGTGGGGCGACCATGCCCGAGCTGAAAGCATGCCTGGGAAATTTCCCATCACTCTTGAAGGACAATTGTGAATCATTTAGATATAGATGGCGCCTGCCTCTAGGGTGCATAATTCACCCCCCAGTTTCCCTTTCAGACTTAGACACGCCCTAAATATCCGAGAATCACTCCCTTTTCTCCTTATCGGAGGAACCCCTTGTTAGGTAAGTATGGCTGACAACGCGCCACAGCCTCAGGTGAGTTCTCCCTCACAGAGTGGACACGTATCCACGGAGTCTCAGAAATTCAAAATTGATTTATTGGAACTGCAGCATCTTGCCGCCTATGTGTGTAATACACCTGTCCAGACTCTTCCCCTTCCCTTGATTTCACAAATTTTTCTCAAAGTTAGGTCTAACTCAGCCCTGACAGGAGTGTTAGCTTATTATGTCCTGTGCTTTGATAATGCCACATGCCTTACTTGTTTCGAGTTTAATAAACCTTGTGGCGCTCCATGCCTAGAAAAATTAGCCCTTCGCTTCCTCAGATTATTTCATTGGTCCCACCCTATGTCATGGGGCTATGCTGAACGTGTAATTCGCAGAGCTTTGTCAGATTTTTGACTAGAAGGTAAAGAACATTTTTCGGCTAAATACCTGATGGTTTTGTCTGCCCTAAACCCATGGTTATCTTATACAGCGTTCCACGCTCCCAGAAATTTGGATCCTGCATGTACTCGCTCACCTGCTGTGGGCTAGTCACTTGATCGCTTATTGCTTCCTGACTATCAGTTATATACATCTACGTGTGACTTTACTACGTCTATTTGCATGTGCTTTTCTTTTCTTTTCCTTGTTTTATATATTAATCCCCTGCATACACTTACTCTTGCGTCCTGCACTTCTATCGTGCCTCGCTGAGGTTGTCTTTTCAATCCATGCCAGATTGCTTTTAGCGCTTGGCTCCCGGCATGATGTGTGTTGTGTTTTGCACTCTGTTTCAGATGGTATACCTCCAGGACCCAGCGGATTTCACAGCTCACCATGCCAGCCGGAGTGAGCGTTTCTTCTCAGAGGTATGTAGTATGCCCCTGGATAAACTCCCAATGGAACCATATCTGACTTTAGAGTCTGTCATCTCCCATAGAGATGGTAATGTAGCGCTGGCGGGATCCGCCAGGCGTCTCCCGAGTTTCATTGATATCCCGAGAGAGTGCGCCCCTGACTGGAGAGTACTCTTCTTCCACAATTTCAGCTCGTTTAAATATGTGGTTTTAGAGATACACACTTCTTGTGACTCTCAGTGAAGTATGCCATTTCGCATACTTCCCCGGTCTTATTAGAATAGTACATGGGATTTTATCTGACTGCATTTGTTGTAAACAGGCCCCGTTGCCTGACATCCTCACAGCAGTTCTGATAATTCACCCTGAATTGCATTGGGACTTGCTTGGACCTCCTTTAAAATTTCATGGAAATGTTTCGGATTCCCTTCCCCCATCACAGAATCTCAGACCGTTATTTTGTCCAATGATTTGTTGGATCACCTTCCCATGTCTAAGGTTTTTTCTCCCAGCCCTACTTTTCGAACTGTCCGCCCTGATCCCTCATTTGGTGACTATGGATTTTTTCATTTACCCTTTGTCCCTTCGAGTCCCCTTCCCGATGCTGTTTGCCATAACCACATTTCCAGTTTCTCCCTAGACGATTCAGATGCTTTATTTATTAAAACCGTTCTTCACACCTTTCCAAGATCCCTTCATCATATCCCTGTTTTTCCCTCAGACCATGTGGACCCACCCCTTTCTTTCCCGCCAACCCCTCCATCATCCCCGAAACCCCGTTTATGTTTACATAGATCTGGTAGTATTCGCCTCCTCAAGACTTGGCCCTTGTGTTTGTCACCTCCTTCACATACTTGGCCATTTAACACCTCCCGTAGGCCATTGTATTTTGACTGTGTTTCACAACCATTTTCTCCGCCTTCTCCCCCATTTAGGTCCTCCTCAAATTGCCCAATCGGTAGTATCAGTTATAAAACCATACAAAAAAAACCTTCTTCTTTATTACCTCTTACAGCTGCTTCATACCATATCACACATTTGCTTATAAAATATAAACATATTTACCATTCCCCCCGTTACCCGTTACCCTTTTTGGCATTAGGCCAGATTACCCTGTTACCACTTTGCACCTTTCATCCATTTACTCCCTTTTTGTTTATCACAGTTATTTTACAGTGTTCCTTATGGTTCCTCATTGACCATAATTGATTTATGACCCTTTAATGTCTCACGTGTTCACCATAGTCCACGTCACAAGTGTCCAACTTGTCACTCTGTACCTCACGATCATATAATAAATTTCAGTTATGATAATATCACAGACTTGTTTTGGCACCAGTCTCTATCCACCTTTTTATTGCCCATTGTTGTCCCAAGTATCACATATGTTCCATTCACAGTTTTCAGTTTTTATCTCAGTTTTTATCACAGTGCTTGTCCATGCTAAATGCTTTTGGGTTGTTTCTTTTTATGCTCGGGTCCTTAATTGCCGTCACTCATCTGAGACGATGCCTTGATTTGCATCGTCCTGCGTCCTTATCGCTCCCCAGCATCTCTTCACACGTCCTTTCATCAGACGTATTGTGTTTATGACCACATTAGAGTTGATATTCAACTTTACGGTTCACACCGTTTGCAGTTCTGCTAAGTCGTTTCCTATTTACGACTGGGTTTGGCACTCCACTTTCTTACACGTAGTGGATTTAGTTGCAGGACCGTCTGTTCACAACCCGCTGCTGCCCCTGTCACTTTACTGTCTGTTTTTCTGAGCAACGATGTCGCAGGTTTTACAGCAGATCTCCTCATATCACCACTCAGGATGAGTATAGTCTCTCGGCCTTAGACTGCCAGATTGTACTGAGCACTGGTGGACGGTGTGCGGTACTGGTCTTTTTGGAGGCCTTTCCCATTGACCCATGTCTATCTATTCTAACTTATTTATTTCTGATTATTTTAAAAGAATTGTTTACAGGCACTGCCCAACCTTCAAGGTTGTTGTACCTTTAAACAATCATCCATCCCTTACGTAAAATTGAGTGAAGAGTTCCGAAAGTTAAGTGACACTAAAGTTCCAAAAATCTTTATAAACATGTGACCCCAATTTTGATATTAATTTACAATTTTTGATGAATTTTGAGCTAGAATTTGGAATCCCCAATTTAGACTTTTTACCCTTACATAAGAAAAAAAATTGTGACATCTCAGGTGAGCAACACAGACGAATCATCTATATACAAAAAACTAACCTACTTTAAAAACGACAACAATAACAATAAAAATCCACTAATCACAGTGCTGCACTAATCACAGTGCTGCCTGCCCTGCTCACATGAGGAAATTTAACAACCCCCAGAAAAACAAAAGGAAAAGGCCGAAAGAGAAAAAAAAAAAGAAGACTATTACACTACCCCTTCCCACTTTACTACCTATTCCCTACCCAAAAACCTAAACCTGACCACCCTCCCCCCCCTCTATCCCCCTATGCTCCGCCTCCTCATCTCCGTCCCACCTTCTCTGCTGGTGCCAATGTCTGTAGAGCTGAAAGAAAAAAGACGAATTAAGGTTCTTATAGTTATCTCTATTATAATCATTTTTATTACCCTTTCACCCCCCTTCCCTTCTACTGCATATGCTATTTTTACTTCTCTGGTTCCTCATGCATTTTTACCAGATTATATGTTGATCAGACACCCTCTCGCCCTTTTCCAGCCCCACAGTAGCTTTGGAAATTTCCATTATATCTTGGTTTTTTTTCATCGACTCCTCCACCCCCACCTACTCTTATTCCTCATGTATTTGTCCGCTGCCCATTCTCCCCTTGACCCCTTTGATACCCTGTACTGTCTCTATGAATTTTCCCCTACCCTTCCCCCATCCCATTCCCTGTATTACGTTGTTTTCTCTTTTTCAGATCTGCCTTCACATTGCGGTTTCACTTGACGATTGTGAGACGTTTTATTTCAAGCCAACACTTGTTCGCTACTCAGTTCAGCGTTCAACCTTTGACCCTCATGATTTTGGGTTTTTTGACCACTGCTCGTGACGTCATCTTGTCAGGTACCAAATTCACTCTCTTCCGCAACTTTTCATGCTTCAATGAACTATTTGTATCTCTCTACCTGCTATGTAATATCAACTTTCCGATCTACACACTTTTTTTCTCGATCAGCTGTTTGTATGCTAAGCCCCGCCCCTAGCCTTCGTCGAGCCACCCCCGCAAAACTTTCATCATACTTTCTCGACCCAGCAATTTCAAAATCACCTCCCAGAATGATCCATTCTGTTCATGATCTTTGCTCCAAGCGTCCGTGATTATCTCCTCATCCTGTACACTAACATCTGTGTCTTTTTCACTGTACATTCCCTGTTCATTTCTCTACCTGCCTACCTATTTAAATTTGCGTTCTGACCACGTACATTTTCAAAATATCCCTTCCTTCGTCGCTACTTTACACTGATGATCTTGTGCAGGCGCCATATTTTCTCATGCTGCGCTCATGCTAACCTGACACTGATTTCGCTTAAACTCCCTTCAAAATGGATTGAATTATGAAAATCTGTACTTACGTTGATGGCCATGGCCACCACGTCGACGAGGAGGTGTGCTGCATCCACCCACGACCACCTCCCTTCGCGATAGCGATGGAGGAGCTCGCGGGCTCTGTCAAAAATGTCTTCCCTCCTCGCTGGTGGATCCATGACTGATTTTTCACCTGCGCGCTGCATGCGTCTTCGCCCCTTGGCGGCGCTCTGCATTTCGGCCCGTGATGTTTAACCTTTTCTTGATAATTTTTGCATTTGCATTTATGCACGTCGAATCGTTCTATTTTCAGTGGTATTGACAGTGATATTTCCCTTTTTGCCCGTTCCCGCTCTCACCCTACTTTGTTTCACGTGCCGCTCCAAAACACCCACTTGCCGCACCCCCCAATTGTCAATCTCGGCCTCACGCTGGCTTTGCCTAAGTTTCTACGATGGCTACCCCAGATATATTTGTTGTTTATCGTGAGTTCAGATCTGTTGTTTTATTTTTTCAACAAGACCCCATGACGACCTCTTGAGTCTGACCTTCTTTGCACTGACATCAAGATTAATTGCCTTGATGACGGATGCCCCACTTTCCCTCCTTTTATGCTTTCAGAGCAATGTGTTGCCACTCAATTGTATATTTTTCTTGTTTTTAGACTTATGTATTGTTACCATATGCTGTCCTCCCTACCATATTGCTTACAACAAAACCTACCCCTAACCCTTCTTCAAGTTCTGTTGTTATAAACTTTATGTATGTTTTTCTCCCTATTTCTCCTGACCTTACTTGACCTATCTGACCTATTTCCATGTATATGTTTTACCTTATTCAGTTGACTTTATGCCTTGTCAGCTATTTACCAATATCCCCTAATCTCTCCATATTTCCACTCATGACTTCAGCTAATCTTTACTTCTCCTTCCAGAGTGTAGTTCAGCCTTATCCTCTGGAACCTCCTCTGCTCTGTGTGCAGTCATGGTGATATTGGCTTGGATCTTTATGATTCAAATGCTCTCTCTTTTTCCACCTATAACATGCATTTGCATTGTTTTCATTACCATTTTTGCCCATGTGTTGTGTGTGATGATATTTATGCCCACACGTCAGTTCTTTTACCTGATGCTCAGTTAATTTTGACTCTGCTTGCCCCATTTAAATTTTTCGGTGACTTGTCCTTTTTAATGTACTATATATGCTTTGGTATTTATAAGGAAATTGATTCTGCAGGTGGATTTTCAGCTCATCCCAAACCCCAGCATCTCTGTCTGGTGACTCTTCCAGAAATCATTCCAACTCATCCCTCAGAGGCCCTTAACTAAGCCACTGTGTTCCCATTTCATCACATTTTCATGAGTTCCCTCACTTTTATTTTATAGGACTGAGATGTGACATGTCTTGACCATTTACCATGTTTGGAGATTTTTTGTCTTTTAGTAAACTTAATTGTATGTCATTTTTTTGCCTTTCTAGCTCCCCCTAGAGTGGATCTTCCTGGTCAGTTTCCTGACTGATATAATGTGTGTCCTAGTCACCTTTCTTAGATTGCCCTGTAACCTGTGACTATGGTCCTTATCTTTAACCCACCTTAAATTTTCAATTTCTTTCAGCAGATCTTCCAGGTCACTTTTGCTGGCCGACCCCGTGTTGGGATTTTTCTACACTTCCACTCTCATCTGTCATTTCAATGGTATCCAATTGTTCAATTTCTCTAGGCAAATCTTCATGGCCAAAGAGAGTTCCTACCTTTAATTATCTGCAACAAAAGCAACCACGGCAGTTACTCTGCCATACTAGGCGATGAATGTAGTTTAACTTTTAATTTGGAGTGTATTTTGTTTAAGTGAGATATAGGATGTGGGTATACTCAATAATTTTAATAATACATGGCTTGTTATAATCTATATGATATCTTTCCATATATGTAACTGATTACCTTTAGATTCAGGTATACACACCTTGGCATTAATAATGAGCTGGTAGTTCTCCAGTCAAATGGACATGCTCCTGCCTTTGTGCAGCATTTAATTTATCTAGACACTTATACATGTTTTGTTGAGCTTGTGTTGTTCCTACAAGATTAATAGTATCCCTTATTCCAGGCCAACAGGACCTGATATTTGACGTATGATTACTTAACTTATACCTGACATATCTGCCTAGCAACTCACAATGGCCACTGTTAATTACTTACATTTATCACATATTTTACAGTTGATTTCTGTCATGCAGCTCATGAACCAAAGACTCTGACCTAACATTTTGTATACATGTAACCCACCTACTTGTTTCATTCATGGACCATGTTTTATGTTTTGAAGTAACTACTTGCTACCCTCTCTAACATTGCCATTTTTAATCTCAGATCTTGTTTCACTTATGTAGCCCAGTTGTACCTTGCTGTGTGAAAATATTTGTATTGTAACTGTTCTTATTTCATGGTGGACTATGCCCCATGTTGGGTATCTTTTATGGTATTTTAATCCTAATTGTTGTACTTTATTATTATATTTATCCTATTCATGTTATGAGTATTGCTGTTTAATTATCTTGATGTTTAATGTTTAACGTTGTGTTTTCCTGTATTCCGCTTGGCGCGCTCTAGTGCCGCCCTAGACTGTGCGACAACCGCGTCCGCGCGTGTTAGTCAGTGTATGTATAGTGATTATGTTTAACTGCCACTTGGCGCCACCTAGTTAAGACTGTCCCGCTTTCATTGGGATTCTATGTTTCATGTGTATTACTATTTAAGTACAATATCAATGCTTCTTATATTTTTATGATTCAATGTTATACAATCACACTAATTCCTGTGTATTTCTTCACAGGCCCACCAACCATCCATAATGATATGTTTTAAATTGTAATAATGTAGAGTCCTCTCTTGATCTTGTTGGGCTCAGGTATAAGCTTACTCTCATACAAGAGTTCTAATAGATATTTGTTGGAAAGGTTTTGCAGCCTCCTAAACATGACTACATTGCTTGCATGCTAAGTCTGAATATGTTAATGCCATACCCTTGTTGAGAAAATGTTAATGCTATACACCTGTTGAGTTCACATATATATTGTCCAGTCTTGACCCAGTACGATGTTTATTCAATCCATACGATATTATAGCTTACTCACCTTTCATATTTTTTTTATTTTTCTTCCACCCCCTCTTTTTTTTCTTTGCCATGTTTTATTTTCATTTTTCATTTTGCTTTCTTTTTCTTCTTTTTGTGAGCATGGAGCAGCAATTTGATTCAGTTTCTTGATGGTTTTTGGCCGTCATTTGTCCCCAAACTGTTCTGAGAAAGAAAGAAAGAATATGTAGGTTGATATGTAGGTATGGTTTCGACGTCTACCCTCATTAAAAATTTTTTGTGTGTTTTATGTAGGTTATCAGCCTGTCAACATCTTACGTCCCGTTGGAGAGTGCAATCGCCATTGCTTAGAGTGCTGTTTTTCAGCCTTGCATGATAATTCTATGTCTGTATTCCATTCGTGCTTTCCTGGAATCTCCTTCAGTCAGGCTGTGATAAATAACTTTGCAGCCCTTTGTCAAACAGCCCAATAAAAAGGCTCTTGCCATCTGCGTATCAGGTGCCTTCGCCTAGTGCTTTGGCCTGAGGAGTTTTTAATTATTTTCTAGGATCAACCACGTGCGGCCGGCTATCCATGAGCATTGGTGTGTTCTCTATTTATGGATATGTTAAAAATAAGTCAAATATATGTCGGACAATTGTTCTGGGATTGCCAACAACTCCATCTTTTAGTCCGCTTGCAGACTGTAGAAATTACATAATTGCACTACGGGTTTTTGATCTTTTTTTTTTGGAGCTTACCTCAGTTTTGTTCAGATTCACGTTGCTGCCCCGTCGTCTTCTCCTTCTCCTTTCATGTCAATTTCCTGTGCTCGATGTGCAATGACCGTTACAGGTTTTCCCAATCGATGATCTGTGCTATCAGTCTCCTGCTTTGTTCTTTTCACCTACCTTTTTATATGTTATCCATGTATGCTTAATGTACAACTTCACATACTGACTGATGTATGCAACATCGCATACTGACCGATGGTCATCATTCTTAAATTTTATTTCTTTTTTTATGACTTTGTAGTCATTTTTTAGTTATGAATTGCTCTTTACCTTGCCGCTTTTTGCGTAGCTCCGGATGTGTCGTGTAATAGTCGTCATAGTCACCATAGTTGGTGACCAATACGTCACTAGGTCACGCCCATTCAGATCCTTTTTTGGTTTCTCACTCTTCTCAGTATACCATTGGCTCTGTGCTGCCTCCTTGTGAATTGTACCTGTTACTAGTGGACAATACTTACACATCTCATTGATCTTGATTCATCTTTGCTATTTAATCTGTGCTGTTTCTATGTCCTTGTAATTTAACTATTCAGAAATGTATGCATTCTGGCGAGTTTTGATGTATTTAAAGTGACCAAATATTAATTTTTGGCTATATTAATTTATATATATTTTTTTTTTACATGAAATTTTTATAAGGACCGAGTACGTGTGGCTCTCCGTGCCATGCTAACCGCTCCTCATTCGTCTTGTTCATCATTCATTTTTTTCTCTCTTTTTCTTCTTCTTCTTCTTCTTCTTCTTTTTACACTTCCACTTCTGATTCCCACAGACAGTTTTTTAACTTGCCACTATCGACGTATATTATATATCGGAATTAGGCTTATCCTGGCAAATTCACTAAGTTGTAAAATCACACGGTTTGCCCAGAACAATTATCCTTGGTTACTGATGGATTTCCTGTTATCTAATGTATGGTTTATGTATGTTGAATTAATGTGATCTGTTTATGTCTATCCTAGGTTTAAGTGTATGTACCATCCCATATGGGAGATCTGATAGTTATTTCTACAGGCACGAGCCCTACACGTCTTCATGCATTGAACGCTAGAACTTATAGTCCAGTCAATATATGACAAAAAATGGCCTAACCCGGAACAAATTAGAACAGAAATAAAACTCACAGAAAATGTCTCAGAAAAGCCTAAGGAACAACATAGTAAAAGTCTACCAAAATCCAAGTAGTGGAACAATGTGTAATTTGTATAAATCAAAAATGGCCGACACATGGCAGGGCAAATCTTAAAAATTATATAGCTTGGCTCCTATTTGACATATTTGAGTAATCTTAGAGTCTATTTTATGTATTTTGGACATGATAAATCCATTGGGAAACTATTCAAATTGCTAATACCCATATTTTGTACTCTTCCTCATAACAATGACCAAAAAAAGTAGAATAATAAGTTGAAATTTAGAACTTTACTTGTATTCTGATTATATCTGTCTGTTTTACACCTTTTCGGGGATATCATCTACAACACATATTATTCTACAATAACAAGTTCTCAAAAAGGAGAGAGAACAATAATTTCCAATTAGAATTTTTTTTAAACTGTGTTTAACAACCCATTAACAATTTAATTGCAAGCTGTATGTAACTATAAGTGGTGATCATATTGAAGAGGGATAATCCATTCACACACAGGGAGGCAATCCCCTGTTTTTTTCAAAAAGTAGTGAGGGGTCTTAAATCTGCTGTCTGGCATAGACACTCAGGTACATGAGACCCAAAAATCACCTTCCAACACTAAAGAACGTCAAAGTACCATATTTAAAATGTCTATGGTATGACACCTCGATCTCAGTCCCACATAGTAGGTTGTTTTGTTATTTTTGGGGGGTTTTTCTTTTGTTCTTTGCCTCATAATTAGATTATTTATTTCCTAGGATTGTATGAGCAGCTTTGAATGCCTCAAATTAAAAGCTGAATTTACTACCAACAGCAAATGTTACCATAAAATATGTCTGACTATTACTTCCCTATTGTATGAAGACCCATGTTTATGCAGAGTATGATTAAAGCATACATGAAATGAGGTTTTCAAGCACCTTTTCCTTACAGTGTAATTTAAGTATTTATACCCAAACTTTGCAATCAAATGTCATTATCCATCTGATTTCACCAGCATCAGCTCCTTTAATGATATTCTGAAGCAAGAGGACCGCTGAATCAGGCAGAAATGAACATACAACATCAGGATAAGACATCTGATCATAGGCTGGATAAATTTCACACTCATGTGGCAATGTCTTAATGTCATACATAGGGGTAGGAACAGGGGGGCTGGGGCCCCCACCTTTTCTCAAACTTAGGTTACCACATAGAAAGTTCAAAGCTGATGGTAAGAGGGTTTAGTGCATCGCTCAAAATAATTTGAAACTGATGACCCAAAATCTCTTGACTTGAAAGTGTCCCCAGCTTTCTGGATTAGGGCCTACATATCACCCCAGCACCCCACAGGAACATTACAGAAAAATCTATTATGAAGCTGCAGATTTCATAATCAATGCTAAAGATGATAGATTTGATCATCCAGGCTATAAAGTGTATATTAATTTATAGAATATGTTGCTAAAGGCTGCTGCTGGTAAAACATATGACCAGAAGTTTGCAATTATGACAAATCTGTATGCTTCAGACATTAATGCACAGAGACTGAAAACTCAAATAGACACATTTAAAAACAACATAGTTCTTGAATACACCAACATGAAATTCCACAATTAATTTTATGATTACTAATGGTGCATCTCTATACAGTGAAATTCTTGTAAATGCTACCAGTGGACAATCATTCAGTATTCAAAGTGAAAACATACTTTTGAGCCAGCATGACACAGAAGAGGCTAAATGGTCTAATGAAAATTCACGTTCATAAAGATCACACAAATGATGTTAACCTAATTTATGTTGCCAATGATTTTATATCTGTTCATGAATATATGAACATATCTGTATTTGGCACTTACATGGAATGAATGAATGAATGAATGGTTTCTTAACGGCACATCGACACATTAAGGTCATTCAGTGCCAAAACAGTAAAAACAGAAACGTAATATTGACTAGAAACAAAATGTAAATGTAAATACAATATGTAGATAACACAAGAATTTATCAACAGCATTTATATAATATCAATCAAATATAATAAAAATGAATAATTTGTTTAAAAGACTTTATCAGTATGATGTTTTGCAGTTCTTGATAAATAAGTCGATGACATAAATAAACAAAAGCTCTGCCCTTAAAACTGATTATAAAGTCCTATGTGAGTTAAAAACGATACTATCACAGAAGTATCTACAGTATCAAATAACGTATGTAAACCTTGTACATTAAAATATTGAGTTCGTATAATATCAAAATCGATACACTCCATTAAAATATGTTTAATAGTCAAAGCCGTTTGACAAACAATACATTCAGGTTGATCTTCATCTTTAAGCAGATAACAGTGTGTCAAATGACTATGTCCTATTCTTATACGGGTTAAAACTGACTCTTCCCTACGGTTAATTCTAATAGCACCTTTAGTTTTGCCTAGAACGGGTTTAATTTCATGTAATTTATTAAAAATAGCTTCGTCCCAGCGCAACTGCCACTTAGAACGTAAAAAAACAGTAATATATTTCTTAAACTCTGTATATGGAATAAGTAAATCAATTGGGCGTTTGTCCAATGCTGCTTTGGCAGCTTGGTCAGCAGCTTCATTTCCATGGATTCCAATATGACTGGGGATCCAATAAAAACAAATTTCTTTATTTTCATCTGTACAAAGTCTATGATACCGTTCGAGAATTTTGTAAATAAAGGGATTTTTCCAATCCTTTGCTTTCAATGCTTGTAAACAAGACAAAGAATCAGAAAAAATAACAAATGTTTGATGTGGAGAAGTCTCCACATGACCCAAAGCAAGGTACAAAGCATGTAGTTCTGCAGAAAAAATGGATGATTTATTTGGCAGACGTTCTGAATAAATATGATTGCCCTTAACAGCAGCTGCAGCAGCCTTCTCATCATCAAATGATCCATCAGTCACAGCAGTTCCAGAGTGGACATTTAGTTTTGAGCCTCCTGCTGGGTGGAGCGGACGGTCACCCGAGTAATCCCTGATAAGGAGTCTGCAGCATCCAGCCTCTCCCCCTACCCCTCCTTTGAAGCTGACACTTAGTCACACATGATATTGTATTTGTTTGTAGAACTGTGGCACTATCAGTAGATATTATCTTACACAGTTTACACAGCTGTCTCACTGACATTCCAAGGATTCAAATGGTGGGTTTTGCATTGAAATCACATCACAGGGGGCTTAGTTATCAACAAGACCATTTGAGTGCCATGTAACTGAGAATTTTATTTTTTTCTGTAAATTTGGCATTAAAAAGTCAAACCTTATCATACACTCAGGCAATTCAATGTTTTTACAGAAAGTATCACTAAATATTCTAGTTTCTAAAGCTGTTTGAAATTTGTGGTTCTTATGTATAGTTTTAAATCTATGACTATTTGTAAATAACAGTCTCTGTCAGCCTGTGCCAGGTAACAGCAAACACAGAAACCTACAATGGTGCATTCTCTCTGCTACTGTCATACATCATATATGGAAAAGTACATTTCTACATCTTAATGTTAAAGCATTTATCAAGTTAATTATAGTTTTACCTGTAATGTAGATTTCGTCTCAACTTAGTATTCACATATAGCATCTATATTTACACATTGTCCATGCAATGATGGTATAATTATGTATAGTCCTTGTCTAGCTTTGATAATGAGATAAATAATTTCCACCTTTCTTTTGGTTATTGTGTATACTGCAAACTTCACATTGTTCAGATGCAAGTTGGTCATCAAATGAGTTGTTATTCCACAGTTCTTGTGTGATAGAGGCTTGTGTCTGTGCATTCAGGATAGATTCCACATGTGCCAGTTTGTTAGCAGTACGGGCTTTGAGTGTTTTGTAGCATTTGCTGCACAATTTTGTTGGATGAACCTCAGTCTTGTCTGTGTCAATGTCCACACCATATATATCCCATATATCTTGTTTATAATTAATACAGAGGAATGGTTTTCTCCTTGTCTTTTCCTTCTGAGTTTGTGCTTTTCCTGTACAAATGCGGCACAGATCTTCTAAACATTTCATATGTTTTTCATATGTATGATCTGATTCTATTCCTTCCATGATACTAGTAGGTCTGTACTTGTTGTGATCATGTCTAGAAGTGACCTTCATCACTTCCTTCACAATATTGGACTACACTTACAAAGCAATACCAGACTCCCTAAACCCTTCAAAGCTACACCTGTTTACACCTGTTGTTTACTTTTACTAATTGGCTGAGTGGCAGACCCTGTAACACTGTACCCTTACATGTAAATATCACAGAAAAAACAAATTTCCTTTGAATGGGAATACATGTGTGCACAGTGGAAATCCCCAAATCGCAAATACAACACCTGTAGTTTTGATTCCGAGTTCTTTGAAGTTAATTGAATAAAGCAGTAATTAAGGATGTTTTCTTCTTACTAATCACAACAACACACAATAAAGATGTGTGCATGATAGATTTGTCAATAAACAAGAAGGCTTCTGTCAAAATCTAGATATAAATTTTCAAGTGATCAAATATACTGATTGACTCTTTACCCTCAATATAGCTCGAATAAAATCATCAAAAGTACATATTTGTTTTACCAGGAACCAACCAATTTTTTCTTTATGATAATAATGAGGATTTATATTTTTCATAAATGTAATGTTTGTATTGCTATAGTGCATGGAAATATTGTTATCAAGTGTTTAATTTTGGAATAAATTTTAGAAATAGGAACATTTTCAGCATTCAAATATATATGTATTGAATGACCTCTATCATATTATAAAGACTTACATTTGATAAGTAATCATGGTAATATTGTATTATCCAACATTATAAAAGTTAAATTTCATAATATTGAATAAAACTTATTTTAAAGTTTTTAAAATAAAAGTGCCATCTAAAGTCACTTTTTAAGAAATGCAAGAGTTGCCCATTCAAGATGGCTGCCTGGTCCCAAAGGGGAATTGGGGATCTGATAGCAGGGGATAAGTGGCCGGTCCAGCAGGCAGGGAGGCTCAAAACTAAATGTCCACATTTTCTCTGTTCTGAACTGCTGTGCAGTGTATATACACTGATATCCAGTGAAAATAGATTTAATTTCTTTATATCTATTTATATAGAGCGATGGATCTGTTGAGCATTTCTTTAATTCTGACATGGCTAGATTAATATTTAAAGCTGCATAGGTCCATGGAGGTGTTTCTGGATATTGAAATTTAGCTATTTGATTCGGATTTAAATTTAAGGATTGTAAAGATTCCTTGATGCGAATGCCAAAAGTTGGTATTGTATTTGGTTTATTTTCAAAAAGATCAACATAATTTGGATTGAATATAGCGTCATGTACAGGATTGTCTGGACAAGCAGCAATTTTTGCAGCATACTGAAGGGCAAGCTTTTCTCTTCTTAAATCAAGAGGCAGTTCATCTGCCTCTACTGCCAAGCTATCTGCAGGCGAGGTACGAAATGCACCAAGGCATAGTCTTAACCCTTGATTTTGTATAGGATCAAGCATTTTAATATACGATGGACGTGCTGATCCATATACCATACACCCATAATCAAGTTTGGAACGTACCAGCGCTCTATATAATTGTAATAAAACATTACGGTCCCCTCCCAAATCAGTATGGGCGAGAACCCGTAATAAATCTAATGCTTCTGGCATTTCTTTTTTACATATTTAATATGAGGGATAAAAGATAGTTTTCTATCAAATATAAGTCCAAGAAACTTGGTTTCTTCGACAACAGGGATTCGAGTTTGGCCAAGGTGTAGATCAGGATCTGGGTGAGCCTTCCACTTTTTACAAAAGTGCATACATACTGTCTTTTTCAAAGAAAACTCAAATCCATTGTTATCAGCCCATTCTTGTAATCTATTTAGGTGTTGTTGGAGCTGCCGTTCTATTGTATGCATGCTTGTTGACCTGTAGCTTAAGTTGAAATCATCAACAAAAAGTGAGCAATCTGCTCCAGGCCTCATACAATCAACAATGCTGTTAATTTTAATAATAGAAAGTGTGACTGATAATATACTTCCCTGTGGAACGCCCATTTCCTGATCAAAAACATCAGAAAGTGATGCACCCACTCAAACTTTAAAATGTCTGTTTGATAGAAAATTTTGAATAAAAAGGGGTAAACGACCCCTTAATCCCATATCATATAAATCACTCATTATTCCATATTTCTATGTGGTGTCGTAAGCTTTCTCTAAATCAAAAAATATACTAACCACATGTTTGCCTTTTATAAAACCCTCTCGTATAAACGTTTCTAAACGTACCAGATGGTCAACAGTACTTCGCGTTTTTCTAAAGCCACTCTGTGCAACAGAAATATAAGCCGCAGTTTCTAAAAACCAAACTAAACGCTCGTTAATCATTCGTTCCATTGATTTACAAATACAACTTGTTAACGCAATGGGACGATAATTATTTGAATCTGACGAGTCTTTGCCATGTTTGGGAATAGGAATGATAGTGGCTTCACTCCATGAAGGAGGAAAATTACCACTTTCCCAAATATTATTAAAAATATCCAAAAGATGCCCAAGTGTTTGGTCAGGGAGGTGTTTGAGGATTTGATTTCAGGTCCAGGAGCGGTATCATGGGATTTATCTAAAGCAAGTTTTAAATCTGATGTTGTGAATGGCTTATTATACTGTTCCAAGTTATTAGATATGAAATTTAGTTGGTTTCTTTCTTTTCTAATTTTTATTTGTTGAAATTTTGCAGAATGATTATTGGATGAGGAATTCTTGGAAATTGTTTGACCTATTGTGTTACCTATTTCAGTGGGATTTGTAATTAATTGGCCATTATGAGTTAGATGTTTGATCCTTGCTCCACCTCCCTTCCCCGTAATTTTACACACCATATCCCAGCATTTTTTAATCGGTGTATGCGTATTTAATTTGGAAACATAATCTTTCCAACTTTTTCTTTTGCTTATTTTAATAATGTAACGGGCTTTAGCTCTTTTTACTCGAAATTGGTGCAAATTATATTGAGTTGGCTGTCGATTAAATTTTTTCAGAGCTTTTTTGTGCTCCTTGACAGCTTTTTTGCACTCATCATTAAACCAGGGTTTTTCTTTAATTTTAGAATTTGGCTTTGATTTGGGAATACACCCATCAGCAATATCATACAATGTATCCGTAAAAACTTGAAGAGGATCATCTACATTGTTAAAAATTTCGGGAGTTATTTTATTAAAACAGGAAGTTCGAAATTTTGCCCAATCGGCTTTATGAAATTTCCACTTTGGGATTCGTTCGTCTAGTGGAGGAAAATGGTTATTTAAAATAATGGGGTAATGATCACTACCCCATTGATCTTCCTCTACTTCCCAGGATTAGTCTAAAAATAAATTTGGAGTGCACATGGAGAGATCTATTGATGTTAAAGAGCCTGTAGCAGGATGTAAATAGATTGGAGAATCGTCATTCCAAAGGCACAAACTATTGTTATTTAAGAAATCTTCTATTATACGTCCTTTGGCATCAGTATTATTTCTGCCACCCCAAAGATAGTTGTGAGCATTAAAGTCACCAACTAACATATATGGTTGTGGCAGCTGGGTTATTAAATTATTTAAATCTGCAATATTAACTGGCTCACTAGGTGGTAAATATATTGAACATATAGTTAATGTATTGTGCAGGGTAACCCTGACTGCAGAAGCTTGTAAATTAGTATTTAATGTTACTTTACTTTGGGGTATACAGGATTTAACAAAAACAGAAACTCCGCCATGTGCTCGGTCCATAATGTCAATTGAACCGACTTTATTATAAATCACATATCCCTTAAATGTTGTGGAATCATCTTTGAATTTAGTTTCTTGTAAACAAATTACCGATGCATTATATTTCTGGGCTAATAACTCCAGTTCTGGCCTGTTTGCCTCAAATCCTCTACAATTCCATTGTATGATATTGCTGATAGAGATTATTAAAAATAATGAGTATAAATAAAGGATTTAACATAATCATTTGTTAGGTTTACGATTATGTTTTGACTGAACAGGTGTAAAATGTATATCAGAAGGATCACCTGTATCCATCCTTTCTAAGGATTTAGTTCTATTAATTTTACTTTAGCTTTGGTCTTTGATTTCTTTTTTGTCTGATTTATTAACTGGTCTATTGGTATTTACGTTTTTATTACTAGATGATGTGGAGGGAGTCTGTGAAGAGGTTTTAGTCGATGTTATTGTTGGTGTTATTGTTGGTAGAGCTATTGCTGGGGTAGTTGATGCAGGAGTCTGAGTAGATGTTGCCGAAGATTTGGAAGTTTTTGTGAAAAAGGAATAATTTTTTTCATTAATTGGCCATGTAATTTCAGTCTGAATTGCTATTGATTTAGTCTCTTTGTTCTTTAAAGTGCTAGCATAGGATGATTTTGTTGTGTTGAATGATTCTACACGCTTACGTGCCTCCGGAAAAGATATGTTTTCTGTGTGTCGTATTCGCTGAATTTCCTTCTCTTTTAAAAAAGGAGGACAATTCCGCGAATATGATGGGTGATCGCCTTCACAATTCACACATTTGACATTATTTGATAAACAATCTTCTCCATTATGTTGGGCAGTACACTTTGGGCATGTTACATTCCCTTTACATCTGTCAGATCCATGTCCATATCTCTGACACTTGAAGCAGCGCAGAGGGTTTGGAATAAAAACATCAACTCGGACGTTTAATAGATGCAGCTTCAAATGTCAGGATGAATGTATTTATTGGAACTTTTGTGCCATCCTTTTTAATATAAATTCTCTTGCAATGGACGACATCCTGATCCTTCAATTCATTGGCTATTTCCTTTTCTGAAACTCCCGCTAAGTCGGGGCATCTGATAACACCTTTCTTGTTATTTAGGGTTTTATGGGCTATTATTGAAACTGGGACTGTGGCCAACATTCGGCATCTCAGGAGATTTTCCGCATGGCTTTTTCTTTCCACCTCAATCAACAGACGACTTCCCATTTTTTTCACTGTTTTGGGGACCCCGGCAATGCCTTGTATCCCCTTTGCAATTGCAAAGGGGGACATTTTTGCCAGGGTATGTTCACTGTCTAAACTTTCTGCCATCAAAAATCTGGGCCATTTTTCTTTGATTAAATCATCATCGCTGTCAGTTTCATTCCTTGGTCTTTTTTGTTTTTGTGCCATATGTGTTTTGTTATTTTTCATCAGCTAGGTCCCCTACCCACCACGGAGCCCAACAAGGGGACGCCTTTCTTGGCTGGTAACTCCAAGCCCTGACGCCTTGAGGATATCCAACATGACATACTCTTAGAATAAAAACTCCATCCTTTCGAATCTTATTTTTATCCCTCGATTTACCCAATCAGCAGTAATCTCCTTTCAGCAAATATTTATCAAAAAATTTTAAAATTATTCCTAAATTTCAAACATATAAATTATCATTAATAAAAATCAAATATCCAGAATATAAGGAAATATACTACAAGCCGGTTAAATCAGACCCAGGCCTAATCTGATCTGCCCGTCTGGTGAACATCTGGTCCCAAGACAGGCGTGTTGCAACTGGACTGGTATTACTGCCAAACCAGCCCAGTGCTCAGCCCGTCAGGATTCCATATCCTCCCGACACGGGTCGCATCCCACGGCAAACAGGACGCCCCTTTAGTCGCCTTTTACGACATGCTGGGGGGCAGTGGGGCTATTCTTTAATCCCCGCACCCACAGGGGAGCACTTATATGGAATCTGACATGTAATCTGATTTGATCCTTGATAATTAAGTGCACAAAATAACTAATATCTGAACTGATATTTCAAATTATGTATGTGTGAATAGTGTTATTTGTGTCCACAGCCAATATGGACATCTAAGGGTAGTAAAGGAAGGTGGTGGCACACCTCATTTGACATTAAATTTGGAATTTGTGAGGAATTGACTTGCCTGTGTAGAATTTGGTGCTGCATGCGTGATGTTTGACAGCATTGGCAGCATGTAGGTTATTGACAAATTATATTCTAGTTTCGACAGTTTTGGCCAAGTCTCATAATGCTGTTCACAAATAGTGGCAACACTTCTGACAGTCCTTTTTTCTAGCTGGTATTAATACTGTTTTTTCTTTCCACCATAAAGATGTTAAGAATATACAATGTATTTAGCAGAATGATGTTGGCATAATAATATTAATAATAATAATAAAAAAATTTGTATAGCGCTGATACCAGACAAGGTCTGTTCATAGCGCTGTGTTCAAGACATGTGTCCTGAAGACATGAGTTTTCAGTCTATTCTTGAATGAGGAGACTGAAGTACTTGTCCTAATTTCAGTAGGCAAGGAGTTCCAAAGTCTAGGGCGGGCAGATGAAAAGGCCCTGTCACCCACTGTCCTTAGCCTGGTCTTAGGTACTTGTAGATGGGTGCCATAGTTGGATCTAAGACAGCGTTCCCCATCTTTGATTTGGAGAAGATCGCGTAAGTAAGGCGGAGCCTTACCATTTAGGGCCTTCCAGGTTAGGAGAAGGATTTTAAAGTCTATTCTTGCATGTACAGGGAGCCAGTGCAATTCCTGTAGTTTTCCTGAAATGTGATCGAATTTCTTAATTTTTCCCACAACACGTGCTGCAGAGTTTTGGAGGTATTGCAGCTTCCTAATGTCAGTTTTAGGAAGACCAGCCAGCAGGCCATTACCGTAATCCAGAGTAGATGTAACAAAAGCATGGGTAAGTGTTACAGCAGTCTTCTTGTCTAGACAATGTCTAATGGCTGCCAGGTTCCTGATATGATAATAGCCCTTCTGACACATTTTTCTGATCTGAGCCTTCATGTCCATGTTGGAGTCAAATGTGATACCAAGATCCACCACTGACTCACTAGGAGCAATATCAGAGCCACCAACTCTGATTGTGTCTGGGATACTACTGCGGGTTGCAGTATTGTACTTGTCAGTACATATGAGCATCTCTGTCTTTCCATCATTTATCTTCATCTTATTAGATATAAGGAAATTTCTGACCTCATAGACACATTCCTCAAGTTTGTGTCTGCTTATATCCCCTTGATGAGGGGAAGTGTGGTCAACAGGGATGTAAATCTGAGTATCATCTGCATAGATATGATAGCTCAGACCATATTTGGCCAGAATGTCAGAGAGGGGTGTCATGTAAATGGTGAACAGTATGGGACCCAGAACTGAGCCCTGTGGCACTCCATATTTTATGGACTTCAAACATGACCTATGGGTCCCAACCTTCACACATTGTTTCCTGTTGCTTAGATATGACTGAATCCAGGAGAGGGCGTGACCTTTGACATTACATCTAGCCTCCAGTCTATCAAATAGGATTTGATGGTCAATGGTGTCAAAGGCAGCAGAGAGGTCCAGCAACAGCAAGATGACTGACTTTTTGTTGTCTAGTGCACACAAGATATCATTTTGCACCTTTAACAAAGCAGTTTCAGTGCTGTGATATTCCTTGTAGGCAGGTTGGAACTTGTCAGTAAGGCCATTCCTTACAAGATGAGGGACTAACTGGTCGGCTACTGCCCTCTCAGTTAGCTTTGAGATAACACTGCGTGAAAAAATAGATTTACAAGAGGCCAATATGTATATATTGTTGAAGTAAATTTGAAATTAACATGACCTTTCAGACATATTTACAATCTGTAAATTGGCAATTTACAAGACCTTTAATGTATGCATCAAAGACAGTAAAGACCGGAATTTGCAAGCCTTTACAAAATCAGAAAAGATGTTAAATTTCAAATAAACAAGACAAATACAAGATACTATATGCTTGTAAAGATGAACAAGATGCATGTGAAAAGCTTGTCAAATATGATCTTTACTTGATCTTTATAAAATCAGAAAAGATGTTAAATTTCAAATAAACAAGACAAATACAAGATACTATATGCATGTAAAGATGAACAAGATGCATGTGAAAAGCTTGTCAAATATGATCTTTACTTGGACACAAAATATGCTTAAATGTATTATTTTGACATTTACAATATTTAGCTAAGATGCTTATATATAAAGAGAGCATATTTACAAGAGAGATCTTTATTTGAAGGTTATACCTCAGGGCATTTGGATAATTGATAATAAAGGGCATTTGGATTTTTGCACTGATGGCCATTGTTAGGAAAATAACAATTAAAAAGGTCATTGAAATAAAATTGCTGAAACAATCTGTCTGAAATGAAAATAATTTATAGAAATAAGAATAACATACACATTTGAAAGACATTTCCAAAAATGGCAAAAGGTCATTGACCATTTCTGCACAAAAGTTTTCTAAAATACAGATTCATTGTCCTTGAAAGGAAACAAGGAGCCTAACTACAAAACATAAATATCCTGAAACTATATGTGACCTTCTCAATCAAGTCCCTTGTTAGAGCTGTATCATTACTTGTAAAAGATCAATGACCTTGCCTGAAATAAGCAGCCCTGAAACATAATTAAAATCAAGATATTTATCCTTGGATAGGTTGTGACTTTTTCAACCAGGGCCCTTATTATAATAATGCACAAACCTGAAACAGAGTAAAATCAAATTATATTGTTACAGTAAAAAGTATATCCTTGGAGGTAGTGTTTTCTGGAAGAAAATGCCCTGCAAAACAATATTTCTTTTTCTACCGTCTAAATTCATACTGTTAAATGAATCATGATATGTAAATGGCATGTGGAGGTTTCAGCCTGTCACTGCTCCTGTATGGAAATGGGCATTCAATGTGTTACAAGTCTGTTAAAATAATGTTTTGTGAGGCACACAAGTATCCTAGTCCTGCCTGCTCATCTGCTGTGTGAGTGTTTTCTGCCAAATGGTAATTTTCCAGGATGTTAAACAAGATTTATAGGTCACCATTGATGTAATGAGGGGGTGAATGAATGCCCCTTGTCCCAGATGAAAGAAGATAAATTATATGACCGGATGACCCAGACTGATTAACCCCAAAACATCTGGACATTTGCAAGAGTGGGAAAAAAGGGAAAACTATTGACAAGGATAATGTGTTCCTGTCTCACATGCTGTCTGCAGTGTAAAACCAAACACCAACTGAATTTCTATCAGTATCTAATTTATAACTCAGCAAATAAAAATGTCAACCAGAATTTGTCAAGAATTGTCAAGAAATGGATCTCTTCCCCAATGTAACTTACAAACCAACATTGGCTGATATCTTGGCTTGTAGTGAACATATTTTCACTCTGAAAAGTCCTAATAGTATCTAAACGACCTCAGGATCATGAAAATAGAGATATCTTGTCACTTACAATGCAATATATAATATCCTGATGTAGTAATTTATCAATTTTTAAGTCCTCAAATAAAGTCCTCAAATGCACATTTTCCAATGTTGTATGCATATGTGGATATATGCAATTCCAAGAGCTATTGATTAAAGGTGATATGAATGTATACTGATATTAACAACATAAATACAATATTGTAAAGACATTCAACAATATTTACAACATTGTTTATGAACTGATATGTGCAATTTGATATATTTGCTAAAATACAACATATTTAAGCATTGTAAATAAGTAAATGGTATTTACAAAATTGTTTATTAGCTGAAAGATCTTCATTGGTCTTTACAATGGAAAAACAATACATGTTTATTTTTGTAAATCTTATTTTTCGGGCAGTGTAAATGTCAGGTTTGAAACGGGCCTGTAGTTTTTCTCAACCAGTTCTAGACCAAGTTTCTTCAACAGGGGTGCTATGATGGCTATCTTCATATTTTCCGATACTTCCGATTCCATCAGTGATTTATTTATGATGGAAGTAATTATTGGTGAGAGGTCGTCTAGGAGGTCAAGTAGGAGCCAGGTTGGAATAGGATCCAGCTCACATGACTTCTTTGCAGACCTCTTGACCAATTTTCGCACGTCATCTATGGTTAAAGGTATGAACCTCTCCAGACATGCTGTACTATTGTTCGTAGTGTCACCTGGTGGCGGACTATGGCCGAGTGGAGCCCTGTCAATTTCTTGGCGAATTCTTTTTATTTTTTCTAGAAAGAATGTGTTAAACTTCTCAGCCTGAGTGACATCACAGTCGGTTTGGGGCATTGGTGTGTCTTTTTTCTTGTGCATGACTGTGTCTATGACTCTAAAAAGTTTTTTAGGGTCATGTTTATTTTCCTCAACCAGGTTGGAAAAATATGTAGATTGAGACGATTTCAGCAAGGAATTATACTTATTTCTCTGAGACTTGTATTATTCTTTATCAATCTGAGAATCAGTCTTGTTCATTTTCCTCTCAAGCTTCCTCTTGAGAGACCTTTCCAGCTTTAATTGGTCACTCATCCAAGGTACAGGTTTGCGCTGAGTGACCTTGGCAACCTTGATTGGAGCATGTTTATCCATGAGTGATGTGAGTTCCCTGTCATAGTAATTCACCATGTCATTCAAGGATAAGTGTTCCCATGTTGTGTCTCTACCAGTTAGGGATTTGATGTCCCTCCTTAGGGACTCAAGATCTAATCCCTTGAAATTCCTATATTTGATAGATTTTTTGGGGGGTTTTGGAGGTGAAATATCTAGGTATATCTTAATCATTTTATGATCAGATAAGTATTCATCCACCAGGTGGCTCTTCAGGAATTTGTTGCCCTTGAAGGTAATGATTAGATCAAGGGTTTTCCTAACCTATGGGTTGGTTCCTGAACCCATTGTGTTAGATCAAAGGTAGATAGGATATCATTAAACTTAATGACATCAGGCTTTAAGGGGAGGTTGACATGGACGTTGTAGTCACCAAGGAAAATGTCCTCGTGACTTAATGAACCATAATGTGCAACCAACTGGGTGAACTCATCATAAAACTCAGAGTAGGTATATCTATTCCGAATAGATGGTTCAGGTCTATATATCACCACAAACGTTATCTTTTTTCCCCTCAATGCGATGGATGACTCCATGAGCTCCATGGTGGTGACCACTGGTTGGTTGGCCCTATTGGTTGTGAAAGGGAGTTCAGATTTGTATAAAATCCCTAATCCTCCCCCTGTCCGTCCTATCCTAGGAAAAGACTCAAATTCAAGTGAGCCTTCTTCAAGATTACGTTTGACCTTATCAGATTTTGAGTCATGCATCCAAGTTTCAGTCATGAACAGGGCATCAAGGTCATGCTCAGTAAAATAGTCTTTTACTGGCAGGATCTTGCTAGATATGCTCTGTACATTGCAACACCCAATGTTTAATGTTTTCTTCCCATTTCTATTTAGATTCTTAATACGAGAATGTTGTTTGTTTACTTTTTGAGACTGACCACGTGTAGCAGAGTGAGCACGTGTAGTCGGAGCCGGCCCCGCAGGAATGTGTAAGGAATGTGTATTATTTACATTCCTACCACGAACAGCGCCACCTATGATAATTTTGCCAAAACTGCATGATTTTGACGAATTGCATGGACTCTCAACATGTTTGTTGTTCAGTCTATGTTTTTGTGGCCGAGGAGGCAGAATAAATATGTTTTCCCAATAAAGATGTTTTGGGTGCGATATTTGTGTATATTTAACAAAATTGAACTGACAATTTTGCTTGCTCACTCCATGTACAGATAGTAGAGTGTCCGATTTTATGTAATTGCAGGTATTGAGCACCAAACGAAATTGGGCAGGGAACAGTTCAATTTCATGCTCTGACTCAAATATATTAATATTCAACACATCCTCACCACATATTTAGCCATACGTATATATAGCTATCATAGTTTAGCCTTGAATAGCCATATGTTGGGCTACTTAGGGCAGGACTTCAAGCATCATAGGACAGTGGCCCCCACATCAGAGCATGTATATAATATATGGGTAGGTTTAAATTCCCTATATAGGGTACACACGATTGGAACCCGCCGGTGGAAGGCGGCGAAATCCGCCGACCCGCCCGCCTATACACAATCGTGTGCAAAGTGGCACTTTCCGCCGGACCAATCGTGTGTAAGCGGAGAGTCCATCCGCCACCATGTTCACCGGCCCGCCGAGAGGTATAGCCCGGCAGATTTGGCGGACTGCCGCTTTCGCCGGTGGGCAAAACCGCTGCCCAATCGTGTGTAACCAGCGATATCAGGCGGTTTGCGGCGGATTTGGCGGAAACCGCTGGTTCAATCGTGTGCACCCATAGTTCAAAACAACTCTGCATAGGTCACACACATAGCCTTGTCGTGTAAACATTAAGGGCACCTGAGACACAAGTTGTGTGGGTAACTTTTAAAATTTGATCACATCTCTGAGTCCCGGGCTCTGAGTGCCCATGAGATATAAGTGGAGCGGCCAACTTTTCAAATCAAATCAAATCAATGCTGGTTATCTTGCTAATTTTATTTCTTTTAAAATATCATTGCAATTAATTAAAATGAGTGGTAAATATAGCGCAGGACCAAGGCAGAAGAGACCAAGACTAACTTCATGCAAGTAAGTTACAAGTAGTTGGAAGTGTTGACGCTATTTGCGGTAGATTAGCACATCGGATCTATTCATGTTGGATTCGCCTTGTTCTCACGATTGCAAAACATGTTTTACTTTTGTTCTAGCTTTATTTGTTGCCGAGATAGCTAACTCCAAAGCCAACGGGTTTACTTGTGATCGACCAGTTTTCCATCGCTGGTATATACTCGTAAAAAACTGAGATGAAATATTCATTTCAGTTTGTTAAAATGCTCAATTATCACTCGCTGAGGAATCACCACCTGGGTGTTTTGCCGAACTGATGTCAATTCCTGTTCATGCTGTTGGCAACACAGCACAGTGACCACCTTGGATACATTGAAAACAAATCAGTCCACATGAACAGTGACCGGCAACTGTCCGAAACCGGCAGATTAAACTCGGACATTTTTAACTCGGTCAAATATTGAGTAAAACTGTGCTGTACTAATTGCAATTGAGCTGAATATTGTGCCTCACACGTCATCTTGTAATTCCTATTCCTTTCAAAACGTTAAAAGTATTTATTTGTTTTCACGGCACAAATATTTGTGTCACGGTCAAATGACGTCAGAAGTGGTGACGTAACCAACATCACCATACAACTCAATGTGAACTCGGTTTGCTGAATGCATGAATATCCTCCTAATTTTGTAAATATTGAACGGGTATCATGTTTACTCTACACGCCTTTAAGACTGACGATCTTCTTTTGACGTGAGCAGTTTTTATCCCATTATGAAAGGTTTTGTGAAAATCGGGAGTGAAAAACATGAAAGTGTCCGGATTTGGCTGTGGGTCACTGTACATCAGCATATGTAACCTTAAATGTCTCTGCTATAATCAACATCTTTTTATATCATTTGGAAATATGTCATTTTCAGAGCCAAAATACATGTTACAGCCGACGACAACTGACCTGTGGCCGACAACAGAGCTCCGTTTCAGTTTATCAATTGATTGCCGATGTTTATCAAACATTTGACATTTTTGGCACATACAGGTGTCAGAGAAGGACCTGATTTGAATATTTTCAAGAGGATTCGCGCAACGATAGGATTGGCTGATAATTATGAAATTGTCTTGTGTACATAAAACAAGTAGAACAATAGATTTTGTTACATAGAAAAGTTTTTATGACTGGTAAAACTAAATTGTCATGAAAATTGCACCCATTGACCCTGATTGCGTCACAATGTGCACGTGCATGAGTACCAGATTCTTACAAAAACATAAATATAGGCGCTGCTCTGTCAATTCTTGGCTGATTTACATCATTGAAAACTCAAAATTGAGCTATTTAGCCCCTCTCTTCAATGACGTAAGTCAGATGATCGATATATAAATTTTCATCTTTTGCCACAGAAGAGAGGTCAGTGCACGAAGGCTATGATCGTGTGCGCAAAGACGTGACCTTGACTTGTAAATCTTGTAAGAATTTTACATACGATGATCGCTTTGTAGGATAAAGTAATTTCAATTGTTACTGATTGATATACACCACTATAGCACACATACAGATAACTGGTCATGTTATGTCAGATTATTTATGTATCGACAAAGACCAAAATGGGCAAAATTGATGGTTGTTAGCCCTATATTTCATATGAAATATATAAAACTATAACTAACACCTTGCTATATTGTTCGCAATTATGGTGGTCATGTTCAGAGTGAAAACATAGGCACAAATTTTGTACAGAGCATATCTCAGCAACAGCTGAAAAGAGGAAATTAAATCTTGATAAACAAAAATGTCTTAGGTCATAGCTGTGCCTCGTCATACTGTTTTAGTCATGTGACCTTTGACCTTGACCTTGAATTCTAAATTTGTGTGCATGCAAAATCTTACAACCATTAAAAGTGAATAAACATATTTCAATGGCCTTAGAGCTATGCTTATCATTACTTTTTTGTAGTGTTTGTGAACATTTCTTCCTTGCTTATCATTTGAAACCTTTTTAAGACATAAATCCAAGTTGAACCTCAAAATCGATTCTAAAGTATTTTATCAACAAGGTAACACCAAATTGGTGTTTCCAGATTTCAAGATTGGACCTTGAACAAAACACCAAAAGGTAGAATATATTAAAAATGATGAAATTTTCATATTGGGGTGTTTCTTTGGCTTGTTCAGAACACAGTAAAAGAATGGTGATTTTATATTCATATATTTCAGAGTAAAAGCTAAATCACTTGCAGAAGTTGACCAAGAGCTGTGCATGGAATGGAAATATGCTGTCCATTCTTGGAAGAAGCAGACCAAAGAAAGGAGCATACGATCTGATCCCAAAAGAGACCATAAAGGCAACATTATTGCAAAGTTCGTTCCAAAGAAAACAAAGAAAAAAAGTGAACAAGCAGGAAAAAAGAAATTGGGTAATACATTTCATATTTTTGACAATATTCAACTTATTTTCTCACACAACATTTGACTTTCTCAATACATAATTGTTCATTTTCAATACATCACTTTTACCCCATTTACTTTTGTCCACAAGCTAAGTGGGGTAAATACTTAAACATTTATTTCTCGAAAATGTTCATGACCATAAAAAATCATAAAAAACAATGGTCAGCCTTTGACCTGTTTGTATTATATAGTGATCATGCCTATAGATTATTCTAGTTTAGCTCACAAAGATGGGAATACTTTTATTGCAGAATCCAGAATTGTTTTGGAGTCCCCTGAGTTACCAGAAGAAGAGCTTTCAAGGAATATCTCAGAAATAGAACAGCAGAGTACGTCAAAATGTGATGTTCATTAACTTCACTAAGTTGGGAAAAGATACTTCTCAGATTATATTTTTTGGTTTTGTTAATTCTTTACATCAAGTAGCTACATCATTTTAGAATCCTGTCAAAATTACGAACATGTCAGTTTGTTCCAAAGTCAACAGTGAAGTCAACATGTGAAGCAGATCTTATGTCCAATCAATTTGTTCAGCATTACTACCAATCACTGAATGCAACATAAGGCATAGGTTTTTGAAATGATTGTAGACCAAGATAATACCATTTCTCTATAACCAGAGAAATGGATACAATTACCTAAAATACATTTTAAAATACATTACATCGTTTTGCTTTAATTTTAGTGATAGATTTGCTCAGGACCTTAGAACAAATGCAACAGGACATTCAACCCAAGGAAAAGAAATCTAAAGATGATTGGGCTACACGTAGGCACAAGGAGGAAGGTAGCTGGGAACAAGTACGACATGACCTTGTCCACCATCTCTTGATGAGCAGTGTACCAGAATACCACAAGTGTATCATTTGTCATGAGAGCAGAGCAAATATACGGTTAAAAGGATTTCTTTACAATTCTTCAGATTTTATGGAGAATAAGGATATTTTATATAAGTTATATAGGCCAACAACTAAGAAGATTGTTATTTTTTATTCCAGATGCAACCAGTGTGTTGGGAAATATCTTTGTGCTGAATGTGATTGGCAATTTCACCTATTCAAGCCTCTTCACGATCGTAGTGTGCTTCTGGACAATTACCTACAAGCTCTTGAGCCTTGTCAAGTTTTGGACCAAGAATATAATATAGTCTATAGGGGTAAAACAAGAATTAATTTGTCATGTCATAAACTACAAAGTAAACTATCTTGAATCTTGTAAAAATTCAAAAAAACAATATATCATTGATTGTTGCATTGTAGCATGCTTTGTTCCTGTCCTTGAAAATCTGCCAAGTGCTATATGTGACTGTGGGACAGACACAAGTCCAGAAAGTCATGGCAAATGTATTCTAGTTACACTGAAAGGTAAATTTGTTACTTTTATTTTTTCAATTTACAGCCCCGTTCTTACAATCTGTAACCATTTAGGGAAATCAGTAAAAGTTAAGAAATGTACAATACACATTATGTTGCTCTAACATTTCTTATAAACAATATTTCAATTTTACGCAGGCCGCCATGATGTGTTTCTCCCTAAAAATGTCTGTCGTGAATGCCCCAATGTCTTATATCCCAAAATCAAAGATGTCATCACGGCGGGTTATTGGCCAGGTAGTCCTGAGGTTGTATCTGGTAAGTATATTTGGATCTTTCCTGAAACAAATTATATGGAATTTTTGGTTCACTTAATTGCAGCCAGTTGACAAGCTTGAGAATTCAATCTGTCTTTCTCTGCTTCACTGGTTGCCAGACATTTTTTTACACAAATCATGAGTGAGAACAATATCTTTGCATAAGATTTAGTTGTAAACTTTCTCCTTGCAGGAATGTACATCTTCTCCCAAGATGTGATTCAATTCTTCGACCTTTTGAAAAAAGAAAAACCATCCATGTCAGTGCGGGGATTTCTCAGCACCTTGGAGCTAATATCATCCAAATTTAGCAGAGTAACTTGTTATATCTCTTTTTTTTCAAGTTTCATTAAATCAATCAGTAATTTGTTCACTAGCATGATTACAAAGTAAGAACATCTTTATATTTAATTTGTATTTTTCTTTTAAGCATAACGTCATCAGTCCAAAGGTATTTACTGCAGCACTCAAGGAGTGGCGCGAGTGTCAGTACAAGATTAGAGAGTGGTCAGGAGAAGACCTCTTTGGATGTCCAACATGTGGAAAGAACCCACATGCAGTAGATATCGATGGAAACAAGAAGATCTACCGATACAAAAGGCGAAACGTGTATGCATGATTATTACAAATTACTATATTTAATTAAGCATGTTATAAAAATATAATCATGATTACTGAAACTTGTAACTACATTGGTTATGCAGGATGTAACTACATTGGGTAATCATTTATATATTTTTGCTTTTAGCTCTGCTGACTTCTTTGAAGTCGCTGGGCTTAAGGAGTGGGGAAAATATCTGTCCATCTGTTTGTCCATCTATCCGTCTGTCAACAATTGAGGAAATTAATACTTGGTATAGAGAAATATCTTGGGTCCTAGCTGTGCCTCATCATACTGTTTTAGTTTTGTGACATTTGACCTTGACTCAGTGACCTTGAATTCGAAATTTATGTGTGTGCAATGATGAACTGGAGATACTAAATATAGGGCATGCATGACAAGGTGTAGATGTACACAACAGTGTTTGCCAACACAGAATCAGACAATGTCTGAAATTCAGCCAGCCACAAATCAGACAATGTCTGAAGTTCAGCCAGCCACTTTTGAAGGAACACTCGAAAGAACACTTTTGAAGATTTATAATCATAGCAAAGAATAAAGTAGGCGACCAAAGAAATGAAAGTCTAAAGCATCCATGCTTCGTTATTTTCATTGGTACTAGCATCCCACATGGAAATATTGCATTGGCAAGGGACAAGCAGAGAATGTGTCAAAATGGGCAAAATAATTAACATTACACAAATCTACTGTAGTTATAATGAACAAGATATCAACGAATATCACATCAAAACTGAATTGGGATCATGTATGGAAAATCATAACCTGTTTGCTAGTCACACTTTATCTCAGTTCATGTGATTGTATCTAAATCACCAGAGCTAAGGGGTTATGTTTTGTGCTATTTTATCAGTCTTGACACAGTATAAGAGGATTATTATTGACTTTATCTCAATTAATATAACATGTTAACTAAGTTGACATGTTTAACAAGTTGAGGTAGTCAATGCACTATATTTTAATCATAAAACACTTGTATACCATAAACAAATAATTTGTTTGTATTACATAGTTACGAAGAAGAGGAAACATATGCTGGCGGGAAATTCGTTTGTGAAGATGGCAAAGTTAATGCGTTTGTTAACAGGATAAAAAGCAGCAAAATAAAGGTTAAAAGTATATTTGTGCATTATATAGTGCATTAAATAGTGCAAGTATATTTGTGTATATATAGAGAATTTTATTTTAACCAATCTCTCACATTTAAGATTGAATGTTAAATTTCCAGTACATGTTTCAATCACTATTGTTTCAGAATTCTTCAAATACATGTGGGCAGAATCATTTTCAAGCAGCTAGAGACAGTGGAAAGTCATTTGGCAATCTTGACGAAACGGGTCTGTGCATGGCATGCTGTCGCCACTGCATCATTCTCAGAGGGTTGAACATGTATCAAGGGGAGATATTTGCTTATCCACTTTATCTACTTGTTGATCTCATACATCAAGGATACAGTATGAAATTTCTAGCCCAGGATGTTGTATGTAAATTTTACCCCTGGCTACAGAAGATTGTGGATGCCAATCAAGATGATCCCAAACTGCAGCAATTGAAAGATCTCAAACCATTTTTGGCTGTCATGCATGCTAAAGCCCATAGTTGGTCATGCCAGGTGTGTTGAATGATCTGATATTATATACAAATTATGTGGACAAATATTCCACTCAATCTAGATACTCATATGACAGAAGCTTTAATGTAACTGTTCCTTTCCAATAAGGGCCTGCAATTGATACATTTAAATATGACTAAGACTTAAGCCTATTCTTTCTTGTCACAGGTATCAAAATATGGCTTGCCAACCTAGAAATATGACTTTTTAATTTACCTGGAACTTCTGTGTCCTTAAACACCCTTTATATTAAGTGTTGACTTATTGTTTTAGATGAGATGGGGTGGAAGAATGCAGGCAGAGGCCGGATATATGTCTGGAGAGGAGATGGAGCTGTGTAATGCATACCTTTCCCTTGCAGGCCACACGACAAAAACCATGTCAAAACAAGGTCAGAATAATAATTCCAGGGTTATTATATAATGTTGTTTGTCCATGATGATTTTTACTAGTTGGTTGATATTTATATTTATTGGAAATCTTTCAGCCTGTGAAATAGAACTGACAGAGCTGGTGATGCATTGGAATGGAAAGAAAATTAGCAAGATGACATACATCTTAAGTGTCAAGTATGAAAAGGTATTTTAAAATGATAATATCTTATCACATCAATTTTTGCACACATTCTTGGTTCAATAAATCTCAATCATTCTATGACACTAATTTGGAGGACTGTCCATCTGTTTGTCCATAAAATTCTTATGGGGTGTAATGTCAAATGAATTTGACCTTGTTACAAAGACCAAACTATATTAAATATCATCATGACTTTGAACAATTAACAAATTATTATCTATCTTACAGTGTTTGAAAGCAATGTCTGAAAATGATGTTGCTCAACAACAGATACATTATGAAGTGGAGACAGTTGAAGGTTGGAAGGAATCTTTGACACTGTTAGCTGCAGGTATTGTTGATATAATTTATTGATTATTAGTATTCAAGAATGAAACAATTGTCTGATATATGGTTTATATTTACCAAAAATACAGATGAACATTTATAAATTCTTTTGTGTTCTTTGACATAAAAAGTTGTGTTCTTTGACATAAAAAGTTGTAATGATAGAACTACATGCATAACCAAATGCAGGTGTCAATCATTGTTGTTTATAAGTTTCTGCTGCTCTGTCCATCTTTCTGTTTGTCTGTCAAAGAAAAAACTTTTGTTATATCATAGTACCTTTTGTTGTTAAAGAGTCACAGTTGTTACCACTCATGAGGATGTTCATATTCTTTTGTTAGTGCCTTGCAAGACACAGGGTTTATAAGATGTATTTGGAGTGACTTTTGTCAGTACAATCCCTATTTTCTCTCTGAATCAAGAACTTGTTGATTTCTTACCGACCAGAAAGTGCTGATCAGTTAATATAGCTTGGTAGGCTTGTTTTGTGTGTTCATTCCAAAGCACTGATTGTTACCATTGCAATTCAATCAGGAGCAACAAACAGAGTTCTCTGCAATACCACAGTTCACAATATATGGTTGTTAAATGCAACAGTAGTATGCAATGGCTGGCCTTGAGGAACAGATAATGACCTCCATTTTTTATATGTCTTTGAGTGACTCGTGCTTGCTCAATCATCACATTCAATAAGACAGGCACTTTTCCTACTTTTCTGAACTTTTGACTTAAACTTCCCCTGTCCTTGTTCATTGTTCTTGGTCTTGGAAATAATTTAAACATTTTGTCCTTTGTATATTTTACTTATATTAAACATATACCATTTATCTTGTGTTGCCTTTACATAGAAAGTAGGGCCTGAAATGCATGGATATATTGATTTGTTTTTTTTCCTGGATACAGAATATTCTTTTTCTTTATGCAGAGCACCAGAACAAAAGGCACATGCCCCTTTATGAATTGACAGACAGTGAGATAATATTTGCATTAGCTGACACACATACAGCAGTTGGACAAAAACTTCAGGCTCACAGTTGCCTAAAGGCAATAACCAATTTACCCAACAGCAAGAAAATTGTCACAAAAAGACAAATATTGGAAAGGTAAGTTACAAAATCATAATAGTTGTACAATGCTTTTTATTGTATCATGTATCCTGTCATCTTCATAGATACCTAGACCACCACCTCTCATGTTCTGTTGGCCCAACTGGGCAACAAATATATTTTTTCTCAATGTCAAGGCATGCATGGCTCAGTTGAAAAGAGAAGGGAATTCAGTGGCTTCTGTCTGACCTGATATGGACTAAATGGTGCTGCATACAAACAAATCAAAATAAATAATGTATTGAACAAATGTGAGAACTGAAACATTGAGAGCCAATTCTTTTTGTTATTGTACAGATTCCAGGAGGATGAGGCAGATATCGTTGATCAAGGGCAGGTATTAGTGGCTGACCGTGTCTGTGAAATCTTGAGGAGGGAAATTGAAATACTTGACACTGCTATCCGAAAGCATCAGACAAACATATCTCGGGTGGCTGGTTTGTATATGTCATATTTTATCAATTTAGTTTGTTAATAAATGAATGATTATAAAAAACAAAATAAATTATTAAATCTAAATACATTCTAAATCCTGAATCATGAAGCAAAATTTGTTTTTCAGATCGATGCAAATGTAGGGCAGCTATCCGTAAAAAGATGTCTGAGGATAAAAGTGCAATGAAATCAAAATGTGCTGACTATAACAGCATTGTGCAGTTGGTTGACCCAGGTGCTGCTGCTCAGATTGACCCTACTGTGCTTGAAGACATAGACAGAGTTTGGCCATGGATTGCTAACTATCAAGGTAAGTTTTTCAGCATGAGCATGACATACAGTACTGGTTCAGAGTTTCTTTAAAACCTATTTTAATTGATGACAGACATAGAAAATGTTAAATTGTGATGCATATATGATTCTCAAAAAATGTTGGAGTGATTGATGAATGAGGTAATAGAGATAATGTTTTTAAAAATTGTGTATGGTTAAAATTTTCAGATGGACAACTGTCTTTGAGAGAGAAACAACATATTGTTTCTTTGGTTGAAATAAGAAAACGCCTCCAAGAGGAAAAGCAACTGCTCCTACATGAAATGGAATGCTATTTAAAAACACTGCAGAAGGAGGTGAAGCAAAATGAAAAAATGATTGAGGAATATCTACGTATGTATATTTACCTGTGCCAAAAGATTTTTTTTTAATTTCATAATCTACAGTGTTTTTCCACAAAACATAATATTTTTATCATGTGCTGGATCATAGTATTCTAACTTGATATGCAATTATTTCAAGGCTTTCTCCATGTATGTAAGTTCACCTAAGATTAAATATTTAACTATTTGTCATTTACAGCCACTGGATATCCAGGTGACAACACGCTGGGGATCAAGGCAGTCAAGGCAGCCCACACTGAGTTATTGCGTGCAAGACTGTCAAATGCCCTTTTAGTATTTAGAAAGTGTACCCAGGAGGATTTCAACCTAGAAATTAGTCAGAATGAAGATCCTGCATTCATTATTGAGGACTTTCAGCTTTTTGAATTGGATGATTTAGATGACGAGGAACTCTTTTATTTGGAAAATGAAGATATTTGAATTTCAATAAATGAATTAGAAAGTGACAAATTAAGGATTTTACATTATATTTATGGAAAGATGACAAAATAATTATAAATACTTTCTTTCTGAAACCTTTGTTTTCCTACTTATATTAAAGTGATAGATTAGAAATCATCCAGGTTTGACTATAATTATAAAAAAATATTAATTTTTCAAAAAATACTTTTTGGGTGGAATTGTCTGAATTTAATTGAAAAATTAATGCTTTGTCAATTGCATATTATAACATTTAGATGTAATAATGCTGGATGCAAGATTGAATGATAAATAAACTGAAGACTTGAACATGGTTTTGTTTAAAAAAATTGAATATTATTGTCGAAGCTGTGACAGTTAATTTGATTGAGAACTTAAAGGTATTAAATCTTAATATAGGAGTAGATGATGGATTGATGAAGATTGAAGGCCAATCTTATATTTATGTTCATTTTAACTTTAGTAAATGTAGAAATATTCATATTGGGCAATGAATATCAAAATGTAATAAAGCCAGTCTTGTGATACATTGTAAAATATACCAGATCTATTTTGACTAATTCACAAGTCATATATACAGGAGTTGCATCTAGATGTGTCAAAATTGTATTGCTCAAACCAAACTGTCTTACACAGGTATTAGCATTGTACTCAATTATGAAACATATTTTGAATTATGTGTGGCATGATTTTAGGTTCAGGAAAATCAAAATGTTTAAAGTAAGACACTCTGATAGCAAAAATGCAACATGTGAATGTTCCACTGAAGTCAAGATCTTGAATTCTAAAAACAATTTTGATAATCATAGAGACTAACATGCCATGAGACATTTGTTCTGAAGAATGTGGATTATTTCTTCAGTAATTTGGTTGCTTACAAGGTGATGTGACATCCATAATTGAATCTGAGAGTGAATAATGTAAATTTCTCCATTTTTGTTACATTTTGCAAACATGTGCTTGATATTTTGATACATTTGTATGTTCAATTGTGTGCAAAAATAAAGATTATCTTTTTAAATGGTTGATGTCCTAGTTTGAATTGTCATATATTGTCCTCTGCAGTGAGGGGTGAGAAATTTTTCAGAGGGCCAGTTCTATATATTTTCGATTAGGTTTAGATTTAAAAAAATATTATTTATAATATCTATCATTGATTTTAAAAAGAAGCTCCCATATTGAATAATACAAAAACTAATGGGCAATGAGAAAACAAGTCGGGGCAAAATTCAATATTTTACAAAATTATAATGTATGACGCAATTATCAGGCATTTCCTGAAAATGTCCAAAAACATATATGATCAATATAGCTCCTAAGGTCATAACACATCAAGTGTATAAAACATTTTAGAATGGATTTTTTTTTATGTAGAAAGTACAAAAAAGACAATTTTAGACAGAAAACAGAGATAAAATATTGAGGATTTATTTGAGCGATATGCACGTAAGAACAAAAAAATTGAATTCTTTTTTTGCAAACATAGAAAAAGTAAAAAATTATAACTCGACCCCTACTGCCCTATACCCAAAGCCATTGGCATAATAGACATGAAATCCACTGTTTCTAGAAACACCACGCACTGCCCATCATATTGAAGTTTCCCCAGTAAATAAACTCGACTGCTGCAGTTTTGACCCATATCATCGTCTTTCCCAGTCAAAATGTCTGTAAATGCAAATCTGGGGGTTATCTGGGGGGCATCTTTTCCTCAATTATTTACCCGATATCAAACTTGACAACGTGATATGGCATTCAGAAGAGTCACCACTTATTTTTTAATGTATATCTGAGAACATTCAGTCCCTATTAATCTTCAATTCTATACAATCCTCATTGGGTATAATAAAGAACATCTTGCAATCATTTCCAATATGGATAGGCAATTCTGTCTCCTGGTGGTTTCACATTAATATCTAATAAGCCCTTTTGTTAATGGTCAGACACTTATCGCAAAGATAATTAATAAGAGGAATACTGAATATTGTTAAAGAAAATATCTTTGGGATCTACCATGACAATTTGTTTGATGTTTTTGGCAAAATTGGGATCAGGGACCGGTGTTTCCAAAGTACATGGCCCAATGTCGCACAGAAATACACCAGATGGCACTGCCCACACAGGAAACCTGCTTCATGCTCACTGAAAACTGAGAGGCCAAATGGGACTCACTTTCGTAATTTACAGACCTTGAATATCTATGATTACTGCAAAGCAGCACAATTTTAACAAGGCAGCAGTTATTACAAGAAGACAGTTTTTAAATAAGGTAAAGTAGAAGGGTAAGTTGAGACACATAGAGATGTAACTAAAGAACATTGAAAAGGTACTATAATCACAATTGTCCATGCATGCACATCAATGGAACCAAGCTCATTCCTGTCGAGGATATGTTGAATTATTAACAGTGATGGGTTAATTTTAACACACTGCTGCTATATATTTGTTGAAATAGAAGTGCATTCATGAATTATGAACTGCAATAACATCAATGTTTATTTCTCTATGGTTCTGATGATCATTTGTCTTGGTGCAAGTGCACTTAGCATGTAAGAAGCGTGGGAGAGCTTTGAATGGCATGGTGCCTCATCATGCTCATTACAACTCTGAACTAATCCTGTTTTTCGTGTCAAAATGAACTCTTGTCAACTATTGTATTCCTCCTGTTCTCATGATGTCATAAATATTTAAATCATTTCTGAAAGTATATATTATTAAGAAGTATTCAAAACTATAATAAACCTCTTGTTATATTGTTTGCAATTACGGCAGTCATTTTTGGAGTCATAACAAAGCCAAATCTACAATACATTTATAACTGTCTTCCTCATGTTCTCAGGATTTTAGACATATACAAATCATTTCTGTAAGTGTATTATTGGCCGAGATATTAATATGAAATCTATAATGAACATCTGATATTGTTTGCAATTACGGCAGTCATTTTTTGGGGTCATAACAAAGCCAAATCTACAAAATACATTTAACAACTGTCTTCCTCATGTTCTCACGATTTTAGACATATACAAATCATTTCTGTAAGTGTATTATTGGCCGAGATATTAATATGAAATCTATAATGAACATCTGATATTGTTTGCAATTATGACAGTCATTTTCGGGGTCATAACAAAGCCAAATCTACAAAATACATATATAACTGTCTTCCTCATGTTCTCACGATTTTAGACATATACAAATCATTTCTGTAACAGTGTAAGTGTATTATTGGCCGGGATTTTAATATGAAATCTATTATAATAATGAACATCTTATATCGTTCATTTTCGGTGCCAAAATGCAGTGAAATTATCAAAATACATATGCACATTTATCATGCCAGTGCTATTTTGCTGACTGCCATTGTCTGTTACATAAAATATATCACTCAGATATATAAAACCATCAAATGTGAGCCATAATTCCACAGATTTATGCAAACTGAAGTCATAGCCCTCAATTCTCTCATGAAAAAACACTGAATAATCAAGATCTGTCAGTGAGACACCATATCTTAATTTTGAATTTTATCATTTCAGTAAATTTGTGATTATTTCTCACCGTTCATTGTAAAAGGACAGATTATAATTTGATGCAACTTTAAAATAAGTCAATGGGGTGTATTTTTTGTATGGGTAAGGAATTGAAATAGATTTTATCAAAGTTTTGGGTAAAAATGAGTTGTAAAGGCTATTTTCCCCTTGAATTCCATTATAAATGTCTGAAATACAGTTTCAAATAGAATATTGAACGCACCATGGACAGGTATTATTCCTCATTTGATCAGTTCATCACTGTTATTATTAGAGGAGAGGAATTTGACCAATTCATGTTCATCATTTATATACATATATATTTATATATTAATTTATTATGTACATTCTAGGGTTACCATGAAGACCAAACCGTGTAGCGCTTGTGGAGATTTGAGGTCTTCAAACAACAAAGCAAGGCAGGTGACATAAAATGTTTAAATTAGTGAAATAGTTTTAGTTGATATATATGACTCAGCATGTGATTATGCAAACAAATCATGTCTGTTGCGAAATAAGAATTAAAAAATATGATTTTCAGATGGCAAACTGATGATGGTAAATATCAAAATTTGACTTCATGTCATCAAATTAATAATATTTGCAGATTCATTTGAAACACGATATTAGACCTTGATTACAATTCTATTCAACCTTTACATAAAATCTTAGCAATTGTTTGCATTTTAAACTTTTGAAGATGTGATGGGTGTGGATTTGATTTTCGCGAGGAGAGGGTAACCAAATCAGAAAGTGATATTGCATACACATTGCAAAAACGTGGAGGGAAAGCTAATTATAGCAAATCCTTAGCCAGGATTACAAAAGAGGTTTGTGTTTACTATTTATTAAACGATTTTATTTCAGAACCAAAATAGATATTTGTTTACTTTATATACTCCAATACAAAAAGTATATATGAGATATAGGATGTAAGAATATGATCATACAAATATATGGATAAAAAATACCTGCTAAAAGCAGATTGTAAGGCATAGATCAAATATTTTCATATGGAAAATGTTAATTTGGAGAGACACTATTGTGATCTCATATCGTGTTTAACTGTAAATCCATGATAATCCCATACCAATGTTTTTGAATATACATTCATTAAATTCATTACATTTTTTTAAGATGCAGCTACTGGCCAATACCAACACCCACATGTTGTTGTTAGTAATGAGGAAGAATGACAAAAGATGGAGCAGGAGCACAAGGGTCAATTCCCCTGTTGTTCATAAATTTATTGGGGGCCAAGCAGGACAACTGGTTCAGAGCCATTTTTCCACCTTTGTAATGAAAGGTGTTCAAGGTAAAATACATGATGTATAACACAAAACAATATAATTTGTATACATTCTATATGAAATGCTACAACATAATCCTAGTAAACGAACTGAATAGTGATTATATTTTCACTAATATGAATAACAATTATTGTTAAATGGTATTTCTAAAAACCTCAGCTACATTGTCTATATGAGGTCAACCTTCCAGACGTTTCATCGCTTGAACCCACTAACTCCTGTCCTTTATTGTTATCACCCAAAGGCTAAAATCTATGCTATACTTTCCAGGCTGTGCTAGTGGGGCTTGTTCAATTCTATGAATGAGGCAAATGCAGTCATTAATTAGTTCATAACATAATAACATATCTTTAACAAGCCCTCATGAACTATGCATGTCAGATCAATAGACAAAGGTGTAGATAGGTTGTAATGTCTTTCAAAAGTCTTCCATTTGCCTATTTGAACAATTCAGACAAGTATGCAATGTTCTACTTGTAAATTGGAGGGTAGAAGAGCAGTCCAAGTGAATATACTTGACTTTGAAGTTGAAACACTAGAGAAAGGAACGGTCACAGGGTATCAAATGTTGAATAGGGGAGAGGTGCAAAAATATTTCCACCTTATGTGTTTCAGGGAAAATCTTTTCAATTGCTATAGCTAAGCTGTATGAAAGCACGGAAGACAAGATGATTGAAAGATGGTCAAATATTCAATCAAAATCTACGAAGGACCTGACATGTAGTGGATTGTGCATGTTGCTGTGCAGTTGTTAATTACCAGGGTTCTGTATAAACAATTACAAGTGGTGCCATTTTATCAAGAATAGTTTATATCATTGGTTAAAAGAAAATTCTTTTGTTTGCAATGGCTGATGTCTGAAAAAGTATAACTAAAATATAGACAGTTGGAGACAATACAATTTGTATTAGCTGTTCAATTTCTTTTATTTTTTTAAATGTGTTATCTGCAATATCTGCTAACTTTCTGCAATACCTTTGTCCTCCTCTTGCATGGGTAAAATGAAAACAGTGTGAAAGTCCAAAAGATATACAATCTGATCAGAGATTTAGAAAGATGAGGGTTGTCTGTATAGATGACAGCTGTAACACTTTTGTAGTGGCAATACCAGGCAATATCTGGTCATAGTTCTCCATCTACCATTTCAACTTTATTTATTTTTGCCCTAAATAGAAGCCTCACATTATTGAATATTATCACATTTAGTTGTCTTTGTTTTCCTGGAAAACGTAACTTCAAAAGCTTTAGAACTGAATTTGATAACTAAGGAAAAATAATTTATAATTTATATATTATAATTTATTTCAAATTAATATTTTGAAATATCATTGTGGATCTGTATATTTTTCAGAGCTTCAGCAGAATACACAGCCAGGGCAACAAGATGGAACTGAGAGAGACAACAGGGCCGAGGTTTTACAAGCAGTTAATGTGCACACAAACTCAGGGCTTGAGATTGAGAGTCACAATGAGTTTGTGGGACCACTGGATGCGGAAGGAGCTGCAATGCAGCAAGATGAGATCCAGATGGATGTAATGGAATTCCCATTGACTGATGAGCAAAGTGGGTGTTAACAAAATGTTTAAAGCATATTAAGTACATTTTCCTTGCATAGTATAAATGTTTATACCCTAAACGAACAAAAGTCATTATCCATCATATTTCCCCCACATATACTTCTGTGCCATTTGAAAGTAGACAAGTCTTCTGCTAAAATCCAAATCATTGGACACTTTGTCAACAAACTTTGTTTAGCTGACCAGTGATTCCCATCCAAGATTTGCTAATATCTTGGCTTGTAGTGAACATATTTTCACTCTGAAAAGTCCTAATTGTATCTAAACAACCTAAGGATCATGGAAATATAGATATCTAAGAGATCTGAGTATTGAATATTACCATAAAGGTGTAAAAAACGGCAGGCGCGATTTTAATGTTTTATACATTTCTTGTCACTTCCCATCCAATATTTGCTAATATCTTGGCTTGTAGTGAACATATTTTCACTCTGGAAAGACCAAACAGTATCTAAACAACCTCAGGATCATTGAAATAGAGATATCTAAGAGATCTGTATGATATATATATATATAATATCTTTATTCATATGTACATAACATGCAGTATACATTGATTTGATAAAAAACGATTGTGTGAGGAAAAACAAAAAACAAAAAATTTACAGTTATCTAAAAACATCAACTTCAAGCAGTGGTTACATAATCAATCATTTCTTGACATTTGTCTATTGTGAAGCCATCAATCCCTTGCCTCAATTCTCTCACCATATTAACTAGAAACATATCATTTTCACCAGGTGTAAAAACACTGTGATTTCCACAGAACATAGATCCAAATGACACAGACCATCTTTTACACACATAACTTACATTCTTTGCAATTATACTTCTACAATCATACTCAGACATTTTTATTAAGAAGCTAAGGTTTTCATTCTTACTCTTACTCATACATACATACATTTTGCAGAACCTTTTAAGAACAGAATCCCAGGCATGTTTACCATTGTTGAGCTGACACAGTAAGCTTCTATGGGCTTGATATGGCAAACCCCAGATTCTTCTAACTGCCTTGTTCCAAGCTATCATTAGGGACTCAATATGGACATCACTTAAGTTCCATGCCTGAGATCCATAAAAATGACAACAATAGGACTCTAATAGGTACATCACAACATCGGGTGAGGTATTCCGGTACCGTGTAAGCAGGCCATTGACTCTACCTATGAACCCAGCTTTTAAATTGTACCATAAAGGTGTAAAAAACGGCAGGCGCGATTCTAATGTTGTATACCTTTCTTGTCACTTCCCATCCAAGATTTGCTAATATCTTGGCTTGTAGTGAACATATTTTCACTCTGAAAAGTCCTAACAGTATCTAAACAACCTCAGGATCATGGAAATAGAGATATCTAAGAGATCTGAGTATTTAATAGTACCATAAAGGTGTAAAAAACGGCAGGCGCGATTTTAATGTTTTATACATTTCTTGTCACTTCCCATCCAAGATTTGCTAATATCTTGGCTTGTAGTGAACATATTTTCACTCTGAAAAGTCCTAATAGTATCTAAAGGACCTCAGTATCATGAAAATAGAGACATCTAAGATATCTGTATGATAAATAGTACCATAAAGGTGTAAAAAACGGCAGGCGCGATTTTAATGTTTTATACATTTCTTGTCACTTCCCATCCAAGATTTGCTAATATCTTGGCTTGTAGTGAACATATTTTCATTCTGAAAAGTCCTAATAGTATCTAAACGACCTCAGGATCATGAAAATAGAGACATCTAAGAGATATGTATGATAAATAGTACCATAAAGGTGTAAAAAACGGCAGGCGTGATTTTAATGTTTTATACCATTCTTGTCACTTCCCATCCAAGATTTGCTAATATCTTGGCTTGTAGTGAACATATTTTCACTCTGAAAAGTCCTAACAGTATATAAACAACCTCAGGATCATGGAAATAGAGATATCTAAGAGATCTGAATGTTTAATAGTACCATAAAGGTGTAAAAAACGGCAGGCGCGATTTTAATGTTTTATACATTTCTTGTCACTTCCCATCCAAGATTTGCTAATATCTTGTCTTTTAGTGAACATATTTTCACTCTGAAAAGTCCTATCAGTATCTAAACAACCTCAGGATCATGGAAATAGAGATATCTAAGAGATATGTATGATCAATAGTACCATAAAGGTGTAAAAACGGCAGGCGCGATTTTAATGTTTTATATCTTTCTTGGCACTTCAAATTCAAGATTTGCTAATATTTTGGCTTGTAGTGAACATATTTTCACTCTGAAAAGTCCTAACAGTATCTAAACAACCTCAGGATCATGGAAATAGAGATATCTAAGAGATCTGAATGGTTATTAGTACCATAAAGGTGTAAAAAACGGCAGGCGAGATTTTAATGTTTTATACATTTCTTGTCACTTCCCATCCAAGATTTGCTAATATCTTGGCTTGTAGTGAACATATTTTCACTCTGAAAAGTCCTAACAGTATCTAAACAACCTCAGGATCATGGAAATATAGATATCTAAGAGATCTGAATGTTAAATAGTACCATAAAGGTGTAAAAAAACGGCAGGCGCGATTTTAATGTTTTATACCTTTCTTGTCACTTCCCATCCAAGATTTGCTAATATCTTGGCTTGTAGTGATCATATTTTCACTCTGAAAAGTCCTAACAGTATCTAAACAACCTCAGGATCATGGAAATAGAGACATCTAAGAGATCTGTATGATAAATAGCACCATAAAGGTGTAAAAAACGGCAGGCGCGATTTTAATGTTTTATACCATTCTTGTCACTTCCCATCCAAGCAAATATCTTGGCTTGTAGTGAACATATTTTCACTTTGAAAAGCCATACCAGTATCTGAACAACCTGAGGAACATGCAAATAGAGATATCTTGTCACTTACAATGCAATATATAATATCCTGATGTAGTAATTTATCAATTTTTAAGTCCTCAAATAAAGTCCTCAAATGCACATTTTCCAATGTTGTATGCATATGTGGATATATGTAATTCCAAGAGCTATTGATTAAAGGTGATATGAATGTATACTGATATTAACAACATAAATACAATATTGTAAAGACATTCAACAATCTTTACAACATTGTTTATGAACTGATATGTGCAATTTGACATATTTGGTAAAATACAACATATTTAAGCATTGTAAATAAGTAAATGGTATTTACAAAATTGTTTATTAGCTGAAAGATCTTCATTGGTCTTTACAATGGAAAAACAATACATGTTTATTTTTGTAAATCTTATTTTTCGGGCAGTGTTTGACCTTTATTTTAATGTAATGTGACATAATATCTGAATATCATGAGAATGCCATAAGCTAGTAACAAGTAAAAATACCATTACCAAACTTAAATCATAGATTACAAAGTTGGACATGACAGTGTCCTTGCCTAAATTGTAAGGTCATGTGACTAGATCTCTGAAATCTTGTGAACCTGACAGGTTTACAACAAATAAGAATTGCATTATAAAACTTGTACAAGCTTCTTTTCAATGTATCGAATGGGCTAAGCATTGCTCTTTCCCATTACCAATAACAATATTGAGTGTTTGCATATGGAATAAACAAAACTTTATATGACTTATTGTGTCCTAATATTGGGAGAAATATTGTATTCCACAACAAGGATTTTGTTTACATGTTGTGTACATTTGCTTATTTGAATTTTTTTCAGTTTTTCAATGTTTCATACAATATGGTGTCTTTTTATTTGAGAAAAGATTTAACCTCTAGCCAGAAAGTAACTAGTGCAGCCATAACCAGGGTTGTTTGTATCATACATATCAAACAAAAGCCTCTATTACAACTACTGTGACTTATTTATAGTCAGATACCTTTCCACAATGTACATTACATTACATACTCATTTCAAATTAATAAGAAAAGCTCAACTTTCAGAAATAACTGAATTTTCTACAGCTATACCTAGTGAGTGTCTCAATTTATAATCAAACAATTGGTTATTTTTGGGAAATTAAAGGCAAAGAAAATTAAAGTGTCTTAAAATGTAATACTACTCAAAAACATAGTCAGTATGGGTCAATTATTTTGTGCCTTAAAATGTATATATTTGAATAAATAATTAAAAATATGCACTTTTTGTCTCGTATACTTTAATATTACATTTGATTCCAGTAAATATGTAACATTCTAAAATTTATAGAAGAAAATATTGTGTGTACCACAGTATAAGTATTCAGGCATATTGTGCTGTTTTTATGGTATCCTGCTTAAGCAAATTCACGTCTAACTGTTAATAAAGAAATTCGCAATAATAGACCAGAGCAAATATTCAGTTGTATTTTTAGGGGGGGTGGGGGGGGGGACTATTTAGGTAGAAATAGCAGACTGTTATATATTTGTAGACAGTTGTTACATATATTGTTATGAAACAATGTGACAGATGCAACCAGCTAATTGCATGTCATTTTCTCTAGAAGGGAAAGATGGACACAATTGAAGGTAAATAAATAAATAATTATTGCTAGGCTTCTACGATATAAAAAACAATTTGCAAAATAGAATCTGAGGCATACAAAGTCAAATGTATAAAAATGCAATGCGGAACTGAATAATGTTTGAGCTTAGATTTATTGTATTAGGGACTGTGCATAATTGGGTACAAATGGCATATTTTTATATTATTTTGGATGTTGCTATGTTAGATATTGGAGCCCATCATTTCCAGCACATCACCCATTCATATCAAGCAGACATGATATAACACTCACCCAGTCACAGATTCACAATGACAAGAGATTAACCAGGCCTCAGGTCAGACAATGTTGAGATATGGCATCAGGTCTAGGTCAGGCAATTTTGTATATGGACTGACACTCATTGATCACAGATTACCAAAGAAACCTGGAGATATGTACAAAGAGATTCAAAACTTATCATAATTAAGTTTTATCATAAAAATTATCATAATTCCAGATATTAAGACTATAGAGACATGTTTAGTAAAATAAATTCAAATACCCAATAATTGAATAAGGCCCTTTTCAATCTTTTAAAAGGCATTAAAAATTTTAATGTGAAACTAAATTTTGAATGTTGGCTTACATCTATAAAATAAGATAGATCACCACCAACTGAACAATTTATTCACTTTTATTCATATTAAGTGTATTCATATTAAATTCCAGTTTTTGGGGAGATATTTTTGCATTTTAAACATGCCATAACTTTTTGGGTGGTTATTTAAATAATTAAGATATACGAAAATAAATGCTAAAAGTTGCATCATATATTAATGATCAAGAGTGCCACCTATGAGAAGGTATTAATTTGCAGTGCCCTCTTGTGGTAATAAATTGTGCACTAAGTAGCCAACTGGAGGCCAAACTAAGGGAATTTAATGGTAGCCAGACGTCTGGCTACTTTCTGATGAGGATGGGCTGCATAGTTGCACAGCAGAATTTTTCTTGACCCTATACCAATGTGGGGCAAGGAAAGAGTTTTCGTGGTCTCACTACTATTCTTGTCGTAAATATTGAAACAGGAACATATACAAACAAAGCCATGATTGTGTAGCATTGAAAAGTTATTTCAGTCAGCTGAGTTGGGCAATGTTGTGTATATATACGGGTCAGTTTTGCTCTGTATATGCGGGTTGCATATAAAGAACAATGAAACTCTATTGATCCCTGTCCAAGAATTAATTTCACAAGAATAAATGTGTGCGTAGTAATAAAAAATAAAATCTTATTTTCCTTTCGTGTTATGTTTTGTAGATATATAGTATTCTTAATTATATTATTAAATAAGAGCGTATTTAAGAATAACGTGACAGACGTATGCTAGGGTTGTGGTAGCACTGTCAGTGTTCACCCGTGGCCGTGAGGCTGGTGAGAGAAGAGAGTAGTGTATATGCACTGTATGTATATGTATAGACAGATGTCTATTTGTATTATTCATATTTATATAATTAAATAAGAACGTATTAAGAAAACGTAAAGACAGACATGTGCTAGGGTCGTGGTAGCACTGTCAGTGTTCACCCGTGGCCGTGAGGTTGGTGAGAGATGAAATCACTGTGTCGTAAAGTAAACAACAGGTAAGTGGCAAGGTAGCCTCCTGTTGAATACGTAGTAGCAGAGATTTGTGTGGTTTTTCACCCATGTGCCAGAAGGCCAGTGAAAATAGCGTGGTTTTTTTCACCCGTGTGCCAGGAGGCCAGTGAAAATAGCATGGTTTTTTCACCCGTATGCCAGAGGGCCAGTGAAAATAAAGAGACCAGGGTATAAAAACTGTTTCAGACCAAAAGCACTCGACACTGGCAGAGCAGGATTGTCAGCTCGTGAACTCCGTGCCTTGATAAAGACAACAACTTGGGACCGGCCTTCGCAAGCAAAAGTCAATCCAAAACTGCCGTCAGAGCTTGCAAGAAGTCTGTTACAGATAGACCTAGGTGTAGAGAAGGTGTGTTTTAATAGATGAGCAGTGATAGACACAGGCTAGACCAAATATTATGTCAATAAAGACTGAATATTCGGAGCTTCACCAAAAAGCAGCCATCACCGCGCACGCATGCGCACACCTTCTAATACATTACAAGAAATGCTACATAAGCTATTTATTTCCTTATCATGGCCTGAAAATAACAAGCAAGGGCATGACATTATTTCAGTGTGCAAAGAACCTTTAATCATACAAAAAAACCTGAATATAAGCATGAAATAGGGTGAAATGTCAATGAGAGGTGGCCATTTCGAATTTATGCAAATTAGGTGATGTTCCACTAGGTTGATTTTGGTAGACTTTTTATATGTTCATCTGGATAACATTCTGAGACAAATAACACCAAAATGGTTTCTGTTCTAATTTGTTCTGGGTCATTTCATAATTTGACTGGACTATTAACTGATTTACTCTTTCGCTAATCTTTGTTTGGTAGGGTGTGTGAGACTGCTGTGGATGCAGCCAGCCCTACGATGTTTATCCGTTGCTGATGTATGTATTGCAGTGCCACCTGACTGTTCTTGCTGTTTCATTGATGAGTTCCCTGTAATTTGTGCTCAGTTCATTCGGGTTACAGACATGGTTTGATCTTTATTATAATGCCGTATAGAGCTTACTTGTATTGACCACACATTTTTTCTAACTTTGAGGTTCGATTTAAACCAAGAATTAATTCAAAAGCTTCACTATTATTTAATTGGACGAACATAACGCTTTAACCAAATTGTAAAGATGAATTAAATCAAGTTTGATCTGTAACCTGGGTAAATTCTATTTTTATTCATTCCACCCTTTATTATCTGGTGTTGACATTTATCCTCATGTGTTTTGAGTGTTCTTGTATGAACATATTGTGATGTACTAAATTTTGTTATACTACTCTGTTTTAGTTATGGATGGTTACTGGGTTTTTCAACCAATGCTTCGAACACTTGGAGTTGGACCTTACATATTTTATATTGGGTTCTTGTGCCTTCATCCGTCCATCCTTTTCGGATGCGACTACCTATAATTTACGATGAGTGTTTCTGTGGGATTCACCATTTCTGTTTTTCTAGTAAAATTTCATGACATATGACTCATTTTGTATGTGTTTCCCCTAAATTAACTTTCAATAATAATTGCTTCTATCAATGGAATATTTCTTACCACGTTGGCACCTCCTTGTTTTCCTGGTATTGTTATGATTTACTATTATATAAGTCTATTCTGTATTTATCTGTCGTAATTGGTTTAATACTAATACCCCATGCTTACTTGTTGTGAACTGATTGAACATTTCATTCCATTTCTTGCTGCTGTGAACAGCTTAACTAATGCATTCCGTATCTAACTGTTGTATAAGTGGTTACATTTTAATCTTTCCTAATTGTTGTAATTTAAATTGTTCCTGATTCATCAGATAATCATGCTTCCCCCACCTCATAAATTAACTGGATTTGTTAGAGCCTGTTACCTTAAGTCTTTGCGCCTCGTTAATGGTGTTCGATAAGCTCGCTGTTCATTTTGTAATATTTCGTAATATTTTGTAATATCTTGTTTCTGGTTAACATACAGGTTTACTTCATTTTCGATTTAACATTTTATCATTTTTACATTTAAATCATTCTATATTTTAAATCGATAAGCTGTCATTCAGTATACATTCCCCTAATGGTTGTAAAATGTTGTGATGTTTTCTTTAATCATTCCTTTGGTGTATTTTATTGTTGTGTTAAATTGTTGTGACTTGTTGTACAGGTTTTTCACCTATGTGCGTAGTTTTTATCTCGATGTACACTACGTCCATAGTACTTTGATTTTGTGAATTAGTTTCTGTACGTCTGGTCTAGGTTTGGCATTTGGCATTGGCAATTGGCAAAGTGAGAATTTTTCATATATAGTTATATACTCTTGTCTGAAACACGCGGACGTGTTTAGTCGAAGGGGGACCGAGTGTAGGATATAGATTACCTACCCAGAGTCTCTCAAGAATATATATAGACAATCATGGACAATCACGGCCTCTGGCAGAACATCATGTATAGATATTGTGTGCCGCGTGAAGTCAACAAGTGCAGGTTGATGCATAGCCTTAACCACCGGACCTAGAGATGACTCACCGGGCATGAGAGATCATGTGCAGGCAGACGAGCCCATGTGAAACCCCGTGTTGCAAAATGAAGCCACAAAAGGAAGCCACGCAGGCAAGACGAGTCCACGTGAAACTCAGTGTCGCAAAAGGAAGCCATGCAGGCAAACCCCACACACATGATGCTCAACGATCCTTTAAAAGGGCCCGCAACTGTTAGACGGCGGAGACCGGAGAGCAGAGAAGCAGCGTACACTTGCCTCAAAAGATCCACGACTCTCAGCATCGTGACCACATAGACTTTAGTGTTTTATGTATTCTCAGGACTCTATAAGTATCATGCAAGTATATGCCTCACTCATTGCCATGCCGGCCTAGCCAGACAAGGATTCACAGCACCGAATAAAAGGTAACTATTGTGCAGTGTATATCCTGTGTCTGCAGTCCTTATTACCTCACACCTCATATGGGTAGACAGGGTTGCTAGGTTCTGTGCCCCGCCTCACAGCCAGCGAGTAGAATAAAGTAGAGTAGCGATCCCCCGTCCACGTCCCCCAACGACGGATACTCACAAACCATGGGTAACAATAGGACTTTATAACCAATTTTTAGTATGGAGCTCTTGTTTACTTATGTCATTGGCATATTTATCAAGAACCACGTAACATCAAATGGTATTTAAAGTTTTTTAAACAATTTTTACAATTCATTTTTATTATATACATAACTGATTTTGTTAAAATCTATGATGTAAGGATTGTTTATATCTTATCTTGTTATACAGTATTATCTTGTCAAACCTTTATGTTTTTACCAATTTTAGGCACTAAATAACCTTAGTGGTTGATGTGTCTCTAAGCAACCATTCATTCTATTTATTCAGGACATCCCACTCACTAGACCGTGGTATATTGTAAGTTTCCATGTTCAACTTTGGGTGTTTACATATCGAATGACTTGGCCATTGCCATGCCCTGTGAACCTTATGAATGCTGTGAGAATTCATGGGGCTGTAACTCATTTAAATAGAATGGCCTGAACTGCAAGAATGACATTGCAAGATGCATAGATAGTGGGTTAAGAGTAAACTTTGAAGGAAATCAGAGTAAACCTTGAAGGAAATAAATACATGACTTCATTGTCTAGGTAATGGAAATTTTGAAAAAGATTGCTGGATTTCATATGATAAATATTTATTGTTTTTGAAACCAGAGACTTTAGGGGCAATTCTTTTGGAGGTAAAGTGGACCCATGGAATTTTTATAAGACGTTTTATGCAATAAAACTCCACTTCAAATTAGATATGTGTGTGCGGACTACATATAATGTGATGATATTTTTTTTTCAACTTCAGAAGCCACATTAGTCTCTACCTAAGAGTGTCATGCAGGTAGAGGAAAAACCAATTAAGGTTAGTAGGAATCACAATCAATAATCTCGAGACATGTCATATTGGGTTGGTCTTCATGGTGGTAGTTAGTGCAACTGAGCTTCAACGTTAATTAAGTCATTGAATTTATTTTAAAATCTGAAACTGCGACACTTGTTGAAATATTTCCTTAAGTCTGGCCCAAACACGAAGAAATATTAGTATGCTAAATCAAAAGGGTTTTGACAATATTTGAAAAGATTTGCTGAAAACATAAAAAGCCACAAAGGCACAGCTTTCCATACTTTTGGTTGGTGAACTCCTCAGTTTTGGAGATTGTTAAAATTGATCAAAAGTTTTGATGACAGGTTCAAAACTATTTATACATTATTTATTGCTTAAAAAGCATTGAAAATAGTGGGCCGAGCTTAAATTCAATAAGATTTTAGGCCCCCCTTTTCCAAGTGCGTTTTGTGAACTTAATAATTGCCCAATTAATTTTTTTGAAATATCAAAATAACTTAGAATTTTATACAGTATCAGAATACCATAAGATATCGTACTTGTTTTCGAAAGTAAATTTTCTTTATTTATTCATTATGTAATATTATGTGAATTAGGTCATGTGATAAATTTTTGAGAAATAATTGTGAATCCGGAAAATTTAAGGAAGTCGATTCTGAACATTGACAATCCTGGGTGGAAGTATTGAGGGTTATTTGTGCATGTGTGAGCTGAAGCAAGAAAAAATGTCTCACAGTTCATTCTTCTTTGCTTAATTATAGACTTACAACAAAAATCACACTGAGTCAGACGCATCTTTATCATATATTTCTTATATTTATTTTTATTATTTAGTGGCCTTGTGTTTTATGAACATGATGTTTTATAAATATGTGCTAAGAGTAAAACAGAAATGAAAACAGTAAGGGTCTAATTTATAACAGCCATTTTTTGCCAAATCCTCTGAGGAAACCTGTATGATGAGGACTAAGAGTTCAAAAATCAAATTATCATATATCATAGGCAAATCCATGCTTTGTTTTATCTTTATCTTAATGGTTCTGTCAAAATCAAACCAAAACTTCCATGTATGCTATGAAAATTATAAAAAAATGTGATATCAAAATCAATCAGATTTTATTTAAAGTTGCTGTAACAGATAATATCATTTCCCGGGCAATTTTTTACATACCTCAAAATTGGTTGGACATGTTCCACACAACACATCCCCATTCTTGTTTGTGAGAATATATATGTTACAAGCACAGAAATCAAATGTTTATCTCAAGCCATGTGGTTTCATCAGGCTGCCATCTATAACGGTCAGCCAGGCCTGCTGCTGCTGACCAGGGTATACCCCACACAGCTGCTGAGGGTAGCTATTTTTAGCATGTGGAGTGCAAGAATGTGACCCCGGTTAGGGGTAGGCATGATGGGAGGGCAACAAGGATCCATGTGACAGACCTCCTTCACCCATGTGTTTTTCCATGTTTATGTATGTTGTAATTCTGAAGGTAAACTCTGGTATCATTCTTGGCTTTATTTTTTTCTGCCTTGGTTTGATATAACTTCTTTCTTCCCATTTTAAAATGAAACACATGTGTATTGTTTACTTGGCCATGCAATCAAAACATCCTGTGACGCATGCCCTGTTAGCCCCAGCACCAGCAGGAGCCTGGCAGCTGAGGTGATGACATCACTAGGATTCCCCATGAGGAAATTTGAAATTTTGAACCCATGGGACTGATATTTTTTCCAGCTCTCCTATTGAATCTTTCTTCAAAAACTTAATATTGACCCATCAAAACCAAAAAGTGATGTGGTTGATGTGTTTACACATGGATTACATTTCTAAATGGTTGGAAAATAACTTTTGTCAAATTTTACATCATATTATCTGTTACAGCAACTTTAATATGATTGCAAAATTCAGACAGTGAAAAGCAGTTCTTGATATAGTCACCACCGGATTTTAGTTCAAATTTTCTTCATAGATGGCACTACTGATCCATGCAGTGGTGATCTGATATAATTTTAAAAAAGAAATCCTCGCTTACTCCTAACATAGCTAATAATTCACCAAATCTGGTGAAACCATTTTAATTTACTATGTTATATTGATAAAGTCGCAACATTTTTTTCTGAGGAGGTTATTTTTTTCTTACAAATCTAGTAAGGGAGGGATGTATGAAATAATAAAAACAAACGGAGGTATGTTTCAACTGTGGGATTATGTAAAAAATCAGGTTTTTGTCACTAAGTATGTGTATGCTTTTGACTGAAAGCTCAAGACATGTGGGGATGTTTTAAAAAGAGTCAAATAGTTTGATTGTTACATCAACTTATCAACTTTTGTAGGGAAGGTGCAGATTTAATGATAATTTATTCTACAAAAGATAATATTTTTTTTGCCATGACGTAATGCTGTGCCTGTACACCTTTGTTTGTTTCTCATCGGCCTGCAACTGGCTCATATTGTATCACTAAATTAGGTTGGATCTAAATAGGATGCCTCATTTAATAAATTCAGCCCTTAAACAGATTCAAGGAGAAATGTTAAATAACAGCATATTTACATTTCGAATAGTTCAAATAACAAAAATTAAATTTCCATTAGGAAAATGAATGTCTGTAAAAAACATTTTAACCATGTCTGCGTCATCTTTGGTATGTCAGCAGTATCGTAAAAATCATTTTTTTCTCTATGGTTAGATCAAGTAAATAAGGAAGGGGTCAATCTAAAACAGAAAAAAGACAAGAAGCAACCAAACTTTAAATGTAAAATGTCTTTGTTTCTAAAGCTACACTTTAGGGTTTTCAGATAGAAGTGACATTATTGGCAGCAATGGACGCCCCTAGATTTGATTCAACCTTTGTATACAATCCCTACACACGTGGTGGATCAGGCTTCTATGCGGATAATGCTGACACCAATTATGAAATTCTGCGTCAACTCTCACCAATTGTTATGAAGGCATTGGGTGATTAATTAAAATTGCAGTTTCTTCACCAATTCAAGAGTTTGCAATGTTCTTTGCATTTATAATATCAAATCCTATTGATTATACACATACTTGAATCAATGTTCGATTTGTATCTATCATTTCAAAACATGTTTGTGAAGATTTTCAGAAGAAAGCACCTTCTATTGAGACAAACAGCTTGTACTGTAAATATTATTCTAAATATGCTTTCGTTGTTGAACATAAGAAATATGGTAACATTGAATTAGGTCCATTATGAAATTGTTATATATTAAATAAATTGTTGATCTGAATGACTGTAAATATTTTAAAAAAGATTCATCAACAAAACTTATATAGAATATTTCAATAAGAGAAGTAATTTTGATACCCTGTGATCAGATGTTGATATTTTACAATAAGGTAATGAATACTGCACAAACACTATTAATTCAACTGACATACTGACATACTATAATTACAGATGCGACCACCAAAAATAACATACAGTTGTTCAGGATTTGTGATTATGGAACATCGGATGGTGGAGTATCAATGCCTCTCATGAAAAAAATAATTGGTTAGAAATTCTGATTATTCTCACTAACACATTTTGATTAAAACATTGAAGTGACTGAAATGATAATACTTATGAGGTTCTTCTTTTCTTGTGATTTTTTTTCTCAATAGAACAAATTCTTCATTAACCAGAAATGTATGTGCCTGTGCAATATGAAAACGATCCGAACAATCCCTGGCACTTTATTGCCTTAACAAGATTATGGCAACAGAATTCGTCCATGATCTTACTCACAAACTAACAAACTTTGTCAAGGCAGGGTACAAAAATATGGACTGAGCGTAATATTCTACACAATTTATATGAAATGGTACAACATGACAATTTGATAACAAGACATGACAATTTGAATAACAAGACGTTCAATTAAAATGGAATGGTCAGTACTTTTTGTCCCACTTAAAACATCTATACAAGTCTAAGAAAACAGTTTCCTTACTGTTGATTAGTGTTCATTTCAAATACTGTCATGTGCCCTTCTTTAAAAGACTTTCCAGAATTCAGTCAGAGATTTTATTTCAAGTCAGATGAATATTTTTTTTTTCAGTTCTGTGATTTTCCAGAAATGAATGTCTGTACACTATATACTGCACTTGAAATGTAAAGTGTGAAGTGCCCAGCTGACAATTTTAGGATTTTGTCTATATTGTGTTTGGGTGCTTAGCATGGAGCATCTGAGACATTCTGTGAACATGTAATAGTACAACATTGTGAGCATATGTGCACGTGAGCATATTGCAAACTGACATCTGTGAACTGATATTATGGTGAGCATGTTGTTGTAAGACATTGTGAAATTGTGCTAAGCATGTTGCTAGTGCACTTTTCTGGTACATATACATTCAACTGAGAAAATATTCAGCTATCTTCTGCCAAATCTAGTTACTCAGTTGGGACTGTCCCTTCTGGATCTATTCTAGCATATGAACTGGCATGTTATGCTGATTTGTTGCCAATGTCTGAAATTATATGAATATATATTGCACTTGATAATAACATTAAACTTGTATTGAAAAATCATTTATTTATTTATATGTATGAAAAATTACTCTCTTCATTCATTAACAATCACTGCCCGAAAAATAAGATTTACAAAAATAAACATGTATTGTTTTTCAATTGTAAAGACCAATGAAGATCTTTCAGCTAATAAACAATTTTGTAAATACCATTTACTTATTTACAATGCTTAAATATGTTGTATTTTACCAAATATATCAAATTGCACATATCAGTTCATGAACAATGTTGTAAAGATTGTTGAATGTCTTTACAATATTGTATTTATGTTGTTAATATCAGTATATATTCATATCACCTTTAATCAATATTATGGTTAATTGTATTTTTCAACTTGGACATTTTGATCATATATTCGTATATGTAAATGAGAATAGGGATTTTTTTTATACATATTACATAAAGAGCTTCACATGAAAGAACAAACAAATATGTAAAATTACTTCTATGATTAGTAGCTATTGGAATTGCATATCTGCACATATGCATACAACATTGGAAAATGTGCATTTGAGGACTTTATTTGAGGCCTTAAAAATTGATGAATTACTACATCAGGATATTATATATTGCATTGTAAGTGACAATATATCTCTATTTGCATGTTCCTCAGGTGGTTCAGATACTGTTAGGACTTTTCAGAGTGAAAATATGTTCACTACAAGCCAAGATATTAGCAAATCTTGGATGGGAAGTGACAAGAATGGTATAAAACATTAAAATCGCGCCTGCCGTTTTTTTAGACCTTTTTGGTACTATTTATCATAAAGATCTCTTAGATATCTATATTTCCATGATTCTGAGGTTGTTTAGATACTGTTAGGACTTTTCAGAGTGAAAATATGTTCACTACAAGCCAAGATATTAGCAAATCTTGCATGGGAAGTGACAAGAAAGGTATAAAACATTAAAATCGCGCCTGCCGTTTTTTACACCTTTATGGTACTATTCAACATTCAAATCTCTTAGATATCTCTAAATCGATGTTCATGAGGTTGTCTAGATAATGTTTGGTCTTTTCAGAGTGAAAATATATTCACTACAAGCCAAGATATTAGCAAATCTTGGATGGGAAGTGACAAGAAATGTATAAAACATAAAAATCGCGCCTGCTGTTTTTTACACCTTTATGGTACTATTTAACATTCAGATCTCTTAGATATCTATATTTCCATGATCCTTAGGTTGTTTAGATACTGTTAGACCTTTTCAGAGTGAAAATATGTTCACTACAAGCCAAGATATCAGCCAATGTTGGTTTGTAAGTTACATTGGGGAAGAGATCCATTTCTTGATAATTCTTGACAAATTCTGGTTGACATTTCTATTTGCTGAGTTATAAATTAGATACTGATAGAAATTCAGTTGGTGTTTGATAAGGGAGATGATTGAAAAGATCAAACCATCAAGGTCAAATATAATATATAACATACATTGTCTTTTGTTTTGTTTCAGAGGTGCTAGTTTTCAGACAGGGTCAATGACAAGTCCACATACAGTTCTCACAAGGACCTTGATTTGAATGGTTATATATTATTCAATGACAACCATACATTACACAACCTTTCCCTTTGTTTTGTTTCATATCTACTTATTTTGATGCAAGGTCATTGACAAGAAACATACTTTGATGTACAGTTTGTTTTGTTTCAGGATTGCTGGTTTCAAATAAAGGTCAATGACCTTCCTACAGTTTATGCAATGTTCGTACAAGGACTCAGATTAAAAGGTTCACATATATCAAGGATTGATATACATTGCATTTTGTCTTCTTCCAGGACTGCTTGTTTTGATGCAAGGTCAATGACCTTTTTCTGTTTTGTGCACTGTTCTATCAAGGGCCTTAATCGAGAGAGTCACAAATGATTCAATATCTTATAAACTGTCATTTTGTTCCACCTTTTTTATTCTATTTTTTTTTACATGAAAGGTCAATGACCTATCACTATTCTTTGCACTTACAAAGACCTTGATTAATAAGGTCTTATAAAATTCAATGATACCAACTACTGAAAAAGGTCCTTGATTGAAAAGATGACACACAATTCAATAATATGATGTGCCTTGTCCTGTTTCACTATTGATTGTTCCCATGTTAGGGCATTGACCTTTTTCATGTAAATAAACTTTTGCTGTTTGTGCATTATTATAATAAGGGCCCTGGTTGAAAAGGTCACAACCTATCCAAGGATAAATATCTTGATTTTAATTATGTTTCAGGGCTGCAAGTAATGATACAGCTCTAACAAGGGACTTGATTGAGAAGGTCACATATTGTTTCAGGATATTTATGTTTTGTAGTAAGGCTCCTTGTTTCCTTTCAAGGACAATGAACCTGTATTTTAGAAAACTTTTGTGCAGAAATGGTCAATGACCTTTTTGCCATTTTTGGAAATGTCTTTCAAATGTGTATGTTATTCTTATTTCTATAAATTATTTTCATTTCAGACAGATTGCTTCAGCAATTTTATTTCAATGACCTTTTTAATTGTTATTTTCCTAACAATGGCCATCAGTGCAAAAATCCAAATGCCCTTTATTATCAATTATCCAAATGCCCTGAGGTATAACCTTCAAATAAAGATCTCTCTTGTAAATATGCTGTCTTCATATATAAGCATCTTAGCTAAATATTGTAAATGTCAAAATAATACATTTAAGCATATTTTGTGTCCAAGTAAAGATCATATTTGACAAGCTTTTCACATGCATCTTGTTCATCTTTACATGCATATAGTATCTTGTATTTGTCTTGTTTATTTGAAATTTAACATCTTTTCTGATTTTGTAAAGATCAAGTAAAGATCATATTTGACAAGCTTTTCACATGCATCTTGTTCATCTTTACAAGCATATAGTATCTTGTATTTGTCTTGTTTATTTGAAATTTAACATCTTTTCTGATTTTGTAAAGGCTTGCAAATTCCGGTCTTTACTGTCTTTGATGCATACATTAAAGGTCTTGTAAATTGCCAATTTACAGTTTGTAAATATGTCTGAAAGGTCATGTTAATTTCAAATTTACTTCAACAATATATACATATTGGCCTCTTGTAAATCTAATTTTTCACGCAGTGAATGTGCTGACATTGTGTTAACGAGGAAAAACAATATTGTTATCAGGTCAGTCCACAATGTTACATACTTAGCACATTGAAAAAAACATGGAAAGACAAGACATTTGGTGTTTTGTGATTTGTGAAATATGTATTCTGTGATTTGGAAATTCGCTCCTGTGACCTTGAAAATATCACCATATGTTACATTGATAACTCCTCCAAGCTAACTCTAGTTTAATCACATATGGCAAGTTACATGGATAGTGCTTTACGAGCAGTCAATAGTCAAATGAGCATAATCGATAAAGTGACAATTTTGCTGGTCTTGATCTTGACCTTGACCCAAAGTGAATAAAACGTCACCCTAGCTATTAATCTTTATATATACCTTAAATATCCATAATATCAAGTTCTAGATCAGATAAAAAGTAATCTTGAAGAAAATATATTATTCACAATCGAAGTTCCTCTTGTTGTGTTGGTCAGGGCCTTGATCTTGCTCCAAGGTCACAAAGGTGCAATCAAATAAGCTACCCTTGGAAATTTACCAATAATTCACATCATGTAAAAATCTTATCATCTCTGATTTGTAAAGGATTAGATTCTCAATATTTTGGAAGTTGTAACCTATATGGCCTATTAAAAGGTCAATGTGACCTAGTTGCATAAATTATTCTAAAAATCATGATCAAATATACTGTGCAAGATAAATATAGTGGAAATAAATGTTATTTGTAGTGTTTTGCAAAAATATTATAATTGTTCAGGCCTCTCATAGGTAGATCACAACTATCAATTATATCAATATTGCACATTATCATGTTGTAGTATCTAGTCCAATCGTAATTGAATGATGAAGAAAACAAAATGCAGCAGCGGACACAGTGACAGACGCAGTGGAAACAGTACATGACTTAAATACAATGCAAATGCTCATGATTGTATACCATCTGAGAGTGGTATTTCCTAAAATCAATACTTTGTGATATAAAATTTGCATGAAATGACAAAAATGTAAAGTAAATTTCACATTAGTGCTATGAAGTGCCAAATTGTACACTTAACACAAATATTATATATTTTACAATAACTTCTTTGACAGAAATTTCATGATCACATAATTTTGCTAAAATGTGATAAATTATCGATTGAAAAAGGGTTCTCAAGATAACTGGTTGAATTGTTGGCATTTGAATTGATCTAAATGAAATCATGTGGTTAATGGAAATGAATCAATTACCAGAATGATCAGCACACAATGTACTTCCCGATAGAAATACAACGATTAGCATAAAATGCTATCGTGAGGACTATGTATGTTTAGCTGCAGGTTGTCAGAGAATGGAAGTCCTCAGCCCCTCTCTGTCTGTCCTGTACACAAATATTAACCTATATGGAAGTAGTGATGGTGCTGGCAGCACATGTTCCTCTCTGGCTAGGTCTGGTTGTCTAGATCAGATTGGTAGGCAGGGTTAATCCAAGGTGGCAACCAAGCTTTAACACAAAGTTATCTCTCTGTCCCATCTCTCTGTTGTCTGTGGATTACATATTTTACCTTGTCACCTCTTGGTTTATTTTAAGATGTGATACAAAGGTGCAAAAGAACTCTTTAGTACACTGCATGGACACCGTGACATAGAGAGTGAGTGGATTGTATCAAGTGTTAGAGTGGCCCTATCCGACTCACCGACTCACCGACTCACCGAAGCGCCGCTCCTCGTACTAGGTAGGGGGGGCGGCAGCAGGGGCAGGCGAGCCAGGTACTGACTCCTTATTAGCCCCGTATATCCTATCGTACCGCCTCTTGAATGACGAGACGGTCTCAGCCTGCACTACATGGGGGGGTAGGGCATTCCAGGTGGTTATGGTCCGCTGTGTGAAGAAGTGCTTCCTGCAGTTTAGGCGGCAGTGGTGCTTCCTCAGCTTCAGGTGGTGTCCTCTGGTGGTCGACTCGGGCACCAGCTCAAAGAGCCGGTCACTGGGGATATCCTCTATTCCCGTCAGGATCTTATAGACCTGAATCATATCTCCTCTATGTCTCCGCTCCTCCAGTGTTGTCAGACCAAATACCCGGAGTCTATCCTCGTAAGCAGTATCACGCAGGGTAGGTACCAGCTTGGTCGCCCGCCTTTGAACCTTCTCCATTAGATTTATATCCTTCTTCAGCTGCGGGGACCAAGCCTGGATGGCGAACTCCAGGTGCAGTCTGACCAACCCAAGGTATAGACCTCTGACACATTCCACTGATCTGTAAGTGAAGCTCCTTCTGATCATGCCTAGTGTCTGGTTAGCTCTCTTCACCGCCGCCACACACTGTTTACTCGGCTTTAGTGAGGAGTCAAGGATTACGCCCAGGTCTTTCTCTTCTTCCACAGTCTGCAGCAATTGACCATTCATATGGTACTCCACTCTTGGGTTTTTATGGCCCAGGTGCATCACTTTGCACTTCCCAATATTAAATAGCATATTCCAATCACTAGACCAGTTTGCGAGGTTGTGCAGGTCCTGCTGTAGTCGTGCTGCATCCTAGAATGTCTGCACAGCTCTGAACAATTTGGTATCGTCCGCAAATTTCAGAACAATGGACTCCACAACTGAGTCAATATCATTGACAAAAAGCAAAAACAATGTCGGTCCCAGTACAGATCCCTGGGGGACCCCACTGGTGACTGGCAGCCACGCTGACTTGGCTCCATTGACCACCACACGTTGACGTCGGTCACTCAGCCAATTTTGGATCCAATTGAAAACATGACCATCAATACCATGGGCTTTTACCTTGGACATCAACCTGAGGTGTGGCACCTTATCAAATGCTTTTTGGAAGTCTAAGAAAATTATGTCAACTGGCAGGCCTGCGTCAATGTATTCTGTGACCTTCTCTAGGAATTGAAGCAGGTTTGTGAGGCATGATCTTTTCCTGAGAAATCCATGCTGGGATGGTTTGATCAACTTGTGTGTACTTAGGTGGTCAACAAGGGCATCCCGGATGATTGACTCCATTAGTTTACATATCTGTGAGGTTAAGCTTACAGGTCTGTAATTAGCAGGGTCACTCTTTGTCCCCTTCTTAAAAATTGGCGTGACATTAGCGTCTTTCCAGTCCGGGGGCACAAAGTTCTCTCTTAGTGATCTCTGGAAAATACTGCTCAGCGGCTGGGCTAGGATATCTACAGACTCCTTCAGTATACGTGGGCTCACCCCGTCTGGTCCTGGAGCTTTATCAGGTTTCATGTTATTGATCTTCTTTGTGATCATCTCCGGAGTGAACCATACTTCCCTCAGTTTATCCTGTTCCTCACCAGTGAACATTAGCTCTGGGTCAGGGAGGTTGTCACCTGTCTCATCAGTGAATACTGAGGCAAAATACTTGTTAAAAACATCAGCTACCACCCCGTCGTCAGTGATAACTTCTCCCAGCTCATCACGCAAAGGTCCAACTGAGTCTTTTGTCTTAGCCTTGGTTCTCACATACCTGTGAATTGATTTGGGGTCCTTTTTACTGTTTTGGGCAAGTTTCTTCTCAAATACTTTCTTTGCTTTCTTGGTTTCTGAGGTCAGTTTTCTCGTCCACTTCTTGTGTGCCATCAAGTCACTGTACTCCTGTGACTCCTGATACTTTTTCCAAAGTTTCCTCTTCTTTCTAACTGTTCTTATTGCATGTCTGTTCATGTATAAAGGTCTGTTTCTCCTCCTCCTCAGTTTCATAGGGATACATTTGGCCACTGCATTCTGCAGAGTGTCACAGAATTGGGTCCAGACCTCCTCCATGGGCTTATCATCAGTTATATCAGACCAATTTATGCTGCTCAAGGATTGTCTTAGCATTTCAAAGTCAGCTCTCTTGTAATCTGGGACCCACTCCGTGGAGTCCTTGATCACGGTTTTGACACATAATTCAAATTCAACGATATCATGATCACTAGCACCAAGTTTACCCAGTGACCGGACTCCATCCACCATGGCTGGCTCAGTGGTAAGGACAAGATCTAACGTGTTGTTGCCTCTAGTAGGGATAGTCACATGCTGGGTCAGGTACTTGTTTTGGGTAAAATCCAGGAATGTTTGGCCATCAGCATCAGAGTCAAGATCATCCCATGAAATACCGGGGTAATTAAAGTCTCCAAATAGTACAACCGGGCATTTATAAATGAGAGCTCGCTCTAGTAGTGAGAACATCTTTGTATTGTTTGCTTCATCACTATTGGGTGATCTGTATATTAATCCTACAAGTCCCTTAGACTTAGTACCAGTTTTCAAGTCCGCCCATACAGAGTTTGTGAAATCGTTCTGTGACAAGTCTACATTCTCAGGTGCTATTAGGTCCTCCCTGAAGTATAAAAGTACTCCCCCTCCGTGTCCGTCCACAGTATCCTTCCTGTCCTGTCTGATGGGGCGACTATAACCGTCTAACTTGAGGAATGCATCTCCAACTGTGTTGTTAGTCCAGGCTTCAGTGATAGCAACCATGTCAGGAGTTCTCTCATACACAATCAGTTTAAGTTCCTCCATTTTATTTTTTATACTCTGGGCATTTGTGAACAACACTCTCAAGCCATTTTCCTTAGGTCTGTGGTCAGAGTTATCAGAGTCAGTGGTGGAATGATTTGATAGATCATCATTTGTGTCATTGTCAAGGTCTGTGCTAACGTCCAGACTAGACTGTGAATAGCTGGTGCTAGAATTTAAACTTTGGCTGCTTGTTGAATTCCCAGATTCAACAGAATCTACATATTCATAGGAAACATTAACAATGCTGTCACGATCAGAGTCACTGTCTCTAGCAATCTCAATAATTGAATGGTTTGTCGTAACCTGGGTGCTGTCCTGTGTTACCTCCACCGGTGGCCGAAGAACAGTGTGTGTGCTGCATGCTGTGTCAGGTTCGACTGGGCTATGTACAAGATGATAAGTGAGTTGGCAGTTATTTACTCTCCCTTTTTTGCCGGCTGGGGCTCAGCTTGAGGGGCCGCTGCGGCTCCCTCTTCTGCGGAACCACCTTCTCCTGCTGTTTCATCACCCACCAGTATAACAGATTTGTCTACCTCATCATGTTGGCTTTTGGGAGTAGTCCTTGTGATTATTTTGCCTCCACGGATGATGAGGTTTGTCTCACCTTTCTCCCTCCTGACTTTGAGCTCCTTTCTCAGTTTCATCTCAGTATCCCTCTGTGCTCTAGTCAAGTCAGGAGAGATGTAAATGTTTTTCAGGGTATCAGATTCAGCATTCATCAGACTTTTGGCTTTTTTCAGAATATCATACTTGGTGTTTCTGTTTTTCAGTGTGATTCTCAGAGGCCTCACTCTACCACTGGCATCATCACCCCTTACCCTTCCTATTCTTGTTTTCTCAGTTATCTCCACATTTTGGATGTCAATATGATTCCAAATACTATCCAGCACTGAACATTCATTTTCATCTTCCTTCACATTTTTGACTATCAGATTGTTCTTTCTTTTATCCCTCTCCATCATTTCTCTAACTAGATCATCTTGATTTGGCATGGGTGGGTGTGGGGTGGTGCTCTGGGCTTGCAGGTCTACTGGTTTGTCATCTGCCTTTGCACCCTTACTTTTTAATTCAGTAATATCCTTCTCCATTTGATCCTGTTTCATGTGCATTTCTCTCACTGATTTAAGAATATCCAGGGCAAATACGTTGCATTTGTCACAGTACCAATGGAATTTGTTGTGTTTATTGATAAAGTTGTACTCAGTTTTGGTAATATTGGCACAATCAGTGTGGAACCAGGAATTACACACTTCACATTGTATTGCCTGATCAGCAGGAACAGGCTCTCCACAAGTATTACAGTCAGGCTCACCGTTCTGTGCTGTCTTTACCACATTACTGGCACTGGCTTTAGCAGAAGTTGATTCCTTCCTACCACCTTTGGCTTTGTTCTTCTCCCCCATGTTTGTGCTTCCAAGATGGCTGCCGCCGGTAAGGCTGTCCACTTCAAGTTGATTTTCTGGCTTTGAAGCACCTTCTTTGGCTGATCCTTCTTCTGTGCAGCTGCTATGGCATCTTATCCAGATGTCTACACTAAATTCTACCTAAACTAGCTACGACTAACTACAAATATTTGCACTTTTTGTGGTGCTGTCAACCTACGCCATCTTGCCTGTCCGGTTAGTTTCGCAGGTCCAGGTCAGGTTAACTTAAATTGTTAAAAAATGGAGGCATATTATTTCGGAGCTTATATAATATAATTACAATATCCTAATGATTATCACAATGACAATCAAGCTAGTGAGCTCCCTATATCATAAGTCCATGCAGGCTGTATGGGGGGAAGAATATTACATGATTCCAGACTAGAGAGTGTGGAGGTCGAGACAATTCTTACACTAGGAAGTGAATGAGAATAAAACAAAAGAGACTGTCTGACAGAGTCAAGATAAAAATCAATCTCACGACAAATAACCTGTAAAATAAGCCACATACGGTTTTATAAAACACAAATGTTGATCTGATCAATATGTAAGATATTTTAAATGGTATAAATGGCATCTAAATGGATACAAATAGATCAATTAAAGTTGTTGTACTTTCAAATTATTTTACATTTGTATCGTAGACACCATTTTCAAGGTAATAATCAATAGGTTGGAAACTAAACTTAACATAGAGTTACATGATATTATATAGTTGCCATATTATAACTAGGCCAGTTGAGTATTGCTTTGGACCCATTAATGAGCTAATATACTCATATATACTTATTGAGTTCACTCATAATCTAAATCAGTACCTTTATAGGGAGTAATTTATCTATAAGAGTGGGTCAAATATGGCCACAGATAAGGTTAGAAATGTATCATTTCGCGCCCATGAGCCCGTTACTAAGTATATATTTCAGATTTGTCAGCTTTTCATAAAACCTAACAATATAGAAATGTTTATGGAAATCTATTTTTGACCATGTTTGCTTTTTTATTCATGGAGCTGCTAGTAAACAATCAATCATTTTCATTCTTAGACTTCATCAAAACGAAATTGTCTGAAGAAATAGAGATACAAATAATCTATGAAGATCAACCAGTGAATGATTTTAAGTCTCTTTTTCAGAGACTTCACGGTGAGGAACTGCATTTGATATTATAGCATCATGTATCAAATGTTTTTCTGAAAGAGTGGATAGATGTAATAACCTCTAAGGTGGATGTAATAAACTCTAAGTTTGATGTAAACTCTAAGGTGGATTTAATAACCACTTAAGTGGATGTAATTACAAAAGCATAGTTCGAGTTTACAGAACAACTTAATGATTGTATTTGTAAAATTTGGATTGAATGTTATAAATACATTTTTGCTCATATTCCAATAAAATATAGTACATTATATCTTTACTCTGCATTATACAGATAGTATTTCTATGATGATAGAGAAGTCCTGCTATGGAGGGTATATATCTTGTGTATGTTATCAATCTCTAGGGGTATCCATATTAAATAAGATGAAAAAGTATATAATTTATTCACTTCTATGTATATTTGTATTTCAGGTTCATCATCCTACCTTGCTGGTTCTCCAGGAGTATATGTCTCAGCAGTGGGTACTGGTTTTTATGATCAGTGTGTACCTAATAATTCAATTCACTTTGGACTGTCCACCACAGCAATGCATTGGATGAGCAAGCGGTAGTAATTTGAATTGGACAAAACCATACTTCATTTCATGGCATGATTAATTTATTAAAAACAGTTGTGACTTCAGATCTGTTACTTATAAATTTTTTTTCAACTTATTAGTCAATTTATATTGAAGTTTGTTTAAAGGATGAACCATCATATTCCTAACTCTATTGAACTATGTATTTTCAATTATTTATCATATTTGACAAAAAAACAGCACCTCATACTTTCATATTATTGCAGTCCTTGCAAACTCACAGGCACTTTGATTCATAGACTAGCCACAGTGGAAGAAGAACAAATAAAATGGAGTGAGCAAGGAGCTAAGGACTGGGAAACTATTCTTCTGCATCGTGTCAAGGAGCTTGCACCTGGTAAAATCAATAAAATCTATTTAGAGACGATAGGACATCCGACTAACAAAGCATGATACATTTGTTTGTCTGGGGTTTTACATCACTTTCAACATTATTTCAGTCATTTCGTGATGAGACCTACTTGTAGCAGATATAGTGCTGCCTCACTGAATTGCCATGTCGCAGGTCCATGACATGACAACCCTCCCGGTCACAGATTTACAAGGACAACGGGTTAACCCTTTGGCACGGGCCTCAGGTCATGTGTGAAATTGTACCATGAATTCAATCTCGGCATGGCTGTGGATCAAACCCACAACCTTAAAATCACCACAGAGGAACTTGTGCTAATAAGCTGGCACTCTAACCGACTGCTCTAACCAACTGCCATGGCCCGTGGCCCCAGCATGATACAAGTCACCACACACTTTTATCACCTATTTCAAACTATTAAAGGGATTAAGTACTGATTTTGAAAAAAACCTTTAAAATTCACATATTGGCGACAAATGTATTTGTGTTTCATATCTATAAATTTTTTGAAAAATGCATCCCAATCATTGTCTGTAAAACCTATTTGGACATGAACCTAATATATAGGCCCCTAATGAAAGCACACTTTCTTGGCATCATTTTTATGTGGAGTGTCATCATAGAGGCACTGAAAGGTAAAATGACGTCATAAGAGCATTGCAATATGCTTATGACGTCATGAAATGTATTGTCTTTTGAATAGTACCAATATGACGCCAAACAGTTCTACCCTACTTTGAGCCTCAATTGAGGTCAAATAAAGTTCACGCTACCCATGTTTACCCGTCACGTGCAGCCATGGGCTGAGAAAATCTTATTCAGACTGTGCAACTTTTATGTCTTGTAGCAACTTTTCTTGTTGCTCGATGTCAGACTTTAATACGTCATGGTGTTTATATGTATATATACTGTTACAGAACCAAGAAAACGTGTACCTTAATACCATTAAGTGAATGGTGGCTCTTCAATACATTGACACAATTTTGAACTTAAAACCTGTCACACAAGGACATTTATATTCTGAAGGACTGCCTTATAATTGAATGCAATAAATATATTTTAACAATGATGAGATACAAGTAACAGAGTGGGATGAAGCTGTAAATAACTGAATGTGTTTTCTGTCAAACCTGATGACAGTCAAACACCTCATGCTTGACCATGTTTAATCCTTTTTAAGGCGGAGTAATGATGTGGACTTCTTTGCGCCGTTTACCATTTATGTGAGACACAACATCCACTCTCTGATTTAGGGCTTCATAAAGTGTGATACTTATTCTCAATTTAAGTGGAACTTGCCAGTCTTTCAGCTTCATAAATTGTACTGTTGTTTGCTATTGCAATGCCATTGCTTATTGTATTTTACAATATCATTCATCTACATTAACAATAAGATAGACATAAGACATACCATAATGCCACAAAATGACCTTATTGTGTCAATGTGCCATTAAAGATTCATTCATTCATTCTTTTTTTTTAAAAGAGAAAACAATTTCAAGAATATGTTTTGGAGATCACCTTGGGAAATCATATATTTCACATTATTTGAAGTTCACCAATTTCCTGCATGGTACATTTTGGGAATGTTAGGTTTTGCCTAAGTATAATTTCCTTTCAGAACCATGACCATTCCTTTGAAGCAATGTAGATTTTCCTCCTTCATGGAGTGAAGCCACTATCATACCTATTACCAAACATGGCAAAGACTCGTCAGATTCAAATAATTATCTTCCCATTGCGTTAACAAGTTGTATTTGTATAACGATGGAACAAATGATTAATGAGCGTTTAGTTTGGTTTTTAGAAACTGCGGCTTATATTTCAGTTGCACAGAGTGGCTTTAGAAAAACTCGAAGTACTATTGACCATTTGGTACATTTAGAAACATTTATACGAGAGGGTTTTATAAAAGGCGAGCATGTGGTTAGTATATTTTTTTATTTAGAAAAAGCATACGACACCACATGGAAATATGGGATAATGCACCTTGGCCAAACTCGAATCCCTGTTGTCGAAGAAACCAAGTTTCTTGGACTTATATTTAATAGGAAACTATCTTTTATCCCTCATATTAAATATGTAAAAAAGAAATGCCAGAAGGCATTAGATTTATTACGGGTTCTTGCTCATACCGATTGGGGAGGGGATCGTAATGTTTTATTGCAATTGTACAGAGCATTGGTTATGGGTGTATGGTATATGGATCAGAACGTCCATCTTATATTAAAATGCTTGATCCTATACAAAATCAAGGTCTAAGATTATCAGTACATCACCTGCAGATAGCTTGGCAGTTGAGGCAGATGAACTGCCTCTTGATTTAAGAAGAGAAAAGCTTGCCCTTCAGTATGCTGCAAAAATTGCTGCTTGTCCAGACAATCCTGCACATGATGCTATATTCTATCCAAATTATGTTGATCTTTTTGAAAATAAACCAAAACACCTCCATCAACCTATGAAACTTTAAATATTAATGTAGCGATGTCAGAATTAAAGAAATACTCAACCGATCCATCTCTTTATATAAATAGATACAAAGAAATAAAATCTGTTTTCACTGGATATCAGTGTATTTACACTGATGGATCCTTTGATGATGACAAGGCTGCTGCAGCTGCTGTTAAGGGCAATCATATTTATTTGGATTGTCTGCCAAATAAATCGTCTATTTATTCTGCAGAACTTCATGCTTTATACCTAGCTTTAGATCATGTGGAGACTTCTCCACATCCAAACTTTTTGATATTTTCTGATTCATTGTCTTCTTTCCAAGCAAAAATCCCTTTATTTACAATATCCTTGAACGGCATCACAAACTCTGTACTGAGGAGAATAAAGAAATTCGTTTTTATTTGATTCCCAGTCATATTCGAATATTTGGAAATGAGGCTGCTGACCAAGCTGCCAAAGCAGCATTGGATAAGCGCCCAAAAAATATGCTTATACCTTATACAGAGTTTAAGTAATATATTATTGTTTTTTCACGTTCTAAATGGCAATTGTGATGGAAGGAAGCTATTTTTAATAGACTACATGAAATTAAGCCTGTTCTAGGTAAAACATAAGTGCTTATAGAATTAACCGAAGAGAAGAGTCTGAGTTAACGCCTATAAGAATTGGACATAGTCATTTGACTCATTGCTATCTTCTTGAAGGCGAAAATCAGCCTCAGTGTATTGTATGTCAAAGACCTATGACTGTTAAACATATTTTCATTGATATATCGATTTTGATATAATTAGGACTTAGGATATTTTAATGTGCAGGGTTTACATTCGTTATTTGATACTGTAGATACATCTGTGATAGTATCATTTTTAAACCAAATAGGACTTTATAACCAATTTTAAGGGTGGAGCTTTTGTTTACTTAGGTCATTGACCTATATATCAAGTACCACGAAACATCAAATGGTATTTAAAGTCTTTTAAATTAAATTTATTCACACAAATTTATTTTGTCTGCTGATATATTGAAAGGATTTTGTTGATATTTTGTGTTGGTTATATTATTTACATATCATATTGATTTAAAAATCATATATCTAGTCAACACGTTTGTTTTTACCATTTTTAGGCACTGAATAACCTTAGTGGTTGATGTGCCTCTAAGCAACCATTCATTCATTTATTCATTTACTTTACAGGGGGTCATATGGTTATCTCCTGTCCGTGTGTCATTGATAATTGGCCAAATCGAGATGAATCAATGATTTACTGTCATTTTGATAGGATTTTGCAATATTTCGTTGATGAAGGTTATATTACAGCCGTAAGTATATACTTCTTTATACCAAGAATAAAATAATGTGTTACCTTTCTATCAATTTGTTTAGGTACATTTGTTACCCATTAATGATTATTTTTCAACAAAAAGGTTTTAACTTAAACCAAATAAAATCTTCCTTCCTATCTATTTAAAACACCCACTTGACACACAAGGGGGACACACATTGTTGCCACTGAAGTATTGACAACTACCAGGTAACTTTATGTCATTGTTTTGTTCAGGAAGAATCACATGCTGTTAATATCTGTTCTTATGAGCGCACAAAGGAAGAACTTGAAGCTCCATGGAATGATCCTGAATCACCGGTATCAAAATCTGGTCTGGCCTTAATCAGTATAAACATAGTTCAAGTCAAATGCCAAAACCATCAGCAGTGGCAAAGGAATCAAAAGATAGGTAATCTTAAATTTATATTTAATACAATAGAGCCAAATACAGGCATAATCCTTATATTTCACAGTGATATCTGATGACAATGACTTGTAAAATACTTTCAAAAACATATATTGACTCTTCTATTACATTAATTAGTGAACAGGAAAGAATTCTCAAAGTGTTTCAGTAGAACTGGCATATGAACTTTGTCATATTTCAATGTGCTGATGGATATTTTCTTTATTGAGATTTTAGACCTTGACAAAAAGAATTAAATATTGGTAGCCCAGTTGGGCCACCAAAGAGCATGAGAAGTGGTAGTCCAAAGTTTCCAAGGAAAATAAATAGGATGCGTGATATAATAAAGAGCATTGTACATATGGTTGAATAATTATTAGTGTCTGAATGGGTGTTACTTGTCCTAATCAAAATGTACCAAGTCCATTGATCATGATACAAGACAAAAATCTATCAAGGATCAGAATAAAATCAAGATAGTTTGGGCCACTAAAAGATCAAAAATATGGTTGACCAACTAGGCCACTACAATATAGCATTCCCTGGCTCAAACAGAGGATATGGTGGCCCTGGGCCACCGGGCCAGTATGTATGTCAAGTCCTGAGATTTGGGTAAATCTTGGACAGGATGGTCATATTGGCAATCAATGCATTTTATGTGTCATTACTCTCAATTGGAAGAGTTCCTTTCAAGTGACACATACTGATGATCATGAATAAGATGATCAATATAAGTGAAACATTGACTATAACATCAATATTCTTTATTTTTAAGGTTATGAAAACTCATCCAAGCTACACGCAACAAGTTTAACTGCTGCTATTAGAAAATGGATGGACTCTTCAATATATGAAGGCTTATCAAAGACCAGATCTGTTGAGGAGAGACATCATATTGTGGATGAGTTCTTCAGATGTCTGCAAGAGGGTGTTGAGCAGGCACCTGATGACTATTTCATGCATTATTATCATGCAAATCTTCATATTACAAAAACACTATGATAACGATCATTGACTGAACCCTTACCACTGTATACTTTATACAATAACAAATCCCCTTTAACTATATGAGATATTGTCATATCTTGGCCAAAATTACCATAATTGTGGGCAAAAGAATAATACAAAGCTTGTTGTATTTGCCTTTGAGGATGAAGGTGGTTAAACATTGCCTAATAACCCCCTGAACGAAATAATAAAAATTGTTTCTATGTATATGTGAAAAAGGTTGTTGCCTTATAAATATGTAACAGAAAAAGTTGTGACCACTGCCTTCTCCAGAAATAAATTGAATGTTGACCTAATTTTAACCCTGACCTTGAATTAATTCAATTAAATGTACATGGAGATAGTTATGATTACTAACGAAATATTATGCTCTACAGATAATAGAACAGGACCACAAACAAACAAATTATCATGACATTTTATTTACCTCAATGAAATCTACTACAGGAAGTGGGAAATGGGAAGTGGTAGGGGCTGTGAGTGATGATGGTGACAATGAGAGCTATACTGTACCATAGCCAAATAGTGGAATTGTGAGAACCACACAGGAATGGTCCGAAACCTACAACATACATACTGTATTTACTCGTACATAAGACAAGGTTATCATACCCAAACCTTCAGTTAATGTTTGAGGGGTTGTCTCATACACAAAGGGAACCTGTAGACGGTGATTTATGGCAAGAATAATGGACTCTATTAGCGTGATAAGTAAATAAACTCTGCTCATACTGTCCAGATACAAATTTCCACAATGGTGATATAATTAATATCTTTGGCTTATTATACACATAGAAATATTTCACCATTCCTCAACAGTAGTTCGCCTTCATTTGATATGTGTAAATTATGAAAAAGTAAGAGAAAATGTGAGTTCAACAATGCTTAAAGGCAATATGAGGTCACCATTCTGAAAAGTGGAGGTGACGGGGAGAAGCTCTTATCTTTGGCCCGAAAACGATTGGAACGAGTTGATATGCTCTGATTGTTTTTGTGCCAAAAATAAGAGCTTCTCCCGGTTGGGTGAGCATTTTTAAGTTGAGGTCAAGGACGTGGAGAAATTCTCAACCTGAGAAGCGTAATTTGTGATAATATTTAGTAAATACCTTTATTTATCATTTAAAACGCAATTAAAATGAAACTGCTACGTCCAATATCCGTTATTTCGAAGTCCACAATGAAAACTCTTTGTTTTGACGCAAAGGTCAAGGACGTCACAGACATCATATTTTCATTTTGAAGTAGATCACGGTCCACAGGTTGTCCTTGTGTATGAGGGCTCATTTTGGCCGTTAGACCTGAATGGTAGCAGTGCCGATGTCTCAAGTAAAACCGACTCGTCTTATATTCAGAAATTGTTCTTTTCAAGCAAAAAAACAAATTTTGGGGGGTCGTCTTTTATACGAGTCATCTTATATTCATGTAAATATGGTACACAAGAAATCAGCATCACATCGTATGTTAACATATACAACTGCCCAGATTTGTAAAACTGACTCATTTTTATCCTTACATGATGTGCCCCAAATAAGTGCAAAGAATTATGCGCGTAAATTTTCTTTTCAAGGTGTCAAGGTGTATTTGGCCATACTTAATTATGTACCATGATGTCAAAAAAATGGTGACAAAATTGTGACAGCGAACTGAAGACAAAACTCTTATGACTCAGAGAGAGAATGCATTACTCGCCAAAAGATTTGAATGCGCCAAAAAAATTGAATGCCCAGCCCCTTGAGGTGAAAAATTGTAAAACAGTTGACACTTTCTATTATTATTATTATTATTATTATTATTATTATTATTATTATTATTATTATTATTATTATTATTATTATTATTATTATTATTATTATTATAATTATTATTATTATTATTATTATTATTATTATTATTATTATTATTATTATTATTATTATTATTATTATTATTATTATTATTATTATTATTATTATTATTATTTTTATTATTATTATCATTATTATTATTATTATTATTGTTATTATTATTATTATTATTATTATTATCATACTCACCAATAGGCATGATGTTGCTGAAGACATCCTCTGTGTACAAGCCGATAGGGGCCGTCCACTCATGGTGCTTCTTATATGATATCATACATATTAAAAACTCAAATAAGATCCTTTCCTTTCTGACTTATCACCTTATCATAACATAAAACATTTTTTTTTATTTGTTTATGGTTCCCTTTGAGAATTGACTTTTGTGGTTCGTTGTCATGCTTGACTGCACGTTCCTGACTGTATAGTCACCTCTGATATTATATATCAACTTGTATGAGAGGCATCCCAGACACAGGATCGAATCATTCTAGTTATGAACACTGCTGAGAAAAGTACTATTCACAAGTATGTCCAAGGAATTTATTTCTTAACAACTCACTCTGATTAATAGAGCAAAAAAGGATATTTAAAAGATGTTTTAAATGTCTCCGGAAAAACTAATACTGGTATATGTAAAATTGGCACAAATACTATTTATTTATATTAACAGTGGAAGGCATCAATACTTTGGCAGTAAGGTAAGCATCATACAATCATTCATTAAATTACTATTAATTTTCATCATTTTATCAATTTATATATATGTTCCTTAAATAAACACATACAGGAATCTAGTTCTAGGGCTCTAATATGAATGGGCAAAACAAAATTTTTACTCTTAGTTATTATTGCCAGAGGATTATCAATCGATATATGTTTATATTGAAACCAGTAAAGTAAGATGTTGTTTTTAAAATCACTGAAAAACTATTCACATACTCTGCAACTTAGTTATAGCTTCGAGTAATTATAATTGCTCCAAGGTTATAGCAAAATTAATATGTAATACAAAAACAGGTAATATTTTGTTGCATAAAATCATATTGGTTCGAATTTAAAGTAATGACATCTGTCAATTCTGGTGTGTGGAATGTCATCAATTTGATGAAAACTATAATATGAAAATCCCCTGTGGGTGCGGGGATTAATGAATTGCCCCACTGCCCCCCAGCATGTCGTAAAAGGCGACTAAAGGGGTCCCCATGTGGGCCTGGGGTTAGAATGGTCCTCTGATTTTTTTACTCCCTGGTTTTTTTGTCAGTTCGTCGTAAAATTTGGTATATTTGATATATTTTTGTTTATATTTATCTCCATTAAGATGAAATATATGGTAACTTCTACACACTTATCAAAATATTAAAAGAATTTTCATGAGATTAGCTAAACAGATATATGGAGCTTGACTGCTTTAACGGGTCAATCCGGGGTACATTTTATGTATTCTTCAGTATATTGTCTAATGTAGCCGAGTTTTATAGGTGTGCTGATGGCTCTGCCCGATATCTATAACTCCCTATTATTAAAATAGGAGTCAGAGTAAGGCTGAGGAACATGGGCAATGAATAATTAACAAAACACACATGGCATTAAACAAACAAAAAAGACAAAGGGCAGATACGGAAACGGACTCGAACAATGATTTGAATGTGAATGAGAATAGATGGCCTAAATTTTTAATTGCAAAATGTTGCCGGGGTACCCAAAACTGTTAAAAAACTGTTAAAAAGATTGGAAATTAATTATTGATTGAGGTTGAGAGGAAAAGCCATGCGGACAATCTTCTACGATGCCGAATGTTGGCCACAGTTCCTGTTATTATAACGGCTCACAAAACTCTCAACAATAAAAAAGGAGTAATCAGATGCCCAGATTTAGCGGGAGTTTCTGAGGAGGAGATAGTAGATGAGCTCAAAGACCAGGATGTTGTGCAATGTAAGCGGATATTTATAACAAAGGATGGTGTCAAAATTCCTATCAATACGTTTATTCTGACATTTGAAGCAGCGCAGCTCCCAACATCTATTAAAGTTGGATACTTGAACGTTAGAGTTGATGTATTTATTCCAAACCCTCTGCGCTGCTTTAAGTGTCAGAGGTATGGACATGGATCTGATCGATGTAAAGGTAATGTAACATGTCCAAAATGTACCGCTCAGCACAGTGGAGACGATTGTTCTTCAAATATGATAAAATGTGTCAATTGCCAAGGCAATCATCCATCGAAATTCAGCGAATACGACACACTGAAAATATACCTTTTCCAGAGGCACAGAAGCGAGTAGAAAGTTTGAACACAACAAAGACTTCTTATGCCAGCTCTGTAAAACCTAAAGAAACAAAATCAATTGCAATTCAGACCAAAATTACATGGCCAATCAATGACAAAAATTATTCTTTTTTTTACAAAATCTTCTAAATCTTCAGCAATGTCTACTCAGACTCAGACACCCACTATCCCAGTAGTAACTCAACCAACAACATTCACTAAACCCTCTTCACAAACTCCCTCTACATCATCCAATAATGAAAGTATCAATAGTAATAGTGACCAGTACATAAATCAGACAAAAAAGAAATCAAAGAACAAGTTAAAAGTGAAATAAATAGAACTAAATCTTTAGAAAGGATGGACACAGGTGATCTTCCGGATATGTTTTTACTCCTGTGCACTCGAAGCATAATCGTAAAATTAACAAGTGATTATGTTAGATCAAATATTTTTTCTCATTATTCTTAATATGGCTATCGGCAATGCACACAACTATCTTTGGGGTGGCAGAAATAATACTGATGCCAAAGGACATATAATAGAAGATTTTTTAAATAATAATAGTTTGTGCCTTTGGAATGATGATTCTCTGACATATTTACATCCTGCTACAGGCTCTTTAACATCAATAGATCTCTCCATGTGCACTCCAAATTTATTTTTAGACTATTCCTGGGAAGTAGAGAAAATAAACATTTTCCTCCACTAGACGAACGAATCCCCAAGTGGAAATTTCATAAAGCTTATTGGGCAAAATTTCAAACATCCTGTTTAAATAAAATAACTCCAGAATTTTTAAACAATGTAGATGATCCTTTTCAAGTTTTTACAAGTACATTGTATGATATTGCTGATGGGTGTATTTCCAAATCAAAGCCAAATTCTAAAATTAAAGAAAAGCCCTGGTTTAATGATGAGTGCAAAAAAGCTGTCAAGGAGCGTAAAAAAGCTCTGAATAAATTAAATAGACAGCCAACTCAATATAATTTGCATCAATTTCGAGTAAAAAGAGCTAAAGCCAGCTATATTTTTAAAATAAGCAAAAGAAAAAGCTGGAAGGATTATGTTTCCAAATTAAATACATGTACACCAATTAAAAAATGCTGGGATATGGTGCGTAAATTTACTGGGAAGGAAGGTGGAGCAAGGATCAAACATCTAAATTATAATGGCCAATTAATTACAAATCCCACTAGGTGAAATAGGTAACATAATAGGTCAAACAATTTCCAAGAATTCCTCATCCAATAATTATTCTGCCAAATTTCAACCAATAAAAAATAGAAAAGAAAGAAACCAACTAAATTTTATATCCCATAACTTGGAAGAATATAAGAAATCATTTACAATAGGAGATTTGAAACTTGCTTTGGATAAATCTCATGATACTGCTCCTGGACCTGATCAAATCCTGACCAATCACTTGGGCATCTTTTAGATATTTTTAATAAAATTTGGGAAAGTGGTGATTTTCCTCCTTCATGGAGGGAAGTCACTATCATTCCCATTCCCAAACCTGGCAAAGACTCCTCAGATTCAAATAATTATCGTCCCATTGCTCTAACAAGTTGTACTTGTAAGACAATTGAACGAATGATTAACAAGCGTTTAGTTTGGTTTTTAGAAACTGCAGCTTATATTTCTGTTGCACAGAGTGGCTTTAGAAGAACTTGAAGTACCATTGACCACCTGGTACGTTTAGAGATATTTATAAGAGAGGGTTTTTTAAAAGGTGAGCATGTGGTTAGCATTTTCTTTGATTTAGAGAAAGTGTACGATACAACATGGAAATTTGGAATAATGAGCGATTTATATGATATGGGATTAAGGGGTCGTTTACCCCTTTTTATTCAAAATTTCTTGTCAAATAGACAATTCAGGGTCCGAGTTGGTTCATCACTTTCTGATGCATTTGATCAGGAAATGGGTGTTCCACAGGGTAGTATATTATCTGTAACCCTATTTATAATAAAAATGAACAGTAAAAATCAACATGATTTTAAATTATGTTACAGGTTCACAAGCATGCATACTATAGAAAGACAGCTCCAACAACATCTTAAAAGAATACAGGAATGGGCTGATCATAACGGATTTAAGTTTTCTTTAAAGAAAACTGTATGTATGCACTTTTGTAAAAAATGGAAGGTTCACCCAGATATTTATTTAGGCCAAACTCGGATACCTGTTGTCGAAGAAACCAAGTTTCTTGGACTTATTTTTGACAGGAAATTATCTTTTATTCCTCACATTAAATACGTTAAGAAGAAATGCCAGAAGGCATTAGATTTGTTACGGGTTCTTGCCCATACGGATTGGGGAGGGGACCGTTATATTCTATTGCAATTGTACAGAGCATTGGTATGTTCTAAGCTTGATTTGTATGATATATGGATCAGCATGTCCATCTTATATTAAAATGCTTGATCCTATACAAAATTAAGGTTTACCACTATGCCTTGGTGCATTTCGTACATCACTTGCAGATAGCTTGGCAGTTGAGGCAGATGAACTGCCTCTTGATTTAAGAAAAGCTTGCCCTTCACTAAGCTGCAAACATTGCAGCTTGTCCAGACAATCCTACACATGATACCTTATTTAATCCAAGTTATGTTGACCTTTTTGAAAATAAACCTAATACAATACCAACTTTTGGCATTCGCATCAAAGAATCTTTACAATCCTTAAATATAAATCCAAATCAAATAGCTAAATTTCAATATCCAGAAACACCTCCATGCACCTATGCAACTTTAAATATTAATGTAGCCTTGTCAGAATTAAAGAAATACTCAACCGATCCATCCCTTTATATAAATAGATATAAAGAAATAAAATCTGTTTTCACTGGATATCAGTGTATTTACACTGATGGGTCATTTGATGATGACAAGGCTGCTGCAGCTACTGTTAAGGGCAATCATATATATTCAGAACGTCTGCCAAATAAATCTTCAATTTTTTCTGCAGAACTATATGCTTTGTATCTTGCTTTAGATCATGTGGAGAATTCTCCACATCGGACATTTTAATTTTTTTCTGATTCTTTGTCTTGTTTACAAGCATTGAAAGCAAGGAATTGGAAAAATCCTTTTATTTACAAAAATCCTTGAGCGCCATCATAGACTCTGTATGGAGGAAAATAAATAGATTCGTTTTTAATGGATTCCCAGTCATATTGGAATCCTTGGAAATGAGGCTGCTGACCAAGCTGCCAAAGCAGCATTGAATAAGCACCCTATAAATATGCTTATACCTTATACAGAGTTTAAGAAATATATTACTATTTTTTTACGTTCTAAATGGCAATTGTGCTGGAACGCAGCTATTTTTAATAAACTACGTGAAATTAAGCCTGGTTTAGGTAAAACCAAAGGTGTTTGTATTGGCTTGGAGGATCACGTCATCTCTATTCGGGGCGAGTAATGCGTCTCCTTGGCCTGCACTTGTTGGCCTCACGTAGCACTCAGTATCCTATATGGTTTCTTGCCTAAGATCGTGATTGTCTATATATGTTTATAAGAGTCTATAGATAGGTAACCTATATCCTACATTATGACCTACGCTGACAACTGGATTGCCCCTGGATTTTGAGCTATTATTTTGAGCTATTATTACTCTCTGTCTCTTTTACAAAAAAACCTTAAATCATAAGCTGAATATTATTTTATGAAATGTGGTTCTTTATGAAAATATTTTAGAAGTGTTTAAGCCATATTTCATCGACCAATTGTCCCTTATATAAATTTGACTCATTGCAGTTTGCCAAAATCTTGATTACCTGAAAATCCGAACTTCCAAATAAGATTTTTGTATTTCTTACTTCCAAACAGAGTCTTGACTTTGAATATATCTTAAATTGGCCTGATGGAAAGTGAAAAAATTTCTGTCAGGTTTGGAGGCCACAGGCTGTGGCACAGTTGGTTAGAGAGCCAGCTAATTAGCACCAGTTCTTCTGTGGTGATCTGATGGTCGTGGGTTCGAACCCTGGTCGTGCCGCGATTGAACTCATGATACAATTTCCCATATGATCTGAGGCCCTTGTCTAAAGGGTTAACCCGTTGTCCGTGTAAATCTTTGACTGGGTGGGTTGTCATGTCAAGGACTTACGACATGACAATTCAGTGAGGCAGCACTATATCCCCAAACAAACAATTTATCAATACTACAACATCGACATAGATGAACTCATATCCATATTTATAATTTGGTATGCAGAAATCTCCTGGTCCAGTGATCACCTGTGACAATATTCTAATATAACCAGAAAGTAAAGTATAGAGAGCCGTCCTTTCTGATGCTGGATCAGTTCTCTATACATCTAGTTCACGAGGACATCCCACTCACTAGACCATGGTATATTGTAAGTTTCAAAGTTAAACTTTGGGTATATACATATAGAATGACTTGGTCGTTACCATGCCCTGTGAACCTTATTTATGCTGTGAAGGTCCATGGGGCTGTAACTCAGTTAAATAGAATGGCCGGAACTGCAAGGATAACAATGCCCATAACTGTATTATTTGGCCTTTGTAAGGCTTATTATATTCTAAATGGAGATCTGTTGACTAAGTTAATAAGTATTGAGGCGTATGTATGTGTGCCCTCGACCATTCAGCCTTGTTCATTTACACGTCTATTCTGCATGCAGCAAAGCATAAAGCATGAAATTATAATTCACTTGTGGACTTGTATAGATATGTTTTTTTGCAAGAAATTACTATGAGAACTACTTAATTTTCACATATCTATGTTAATCATACATCAATGACATCAAGGATGGAAAATCTTGTGTAATAAATGCTAAACTATTTATTGCTGATCCAATGCAGTTGCATGTCTGAGTCGGATGGTTCACCTTGCAAAAAAGACATATTTATACAAGTCTGTGAGTCTGTGAATCTGGATGCAGGTCTGTGTTATAGGTCGACATGTAGTATTAACCATGGTGAAGGTGGCGCCGCCACATAATCGGTTCACCTGAACAATAATGCAGAAAATCAGCTTGTTTCCTATCTCTGTGATAAATGTCTCTGATTCCACCAGAGGGCAGTGTGGTGATGCAACAGCGATATAGAGCTTACCAACCTCCAATCAGGCCAAGTCCAGATGGGAGCTTCAAGGACTAAGGTTTGTTATTTAAGAGGCACTCTGATTAGTTTATTCCTATCAATATCCTGACTGTTTTTTTATATCCTCTTTCCAATTTCTGTTTAAATATCTCTGGTGGAATTTTGTATACGTTTCCACTTTTGAAAGTTTGTGTGATTATAAAAACTATAACGCACAATATGCATTCATTTCTGTATTAATGGGTTATGGTGGGTTTACAGAGCCTCTTTGATTCATAACTGATTGGGGCACATAAAGGAAAAATTCAACACATGCCAACATATATGACAGCAACAGTTGTTTTTTATTCAATACATATGTGGTTTAGAAATCATTATAATGACTTTATTGTGTCATGATCTATTTTTTAGTAATGGCATTAAACATATCTGTAAACCAAACGTCAACAGTAATACAGCCTGAAATAAAGAAAGTCAGATGTAGCCAGAAAGTATAGTCATTCTTCAAATGATTTAAAGACTTTCTAAGGCCAGGCATTTTTTGTTAAAACCGATAATAGATCTTAGTGTATGGTACTTACATGTACCTGATTTTTGAACCTATTTTCATTATATTATGTTCAGTGCTTGTCGTTGTACAAATCCATGTCATTCTTCAGGGGTGGGAGAGCTCTGAACCAATCTGGGTGGTAATCTAAACATATCTGGATGGTATGACATCATACCCTCTTTTCTGAACTAATCTGGGTGATTCTGTTGGACGTCGAACAAAAAGCATTAAAATCATCGGAAAATTGTAGAAATTTCACTACAGTAGTGTATAACAGTGTCTTGTTAATGAGAGTGTAAATTTTATGATAAATCTCTAATGTTTTTATGGTAATAAATGGCTGCTCTTTTGTGAAGCTCCGAATATTCTGTCTTTATTGACGTGATATTTGGTCTAACCTGAGTCTATCACTGCCCAATTCTAATCGCACACCAAGTCTATACCTAGGTCTATCTGTAACAGACTTTCTGCAAGCTCTGACGGCAGTTTGGATTGAATTTTGCTTGCGAAGGCCGGTCACAAGTTGTTGTCTTTTTGAAGGCACGGTGTTCACGAGCTGACGATCCTGTTCTGCTTGTGTCGAGTGCTTTTAGTCTGAAACAGCTTATTCCCCAGGTTTTACGCGTCTTAAGTCTCTTCGGACCCTTAAGACAATAACGATTCCCTTTTCACCAGCCTCTCGGCACACAGGTGAATACAAAGGTGAATATTACGCTTATGATCTCTGCTAAATACGTATTCAACTGGTGGCTATCTTGCCACTTACCTGTTGTTTACTTTACGACGCAGTGATTTCTTCTCTCACCAGCCTCACGGCCAAGAGGGAACACTGACAGTGCTACCACGACCCTAGCATACGTCTGTCTTTACGTTTTATTAAATACGCTCTTATTTAATAATATAAATAAGAAGAACACAAATAGACATTTGTCTATACACTACTATCTTCTCTCACCAGCCTCACGGCCAAGAGGGAACACTGACAGTGCTACCACAACCCTAGCATACGTCTGTCACGTTATTCTTAAATACGCTCTTATTTAATAATATAAATAAGAATACTAGATATCTACAAAACATAACACGAAAGGAAAATAAGATTTTATTTTCTATTACTACGCACACATTTAATATTGTGAAATTAATTCTTGGACAGGGATCAATAGAGTTTCATTGTTCTTTATATGCAACCCGCATATACAGAGCAAAACAGACCCGTATATATACACAACATTGCCCAACTCAGCTGACTGAAAAACCTTTTCAATGCTACACAATCATGGCTTTGTTTGTATATGTTCCTGTTTCAATATTTACGACAAGAATAGTAGTGAGACCACGAAAACTCTTTCCTTGCCCCACAATGGTTTAGGGTCAAGAATAATTCTGCTGTGTGACTATCATATGGACACTTTCACAAAGAATCTTTCTCTGCAGAATATTAATTTTCATATCTTATCACGTGCTCACTTCAGGTCACTGCAGGGCATTAGTGCTAACTCAAATATTAATATATTCGAGTCTGAGAAGGAAATTGAACTGTTCCCTTGTCAGTTTCGATGGGTGCTCGATACTTGTGAATACATAAAGTCGAACACACTACTATCCTTACATGGGGCAAGCAAGCTAAATTGTCAGTTCAATTTTGTTAGATATACACAAATATCGCACCCAAAGCATCTTTATTGGGAAAACATATTTATTCTGCCTCCTCGGCCACAAAAACATAGACTGAACAACAAATATGTTGAGAGTCCATGCAATTCGTCAAAATCGTGCAGTTTTGGCAATATTATCATATCCACGCCCAACCATACCACGTGGTCTGACCAGGCCAATCACACGTGGGGTAGCGTACAACGTGGCGCTTTACGGAAATACCCGAACCACAGCTTCCGGAGCCACGAGAACAGACGAACGACCACAAATCGCTACCATTGTCTATCAGATCCGGAAACACCCGAATCACGTCGGCTCGTGGAAACACGTGGTCCGAACGTAAACATAAACAATGGCAATACACATCCGTCTTCTGCTTCGACCAATCACGTCTCAGGGCCGTCTCCAACTACACGTGCTCGCTCTGCTCCACGTGGTCAGCCACGGATTGTAAATAAACAGCATTCTTGTATTAAAAATCCTAATAGAAACGGGAAGAAAACATTAAATATTGGATGTTGCAATGTACAGAGCATATCTAGCAAGATCCTGCCAGTAAAAGATTATTTTACTGAGCATGACCTTGATGCCCTGTTCATGACTGAGACTTGGATGCATGACTCAAAATCTGACAAAGTCAAAAGTGAACTTAAAGAGGGGTCACTTGAATTTGAGTCTTTTCCTAGGATTGGTCGCACAGGGGGAGGATTAGGGATTTTATACAAATCTGAACTCCCCTTCACAACCAATAGGGCCAACCAACCAGTAGTCACCACCATGGAGCTCATGGAGTCATCCATCACATTGAAGGGAAAAAAGATAACATTTGTGGTGATATACAGACCTGAACCATCTGATCGGAATAGATATACCTACTCTGAGTTCTATGATGAGTTCACCCAGTTGGTTGCACATTATGGTTCCTTTAGTCATGAGGTCATTTTCCTTGGTGACTACAACTTCCATGTCAACTTGCCCTTAAAGCCCGATGTCATTAAGTTTAATGACATCCTATCTACCTTTGATCTAACACAATGGGTTCAGGAACCAACCCATAGGTTAGGGAACACCCTTGATCTAATCATGACCTTTAGGGGAAATAAGCTCATGAAGAGTCACCTGGTAGATGAGTACCTATCTGATCATAAAATGATTAAGATTTACCTTGATATTATACCTCCTAAACCCCCCAAAAAATCTATCAAATTTAGGAATTTCAAGGGATTAGATCTTGAATCCCTAAGAAGGGACATCAAATCCCTAACTGACAGAGACACAACTTGGGAACATTTATCATTGGAGGACATGGTAAATTATTATGATAGGGAACTCACATCACTCATGGACAAACATGCACCTATCAAGGTTGCCATGGTCACCCAACGCAAACCTGTACCTTGGATGAGTGACCAATTAAAGCTCGAAAGATCTCTCAAGAGGAGGCTTGAGAGAAAAATGAGCAAGACTGGCTCTCAAATTGACAAGGAGCTGTATAACTCTCAGAGGAACAAATACAACTCAATGCTTAAATCTGCTCAATCATCATATTTTTCCAACTTGGTTGAGGAAAACAAACATGACCCTAAAAAGCTTTTTAGAGTCATTGACACAGTCATGCACAAGAAAAAGGACACACCTATGCCCCAATCTGACTGTGAGATTACTCAAGCTGAGAAGTTCAACACATTCTTTCTTGAAAAAATAGAGAGAATCCGCCTGGACATTGATAATGCTCCACCCAGCCAAACTTCGCCACCAGGTGACACTGCGAACAATAGTACTACATGTCTGGAAAGGTTCACACCCTTAACCATTGATGACGTACGGAAATTGGTCAAAAGGTCAGCAAAGAAGTCATGTGACCTGGATCCAATTCCAACCTGGCTCTTACTTGACCTCTTAGATGACCTCCTACCAATAATTACTTCCATCATAAATAAATCATTGATGGAATCAGCAGTATCGGAAAATATGAAAATAGCCATCATAACACCTCTGCTGAAGAAACTCGGTCTAGAACTGGTTGAAAAAAATTATAGGCCTGTTTCCAACCTAACATTTGTCTCTAAACTAACCGAGAGGGCGGTTGCAGACCAACTAGTCCCCCATCTTGTAAGGAATGGTCTTACTGACAAGTTTCAATCAGCCTACAAAGAATATCACAGCACTGAAACCGCTTTGTTAAAAGTGCAAAATGATATCTTGGGTTGCCTTGACAATAGAAAGGCAGTTATCTTGTTGTTGCTTGACCTTTCCGCTGCCTTTGACACTATTGACCATCAAATCCTTTTGGACAGGCTGAGGGATAGATGCAACGTCAAAGGTCATGCACTCTCCTGGATTCGGTCATACCTAATGGACAGAAAGCAATGTGTGAAGGTGGGGATCCATAGATCCTGTCTCAAATCCTTAAAATATGGGGTACCCCAAGGCTCAGTCCTGGGTCCTATACTGTTCACCATTTACATGACACCCCTATCTGATATACTTGCAAAATATGGTCTGAGCTATCACATTTATGCAGATGATACTCAGATCTACATCCCTGTTGACCACGCTTCTCCCCATCATGTGGATATGAGCAGACACAAACTGGAGGAGTGTGTCAGTGAAGTCAGAAACTTCCTCATATCAAACAAGATGAAGATAAATGATGGAAAAACAGAGATGCTCATATGTACTGACAGGTACAGTACTACCACCCATAGCAGTATCCCAACCACAATCAGAGTGGGTGACTCTGATATTGCTCCTAGTCAGTCAGTTGTTGACCTTGGTATCACATTTGACTCCAACATGGACATGAAGGCCCAGATCAGGAAAATGTGTCAGAAGGGCTATTATCACATCAGGAACCTGGCGGCCATCAGACATTGTCTAGACGAGAAGACCGCGGTAACACTTACCCATGCTTTTGTTACATCCACCCTTGACTATGGTAATGGTCTTCTGGCGGGTCTTCCTAAAACTGACATCAGGAAACTGCAATACCTCCAAAACTCTACAGCACGGGTAGTTGGAAAAATCAGGAAATTTGATCACATTTCAGGAAAATTAAGGGAACTGCATTGGCTTCCCGTTCATGCGAGAATTGATTTTAAAATTCTTCTATTAACCTGGAAAGCCCTTAATGGTTAGGCTCCGCCTTACTTACGGGATCTACTCCTGATTAAAGAAGGTGAACGCTGTCTAAGATCCAATGATGGCACCCACCTACAGGTACCTAATACCAGGCTAAGGACAGTAGGTGACAGGGCCTTCTCATCTGTAGGTCCACGACTATGGAATTCCTTGCCTACTAATATTAGGACAAGCACGTCAGTCTCCTCGTTTAAGAGTAGGCTGAAAACTCATCTCTTCAGGATGCATGTCCTGAACTCAGCGCTATGAACAGACTTGTCTGGTATCAGCGCTATACAAATTTTATTATTATTTTTTTTATTATTATTAATAATTGTGCCCCAAGTCGGGAGTTACTCCTCATTATGCAATCTTAAACTGGTGCACATTCCTGTGTTAAAATGTGGCAATAATCTCGTTAAAAATCAGTTTCAGATGATATACTTATATATGTAACTGATGAGCATGTTATTTCCTTTAAAATTTGGGTATGATTGTCGATATATAAAGAATTAAAGAAAACAACTTTTTCAGTCTAGCCATTGTCCACCATACGGCAATGGTCAAATACCACTCAGATTTAGTGCCCAGATGTGTTGTGAGCACCCAGAATGAGTGATTTAAACCAGATTTGTTCAGATTTACTGCACAGATTGGTTCAGAGATCTCCCACCCCTGTTCTTTTAAAAGGTGATTTTATGTACTGAGTTGGCAATATGAACAATGGTTTCCATGACATCATACAATTACTGCCATGGCAGCAATACAAATGTGTTGCCTTATCTAAGGACAGATGCTTTTTGTCAGTTTGTCGTTGCAGTAAATACATTTATAAAGGGGCAGCATTAAAAAATTGTGCTATAGAACCTTAAGGCTTTACAACAGTGAGAGATAGTTACAACAGGGAGAGATAGTTACAACTGTGAGAGAGAGCTGCACAAGTGTGAGACAGCTCTGCACAAATGAGAGACAGCTGCATAGGTGAGAGACAGCTGCAAAGGTGAGAAATAGTTACAACAGTGAGACACAATTACAACAGTGAGTGATAGTTGCACAAATGAGAGACAACTGCATAAGTGAGAAATAGCTGCACAAGTGAGAGTTAGCTGCACAAGTAAGTGTCAGTTACAACTGAGAGATAGACAGCTGCATAAGTGAGAGAGAGCTGCAGAAAAGAGAGATAGTTTTTTTTTTATATTTCAGTTCTGATAGGATGTCATAACATTATTATCATTATGAATTCTCTGTTTGTATATGTAATATTTTCCTAACAATATACAGTAGTTTAATACTTTAAACTGATCAGAGTCAAGGTGAAAGCCAAACAAAATACTTTCCTCAAGATCATTAAAATCAGGTGACATTTGAATATCTGACAATCTATTCCACCACAAGAAGAAGGATGTCCAAAATGAGGTTACATTATTACACAATAAAAAGAAATGTCTAAGGTCATCTTTCTCATCACAAAATTCACATTTTGGTTCATTTATCAAATTCATATTATACAGCTTTTCTCTACATGTTATTAATCTATGTATAAGCTTATATTGAAAACTCTGTAAATTAGTATCTCTACAAATTGAAAAACTGAGTGTAAAAATGTGTGCCCATAAATTATGATAACCTAGTTTGAAATGAGGGTATATTTCAGTCCATCTTTGTATACAAATAGCTTCCCTCTCTTTCTGATTGACAAAATACCAATAAAATATTTTACTAGCTGTATCAGTTAGACAATAATGTTTTCTGTTTATATTAACAAGAATATCATCATAAATGTTGTATTTACTATTTTCATACAATATACTCCTCCAACTTTGTGGTATACTTTGTCTAACTTGCAGTACATTTAAAAAGTTACAGTTTAAATTATACATTCTAGATAATTCTTCATGATTTAAGAAGTTTCCCTTTTCATCAACTATATCATTAATTGTTATAATACCATGTCTATACCACTGGGTCCAGAACAGTGACTTGCCATTAGCAGTAATGTTTCTGTTATTCCAAATAATCTGATTTCTAATATATGTAATATCATAGTCAGTATTACCATTATAAACCTCAGCCCAGTGCTTATGAATTTGTTCATAAAATATAACAGAACATTTTACTGGAGCTTTATTACATTTAAAATGAAATAAAAGGTCTTTTTGCTGGTAAAAGTATGCTGGTGCTTGTTTCCAATGGCCATTGCTTCTGGCAACCATTCTTCTGACCAAGTTTAAATTCATAGCTTTGATCTTAGATTCAAAATCAACCAGTTTAAGTCCACCATCTGCTATACTCTTTATCAATACATCATAAGCTATTTTCGATGGTTTCCCATCCCATAGAAAGTCTACAATAATATTTCTGACTTCTTTGATTACAGTAGTGGGTGTATGAATAACACTAATTAAATATAATAGAGGAGAGATGGCTAATGAATTTATCACAGTCACTTTTCCTTTAAGTGATAATTTCCTACATTTCCAACTCTGTAATAGTTTCTGCATATTCAATATTCTAGGTTTAAAATTGAGTTCATAATGTTGCTTTTCATCACCTGTGATAATGACTCCAAGGCTGTGGACATTATCTTCTGTCCAATCTAACCCAAATAAAAAGTTTTTACATCTTTTTAATGATCCTAGATATTCAGCTTTGGTCTTCTGAGCATTGACTCTCAATCCAGCACATTTACTATAACTATCAAATATTTGTAAGACTTCCCGTACTGACCCAATATCGCTTACAAAACAGCATGTATCATCAGCTAACTGGGTTATTTTAATTTCAGAATCGAGTATTTTAATACCTTTAATATCTTCATTCTCCCTAATACTAATGGCTAGCAGCTCAGTGGCTAAAATGAATAGGTAAGGGGATATGGGACAACCCTGGCGTACTCCTCGCTTAGGGCAAAACCAATCAGAAGTAATACCATCATTTATAACAGCGGTACTAATGTTACAATATAATGTTTTTATAAAGGATCTGAATTGGGGACCGAAATTAAAAGAGAGATAGTTACAACAGAGTGAGAGAGATAGCTGCATAAGGGAGAGATAACAACAGTGAGAGACAGCACCCTTTCCTAACCAAAGGCACTTGTGTAATAAGTAGAGTGCTATTATGTAGGATACAGATTACCCATCTATAGACATTTATGACATTTATAGACATTTCTATATAAGTATAGACAATCATGATATCTGGCAGAGATCAGAGAGTTCACAGAGTGCAAACATGAGGCCAACAAGTGCAAGCTAATGAGATGCGTTGCCGGGCTGCGGTTGCTGGGAGCATCAAGACAGGAAGGATGACTCATGGATCCAACCCGGAACTGCGGAAGAGGTTGCAGAGAGGCCAGTAGGTGAAGGCTTATTAGTATGCACACGGATTCCTTTATAACGGCCCAGAAATTGCTACTCGAGGAGCGGTATCCACTTGCCTAGAAGATCCACAACACTCAGCTCTGTGACTGCCACTTGTATAAACTTTGGGTGCGCCACCAAGCCTGAGGACTTCATTTAGTTATCAGCATTTGGATATCTTACATATCACGCTCTTGCCATGCCTTCCCTGGCCATACAGTAGCGTATACGAGCACCGAATAAAGTCGACTATTGTGCATTGTATACGCTGAGTCTGCAGTCCTTCTTATTTCCCAGCAGATAGGTAGAGTTAGGCAGCTAGGTGAGGCCCCAGCTCACTTAGCCAGCAAGTAGATTACATATCCCCCGCACATGTCCCCATAGGCAAACCATATGTAACACTATAAATGTAATATTCCTTTCTGTATTTATGTTATGAATAATACAGTGCTATAAATGTAATATTCCCATCTAAATGAATATATTGAATAATACAGTGCTATACATGCAATAAAATTTATATAGCTGGCCGAAATAGCTCAATTGGTAGAGTATTCCCCTTGAGATCCAGGGGTTCTAGGTTCGAATTCTGGCCAGTTACTATCAACCGCTATGAGCAGACATTGTCTGGTATCAGTGGTATATAGATGTCAGCTTTACTTTTTTTTGCTTTTTTAATATTCCCATCTATATGTAATAATAATATAATGATAATAAAAATTATATAACGCTGATCCCAGACAAAACTGTTCATAGCACTGTATCCAGAACGTGTTTCCTAAAGAGGTAAGTCTTCAGTTTACTCTTGAAGGAGGTGACAGAAGCACTTGTCCTGATGTCACTACGTCTGTCTTGGGCTGGCAGATGAAAATGCCCTGTCACCAACAGTTTTGAGGTGGGTCTTAGGGACCACTAGGCAGGTACCATTGTTAGACCTCAGGTTCCTGTCACCCTGCTTTACATGGAGTAGATCACTCAAGTAAAGCGGCGCCTTACCGGACATGAACAGGGAGCCAGTGTAGTTCCTTTAGTTTCCCAGATATATGATTACATTTCCTAATCTTTTCTCCTACCTGGGCTGCAGAATTTTGAATGTATTGCAGTTTTCTTATGTCTGCTTTAGGAAGCCCTGAAAAAGGTCCATTACCATAATCTAGAGTAGATGTGACAAAGGCGTGGGAAAGTGTAATGGCTGTTTTCTCATCTAGACACTGTCTGGCTGCAGTATTCCTAATATGGTAGTACCCTTTTTTGCACATCTTCTTGATCTGGGCGCGCATGTTTAGTTTAGGGTCAAGAGTGATACTTAGATTGACTAGAGCCTTACTGGGAGGGATGTCGCAATTCCCTACCCTAATAGTGTTAGGGGAGTTGCTACTGACAGCAGTACCAGATTTGTCATTACAAAATAGCATTTCTGTTTTCCCGTCATTTATTTTCATCTTGTTAGATATCAGAAAGGCACTGACTTCGTCCACACAGTCCATTAATTTAGCTCTACTAATTTCTTCAGTTCTGCTGGATGATTGGTCCACAGGGATGTAGATCTGGGTATCATCTGCATATATGTGATAGTTGAGACTATATTTGCCAAAGATGTCAGCAAGAGGAGACATATAGATAGTGAAAAGGATAGGTCCCAGGACTGATCCCTGAGGAAGTAATGACCTGCTAGATTTTACTTTCACACACTGCTTCTTGGAATGAAGGTATGGCTTAATCCAGGCCAGAGCATGACCTCTGACATTACACCTTGATTCCAATCTGTTAAGCAGTATCTGATGGTCTATGGTGTCAAAGGCAGCCGAAAGGTCAAGTAGTAACAGGATAACTGATTTCCAGTCATCCAGATCATGTAGGATGTCATTATATACTCTCAGTAGAGCTGTCTCAGTACTATGATATTCCCTATAGGCAGACTGAAACTTGTCAGTAAGGCCATTCCTTACAAGATGGGGGATTAGCTGATTTGCCACCGCCCTCTCAATGAGGAATAAGATAGAGTTCACACGACTTCCAAATCAATTTTCTAACTTCAGTATCAGATATTGGTGAGAAACAGTTTAGTGTTTCAGGTCTATTGTGCGTAGTGCCACCTGGCTTCAGAAAAGAAGGGGCTTGTGCATTATCCATTTCGAGCTGAATATTCTTAATTTTTTCAATAAAAAAGCTGTTGAAGTTTTCAGCTTGGGCATTTGCATCTGTGGACAGTGGCATGGGAGTGTCCATAGTCTTGTTCATGACCTTATCAATGACTGAAAGGTTTCTTTGGGTCATGCTTGTTTTCATCAACTAATTTGGCACAGAAGTTAGACTGGGATGATTTCAGGAGTGAATTATATTTGTTCCTCTGTCTGTTATAGAAGATCAAGTCTTCTCTTAAGAGTCCTCTTGCTTTTAATTTGCTCATTCATCCAGCGGACAGGTTTATGCTGGGAGATCCAAGCATCCTTTATGGGAGCATGTTTATCCATGATTTTGGTCAATTCATGTTCATAGAAGTCGACTAGGTCACTTAAGGGTAGGTGTGACCACTTGGTGGGCTTCCTAATAAGGGACCTTATGCCGTCCCTGAAAGCTTGGAAATTTAGACCCTTAAGGTGCCTATACCTGATTGCTTTTCTCGGTGGTTTGGGTAGGGACACATCTAGTAAGATATTAATGATTTTGTGATCAGAATTGTATTCATCAACTATATGACTTTTTAAGAGTTTATTTCCCTGGAAGGTAATGATTAGATCAAGGGTATTTCCAAGTTTGTGAGCAGGTTCTTTTGTTACCCAGTAAATGGTTGAGTATCCGTCGTTGGGGGACGTGGATGGGGGATCAATACTCTACCACTCGATAGATACTCTAATCTACTCTACTCTACTCTACTGTACTGTACTGTACAACAGGCATAGCTCACTAACTTGCTGGCTGTGAGTTCGGGCGCGGATCCTAGCTTCCCTATATACCCTCATGAAAGGTTAGACAGGTAGTAAGGACTACAGACACAGGATATGCTCTACACAATGGTTACCTTTATTCAGTGCTGTGATTCCTCCTTGTCTGGCTAGGCCGGCATGGCAATCAGCGAGGCATGTGAACTACCTTAATGCGTGATACCCATGAGACCCTATCTATGCACAAAACACCCAAGTCTATACAGTCACGATACTGAGAGTCGTGAATCTTCCGTGGCTCACGCGGTCGCTGGATCTCGGCTTCTCTGGTCTTGGAACTCTGAACTTCTGCCCTTCTGCTGCCCGGATCCAAGGGTTGCGCGCCTCTTTTAAGGGACCACTCCGCGTCATCTGTGGGGCCTGCCTACGTGGCTTCCTCACGCGTCATCAGATGGACTCGTCTTTGCCTGCGTATCCAACGTAGGCTCATCCGCCTGCACGTGATCCCTCAGAGTGGTGGTTATGGCGGCTCATCAACCATCAGTATCGCTCGTGAATGTCTATGAATGTCTATATATTTCCAAGAGTCTATGGGTGTGTATTCTATATCCTACACTTTTACTCGTTGTGTTAGATCAAAGGTAGATAGGATGTCATTAAACTTAATAACATCTGGCTTGTCGGGTTTGTTTAAGTGGAAGTTGTCAAGGAGCGAAAAAAAGATTTAAAAAAATTTAATCGAGAGCCAACTCAATATAATGTGCACCAATTTCGTATCAAAAGAACTGCTTGTTATATTATTGAAATAAGCAAAAGGAAAAGTTGGAAAGATTACGTTTCTAAATTGAATACACGTTCACCAATTAAAAAATGCTGGGATAAGGTGCGTAAAATTACTGGGAAGGGAGGTGGAGCAAGGATCAAACATATAAAGCATAATGGCCAATTAATTACAAATCCCACCGAAATAGGTAACATAATAGGTCAAACCATTTCCAAGAATTCCTCATCTGATAATTATTCTACAAAATTCCAACAAAAAAAAATAGAAAAGAAAGAAACCAACTAAATTTCATATCTAATAACTTGGAACAATATAATAAACCATTCACAATATCAGATTTAAAACTTGCTTTAGATAAATCCCATGATACTGCTCCTGGACCTGATCATATTCATTATCTCATACCTGGTGCTTCAAGAGGGTGTTCTGCACCTATGAGATATTCTTTTGCAGATCACCCCTCTGCCGAACTACTTTCACAGATCACCCCTCTGCCGAACTACTTTCGCAGATCACCCATGTGCCGAACTACTTTTGCAAATCATCCTTGGTCCAAATGAAGAGTGAGATCCTTCCACCAGAATCAACAAAAGAGATCTGTCAGACTGAACACTGCATGAACCCATGCTCTTGACTTTATCTCATATTTATCTACCACAGATGGTTTATATACCAGACCAGTTTTAACATTGTAAAAAGTACAGATCTTAAGAAAAGAACAAGTGAGTGCAGTGTTCAGGCTGACAGATATCTCTCAAGTTGGTTCTGGCTGAAAGATCTCAATGCCCACCTTTCAATGACGTCATTACATAGTAAAGTATATGTTGCAATGACATCATTGAGTGTGACGTCATTAAAAGGGGGGCGTGGCTTTGTTTATGTTGTTTGACACACACAACATAGGTCCACACATGCTACAATGTTTTCCTCTCTGTTTTGCTTTAAATAGATTGGACAGCAAATCAAAACCTTCATCTCATACCTATGGAATTAAGTATGAGATAAAGTCAAGAACATAGGTTCGTGCAGTGTTCAGGCTGGTAGATCTCTCAAGTTGTTTCTGGTGGAAGGATCTCAAGAGTCTATCAAATCCTCAAACACCTCCCTGACCAAATACTTGGGCATCTTTTGGATATTTTTAATAATATTTGGGAAAGTGGTAATTTTCCTCCTTCATGGAGTGAAGCCACTATCATTCCTATTCCCAAACCTGGCAAAGACTCATCAGATTCAAATAATTATCGTCCCATTGCATTAACAAGTTGTATTTGTAAATCAATGGAACGAATGATTAACAAGCGTTTAGTTTGGTGTTTAGAAACTGCGGCTTATATTTCTGTTGCAAAGAGTGGCTTTAGAAAAACACGAAGTACTATTGACCATCTGGTACGTTTAGGAACATTTATACGAGAGGGTTTTATAATAGGCGAACATGTGGTTAGTATTTTCTTTGATTTAGAGAAAGCTTACGACACCACATGGAAATATGGAATAATGAGTGATTTATATCATATGGGATTACGGGGTCGTTTACCCCTTTTTATTCAAAATTTTCTATCAAACAGACATTTCAAAGTTCGAGTGGGTGCATCACTTTCTGATGCTTTTGATCAGGAAATAGGTGTTCCACAGGGTAGTATATTATCAGTCACCCTTTTTATTATTAAAATTAACAGCATTGTTGATTGTATGAGGCTTGGAGCAGATTGCTCACTTTTTGTTGATGATTTCAACTTAAGCTACAGGTCAGCTAGCATGTATACAATAGAACAACAGCTCCAACAACACCTAAATAGATTACAAGAATGGGCTGATAACAATGGATTTAAGTTTTCTTTGAAAAAGACCGTATGTATGCACTTTTGTAAAAAGTGGAAGGCTCACCCAGATCCTGATCTACACCTTGGCCAAAATCAAATCCCTGTTGTCGAAGAAACCAAGTTTCTTGGACTTATACTTGATAGAAAACTATCTTTTATCCCTCATATTAAATATGTAAAAAAGAAATGCCAGAAGGCATTAGATTTATTACGGGTTCTCGCCCATACTGATTGGAGAGGGGACCCTAATGTTTTATTACAATTATATAGAGCGCTGGTACGTTCCGAACTTGATTATGGGTGTATGGTATATGGATCAGCACGTCCATCGTATATTAAAATGCTCGATCCTGTATAAAATCAAGGGTTATGACTATGCCTTGGTGCATTTCGTACCTCGCCTGCAGATAGCTTGGCAGTTGAGGCAGATGAACTGCCTCTTGATTTAAGAAGAGAAAAGCTTGTCCTTCAGTATGCTGCAAAAATTGCTGCTTGTCCAGACAATCCTGCACATGACACTATATTCAATCCAAATTATGTTGATCTTTTTGAAAATAAACCAAATACAATACCTACTTATGGCATTCGAATTAAAGAATCTTTACAATCTTTAAATTTATCTGCTTAAAGGTGAAGATCAACCTGAATGTATTGTTTGTCAAAGGGCTTTGACTATTAATCATATTTTAATTGAGTGTATCGATTTTGATATTATACGAACCCAATATTTTAATGTATAAGGTTTACATACGTCATTTGATACTGAAGATACTTCTGTGATAGTATCGTTTTTAACTTACATAGGACTTTATAATCAGTTTTAAGGGCAGAGCTTTTGTTAATTTATGTCATTGACTTATATATCAAGAACTGCAAAACATCATACTGATGAAGTCTTTTAAACAAATTATACATATTTATTATATTTGATTGATATTATATAAATGCTGTTGATAATTTTTTGTGTTATCTACATATTGTATTAACATTTACATTTTGTTTCTAGTCAATATTACGTTTCTATTTTTACTGTTTTGGCACTGAATGACCTTATTGTGTCGATGTGCCTTAAAGAAACCATTCATTGTTACCTTGCTTTAGATCATGTGGAGACTTCTCCACATCAGACATTTTCATTTTTTTCTGATTATTTGTCTTGTTTACAAGCATTGAAAGCAAAGGATTGGAAAAATCCTTTTATTTACAAAATCCTTGAGCGCCATCATAGACTCTGTACTGAGGAAAATAAAGAGATTCGTTTTTACTGGATTCCCAGTCATATTGGAATCCTTGGAAATGAGGCTGCTGACCAAGCTGCCAAAGCAGCATTGGATAAGCGCCCAATAAATATGCTTATACCTTATACAGAGTTTAAGAAATATATTACTGTTTTTTTAAGTTCTAAATGGCAATTGCGCTGGAACGAAGCTATTTTTAATAAACTTCATGAAATTAATGATTTTTAATAAACTTCATGAAATTAAGCCTGTCAGCCTCAGTGTATTGGATGCCAAAGGGCTTTTGTTTACTTAGGTCATTGGCCTATTTGTCAAGAACCGTGAAACATCAGATGGTATTTAAAGTCTTTTAAATTGAATTTATTTATACAAATTTGTTATGTCTACAACTGATATATTGAAAGGATTTTGTTGATATTTTGTGTTGTTAAGATTATTTACATATATTGATTTATAAACGCTTATGTTTTTACCACTTTTAGGCACTGAATAACCTTAGTTGTTGATGTGCCTCTAAGCAACCATTCATTCTTTCATTCATTCATTGGATCAAAAAAGTTAGGGAGGAGTTGATCTAAAACAGAAAAACAAGCAACCTAACTTTAAATGTAAAATGTCTTTGTTTCTAAAGCTATATTTTATGGGTTTCAGATAGAAGTGACATTATTGGCAACAATGGACACCCCTAGATTTGATTCAACCTCTGTATACATGCCCTACACACTCGGTGGATCAGGCTTCTATGCGGATAATGCTGACACCAATTATGAAGTTCTCCGTCAACTCTCGTCAATTGTTATGAAGGCATTGGGTGATTAACTAAAATTCCAGTTTCTTCACCAATTCAAGAGTTTGCAATGTTCTTTTCATTAAAATAATATCAAACCTTGTTGATTATACACATATTTCATTCAATGTCCGATTTATATCTTACCTTTCAAAACATGTTTTTGAATTTTTTCATTCGAAGACACCTTCTTTTGAGACAAATAGCTTGTAATGTTAATATTATTCTAAATATACTTCCGTTGTTGAAGATTAGAAATATGGTAACATTGAATTAGGTCTATTATGAAATTGTTATGAATTAAATAAATTGTTGATCTGAATGACTGTAAACAAAACTTTGGAGAATATTTTAATGAGAGAAGTAATTTTGATACCCTGTGATTGGAAATGAATGTGAATGCTATATTACAACTTGAACTGACATACTATAATTACAGATGCAGCCACCAATAATAACATACAGTTGTTCAGGATTTGTGATTATGGAACATCGGATGGTGGAGTATCAATGCCTCTCATGAAAAAAATAATTGGTGATAATATCTGATTATACTCATTAACATATTTTGATTAAGACATTCAAGTGACTAAAATGATAATACTTCTGAAATTTCTTCTTTTCTTGTAATTTTTTTTTCTCAATAGAACAAATTCTTCATAATCCAGATATGTATCAATATCCGGTGTAAAGTGAATGAAATATTCCAACATCCAGTATAGAGTGAAATTATCGAATTTCCAGTATAAAGTGAAAATATCCTATAAAAGTTATCCAATTTCTGGTAAAAAGTGAATATCCAATTTTTAGTGGAAAGTCTTATGGTAGATTTAAATTTGAGCTGGCATCATGCTAAAGGGTTGGGTGGTCACTTGCACATGCCCTCAAATAGTTTTACTACGCATTCATGTCTATATAATTAGTGCACCAAATATCTTTTTCTTCACATGATTTTGATGCTTGATTATAGAAAATATATTCTTTTACTTTTTTGAAAAGTTTAGAAATTATTTAATTCTATCGCAGGTTAATAGTGATACAACCATGGATAGTTGCTTTACCAGAAAATTACTTTATGTGTCATTGACACATAGATAATGGAGCAGGAATATTTTGTGCAGCAGTGAAATCATGGTCTCGTTAGTGGGAGTGATCGCAAGAGTCAGTTGGGGGGTGACAGTGGAGACACACAAAGATAATGCTATTCAATATATTATAAGGCCATGGGCCGTGGCGCAGTTGGTTAGAGCACCAGCTTATTAGCACCAGTTCCTCTGTGGTGAATCAAAGGTCGTGGGTTCAGTCCCCGGCCGTGCCGAGATTGAGCTCATGGTACAATTTCCCATATGAGCTGAGGCCCCTGCCAAAAGGGTTAACCCATTGTCCTTGTAAATCTGTGACCGGGTGGGTTGTCATTTCAAGGACCCGCGACATGACAATTCAGTGAAGCAGCACTATATCTGCTATAAGTAGGTCTCATCACGAAATGACTGAAATAATGTTTTCTATGCATGTTCATTTCGTCTGGTCATTTGCACTTTTATTCACATTATACTGAGGAATGCCATCTATTGCCAGTGTGTATGTGTCATTATTGTCAACTTATTGTAATGCCAAAATTAACAAGAGCATTGAAGTCCCCTGTCATTAACTGTGGTAGAATCAGATGGTTTAAGAAAGTGTTGTAATGTTAGCTGTCTGAGAATTACAGAATAAAGAATACACAGTCAGACACACATTAATGTGCCTGTCCAATATGAAAATGATCTGAACAATCTCTGGCACTTTATCACCCTAACAAGATTATGACAACAATATTTGTCCATGATCTAATTCACAAACTAACAAACTTTGTCAAGGTGGGGGACAAAAATATGGACTGAGCGTAATATTCCAAACAATTTATATGAAATGGTAAAACATGACAATTTGATAATTGAAAATCAAGATGTCCATTAAAATGGAATGGTCAGTACTTTTTAACCCTCTTAACACTGCTATACAAGAATAAGAAAACAGTTTCCTTACTGTTGATTAGTGATCATTTCAAATTATGTCATGTGCCTCTCTTTGAAAGACCTTCCAGAATTCAGTCAGAGATTTTATTTAAAGTTAGATGAATAATTTTTCATTTCTGGGGGTTTCATGAAAACATTTGACTTTCTCATTTATTCCTGGCTACAAACTATGAACAAACATATAGTTTACGATAACTGAAGTGCCCAGCTAACAATTTTAGGATTTTTCTACATTGTGTTTGGGTGCTTAGCATGGAGCATCTGAGACATTCTGTGAACATGTTATATTACAACATTGTGAGCATATGTGCACGTGAGCATATTGCAAACTGACACCTGTGAACTGATATTATTGTTAGCATGTTGTTGTAAGACATTGTGAAAATGTGCTAAGCATGTTGCTTGCACTTTTATGGCACATATGTGTTCAGCTGTGAACAAATTCAGCTATCTTCTGCTTAATTTAGTCACTCAGTTTGGGCTGTCCCTTCTGGGTCTTTTCTAGCATATCAACTGTCATGTTATGCTGATTTGTTGACATTGTCTGAAATTACATGGATATATTTTGCAGTCGATAATAACAATAAACTTCTGTCACAACAAATAAATAATTTATTTATTTATATTTTATGATAAATTACCTTTTTCATTAATTCACAATATGCTGACAAAGTTGTGTTCACGAAGAAAAACAATGTTGTTATCAGGTCAGACCACAACGTTACATGCTTGGCACATTGAAAAAAACATGTAAAGACAAGATATTTGGTGTTTATGTGAAATATGTATTCTGTGATTTGGAAATTCGCTCCTGTGACCTTGAAAATATCACCATATGTCAAATTCCTATTTAGCCTTTAAATATGTCACTGTGACCTAATTTAAATCAGTACCTCTAAAGGGAGTAATTTGTCAGTTTTTTATAAACACCTAGCCATATATAATAAACAATGTTTAAGGAAATCTATTTTTGACCATGTGTGTTTTTTATTTATTCATGGAGCTGCTAGTAAACATTCAATCCTTTTCATTCTTAGACTTCATCAAAACAAAATTGTCTGAAGAAATAGAGATACAAATAATCTATGAAGATCAACCAGTGAATGATTTTAAGTCTCTTTTTCAGAGACTTCACGGTGAGAAACTGCATTTAATATTATATCATTATAAAAATCATGTATCAAATGTTGATTAGTTTTTCCTGAAAGAGTGGAAAGATGTAATAACCTCTAAGGTGGATTTAAAAACCTATAAGATGGACATAATAACCTCTAAAGTGGATGTAATTAAAAAAACATAGTTCAAACTTACAGGACAACATCACGATTGTATTACCAAGTTTTGTAAAATTCTCAATTGAATGTTATAAATACATTTTTGTTCATATTCCTATAAAATATGAAATAGTACATTATATCTATACTCTGTATTACACAGGTAGTCGCTACTCTGATAGCAAAGTCCTGCTATGGAGGGTATATATCTTGAGTATGTTAACAATCTCTTGGGGTATTCATAAATAATATGAAAAATGATATAATTTATTCATTTCCATATATTTGTTTGCCAGGTTCATCATCCTACCTCACTGGTTCTTCAGGAGTATATGTCTCAGTAGTGGGTACTGGTTTTTATGATCAGTGTGTCCCTAATAATTCAATAAACTTTGGACTGTCCACCATAGCCATGCAGTGGATGAGCAAGCGGTAGTTATTTGAATTACACAAAACCATACTTCATTTCATGGCATGATTCCTTTATTAAAAACAGTTGTAACTTCAGATCTGTTACTTACAAATTGTATTTAAGTATTACTAAACTTATATTTAAGTGTGTTTAAAGGATGAACCATTCATAACTCCACTGAACTATCTAATTTCTATTAATCATATTTGACAAACAAACAGCACCTCATACTTTCATATTATTGCAGTCCCTGCAAGCTCACGGGCACTTTGTTTCATAGACTAGCCACTGTCGAAGAAGAACAAATAAAATGGAGTGAGCAAGGAGCTAAGGACTGGGAAACTATTCTTCTGCATCGGGCCAAGGAACTCGCACCTGGTAAAATCAATCTATTTGAGACGATAGGACATCCAACTAACAAAGCATGATACAATTCACCACACACTTTTATCACCTATTTAAAACTACTAAATGAATGGTGGCATTATGACGCATTGACACAATTAGGTAATTTAGAGCCTAAAACCTGTAACAAGGACATGTGTATTCTGAAGTACTGCCTGATAAGGGAATGCAATGAATATATTTTAACATTGATGAGATATAAGTAGCAGTTTGAGTGGGTTGAATTCGAAGCTGTAAATGAAAGGCTTGATAATAATAATAATAATAATAATAATAATAATAATAATAATAATAATAATAATAATAATAATAATAATAATAATAATAATAATAATAATAATAATAATAATAATAATAATAATAATAATAATAATAATAATAATAATAATAATAATAATAAAATTTGTAAAGACTGTTCATAGCGCTGTGTTCAGGACGTGCATCCTGAAGAGATGAGTATTCAGTCTACTCTTAAATGAGGCTGTCCTCAGCCAAGTTTTAGGAACTTGTAAGTGGGTGCCGTTGTTTGACCTTAGACAGTGTTCCCCTTGTTTGATTGTGAGTAGATCACGCAAGTAAGGTGGGGCCTTACCATTTAGAGCCTTCCAGGTCAAGAGAAGAATTTTCTTGCGTGAACAGGTAGCCAGTGCAATTCCCCGTAGTTTTCCTGAAATATGATTAAATTTCCTGATTTTTCCTACGACACGGGCTGCAGAGTTTTGGACAACTTGAACCTTACTGGTGTCAGACTTAGGAAGACCTGCAAGTAAGCTGTTGCCATAGTCCAGAGTGGAGGTGACAAAGGCATGGGTAAGTGTTACAGCTGTCTTCTCGTCTAGACAATGTCTGATGGCCGCTAGGTTCCTAATGTGGTAATAGCCCTTCTGGCACATTTTCCTAATTTGGGCCTTCATGTCCATGTTGGAGTCCAAGGTGATGCCAAGGTCCAACACCGATTCACTAGGAGCAATATCAGAGCTGCCAACTTTGATCGTGTCAGGGATATTACTGCTACTGGCAGTATTGTATCTGTCAGTACATATTAGCATTTCTGTTTTTCCATCATTTATCTTCATCTTGTTTGATATGATGAAATTTCTGACCTCACTGACACACTCCCCTTTGTGTCTGCTTATATCAACTTGATTAGCGGAGGTATGATCCATTGGATGTAGATCTGAGTATCATCAGCATAAATATGATAGTTCCGACCATTTTTGGATAAGATGTCAGACAGGGGTGTCGTATAGATGGTGAAAAGTATGGGACCCAGAACTGAGCCCTGTGGGACCCTGTATTTTATGGGTTTGGGACAGGACCTGTGAGTCCCTATTTTCACACATTGTTTCCTGTCACTTAAGTATGACCGAATCCAAGAGAGGGCATGACCCTTGACATTACATCTCGCCTCCAGTCTATCATATAGAATTTGGTGGTCAATGGTGTCAAAGGCAGCAGAGAGGTCCAGTAACAACAGAATTACTGACTTCTTGTTGTCTAGGGCACAAAGGATGTCATTTTGCACTTTTAACAGAGCAGTTTCAGTGCTGTGATATACATGAACCAATCACTAAGTTTTCCCTGTTTTTATAGGTTGTCATGGAAACTCTATTGTTCCTATGGTAAGTGGTGCCACCTATTTGTGTGGAGTTTGCAGGCCCGCTTTCATTAAGTGAGAGCCTGCAGCGTGCTGTCTTGCTTCGTGTGTTTCCGCTTGCCCGGTGGTAGGGGCTACATAGTTCGGGTATCTCCGTCAAACGCTCCGACAGTGGAGGGGGGCTACTGCCACTAGGTGGCGAGGAGTGTGGAGTGTGCAAAGTGCCCGTATTCAAGCGTGATCCGTAATACCGGACACGCCTACGTATTTGTTTACCTAGCCAAAATGGATGGTACGAGCAGTTTCTATGTGTGAGCGAAACATTGGAGGTGTGGTAAGTGGTGTATGATTTGTCATTATTAATTATAGAAGGCATAAAGAAAATTGTGGAAGTTCAGAATTTCAGAGGTTTTGCAGGTCGCGCCAACCGACCCGCAGGCACCATGTAGCGTAAGTATGTCACTCGAGTTGAAATGATCAGACGTATCTAATAAATGCCTGCAAGACGTAGGGTAGAGTTCAAGAGATTTGATCATAGAGTGAACGTATAGTTTCTGACCTTTAGTGAGACTGAACATTTATTTAATGTGGGGTAGCGTGGTAATATTAAAATTAATATTTACAAGACTGTTTGTTACGTTGAAACAAGACGTGTGCATTGGACACAGTATGATAATGGATGATCTAAGGCCGTGGGGCGGCAGAAACAACAATTGTGAATCAGTGTTCAAGCAGTTATCATAGATTCTATAACATGAACATATACACACAAAATCAAAGTTTTCAGAGTAATATTTATTTACCTGGGTATCGTGAGAACATACAGTAGCATTGGTAGCATTGTTAACACAATTGTTATCACAAAGATCAGATTCGTTAATAATAGTGTCCAAGTGAGTGTTCATATGCGTGTTATGAGAAATATGTGGTGCCTTAAAAAAATGTCATTTCTCGTCCATTATGATTTTCTTCACCTCTTCCCTGGCTTTATGGATAGCTTCCTTAGATCCAGAGATCGTAACAATGTTGAGCATGGTTTTCTTATCAAGTTCACGTCTGTCCACTTGGATTCCGGCCCAAGTGGAATGTCGGAGGGCGTGAATATTTCGCCCTTTCTTTCCAACCAACCAGCTTACAACAAAACGAGAAACGTACATAGTGACATCCTTGGCTTTGCCGACGGAGGAGTTGGAGGAGGAGGAAGCAAGAGGAGAACGTGCAGATTCCTCATCAGAGAGAAGAGTTGAGATTTCCGGCATAGGTGGCACCACTACCATGTCCGGGATTGGTAGCTTGTTGATCTCCGATATGCGCTTTGAGCAGACCTAGTCTGGTATAGCGCTATATAAATAGTTATTATTATTATTATTATTATGAGGAGAGAAATCGTCTTGGGCAGCAGAGTTCCATCCAGTGCTATGGAAAGGGTTGTAGCACCCTTGAAGACAGGGATTTTTTCATAACTGAATCCCCGAACATCAATAGAGGGTAGAAGATTGATAAAAACCAGCCAGTTCTTCTGGGCAGAAGTGTCAATAGGTGGCAGAGGAGTCAGCACCACCACTGTTGGGCCTTTAGACCTAATCGTTTTGGCCCATAACGAGAAGAGAGTAAAATAAGAATGTCCATCACCACCCGATTTGATGTCAGTCATATCGGGGAGTATAATGACGTGAGTGGCAGTTGGAACCCAGTCAGACCTGGTGGAGAGGAAGTGTAGACCTTACGCTGTAGACCTGACAGAGGCATCCAGTCTGGTCTGACCCCGGGAGATCTCTTCTTGGTTCCCGTCCTTCGGCAGACAGACTAGGACGGATTTAGTAGTAGTCTGTAGAAGAGTAGAGGGGCGATTAGTACTACTGCAGAAGGAAGAAAGGTCTGTATGACTTCGTCCCTTTCCTATATGGCTTGAACGGATCAGGCCAATTCTGCTGCAAGAACTTACTTATCAGCGCTCATCTGTGCGTTTTCAGCCTGAAGATCCATCATGGTTTGGGTCAACTTCGGGATTTCGGCCTACGCTGCAGTCAACTTGGCCGACAGGTGGTCACGCGAAGTCATCATGACCTGCTTCTCAGTTTTGGCACGAACATTTTCAGCCTGCAGATCTGCTACTACTTGCTGGAGACGTATGACCTCTGCGTCTGATGCTGCCGACGTGGCAGTCAAACGGTCATATGAAGATCTCAGTGCCTCATAAACATCATAAGGCACTGCTTCAGGTGTATCAACACCTGCGTCTTCCCAAGACGCATCGCTACGGAGGCCAGGCCTTGGGACAGCCACAGAACAGTCACGACTTCCCATAGCAGAAATTCTCAGATGTTCACACACTGAAGGTTAAGGAGAGAATGCGATCAGCCGGGGCAAGGTATGACTTTAAGTACAGAGTTGGGCGAGTTGTAGAGTTGAGAGTCAGATAATTTACCTCAGGCATGACACCTCAATCCAGTATTAAGTAGGTAAATGTGGTCGTTTTGGGGAGCGTGGATTTCAGTGTATTTTCGAGAATGCGGGTTCTTGTAAACCTGACAAAGTTAGATATAAAATATTGTATGCAAAGATATAATATTTATATGCCTTGAAAAATATTTTATTTCAGGAGAGAAACAATATACAGAAATAAATATTACTGATATTGTAGAAAGAAATGTGTATGTTATGCCTCAGTCACATTTGCACCGGGCACCAGGGAGTTTATCACCAACAATCTGAGAGATGCTGTAGCTGTGGTCACATTATTAAAGGGCACCGCATGGCACGTGCAAAACTGAATAGCACAGACGTCTGTAGGATATCTTTACGACGTCTGTTTCATGACACAGACATCTGCAGGATATCTTTAAGACGTCTGGGTAGGCTTTAAAAAAATATTTAATCCTATTTTCACCACATGATGCCACCGGCAGACCTAAGATAATCTGCTGATGTCCCTGCGGGACACTGCCGGGATCCTGCCGTGTACTTTAAGATGATGTTTGCTGATCAGACATCAGGGATACGCCGGGAACTTTTATGTTCCAGATAAAAGTTCCCAATGACCCGCCTGACGTCTTAAAGATGCCCAATTGTGGCCGAATTACCCATCGGCCGGGCATCTTCACTGAAATCAGCGCAAATGTGACTCAGGCATTTGCGTGGTTCTTGTAAACCTAACAAAGTTAGATATAAAATATTGTATGCATAGATATAATAGTTATATGCCTTGAAAAATATTTTATTTCAGGAGAGAGACAATATACAGAAATAAATATTTCTGATATTGCAGTAATAGTGTACGTTAGTGTTGGTTGCTGAAATTTCAAGTTAGCATTAGTTAATAGAATAATATTCATTCAAATGCAGAAAATACTATACTACACTAGGGTGTAATATGTAGAAGTGTTTTGTAAATATTTTGTGTAATATTTCAGAGATTTGTTATTTTCTCTGACAAGAAATGTCCAAAGAAAATTATAAAGAATGTATCATAAAGAACATGTGCTAGGGACATGGTAGCACTTAGTTACGTAAGTGGCCGGTGAAAATGTAGAGAGATTGATCTTAAGGGTCCGAAGAGACTTAAGACCAGGAGACCAGTTAGTAAGAACTGTTTCAGACCAAAAACACTCGACACTGGCAGAGCGGATTGTCAGCTCGTGAACGCCGTGCCTTAAAAAAGACAACAACTTGGGACCGGATCCAAACCTGCTGTCAGAGCTTGCGAAAAGTCTGTTACAGATAGACCTAGGTCTGGAGAAGGTGTGTTTTCAAGAAATGAGCAGTGATAGACACAGGTTAGACCAAATATTTTGTCAATAAAGACAGAAAAATTCGGAGCTTCACCAAAAAGCAGCCATCACCGCGCACACATGCGCACACCTCCAACCTATTCTTCAGATTGGACACAGTCACACACACATTTTTATTTGTTAAAATGTAAAGATCAGTCTTAATGTGTTTCCTGTCAAACCCTGTTGACAGTCAAACACCTCATGCTTGACCATGTTTTCAAGGGCGGAGAATAATGTTGACTTCTTTGCGCAGTTTACCATTTACGTGAGACACAACATCCACTCTCTGATTTAGGGCCTTATTTAGTGTTATGCTTACTCTCCATTTAGGTGGAACTTGCCATACATTCAGCTTTACAAGATTTACTGTTATTTGCTATTGCAATGCCATTTATTACTGTATTTTACAATATCATTCGTCTAGTATTTTTAACAATAGGATTTAGTACATACTGTAAGGCCACAAAATGACCTTAATGTTGCGATGTGCCATAAAAGATTCATTCATTCATTCTTTTTTTAAAAAGAGAAAACAATTTCGAGAATATGTTTTGGTGATCACCTTGGGAATTCATATATTTCACATTATTTAAAGTTTGCCAATTTCCTGTGTGGTGCATTTTGGAAATGTTAAGTTTTAACCATGTTTAATTTACTTTCAGAACCATGTCATTCCTTTGAAGCATTATAGAGTATTTAGAATATAAATATCATCTTGGACATTTGAATATGCAAATCTAATTGATGGTGGACACTGCATGCTGGAAATGTTATAAATGTCTTCATTGGAATTTTGGCCATTTTTTTTCATGAACATCCTTTTGTAGTAGATGACTTCCATAATTCTTACTAAAATTGGAAATCTTATTCCTCCTTTTTGAATGATTATTAAAACAGGAACTATGGCTAAAATTTGCCATCTTCGGTGACTTGCCATCTTTTGTAGACTTCATCTCAATCAATAAACAACTTCCCATTGTATTCACTGTTTTCAGAGACAGGCATGACCTTTGGATATCAATGCCAGGAAATATCTGTGCTTTAGTTTTATTTATAAATGTATCCAATTTAATTCTTGATGCAATGTTAGTCAAATTAAGACCTCATTCATTTACTTTACAGGGGGTCATATGGTTATCTCCTGTCTGTGTGTCATTGATAATTGGCCAAATAGAGAAGAATCAATGATGTATTGTCATTTTGATAGGATTTTGCAATATCTCGTTGACGAAGGTTATATGACTGCTGTAAATATATGCTTCTTATGTACCAAGAACAAAATAATGTGTTTTTATTACCTTTCTAACAATTTGTTAAGGTATATTTGTTACCCATTAATGATTATTATTCAAAGAAAAGGTTTTAACTTAAACCAAATCACATCTTCCTTCCTATATATTGAAAACACCCACTTGACACACAAGGGGGACACACATTGTTGCCACTGAAGTATTGACAATTACCATGTAACTTTATGTCATTGTTTTGTTTAGGAAGAATCACATGCTGTTAATATCTGTTCTTATGAGCGCACAAAGGAAGAACTTGAAGCTCCATGGAATGATCCTGAATCACCGGTATCAAAATCTGGTCTGACCTTAATCAGTATAAACATAGTTAAAGTCAAATGCCAAAACCATCAGCAGTGGCAAAGGAATCAAAGGATAGGTAATCTTAAATTTATATTTAATACAATAGAGCCAAATACAGGCATAATCCTTATATTTCACAGTGACATCTGATGACAATGACTTGTAAAATACTTTCAAAAACATATATTGACTTTTCTATTATCTTAATTGATGAACATGAAAGAAATCTTAAAGCTGTTTCAGTAGAACTTTTTTTAAGATATTTAAGAAATATTGGCATATGAATATCTCGCCATGTTTCAATGTGCTGATGGATATTTTCTTAAATGAGATTTGAGACTTGATATAAAGAAAAAAATATTGGTTGCCCAGTTGCGCCACCTGAGTATGAGAAGTGGTGGTCTGAAGTTTCTAAGGATAATAGGATGCATGATATAATAAAGAGCATTGTAGTCCCTTGATCATGATATGAGATAAATATATATCAAGGATCAGAATAAAGAGAGTTTGGGCCACTAAAAGATCAAAAATATGGTTGCCCAACTCGGCCACTACAATAGAGCATTTCCTGGCCCAAACAGAGGATCTGGTGGCCCTGGGCCACCGGGCCAGTGTGTATGTCAAGGCGTGAGATTTGGGTAAAGCACGATGGTCAAATTGGTTATCATTACTCTCAATTTGAATAGTTACTTTCAAGGGACACATACTAATGTTTCATGAATAAGATGATCAATGTAAGTGAAACACAATGAATATTTAACCCAGGGACCTATTTCATGCTACACAACGCCCACAAGACACTATTAGTCATTGAATATAACTTCAATATACATTATTTTTAAGGTTATGAAAACTCAACCAAGCTCCACGCAACAAGTCTAACAGCTGCTGTTAGAAAATGGATGAACTCTTCAATATATGAAGGCTTATCAAAGACCAGATCTGTTGAGGAGAGACATCATATTGTGGATGAGTTCTTCAGATGTCTGCAAGAGGGTGCTGAGCAGGCACCTGATGACTATTTCGAGCATTATCATCTTGCGAATCTTCATCTTACAAAAACACTATGATAATGATCATTGACTGAACCTTTACCACTGTATACTTTATACAATAACAAATTGTGTCTGTGTATATGTGACTGTTTAAAAGGTTGTTGCCTTAAAAATATGTAATAGAAAAAGTTGTGACTGCTGCCTTCTCCAGAAATAAATTGAATGTTGAACTAATTTGAACCCTTACCTTAAATTAATTCACTTAAATGTACATGGAGGTAATTATGATTACTAACGAAATAATATGCTCAACAGATAATAGGACAGAACCACAAACAAACAAATTATCATGACATGTTATTTACCTCACAGAAATCTTTTTACCTTTACCTTTAAATCTTTTTGATGAGTTTGTTTAATATTCCCTCCCTTGTAGGTGCAGGGGTTAAACAATAGCCCCACTGCCCCCCCAGCATTGAAAAGGCGACTAAAGGGGCATCCTGTTTGCTGTGGGATGTGACCGGGGAGGATATGGAATCCTGATGGGCTGAGCACTGGGCTGGTTTGGCAGTAATACCGGTCCAGTTGCAACATGACTGTCTTGAATCCAGATGTTCACCAGACGGGCAGGTCAGATTAGGCCTGGGTCTGATTTAACCGGCTTGTGGTATATTTCCTGTAATATATTCTGGGAATTTGATTTTTATTAATGATAATATCAATGTTTGAAATTTAGGAATAATTGATAATTTTTTGATAAATGTTTGCTGACAGGAGATTGCTGCTGATTGGGTCAATCGAGGGATATAAATAAGATAAGAGTTTTTATTCTAAGAGTATGTCATGTTGGGTATCCTCATGGCGTTGGGGCTTGGAGTTACCGGCCCAGAAAGGTGTCCACTTGTTGGGCTCCACGGTGGGTAGGGGACCTAACTGATGAAATATAAAAAAACACACATGGCGCAAAACAAACAAAAATGACCGAAGAATGACATAGACAGTGACGATGATTCAAATAAAATAGAAAAATGGCCCAGATTTTTAATTGTGGAAAGTTCCGATTCTGAACATACCCTGGCAAAAATGTCAAGGCATTGCCGGGGTGCCGTAAACAGTTAAAAATATGGGAATTCGTTTATAAATTGAAGTTGAGCGGAACAGCCATGCAGACAATCTTTTAAGATGCCGAATGTTAGCTACAGTTCCAGTTTTAATAATGGCTTACAAGACCCTCAATAATAAAAAAGGAGTGATAAGATGCCCAGATCTGGTGGGAGTTTCTGAAGAGGAAATAATGGAAGAACTAAAAAATCAAGATGTAGTCAATTCTAAACAAATTTTTATAAAGAAGGATGGAGGCAAAATTCCAATCAATACATTCATTCTGACATTTGAAGCAGTGCCGCTTCCAACATCTATTAAAGTTGGATACTTAAACGTCCGAGTTGATGTTTTCATCCCAAACCCTCTGTGCTGTTTCAAGTGTCAGAGGTATGGACATGGATCTGATCAATGCAAAGGAAATGTAACTTGCCCGAAATGTACAGCCCAGCATAGTGGAGATGAGTGTTCTTTGGAAACCAAGAAATGTGTGAATTGTCAAGGCAATCACCCATCGTATTCACAGAATTGTCCTTCCTTTTTGAAAGAAAAGGAAATTCAGCGAATACACTACACTGAAAACATTTCTTTTCCTGAGGCACTTAAACATGTTGAAAGTTTTAACAATTCCAAAACATCCTATGCTACCACCTTAAAGAGACAAAAACAATAGCAATACAGACAGAAATAACCTGGCCAATCAATGAAAAGAATTATTCCTATTTTTCAAATACCTCCAAATCTTCAGGAACATCCACTAAAATCCAAACACCCACTACCCCAGTAATAACTGTACCAACAATTTTATCCACTAAAACCTCTTCACAGACTCCCTCCACATCATCCAGTAATAAAAACATAAATAACAATAGACCAGTTAAGAAATCAGACCAAAAAAAAAAATCAAAGATCAAAGCAAAAATAAAATAAATATAAATAAATCCTAAGAAAGGATGGACACATGTGATCCTTCCGATATACATTTTACACCTGTTCATTCAAAACATAATCATAAACTTAAATGATTATGTTAAATCCTATATTTATACTCATTATTTTTAATATGGCTATCAGCAGTATCATTCAATGGAACTGTACAGGATTTCAGCCAAACAGGCCAGAACTTGAGTTATTAGCCCAAAAATATAATGCATTGGTAACTTGTTTACAACAAACTAAATTCAAAGATAGTTCCACAACATTTAAAGGGATATGTGACTTATAATAAAGTTGGTTCAATAGACACAATGAACCAAGCACATGGCGGAGTTTCTGTTCTTGTTAAATCCTGTATACCCCAAAGTAAAGTTACATTAAATACTAATTTACAAGCTCTGCAGTCAGGGTTACCCTGCATAATACATTAACTATATGTTCAATATATTAACCACCAAGTGAACCAATTAATATTGCAGATTTAAATAATATGATTACCCAGCTGCCACAGCCATATATGTTAGTTGGTGACTTTGATGCCAAAGGACATATAATAGAAGATTTTTTAAATAACAATAATTTGTGCCTTTGGAATGACGATTCTCTGACATATTTACATCCTGCTACAGGCTCTTTTACATCAATCGATCTCTCCATGTGCACTCCAAATTTATTTTAGATTATTCCTGGGACGTAGAGGAAGATCAATGGGCTAGTGATCATTACCCCATTATTTTAAATAAACATTTTCCTCCACCAGATAAAAGAAGTGGAAATTTCATAAAGCCGATTGGGCAAAATGTCAAACATCCTATTTCAATAGAATAACTCCAGAACTTTTTAACAATGTAGATGATCCTCGTCAAGTTTTTACAGATACATTGCATGACATTGGTGATGGGTGTATTCTCAAATCAAAGCCAAATTCTAAAATTAAAGAAAGACCCTGGTTTAATGATGAATGCAAAAAAGTTGTCAAAAAGCGCAAAAAGGCTCTAAAAAAATTAAATCGACAGCCAACTCAATATTATTTACACTTATTTCAAGTAAAAAGAGCTAAAGCCTGTTATATTATTAAAAAAGGCAAAAGAGAAAGTTGGAAGGATTAGGTTTCCAAATTAAATATGCGTACACCGATTAAAAAATGCTGGGATATGGTGCGTAAAATTACGGGGAAGGGAGGTTGATCTGTAGGATATAGATTACACACCCAGAGACTCTTGAGAACATATAGACATTCATAGACAATCACGAACGTCATTGATGGTTGATGCATTGCTATAACCACCACACTGAGAGATCACGTGCGGGCGGACGAGCCCATGTCGGATATGCAGGCAGGACGAGTCCATCACGTACAGGCGGACGAGCCCATGTCGGATACGCAGGCAGGACGGACGAGTCCATGAGGTGTCGCGTGCAGAGGAGACGCAGGCAAGTTCCACGCACAACACAGAGTGATCCATATAGCGGCCCACAACCATTGGATCCTCGGAGTTAGTTGGAGAAACCGAGACGAGACAGTCAGAAGTCCGGAGCACGACCGCTTGCTTGCCACAGAAGATCCACGACTCTCAGTATCGTGACTGCATAGACTTGGATGTTTTGTGTATAGCTAGGATCTCATAAGTATCATGCATTTGGGTAGTTCATATGCCTCGCTCATTGCCATGCCGGCCTAGCCAGACAAGGAAGATTCACAGCACCGAATAAAGGTAACTATTGTGTCGTGTATATCCTGTGTCTGCAGTCCTTATTACCTGACACCTTCACCTGGGTAGATAGGGTAGCTAGGATCCGTGCCCCGACTCACAGCCAGCGAGTTAGACACATCGTACAGTACAGTACGGTAGAGTGGAGTAGCTATCTGTAGTAGAGTATCGATCCCCTGTCCACGTCCCCCAACGACGGATACTCTCCATTAGTGGGTAACAATTGGTGGAGAAATCCGAATCGATCTATGGCTTTGAGAGTTGCCAATACTGTATGGAGATCCTGACTGCAGCCCTGTTACTTGAATATAAGTCTATGTTGCTCAGATCTTCGAAAAAGCTTTCCACCAAGCTGCAAGTGGCGCGCGATCCTCCGGTAGCAGAAGACGATTCTACATATCAAGGTGAGTTAGAATTACTTTTCCAAGATTCTCCTGAGAAGCAAAATGACCAAGTGAGTGATTCCGTACGAGTGGAGCCTCCCTCTAGTCCTCCCCTGTCAGATCTCACCATCTCATCTGGTGTGCACACCTCCCCTTCTACGAGTGGTGCTCAAGCCCCGTTGTCTCATACGACTGCCAGTACAGGTAGCACTAATTCATCTGAGACCCACACACTGCGCCCAAAGGCTTCTATCTCGTCTGATTCTGACTCGGACGTACAATTTGGTCCCTTCCATATTGCAGATAGTGACCAAGAGTCCTTCGCCTTTTCTGAGGTGTCTGCTCAAGTTATTGACTCTGATCAATCGGGCTCTGATCGTGCACGATCCCCATCAGCAGAGATGGCTGAGAACGAAAATATACATGAGGTGCTCCAGCAAATAATGGGCCACCTGCGCAAAGTTGATCTAGGTGGCGCTCAAACTGACATTGTAGATATGTTGCATGGGCAATCTAGAGACAACAGAATTCATCACCAGAGTTAAGGCTCAAAATCACTCCTCCCTCCTCCATTTTATGGCAGATCTACGGATGATCCCCTCCGTTTTATGAACAAATTCCTCACTTACACCCAACTCTTACATACTTCAGAAGACCTGAAGGTTCCCGCTTGTCGTATGTTGTTTCATGGTGCGGCAGATGTTTAGTATACTTCTCTGCCTGCAGATGTCACTAGCTCCTGGGATTCCTTCTATGCAGCTTTCATTAAATTTTTCGGTAGCGAGACAAACGCTTGGCTGCTTGAACAATCGCTAGACACTAGAATTCAGAAAAAGAAAGAATCTGCTGAAACCTATATTAATGATGTTCTGAGCCAGTGCCAGAGGCTGCAGAAAGAAGACATGGAGACAAAAAAAATATTGGTCAGAGGTCTCCTCCCTAATCTTAAGGCTTTTGTAGTGGGAAAATCACCTAAAACACTTGATGATACTATTGAACAGATCAAATTGGCAGAGACCGTTTGTACGATGACCAGTGATTCATCTGCCACTCTAAACGGCTTAGATTTGCACCCTGATGTAACATCTCAATTTTTAGCACAACAGACTTCCACCCTTGCTGCCATTCGCGAAGAAGTTGCGGATGTGAACAAAGGGGTTCATAGGCTTGGTAGTCGTCCCGAAGAAGGCGATTCCTTTTGCTTCTTCTGCAGAAATTCTGGCCACTGGATCAGAGAGTGCAAAGCGCGGCACGATTGTGGCTATTGCAGTAGAGACTCCCACATGTTTATTCATTGTCCTGATAAACCCCGTGGCTCCCGTGATCAAGTTTCCCGTGGCCCACTGCGGGTTGAAAACCGGCCCAACCGGCCCAATGGTCGATTTGAGCCTGGCGATGGCCGTGGCCGCTATGATTCCAATAATGGTAGGAATGGCCAACGCCCTTTCCAGAATAGATCCTATCAAGGTAACAGGCAAGGCAACGACGGATGAAACAATTCCGGCCGCCCTCCCTTCAACGATCAGCGTCGTTCTGGGCCTCGACCGGACAATAGGTCCCAGTATCGGCAGGAAAACTATTAACTCCTGTCCCGACCCGTGAGCCACGTGATAGGAGTAGTGATTTGTTTGATATAGCAATAAATCAAAGTAAACCAGACATATTGAACGCGGTTCACTGTTATTTTGCAGAGATGCCCTCTAGTCCTCTTAGCCCACAGGACAATTCTCGAGTGCCTGTTTGCCCCATCTCTGCACCTGAGGAAACCCCTGCTGTTTTAGACAATGATATTAAATTTTTCCCTCTTTCCCAGGATGGTCGAATCACGACAAGAACAAGTTTTAGCTCCATTGATGCATTATTAGATACGGGTGCACAACGTAGTATTATCACTCTTGCCTCCTTACATGAATTCTGCCCTGATAATTCCTTCTCACAACAAGTGTCAGCCAGCAAAATAGTGGTTGTTGCGGAAGGTAGCTCCGTTCCAATCCATTTTCAGACTCATCTTGATTTATTTGTAGGAGATCAATTGTGCAATGTTTGCTTTCAGGTGGTCCCTGATTTGCAATATCCCGTTATATTGGGCCGTGATTTTTTTACAGCTTATGGTGTGGTCCTTGATTTCGCACAGCGTGGCGTTGCTTTCAAACTAACGCCTGAGCTATGCTTGTCAGAAACCATCAGAATCCCTGCCAAGTCTGAATACATAACTCATGCCCGGCTCAAACCCAGCAACATGTCTAGCATTTTAGGAGTCTGTACTATGGAAGATGAATTACCCTCCTACCCTGAGATTGCCATGGCGAGAGATTTCGCCCGGTTCATGATGACCAAAAGGTCCCTGTACGATTGATGAATATGGCGGATAACGCCGTCACTTTACCTAAAGGTGTTTCAGTCGGATATTTTGACCCAATCCCTCTGGGTTCGGAGCCACAAGAACTTCCCACTTTAGATTTTGCATGGGGGGCCACTCCGACTGAAGATATGGATGATGTAGAACTGGCTCCTGTTTCCACCACTCCCGCTGACCCTAACCCTCATCATAAAATAGACCTTACGAATTCAGACTTATCTCCTAGCCAGAAAGATTACCTGAAACGTCTCCTTTCTTCGTTCGGTGACATATTTACAACTAGGGATGGCGAGTTTGGGGATACGAATGTTGTACAGCATACCATTTATCTCAAAGGTTCTGTTAGTCCCATCAAATTAAGGCCCACTATCATGCCGGGTACAAACAACGGGGCATTATAGACAAGGAAGTGCAGTGCCTTTTAGACAAAGATATCATTAGACCTTCCAATAGTCCGTGGGCTTTCCCGCCGTTTTAGTAGAGAAGCCAGCCCAGGATGGCACTGTTTCGTACCGTATGTGCATAGACTTTCGCAAATTAAACGAGGTCACTGTGCCGGATTCCTTCCCGCTGCCACATATCCAGGACACTTTAGACAGCTTAGGAGCTCGTAAATTAACACACATTAGTACACTTGACCTCATGGGCGGGTTCCACCAAGTGAGCGTTCACCCTGACTCCCGACCGCTCACTGCCTTCATCACTCATCGTGGGCTTTACGAATACAAACGCCTCCCATTTGGTGTCATTAATGGACCCCCAACATTTCAAAGACTCATGGAAACTGTGCTACAGGGCCTCTCTGATCTCTGCCTCATATATTTGGACAATGTCCTCGTCCACAGCCCTTCTTTCGTACGCCATCTGGCTGACCTTACTCAAGTCTTCACGCGCTTTCGCAAGGCTAAATTGAAGCTTCGTACCGATAAATGTTTCTTTGCCAGGAAACAGGTTAAATACCTAGGTCACATCATATCTAAAAATGGAATAGAGGTTGACCCCTCTAAAACAAAGGCTGTTGACGAATATCCCGTCCCCACTTCTTGCAAGGATGTGAGGGCATTTTTGGGTTTGTCGGGTTACTACCGTAGATTTGTTGAGGGCTACGCGAAAATTGCACAACCACTCAATATTCTCACTAGCAAAAAGAGAACTTTTGAATGGGATGATGCTAAGCAGGCCGCATTCGATTCCCTCAAGGCTAAGTTAGTTTCAGCCCCGATTTTGGCTTTCCCCCGCATTGAGCCCGATAACCCATTCATCATCACGACAGATGCCAGCCTCTTTGCGATTGGGAATGTTTTAAGTCAGATACAGGACAGCGCTGAACGGGTCATAGCATATGGAGGTCGTGCCCTAAATCCGGCTGAACAAAATTATACATGTACTGAACGAGAATGCCTCAGCATCATAGCTGCTTGCAAGTTACATGAGCCCTAACTTAAATACGAGAAATTCACCATAGTGACTGACCATTCTGCCTTACAATGGTTATTTCGTTCGGAACCAAAAGGACACTTAGCTAGATGGATGCTGACCCTACAACAGTTTCATTACGAAATTGTTCACAAACAAGGGAAATCAATCCCGCATGCAGACAGCCTTAGCCGTCGCACGTATCCGTTAGAATCTGATCCCACCCCCGAGTTAGAACTCAAATTAGCGGCTTTCTCTGATCCGCCTGACGATCTTGAGACACACCCTGTCGCACCTACTGTAGACGACCAGTGTTTGACAGATCTCAATCAGTCGACTGGCACCACGTACACCTTTGATGATATTAGTGTGAAACAGTCTGAGGATCCCTCCCTCCAACCACTCATCAAATATTTCAAGAAAGCACACCTCCCTTCCACTCAGCGCGAAGCACGCAAACTTCTCGCCCAAGTTGATGATTATTATCTGAGGGAGGATGTTTTATTCCATTTGTATGTTACCCCGGGTAAAGGTCCAGCCAAAGACCGCTGCAAAACACAGTTAGTTATCCCACCCACTCTTCGCCACGATTTGTTTGAGGCCTTCCATGATAGTTCTATGGGTGCTCATTTAGGGACCGACAAACTCTACTCCACAATACGACAGAAAAATTATTGGCCAGGGATGCATAGTGATATCATGAATTGGGTCCAGTCTTGTCATGTTTGTAGTAAGACCAGCAAACTCCCGAAAAATAGACAGGGATCCTTACACCCTATTCCTGTTTCACACCCCTTTCAGAGGGTTCACACTGATCTCATCGGCCCACTACCTAAAACGGACCGGGGGAACAAATACATTCTAGTTTTTCAGGACGCTCTCACACGTTTTCCTGAAGCATTCCCTCTCCCTGATCAATCGGCCGTCTCAGTGGCTGAACGCCTCTTTGAAGACATTTGGTGCCGCTAGGGAAATGTTGAATCTATTGTGACCGTGGTGGGTGTTACGCCAGTGTTATGGCTGAGGAACTGTGCAAATTGATGCAGGCTAGAAAGGTCTTGACTACGCCTTACTGCCCCCGCAGTAATGGCGTGTTCGAACGAAGCGTTCAGTCTATCTCTAAAAAGCCCGTATAGCCCGTTATTTTTTATGACTGGCCGCGACGCCAAACACCCGTTTGAGACGTCCTTGCCTGACCCAACTCACCCCAGCCCCTCTGTCCGCCATTATGTGAGAAACATGTTTGAGCGTGTAGAAACCGCGTGCAATTGGGCGAAAGAGAACAATGAAATTATGCAGGCAAAGATGAAGTCTTATCATGACTCGAGAAATAGAGGTTGGAAATTTCAGGTTGGAGATTATTCTCCCGCCACCAAGGTCCCAGGTCGTAAACTAAAGTCCCCTTATAGTGGCCCATATTACTTGATCGAGCAAACTTCCCCGCTCAATTTCAAAGTGCGTACGTGTGAAACTCACGTGGAACCCAACTCCTCTATTCACGTTAACAGGTTCCGCCCGTGTGTTACGTGCTTTGACCACCCTGTTTCTCCGCTGCAATTCGAGGACGGTACTCCCCCAGGTAATGACTTACCAGAAAATGACCTGGCAGGCCCTCGTGATAACAACGAGAACGCCCAGACCCACGACTCGCAAAAGTCTGATGCCGAAGACGCAGATGACGAATCTGACACTCAATATGAGATTGAACACATTTTGAAACAACGGCAAGGTTCCCAGGAGATGGAATATCTGATTAAATGGAAGGATTATAGTGCTAAAAACAACACATGGGAACCCTTCTCCTTCCTGGGCAAACAAACCCAGGCGGATGTGCTTGCCAACCCCCCTCCTAATGCTAGCGAACGAAAAAAGTAGTTGTTGTTGTTTAATGTTGTATTTTTGTTCGATGTCCACTTATTCCACGTTTATTATTCATGATGTCTCCCACTATTCGGTGCATTTAGCTTTGTTACTTCATTACGCATGCATGTGTTCTCATTTCTATGGTGACCCACATTCTGTATTTTTGCGAGTAGCCCTGGTACAATTATGTTCGCTAAGTATTGATTTATGAACGAAACGCCATTCTGGCGAGCTTGTTTAAATTTATGATCATGGTTGACCTTCTGATACTGTTCCCCACTGTGCCTGGAGTGGTTCCACTTAGTGATGTTTCGAAAAGGGTTATTTGTACCTGCCATTGTTATTGGTTGTGTATTAATGACATCTGCTTTTTCACATTTTTATGTGAACCTTTGTCCCTTGTCAGTGATATTCTATTTTTGTGATCGACAGACCTCCACTAATTGGCCCCATAAAATTGGCCTCACTGCTCGTTTGTGTGTCCCTCACCATTTCCCACACGACTCATGATAGGCTGACTGCCGCTTTGTGACTTGTGTGCCCAGGTTGGTGGCTGTGTGTGCGTTTGCTACTGGGATGATATAGCGGTTCCGCTGACTTCCCAGACACTTTCTGCTTCCACGCCTTAGTGTTGCCTCCTACTACGTCCTGCGCACTTCGTTCCTTCGTTGTGGTCTCCGTGTTCCGTATCTCAGGTTGACTTGTGTGTTACTGACTGGCCAGTTCTTTGGGTTGAATCATTATACAGATAATCGTGAGTATTCTCGTTTCTTATATAGGTTCCTCTTTGATATAGTAATACTTTTGTCTCTGATTATACGCTGACTTTTGACTTGACTTTGATGACTTTAGTGGATTGTATCCTAACGTAAGTGATTTCTTGCGGTCCTCTTGCAAACGAATATGTTGGTTAGCCATGATTACTTAACCGCAAACGGTAATTAAGTTTGCGAAGGCAACGCATTCCACAGGGTGTTGGATGGTTGTGTTTTGGTTCCTTGTTCTCAGTCAAACCGCAAACAGTGGAAATAAAGTTTGCGAAGACAGCGCATTCCACAGGGTGTTGGGTGGCTGTATCTTCTTATATTGTCCCCAATTTAACCGGAAACAGTAATAAAGTTTGCGAAGGCAACGCATCCCACAGGGTGTTGGATGTTTGTTTTTTGGTGCCTTGTTCTCAGAATAAACCGCGAACTGTGAAAATAAAGTTGCGAAGACAGCACATTCCACAGGATGTTGGGTGACTGTATCTTATATATATATTCCGCGCAGATGGGTGTAAGACGCGATGATGATGATAAATAAATATTCCGCGCCACGGGACTTATGACGCGATGATTTTGTGCACTCCTCAGATGGATGGATTGCATTATGTACTGGTACATTTATGATATATTAGGCTGACATGTATTAATGCAGAGTGACAGATACAACTGCTGTTTTGACTTCGTTTAAATGGTGACGCACACGACGACTGTTGGTCCGATCCGGCTGAATAAATCGATTTTCAAATCTCTCATATGTACATCTCAGACCGACCCCACTAGCACAGTTGGTAGAGTGCAGGATCTGTGCCTTTGTTGGTTAAATAAGTGGAGGACGGGAGGTGGTGGGTTCCACTCCCACTGCCGGCAGTGTTACTTTCACACTGGGTAAAAGGCTCGAAAGTCGACCTGATATGGCCATAGTTGCTGAAAGGGTCGTAAAAACACCATTTTCACATCTCACGCTGCCGTTGCGTAATCTGTTTGTTTAAACGATTAGACTGCTTCGACTTAATTGGTTAAGTGATGATAATACTTATGAGCCGCTTCTAAGAGGCTTGGCTATTCTCTCATGTCGGTTACGCACTCCGGTGATTAACTTTTGTCGTATTTAGGGACTATTGACCTTTAATGATCCGTACTTGACTGATGGTTATTTAGCAGTTGATAGCTATTTGACATAATTGTGTGTTGTTCTGACTTCCTACCCTAATTTCATGACCAGTAAAAATGTGATTCGTGCTCATATATTAGTCAAATTGTTGATTAGTTTATTACCCTACGTTAAGTTAATATGACTACTAGTAGATCACATAGATGAACCTTTATACCTCATCTCACTACCTGTTTCACTACCATTAACCGTTCACGTCTCTGGTGACTAATCGTTGATCGTTCACCCTTCAGGTGAGACGACTATGTTCCTGTCATGACTCCTGCAGACTCTTCTAACACCCTTCCTGACGAATCTCCGCTTGCATTCCTTTCGGACGAAGAAGTTAATGACATTTTAGACGCCCTCCCCAGTGATAAAAGTTTGTGGGCTAATATTTTTGAGGCCGACGACCCATCATTTCCCATTCCTGACGTCCCTTTGCATACGGCATCATTTCCTGTCGTTCCCGAGCCCTCGGTGCCACTCCCTCGGTTTGCCTCTGTTAACGGTAGGCCCCATTTACTCCCCAAAAGTCTGTATTACAGGCCAACCCCTCCACCTCCTCCACATCCTCCACCCCCACCGCCACCAGCTGCTCCCGATGCCACGTGCCCTGTTGCTTACATTTCACGCAACCAACCCACCCTGACTTCGGTGGTCCAGGCCTGCCCGAAGTGTGGTGAGTGTATTCGGGTACAAGTATTCACTCTCATCCCTTACCGTACCATAACTCGGTCAGGTTCAGGCCCTCGCCTGAACCTGACCTCGTGTGGGTTCTTTTTCTCTGTGCTCCCACGGTGTCTGCTATTAGTGTTTTAGGCCGCCCAAATGTTGGTGCCCTGCTCTCGAAACAAGGTTATGTGGCAAATAGTGCGGCGACTTGGCAAGTTACATTTGCCGTCCCTCACCTTGAGCTACCGGCCTCCACACCCCCATTTAGCATGTGTGATGAAGTGGTTCCGTTGGTTCTTTCTCGACGGCGTAGGCGTGATGTGTCCACTGCCCATGGGTTTTGTGGCACTTTTCGCTCCCTCACTGCAGCATATCGGAATCTGAACGATTCCCTTACAGGACATATTCACCGCTACTGGCGGTCAATCAAGAAACTCTGGCCAATTGCACAGCCCCCACCCCGCAGAGGCAGTAGGCAGAAACGTTCATTTTTACCATTTGTAGGCTCCTTAATTGGGTCTGCCTTTGGCTTAGTCACTGATAAACAACGAAATAAGTTGATGAAGAGGGTCGGTATTGTTGAGAGCAACTCCAAGCGCTTGCAATCGAATCTGAATGCCCTGCATGACCAGACTTCATCGCTGGTTCGAGTTACGAATTAACGCTTGGATATTGTTTCTGAAGGTGTGGTTAACAACACCATGAATATTGCTAGACTTTTATAGAATAGCGAAACGCTGGTCCACAGATTAGAAATTGTTCAGGTACAGACAGAAGCACAACAACTTTTGCTGAAAACTTTGGCTGATTTCACATATGCTAGTGTTTCTGAGATTGGTCACATTCAGGCGTTGACGTTACTGCAATCGGAAGCACGTGCAACCTTGCTTGCTTTGGAAACTATTGCTGAGAATAAATTGTCACCTATTTTGGTTCCCCCTGATGTCTTACATAAATCGATGAGACAGGTTGCCCGACTTTTGCGTGTGCAGTATCCAAATTTTAAATTGATGTACGATCAACCCAGTGCTATCTACGCTATTCATGGCGTGACAGCTCTCAACAGTGACTCCCATTTGTATTTTGATGTTAGTTTACCACTTGTTGTGAAAGATAACGCTTTTACCATTTATGAGGTATCATATTTCCCTATACCAACAGGAGGCAAGAAGCCCAATCAATTTACACGCATCTCAGGTTTCTCAGATTTTATTGGCATATCTCGGGATGAGAGGTTTTACATAGAGTTGTCTAGAGCTGACTTGGCCGAGTGTTTCGGGTCTGGTGTTCGCCATTGCTACAGGACTTTCCCGGAATTTCCTGTTGACATTCCGTCATGTGCCTTGTCCATATATACGGGCGTGGTCGGAGACATTATGTCATATTGTCAGGTTGACTTCCTGGAATTGAAGTCCCACCTCGTGTTGTTAGGGACTTACAGAACTCTTCCTTCCTGGTCATCGGACACAGCAAACCTTGGCTGGTCACGTGCCAGTTAGACGTTACCCCCACCGAAGTGGAACCTTGTACCTTTTGTACACTAACGCTTGGATGTGGTTGCAGTATGCGGTCTAGTTCTGGTGTATACATTCCGCCAAGCCTCGTTCATTGTGACAAGAAGGTGATGACACGTGTGGCTAAGTCATATATAGCTAACTTGTTATTTATTTCTCTGTTCCACAATGACACTGTCACACGCGGCATGACAGCAGACACGCTGTTTCCCGAACCCCCAGGTTTGGATGTCCCTGACCTTGATTTGCTCACTTTAGGGGTTGATGATTTTGTTGCATGCCAAGGCATGGTTATTGCTGATCTTAATCGCACTGCTTCTGCATGGAAGGATTCTCAGGTGCCATATGTTGATCCTTCTTGGACATTGCCGGACAGTTTTACCACACGTGATGGTGTGAGTTGGCTTAGCCTCATACATACCATCAGGACCGGTTTATCCATAGGATGTGCAATTTGCCTATTCGTCCTTCATGGAAAATATGCCCACCTTCAGAAAACTGTCTTGCTGTACCAACTCAGTCAGGTTCCCGCCACAGATGCCTTACCCATTTCTCCCGGCCCCCGCCAATTACATTTGTTTGACCTTGTTGGCCTTGCCACCTTATCACTTGTTGCCACTATCTTCGTCTCCCAGAAAATCTACAGTCTATACCGCCGCAGGCACGACCTGTCCTCAGTCATGCGTGTATTTGATCGAGAGACTAATTGTCCCCGTTCAAGTGTATTCCTGGAACTCTTCTCTGGCACCTCCCGTGTCGTCCTCCTTGTGACGGAGATTCTGACATTCCCTGGCTGTATCAAAGTCCTCCCTGGTGAAGCAATGCCTCACGCTGAACTCTCAAACGGATGCCTCAACAATCACCTAATAGTTGATTGGGATATGACTATGCTGCAAGATACACACCGTGAACTGAAATTTCATATGCCCTCTGTTATTAGTGTCCCACTTCACCTCAGAATGCTCACTAAATCAGTTCTTTCCTCCTCTCATGCATTAAATTTGTTAATTGGATGTGACGGCTACTACATCCTTCACGCCCTACCCTCAGACCTGCCTCTGCGCCCACCTGGCAACATGCTCACCCCTCTTAGCCGAAAGGCTTTGTCCTCTCCCATTGACCCCCGTGGATACAATAAGAAAAAGCATATTAAATCATTTGGCCACACATTTCCATATCTTGATCAGATACGGGAAGAACAATCCGATGCCACTGCCATTCACCGCAAGGGTATTCTCTCCCCTGCCAAATCATCACCTTGCCTGACATTCCACGAGCCCCCTGTCAAGAAAGTCAGGTGGGGAGATCACGCTAGAACAGAGAGCATGCCCGGGAAAATCTCAGTCACCCTGGACGGACAGCTGTAAATCATTTGAATATAGATGGCGCCTGCCTCCGTGGTGCGTTATTCTCCCACCAGTTTCCTTTTCAGGCTTAGATACGCTCCCTTTTTCCTTCTTCCCTGAGGAATTAAAAAATCTGGTAAGTATGGCTGACACCACACCCCAGCCTCAGGTGAGTTCCCCCTCACATAGTGGACACGTTGTATCCATGGAGTCACCAAAATTCAAAATTGACCTGCTAGAATTACAGCATCTTGCTGCCTTTGTATGTAATACATCCACACAAACTCTTCCCCTCCACTTGACCTCACAAATTCTCCTCAATTCAGGACTAATTCTGCCCTGACAGGCATGTTAGCCTATTACGTTCTGTGCCATGATAACGCCATATGTTTCACTTGTTTTGAATTCAATAAACCCTGTGGTGCGCCGTGCCTTGAAAAATTGGCACTTCGCTTTTTGAGGCTATTTCATTGGTCACACCCCATGTCATGGGGAATTGCTGAACGAGTTATCCACAGAGCTCTATTATATTTTCGGCTGGAGGGCAGAGAACATTATTCAAACAAATATTTTATGGCCCTATCAACATTGGACCCATGGTTAACATATACATCGTTCCATGCTCCCGGTAATTTAGACCCTGTTGGTGTTCGCTCCCCCAATGTGGGTTAATGCAAATCACTTAATGCTTCCGGACTAAAGGTTATGTACATTTAGGTGTGGGTTTATTTTGCATGAGTACTCTTCTCCTTTATTTTATGCATTTACACTTAATACCTTGCACTTACGTGTTGCTGCGTCCTGCACTTCTAGCATAAGGGTTGTTTCTCAATAAAAATGACAATTTGCTTTTAGCGCTTGACACCTTGCATGTTATGTGTTGTCTTTTATGCTCTGTTTCAGATGGCATACCTCCAAGACCTGCTGATTTCACAACTCGCCATGCCACACGGCACGAGACTTTCTTCTCGGAGGTTTGTAACATGCCTGTGGATGAGCTCCCCATGGAACGGCATTTGACTTTGGAGTCTGTCATCTCCCATAGGGATGGAAATTTTGCGTTAGCAGGATCCGCCAGGCGTCTCCCCTGGTTTATAGATATTCCGAGAGAGTGCGCCCCAGACTGGAGAGTGCTCTTCTTCCACAATTTTCGTGCGTTCAAATTTGTGGTTTTAGAGATACACACTTCTTGTGGGTTGGGCTTTTATAATATTCCCCGTGGCACCCACAAGTCGTTTATTATGACTCTCAGTGAAGTATGCCAGTTTGCATACTTCCCTGGTCTAATTAGGATTGTACATGGGATATTGTTGGATTGCGTCTGTTGTGAGCAGGCCCCGTTGCCAGATATACTCAGCGCTGTCTTAATAAATCCCCCCGAGCTATACTTCGATTTGCATGGACCCCCTTTGAAATTTCATGACCACATCACAGATTTACTTCCCCCTGTCAATGAGTCCCAATCTGTTGTATTGTCAGATGACTTATAAGACCGTTTACCTTTTTCGAAAATCTTCTCCCCCAATCCCACTTATCGGACTGCCCGCTCAGACCCCTCATTTGGTGATTACGGTTTTTTCTATTTACCTTTTGTTCCTTCCGGCCCCCTCCCGGATGCTGTTTGCCGTGATCGCCTTTCATATTCCCCTTTTTGTGTTATTAAAGATGTCCTTCATTCTTTCCCAAAATGTCTCCACCATACCCCTGTTCTCCCCCCGGCCCATACGGACACACCCCTTTCCTTCTTGCACACCCCCCTCCACCCCCGGACCCCCAGCCATGCCCCCATAGTAGCATACGTCGCCCAGTATCATGGCCCTTGTGTTTAAGTCCCCCACCACATTCTTGGCCTTTCCACGCTGCCCGAAAACCTTTATGCCTTGATTGTGCGTCCAGACCAGTTTCCCCGCCCCCTCCCCCCATTAACTGCTCATGGATCCCTAAATTGTCGAGTAAAGACATTTTAAAGTAAAATCCATGTTTCGGACAAATACGACATTCTTTTCTCGAAAATATACATCATTTTATTACCTCACAACTCTTTTACACAAATATTATCACACATTGCAATTGACTTTAAGGCGTTTTTCCCCCCACCCCCATTACCCACTACCCTTTGGCATTAGGCCATGCAGAATTACCCAATTACCCCTTTTTATACCCATTGTATGTTTACCCTCTTTTGTTTAAACACAGTCACTTTGGCATTGTCCTCTTGGCCCTCACGTCTCAAAATTGTTTCACAACCCTTTCAAGGTCACACGTGTTCACTATAAGTCCACGTTATAAGAGTTCACCTTATCACTTTGTGCTTACACTCACATCCTAATTTACGGTCTTGATAAAATCACAGGTTTGCTTTGGCACCAGTCTCTGTTTAGTTTTATGGCACATTGCTGTCACAAGCTATCACACGTGTCCTTGGATACTACAACAGTTTCACACTAGCTGTCCATGCATATTGAATTCGGGTTGTCCTGCTCCCCTGAGGTCCTTGTAGGCCGTCACCCATCTGAGACGATGCCGGACTCGCATCGTCCCGAGTCCTTATCACTTCACGGCATCTACTTGTACGTTCTTTCATCTGAACGTATTGTGTTTATGACCACCTCAGAGTTGTTATTTGACCTCCCGGTTCACACCATTCACTGTTCTGTTAAGCCAATTTGTGCTTACGGCTGTATTGTCACCCGGTTTTTATACAGTCCGGTGACTTCATTGCAGGAACGTCTGTTCACAACTTATTGCTACCAGCGGCAGTTCTCCACCTGTGCCACGCAGGTTGGTTACAGTCTCTCGGCTTTGGTCGCCGGCTGGTGCTATGCACTGGTGGACAGCGTGCTGCATTGGTCTTCTTGGAGGCCCTTCCCACTGATCCATGTCTATCTACTCTACCTTATTTTTCCCACTTTTCAGAGTACGTTGTTTGAAAGGTTGGGTACCTTTTAAACAACCAGCCGCCCTTAAAAGGAACGGAATGACGGGTTCCGAAAGAACATGACACCAAAGTTCTGAAAATCATTATAAAATATGTGACCCCATTTTTGAACAATTATTTCTAAGATTTGGATATAATTTTGGACTGGAATTTGGAATCCCCATTTTGGATTGACCCTTTACATAGAAAAAAAAGGAGTCATGGCTTCCCTTGTGAGCAGGGTGGGCGAATCATAAAGTACGTGTAAAAACATATAATAGTCCCTACTTTAAAATAACATATATACAACACAAATCTGCCTACTTTATTTTATCATAACAATCTGGGATATAACAATATGTTGATTGAAGCACTAATCACAGTGCTTATTTTTGCACTAATCACAGTGCTGCTCACCCCGCTCACAAGAGGAAATTTGGAAAACCCCCTGAAATTAAAAATGAAAACGCCAAGGTTGAAAAAAATGAAAAACTTACTTGATTCCCCTCCCGCTTAACTACCTACCCCTACCCGTACCTACTCTAGTCCACCTCCCCCCCCGAGTCCCTCCTCCACCGCTCTCCTCTCCTTCCGCGCCTGTCGCCTTCGCTGCCGCTCGTGGTAGATCTGAAAGACAATGATCACATTAATCTTCTTCCAGTTATCTCTGTAAGTTATCATATTTTCCCCACTATATGTGCTGAACTTGGCAGTCCCTTCCTGACTTCATACTACGGAATTTTTGCCTTGATTTCCCTCGACTCCTCCGCCCACCCTTGTACATATTCCTCACGCTTTTGTCCGTGACACCCCTTCCATTAAACTCTTTTGATAACCCGTACTTCTCTTTCTGTCCTTCCTCCCACCTTTCCCTGTTCCGTTCCCCCTTTTATAGCAACCTTTCTTTCATCTCTTGCCAGTGCGCAAGTTGATGTTTGATCTCTGACAGCTGCGTTTTGGGGTTTTCATCCCTGATGACGTCATCTTAATTAGTCTCTAAATTACCCCTTTTGGCTAACTTCGCACGCATCATTACCTTATTACCTTATTATTAGTTCCTATCTACCTTTTTGCAGGTGCCGGGGATGCACGCCTTTAAGATTTGCCCAAATCTGTCTGTTCGTCCCTCTTGACGAAGCCGGCTGGGAGCTTGCTAAGCCCCGCCCCCCGATGTCGTCGGAAACTTTTCACCATTAGTTTCCCGACCCGGCAGTTTCAAATTGATCCCTTCTGTGCTGGATCCTGTCCATGATGATCGGGTTTTCTCCTTAACCCGTCTACTCCCACCCTTACCCCTGCTACCGATCTGTTCCTCACATGTTTTTCTATCTGCCTACGTAAATTGTTTTGGGTTTTGACCACTGGTCACTCTATTACATCCCTGCCTCTTTGCTGATCCATGCCGGTGATCTTATGCCGGCGCCATTTTTCTCCATCAGCGCTCATGCACACCTAACTTTGTGTTCGCTAAATCTCTCTGACAAATAGTCAGAAACACGTAATTTGTACTTACATGGACCCCCGCCACCACGACATCCACTATCAGATGGGCGAATTCGGCCCACGACCACCCTCCATCTATATACAGATGGAGGAGGTCGCGGGCTCTTTGCAGCAAGTCTTGTACCACTTGATTCACTTCCATGACTGATTTTGCACCTGCATGGTGCGCGTGTCCTCGCCGCTTGGCGGCGCTCGGCATCTTGGTCCGAGATGCCCTTCCTTGTTGATTAATGGTTGTACTTGCTTTTATAAGCACCAAATTGTTTTCTCTCATGCTCTTTTGACCTGTTTTGTAAACTTATTTGTTGTTCTACTTCGCCGAAATTTCCCTTCTGATCTGTCCCCCTCGGCTGCCCTAATATGGTCCTTGCCTCACCCCCCTTATCGTTGAATCACTGCATCACACAGGCCGGCTTGCCTGCTCAAGGGCTGTTCCAGATATCATTCGGAGACGAGCTGACCCTTTGTGTATGGATCTATTTTCTCTCCCCCGCCTTCTTTTTGCAGGTATCATTTCCTTTCAGGTTATCTTTTTCTTCCGACCCCACGTCGTGTGATATTAGTCCTTCACTTTACGGTTCCTGACATCCCAGATTGCAATACGCTGTACCGGTTGATTTTTCTGGATGGCTTTTCTCTCGTTCCCATGTGAGAGTTCTGTTTTCTCTGAACCGTATGTTCGAATTTGCTGGGTTGCTTTTTACTTAACCCCATGACGACCCCTCGAGTCTGATCTGCTTTGTACTGCCATCCAGATTAATTGCCTTGATGACAGATCAGAAACATTCCCTCGTTCTGTGCTTATACATCGATAGGTCGCCTTCTATTGTATGTTTTCTATTGTCACTCACGTTTGTATGATTCCCATGTGTGGACTCCCTGACCAGGATGGTTGCTATATATTTTCCCACCCCTGAACCACCCCTGTGGGTTGGGGAACAGAGTATACCCACTGTATCCCCAGCATGTTGTAAGAGGCTAACTAATAGGGGGTTGTATCTGTGCCTGTCCCAGAGCAACTAAAAGACCCCATTTGCTTGTTGGATTTTTTTAAATTTTTTTTATGGAGACTGCCACTTGCAAATGGTCTTCCTGTCTTTTCAGGTCTATTGCCTCACATTTTTAGCCCGCTCGGTCTTCTGGTCATTGGTGTGCGGCACGTGATTCTAGTCTACAGGCGCCTCCACTCCAATGATGGAAGAACTGCGATTTCGTGTTGTGAGGCCTGCAGCTTTTTTGGTTGCCAGGTTGCTTTTTGCTCACTGTACACAAGCCTGCCCCAGTGATGGGAAACCTGCATTTGTGATTATGGTGCCCCAATCTTGTTTTCCTGCCTGTTTTGACCTTGTGCTGTCAGTTTGCTTTTCGATATACCGGCTTTCTGACCAGCTCTTAAGTGTTACAGCTGTGGAATGCTTTCTTTCGGCTCTGTTTGGAGACTGCCACATCTATATATATATTTTTTTTTTCTCCCTTCTCTGTTCCATATCAATAGCTTTACCCATACATGGCTTCTTTTGCTGTTTTGCCTTCCCTCCATAGTCATGATTGTGCTTACCTTTTATGGTACTTAAGTACAGTCATGACGATGATGAGAGTGCAGAGGTTTTTTTTTGTGAATTATTATTTAAACCTGTTTCTTCCGTCTCAGTTGTCGGTTGCTTTTCAGTGTACCGCACTTCTGAACATGAGCATGGACACAGTAGAGGCATACATTCCTGCTGTGAGGCCATGGTCATGTTGGAAGAACCGGCATCTTTCGTCTCCCGGCGTTGTCAGGAGAAATGCAGAGAGTTTCTGCAGTCGTACTTCAAACTGCTTTTTGCTTTTGGGACCCCTCACTCGCTGTTGTGGCTGTGGTGCAGTAGATCTTGATTATTACTGTGCACTCATAGCCATGACAGGAATAATGAGACCTTTTTGTCTCTTGACTGACCTCCCTCTTCTTCCCTTACTTTACCATGTGACCTCGTCAGATTTGTGTTTATCCTGCTGTTGTTCCTGTTGGCTGCTTTGCAAGCCCCAGCCCTTCTGGACACGGACTTGTGCGGCTCTTTCTCTCGCACTCAAGGCCGTGTCTAGAACTACCAGAGTCTTCCTGCCTCTCTCCAGGGCGTGTCCCACACTTGTCCTCTGAAACCTTTCTGATCAAGCTGTTTTGAAAGTCCCCTGGACATCCCACCCATGTCGTGAATGTTGTCTTACTGTCATTCACGGCGCGATTGGGAAAACCAGGTAAACCGGGTGCGGTTTCTTTTGGATCAGACTCCCATACATACCCTCCTTGGGGGCATCTCACAGTTACAGCCATGTGCACTTATGTATTGAGCCACATAATGTCGCATGGGACCTTGTTTAACCATGTTAGCCATTTACCCATAATATTGCCACATGTGAGGTCACGTGGCCACCTTATCAAGTAATATCTTCTGTCTTGTCCTGGATGACATTCAGGCTTATACTCTGGAGGCTCTCTGCCCAGGTTGCTTTTTGAAGATGCCACCTTTCCCGACAGGGTCATGGGTGTTTTCACCGTTGCATTTTCTTGCTTACACTCGTGGCCCTGTCGGAAAACCGGGACCCTCTGTCACCCTCCAGGGTGTAGTTCAGACTGATCCTCTGTTATGATTGGACCTTGATGGTACAATTGCTGGTTTACTTATGCTCACCGCTTTTATTCTTGTTTTTAACCCTTCCTTCAGCTCCAAAACCTTGTCGTCTCCATTGTGGGAGACTAGTTTGCCTAACTTCTTCTTTATATTATGGGCACATGTGTCCCACATAGTCTCTCCTTAACTTATAGACCATACAGCTTTCATAAAGGAAAGTTCTTTTATATTTGCCGTTTTTGTGTTATCCTGTGGTTCTCAGGATGGTGGCTTACCAATTTGCAAAGTCCTCTTTTAACCCTATTGGGTCAGTAATAATCCTGTTCCTTTGAATTTGTCAATATTTTTGATCTTGCACTGCTTTTATTCGACCTGTTAGGTTAATAGGGTTGTCCATTGTTATCTTCTGTTGTATTGTTGTGTGACCTCTTGCTGTGTCACCAACATTGTTTAATTATTTCCTCAGTGCCTGCATGTATATGATGCCAAGTTGCTTATCCTAGAGTGTGTCCTCTGCACTACAATTCTCATCGGTCATGTCCAATATGTCAAGTGATGACACTTGCTTCCCTGCAAAGTCCTCGTTATCTTCTTCATGAAGGTGTGTCATTACAGTTAAATTGCTTTGTCCCAGTGTGGGTTCTACACTTCCATTTTCATCTGTTATGTCCAATATGGCAAGTGATAATACATTCCTTGCACTGTCCACACAATCTTCCTTGTGGCTGTGTGTCACTGAAGAAAACTTACCTTTCCCTAGTGTTTTCATACAATACAGTTCTCAGCTGTCTTGTCCAATATGGCAAGTGATAATGCATGCCTTGCTAAGTCCACACTATCTTCCTTGTGGCTGCATGTCAATAACAAGAAAGGTTGCTTACCCTAGTGCAGTCTCCGCACTGCAATTCCCATCAGTCCTAGCCCTGTCCAATATGTTGTGTGGCATCACTTGTCCCAGTTCGAAGTATATACCATTCATCTCGAGGCTTTTTCCATGCTACAATATAATGTACAAGTTGAATGAACCCCTAGTGGTAACTAGCTCTCATGTATATCATATCTTAAAAGGTATAATTTAACACTATCACATATATCAGTCAAAGACTTTGCCATTCCACTACCTGCCATTTGTGTAATGTTTATTGAATTACGGGGTTTGTTTAAGTTTATACTAAGGAGCTTATTTTCAGTAGGATATATATATATACCACTGTAAGTTTAAGTATAACATTTTGATTTAATGAACAGTGTGCTTGTCTCAGGATATCCACCAGGTTACAAAGTTCACTTATTTTGAGTGGTTTCTGGTCATACAACTTTTATACCAAAGATTTTTAACTTTGCCATAAGGCAATACATAAACCTTTTATCTAACTTATCTTGTAATGAGCCCATATATCATGCTTTGAAGTAACTATTTAATAATTTTGTCACCTTGCATTTATTGATGTTGTATATCTCCTTAAGTATGTAGTTTGGCTGTAACAGGCCGTGTGGAAATATGTAGGTGGTAACTATAACAATATCATGGTGAATTAAGTTCCATGATGGTTAACTTTATGGTACTTTAAAATTTTAACTGTTGTATTTGGTTAATATCATCGTGTATTCATGAGTATGTGTATTAATGTTCAATGTTTGACACTATATTCCGCACGGAGCGCTCTAGTGCTGCCCTCGATGGTGAAACTACAGCGTCCGAGTGTAGGATTTGGTATATGAAGGATGATGCTTAACTGCCACTTGGCGCCACCTGGTTGAATATTGTTCCGTTACAGTGGAACTCTATGATCATGTATATCACAAAGTAAGGTAACCTAAGTGACCTTTATTTTGATGACTCAATATTATGCAAACATTAATTTTTGTATATTTCCTCACACAGACTCGCCAACCATCCACAATGGTACGTAGCAATAATATAATTGTGTCATAACGAAGAAACCCCACATTTTTGGTTATATTCTTTGCAGTCACCATGTATTATAATGATTTCTTACCTGATAAACTGGAATTATGCTGAATGCCAAACTTGTACATGTATCCTCAGAAGTGTAACCAAATATCTTGTATCGCAGGTAATGGTAAAAGTCTGCCACTGCAGACATGAGTTCATGACTGTAATCACCGGTCATTCATTCATTGAACACCTTTATTGTGCAGAAACGCATCCACAAAAAGGGATGTTGATCCTGGTGTTGTCCAGTTTCGACCCTCTCGCTTCACACTCCTTGCAATACATAGTCATCTTCTGTGTAATGATGATTCTCCTCCTCTTTTCTTTTTCTCTTCTGCCCTTTCTTCCTCATCCTCATCAGCCCTGTAACAAAAAGTAAAATTTATTCACACATTGAAAAATGACACTTGCAGAGCTCTTTTGATTTAAGTAAGGACCCTGCAGTATTGTTCTTCGGAGTTTCGCCTTTTTACTTCAAACCTAATATAAACCTTTTACCCCATGATATACTTAATGTTTGTGAAGTCGATGTTACAGAAATTTTTACTTTAACACTAACAAGTCAGCTGACTTCATTTGGAGAGTGCAATCAACGGTCCTCAGAGTACTGTTTCCCGCCTTGTGTGCCCTACCGGCCCATTCGTGTATGTCTGTATTTTCAGTCATTCGTGCTTTCCTGGAACCTCCTGTCAGTCAGGCGTGCTGTAAGGAATATAACTTTTCAGCTTTGTCAAATAGCCGTATAATAATGTGAAAGATGTTTGATGTAACTAAAAATACAGGCTTTTGCCGTCTGCGTCTCAAGTGCCATAGCCCCGTGCTTGGCCTGAGGAGTTTTAATTATTTTCTAGGATCAACCACGTATGACAAGCCATCCGAGGTCATTTTCGTGCCCTCTAATTATGGATGTGCTAAAGACGGAGCATGTGGTTTGAATATTCACTCCCTTGCCATGATACAAGATACCTTACAGAGGTTGACGACATACAAGTGAATGTTAGGTCAGTTACAGTGCCCGTGATGACTGCATATTGTCCTACGAACATGAATTTTTGCTATGCCTTTACCTTGGCTAAAGCTGAGAAGATGACAAAGTAGACGGAATTGTCTGCAGATTGCATAAATATATACATTACCTTGCTTTGATCAATTTCATGTGGCTGCTCTGTCGCCTTCCTCTTCCTTATACATTCACGCCCAGGCACCCCCGCGGCTTGACCGTTATGGGATTTCCCACATCCCGTTGTCCTTTTTACGGACCTTTTTCCACTAATCCATGTATAATCCACTTTTAAGTTGTAATTATGATTTTTGTATCCTTCATTGATGATGACTTATGCTCATTGTCTTTTTATAACTTGATGTCTTTGCAAAGTTACCATGTTCTAATCTTGACCTGACGATCACCTGACCTTTTTGCATTTTTGCATAATTTAGCGTGGCGCGTAACCAAATATGTCCATGTGGCGTCACTGGGTCGCGCGACCGTTCAAATCCTTTCTTGGTTCCTCACTCACCACTGTATGCTATAGTCAGTGCTACCTCCTGGCGTTTCGTGCTCGCCACCTGTTGGCGGTACTTTGAAAGTCTCTCCAAATTTGTTGACTTGTCACCCGTAAGGGATCATTGAGCATTTTGTGTGTGTTCCTGCATATGCAACTTAAATTCGCTTTCAACTCCTGCAAGTGTTTTGAATGCCAAACCAAAAAAAAAAAAAGAAAGGCGTCATAAAGCATTTTGTAACATTTGTCTAGAGATGTGTGCCTCGACCAAATTGTATGGGTGTCCATCCATATCATCATCCTCTCAACCTCCTTTTATGTGCGGCGCTTCGCACCTTACTCCAGACGCCCTTCCTCATCTTTCAATTTTTTCTTATTTTTCCTCTTCTTCTTCCTTCTCTTTTTATCTTTGCTTCGTTCCTTGATAAATAATATAGTGTGTTACAACCACTAAAAGGGTAATAACTATAATAATAATTTACCTTGTATTATGTATTCTTTAATTTACACTGTTACTCAGATTAATTAATTTAAGAGTAATAATGACATTTTTGTTTTTGTGCCTTATGATATATATATAGATTTAAATGTATGTTCATGTATGTTCACTGTTAGAAGGTCTATAAGCCTTGGTGAAAATTCGTTGGGGGGTACATATCATCTCATACAGGTGATCCAATTGTCATCCTTGTAAGACAATTTCGTCACTCCTCCTGCTTGTAATATGTGACCTGCTTCTTTGGACTGTTGTTGAAAGGAAGTGTGAACCCCGCACTTTCTTCCATCACCTTGGTCACTCACTTACGGGTAACGCAATATTTTGTTTCTTTTTCCTCTTGTTTGATTAGAATTCTGCAAGCCGTGTTCCTGGACGGAAAACAGACGGTTATTTATAAACGATAATATTGGTAGATTACCTTAATTTGCTGTGTTGTTTCTCGTTTCTTTCGACTGTTGTTGGAAGGAAATCAGGAACCCATGTTTTCTTCTTCTTTTTCTTTATCTTTGCGTGTCTGTTTCGACACTGAAAGTCTGCCTTCTGCTCTCCGTCTTGAGTGCGCTCGTAGTATGACAATTGATTTAATATGATACATTAAATTACTCTGATGATTGATTTAATATTTGACTTCATATGATAATTCATTTAATATAATGTTTTTGTTTAGTATGATAATTAATTTAATATGATGTTTTGTTTAGTGTGCTAATTGATTTAATACAATAATTGGTTTAACGCCTTAATTGCTTAATGACTTATGTTTGTATATTCCATGTGTATTGTGATTAGGGGTGATTTTTATTTTTTTTCTTTCTCTCTACAATTACCTAAGTCAGAGGTAGGTGTCAGTAGGCACTGGAGTAAGCTTGTCTGCTATTTGAACATGATATTGTATCGTTGCCTACATACACACATATTATAAAATCCTTTGTAAGTCCACATTTAATTAAATATTCAGTTAAAGACAGCTTGTCAAATTTGTCGTTTGCTCTTCTCAGGCTTTTGACTGGTATTCAGTTTGAACTAGTAATACACTGCGTGAAAAATTAGATTTACAAGAGGCCAATATGTATATATTGTTGAAGTAAATTTGAAATTAACATGACCTTTCAGACATATTTACAAACTGTAAATTGGCAATTTACAAGACCTTTAATGTATGCATCAAAGACAGTAAAGACCGGAATTTGCAAGCCTTTACAAAATCAGAAAAGATGTTAAATTTCAAATAAACAAGACAAATACAAGATACTATATGCTTGTAAAGATGAACAAGATGCATGTGAAAAGCTTGTCAAATATGATCTTAACTTGATCTTTATAAAATCAGAAAAGATGTTAAATTTCAAATAAACAAGGCAAATACAAGATACTATATGCATGTAAAGATGAACAAGATGCATGTGAAAAGCTTGTCAAATATGATCTTTACTTGGACACAAAATATGCTTAAATGTATTATTTTGACATTTACAATATTTAGCTAAGATGCTTATATATAAAGAGAGCATATTTACAAGAGAGATCTTTATTTGAAGGTTATACCTCAGGGCATTTGGATAATTGATAATAAAGGGCATTTGGATTTTTGCACTGATGGCCATTGTTAGGAAAATAACAATTAAAAAGGTCATTGAAATAAAATTGCTGAAACAATCTGTCTGAAATGAAAATAATTTATAGAAATAAGAATAACATACACATTTGAAAGACATTTCCAAAAATGGCAAAAGGTCATTGACCATTTCTGCACAAAAGTTTTCTAAAATACAGATTCATTGTCCTTGAAAGGAAACAAGGAGCCTAACTACAAAACATAAATATCCTGAAACTATATGTGACCTTCTCAATCAAGTCCCTTGTTAGAGCTGTATCATTACTTGTAAAAGGTCAATGACCTTGCCTGAAAATAAGCAGCCCTGAAACATAATTAAAATCAAGATATTTATCCTTGGATAGGTTGTGACCTTTTCAACCAGGGCCCTTATTATAATAATGCACAAACAGCAAAAGTTTATTAACATAGAAAAGGTCAATGCCCTAACATGGGAATAATCAATAGTGAAACAGGACAAGGCACATCATAATATTGAATTGTGTGTCATCTTTTCAATCAAGGATCTTTTTCAGTAGTTGGCATCATTGAATTTTATAAGACCTTGTCAATCAAGGTCTTTGTTAGTGCAGAGAATAGTGATAGGTCATTGACCTTTCATGTCAAAAAAAAATAAAATAAAAAAGGTCAAACAAAATGACAGTTTATAAGAGATTGAATAATTTGTGACTCTCTCGATTAAGGCCCATGATAGAACAGTGCACAAAACAGAAAAAGGTCATTGACCTTGCATCAAAACAAGCAGTCCTGGAAGAAGACAAAATGCAATGTATATCAATCCTTGATATATGTGAACCTTTTAACTGAGTCCTTGTACGAACATTGCATAAACTGTTGGAAGGTCATTGACCTTTATTTGAAACCAGCAATCCTGAAACAAAACAAACTGTACATCAAAGTATGTTTCTTGTCAATGACCTTGCATCAAAATAAGTAGATATGAAGCAAAACAAAAGGAAAGGTTGTGTAATGTATGGTTGTCATTTAATAACCATTCAAATCAAGGCCCTTGTGAGAACAGTATGTGGACTTGTCATTGACCCTGTCTGAAAACTAGCACCTCTGAAACAAAACAAAAGACAATGTATGTTATATATTATATTTGACCTTGATGGTTTGATCTTTTCAATCAGCTCCCTTGTCAAAACAGTGTATAAACTCATAAAAGCTCATTGACCTTGCCTGGAGATATGAAGTCCTGAAACAGAGTAAAATCAAATTATATTGTTACAGTAAAAAGTATATCCTTGGAGGTAGTGTTTTCTGGAAGAAAATGCCCTGCAAAATAATATTTCTTTTTCTTTCGTCTAAATTCATACTGTTAAATGAATCATGATATGTAAATGGCATGTGGAGGTTTCAGCCTGTCACTGCTCCTGTAAGGAAATGGACATTCAATGTGTTACAAGTCTGTTAAAATAATGTTTTGTGAGGCACACAAGTATCCTAGTCCTGCCTGCTCATCTGCTGTGTGAGTGTTTTCTGCCAAATGGTAATTTTCCAGGAAGTTAAACAAGATTTATAGGTCACCATTGATGTAATGAGGGGGTGAATGAATGCCCCTTGTCCCAGATGAAAGAAGATAAATTATATGACCGGATGACCCAGACTGATTAACCCCAAAACATCTGGACATTTGCAAGAGTGGGAAAAAAGGGAGAACTATTGACAAGGATAATGTGTTCATGTCTCACATGCTGTCTGCAGTGTAAAACCAAACACCAACTGAATTTCTATCAGTATCTAATTTATAACTCAGCAAATAAAAATGTCAACCAGAATTTGTCAAGAATTGACAAGAAATGGATCTCTTCCCCAATTTAACTTACAAACCAACATTGGCTGATATCTTGGCTTGTAGTGAACATATTTTCACTCTAATAGTATCTAAACGACCTCAGGATCATGAAAATAGAGATATCTAAGAGATCTGAGTATTGAATTGTACCATAAAGGTGTCAAAAATGGCTGGCGCGATTTTAATGTTTTATACATTTCTTGTCACTTCCCATCCAATATTTGCTAATATCTTAGCTTGTAGTGAACATATTTTCACTCTGGAAAGACCAAACAGTATCTAAACAACCTCAGGATCATGGAAATAGAGATATCTAAGAGATCTGTATGATAAATTGTACCATAAAGGTGTAAAAAACGGCAGGCGCGATTTTAATGTTTTATACCTTTCTTGTCACTTCCCATCCAAGATTCGCTAATATCTTGGCTTGTAGTGAACATATTTTCACTCTGGAAAGACCAAACAGTATCTAAACAACCTCAGGATCATGGAAATAGAGATATCTAAGAGATCTGTATGATAAATTGTACCATAAAAGTATAAAAAACGGCAGGCGCGATTTTAATGTTTTATACATTTCTTGTCACTTCCCATCCAAGATTTGCTAATATTTTGGCTTGTAGTGAACATATTTTCACTCTGAAAAGTCCTAATAGTATCTAAACGACCTCGGGATCATGAAAATAGAGACATCTAAGAGATCTGTATGATAAATAGTACCATAAAGGTGTAAAAAACGGCAGGCGCAATTTTAATGTTTTATACCATTCTTGTCACTTCCCATCCAAGATTTGCTAATATCTTGGCTTGTAGTGAACATATTTTCACTCTGAAAAGTCCTAACAGTATCTAAACAACCTCAGGATCATGGAAATATAGATATCATATAGATCTGAATGAAAACTCATCTCTTCAGGATGCATGTCCTGAGCTCAGCGCTATGAACAGACTTGTCTGGTATCAGCGCTATACAAATTTTATTATTATTATTATTATTAATAGTACCATAAAGGTGTAAAAAACGGCAGGCGCGATTTTAATGTTTTATATCTTTCTTGGCACTTCAAATCCAAGATTTGCTAATATTTTGGCTTGTAGTGAACATATTTTCACTCTGAAAAGTCCTAATAGTATCTAAAGGACCTCACTATCATGAAAATAGAGACATCTAAGATATCTGTATGAAAAATAGTACCATAAAGGTGTATACAAAACAAACTGTACATCAAAGTATGTTTCTTGTCAATGACCTTGCATCAAAATAAGTAGATATGAAGCAAAACAAAAGGAAAGGTTGTGTAATGTATGGTTGTCATTTAATAACCATTCAAATCAAGGCCCTTGTGAGAACAGTATGTGGACTTGTCATTGACCCTGTCTGAAAACTAGCACCTCTGAAACAAAACAAAAGACAATGTATGTTATATATTATATTTGACCTTGATGGTTTGATCTTTTCAATCAGCTCCCTTGTCAAAACAGTGTATAAACTCATAAAAGCTCATTGACCTTGCCTGGAGATATGAAGTCCTGAAACAGAGTAAAATCAAATTATATTGTTACAGTAAAAAGTATATCCTTGGAGGTAGTGTTTTCTGGAAGAAAATGCCCTGCAAAATAATATTTCTTTTTCTTTCGTCTAAATTCATACTGTTAAATGAATCATGATATGTAAATGGCATGTGGAGGTTTCAGCCTGTCACTGCTCCTGTAAGGAAATGGACATTCAATGTGTTACAAGTCTGTTAAAATAATGTTTTGTGAGGCACACAAGTATCCTAGTCCTGCCTGCTCATCTGCTGTGTGAGTGTTTTCTGCCAAATGGTAATTTTCCAGGAAGTTAAACAAGATTTATAGGTCACCATTGATGTAATGAGGGGGTGAATGAATGCCCCTTGTCCCAGATGAAAGAAGATAAATTATATGACCGGATGACCCAGACTGATTAACCCCAAAACATCTGGACATTTGCAAGAGTGGGAAAAAAGGGAGAACTATTGACAAGGATAATGTGTTCATGTCTCACATGCTGTCTGCAGTGTAAAACCAAACACCAACTGAATTTCTATCAGTATCTAATTTATAACTCAGCAAATAAAAATGTCAACCAGAATTTGTCAAGAATTGACAAGAAATGGATCTCTTCCCCAATTTAACTTACAAACCAACATTGGCTGATATCTTGGCTTGTAGTGAACATATTTTCACTCTAATAGTATCTAAACGACCTCAGGATCATGAAAATAGAGATATCTAAGAGATCTGAGTATTGAATTGTACCATAAAGGTGTCAAAAATGGCTGGCGCGATTTTAATGTTTTATACATTTCTTGTCACTTCCCATCCAATATTTGCTAATATCTTAGCTTGTAGTGAACATATTTTCACTCTGGAAAGACCAAACAGTATCTAAACAACCTCAGGATCATGGAAATAGAGATATCTAAGAGATCTGTATGATAAATTGTACCATAAAGGTGTAAAAAACGGCAGGCGCGATTTTAATGTTTTATACCTTTCTTGTCACTTCCCATCCAAGATTCGCTAATATCTTGGCTTGTAGTGAACATATTTTCACTCTGGAAAGACCAAACAGTATCTAAACAACCTCAGGATCATGGAAATAGAGATATCTAAGAGATCTGTATGATAAATTGTACCATAAAAGTATAAAAAACGGCAGGCGCGATTTTAATGTTTTATACATTTCTTGTCACTTCCCATCCAAGATTTGCTAATATTTTGGCTTGTAGTGAACATATTTTCACTCTGAAAAGTCCTAATAGTATCTAAACGACCTCGGGATCATGAAAATAGAGACATCTAAGAGATCTGTATGATAAATAGTACCATAAAGGTGTAAAAAACGGCAGGCGCAATTTTAATGTTTTATACCATTCTTGTCACTTCCCATCCAAGATTTGCTAATATCTTGGCTTGTAGTGAACATATTTTCACTCTGAAAAGTCCTAACAGTATCTAAACAACCTCAGGATCATGGAAATATAGATATCATATAGATCTGAATGAAAACTCATCTCTTCAGGATGCATGTCCTGAGCTCAGCGCTATGAACAGACTTGTCTGGTATCAGCGCTATACAAATTTTATTATTATTATTATTATTAATAGTACCATAAAGGTGTAAAAAACGGCAGGCGCGATTTTAATGTTTTATATCTTTCTTGGCACTTCAAATCCAAGATTTGCTAATATTTTGGCTTGTAGTGAACATATTTTCACTCTGAAAAGTCCTAATAGTATCTAAAGGACCTCACTATCATGAAAATAGAGACATCTAAGATATCTGTATGAAAAATAGTACCATAAAGGTGTAAAAAACGGCAGGCGCGATTTTAATGTTTTATACATTTCTTGTCACTTCCCATCCAAGATTTGCTAATATCTTGGCTTGTAGTGAACATATTTTCACTCTGAAAAGTCCTAATAGTATCTAAACGACCTCGGGATCATGAAAATAGAGACATCTAAGAGATCTGTATGATAAATAGTACCATAAAGGTGTAAAAAACGGCAGGCGCAATTTTAATGTTTTATACCATTCTTGTCACTTCCCATCCAAGATTTGCTAATATCTTGGCTTGTAGTGAACATATTTTCACTCTGAAAAGTCCTAACAGTATCTAAACAACCTCAGGATCATGGAAATATAGATATCATATAGATCTGAATGAAAACTCATCTCTTCAGGATGCATGTCCTGAGCTCAGCGCTATGAACAGACTTGTCTGGTATCAGCGCTATACAAATTTTATTATTATTATTATTATTAATAGTACCATAAAGGTGTAAAAAACGGCAGGCGCGATTTTAATGTTTTATATCTTTCTTGGCACTTCAAATCCAAGATTTGCTAATATTTTGGCTTGTAGTGAACATATTTTCACTCTGAAAAGTCCTAATAGTATCTAAAGGACCTCACTATCATGAAAATAGAGACATCTAAGATATCTGTATGAAAAATAGTACCATAAAGGTGTAAAAAACGGCAGGCGCGATTTTAATGTTTTATACATTTCTTGTCACTTCCCATCCATGATTTGTTAATATCTTGGCTTGTAGTGAACATATTTTCACTCTGAAAAGTCCTAACAGTATCTAAACAACCTCCGGATCATGGAAATATAGATATCTAAGAGATCTGAATGTTGAATAGTACCATAAAAGTATAAAAAACGGCAGGCGCAATTTACACAATTTTTTGACATTTTATACCCTCTCTTGTCACTTACAATTCAAGATTTGCTTATATCTTAGTTTGCAGTGAACATATTTTCACAAAAGTCCTAACAGTATCTAGACAACCCCAAGATCATGGAAATAGAGATATCTAAGAGATCTGAATATTGAATAGTACCATAAAGCAGGCGCGATTTTAATGTTTTATACATTTCTTGTCACTTCCCATCCAAGATTTGCTAATATCTTGTCTTGTAGTGAAGATATTTTCACTCTGAAAAGTCCTATCAGTATCTAAACAACCTCAGGATCATGGAAATAGAGATATCTAAGAGATCTGTATGATAAATAATACCATAAAGGTGTAAAAAACGGCAGGCGCGCTTTTAATGTTTTATATATTTCTTGGCACTTCAAATCCAAGATTTGCTAATATTTTGGCTTGTAGTGAACATATTTTCACTCTGAAAAGTCTTAACAGTATCTAAACAACCTCAGGATCATGGAAATATAGATATCTAAGAGATCTGAATGTTTATTAGTACCATAAAGGTGTAAAAAACGGCAGGCGAGATTTTAATGTTTTATACATTTCTTGTCACTTCCCATCCAAGATTTGCTAATATCTTGGCTTGTAGTGAACATATTTTCACTCTGAAAAGTCCTAACAGTATCTAAACAACCTGAGGAACATGCAAATAGAGATATCTTGTCACTTACAATGCAATATATAATATCCTGATGTAGTAATTTATCAATTTTTAAGTCCTCAAATAAAGTCCTCAAATGCACATTTTCCAATGTTGTATGCATATGTGGATATATGCAATTCCAAGAGCTATTGATTAAAGGTGATATGAATGTATACTGATATTAACAACATAAATACAATATTGTAAAGACATTCAACAGTCTTTACAACATTGTTTATGAACTGATATGTGCAATTTGATATATTTGGTAAAATACAACATATTTAAGCATTGTAAATAAGTAAATGGTGTTTCCAAAATTGTTTATTAGCTGAAAGATCTTCATTGGTCTTTACAATGGAAAAACAATACATGTTTATTTTTGTAAATCTTATTTTTCGGGCAGTGATACTGATTGACCAAATTTCTATATTTCGAATGTTTCCTGCAGTTCACAGTTGTCAATGTGAGGTGCTGAATACGAATGTTAGTTTGGTTGTTTGTTTGGGATTTTGCCTCACTTTTCACGTTATTGAGTACGCCATATATCTCATGTTTCGATACATTAAATACCTGTATTACTGTTCTTGAAATATATATGTTAAATTGTCAACTCCCACAGTCTCGCACATCCACTGTCTCTCGCTCGACTTCGCTGAATAGGGCAAATTTGCTCCTGATTTATTTTGGCGTTTTTTTAACTATCAGATAAGAGCTCGTCCTAGCTAGCTCGCCTATTTACTGGGGCGCATCACACATTACCCTTACATGACGTTCTGCCAGAGACCGTGATTGTCCGTGAAAGCTGTATTTTCATAAGTGTTCTGTAGTACAATTACATACTTGTGTACTTATATGTGTTATATTACTCTGTTTTAGATTGTGGATGGTTACTGGGTTTTTCACCAATTACATCTAACACTTGGAGATGAACCTTCCATGTTACATGCAAGGTTTTAGTGCCCTCAACCGTCCATCCTTTTTGGATGCGGCTACCATTTGAAGTTGTATCTCTGTGGGATTCCCATTCCTGCTTCTTTTGTAAATTACGAAGAAATAACTATAGTTTTACATTTCTCATTTAAACAATCTTAAATTAAGTGATAGGATATTTCCTATCTGGTTGGCACCTCCTTGTTTTCCTAGTATTGAATTAAGTAATGTTATATGAATTTATTACTGTAGTTTTCGATTTACGGATGGCTTAATGTTTATATCTCGGGCGTATTTTGTGTAATTTGTGCATCAATATTGCATTTCGCTGTATGAAGCAGTTCCCCCTGCTGATGGTTCTCTTACCTTGCCCATTTTAGTTCTTTATTCATATGTCTGGCATTTGATTATCACTTGAGCACGTGTGAAGTCCTCTACTTGCTGTAAATTAGGTTGTTTGTAATAATCTCAATTGATTAAGAAGATGTTACACTTAACTAAGATGTAGTAATGTTTGATCTTTAATGGTAATTATGATGTAATAATGTTACTAACAGGACGACATGTTCTTGATGTAATATCCTTTCGTATTTGTAATTGTGCATTCGATTATCCCACTGTTCACATGTGTCATAATCTGCTCTTTTAACTTGCACACTTAATCTCGGTTGCTGTCTTGTAAAACCTCTATCTTACGTATTACATAATAGAGTCCTGACAAATGCATAAACCACCCTGTTTGTACTGGTTACTTGTTCCTTACGTTAAACCTGTTGTTTCGAGATCAAAGAACGCTTGTGCGTTATACGTAGACCATCCTGTCTACCTTGCTTGCAAGCTGGATTTAAACTATCCTAGCTTTGGTTTGTCTCTCATTGCTCCACAATGGTGGCTGTTGTTGTCAATATATTCAAGCTAGATCTAAGCTATTCACTTACGTCCTTACGAATTAGTGTAAGGTTCTTCTGTAGTTGATCCTTTGGTGTATCTTATTGTTGGATTTTATTATAAATGTGCGCAGTTCTTTATCTCGATGTGTACTGCATTCATAAATTATGTTACTGTGAATCATGTATCTTATGGTTGTATTTTATTGTAACTGTGCGTAGTATTTTATCTCGATGTACACTGCGTTCATAAAACTTTGATATTGTAAATCATGTATTAGTGTTGTAAGTCTGGTTTAGGTTTGGTTTATGGCATTGGCGATTGGCATTTTGGTAAAATAAGTATTTTAACAATTGTATTTTAACAATTGAGTATTTTAGGAATATAGTTTGGTACTCTCGTCTGAAACACGAGGACGTGTTTAGTCGAAGGGGGACCGAGTGTAGGATATAGATTACACACCCAGAGACTCTTGAGAACATATAGAAATTCATAGACAATCACGAACGTCATTGATGGTTGATGCATTGCTATAACCACCACACTGAGAGATCACATACAGGCAGACGAGCCCATGTCGGATACGCAGGCAGGACGGACGAGTCCATGAGGTGTCGCGTGCAGAGGAGACGCAGGCAAGTTCCACGCACAACACAGAGTGATCCATATAGCGGCCCACAACCATTGGATCCTTAGAGTTAGTTAGAGAAACAGAGAAGAGACAGTCAGAAGTCCGGAGCGCGACCGCTTGCTTGCCACAGAAGATCCACGACTCTCAGTATCGTGACTGCATAGACTTGGGTGTTTTGTGTATAGCTAGGATCTCATAAGTATCATGCATTTGGGTAGTTCATATGCCTCGCTCATTGCCATGCCGGCCTAGCCAGACAAGGAAGATTCACAGCACCGAATAAAGGTAACTATTGTGTCGTGTATATCCTGTGTCTGCAGTCCTTATTACCTGACACCTTCACCTGGGTAGATAGGGTAGCTAGGATCCGTGCCCCGACTCACAGCCAGCGAGTTAGACACATCGTACAGTACAGTACGGTAGAGTGGAGTAGCTATCTATGGTAGAGTATCGATCCCCCGTCCACGTCCCCCAATGACGGATACTCTCCATTAGTGGGTAACAGATCAAGGATCAAACATCTAAATCATAATGGCCAATTAATTACAAATCCCACTGAAATAGATAACACAATAGGTCAAACAATTTCCACGAATTCCTTATCTAATAATTTCAACAAATAAAAATTAGAAAAGAAAGAAACCAACTAAATGTTTTATCTCATAACTTATAATAAATCATTTACAATAGAAGATTTGAAACTTGCTTTGGATAAATCTCATGATACCCCTCCTGGGCCTGATCAAATTCACTACCAAATCCTTAAACACCTCCCTGATCAATCACTTGGACATCTTTTAGATATTTTTAATAACATTTGGGAAAGTGGTGATTTGACTCCTTTCTGGAGTGAAGCCACTATTATTCCCATTCCTAAGCCTGGCAAAGACTCCTCAGATTCAAATGATTATCACCCCATTGCTTAAACAGCTGTATCTGTAAAACAATGGAGCGAATGATTAATGAGCGTTTAATTTGGTTTTTAGAAACTGCAGCTTATATTTCTGTTACACAGAGTGGCTTTGGAAAAACTCGAAGTACCATTGACCACCTGGTACGTTTAGAGACATTTATAAGAGAGGGTTTTATAAAAGGTGAGCATGCATTAGTATTTTCTTTGATTTGGAGAAAGCGTATGATACCACTTGGAAATATGGGATAATGAGCGATTTATATGATATGGAATTAATTTTTTCGTCAAATAGACAATTCAAGGTCCGGGTTGGTTCATCACTTTCTGATGCATTTGATCAGGAAATGGGTGTTCAACAGGGTAGTATATTATCTATAACCCTATTTATTATAAAAATCAACAACATAGTAAATTGTGTAAGACCTGGAACAGATTGTTCATTATTTGTTGATGATTTTAATTTATGTTACATGTCCACAAGCATGCATACTATAGAAAGACAGCTCCAAGAACATCTTAATAGAATACAAGAATGGGCTGACAATAACAGATTTAAGTTTTCTTTTAAAAAAACTGTGTGTATGCACTTTTGTAAAAAATGGAAAGTTCACACAGATTCTGATCTTTATTTAGGCCAAACTCGGATTATGCCTTGGTGCCTTTGGTACATCACCTGCAGATAGTTTGGCAGTTGAGGCAGATGAACTGCCTCTTGATTTAAGAAGAGAAAAGCTTGCCCTTCAGTATGCTGTAAAAATTGCAGCTTGTCCATACAATCCTGCACATGATACTACATTCAATCCATATTATGTTGATCTTTTTGAAAATAATGCAAATACAATACCGACTTTTGGCATTCGCATCAAAGAATCTTTACAATCTTTACATGTAAATCCAAATCAAATAGCCAAATTGCAATATCCAAAAACACCTTCATCGACCTATGCAACTTTAAATATTAATGTAGCCATGCCAGAATTAAAGAAATGCTCAACAGATCCATCCCTTTATATAAATAGATACAAAGAAATTAAATCTATTTTCACTGGATATCAGTGTATATACAGTGATGGATCATTTGACAATGAGAAGGCTGCTGCAGCTGCTGTTAAGGGCACTCATATTTATTCAGAACATTCATAACATTTATCAGATGATAAAATCCAGGCATAACTTGGCATGTAATGCTTATTTATTTCTCTTTTTATCTGCAACTTCAAAGCATAAGTAACTTGAATAAATGTAATCTGAATGCAAAGGGAATTGAACACACAACCTTTGAAATAAGACAAAGAAATTTATGCAGAAAAGCTTGCACATTATTCAACTGAAAAAAAACAACAAAAACAAAAACAAGGCACCACACCTTTTTTACACAAAGAATTTAATTTAATTATTTAACAATTGTTATGTAATTTTGATTTTTTGATTTTGATAAATGGTAGGACATATTATTACCAAGATAGGGTTTTGTTGACTCTCTACAAAATTGAGGTAATATTCAATTTCTTCCTTATATTTGATACCATTCTAAATTTGGAATTCCCCAAGTCATAAATACTTGCCTTGCTCACAAAAATAACATTAAATCTGAATTGACCAACATCAGATTATAAACTGTAATTAGATGTCTGACACATTACCTGACCAAAACAAATCTATTTCTTTCACCAATCAGTGGACAGCCATATTTTGTGAATACTGATGACTTGCGACCAATCCTTTCTACAGCTTTATACCTTGGTAGCAGGGACTGATAGGGGAGAGGTCCTGTTATGGAGGGTAAAACTTCTAGCTTTGAACATATCTGTTTACTAAATGCACTACATGTATATTTCACTCAGTTTTTCTTGCAGCTATCTTTCTCATTGTCAGGATACTGTTCAGACATAGGTGTGAATCCCAGCAGAACCTGGTGTCTATCATACTGAGACATCTTCCGAAAATAACTGTCTGTACCGTGAAGGCGATCCAGAATGCCAAATACACCATAGCAGTAATTAAACCTGTAATTATAGATACTCATTATCAAACCTATCCTGGAGAGGGCAAACTTGGTATGTGAACTCACACATAGCCCTCTTGATCTGCTTGTAGTAATTTGAAATCAATATTTATCAGAAACCCAGCTATAAATGGAGATTCCACGGAGAAGTATTTATTACTGATATCTCTATTTTTTTCATCGCACAAAGAAAGTTCATTCAATATACAATATATTACTGACAAACTATCAATTTTACTCACTTAAAGTGATGGAAGTCATGGAATTCAGATGAAGGAAGAAGTGGAAGGTGGTAGCCACTGTGAGTAATGGTGGCGACAATAAGAGCTATACTGTACCACAGCCAAATAGTGGCAATGTGAGAACCACACAGGAATGGCCCCAGACCTACAAAACATTTACAGCTACCTCACTAACTTTGCCTAGATCATTTGCATTATTAAATGAATACCCTTCTTTGTGCTCAGTTTATCACATTTTCACTTTTTAAATTTAGTCATTTATCAATTCCACAGTTTTAGCAAACCATTTGTTCACATACTGTTATGTTAATAACTATATAACAACAAGTCCCCTTTTTCTCACAACATCCTGTGATATGGGAATATAAAGATGTCTCACCCACAGGCATGATGTTACTAATAACATGTTCCAGAGGATGTGAGTAGAAGGCAGCCATGCTAATAGGGGCTGTCCACTCGTGATGCCTCCTATGTATATGCTTGTATAGGACAGGCCAGTGGGCAAGTCTGAAATATTAAGATGAACATCATATAATAGTAAGAAAAACATGCAATTAATCAAGGATTTACAAAAATGTGTACTTATCATTCACAATTTATGCCTATCATTTTTATTTTATATTTCATTTACTCTTTTTCTTGACTGTTTTTAGTGATAGATTTGTTTGATAGTTTGTTTGGGGCTTTACATCACTATGAACATTATTTCAGTCATTTCGTGATGAGACCTACTTGTGACAGATATAGTGCTGCCTCACTGAATTGTCATATCGCAGGTCCTTGACATGACAACCCACCCGGTCACAGATTTACAAGGACAACAGGTTCACCCTTTAGGCACGGGCCTCAGCTCATATGGGAAATTATATCATGAGTTCAATCTTGGCATGGCCGGGGTTCGAACCCACAACCTTTGGATCACCACAGAGGAACTGGTGCTAATAAACTGGCGCTCAAACCAACTGCACCAGGGCCCGTGGCCTTTTGTTGATAGAAGGGTCACAGATATGATATTAGACTAATACATACATAATTTATAGAATAAAACCTTAGTTACTACCTATTTAGTCGCAGTCCAGATGAGAGGTGCCAAACAGTTTCTTGCTTTTGGAATCGTCCTTTATATCAATATGTTTAGAAAAATAAATTCCATGTGATATGGAGATTTTCACAACATTTACCAAAAATAATATTTGAAATACATGGAATAAGTATCATATCTCTTGAAATAGTCCCCTTTTGTTAAATGACCTCTTTGGAATAATTTCTGATGTATACGATATATTTTTTTTTTTTAAATTAACTTCGGTAAAAATTCTTTCAGAAATATAACGTCCAACAGTCATTCACATTACGATTTGATGGAATATTCGACCAACTTTCGGTCATGTTGGTTTCGGTGCTAACACTATAGCTTGGCTACGGGTATCACAAATGATTTTCAGGGTTATACAAAAGATGCGAATGCTTTCGGCGCTCTCTCCTGTTCAACGTATAAATCCCCCACGACTGTATTGTATTGTATATTTATTGACTTAATTCTAACAGTAACAACATATATTCAATTTACTAAGAGTATCACAGTTAATGATAATATTCTATATGCATACCATCACTCCAGGTGAGCCACACGAGTAAGTCCATCATTTCACATTTCTATAACAATTGCTAGGATAAATAAAATATGACACACAAAGAAAAACAATATAATATCACTGCAAAATATAACTTATAACATTACACAACCACATGTACCTAACTCCAGTGTTTCACCTCTGAAGTCAGGTATATTCTCTCATGAAAAAAATCCATTATATATATTGAATTTTCCCGAAATGATATAAAAGGTTTTATTTATTGGCACCAGGGGATATACATAACAGAGGTACATAAAAGGTTTTATTTATTGGCACCAGGGGATATACATAACAGCGGTACATAAAAGGTTTTATTTATTGGCACCAGGGGATATACATAACAGAGGTACATAAAAGGTTTTATTTATTGGCACCAGGGGATTCACATAACAGAGGTACATAAAAGGTTTTATTTATTGGCACCAGGGGATATACATAACAGCGGTACATAAAAGGTTTTATTTATTGGCACCAGGGGATATACATAACAGCGGTACATAAAAGGTTTTATTTATTGGCACCAGGGGATATACATAACAGAGGGCCATGTGCCTACATCTCAACCGATATTTTGATATATAAGTAAAAAGGGGATTATTTCAAGAGATAGGATAATTATCATCAAAAGAGGTAGAACATATAGAGTGACTTAACATATAAAATATAGGTTTTGATAGCAATCTAAATGGTCTCCAACAGGATATCTTGCTTAAGACAGGTAACAGAAAAACACCATAATATTTAATTCAATCAAAGTTTAATCCAGGTAAATATATTTTGATAATTAAATATACGAGAGTTACCTATGCGTGTAGTAGAAGCCGACTTCCTCAGTCAGAGAAATGATAACAAATTCCACCAGAACCTGGTTGAAGGTCGGGAGTTCTCTGCCAAAGTCACATCCTCTCCAAGAAAACATATAATACATGATAAACAGGAGAGGGATGCCCAGTATGTACAGGTTGAACATAACCATAATGATGGTATTTATTAACTTATATGTATCCACCTGAAAAAAAATGCTCACTGTCACATTACAAAAATTGCCATATTATAGTTAGATTATTTTCTATTTAAACTATCTAACTCCTGCAATACATTGACTACGCTAAAACACAGAGTGTATATAAATAGGTCCATAGATAAAAACTAAAACTAAAAAATTCTTTGAATCATACAGAATTAATGACCCAGAAATTATTCAATTTGTATATAGTGTGAGGCAGGCATACAGGTTTATTTTTGTCCATCTGTATCTTGTATTTTAGAAGTGTCTCTGGCCTTCCTCTCCAGTCCAAAAAAAGGAAGAAAAAATTTATACTCCAAAATGAGATGCTGAGGGTCAAAAGGGTTCCTGAAACATGTAAACGTTAAAGATTTAATGGAAATAAGGTTAAGATCTGGTGAGCATATAACATGATATGACATGTTTTTCCCATAAGCAAAAAACCCCACAAATTTTGAGAACTGATCCGGTCATCACAAATCATTCCATTAGTAATTATATCATGATGAATTTACTTACCCCATACGGCCATGTTAAGAGCATCTCCCTCGAACCAATCATGGATCTTCTCCCAGTTACTTTGCCAGAAGTCTCCTGATGCCCCCCAAAATCTCTGCAAATGCCTGTAATTCATAAAATATCATACAGAATATAATTACATTATTCTTTGATAAAAAAAATATAGGAAGTAAATGTTTCCATCCTTACCCCATGTTCAAAAGTTACATTTCAGTCATTCAGCATTTCAACTATTATTATTTGAGACAATGAAATGTTTGTCTCAGAATATGTATTTGAATTTATGTTTGTATCATGTCAAAATATTGTGCTTGTTAAATATAAAGTATGAAATTTGACAATTTATTGGAACAATGTAGTTTCAAACTGGTGAAAGCAAAATTTTCGCAAAAAAAAATCAGTGAGAAATGTGTAAATGATATTTTAATATCAGCCAGAAATACATAAAACTTGGTATTGTGCTCACCATGGTATTGTGCTCACCACGCTATTGTGCTCGCCACGTTATTGTGCTAGCCACGTTATTGTGCTCACCACGTTATTGTGCTCACCATGGTATTGTGCTCACCACGTTATTGTGCTCACCACGTTATTGTCCTCACCATGGTATCGTGCTCACCATGGTATTGTGCTCACCACGTTATTGTGCTCATCATGGTATTGTGTTCACCCTGGTATTGTGCTCACCACGTTATAGTGCTCACCACGTTATAGTGCTCACCACTTTATTGTGCTCACCACGTTATTGTGCTCACCACTTTATTGTGCTCACCATGTTATTGTGCTCACCACGTTATTGTGCTCACCACGTTATTGTGCTCACCACGTTATTGTGCTCACTGTGGTATTGTGCTCACCACGTTATTGTGCTCACCACGTTATTGTGCTCACCATGTTATTGTGTTCCTCGCTGCAGCAAATATAACCAAGCCAGTACCAATCACGGCAAGAGTAATAACCAGAATGTCCCAAATGTGACTAATTTCCACACGGTATGAAACATTTCTTTTGGCATTTCCATGCCTTCCTGGTGAAGGCCGTTCTGTCCCAGTAGTCATATTTGCTTGGATTGTATTGATAATTTAACCACGTTATTTAACCACGTTATAGTGCTCACCACGTTATAGTATATAGAGATATTGCGCACAATAATATGATAATGAGGTCATTGGTGTGTCTTATAAATAAGAGGACCGTCAAACACTCTCGCTATCTCACAATATTATTGCTTCATACAAATGTTATTTAATGGGGGGGGGGAGAGACCCTCAATATTCATGAACTAAAAACACATAAAAAGCATTTTTACACATAATGCTACATGACATATCAAATAATGACAGACCATTGATATATGACAAATTGGAAATTCCATATGTTTGACAATATATGATTAATCCAAATGCAGCCACGACTAAGTTTATGTATTTGGCAAAGAGTCATTTGAGAAAGTGTTATTTTGCATGATTACCGTTATATTGCAGGCAAATATGGTTATTTTGATACAATTTTTGGATTACAGGTGTGAATACCTGAAACCCCAGACTCACACAGATGGGCTGGAGTATAAGGATAATCAACCCTCAAAATACTAAAATAGGACGTCAAGAGGGGGCAGCACATGCACTAATGTTTAAAGTTGACAGGACCATCAGTAGAAATGACAGACATAGGCATATAGCGCTTTTCCTGTATAGGACACTTCTACAAATGATACATGACTGAATGTGGACCTTTGTAGGCTATTTTTATAAAATATTACCAGTGACCTTGAAGTCACCTTTGAATGACTTTGAGTCTTTATTCATCAAAATCCGTTCAAGATTAACAATTATGTTTAATTTTAGACCAATCTGCAAGGCAAATTGGAGGAAATTTTGATATGCTGAGCTATTTTGAAACAATATGTATAATAACAACGTATTGGTGGTTAATTTATGAAAGTAAATATCATACTGCATAGAAAAAACTTGAATGCTGAATATAAATTGAAAATAAAGTCAATTTAGATATATATTAAATTTGGTAAGAAATAGTTTGAATGTGGTAGGTGTACAAAAGATGAAATTCAGCGGACTTTAAATTGATCCAATTAAATTGATCCAGCGGACTTTAAATTGATCCAATTAAATTGATCCAGCGGACTTTAAATTGATCCAATTTAAAGTTTCATATGTGTAAAATATAAACGTAATTTTAAAAAATAACCCCCAATAAGTTACTGTACTGTATGAAATTATGGGATAAGATAAGTCTAACAAGAAACTTTAATCATTTTAATTTGTGTTGTGGCAAAATGTCGTGACAAGTTTTTTAGTCACATTTTCAACCTGTATGTCAACTGTGTCAAAGATCCATGTATTATACAAACAAAACAAAGTACGATTCAAAAGTCCATCATTATATTTGGGACATGTATCTGCCTTTACTATCAGTGTATTTCCATTTCTGTGTTATGTTTGCAGTCGACATGCATAATTTGGCTATCAAAAGTAAACTGATGAAGTTTTTTCCTCAGGTTTGAAATCTTTAACAATGTCAATGCCAATAAATAATGTGCTGTCAACATCAGTCTTATGTTAAGACGTATTTCTGACTGACAATGGTATCACATTTTATAAATCGAAAAATATTTAACCTATCCATGATAATTAAGACATTTCTACATCTTTATTTCGGTTGACAGTGTACAATATGTCTATAAATCCATATAAAGTTGTTACATTTATCATGATATTGACTACATTTCTAGCACTACGTTTTGGCTTAAACAGGCAGATAGAAGCCATTCATCAGGACACAATGCTCTGCTCCTTCTTTGAGCCACTTGGCTTTTGCATTATACGTGATAACATAACACAAACCAAGGTCTTTAATACCTAGTCATATAGCATTGGCAAAGATTGAGAAACTAAAAACACCATATTGACCTGATCATCCTTGTGACTGCTTTAGGATAATTTTATAATAGATTAATATTTTATTAGTTCATATATATCAATTTTGACAAGCCCCAGATTGTCCATATTAAGCAATTTTTGAAACATTTTTTTGTGTGAAATTCTGAACCCTGTAACCTTGAAAAACTGGTCATTGTCAAATTTAATGGGATGGACTAGTGGTAGAAAATTTAACATATAGCTGCAATAAGTAAGTAATAACATGTATTTGTTGACAGATGCATGCACACAAACACCCAAGTCCAGTACACGACTCCCATGCTATACTTAATAAATAGAGTGAAAACATTAGGTCATCAGTTCTTAAGTGATCAGAGACAAAAACAAAGGTATTCTAATAACATTATTATTCATATTACCATTAAACATACATGTTTGCATCATAATTTAATTATCACAAAGGCTATCAATTATTCACATTTCTGTTACAAAACATAGGTAAATTCGACCATATCCAGAAATTTTGAAAATGTGTATAGTTATTAAGGACAGACTCCTGTTTAATCCTGCATTATGCAATAATTATGTTTTGATCAGTATATAATATGATCACTATTTTCCTGAGAACTATTGATTGTTTATTTAAATGTCCAAAAGCTCCTTCAAGGAGAATAGGTTATATCCATCCCTGATTAAAATGCGAATAATGGTATCTATTTAATTCTCCTCTAACCAAAATCACTGTATAAATCTGCATAATTAACTGGTCTGTGCAAAATGAGACGGGAATAGAGGTTGTCTTAACTACTTCTGATGGTCATTCCATCAAGCCAGGAGGGAAGGTGGGAAAGCATTGTATGTACAACTCATGCTCACATAATTGAAGATTGAATTGCAAGCAAACCATGCTTAAGACAGTGCTTGAAATAAAAATAACAAACCAATATGTGATCATTTCCGAATAAATAAAATCAATATGGCCATTGATTGAATATGAAGAACAGGAAGACATATCATTAACATGAGAGGGTTGTGTCAAATCTGTACAAAATGAGTGGAAAACGAGAAAAATTGTGTCAAGTTTGAACAGTTAGCTTCAAACAGTTCTGTTTATCGAATGAATTAGATATCCATCGTCTCTGTCAGCTTCACTCAGTTTTTCTTGCAGCTATCTTTCTCATTGTCAGGATACTGTTCAGACATAGGTGTGAATCCCAGCAGAACCTGGTGTCTCTCATACTGAGGCATCTTCCGGAAGTAACTGTCTGTGCCGTGGAGGCGATCCAGAATGCCAAGCACTCCGTAGCAGTAATTAAACCTGTAATTATAGATAATCATCTAAATAACTATTACACAGGGTTATACATTCTCTGACATATACCCTTGAAGTACATAACCTAATAGTGTCCTTAAGTGAGTTTTTGCTCGGCATATTACTGGTATTATATTGTTTTATAATCATGATAATAGTACCAGCTGATGAATAGCTACAGGTGTGATACAAAGTTTCAAAATATTATTGGCAATCTAATGGTTTTACTCACTTAAAGTGATGGAAGTCATGGAATTCAGATGAAGGAAGAAGTGGGAAGTGGTAGCCACTGTGAGTGATGGTGGTGACAATAAGAGCTATACTGTACCACAGCCAAATAGTGGCAATGTGAGAACCACACAGGAATGGCCCCAGACCTACAACATACATACACAACAACTCAGCATCACACTGCCTAGACTTGTAAAACTGATTCATTTTTATCCTTACTCTATATGCCTCAAATAAGCACAAAGAAATATAGGTGTACATTTTTCTTTGAGATTTAAGGTGCATTTCGCCATACTTTATCATATCCCATAATGTCAAAATATGGTAACAAAGGTATGAAAGGGAACTGAAGATATGACTCATGACTCAGAGAGAGAGAATGCATTACTCACCAATAGGCATAATGTTGCTGAAGACATGTTCCAGAGGATGTGCGTACAAGGCAATGATGCCGATAGGGGCCGTCCACTCATGGTGCTTCTTGTGGATACGCTTATACAAAGGTGGCCAGTGTCCAAGCCTAAATTATTAGAGAAAAAAGATTATTTCTGATGAATACCGAATAAATTACAATTCCTGTATTTCATTTTTTTAAATGTTGCTTTAATGTGTATTTTGCAAGAGAGAAAAATAAGCAAGCGACAGGGAGATTCACTTGACAAGGGAAAAATAAACATACACAAAATCTTAAAATCATAACTTAGATTAATACATTTTACAAATATCTCCCATTGTACACTGAGGACTGATCCATTATAAAATAAACTTAGAAGAGTGGGTCAGTCAGACCATAATATTTGAAACTTTACATGAATATATATTTATCAATTGAACATGATAAAGTTACCTATGTGTATAGTAAAAGCCGACTTCCTCAGTTAGAGAAATGATAACAAGTTCCACCAGAACCTGGTTGAAGGTCGGGAGTTCTCTGCCAAAGTCACATCCTCTCCAAGAAAACATATAATACATGATAAACAGGAGAGGGATGCCGAGTATGTACTGATTGAATAGAACAGTCATAATGGCATTTGTTAACCTCTTTGTGTCCACCTAAAAAGAGAGAAAAAGTTTGTATTTGAGCAGAATCTGATGTTTAAAAATCATAAAAAAATTGAATATATTGATATATAAAGATCAATGTGACACTAGTTTTGCTCTAAAACAGTACAAATTAATGTAAATGTGCCAGTTGGATATTCAGAATGTGGGTAAGTTTGGTAAAACCAAATAGGAGAAAAGTAAAGTATCAGATAATCATTGGGAAACCTTGATGTTAAAGGGTTAATTGTATCCCTTAAGAGGGGCGAAGTGGTCATTAAAAAAAACTGAATGAAGAAAAGGAGTTCAATATATATATATAAATATATATATATATATATATATATATGTATATATATATATATATATATATATATATATATATATATATATATATATATATATATATATATATATATATATATATATATATATATATTGCATTAATTACTAGAGTTTCATTAATACATTGATTATTGTCAAATTAAACTAAAATAAACACTTTAATGATACATACTGGCATATTTTTATTCATCTGGATTTTGTATTTGATAAGCGAGTCTGGTCTTCCCGTCCAGTCCAAATAAATAAGGAAAAGATTTATACTCCAAAATGAAAAAGTTGTGGTCAAAAGTGTTCCTGGAAGGCAAAATATTAAAATCTACATTTAAATTCATTGGAATAGGTTTCAATTTAAAATAGCACCATGCCTTAATGTAGAGAATACTAAGAATTCAGCATTTACAAAGAAATTCTATTGAGTTACTACAGTCTCTACTGTTCACATATTGGTGATAAATGTAGTTGTTCTTCATGTGTATTTTCGTTTTTATTGATGCATCCCCATGTTTGTCTGTTAATTCTATTTTAAAAAGACCCTAAATTATTGCCCCTTTACGAAAGCACACTTCTTTCTTGGTGTAACAACATATAATGTAAGAAAAAAAAGAAATTATTGATATCCCTCAAAATCTCAATTTATAAAGAATTACTTACCCCATACGGCCATGTTAAGAGCATCTCCCTCGAACCAATCATGGATCTTCTCCCAGTTACTTTGCCAGAAGTCTCCTGATGCCCCCCAAAATCTCTGCAAATGCCTGTAATTCATAAAATATCATGCATAATAAAATTACATTATTTACTGATAAAAAGATAAAGGAAGTAAATGTTTCCATCCTTATCCCATGTTCAAAAGTTACATTTCAGCCTTTGGTGTGTTCAACTATTATTGTTTGAGACAATGAAATGTTTGTCTCAGAATATGTATCTGAATTTATGTTTGTATCATGTCAAAATATTTCACCTGTTAAATGTAAATTGTGAGATTTGACAGGTTTATTTTTTAAATAACGTAATAAAGTTTTTTTCAAATATGATAATATCTAAGTTGAATAGGATTTTTAAAAGTAAAAAATTGACCTTTTTTAATGGCCAATATTATATAATTAATTCATGATTTCATTCATTCTAAAATAACTTTAATATATTCTTTGCATTTATTTCTTTATTTCTTTATTTATTCATTCATTCATTTGTTTATTTATTTCTTTATTTATTAATTCACTAATTTATTTATTTTGTCAGTGTGATTGTATTGAACAGATAAAAAGTGATAAGTCATCACACCTGTCTAAAGTTCATCATATCTGATCTATGGTTAAAACTGTACCTGATAACAATTAGCCCGCAATCTATAAATCAAACTTATATAAACAAACATCTGCTTTTGTTTTACTTTCTTCTTTGATCATGAATTAATCTCTTATTTGCTCACAAACTATTTCCTGTTTTAATAAAAAAAATCTGTTTCATCCAGGAGAGCTGAGCAAATAGGAAAACCAAAGAATAATAACTAATATTAAATAATACATATTCAAAGATTACAGAGGTCTATTGTTTTGTACATAAAATTCCAACACTTTGAAAAAAAAAATAATTGTCATCGCATTCTACCCATCTCAGTAAATGTGTCTGTCTTCAATTCAAAGGCAAACATTGACATATACCCTGACTAGTCCCACTAGTGCACATGAACTACCCGGTCTTCAGTAATAAACTTTCCATTTAATCTGGCCTTACACATCTATGATGAAATTTGATCTCATCATCCGGTTAACACATCTTATGATCGATACAACAATAGAATAGTGCTGATACCAGTTCATAACCAAGGACATTTAAATTCATAAATCACATAACTAGTTTTGGTAATTGCACTATTAATCAATGAAACTATGCATAAGATAAACTTGCATTGAACATTATCGCATAAATTTTATCAAATTATGCATTTTATATATTTACCGGAAGTTTTTTTTTTTTTGTAGAATTTACATTATTTCTCATTGTTCTTTTATTTCTGCCTGTGGGTATTGGAAAGGACCAAAGTTTTTTAATATCTAATCATAGATATATCTATGTTCTGTCTTCAGTGCATGATTTAATTTCTATTTTTATAGATTCTTCTATTTGAAGGTATTAACCCCTAAGGGACTAGGCTATCTACATTTTGTTGGTTGGCAGGACTAACCAATTTTTTTCTGGACTAGTGTATCTACACACTAAATTAATAAAATTTATAACCATGGTAATTCAATATGCTTAATGAAATGCTGAGGTCAAAAGTACATGATCAAAGTTGTCTGACGTCATTATCATGATTACATTGAAACAAGTTCCAGCCCTTCAGAATGTTACAAATGACGTCATTAAGCCAGAACAATGGGGACGTCAACATCCCTCCCGTCCTTTACCGGTGATGGACGTTGCCGTCCTTCCCGTCCGTTAGGGGTTAAGCATCAATTCTACAATTTGGTTGTATTGAAAGCTTAGCCACATATGAACATCATTTCAGAGTAATTAGATATATTGCTATGAGACATAGGAGTTGCACTTCCAGCAGAGATCTGTCTCAGCCATAAGCTGCATGTGACGGGTAATCACGGGTATGATGAACTTTATTTGACCTCAATCGAGGCTCAAAGTAGGGTAGCACTGTTTGACGTCATTTTGGTACTATTCAAAGGACAATACATTTCATGACGTCATAAGCATATTGTCATACTCTTATGACGTCATTTTATTTATCACCAATATGTGAATTTTAAACATTTTTTTTCAAAATCGGTGCTTAATCCCTTTAAGGGTATTTATGGGTGTTGGTAGTGAGTGTCCTCTGGTGGCAGATTTTCTGAGGGAACTACTTTCTTTTTACACCAAAATGGAATGTTTTCAAAAAGGTACGGGGAAAATGCTCAACTGTCAAAAAGAGTTCCTTTTTCATTAAAACTTTCATGTCATGAAATGACATTTTATGGTATTCATTTTTGTTACAGTAATAAAATTATTGATTTATTATTTAAAAATCACATTGGAATTTCTTTGATTATATTGAAAGCTTCACATCGTTTTAACTTATAAAAAGTGGTGTAGTAATATGTCACTGTTTCAAAATTTATTTTGTCATGTCAAAATGTTAAAGGGAAAAGGTTCTGCAGATTGTGGGACCATAATAAAGTGGATTTCCAAACAACTTTATAAAAGTGATCTTTTAGTGAAACAGAATTTCTATTTTTCAAAGACATTCAGAGAAAAATAGAGGTAAAGTGCATACTTGATCATTTCAAAAATATGAATTTTTTCACCTCCCTTCACATATCTGATTGCCAAACTTCCTTTTTATTTCCAAATTATACAAATCAAAATGTGAAAATCTGTTTCACTTGGATCAAAGTGAATTTTCTTCCCAATGGAATGAAATAAACACAGCTAAAAACAAGCCTACTCCTATTGTGTAATCTGCAAAATTTATTTGCTTGTCTTCTTCATTCCTCATCAAAACTATCATCAAGGAAAATTAGGACAAAATACTATTTTAAAAGAAATATACTTGTAATCATACCTTATAGTTCAAATGTTGTTGTGTTTAAATATTGATTCATGTCATGAATGCTTTTAATTGAATAGGGAATGTATTTTTACATCGTAAATGTACCAATTCCCATCAAGTACAGTATTTTGGTAATTTACTCCTTTGCCACTAGGGGGCACTCACTATCAACACCCATAAATACCCTTAAGGTAATTATTACTCTAAAATAGAAGAATCCACAATTGTGAACTATTTCTCACCAAGTAATAGTGTTTCTGGCTGCAGCAAATATGATGAGACTTGTTCCAAGGACTGCTATGGTTATGACCAGGAAGTCCCAGATTTTTCCGATGTCTACTTTGTAGGAAGTTGTGTGCTTTTTCTTAGAAGATTCCTGAATTAGTTCACCATTCTGGTGAGGCCTGGCCTCCCCCTCACTAGAAACAGGCTGCTCCATCTTCGTGGCCATCAGGTCACCTATCTTAACAAAATAAATATGTATGAAACATCTTACAAAAAGAAACTGACAGATTCATTATGAAATATTTAAAAATATGATAACTTTGGTGCAGTAAAATAGGATAAAAAGGAAGCATATGATAGCCCATTCGCACTAACTCTTTCTTGAGGCATTTCACCTCTGGGGCCTAACACCAAATTTGTTATGATATTGAAGATTATTTTGACTAGTGACTACCAGGAATATTGGACCTTATTCTTGTATAAATACCAGGAATATTGGACCTTACTCTTGTATAAATACCAGGAATATTAGACCTTATTCCTGTATACATACCAGGAATATCAGACATCACTCTTGTATACACACCAGGAATATAAGACCTTACTCCTGTATACACACCAGGAAAATCAGACCTTACTCCTGTATACACACCAAGAATATCAGACCTCACTCTTGTATACGTACCAGGAATATCAGACCTTACTCCTGTATACACACCAGGAATATCAGACCTCACTCTTGTATACATACCAGGAATATAAGACCTTACTCCTGTATACACACCAGGAATATCAGACCTTACTCCTGTATACACACCAGGAATATCAGACCTCACTCTTGTATACGTACCAGGAATATCAGACCTTACTCCTGTATACACACCAGGAATATCAGACCTTATTCCTGTATACATACCAGGAATATCGGACCTTACTCCTGTATGCATACCAGGAATATCAGACCTTACTCCTGCATGCATACCAGGAATATCAGACCTAACCCCTGTATGCATACCAGGAATATAAGACCTTATTCCTGTATGCATACCAGGAATATTAGACCTAACCCCTGTATGCATACCAGGAATATCAGACCTTTTTCCTATATGCACATCAGGAATATCAGACTTTACTCCTGTATATATACCAGGAATATTAGACCTTATTCCTGTGTATATACCAGGGATATCAGACCTTATTCCTGTATATATACCAGGAATATAAAACCTTACTCCTGCATACATACCAGGAATATTAGACCTTATTCCTGTATATATACTAGGAATATTAGTCCTTACTCCTGTATGCATACCAGGAATATCGGACCTTATTCCTGTATAAATACCAGGAATATTAGACCTTACTCCTGTATACATACCAGGAATATTAGACCTTATTCCTGTATATATACCAGGAATATTAGACCTTACTCCTGTATACGTACTAATAATATCAAACCTTACTCTTGTATACATACCAGGAATATCAGACCTTACTATCTGATAAAACTCTTGTATTTCTAACTTAACTCAAGTATAACCCACAAACGAATATCTGGCCTTACCATTGCATACACATTTAAAATAGCTGAAAATTAGATTTAAATGTTTCCAATACTAGAAGAGGAGTACCCATACAAATTTCTGAATTTTAAAATAGGTGAAAATATAACTTAAGTTGTAAAATTTACAGCATTTAGTTCTTCCCATATATCATATATAATATTCTGCATGTACACATTCAAGGATCACCCTTATACATAGTAATAGCGATAACTATTCTCAAGGCCCAAATCATATTTTACCTTTGATGATTTAAAGCGATCCAGATGAGATAGAAGGAAATGATGACTCAAGACAAAGTAACAATGATATATAGTGCATTTTTGCACTTGGCCCTTTAAGCATTTGATTTGCCAACAAGATCTAATCTCTGATCTCTGAACTATCAATGCTGATAAGAAATGGTCATAATTTAGGGACACACATTTCATTTATATACTCATGTCATATTGTCAGATGTGGACCGGTAATCACAGTAGTCCTACTTTATGGACTGCAAGTAACACTGTCTCATCTTAGCTTTGAATCTTGAATATGATAAATGTCTTATGCGATAAAGGCCTGTCATGTATTATCTGCTTGAAATATCAGTTGCATGATTTCTTTACTTTTAACTCACTGACCTGTAGGTATGAATTACAATAGCATTAGAGATATAGATTTCAAACTAAACAAGAATAAAAAAATTCTCAGATTTTATTGAAAAAAATTATCCAACTTTCACTGAAGTTGGAAATAGTTAAAGTTTGAATCTTTCATGCAAGAGTGTATCTAACATTCAATAAAGCAAATGGTGACGACAATCAACTGAGTCAGATCATACAGGGCTAGATACCTTGTGAAAAATGTCAAACAAAGTATTTTCTGAAAGCTGTTTGGCAACTTGATATGTTGGGACAACTATCTATTCAATAAAAATTGCATACAATAATTTACCAAATAATAATTGCATTATTCATTATAAAATTGAAGCACTGCCTTGTTTCTTGGACTTTTAACTGCAGGTCACTGTCACTGTAACAATTACAAAGGTGTGGAAGGTGTATAAACACCTGATAATCATGCACACTTTTATGATGAATAAATTATGAAGAGGTTGATGATTAATTTTTACTACAATAATTTAAAAGTTGTATGTAGCGCCATCTTGTGACCGTTCATTTTGCCAAGAAAATATTTTATGGCTACCTTATTTGGACACCATCCAACCCTCATACAAAATTTGGTGATCTTGGAATTGATCTGTGCTAGTTTTATCCACTTATGTCACATGTGTGCTGATGAGTCTGAAGACAGTATTGCAAATATAACATGTTGACAACCTCATCTGTTAATTTTGAAAAATATCTGAATAATGAACTGTGAAAACTGAATAAGTAACAAACTTCACACACATCCGAAACAATGATACCAGTTGACTGATTTATACTTGCACATGTATTTGTTGTTGTAGTCACTTTCTTACCAAAACAAGGACACTGATTGGCTGTACTATTACATGTGACAAAATTATTTACTTGGTGTCAATTGGCTTCTAAAAAGAGCTTGTTATGGGTATGACCTCTCAGTACTCACTGATTATGGTCAATTATTGCAGAGCTAGGAACAAATCCTGGCTCTGCTATGGAGAGTACTACCATTATTTTTGCTTAGAAATGGACATTCTGACCCAACACCGGAGTCGTACAAAGCGCAAAATAAACAAAATAGTCTGGAGTGGAGGCTTTAAGGGTGAGGTCCTTAGGTCAACACAACATCTTGAAAATCATGAACATTATTGTTTTGGATTAATAATTTACACATTATGCAGATGGGTTCTATACCAACACTGGGGGGATACTGGATTCGGTAACTGCAGTTACCGAATCAAAATGACAGACCCTTCACCAGGTAAGAAATCTCAGCAGCTTGTTTTGAGGGGTATATTGCATACTGTTCCACTGTTTTGTGTTCCTTGTTAGAGATAAAAGCAATATAATAATATCTCATGCAACAGGTAGGCAGGACAATGGCTTAAATGTCTGATTTGGGCCATGTTGTTTTGTCTTGAGATTCGGTAACTATGATCAATGTATGTCTAAAGATTCGGTAACTGGGGTGTCATGATTTGGTAACTGCGCTATGGGTCCTCACTTATCAGATGCTTATTAAATACAAACATCATTGTTTATCACTGAGAAGGACTTGATCTTAGAATATGGGCTTACTCCAAGTCTGAGCATCCCATTTTCTTGGATTATTATTTTACTTTAAACACATTAGCACTTTACTATCCCAAAATAATTTCATGTTATGAGATCGTATATAGATCTATCAATCAGCAGGTTCATGCATTCAGCATAATGGATATGCATGCCATTAAATTGTGGGGCAGAGAGGTGTACAACATATAACACATGGTTCACTAGTTTATTTTGTTTCATTTGACACATGGAATCTTTGCATCAAGTAGATGGTATGTATACATGTAGATACTCCTAGAATAGCCACAGCTGGAGCTGTATGGGATTAATCAACTTGAGACTACATCTACATCTATAAGTTTACTCAGCAAAACCAATTGGCATCCCGCCAAGAGAGCACGGTTGCACTAAGGGGTGCAGCTGGTACACACCAGTTGATTGTTGCCAACCTTTATACTCTGGCAAGGGAGTTCCTGAAGGATGCCGAGCTACCTGGTTCCAATGTAGTTAATTGAGGGGGAAGATTATTCCAGTCAGTCACTGTCCTTGGAAAATAGTTGTATTTATAAGGGTCACAGCTTGTCGCCATTTTGATATAGTGATTTGCATGTAGGAGCTGATTTCATTTTGACATGTTCTGGAAGTTTCAAAGCTATTTCACCATGTATAGCCTTGTACAATAAAACCAGCCTCGGTGTCCTTCTTCTCCCTGCTAGTGAATCCCATTTTAGGTCTTCCAGGATTTTTGTTACAGTGCCTGTTTCTCTCTTCCAGTTGCCAGACACATCTAGCAGCTCGTCTTTGAACTGATTCTATGCAGTCTATATCTTTTTTGAGGTAAGGGTCCCACACACTTGATGCATATTCTAAGTGAGGGTGCACAAGTGTATTGTAGGCAGCCTCTTTGATATTTCCTGGGCACATATTGAAATTTCTTCTTACAAATCCCAGTACTTGATTTGCTTTGCAGACAATGTTGTTGATATGTTCATCCCATTTCATATTTGTTTGGAGCTCAACTCCCAGGTAGGGATGATGTTCAACATGTTGCAAGATGTGACCATTTAATGTATATTTTCTTTTATCAAGAGCTTGGCTTTTTTCTTGCTGCTCAGGGTGTAGCATTTCTGAGCATTGAAGTCCATTTGCCACTCACTTGACCATTCCTCCAGCATATTTAGGTCTTCTTGCAGTTTTACTGCATCATCGTCATTTTCAACTATTCTATATAGGAGGCTGTCATCAGCAAAGAGCCTTATGTTTGAATATTTTAGCTTCTCTACAATGTCATTAATGTAGAGCAGAAATAGTAATGGCCCAAGTACTGTACCCTGAGGCACTCCAGATTTAACATGGACAGGGTCAGATTCATCACCGTCAATAACTACCCTCTGTTCACGGTTTGTAAGCCAGTTTTTTTATCCATGAACCAACCTGCCCTGAGATTCCGTAATGCTCGAGCTTGTGATACAGCTGTTCGTGGCAGACTGTGTCAAAGGCTTTACTAAAGTCGAGAATGAGCATGTCAACATTTTGCCCATCATTTCTAGCCTTGAGTATATCCTGTAAGATTGTGATTAACTGAGTTTCACAGGAGTGGCCTGTCCTGAATCCATGCTGAAAATTTACCAGGATATTGTAAAGTTTGCAGTGATTCATCATATGTCTGACAATTATATGCTCCAAAATCTTACAGGGGACAAATGTCAAAGAAACTGGCCTGTAGGCACAACTTTTATCTCCTTTTTTTAAAACTGCAACTATATTTGCTGTGCGCCATGCTTTTGGGACTTCTCCTTTGTCGAGTGAGTCTTGGAATATTTTTTGGAGGATTGGAGCTATTTCATGTGAACATTCTATCAAGACTCTTGTGGGTATTTGATCCGGGCCATTGGCTTTTTTGGATCACCTTTGTCAGGAATATTTTCCATGTTTTCAGTAAAAAAAACCAGATCTGTACTGACGTGAAAGGACTTCTGCCTTGCCTTTACTGTCTTTCACTTCAATGCCATTTTCTGTTAGTGTTGGTACACCAACAGTATCTTTCATTAAGGACTTTCATTAATTTGTCAGTCATAAATTTGCAAACTTCAGACTCTTTCACATAATCCCCTGCTAAGGAATATACCTTTTGTCCTTTTTCTTTTTCAGGTGCATTATAATCAACAGTTTGTTCAGAACTAATAACTTCTCTTGATCTTCAGAATATTTTTTCTACCATTTGTTTCAGGATATGGTTCACAGTTCTGTTGATTATGGCATTGATTGTTTGGCAAAGTGAACAGATCTATATATTTTGGTTCAGTGGTTTCATCTAATTCTTCTTTCCGAATGCTAAAAGGCAAATTCTGGAGCTGGATTTAGCATGGTGGAATATATTTAGTTCTTTTTTACCTGTTTTTGTGCAATGGTATCACATAAAGGTTGAAAAAGTGAGCATGTCATATTGTATTATAGTTACAGTTACAATGAACATTACAACCACTGGATTGCAACACATTATACATACCGTACCTGCAGTCATTATACAGAGCATATTGTTCTGGTAACTTTACTATTGTTTGCTTATAAGTACACATTAACATTGATATTTTGTTGGCATACACATATGGCAGTTACCAAATCATTCAACAGTTACCGAATCATCTACACGGAGAAGACTACAGTTACCAAATCATGCATGTACAGTTACTGAATCATGAGTGAAACTACATTCCCTCTTTTTCACATTACCTTTAAAACTATGTGAATCATTTTGATCATACTGTATTTATATACTATACTGAAGCACTTGGTCATGGTAGCAGTTATCAATAACCCCAGGAAAGATGATATACAAGCTGCTGAGATTTCTCACCTGGTGCAGAGTCTGCCAGTATCCCCCAGTGACCAAGACGAGTGTCGTTTGTAGGTATGTGTTTAGGGTTGATGCATTGTCATGATATCTGGGTGTCAGTATAATAATAAACTGTAGCGTGAGTAATATTGCTATGAGTGAAAATAAATGCATATAATCAGACCTGTGAGACAAAAGTTTCATGATAAAATATTTGGAACTATTGAATTGCAATTGACATATTCATATCACAAATTATGCTTCGCAGGTCGAGAATTTCTCCACGAAGTAAAACGTAATACGATGTATGTGACGTCCTTGATCTTAGCGTCTGGGTGCCCACGAGACAAAAGTGGAGCGGCCAACATGTCAAATTGAACTTTCATATCCATAATGGATCGATTTTAATTGCGTTTTAAATGATAAATAAAGGTATGTACTTAATATTATCACAATTATGTCGAGAATTTCTCCACGTCCTTGACCTTAGCGTCAAAACAAAGTGTTTTCATTATTTATCATTTGCGTGTGAAAGCATTTCTGTCAACAAGGGAAGAAACGACTCAAAGCAGTGGAAACAATGACAAAACGCAAAACTGTGAACGCTGATAATTGGAATCAGTGAAAACAAAGTCAAAACAAAACGTTTCGAAATAATAGACCTCGGACGTAGCAGATTGATTTTAAATGTGTTTTAAATGATAGATAAAGGTATTTATCTAATGTTATCACATATTATGCTTCGCAGGTCGAGAATTTCTCAAGATCGCCATTTTGAAAGGCGGGAGAGACTCTTATTTTTGGCGCGAAAATGATCGTTAACTGGCATTGAAATTTTAATATATTGCGCAATAATGGATGGTTTTGTTCTGTTCTCGACCTGCAAAGCGTAATTGGTGATAATATTGGGTAAATACCTTCATAAATCATTTAAAACGCAATTAAAATCGATCCACTATGTCCGATATTCGTTATTTCAAAAATATGAATGTTCGTAATTAAAACTTGTAGTGCTGTAATTTTTTGGCGTAAATCCTCGTCCACAGGTTGCTCTCGTGTATAAGACGACCCCCCAAACATTAACTAAGGATTTGTGTGCAAAAACCTCGTCTAATACACGAGTAAGTACGGTAAATGGCTTTGTATATTCACTGTTTAAAAGAAGGATTTTGAAATTTGGAGAAATTTAAATTGATTATACCATGTGATAGGCATGAAATGTATATTCATGCACTGATATCGCTATATTGAACTTCAGAATATGTACTCAAATCAGTTTCAGTGCTTTGTGAGTCCATATTCTAAAACAGATAAGGTATGGCCACTTGTTCATTACTTGTATAATCGTCTTGTTTCACTCCACGATTATACTGCATAATGATCATGTGACCATACCTAATCCTATACATAAATACTTACCTTGCTCACAAAAATATCATCAAATCTGAATTAACTAACATTAAGTCATGCACTGTACCCAGGTGTCTGGCACATATACTGACCAATCAGTACAACTGCCAATACAAAACAAATCTATTTATATATTATTTCACCACTAAGTTGACAGCCAGATTTTTCCTGGATTCTGTACATGTTATAGCTTTGTTGGCAGGGACTAATACGATAGAGAAGTCCTAATATGGGGGGCAACTTTGAAGTATATAATTATGCTCTTAATGTGGGTTGAAATAAACAATGCCATGAACAACCTATTCATGTTAACCTCTATATTCTCATTACATATCATAAACAAGGTCAACTGATTTAAATAACCATTCATGCAACCAGCTGTGCAGAAGTCACGTTATGCATATGAATAACAAATCATGCTTACTGAAGTATGACTTCATTCACAACGAGAAAAGACACAACATGATGTTCTAAGCATTTCATATCTTTTTGTCAGTAATCGAAGTTTCATTTTGAAGGTTTCCCTGCTATACCACCATCAAATTGCGTTTTCAATGTTATTATGACTTAAAAGTCATATGACAAGAATTTTTTTAAGTGGTAAATCTTTAGATTTCATACCTCTGAGAAACATCTGACATTTTTTTCTGCAGTCTGATGTTTAGTTTAGCTATAATCTAAGATCTTTGAACCCCCAGGGTAATTAACCTACTCCCTTGACCTAGAACTGGGTCAGCAGGCTGCCTACGTCATTGCGCCCCGCATGCATTTCCTGCACACATATTCCTCCTATGTCTGTATATGTATAACAGCTGATGTCCTTTCTTCTACACAAATAACATCCATTGAAAATATGATTAATGGCAAAACTTATGGCTGTAAAATAAAGACTTGTATTTACATCAGCTTCCCATCCCACAATTCCTACTTTAATTGAAGAAAATAAACAAACATGACTTAACTGGGTATAGTGTCTGAAATATGGCCTGCTCTACTCATATCAGTTTCAAGACACTTATAAGCTAGCCCTAAACATTATGGCATGAAGTTTAAGGGTTTTCAAACTGTAAATGGAACATTGAGATGACACTTTTAAAATATCTGTGAATTATTTTTAGTTGATATTTCCATATTTTTTTACATTGAAAATTTATTTATCTATTTGTTAACCAATGACCAGTAACAATATCAATTGGTTGAATATTATTAATATTCAGTAATGTTGAGCTAAACTTTGTTTGACATAATTGAAAAAAAAATGTTTTGAAAGCATTTGACACATATTTCTAGATCTGTTTCATTGCTGGAAATTATTTTGACTTCTAAATTTTGAGGTCTGATTATATATTATTTATGCACTGCAGTTGTATTTCAATGGCCATTTGAAATGTTTAGTTTGGTATTTTTTTAATGTCTGTCATTTGGTGTCAGTGGGTACCCAACTAAATCATATATCAGTATTTATATACAAACAGACAAAGAAATTTTGAATAAAAATAGAAATTCTGTAAAAATGATACTAAACTTTTGAGATTTCAACATTTCTTTCTCAACAAGGAAATGACTTTGACCATAACATTATGATAAAGAATAGTTCAGTCAGTCCCTTGTAAAATCTGAATAATCTCAAGAGGCAGATGTAAGTTTGCCAAACTCAACTGGGAGGCTGGCTGTATTCCTGTCCTCCCCATCACTACAGGCAGAATCCAAGTGATTATGATGTGAAATATGATCTGACCTACTATCCACATGTGCTAATTAGGCCACCAGTGGTTCAAAGATGTTATCAACACTCATGTTATTACTTATAAATTACAATCCCTCAAGACTTTCACTGGCTTGGAGTGGTTTGTTTTGAACATGAAGGGCGAACATGCGTCACTTCCGGCAAAATCTCATCAGCCCTGATTTGACCCACATAAAAAGGAGCGTGTCCAGCAAATCACTTTGATCCACTATAATTCTGTACTCCATTTATAAAAATGTGTAAAACATGTTGAAATGCAATGTCCATGTATTGTAATATATTATGGCACAATATAAACATTTTCACAATTTTCTTGTCATGTGACTTTTAAGATTAAAACATACCAAGTATTATGAGACCAGTCGAGGTAATATTGACGCTAGCGAAGCCTGGTGGCCATTATTTTCAGTCACTGATTTGATTTTTGAAGCATTTCTTCAAGATTTCTCTGATCGTTTCCACAATTTTTAAATCAATGCTATATGTGTATTTTTTCTACAGTATTGAAATGCTATTGGTGAGCATTTTGCTCTCAGTTCTAATCCTTTGATTCATTCTAATCTATTTAACCCATTCTTATACTTTCTAATTTTATATATTCCAATCTAATCTAATCTATTCTACTCTTATCTATTCTACTTTATTCTTATCTATTCTACTCTATTCTTATCTATTCTACTCTATTCTTTTCCATTCAAATATATTCTTATCAATTCTATTCTAAACTATTCTAATGAATTCTATTTTAATATATATTCTAATCTATTCAGATCTAACCTATTACAGTACTATCTATTCTATTCTAATTTAATCTAATGTCAATGGCCAATCTGTGAAGTTTAATCCTGAGAAAATGCTGTTGTTTGTGACACCAGATGGTGTCATAGAGAAAGTATAAGATAGAGGTATAGCACATTCGCCCCTTGTTGTGGGTGAGGCAAAATGTAGATATATTTATATATTTTACGTGTTCAGCTTCCAGTGAACAAATCAATTAAGACCCATGTTCACTTTAGAATCCATTTTATTCCAGTAATGTAATACAATATGTATCTTAGGTATTTTCCTGTTGTTTCTCCCAACTCCGAACTGACTCCAGACTGACTCCCTGTCTGGGTTGGTTTTCATTGGATAGTTTTGATCCCCTAACCTCATCTGGCTCTTAGTGAAGTCAAGTACACATGACTTCTGACATAGATCAGCACCTATAAGTAGATCTATGCCTGGCATCCTTTCACATACAAGGACTGCAGTTGGTAGTCCTATCTTCAAGGTACATGAGCCACGAATTGGGAGCTCATGGCTTGTAATACTTTGCAATTTAGGTGCAGCATGAAGAGGAGTTAAGCGTGGCAAGCGTTGATATATATGGTTAGCAATAAGTGTGTGGGTACTACCTATGTCAAGTTGTACCCTGGGTCGTGCAGCTCCTCCATGCACAATGCAACAGCCACCTTTGAGTCACAAAGGAGGGATATTCGGCTTTTGGCTTTGGGGATAAGGTCCTCTGCGAGGGCAATCATAAAGCCAATGCTTCTGACCACAATAACAGGCTTTCTTCGGTGGAGGGGCCCGACAACCCTGAACAAAATGACCAGGTTGACGGCACCTCAAACATCTGCCTTCCTGAACTGCTGGCTTATTGCTGGTGATTTGATTGTGTGATTGGTGGAAATAACCGCCGTCATGAGTGTTTGGATAAGAGTTGGGTATGCGGCAATCTCTTGCAAAATGACCTGACAAGCCACACCGATAACAATTACCTTGGAACTTATTTGATTGATGGGGCGTTGGCTCACCCACGTGCTTAGTAGCCTGTGCAGCACTGGCTTTCTGAGCCTGTGCCAGGCTAGCTATTTGTGCTTGGGTTTTTTCTTGGTTGGCAACCATAGTCTGTGCCATTTTCTCAATAACCTCCCTCAACAGAGCGGTGTCACTGGGTTTTGAGGATATATCTAGTGCAGAAGTCTTACCTGTCTTGCGAGGCTTGAGGTAGTCAGATTTCTGTACCTGACGCAACACTGCCCTTGTGGCATCTCGCAAGGTGGCTGGCTTCTGGGCAGCAACCTTTTTTGCCATCTCCAAATCATCCAGGCCACCCAGGAGATCTCTAATCAATTCTCCTTGATCCCCAGGCATGGTATCATAAACCTCACTTAGAAGGACCTCAAAAGTATGTAAATAAGCCCGAATCGGCTCCCCTGATCTCTGTCGAAGATCACGGAGCGCATCCCTCTGCATATGGCGGAAATCAGCGGACACAAACTTACATGCTAAATCTTGCTTAATCTGTGGCCACTGGAGGTTTTTGATTGTGTTCTTTCTCAAAACTGAGGCCAAAGGCTCCATAGCTGTTAACCTAGCTATGGCTAAATGTGCCTCAGTTGGGATCTTGTCAACAGATCGTAGCCATTCTAATGTATTTCTTGGGTCGTTCCCATCACATCGACCTACTTCCTTGCAATATCTTTCTATTGAATGACTGTCAGCAATGGTTGCCATCAATTTCATCATTTTATCCTCATCAGCATCTCTGACCCCTGGGTCAGATAACTGAGGGTCATCCGTATCCTCATCTAAAATGGTGACATTCAATGACAGCCTGGGGGGCTGTCCACCAGAACTGGGTGAACCTACCGGCTGTCCAACATCCTGGGACGGCTGTGTGTCCCCAGATGTCGATGTCTCTCTATGTGATTCCATGTTTAAAGACAATTCCATGTTATCTAGGGATGGTGAGGGCGATGAAATGGTGGCAGGGGCTAAATCATTTGGTGAAACTTGGGTATGTCTAGACACACTAGTAGAGAAAGGCGGAATTGGTGATAAGGTTTGTTTGGTACTTCTAGTAAAATATTTATGCTTAACATGTACATAGTTTGTATGCTCAACACCAGAGGCATCACTAAATACAAAAACATAAACTTAACATGTACATAGTTTGTATGCTCAACACCAGAGGCATCACTAAATACAAAAACATAAATTTACTTCATTCATCTCTCACATTCATCACAAGAGGACAGCACTGGAGAGTGAATGCTACATTTCTAAAATACAAAACATAAACTTGTACTTTATGATTTCATTTACCCTTCATTCAACTCTCACATTCACCACAAGAGGACAGCACTGGAGATTGAATGCTACAAGAGGAACATCCCCACTTTAATCCAATTTACCTACCAATTAGTGCTGGGCAAGAGCAGCCTAGCTAGCAGTGTGTGTTACCTCCTTTGTACCATACCTGCATTGCCAGTTTGCTATGTTTGTTTACTTAATTGGCAGAAATCAATGCTTAAAGATGAGTCTCAGACTATTTAGGTCATTTCCTGTGCATGTGTTGTTGTTTTCTGAGAAAGTGGTACTTTGTTTCATCTTTCTACGATGATTTTAACCAAATCTGTTTCCTAAAAGTGATCACAAGACTGCAGACAAGTAACCTGTTATAATTTATTCCGCTGATAAATGCTGAAAATGTTAAAAGAATGATGTGACAGTTCAAAACATGTGCTTTAAAGTCATATGAATTTCATTGATGGCGGATAGTGGCGGATAAGTGAAAATTGAGTGCAAAGTTGCACCTTCCTATGGCTCTTGGTTCAGTTTCTGACAGGCATTTGTTTGTTTGTTTGTTTGGTGTTTTACATCACTTTCAACAGTATTTCAGTCATTTCGTGATGAGACCTACTTGTAGCAGATATAGTGCTGCCTCACTGAATTGTCATGTCGCAGGTCCTTGACATGACAACCCACCCGGTCACAGATTTACAAGGACAACGGGTTAACCCTTAAGGCACGGGCCTCAGCTCATATGGGAAATTGTATCATGAGTTCAATCCCGGCACGGCCGGGGTTCGAACCCACGACCTTTGGATCACCACAGAGGAACTGGTGCTAATAAGCTGGCACTCTAACCAACCTGACAGGCATTTGACTGAATGACCAATGGGGTGGCCAGTTTGTGCTTATGTAGGTCATAGAACTGCCAGCAACCCACAGGGAGCTTATCTCAGTTATCTGTTAACCACTTAAGAGCAATTTGTGTCATTGTGAGTCAGTTGTCAGATTGTTTTCATGGCAGTTGTGAGCAAGGCACCCTGTACCTTGGAAGTATATTTGGATGTCCCTCTATCTATTTTTTCTCTATGATGGTGTTCATGTTTATGTTAACATCCTGAAGAACTCATCTAATTAAACTTCCCTTTTCACATGGAAGAAATGATTAGTTATTATCAATTGTCTTAGTAAAAATCTGCCTGCATTATTTTACACCAACTCAAAGATAAACTTTGAGAAAAATGATCTCACGAAAAATGTGTGAAAGATATGTAAAATAAGAAATTACAATTCATCATAACTTCTGCAGATAATTCTTTATGAATTCAGTACTAGCCAGGAGGCCTTGAGGTGACTTTTTGAGATTCCAGACCCCAAATTGCTCACTGCTTTTGAAACTCTACTGGCAAGGAATAGATATCTTCATGTAATTTACTATTTTATAATTATCTTTGTATTCTACATTATAAGTTGTTACAATCGAATCACCAACAATTACTATGCATATTGCAATATGACAATGGGAAACGATTCTTTCTGGGGCAGATTGTGGGGCAGATTAATAATCTACCATAGCCGAGGCTATACTGGAAAGTGTTCCTTCAACAGGTGAATTTTAAGACCCAACATCTGAGTGTTGTTCTGGAAGCTCATCCTAATGTAAACATTGGCAGGGTGACATCTTGGCATTTTACTACTTATTTTTTACAAACAGGTGTCTGCACTGAATCACATCAGAAAAATATGTTACTAATCATCCCAAAAATTCCAAAATAACCCAATTTGTGGTAAATATTGATTTTATGATCTCACTGAAAAACAATTATTTTTGCATACAATTTCTGAAATGCTTTGTGATAAGCACTAAGCATTTAGTGAGTGGTTCTCCTCTTCAAACATGGCTAAGATAACACATAAACATTCAATATGTTACCAACTTTTATTGTAGAAACAAATTGCACCTACATTTGGCATCAGCTGGTTTACATTGCACTTCTATAAATAACACTTCACCAATATCATTAACATTCTAATCTATTATATTAGTTTAACATTTAAAGTGTGAGACACAACCACTTCAAAGACAATGCTAAATTGGTTACAGGTCTTGAATCATGTTAAATGTATGCAGAATATTTAGGATATAGTTGTTTTATTTTCTTTCCTTATAGCATTATGACAATCTATCACATTAGAACTATATAATTGTCTTTTTGTTCAGATATTATCATAACAGTATGGTATGTGTGTTAGGTGTTGTGCAAGCATGGCCAGTACATGATCTTGTTGTGTCCTGCTTGCTATGACAGTCAAACAGTACCTTAATAAGACCAAATCTTGTTACATCATTTCAAATTGTGACCCCCATTTGCTCACAATTTGAAATCATGTAATCATGAAATGATTTGTGTACTGCAGAATAGGACCTTGCAAAGTAATGATTGAAATCTGGGTTAGGATTGGCCAGGCCAGTGGACAGGTGGAATTCGGGCACAGCTGATATGTATGGGATTTGTTACACATGCCTTCTGTTTTGTTCAGTAAACTAGTTATTCAAAATTAAAATTATGTCAATTTCAAAGCACCTTTCTTCTTTGAATTATTTGCCTGAAAATAAGGGCAAAAGATGTTGTTTATCTCCCTGAATCTTAGGGATATTATGAATCTGTTTTTAATCTGTATTTCAAAAAACCATGATCTGCAGTAAACATTAATTACCCAAGTTGGCATCATTAATTTCAAATCTTGAGTGCCAATATCCCTTCCAATTAGATAACCAATGTTTATTGTTATATAACATATCACATAAATTACTTTGTTATTTAAAATATCATAATCTAGATCCAGAATTGATCTTAACTTTTGGCATCGATCGTGATATCTTATGCAAATAATGACTGCCACTGAGATTTAGTTTTGGCATATAAACATGTCATACATTGTGTAGTTATAAAGTATATTTCTTACAGTGTAAGCTTTATCAAAATCTAAATGCTGAAACTAGAATAGATAACTGATATTTCAACCAGACTTGGAGGACATCAGTAACACGCCATCACTCAGTTTCATGACCCTCCACACCAAGTGTAGAGTCAGTACATACAAGGTCTTAATGGGATGGTAAAACATGATTTCTTATCAGCATCGTCCCTTTCACTGAGATAAGATATCTAGTATTGTTTATATATATATATATATATATATATATATATATATATATATATATATATATATATATATATATATATATATATATATATATATATATATATATTATGATCAGATGTTGATAAATTTAAACTAGTTCACAAAGCAAATGTAATTTTGTTAAATTCTCATAAAATATGTTTCATAGGTTCTATACTTAGCTTTCTAATAATATATGTTAAGCTGTTTCAAGAATATTTACTGCACTTAACTTATCAGCAGTATTAAAATATACCACATTATTTGAGTATCACAAGGAAAACACTTCCTTCAAACTAACCCATATAGTTTACATGTAGCTGTCTCACTCCAATTATCACACAGTAAGAATGCAATACATTATGAAATGTTCCGAATGAAATCTGATTTAGATGCTAAACAAAGGCAAACTTTCTGCATTAAGTATAGGTACCACAAGATAACTGCTGGCTTGAGTAACATGTGGTACATTATACCTTAGTGCCTTTATAATTCTGTGCTGACCTGGCGGTTGAGAGTTGAGTATTTTATAATAGAGTTTATCACAGAGTTCAGGGAAAAAGATATCTAGTATTGTTATCTACCACCCCCAGAAGAGTCCTTTTCTTACTGAAATATCAAAAGATAAGTTTTAAAATATATTTTCACTAATAATTATACAGCTGACCATGTCAATAATAGTGATGTTAAATGATGTCTATAAAATGCAAAACAGCAAATATGAATCTTGCTGATTGAGACCTGAATTCAAATCTTTATATTTAAGGCCAGGAAAGAAAAGTGTCCTGTTTCTGGTTATAACTACAACAAAAAACCTGCCCCACTAGGCAAATCATATTATTAATTTCACTCATTTAGAAGGTTGCTTGGTGACCTCTTAATGTTACAATATTCCCATCCAGGCAGTTTAATGCACAAATGAGCATGGCCACCAGAAGTAAAAATCCTGGAGCAAACATGCTCACTCTTTTCCTGATATAAACCTGAGTTTAGCCTCTTCTTTCAGAATAAAACAGACATATAAATCGGTTTTGTATGGAAATTAAATGTTTGCTTTAAAATATGATCCTAAATTTGTACCAATGTTTATGGACATTAGTCATGCAGCTGAGTCCAGACCTGTCAATATACAAGATGGACTAAGGTTGCAAACCTCAAGGCATAATGCTTTCCTAGGATTATGAGTATAGACTGGTACTATAACCAATAGGGTAGCACAACTAGATCAATCATATATTGACTATATATTCTTTGGTTGTGTATCATTTAACTATGAACTTCTAAGTAGATAAGAAAGTTTCGGAAGCATAAGCGCCACACAAGCCAGATATCCTGGATTTTTTTTTACCCGTTGTTTTAGCTTCAATCCTCGAATAGAGATAGCCACATTCGTAGAGATGATCATATCATGCTCAGTATACAATATCAGGAAGCAGCGGGTAGTTCAGTTCTTGAATTGTTACCACTGTTCCAATATGTTTAATTCAAACTTGGACACCTGAGAGCTTACATTTTCTAACGACTATTTGTAGCAAATCAAGTATTGTATACAAAAATAAATAACTTGTTCGGTTATAATAATTTATAAATGATTAAATCATATTTCTAACTTTAAAAAAATATCACACAAACTATTATATACCTCGGCCATTTACTGAGTCAAGAACCAAGAATTCCTTGATTTTTTTCAAGCAACATGGCAGTGAAACCACCAGGAAAGATTCAGTGGACATGGCCAAAAATTGACAAATCACAACATTCATCCAAGCCCATCTATAGAGTAACCTGTCTGCTCAATATGAAAGAAATTAATTACTTTTAATTATGTGACAAATTGTCTTAAATACAATATCAATCATATACAAAAAATGGATCTTGGCAACCTTGAAAAAAGGTGAAGTTTACACATCATTGTATGAATCCAATGCTTTCTATAGAATACTCTGTTAGTGCAACATGAAATAACTCCACTGAATTTTTCCAAAGTGTTCTGCAGACTTACAATGGTCACCTATCATCAAAATCATCCAAACTCCTTTATAAATTAACCAGTGTGCTAAATATTAAAAATCCATTCACTTTTTCAAAAGTTATTGATAAAAATCGTTGGGGAGTATTTTACATAAAATGCAATGGAATGACAGCCAGAAAAATTGAATGAAAGCACTATCTGCAACAACAATACCCTAGGCTTTTAAAAATGGCCGAGGTTAATAATCATGTCATCCTTTCAGATCTATACCAAATACCAAAACATAAAATCTGAAATGATATGAACACTGAATTTACATAAATAAAACTAAGATTTAGCCCAGTTGGCATATTCCATTAAACACAGAATTCTGTCTTGCATTGAGACTTGCACTAATATAAATTATAATTAACTCCAACTAAAATACAATATTATAATATAATATAGTTTATATAAATCACTATAAAGTTATATAATAAACCAATCCATGAACCATTTATTTATTTACATTGGACTTGAGTGGCAACATTCCTCATTTTTAGATTTTTTGTGTAAGATAACCCTATTTTAGTTTGTAAATTTTGTTATGCTCCTCCAGTGGTGTAGCCAGGATTTTCTGAAGGGGGGGGGGGCTGAAATCTGGATATGTTGGGGTCCATGACTACTTCAGCCCCCTTCCTCCTTTGCAGCCCCAAAGTACTAGTAAAAAAAAAAAAAATTAATGTTGGGGGGGGGCTGTAGCCCCCTCAGCCCCCCCTGGCTACGCCACTGCTCCTCTATTCACAAACTCAAAACATTTCTCCGATCAAAATTATATAAAATTCTAATCTTGCCAATGCTTCAGTGTAGTGAAAAAATATGATAGATTTTTTTCTCCTAAAATATGAGTGCCATCAAAGTTGTTTTTTGGTCATTTCAAGCCAAGCTTTATGCACTGGACATAGTTGGCATTTTTCAAGCTCTTCTTAGTGGGAATTACAACAAACTTGATCAGTTAGATTTACTAAGGAATACACCCAAATGATGTCCCACATGCCCACGATGTAGCCTCATCATACTACAGCTGAATCATGCAAGTCACATGATGACCAAGAGCGACACCATTTGGTCAAGTTAATGTCTATTTATGCATGACCATACAGATGATAGGCACCAGCTTGAGATAATTAATTAAACCACAATATATAATCACCAGACATCAGATGATACTGAATGCCACATATCTGTGCTTGATTGTTTCAAGTATCAGTATTTTATTAGATAAATTTGCAATATTCAGCTCTTTCGATTCTAAATCTATTTTTGTTCGTCTTCATTTCCCAACACACCAACAAACACATACTTCTCAAATGTGTTTCTTTCAATAATACTAACTATTTTGACATCTATTTGATCAAATCTATTGGAACTGCCAATTTCAAATGGGTGGAATAATAGGTGACCAATATTCGGTTGTTAATACAGAGTTTTTCTTTCACATTTTGGCGGAAGGCATTTGGAGGACAAAGCTTCAGAGAATGAATACAAAATGGCACCATAGAAAGGTTTGTATAATATGTCAAGCATTTTCATCATTTCAACTATAGAATATCTATCTTACCAATATCAAAGGTAACTGATTGTACTTTGATGGTGCATGCTATATAATTCACTTTCCCTGTGTTGGTTGTCAACAATACCCTTTCACATCCACCAAAACATTTGAGTAGATCTTTATTCTGTTTTGCCCTTGGTGAGGCTGGTTTTTCCCTTGGTGAGGCTGGTTTTGCCCTTGTCATATACAGGATCATCTGGGATCAGCTGCTTGACTGGGGTGATTCCCAACAGCATGAAATGACGCTGATACTCCTTGGACTGGCGGAACTGTCCATCGGTGCCATGCAGACGATCAAGCACTCCCAATACACCAAAATTGTTGGTAAATCTACAAATACCATTCTTCAATGTTATATCTGATTTACTTCAATTGTAGTCAGTTTATTTCTGACATTAAAGAGATAAGTTAATTCTATAAATTACATGATTAAATGATCATAGATGTGTAAATATATTGAAATTCATAGACCAAAAAAATAAATCAGTAACCATGAAAACACAAACCAACATTTAAAACTTATCTTGCAACCACCATAAAATATGATCATTTATTGCAATTAGTGGCAATGACGTCATCATGGGGATTTAATTCTCGTGCAACAAAAGCTGCAATGAGTTTCGATTTAGGTAAAACCAGTCATAATTTTACTATAACTGGTCTGATTGACATGCTTTTTATACCATAATATCACATTTTTTATGTTCTTTCCAACACACATAACTATTCTATAGTGCACCTATTCTAAGACCTAAAATCATGACATCGCTATTTTGGTTGCATTGTTGTTTGTTTACGTATTAGTTTTGTAAGTAGAAAAGTGTATTAGATAAGTGGAAGTTGACTTTTAAACAAAGAGGTTTTCTTTCTGCTGAAGTGTATACATGGGGTTTCTTGGTCTTAAAAAGTAAAATTTTCCTCATTTCTGATTGGCTGGTACTACTATAATCCCCTTGACAAGATGGCTGTCACCAGCAAAAGATGATTATAACTTCAGAAAATCTGACCATAGTAAATGAACTAAAACGATACCTCAAAGTCTTCTTTACCTATTATGTGTTTATATTGATGAAATTTATAGTGATAATCCGTAATTTCACGAGGTTTCCTTCCCCTTTAAATGGTAGTTAAGATATCACAACACCAGATTAGACAGACCATATGTTAAAATGTCTAGAAATCTGGGATTTATCCAGTTTATAAGCATAATTCCAAATTATTTAAGTTGAATGAGAAAAATTGTAGTTGTCTGTGAAGAAGACTTGCTCCCCTGTGTACACTGTTCAAACAAATTCATCTTTAGGATAAGTTTGCAATTATCACAAGCCTTTATGTGAAAAAAAGATTGTTTACAGTTTCAATAATTCTGAACAGAAATATTTCCTTTCACAAGAATAAAATGGAGATAGGATCAGGAATGGTTTGACTTACTTGAGGTGGTGGTAGTCGTGGGCCTCTGGGGACGGCAGGAAGGGGAAGTGATACCCACAGTGAGACACAGTGGTAGAGGCCAGAGCCAGGCAGAACCACAGCCAGGCAGTGGCAATGTGGGAACCCATCAGGATCGGTCCACATATCGGGGGTAGCAGGTTACTGAGTAAATGCTCCACTGGGTGAGCATACACCCCTATAATGCCAATGGAAGCCTGCCATTCATGGTGTATTTTATGAATGTGCTTGTAAATCCTTTTGTGGTGCAACAGCCTGAAATTATAACACAAGTTCATGTATTTTACCAACTTTGATAATTAATTCAATCTTAATATAAACACTGCATTATTATTGTCAGTAACAGAAACAAAACAATATCCAAGATTATATTGCTATATTCTTGGATTTAAGTTGGTAATTCAGTTGGTAAGGATATTTTCTTTGGAACCAAATTAAATTTTAAAATGCCAAAAAGACTAACCTATGGCTGTAGTAGAAGATGAGTTCTTCGACGAGGACGTAGACGCTGAGCTCGAGGACCACCCAGTGGAAGGTGGGCAGTTCCAGTCCGAAGTCACAGCCCCGCCACTGCATCACCAGGTAGGACACGTACATGAAGGGAAGTGCCACCACTGTCTGGTTGAACATCACCACGCGGATGGCATGCAGCAGCCGCCCAGTGTCAACCTGCAATGTGCTGCCATATAAATACCTTGTACATACTGAAATATCAGCAAAGATGCTTGCATTCAATTATAGTTTTACATGGATTATGGTTGATAAGGGAATTCAAATCAGCTCTAAAGTTATTTTTGTAGATAATTCTAGTATTATTATTTTTTCTCCACTGCATTCAAATGAACACAGAAGTATGTAATACTCAGTCATAAAATTGAGCAAGACTGTTCATAAAACGTACTGGAACATTTTTGTCTTCCTGTATTTTGTATTTCATCAAGACTTGTGGTCTGCCTGTCACATCTACGAAGATTAATGCTGCATTGAATGTCCAAAACACTACATTGCTTATAATCCATGATCCTGTAATAAAAAAAACACATAATCTTGAAGGTTTGAAGTATTGACATATATGTTCAATTCATATTTCTCACAGATATATTCAAATTGAACTGGCTTAATAATGCTGAAATAATTTTTCCATGCAGCTGAAAAACTTAAACCATAGGACAAGATGGCAACGTGGATTCAGCCTATGACCTTTTTGTCGACCTTATTTTTATCAGGTCAAATCTATAAGTATCCCAGTGAGGTCATACCTAGTTTTCAAATGGTTTAACTCTCCTGTACTTCAGCTATTTGCAACCAAACTTCACAAACATAAAGCACAATAAACACTAATTCAAATCTTCCGATAATACCTGAAATCTGACATTAACAAATGGTGCACTATGCCTCAATTTAATTAAAGGACCAGAACTTGGCTGAGTAATTAGAGTGGCTCACCACACACAGCGAGGATTGCCGTATTGCCTCCACACAGATCGTGGATCTTCTCCCAGTTCCTCTGCCAGTAATCTCCAGATGCTCCCCAGAACCACTGCAGATGCCTGCATACAAAGGCAAACTTTAAATATCTAACTTCTCTTCTTCATCAAAATACTTTCACAGTTTGGCATATGCCATAAATAAATCCTGTAATGATGTGCCTTTAAATTGGAGATATGAAATTGTGCTTTTTACCTGAATAACAAAACAATAATCTTCAATTTAGCAATAATCAATTATTCATACACATGATGTCAGGTGTACATTTAGGTTTATTGCAATGTAATTTGCGCTTGCATTCATATTTTTTCTGAAAAAAATGATGCACTAAACATACCATGTAATTGTATTCCTTGCGGCTATAAGAACTATCCCAGCAGTTCCGATCACAAAAAGTGTAATTCGGACAGAATCCCAGATTTGGCGAACATTTTCCCAGAATGTGCGTCGTTGGACTTGAATCTCATGGTCCCTCTTTGGTTCTTTTTCACTTGCCAATGGAGGCTCTGGAATTGCCTCTCCAGGATTGGAAAACATTATCCTGGAAATATCAAGTATTGGTCTCATCAGGGTGTGATCACATTCATTCACGTTAATATACTGATCAGGGCTGCTACAAAATAACTGATCAAAGAATCAATTCTTTATCAGTTTTCTTCATAATGACAGTGTAATGTTATTGTTTAGAACATTCAAAAAATTTTTGACTGCATGAGTATATCTTAGCAAATACTAAATTATCACATGCTGACAGATATGGATAGTGTCAGATTTTGATTTAGTTTTTGAAGACAAGTGTTAATTTTGATTAATATGAAATTCACTCATCTTTGGTGTTCATGCATCACGATCAATTGTGATTAAATGTATAATATTCTGATTCTTCTTACCCTTACATTGGAAAGCGAGCAGATCACTAAAACCAGAAGATTTCACGATCAGCAAGTGTATGATCGTCAACATGAATGCTACTTATGGTCATAATATTATGACATTGCCGCTTGTCCTTGAAGCTAGGTCACAAAGGCCAAGTGTTATACAACACTTAGACACCATTGCTTTACCATATCACTTGAGTATTGTTCCTCACTCAAGCAAAGTAAGAGAGATGGCTGTGGTATTAACAGTGGTGTGGCCATTCAGTTTACAATAAAATGTACACAAACACATATGTGTGCAAATACAAAGAGGAATGCCAATACACATGCATATTCTTAGTACCTTTTTTAAGTTTTCATAAATATCACCGCAAATATAAATACACGTACAAAAATCATTTTACAATTTCTGGAATCGAAAGAATAAAAGGAATAAATTGGTACATCTTGCAAACCAATATTTGCTGAATTAAGACCTTAAATGGCACAAAAACATACAAACATATAAACATACAAACATATAAACATACAAACAATCCTCAGGAAAGGTTTTCATTAATACAAAGATTACAAATCCAATCAAGGTACAGCAGACTTCAACCGAGCTGTAGACGATAACAAAGCTGCAGTTTCATTTTCAAAGCCTTTAAGTGCATCTGCACTTTAAAAAGTACACTCATTGGGTTGATGTCAGATACGTAAATGTGCCAACGTCACATGATGTGACAAACATTGGTAATCAAATGATAAGCTGAAAAGAAGCTTTGTTGTCATCTGCAACAAAAAGCAATAGCTTTCCAGCCTCTCATGTAAGGGGTGATGATATTAGGCATATATAGGTCATGCATAGGTCTACACATGCAAGAGGTGATGACATAACGCAAATATGATGTACTTCAAGAGATGAAACAATTTTCTTATAATTTTCTCAACATAAAGCATACAAAAGCAATATAAATGGTGCACTTTGAACAGCATATATGCAGAAAGCAATGATAAAACAATTCCAGAGAAAAATATTCCAAAATATTAAATTTATATATTTCATGATTTTGGAAACTTTCTTGACTGCAGAAAATTAAGATCACTTTTGTGGCACCAAAATGATCTGATTTATTTTTTTTTTTTTTGGTAGTGCTACGTCTGACTTTAGAACAAGTAAATTTTCTGAAATCTTTTTTGAATATTACAATCACAGAGCCCAAGACAAATCATTTTAGAAGATGGCCAGATGCAGATCTGAACGGAGAACCAGTCGTTTGCACAGTTTACAACGGTACCTGGTCAAAATAACCGCAATACCAAGTGGACCGCGCTATTGAAATGCCAAATTCGACCGCAGTCAAGCTGCTGAATTTGGGCATTTTATCAAATGTTGTAAATTATCTACAAATGTAAATGATCCACAAGTTGGAGAAAATATTAGTTTAACAATGCTTAGAAATGCATATTATTTACGTTTTGGAAGATTAAAATGGCCGACCAACTTGAATAAGTAGTTCTAATGTCTGGGCCTTAAGTAAAAAGTGAGAATAATCACAGAATTATATGCCGGACATGAAGTCTAATTATGGCGGAAAGTGGCTTATTAAGATTAAGATTGGCAACTGAGACTTGTAAATTTTTTAAATTGATAAAATATACAAATTCAGCAGCTTGATCGCAGTCTAATGTGGCAGTTCAACAGCGCTGTCAACTTGGTACCGCGGTTATTTTGACCATGATTCGTTTACAACATCATCTCCCTCCATATGTTGGGAATTGCTAAGATTTTTATTTCCCTTCTTGATATCCATCATATTTGCGTAAGCATCGGTTGCATTGCATGTGCAGTGGCGCTGTGAGAGGCTGGAAGCTAATGCGGTTCTCTATGATCTGCAGCTCTGTTGTTGCCTGGTACTAGTGTTACTGTTAGCCAAATGACCACACCCCAGTATACAACTGTCAACAAATTCAAAGGCCAGCAAAGGTCACACTGACCGAGTGAGGGACATTCAGACAGTCAAACTCCCAGTTGACAGGTCCGCTCTGGGAAGCTCCCCCTGCCTACGTTAAGGTACTGAATTGGCTTCCCCATTGATTATCATGAATTGATAATCACATGATCATGTGCTCTGCATCTGTTGTGATAGCTCAGTGGGTGTGACGACTCGAGCGCGGCCGTAACGATTCAGTCTCTCCTCTGGCTCTGACTCTGAGGATGATGTCGATAATGAAGACAAAAGGCGACCCACACATCAATATATAAATCTGTGCTCTCCACATCTCATGCTTATACTTACTTTGATTTGTAGGCTTCCTTTTGGTTTCAGGTTTGCATTCAAAGAATCAGTTTTAAATCAATCTTTGTTGTTAACAGCCTGATGATTTTGTTTGCTTCTTACTCAATATTACCACCGGATTCCTGCTCTACGCATGCGTAGAATTCGGTAGGGTCAAAGGTCAGAATATAATACCATCAATGTAAACAAAGAGCTGTCAAACCAAGAATATGTGTTTTATCTGATTGTCAAATAGGATATCTTCCTAAAAAAACGCTGACAAACTTCAAATATGTAATTTAGCTAAATGCCAAATAAAATACCTTTCAAATATCTATTTTTTGACATTATTTTTTGTCGTATTTAGGAACATAGTAGCTTAACACTTCTGGGAACATGCCAGAAAGATTTGAATTATTTTTTACATGTAGCATAAATAACAGAAGTTCATTAGGCAACTTTAGAGGGGAAAAAAATAACAATTTCTTTAAATATAGTTCCACACCCATATTTATATTTACGTGCATGTGCGTGAAAAGTATTTAAAAAGCTGTTTTCAATATACATGATATACCAGCTATTCTAGTCATTGCTGACACAGTTGATGCTTTAGAGTTTTGGTTATGGGTATTTAAAGATAATACGCCACTTCTTGCCTGAAAAAGGTAAACGACAGCTCTTTTTTTATTCATCTACAGCAAAATTCAATATGTAACAGAGGTATATGGTCACAACAGCCAAAAGAACATTAAAGTGCTCAAACTTTACAAAATAAAGTATGAAATCCTGTTTTCCAGAGATTGGTATGATATTACACAAGGATCTAAAATTGTTTACTGTTAAAGACATTTTTCATTTGCAAATCTGCAAATTTGTCAAAAATCAACGTTTAGGCCATCTACCCCATGTGTTTGATAAATGCTTTCCATAAAATAACTCAATACATGGTCATAACACAAGAAATTCGAGCAACATGTATGTCATTACAAAAAGAACAACTGTTGGTCAAAAACAGGAAAATGCCAAGGTGTTAACATTTACAACAAGCTTCCTGATGCAGTAAAAAATAGCACTACAATAGAGGGTTTCAAGAGAAAAGCAAAGGAATTCTTTACCTCTTGCTACTAGCTGTTATATAATCACATAACAAACATTCTACTTGTCATACTCTTAAATAAACTAATTTGTTAATATATGGTTAAAACACTGTGGTTACCAGCTAGATAAGATTAATCTTTTCTGGTAACCATTCATTTTCTATATAATTTTCTTAAAAGAATTTCTCTAAATGTAAGTAAAAACATTCATTCATTCATTCATTCATTCATTCATTCATTCATTCATTCATTCATTCATTCATTCATTATCACAATTTTCATCAGATCAGTTATATAACATCAAATATTATATCTGTTATATTACATCGCAAAAGACAAAAGTTGAACATTTGCTCAAATTCCTCTTGGCAGAATGAATATGCATTACTATCCACTATTCCTCATCTGAAAACAGGAAGCTGGAAACTATTTATTTTGGTACAGTTTGATGCAGCATATATTTTACCAAAGTCAATCTTTACCCAATTTTTCCCGACCATTCAGTTCATGGTACTTATGCCATGGATTTTATTTGGGTTTTGTTTATACCTTTATCTTTTCTATTTCTTTCATTAATCTTGAGAGCAATGTAATTATTGAAGATTAATCTCAGATGGACAACTCCATTGGACAACTCCATTGTTTGATATCATGATTTTTTAGGCCCTATGAACAATGGCCGTAGAAGTTTTTTTTTCATAGGATTACTTTTCTTTTAAGTGATTTTTTTATACACAAGAGTTAGTCACTGTTAAATCTGTTTTGGCCAATGAATAAAGGAATATTGGAAATACTTCATGTTGGCATTGATTTAAGATTATTAAATTTAAATGGATTAGTTTAGCTGAGATAGCAGCTGTGATCAAAACTATCAAAAGATGAATTCATATGGCAATGGATATTTTTCCACAAGTTGATGGGAGGATTAAAACTTTTATTGAAGAAATGGGCAATTATGGAAATGTTTTTTCACCTCAAATTTCAGTTTTAACGTCACGCTTCTTTATTATTAACAGTCACATAAATGCTGAAAATTGAATATAAATTATATTTTATTAAATAGATAGGGGAAATTATCATGAATACTTTTAAAGATCAAATGACCTTTTCAGTGTCATAATGTTTCGTCTAAAAACTTGTTTCCTCAGTATATTTTATCATTTTAATTTAACAATAATATTTGTGGTAGATTTTTAGATTAAATCTATTCATAGATCTGGACATGCTTCACATGTCAGATATGATAAGTATACAATTCCTAGCCAATTTCCCAATGTGATTCTATCAATACAATGTAAATATTATTTTTGTAATATATTAATGTCCCCGACAAGATCTTTTCTAAAATACCTTTATTTAATTACATAATTAGTTTAATTACGGTAGGCAATACTGATAATTATCGGAAAATCACAGTGATGTCAACCTTAGGCAAATTATTTGAAACTATCTTAAATTCTAGACTTGTTAAGAGAAACATAATGTTAGAACTAGATGATGAATGTCAGTTTGGTTTCAAAATTGACAGAAGAACAACAGACAACATCTTTATCTTAAATTTGATTGTAGATAGAGAAAAATGCAAAGGCCAACAATTATATGTCTGTTTTATTGATTTTACCAAAGCTTTTGATTATGTGAATAGAGCAGCATTATACTTTAAACTTGTGAAAAGGGGGTCAAGGGAAAATTATTAAAAATTATATGTAGTATGTACGAAAAAGCTAACTGTCGTGTCAAATGGAGAGGAAATCTCAGTGAAAAGAAAATAGATAGCAAATATGGTTTATTACAAGGGGGTATGCTCAGGCCACATTTATTTACTGAATTTCTCAGTGATCTAGGGCATTACCTCGATAACGGATGTGGTACAGTACTGTCAGATCACATTGCTAAATATGTGTTATTTGCTGATGATCTCATTTTGTGCTCAGACACACCAAGTGGATTACAGTCTCTCCTAGATGGATTATATGCATTTTGTCAAGACTGGCAACTTATAGTAAGCCTGGCTAAAACTAATGTACTTGTATTCAACAAGAAGAAAAGCACACCAAACCCTAAGTTTACATTTGGGTCAAGTGGAATTGAAATTGTAAATATTTAGGAATGGTCATAACATCTAGTCACCAGAATATATTCCTCAAGAATTTTGAAAATCTTCAGCTTAAAGCTAATAAAGCTATATTTGCTCTAAATATGTATATATCAAACAGTGTTGGGTACCTTCACCCAAGCCTTTCATTCAAAATGTTTGACTGCCAAATTCTACCTATAAGGTCATTTGATCTTAAAAAGTATTCATGATAATTTCCCCTATCTATTTAATGAAATATAATTTATATTAAATTTTCAGCATTTATGTGGCTGTTTATTGTGGTTGGTGCGCATGCGTGCGCGGTGATGGCTGCTCTTTTGTGAAGCTCCGAATATTCTGTCTTTATTGACGTGATATTTTCAGTTCAGTTCACAGGAGATGGGCTCTGCGGAGGCTCGACACCAGCCTCCTGTGATCGGCCCATATCACGTTCCATGCTCTAACCAATCTGCTCTTAAAACTGTTTGTGGTCTCCGCCTCGACTATGTGTCCAGGCAGAATGTTCCAGGTGTCTACCACCCGCTGACTAAAAAAGGATGACCTGGGTAGCAATTTACTCCTCTTCTTGACCAACTTTAGACTGTGCCCCCTTCTTGGGTTCTCCTGAATGGTGAAGAATTTGTCTGAATCAATTTTCTCCTTGCCCTTCAATATCTTAAATGTTTCTATGAGGTCTCCCCTCAGCCTTCTTTCTTCAAGTGACATTATCTTCAATCTTCAGAGTCTCTCCTCATAGGGCAGGTTCTTCATTCCATTCACCATCTTAGTGGCCCTTCTCTGTACATTTTCAAGTTTCTTCACATCTTTAACATAATAAGGCGCCCAGGCTTGAACACAGTACTCAAGGTGTGGTCTGACATAGGTCCTGTAGGTGATCTGGAAAGCTTCCCTGTCATAATTTTCAAATGTTCTCTTTATGGACCTCAAGACAGTCATGGCTCTGTTGACAGCCATGGCCACCTGCTTCTCAGGTTTCAGGTTGTTCTTGATCCACACTCCCAGATCCTTCTCCTCTTCTGTCTCCACAAGCACTTCATTTTTCATCCTGTACTCAAACTTTGCGTTTCTTCCCCCCAGATGCATCCTCTTACATTTCTTGGCGTTAAACTGCAGCAACCAGTCCCTACTCCATTCTTGGTCCAGCTTGGTGATGTCCTCTTGTAGCTTCTCAGAGTCAATTCTCGTCTTTACCTTGTTGAAGACCTTTGTGTCATCTGCAAATAACTTGGCAAGGCATCTCAGAGACTCTGGAATGTCATTGACGTAGAGAAGAAAGAGTAACGGTCCGATCACCGACCCTTGGGGTACCCCGCTAGTCACTCCGATCCACTCGGAGAACTCACCTCGGACTCCAACTCTCATACATCTCCCAGTCAGTAGATCTTCCAGCCAGTCAGCCACCACACCCCTTACTCCATATCCTCTCAACTTTTTCATCAGCCGTCTGATTGGAACCGTATCAAATGCTTTTTGATAGTCCAGGAAGATGACATCTATTCCATATCCTTGATCCAAGGCCTCTGTCCATAGCTCCAGTGTTTCCAGCAGGTCTGTCAGACATGACCTACCCCTACTAAATTTAAACCCGTGTTGATCTGGGCTGAACAGACCGAGATCCTCCAAGAACTCGACCATGTGATCTCTGATCAGCGACTCCAGGATCTTGCACACCTGGGACGTCAGACTGACTGGGCGGTAGTTGTCCGCCTTTGTCCTTGACCCTTTCTTGTGTATTGCCACCACATTCGCCACCTTCCAGTCAGCCGGGACAGATCCATCATCTAGAGACTTCCTGAAGATCCTGAAGAGTGGCTGATACAATACCTCTGCACACTCCCTCAACAGGTGGGGATGCATATCATCAGGACCACTTGCTTTATCACCATGTCGTTTCTGCAGTTTTTTCAGTACCTCTTGTTCAGTAAAATTTACATCTAGTAGACCTTCCTGTTCTGGGACTCTGTCATCAAAATCAGGGAGTGGACCATCATCCTCCTCAGTGAACACAGACTTGAAAAACTCGCCCAACACTTCGGCCACTTCTCCATCTGACTCTGTCATACTTCTGTCTTCTTTAGCTAGTTGGGGGACTACTGGCTTCACCTTTAGCTTGTTCCTCATGTATCCATAGAACATCTTTGGCTTGTCTTTGCATTTCCTCACTATTTTCTTCTCATAGATTCTTTTGGCAGCTTTCCTCTTCTTGTCATAATCCTTACACTGCTCCTTGTATTCCCTGTACTCTATGTTTCGTCCTGTTGCTTCCACTCTCTTCCACAATCTATGCTTCTTCTTGACCGACCTCTGTATCCTCTTCTTGATCCAGGGAGGTTTGGGGGAAGGGCGGACTCTCTGCCTCTCTTTCACAAACTTTTCTCTGGCATCATGCACAGCTGTCTTGAACTGTGTCCACATCTGCTGGACACTCTTCCCCTGGAACTCAGAGTCCCAGTCATACAGACTCAACTCTCTTCTCATAGCTTCATAATCTCCCTTCTTGTAATCATAGCACTTGCCTTTAAAACCTCTGCTGTACAGTCCTGTGTAAGTCTGGTACGACCACATTAGGCCAACATGATCACTCTTACCCAGGGGAGCAATGGGTCTCAGATTGTCCACCATGTATTCCTCACTTGTCAACACTAAATCCAGCGTTGAAGGTTCCTGCCCCTCACGGTATCTGGTGGGGAAATCCACATGCTGCTTCAGGAACAAGTCCAGGTGTAGCTCATAGAACTGGAATTGTATTGTATCGGGACCTCCACTTACTTCATAGCTTAACCAATTGATTTCAGGAAAGTTAAAATCTCCAAAAATCAGTGTATGCGTAATATCCTTCACTTGCTCTGCCTTTTTCAAAACTTCAAATAGTCTGTTTGTGTTCTCACGTGTGCTACTGGGGCTTCTATACACACAACCCACTAGTAGTCTGTCATTTTCATTTAATCTCACAGTTGCCCATGCAGCAGATTCAAAGTCAGCATCATTTAATTCTTGACATTCAACAAAATCTAGACTGTTCTCTATGTACAATATGTCCTCTTCCTCTATCATCCCTAATGGGTGTGTATTCATCAGACAACTTTATGTCAGCATCAGTTTTGCTTTCAGCACATGATTCAGTAATACCTATAATCTTAGGCTTCCCAATATCCACAACTTGTCTGAATTCGTCCATCTTATTATTTATACTTTGAGCATTTGCAGTGTAACATTCAATAAGGTACTCTCTTTGTTGAGAACTTGGTGTCTTCGTGCTGTGTGCACTCCCTCTTACTGGAGTCTTCGTGCTGTGTGCACTCCCTCTTTCTGGAGTCTTCGTGCTGTGTGCACTCCCTCTTACTGGAGTCTTCATGCTGTGTGCACTCCCTCTTTCTGGAGTCTTCGTGCTGTGTGCACTCCCTCTTACTGGAGTCTTCGTGCTGTGTGCACTCCCTCTTACTGGAGTCTTCGTGCTGTGTGCACTCCCTCTCATGTTCATCTGGGTTTCATCATCAAATTGATCATCACTGGGAATTTCCTCATGCAATTGTGCATTATGGTGAATTAACGTATTTACATTAGATATGTTTCTTTTAGACTTCTGTGACTTGCTCCCCGTTTGGGGCTGCCTGGGCGTTTGGGTCTTTTCCATCACCACTGCCCTGATCTGGGGGGGTCCCACCAGGGGGGGTCCCACCCACAGCTCCTTCATCAGTTTGAGCTTCAGCTCCTCTCAGTATTGGTCTAACTTGAGTCTATCACTGCCCAATTCTAATTGCACACCAAGTCTATACCTAGGTCTATCTGTAACAGACTTTCTGCAAGCTCTGACGGCAGTTTGGATTGACTTTTGCTTGTCAAGGCCGGTCACAAGTTGTTGTCTTTTTGAAGGCACGGCGTTCATGAGCTGACAATCCTGTTCTGCTTGCTTTTAGTCTGAAACAGCTTATTCCCCAGGTCTACGTGTCTTAAGTCTCTTTGGACCCTTAAGACAAAATGATTCCCTTTTCACCAGCCTCTCGGCACACGGGTGAATACCACGCTTACGATCTCTGTTAAATACGTATTCAACTGGCAGCCATCTTGCCACTCACCTGTTGTTTACTGTATGATGCATTTATTTCTTCTCTCACCAGCCTCACGGCCAAGGGTGAACACTTTCAGTGCTACCATGACCATTAGCACACGTCTTCTTTCATACGCTATTATTTAATAGTATAAATAAGAAGAATACGCTCTTATTTGATATAAATAAGAATACGCTCTTATTTAATAATATAAATAAGAAAAGTACGCTCTTACTTAATAATATAAATAAGAAGAGTACAAACAGGCATCTCTGTCTAAACATAAGATCTTATTTTCTATTATTACACACAAATTTATTATTGTGATATTAATTTTTGGCCGGGAATCAATAGAGTTTCATTGTTCTTTATATGCTAACCCGCATATACAGAAGCTCACGCTCAGCACAACTGACTACCTGCCAACTCGTACACATAAAGAAATAGCTATTTCTTTCCGAAATAATTAAATATTACCAAACTTTTTTTCTCTCACGAAGGGAATACATATTTATTCACGGATATTATTATTTCTACTGTGTTTTCTGGCTTGCCAGCACTCATCTCTGAAATTGAAGCTCACCACACCTGCTCGTGAGACGGCCAAGCCCGTATAATTAAGATCACTTCACAGCACATCTGACTTCTTTTTCTTCTCATGAAATAACAGACCACCACAGATAAGTATTCATGTCAGGCCATTTGTCAGGCTTAGTGTCAGGTTTCACTACCCGCATACCTACAAATCCTATCAACAAAAGGGTATATATTCCCCACCCTATGGTCCTGACATTCATTCTCCAGATCCCTGTACTCTGTATACATCTAGTTACCACAATGGCTGCTCATGACACTGTTTCTTCCCGACCCTCGCTCCAGCACATCTAAGGATGAGGTGGGTGATGGATCGAGCAAGATGGACCAACAAATGGTATCTGCAGTCTCTTTCGAGCTGCTCCAGTCCACATATGACCGTCTACTAGCCACGTCGAACGCTGCCAACGCCGAAGTGACTCGGCTGACCAGCTTAGCGGCCTCTCTTCGTGCTGAGAATGTCAAGCTGTCCGATGACAAGAGGATGCTTGCTGCTGAGGTTGCCTCGCTTCACACTGACCTGGAGCTGGCTGACGAAAAGACGACCTGTGTGGCCAAGCTGACAGCTGATGAGGCCTCAGATAAGATACAGATAGTGGAGGACAAGAAGGTCCTTGCAGCCGAGCTTGCCACGGCACTTCATACAATCACAGAGAGGGATGATGTGATTCAAACCTTTCTTCCTACGCCATCCGATGTGGACGACTCGATCGGGGACGCTTCCATGGATGACAAACACCAGTCTCTGCTTGTGAGTCTACCTAAGGATGGAAAACAAGACAAGATTTCTAAGGGACTGTCCCGCACTGATGTCAAGATCAAGTCCACTGCAGAAGGGTTACATTTTCTCTCCACGCGCTCGGACAGGGTCCCAAAGGCCGATCATGTTGTTGTTCTTCCCGACATCTCAGATCCGTGCCGGTGCTGACAGCACTCAATTTTTCAAAACCTTCAAGCTTTACATTAACACTATCAGAGCAAAAGGACCTACTGTAACAGTCATAACTCCCCCGTCTATGACTAACGCAGTGCAACGTCGCAATTGGATTGTGTTTAATAATCTACTTCCCTTCAGACAAAAAGTTACACCTACCTGCCCATCTCGTTGTTCGAGGGCTCTACTACTAAGTTACTGACCAATGATGGTGAGCTGCTCAACAACACAATGGCTCTATTCACCTCAACCATCAACTCTGTGGTCATCCCGGATAAGGTCAAACCGACCCCAATGCCAAAGTCAACCATCCTCCTATCCGATGAAGAGGAATCCTCCTCGCCTATTGCTTCTACGTTATCTAAACGAACTTCCTAAAACTCCACATGCTCTGCACCCAGGATTAAAGACAATAAAACTCTATGTGTCCAAAACTGTAGCAGGCAGACTTGTGGGTAAAGGTAGCAGCAACATATATGCATCATCAGGAAATCAACCGGAGCTGATATCGAGGTTGACCGAAAGGAACTTGATGATGGGGCTGTCTTAAACATTATCTCTCTGGTTCTCGTGAGGCCGTTCGCAAAGCGAAGGCTGAAGTGCGCAAACTTATCATCTGAAAAATGACATTCTCGGCCGGTGCCGTAGTCTGAACAAGTTATGAATGAATATGTTATTTCAAATAACTCTTCATAATCATAAATTTGTTTGTGTTTGTACATGTCTAACCACCAATAAAAAACCTGATAAAAATAATCCATCGTTTGGCTTGCCACATGATGGGTTCAAATCACATGACTTCCTACTATGTAACAAACATCAACAAATCTTTAAATTGACCAATAAACTTAGGTTCTTCAATTTTAATGCCACTTCTCTTGCACATATTGAACAAATATTTAAATCTAACCGCTCAGTTCATTATCTGCAATTTAAAAATCACCACGGACTATTCCCTTCCAAACAAAAATACGTCCTTGACATTATTGGTCCTGTACAATACGACACACCTCTTTCCTTGCACGGCACCGGTGTGTCACGATCCGTACCTTTTCACTCGAAAATCCTCAACCCATGTCACCTTTTTAACGCACTAACAACTCATAAACATGTTACGACCACAAACATAATGCTAAATAGCGAGTACTTGCCCTACTCTGCTGAAAAATGCCACTGTAACTGCTCGTACCATCCAAACTATAACGGGCAAGGTCCTTCTTGTGAAAGACTACTTCTCTGAACATATCCTAGATGCTCTTTTTGTAACCGAAACATGGTTACTGGACACTAATGAAGAGAAGGTTAGAAGGGAACTTGAGGAGGGTTCCCTCAAATTTCACTCTTTCCCTCTCAAGGGATGCTCGGGCGGAGGCCTGGGTCTATTACATCGTGTTGAGCTTCTCTTTGAAACCAACAGGTTGAACCAACCGGTGGTGGAGACAATGGAACTCCTAGAAGCATCCCTTCTAATCAAAGGTAAGAAGTTCACCTTTGTAACCATCTACAGACCTGAACCATCAGACAGGAATAGGTATACCTACTCTGAGTTCTATGATGAGTTCACTCAACTGGTGGCACACTATGGGTCATTCAGTCATGAAGTCATCTTCCTAGGTGACTACAATTTCCATGTCAATAAGCCAAATAAACCTGATGTCATAAAATTCAATGACATTCTATCTACCTTTGACATGAACCAATGGGTACATGAACCGATCCATAAATTAGGGAACACCCTTGATCTAGTCATCACCTTCAAGGGGAACAAGTTTCTTAAGGGCTTCCTGGTGGATGAGTACATATCTGATCATAAAATGATTAAGCTTTACCTAGGTATCTCACCCCCCAAACCCCCCAAAAAATTGATCAAGTACAGGAACTTTAAGGGATTAGATCTTCAGTCCCTAAGAAACGACATCAAATCCCTAACTGGTGCAAATTCAACATGGGAACACTTATCCTTGAGTGACATGGTGGATTACTATGACAAGGAACTCACATCACTCATGGATAAACATGCTCCTATCAAGTCTGCCAAGGTCACTCAGCTCAAACCTGTACCTTGAATGAGTGACCAATTAAAGCTGGAAAGATCTCTCAAGAGGAGGCTTGAGAGAAAAATGAACAAGACTGGTTCTCACATTGATAAGGAATTGTATAACTCTCAGAGAAATAAATACAATTCCATGCTGAAATCAGCTCAATCAACATACTTTTCCAACCTGGTTGAAGAAAACAAGCATGACCCTAAAAAGCTTTTTAGAGTCATTGACACATTCATGCACAAGAAAAAGGACATAACAATGCCCCAAACTGAGTGTGAGGTCACTCAAGCTAAGAAGTTTAATACATTCTTTCTTGAAAAAAATAGAAAGAATTCGCCTAGAAATTGATAAGGCTCCACCATGCCAAATTTCGCCACTATACCAAATTTTGCCACCAGGAACAATAGTACAGCAAGTCTTGAGATGTTCACACCCTTAGCCATAGATGATATACGAAAATTGGTCAAAAGGTCTGCAAAGAAGTCATGTGAGCTGGATCCTATTCCAACCTGACTCCTACCTCACCTCTTAGATGACCTCTTATCAATAATTACTTCCATTATAAATAAATCACTGATGGAATCAGCAGTATCTGAAAATATGAAGATAGCCATCATAACACCTCTGCTGAAGAAACTTTGCCTAGAACTGGTTGAGAAGAACTGCAGACCTGTTTCTAACCTGACATTTATCTCTAAACTAACAGAGAGGGCAGTTGCAGACCATATTTGATCACATTTCAGGAAAGCTACATGAACTTCATTGGCTCCCGGTCCATGCAAGAATTGATTATAAGATCCTTCTCTTGACCTGGAAGGCCCTAAATGGTAAGGCACCATCTTACCTACGTGATCTACTCCTAGTCAAACAAGGGGAACGGTATCTAAGATCGCATGATGGCACCCACTTACAAGTCCCGACGACCCGGCGGAGAACAGTGGGTGACAGGCCCTTTTCATCTGTCGGCCCTAGACTATGGAATTACCTGCCTAGTGAGATTAAGACTAGTACCTCAGTTACCTCATTTAAGAGTAGACTGAAAACTCATCTTTTCAGGACGCATGTCCTGAACACAGCGCTATGAACAGACTTGTCTGGTATCAGCGCTTTACAAATTTTATTATTATTATTATTATTATTATTATTATTATTATTATTATTATTATTATTATTATTATTATTATTTTTATTATTATTATTATTATTTTTATTATTATTATCTATAATGGATTATGCATCTGATATATGGTTTAATGAGCATAAATATTATTATTTTTATTATTATCACATATCTTGAAACAGGCATATAATAGCCAATATGATATATATAATCTCTGCAAAAAGAACTGGTGTTCAGTTATATACCATATCCTGAGTGAAATCGGAGAAAATGACATATGGGAAAGACAAAACATCACCCAAATTGAAATTGCACTTGTTAAGGAAAAACTCTCACTGCAGAAACCATGGGAAATGTTCAAAATTCAGACCTGATGCTAAAACTAAGAACATTTAAACTATAAAAAATGAATACCGACTACCCGGCTTTTTGACCTCAAAGATATTAGATACCAGATTTCATTAATATGTTTCAGAATCAGCTCACACAACCTTAGAATTGAAACAGGACGATATGACAGACCAAAAGCCGAGAATAGAATATGCGGGTGGTGTGCGCATGCACGAGTGAATGGACGTCTTTTCTTGTCTGGCTTCGATATTCGGTTGAAAACCTAATTATCTACCTGCTTCTAAGTGTCCATCACTCATATTGTTACATATGGTTTGTGAGTATCCGTCGTTGGGGAACGTGGATGGGGATCAGATGCTAAACTCGCTGGCTACCTGTGAGCGGGGCTCTTAACCTAGCTACCCTATCTACCTATATGAGTTGGGAGGTAATAAGGACTGCAGACTCAGAATATACAATGCACAAAGATCTCCTTTATTCGGTGCTGTACACTCTAGTCTGGCTAGTTCGGCATGGCAATGAGCGTGGTATATGAAATACCCAAATGCATGATACCAATAGAGTCCTGAGGATGCATAAAACACCCAAGTCTACATAAGTGTTGCTGTCACGATGCTGAGAGTCGTGGATCTTCTAGGCAAGTGGATGCTGGAACCTGCCGTCTGACAGTTGCGGGGCCTTTTAAAGGAAAGCTGGGCGTCTGTGTGAGGGATGTGCCTATGTGGCATCTTCCCCTGCTTCAGGGTTGCGCATCTCCTGCCTGCGTAGCATTAGGGATCACGTCATCTCTATTTGCGGCGAGTGGGGCATTGCATCAGCCTGCACTTGTTGGCCTCACGTAGCACTCAGTAACTGTATATGGTCTCTTGCCAAAGATCATGATTGTCTATGATTGTCTATATATATTTATAAGAGTCTATAGGTAGGTAATCTATATCCTACAATATAACTGCGCAAGATAACTACGTGAACCCTTGCTGTCCGTTAATAGACTGAATCTTGGTGGAAATTGATCAGTTTTTGACTGTGAGGACTGGATTCTATATTGTCTTTTGAAGCGAGACACAGTGCTCACGGGCTTGCTCGATACCCACCGCTGTTCAGTTTTTATTGACATTACGTCCTCGGGTTCCTATTTTATACCATTGATTTGGACTGGGTATCCCTTCCATATCTACTGTTGGTATTATTTGTGGACTGGGTATTCCTTCCACTGACATACCTGTTGATCTTACCTGTGGACTGGGTATTCCTTCCACTGACATACCTGTTGATCTTACCTGTGGACTGGGTATTCCTTCCACTGACATACCTGTAGATCTTACCTGTGGACTGGGTATTCCTTCCACTGCCATACCTGTAGATCTTACCTGTGGACTGGGTATTCCTTCCACTGTTTTGATTGCACATGCATGTGCAATATGTACACAAGACATTTTCAAATAAAATTAATTCTTAACTGTCTTGTGTGTATCCTGGTAACAAGCATAACCCATGCAGGAAATCCTGGCAAGACTTCCAACAGACTTGGAAGCACTGCATTCCTGATGAATAATGGCTTGATACAGAATCAAAGTCTGATCCAGAGAAATCCAATACTGAGCATTGCCATACACAAAGCCAGTATCATATATAGGAAACAAAATCTCTGCTACTGGGATAAATCAAATCAAAAGAAAAGATGCAATACCTATGTGCTACTTTTCCTGATATCCCTGCTACTATTATGTGGTGATGTTCACCCACATCCAGGGCCTGTTCAATTTCCCTGTGGAGTGTGTGAACGACCAGTTGCCAACAATCACAGAGCCATGCAGTGTGATGAATGTGACACATATGTACACATTAAATGTGATGGGCTCACAAATAAAGATTATGAGTTATTCAATAAACAAAGATGGCTGTCATGGGAATGCTGAAAATGTCGCCTTCCTAATATTTCCGATGCTTTCTTTGAAAATGAATTTGAAACAAGTAATCTCTTTGAAACACTAAGAGATGAAAGTGTCACAAGTGAAAGAACAAAAGATCAATCTGTAGGGAAAACCTAAACCACAAGACCAAAGCAAGGTAGAAAAAAGCAAAAAATTCAAAAGCTTAAGGTTATGACAGTGAACTGTAGAGGCCTAAACTCAACCAAAAAACAATTGGAGCTACAGGAACTAATAACTGAGCATAATTACCCTGATATATTATGCATAACAGAATCCCACATTAACCACAGTGTCATCCACCCTGATTATGATATAAGGAGAGAAGACAGATGCAAGGGTGGTGGTGGGTACTAATTGGTATCCATAAAAGGTGGCTGTCAGACCCTAAGGAGGAGAGTCTAAAAACTGACTGTGAAATTGTATGGAGAAAACTTAACATATCTGGAACAAAAACCACTGTTCATAGGATGTTACTATAGGCCGACAGACAGAAATATATCTAATGTCCATGAACTAAATGCATCTCTTGGAAATATTCCCCAGTCTGACACAAATACCCCAAATATATTACTAACAGGGGATTTCAATGTACCAGATATCACATGGGAAAATATGTCCTATAAGTCAAGCCCTGCATATGGGATTGACTTAAATACAGCAATGGTTGAAACTTTTAATGAACATTGTCTCACACAAGTAAATCCTCACCCAACCAGGGGAGGCAATAGGTTAGATTTGGTTGGTACAACAAACCCTAACCTAGTAAATAAAGTATCTGTCCATCCAGGCATGAGTGACCATGATGTGGTGATAACAGAAATCAATGCAAAAGCCACACTGGCTAAGAAAAAGCCAAGAAACGTATTGCTGTACAAAAAAGGAGACATGAATGCAATAAAACAAGACATGCATGTCTTTTTTGAAGATGAAGTTAAGGATTCAAGTCTCCCAGTTGAAACTCTGAACAATAAGTTCACAGCCAAGCTTATGGAGTCCATCAATAAACACATTCCTATTAAGAAAATAACTGGTAGATGGGATGTGCCATGGATGACAAAGGAAATCAAGAGATAAATTAGAAGAAAACAAAGACTATATAAGAGGGCTGAAAAAACTAAAAAGGATTCTGACCGTAGTAAATTCAGAAACCTTAGGAAACATATAAAACATAAGTTGAGAGAATCCCACAATGAATATGTCCTTGGGCTACTCGATTTACCTGACATTGAATTCAGTAGACCATCAATGGGAAAAAGGTTCTGGAACTATATTAGAGCCAGGCGCAAAGATACTGTTGGTGTACCAACACTAACAGAAAATGGCATTGACGTGAAAGACAGTAAAGGCAAGGCAGAAGTTCTTTTACGTCAGTGCAAATCTGTTTTTTCTTCTGAAAACATGGAAAACATTCCTGACAAAGGTGATCCAACTTCTCCGCAAATAGAGCCAATTACCATCACAGTTGCTGGTGTGGAAAAATTGCTCTCTAACCTAAACTGCAAAAAAGCCAATGGCCCAGATCAAATACCTACAAGAGTCTTGAAAGAATGTTCACAAGAAATAGCTCCAATCCTCCAAAAAATATTCCAAGACTCACTCGACAAAGGAGAAGTTCCAAAAGCATGGCGCACAGCAAATATAGTTGCAGTCTTTATCTTTATCTTTATCGAATTGTTTATATTTATGTTTGTGTTGTCATAATTGTTAATTGATGACATAAAATAGTTAATTGTAGTATTTGATATTGATGTAATCAATATGTCAGTGTCATTATAACATGTTTATCACAGCTTCAGAAAAAGGAATAGTCAATAACTGTTTTCCCCATAATCTTATACTTGTACCTTTAAAATATTGTACTCTCAATTCAACTGTCTGGCTGCCGAAGCACTTTAACAAAACCCTCGAATAAAATATATTTTTGTATTATCTTTATCTTTATCGAATTGTTTATATTTATGTTTGTGTTGTCATAATTGTTAATTGATGACATAAAATAGTTAATTGTAGTATTTGATATTGATGTACATGTACCAAAAGATTAAATCTCAAATTTTAATCAGGTTTGTACTGTTCTACAATGTGCATCATTCCCAGAAAAGACACATCTTGAAGATAAGATAGATACAAACCTTGATTCAATTTGACTCAAAATTACCACCTGCTGCTTGCCCGTCACCTTGCGGGATCTGGTTGCATTTGTGCTCTCTTTTCATCAGGGGGCGCTACCTGTCGTACTCTCGCGTGTTGAAGTTTCAAAAGGGTGTCGTAAACAGGAAACTGTTGATTAGAAAAGTTTTGAAGATTTGCAAAGTCCGAATTTCATTTAGGAAATCGTCGTCCACCTAACATCGTTGACATTTGTCATAAACATGGTAAGAAATTAAAGCGACAAAGTGTTATTGACTAAGAAACATGTGATTTTTTGTAAAATTAGAGACATGTCCCTCGCATCGTGTCTTCACTTCAGCCATGCTCAAAAATTGCTCCCTCCCAAAGAGTCCCATGCCTGTCACGCCACAACGGGTTGGCATAAATATTAAATGCGATAAATGGAAAAAGAACTGCATTACATCACGAATGTCCAAAATTGTATTTAACATACATTAATGACATTTTACTAGGACAACTACAGACTAGAACAGCTGTATTATGCTTTTCATTTTTCGTGATGTTGAGAAGCATGTCAGCTGGGCAATTATCAACAGGTAGGAGTTTCCAACAAGGGCTTGTTAATAGGTAAAAACCGCAGTAAATTCTGTAATAAACTACCTGATAATCATGGCATGTGTAGTTTGGTTGATTTGAGGGAGATAATTTGAATGTATTACAATATTATCACCACATATATATATATAATGTAAATGTGTCAGGTCATCTCGTACCTGCTATACACATCTATAAATATACTTGACAAAACCAATTGGCATCCCGCCAAGAGTACACTCGCACCCAAGACAACTTGTATACATCTGGCTCGCACCTTAGACAAGTCACATCCAGGGTTTATTTCCATTCTTTTAACTTATCTCACACCTAGAGTTGATGAAGTTTAACTCACTTTTTTTTTTTGTAAAAGAATGTGAATATATGTTTGATGTGGTTGTTTTTGTAACACGGATGGTTCCTTTTTTGACAAGCTTGTCAAAAAAAGGAACTATCTGTGTTATTCTGTGATTTGTACGATCATGGGAAATGAGTATTCATTTCCTGTGATTTGTGATTCGGTTTTTCCGTGTTCAATATTGTTCAAGCAACTGATGCCACTGTGGAGTGTTTGTCCGTGTGCATGCAAGATTCACAAGTGCGTGATGTAAAAGCAGAATGTTCAAAACTATGTTATCGTGCTCGTTCATCGTTTCATAAAATTATCTCTTTAAATTGCTTAGAAGTGCTTCCCAATCGCTAGAACAAGGAATTTTCAGTAAGTTTATTTCAAATTTGGTGTAAATCGCACAATTAGAACAGAAATGACATGCAAAAGTCTGATCGACGATTTCCGATAGCGCCTGAGCGATATTAGGGTAACTTACGTAATTGAGCGTCAAAAGGCACATCTTTGCATAAAGTTGTGCTAAAAAGATCGTTCATATACCAAATTAAATGTTTTTAAAAGAAGAATAAAGATAATATTTCATTTTGTATGTTTTTTTTATGTTTGATTTAATTTTTGATTTGTTTGTTGTAATTTTTGTTCTGTTTATTTTAATTTTTGTTCTGTTTGTTGACAGTTTTGGTTAGTTTGTTCATTTTTTTTCTCATCCATGTTACATATGGATTACCACTTTTTCTTGTTTAAACACATGGTAGGTAAATACTTGTTATTCATAAACAACAAGTGAACTGTCAAAATGAATAGAAGTTAGTAGTGAAACCCAAAACTTTAATACTATTGAATATCCAACATTATTTCAGTGTTGGATAATTTGGATTTTATGATCATGATAATATCAAACATAGCCGATGACTATCATTTCAGTTTGGATCTTATCATCACGATTACATTGAGCACAGTTGATGACTTTATCATTTCAGTGTTAGATGATTTGGACCAGTTTTTGCGCAGACCAAGATGGAATGGGAGGGGATTAAAGTAAAGCAAGAGTTATGTGATTGTCTACCTCTCCTAGACCATAACACAGGTAACAACAATTTATAAATGCATGTTTGATGGTAAATACAAATAAAGATCACCCATGCCTAGATTCCAAAGCCATCTCCTGAGTATTTTGCTCAATTTTGCCTTGAGTGACCCCAGTGCTGGGGGAAAAGAGTAAAGCAACATTAATTTGGTTTCTAACCCATGCTGTTAATATTTATGTGTAATATAAACTAAGCTATCAGAGACAACATTTATTTTAACGTGGTTTAAGCTATATGAAACTATACTATTTTACAGACACTGGAAACCAGACAAACAGTGGTTCACAACATTCCAGCTTTTCCTCCTCTTTGTTGTGTGTGCAGCAGAAAGCTATAGGTACTATCATGCTGATAAAAACTGGTTAGTAAAAACAGTTTTTTCAATGTTAATTTGGTAGCACGTGTTATAAACACCCTGGCCATAATTAAGTTTAATATTAAGATACAAGTTTATTTACTTTGAGAGATTTAAAAGTTTCTGTGTGATACAAGTTTATTTACTTTGAGAGATTTAAAGGTTTCTGTGTGACTCTGCATAATCCCACACTAACTTGCATTATCATAAAGGTATTAGGCATTAAACCTTTAACTTCATGTATAAAGAGCACATCTATGAATGAATATCATGACATTTTAAAGTTTAACAAAAAGCAAGAAGACAAGTTGCAATAAGACATAGAAGTTGCACTATTAGCAAAGATCTGTCTATGGCATCAGCTGGGGAAACACAAGTTGCGTGAATCTTTTTTGACCACTGATGAGGCTCAAAGTAAGGTAGCACTGTTCGGCACCATTCATCACTATTCAAGGGACGATATCTTTCATGACATTCTAAGCATATTACCATACTCTGATGATGTCATTTTACCTCTCAGTGCACTCCACATAAAAATGATGCCAAGAAAGAGTTGTGCTTTCATAAGGGGCCAAAAATTAGAGTTTTGCGCAAATAAATTTCACAAACACTGATGGGGATGCAACAATCAAAACGTTAATAGACACAAAAGACTAATTAATACATTTATAATAAATATGTGAATTTTAATCATTTTTTGCAAAATTGATACTTAATTACTTTAAAAAAGGCTTGTTTCATATTTTCCAACTTACCCTAGTTTAAATCAGCATTTTTTTTCTAGTTTTTCTTGGCCCCTTATGAAAGCACAACTGTTTTTCCTGCATTTAACAAAAAAAAGGCATGTTGTCTGAAAAGAGGGTTATTGTTTTCGCCTCATATAAAAGCACAGGGGTAGAGGTCTTGCAATTCCTGTTAGGTTAATCTTAGTTTAAAGTCATCTAATATTTTGACTAATCACAATATTATTTTCTTTTAATCAATTAAGAGTAATCAATTAAAGCTAAATGATTCAAATGGCTTAAAATAGATAGCAGAGCAGAAAAATTGTTACGCGTGTAAAGCAGTTCCTGATTACTTTCTATTTATGTGAACCTTAATATGAAATCATGTCAAGAAAAAGCTCATGGGGTTAAAACCAAAACTAGGTCAAGTTGGAGACTCATCAGATTTATTTCTTCTGACCAGAGAAAGAGACTTTGTGGGGCCCCTCCTTCAGAGGACTAAGCATCAGTATATAGGAACATAGCCATCATTGAACCATCTATTTATGGGGAAGGCATGAGCCAGAAACAAAATTAAGACACCAAAGCTTCATTTACCTATCCAAAAATTGAAATATACAATACTTTGTTGAAAACAATTATAAGTAGTAACTAATACAACTTAAAAAAGTGTATTAGCATTTTGTTTTCAGTTGACAATTTAATATAATTTTCCATTATGTCATTTACTAATCATGTCTTTCTTACTTCTCTTGTTTTAGAACCGGATGACACATACACAAACAGTCAAGAAATGCTGAGAAGAAATGTTGAGGCGTCACTCATGGAGGAAGGTATGGAGTGTCGTGCTGAAGGCAGCAAGAAATCGTTAAATAATTCCCATGACAAAAGTCCATCAAATCCTGATGGAAAATCCAGTGACAAAAGTGTTATCCAAAATCATGCAGATATTCAGAGGGCAAAGGTCTCTGTAATGGCCAAGATGTCTGAAACTCAGGAAGCAGGTTCAGACAGAGAACAAGAAGCATCCTCCTCCGAGGTTGCAGTTTCGGCAGGTAGACGACCTGTGCGTCGTGGCGGTTCTCTTCCTCAGCCTTCCTGGAATAGCTTGAATCCAAATAGCACAGCGTTTCCCTTCCCCAAAGTAGCAGAGAAGAGGAGAACCTTGTTTGGCCTTGGTAGACTCATACCGGAAGATAGAGTTGAACCGCCAGATGAGAAAAATAACATTGCACTTCTCAGATATGCTCAATACGAAGTGCGTGTTTGGGAAAACTCCGAAAAACTCATCCGAGATCGAGAGGTTTTGAATACTGATATCCCCTATAAATTTAGAGCGGTTGTCAAGCACAGGATATTTCCTGGAAAAGAAGCTCCGCAGTGGATGAAAAACATGTATTACTTTGCCCGGGTGAAACCATGTGCAGCCTACAATGCTCGCTTACATCCAAAAAGAGGCTTTGATTTGGAATCACTCTACCAAAATAGAAAATTATTTTCAGTCTCTACAGAAGTGCTAGTTCATTTTTGGGACAATTCTGCACTTTACACTGAGAAACTTGATGATGAGTGGGTGGTAATACTTGTCAAGTATGATATAAATGATTTATCCACAGACTGGGAAAATCCAGTTCCCAGTAGTCACACACTGTATTCAAAAGCCATGAAAACAAATCAGGTCTTGATGCAAAGTCTAAAATCTAATACTTTCCAGGACCAAAAGCAGTTTAGAATCAGGCATTGGAAAGATGTGCCAAATCTGCAACTGTATCCAGAAATACATCTGGCCCCAGTGATTGATACAGGGAGTCCAGCAAATGAGAAGCGATGTCTTGTTATGGAATATGCAGAGAAACTCAAAGAACACCTCCCACTTGAAGAAACACCACATCTGTTAGGCAGCGGAAACTATAGTGGTAGAAAAGTAGCAGATTGCATTGAATATTTTCCTGGAATGGACTGTCCTGTGAAGGGATGTTCCTATCCATTAAGCAAAAAAACAGATATGCAAGAATGGCGAGCACACTGGTTTCTTTACCACAAGGCCACTAAGGAACTGACTATATGCAAACTTATCAATTGCAAGGATAATCTTCCCTGTAATTGTCATTTCACTCGTGGTATAACTGATGTACGGAGACATATAGCTGCTAATCATACTGAAATAAACCTCAATAACTTGACTGATAACGTCTTGAGAATGTGCACAATTTCTATGAAAATTAGTGCAGCAAAGGTCGAGCCACACCTGAAGCTGGTCAACCCTGATAAAATGTGGGTTTTGTTGCTCAAAGATGGCACAGATCCAAGAGCAAGATCTTCGCAGGACTCCACAAGAAGGCAGTCACTCCCTCAAGCAAATTCTGAGGAGTGGCGAAAGATGATGGACGAAGTTGATGTAAAATCTGATCAATCTTCTCCCAGTAGTGTCACTGAGCCGAGGCAGCTACGTGGTGGGCCCAGCAGGAGATCAAGTCCTTCCAAAGACACAACCAAAATGGAGGTTGATACAGTGACAGGCGGATTTCAGGAAGTTGATCTGACTGAACTTAAGGCTGCAAAAGAAGAAATAGAATCATCACCGCCTGCGTTGTCATTAGAGGCTTCAAGCAGATTTTCTCCTCCCAATGATGAGTTATCACCACCCAGGTTGTTAAGGGAACGAAGGTCAGGAGATAAAGAAAGCCTCAACATTGAGAATCAGGTAACTAAAACAAACAAACACATGCAAAATGAAAGAGGGAACAGAGAACTTACTAAAGAAGAAACAACTACAAATGAAAACAACAAAGAGAAAGCTGATTGTCAAGAGAACCAAAGTGATGATGCTGAAGAAGAAATGGGTAGATACTTGAGAGGAAGGAAAGGAAATAGAGGTCATTTTAAAAAGAAAACTGAGGCTTCACATGATAAATCCAGTGCAAAAATAACTAATGAGAATCAGGCGCATGGTGAAGAGAATAAGAATAAAACTCATAAACTGCACATTAGGAATTCAATAGAGAGCATAGAAAGTCCTGAAGAAGAAAGTGTTAAAACCAACAGAGAGAAAAGTGGGGAAAATCAGGAGAACCAAAGTGATGGTGTCGAAGAAGAAATTAGAAAAAATCTGAGAGGGAGGAAAGGAAATAGAAGTAACAAGAATGCTGAGACATCAAAAGATAAGTCTGATGAAAAGGTTTCAGATGGAACTGAGAACAAAAAAGAACTAGATAAAGAGGAAAAGAATAAATCTCCAAAACGAAATGTTCGGAATCCAGTAGAGAGCCATGAAAATCATGAAGAAGAAGGTGATAAAAACATCACAGCCAAAAGAGAAGATAGTAATTATGAAATAAAGGTCAATGATCGTCAGGAGAACCAAAGTCTAGATGCTGAAGAAGTGGTTAAATACCAGAGAGGGAGGAAAGGAAATAGAAGTCACCTAAAAAGGAAACATGAGGCTTCAAATGATAAATTCATTGAAACTGTAAATCAGAAAGAATCTTCAGAGGAAAAAAAGAGTCAGTCTCCTAATGGACATATGAGCACTCAGAATACAAGCATAGACCATGCCAAAAGTGATAGGATTAAAAAAGGTAAAGAAAAATTAGATTTTAATCATGCAAAAAACAATACTGATTCTCAGGGGATGCAATGCGAAGAAGTTGAAAAGGAAAAAGGAAAATGTTTGAGAGGTAGAAAAGGATTTTATAATGATAAAACGGATGAAATGGAAAGAAGCAAATACCACAAATTAAAAACAGCAGACAAGAATGACACTAAAAAATCCCCTGAACATCAAAAGGGTAAACACAAGGAGAAAAAGCTGAATCAGATTGTTGATTTGAAACACCTTGAACACCAAGACCAAGCAAAGAAATTCCATGTGATCAAGAATGGAGATGAAAATGGTGAATCTATAGAAAAACGAAATGATAGAGATGGAAGTGAAAAGGGAGTAGATGGAACTGAGAATATGGAAAACATCAAGGAAGAGAAGAGTAAACCCAAGAAAAGGAAAACTAAATGCAAACGTAACAGAAACTTCCGAACTGGAAAAAAAACTAATCGAAAAAGGGTTAAGAGAACAGATACAACTGATGATGTTGAACATGTTATGGATCAAAATGTAAAGCTCAAAGGGAAGACTGGAGACAGAAATCTTCTGCAAAGCAGTGTTGAAAATCAAAAGAATTCAGCTGAGGCAAAGGTATTGAATATAAGTGATGATGTGGAACATGATGAAGGAGATGCAATTGAACCAAAAAATAAACTTACAGACAAAAGTGAAAATATGAATCTTTTGAAAAACAATGATGACAAGAATCAAGAAAATAATGCTGAAAATGATCTTTTAAATGAACTTGATGAGGAAGAAATTAGTAAACAGCGTCTGAGAAGGAAAAAGATGGGACGGCCAGTCAGAGTGAATCCGAACTGTGGCATATTCTATGATGACAATAAGCTAGGAAGATTGTACCTACCCTTTGGCTATGACAAGAGAAATACCAAGGCAAAAGAAAGAGTTATACAGAGACTTTTACTGCAAAGAATGCACTCCAAAGGTAAAGACATTCTCAGAATCTCAGAGAGGCACCTTAGAAAAAAGGTTAAAACCTTAATACGAGAATTTGCCAAGGTTCGTCATCAAGTTTTGAGAAGTCCCAAGGTTGAAATCGAACCTCTGACTGAGAAAGAGATTGTTGAGGCAACTGCTGTGATAGAAACGGAGGTAGAAGGCATCACTGTTCTGACAGTTCTTGATGATGATGATGAAATCAGTGAGAGTATACACAATAATGGTATTCATTATGATAAGATAGACAATGCAGGAGAAGATTGCTGTCCCCAAGCCAGTACCTCCAGACACAGGGAGCAGTCCTCTTCCCAGAATGCATCAGGATCAGATGCTTCCATTGTTATGCCATCTGGACTGACTGCCCTTCCTGGTAGTGTTCAGATGGAATCAAGCGCAAAAAATCATTCTGTGGTATCTGTGGTTAATGAAGAAGGCTCTGTCATGAAGATTCCAATCAATAAGTATGCACCATTTGGGCAAAGTCATTTTGTGATTCCTTCATTGGATAGTGACCAGATTGAAGAAGCTGTAACAGATGGTAATGCAGTAGATAATATACCCAGATTTGACCCAATGGGAGATTTGCGAAAGCTTGGTATTATTATGGATGTCTCTGAGATAAAGGGTGCCCAACCCATCAACAAAGATTCTATGGAAAAAGCAGAACATTACATAAAACTAGCATCCAAGATACATAAACAAAATTATGATGAACTCTCATCTAAGTATGATAAGTTGGTGAAAGATTACAATAAACTTGCACAGGATTATAAGATCCTCCTCGACAATGACTTAGAAATGCGAAAGATAAATTATGAGGATTTGAAAAGTTTACAGTGTGAAATTAAGAACACAAATAAGCTAAATGCAAAACTGCATGCAGACCTTGAAGAGGAAAGGTTAAAGAAAATGCTGAAAGAGAAAGATGAAGAAATTCTGAAACTTAAAAAAAATGAAAAATCAAAGGTGACAGTCACTTCAGAGACAACAGAAAGTATACGAGCGAAAATCATCACAAATTTAAAAGCAAAAATTGCATCAATTGAAGAAGAAAATAAAGTGTTAAAACAATTTTATCTAGCAGAACCTAAAATACATCAGCCTGTATTACTGGGTAAGAAAAATAAAAAGGGACATGAAACTAATTGCACACAATCTGACAGTGGAGCATCGACCTCCAAACAGCCAAGGTCACTACTGTCATCAACAGGACTGTCGCAACAAATCCAGCAGTGTGTGGAGTTTATAGCTACCAGCTCTCCAGTGTTTAAATTATCTAAACTGAACTGCCAGATTAACAGCATTCCCATACTTCTTCCAGACAATACGTTCTATTCTATACCAGCAAATGGCAATTGTCGGCAGGTCGCTTTAAATGAGTGCTCTGCAAAGTGGAAAAACAAAAGTGAGCCCCAAACAACTGCAGCAAAGGGTCAGAAGAGGAAACAAACAATCGCTCCTTTTCCTACCTTCCTTGCAGGAGAGTCATCTCATAATTGTGTCGAAATTCAAAACTCGCCTCTCTCAGAAGACCGAGTTCGCAAAAAAAGGAGATACTCATTAGATATGACAGATGACTCATAAATCCTGCAGCATTTTGTCCTGTTTGTATGGTCAGTTTGAAGTGAAAATATAAGCAACACATGATCACATTTTTCTGGCTCATATCAATCTGAATACATGAATATATATGTATGTATGTGCTTACATTCTAATACAAACTATATCTCTTCTAAATCGTCAATGACAGTTTTAAAAGAATGGTGCAGGTTGCCAGGTGCTGGATTATAGGAGAATTATTTGCAATATTTTATTAATATCAACTCATTGACACTTATATAGAAATAAGTATTCTTGATCCTGCATGTTATAAAGAGAGAGTCTCGTATCCACACCATGTGCCTTATTGTTTCCCATGACACATGTTTCTACGATTGACATTATACATATTGATATAAGCAGGTACCTTTGCATGATTTTTAGCACTGCCAGCAATCAGGTCTGTGATACATGGAGGACAATATAAGGCTTGTTGCCACACAGTGATATCTATATATCTATGGTTAATGACGGATGCAATGCATGTATCTAGCACTTCATATTTATCCATTTTCTATTTATTCTGGATGTCTATGATATGATGATGGCTGGGATTATTTGGATGTTCAGGGAAGTTCTCTCCCAAACCTCATAAACTTGCATTAAGGTAATGTAGCCACCCCCCTTCCCCCCACACCCCATTCATCCCTTATCATTCAGGTGAATTGAAAAGTGGTCCTTCTATTAAGTTATGCTATTCTGCAGTGAGGGGACATTTTCTGCCATTCTGTGTGTCCGTTAACTTTGATATCCACCTTTGATCTTCTGAGACTTCTGGTCAGAGTTTTATATTATTATAAGATGTTGTACTTTCACATGACCAATTTTGTCAATTTTCCATTTTACTCAGAATTTTTTCCACTCTTTTATGATTTTTTTTCTTTCATCCTGATAGCTATCATTGAGTTGTCAAAGAGGCTGCCTTTTTTAATAAAATGACAAATATCAGCAAATGAAAATCGAGATTAACAAATTCAGTCTGTGAAGTGCATTTTGATCGGCTAAAATTATCATCTGCTCATTTAATATGAAACAACCGTCATTAGTCTCCAAAAAATGTTCACAAACATTCCCAAAAGCAATTATTAGCATAGCCCTCAGGCCATGTTTTATTCACCAGGTTTCACTAATATTGAAAAGCAGACAGGACCATCTTTGGGAAAGGGTGAAAGGGTTGGCCTTGTAATTGACCAAGAGAGGAATATACTTGCCTGAGACATTGCAGAGAATGTTTCTTTGATGCTATAAGATGCTATAAGAGTAAATATCATGCATGATAGAATGAAATGTGTCTTTCTTCTGCATGTGATAAAAAACTCATTTTATGAAAGAATTGCTGGTTAGCCAAGAAGTGTATACTTTTAATTGTCCAGAATATTCCCTCTGCATATCTTACCTTTGTGCTTTGTTCATATTTGCAGATGTTTTATGTAGGTTTAGATGAACTTTATGTGAAAACAAAATGTTTTCTGGACCACTGCAATGTGGTGGTAGTTACATATGCAAGTTTTGTACATAGATATAATGAAGATGTGGTATAAATTGAGGTACCTCATACATTAGGGAGATTACAGTGGATTCCATTTCCTGTCAAATGGGATTCTGGGAAGTTAGACTATGTTTGACCCCCAACTCATGTGTCACCATTTGTCATATCCTTGACTATATTATATGGAGCTGTTCTAATAATTTTACCATGTACAAGTTCTCTTGTAAAATGTTTTATTGTGAAAATCGAATAAGGAGGTTTTAAATAAGATGGTGTTCGTAAGTAAATGGTGTTTTGTGAGCCAAGGAATAGTTATAATATTTTTCTTGGAACTGGGTGGAAAAGCATCGAAGCAAAAAGAGAAGAGATGTTCATGAGTCCAGGTGCCCAAAATAGCTTGTGTTTCAGAGTAATATCAAATAAAGACTTGCCAAACAGCTGATATAGAAAATATTGGCAGTTGACTTATAATGGGTGTAAATATTATATCTCCAACAACCAACACTACAAACAAGATAGATATCCAATATACAGTCTGGATAAAAAATGTACATGGTCTTTGTGTGAACAATGAAGTGTGTTTTTATGCATTGTCATTATGTATGCCGCTTCACGCTTAAATCTACATGGAGAAAAGAGTTTTGCCATGTCATGTAAAGTGAAGCTTTTCAGTGAGTTTCATAACAAAAAATCTTTATAGAATTGTGTTTGCTCCATCAACAAGAACTTCAACATTTTGATGTATCTTATCATTTATTTCAATTACATTCTCTCAATATTTACAACTCCATCAAGGCCTACTATTGATTTTGTAAAACAGGACCTTGACCTATTTTCCAAGGTCACAGATATAGAAAGGCCACATTATATTTCTGACATTGAAATCTACAGGGAAATATAGATTCAGTTCAGTTAATCAGTTGAATAGATTAATATTGTAAAAAGATTAATATGATAAATAGGCCATATAGTTTTAAAATTCATTTACAAGTTTATATAATTGTAAATAATGCCTATTTACATATTGATTATTGATCTCCTGAGGTTTGTGGATTCACTCTATTGGTTGAATCATGGAGCTCCTTTGTTAACCTATTCGTAGTTCCTAGTTCTACAGAGTAATCAATACAGGCAGCTTAGGGGAAGATATGCAAATGACATAACATTAGTTTTTTTTCTGTATATTGTGCCTTAAATCTTATATCAGAGCACTCAAGCATCTTTTCATCAAATGAGCAACCCATTTTTCTTTAGTGCCTTGGTAGTAAAAAGGCTGTCATCATTGGAAATCTTATTCATATATAAGAGTAAAAAGTAGTATTTTTTATCATTTGGATTTTGGTGGTTGAAGGGAATAGGCCAGGAGAAGGGCAATGATATTACTGACCTTCATACCCCCACCTCACTATCAAGGAACCCAACAATTATGGAAAGCTCACTTAACCAAGTGCATGTTTTCATTGACAATGACTGTAACTACCCATTTGACCTTGAAAGTCCTGGCACAAGGGGTTAGGGCGAGTGAGACTCCGTTTTTTTGTCAGATTTGCTTGACTCAACAAGGATCATGTTTAATGTTCAATAACCCAGTGCCCAAAACCAGGTTTGCCTCTTCTACTGACTACATTGAGGATGAGGATTGAGAATTGTAAATGTATTTTAAACTTCTAATTAATGTGTCACAAATTCTATATTATAGATGTTAAAATAATGTTTAACATAGGTTTCTTGTCAATAAAATGTACATATTTTATTAGGGTAATTAACACCAATAATACTTCTAATATTTTGCCAAAGTATTTGCTGCATTTTTGTATTAAATCATATGCAATGACCCATTTCAATCTGTAAATTTGAGTTGTCTTTCTCTGTAATATATTCATCCTTGACATTGGGAATATCTGCAGGGTCACACATTTAGTGAATATCTATATATACATATATATTCACCCATATATAAGGAAAAACAAATATGCTAAAACAATTCATGGGTGAAAAACAAATAATACTCAAAATTAATCCAATGATAATGAGTTATGTTAATCTTTACATGATAGTTTTATTGACTGGATAATTTCATTAGAAAAACAATAGTGTCTTAAAAGATTAATAAGTTTCAATAATAGCCTCCATTTTTAGCTCTGCTGACCTTTTTGAAGTCACAGAGCTTTAGAAGTGAAAAAATGTCTGTCCATCCATCTGTCTCTCATCTAGTCCGTCTCTCATAACCATGGTAACTTTATTTGCCTGTCAGGCACTAGAAGGGCCAAGGACTGGACTTTGTTGAAGAAAAGGTGATGCTACACAAGACTTGGTTGATGTTGTTTGCAGTCTCAACCAATAACAACACTGGTTTCAATTTGATAAGACCTTTTTTGTCATTCTGTCTCTCTGTTAACTTTGAACTTCTCTGAAAATACTGGTCAGGTTCTATTAGGGGGCAAGATGTATTTTCAAGGGACCAATTCTATCTAATGTCCATTAGGCTTAGATTTTTTATTTTTTTAACTGTATAGCATAGCTTCTGCAATGAAGGGGAGAAATTTTCTTCCATTCTGCCTGTCCGTCAAATTGGATCTTCTCTGAAACATACTCGTTGAAGTTCCTAGCTATTGGTAAGAAAGATGTATTTTCAGGGGACCAATTCTTCCTATTTTCCAATAGCCAAAAAAGTTTTTATCATTTTTATTATGATTTTTGAACAAATCTTATTGCTATCACTGACAATCAAAGTAACAAATTGGGGCCAAAATCATTGATTGGAAGAAATTCTCATCTGCCCTTGTCTGCTCTGGGAATTATTTAAATGAATGTTTATGAAGCAATTTGCAGGCATTTCTAATAATAGTTAGCTAACATTTAAAAAAAAACCATGATCAGCATAGCTCGAAAGCAATTGGCCTGTGTTTTATGATTCTCCTAATAATTTTGTTGTTTGTTATGTAAGCATAAAACATGAGGCCCTGATAGGGGGATTTTTAGTAAGTCTGTTCTGAGACCTACTGCCCTTTATCATCTATTCATTTCAAAATAGGAATAAATGCATTTAAGATGTATTATTTCTCTAAAAAAGTAAAACATGTGTACACATGGATTTTGCTTTATGAGGAAAATACAGGCTTTTGGCAATATTTTGTGCTATGCTTCTCAGTTTACATACAATGACATAAACATTACTGGGCATTTGGTTAGAATGTGAAATACATTTCAGTAAGTATCTATCGAGTGTGATCACAATTTTTATTTTCCAATGAATCGCAGATTGACTCAGATTGACGCACAAATATAATTCACTCTTTAACTGCAGTGATTGTTCAATATAGTTTCCTTCTGTTTTTTTAGTTGCTACATAATGTGTTCCTTTTGCTGTACATAATTGTATAACTTGTTTTTAAAATCACGAAAATACTTGAAATTTCCTTACACTGTATTGTGAATTTTAAATGTTACCATTTGAAAACTAATTTGGTAAAATTTGCACTTTTTCCATGTGAATGTGAAAATATCAATAATACAGTATTGTAAATATTTCAGAAATAAAAATTTTATTTCACAATTTTTCTAACTTTCATTTTGTTTAGTGTATAAACATAACATTTTAAACTTTGAAAATAAATGTTTTGGTATGGAACCAGCATGGGAGAAAAAAAGATGGTAGGGGCATATTCATTAATGAATTCACAATTTTGTGTTACTTGGAAAATCGTATGTGAAAGTTAAAGCAATAATTAATAAAAGAGCAAAGCTCATATGTCGACCCACCATTGTGGCAAAGTTAAATGGGTGCATAAACTATGGTGTAATGAGGTAGCGATATGAGATTTTGGTCCTTGTAGATGAATAAATTATTGACTGAATTAATAATAATAATAATAAATAGACATTTATATAGTGCCCATTCCACTCCGGTATACAACATTGACTGCATATGCTCTGGTTCAATCAGGCTTTTGGTTAAAAGATAACAATGAGTCATAGCAATCTGTTCTTGAGAAAAACCACCAAATACTGCTCAATTCCTCCAGTATTAGGGCAAAAATATATGACATACTGTGCAATATCGAAGTAATCCATCAAACAGTTCTCCTTTTATCAACCAGAAATTATAATGATACAAAATATCTCCTGTGACCTTGAGAAATAGGTGAAGGTCATCCTTAGCAAGGGATTTGGAGGATACATACTAGTACTAATGTCCAATATCAAAGCCAAAATACCAAATAGTTCTCAACAAATCATCCGGAAACCAGCAAGTACTGCACAGACACAAAACTGCTCCTGTGACCTTAAGATCTGAGTCAAGGTCAACCATATGCAATCCCATACAAGGTATATAGGACTTACATAATCCTGTGTAATATCGAAGTAATCCATTAAGGTCTATAATCCACAATGAAACACTGGGACAGACTTATGTTTTTTTGGCTTAAATGTGTTCAAAGTCATGTTATTTGTTAATTTAGCTCAGAAAAAGTAAACTTAACCAGCTCGTCTTAAACTTTTATGATTTAAATTGAACCTGTTTTAACTACCGTTAAAACAGGTTCGACTCAGTTATTGCAGCTGGACACCATGTGTGCTGTATGAGAAATACCCCCCACTGACGTCATAGCCTCACTCTCATCCTGGAATCCCCCAGAGCATGCAGAGCCGAAGGCAGTTACGTAAATATACGAGACCACACGAAGTTCTCTCCCGATGCTTCAAACTGATTGTGGATTATAGACCTTAAACGGTTCTCCTTTTATCATCTGGAAACCATGATTATACAAAACATCTCCTGTGACCTTGAGAAATCGGTCAAGGTCATTCATCAGCAATCCTATACAAGGGAGTTGGGGGACACATAATCATGTGTGATATCAAAGCCAAATACCAAATAGTTCTCAACACATCATCCGGAAACCAGCAAGTACTGCAGAGTCACAAAATTGCTCCTGTGACCTTGAGAACTGGGTCAAGGTCAACCATATGTGATCCCATGCAAGATATTAAGGACTTACATAATCCTGTGCAATATCAAAGTAATCCATCAAATGGTTCTGTTATCATCCGGAAAGTTCGGAATCGCGGACAGAGCCCGATACAAGGTCTCCCCTCCCCCTACGGGGTGGGTTGACAATTAAGTTGAAGTCCAGCTTTAAAAGCACTGAAACAAAATGGCTGATAAATTGATTGAATATTTCATCAAAATCCCTTAAGGGCCTCGCATGTAATGTATGTATGGAAGTACAGGGAGGGTGAATATTGACATCCAAGTCCTGCATTCTAATGCCATATCTGTAACCCTTGCCTCTTTCCTCACAATACTTTTAATTTTCTTGTTTTTATTTGAATTTTAACTTCAAGTAGAAAGACAGCAGAGGCCAAAGATAAGATGTTATCTCTGTGACCTACCAGCATAAAAAAACATTTTTCAATTTTTACAAGTTCACTGTTTAGACATATGCACATGAGTGACAAAATAAATATGAAGCGCCAATAAATGGCATTATATGTCAAGATAACATTTTTATTTTAACACTAATATTCTTATCCATACTTTATATAGGTTTCCTTCCCCTTTAAGGAAAAAGACACTTATGATTTGCAAAGTCAACATTTTCTTTGTCAAGCTTATTAATAGGTTCTTCTCTATTTTTGTATTTTTGTTTCTTGTCACTGACTGTCTGAAGGGTATTTATGGGTCTTTTCAATGAGTGCCCCCTAGTGGCAGAGGAGTAAATAACCAAAATACTGTACTTGATGGGAATTGGTACATTTACTGTGTAAAATACATTCCCTATTAAATTAAAAGCATTGATGACATTAATCAATATTTAAACACCACAATATTTTAATTATAATGTATGATTACAAGTATATTTCTTTCAAAATAGTATTTTGTCCTAATTTTCCTTGATGATAGTCTTGATGAGAAATGAAGAAGACAAGCAAATAAGTTCTGCAGATTACACAACAGGAGTAGGCTTGTTTTTAGCTGTGTTTATTTCATTTCATTGGGAAGAAAATTCACTGTTATCCTTGTGAAACACATTTTCTCATTTTGATTTGTATAATTTGGAAATAAAAAGGAAGTTTGGCAATGAAATATGTGAAGGGAGGTGAAAATCATATGTTTGAAATGGTCTAGTGTGTTCTTTACCTCTAAATCTGTTTTACTAGGATCACAGTAAATATTGTTAAGATCACTTTTACAAAGTTGTTTGGAAATTCACTTTATTATGGTCCCACAATCTGCAGAACTTTTTCCCTTTAACATTTTGACATGACAAAATAAATTTTGGAGCAGTGACATATTACTACGTCACTTTTTATGAGTTAAAATGATATGAAGCTTTCAATATAATCAAAGAAATTCCATTGTGATTTCCAAATAATAAATCAATTATTTTATTACAAAAATGAATAACATAAAATGTCATTTCATGGCCTGAAAGTTGTAATGGAAAGGGAACTCTTTATGACAGATGAGCATATTTCCTGTACTTTTTTGAAAACGTTGGTGTAAAAAGAAAGTTCCCTCAGAAAATCTGCCACCAGAGGACACTCTCTACCAAAACCCATAAATACTCTTAAAATGTCTCTGGATTAAGCAATCTCACAACAGACAATGGTATAAATGTGAATATTGACCTTTGCACTTTCCTGGTTAGTCAAACCACGCCATTTGGTGGCAAGTTGTGTGAAGTGGTTACTTATAAAAAAAATTATTTAGCAAATTCTTATCTGTTTTTATCATGCTTGGAATATGTATTGACCATGATAATGAGCTGAGATGTCACCTGATAAGAGATGGTATTATTGGCCCCTCTATTCCTGCCATGTTGAAATGGGGAATTATTTATTCTGGTATGAAACCACCAGGTCAGAATACAAGTTTAGCCAGAGTTATTTAAATATTTCTGGTTTAACACTATGGAAAGACATTGCTTTTCGTGAATTCAGATATTTATTGAATGAGAAAACTCATTAAAAGGTCAATGTTGTCATGAGGTTGGTTTTGCTCATTTTTGTTTTTATTTATAGGAAATTGATTTGCAATGCCTGTGGCATTTAAAATTCAGATAATATTTTTTCTGTTGTCACACTTTTGAGGGCATTTACTTTCTGATGTCACACCTTTTAGGGCATTTACTTATTCCAAGGGAAATTAATTCATTTTCATATTTTATATATTCAAACGAGTTAATTTTTTTACCTAAATCTTATTACCGCATGCTATAGTTATAGTTATGCATGGGTTTGTCTAATCCTAGATTTCTAAACATTTAAAGTACACGCTCTGACCTCGAAATGAACTCTATACACTCATATTCCTTGACAGAATATAAATCAAAACCCTTTTAAAAACATTTTGTCCAATGAGTTGACATTGGCCTTGGACATGCTCTGAACATCAATAGCAATGATGTCCCCCCACCTTAATTTAAGATATTTTCAAAGTTATTTACACTTTAACTTCTAAAACGGCATACCATTCACCATTAAATCCCCTTAAATAGCTATAAGCATTTTCTGCAGAGTAGGTTTACCTTTTTATATGGGCTATAAAGTAAATAAATGGGCTTTATAATAAATAAAAATTGACAAATTTGGTAAATAAAATAGTCCTGCAGTAGTCCAATTTTCAGAACCAAAAAAGCTTTGGTTGAGATACTTTTCAATAAAAAGGAAAGACGTTTAGGTTATCATTTTCTCTCATCATCCATCAAAACTTCAATTTGAAAAAAGACAAAAATAATAATTTTGAACGATTTTTAAATCGAGCTGGTCGTCAGAAAATGTATTCATTTATATTTGGCAGTTCCTGTTATGTTTTATTCCATTTCATATTTTATTTATGACCCTTCTTCTAATGGTTTAGTTCTATTTTTAGGGTGCATTTAGATGTTTACAATAATATAACAAATCGAGTGCTGTTTTGATTTATGATGTTCAGACAATAATACACAAATATATGACATTTAACAAGTCGGGGCGAGCGTGAAGTTCATTTGATATTTGAAGTTTTTTTTCCAAGCATGCCTCCAAGTATATATCCATACACACTTATAGGATATGGGTCAAAACAGGATATAACAGGATATATACCCTGTCAAAATCGGATATATCCTTTTTTAGCAATAAATTAATTTTTTGTGCATTTATAACGTAGAAATAATTCTTAAATGATCTCAAAGATTGTTGATTGACTAATGGTGCTTTAGACATACTTGATAGACATGTGTAGACCAATTAATATGAGTGCATAAACCTGAGTTCAATGGAGTAACCCTTTTTCTCTGACAAAGTCAATATATTCGACTTACTGACTGGTATGAGGTGGGAGAGTACTAAAAGGAATTTTGATTGACTAATGGGCCTTAGACATATTTGGTAGACATGTCTAGATTGTGTCTAGCCCCCTCAATATGAGAGCATACATATGGTCACTTATGAACACATGTGACTATATTATGACCTGCATATGGTATGTATGTAGTCATGGATGACATTTTTGAAAAAGAGATGTTTGGTTTTGCCTGTTTAACTGCCATTGTGGTAGGTTTGCAATCAATTATCACATATCGTGTTGATCAAGGCAACACTCCACGAGAGTAAGTTTATTTTAAGCCATGATGTATCAGTGTAAGGGTTAATCAGTGTCCTATTAAAAGGTCACGATCCTAAAACACTGATTAGGGTAAAGGTGGTCGTAAAAGTGCACATGGTCCCTGTAGACCTGTAATATCCTCCATGCTTGCTGCAATGCTGCACCATGTCAATACGATGCAGTTAAACCCATACATTCCCACAGACAATCTGTCAATCATCCTGCAGTATCTATTAAAATAGTGTTTAACCAAGTCAGTGTTCACTATCATTTCTAATCATTTCTATTCATGACTGATTTTCTCATATTTTTCAGGGAATATTTCTTCTTTTTTAGGTATTATTATGATAAGAGCAACTTATTGCTGATTATTTTCTGAAATTAGATTAATATTCAATTTATCTAATACCTCAAAAATAAATGTGAGGTCAAATTAAAGTCCGTCAATTTGTCACTTTTGTAACCCTACCGATTTAAGTTATTTTTAATCATTTTAGCTTCATAATAAATCTTGAAATTGACAGACTTTTTTTTTCAATTTCTTTTTAGTATTAATGTGTTTTTCTGTGCAGTATTCTATATATTTTCATAAACTAACCCCCAATAAGCTGGCATTTTTATATTATTTAAAAAAAACTTGGTATTATAGTATTTTCTTTTGTTTTCCCTTATAGATTGACCACAAAACTATAAATTGCTCTCAAATTGTTAATTATGAACAGATTTTGATGAATAAGGACTCTACGAGCTTGTATTTGAAAGATGTAGATGATAGGATAATAAAACATGTAGATAATTTCGTGGAAATAGGCTTTCTATTTTCAAGGTCATTGAAAGGCCACTGGCAATATTTGATCAAAATAGCCTAAAAAGGTTGACATTCGATCACATATCATTTGTAGATGTATTCTGAGTAGTAAAAAAGTTATATCCATATGTCTGCCATTTTTAGTGATGCCTTAATTCTAATATCTAACAGCCTCATATCCTCACTATAATTTTAAGCAGGCTATGTTGAGGTACATTTATGTATTTATGCATTTAAGCACAAATGATTGGTGCTCTAAATTACATCATGTATTGTCTGACAGATTTCATCCATGCTTACATGACCCTCTGATAATATTTTGATAAACAAGACTCTAACAACTTCAAATGTCTTTAAACATACACAATTACATATATTTGCCCTTTACTATATCATCTTTGTTATTGTAAATTCAATGAGATTTAATCGTAAATTCGCACATTTTGGATTCTCAAAGGGGCTGGCAGAATGAAGAGGGCAGAGGTGTAGCAGACCTGTGTTGACAGTTTTTATTAGGGGTTCACTGCATTGCAAAGTCCGAAGTGGGACATTCACATTAACAACACTTAAAATGATTAGCGATGCATGTGCGATTCATCGTGATAAGGTGGGTTAAATATGTCATGGTATAACGGTGCATACACTTTGGGCTCTACTCTACACTGCACTACAAGTGCTTTATTTAAAAGTATTCGAACCTACAATTAATGCATTCAGACAAATTATAGAGATTTTGGGTATGTTTAAGGGATATATGGCCACAAAACTGTGATACAAATTATCTCACTGAAATCACCCAAAACACACCAACCATGGTTATTGTGTTTTGCCGGAAGTGCAAAGTATTTGCTGTATTCTTGTGACCACTTGGCATTGAAACTAGTATGTAAAGGATTTGATACCCAATTTAAGTTTGACACATTAATTATATACGATAAATTGGAATAAAAGGATTGTTAATTTTAGAAAAAAACATTCTTATTTATAAGTTCAAAGGTTACAAAGTTCCTAGCTTCAATTTCCATACATTTACTGTGAATTCCAATAAGGTTCTAAAATAAAGTATTTGGATTTTTGTTTATAAATTCATAAGGAGGCATAGATCTTCAACATGTAGGTGTATGAGTAATGCTGCAGCATGCATTGCTATTAGACTGGGTTTACCAGTCATATGTTGCAGCTTGCTGCCCACACCCTACTGGTTTCATCATAAAACAATATTATCATTAAACATCATTAAACAATATTACGCCTACTGTATATATGGCTATAATAATATCATGTTATGCATCACAGGTTGTTTATGAATGACTACATAAATCTACATATTACTGGTATTCACATTATGCAACTCACCCAAGTTTCAAATAGAGACGTTATTTATATAGGCAGAATAAAACACTGGATGTTTTGAGCCTTCTGACTATACCACATCTTTCCCATGCATAGCTAAGAAAACCTAGTAGTTTTGGGGCAGAATGTCATGTTTGACAAACAGACAGGATGACAGAATTCATTCTTTTGCTGACAAATGAAAATGAAACCTCCATATAATGTTATTGATGCAACTGCCACTCCATCTTTTCTTGATAATGAATATTGGTAATGTTCAAATTTTCCTTGTGAAGTAACTTGACGATTTCTTCTCTCATTTTATATTTTTGCACCTTGCCGGACATTGTCAAAGGATAGCCCTCCACAAATACTATGTAGTGTGGGACCTTGAAGTAAGATATCTGAAAATTGATTGTAAAGAAGGATTATCAAATCTGAAAAGTGTTAAACTATGAACACATACAGGGACAGGGAGAGAAATATGTGGTGTGAGCGGGCAGAGTGTTGGGCTAGCATTATTTTCCAACATGAAATAACATGCGTGCTATTACTCATTGGGGCACTGAGGTTTTGGAAAAATACTTTTCAAGCATTTCTACTATATAAGAGGATTAAGATTGAAAATTTAATGCTATAATCAACTTTGACTTTGCCTTTGACTTCAGAATATTTGTTCGGCCCATATCTTTGGAAAAAATTAAACCTACTTTTTCCAAAGATATGGGCCGAACAAATATTCTGAAGTCAAAGGCAGAGGCAACATTGGAAAATATAGTCTTCAATTTTTTGTTATTCTCTATTGCAAGTGGAGATTTCATTTATTCAAGTATAATTTCATATTTGTTCAGAATCATGCTCCTTCATATGTGTATCCCAATTTGAGTTTTGATCATTAATTGAATAAAACTGAATGTGGAAAGTAATTTAAGATGGGCTAAATTCTAAAGCCTTAATTGACAACACAGCAGGGTTATGTCTGATTTCTGTGGAACATTCTTTTTATTCTGTACATTAGATTTTTCTCATAAGTCATTTTTGTTGTATTCTTAATTATGATATCAAAACATTTTCTTCTGATATTGCAATTTGTACTGACCTGCCCTTTGCAAAATTCTTTTACTTCATCTTCATTCATAGTCTCCCCATCCTTCAGTCTAATGCAGGCACAAACCTCCTCCATCAATCTTACATCCGGTACTCCTATCACCTATTAATACATGTCATGTCAAAATCTGTAAGTCTCGAGTATACAAGAATATTAATACATGCTTAATTGCTGCATTTGGTGAGGTGCCAATTAACATCATATTATTGATTAGATAAAAGCACCAAATGGATTGAGAAATAAATTTGTAATTTTTAACCTGAACATCCGCTATTTTGGGATGAGTATACAAGAATTCTTCTATTTCCACTGGGTAGATATTATCTCCACCTCGGATTATCATATCCTTGATCCTACCAAATATCCTGCCATATCCATCCTCATCCAATGATATAATATCTCTGTTAAATGACAAACTCTCTTTTATTTCAATCATAGAGCATCTAACTCTCCTCAAGTAAAGTTATAATGCCATATTCATAAACAATAAAAGTGGCGCTCCACGTGTGACATGAATGAAAAAAAAAATACAAACTTAAAGCAAAGTCAGAAAACAAACACTTAATCAAAGAAACCAAATAATATAAGAGCAACATAAAATTCCATCGAAAGTCCCATTGACTGTGTGGGTAGTCCTGGTGTAAATATTAGAATAGCTTGTCACAGTGAATATCTTAAAGGTTGGGATGGTACAGAACAGGAATATCCTCACTTTAAGGCCATGAAAGTAAAATTTACAATCTTAAACATGTTCCCATCTAAGGTTGTGAATTTTGCTTTCATCCCTTTAGTTGTATGACCCAAAGAGAATTGACATTGTATTATCAGCGCTATCTTAGCTTTTCAGATTTCCTATGTTTGATATCATCTGTATCAACATGTTTGGTAGCATTTATCAGGCAACTCATCCCTTTCAGTACCATCCATTAGGCAAGTTATCCTGCTTGGTACCACATATGAGGCAACTCAACCTGTTCGGTACCATTTATCAGGCAAGCTACCTTGTTTGGTACCACATATTAAGCAACTCACCCTGTTCAGTACCATCTATCAGGCAAGCTACCATGCTTGGTACCACATATGAGGCAACTCACCCTGTCCGGTACCATCTATCAGGCAGGATGACCTCATCCGTTTTAACTGGATCATTCCAATAGTTCAGCATAGTACAATGACCTCTAGTATAAAGCTCCCCCTGCTGGCCAACCGGGACAATTTCACCCTCTTTGTTCACCACCTTCACCTTGATTTTATGATAAACGTATTTTCTTGTTTGAATCTTGTTTGATATTATCATTTACCCAAAAGTACTTTTTAGCTGTATAAAATCTTTTCCCCCTCCCCTCTTGAGTCCTTTAGTCCTCTTACAAATAGTTATAAAATAACAACATGACTGTGCAATAAATAATAAATTTAATCTGATTCCATAAGAATTAAATGTCCTTCATCCAATAATGATAGGGTATGCAGGAACTTACTTCCACATGTGGAAAAGGTCTTCCGAATGTAGAGATTCTTCTTTCTAGGGTTTCTTCTAGGTAACCAAGAAATGTCAAAGGACTATTTTCAGTTGTCCCGAATGCTAGCTGTATCACAAAAAATAAATCGAGTATCAACTCATTTGTAAATTTTGCTCTTTCACAATAAAACAACTAAGTTTATAACAGATAGAATGGGCCATGCTTGGAATGCTTGCTCTTTCACAATAAAAAGATGAAGTTCATAATAGATAGAATAGGCCATGCTTGGAACATTTGGATCATTGCCACTGATCAGTGTCATCACATTAAATAATGTACTGTGTTGCGGCCTTATGTAAATCTGCCATGATGATGTTATCAATGGAGTCATTTCGCTGTAATGTGAAGGAGTTATGTTATAAAAGGTGTGATCTTATTTTAATGTAATGAAAGATGTGTTTCACTTTCATGCAAAATATTGATGTTCCTAAAGGTGTTACTTATTGCAGTGTGAATAAGTGATACTATGTAAGGTGGGATCTCATTGCAATGTGTTTATTTGTTTGTTTGTGGTTTTACATCACTTTCAACATTATTTCAGTCATTTCGTGTTGAGACCTACTTGTAGCAGATATAGTGCTGCCTCACTGAATTGTCATGTCGCAGGTCCTTGACATGACAACCCACCCAGTCACAGATTTACAAGGACAACAGGTTAATCCTTTAGGCACGGGCCTTAGATGATATGGGAAATTGTATCATGAGTTCAATCTTGGCACGGCCGGGGTTCGAACCCACTACCTTTGGATCACCACAGAGGAACTGGCGCTAATAAGCTGGTGCTCTAACCAACTGCGCCACGGCCCGTGGCCTTCATTGCAATGTAGATAAGTGATAACATGTAGTTATAAAAGATGCAAAGCTTACTGTAAGGTGTTTCATATTCATCTTTTCTATGATATTTTTGATTAGTTCAGTTGGACTTGATGAACCACCAACAATTCCTGAAAAAGTATGTGACAAATCTAACGTGTATCAAATAAACATAGGATGAATCGTATATTCATCTAGAACTTGCCTTTGTGTAATTATAGAATATCATACTTCACTACTTATTATCAAGTTTATCAAAATTTTAAAAGAAAGAATTTTGGTAAATGAAACTGCATTTCACAAATTATTGTGTTTATTTATGCTAAAACTTAAAAATTTATGGTAAAACTTTATGGTTAAACTTTCAAACAAACAAACCTCTATCCAAGCATAAGTCATAGTGATCGAAATCAGGAAGATTCAGCATATCTATGAACATGGTAGGAGTTCCATACAATGTCGTGCACCTGAAAGGGGAAATTTGCTTAATACTAGTATGTGATGAGTGCCACAAGCCAATATCTTTGGCTCGTATTCAGCTGAGTAGTGTGTCAAACGTTTTAGGGGGAATTAATTGACAACAGAATAGAATTCTCTCTCTCCACACACTGTGATTAGTTTGGATTCACATGGGGTCATGACACATGCACGTTATTGAAGCTGACTTTGAAATACTGGAATCTGCGTAGAAAATGAACATCATTGTAAGGATTCATCATTCTAAGGATTTTGACTGAGTTAATCATAACGTTCCATTTGATATGATTGTTCAACTCTTCAGACATCAACAACAAGTACAAGTTACAACATAACTTTTAAGCCAACATGGAATCTATTCCAACTAAATGTTTATATTTGAAAGATACTCTACTCGATCATTTAATGTTTATTATGATTATTCCGCAAAACATTCAACTTCCAAATAGTCAATATCTTAACTATGACATTTGCTTGATAACACATAGTACTCTGCATCATTTTTAAAGTATTAAACATATTGCAAAAATAGATGTCTGAAGCAGGTTTGAATTACTGGGCACTGTTAAAACCAAACCTTTATTGAAACCAAAACACTTTGTAGTTAATTCATTAAACATGTTGAATATATCATGATATTTTGTGATGTTGAGCATTATCTTTCTTGGTCGTAGTCAACTTAATATATACTATTTATGTAGCTCTAGGACATCTTTTTACCGCTTAACAAACATTTAAGAGTATAATTAAATATTAGGACGTGTGCATCCTGGGATAAATAACATTTGTGGCCCCACTGACTAAGAAAGAAAAAATATGGAGTATGGACTTGACTAATTAATTGTCCTTCATCCTCACCCCCGAATGGTCGATCCTCCAATGGAAAATGTATACAGATGGCACAGAATATGTTAAAGTCACATGTTTGTTGCTTGCATTCTTTTCAGATTGCTATGTAAATGATGGACCATCATTCATTCAGGGGGTGTGAAGGAAAGTAAAATTTGAGGAATCTATGGGTATAAATTGTTTAATATATATATATATATATATATATATATATATATATATATATATATATATATATATATATATATATATATATATATATATATATATATATATATATATATATATATATATATATATATATATTTGTGAGACCATTTGATCAGAGAATGCCCAAGGAAAATATTAAATTGAGACTCACATCTGCAGAAAAAATGTTTGAAAGGGTCAAATATTGGGGAAAGAAATGGAGTTTCAAGTTTGAAGTCAATTTTAGAGGGAAAGAGAAAAAAGAATAAAGATGAGCACACAAATAGGTAGAATCTACCCAAAGCATGCTAGAAGGAGCCAGTTCTGAAGCATCTGCAACAAATACAATTTACAACATAATTATAACTTTTATGGCAATATACTATCTGAGAGCAATAATTAATATATGTTATATTGCTTTCAGATACAATCTAAGATGTGCTTAACAACACATATTCAACAGGCATATTATTATTTTGGTGGTTTAAGGCAGGTTTTAAACGAAGAAATTTTCAGATATCTATAAAATGTTTGAATTGGGCAGTTTTAAAGCCAATCCTTTATGGCAGGGGAAATATTTTGGAGATAATTCATTAACAATCATAACTATTTATTGATAATTTAAAGCTCTAGACCCCTGAACAGCGTGCGAGCTATAGCATCGGGCTACGTCCCTGTCTGCACCGGTCCATCTGTCAACAAAGATTTCTACATTTTACTATCTTATAAGCTGTTTTACAAGCTTCAAATATTTAAAATATGTGCTTCCCACGAAGGTTTAAATATGATGACCTCGATCATGACCTTGATTGTTTGACTGTTTTTCAAGGTCACAGGCTTTGTTTCCAAACACTTCAATATTTTGCTATATCTTATCTACCATCTAGGATACTGGGGCTGAATATTTAAACCAGAATATGCAGCATTTATTTAGTGTACACAACGCGATCCTAAAATATTCTGTAACAAATTTATTCTGTAAGCTATTTATTTAAGTCCCACCACTGACTTTTTCTACTGTTCTGAGCAATGGTGTGATAATTAAGCTGTTTGCTGTTTCACCCCTTATCTACAAAACTGACAACACACTTTTGTGCGGGTCTTATCATTTGTTCCGATATCTAAAATTTGTTCCAATGTCCCGAAAGGTGCTAAGGTGGCGGGTTTTTTTACACAATCGGCTGTTAACCTTGGGTGCCTGGAGACTGCCAAATGTCTTGAAAAATGTGTTGTGTTCATGTAATATGTGGTTGGCGCTTGGGTGGCCCTGCAGTGCAAATGTGACAAAACTCCCCAGCACCCAGCACCCAGGACTTTATAGACAGATGAAGTTTACTTCAATAAATGACTAAAAAAGGCATTGTATCCTTTTATGATAAATCATACATCCATTTACACACATAAGCATAAAAAGTGGGATGTGTGCACACTAGGAAAAAAACTGGTGTCCCAACCGATTGAGGAAAAAAGTGTGGATTTATACTCATCCAAAATAAAGGCATTGAATTGAATTGTCCATGTTCACTAATCTCGGGAGATATCGGTTTGAACTAGAGAAACATCAACCCCTTCCAATGCATCTCGAAATTTTGCACCTTTCTTTCTCAGCTGCTTGTAGAGTAGCTTTAGGATGGAACTCTGGAGAAGGGTAGACACAAGTGGTGCCATGAACAGCTGTCTGAAGGCTGGCCATCACCATGCCAAAGCAATGGTACAGAGGCACTGGTACACACAGCCGGGTATCCTGTCAGTAGCAACCACAACTCTCAGCATATTTGTCAGATTGAATGATTTAGGATTTTCTTTTTCAATAAACCTGTTTTCCATGTTTATTTTATCATTATCAATATGGCTTTCCAAATAAATAACCCATTTCGTCTCACCTGAAGATGAAATCTAAGTCTTCTTCCTAAAAGGTTGCAGTTGTTAACGATGTTATGATGCGACAAAGTGGCACCTTTCGGAGGTCCTGTTGTACCCTTTAAATAACAACCATAATATTTTGGGGGTGTACATGGTCAAGATTTTTATTAAACTTTTGAAAAGTAAAGACAAGCTTTACTTACCGATGTGAACTGGATATTGATAGGGTCATCAAACTGAAGTTTGGGTTGTAGATCTTTGATGTTGGATAAGTGAGTATTCGTGGCTGCCGACATGACATCAGAGAACTTCAATGCACCACTGAATTTGCCAAGAAGTGTTTATTAAGAGAGGGGCGGTAAGCATGTAGCATGTGGACTGGCAGATCAATACGCCATTTTGTTATTATCGGATTGTATTATCCATTTATTTATTACCATTATAATATATATGGGAATCAACAAATAAAGTTGATTTGGCATAAAATCACAAGGTTATCTATTCTTTATTCAAGATCAGTTGTAATAATTTAAATAATTGACATAGTCGCTTAGAGAATTCGCCCAGTTTATTATTTGCTTATGGAAGAAAGTGAGAGATTAAAAACCCATTCATCGATTTTGCATGTTAATTTCGTATATTCTTCCCACTTCATATAAATCTAATTTCAAAATATCTGAATTGACAATATTTATGCAGTAAAATCATCACACGGATTAAAACATTTTAATGGTCTTGCTAAACTGTTACTTCAATTATCCCACACATCAATTTTATGATAAATTATATAAATTATTTATTATATTGTCTTTATTTAAGATGACCAAAATCAAATTACCTGTAATTAGTTTCTCCTTTCATTATTATAGCTTTAAGGTCAGGTAACCTTAAATATAAAAAAACATATTTTTTTTAGATCAATAGTGTTATCCACATATAAACAAACCACTGTCACCTAAGGGCAAGTTGTCCACCATTTGTGGACAAAACACTGGAGTGTTCTCATTGGCTGAGACTATCTTATGCCATTTGTACAGTTTACAGTTTCTTTCCACTCTGTTATATGTTTTAAACCTATGGGAGATATTTTGCTGCATATAGGATTTTTACTGTCTAGTATTCATATTTTCTCCATTCTCATTATATAAAATTCATTTGAACGAATTGCTTTTTTTGGTAAAACACTTTTTTTATTTGGTGAAAAAAATGAACAAGATAGTGTAAATATTTCACATGGAAGCGTATTTGTTGCATCTTCAAAATTATTTATTTGAATCCAATATTGAGAGATTAAATGTTTTGTAAAGGATGCTGTTATGTTCATGTTTATTTCTGTAATTCAAACACAAATTTAAACTTGCAGTACATTTGGTATTACGACAATAATTAAACCAACCTTTTAGATGTCAGATCACCTGGATGGCATGTAGTAAGTTCTGGACATATTTCATGTAATATCCGGTAAAAACTTTGTGTTTTGAATTTTTCAGCACAAATGATAGCTTTTATCCCAACCTAAAAACCAATGTTTTAAACATGATATACCAAGTGTTTTGTCAAAACTAAAAAATGATTGTAGAAACTGAATTTTGTTTATCCACCGAGCAGTTTTGTCTAAAGACAACCAGATTCCAATTTCCAAAGAATAACGTCATGAACTGAAGACAAAGCGTCAAAATGAGCACATTAATTTATAAATCGTGTATTAACATAAGAACTGGAATTAATACTAGCCTTTCGTAATGTATATTCTAATTCTCGAACTTGATATGCTGGATTTATATTGACCTAAACAGTTGGAAAATAAAAGAAAAAACAGACAATACATAATATTATTCTATGATCACTGTGTATTCTGTGCTGTGATTGGTCAATTCCTGGTCACATGAGCTCCTCTAAATTGTTTTATTGACCAGATGCATTATATTGCACGTCAATATACTTTCCACTGCACTGATGGGGAATTCCATGGCGGGAAATGTTGGGGAAGCCCTATAATGACATCACCAGCTTGCTCTGAGTGACCTACAGACTGGGAAGCAGACGACAGCAATCACAACAATGTCCAGTAATTAACACAATGGCAGTAATTAACACAGTGATCATAGAATAAAACAAATATGGACCTGGGTGGAGTGCAATATGACTTTTTATGGACCTTCTGAAAGTTATATTGCTCGAGGCGCAGCTCTGCTTATATTGATGAGCTCTACCTTCTGTGTATGATATCTCACAAACTTGAGTGATAACAATACTCAGTGTCTAGGTGATAATATAATATGAATTGATAATTTCTTAAGTCAGTATGGTTTGGAACATTTTGTCATCTGACAATAGATAATCTGACAATATAATTTAATTTGCGGCCAAACATAAACGCAAGTTAACACCAATGCATAGTGCTGCATCATTATTCATTGTTACCATGATCATGCCAGCTCTTGCTGTAGCATACTGAGTGAGAACCCATTCCACATAATTCGGGGACCAAATGCCCACTCTGTCTCCCCTTTTCACCCCAAGTGCAGTAAGTCCAGCAGCCAACTGATCACTCTGAAATGAGATAAATGTATGTGTTGTTCCATCAATTCCATCAATTTTTTTTCAGTTTTATTTCAACTACTGTTTCACCATTTTTCAACCAGGGTATAATGATGTAAAACCTTGCCTGTTAAATAATAAAGAAATATATAAATACAAATCAAGAACAAAACATGATTCCAAGAATATAAATTATTTACCCACCTGTTGGAGAAGTTGCTGAAAGGTTAACCTGGTGTTGCATTCACTAAATATCACTGCCTCTTTATCAGGGTATTTGGACACTGTGTCTTCTAGAACATTCCCTATTGTCATCCCTATCAATGGAACATCTGATTCTCCTTGAAGGTAACTCCATTTTAATTTATCTCTGTATGTTAGCCTTATAAAGAATGAAAACAAAAAGTCAGAGACTGCAGACCCCTTGGGTTACAGCAACATACAGCAGAGATCTAGGGTCGTTATACATGCGAGAATCCCATCGAAATGCATAATGTTAACAAGTCTGAAGATCCTCGCCAATTTTGCAATGTTCTAAATAAAACCACAAAGTCCCATTGCAAATTCTATCTATAAATGAACATCACGGATATTAATCAAAGTTACATAGCTGCCAAACTTGGAATGGTCTTCTTGCGTTCGGTCTTGTCATGTTCTCTTTGAAAGTCAACACATTCAATGAGGTCACAGACAGGCACACTAAGCACGCCATTTCGGGAAATTGATCCATCCATGACTGAGGTTTGGTGATTCTTTCTTTATTTGTTGTCAATTTATTGTGTTCACAAGATTCCCAAGGATCAGACCACAAGACCTCAAAATGTTGGTCAAGATTACCAGAAAGTGTACGTTTTTGAGATGTGAATAAAATCCATGGATACAAGGTTTTCAGGGATCAGGGCTAATGACCTCAAAAGGAATGTCAAAGTGACTTTGAGCACATCATTTCAAGGTCTTCGCACGACTGATCCGCGATATAGGTTTCGAGAACTAAACATTATTGGTTCTGAAGTTCTCAGGATCATCAAAGGAACGCGTGAACTACACAGGCTCTAGCAAATACCCTATTTGGCAAAATTTGTTGAAGTGTAAATGAGCTTTATTGAATACCAAAGATCTCTTGGATTTATCTCTTAGAACTTTGTTTATAGACCGCTGCCAATAATATTGGTTATCTTTGATAATTATAAAATAATACTAAATCATAACATTTAGTTCCTCCTTGCCATGGTATCCAAAACTTGTCTTAGTAGATTTTTTTTAATTTTTCTCTTTTACTTTGCCCTCATCTGTTTTATTGAACTTTAAATCTTATATTTCTGATCCTCTTTGCCCATCCTAGAATTGGTTGTCATTTAAGGTGAACTATTTATAACCATTATGTGTTGATGATAAATTTAAGGAAAATATATTCAGCACATCTCATTTCACCCTGCACAAAGGTGTAGGGTGACATACTACCTCTGCAAGTTTCCCTTGTATGCATGGAACAGGATTCAACACATTAGCATACAATTAGCATACAGCTGGCTAAATTGCGTGGACATCTAAAACAATTTAAAAAACCAGTAAAAAATTTGTTTTGTTGGGAGTGCAGTTCGCCCTAAATCTCCGGTAGTCTTCAAGGTTCTTCATTGTCCTTCATAAATTGTCTGAGGCTCACAAAAGCCTGGCAAAAGTTTGAACTATTCAAAACATTCCCCATGTATTCCAGAAATTTTAAAAGTCGTATTGATTCACTGTATCTTATTGTAATCTGTAGTAGTTCTTCGATGTATTGGTTGGTAGCAGTTTGTTATAAATCGTTGTGGATTGCGGTATATCTGAGCATGTTGAGACGCTTCGTTATTAATTTTCCAATTCTTCCTTATTCTCTGATAAATATCGCCAATGCGCGACATGGGCATAAAGGCTGTAAGCATTGTGAGTTTCAGTTGAAATTGTTGATTTTAATTCTTACCTTGAATTTGAAAAGGTTCTCACATATCTGGAAAGTCCGATCCGGGGTGCTAGGTTTAGCCCCAGTTTTCCACAATACCATAACATCTCAAATACAGATAAAAAAGAGTAATGTCAGAAACAGATGTCTATAAACCGTGACAATGACTTCACATATAAACGTTGTTATAGAAATTGTGAAGTGGATAGCATAAATCTCTGTCGGATGAGTCAAAGACCAACACGCCAAGGAAAACATTCATGTGAAAACGCTTTTATTTAGGTGCGAGGCGGGGACAATATACTGTATAGGTGCGATGCCAAACGTTCTTTATTTGACGTTTCATGTGGACAAAAAGTGTGTGAATGTTGAGATTTGTAGACATGGTCTAAATAATTGCCAATGTCTCCCACCATTGTCTTGACTACCGTGATTGGTCCCTAAAGCTAAATCGTGCGTGCGGACATCATAGGATTATTAAGATAACCTGTCCTATGTGTTAGACTAACTCCGTTTTGTAATTCTCTTTTCTGTGTTCTTATTTTTGACGATTGTCATGATTTAAAATATTATTTCTATTATTAATTTGTACAAAAAAATAGCCTTTGACAGTGCCTAACCTTTGATTTGAATTAAGGGTTCTCCAATTTAGCTACGAGACAACATAAACTTACCACTTATCGGTCAGAGACACATATATAAAATGGATGTTAAGAAGTAAAATTTATTGTTCAGTCTTCCAGTGTGACCTATATCTTTGAAGTATTTTTAAATTTAGAGGAGTATATTTCCAAAATACTGTACTTGATGGGAATTGGTCCATTTACGGTGTAAAAATACATTCCCTATTGAATTAAAAGCATTCATGACATGAATCAATATTTAAACACTACAATATTTGAACTATTAGGTATGATAACAAGTATATTTCTTTCAAAATAATATTTTGTCCTAATTTTCCTTGATGACAGTTTTGATGAGAAATGAAGAAGACAAGCAAATAAGTTCTGCAGATTACACAACAAGAATAGGCTTGTTTTTAGCTGTGTTTAATTCATTTCATTGGGAAGAAAATTCACTGTGATCCTAGTGAAACAGATTTTCTCATTTTGATTTGTATATAATTTGGAAATAAAAAGTTTGGCAATCAGATATGTGAAGGGAGGTGAAAAAAATCATATTTTTGAAATGATTAAGTGTGTACTTTACCTCTAATCTGTTTCACTAGGATCACAGTAAATATTGTTAAGATCACTTTTACAAAGTTGTTTGGAAATCCACTTTATTATGGTTCCACAATCTGCAGAACTTTTTTCCTTTAACATTTTGACATGACAAAATATTTTTTGGAGCAGTGACATATTACTCTGCCACTGTTTATGAGTTAAAAAGATATGAAACTTTCAATATAATCAAAGAATTCCCATTGTGATTTTCAAATAATAAATCAATAATTTTATTACAAAAATGAATAACATAAAATGTCATTTCATGACTTGAAAGATTTAATGAAAAAGGAACTCTTTTTGACAGTTGAGCATTCTTCCCATACTTTTTTGAAAACATTCCATTTTGGTGTAAAAAGAAAGTAGTTCCCTCATAACTTTAAGGGGCTGATGGGTTTTACGTTTCCATAGAACTGTTGTTAATAAGATCTCACTATTGCACTGTTAAAGCTTGCAGTGTACATGCCAAACCGTTCTAAAGGCTGAGGTGGCTCTCTATGGCTGAAATAACTGATTTTATAAATTTAGCACATTTTTTTGTTTCAGTCCCAACTCAGGGAATAAACCCGTCCAAGGTAAAAGGGGCAAGTTAAACCAGGTATTAAAAGGTAAAAATTATAAAGGATGGGAGTAACTTGGGGAAAAGGGACACATGTAAACCAAGGATTGCATTGTAGGGGAGGGAATTAAACAAAGAGGGAAAGGACTGATATGTACAGGGAGCTAGAGCCTCCACATTACAGCAGGACAGAATGAAATAACTCACACCCAGTTGTAAATATTGTAAATAAGTTCACTGTTAACCATATCTGATATTAAGAATTGAACATTTACTTTGTTCAATATTAATGTTTAACTGGTAATGGATCTACCCAAATATGGGCCCAGGTCAAGGACCAACATGATATCAATCTAATATTACATATATTCCAAGGGTGGGACACTCTGAACCAATCTGTGCAGTAAATCTGAACCAATCTGGTTAAATCACGTCATTCTGGTCGCTCACAACTGATCTGGGCACTAAATGACATCATTCTGGGCGCTCGCAACAATCTGTCCACTAAATCACAGCCAATCTGAGTGGTATTTGACCGTTATTGTATGGTGGACAATGGCGAGAATGAAAAAGTTGCGTTCTTTAATTTTTATATATCGACTATCATACCCATTTTTAAAAGAAAATAACATGCTCATCAGTTACATATATAACCACATGATAATCTAAAACTGATTGGTAATGAGAATTTTGCGTATTTTTAACACAGGAATGTGCCCCAGTTTAAGATTGCATAACAAGGGGTAATTCCTGACTTGGGTGCACAGATATTACTGTAAAAACGTTATAGATATATCATAATATTTACACTATCATGAACAAGACACTGTTATACACTCAACTGTAACGAAATTTGTTAAATTTTGTGGTGATTATTATATGATTTTGATGCTTTTTATGAGATATAAAAAAGTCTTTACATAACAGAACCGCCCAGATTGGTTCAGAATTGGTTCAGAACAATGGTATGACGTCATACCGCCCAGATATGTTTCGAGTACCGACCAGATTAGTTCAGACATTACGTGTTTTTCCCTTAAGCCAACATACCTGACAAAAAGAGGAAAGTCTCAGGTAAGGGTACCGTAGTTAGAGATTAAAAATATGAGCTGGCGTCCTGCTGGGAACACATGCTTACTGAGATTAGTACTCAGATTAGTGGGGTGTGTAGTCACTTTCACATGTCAAAAATAGTGGGCAAATCACTGTACACACATCTGAGCATTATTACTACACATGTTTCTTATTCAAATTGTGGTTTTATTTGACAATTAAAATAATGATTGCAATATTTGAATTTATTTCAAATATAGAAATTCTAATTCTATATTGTTAGTAGTGTTTAAACAACTGTGAAACTAGAGAACTATTTAAGAGGTATCGACACCATTTCCAAGAGGTGATCTTTGCACATATGAGTACATGCATTGTTGGCTGATCTCACTGGACAACAGAGAAATGCACATACAGGTGACATGTGACCTGTTGATTTCCATCCTGTCAGTGACTGATATGGTCAAATATTGACAACTACACATTTTGAAGATCTTGAAAATTGTTTTGGAATATATAATATACCAATCTGATTGAATGTTTTTAAGAATGAGCATTGTTTGCAGGTATGTTTTAAGTGTTGATGAATTGTAACAACACCTTAGATAGGTACAGTCCATGTTTATTTTTAAATGTGGATCCAGGCGAAATGTTGAGTGAGCAATCCTGCCATGAGAAAAGGTCAAAGCATATCATCAGGCCTGTGAGACACATAATAATGCTGAAACATTGGGAACTATTGCATCGCATTGGATTCATTCAGAGATGCTCAAGGTTGGCCTCTTGATCAACTTACTCGAAGTTTAAAGTCTATGATAAATTCTTGAAATTGGATCCATGTTATAATTCATTTTTTTCTAAACTGAAATAAAATTGGAATATGATGATTTCATATTCGTTTTCTGCATATAACTACTATTTTTTATATTTTCTATGTTGGCAAAAAACATATTCAATTCTATATGTTCTGACATACATATTGCTGAAATATTGTCTATGTTTGCAAAATAAAATAATAAAAATTATATTCTTCTGATATGCAAATTGCTCAATAAGAACTCCAATATAAAGATTTCATTTTTTTGGGGGTATCAAATCATTTCTATTATTTTATATTCTTCTGCATTTGCAAAAGACAAATCAATTTATGTTTCCTGAAGTACATATCACTCAAACAGATATTAAGATTTCACCTTCAGCATGAAAATAATACTTTTCCCAACCAGGATTCGAACCCTGGACCTTTAGCACAGAAGACAGACATCTTAACCACTGAGCCATGTATCACCCTTCGTTCTGACTTTCATTCTGCTCTAAAAAGACCCCAACATGAAGATTTCACCTTTGAAGATTTCACCTTTGTTTATTGTATCGTCATTATTTTTTATAATTTCTATCAAAATAAAAAATGTTTCAATTCTATATGTTCTGATGTGCATGTTGCGAAAATAAAACTTCAAAATGAAGATTTCAGTTTCAGCATGAATAAAAAAAAATATATTGTTCCCGGTGGGAATCGAACCCCAGACCTTTAGCATGTGAGACAGATGTCTTACCCACTGAGCCATGTTGATTAGTATGATTTGATCTTCTCACTGGTAAATCACACAAATAGTCAACATCTTTATCACTTGACCAAGTTTTTTTTATAAAGGGATATTCCTTTATTTCACACAACAGCCTAAATGAAATTTATAGAGTAAAATATTCCAAAAATATATTTGTCTAAGATGATATCAATAGTAATGCAAATCGATAAAAAGAAACAGATATCTTTAACTCATCTCTCATTTAAATCTAACCATTTTCTAGTTGATTCTCTGCAGGTAGGTATATAAGGTTAGCATGTAATAATTTACATTGAATATGAGGTGTGTTATATAATGTCCATACACATTTTATATATTTAACTCGAACACATAAAACAGAGAATTGAAATTAGCCAAAGAAAATCAGTTACTGGAGTGGTGCACATTTTTCTGGAGAAGTCATATGGAAAGTAGTTCGGTAGGATGTTAATTTCATAGGGAGTTAATGTGTTAATATGTACTCAATGAGTTCACTCATAACAGAAATCAAGATGGCCGAATGTTGGTTGAGAAAGTGCTTGATTTCTCTTAAGGGGAGTACACGTCATGGCTCTCCCACCCCTGTATTCAGGCAAGGCACATATTTACACTGCCTGAGGTAATGGTGACATCAAGATGACACATAATAGCTGTTTTCAATGAGTTAATCCATATGTGTTTACATTTAAAACATTTCTTGTCACCTGCTGTTTTTTTTTCTTTTGCAAATTTAGCACATACATTTTGACATACTTTGAGAGTTTATTATCATGTTTTTATGTACCATTATGTTTAGAGCAACTTATTGGGGTTTTTTTTCTGAAAATATACATATATCTTATATGTATGAAACTTTAAATGATTTTAAGTCAGTCAATTTTCATCTTTTGTACACCTAGCACATTCAAGCTATTTCAAAGCAAATTTAGGTTGTTGATAAATCTCAAAATTGACAGACTTTATTTCTATTTTGTTTTCAGCATTAATTTTTTTCTGTGCATTATAATACGTACTTTCATAAATTAACCAACAATATGTTATTACAGATATTGTTTCAAAATAGCTCAACATATCAAAATTGTCTTTAATTTCCCTTCCCTCCAAAATTGAAAATTGTTCTAATGTTGTTAATTTTGAATGGATTTTGATGAATAAAGACTCTATGAGCTCGTTTTCGAAAGATGCAGATGATTGAATGTTGATATTTATTATGAAATCCACGTAAATAGGAGTTTCATTTTCAAATGGCACTATAAGGTCACCGGCAATACTTTATAAAAATAGCCTACAAATGTCCACATTCATTCATGTATCATTTGTAGATGTGTCCCACACAGTGAAAACGTTATATACCTATGTCTATCATTTCTACTGATGATAAGCATAAATCATACTAAAGCTCTTCAAAATATCAGACATTAAGCACAATCTCCGGAATTTAGCATGGAATGAGAATGAATGAATGAATGAATGGTTGCTTAGAGGCACATCAACCACTAAGGTTATTAAGTGCCTAAAAATGGTAAAAATGAATGAATGAATGGTTTCACATTGACACAATAAAGTGCCAAAACAGTAAAAATAGAAACGTAATATTGACTAGAAACAAAATATAAATGTTAATACAATATGTAGATAACACAAGAATTTATCAACTGTGAGCATTTATATAATATCAATCAAATATAATAAATATGTATAATTTGTTTAAAAGACTTTATCAGTATGATGTTTTGCAGTTCTTGATAAATAAGTCAATGACATAAATAAACAAAAGCTCTGCCCTTAAAACTGATTATAAAGTCCTATGTGAGTTAAAAACGATACAATCACAGAAGTATCTACAGTATCAAATAACGTATGTAAATCTTGTACATGGAATGAGAAATTTAGCATGTTTCCCTTATGAAAACAGTGAACAAAGTGACAGTGAAAACATCACATAACTGACAGAAACATGTGAACACGGCATGGTGCTCTGCATGAGGCACTGAATTGCACACTGCATTGTGCACTGCACAAATGTAAATACAGCTTTAGTCTGTTCCAGAGTTGACCTCAGAAATCATGCTAAATTGCAATATTCTTGTAAATACATTAGCATAAAGTCAGACTTAAGCTCTTCCAAATATTAAACTCAGTTTCAGTCTTTATGAATGCGTGTGTTCAGAGCTCATCAACTATAAGCGCCTATCTTTGGATTGTACAAACAACCCTACAGAAAAATTAGGGTCATTTTCATCATGGCTACTGAGGCAGAGATAGTATGTGACCCTACCTCTCCACACAGAGTTAGGTTTGTATTGAAATTTGGATTCATACAAAATGTTGAGTGAACAATCTCCTCATATAAGGCCTTGCTATGTAAGCATCCTGTACAACCGAGTTGAAGGGTCAACTTTCTATTGAATGACCAAATTTACAGCTTAATATAGTGTAACCCAACAAATGCTAATCCTATGAGCATGATTTCAACCCCTGACAATAGCACATAGTGTGCATTTGTCGATTGCAAAATCTACAACATTTTTATGGTTATGTGTTTTTGTTTAGGCTATGAATACAGGTATTTCTAACTGTGTTATATTATTGTAGAAATGTATTTTAGTCATGATTTATTCATCTATCCCCATACAATGCCCATTTGAATGCCTTTACGTTATATAATTGACAACATATTGCAAGACAGAGGATTCAATGGAACATTCCATTTATTTATTTGTGAAGGTGTTGTATCAAACTCTTGTATGAATTGGATATAGCACCTGAATATAAACTCAAAAGCACTCACTCAAAGAGTTTGTTTACTTACAGAGCCAGGTATAAATCCTGCATCTGTTTTAAAGAGTATTTAATACAGGTCCAACTGTCCTCGAGTTCTCTTTGTTCAATGGTCACACATGAGGTGCCTGTCAATCCATTAGTGATGGACAGATCAACGCCTGACGTTTTGATTGACGACGTTGATTTCATCCCTCTCTCTCAGGACAGTAGAATTGAGACCAGTACTAAATTTTGTACTATATTTGCTTTATTAGACACAGTTGAACAACGTGGCATTATCACTTTTGACTCTTTACACGAATTGTATCCAGACAAACCATTTCCAGGCCACGGGCCGTGGCGCAGTTGGGTAGAGCGCCAGCTTATTAGCACAAGTTCCTCTGTGGTGATCCAAAGGTCGTGGGTTCAAACCCCGGCCGTGCCAAGATTGAACTCATGATACAATTTCCCATATGAGCTGAGGCCCGTTTCTCAAATAAAAATAAAAATTGGTAATCAACCGTGCAATGTTTGTTTTCAAGTAGTACAAGACCTTCTATATCCTATGATTTTAGGCAGAGATTTCTTTTTTGACTATGGTATAGTTTTAGACTACGAACATCGTGGTATAGCCTTGAAATTGAAACCCAAGTTATGCTTATCAGAGACCATCAAAATTCCCACAAAATCTGAATATATCACGCAGGCTCGGGTTAGACCAGGAAATATATCAGGTGTGTTAGGACTGTGCACCATGAAAAATGAATTGCCTTCGTATCTGGAATTTGCTATGGCAAGGGTTTTCGCGTCAGTACAAAATCAACGCGTACCTGTCAGATTGATTAAATATGAGTGACAAAGCAGTTACACTGCAAAAAGGTGTTTTAGTCGGATATTTTGACCCGATACCTCTTGGATCTGAACCGCAAGAGCTTCCCTCACTCAATCTTGCGTGGGGAACTGACAGCTCCGCAGACCATGAAAACATAGAGGCAGTTTTTGCCCCGCTTTCTGCCCCGCTTGTTGATTCTAGCTCTCATTATAAAATTGACCTCACCGATTCAGATTTAACCCTTGAACAAAAAGATTCACTAAAACGTCTCATTTCATCATTTAGTGACATATTCACAACTAAAGATGGTGAATTTAGTGACACTAGCGTTGTACAGCATACTATTTATTTGAAAGGTTCGGTAAGCCCTATCAAGCTTAGACCTTACCGAGCTGGATACAAACAACGAGGTATTATTGACAAAGATGTCCAGAGACTTCTTGATAGGGACATAATTCGCCCTTCGAATAGCCCTTGGGCTTTTCCAGCTGTTCTTGTTGAGAAACCGGCATCAGACGGTACGGTTTCCTATCGTATGTGCATAGATTTTAGGAAGTTGAACGAAGTCACAGTCCCTGATTCATTTCCATTGCCACACATACAAGATACGCTAGATAGTTTAGGTGCTCGTAAATTAAGTCATATCAGTACAGGCCACAGGCCGTGGCGCAGTTGGGTAGAGCACCAGCTTATAAGCACCAGTTCTGTGACCGGGTGGGTTGTCATGTCAAGGACCTGCGACATGACAATTCAGTGAGGCAGCACTATATCTGCTACAAGCAGGTCTCATCACGAAATGACTGAAATAATGTTGAAAGTGATGTAAAACCCCAAACAAGCAAACAAGCAAAGCATATCAGTACAATTGACCTCATGGGCTTTCATCAAGCAAGTGTTCATCCTGATTCCCGACCGCTTACTGCATTCATAACTCACCGTGGGCTTTATGAATATAAACGTCTAACATTTGGCGTTATTAACGGTCCTCCTACTTTCCAAAGATTGATGGAAACCGTGTTACAAGGTCTTACTGACCTTTGCCTCATATATCTGGACGATGTCCTTATCCATAGTCCATCTTTCGAATGTCACCTAACAGATTTCACTCAGGTCTTTACATGTTTTCGAAAGGCTAAGTTGAAGCTTAGGACTGACAAGTGTTTCTTTGCTAGGAAACAGGTCAAATATCTTGGACACATTATCTCCAAGAATGGTATAGAAGTTGACCCTGGAAAAACAAAGGCAGTTGACGATTATCCTGTCCCCACTTCTTGTAAAGACGTTAGAGCATTTCTAGGTTTGTCAGGATATTACCGTCAATTTGTTGAAGGCTATGCAAAAATAGCGCAACCCCTAAATATACTCACTAGCAAGACATGTACCTTCGTGTGGGATGATGCGAAGCTGACAGCTTTCGATGCCCTCAAAGCTAAGTTGGTTTCCGCACCAATTTTGCCTTTCCCTCGCATTGAGGATAACAATCCTTTCATTATCACCATGGATGCTAGTCTTTTCGCTATTGGCAATGTCTTGAGTCAAATGCAAGATGGAATTGAACGGGTTATAGTGTAGGATATAGATTACACACCCAGAGACTCTTGAGAATATATAGACATTCATGGACAATCACGGTCTCTGGAAGCGCGTCATGTACAGAGATTGTGTGTTGCGTGCAGATTGATGGTTGATGCATTGCCATAACCACCACACTGAGAGATCACGTGCAGGCAGACGAGCCCATTCAGTGTCGCGTAAGGAAGCCACGCAGGCAAGCTCCACACACAACGCAGAGTGATCCTTTATAAGGGCCCACAACCATTGGATCCTTAGACGGAGACGATAGGAGAAGACGCTGAGCTGTCGCGACCATTTGCTTGCCACGGAAGATCCACGACTCTCAGTATCGTCACTGCATAGACTTGGGTGTTTTGTGTATTGTTAGGACTCTATAAGTATTATGCATTTGGGTGGTTCATATGCCTCGCTCATTACCATGCCGGCCTAGCCAGACAAGGAAGATTCACAGCACCAAAATAAAAGGCAACTATTGTGCAGTGTATATCCTGTGTCTGCAGTCCTTATTACCTGACACCTTCACATGGGTAGATAGGGTAGCTAGGATCCGTGCCCCGACTCACAGCCAGCGAGTTAGATACAGTACAGCATCGTACAGTACAGTACGGTAGAGTGGAGTAGAGTATCTGTGATTGAGTAGAGTATCGATCCCCCGTCCACGTCCCCCAAAGGCGGATACTCTCCATTCGTGGGTAACAATTGGTGGAGAAATCCGAACCGATCCATGGCTTTGAGCGTTGCTGATACTGCATGGAGTTCCTGATCACCACCCTGTTACTCGATTATAAGTCTATGTTGCTCAGATCTTCGGATAGTGACCAGGAGTCTTTCGCCTTTTCTGAGGTGACTCTGATCAGCCGGGCTCTGATCGTGCAAATTCTCCAGTAGCAGAGATGGCTGAGAACGAAAATGTACATGAGGTGCTCCAGCAAATAATGGGCCACCTGCGCAAAATTGACTTGGGAGGCACTCAAATTGACATTGTAGATATGTTGCATGCGCAATCTAGAGATAATAAAATCCACCACCAGAGGCAAGGCTCTAAATCACTCCTCCCACCCCCATTTTATGGCAGATCTACGGAGGATCCCCTCCGTTTCATGAACAAATTTCTCACTTACACACATCAATGCCTCAAGGCTAAGTTAGTCTCGGCCCCGATTTTGGCCTTTCCCCGGATTGAGCCCGATAACCCTTTCATCATCACGACAGATGCCAGCCTTTTTGCGATTGGGAATGTTTTAAGTCAGATGCAAGATGGCGTTGAACGGGTCATAGCATATGGAGGTCGCGCCCTAAATCCGGCTGAACAAAATTATACATGTACTGAACGGGAATGCCTTAGTATCATAGCTGCTTGCAAGTTACATGAGCCCTATCTCAAATATGAGAAATTCACCATAGTGACTGACCATTCTGCTTTGCAATGGTTCTTTCGTTCAGAACCAAAGGGACGTTTAGGTAGATGGATGTTGACCCTACAGCAGTTTCGTTACGAAATTGTTCACAAACAAGGGAAATCAATCCCGCATGCTGACAGCCTTAGCCGTCGCACGTACCCGTTAGAATCTGATCCCACCCCTGAGTTAGAGCTTAAGTTAGCTGCTGTCTCTGACCTGCCTGACGATCTCGAGACACACCCTGTCACGCCTGCCGTGGATGACCAGTGTTTGACAGATCTCAATCAGTCGACTGGCACCACGTACACCTTTGATGATGTGAAACAGTCAGTAGATCCCTCCCTCCAACCTCTCATCAAATATTTCAAGAATGCACATCTCCACTCCACTCAGCGTGAAGCGCGCAAACTTCTCGTACAGGTTGATGATTATAATCTGAGATAGGATGTTTTGTTCCATTTGTATGTTACACCAGGTAAAGGCCACGGGCTGTGGCGCATTTAGTTAGAGCGCCAGCTTATTAGCACCAGTTCCTCTGTGGTGATCCAAAGGTCATGGGTTCGATCCCCGGCCGTGCCGGGATTGAACTCATGATACAATTTCCCATGTGAGCTGAGGCCCGTGCCAAAAGGGTTAACCCGTTGTCCTTGTAAATCTGTGACCGGGTGGGTTGTCATGTCAAGGACCTGACAATTAAGTGAGGCAGCACTATATCCGCTACAAGTAAGTCTCATCACGAAATGACTGAAATAATGTTGAAAGTGATGTAAAAACCCCAAACAAACAAACAAAATACACCAGGTAAAGGTCCGGCGAAAGACCGATGCAAAACACAGTTAGTTATACCACCCAATTTGCGCCATGATCTGCTCGAAGCCTTCCAGGATAGTTCTATGGGTGCTCATTTAGGGACTGACAAACTCTATTCTACAATACGGCAGAAATATTATTGGCCAGGAATGCATAGTGATATCATGAATTGGGTTCAATCTTGTCATGTTTGTAGCAAGACCAGCAAACTCCCGAAAATTAGGCAGGGTTCAATGCACCCCATCCCTGTTTCGCGCCCCTTCCAACGGGTTCACACTGATCTCATAGGCCCTTTACCTAAAACAGACCGAGGGAATAAATACATTCTAGTTTTTCAGGACGCTCTCACACGTTTTCCTGAAGCGTTCCCCCTCCCTGAACAATCGGCCGTCTCAGTGGCTGAACGCCTCTTAAAGGACATTTGGTGCCGTTGGGGAAATGTTGAATCTATTGTTAGTGACCGTGGTGGGTGTTATGCCAGTGTTATCGCAGAGGAACTGTGTAAATTGATGCAGGCTAGAAAGGTCATGACTACGCCTTACTGCCCCCGCAGTAATGGCATGGCCGAGCAAAGCGTTCAGTCTATCTCTAAAAATCTGACACCTCTTTGCCATGATAAGCCGACATTATGGGATCTATTCTTGCCTTCAGCTTTGTTCGCCATGAGAGCGTCAGTGCATCAGGTAACGATGTACAGCCCGTTGTTCTTGATGACTGGCCGTGACGCCAAACATACGTTTGAGACGTCCTTGCCTGACCCAACTCACCCCAGACCCTCTGTCCGCCATTATGTGAAAAACATGTTTGAGCGTGTAGTGTGGATCTATTCTCCTGCCACCAAGGTCCCAGGTCGTAAACTCAAGTCCCCTTATAGCGGTCCATATTACTTGATTGAGCAAACCTCCCCACTCAATTTCAAAGTGCTTACGTATGATACACACATGGAACCCAACTCTTCTATTCACATTAACAGGTTCCGCCCTTGTGTTATGCGCTTTGATCGCCCTGTTTCCCCGCTTCAATTTGAAGACAGTGCTCCCCCAGGTGATGATCTCCCGGGTACCGCAATTCCGCCTTCCGACCTATTGCCAGAAAATGACCTGGCAGGCCCTCGTGATAACGACGAGAACACCCAGGCCCACGACTCACAAAAGATGCCGAAGATGCAGATGACGAGTCTGACGCCCAATATGAGATTGAACGTATTCTGAAACAGCAGCAAGGTTCCCAAGTGATGGAATATTTGATTAAATGGAAGGATTATAGTGCAAAACACAACACGTGGGAGCCTTTCTCCTTTCTGGGCAAACGAACCCAGGCAGATGTGCTTGCCAACCCCCCTCCAAATGCTAGGGAACGAAAAAAGTAGTTGTTGTTATTGTAAATGTTGTAATTTTGTTCAATGTTCACTTATACCACATTTATTATTCATGATATCTCCCGCTATTTGAAGCGTTTTGCTCTGTTACTTCATTACGTATACATGTGTTCTTAATTCTATGGTGACCCACATTCTGTAGTTTTGCGAATAAGCCTGGTGCAATTATGTTCGCTGAGTATTGATTCATGAACCAAAACGCCATTCTGGTGAGCCTGTTTAAATTTATGATCATAGTTGACCTTTTAATATTGTTCTCCGCTGTGCCTGGAGTGGTTCCACTGAGTGATGTTTTGAGAGAGATTATTTGTAGCTACTATTGTTACTGATTGTGTATTACTGCCATCTGCTTTTCACATTTTATGTGAACCTTTGTCCCTTGTCATCGATATTCTATTTTCTGTGACCGGTAGACCTCCACTAATTGGGTCCCATAAAATTGGCCCCACTGCTTGTTTGTGTGTGTCACTCACCATTTACCACATGACTCATGACAGGTTGACTGCCGCTTTGTGACTTGTGTGCGCAGGTTGGTGGCTGTGTGTGCGTGTGCTACTGGGTGATATAGCGGTTCTCGCTGACATTCCAGATACTTTCTGCTTGCGCACCTTAGTGTTGCCTCCTACTACGTCCTGCGTACTTCGTTCCTTCGTTGTGGTCTTCGTACTTCGTATCTCAGGTTGACTTCTGTGTTACTGACTGGCCAGTTCTTTGGGTTGAATCCTTATACAGATTAATCATGAGTATTCTCGTTTCTTATATTGGTTCCTCTTTGATGAAGTAATACTTGTGTCTCTGATTATACGCTGACTTTTGACTCGACTTTGATGACTTTAGTTGATTGTATCCTTACGTAGGTAAATTTTTACGGTCCTCTTGCTAACAATATGTGGATTAGCCTAAATGACTCGAATATACAATATGTGGATTAGCCTAAATGACTCAAATATAATTCCGCGCTAAGGTACGTAAGACGCGATGATTATTGATATATGATTGTTACTCGCTTTGCTAGTTTTGTCGTTTACTTGAGATATAATTCCGCGCAAAGGTACGTAAGACGCGATGATGATTGTTACTCACTTTGATAGTCGTTTTATTGTGAAATATGTTCCGCGCTATGGTTGTTGTTATAGTATTCCGCGCCAAGGTACGTAAGTCGCGATGATTATTGATATATGATTGTTACTCGCTTTGCTAGTTTTGTCGTTTACTTGAGATATAATTCCGCGCAAAGGTACGTAAGACGCGATGATGATTGTTACTCACTTTGATAGTCGTTTTATTGTGAAATATGTTCCGCGCAAAGGTATGTAAGACGCGATGATGATTAATAAATATTCCGCTCCAGGGGATTTATGACGCGATGTTGATGATATATATTCCGCGCTAAGGTATGTAAGACGCGATGATCGTGTGCACTCCTCAGATGGATGGATTGCATTATGTACCGGTACATTTATGATATACTTAGGCTGACATGTATTGATGCAGAGTGACAGATACAACTGCTGTTTTGACTTCGTTTATTGGTGACACACATGACGACTGTTGGTCTGACCCGGCTAAAATTCAATTTTTAAGTCTTTCTAGTGCGCATCTTATGCTGTCGTTACGTTATCTGTTTACTCAAACGATTAAACTCATACGACAAAATTGATCAAGTGATGTTTATACATAGAGCCACATTAACAGAGCCTGTCTATCCTCTCATATTGGCTGCGCACTCCAGTGATTTGTTACTAGATTTCGTTCAGATTTAGAGACTCCTGACCTTTTACTGAGCTATACTTGACTGATGGTTAATTATCGAGGTTGTAAAAATGTTCTGTTATCCTAATCTAGTTTCACGACCAGTAATGTTGTGGTTCGTGCTTAGATAGCAGATAATTAGTTGTACAGTTTAATACCTCCTATTTAATATGACTACTGGTAGATCAGAAAAATTGAACTTGATGCCTCATCTTACTACTTGATTCACTCCTCTTAAAGGAGAGGGAGAGACGAGGCTAAAAAGCGGGTGCTCGGCAATTAGTGGTAGGCCAGCCCACTTCTGACCACAGGGTTGCTAATTGGCTCCCTCAGTGATAAAAATTGGGGTCAGGTGATACTGACCGTTGGGCAAGTGTTAGGGTGGCCAGCCAATTGGCAGTGGGTAACATCCTGTAGCCTAGCAACCTCACAAAATCTAAACAACAACACATGTGAGTGCATGCTGACAGCATGCTTATTGTTTTGATACAGTCATCTAAATTACGCTGCTTTCAGTAAACCTGTAATGATAATATAACCAACTAAACCTCATCTTATTTTTTATAATCAAATACTTAAAAAAGCAACCACACATTAGAACATACCTGGAACAGATGAAATAATCAAGTGAGGATTTTATCAGTGATTTGATAATATTTTTCATAAATATATACAGCCTTGCAGGATCACAGCAAGTGGTTAATTTTAAATAAACATGTCAGTTTTATGATCTGACTAATAATATAGAATTTCATAACCCCCTACTGTTACTAAAGTGCTAAGGTCAAGTATAAGGAGCATGTTATTCAGTCCATTGCATCACTGACTGAATCTCCTTGTTGAAACATTATGGATACTCCAAAAACATTGTTATCATTGAATGTGACTGAGGAGCAAAAAGAAGTGTTGTATGACACATTTCTTTATCATAACTGGCCAGTGGAGGTGGTCGAAAATAACAACATTGAAGTTGAGAAATTATGTACAAGTTGTGGTGAACTGAGTGTGACTTCAGCAGAAGAGTCCATCTCAGGCCAGGCTAATGATGCAGGTCAAGCCGACACTGGGAACATAGGATTTAGTATTTCCCAGACTGATGATGCTGAAGAGTGTGCATTTTGTTTATGCAAGCCATGCATTACTGATGAGAGGAATAGACAGATGTGGTGGGGGGCATTTTGCCAAGATTATACCAATATTACACTATTCAGTAATTTAAAAAGGGTTGATTATTTGTGATACGTTATTTGTCATACATGGATTACACAAGTATAAAAACAATAAAATAGTACCTAAATGTCAAGTATGAATCTAACATAGTTTCTTGTTACTTTGATCACATGATTGTGTACATGAAACAGGATGCTGCAAATTAATGATAAGTGAGTGAAAGGGTAGATTAGATTGAGGGTGCTGCTGCATGCACTCATACCATGTGCTTGTTGTTTACAAACAAACCCAGACCGCATCTCACACACACACTGTCAACTGTCAATCAAATTCAAAATTTTTATAATGTCAGAATCCTTTTGCTGCTTAAATGGGTCTTAATATCAAACATTCAGATTTCAGATGGAAATATATTGTAGCTCTTGTACTCATGCTGAATTGTCCAAAGTTTCATGCATTTCTATAAGAAACTAACAAATATATCTCAATGTGTTCAATTTATTTTGCCTGAGCTCTTGGGTGTTAGGCTGACCAAGACATGTTTGATAGGCTCCACCCCCTCCCCTTTTATACTTTCCCCCTCTCCTTTAATCATTCACGTCTCTGGTGACTAATAATTAATCGTTCACCTTTCAGGTGAGACGACTATGTTCCTGTCATGACTCCTGAAGACTCTTCTCACACCCTTCCTGACAAATCTTCATTTGCATTTCTTTCGGACGAGGAAGTTAATGACATTTTAGACTCACTTCCCCGTGATAAGAGTTTGTGGGCTAATATTTTTGAGGCTGAGGAAGCATTATTCCCCATTCCTGAAGTTCCTGTACATACAGCATCACCCCCTGTCGTTACCGCTCCCCCTGTGCCACTCCCTCAGTTCGCCTCTGTGAACGGTAGGCCCCACCTACTCCCCAAAGGTCTGTATTACCGGCCAACCCCTCCACCCCCTCCTCCCCCTCCACCACCCGCCCCTCCCAGTGCAGTGTGTCCTGTTGCTTACATATCACGCAACCAACCTACCCTGACTTCAGTGGTTCAGGTCTGCCCAAAGTGCCGCGAGTGTATTAGGGTACAAGAATTCACTATCATCCCTTTCCGTACTACAACTCGGACGGGTAAAAGCCCTCACAATTGACATGTATGCAATGTGGTTTCTCCTTCTCTGCGCTCCCGCAGTGACTGCTGTTAGTGTTTTAGGCCGCCCAAATGTTGGTGCCCTACTCACGAAGCAAGGTTATGTGGCGAATAGTGCGGTGACTTGGCAAGTTACTTTTGCTGTCCCTCATCTTGAGCTACCGGCCTCCACACCCCCATTTAGCATGTGTGATGATGTAGTCCCCTTGGTTCTTTCCCGAAGGCGTAGGCGAGATGTATCTACCGCCCAGGGTTTTTGTAACACTTTCCGCTCACTCACAGCAGCATATCGGAATCTGAACGATTCCCTTACAGGACATATTCATCGCTACTGGCGATCAATTAAGAAACTCTGGCCGGTTACACAACCCCCACCCCGCAGAGGCGGAAGGCCCAAACGTTCATTTTTACCATTTGTAGGCTCCTTTCTTGGTTCTGCCTTTGGGTTAGTCACTGATAAACAACGAAATAAGCTAGTGAGAAGGGTTGGTATTGTGGAGAGCAACTCCAAACGCTTGCAATTGAATCTCAATGCCCTGCACGACCAGACTTCATCACTGGTTCGGGTTACGAATGAACGATTGGACATTGTTTCTGACGTTGTGGTTAACAACACCATGAATATTGCTAGACTTTTGCAGAATAGTGAAGAGATGTTCCGCAGATTGGAAATTGCTCAGGTTCAGACAGAGGCAGAACGACTTTTGTTGAAATCCTTGGCTGATTTTACGTATGCTAGTTTTTCTGAGATTGGTCACATTCAGGCGTTGACGTTGTTAGAATCAGAAGCACGTGCCACCCTGCTTGCTTTGGAAACGATTGCTGAAAACAAATTGTCGCCTATTTTGGTCCCTCCCGATGTCTTACATAAATCCATGAAACGGGTTGCCCGACTTTTGCGTGTGCAGTATCCAAATTTTAAGCTGATGTATGATCAACCCAGTGCTATCTACGCTATTCCCGGCGTGACAGCTCTCAGCAGTGACTCTCATTTGTATATTGATGTTAGTTTGCCACTTGTTGTGAAGGATAACGCTTTTACCATCTATGAGATATCATCTTTCCCTATACCAACAGGAGGCAAGAAACCAATCAGTTTAAACGCATTTCAGGCTTCTCAGACTTTATTGGCATATCTAGGGATGAAAGGTTTTACATTGAATTGTCTAGAGCTGACCTGGCCGAGTGTTTCGGGCCTGGTGTTCGCCATTGCTACAGGACTTTCCCAGAATTTCCTGTTGACATTCCGTCATGTGCCCTGTCTATATTTACGGGCGTGGTCTGTGACATCATGTCAAATTGTCAGGTAGACTTCCTGGAATTGAAGTCCCCACCTCGTGTTGTTAGGGACTTACAAAACTCTTCCTTCCTAGTCATCGGACACAGCGAACCTTGGCTAGTCACGTGCCAGTTAGACGTTACCCCCACCGAAGTGGAACCTTGTTCCTTTTGTACACTAACACTTGGATGTGGTTGTAGTATGGGGTCTAGTTCTGGTGTATACATTCCGCCAAGCCTCACTCATTGTGACAAAAAGGTGATGACACGTGTGGCTAAGTCATACATAGCAAACTTGTTATTTATTTCCCTGTTCCACAATGAATCTGTCACACGTGGCATGACAGCGGACACGCTGTTTCCCGAGCCCCCAAGTTTAGATGTCCCTGATATTGATCTGCTTACTTTAGGAGTTGATGATTTTGTTGCACGACAAGGTATGGTTATTGCTGATCTTAATCACACTGCATCCGCATGGGAAGATGCTCAGGTGCCATATGTTGACCCTTCTTGGACATTACCGGACAGTTTTACTGCAAAAGATGGTGTGAGTTGGCTTAGCCTTCTACATACTGCCGGCACCGGTCTATCCATAGGTTGTGCAATTTGTTTGTTTGTCCTACATGGAAAGTATGCCCACCTTCAGAAAACTGTTCTGTTATACCAACTCAGTCAGGTCCCCGCCACAGATGCCCTACCCACTTCTGCCAGCCTCCCACAATTGCATTTGTTTGACCTTGTTGGCCTCGCCACCTTATCACTCGTTGCCACTATGTTCATCTCCCAGAAAATTTACAACATATATCGCCGCAGGCACGACCTGTCCTCGGTCATGCGTGTGTTTGATCGAGAGACAAAGTGTCCCCGGTCGAGTGTATTCCTGGAACTCTTCTCTGGCACCTCCCGTGTCGTAATCCTTGTAACAGAAATTCTGACATTCCCTGGCTGTATCAAGGTCCTACCTGGCGAGGCAATGCCTCATGCTGAACTTTCAAACGGATGCCTCAACACTCATCTAATCATTGATTGGGATATGACCATGTTACAAGACACTCACCGTGAGCTGAAATTTCATATGCCTTCTGTTATCAGTGTTCCTCTCCACCTCAGATTTCTCACTAAAACAGTCCTGTCCTCCTCTCACGCACTAAATCTGCTAATTGGATGCGATGGCTACTACATCCTCCACGCCCTGCCCTCAGACTTGCCTCTACGACCACGTGGCAACATGCTCACCCCTCTTGGCCGAAAGGCTTTGTCCTCCCCCATAGACCCCCGTGGACACTACAGGAAAAAATTCAATGAATCACTTGGCCCCACATTCTCATCTCTTGACCAGCTACGAGAAGAACACTCTGACACCACAGCCATTCACCCTAAGGGTATTCTGACCACTGCTAAATCATCACCTTGTCTGACATTCCACGAACCCCCTGTCAAGAAAGTCAGGTGGGGAGATCATGCCCGAACTGAAAACATGCCCGGGTAAATCCCAATCAATCTGGACGGACAGCTGTGAATCATTTAAATATAGATGGCGCCTGCCTCTGAGGTGCCTTATTCACCCCCCAGTTTCCCTTTCAGACTTTGATACGCCCTAACTATCCAAGATTCGCTCCCTTTTTCTTCTTCTCGGAAGGACTCAAAATTTGGTAAGTATGGCTGACAACATCTTGCTGCCTATGTATGTAACACGCCCACACAGACTCTCCCCCTCCCCTTGATCTCACAAATTCTCCTCAAAGTCAGGTCTAACTCTGCCCTGACAGGTGTGTTAGCCTATTACATTCTATGCTATGATAACGCCACATGGTGGTCGTGCCCTAAACTCGGCAGAACAGAATAACACATGTACTGAAAGAGAATGTCTAAGCATAATAGCAGCTTGTAAAATGCACGAACCCTATTTGAAATTTGACAAATTCACTATAGTCACTGATCACTCAGCTTTACTGTGGTTATTTCGGTCCGAACCGAAAGGACGCCTAGGAAGGTGGATGCTGACCTTACAGCAGTTTCGTTACGAAATTGTTCACAAACGAGGTAATTCTATTCCTCATGCTGACAGCTTGAGCCGTCGCACGTATCCCCCTAAATCCGGTCCAACCCCGTTAGCTAGAACTCAAACTACCAGCTGTATCAGATATGGCTGATAACGACTATACGCCTCATAACCTCACGAACAATGACCGTTCTTCTCTAAGTGATTTTAATCAGATTGTTAAAGAAACGTATACATTTGATGCTATTAGCGCAAAACAAATGACAGATCCTGCTCTCCAACCCCTTATCACTTCAAAAAGTCTGTCCTACCCTCTACTTAACGTGGGACAAGGAAACTCCTTGCCCAAGTTGATGATTATTACTTGAAAGAAGGTGTTTTGTTCCATCTCTATATTATGCCAGGCAGAGGTCCTGCGAAAGATAGGTGTAAGACACAGTTAGTCATTCCTCCAACTTTGCGCCATACCTTGCTTGAAGCTTTTCATGACAGCTCAATGGGTGCTCATTTAGGTACTGATAAACTCTACTCAACCATACGACAGAAGTATTATTGGCCTGGAATGCACAGTGATATCATGAATAGGGTTCAATCTTGTCATGTTTGTAGCAAAACGAGTAAATTACCGAAAAACAGACAGGGTTCGCTTCAACCCATTCCTGTCTCTCGACCCTTTCAGCGGGTCCATACTGATCTTATAGGCCCTCTTCCGAAAACAGATCGTGGAAACAAGTACATCCTAGTTTTCCAGGATGCCCTCACTCGTTTTCCCGAAGCTTTTCCCTTACCTGACCAATCGGCTGTTTCTGTAGCCGAACGTCTTTTCGAAGATATTTGGTGTAGATGGGGAAATGTTTAATCAATTGTTAGTGATCGTGGTGGTTGTTATGCTAGCGTAATTGCTGAAGAACTTTGTAAGTTAATGGCAGCCAGGAAGGTCATGACTAGGCCGTACTGCCCTCACAGTAACGGCATGGCAGAAAGAAGTGTGCAGTCCATTTCTAAAAACTTGACACGCCTTTGTCATGATAAACCTAAATCTTGGGATTTATTCCTCCCCTCAGCGCTATTCGCTATGCGAGCTTCTGTACATCAAGCGACGATGTATAGCCCTCTATTCTTGATGACAGGTAGAGATGCTAAACATCCTTTCGAGACAGCACTGCCTGATCCTACCCACCCTAGCCCTTCAGTCCATCATTATGTGAAGGACATGTTTGAATGTGTCGAGACAGCATGTAAGTGGGCCAAGGAGAACAATGAGATCATGTAGTCTAAAATGAAATCTTATCACGACCTGAAAAACAAAGGTTGGCATTTTCAGGTTGGTGAAAAAGTGTGGATTTATTCTCCCGCTACTAAGGTTCCTGGAAGAACGCTTAAATCGCCATACAGTGGTCCATATTATTTGATCGAGCAAACTGCTCCGTTGAATTTCAAAGTCCGTACTTGTGACACCCACATTGAACCAAATTCCTCAATACATGTTAACAGATTTCGTCCTTGTATTACACGCTTTGATCGCCCTGTTTCCCTGCTTCAATTTGAAGAAGGTGTTCCACCGGGAAATGACCTCCCAAGTGATGCTATCCTGCCTTCAGACCTTATCCCAGAAACTGACCAAACAGATTCTCAAAATGCTATAGATGAGACACATGTTGTAGACCCGCACAATTCAGACACAGACAATGATGACAACGAATCTGGCTCGCATTATGAAATTGAACGAATTCTAAAGCGATGAAAAAGATCTCAGGAAATGGAGTATTTGATTAAATGGAAAAATTATAGTGCGAAGCATAACACGTGGGAACCTTTCTCTTTTCTGAATAAACAAGCTCAAAAAGATGTGCTTGCTGACCCCCCTCTTTCCACTAGTGAACGAAAGAAGAGAATGTTCGTTTCCTAGTACTACAGTATTCACATATATCACATTTATTCTTGATGAAATTTCCTGTTAACGTGGAAATTTGTATTTCGCAATCTCACGAAAATGCACTCACAATCGAGTTACAATATACTTGTCACTTTTCCTTTATGTCAGCTCCGAGTGTAGAGACTGACTCATACTTGATGAACCACGATCCCGTTGACCCAGTCATTCTAGACATTGTTGACAGTAATTTGAAACGCCTCCAATTAAACCTTCATGCTCTACATGACCAAACATCTACCTTAGTCAGAGTTACAAACAAACGACTAGATATTGTTTCTGACGGTGTAGTGAATAACACACTGAATATTGCTAAACTGTTACAAAATAGTGTAGACATGTATCGCAGACTTGAAATAGTTCAGGTACAAACAGACGCACAGCGCCTTCTGTTAAAGTCATTAGCTGACTTCACTTACGCCAGTGTTTCTGAAATAGGACATATGCAAGCCTTCACTCTTCTAGAGTCAGAGGCATGTGCAACATTACTCGCTTTATAAACTATTGCAAATAATAAACTTTCATCTATTTTAGTCCCTCCGGACGTTTTACATAAGTCAATGAGACAAGTTGCTCGTTTATTACGTATACAGTATCCAAATTTTAGATTGATGTATGATCAACCAAGTGCTATCTACGCAATACCAGGTGTCACAGCTCTTAGCAGTGACTCCCATCTTTATTTAGATGTTAGTTTACCTCTTGTTGTAAAGGACAATGCATTCACTATTTACGAAGTATCCTCTTTCCCAACACCGACTGGTAGTCCAAAACCAAATCAATTCACACGCATTACAGGTTTCTTTGAATTTATCGGGATATCCCGTGACAAGAGATTCTATATCGAATTATCTAGAGCCGACCTTGCAGAATGTTTCGGTTCAGGTGTTCGACATTGCTACCGATCTTTTCCAGAATTTCCTACAGATATTCCTTCATGTGCCCTATCCATATTTACGGGTACAGTTAAAGATATCATGTTATATTGTCAAGTTGACTACCTAGTTATGAAAACTCCCCCTCGTGTTGTAAGAGATTTGCAAAACTCATCATTCCTAGTTATTGGACACAGTGAGCCATGGCTCGTTTCATGTCAATTAGATGTTACCCCCACTGAGGTAGAACCATGTTCATTTGTACACTCACATTAGGATGCGGTTGCAGTATGCGATCGAGTTCTGGTGTTTACATTCCACCAAGTCTCACCCATTGTGACAACAAATTGATGACTCGTGTTGAGAAATCCTATACCACTAATTTACTGTTTATCTCGCTATTTCACAACGAAACTGTCACACAAGGCATGACAGCTTTCACACTTTTTGACGACCCGCTTGAGTTAGATGTTCCAGACCTAGACCTTCATTCATTACGTGTTGATGACTTTGAGTCCCGTCAAGGTATGTTTATAGCCGATCTTAATCGGACTGCCTCGGCGTGGAAAGAAGCTCAATTACCCTATATTGACCCCTCATGGTCATTACCAGGGCCTTACCATATCTGACGATATGAGTTGGCTTCGCCTCCTCAATACCACAGGTACAGGTTTAGCGATAGTTTGTGCAATTTGTTTATCTATTCTCTATGGCAAGTATGAACATCTCAAGAAGACTATTCTGTTGTTTCAATTAAGTCAAGTCCCAGCTGCGGACCCTACTTCTTCCTACACAGGAAAAACTAGACTTAACGTGTTTGACATATTTAGCGTCACCATCCTGATCATTGTTATTATTGTGTTTCTCTTCCGTAAAGCTCATGTTTCATATCAAAATAGACATGATTTGACTTCTGTTATGCGACTGTTTGACCAAGAGACTAAAAGCCCTCAAACTCGAGTTTTACCATGACTTTCGCTCGTTCAAGCATGTAGTTCTTAAAATCCACACTTCTTGTGGTTTAGGACTATATAATATGACCTTGCATAAAGTATGCCATTTTTTATACTTTCCGGGTCTCATCAGAGTTGTGCATGGGATACTGTTAGAGTGTTCTTGTCGTAGAGTGGCCCAGTTGCCTGATCTCTTTACGGCAATCCTTCACACCCCACCCGAGTTACACTGGGATTTGCATGGACCGCCTTTGATATATAAAGGACGTATCTCAAACCCTCTTCGTCCTCTTGGACACATGTTCGCTCCTCTTAATAGGAAAGCACTAACATCACCAATTGACCCCCGTAGACAGACAAAGAATGGCATATCCAAGTTCAATAGACCAAAATTTCCATCCCTTGATCAACTTCGTGAAGAACATTATGACCCGAAGGTTGAACATCTTGAGAGTATTTTCACTCCAGCCCGGTCTACACCTTGTCTGACTTTTCAGGAACCTCCTGTCAAAAAGGTTAGATGGGGAGATCATGCTCGAACCAAAAGCATGACCAATGATATTCACATTGGTTCAGAAGGAAAAACATAAGTCATTACGATAAAGCTAAATCCAAGCTAGAGAACAATCCATTTACCCCCCCAGTTTCCCTTTCAGAAAATAGATACGTCCAGTTGTTCGATTTTTTCACAATATCACGTAAGTATGTCTGTTGACACAACTCATCCACAGGTAAGTTCTTCTTCTCCGAATAGTCACACTATATCCATGTAATCTCCGAAATTCAAAATTGACTTGCAGGAATTGCAGCATCTTGCTGCTAATGTGTGTGACGCTCCAGGCCACACTATTCCTCTTCCCATAATTTCCCAGATTTTCCAGAAAGTTAAAACTAACACAGCCCTTAGTGGTTTATTGGCTTACTATGTTCTATGCATAAATAACGCCATGTGTGATGTTTGTTTCCAAATTAGTAAACCCTGTTGCAGTAATTGTTTGGACAAACTAGCTGTCCGATTTCTCAAATTATTTCATTGGTTCCATCCAATATCATGGTGCTATGCCGAACGTGTTGTTCGACGAGCCTTAACTTATTTCAAACATGAAGGTAAAGATAAATATTCGGTAAAGTACTTCAGAGCTTTGACTGCTCTAGACCCATGGATATCTTGTACTACATTTACTACTACTAGAAATTCGGATCATACATATTCTCGACCTGTAGTTTAATCAATTAAGTAGACTCCATGTTTACTGATGCGATTTTGCATGTGACCTTGATTAGTTAATTGTTTATGCTTCTTCCTCTTCATTCCCTTGACTAATATTTCTTTTTTTGTTGCTCATTTTTGGATCAGATTTTCTTCTTCTCACCCGCACTTAGTACAGATGTGTTTTTTGCTAGCTTGCATGCCACTAGGAAAATGGGTCAGGTTCACAACTTTCACTCTGTGGGTTTAGGCCCCTGCCACCTGTGATATCTAAATTTACCAGCAGCCTGCGTGAATGCCACTCCTGCCCCCCTCCCCAGATCCTCTTTGACCACCCATCTGTGGTCAATGTACTATATCTCACAACCTAACACCCCATCAAAATGTGACTTAATTGTATACACAGCATTCTAACCATAATCATTTGATAAAAGACTTATCCTGTTATTTGTGGTACAATTTTACATGCCTCACCTATTAATTTAACATCATCTGTTCAAAGACTCATATCTAATTAATGTACTGTCAAAGTCTAAACCCTCTCGTTCACAACTGGTTTATCCCTCACCACTATATGATCCACTCCCTCATCACTGGACTGTCCATCCCTCAACAGTATGTGACCCTCTCCCTCATCTCTGGCCTGTTCACCCCTCACCACTGTGTAATCCTCTTCCTACTCATTGGATTGTCTTTCCCTCAGCACTATGTGACCCTCACTAAAATGTCCATCCCTCACTACTAAGTGACCCTCACCCTCACTAAAATGTCTATCCCTCATTAAGTTATCCTCTCCCTTGTCCATCCGTCACCACTATATGACCTCCCTCATCACTGAACTGTCCCTCTTTCACCACAATGTGACTCTCCCTTATTACTGGCCTGTCCCTCCCTCACCACTATGTGACCCTCTCCCTCATCATTGAACTGTCCATCCCTCACCACAATGTGGCAATTTATCACCGAGCTGTCCCTCCCTCACCACTCTGATCCTCTTTCTAATTTTAGAACTATCCCTCCCCCACCACTATGTGACCCTCTTCCTCATCACTGAACTCTCCATCCCTCACCACAATGCAACCCTCTTCCTTAGTACTGGACTGTCCCTCCCTCAAAACAATGTGACAATCTCCCCCTTATTATTGAACTGTCCCTCCTTCACCACTCTGAGACTGTCTCCCTCATTATAGAACTGTCCCTTGCACACCATTACATGACCCTCTCCCTCATCACTGAACTGTCCGTCCCTCACCACTATATGACCTCCCTCATCACTGAACTGTCCCTCCTTTACCACAATGCAACCCTCTTCCTTATTACTGAACTGTCCCTCCCTCACCACTATGTGACCCTCTCCCTCATCAATGAACTGCCCTTCCCTCAACAATTTGTGACAATCTCCCCCTTATTATTGAACTGTCCCTCCCTCACCATTACATGACCCTCTCCCTCATCACTGAACTGTCCGTCCCTCACCATTATGTGACCTCCCTCATCACTGAACAGTCTGTCCCTCACCACAATGTGAACCTCTTCCTTATTACTGGACTGTCCCTCCCTCACCACTCTGACCCTCTCCCTCATCACTGAACTGTCCATCCCTCAACACAATGTGACCCTCTCCCTCATAAATGAACTGTCCCTCCTTCACCTCTCTGAAACCGTCTCCCTTATTATTGAACTGTCCCTCACACACCACTATGTGACCCTTTCCCTCATTGAACTGTCCATCCCTCACCACCCTGTGACCCTCTCCCTCATAAATGCACTGTCCCTCCCTCACCACTCTGAAACCGTCTCCCTTATTATTGAACTGTCCCTCCCACACCATTATATGACCCTTTCCCTCATCACTGTACTGTCCGTACCTCACCACAATGTGACCCTCCCCCTCATTACTGGATTGTCTCTCCCTTACCACTGTCCATCCCCCCTCAGAATTGTGTAACCCTCTCCCTCGTTACTGAAGAATTCTTGAAGGAGCTTACATACCAAATAGTCTTCTGAGCCTGCATACCTGCCTCATTCAAATATCCTTCAGAGCCTGCATTCCTACTTGGAAAAACTATACTGTGGTTTGTGAAGTGGTTTATTTTTGTGTTCTGGATAACAGTGTGCAATATGGAATACCTTCAGTTAATCAACTTAAATTACCATGAGTCATATGAATTAGGCTCATCTTCAAAAGACCCAGGAGGCAAATGTAAAATGTGATGGAAAATCATCACATTTTGAGAATGTGATCGCAAACAGTCACAAACTGAAGTCTAGGTTTATCAGCTGGAGATAATGCATTTTCATGCTTGATTACAAGGTTGATATCACTTTCATCCTCAATGTTATTTACCCATGATGCCTTGATGGTGAAAATGTGACGCTATACTGTCATAAATCTCAAGGACATAATACAGAGTGACACCTGGTGTCTGTAAAACCAACTAAAATTCCTTGTCATCCAATTTGTGACAGTAGTGTCACAAAATGAAATCAATCATGCATGGAGTTAGTGGTGGACTATTGCTGCCTACGGGTGAATTAAATATGCAAAATCACTTTGAGATGTCTACACATCACACCTTTTGTGACACCTTTTGCTAGTGGCCCCAACTGTTTATTCTATAATAAACAGTATTGTATAAACTGCTTGTGACACGAAACGTTCTTTATTTGACGTTTCATGTGGACAAAATGTGTGTGAATGTTGAGATTTGTAGACCTGATCATATCCGGGGACAATACATGTATATACTGTATAGACTCTCTGCAGTTGTCCGAAACGACCCTGTTGCCAGTCATTTTTTAACTTTTTTTTCAGTTGTTTTAATGATAGTCTGAGAAAGCCAACTTATGCGATGCTGAAATGGAGACGCCTGTTGATCGCCACTTCCCATCATTGTTACTATGGATACTTCTGTCAATCGATTGTTAGCTGCTCTCTGATTCGTCTAAATAATTGCCATTGTCTCCTACCATTGTCTCGACTACCGTGATTGGTTTCCTAAATTGGTGCGAACGGACATCATAGGATTATTAAGATAACCTGGTCATGCCTCTCAACAAACTGGAGTCCCGCACTAGTCCCAGGTGTTAGTTTTTAACTCTGTTTTGTAATTCTTTTTTCTGTGTTCTTATTTTTGACGATTGTCATAATTTAGATCATTTCTAATATTAATTTGTACAAAGAATAATTATTATGATTAATTTCTGCACAAAATGTGTATGATAAATTCTTAATTGATTCTTAATTGCTTCTTTTTTTATCCATAAAATATCTGGTGAACAGAAGACCAACAGTTTGCTCATTATTGCTCTTCAGTATATCCTGTTAAAGACAGTTGATTTCTTCCTGCAAGCACCGTCGCTTTCAACGATTAATAGCCATTGACAGTGTCTAGCCTTTGACAGTGCCTAACCTTTGACAGTACCTTGACAGTACCTGCTTTGAGCAGACCTGGTCTGATATAGCGCTATATAAATCGTTATTATTATTATTATTACCTAGACTTTGACAGTGAATAACCTTTGACAGTGAATAGCCTTTGACAGTGAATAGCCTTTGACAGTGAATAGCCTATGACATTGAATAGCCTTTGACAGTGAATAGCCTTTGACAGTACCTAGCTTTTAGGGGAGATCATGGTCAGATTTGAATTAAGGGTTCTCCAATTTAGCTATGAGACAAAATAAACTTACCACTGATCGCTCTGAGACGCATTTACAAAATGGATGTTAAGATATGAAGTAAAATTTTTTGTTCAGTTTTCCAGTGTGACCTATATCTTTGAAGAGTTGTTTACATTAAACAAGAAAAAGTGGTGCTCCAGATGTAACACTGATGGTACAAAAATAACAAACAATACAAAAATTACATTAAGAAAAAGTGTGTGCAAGATAAGGGTTAGCATGATCCTGAAATTCAGCCCAGTCTACAAGATTTAACAGAGCATGATCTCTGATAAATGCAAAGTCTGAGCCCATATTTGGAACAAGATAAGTCTGTTCTTCAGATAACAATCTAAATTTCTCGTCTTAATTTTATGATAAGCAGACTGTTAACTGTGTAATTTATGTATCAATGCTATTTTTTTAATAGAACTTATCCACCAAATGCGACAATGTACTTGGTAACTTTAAATTTATGATGTAACTTTGAGGCTGCCTTACAGGTTTTGACATAACTTTAAGGGGCTGGTGGGTTTTACATTTCCATAAAACTATTGTTAATAAGATCTCACTATTGCATTGTTAAAGCTTGCAGTGTACATCCCAAACCATTCTGAAGGCTGAGATGGCTCTCTATGGCTGAAATAACTTTTATAAATTTAGTACATTTTTTTTGTTTCAGTCTGCTCTAGAGTTGACTTCAGAAATCATGCTAAATCTGATGATTCTGCTAAATCACATCACTAGTTTGTTTGGGGTTTACATCACTTTCAACATTATTCCAGTCATTTCGTGATGAGACCTACATGTAGCAGAGTGCTGCCTCACTGAATTGTCATGTTGCAGGTCCTTGACATGACAACCCACCTGGTCACAGATTTACAAGGACAATGGGTTAACCCTTTAGGCAGGGGCCTCAGCTCATATGGGAAATTGTATCATGAGTTCAATCTCGGCACGGCCGGGGTTCGAACTCACAACCTTTGGATCACCATAGAGGAACTGGTGCTAATAAGCTGGCGCTCTAACCAACTGCGCCACACCCCTTGGCCCTACATCACTAGAAATAGGAGACATTGAATATGAAATAGTTAGTACAAAACCTCCTATTGCAGTGGGTACATGGTGTCACTTTCCCCAAGCATAAATGGCACAAAAAATTGAACGCATTCTACAAATTATATACATATTCAAGAAATATTTTAGCACCTTTCTCTTATTGGAGTAAAAACATATTTATTGATGCGATAAATGCTTTTATGGGAGTGACAAGCAACGAGATATGTACCATAGTGTTTTGGTGACAGACATTGGACGGAAGTGAGAAGGGATGCGTGCCCAGCCGAAACTGGCTCGAAACTGTGTGCGCAACCATACTTTCTTTCTGCCATGCCATTTTATCAGATCGACACAACAGAGCACAAAGCAAGTATCCCTCGCCATCAACGTTCCAAAATGGCCATCTTTAATCCAAAACCAAAAACCACCTTCTCCAAACCTGCACCATTGTCCCAGGCCTGCTCAACCCCAACAGCAAAGGGAAAACCCGGCAGCTTTCGGGGTCCCAACTCAGGGAATAAAACCATCCAAGGTAAAAGGGGCAAGTTAAAACAGGTAAAAAATGGGAAGAATTATAGGGGATGGGAGTAGGGAGCGAGGCATGCAAACCAAGGATTGCATTGTAGGGGAGGGAATTAAACAATGAGGGAAAGGACTGATATGTCCAGGGAGCTAGAGCCTCCACATTACAGCAGGACAGAATGAAATAACTCACACCCAGTTGTAAATACTGTAAATAAGTTCACTGTTAACCATATCTGATATTAAGAAAGGAACATTAACTATGTTTAATATTGATGTTTATCTGTTAATGAATCTACCCAAATATGGGCCCAGGTCAAGGACATATCAAGTGGTAGTGTTACCCATGGTTTGTGAGTATCCGTCGTTGGGGGACGTGGACGGGGGATCGATACTCTACTCTGACTCTACTTTACTCGCTGGCTGTGAGGCGGGGCACGGAACCTAGCAACCTTATCTACCCATGTGAGGTGTGAGGTAATAAGGACTGCAGACACAGGATATACACTGCACAATAGTTACCTTTATTCGGTGCTATGAATCCTTGTCTGGCTAGGCCGGCATGGCAATGAGCGAGGCATATAAACTACCCAAATGCATGATACTTATAGAGTCCTGAGAATACATAAAACACCCAAGTCTATGCAGTCACGATGCTGAGAGTCATGGATCTTTCGAGGCAAGTGGACGCTGGTTCTCTGCTTTCCGGTCTCCGAATTCTGGTCTGCTGCTCTCTGCTCTCCGAGGATCCAACAGTTGCGGTAACCAGGGGCAAAGCCATTTTGGATCTTCCATGTAAGCAATGCTATCTTGAAGTAAATCCTAGCCTCAACAGGCAGTCAGTGCAGGTCTATCAACTTTTGGGTAATATGATCATTCTTCTTTAATTTCCCCCACAACCCTGGCAGCTGCATTTTGCAGTTTTTGGAGTTTTGCCAGTTAACATTTTGGTATTCCAGTCAGTAGTGAATTACCATAGTCCAGTGTAGAACTAATAAATGCATGTGCTAGTGTATTAGTTGTGTGTTCATCTATATAACCTCTAATTCTGGCAAGATTTTTTATTTGGTAATATCCGCTCTTGCATATTTTTTTGGATTTGCTGTTTCATAGACAATTCCTGGTCCAGTATAACACCCAGGTCCCTAACTTTGTCAGATTTTGGGATCTCAGAAAGTCCTACTGTAACTTTATCTGGGATTAGGTTATTTTTCAGATTTGAGCTTTTTGTGCAAACAAGCATTTCTGTTTTACCATCATTTATTTTCATCTTGTTGTTCAACAAGAAAATTTTAATGTCTTTAATACATTCCTCAAGTTTTTTCTTGGATTTCAGTATATCATCACTGGATTTGTGGTCCAGACTGATATAAAGTTGGGTATCATCAGCATAAACATGATGTCTAAAACCACATTTACCAATCACATCAGCAAAGGGTTCCATATATGTGGTAAACAGTATTGGACCAAGTACGGAGCCCTGAGGGACGCCGTACATAATATCCCTATTAACAGACCTTTTTCCATCAATAGTCACACATTGCTTCCAATTGAGAGACAGGACTTGAACCATAGGAGTGCTTTGCCTCCAATACCACATCTTTTTTCATGTCTATTTAGTAGTATTCCATGATCAATAGTGTCAAAAGCTGCAGAAAAGTCGAGTAGTATTAGTATTACTGTTTTATTATTATCCATATCCATTAATATGTCATTTTGAACCTTTAACAGGGCAGTTTCTGTGCTATGGAATTCTTTGTATGCTGACTGGAACATGCTTCATATGTCATTTTTAACCAGATGGCCGACAAATTGTTTTGCAACTGCTCTTTCAATTAATTTAGATAGATATGCTAGGTTAGATACCGGTCTGTAATTTTTCTTAAGAAGTTCTAGGCCTAATTTCTTTATTAACGGCCTGATTATAGCCATTTTTAAATCATCAGGCATAGTTCCCAATATAATGGATTATTTTCGGTAATTAATGGAAGTAAATGTATTATGCAATCATTAAGGAGCCATGTGGGTACAGGATCCAACTCACAAGACTTCTTTGCTGCTTCTTTTAATAGCAGATTTACTTCACTTTGTTTTAGTGGTTAAAATTTATTGAGACTGGTTTTGAACTTCAGTTATTTGATCTTGATTGTTATTGTTTGTATCCATCTCACATCTTAGGTTTGTAATTTTTTCTGAGAAAAAAATTATTAAATTCTGCCGCTAATTCTTTTTTACCATTACTTTTCGGGAACGGAGTGTCTTCTTTAGTATGTAAGAGTCCGTTAAGTATCTTAGACAATTTTTAGGATCCGATTTATTGGATTCAACTTTGTCAGAAAAATAATTAGATCGAGCCGTTTTGACCATGTTGTTGTATTTATTCCGTATTTTGTCCGACATTAGACCAGATTTATCATGCTTCCTTTCTAATTTCCTTTTCTTTCCCTTTTCAGCCTGGATCTCATCCGACAACCATGGTGCAGGGTTCCTGACATTGATGGTTCTTTCGACTTGCAGAGCATGTTTATCTAAAACCTTAGTTAATTTATAATATTTTTTTCGAAGATCATCTAAGTCATAGTCTTTATATGAGTTATTATTCCCGACTTTTTCTTCAATGTCATTCATAAAATTCTTAATGTTCATTTTTTTAAAGTTCCTGTTTGTAATTTTTGTTTTGGTTTTTTCTTTAGTCAACATATTCAAATATATTCTTATTACATTATGATCTGATAATTTTTCATCCACCATATGGCATTTTATAATATCGCTGTGTATGCTCGAGATCAATAAATCTAGCGTATTTCCCATAATATGAGTTGGTTCTTTAGTATGGTTTTTTAGATTATATGAATCTAGGATTTCATTAAATTTAATAACATTTGGTCAATTAGGTTTATTTAAATGAAAGTTATAATCCCCATTGAATATGATTTCATGATCATATGAAGAATAATATGATAAAATTTCAGAGAATTCTTCAAAGAATTGAGAATAAGTATATTCATTTTTATCTGAGGGCTCAGGTCTGTAAATTGTGACAACTGTGCATGTTTTAGTAAATTTCAGAGAATTCTTCAAAGAATTGAGAATAAGAATATTTATTTTTATCTGAGGGCTCAGGTCTGTAAATTGTGACAACTGTGCATGTTTTAGTGTTAGTTTTGATTTTGAGCTCCATTAGTTCCATTTTAGTACAATTATGGCTATGATTAATTTTTGTGATATCCAGGTCCTCCCTGTAGACTGCAGCTAGACCTCCCCCAGACCTGAACGGCCTTGGAACTTGGATCATATAATAATTTTTTTTTTTTAATTCTGCCATTATGGTTTTTTTATTGATTTCATTTATCCAATAATAAAGAATATGTCGATTTTGTTTTCACGTATATATAGTTTTACATGTTCTATTTTGTTTCCTACACTTTGTTCATTTGCAACAGCGATTACTAGTTCTTTTTTTTCGTTTTGTGTAAAGTAGTATTTCTATTGGAAAAGTCATTAATATTTTGTTCATTTGGATTGACAGGGGGTCGACCAATCACGTTGTACCTGGGCGGGGCTATATGCCGTCTGCATTCGGAACTCCGCTGATAGAATTATGATCTGCAAGATTGAGTTTATTCTTTCGCAAAGCCATTATTTTTTGTGATAGTATCTTTCTGTCATAAACTGAAGTATAATTAAAACTCAAAACATCAAAAAACGCTTGTCGATCTTGTGTTTGCGGCCATGGGCCGTGGCGCAGTTGGGTAGAGCGCCAGATTATTAGCACCAGTTCCTCTGTGGTGATCCAAAGGTTGTGGGTTTGATCCCCGGCCGTGCCGAGATTGAATTCATGATACAATTTCCCACATGATGAGCTGAGGCCCGTGACTAAAGGGTTCACCTGTTGTCCTTGTAAATCTGTGACCGGGTGGGTTGTCATGTCAAGGACCTGCGACATGATCAGTTGTCTGCTGAAACCTACACCAGCAATTGAACACTTTGTCAACAAGATTTGTATAGCTGGTCTGTGATCTTGTGTAAACACATAATGAGTCACCAGTTGGGCACCTGTCCAGCTTGGGAAACAGGGTGGCGATGTTTTGTACAATTAATTGCCTGAAGTATATTTCAGAACAATATAAGATTATTTTAATATTATTTGAATCAATGATATAACTATAACTGTTGTGACAAATATCTTATGTTTGTGAAAGATATATCATTTATGGGAAAAGTATACTATTTATTTGAAAAATATCTTATGCATGTGAAAACCTTTCTGTCAAAAAGGGAAGACATGACCCAAAGGCTGCATGGAATCCCCCTTAAATTAAAGGCCAAGATATGGTGACATTAAACCCTTTAATCACTTGTTTGGCCTTAAATCACAAGGACTTTGAATGACAAAACTGTGAATGCTGATAATTGATATCAGTGAAATTTATGATTTGACCCTCTTTGATGAAATTTGGGGTTTTTCACACCACTGAATGGGAAGACATCAAAGGCTGCATGGATTCCCCCTTGAGGGCTGGGCTGTATAGAATTGATTTTTTTTTTACTTTTTTTTGCAAACATATATATAAAAAATAATGATTTTGTATAGAAAACAAAGATGAAATCTTCATAATGGGGTTCTATTTGAGAGAAATACACATCAGAACATATAGAATTGAATTATTTTTTGCAAACATAGAAAATATTAAGAATAATGACTTTATATAGAAGACAAAGATGAAATCTTCATTTTGGGGTTCTATTTAAGCGATATACACATCAAAACTTATAAAACTGAATTATCAATTTCTGCAAAATCTTCTTGGACATTTGTACTCAGAATCTCATAAAATATTCATCTGTTTTTAATAATTTTACCATCAAAAGAAAGCCAGGAAAAGGCACTATCATCATGATAAGTGTTTTCTTCCAATTCATTCTCTAAATAGTGAGAAAAATGGCCAAAAATGTGTTGTTCCAATTTTGACAATTGGTAAACAACACCTGCTGGGCAGATGTTCTTTTGTGGATTTCAGACAGATAGCCTATATGTATGTCAATTTTAAGATCATATATTGTTTTCAGATACCTTAAACCACTGTAAAATCGCCTGGAACCTTCCAGGTTTCATGAATACTTTAAGCTCTTCCAAATATTAGACACAGTCTCAGTCTTTATGAGTGCACATGTTCAGAGCTGAATATAAGTACCTATCTTTGGATTGTGTGAAAAACCCTTCAGAAAAATTTAGGTCATTTTCATCATGGCTATTGAGGCAGAGGTAGTATGTGACCCTACCTCTCCATGCAGATTTAAGTTTGTATTGCAATTTGGATTCATGCAAAATGTTGAGTGAACAATCTCCTCATATGAGCACTTAATATGCAAGCAACCTGTACAATCAAGGTAAAGGGTCAACTTTCTATTGAATGGCCAAATTTAGAGTATTTGAAGAGTATTTAATATATGGATATCCTGAACCAGACACAATCCAGCTGGTGCTCCAGTTAAAGTCAGGACAAGCTTAAGTGGGCATGTCGTAAGCACTTGTATGGTCCAACTGTAGGATAAATATTAATGGACAAACAGGGCTAAAGTGTGGATAAAGTGTTCAATGGATGATGAAGATTATAGCAGAAGACTTATCTACTTTCAAATGGCACAGAACATTATGTAGTGTAAATATGATAGGTAATAACATTTGATTGCAAGGTTTGGGGTATAAGCATTTATATTATGCTAGGAAAAAGTGCTTTAAGGAGATTACAGAAAGATTGATACATATTTACACTGAAATCCCTAATAAATATTAATGTAAATCTGTTGAATCTTTTTTTGACAAAGTTATGACATTTTTACCTGAGATATGTTTCTTATTCACTTCTTTCAGTTTTCTTTATTCAGGATGTAGTGTATGGAGCAACAAAGAACAAGTTAACGTCTGGACAAGTTGAAACCATTGCAAATAGAATAAGACTGCTTGTTGTAGGACAAATCATAATTCTGGGCAAGTGGAAACCATTGCAAATAGAATAAGAGTGCTCATGGTAGAAATCATAATGCTCCATCAGCATTACTGTCAGGAGATTGGATATGAACCACATTCAGAAAGGGCACTGGAGAATAGCTCAATGTTGCAGTGCTTCCCAATGCACAGCTTTGACTGGCTTGGATAACTTCATGGCTGATGGCTTGGATGGATTTAACAAACTGTTAGACATATTAGCAAAACTTGAGTTGTTTGCTGCTGAAAGCAATTGGATCACAGATTTGAGAAAAGAGGTATAAGGTGGAATGGTTTATTTGAAATGTGAGATCGGACAGCATCTCAGTAGAGAGTTTCCATGTGCAGATCATTGTATTCATTATGCACTAGGTGATCCTGTTACAAGGCCATGGAGAGTAAATGTGATCATGATCATACTATGAAGTGTGATCAGTGTGATCTCCCAAATGGTACTAACTCATCACATAAAAGATGAAATGATTTATAAACTGCATCATTATTGTGATAATATTCTACAATTACATATACACATTATTAGACAGGTAGAGCAATGCCAAGCAAAGCATGACAGTTTGCTACCTAATACCGAAATGATCATCATGGACTGGGTGATGAAAATATTGCCACAACATTTTCCTGAAACTTTTAAAAGGGAAAAGGGGATTACCCTGGCATTGCTCAGTCTCAGTTCAAAAGACTGCAGGGAACTCATTCATTGACACATCATTGAAGCCTCCTTCTGTGATATGGCTTGGGATGTCTGCTCTGAACAACTTTGAATTCACAAGGTATACAAACCAATTTTGACCATATCTTTTATGAAAGTTTTTAACTTTCTGGAAAAGAATATTTTTGTGTAAAACAAACAATTTTTTTTTGTAGAACTGGCATCAAGTATTGTCAGAACTATGACATAGGACAAGTACATGTCTACCATCACACTGAAAAGCTGCCATCAGATTTCATCTCAGGACTAACTGTTGTGGAGCCATACAAAGATAGTACATTTGTTGGTGGGACCATGATACAAGAAAGGATTAACTCTTTTCAAATGCAGAGGCAATCATTGATGAATTGAACGAATTTTGAATTACATTTGAAATTTAAAAAAATAAAGACTATATTTTTTAAAATATAGATTATAACCTTCTAGGAACTCAGATGGCCCACAGGAAGAGTTAAATTACACAAATTTGAGAGTACCAAATCAATCTCCTGAGAATGGAATACGGGCCTGTACTCAACTTGGATGCTCAAAGATGGCCAAAATAGAAGCCATAATTTATCAGGGAACCACAACACGAGAGAAGGCAGTTTACCTTCCATGGTTTTGGTTAGACTTTTGCAGGTGGAAAAGTCTACAGTTCCAACTCCAATGCTCCAATCTACTGATGCCCATGCAGATGGAATATCATCAAATGGTTGATCCTCAGTGAAGGATTTTTCAATGGAAGTGAAAAGACCAGTACATGTGAAATCAAGATCGGTGAAAGAATTCCTGAAGTGTATCTTTGAAGGAGAATAGGAAGGGATAAAGGCAAATGATGATAGTGTGGCAATCAGAATGAGGCAGGCCAGAAATAATGAAGGCGAGAAGATGTTTAAGGTGATGATTGGTTGACCTGGAGGCAAATTACCATTTCAGCATACTTTCCTCAAGTAAAACACCACCCTCAATGAATAAAAAGATGACAACATGGATGAGGTTCATGATGACATAAATCATGCTGTTTGTCTGAGAGAGTTATGAAACTCCATTGTCAACCAAATGTTGTGAAGATGACTGTTCATCTAAATAATTTTGTAAATAGACACTGGACATAAGAATTGACATTTCTTTTTGTAAATATGTTGATTGTCTACTAAATTACTGAGGCTTCAAAGGAACAGATTTTTGTTGTAGGGACTATCTTTTTTATTTATATTTTGTTTTATTCCAATAAATCGTTCCTCATTGTTTGTTTGGGGTTTTACATCACTTTCAACATTATTTTAGTAATTTTGTGATGAGACCTACTTGTGGCAGATATAGAGCTGCATCACTGAATTGTAATGTCCCAGGCCTTGAAATGACAGCCCATCCGGTCACAGATTTACAAGGACTGTGAAATTGTATCATGAATTCTTTTTCGGCACAACCAGCGATTGAACCCATCACCTTTGGATCACCACAGGGGAATTGGTGCTAATAAGCTGGTGCTCTAACCAACTGCCCCATGGCCCATGGCCAGGATTTGGATAGGATCAAGTATTTTAATCTAAGATGGAAGTGCTGATCCATATTCCATACATCCATAATCAAGTTTAAAATCAACAAGTACTGTGTATAATTGTACTAAAACAGTACAATCCCTGCCCAAATTGGGTAAGGATGTATAATAAATCTAATGTCTTCTGGCATTTCAAGTTTAAAATGAACAAGATTATTAGTCCATTCTTGAATCCAATAAAGGTGTTGTTGGAGCTGCCATTCTATAGCATGCATGCTTGTAGGTGTGTAACTTATGTTGAAATCATCAACAAAATGTGAGCATTCTGCTCCAGGCCTCATCCTGATCAAAAGCATCAGAAAGTGATAACTGACATCACATACATGTAACTATATATCTGCAGCCTCTGTCCATCCAGGTATAAAATCAGATCACTGTCCTATAGAGCTCTGTTTGGGAAAATCTAACTCTAGGGGGTGCAGTTATTAGAAATTCAACTGTTCCCTCCTGCATGATATGGAATATGTCTCTAACATCAAAAGGAAATTAACACTTAAACAAGAAACAGTAAACATAACTGATTTGGGTTTAAAATGGGACTACATTAAATGTGCCATTAGAGGAGAAACTCTATCATATTCTTTCATTAAAAACAAGAAAAAGCGTGAACTTAAAGACAATCTTTATCAAGAATTTTCATCTTTACAAGAAAAACTTTCCATACAGGATGATGAGGACATTTTTATGCAATATGAAATAACTAAAAATGAAATTGAACTTTTGGAACAAGAAGAAGCAAATGGTGCTATTATGAGAGCAAAGGCTAGGAAGACAGAGGCTGGAGAAAAGAACACAAAATATTTTCTTAATTTAGAAAAAAAGAATGCAATTAACAAAAACATTGTACACTTAGAGTGTCAAAATGGTCACATTACAGAGGACACTCAAGAGATCCTTAAGGAGTGTGAGTCATTTTATAAAAAATTATATAACGAATCAAATACCAATACCAATGATGATCTATCAAAAAAGTTTTTTATTGAGGAACACAATCAGTTAAATGATGAGGAAAAACAAATCTGTGAAGGTCTTGTCTCAATTGATGAATGTACAAAAATTTTAAAACTTATGCCAAATGGAAAATCACCAGGATCTAGTGGATTCTCTGTTGAATTTTACAAATTATTTTGGACCGATATCAAGGAATTAGTAGTAGATAGTCTAAACTATGCTTATGAAAAAGGGGAATTATCTATTGATCAAAAAAGAGGAATAATATCTTTGATTCCAAAAAAAGGTAAAAAGCGTTTATTACTAAAAAACTGGAGACCAATATCATTATTAAACAGCGACTACAAATTACTCACCAAATGTTTGGCATCAAGAATGCAAAAAGTATTACCATCAATAATTGACAATGATCAGACAGGTTACTTGAAAGGTCGTTACATTGGTGAAAATATTCGAACAATATCAGACCTCATCTGCTTCACTAGTCTTCGTCATATGCCGGGAATTATTCTTTTGATAGATTTCGAGAAAGCTTTTGACACTGTAAGTTGGTCTTTCTTATTCAAATGTCTTACCTATTTCAATTTTGGTGATGTTTTCATAAACTGGATTAGAACTATTTACAGTAATATTGAAAGTGTAGTCATGAATAACGGTTTCATGTGCAACAGGTTCCCACTGACAAGAGGTATTCGCCAAGGATGTCCTGTATCCCCATATTTGTTCATTTTAGCTGCTGAAGTTATGGCAATTTCTATTAGGGGAAGGACAAATATTTGTGGTATAAAAATAGGTACAACTGAAATAAAAATGTCCCAATTAGCAGATGACACAACCTTGTTTCTATCAAATTTTGAATCTATTCCAAATGCTCTCAACTGTCTCAAAGAATTCTACCAGATTTCAGGACTAAAACTGAATCTTGATAAAACGATTGCTATGTGTATTGGCTCCTAAGTGGATACTGAGCCACCTCAGACATATGATGTAAAATGGTCAAAAGGTCCCATTGAAACACTTGGTGTCACTATAAGCAATGATCCAGCCATTATCACAAATCACAATTTTTTACCACGCTTGAAATGTGCTCAGGATACCCTTAATATATGGAAACAAAGACGTTTATTCTTGAAAGGCAAAGTAACTATATTAAAATCCTTGATTTTACCAAAATTTTTATATGTAGCATCCAATATGCCAGTTGCAACTGAAATAGTAGATAATGTAGATAAGATGATTGCAAATTTTTTATGGGATGGAAAAAGAGCAAAAATAAAAAAGAATGTCATTATACAAAAGGTTGAGGATGGAGGAATTAAAGCACCAGATTTCTCCTGCATGGTAAAGGCCAGTAAAGTTGCATGGGGAAAAAGAATATTAAATAGTAATGGAAAATGGAAAGTAATATTGTCAGAAATTATAAAACCCATGTCAATAGAACATTTTTCTGAAACTAATTTATGTAAATTAGTCATAGAAAATATTAAGATTCCATTTTATAAACAAGTGTATACATTCTGGAATGAATTAAAACCAGTTCCAACGGAAATACTCTCTTATGGAAATGACATTCTGTGGTACAATAAATATATTCAGTCCCCGATAAATGTCAAATATTCAAAACAGGGAAAAACCACAGAATTGATGTGGCCTGATTTTTACAAAGCTGGTATTATATATGTTAAGGATCTCTTTAATGACGCCAATGAAATATTATGTTTTGATGACTTTTCTAACAAATTCACATTGAACTGTAATATTTTAAACTATTATAGACTAAGAAAAGCAATTCCATTACAGTGGTTAGGAGCAATATCGAAAGAAAAAGCCCCAATACAAAACAGGTTAGACATTATTCTTAATTGTAAAGGTTCCACAAGGATGCTAAAAGAAATAAAAACCAAACATTTCTATGATTCTTTTGTATATGATAAGATTGAAAGACCAACTGCCTTAAATAAATGGGAACTCAAATACACAATTCAAGATGACTGGTTAACTATATTTAGACTACCATATTCCTGTACTAGGGAAACAAAATTACAAGCTCTTCAATATAGAATTATAAACAGAATTTTACCATGTAAGAGATGGCTGTACAATTTATCTATTGTGGAATCTGAAAAATGCCTTGAATGCAATGTAACGGACAACATTGAACACTTTTTGTATGAATGCACTATAGTTAAGGATTTCTGGATAGCGTTGGAAAAATGGTGGAACAGAACAACACCTAATGCAATTAAAATAACAGTAAAACATGTAATATTTGGATTTTACTATGATCTTAAACATTTTACCAATATAAACTATATTGTATTACTTGCAAAGATGTATATTAATCAGCAAAAGATTAAAGAAGAAAGAGTATGTTTTTATAATTTCCTTAGAGTTCTCAAATACAAACTAGAAATAGAAAAGTTCATCCATACAAAAAACAACACAATTGATATATTTAAAGAAAGGTGGAACACAATTATTGAAGAATTAGGATAAGAAAAAACAAATTATCTTCAGAGTAAAGAAAAAAAACAGAAAAGATATGATCATTATTGCTCAGATTTGTTTTATATTGCACATGGAAATTTGTGTGTGTCTGTCATTGTGAAATGTATATTATGTTCAGTCTGTCAGTGTTTTAATAATGCATGACTGTGTTATTATCTTTTGTATATACATTTATATTTTTATTGTTATGTTAAAAATGAAATAAAATATATTAAAAAAAAAAAAAAGCATCAGAAAGTGATGTATCCACCAAAATCTTGGTTTGATAGGAAGTTTTGAATAAAAAAGGTTAATGACCCCCTAAATCATGAAAATTACTCATTATTCCATATTTCCATGTGTTGTTGTAGACTTTCTCAAAAATAAAAATATATATTTACCACGACAATCCATATGACTCCCTTACAGGTGGATCTAAATGTGCCAGATTGACGCTGGCACTTTTTTTTCTAAACCCAATATGCACTACTGCAAGCAGCAATTTCCAAATACCAAATCAAATGTTCATTTATCATCTGCTCCATAGTTTTACATTTATATTTTAATGCTCTAGGATAATAATTATAAGAATCAAATTGCCAGGCTTTGGAATTGGGATAATAGTAGCTTTTTCACTTCAGGAAAGAGGAAAGTCACCAATTTCCGAAAATTCCCTTAATCAAAAATATCTAGAAGGTATCTACGTGGCTGGTCAGGGAGGTGTATTGAGATTTGATAAGGAGTTTCATTAGGTCTAGAAGTATCATAAGATCAATTTATGCCAGCCAAACACTACTCCACCCTTTGAAATGGTCTAAAAACAACATAATTCTATGCAACTGTTACATCACCAAACCCCCACATGGCAAACCACCTGGTCACAGATTTACAAGGGCATCAGGTCAACCCTTTAGGCACAGGCCTCAGCTCATATGGGAAATTGTATCATGAGTTCAATCTCGGCATGGCCGGGGATCAAATCCACGGCCTTTGGATCCGTGGCCTGATATGTGAAGATTCAGCTATACAAGACGCCATATCCATAAATAATCATCTTAACATAGATGAAATAGAACAAAAAGTAGGTGAATATGGACACAGATCAAATGAAGATCCAGTCATAAACAACTTTGGAAGACAGTTAATCTCCCTGATCACACAGCTTTTTGGACGTTAGAAACAGTAGGAAAATAGGTGACCTAACTGGTAAAATCATACACATTAACCACAATGGAATATCTACAGTTGATAACTGCATTGCATCTATCGGATTATTTTCTGATATATTAAGATTCTCAGTACTAGACCCTGAATAGTATATGCTGACCATAATCCATTATCTTTCTCATCAACAATAAATGAGAGAATTATAGTGGTACAAGATGACCAAAGGCCATGGGCTGTGGGGCAGTTGGTTAGAGCACCAGCTTATTAGCACCAGTTCATCTGTGATGATCCATAGGTTGTGGATTCGATCCATGGCAGTGCCAAGATTGAAATCATGATACAACATCACACATAAGCTGAGGCCCGTGCCAAAGGGTTAACACATTGTCCTTGTAAATCTGTGACTGGGCGCATTGTCATGTCAGGGACCTACAACATGACAGTTCAGTGAAGCAGCACTATATCTGCTACAAGTAGGCCTCATCACAAAATGACTGAAATAATGCAAGTGATGTAAAATGCAAACAAATGAACAAACAAAAATGACCAAAATCTCAAACAAGAAAGAACTTCTTGTGGAATGAAGAATCAGAGGAGAAATACATATTAACTGTGAGTTCCCCAGAATATGAATCAAGATTTTAAAAGTTCCCAAACACTGATTTCATAAATGTAGACAGTGCCCTGAATGATTTAATCAGCATCATCACAGATGCAGGGCATACGTCTGTGCCAGTACAAAATATAAGTGGAACACACAATAGATAACATAAAGCCCAGTCTGATAATGACAACACCAAATTAGAGAGACTTTTACAAGTTGAACTTATCAAGTCCAGGAGTAAGTACAGGAAATTTAAATACTATGTACAAAATTCAAGGAAAGAGAACTCTAAAATCAATCATGTATGCCAAATTAATGCAGAAACCAAACATCACAGCCCATAATTGGGTAACGTACTTCAATGAACTTCTTAATATCAAGTCAGGGAAGAAAAATAATTTCTCACAATATATAGGAGAATGTCTACATACCCTTGATAATCTAGGCACTGAGAGGCCTCTGGATTATGAGATAATCCAAGAAACAATTATCAAAGCCTTTAAAAATGCCAAATCAGCTGGACCTGATATGACCAATAATGAAATGCTGAAGTATGGTGGAGACACTTCACAAAGCGATGATATATTTAATGTGATAATAAATTCAGGGGAATACCCCAGAAAGTGGAATCTTAGCTTAATTACACCCATCCATAAAGGTTTAGACATTAACAACCAAGCCAACTATAGAGGTAACACTGTTGCAGACTGTATAAGTAAAGTATTTTGTAAAATTGTGAACATAAGAATTATTGACTACCTGAGAAAATAATTTCTGAAAACGAAACCAAAATGAATGAAGAATCATAGAACAGATGATAACATCATGATCTTACATGCCTTATTCCAAAAGTAAGTTAAGAAAAAGAAACCTACAGCTTTTGTTGATTATAAAGTTTTTCAACTGCTTTTTTTATTTATTTGTTTTGTTTGTTTTTCTGTGGTAATGTTACAACAGGGATATATCCTTTTATGGTGAAACACTTGAATGTGTGTCCACATACAAATATTTAAGGCTCATTTTCTCCAGAAATGGTAAAATAAGAAATGGAAGAAGACAGTCATTAAGGCAAAAATAGCATCAAAAATAGCATCATTTGCTATATATATATATATATATATATATATATATATATATATATATATATATATATATATATATATATATATATATATATATATATATATATATATATATATATATACACATATATATATATATATATACATATAATAATAATAATAATAATAATAAAATTTGTATAGCGCTGATACCAGACAAGTCTGTTCATAGCGCTGAGTTCAGGACATGCATCCTGAAGAGATGAGTTTTCAGCCTACTCTTAAACGAGGAGACTGACGTGCTTGTCCTAATATCAGTAGGCAAGGAATTCCATAGTCGTGGGCCTACAGATGAGAAGGCCCTGTCACCTACTGTCCTTAGCCTGGTTTTAGGTACCTGTAGGTGGGTGCCATCATTGGATCTTAGACAGCGTTCACCTTCTTTAATCAGGAGTAGATCCCGTAAGTAAGGCGGAGCCATACCGTTAAGGGCTTTCCAGGTTAATAGAAGAATTTTAAAATCAATTCTCGCATGAACGGGAAGCCAATGCAGTTCCCTTAATTTTCCTGAAATGTGATCAAATTTCCTGATTTTTCCAACTACCCGTGCTGCAGAGTTTTGGAGGTATTGCAGTTTCATGATGTCAGTTTTAGGAAGACCTGCCAGAAGACCATTACCATAGTCAAGGGTGGATGTAACAAAAGCATGGGTAAGTGTTACCGCGGTCTTCTCGTCTAGACAATGTCTGATGGCCGCCAGGTTCCTGATGTGATAATAGCCCTTCTGACACATTTTCCTGATCTGGGCCTTCATGTCCATGTTGGAGTCAAATGTGATACCAAGGTCAACAACTGACTGACTAGGAGCAATATCAGAGTCACCCACTCTGATTGTGGTTGGGATACTGCTATGGGTGGTAGTACTGTATCTGTCAGTACATATGAGCATCTCTGTCTTTCCATCATTTATCTTCATCTTGTTTGACATGAGGAAATTTCTGACTTCCCTGACACACTCCTCCAGTTTGTGTCTGCTCATATCCACATGATGGGGAGAGGCGTGGTCCACAGGGATGTAGATCTGAGTATCATCTGCATAAATATGATAGCTCAGACCATATTTTGCAAGTATATCAGATAGGGGTGTCATGTAAATGGTGAACAGTATAGGACCCAGGACTGAGCCTTGGGGTACCCCATATTTTAAGGATTTGAGACAGGATCTATGAATCCCCACCTTCACACATTGCTTTCTGTCCATTAGGTATGACCGAATCCAGGAGAGTGCATGACCTGTGACGTTGCATCTATCCCTCAGCCTGTCCAAAAGGATTTGATGGTCAATAGTGTCAAAGGCAGCGGAAAGGTCAAGCAACAACAAGATAACTGCCTTTCTATTGTCAAGACAGCCCAAGATATCATTTTGCACTTTTAACAAAGCGGTTTCAGTGCTGTGATATTCCTTGTAGGCTGATTGAAACTTGTCAGTAAGACCATTCCTTACAAGATGGGGGACTAGTTGGTCTGCAACCGCCCTCTCAGTTAGTTTGGAGACAAATGTTAGGTTGGAAACAGGCCTATAGTTTTTTTCAACCAGTTCCAGACCTAGTTTCTTCAGCAGGGGTGTTATGATGGCTATTTTCATATTTTCCGATACTGCTGATTCCATCAGTGATTTATTTATGATGGAAGTAATTATTGGTAGGAGGTCATCTAAGAGGTCAAGTAAGAGCCAGGTTGGAATTGGATCCAGGTCACATGACTTCCTTGCTGACCTTTTGACCAATTTCCGTACGTCATAAGGTCAGCAAGGAAGTCATGTGACCTGGATCCAATTCCAACCTGGCTCTTACTTGATACATATATATATATTCCCAATATTCCCATGGTGATCTTGGTTGATACCTCTTCATATAAAATCTATGAACATGACACTGACAACATCCTTTAGACATCTTTTTGAACCACGCTTTTCATGACATAAAAACAGAGAAGCATATATGTGACATTCAGTTCATATATAAACATGGTTTTGGAGATGTCCGGAGTAACCCGGAAATGTGGGGAAAAATTACCATAAGTTAGCCCTGTCACAAAGAATACAGGATATCCATATACAAAATTACTTAGAATAGATACATGATTATAAATACAGGAATCAGAGATGCATCAACCCTCAGCCCTGGTAGCTTACTGCACAACATTCGCTCCACACAATATTTGTGAACAAAACATCACTGCACATTGCAAATTGATACAGGGGTTAAAAAAATAATAGAGCACATCTATTTCCTTTGATAGCTTTTGTGTGTCAAGTATCATGAAACTGTCATCATTTGCTCTAGAATTATTGAGATGATGGGCCCGTCACCTTGAAAAGAAGGTGAAAGTCACCATCCATCAAACTCATCTGGGGTCTTCACCAGATGCTTATGTGTGTGAACTTATGTGTGAAGTTGCCATTAATTGTTCTTGTCTTATTACAATGATGTGGATTTGACACAATTGTCCCTGTGAGCTTGAAAAGTAGGTGAAGGTCACCATTCATCAAACTCTTTTGGGGTTTTAACCAGATGCTTATGTGTGTCAAGTCTCATAAAGCTGCTATCATTTGTTATCACAATGATCAGGATTACACATGATTGTCCCTGTGACCTTGAAAAGTAGGTTTTGTTCCATACAAAAATGTCTGAAGCTGCCATCATTTGTTCTTAAGTTTCTTGGGATTTCACAAAAAATTCTTGGGAATCTTGGGATCTCACAAAATTGTCCTTGTGAGCTTGAGGTCATGTGTCACAGAAAAAAATTATGAGGTCTTCCCCAGATGCTTATGTGTGTCAAATCTCATAAAGCTGCCATCATTTGTTCTTGAGTTATTGTGATTCTTAGGATTTCACATAATTGTGCCTGTGACCTTGAGAAAAAGGTCCAGGTCGTCATCTATCAAACTCATCAGAGGTTTTCAGAAGTTTTAGATATAAAGTTATTAATACCAATCTTTGTCCAATGTGTAATGAAATACAAGATCTGAAGCAATATGTAGCAACAGGATATTTAAAGAAATATATAGTAAATATACAAATACTTGTGGGTAAAAATAGACCCAACAGTGAAAAGCTCTGGCAATTGTTGAATCTAGACCTTTCTTAAGATCTGATTATATAAATGCTATAAAACCTGTATGTAATTACATTAAATTTACATACACCATATCATCAGACTTAAATTGTGTATCTAGTGTTTACTTTTTATTTTATATGAGTAATAATATCTGACCCCTAATATATATTTTTAATATATGGAACTCAGAACGAGGCTGTCCCAGGCAACACATCCAACAACAGGGGTGCCGTGTTATTGCAGTTTTGATACACAAAATAGAACTGGTGAGATATGAAAATATGCTCACATGTGTATCTATCATCATGGACCATGAAACAACCATTCACACAGATTGTTACCCCAGAATTATCATATAAACAGTGAAGGATCTGGCGGTCAACTCAGCAAGACACCGTTGTCAAGCAAAACAAAATGGCGGACAACAAAAACAACAATCCCTTCACAAACGGGTGAGAAGATGGGCAGCAATTATTCACTGTACAGGCATTCCTACAGGTATGCCAGAGTGCAGAATATCATGCAGTGGTCAGATCTGGAGCAGCAAATTAATCGGCAGGCTAAATCTGACCGACTGCATAACCTCAGGGTTACCGGTCTCACTGGCTCTCCAGAGGAAATGAAGACACATCTCATCACCATAGAGAGGGAGAAAATGAAATTGGAAACCATACTTTCACTGCGCATGACTTTGAACTGCGCATGATCGGAAATAGGTCAGCGACCCCTGACCCGACCCCAGCGGAGGCTGCAGCTACACATGCTCCAGCCAAAACAAAAACAAACAACTATGTGATGCTGTCATTCAGAAATGTCTGGCAGAGGAGGGCTGTTTATATAAAAAGGATGAGTGCAGGACCAGGTATTTTCCTCTCTGAGGATCTTACCAAACAGGAGAGCAACCTATTCTACCAATGCAGACAAGCAAAGAAAGGTGGGAAAATAAAATCATATTTGTTTTATTCTATGATCACTGTGTTAATTACTGCCATTGTTGGTTTAATTCTAAAAGTGAGAACTGGACATTGTTGTGATTGCTGTCGTCTGCTTCCCAGTCTGCAGATCACTCAGAGCAAGCTGGTGACGTCATTATAGGGCTTCCCCAACATTTCCCGCCATGGAATTCCCCATCAGTGCAGTGGAAAGTATATTGACGTGCAATATAATGCATCTGGTCAATAAAACAATTTAGAGAAGCTCATGTGACCAGGAATTGACCAATCACAGCACAGAATACACAGTGATCATAGAATAAACAACTATATCGCATTAGGATAGGTGCATTTGCATCAAAGGCATGCAAATGTAAGCACAATAGTACACCAGTAAATAGGTTGAGACTCTGCCTAATCATTCCTCTGCTTTTCATAAATTTCTGTTTTTACTGTCTGACTATGCTCCTACTATCAGGTGACATTGAATTGAACCCAGGGCCACAGGTCCATGCTCAAAATCAGTTAACAAGGCAAAACAACCAACAATTCAAAGTCTGGAAAACAAAAAAGGCATAAAGTTAGCACATTCAAACATAAGATCACTCTATAATAAAATAGATTTAGTTAGGATAGTATTGGAAAATGAGCCAGTAGACATTCTTGGCATTTCAGAAACATGGCTAAACAACACACATGATGATGATGAACTGAAAATTAATGGCTATAAACCAATAATTAGAAATGATCGTAACTCTGACAGAGGTGGTGGTGTGTGTCTGTATATAAGGGAAAACCTGAATCATAGCCCTAAAGATGAAATGAATCTGATGGAAGAAGACCTTGAAACATTATGGGTGCAGATAAACTTGCCACAAACAAGGCCTATGTTAATATGTACATGTTACAGACCTGACAATGGTCTTACTCATGTTATTGAAATGATGGAAGAACAGGTTAATATGGCATATTCTGCACATGCCAATATTGAACTGCACATAATGGGTGATATGAACGTGGACTATATGAAATCAGACAGAGTTTAAACAAATTAGAGCAATGGAACACGTTTTGCAACTAAAACAGGTAATTGATAAACCAACGAGGGTCACTGAAAATTCATCCACTTGCATAGATCATATGAACACAAACAGATCAGAAATAATTTCTGACCATAATGTGGTGCCACTTGGGTTAAGTGATCACAGCATGACATACCTTGTTAGAAAAGGAAAGAGAAATGTAAAAAAGTCCACATTTGTTGAAGCAAGAACATATAGAAATTATAATGTAGACGAATACAAAGCCAATCTCAGAAGCATCAACTGGGCCCCTGTCTATGCCCAGCTATCTGTTGAAAGTGTGTGGACAGTTTTCAAAGATATATTAATTGCAGTCCTTAACAAGCATGCTCCTATAAAAATGATAAAGGTGAGAGAAGGTTCAATGCCACATGTTAGTGATAATCCGAGGGCCCTTTGCATGGATAGGGATTATTTCATGAGAAAAGCTCACAAAACTAAACAGGCATCTGATTTTGCAAGGGTTAGGGAGCTCAGAAACATGGCCAACAACTTGAACACTGAGCTTAAAAAGAAATATTTTGATGAGGAAATTCAAAATAGTGGAGGGGATTCAAAAAGTCTGTGGAAAACACTGAAAAAACTGTTACTAGGCAAAAACAAATCTGTGTTTCCCACCCAATTAATTGATGGGGAGGAATTCGAAGCTATTACTGATAACAGAGAAATCAGCAGCAAGTTTAATGATTTTTTCTGTAACATTGGCAATATACTAGCAAACAAAATAACTCCACCTACAAATTATTCACCTCCATATTTTGAACGTCCTGAAAATGCATTCAGTTTTGTACATATCTCAGTTGATCTGGTCAAAAAAGAACTTAATACGCTGAAATTGTCAAAATCTACAGGCATTGATCAAATCCCATCCAAACTCTTGAAGGATGGTGTATGTGAAATTGCTCCAATCCTTACTTTCATTTTCAATCTCTCACTTCAAACAAGTGCTATACCAGATGAGTGGAAAACTGCTCGGGTAACACCTATCTTTAAAGACGGTGATCCAAATGATGTAGGAAATTATAGGCCTATTTCCATATTACCCATAACAATGAAGGTACTAGAAAGAGCAGTGCATGCACAGTTGTATGATTATCTCTCCAATGAGAATATTCTATCAGTTTTCCAGTCTGAATTCAGAAAAGGCCACTCCACAACTAAAGCTCTCATTCACTTGACTGATGAAATACTTCGCAACATGGACTCAGGAAATAGCACTGGTTTGCTATTCTTGGATCTAAAGAAAGCCTTTGACACTGTGGATCACAACATGTTATTGACCAAACTCCATAACTATGGTGTATCTAAACAGAATGAACAATTATGGTTTTCAAACTATTTGTCGAATAGAAAACAATTTGTTACCATTGGAAATGTTAAATCAGAAACATATGAAGTAAAGACTGGTGTACCACAGGGTTCCATCCTTGGTCCCCTGTTATTTGTCTTGTACATAAATGATATTGTAAAGGTGATTGATAGGTGTAAGATTGGTCTTTATGCAGATGATACTGTCATATACATATCCACAATAAACCCTGACTACATGAAAACTGCACTCCAACATGACATAACTAAGCTTCAGCATTGGTTTGATCACAACAAACTTACATTGAATGTAAACAAGACTAAACTGCTAGTTGTCTCATCTGACCAAAAAGAAGCTGAATTTGATAAGGTAGAAATTAAAATACGAAATGAATCTGTTGAAAAAGTCAAAACATTCAAATATCTGGGTGTATGGTTTGATTCAAACATGAAATTCTCACAGCACATTAGTCAAATGTGTACTAAAGTCAACAAACGGCTAAGCCTATTACATAGAATAAGGCCTATCATAACCAGAAAAACTGCCTTGATGTTGTTTAAAAGCCTGATTGTTCCAGTAATGGAGCACTGTGATGTAGTGTGGTATTCATGTGGCTGCTCATTAAAAGACCAGATACAGAAAATGCAGAATAGGGCATGTAGAATTGTCCTTATGGCACATAGACGAGCTCATATTCTTGACATGCATAACGAGTTATGTTTGGACCGATTGTCCACAAGAAGGCAGATTCACTGTGCAACAATGACTTATCAGTGTATAAATGGGTCAGTACCAGCATACCTACAGACAATTTTCAGACCAGCAACAGATATACACCAATACCAAACACGGGGTGTAACCTCAGGTAATATGTTTATCAGAGGAAATAATAGGGAATTTGGTAAAAGAACCTTTGGATATAGATCCAGCCTACTGTGGAATGCAATACCAAATGAAATCAAACAAAAACCTTCAAAAGAATCATTCAAGTGGGCATACAGATCTTGTCTCACTCAATCTGTCACAAACCAAATGCAACAATTTGTTTATTTGTTCTAAATATTCTACAATGTAATCTGCATATCTCTATGTGGGAAACCAATTACGTAAAAAAATTTAAATAATATTTCAAATAATGTTAACTCATAATAGCTATACTACTATGTTGAAATGTTAATGTACCATCATTGAATTATGTTATATGAATAAATGGTATACGTAAAAGCAGGGTCCCATGGAAGACCAGTACATCAGTACTGAATGGGTTCCCCTGCATAAAGAACGTATATCTTATCTTTATCTTTTATCTTAATAAGAAAAGATGTGTAAATTGTAAGAACTATACATTTCTAAGTGACTTACTGCCACATTGTTTTATTGTATCCTGGAGCTGACATGAGTGTATACCTATCTTTGTCAATAAAACCACTTTTGTATTATTTTATTCTATTCATATCATTGGTGGAGTGAACATAAATTTGATCATAATTTAATTGGTTTCATTTCTGTACAACCATAACCATTTATTAAAGTATTTTTTGGTCATAAACTAGCATATAGTTAAGTTTCTTGAAACTCGAATGGTTTCGCTTTTATTCACCAGCTAGCAATTTCATACATTCATACATTGTCACCCAATGCATCAATGTTTAAGTATGTATTTATGTATTTTACTGTAATTAAACTGTAATTTACTGTAATTTCGTACATCCATTCAATCTGGGGTTGGCAAGACGTCTGTCCCCATGCTTAAGGTCAGGGTTGGTTGGGAACCATGCTTAAGGTCAGGGTTGGTTGGGAACCATGCTTAAGGTCAGAATCTTGGTTGGGAAAAGTACATGTACTTTGACTTTACTGTAAGATCGAAAAAAGGTGAATATCTGCTACTGATTTGTTTCCCATTCCAGCCAGTGCTTCATGACTGGTTATATGGTCTGTATTATCATGTCTACATGTATGTGATAATGCAAAAGAAAGACACACTGTCACCCTCGAAACAAGTAGAGCATTGATTCCAACACAGGTTTCCATCCAACCTTATATAGCTTAAATAATGCTGAAATAATGAAAAGTCACAGATATAAACAAAACCATTATAAACCATTATGTTAATTCATCTAATATTGCCTAATATATGGAGGTCTACTTTTCATGTGAACAAATAAAAAATAAAATTCCACACTATTGGCATTTCACAATATATTTAACCCCTAACGGATGGGAAGGACGGCAACGTCCACCACCGGTAACGTACGGGAGGGACGTTGACGTCCCCATTGTTCTGGCTTGATGACGTCATTTATAACATTCTGAAGGACTGCAACTTGTTACAATGTAATCATGATAATGACATCAGACTGGCTGGATCATAAACTTTGACCCCAGCACTTCATTAAGCAAATTAAGTAACCATGGTTATAAATTTTATAAATTTAGTATGTGGATACACTAGTCCAGACAAAAATTGGTTAGTCCAGCCAATCAACAAAATTTAGATAGACTAGTCCCTTAGGGGTTAATATTGATATCAAATTCTCACTGCAGCTCAGGGATAGTATTTCACTGTTAACTGCATCTATCTCCTTTCCTATTTATTCCTCATCTTGGGTAGAGTTGCATTCCTATGCAAGGTTCAATATATTATGACATTTACATTGACAGACATCATCAACCTGCCAAATTTCATCGTCTTCTTGCCAAGAGCTTATATGGTCATGATTTTGGGCCTTTTGTGGAAAGGACGTTTATTGTAAGGTGTGGAATATATTTCAGATTTGACTGATATACCGATACTTATAAAATTATCTATTATCATATTACAAATTCTTTATTTTCTATGAATATAAATTATATTTCAATAGCATTCCATTTTAACTAATATCTGGAGTTAACTTATGACAAAATTATAAAATTTGCTTAAAAAAGTTGCCTCAGCATGTGACTCCAAACAAATTATTCACAATTTATGACATTAATGTTTGTTTGAACATGTTCCGGTTATTCAAAAAGTTTAAAAGACTTTTGGAAGACAATACAACCATTTTTAAGTGATCCATAGAAAGACATATAATTCATTGTTAATAAGACATGCATTTTACTGTGACAAATAAGTAACAGCTGAATAAACCCTTCATAAAAACAAGGATCTTATAGTATACAGTATATCTGTAAGTAAAACAAATATTAAGATATAGCAAAAGTAGTTGGTGATACTTTGAAGTCTGCAACATGGCTGTCATGAGGCGAATGTGTGATTGAAATATTGTGTCTGTAACTAAAAAAAAATAATAACATATAGCAAAATGTCAAAGTTCACAATTTAAAACATGTGACCTTGACAAAATATCAAGGTCAAGATTGAGGTAATCATATTTAGGCCTTTATAGTATGCATGTATATGATTACAGTGAAGATTTAGGGCCTGTATCACTAGATACTCAATACAATATGAATGATAACTTTGAAATATATGATGCACCATATAGTTTGAACTATCTATGTTATATCCTTTGAAGCAGGGTAAGTTTAGGAATATTAATCAGTAAGACTATTGATCTTTTTCATACACAGTAAAGAAATTATGAAACTCATGGCCAGGTAAATGACAGGAGTTACTGATAATATGAAATTCGTGAAATCAATGCAAACATGAGAAGGACCTGCGACTATCAAAGAACAAATAATAATGATGATAATAATGATAACTCATTCTAACAAAAATATAAAAAATAATTGTAATATTTGATAATTGTCAGCGGTCACTGACAATGGTCAGTTAATAATCATTTTAAGTAGTTATCTTGGTTATTCAATATTAGTCCTGAATTTGTACATATGGATATAATATCATATTATATATCATACATCCAGTTTATCATGAATATTCATATCAAAAACGTTTTTAGTGTACTCTGCTCTCATTTTTACTTTAAAAACAGAAGCCAAAGACCCAAGGGCTGTTTGACCATTGCTTTTTGTAATGTTTGTGAATGACTCCATCAACCTTCTTTTTTTTCTCCACAAGTCCTAGACTGAAATAATCTGGATGTTCTGAGCCCGATCATTTTAGCACATCTTATCTATGAAAGGCTAAGAAATCCCACTAATTGTAGAGAAGATCAGATTGGAAAAACAAACAGAATGTAAAAACGAAATTGCCCCCCACCTGCATAGCTTTGTTGACAAAGTAGCAGCTGGCACAGATATAAACCTATATGTGATGTTATCAAGGCAAGCAAATGCATCGTATTGCAAGACTTTGGCTCATTTTTTGTTAATCTTTTGTTAATAATGAATACCAATGTCCACATTTTCCTTGTGAAGTAACTTGACGATTTCTTCTCTCATTTTATATTTTTGCACCTTGCCGGTCACTGTCATGGGATAGCCCTCCACAAATACTATGTAGCGTGGGACCTTGAAGTAAGATATCTGAAATTACATGAGATGATTGTATAGAAGGAATACAAAAACTGAATGAATCTTCAAATATTCTGAAGCCAAAAGTGGAGCCCAGATTGTAAAATATACAGTTTACTGTCCAGTGAGAGTGAAGGTATTCAAGCATAATTTCACATTAGTGCCTCTTTATACTTGTATCCCAATTTGACCATGAAGCATGAATGGCATGAATCTGAGAGAATGGCAGAGAGAGCAATTTTAAGATGGGCTGCCTATGTAAATGCTTTAGCTTTAACTAATAACACAATAACAGGGGTTATGTCTGATTTCTTTGGAACATTTTGTTTGATTTTGTATGTTTAGATTTACTTGTCAATCCTTATTGACTGCACACATAGTCTTATAATCTTGATTGTAATTTCATCACGTTTTCTTCTGATAATGCAATTTGTACTGACCTGCCCTTTACAAAATTCTTTGACTTCATCTTCAGTCATAGTCTCCCCATCCTTCAGCTTAATGCAGGCACAAACCTGCTCCATCAATCTTACATCTGGTACTCCTATCACCTATTAACACATGCAAAGATATATATATATATCCTTATATATATATATATATATATATATATATATATATATATATATATATATATATATATATATATATATATATATATATATATATATATATATATATATATATATATATATATTGAATATATGTGTGGGTTTAATTGCTGTAATATTTTGTCAGATGCTGTTCAATATCAAATCATTTATAAGATAAAGGTGCCCAAATGAATTGAGAAATAAATTTGTAATTTTTAACCTGAACATCAGCTATTTTGGGATGAGTGTACAAGAATTCTTCTATTTCCACTGGGTAGATATTCTCCCCACCTCGGATTATCACATCCTTGATCCGGCCAACTATCCTGGCATATCCATCCTCATCCAATGATATAACATCTCTGAAGTACATAAATACACTCAAACTATAAAGGTACTGAGCTATCTCACTGATTAGACAGTATAAACCAGTTGGAATCAATTACAGGCTTCAAACCAATTCACCCATTGCCAAATTCTACCCTTGATCATTTAAAACAATCTTACTTACATTTTCAAGTTTTTAAAATCATTATGTTATTGAGTGTGTAAAACTACTATGGCAGTAAATGAGATTAGTTGATGTTTGCATGACATTTGCCTTCTGCTTCATAAATATAATAAAATAACCCTTATACTTATGCTTGATACCAAATATTAGACAACTCACCCTGTCCGGTACCATCCATCAGGCAAGTTATCCTACTTGCTACCATATATATATATATATATATATATATATATATATATATATATATATATATATATATATATATATATATATATATAGAGGGCAACTCACCCTGTCCGGTACCATCTATCAGGCAGGATGACCTCATCTGTTTTGACTGGATCATTCCAGTAGTTGAGCATAGTGCCATAACCCCTGGTATAAAGCTCCCCCTGCTGGCCAACCGGGACAATTTCACCTCTTTCGTTCACCACCTTCACCTGTAAAGAACAAAATGATATTTTACAGCTATTGGTGTGATCACAATAGCTGTAGTTATATGAATTTAACCTTCCAATCCAACTGATTTCATTACTGGACCCCCTGGATTCTATCTATATATAGTAATGTCTATTGTATCACCCACCTGCCTCTATAACTGCACCCCCTGAAGTCTATCTATATATAGTTATGTCTATTGTACCACCAACCAGCCTCTATAACTGGACCCCCTGGATCCTATCTATATATAGTTATGTCTATTGTACCACCCAACAGCCTCTATAACTGGACCCCCTGCATTCTATCTATAGATAGTTATGTCTATTGTACCACCCACCTGCCTCTATAACTGGACCCCCCTGGATTCTATCTATATATAGATATGTTTATTGTACCACCAACCAGCCTCTATAACTGGACCCCCTAGATTCTATCTATATATAGTTATGTCTATTATACCACCCACCTGCCTCTATAACTGGACCCCCTGGATTCTATCTATATATAGTTATGTCTATTGTACCACCCACCAGCCTCTATAACTGGACCCCCTGGATCCTATCTATATATAAAGTTATGTCTATTGTACCACCCACCTGCCTCTATAACTGGACCCCCTGGATCCTATCTATATATAGTTATGTCTATTGTACCACCCAACAGCCTCTATAACTGGACCCCCTGCATTCTATCTATAGATAGTTATGTCTATTGTACCACCCACCTGCCTCTATAACTGGACCCCCTGGATTCTATCTATATATAGTTATGTCTATTGTACCACCCACCTGCCTTTAGATCTCTACCTGGACCCCCTGGAGTCTATCTATATGGAGTTATGCTTTTCTTTTCTCTCCATATCATCATGTTAACCTCCCTAATTTGCTTACTGAGTTTTCTTGATGCCTACCTCTACTTGTGGTGCAGGTCTTCCTATGGTTGAGACACGTCTCTCTATCGAGTCATCCATGTAGCCTTGAAATGTCACTGGGCTATTTTCTGTTGTTCCAAAGGCTATCTGTATCACAGGTAAATTTTCATAATGTCTTTCATGCATAACATATGCAAAGGGATTAAAATCTCTTTCATAAGAGAAGCCAGATCTATAAACAATATATGTAAACAATGTGATGTATATGAATATTATGGCTTAATAAGTTTAAATACATAAAATATATTAGATATATAAAGAGGAGTTGCCAGGGATTCATAACTCACAGTAACATGTTCCATATGAAGTTTGTCCACAACTTTCTTCATGACCTCCGTTGGGCAAGGTGAACCAGCCATTAATCCTAAAATGTTATCAAATTAATCTGTACATGTATATATTTTCACGTCATTATTGGTTGAACTTGTAAACAAGCAAGCTGGGGGTCAGCTTCCTGGTGTATTCAACAATCACTCTGCAAAATGTAATGATATTTACAATTTAAACATGAAAAATGCAAATCATATTAACTAAGAATGAAAATATTTACAGAGATACTATTCTTAAGTAAAAAGGAGCAAAATTGCTCAACAACCTGCCAAAAAGTATCAAGTGCAACATGTTTTTACAACATGACAAAAAATACATACAGCACCTATTAATGATATTAATGTGTATTCATATGACATCCTACATTTAAATACATATTCTGTAAATTTAAGTACATGTCTATCTATTATATATTGTGTAGCTTCAAAAATAGTGTTTCTTAATAGTGTTTCTTAATCAGATTTGTTGAATAAGTGGTGGTACCTGTGTCTAATGAACTGAGGTCATACTGATGCAAATCGGGAAGGTTTAACATGTCTATAAACATTGTAGGGGTTCCATACATAGATGTGCATCTTAAAAAGAAAAAATAGAAAAAGCAGATTAGAACTGAATAAAAACATAGGCTAATGGCCTTAAAACTATGCTGATCATTGTTTTGTTTTTTCGCTTGCAATTGTTTAGCCTGTGTGAGGTTTCATCTAAATAGGCTGTAAGTCTATGGAGTATTGAATTGTCACCACAAGTCCTGATCATCTTGAGGCTAATCTTCCCACTTGATGGCGCTATTTAATGGAGATTGGAAGAGGTGAAAAGCAAATAGCAGTGTGTGATCAAGCATGATGGCCAAGTAGCAGAAATTCACAGGCTTGGTTTTTGTCAAAATAATGAAATTATTGCATAACTTTGCTGTTCGTTTCCTTTTGGTTCCCTATAATATTTATTTGAAAATCCTGACCAAGCTTTTTTTTAAATCACCACTTAATCATTTAAATATTTTCCCAGACACAGAGTTGAGCAAACAATAATTTCAGATTATCAAAATACACTTTTCATAATGAATTTATCACCGTCTTTTGTTGTTATCTCAATTTTCATTGGCTAATATTTGTTATGTTAATCAAAATGGCAGCCTCCTTGAAAATGCTGATAGTTATTAAAAAAAATTTAATCATAGAAATTTGAAAAAAATCTGAGCCCAATGAAAAATAGACAGAATTGGTCCCCTGAAAATACAACATCTTGCCTACCAATAATGAAAAACTCCAGTAGTTTCAAAGATCAAAGAAGATCAAAGTTGACAGAGGGACAGAATCACAGAAAATGTCTTTGCCTCATTGTAGAAGCTATGGTGACACATTCAAGAGCACTTTTTATATTTGTAAGATACATCTGTGTAAATATGCATCTCAGTCAGCATAGCTAAAAACCAGTTAAACCTATATTTATCTGTTATGATTTAGTATTAAAACATCTGAAATCAGTTAAATTAAATATTTTGAGAAGTATATGTTCCAGTCATAGATATCAAGCCTGGCTGTGAAGCATTAAGTGAGGGATTTTATACCTTTCTCTCTCCACTGCTTGCAAGGTGCTCTGGGCATCAAAGCTTGGGGCAGGGTATACTATGGTGGAGGCATGGATGGCGTTCTGAAGGCTGCCTAGTACCATACCAAAGCAGTGGTATAAGGGTACTGGTACACATATCCTGGCATCCTAGTCATTATAACCAGAAGGAGAACAATGTGATTGTCAAAAACTTTCATGTTCTTAAAAGAAAACTGAAAATAAGAATTGTTGTGTATACACTCTGCAGCTGCCAATAGCTTGTTTGGGGGTTTTGCCAACTAAAGACTTTTATGTCATTAGAATATGAATGCTGAGACCTTAATGTCAGTCTCACAATGTATTGACACAGGGAGTACATGTACAATAAATCAAAACAAATCAAATCAAATGTTTCTGTTTTATGAACTCATAGACATTCAAATTCTACCACAAGTGCCAGGGCTGATAAATGACTTGAAATAACCAGAATATGATTTGTTTGAATTAACATAAGGAAAACATTTCAATAACTTATATTCATTGAATTTTAAATGATATGAATGTTTTGAATAGACACAAGATTTGCAACATACTTTCATTTATGGCTTTGTTACTATGACTGCATAAGATGGACATGAGTTTTTGGGGATATTTGGGCATTCCCAATCCACCAGGTTGTTAAAACATATCCCATTTTCAACAATATCCCTGTTACGTCCTTGGAACATGCTGGAAATGACTTGAATGCATGAGAACAAGGTCAACATATTAGTAATGAGGTGGCAACATTTGGCCAATAAGTTGACAATTTGTCTTCCACAGTGCACCATTGCCTTGACTGAGTTACAGCCCCTCGAAAAAGGGTGGACCCTCACAGTATAAAACAGGTTCATAATGGATGGTTACAGTCAACCATTGCCCATCTTGAGTAACTTTCCTCTGACAAGGCAGGAACTATCATTAACAAGCCAAACTTTGCTCCTCGCTCCTCAAGCAGTAAAAAACATCATAGTGTGACAGCCCAAGTGAGGATGAGATAAAAAAAATGTGTCATTCTTGTTCCATTTTGGTATTAGTGAAGTAATGACACTTTTATGATATATGAAGCTTGAATTGCATGAAAATTAAATGCATAATGATAATGTCATTCAGATCTTATTCCATGGTGGTTGCAATATGAAATTAAATTTTCCATCATGTTCTCATGCATCTTGAATATGATACTTTTGTCTGTCAATTTTATGTAGATATTCATCTATGATCATACACATTTAAAAAAAAAGGTTTGATCAGGTAAATGGTGACAGAGATGTGTCTTGTATTTGTTACAAATGTGATAAAATATAAATGATCACAATACTTTGTTATCATATGTAAATTGGAATGCATATAAAATCTACTGTGTGAGGTAATGACACCTTTTCTAAAGCTTTCACAGCACTGGAACATCTCTTTTCTAATCATATATATATATATATATATATATATATTTTGTTGCGACTGATCCAAGTTTGTGAGTGTGATTTACCTGGTTGTGATAACGAATTCTTCTTCCCACAAATCTCCCATTATTAATGATATTATGGTGGGTGAGTGTAGCACCCTTGGGAGCTCCTGTTGTGCCCTATGAAAAGATAAGACAAACCACATATAAATCTGACATTTAAAGATGACAGTTTCTGATATAACAGCAAATTCATACTAAAAAACAAAGACTATATTTTGATCAAATCTTTTGTGATTAATTTACTTGAATACTTTTTATGGACACGAAAATCAAACTTACCGATGTGAACTGGATATTAATAGGGTCATCAAACTGTAGTTTTGATTGGAGATCTTTTATGTTTGATATATGGGTGCTTGTGGCTGCTGACATCACTTCGGAGAACTTGAATGTACCTCTGGTATAAAGGACAATAGACTAGTGAAAACATAAGAAAAATAAATAAAATATACACAATTTTTCAATGTTTATTTATTTAGCAATAAGTGGGAAACACAGGTAAGATTGGAGAAACTACAAAAAGTATGGGCAAAATGATTTCAACCTGTTTGAAATTTATATAATTTACTTTGATACAAAAAAATATGTTGATATGATCAGTTTAGAATCAACCTGGAGGGGAGGTTTCATTTTCAAACATAACCAACAGTAAATGTTTACTTGCCCTCTCCTTGTACTATTTTATTGAGGTTTTGTGTGAAAATTTCCTGCATAAATTCCTACAAAAACCTATACAAGCCAATTCTTTTAGTTGTGGGAGACAAAATAATTTTCTATAGACTTGTGTATTTATCATGTTTGTTACTGTACCTTAGAATACAAAATCTATTTTGTCATGAACATGATAAACATGATAAACACAAAAAAAACAGTTTTCACATATCTAACCTGCCCCTGCCAGGAAAAAAAGGTTCAGGCACTCCAAAATAAAACCCTTGCCTGCAAGGCTGAAGATCACATGGCCCACCCTGACAGTTATAGCCAATGAGTCTGTTTTATTCAAATTTACCTCAGTATTCAAATTTGACGTTTTCAGATCTAATCATAAGGTAAAAATTTCAAACAAGTTGGCCAATAGGAGAAACTGAAACATGTTCAGGATATTTTAGGTTTATTATATAATACAATGGATTACAAAAATATGCATGCTAAATTCTAATTTGTACATTAGTTTAGGTCATTAGGTTACAATGTTATAAAGAACTAAACTGTCTTCACCACCACAAGAAATGGGTTGTAGAGATTTCCCTCAAAACTTGGCAAAAAGCAGTATTTCCCAGGATTTTCCCACCCCTTCCAGGAAAAACAGTAAATGCATTAAGCACTCCCTATCAGGAATATATTAATATAACTATCATAAAGCCTTACCTGTATTTGTGCTCACCCCTCATAATAACAAATTTTAGACCTGGCAACCTAAAATGATATACAAAACAATTTGTTAATAATGATTACAAAAGTATATTTTGAAAATAAGAATTTAGATGTAATGATATTTGATATTGCCTTTTGCATATTATATTACTTTTATGCTTCAGAAACATATTTGGCACAATTGAATAGTGAGATATTAAATGACAATTAAGAATATGTAACCTTTAACAGCATATTGCTTTAACTTGATCTAATTATTGATTCATTTAGTCTATCATCTACCACAACCTCTGAGAGTTGAGACTGCCTGGTTGGCAAGTGTCCAATTCTGGGCATATTGTCTGAAGCATCTGGTAATAATCCTGAGTTTTAAATTTCTCAGCACAAATTAAAGCTTTCACTTCAACCTGAACAAAATAACAACTAAAATATAATTTTTGAGCAACTGAAAAAAGAATGCCTTGAAAAAAAATGGATGCAGGAAACAAAATGATGCTTGTTCGCAATTCAAAAATAGCAAATGTGACAAGAGTTATACAAACCTTTTTCAGAGCAAATTCCAACTCAGGAGCCTCATATGATGGATTAATATTCACCTGGAAATTGTACATTGAATATACTCAAATAGTTCAGATCTTAAAATTGAGTTTAGCCACTCTCAAAATTACTGATATCTATTAATATTCACTTACCATGATCATGCCAGCTCTTGCTGTAGCATACTGAGTGAGAATCCATTCCACATAATTTGGAGACCAGATGCCCACTCTGTCTCCCCTTTTCACCCCAAGTGCAGCAAGTCCAGCAGCCAACTGATCACTCTGAAATATCCATATTTTTTAAATATCAATTTTCCCTATTCAGTATATTGAGGTTTATCAAATGCAATTCAGACAAACTTGCGAGTGAATAATTCCTAATTTGCAAATCATCTTTGAAACATACAACTGAGCTTTACTACAGTTAGGTAATCATTCTCATTGTAATCAAATTCCACTTGGAGTAAAGGCCCCTATTTTAACCTGGTTGAGCTGGTGCTTTTTATTTCTTAGTTCCCTATTCCATTGCTTTGTGGCAGTAGAATTTGAATATTTCTATCTTGTAAAATGTGTTATTTGAGCGGTATTGTCTTGTTAGTCCGCACCTGTTGGAGAAGTTGCTGGAAGGATAGTCTGGTGTTATCTTCACTAAATATCACCGCCTCTTTATCAGGACACTTAGATACGGTTTCTTCCAGAATCTTCCCAATTGTTATTCCTAATAATGGAACGTCTGTTTCTCCTTGAAGATAACTCCACTTCAATTTCTCTTGAAGTAATATACTGAAAACAAGCCATATAGTTCATTATTTAGCCATCTCATCTTTGTGGGTACAATAAACTGTCCATGACAACAAACAATGTATTACAGATATATCCTGTGGTAAAACTATAATATCTCAATATTGAAGTTTTTATTCCAAAACTGAGGGCTTTATATTTGACAGCTGCCAAACAAAGATATCAAATTCTTGCTGCAATTTATTATACAGTTTATGTCATATACCGGTACTTGCTTGTGGTGAACTCCAATTTCCTCTATTCTTAGAGATAGTGTTACTCTGGTGAGGTAGAGTCACACACTACCTCTGCCACAATTGGCGTGACATTGTCTAAGCCTATTCCGCAAAGTCGATTGCATAATCCACATTATCATGGACAAATGGTGGGCTGTGCACATGCTCACTCACAATGCCCGCCCATTTTCAAACTAAAGAAAGCTGTCACATCCACACACACACACGTGTTGATCGTTGCTTGCATGCACGTATTGTGACTATTCCCTTTGTAACCAAACCAATGACACCAGTCGACTGAGTTATACTTGCACATGTATTTGTTGTTGTAGTCACTTTCTAACCAAAACAAGGACACCAATTGGTTGTGTTGTTACATGTTTCAAAATAATTTACTCAGTGTCTATTGGCTGCTAAAAGAGGCTTGTTATGGGCGTGACCTCTTAGTACTCACTGATTATGGTCAATACTTGCAGAGCCAGGTATAAATCCTGGATCTGCTAAGCAGAGAAAGATAGTGTACTCTTTTTCCAAATTTCAGCTTTACATGGATACAGATCTCTTGAAGATCTGTCTTAAATAACATAAATATTAAAACACAAATATTTTAAAGTGTTGCGCATTTCTTTGCTCAATAATTTTCTACCTTCATGTCCATCCCATTCTTTAAATTGACTGTGTTATCCATGTGAGTCCTATATATTATACAAATAAAGGCAATTAGATGCAGTATTCAAAATATGAGTTTGCCCTGATGCCTTATGCCTGCGCCTGCAACTTTTGGCTTATTGCAGGCTAATTGCGATCAACAGTTCAAACTATATTTAAGACACATGTATCTGGACATTATTTCACATTTATCATTGCAAAAATGATGTTTCCTTTGTACATTTTTATAATATTGGAAGAGTACATTTTCTTTAGGTTCAACATATATGGCTTTTATCTGTAATAAAAATACTATGTATCCCAAGTTGGTCTCTGAACAGTTTGACACTATATTCTTGATATACTTGGTTATAAAGACCAGGAGTAGAACATATCAGCCCAAAAGGCAATCAAATCAATTTCAATTGATCTTTGGTCTATTTTCCATTTCAGGGAAATTTTTGTTTTGTCTTTTAAAGTATTGATGAGAAAGTAAAAGAAATTTCTTCTTTGTCAAATATATATAGCAGTAAAATCATGTTTTCATGGAAGATATTTTTTCATTTTTATCATTATAAGAGTTTGAATATATTGACAATAATGTAGAACAAATTTCAGCTGTTCAAAGTGAATTGTAAGTGTGGAGCAACAACTTAAACATAACCCCCTGGGTTGGTAGTTCTGCTGACTTAAATGAAAAAAAAACATGAACTGTGTAGCTAGCAAACTTTCTGTGGGCTCTGCAGGCCAGTCTAGTTACTTTTTACTCATTTATAAAATGTGCATAGTAATTGCTTACCTCCTTCGAAACACTGGGTACTTCAGACTTTCATTTCTCTGGTTGCCTACCTTATTCTTTTTTAACATAATCACACCTACATTAGGGTTCCAGTCCAACCATAGCTTGTGACAATTGGTTCAAGGACATAGGCCTGCTCAATAATACAAAGGTGAATTGCACAGCATCAAGGTCAAAGGTCAAGTCTGTAAAAAAATGTATATGGTGCTGGACATAGTTTTGATGTATAATATATATGAAGTACTTTTTTTTAACTTTTAATGGTTGTGAGATGTTGCATGTACACAAATTTTGAATTCAAGCTCAATGTGTCAAGATCAAAAAAGTACCAGTATGACGAGGCACATCTATGACCTAAGATATTTCTGCATACAAATTTTCAATTTACTCTTTTAAGTGGTTGCTGGTATATGCTCCATACAAAATTTATGACCTTGAAGTCACTGCAATAACGTCAATGGTGACTGGGGGAGCTTAATACATCTATGTAAATAATAACATAAACCTGACAAACAAGAAAAGAGGTTTACTTCATATGTAACATGGATGATGGGAAAAAAATTATCTGTAATTCTTATTACAACTTTTCTATTAAGTTATTTATTTTGCATAATAAGAACTGCCTGGCAAAGTCATGATCAACCAGGAAGTTGAAACAAGTCTGTGTAGATTCGACAAGATTTTACAGGTTTACAAGAAAAGACTGGCTCCTGTTGCAGGTTCTTGACATGACAACCAACCCAGTCACATATTTACAAGGGCAATGGGTAAACCTTCAGGTAGGGGCCGAAGCTGATGTACAAAATTGTATCATGATTTCAATCTCAGCACGGATGGGGATCAAACTCATGACCTTTGGATCACCACAGAGGAACCTGTACTAATAAGCTGGCGCTCTTAACTGTTATCTCAATTTTCATTGCCTATTTTTGTCAAGTTTATCAAAATGGCTACCTCCCTCACAACACTTGGTGGTGTTAACAAAATGGAAACAAGTGCTGATTTTAAAAAATCAAGCTCACATAAGTTGACAAAATCCAAACGCAAAATCCAAGAAAATCTTCTCACTCTACCATGCACTCACAAATCACTTCTCATACAAAAGCACTATCTGATGGTGTAAACAGAAACTAGGTGCCAAAAACATGGTTGACATGGACAGATAATAGGTGTAAGCTCCATAGACGTACAGCTTAATCATGTCAAATCCTCAAACATTCAGACCTAAAGTCAAACAAAAGCAAGCAAAATTTGTTTAGCCTAATGCAAAATAGATAGAAATGGTCCCCTGAATACAACATCTTGCCTGGTTAAAGCTGAGCATACTGACCAGTAGTTTCAGAGGAGAAGGTCAAAGTTGGATAGAATGATAGAAACCCACCCCCATAACCCCAGAAGCTAGAAAGAAAAAGTTTAACAATGTAAATTATTCTCCAAAGAGCACCCTTTTGGGGTATGGGAGAATTACAGAAGGTAGAACACCAACATATCCTAGTCCAAATATATTAGGACTATCAAGGACCTCTTGTTGAAATGGTTTTGTGTAGCGGGCGAATAATGTCACTAATAATTGGACGTTTGCTCTGACTGGTTCACATAAATATAAAACAGGGAAACCCCAAACAATGACCACATATTTCCAGTGACATAAGACCAGAATTCCGGCCACAGCATACGGTCACCTGCAAGGTGGTTTACTGTCCCTATTATTAGGGTCAAACACCAACAGTTACAGGTGGTGCCACCTGATTGATACAACATTTTATCAAAATATCATACAACAACAGTGACATATGCCTTTATGCAAGAAGCGAAACTCTTCAGACTGTATGTCATTATGTATAGACAAGATATATGTAACAGTAATTAGCAGGCCATTCAGGTTACTTTTACATAAAAATAGAATTAGGGATTCACACAGGTTACATATTCTTTGTGCCTTGAAAATGCTCTGAAACCTTCCTGTTATGACTGGAAGATAAGTATTACTACATCTAAATTTCGTGACGGGTACACCTTATATGTTTGTTTGTTTGGGGTTTTACATCACTTTCAACATTATTTCAGTTATTTCGTGATGAGACCTACTTGTAGCAGATATAGTGCTGCCTCACTGAATTGTCATGTCGCAGGTCCTTGACATGACAACCCACCCGGTCACAGATTTACAAGGACAACGGGTTAACCCTTTAGGCACGGGCCTCAGCTCATGTGGGAAATTGTGTCATGAGTTCAATCTCGGCACGGCCGGGGTTTGAACCCACGACCTTTGGATCACCACAGAGAAACTGGTGCTAATAAGCTGGCGCCATAACCAACTGCGCCACGGCCCGTGGCCTACACCTTATATGTGTTCTGGAATGATCAAGTATGATTCCAGTACCAAATCATATATAAAAATAGAATAGGAAGAGCAAAACTTTGGCATTCAACAGCACTGTGCCATTCACTTGAGTAATACTGATTAAGCTCAATCCTGATGTCTCTTTTTAGTAAAATAGGAATCAATATTACTGTCTGCCCAGCTCATAAATTGGCAAAGATCTAGAGAATGTATCATTTATGTGCCTAATCATTTGGAAATATGTATCCTATTCTTAGATGTCTGTTTAGAAAGTTTGATAGGCCGGATGTTATTTTGTTCTGATCACCTGATCTCAGGCAGGTCCAGAAATTCAGCATCCTCTCCTTTATGGTTTTCTCAATTCTAAATCTACCTACTTCACCTAGCACCATAAAATTTACAGATTTTGGGCCTACACAGATTTCAATTGCATTTAAGTTAGAAAAATCCCATACTTTACATCTGTAAAGTAATATAGGGATGGTGCAGGTATCAAAAAGTTCCAGAATAAAAAGTTTCCAAGACTTAGTAATTTGGTAATTTGGTTTATTGCTAAATTGAAGTTTCCATTGCAAAAGAATCTAATCCCAAGGTAATCATATTCTGTGACTACTTCAAGCTATTTATCCTCCAGTAACCATGATGGAAATTTCTTTACAACTCCTATTTAAAAAATTACTTTTAGTTTTTGGAGCATTAACCTGCAAGAAGGGGGGGGGTAGGTTTCCACACTATCTAACCCCAACACTGCATGGGAAGGTATCAGATAGATCACCATTAACTCTCTCACAACATTTGACCTTATTATCAATTTTGTAATGACAATAATTTTTCTTCTGATATCATGCATCTTGACCTTGTGACAGGTTCTCTCTCTCCCCTGGTTCAAAGGCCTTTCTGTAGTCTACAAAAGCATGAAGTAAAAGTATTTCTTTTGATTTATGACAATTAAGCCCGGGGCCCCCACTTGAGGTGGGAACAGTGCTACCATGCGTGTTGAGGATTTTGTGTGAGATGGGGGCGTTTAGAGGATGAAAAGTGTGTGATATTGTGTGCACACATTATGGGGGGTCAAATGCTGCTAAAACACACAATATGGGTCTTGTGTCAGATCAGATCACACAAAGTGGCCCTTTTTGATGCCTCTTCATAAATGAGTGTGAAATGGCTAAAATCACTCAGGACATGTCACTTTTGACATTTGACCTAACTTTGCCCAAAGGCCTAATTGCAATGGATTAGTGAGGCCATCAGGTGTTAGCTAACAAAGAAGACAATGAGAAACAATCAAAGACTCCTTAATTGATTTTCCAGGTTTACTCTAGTAAGCTATGTGCACACAGTGTTAACTGGGCACGGCAACAGATGTTATCCAGAACCCAGGAAAAAGGAGAAGGACTGTTCGAACCTTTACGTGCTAAAGTGTAAATATTAATTATCACGACGACAGTAGCAGAACTAGTTACAATACTTTGTGGTTGAGCATATATGATAATTGTTTATGAAAATTAAACAATGTGAGAAATGGTATATTTTTGAATAAATGTGTGTGAAATGGTATGGAATCAGGATTTGATGTTTTGTGTGAAATGGTCTAGAATTGTGCCTCTAATTCGCGATAAATTGTGTGAAAAGGGTGTATATTTCGAAGTAATAGACCACACAATATGGGGATTTTTCAAATTTGATTACCACGCATGGTAGCACTGTTCCCCCCTCAAGTGACCCCCCCGGGCAATTAAGCAGTCCAGTGAAAATATGAAACATCACTGGGATGATTTGAGATAATTTTGTTTGCAAGTGTGGTTGCCACCTTAGTCTTAGATTACCCCTGCCGACCGAACCCTGACCTAGATAAAGTTATGTGGTACAGCAAAACATATTTAGTCCTCAAGAAGGCATTTTACACTCAATTTTGTATTCAATCAGTATATTTCAATAGGGAAGTTTATTGTGTGCTGATCATTCTGATACTTGATTCATTTCTACCTTCACCACACAAAAGTGATTTTATTTAGAACAATTCAAATGTCAACAATTCAACCAATTGTCTTGAGAACCCTTTTTAAATAAATAATTTAACACTGTTTCTTACACTTGTACAGCAGATTTAAAGTGGGATGAAAAGTACCGATCAATCTATTTTTAAAGACTTGGTCTCACTATAGAAAAACAGCCCAAGTGGACGAGTAGCAGAGTTGAAAAAAAAAGTTTTGCTTGTTCGCCTTTGTCTGCTTTTGTTCGCTTTGAAGGAAGGAATGAGATATGCACAAGTAAAAAAAAAAGCAAGTGGACAAGACCAAAGCAAAGAACATGGATGAACACTGATATAGAACAAAAGTATTCAGGAGAATACATGCACAGAAAGCGTACAAATACGGATATACACGGATATAAGACGGATGTATTGCAGACAAAGCACGAATGAGAAGCTGACCAATACGAGTATTACGGACCTTTGTCTTCTGTTCGCATCTTATTCTGACCAACTCCGTTCCTTGTTCATGTGTTCTCCGTACCTGTTCATTTCTTCTCCGTACCTTTTATGCATAAATGCAGGATTAATATTAAAGGTATTAAGCATTAATTCTACAATTTGGTGTTTTTGAAAGCTTAGCCACATATGAACATGACAGATTGAAATTATAATAGAGTAATATGATATGTTGCTATGAGACATAGCAGTTGCACTCCCAGCAGAGGTCTATCAGAGCCATAAGCTGCACGTGACGGGTAAACACGGGTAGCGTGAACTTTATTTGACCTCAATTGAGGCTCAAAGTAGGGTAGCACTGTTTGACGTCATTTTGGTACTATTCAAAGGACAATACATTTTATGACGTCATAAGCATACTCTTATGGCGTCATTTTACCTTTCAGTGCCTCTATGATGACACTCCACATAAAAATGACGCCAAGAAAGGAGTGTGCTTTCATTAGTGGCCTATATATTAAGGTCTTGTTCAAATAGGTTTTACAGACAATGATGGGGATGCATTATTCAAAATGTTTATAGACATGAAAGACAAGTACATTTATTACCAATAAGTGAATTTTAAACATTTTTTTCAAAATCGGTGCTTAATCCCTTTAAGCAAATATAGCCAAACACAGTCAGAACACAATCAGGATGAGATACAAACAAAGTGTTTGCATTATTGACCCACTCAGCATGTGCAATGAAGTCAGTGAGAAGTGGCTGTTTGCATCTCCTCCTTACAAAATTGTCAACATATTGAAAATTTTGTGTGGACCAAAGCAGTCTTAACCGTACTGCTCTGAAATCAAAATGAAGGAATTTAGAAGGAGAAACGGATAGGGTGTTTGAGTTAGTCATAGAGAAAATATAGATAGAGGAACATCCAAACATACTTCAAAGGTACAGGGTGCGTTGCTCACAACTGCTGTGAAAACAATTTGACATCTGATTTGCATGGGCACTAATTGCTCTTAATTGGCAAACAGGCAAGCTCCCTCTGGGTTGCTGGCAGCTTTATGACCTACATAAGCATAAACTGGCCATCCCATTGGTCAATCAGTCAAATGCCTGTCAGAAACTGAACCAAGAGCCATAGGAAGGTGCAACTTTGCACTCAATTTTGACCTTCCCGCCACTATCCGCCATCAATGTAATTCATATGACTTTAAAGTACATGTTTTGAACTTTCTTATCATTGTTTTGATATTTTCAGCATTTATCAGCGGAATACATTATAACAGGTTATCTGTCTGCAGTCTTGTGATGACTTTTGGGCAACAGATTTGGTTAAACTCATCGTAGAAAGATGAAACCAAGTACTACTTTCTCAGAAAACAACAACACATGCACAAGAAATTTCCTTGATAGTCTGACACTCATTTATAAGCATGTAATTGCATAAAATGGTCTTGAGGGCCAGCAATGATTTCTACCAATTAAGAAAACAAATATAGCAAACTTGGCAACGCACGTATAGTACAAAGGAGGTAACACCACACTGCTAGCTAGGCTGCTCTTGCCCAGCACTAATTGGTAGGTAATTGGATTAAAGTGGGGATGTTCCTCTATCTTATACTTTCTCTATGAGTTAGTTTAAGAGAAACGGCATTTGGTCCTCCTTGTTCTCTTCTGGTCGGAGCTATATGACCGTTTCAGTGTCATCCCATTCACCCATGAAGAGATTCCAAACCACACACCTAGTGTGACATTCTCGTGACAGATATGAGGTGACAAATTAAAAAGTTGATTTTCTGGTACTTAAAACTAGTCACCTGATTTATTTGTGTCTTGCTATAAGATTATGGAAGCTTGATATTAGCCGAAAATGAAACATATCTAAGAGCAGAAGACCAGACTTGTTGATGTGGGTGCCATCTTGTGTCATGTGACAAAGTTACTGGAGGTGCAGGCGGGGGTTCAGCAAACTCACAAATATCAAATGGCTTGTATTCTCCCACCATAATGTTAATAGGACTAATTCCTTGTTCAAAACGTATCTGGACCAACCTCAAACATTTATTTCACGTTGGATAGGGCTTCTGACAGAATACAGTTTTACATGTGTAGCCAATTTTGGGCCTCTCCGTGACCGACTTACGATACAGCCAATCTTGACGCACACTCCAAACACCTACGATGGTTCATCAGTGGGAGGAATTCACTGCCTCTGAAGTGTAATCCTAAATAACTTCTTCAAATGATTTAATTCAGATATGAAACTCGCCAGAAAGCAAGATTAGTTGTGTAAGATATTTGGGATATCTTAATAATAAGTGTACAGTGTGTGTGGTGTTCACACTGAGGTCGCGACACTGTGTCGCGACCTGTCTCTTCACGAGTGATAGGGGGCACCGCACAACCCGACGTAGCCTCCAGAGCTCTGCTCGCGCAAGTCGGGGTTCCACAACTATGTTTGAGTTGTGTTTGAGTCACAAAGACTTCTGTCCTCATTCCAAACACCCAAATTTCCCAGTCCGCTTTCATCTGCTTGGCCTGTTCACTACAGTGAGACCGTTGCTTAACGGACGTCTTGTTAAAATTGGTACAAAAGCAGAGACATTGAACATTACAAACTCCACCAGAGGGCGATGTGGTGAACCTATCACTAATAGTAATAGTTTGTGTGTGCCTCTGCCTCTGGTGGACAGTGTGTGAACATTACTCAATGAAAGGATGTTCAATGAATCAATACCTTGAACTTGTAATGTTCTTCTTTGACATGTGTAGCTTGACAGTTCTGTTAAAAGGTTCAAAAACCTTTCTAAATGTATTTCGCAGCATTTTTCCTCGCGATTCCGTGGAAATATATTCGTTAAACCATTGATATTAAGTCTAAATCAACATCAGACTTTACATTCCACAAGTCTAAATAGGTCATATTATGGTGACCTATATTTAAGGGCTCACAGAAACAATAGTATCTAATTTGTTTATTTCTTTTCTGTGGTTCACCTTCTAAATTCGAAATAAATATAAATTTTGAATATCCACTTCTTCTCATCATTTTGAAAATTGGTTATAGGTTGTATTGCTCCTTAAGCCGAGGGAAATTATAGTTTTCGCAAAATTGCTATCATTGAGAAGCCAATCAGATTTCTCCATACCATTCAGTGCAGCCGGAAGCTTGGGCCTTTGTGCGCCATTTCTCTGAGTTTGTGAGTGGGAAGCCGACAGTGAGAACATTTCGGTAGATTTATCTCAACATTCAACATGTCCGAGGAAAAAAAGGTAAAGTATACAATGAAAGGGTAAATAATTGTACAAATATACATCATAGATTCAGTGATTGGTCACAATAACTGTATAAATGTAGTAAAATGGGAGTGTGATCGGAGTTTGTTTTTGCCGCCATGCCGGTTCTTCGTTCGAAGCATGGTGATTCAATCATTTCACATGTGGAAAACGTTTTTATTCGGCTTGTTAATAACTTCTGGATTAAATTATTTTGACGGATTTATATCCATTCTTGTTTTAAAGTAACCATTTCAAGTTGTTTGTCGTACTTATAGTTTGGTTGTTTTGAAAGTGGAATGAAGCCAAATTAAAAAAATAACAGGTAGAATGACCAGTTTAGCACCAGTTTGAGCCAAATGTTTATTTGGTCATGAAAAATTGTGACCAAATGAAGGTCATTCAGGAACCATATTTTGCCAAGCACAATGTGTGTCCATATAATGTTAAGCACAAGATCTGCATGACCAGATGGAGGCTTGCAGATCATGTGTGACCTTATTTGGTCACACTCATGTCTGACCAAATCAATGTTTGTCTCCAACCAATCCATAAAATGTGCATGTACTTATTATACATAGTTTAAGCAGTTCTGTGAACTCTACACCAAGTAATGGAATGGTGTCGGGTAATGAATTTGAAAGCTGCAGTGTTTTGACCTTTGTGGACTCCAGCATCAGGGGTGAAGTGAAATATTATCTGGTCAAAGAGACTTTTGTCTCGTCACTGCCTCATATGGGTCAGTGATTGCTCACAGTATTAAAGAGTCGACTTTGAGCAGATTTCTTCGAGTTCTGAGCAAAGTAGAGAGACTTGCAGTTAGAGTAATGTTCTATTTTATTGGTATAAATTCAAAACTACAAATGAAGTTAAGGGTATAGTGATCTCTATACTTAATTTTTTTCTCCGTATTAAAGTTTTAGAATGAAATATATGCTATAGCATGTAGGGTTGTTCTGTTGTAATACTAGGAAATTGTTTCCCAAGATACAGTTAACATTCGTGAGATGTTAAGAATGGATTTCATTACTTCCTTTAGAAAATAATTCCAGAAGTGTGATACAATAGATACCTGAAAAGATATGAACACATTAATTACCTTCAAATGATGACTTGCAATATTATGTGAAATATGTGACAAACCAGTTTCAACTGGTTTGATATTCGCATTAGTTTCAAATGATGACTTGCAATATTTTGTGAAATATGTGACAAACCGGTTTCAACTGGTTTGATATTCGTAATAAATAATTTTTTTTGGAAGTGAGCCAGTTGACTTGTGTTCTAAATTTAGCTTCCACATTGTATAAACTTTGTGCAAATAAATGACAATTTTCACAAGCAAACTATCTCTTGATGATTTGCTTATTATAACGATCACAATTTTTTTTTCTCTTGATAGCAATTGAAATCATCTATACAGTTCACAACCCTTCTGCTGTTCTTAGAACTGAGCATGTGCAGAACATGAACCACACAACATCCTGCTTACTGGCTGCCATATTGAATTTAAGTCGTTGAACAAAACAGAATATTTTGGATACACATTTAATGGGGAAATGTTTAACATTTAAACATTTTTTTATTTCCCGTTGAGAACACAAACTATTATTCACAGTTGCATGTATTATTACTGTCTTGATGATTATCTTCCTTGAAAACACAATTAAAACGCTTTGTTTACATGGGCGAAAATATGTGTAATTGACTGCACAAATATTATTCCTGGAAGTGGTGAAAAGAGGGCGCTCATTTGTGTTTGAGCGATAATAGGTGAAAGATCAGTGAACTGTATCAAAAGGGTCTCCTGCCTACTTTCCTTATTTTTGACATTTAATCATTGTCAGGTGGTCTCAAACTTTTTATTTTCTTTTTATTATTTATATGTCAGGGATTGACTCAGAAAGAAGCAGATTTTTTTCCTTCTCACTTTACCATTACACTAAAAAGTGCTAACTGCAAAAATCAAATTTGTTTTTTGTTGTTATTATTATTATTATTTATTACTTTATTATTATTATATAATGCCCTTATTCTGTTAGTGAGGCATGTTCTTAGGTTTGGAGATGTTCATTATGGCTCTGCAATTGTGTCTTGTTAGAACTGAAATTTGCTACATGTTTTAGGATACAAATGGAAAGTCTGAAGGAAGTGAACACATCAACCTGAAGGTTACAGGCCAGGATGGGAGTGTGGTGCACTTCAAAATTAAGAAGAACACTCCCCTAAGGAAACTCATGACTGCATATTGTGAAAGAACTGTGAGTATATTACAATATCATCTGACAGCTGATGGCAGATCAGTTACAACTTCTGAAGTATTTCTCTGCATTATCATTGATCAACACACTGTCAGCAAAGAACATCGTCTAAACATGGTTTTAAAATGATTTGATATTTTCTTCAAGTTATTATTTTTGAAAAAGCATTTTTGTTTCCACAATATCCTTACCTTAGTTCAAACCATCGCCCCAAGATTATTTTTGGAATTTCTAAATCAAAAGACATAGTTTCAGTAATAATTTCAACTATAAATTCCAGTTCTCAATATATATGATTGTATTAAACAAAAAACACAAGTTGGGAAAAATCAACCCCCTTCTGTTAATTTTACCTAAAATAATGTTATTATTTCTGGTAAAATGCAATCCAAATTTAGGATATAAAAGAACTATTTCATTGTACTATTTTTAACAGGGTGTGAAGATGGAGTCTATGAGATTTAGGTTTGATGGGCAGCCAATAAGTGAGACAGACACACCGTCAGGGGTAAGTGCACACATTTTGTCAACTTGAATGTGTGGACATGTTACAATAAGAAAATTTTAGGTAACTGCAAACTTCAACCCGACATATATTGATGCCATTAAGTAGTGTTGGCAGCTTTTTCCCCAGATGTGGTTAAAAAGCATCCCAGGAAAAGACTGGACAAAATGTAGTTTTAGGAAAAGAACAAATTTTGTCATTTTACACTGTTTCATGTCAAAGACCAGTAGTAGACAACTAAATGGACTGGAATTTAGGACAGTAACTTCTCAGGCCAGTGACTAAAAACCAGAAATGTAAGGAATTGTTTTCTCCCTGCAGAGCAAACTGTAAATGAAGCATTCCTCAAAGATAATCTTGAGTTTGATATTGCTCTTTAGTTAAATGTCAGGCAGTGTCAACTGTCACCAATCATTCAGCCAGTATTAATCTAAGCACATTCACAGCACAGTAAAGTTAGAATGCATAAGATTGACAGAATGCATAAGGTTGACATACCCCAAGACCCAATATGGGGTCTTGTTTGCATTGTCCAAGGAGCTGGGCAAAAACAAGTGCAAGCAAGCAATGTCAAGACAAGCTGAAAAGTCCCTAAGCCAGATATGCTGCACAAGACAGTGGCCAAAATACTGAAGGAGATATGAAAATGTCTTTGGCTTTTGTCTCCTTAAGGCTGTGTTTCCATATGTGCCGTGCGTCATGCAGTGCGTCAATTTTTTTTCGCACACCATACTGAACAATGCAGGTGTTTCCATGTATGCGTATTGCCGTCCGTAATGACGTCCGTAAGCAAATTGACGCATAGCCTTTCGCATAGGGTAGCGAATGAAAATCTGACGCATAGAGTGACGCATAGGTTTCCCATAGGTTGCATGTCTAATTTTGGCGCCAAATTGGAAGTTTGACCATGAAAACATCACAAAACTGACGCATACATGTGAACACCACATGACGCGCTGCATCACGGACTGCATTACGCACTGCACATATGGAAACACAGCTTAAAAATGATAAGACACTGTTTTAAAGGGTTTTTTTTGTTTTATTTATTTATTTTCATAGGACTATTTACAACAAAGAATCCCTCTATATTACTGTACTGATATGCAATTTCCCAGCAAAATAATGTTTACTAAACAACTTTATAGTACTTTAAAAAAAAATTAAAAAATTTAAAAAATTCTTAAATGAGTCCATTGTACCTTTAGACACTGGTGAAACGCGTGATTTTAATGAGCCAGTTTTTCATGCCTCAAAATCTGGAGACCACACAGTGTATTCTCTGGCACAATATATTATCACGAAACCATTTTGATTAAAGCCTCCAAAAGACCCATCAAGGCATTTAATGTTAAGACTGTGTCCGCTTGTTTACATTTTGGTCTGTCATGATATAAACATTTAATTTATTTCTTATTATGTTTCCAGTTGGAGATGGAGGATGGGGACTCAATAGACGTATTCCAGCAACAAACGGGAGGATTACTATAGAGCTTTAGAGATGACTATAATATAATGGTGTTCACTCAGTTAAAATGACTCTTGGAAGAGAAGAGCCAATTCTGTACAATTGAAACCTGCACTGGGATGTGAGAAACTCCCAGGAAACCTTACATTTTACAAGCCTTGATCATGGCGAGTTGCAGATTGATTTCAATCTTGTTTTGTCCACAATGTTGTGGTGAATATAGGAAATGTAAGGCCTCCTGGTTTGTCATCTAGCTTCTATCATCTACAGCTGAAAGAGGGCACCAAATGGTGTAACAGTGAGCAAAGACAAGACCATATGAGGAACTTCATAGAAGAAGAGTAAATCTTCAGAAGAGCTGATGAAAAACAGATGACTGGTCATTAAAATAATAATTTGATAATCATTCCCATAGACTGGAATTTTGAATTCAGTGTACATTACAGCATGATACTTGCTATTCAGATTTGTAACATTTTATATGCCTGGTTATGACATCTGCATACACATTTTTTAAACACTGAAAGTTTATCGAAATGTAATTAAATTTTGTGTCATTTCATTGTTTCTTGAACCTGCTGATATTGCATTTGTCAAATTAAAATGTTTCATTAATTTTGGGCAAAAGAACATGAAACAGACTGTCGGTTGTCTGCACTTCATGTATATTTTATCATTTTTATCCAATTTTTGAGAAGGGCTCTTGAAGAGTCAATCAGAATTCTGTACAGTACTTGCATAATGTGGCACCTAAACTGTAAGCTTTGTATAATCAATCATCTGATTGTCAGATGATATTATTAATATTTAAGCAGTAAATGTCATTCAACATTACCAAAAGAAGAAATGATAGATTTAGTTCAATATTTCATCAAGAAAACCATATTTAGTTTTTAATAAGAAGGGAAAAAACCTTGATACATACATGATTTAGTTTGATATAATATTATTTCATCAAGATTACCATATTTAGTTACAAAAAAGGAAAAAACATTGATATATACATTGAACTGTCCATGAATCACAGATGACCTCCATTGAAGTGCACTTTGCATTTATTATCTCAAGGGTTCCACTATTTAATTGCACATTAAAGTATTGCAAGTCGCAAATAGGGAAATTGTACAGAAACAGGAATAGATGCACGGGGATCATTTGTGATTTTATCATTCATCTCCATTTCATTATTTTATCCATTGTACTGTGCGTGAATGTCATTGTCCACCTTCATGTATATGTGTCCTGTATAATACATATTAGTTTTAGTTTTAAATAAAGATTCTGTCATGTTATGATAATTTTGGACTCTGGTTCTTGTTTTAACAAATACCTGTGTGAAATGCTGGTCAAACAGAACATTATTGGGACTGAATTGAGGCATAGAAAGCAAAGAGACAATCTTGTTACATATTCTCAAATATTTGATATGAAAAGGTAAAGAAAAATAGATAATTCATAAAGCCTTGCCAAATTATGTTATCACTTGAAAGATTTCAAAATTTATGCCCAAAGTTGTTTGAAAGCTTTGAGTAAAATAATTAATTTGATGCTGTGGTGTAAATGTGGCTGTAACTCTGAACTCCCATAAAAAATGTCCTTTGATAGCAAGGTAATGGGGTCTGAAAATTATATTGGTGACCAGAATGAACGTGAACTCTACAAAAAGCAACCCAGTGTGCGAGTTGTAATGAAGCAATTGTAGCCAGGATATGGGATGAGAGATGGCAAACTTCGGATTATTGCACTGTTTGTCAGTGAGCTAGTATTTAATCACAATGGCTTAGATACAAATATCAGCAATATGGACGATTGTTCCAATGCATGTCTGATATAACTTAAGTTGCCAGCTTAACCCATGATCTCATGGATAGTCTGATGGCTCATATATAAATAAATCCGTACCTTATAAAACAGGGGAGTATTGGAGCTGATGGACAAGTGCAAGTACGGACAGATGCAGGACAAACGAGATGATTACTGAGAGGTACTGGAAGTTGTCTGCATAAGGTCTAAAATAACATACATGTTGCGCCAAAATATGCCAAACTAATCTTATATTCTCAGATGGAGCATGTGTATAACCATACAAGAAAATGAAAGACCAAATAAACAGGGTAATGTTGGTTTGTTGCCTTTCAATACCTCAAAAACGATTCTCTGGTCCAGGTCCAATGATCTCGGGCAAGACCGTGTTTGTTAAACTCAACACCATCTTACTACATGCGCTGCATTTTCGTTTATCAAGCTTGAACTTCCACAAAGAGATTATGATAATATAAACAAATTATTACAGAGCCATATTATTATCTCGATTTATAAATCAACATAACACCCAATCGGTAGGCAACTTTTTTTTTATTTCTAATCCAAAAGATTAGGATATCAGCATTAAACAGTACAGTGTTTTTAAATTCTTATAAAACTCAGAATGCATTAAATGATGGTACATTAGCATAATTTCACAACCTGGTCTTGGAACCAAACCCTTGTGAACAAAGAACACATTTCAACTTTGGATATTTTCTTATAAAATAATGTGTCATGGCACTAAACACTCAGCACTTATTTTACTAAATAATCTAAACTTTCATTTCGTGATTTTTAAAAATTATGAGTATTTCACACACAAGAATTTACACACGTTTTCATTTATAAGTAACTTTGAAAAGGATTTAACAAGTTTCTAGAAATGTTCAATCTCAATTTATTTCTAATTACGTCTTGTAAAATTGAATTAAGATCTTTCTCAGTTGAAATTACCCAGCATGCCAGACAAATCCAACACTATTTTGCCGGCATTACCTTGCATTAAAAGTGAGCATTTTGAAGTGGCAACACTTAGAATAGTACATTAGCATATAGTTATCAGCATTTTCTTTTATAAACCTGCTGAAATAATTAAACATTAATAAAAACAGCCAACTGTTTAATTGACACAAGATATAAACACTGATAAATAAATCAAAATTTACATTTTGCTGAGTGTTGTGCTTTCTCTTTGAGGAAAAAATGAAAAAACTATTTCTTCATATTCTGGCAGTGGTTTAAATCAAATATGGCCACATTTATCTAACATGATGTCCCGACTCCTGAACATGATCTTGAAAGATTAATCCACAAGACAAATCAACTATCACCAGAGCTTGCTGTCTAGGACATCCCAACTGTGAATACAATAACATAGAAATGTTTGATTTTTTAAAAGGGATGTCATTATGCTTCATTGTATGTTTAATATCTATATTACCTTTAAATAAAATGTCTGGTAATTAATGTACCATCTATTAGCATGAAAACATGTACCAATGTATTCCAATAATAATGGTAAATATGGTAATAAAAAAAAGTTTTGACACTACAATACATACATTATTTACAAAAGATTATATTTTTGGATTACACTGTAGATATGGATAATATTCACATAGTACGACTCTATTCATATGAAACCATAAGATTTATATTTACAATTGTTCTTTTCTTGGAGGGATTTGTTATCAGCAATTTGGATGCAACTTACATCATCCAAAATTTTAGAGTAATATTGTTTTCCTTCTAATTAATTTGACCCCTTTCAAGCCAAAGATATTGCTCCACATTATACTGTTTCCAATATTTTCTTCGTCTCGCCCACGTAATGTAGATTAAAGTTTGGATAACCAGCTACCAGTCACATCAGACATTTTACATTGGTGTATGATATCCAAGTATTCAAACTTAATACAAAGAGAAGTGAGATTTTTATAAATATGGTACAAAAATACATTTCCAAAAAGCACCTTATAAAGACGTTAATACCATATAGTTTGGCTATACTTGGCAGAATAAAAGGAACCCAATATACAGATAGTGCCACAGTCACAGAACAAAAGGCAAATAGATTTCTCCTGACAGAAATCTCCCCTTTTATTTTGCAAAATGAAAAAATACTTGGTAATTTAAAGCAAAATAAGGGTGCAACAATCACACTCTTGGGTTTATAAAATCATTTGAGAAATGCCATATATGGCTGTTAGTAATAACATTTGTTAATTTTCATATGGAGCTTGTGTATTCTCCTATTTGTTGAAGTTGTTTAGGACATTCATATATTCTTGTAGTTAATATCTGGACAAATCATTTCATATGTTCATCAATACAACTTCAAACATGATACATGTCACACCAATTCCAGGTCATATTTATGTTACATGTGACTATACTGTGTCATGAAAGAGCTGAAAGTCATGATGTATATGACTGTCCAGTGGATACAAGTATAAGTTAATCCCTTGGCCTGCAAAAAACAATATGGCCAAAAATGATGGTTGAACTCTTGATAAATGACACCCTGCTTAAGTAATATTTTCTTGAACATTTACTAAGTCTGCTCAGGTTTGACGTTGAGAATGCTCTAATTATATTAGCTGCAAAGACAAAATATACAGCATTTCGAGCAAATGAATTGTGACAAATGTGGGATCATGTAAAGCTATCAGGAACCTCAGGTCCCAACTGGGCATGATTCACTCCAGTCACTTAATTTTAGAAACCTAACAGATATTTATCCCAAACTACTTTGCTGCTGCATTCAATTTCATCAATCTACATTATCAAAATGGACAGTAAACACTCAAGTCATAGATACACACTGGTTAATGTGATATTATACGAAATTACAGTACTTTATCTATCACCGTCAAGCACATCCTAACAACATAAACTGTATCACAAGAAATGTTAGCTGCAAAAAATGTCCAAATATGCAAGGAGAGTTCAGTATTTAATATTGAAATATTCTGAGCCATATGTTGTACATTGCACAGAGCAACATAAACATAATGGCAGTTATAATGCTAGGGCAGAAAGTTGAACATGTGCACCACATTTCCAATATTTCAAATTAAAACTGATCTGTCACATAATTGTCACTATGATTACACAAAATATATACAGATTTCTCCTGATACAGTTAATAACTTGGCACAATTCTCCTCATTTAGATTCCATGTTAGGCACCTGAATACCACACTGCTGCCCATCTAAGCACATTAAAAATAGTAGCAGGAGTATACCCACCCATTTTGGAAATGCCCAATCTGCAAATATTTGGAATAATTAATATCTTTGCACATCTTCATTTAATGTGCTTAAGGGAAGCCATGGGTAATCTTCAAAGTAATACTAACATTATATACAGAAACTGCTAAACAAATTAAGTGCATAGTGTCTGTAACACTTCTGTATATATATATATAGATATATATATATATATATATATATATATATATATATATATATATATATATATATATATATATATATATATATATATATATATATATATATATATATATATATATATATTACAAGCAATTCCTCTCAACAACTTTCCTTTCTCAAACATAACATCTGTAACAATAACATATGAATTTATGTACATACAAGTCCTCAGACAAACAATTTTCCCTCTCAAAAATTCTTAATTGACATCATTCTAGTTTTGATATTCTGGTCTGATATATGAAATCAGACATGGGTGGAGTAAATAGCTCATTATGATGACACATTCATTCAAGCATCAACATTTTACAAGAAATTTAAATTGTTACCAGATCAATCACAAAATCTTGTTGGCCTCTTTCCTGTTGAGAGGAATTGATAATTTCCTGTGCATAATCTTACACTGACTTAAGACATCTACATGTACTGATCTATTGTCATATGCAGCCTATGAGACGTAATTTTATCAATAATTCTCCTCCGTACACCATTTGAAACTCTGGCTGAAATGCTAAAATTAAGATTTGTCATGTTAATTACACAATTTACCTTAAACACCAATCAGGTTGCAACTTATCTGATCATAACATTGTTGAAAATGATTCATGCCCTAAACTTCTTGGTTATCAAAATAGAATATTGAGGTCCTCCTCAAAAGGTTAAAGCACCAAACTGACAGTGATTAATAGTAAGCAATGGGAACTTACTATTACAATTATTGAATGAACCGAGACAAAAAAAGTGGTATCTTGGAGGAGTTTAAAAACAGACTTCCCCGAAAAACAACAATTACAATTATTCTTGAAACTACTTTTTCATTTCTTGAAAAAATATTTTGTGAAAATAATTTTGACGACTTTGGTTGAAACAGAAACAAATCATAAGAATTTCTTGGGTGTTCTTTATGAAATGAAATTTTATCAATAAACTGGCAGGCATTATTCAGCAGCACCTAAATGAGAGCTTCACAAGACACATTCAAACTGTGCATGTTCATCTTTAATATGTGCTTTCATATAATACGAATGGTCTGATTTGATATATTCATAAATCTGACATAGGAACACTACAATTACACATCCAATTTGATTATTCAATATATATTACAATTTATAATTTTTCACAATCCATAATATATTGGGTAAGGGAATTCAGAATTTCAACTCTTCATTAGGCCACTCGGAGAAGTATGTATAAAAAATAAAATAAACACATCCTCCATCTCGACTGCACTGGATTTATATACAGCATCACCTTCTTGTCGTGACAACAGACATCATGAAATGGTTTCAAAGATGTAAATATGGTTATTTCAGTTCCTGCTGGTTTTAACTGTCAATTAATATCATAAATGTCCAGCAAAATTCTTCTAACCGACTTTTCACCTTAAAAAGAATGGACTGAGAGAGTTTTTTTTCTAGATGCATAACATCTTTTGTGATCAATATTTACAAAGTCACAAATACAATTTTCAATACAATGCAATTATACAAATGCATTTTAATATGCCATATGGTAATTGTCCATCATTAAAGGTAAATGTTTTAGCAAATATATTACAGCTGTATGGAAGTTTAGTTGAGTGAATAAGTGTCTTCTCTAAAGATGATAGCCATTGTGTCGGAATTAGTATCCTGACCTTACGTGCCAAAGTAACATAGCATGTACCTCAGCTTTACCTTGGGATGGGTCAGCTTTAACAATATGAAGACACTGCAGATGCCTATTTTGGCTGAACCTCAGGTGCCAGTCTTATGACAAGACAGGGGCCTGTTTCTGTGGGAACCTCTGTTGCCAGTGTTATGACATAGCAGGAGACTATGTCACCTGAACCTCGTGTGCCAGTGTTGTGAGATTACAGAGGCCTGTGACAGCTTCACCTCGTGTGCCAGTGTTGTGAGATGACAGAGGGCTGTGTCAGCTTCACCTCGTGTGCCAGTGTTGTGAGATGACAGAGGCCTGTGTCAGCTGAACCTCTGTTACCAGTGTTATGACATAGCAGGAGACTGTGTGAGTTGTGCTTTGAGTGCTGGAGAATGTTGAGGCGTTGCTGCTTGGGATGATAGCATCATATGAGGTGGTGCCCTCACTGGGGACCCGACTGCCCCTGACTGGGACTGGGCCTGTTGCTGATTTGCTACTGTAATTTTGAGCTGCTGAATAAGGTCATAGATCTTAAGCGAAGGTCCAACTTTCATCCCCGTCAAATTGACAATCTGTTCTTTCGTTAGTGTCATGAACTTTCGACCGTTGATATTCTGAAATTAAGAACACATTTTTGTACATTGCTCTCAGGTCTTCAACATTTTGCATGCAGGGTAAATTCAATTTGAAGTAAATAGGTCAAAAAGGGATTTAAAATCATTTTTTTCCCATAAAAGTAGAGAACAATATACAGAATGCATGTATTTGACATCAAGTCCTCAAACCTTCCACAATTTGTTTTAATTTGTTTACCTTTTTGCTAAAGCTGTCACAGTAAGCACCACAGTCATTGACCCGTAGAAAGTGGCAAACATCATAGACATTCCAGCTGTCTGGGATGACTGCCTGGTCCTTGTTGTGTGGATTATAGCCTGAATCCTTATCTGCTTCCCCTGGAATCACTCGCGGGATGTGATATGATATCACTTGCTGAACAGCATACTGTGTCGCCACCTACAGTCAAATCACAGCCAGACACGTTGAGATTTACTGATTTTATATCTACTCATAACATAACTCACTTTCCACACATCCATTACTCATTGACTGCTTTAGTAAAATGCAAAATACTACTTACTCTATTCTTAAACAATATTATCTTTCAGGACGTAAAATATCAGAGATGTGGGTAAAATAAAAGTTGCTTACTGGTCTTGGTTCTGGCTTGATGTTCTGTGTTGTGAGTGTGTATATTGACGAGGGCGCTAGCTGTGCCACTGTCACTGGACTTCCTGTTACTGGACTTCCTGTCGTCGGCAGCTGTACTGACAATTTTGAGGGCGATGACAACACTCCAGGTGAGGTGACAGAAATGGGTGCAGTCGTCAGCTTCTGTCCTAACACTGAAGTGGTTGGCAGAGTCGTTGACGAGAGGCTGGCTGAACCAGGGTTGCCCAGATTCAGCACAGTAGCAATGCCTGGTAAGGTCTGGGCAGACTTTGCAGCTTTGGGAGACACAGCAGCTGTCACAGGCAGACCAGCTGGCAGAGGAGACGCTATCAGAGTGCTCACTGGGGGCCTACAACAAACAACAACAATCTAATCACAAACAATACAATCCTAGTTCAATGGCTCTTGCTCTATTCTGAAAGACATATCTATAAATAGTAATTTATGATTAATGCATGTGGTTTTATCTTAGATTTATCACCATTATAATTAGGATGATTTCAATGTAATCCTATTCACTCTGTGACTTACGTGTTGAGGGTGACCTGTTGAGGCTGAGTGGGTGGGGTGGTGGTGGCAAGGCCAGGGGAGGATATAATCTTCTGACCATTATTACTGGCTGTACTGGTGTTGTTTGTGGACCTATCTGACATGTCCATCATCTCGGCTAGACTAGAGCTTTCCGTTTGCTGTGGCATTTTCTTAGTTATGCCAGCTGTTGGGATATGAAGTTTTGGTGTGGCATTGCGATGCCCAATCTCCTTGGTCATTCCTCCTACAGACATCTCCTTTATACCTACACACATATAAACAATCTTAAACAGTTAAACTGCATTTATGTCTCACTAATCTATGCCAAGAAAGGTCGCTCTCATACACAGATTGAAGCTGAGTTATGGACAATATACTTTGCTCTAAACTTCACAACATTTGATTTGAAATTGTAACACTTTTGAAAATTCACATTAACATGACATATTTTTTTCAGTTCCACTTTTAAGTATGGACGTTGATATTTTGCTCTGTCATCAAAACATAGGTAATGGAAATATGAACTTTTCCAATGTGCTCTGCGTACATTCAAATTCCCCTATTTGATGAACAACAAAGGGCTGAATTCATGCACTCACTTTCAGTTACACACACGTGAATGTAATAGCCAGGGTTATGGTCTTTTTTTTATTTTAATAACAAGCTTGTCAATGATGACTGTGTGACTGACCTGCTTCTACTGCTGAGGTGTTGCCGATTGATGCTGTATCCTTAGATTCCATCTTTGTCTCAACAATGCCCCCTGGTGGTAGAAAACTATCTGAGGTGCCGCCACCTGGTTGTACAAAGCTTTCTGTGGTGCTGGTGCTGGTGCTGTCCTGAGATACATCATCAGTATCCAGGCTGCTCTGTGATATGAGACCCTTGGACTTGGGGGCTTGGGAACCAGGAGCCTGTACTGTGCTCCATGGTACAACCATCCCCGGCAGCAAAGGCATGTTGGGCATTTTTGGCTTCCTCTCTAGAACATTTATTTTAATGATTAGTAAGATGCTTTATATTCAATCAAATTTAAGAATAATATATTTCTACAGACTCATATTCACCCCTGGTAACCTCCTTTATTTCATAATTGTATTTTCTATTTCACTATTATCTCACGTAATTCAATTATGAAAAAATGGAAATAAACTTTATATGATATCTTTCACGTTTAGATGCCAAAACATGTATAAAATACAGCTAACTGTCATAGAGTATACACAAAAACAAATATTTAAAGCCTTTGATGGCTAAATAGGAAAGACATGTTAGCTTTCACATTTTATGTCCAGTCTTCACTTTTATTGATATAAATATTAGTATTTCCAAGATTTTACTTACTCTTGCGAGGTCCTCTGTAGATCTGTGTTTTGCTCTTTCTCTTTTTGGGGATTATAGTTGGTGCAGGAGATGGTTCTGTATAATGAACATGCCAATACAATCACTATTAAAAAGGTTTTTTTTTCAGGATTAAAATCAACTATATTTTCCTAATATAAATATTTCAAACCAATTGTGATAATGAATATTCCATTAAAATTGAACACAAAGAGTAACCAATATCACAGTGGATTAAACTCACCCTTTGGCCTTGGCCCCTCCAAGTGAAATCCGACCATTTCACACCAGCCTACAGGGTACACATCTGGCGACTCACAGTCTATCCACTGATCATAGGTATTCTCCCATCCATCAAAGTGGATTCGAAGCAGCCGCCCTACAACTTGGGTCACTGTCCCCACACAGATCAGCCTACAAAGCCGTATTTGTAACATCTTTAGCACTCTCATCTCATCAAGGCATGCAGTATAAACAAGTCAACTCACAAACTCATAATTTTATTTGTTAAAATCTAGCAACTGGAGAAAAACTGAAATCCAGAATTTCAAAAAAAATATACATAAAAATAATATATGAATTAACTTTAAACAATTTTGGAATTAAGTTGCTACTTGTTATTGAGGTAATACCTGGGTTCCATGAGATCTACAGCTTCTAGTTTCATTCCTACACGGAAGCCATGCTTTGGAATCTCTTTCTGGAAGAGTTTGACAGGTGCTGCTATTGAACGTGTTGCTTTTAGGTAATCAAACCATTTAAAGTCACCTTTGTAATCTAAAACAAACAAAAAATTCAAATCAAATCCGGTATATTTATCAGATTTGTTGGAATCAACAGTTACTAATAAAAAGTTTTTACTTATTTTCTCAGTCTCCATATGTTTTCATATTAGTTTTGGAACTATATATTTATTATTATCTTCGGACCTGGGATCTTGCCCCATTTTTAGGTATCAATAACTGTGATAGGTATTCAGGCGCACAGCCATTCTGTACCTTCCATGTCAATAATGCTATCTTAAAATCTATTCTTGCTTCTACCAGCAGCCTATGTAATTCCATCAGCTTGTCAGTTATGTGGCCAATCTTCCTCACTTTGAACAATTTATGAAAAAACAACAATATTCTGTCCTCTTGGATCCCTGTTCTTAAAACACCAGTTCCTAATAATCTAACCTTATTTTCTTTTAATTTGTAATGAATTCTTTGACAAAAACATATACCGGTACCAAACACAACTACATTAATCTTGCCAATTGTTTGTTTACAATGGTCAGCATAGCTGAAAACCTAATATTGGTCAAACTGGAGATCAAAAAACATCTTTCAGTACTTCTGCTTGTGTGTATTTTGATTATCCCTTTCAAGCAAAAGGTAATTCCTGTCAATCCCTTTCTAATAAGCTCCTTGTAATTCCTATTTCTCAATTTATCTCCCTGTTATATCCAATGTCAAGAGATGTTTACTAATATATAATGAAATGTGCATTGGCCAATGATACATTGTTGTTCTTTACTGTTCAAAATAGTTTCTGTACCATAAACACACTTACTTCTGGGTGGTGTGAGTTTCAGATTGTTGATCTCACAGAATCCCACAGGGAAGATTGATGGGGAAGTTGCATGGTAGCAGAACCAGTCTGAACCATTCTCAGCTATAGAGCCATCTATGCCAATCATTAAGTAGTTGTTACGAAGCACCTGAAAATTGTATAACATGACTATCTTAACACTTCCCAGATCTAATACTTAAATTTTATCCCTCAAATTATATAATATAATATAATATAATTAAGAAATAAGCGATATTATTTTAAACTTTCCAAGTAGAACAGCTTTAAATCTGATACTAGTTTCTTTGGCAACTCATGATAGTAAAAGAGGTTTACCTTTTTGACAGTGGCCACACATATGGTGGACAGGTTAAGTGGATCAATGGCCTCCAGCTTCATCCCAGGCTGAAACTTGAGACCATTTCCTAATTCCTTGGTCTGAAACAAGTGCAAAGTATACAATGCTTGAGTCCTCTATCATAATCAATGGAAGGTAATTACATTTGTCATTTAATATTTCAAATGACTTCAAAATGCATAAAATCCTCACCTTTGGAAACATGTCTGGTGTTGTATCTCCAGGTTCATATTTTCTCAAAGCAATTTTGTTCAATGATTCAGTCTTGTATTCTGAAATGATACATTGAAAAATAAATAAGATCCTTCTCCTCAAACACTATTCTGATAAACAAAAAACAAAAAAAAAAAAACAAAAAACAGAACTTCAAATACCTGATGAAGCATGGAGTTTGTGTCCGGCCAGCTGGGACCAGCCCACAGGATGAACAAGAGGGGATTCTCTGTGACACCAAAATTCATCTTTCTCCACTTTGGAATCTTCATAGTGCATCTTGAGACGGCCACCGTGGAGCTCATCAACAGTTGCCACCCTCATGGCAGAGACACACATCTTATCCACGACCTCAACTGCCATGCCAGGCTTGATGGGGTGGTCATTGACACACTCCAGTACTTTGTCATAAAAGTTGGTGGGCAAAGTTCTTGCACCTGTCAATCGCTTCACAAGGAAATCTTTCCAGTCTAAGAACTTGTGCTGGATTGCTGAAAAGCACAATAAAGATTTTGTTTACATTTTCACAAAAGCCTCAAAATATTTATGATTGATGAAGCAATCCATGCGGCCAACATTACTGCCATAACAAATAATTTATGACATATGGGCAGACAAAAACAATGCCCTTTGGTCAAATAGGCAAAGGAGTAATATACAATGATCAGAAAAGAATTCTCTGTTTATCTCAATATAAGTAATAATATAGAAACAGAACTATCAAAATATGATTTATATAAATTCCTCTCATACAACAGTATGAATTCATTCTGATATATTTCTACGAAGTAATCACATAAGATCATACTTACTCTGTGGTGGAACAAGAGGTTTTCCGTGAGTGGCACACCAGCCTACAGGGTGAACATCCTGGATACAGAGGTTCACCCAGAAGTCATGACTGGCATCACTGCCAAAACCTTCATATCGCATCAATGCTCGGTATCCTACAAATAACAGTTGGTTCAAACCAAACACATTACAACTGAATTTTATTACAGGTAATTTATAGTGAAATTATATTTGATAAGTAAAAACAAATGTTTGTGATAAAAAGTTCATGAATAAGAGCAAAAAGACAAAATATATTATGAAAAAGTGAGCAAAACATTTTTGGAAATTTGAAAAACACACCTGCTATCCTGGTAACCATGGCAATCCAGTAGACTTGGGTGGGAAGGTCACAGTCTTTGTTGATTACCTCAACCTTCATGCCAACATTAATACTATCCCAGCTATCAGCCATAGGACACTACAAATATGGTTACATTAGTTTAATATATAACATAATAAATAAAAAACAATGGAAAGTTTTATACCTAAGACCTGTGTTGTTTTCATTTCAAAAAAGTCAAAATAGTCACAAGTTTTGACAGAGAACTTACATGTTTGAAGCAGCTGACTGGAACTGCTGCAGTTTGGATTTCATTAAGGAAGTCACTCCAATCACAACTATTTGGATCTGAAAATGTGATAATAAGCTTATCTTTATTCTTATATCAATAATATCTTTCATCGAACTCACACAGAATTGTAATTTGGTGATGAATTTCTAATAACATGAATTTCATATCAACATACAATGAAAACTTTGATACCTACCTGGTTTATTTGGGATGAGTGTCTGTGGTGTCCGTTTTTTCTGCATCTTATTCTGTAAGATTGCCATAAGAAATAAATAAAAATCTAATATATTGGTGAATATTCTGTCAATGACTTTGGTAAGTAGTTTTGATCAAAAAGATAAAATATAGATTGCCTTGTTGATGAACTACTATATATGTTAACTATTTTTTATTTTGTATTTCATCATTTATCACCATTTCAAAATGATACAAACCTGGTTAATTCACTATATCACACATATGATTCATTACTTCCATAAAATTAAGAATCCATTATGAAATAATTATTATAAATGAGACTTGCCTTGTCTGCATGTTTCTTGTTTTTGCTGTCCTTTGCTGAAGCAGAGAAACTTCTGGAGCAGGCCAAACTACAGAACCTCTTTGACTTAGAATAGAATGCATGCTTTACACCAACTCGACCACAGAATTCACAGGTTGCTGCAAAATCACAAAGAAACACAAATCTAGTAATCACCAAAAAAATTGCAAATTAATATATTAATGACCAATAAACCCTTGCTCTGTTTATTTGTTTGTTTGGGATTTTACATTACTTTCAACATTATTTCAGTCATTTCGTGATGAGACCTACTTGTAGCAGATATAGTGCAGCCTCACTGAATTGTCATGTCGCAGGCCATTGACATGACAACCCACAAATCACAGATTTACAAGGACAATGGGGTAACCCTTTGGCACGGGCCTGAGCTCATGTATGAAATTGTGTGATTAATTCAATCCCAGCACGGCCGGGGATCAAACCCATGACCTTTGGATCACCACAGAGAAAATGGTGCTAATAAGCTGCTGCTCTAACGAAATATGCCTTGGACCATGGCCTCACTTTCCCTGATCAAGGATTGCTTGAGATACATTAGATTCACTGACAGAGGAATTCTTCTTGAATATATTTAATGTGACTAGTTTACAACGTAATGTTAAATCACCCAAGAACAATAAAAAGATTAGATGAAAAAAATGATCATTAAATGCATTTGTTCTATGTAGATCTTGCAAAGAGACGAGCAAGCTTCACCAAGCCACTCACAATAAAACATGAAAAATGGCAGGACAAAATTGGTGCTCCCCACATTTGGACACAAAATTCAAACAGTGGTAATATTTAATTCATAATTTACCAAAGCCTTGTCTGTGAGATGAATAATGAGAACCACCATTGCGCTGTATTGTGGGAGGCTGGATGTTGCCATTCTCTTCAATGTTCTCCTCATCTCCACTCTCCTCACTATCCCCAGAATCCTCCTCAAACTCCTCCGCAAAGTCCTTTCCCTAAGAAATGCAAATGAAGAACATGATTATCTTCAAGTTCAGTATCACAGTAAATGATGCACGGTCAAAATTAATCCCAAAATGGGTTGGGTCAGAGCTTTAAAAAATTACCCTGTCACTGTGGATATTTTAATACAACTAGCCTATTCCTTATATAGATCTGTATTTTCCAAAACAGATTAGCTCAGACCTGGGGTAGGAAGGTTCCTCTGTTGTCCAGTGCTATCTCCTCCTTTTTGTATGCATCTATCATTGCATCTATTTCTGTTTGATCTCCCACAGACCAATCGTCTGGGTCCCAATCTAAAATAATGACATCACAATTTTTAATCGTGGGTAATGAGAAAAGTATGTTTTAATCACCAAGACTTTATTTTTAAAAACTGCACTTTATTTTAATACCTGCATTAGAGACACTTTTTATTATCTTCAAAAGTATAACAAACCAAAAACATCTCAAAATGTATTCAAAATGAACAAGATTTTTTTACATCAAGTCAAACTTGATTTAATGCAATACTCTACCCATGAAATAAACCCTGCCAATCATCTTTACTGCACATTTTAATCTATACTTAGTTACCATAATACAGGAGTTTGTTCACATTATAATTTCACAATATATATATATATTTTTATGAAAAAGAATTGGCACCTACCAGTGTCAGATTGTTCCTGCAAAGAGAAAAACAAAAATGTCAGACTTAAGCATTAGTAATACATCTCCACAGCTATATACCGTATTTAGTCGTGTATAAAACGAGGTTTTTGTACACAAACCGTTAGTTAATGTTTGGGGGGTTGTCTTATACACAAGAGCAACCTTTTTGACATGTTCCCCCAGAAAAAAACCAGACTTTTTATGGGATGGTCCCCGGGTATATCAGCATTTTTGAATACCTCTTTACCAATATTTGGTATTCCCTAATTTTCTACTCACGAGCAGTAGAATAAATACCATAACAAGAGTACCAGACAAGTTGTCATAGCAACCAATTGCTACGTCATAGTACGTTGTTTATGGAACGTTTGACGTTCTACCTTATTCGGGTCAGTTTTGATTCTACCTTCTTCAGGTATACAATCGAAATTTTCTTGTCAAGCCTCTGAAGAGTCACCCTGTGTGACGAAACGTGTCAGGCACCTATTTTTTTTTACAAAATTTCAATAGCCATAGTTTTTCTGATCACACCAATAGTCTGTAACACTACATTTTTATCATTAAAATGCAATTAAAATCGATCCGCTTCATCCGATATTTGTTATTTCGAAAATATGAACATCGTATTTACGTTTTACCGTAAATACTCAGGTATAAGACCGTTAAGATCTTGTATCATAAGCATATTTACATTTCACTTTTAAAATGGCCGCCAAACTTCAGCTGAAGCTTGAATGGTAGCAGAGCCGATATCTCAAGAAAAACCAATTCGTCTTATATTCGGAAATTGTTTTTTTTCAAACAAAATAACCTCAATTTTGGGGGTCGTCTTATACACGAGTTGTCTTATACACAAGTAAATACGGTAAATGGGAAAGGGATAACGCGATTCAAAGTTACTCACTTACACATCAAACAAATGGAAACACACAGAGAACTAAGATAATCAATGAATGTGAATAATATCAATTTAAAAGTGATAAAAAGCATTCTTGTGATCCCAGTACACTTTTGTAGCTTGTTTGAGACATTTGACATATACATTATTTAAGATTTTGAACTATTATGCAATGGTTTTCATTGAAGAGAGAAGAAGGCAATGTCATGGTCAACCAGAAAGACTACATACAGCACAATTATTTACCCTGGTTGGACTGAAATTGACAGGTTGACACAAATATAAATCAGTCAAAAAGGATCTGCTAACTTATAATATGGCAATACTTCGAAATAATAAGGGTTTTGTATTATATATATATATATATATATATATATATATATATATATATATATATATATATATATATATATATATATATATATATATATATATATATATACATACTGTACTGTGCTTACTGTACTCTGGCACATACAGGATTTTCATGAGATATGTCAAAACTGAGAACAAACTACTTTCTTCTGGTAGCTCTTCTACTTTGGATGCCGATAAAGTGAAATTGATGCATATTCACTATTAACATCCTTGTCATGCAATTGATATGGCACACTCATTTAGTCAAGGTATGGTAATTTTGGCCAATGAACGTAACATATTGAATTTGTTATCTCAATTTTATTGGTTGATATTTCATATGTTATTAAAAAATGGCAGCCTGCTTTCATGACAACTCAGTGATAGCTATTAGGTTTTTTTTTTAGTTCAAAAAAAGATGGAAACAATTATGAGACTAATGGAATATAGATAGAATTGGTCAACTGAAAGTACATCTTTCCCTTTAATTGTTTAAAAAATATGACCAGCAGTTCTAAGTTGATTGACAGAAAAATTCTTCCCCCTAACCACAGAAGCTATGATTAAGGCATTAATAAAATGAGGTTTCAAGTACTTTTCCTTGCAAAATATAAATGTTTATATCCCAAACTTTGCAATCAAATGTTATTGCCCATGGATGATATTTTTCTATATAAACTTCTATGCCATTTGAAAGAAGAGGAGTCTTCTGCTAAAATCCAAATCATCCAATGAACACTTTGTCAACAAACTTTGTTTTGCTGACCAGTGATCTAGTGTAAACACCTGTTGAGTTAAATTTTGTTAACAATGGGACACCTTCAGATTGGGACAATGAAGTGGTTTGGCTTACAGAGGCCTGTTTGTCCATTAAAGCTTATCTATTGGCACAGGCCTAACACCCTGACAGACCACAATGGAGGTCACATGCTCATATACAAGTGAACGCCTGGTGGTCAAAAGAGTACAGCCAGTACTTGATACTTTCAGTAAAACACAATATCCTTGGTTGATTTTAGTGAGACAGATTGCTTGTATCACAGTTTCGTGGCCACATATCATTTAAGCATACCACAAACTTTTGAAAAATTACCTGTGACCTCTGTGATTTCATTTACACTTTAAAAATGCCCTACAATAGCCTTATTATCTCATTAAACTTTGATTTGAATTGTCTAATCATGTTTAGTTTATAAGGATACAAAAGTCACTGAAGCATATTCTCCTAGCAATATGTCTTCAATGGGATCACAAGATGACGAGTAAAGCACAACATTCAGCTCAATTTCAATTAATACAGGACCACTTTGCTGGATGTTTGAGTAAATTAAATGTGTCCGAGTTTCAACTGCCAGTTCTGTACACCTGCCGAATTATGGTCAAAATAGCCACGATTCCAAGTGGACCGCGATATTGAACTGTCACAATGAACCGTGGTCAATCTGCTCAATCTGTGCAATTTATCAATGTACATTATCTACAATTGTAAATTAGACAATATTTGAGCCTTAACTTTGCTTAGAAATGCATTTTATTTACGTTTTGGAAGATTAAATGGCCGCCAAACTTGAATGCGTAGTTCTAATTTTGGGCCTGGGTGAAAAGTGAGAATATTCACAGAATTATATGCCAAACATGAGGTCTAATTACGGCGGAAAGTAGCTTATTAATATTAAGATTAGCAGATGACCCTTTTAGATAATTTACATTGAAATATTATCCAAATTCAGCTGCTTGACCGCGGTCCAATGAGTCAGTTCAATACCGCGGTCCACTTCGGATCGCGGTTATTTTGACCAGGTACCCACCTGCCAGTCACTGTAGTTTGAACTCATAAAATAGATGCATTCATTTCTCTCTTTGTTTTTCAAAAAATCATTTATTGAAAACTTTAACATGATACATGGTCAAAGGATATCAAATATGTTTGTCCTGTACCATAAACAAGAAAAAGTGGTGCTCCACATGTAACACGGATGGGAAAAAAACAAACAAAACAAAACTTGCAATAAACAAAACAAAACTTGCAATAAACAAAACAAAAATTAAAATAAACAAAACAAAAATTACAACAAACAAAACAAAAATCAAAAATATTCATTCATTTATTAAAAACATTTAATTTGGTATATGAACCAATTTTCTAGCACAACTGGGTGCAAAGATGTGCCTTATCAGGCTCGATTACGTAAGTTTCTCTATTATCGCTCAGGCGCTAACCGCAAAACATCGATCAGACTTGTGCATGTCATTTCTGTTCTAATTGTCCGATTTACACCAAATTTGAACTAAACTTACTTAAAATTCCTTGTTCTATCGATTGGGAATCATTTCCAAGCAATTTATAAAGATAATTTTATGAAACGATGGGCGAAAAAGATGACAGCACTTCTTTTATTTTGTGTTCATACGCCGAATACAAGACTGGTTCCCTACCGCGTGTCAAAAATGGAGGGCGGCACCAGTCTAATCTATTGCATGCACACGACGAACACTCCACAGTGGCGTCAGTTGTTTTAACAATTATGACCACAGAAAAAACCGAATTACAACCCACAGGAAATGACTACCCATTTCCCATGAATGCTAGACGATCCGCCTCACGCTACCAGCGACTCATTACCTGTCCGCCTCACTACTCGTGCGCCTCACTGGATTCATAAGTCCACAATCACCTCCCTTTTAAGCAACCTCTTGAATATTTACAGCTTTGTCAATCATATATTTATATTCCTTGTAAAATGTAGATGTGTTTTAAAAAAAAGTAAGTTCAAATACGTCAATTCTATATTTTGTTCCGCCGAATTCGCCTAGGGTATTCACCACCAGCACCCGCCAGCTCAACCGAGGAGAAACGGGATAACCCGGGCTAACTTGTCAGACCCAATCGTGTACAGCCTTTGACAGATCACTCACGATATACGAATGATGATGTTTTACTAATCTTTTCTTGAGAAAACAGCTTTATATGACAAGGATTCGTATTCTTTGTGAAATGTAGATGTCTTTCAAAAAAAAGAGAGTCAAATTCGGTCTATTAGTAATAGTATTACAAGCAATGTGAGGCGGACAGGTAGTGAGGCGGACAGGTCGTGAGGCGGAACGTCTGAGGCGGAACGCCGTGAGTCGGAACGTCCAGCACCCATTTCCCATGATCGTACCGATCACAGAATAACACAGATAGTTCCTTTTATTGACAACCATTGCCTGTCGGCAATGGTTGTCAAAAAAGGAACCATCCGTGTTACAAAAAATATTTCTATAGGCTGATTGCCGATCTCCATGTTGTTTTTTTTCCCCCATTGAAAAGTACACACCGGAACTGTACAACTTTACCGGAACCAGAACTGTACAACTCCACTATATTTAATCATTGGTCGGAGAGATTGGCAGGGGGTCTATTATTTTGTTGGGAGATGTCATCATTCGGGAAATGCCAAATGTGAATAGGTACATTTAATTAAAGTCAAAATGAGTCTGTGTTAACATGTCTTTACATCACAACCACACTTTCCTGACAAATATGCTACATACATCCTGACTCCTTTCTGATCTGAACTCCTTGGCAAATATTAGAAAGGTTAGTAATGAAGTTGGAGAAGTGGGCTGGGCTCCCTTGTCAAATTTTAGCTCACAAACTATCTATAGCTGGTAGTGCCAAAACCCGGTGATTAGCCGAAAATAAAATGTACTTTCGGTGACCTAATTGTCTCGCCTAAATTTTTAAGTCTGTTTCAAAATAGGCACTAAACTTTGGCATAACCCACGATTTCGAACGATTGTTTTTGTTTTGTTCAGGTCGGCAAACTGCACGTAATGAGTGGAGACCTTAACCGAACAGACGACACACTTTGAACGTGGGTATTTCAGCCGTCATAAAAAATGAAATCCAAAAATGTTTACATATAATTATTCCTTACCATCTGGGCTTTCTGAAAGTAGCCCTTTTGGGGTAAAACCCTCAGAATATTTCACTTTTGCCAGGTTGGAAACTCCAAAAATCGCCACTTTTCTCTTGGCCCAAATTATCAACAACAATAGTGCGTCTCTGAGCATGCGTGGCCCTACAATCTTGGTATGAAAGAATGATGTTGATTCGATAATGAAAACGAGACTATCCCTCTCAAATTATTGAGGTGCGTCAAAAATTAGCCAATCAGATGATGTGTATCTTATGATGTTCAAATAAGCCACACTCCTGACAGAGGTGAGTAGTAAATCTCACTTTGCTCTAGCGCCACTGCCAAGTGGGTCATCAACAAGGTGCTTGTGAGGAAATTTTGAAAACGGATCAAAACTTCAAAATTTAAGGACGGAAACATGTAAGTATGATTTCAAAATGGCAGTAAGGTTTTATAATTTGACGTCATATTGTGGACCACTTTTCAAAAAGTTTTATTCGAAATGAAGTTCTGTTTTTACGCAATTTTGTCCCAAGACCAAGTGCGCTACACACTTTTGCTTGACTTCAATGAAGTCAGTCTTCGGCTTATGGATGTTTAGGCCGTGATCCGTTTAGGCAGTGGTACGGTTAGGCAGTGGTATAATTAGGCCGTGGTAAGGTTTAGGCAGGGGAGTCAGTTAGGCCGTGGTATGTTAAGCAGGGGTGATAAGGGTGTGTTTATCACAGTGCTGCACACCATCACTTTAGAGCATTACGGGCTGCCAAGCACTTTGCGCTCAAAATAATAACCTTATGGACAATATATCAACAACAAAGCTAAAAAAAACATTCAAATTTTTAACCATTTCATCTTGGGTTCGAGCTGCAGAAGTCGGCCTTATTGAGTGTCTGCCATGCCCCGCTGATGAAGAGGGAGCATCACTCATTTGTTTGGCCTTTTTGAGGTCACAAACTTAAGCAGGTGGAGCACTTTGCGCTCGTCTTTTTGCGTCTGAATCCTGCCGAATTAAAAGTATGTAGACAATTAAAAATTGTTATCAAATTACAATAATATATTTGGGAAGTCACATGGCAAGTTTCAGAAGAAAAAAATCTGCCTGTAATACTTGAAATATACGTACATTCTTTGTATTATTTGCACAGATTTAATCAATGAAAGAGTCAATAACCTTTGGAGAAAAAAATAAAGATCCCTTGTTCTTGGACGCGCTATGGATCTTGGGATTATTTTGCAACAATGGATGCCCAGATTTGTAAACAAATCAAAGACTTTTAATCGTGGATACAAAACTTCACCTACAGGATGTGCAAGGCCCTGAGCGCAAAGTACTAGCGAGCGCAAAGTACTCGGCAGCCCGTACATATTTTAATAAGACATCCACAAAAATAAAAATATCTAATAAAATATTGATGTTCAATAGATATCACAAATTACAACAATAAGTATAAATGAAATAAATATATCTTTCACTTAAGGTCTATAATCCACAATGAAAAACTGGGACAGACTTATGTTTTTTTGGCTTAAATGTGTTCAAAGTAATGTTATTTGTTAATTTAGCACAGAAAAAGTAAACTTAACCAGCTAGTCTTATTTTATTATTATTTAAATTGAACCCGTTTTAACGGTAGTTTCGACTCAGTTTTTGCAGCTGGCGACTTATATCACCTATCTGGGCTTTGCCGATGATTGGAGAACATTTCTTATCAATTGAAGAAAGTTGCATAATATTCAGTCTGAATTCATTGACAGTTAGAGTTTATATACTGTGCTAGCAGGATGTTGCATAATTATGACATTATATTAACATTTTAACAATATATGACAGAGAAGACCACCTGCCTCTGTTATCGTTTGGTTTGTCCGCCATGTGTGCTGAATGGGAAATACCCCCCACTGGCGTCATAGCCTCACTCTCATCCTGGAATCCCCCAGAGCCGAAGGCAGTTACGGAAATATACGAGACCACACGAAGTTCTCCCCAGATGCTTCAGACTGATTGTGGATTATAGACCTTAATAAAACGGAAAAAAAAAATTGTATTTCAATCATTTATTGAATGACAATTGTCATTTCAAAATGTTGAAGTAACCAATATTAGAAAAAAATAAAATATCACAAATAAATAAATGTTTATTAGCCTAATACACAAAAAATATTTTAACATTAATTGCAGTTAAATAAACTGAATGAATATAATGATGATACAAAATACATGTACAAACTGTTTCACTGTTTATATTATATTTAAATATCTAAAAATCAAACATTATATTTACAATATATTTACAATTATATTTATGGTTTATACTATGCCAAATTACACTACGGCCTAAATGACTCCCTGCCTAACAGGTTACTGCCTAACAGGTTACTGCCTAACTGTTTACAGCCTAAACGGTTAACGGCCTAAACGGTTAACGGCCTAAACGGTTAACGGCCTAAACGGTTAACGGCCTAAATATCCAGTTCCCCAGTCTTCCAGTGCAGACAGGACCTCATCACTAATGCATGCATGCACTCATCAGGCAAAGGTACTCTTAATCTTAATGTCTGACTTAGCCTGAAAGCGTGCAACCATGACACTCCAGGCTATTCTGACTCTTGACTCTACCTGAGTACTGGTATGACTGGTACGGCTAGAACATTGACTTTGTGTTCCAGGTTGCTGCCAATGCTGGTTATCCCCATCTTAAATCTTCCCACCTTGAATATTGTTATTTACAGTTATCATTTTTGCTCCTCTAGAAGATTCAGGTTGATTCCAGGGAGATAGTTACACTGCTAAACAGAGATAGTTAATTTTGTACCAACATCTGCCTCCAAACAGAGACATCTCTGCTCCAAAGCTCTCGTATTGTTTTCAGTAGGAGTATTTAAAAAAAAAACTGGTTTTTAAGGAATATGCTTAAAGCTCCACCCTTTTTGGTCCTACAATCAGCAGAACCTTTTCTATCTGTTATTCAGACGAGAAGAACATATATTTTAGAAGTGCTGTATAACTATGCCACCTTTCCAGTTAAAATGTAAGCTAAAACAATAAAGATATTTCTCAGTTTAACTGCAAACTGCTTGAAAAATACATAACAGTGTTAATATTTGAATAACCATGTCTTCATAATAGATGATAGCAGTCTGTTTTCCACAATTTTCATTACCATATTACTTACTACTATGTTAAACAAATTTGAAAATCTATTACACATTAGGTAAACAATACAAAACTTATTAAGCTGCTGCTAACATTTACTTGAATTTTGCATGGGGACACCCTTCAAAATGTATTTGTAAAGTGTGCATTCTGTATTACCCAGAATTTACATTGGAAAGTGCAAGTTTTTAGCAGTGCATCATGGAAATTGTGTAATTTACTTTACAGGGCAGATTATTGGAAATCCCAGCCTCGCCATCACTGTGACTTCTGTAAATGCTGGATAGCTGACAATAAACCAGTAAGTTTGTAGCATCTATTCTGCGACAAGAGTAATATGTGGAATCAAAATGGACCCATTTGTTTGGTCATCTTGGCAATAAGCAGAGTAAGATTGGCTTGAAAGAATATATATATATATTTATAATTAATAGAATTTTGGGAATTATCCGTATTTTGTAATGTATTCACCAAATTTGACTTGTATTTCAGAGCAAGGATTTTCATGAAAATGGGAAAAAGCACCAGGAAAATGTTAAGAAAAAAATTGACGATGTGAGTGAAATTAATTTAAAAATGGATAAATATTATAAATAATTTTAAGGCAATACCAGAAGATTTTTTAAATGACTCCTCAGGTTTCAATTTATTACACTTCAAACATCAATTAAACATTGCAGGCAATTATAACCTCTGAAAGTAATGAATAATTTATACAAGAATGTTTAAAAGAGTGAGGAAATCCTAAATTGAAATTGATTGCCCAAACAATATTTAACAACCCACTTATTTTAAAGTAATAATTGAGAGGTGAACCATATAATGATATGATAAAAAAGATTATAGTGGATATTTATGGCAGATGGCTTTTCCAGAGACATGCTAGTAGCTACAATACAGTAGTTCAGAGTCCTTACAACATTTCACCACATAAATATAATTGATTAATATTAGATTGATTTCAGAAAGATTTATTTTTGATTGTAGGTCAGAAAAAAGAGTCAAAAAGATTTGAAGGCAAAGCAAGAGATGTCAGACTCTATACGAGAAATGGAGGAGGTGTGTATTCATATTTAATTATATTTTGTAATATTGTAAAACAGAATTATTTTTATATTAATTTTTTGTGCATAGTTGAAAAAAGAAATCATTATTGATGATAAAAAAATAGAATATGTTCCTCCTGTGTAAAGCAGACATGTTTTTTATAGCATGATATTATTATTGAAATTGGTGGTTAAAATAAATAACTTCATCCCGGGACAGTAATTTACTAATAAAACTAATTAATATACAAAGACAGTTACAGCCAATATTGTTATGTCAGTTTCAAAATATTTGATAAAGAACAATGGATTTTGCTACAATGTCAGTTTGAGCATTATCAGTTAAGTAAAATAATATGGTCATAGCAGCTTTAGTTGCACACAAATCATATGTCATATGTTGATGTCATTCTTACTCACTGCAGCAAATCATCATATTTTATGGGAACACCAACATAAATTGAACAGTTTCCAGTGTTTCCAAGTTTTTTATTAATAGATTAATATCTATAAATTCTAGTGTCAATACTCATCTACATTCATTCAAATATGTTTCTTACAGAGAAAAAATTGTTAGGAAATATCCCTGTGAAATGATTTGTTTGTATAATATCTTTTTGATACTTGCAGGCAGCACTCGCAGCTTTCAAAGAAGATGTGAAGAAAGACCCATCACTTGCCTCACAGTATGGCATCACAATTCCAGCAAATGCTAAAAGTAAGACCCAATGAAAATGCAGTTATAAAATTTGCATTGATGTAAAAATCTGTCTGATTGATTTTGTAAATTTTGGATTTAATTGTCCCCTGGCAAAGCAATGTTTTGTGCTATGTTGGTCAAAGTTTTGCAGACTTTTCACCAATTAAAAATGGAGTTTAAAATTAGTTGTAGACAAATCTGATGTGAAAGAAGGTCCTGTACCCCAACCAAAGGAGAGCACTGATGCTGACAATGACAGTTTACAGCAAAAAGCTGCAGAAGAATGGAGTGAGGCATCAACACCAGAGGGCTACACCTATTACTGGAACACACTCACAGGAGGTAAATAATTATATGAATAGAAAATAGTCTATAGCCCAGTGCCACCATACATATTTCATACCTTTTTTCTGGCTTTTTTTCATCACTTTTGCAGGGGGTTTCATCATTTCTCGTGAGGCTCCCTTTGACCCTTTTTTTCTTTTTTATATGATTAAAGAAATACAAGGACAAAACATGTATTGTTTCTCACGTGGGTAGACAGATGGAATTCCACTGCCTCATGCTGCTGATCTAAATAGCCTCAGTTTGTGGCTTTTGTGGAAAAGCAAGTGGGATGATGGGAGTCAGCCCACCATTTAGTACAATGCTTTACATGAATTTCACTTCATTAATTGTTGTTTGACCTGCATGGAAATGTTCCCATTCAAAAATGTTCATTAACAAGGAACTGTTGGCCTGCAAGGAAAGGCTCATAAACAAGAAACGCTCACAAAAATACAATGTGCAACCTAGCTCTTTTGCTAAGCAAAGATTTCAGTTTTAGAAATTGATCGAACATCAGTTTAATTCATTTTTAGAGTCCAGATGGGAGAAACCACCAGGGTATGTGCCACTGTCAGAAAGAGAGTCCGTAAAACCCAGCAAATCAGAAAAAAGACCCAGCAAATCCAAGGACCCAGCAGTCCCAAAGGTGGGTAAATTAGGAATAATTCAATTTGTGGCTTAATATTTTAAAAGTTACTTAACGTATTTAACGTATTTGATAACTGACAATTATTTTGTTAAATGTTGAAACAAAGTTCCAAAGAGAGTCACAAAAACACTCCCACTTAGGCTGGTGCAGTGGGATGTGGAAATAATAGATATTTATTTGATTAGATGTGTAAAGTTTCACTAGATTGAGTCTTTTCATAATATTAGACAAGAAAGAGAATGGGCGGCAAATGGCTCAAGTGATTGTTTTTTTTTGTTTTTTTTTATACACAAACCTTGGCTGGCCTAGTTTTGCACTCAATATGAAGTTATAAGGTCCTGGAGAGCAATAATGTAATCATAATTAGATTCCTGTTTATTGATCGGTTTCAGACGTACAATTTACAGAAAAAAATTAACATCAGATGCACGGATTTCATCAAATCTTTTATGAGTGACATATAATTCTTAGAATTTGTCAGCTAACCTGACAAAAATAATTCATATCTAAATTAACAGTGGACTCATATTTTAGCAGCACATGGAATGCCATGTCTTGGTAAAAATAATGATGACAAAAACAATAATAATGATAAAATATTTATACTTATATATTATTCATAAAATATTTAAATTATAATATTTATATTTATATTGAAAAGCCAGATTTATTTTTGAAATTATTTTGTGCAAATTATTCACTAACAAGAACAACATATTATCTTCACAAACAAGAGCAGCATATTAATAGAAAACAAAACAAATGAAGTAAATGAACATTATATATTCATCAATAAATACAGTAAACTGTATGTTTATATTTTCACAAATAGAAAAGGAAAGCTGGACCCTTACCAAAAGAGAAGTCTGAAGAGCAAGTTGTTGAGTTTGGTCCTGCTCCAAAAGCTCAAGCCTATTCTTCATGGGAGGAAGTCCAGGTCGAAGAAGAGTAAGTAGAGATCACCAATTGAATTGAATTGACCTTCATGATGTTCAAGTACAAGCATGGGGGATTTAAGGTCTATAATCCACAATGAAACACTGGGACAGACTTATGTTTTTTTGGCTTAAATGTGTTCAAAGTCATGTTATTTGTTAATTTAGCACAGAAAAAGTAAACTACCGTTAAAATGGGTTCGACTCAGTTATTGCAGCTGGACACCATGTGTGCTGTATGAGAAATACCCCCCACTGACGTCATAGCCTCACTCTCATCCTGGAATCTCCCAGAGCATGCAGAGCCGAAGGCAGTCACGTAAATACACGAGACCACACGAAGTTCTCTCCCGATGCTTCAAACTGATTGTGGATTATAGACCTTAAATGTTCTGATGCCACATCCTGCTCACACATTCATTCTCTATGAACACTGATAGAAAAATGTTCACAAACTTTGTTCTTGTATTATTCTAATTTGAATCAAAACCGATTAATGTCACAGTTTTGAGGCATTTGACTTCATGAGCCTTAGATTTGTGAGGTTCAGGAATCGCTTGGCAGGAAGTCCTCGTGCCATTGATCTCTGCTCCTGCTAATTAGGCCAGCACTTCAAGCAGTTATTGGTGTCTGTCACTTTGATACAAGTTGATAGATTTATATGACCTGTATGGACCTTACATGCTGATTTTTGGGACACACCAAGAGATATACAATAATACTGGCCCAGGATATAAACTTGATTCACTCATATTACATTGTTATGATAAGAGACATCCAAAAATATACTTAATTCCCTCAGGTCTCACTGTTGTGATAGTTTATTCCAAGAAACATGTAATGATGAATTGAATTCACTCATATTACACTGTTATGATACTTAGTTCTAAGAGAAATGCAATAATATCTTTTAAAATCACTCCGATAACATATTTATGATACTTAATTCCATGAGACATGTAATAATATACTTGATTCACTGTTACAATACTTAATTCTATGAGACATGTAATAATGTAGATTCACGCCAATTATACTGTTATGATATTTAATTCCAAGAGAAATGCATTAACCTTTTATCAATTTGTGATTTTTTCCAGGCCTCTGCCAGAATTGGGTCTTCCTCAAAAGAAAGAAGAAGAACCAGAAAAAGTAATTATTGTGCAAGAACCCAAAATTAAATTTAGAGAAAAGAAAGTAAGTTCCCTTGGGAATGATATGGTAGGTTTCAAGAAGCGCAAGGTTAATAAAGGTTCTTTGCAAATACGAAGAAGAGACGACAGCTGATCAGAAATAATTTCATTCATTTCATATAAATTTGATTCATAATTTTATCATCAATATTCATTTATAGGATCTGTTCAACTTGTAATTTATTAAAACTCATCCAGACACAACTAATTATGTTCATTCTACTTTTTGAACCACATATGTTTTCAATATATTTTCATATTGAATATGGTATGGAATTGTAAATAAATAGTGACAATAGTTCTTCAGAGTTATCATTTTGTCGAGAAAAGTAAGGTTTAAAACAAGAATGGAAATACATTGAAAGATTTGAATAAAGTATTATTGATATGACAACTAACCATCCCCAGATGCACTCAGCCGTTGCTTGTCAAAATGGTGACATATATTGAAATGTCAAATCCATTGCCCATATTTGGACAAATATGTCAAACACTTTATTGAGAGCATGAAATGTTGGTGACATATATTGAAATGTCAAAGTCATTGCCCATATTTGGACAAATATGTCAAAAACTTTATTGACAGCATGAAATGTACACATTAAGGAGACATATCAAATTTGTTGCTGTAACTATAATAGGTTTATAACATGTTACAAAATATTTTTGTTGACAGACAAATCAGCGCACACACAGACACACCCACACCTTTTAAAAGGGCACAAATCTATTGTTTATGTGCCCCTCAGGCTATGTGAAGTAATAAAATGAAATTGTTTAGGATCTTTACTTTCTTTAAAACATGATTGCTTTGAGATTGGAAACTGCAGGTCTGCCACTAGGTGTCAGTGCAGTGCACCATCCAACTCAGACATGCAACTGTGTGGATCAGCGATAAATAATTTTGCATTTATCACACAAATTCTTCTATTCTTGATTTCATTGATGTACGATTAACATAGATATGTGATAAGTAAGTAGTTTTCGTCATAATTTCTTCCAAAAAAGACATATTTATACAAGTCCATGAATCCAGATCTAGGTCCGTGTTATAAGGCTACATGTGATATTTACCATGGCAACGGTGGCGCCGCCACAAGATCGGTTCTCCTGAGGGATAATGCAGAACTTCAGCTTGTTTCCAATCTCTGTGTTAAATGTCTCTGATTATAGTAGTACCAGCCAATCAGAAACAAGCTATAATTTGCAAATTACAATAAAAATGTGGTTACCGTATTTACTTGTGTACAAGACGAGGTTTTTTTCCAAAAACTCTTAGTTAATGTTTAGGGGGTCGTCTTATACACGAGAGCAGTCTTATACTCAAGTATTTACGGTAAAACGTAAATACGGTAAAACGTAAATACGATGTTCATATTTTCGAAATAACGAATATCAGACGTAGCAGATTGATTTTAATTGCATTTTAAATGATAAATAAAGGTATTTACCCAATATTATTGGTCTATTTCAAAACGCTTTGTTTTGACTTTGTTCTCACTGATTCCAATTATCAGCGTTCAGTTTTGCGTTTCGTCATTGTCTCCACTGCTTTGAGTAGTGTCTTCCCTTTTTGATTGCGTTTTAAATGATAATAAAGGTATTTACCCAATATTATCACAAATTGTTCGAGAACAGAACAAAAACCATCAATCCATTTAAAACGCAATTAAAATCGATCCACGTGTGAAAGCATTTCTGTCAACAAGGGAAGACACGACTCAAAGCAGTGGAAACAATGACGAGATGCAAAACTGTGAACGCTGATAATTGAAATCAGTGAAAACAAAGTCAAAACAAAGCATTTTGAAATAACATGTTTTAAATGATATATAAAGGTATTTACCCAATATTATCACAAATTATTTTTCGCAAGAATTTCTCCACGATGTAGAACGTAATACGATGTACGTCACGTCCTTAATCTTAGCGTCACAACCAACACGTGGGAGAATATTTCTTTGTGTATTATAAAGCCAATGATATTCATTATATCGCTTTTAATTATTATTGTTTATATCGATCTTAGCATCAAAACAAAGCGTGTTAATACACAAAGAAATATTCAACCACGTGTAGACAGTAGTCCGCCTGTCCGATATTTGCTTTCGCGCTAGTATTGTGTAATGCATGTTAAATGAATGGATGGTTTTGTTCTGTTCTTGACCTGCAAAGCGAATTTGTGATAATATTGGGTAAATACCTTTATATATCATTTAAAACATATTATTTCGAAATGCTTTGTTTTGACTTTGTTCTCACTGATTTCAATTATCAGCGTTCACAGTTTAGCATTTCGTCTTTGTTTCCACTGCTTTGAGTCGTGTCTTCCCTGTTGACAGAAATGCTTTCACACGTGGATCAATTTTAATTGCGTTTTAAATGATAAATAAAGGTATATACATAATATTATCACAAATTACGTTTTGCAGGTCGAGAACAGAACAAAACCATCCATTATTGCGCAATATATTAACAATCGTTTTCGCGCTAAAAACAAGAGCCTCTTCCCGTCACTTCCGCCTTTCAAAATTGCGACCACGTGTTGCGTTGAGTCGTGTCTTCCTTGTTGACAGAAATGCTTTCACACGCGGATCGATTTTAATTGCATTTCAAATGATAAATAATGAAAACGCTTTGTTTTGAGGCTAAAATCAATGATGTGGAGAAATTCTCGACGTAATTGTGATAATATTAAGTACATACCTTTATTTATCATTTAAAACGCAATTAAAATCGATCAGCTACGGATATGAAAGTTCAATTTGACATGTTGGCCGCTCCACTTTTGTCTCGTGGGCACCCAGACGCTAAGATAAAGGACGTCAAGTACATCGTATTACGTTTTGTGATAATATTGGGTAAATACCTTTATTTATCATTTAAAACGCAATCAAAATCGATCCGCTACGTCTGATATCCGTTATTTCGAAAATACGAATATCGTATTTACGTTTTACCTTATATACTCGAGTATAAGACGGCTAATATCTTATATCGTAAGCATATTTACGTTTCACTTTTAAAATGACCGCCAAGCTTTAGCTGAAGCTTGAATGGTAGCAGAGCCGATATCTCAAGAAAAACCAACTCGTCTTATATTCGGAAATTAGTTTTTTTCAAGTAAAATAACCTCAATTTTGGGGGGTCGTCTTATACACGAGTCGACTTATACACGAGTAAATACGGTATATAAATCCAAAAATATATGTATCAGCATCATTATTCACCACAAACACAGCATATCTTTTTATCTAGGTCATCTAGCCATTTTAAATTGCGGTTAAGAAAGGGGTTGTGCCTTTACACCTGTCACAAAAGCCGGCCATTTTAACAGGTAGAAAATAAATCACACTTGGCCTTTTATATGCTACATGTCCGAGGCTTATAAAATTTCTTGTGTCTTTAAGGTTTTCATGGGATGCATTTGTGGTAAAAATTGGAACCTGTATCTGAAAGAGTTGATACAATCTTAGAATTTTAAGCCTGTGACCTTGAAAAACAAGTCAATGTGATTATTGAGGTCATCATATTTATGGGATGTACATGTGCTACAAATTTGGAGCTTGTGCCTCAAGTCTTGTCCAAAAAGCATGATCAGCATATTTCTAAGACAGCTGACCTATGTGTAATCTTTAAAAGCTGCCAATTTCTGCAAAAGAAAATGGGACATCCAATGTCATCTTATTCCAAGCATTTAATTTTGGCCTGTGTTTTTTATGTTGTAAAGTGTTGTTGGATGTCGAAACTTGGAGGAATTATAGTGGTAGATTCTCTATGGTAGATTCTCATATGACAGAACATTACATGTTTTTCCCTTAAGCCAACATACCTGGCTAAAAGAGGAAAGTCTCAGGTAAGGGTACCAGCGGTAGAAATTAAAAATATGAGCTGGCGTCCTGCTGGGAACACTTGCTTGCTGAGATTAGTACTCAGATTATTGGGGTGTGTGGTCACTTTCACATGTCAAAAATAGTGGGCAAATCACTGCACACACATTTGAGCATTATTACTATACACATTTCTATGATTTTATTTGACAATTAAATAATGATTGCAATATTCAATTTTTTTTTAAATATAGAAATTCTAATTCTATGGTGTTTAAACAACTGTGAAACCAGAAAACTATTTGAGGCATTGATACCATTTCCAAGAGGTGATCTTTGCACATAAGAGTACATGCATTGTTGGCTGATCTCACTGGAAAACAGAGAAATACACCTACAGGTGACATGTGACCTGTTAATTTTCATCATGACTGACATGGTCAAATATTGAAGATCTTGAATATTGTTTTGGAATAAATAATATACCAAAATGTTGAGTGAGCAATCCAGCCATGAGAAAATGTCAAAGCATTTCATCAAACCTGTGGGAAACATGCCAGTACTAAAACATTTGGAACTTTTGCATTGTACTGGATATATGCATACCTGCTCATGTTTGTCTAAGATGATGTCAAAAGTAATGCAAATAGATTAAGTAGATATCCAATATTAAATAGATTTAAATTAAGTAGATTTAAATGTCTCATTTATATCTAAGACACCATTTTTAGTTGATTCTCTGTAGAAGGTATATAAGGTTAGCATGAAATTACATGTACATTGAATATGTCATATAATGCCCAGACACATTTTATATATTAAACTTGAATTCATAAAACAGAAAATTGTAATAAAAGTCAGTGACTGGAGTGGTGCATATGTTGCTGGAGAAGTCATATGGAAAGTAATCTGGTAGGATGTTACTTTCATAGGGAGCTCATGTGTTGATATGTAGGCTCAATGAGTTCACTCATAACAGAAATCAAGATGGCCGAATGCTGGTTGAAAATGTGCTCCATTTCTCTTAACGGAAGTAAACGACGTGGGTTGTCTGATTACAGATTGATTTTGAAGTTTTGTTAACCAGATACATGTACTAAATTCTCTGATCATTTCAGCCTTAGCCACTTTTGAGTTTTACCCTTTGCCTGAAGAAGATGGTGCAAATTTGATGCAACAGTGGCTCTCATATAGGCAAATGACAAACTTAAGCTTGAACTTGACAACCTGAAATTGGACAATGCAGACATCTTCAAGTAAAACAAGCTAATGAACTTTAAGAATATAAGAATTTGTATAAAAATGAATATCAACAAAATTTAGATTTAAATAAGAATAAAATAATGGAAATTGTCAAGGAAATAGCTGCATGGGATAAAGAAACAGCATTGCTATATGAGGAGTTTGAAAAGAAGACAAATATTGAACTTTAAAAATGCCAAGCCATCCGTCCTGCTCAGGCTGTACCCACTTGCCTGGGGATTCAACCAATGGCTGAGCATAATAATAGTACATAATAATTTTAGTGTTTTGGTCCCCTCTGTGGGGTCTCACAGCAGCTGCAACATTGACTGCCTCTTTGGTCTATTTGTGGGAAGATTTCAACACATCATGAATGTATGTGGAATTTGCCACAAACTTCACTGTCAATTAAGATGGTAAGTATGTAAAATGTGTGAAGTTTGAAATGGCTTATTCAAGGAATTGAAACAAGCCTGTGAATAGATATATGAAATAAAAATCCATATGAATGAAGTATGAATATCTTGGAAATCACAATAATGGTGAAAAACATCAAATTTGGATTGGAGCAAAGGAATGTTATTGTATAGCTCATGATTTGATAAAATGTGATGTTACTGTCACCCTCCATATTTTAACATTCATAATATCAACCTGTTCCCCTACCAACCTGTTCCCAAATAAGGTCCCGTCTCCTAACAGCTGCTAAAGTTAGTCCCTCATTAACATGATCATTGGGCTCACAGCAGCTTATTTGCATGGATTATGATTATTTAACTCAGAATTTAGTTATATCAGCCAATCAGGTGGTCTAGGAGAAGAGCCAGCTTTCAGCTGAGCTTGGCTCTGCTCAAGGGTAGTATAAAACCCCCTTGCAGCAGAAGTTGGGCTCAGAAAACCTTGGAAGCTGTTCTCACCATACAACTTTTGTATTGAGAATAAAAGTTTTCTTCATATCATCATGGTCTTACAGTTGTTATGCTGAAGAAGAAAATCTAGCAGTGAAGATCTTATGGGCCTAGAAGTTGTGACAACCAGTTTCTGATTAGATCAGAGGTTCTGATTAGATGTAAGAAATCCACGGACGGTGGCGCAGTTGGTTAGGGTACCAGCGTATTAGCACCAGTTCCTCTGTGATGACCCAATGGCAATTCCGAGATTGAATTCTTGATACAATTTCACACATGAGCTCTAATACGGTCTCGGATAGCATCATCTTCATTTCATGAGTCTAATACGGTCTCGGATAGCATCATCTTCATTTCATGAGTCTAATATGGTCTCGGATAGCATCATCTTCATTTCATGAGTCTAATACGGTCTCGGATAGCATCATCTTCATTTCATGAGTCTAATATGGTCTCGGATAGCATCATCTTCATTTCATGAGTCTAATATGGTCTCGGATAGCATCATCTTCATTTCATGAGTCTAATATGGTCTCGGATAGCATCATCTTCATTTCATGAGTCTAATATGGTCTCGGATAGCATCATCTTCATTTCATGAGTCTAATATGGTCTAGGATAGCATCATCTTCATTTCATGAGTCTAATATGGTCTCAGTTAGCATCATCTTCATTTCATGAGTCTAATATGGTCTCGGATAGCATCATCTTCATTTCATGAGTCTAATATGGTCTCAGATAGCATCATCTTCATTTCATGAGTCTAATATGGTCTAGGATAGCATCATCTTCATTTCATGAGTCTAAAGTGGTCACGAAGAAAAGAAAAGTGATCCATTGATTAAGTTTTGATGTATTTGGGGTGCTACAACATTTGCTTCTTTTTCCTTGCACCTTTGTACTTAATTTCTTCTTCACTTTTCATATTAAGGTTACAAATGGTGTGATGAGAGCCTGTACAAATATCACATTGCTGTTATCATGTTGCATTCTGCTGCAAGAAGAGAATTCCATTTTGGCAAAAGGAGGAGTTGAGAGGCATTTTTTCTGATTGCAAGATAGTTTTAGCGTCTTGATTCTCTCTCTGGGCTTAATGGCTCCTTGATCATACCATTTGTGGTATATTTGTGGAAAAACGCATCATGAATATGTGGAAAGTTTGGCACAAACTGTCAATTGAAATAAGAAGTATGCAAAATATGTGAAGGTTGAAATGGCTTTTTCAAGAATTGAAGCAAGCCTGCGAATAAATGTATGAAATACAAAACAAAATCATTAATTGCTGAAGAACAAAATGTTATATAGGTAGTTTTATATATGGAGTACGGGGGGTGTTGGGTTCATTTCAGTGGTTACTTTCAGAATTAATTAAAATGCTGAACAAATCTGCTATGGCTAATGTTGAGGAAAGCATGAAAAATAACTAGTAAAATGCCCATTTAGTAAAAATCCTGGATTGATAATTGTTCAAATATAACAAGCAGGCATGTATGGTGTACGAGAGGTGCTATTCTCTGAAGAGAAAATACCAAATATTGAGATGAAAGTCTTTGGTATGGAACTAGCGCGGGGGAGTAAAAAGTTGAATAGGGGATAGCGTCGAATGCATTTACACAAATTGTGGTCAGATCAAAATTATTTGTGACCGCTCAAACCAAACTATGAAAGCACCAAGACTAACGCAGCCAAAAGTTGGTCGAATATTGCCCCAAAATATCTTAATGGTCTTTTGGTCTAGGGCTCTTTAAAATTGTTATGTTTTCATTGTATTTTTTATGCAGCTTATTTTTATTTGCATTATTGATATTCACATATACTGAGATATGCCATTCCAATTTTATGGTTGATTGTTTTTTTTACAGTTATCATTCATTCACATTTACAATATCTTAAGAATAAACTGTACCATGAACAATGGTCCAGTGTATTGTTATTACCTGGTGTCAGTCCATATTAATTTATGTAAAAACTCCAAAACTGTTTATAAGTGTAATGTCTGCTACTGTGTAATAATAAGATAACACCAGAATGACTGCAATACATCCATGATGGCGGACCCGAACCTGGGCTCGGTCGTTTATTGGCTACTCAGGTCACGTGATGATATATTTGGCGGGAGCCGGTATCTCACATCTCCCTTTTTACATTTTCCTTTTTTTTTTTTTTTTTTTTTTTTTTTAAAGTTACAAGTGGGAATTAAATGAATTTATATTGTACATTATAATATGTGAAACTTTTGTATACAAAGAAATATGTATTATGATGAATACCTTTACAATTACTGACTAATCAATTATGTATGAAATACAGCAAGAAATATGGAATATTTATGGAAATAAAATATTACTATTATTAAGATTACAAGTGTTTTGTCAGTTTCAATTAAACCTGTGTAGAGCTCATCCACTAAGTTTAGATGATCTGAATTAAACTACAAGAAATCTTTTACAAACATTCAAGATTTGTCACTGACCCTTTTACCATACTTTAAATGCTAGAAACTTTAGCTACACAAATTTAAATTTCAGAAATTAAATGACAAAATTACCATTATGAGAAATGAATTAAATATTAATAGACAAGCAATGAGGTGATCAGACTCAAAGCTGGACTTTCAATACCTTTAATACATACTCTGTATATAAATGCTCTATATATGAAAATATAAAATTACATGCTTCATTATTATGAATTTATAATTGTGAAAATTGAAAATGAACCTATCTTCCTTTGGCAGTATCATTCTAAAGATAGGCTAGTACAAAAATTATATCTTTTCATTTTCCAACTCCTACATACTGAACAAGCATCATAAATGTATGAAATTACTCTTCGTGAACATTTATGCTTTAATCATCAGAAATATAAGCTACATTTCAAAATTCTGAGTTCCCCAAAATGGAATTACACAAACAATATACATCATAGCTTATAAATGCAACATTTTAACAAATTTCACACTTACAGGTCTCAAACCATTTGTGAAAAAAATAAACATAGATCAGCATACAAAATATTCCTGAGCCATATTGGAATACTTTGATATTTCAGCAACTATAAACAATGAAATATAGGAAATTATTTCCTGACAAAACCTTTCAACCAGGAAGGAGGGCGGACATTCCTTCCACTCCTGGTGTTTACAACACTCTGTGTTGGTTTTGGTGCAACATGCTTGATTGGTTGTGGTGGGGCAGACCTACTGGGTCTATGTACTACAGGGACTGGCTGTCTGGGTGTCTGTACTACAGGTTTAGTAGATCTCTGCACATTTGGCTGACTCACAACTGGTCTTGGTACCACCTGTTGAATCACCACTGGTCTTGGTTCTACCTGCGATTCTCTGCCTTTCAACAGAAACTTTCTGTTCCTCCTGTATGTCCTATTCTGAGGTGTGACTACCTGATAAGACCTAGGCTCAGGACCTACTGAGATAACCTTGGCTGGTTGCCAACCAGTCTTTGTCTGAATTCTGACCTGGTCATCTACATTCAAAGGCTTCAAAGGTTTTGTCTGTCTGTCAAAATATACCTTTTGCACTTGTCTATACTTTTCTAGCTGAGATTTCACTGTCTCTGGTTCTACCACTCTAGGCCTCAACAGATTCTCTGATGTCGGCAGCAAAGTTTTGGTTCTCCTACCAAAAAGTCTCTGGGCTGGTGAACCTATTAAATCATCTCTGGGCACATTGCGATTATCAAGCAAAGCAAGCTGTGGGTCATTTCCACTAGCATTGGCCTTCTTGAACAGATTCTTGCATATGCCTACAGCATTCTCTACCAGACCATTAGATTGGCTATGATATGGGTCTGTGAATGTGTGCTTGAATCCCCATGTTTTAGCAAAATCCTCAAACTCAAAACTAGCATAGTACTTAGCACCATCTGTGATCATCTCATCCACAATTCCATGCCTGGCTAAGCAATCCTTCAACATTGCTATGCAGTTAGCTGACTTTGCAGCTCCTAATTTGCCTACCTCAAAGAAATTTGAATAGTAATCCACTATTATCTGATACAACTCTGAGTCTAACTCAAAGATGTCTACTGCTACCTTACTCCATGGCCTATTGGGTACATCATGAGGTATCAAAGGCTCTTTCTGTTGCAATTTTCTCCTAGTTTGGCATATATCACACTTGGATACAATTTCCTCAATCTGTTTGTTCATGTTAGGCCAAAACAGCACATCTCTAGCTCTCTTTTTGCACTTTACCATGCCTAAGTGCGCTTCATGTATCAGTTTGAGCATGTGACTTCTCATGGAAGTAGGAATGATAGCTCTTTCCCCTCGGAACAGGATACCTTCCTGAACACTGAGCTCATCTCTAAAGTCCCAATAAGGTTTAACCTCATCTCGAAGCAAATGTCTATGATCAGGCCACCCATCTGGGGCCTTAAGGATTTGACTCAGTTTCTGCAAAGCTGGATCTTGACTCGTGGCTACTGCCAATTCTTTCTGTCTATCCGGGGAAAAACTGGTATGGACTACTGATACCATGACCTCATCATCCACAAGTTTCTCACCAGTTTCTCTCAAATAAAGTCTGGAAAGGGCATCAGGGACAGGGATATCTTTACCTTTTTTGTATATAACATTGATGTTATAAGGCTGCAATTTGAGCATCATCTTTTGAAGGCGCATGGGGGCCTTTAAAAGATCTTTTTTCCAGATACTTTCAAGAGGCTTATGGTCAGTTTCTACCAAAACCTCGTCACGACCATAGGTCATCATATGGAAGCGGGAACAGCCGAATACAATGGCTAAGGCCTCTTTTTCTATTTGTGCGTACCTCTGTTCTGTTTCTGTGAGGGCTTTAGACGCGTAGGCAACAGGTTTGCCACCTTGGAGCAACACAGCTCCAAGACCTTTAGAAGATGCATCACATGACAAAACTACAGGTTCTGTAGTGCTATAGTACCTTAGGACAGGAGCCTCAGTTAGGCTTTTCTTGCATGCCTCAAAGCTACGGATCTGTGGTAGATCCCAGTGAAATTCTGTGTCTTTTTGAAGTAACTCCCTCAGTGGGGCAGTTATCTGGCTCAAATTTGGCACAAATTTATGAAGATAAGTCATGAGAGCTAGGAGTCTGTGTACCTCCTCTGTACTAGTTGGTGTGGGCATGTCAACTATAGCACGAACTTTCTCCTGTGAAATTTCTAGGCCTTGACTGGACAAAACATGGCCTATCCAGTCTACTTTGGGAAAGGCGACCTTGACCTTTGACCAGTTTAGAGAAATGTTCCTCTCTCTGCACCTAAGCAGGACTCGCTCAAGTAGCTCATTAAAATTGTTCAAATCCAGTGCATGCAGCAGCAAATCATCCATGATGACCTCAACATCATCAATGTCTCCGAAATTGTCACGCATCATGCGCTGATAGATCTCAGGACTTGATTTCAAACCCATCGGCATTTTTAAATAACAATACCGTCCCCAAGGGGTATTGAAACATGTGAGTCTGCTAGACTCCTTGGTGAGGTTTATTTGGAAGAACCCTTGGTTGCAATCCAATGTCCCAAACACCTGGCTACCTGAGGTGCGGGTGACAACCTCTTCAATTGTCGTCATAGGAAAATGAGACCTCTTAATAGCTTTATTGAGAGGCTTTGGATCCATGCAAATCCTAACTTTCAACTTGCCTGGGGTGTCTGTTTTCTTTGTGACTACCATGAGACTGCTTACCCACTCAGTTGGTTCTGTGACCTTTTCTATAATTCCTAGTGTTTCAAGTCTATCTAGCTCAGACTTCACGTGATCTCTAATAGCGACTGGTACTTGTCTAGGTGGCTGCACTACTGGCTCTACTGTGGGGTCTATTTCTATGTGATACTCTCCAGGAGCAGTACCTATACCTTGGAATACATCTGAGTATTTGTCCAATATAGCCTGTGTAGACTTGTGGGGTGTCTTCAATTTTGCACTACTTGCCTGACTTTTTGTGCTATTGCCTGAACCCTGGGGTTGAGATACATTTAAATGCTCACTCCTTGCCTTGACCTTGGGTACTTCCTGTGACCTTTTACCGAAACTATGTACCTGTGGCTCATTCTGACTACCTTTCTGCTCAATATACTCCATATTTTGCCTGTTCAATTGAATGTCCTCCTCAGAGATAGCATGGACTCTTCTGATCAGTCCCATGTTTACACTATCAGTGTCTCCTATCAGATCTGGAACTCTGCCATCTATCACTTGAAATTCTAAGACATGCTCCAAATTACCGTATTTGCATGGCAAATTAACTACACCTACTGGTCTGACTAAACTGCCTCCTAATGCTCTGATCTGGACAGACGACGGACGGACAGATGCGTCAGGTATCTTTTGTAATGTGTCAAGGCTGATCACATTACACTGTGCTTGGGTATCAATTTTGAGCAACACATTTGTTCACAAACATTCATATTCACATTCCATTCAGAATTACTAACACCATTGTCTCTTGTGATTGACCATACAAACATGTCATCTGAGGAATCTGCATTTGCATACTCTTGCTGAGAAACAGCTTCATTCTCATTCACAACAGCACTATGTACTCGGTATTGACCTCTTGGCGGTCCTCTACCTCTGGCGCGATATGAACCTCTACCGTGGTTAGAACCTCTGCTGCGTGTAAAACCTCTACTCTGCTGGTAACCTGAACTCTGACAGCATATAGCCCAATGATTGAATTTCTGACACAAATTACATTTGGTACCATTTGCTGGACAATATTGAGCACCTGGCTGGTGTTGTTTTGCACAATACCTACATGCTGGAAAATTGGACCTGGACTGGGGCACAGCTCTATGTAAGGCTCTGTTTGACACAGACCTGCCTGCATAACTTCTGCTTCTGCCTCGACTTCTACCACTATCTAAAGTGTTTCTACCTCTAGTGTATTTCTGTGAAAAATAATACACTTTTGACTCTTCCTCTTTAGACTTCAAGTGTTCCTCAGTCATCTCTGTCTTTCTACAAATCTCTATTGCTTCCTCAAGAGTCAACTCATCCTCTGCGTAATCAGCATCATACAGTTTCTCTTCTAATTTGACACTCTTCACTCCATCACATAATCTACCCAATACCATGTCATCTGACAGATCACCATAATCATATTCTTTGACTTTCAGTTTCAGCCTATTAACAAATGTGAGAACACTCTCTCTTGCTTCTTGTGTCATACTGTTAAATTCTTTTCTGACATGCCTTAATCTTTTCTTTTTTTTGAAATGGGCCTCAAACTTCTCAATGACATGTCATATTCCTCTGCCTTTTTCCTATCATCTGGGTCTTCTACCGAATTTGAAAAATCAAAGCTCTGGAAGATCAGGCGACACTCTTTACCCATACAGTGTAGCATACTGTTGACATTTCTTTTCTGAGATTTCTCATCTAAGCCAATGGCACACCTGTATATTTCCCAATCTATGCGCCATTGCTCCCAGTTGGCCAAGACATTCCCTTCTAAGCTCAGAGGGCCAACTTGCTTCAGACTAGTACTCTCACCCATTATTGAACCATCAGACTGGCTGTGGGCAACAAAATGAGATACATTGATTTCAGTAGAATATTGTACAGAAGAACCGCTAGGCTTGCAGTGGCCTACAGTGTTGATACATGAGACACCAACAAATACACTTTCATTTAGGATACTATAGCCTGTTGCTAATACACACAAATATACAATGAAATTCAACATCTGTGCTAGATGAAAATTCAGGCTATGATATAGACAATATACAATACAATAATCACCATACAATGTGATACACTATTCAAAATAACCATTACCATCTTACCATACAGTGTAACACAATATTCACCATACAGTAAACAAATATTCACCAGATTTCACCATACAGTAAACAAATTTTCACCAGATTTCACCATACAGTAAACAAATTTTCACCAGATTTCACCATACAGTAAACAAATTTTCAAATACACAAGATATAATACAAGATCAAATACACATTTACAATGTACAAGCAAAGTACATTCAAAATTGCAATTTCAATAGCAAATATTACTACTGTCTCTAGTTTAAACTATACAAATAAATTGTCTTTGGATTCAAACCACTGTGTGAAAATCTCTGTTGTGGACTGGTCTTCTGAGAACCTGGTGGATCACAAGCAACTTGTGCCTGTATCAAACCAGATTAGAGTCTTTAAATTTCTGCTTGCTTCCTGACAGACAGATTGTGTCTGTAGATAGTCTGTTTTTCACTGTTTTGCTTCAGGATTTATAATTATCAGTCTGTTTTATCCCTGTTTTGCTTCAGGATACACAATTCTTGCTCCAACTCTGCATATGAATTCACTGACTTGCAGCAATTGTTTATACATGGGTTGTACATATCTGGGGTAAAACAACACTGGCTGAAATGTCAGTTCCATAAAACAACATGTAACAGTGTGTATTGGAGGTTGTGGGCCGATTTTCTGCTCTATTTTGCACACAGCAACTGCACACTGGCTGGCAGTGAGAGTTTATTAGGCAAAATTGTCTTTATGCTTCTGGTCATCAATGTTTGTGGCACAATACCTTGCAATCTGCACACTGTGAGCGATGAATGCAGCAAGCTGTCAACTAGTGAAGCAGTCGACGGTGGATTCCATGTAAGATTCCATGTAAGATCCATGTAAGCTTTTCATCAGTTCTGCTGAGTTGTGGGTTGCTGGCAGTTGTGTAGACACATCGGAACAAACACTCAATTTCTCCATATTATCAGGTTGCCAGCTCTCCAAAATAAGTCCTGTGTGTGCCTGGGATGTTCATACAGTTACTGCCATAGATATCCACTACGTCTGACACCATGTAATGTCTGCTACTGTGTAATAATAAGATAACACCAGAATGACTGCAATACATCCATGATGGCGGACCCGAACCTGGGCTCGGTCGTTTATTGGCTACTCAGGTCACGTGATGATATATTTGGCGGGAGCCGGTATCTCACAATAAGATAATTTTTCACCAAAAAAAGTTATGGGATTCTTTCATATTGGGCAGACAGGTAGATCTGTTGGAGGGCATTGGTGAGTCCAAGTATGGGAAACATTTGCTCATTATCAAGTACGTTTTCTCAAGACACTGTTCATTGGATACATTTGGAGATGGTGTTGCAGGTAATTAGAAAAAAGGAGCTTTGATGACTTTGAATATGGTCCTAGCAAACAATAATAAGTCGTACATGTACAGGTATAACATAGTGGTTAAGTTGCATTACATACTTTTCTTGCATATTTTATGTAAATGTGCCTTCTCACAACCTATCTGGGACCTACAACATATCTGTAACCTTCCAACAACCTTCCAACAATAAAAATTGTTATTGTGATTTATAGGTTATGCAGGTCTGGAACAGAATGATAGGGCCACGGGCCGTGGCGTAGATGGTTAGAGTGCCAGCTTTTTAGTTCCAGTTCCTCTATGGTGATCCAAAGGTCGTGTGTACAATCCCTGGCCATGCCGAGATTGAATTCATGATACAACTTCACAAATGAGCTGAGGCCCATACCAAAAGGTTAACCCGTTGTCCTTGTAAATCTGTGACTGGGAGGGTTGTCATGTCAAGGACCTGCGACATGACAATTCAGTGAGGCAGCACTATATCTGCTACAAGTAGGTCTCATCACGAAATGACTGAAATAATGTTGAAAGTGATGTAAAACCCCAAACACAAAACAGAATGACGAAGAAAAAAATGTTAGTCATAGTTAGTGGGGAATGTTGGTTGTTTAGACTTAGCATCGGTGAGAATAGAAACGGTGGCAGTATGAAGGCATGGAAGATCACCAGGTACTCACGTGGAGGACATCTTTAGTCTCTTATTTGATGGTTAGGTTTTATGGGGATACTGGAAACCTCCGGTTGTATTGGGGCATTGGAAGCCCTATAGTGCACTGGAGATTGTAGGCCCCGAGGAGTGAGTTTTTAGGTGTAAGTTGACAGTGCAGAAGGTGGTAATTAGATGAGGTAGCTTTTTCACCAGTGTAGGGGCTTGCACCGGGCGGTCAGCACATGTGCTACTCACAGATTGGAGATAGGTTATAATGGATCTCCTCTCCAGCTGTGTAGCCATGCTGTGTAGGCTCTGAGTGTCCACGAGACAGCCAAAATATCAGATCAGATCAAATCAAATCACAATAGAACAGTACAAAGCAACAATCAAAAAACACTTTTCTCCTGCCAAATTTTCATTAAAAAAATGCATTGTCATTATTGTGCTTAGTCACTTTAATATACTTTGTGTATGCTCTACAAAGGTTCATATATGATTATCAAATACATTACATACCTTTTACTGGATATTTTACAGTTGAAAGCTTAAATGTTTCAATATGGGATTCATTAACCTCGCTTTGCAGTAACCACCATGTGATTGACATGTATGTGGAGTTCCTCCTTTTGAAAATCTTTGTATTTAAATAATTAAAAACTGCCAATTTTGTATACAATAAAACATATAGATATTTTTTAAATAATAAATCAATATTATATGCTGAATTATGGGGCCCCCATAGGGGGGGTATGAAAAACCCAATAATCCCCCTTTTTTTACCTAAAAATCCAAAAATCCTTATCTTTTGTAGCCAAAAATCCTTAAATATTTTTCCCCTCAAATCTAAAAATCCAAAAGTATAAAACAAAAAATCCTAAAATATGTTTACATTTAGTACAAATTTATTTGGCAATGAATTACATAACATCCTAAACACTTTCCTCAAAATCCAAAAATCCCAGATATTTCACCCCAAAAATCCAATAATCCCTCTTTTTTAGGCCAAAAATCCAATAATCCTAAAACCCTATGGGGGCCCCAATTATGTTTTGGTCTTTATGAACATTTGATGTGATACATTTGATATGAAAACTAGACTAGAATCATTCAAAAAAGTATGAAGATTTTACGTAATTCTGAAGTAATTACGTTGTTGACTGGTATTTTATAGGCATAATAGAGAAAAATATATCAGTCCCACGTTGACCTATGTGTCAACATATATAAGAAAGTTACATATATACAACGTAAATATAACATCGTAAATATTATGTTGATGAATAAACTATTGACAATGTACTAAATAAGTACTGAGTAGATTTACGCACTACGTTTCGCAATATGTTGATATAACATCATGAATGTTATGTTGATGAATAACCTACTGACAATGTATTTAATATGATGTTGATTTGATTTACTACATATATAAAAATACGTAACAATGTTATGTATTTAAAAGAAATTGAACATAAACATCTTCATCTTCAAGGTCGGCCACACGTATTTGCTTGTTGAATATCATCATGGATATTTCCTCCGTGATAGTGACCTCCATTTACCTGACCTGACCAGTGTCCACCCGCCAACATTTGAAAGCTTAAATTGCCATTTATAAAGCAATTTCCTGCAAATGCCCACACAAATTACAAAAAAAAAAAACCGAAACTGTCAGCATATCTCTGAGGCCAAAGGCCTATTTTAAACATTTCTCAGTAATATGGGTTAGTCAAAGAATATGTTTCATCACAATATGTTGACAGATACACACTCACAGATTGGAAATCAAGGTCGAAGATCTTAATTATTTCCCAATGAAAAATAAGATCAGTTTTGTTTTGTACAAATAACATTATTAGTTACAGATATTTATTTTCTCAAAATCCACCATATGCTCCAATACATTAATTTTATAAATGTAAACATGTGTGTATGTATATTGACTATTTACCTTCATGATGATATCATAAGAAAATAAAACAAACACTATCATAGCCACCATATTTACGATAAAATGTGATGATAGTGATTCGGTGGGATGCCATTTGGGTTTGCTGAGTACACTTATAGATATGTACTCTGCATTACGTATAGGACAAAGCCTCGTCACAGCATTGTGCAAATATACAAGTAATGGACAAGTGACTACACCTTATATGTTTACCTTATAAATTGGGATCCATACTCTCTGAAACTGATTACATAATTCCAATGTATGTCCCATTCTTGTCATGATGTGATAAACTGCAGTTTGTCCAAATTTTACAATCCTTGCAAACCAATTCAGAAAACAGACACAATTTGGCTTTTGTTTTGTCACTTTTTAAAAGTACAAGAAGACGGATTGATGACAACTACATGTATTGCTGTGGGTGGGATAACCAAATCACGACCATAAGAACTATTTACTCAAATATATTAATATTATGTAAACGTAACATATTTATTGGCGACTTCCAATTATGCAATCCCAATGCGATTTTGAATTGTTTAGTTTTTCAAGTGAAGAATCTTGGTGAAATAATACATACTATATTGAATAAAATGGATTGAATTGATAATCCCACCAACGAGCCTCTTGTTTTCATGTTCATGTTAATTTCATTTATTGATTTGCAGGCTTCAAGCTGACATAATAGGTTTCATTTCTCATCTACAGTAATGTTCCATTGTCTTGTGCAATCATTACGCAATATAAAGTATAGCAACACTGATCACCAATTGGGAAGAGAAACTGTATCATGTAATATTTGCACAACACCATGGTCTATAGATGGATTCTATAGATTGACTGCAAACATGTAATGAGACATGCCTATCATGTAAGCTGCAGGACTGCAATTCAAGATGTAGATTTCTATAATTTCTGATCTATGATATCAATGCATTTATGACTGACAGAATACCACACAGAAATATGATTCTTTGATTCATAAGAGTAATTGTTTGATTTATTTTTAAATGAAAGAAAACAAATAAACTAATAACTAATTTATGAAAACATGAGAATTGCAATAGAGAATAGTATTATATTTTTCAGTTTTGATACTGCTCATGGTGATTATTTTGTTATACAAACAATACATGACTGTCAGCAGTGAAATCAAGGCTCATTCATTTCTTATCCAAAGTGTGATATATAATAGCTATCTCAATTCACTGGTTAAAAGAATAATTCTGAAATTTAGAGAACTTAAAATTGATTACAATATGTGATGGGCATGACACATTCATTCCTGCACTGATATAAATTTACTGAACTTCAGATTATGTAAACAAATCAGTTCAGTGCTTTGTGAGTTAATGTTTTGAAACAAACCACTCTTTCATTACCTGTATAATCTTCTTGTTTCACCTGACAATTAACTCTATAATGACCATGTGACCATACTTTATGCTATACTTAAAGCATGGATGTTGTCTCTCGCCCAATCATAGCTAGTATTTTGTCAAATTATTTCTCATAACGAGTGGATGCCATTATGTTTGCAAGTTTGTGTGGTCAAGATTGATATGACACACTCACAGTGCAGAATGTCAACTATCCACAGATATGGTAGTGGTGATACTACATGAGAGTGTGATCAATATGAGACAAAAGATCTATGATATCCCCTGGTGAAATAGACCATACATTGCATAATGTCAAACAGTATGTAAAAGTATATTTTGAAATATAAAGACTCCAAATATTTTGTTAATATGATTCACGTTTTTACTTTCGGCATCAAGTAAAATAAAACAGATTAACCACTAAATATCGTAATCACTAATTATGTTATAGTTACAAGAAAATGGCTAACAGAGTTTATAAAATGGTACATGATTATAAAACTCGCTACAAATCACCTTTACACAACAGACCATGTCTTAAGTCACATCTCAATACCTCTTTTGTCATCACATTCAAATTATTTCAGTTATTTCCTGATGGCACCTGATTTATCGACTTTCACCATAAGAAAAAAATCAGGAATTTTCTTTTTGCCCCCTCGAAAATTCATGCTCCATCTCCTGATTGTTTTTGTCTATTTTGGTTGCCATATGCACAATATCTGATTCCGTCCTTATTGCCTGGTTAAAAGAAGCTTGTACTGGGTGTGGTCTCCTAAAACTGTCTATCCGAGTTTATACTTGCAGAGCCTGATATAAACGCAGGCTCTGCTAAGGAGTGCACTACCTCTGCCGTCATTGCCCAATATTTGCAGCATTCGAAATTTGGAATTCCATTCCACGTCAAGTATTTAAACCCACCTAAATATCATCCAATCAGAACTGACCACCCTCAGGTCACTCGATGATTTCACGTGCATCTACACTTTCAAAAATGTTCTCATCTGTTTGTGATATGAGAAGCATTTCCAAAAGTAAAATGATGCGATAAATATCGGCAATTAATTGGTAAACTGAATCCCAGCCCTATTGTCGTCGACAGCTTTCATGATCTATCATTGTGATATTAGTCTAAATTGTTTGTTTCATGTTTTGAAATACCCAGCTTTACTAGGCCTCTTCAATATTTAAGTGTTATATACTGAGCCCGATGCAAAGGAGAGTAGTTTTGAAATAGGTAGACAAAGATTTCTAGATATTGAGGTGGCTTAAATGAGCTAAATAATTCAAATCCAACACTGTTCTCATTTAACAATTATTACAAGAAAGATTTGAGAAAAAAACCGAAAAAAAATGGAGTTCTGAAAATGCCTTATGTATTATTAAGACATTTGATTTTATAAGAATTTAAACATTTGGCTTTATCTAAACCCAAATGGTGCAAATGCGTTTTTTTTCCTGTGTAAAAAAATCATCATATTCCAGTAGTTAGAAAGAGCACATAACAATGATGGCGGATAACGTAAGTGTCTCACTGAAATACTCTGCTTCCACGATTGCATCCTCTTTATCATCATAATTCTGCTTACACTTCAGTAATTATGAAATAAAATAATACTGTGGATCTGGCACTCCTCTTTACAGTAGCAGTAGGAACAAAAAATAGGAATCAGGTGAAGGTAACATTTAACCTTTTTTGTAGAAGATAACCTTTTTGTCGAAGGTAACCTTTTAGTCAAAAGTAACCTTTTTGCATAAAGTAACCTTTTTGTCAATAATGAAGGCATTTTGTCAATGTTATCTTTTAAGAAACATTTTAAAAGTTATATTTATTTTCAGAAAATAAATGTATGGAAGTGTGGTTATTTTTGGATTTTATACTCGGCTTCTTATTAAGTGTACCGTTTCTGTTAGTCTTCATTTGAGTCGTATTCTTCTTCCTTAGCCTGATTGGTTATGTTGTCTACAGAGGATTTGTATAACTCCAGATTTGACCAAGCCCTCGACCAATTTGAATCCATCATCGCTTCAGGCAATATAATATGAACATCAACTCGCTGACCATTGGCTGATTGGAATAGATTTTCCTTCTCATGTGCAACTTTAGCAGGTGAAGCCAGATGATGTAATGACTTGGTGAAGTCACTGCTATTTGGTACAAGCAATGTATTCCCATACACGCTTGGGGGTCTAGAGGGGTGCGTTCCCATTTTGGATTTGTCCAGATATCTTTCAGCAGCATCTATATCCAATATGAGAGATTCTCTGGCTTTTCTGGGAGGATTATTGATCTCTGGTTCCGCTTCCGCTTCTGCTTCCAACTCTTTCTTTGCTTCCTCTTCGTCTTTTATTCTTTGATCATCTTCAGCGCTGCCAACTTTGAATGGAAACTCATGCATTGGCCAATTCTGCCAAAAATTTGAAATAATTTCATCCAGTTTACTTTTAAAACTCACAGTGCTGAGCTCAATATCCGGGGTACTTGGCCTCATGACTGTCCGCATAATGAAGGGGACAAATCCCCCAGCCAGGGTGGCAAGCATTTGATTCGAGGATGACATGTTGTACATTTCTCCAAATGACAAAACCACCAGGAAGATAAAAAGAAGAAAGAAAAATAGTGTACAAAATTGTAATGTGGCTTGTATAAGACTACTGTGTACTGGGCCGGGACTGCCTGCTACTCGGATCGTACATACATCCTCAAATAGCTTGCGTGGAATGCGGGGCATATCTTCATTGTCAACAAACAATATGAGATCATTTATACTCCAGTTTAAAGGAGCTTCTTTAGCAACATCATCTGGGGTTTCATGATCACCCTGCTCGCTGTTTTCGCAGGCCTTGAAGCCGCTGTTCTCCTGAAGGTGGGCCGGTAGACTGGTGACAGCATCCACCTGATCCTTAACTTTAGATTTCACTTCACTGAACAGAGATTTATTGAGTTTAAGGTATTTTTTGTAGACATTATTATAACAGTCATAACTGTATATCACGACGAGGATGACCATAGAGATATATTTTAGTACCGTGCCAGCGTTCACAATAATCCCCATCAGTGTGAAGGCTGCAATGTTAGCAAAGAATCCTACACAGATAGCAGCAATGATGGTCATCCCAATTGTAGAATACAATAACAAAACCACCCCAAACAGTCTGAATGTCCACCTCATGTACCCAATATCACTTGTCTGATTATTTGCAACTTCCATTTTAAGTTTGGTAATTGTTTCTTTGCTGAATATGTCATCAATGTCGTATTCACATTCAGATTTCTGCGGTATTTCCGGATTATCATGCAGCAGCAAAGAATGTTCTAGAGTTCTGAGTTTCTTCTTCAGGCGATAGCTGAATCTGCTTTTTGCTGTTACAGTCGTCACCCGGCTCTTGCTGATGAGTAAGGTGGCAAGAGATCTACTTAGTATTCGGCACACGAAATAGACAATAGGCATCACATAGATTATATAAAATACAGTGCATATGGGAATCACAGCAACCCAGTATAAGGGTGCTATGAAACAACCAGCACAACCAAACCTGTCAAAGGGGAACAGGAAGTGTCCAACAATACTACTCAGCGCCCTCAGGCACGACAACTTATTTAGATCCGAAAATGATTTGCATACAACTTTCAAGAAGAGTTTTTCCTCTTTGAATATTTTTGCCACAACAAAAAACACAATGATGGCTGCATAGCTGATATAAATAGAAACAAAAAAAGGACTGGTTGGAGAAATGTGATAAAGCACTTTAAATTCCAGGCCAAGTTTTAATCCATGATTGGCTGCAAAGCTTTTCCTATATTGAATGACTGGCTCTTCAAAAATATAAAAAATGAGGAGCCGGAAATAGTAGGGTGATGGTAACAGTGCAACCATGATTAATTTGGCTATGGCATTCCAGAACACCAACCAGGGGATGAAGGGGATGTCCTTTGCCCAGCTGAACATGTTTGCTTTGCAACAACTTACAAAGGGTCCGATGTTTTTCAGCTCACAAGAGAATATAGCTTTCATCAAACTGTGTTTCACGCCAACTGCCACCTTATTTTCAACTTGGAGCTTACTATAATCAACCAAGATATCATACCTGTCTATCTTGATAGGAATTACAGTTTGTAGCGGCAGTTCACTCATGACCATTTTTGTTACCTCGAAATGTTCAGTTTGTCTAAGATCCAGAATATGTCTAGCTTTAACCCGACTAAGTATCATTCCTTTACTTATAGCCATAGTTTTATAGAGAGGCTCTTTTAATGTAACCGCATACTTGAATGGACTTACTATAGCATTAGTGACAGAACCAGGCGCCATTAAAGGTCCACAGAGTAAAGTAAATCCAACGATTGTCCATAAAAGATAGTCAATCATCCTGAGCCAGATATTTTTCCCATTTGGCAAGCACTTAACGTCTCCCTCTGACTTCATTCTGCAGCAGTTTGTTCGGAGATGAGCATATTGGTTCTCAGCTTCAATCTTTCGGTAGCATATACTTTCAAATGGATCCAGGGTAGGAGGGCCCGAGTCATCGAAGTCTCGCATCAGAATATTGATGATTGTGTCAACTTTCTCGGATTCGGTGAGATTTCCGAAGCAGCCAGCCGGGGAATCTTGTAGCCGAACAGGATGTTCAATTATACCGGAAGTCAATGTTGACAAAGATAGCACAGCATAGTTAAACGACAACGCTAATAATGAATTCCCTTGGTATGAAGAAGCCCTGAACCATCGTGTTGGCTCAAACAGATGCGATGTGTCCATTAGCATTGGATTTTCATCATATCCCTCAAAGTGCAAATTATAGACAATGAGTTTAGCAAACAGGTCTAGTTGCTCAGTTATCCATTCTCTCATGTCTGGGTTCAGAGCGATCAGGCTACATTTGTTGGTGTCATTGCGGAGAGTGATGTTCAATTCTTGTTCCTTAATTTTTATAATTGGCTCAGTTTTGTCCGTACCATGTGACTTTTTCTTTTTGTGTCGGCGAACTTTACGCGTTCCTTTTGTAGGAGATGGGTGTGACATGTTTTCATTGCGTGCAGGAGAATTTCTTAGAATATCCTCAATTCGAGACGATACTGGGTGCTTGGTTTTTTCCTTGGAAGTGTGCTGACTATCGCCATTCGCTGTTGTGACACTGGTTTCATGTTGTTTGGTGGCTTCAGGGTCAGGGATGTTATGGTCACCCACATCTTTGTTTTCAACAAGGTCACCTTGGTCCCCATTCTCATCGTCAGTCCTGTAAAGCTCTGCGTAGAAGTTATCCCAATAAATGTCCAAGTCTAAATTAGTTGGTTTGTCCTGATCATCGTTGGAGTATGAGTCATAGGAATGATCATGATATCTACTTTCAGCACATATGAACACCACATTACACACAATAAATAAAAAGTATATATTAGCACCAATCCACATTTTGATTTTTTTACAAGCTGCCCTTTCCTATATGTATATATGTCCCTGTATATATGTCCCTGTATATTATAAGGTTTTGTAATATCTGGTTACTTCTCTTTTGATGCTTCTTGGTAGCTCTGTGCATGTGTTCATTGGCAACTAAGACTTAAACAGTCCAAACTGGTCATTGCTATAAACAGGATGGTCACAAAACACAATAACTGCTTGCCCAGAATATTAGGGGGTACATACTCAAACAGTAAGGTGCCTGTATAAATCAACCAAGCTATTCTACATCACACAGCTGTTTGGGACTCTATCCAATGTAATTAAGGCTTAACCTAAAGCTCTGGTGGTTTATGGAAAGCCTTCCCGTGGTGTCATCAGATTAAAGATCACATTGGAATCCATTAATATCATTATTGCATCATTGATAGCGATTAGTTTAGTGGAACGTTGCCTAATATCCTCAAATAATATTTGCATCCGTAGACTATTTGCCGTTTATATTAACACCGATGAACCTCGCATGACATTTTCGTGACATTCTCAGCTTTATTACATAAAAGTACAAGAACCAATGTGCATCTTAACATAAAAATAAATGATCCGAATACCGTGATAGGAATGTGTTCTTAACTAAATGTGTGTATAATTATGTCAATATTATGTTAAGATTGAGAAAATATTCAACAATGATTCATATTGTGCGGGACAGGTGTACCACTGATCATTAATCATCAATTGATATTAAATTGCCAATTTTATGGAAAAAAGGTCTTGCAGTACCATCAAACCTTATCATTATAAATATTTTGTGATACTGTTTCACCCATAATAAGCGGCCTAATTATTTGTCCCGGTGGGTGATTGCATAGGTTTATACATATTGCTCATATTGAGTGTTTCAATGTTGATTTCAGTATGGAGCATGCTATCTTATCACATGATATTTTAGATTTAAAAATGATTGTATTATAATGAACATTATTTTGAATAAAACTTAACATATTTATTTAAAATAAAAATCTCCCATTGATTTGAATAGAGTTTTGTAATTTGGTTATTCAAATAAAATAATTAGATGTGAAGCGCTATTTAAAACATTTGTTATCCATGTTCCATATATATTGTTGTAGGTCTCTGCATCAAAAGTATGGGTTTTCTTCGAGTAATGTGTTTTACTTCATGTGAAACATTTGACTTTTACTTTCCCTTGTGAACCTTTTTTATGTTGTGAGGGTCCATACAGGAGGGGGCTGTAACTCAGTCAAGTGAAACATGAAATATTTGCAATTAGATGAATAAAAAAGGCACATTCACAATATTGACATGGCCATACCCATCAATCACATGCTCATCCGAATCACATGCAGAGTGTTGTATTTAAGTCAATAGGTCAATGTAATTTACGTATATTTATAAATAAGACCTGGTCATTAAAGGTCCATACACGTAAATTACTTGATTTGGAATCATGTTATGCCCTTTTTTCCTTATAGAACATTTCGATACCCTTAGTGACCGTATAGCAATGCATTGAGATTGAATAGGAATTTGTGACCAGTAATTAAGCGCATGCCTTGTCCACAGGTAGACTAGGAGTAACTAGGGTTTGGCTTGAAGCGTATCCTTCCCCTTGATAACTACAGATACTCCTGTTTTGTAAGAGTTTTCTTGATTGGAAATATATCTATGAGCTAGATATGGGCAAAGCAGAGAAAAAAGTGTTTCCCTGAATATACGATTAGTAAGTACATAGATGATAGGATTGAGAGAACAGTTCATCCATAGAATCCAGTCCACTGTCTCAAACACTGCTCCACTGATGCACTCATTACAGAAAGTATTAATAAGATTGACAATGCTGTATGGGAGCCAACAGAACATGAAGATAGCCACCACTGCTGCCAGGGACCTCGCCGCTTTTCTGGAACCGCGAGAGTGCGCAGGCCCTGACGTGGATGACGTATTTTCTTGACCGGGAACTTGTGATGCTTGAACCCGGCGAGACCTCTTTTGAATCTCCCAGAATGTGGCACCATTAAAGACACAAATCAAACCAAGTGGGATGAGGAACTCGACGAAGGCTGTGAACACGTTATAAGCCCCTTCTTCTGCAAATTCAACATCACAGTCGCCTGGGTACTGGGTGCTATACCCACGCCACAAATCCCATCCAATGATGGCCGGAGTGTATAGAAATACGGCGACAAGCCACGTGCCGCCAATCTTTAACAAGACTTTAGTACGGGTTTGAGAAATATTGTATTGCACCCCGTCTTTGACAAGCACCCAGCGGTCATAGCTTATGAGAAGAACAGTGAAAGCAGACTCCGCACACATCATAAAGTCAACCACCCACAGAAACTTACACAGCCATGGACCAAAAGGCCAGTCATCATAGGCCCCATACCACACTGTCATCAAGGGAAGTGTTATCATCCCCTGACTTAAATCAGTGACAGCAAGGTTCAAAATATAATTAGCTTGAATGGAACGTAGATTCTTACCATTTAAAAACACGTATATTGTGCAGATGTTGCCAACAACATTGGTAGCCCAGGCAATAGCCAGGAGAGTTGTATAGAGGGAATTAGGAAGGCTTATCCATTCATCAACATATTCATAATAGTGTCCATCAGAAAAGGACATATTAACCCATGTCGTGTCTGTTGAGTTATGATAAGGATTTATACTTGTGAAGCTCTCCATGGTTAAATGTCCTGCAACCAGATGTGAGTGAATACCACCAGCCTCCAGTCTAAATGTAAAAAATGGAAATAATAAATAAGTATGCACATATTATAAGACATGAAAAACATGGTATACATAAATAATATTGACTGTTTTCATCCCTTATGAACCTTGATCATGCACTGAGGGTTTAAACATCTGAGAAGGAGGGAAGTGAAGATCAGTCAAAATTCATCCCTCCTAAATTCACTTCTGATTCCCACATTAGGCAGAAGGCAGATATAAAGGTTATATATGAATCAAGTTATATATATATATAAATATGCGAAGAATCATTTACCGGGTTCTCACATCCACCTTTACATGTAGTATTATGTTTCGTGCCCAATCTCCTTGTAATAATATATGCCTATTACATAAGTCGTTATTTACATGTGTATGAAATAGAATATGATGGCTGCAAATGATATCAGAGTCTATAATGGGTAGTCAAATCGATATTCACAAAAAACAAACTCTTAATTTACCTGTATGATTAGTTAAATATACTAATCCAAACCGCAAGATAATTATAAATAAGTAATTGCTGTTTATCTTTTATATAAATGGGAGTGTATATTGATCAAGCACAGTTGCAATATACATGGATGTGATATTATATTAAATTTCATGTCGTTAATTGCGTTTGATTGACATTTTTTGTCATAGAAAGCTATGTTATAATCTCTTGGACGAGGCCACAAAACATGAAACCTGATCTCTTAAATTAGTTGAAGCATAAATTGTATTGTCGAGTGCCATGTTTAGTTTTTCAATTTTTTGTTGTTATAACTACAAATGGTAAGGACCAAAGTTTATAAGAGAGGGGAGTGAAGCTCAGTTAATATGGATATGAATAATGGAAACAAACACTGTTCCCTGATCACCAAGCCAGGTTTTGTTCAGATGTGCTTCGGATATGTATGTATGTATGTATGTATGTATGTATGTATGTATGAATGAATGAATGAAATCTATGCAATATTAAATTGCAAGAGGGCCGTAGCCTGGAGAGGCGGCCCTGCAGTGTGATTGCTGTGAATTGCAATCATGTATTGTTAAATTTGGTCATTGATTATTGCTATTGACAAATGGACTATTATTGTTGTGAGTTGGTTAACTGAAAGGTTTTTTTCAGAGACCATTCGCACCGGGTTCCCCCTACTCTTTTCGATAAGTGCTACTGGGTTCTTTAACGTGCTCTGGGATAGGGTCAGATACACGGGACCACGACGTTTTACGCCCAATCCGAGCGGGCGAGCAATAACCTTGCTGGGGAACAATTTAACCAGGCATTGTCAAAGGGGGACCTACCCATAGTGAGTTTAGAGGTGGTTTTATGTTGTGTTCAGACTTTGTGTGTGGGTTGCATATATGAGAAGTTATGTAGAAATTTTGATTAAAAAGTAGTGAGAATTGCATTTTACCCAGTGGGGTGTCCATAGGCAAAAGTGAACCTTTTTTGTTTATGCTTGTTTTGTTTGCTTTTGGATGACAGAATAATTCAGAAGATTTATATTATTATGTGTTCCATCTTATTATGTGTATAAATGCCTAATTATAGTTTATTTGAAATTGCTATGGGGTGGGTGGTGTGTGATTATCGGTGCAAATGGCCCGATTTGGGGCACTGAAAGCCGACTATGGGCAGGATATACACTGAATATCTCTGCAACCGCTGTTGGTCATTCTTGTGAAACCAAAGCACTATTATGGGTGCCATGTGTTAGTAATGTGTTAGTAAGGTTTATCTACCCTGGCTGTCAATGTAGGGGTGTAGGACATACATTCCATCATTGCAGCCAGTGGTAGGATCAGGTTTGTTTCCGTTTTAATTAGTCAATGTGTCCTCGGGGAATCAGCTAGTGGCCACTGTGACCTGATCTCTTAAATGACCATTGATTGACCATCCGCAGTCAGTCAGTCATGCGGGGCTGCCTACTTCATGGGTTCTAGTGGGATCTTTTCCAGTTCCTATCTGGGCACAGGATAGTGAGTCAGGATATAATGCAGATCCACAAAGTTTAAGGCATTATAGGCCACCTCAGCTGCAGCCTGGGTGTGGTCAGCGCCATCTTCCACATCATATACTCTATCATCATATTGTCTAAGAGGCATTGTGTAAAAGCATTCTAGCAGGTAGTGCCACAGTGATTTCTCTTCATCTTATATAAATGTATATATATATATATATATATATATATATATATATATATATATATATATGTGTGTGTGTGTGTGTGTGTGTGTGTGTTTGTGTGTGTGTGTGTATGCGCATTGATGAGACATTTTCTACCCAAGAGGGAATAACATCATCAATGCGTATACACACACACACACATACACACATACACGAAGTGGCTCGGATTGGGCGTAAAACATCGTGGTCCCGTGTATCTGACCCTATCCTAGAGCACGTTAAAGAACCCAGTAGCACTTATCGAAAAGAGTAGGGGGAACCAGGTGTGAATGGTCTCGAAAAAACCTTTCAGTTAACCAACTCACAACAACAATAGTCCATTTTTCAATAGCAATAATCAATGACCAAATTTAACAAGACATGATTGCAATTCACAGCAATCACACTGCAGGGCCGCCTCTCCAGGCTACGGCCCTCTTGCAATTTAATATTGCATAGATTTCATTCATTCATGTCATTCCATTATTTATATAATTATATATATATATATGTGTGTGTGTGTACGCATTGATGAGACATTTTCTACCCAAGAGGGAATAACACAATGCTCATCCAGCACATCGGCTATTAGATGTAACAGGATGATATTCGATGTTTGAGTTCAGGCTCATCAGATATCAGATGTTTTAGTTCCAGCTCGTCAGATAATAGATAAATAAATAATAAATAATAAAATGTGTATAGCGCGTATACCAGTCCGACGTCTGTTCATAGCGCTTCCTTAAGAACATGTTTCCTGAAGAGGTATATGTTTTTAACATGGTCTTCAAAGAGGTGATGGAGGTACTAGTCCTGACATTACTTGGAATGTCATTCCATAACCTGGGATCAATTGACGAGAACGCCCTGTCGCCTATAGTTTTTAGGCGGGTACTTGGTACACATAGGTAAGATCCATCATTTGATCTTTCTTACTTCTTGTTTCAGTACTAGGATCTCACACAGGTAAGGGGGTGCCTTACCATTTAAAGCCTTCCAAGTGGTAAGATTTTGAACTCAATTCTTGCATGTACAGGCAGCCAGTGTAATTCCTTCAGTTTTTCAGACTGCTAGTACATACTAATTGTAAGTTGTAAGAGTTCCAGCATGTCAGATATTAGATATTCCTATTTAATATCAACATACATTTAACCAAGTAAATTCTGAACATGTAATATAAAGAAATATACAAGCCTATAAGCAGGGATCCTGATGCCTCAAATAAAAGAAAAAGAAAGACAGCTGTATAACGTACATCATCGGAATTGTCTGTCAAATGTATGCTACATGCATGTGAATAGCATTCCAATATTAAAATATCCACTTCAGGTAAATGCCCAGCAGTATATGTGTGTGTGTGTGTGTGTGTGTGTGTGTGTGTGTGTGTGTGTGTGTGTGTGTGTGTGTGTGTGTGTGTGTGACTTACCTGCTGAAGTATGAAGTGCGTTTATACATTCACATTTTACCAGAGATGAAATGTATCTCGTCCGTACCTTTCTATTTGCTAAGCAAATTTGCTATTCATTGACTAAAAGCCTCGCTATTAGCAGATGAGCTATATTGATGCCAACGCCTCAAGATTGATAGCAATAATGTCACAGTATATGCTGTATAACTGTTTTGAGATATATCTTGTTTGAAAAGGATAACGATATCATATATAATTATATGCCAAGAAATAAGAGTTTATGTGTATAATCTTATACCAATGTATTGCATGTATCAAATTGATATATTCATGTGCGCCAAATGGATGAATGCTTGCTTGCCTTGTGGCACATCTGCACAACTCTCACACATGTCATAAGTGATTTGTTGATATCCATCATGGTTAATATGGCAAATATGGACCAGTTTAAATTTTGAAGATCTTGAGTACTGTTGTTTTGGAATAATAATGTATCAATCCGATGGGCTCAAGAGTAAAATACATGATGTTGCAGGGATGTGTTCAGTTCGTTGATTTGTTTGTTTGTTTGTTTAGGGCTTTACGTCACTTTCGACATTATTTCAGTCATTTCGTGATGAGACCTACTTGTAGCAGATATAGTGCTGCCTCACTGAATTGTCATGTTGCAGGTCCTTGACATGACAACCCACCCGGTCACAGATTTACAAGGACAACGGGTTAACCCTTTAGGCACGGGCCTCAGCTCATGTGGGAAATTGAATTATGAGTTCAATCTCGGCATGGCCGGGGATCGAACCCACGACCTTTGGATCACCACAGAGGAACTGGTGCTAATAAGCTGGCGCTCTAACCAACTGCGCCACGGCCCGTGGCCTGTTCAGTTCGTTGAATTGTCATAACCTTTAAAGCATTCATGAAACCTGGAAGGTTCCAGGCGATTTTACAGTGGTTTAAGGTATCTGAAAACAATATATGATCTTAAAATTGACATACATACAGGCTATCTGTCTGAAATCCACTAAAGAACATCTGCCCTGAGAATTATGATTTTTTGTGACCACCAAGTACTGCCAGTACTAAACAGGAAGTGTGTTGTGTGACCTTGACCTTTGAACTGTCAGGGGGCTCCGAAAGTCACAGGAGGTGTTGTTTAGCAATTGTCAAAATTGGAGCAACACATTTTTGGCCATTTTTTTCCACTATTTAGAGAATGAATTGGAAGATAACACTTATCATGGTCATAGTGCCTTTTCTTGGCTTTCTTTTGGTGGTAACATGATTAAAAATGGATGAATATTTATGAAGTTATAAATGAAGAAAAATCATTATTTTTTATATTATATATGTTTGCAAATTTTTTTTTTTAAATTCTATACAGCCCAGCTTTTAAGGTGGAATCCATGCAGCCTTTGATGTCTTCCCATTCAGTGGTGTGAAAAAAACAAAATTTCATCAAAGAGGGTCAAATCATAAATTTTACTGATACCAATTATCAGCATTCACAGTTTTGCCATTCAAAGTCCTTGTGATTTATGGCCAAACCAGTGATCAAAGGGTTTAATGTCACTTTTTCAATATCACGGCCTTTAAGTTAAGGGGGAATCCATGCAGCATTTGAGTCATGTCTTCCCTTTTTGACAGAAAGGTTTTCACATGCATAAGATACTATTCAAATAAATAGTATACTTTTCCCATAAATGATATATCTTTCACAACCATAAGATATTTGTCACAACCTTAAAATATTTTTCACAACCAGGAGTTATTTCATTGATTCAAATAATATTAAAATAATCGTATGTTGTTCTGAAGTATACTCCTGGCAATAAATTGATAAATTGTACAAAACATCTCCGCCCTGTTTCCCAAGCTGGACAGGTGCACAACTGGTAACTCATTAGGTGTTTACACAAGATCACAGACCAGCTAAACAAAGCTTGTTGACAAAGTGTTCAATTGCTGGTGTAGGTTTCAGCAGACAACTGATCAACTTTCAAGTGCCACAGAAAGTTGTTAACGTGGAATATTTTGGGTACTACTACATAAAAGCACTGATTAGGGTATAAACATTCATGTTATGTAAAGAAAATGTGTCTGAAAGTCAGGTTTCATGAATGCTTTAAGATGAGCAAAATCTATGTTTGTATTAAAATTTGGTGAATGAGCAATCTTGCCACGAGTGAAGTTGGACGCATATAATAAGGCCTGTGGACTTTGATCCAGATTGTTTTATAGTGTATATTCTGTGAGTATATCATCCTAGGTATCCTTGGCTTTGAGATCAGGAGAGTACCACATCCCAGTTTTAGAACTATGGCACGCCAAGACCCCAAAAAGACCAGAACCTGGAGATGGCAATGGTTCTGATAACCAGACAAGGATTATGAAATGATTTTCAATAGCAGATAGTACAGATCCAGGTCACATGTTTTGCAAGATGTCCCCTTTACCATTACAAAGGGGATCCAAGGTGTGGCTGGCGAAGTTAGAAATATAAGGAAAATGTTTTTTGAGGTGGATGAAAAAAGCCATACAAACAATCTGCTCTAATGTAAAACTTCAGCATTGGTTCAGGCCAATATAACACCTTACATTTTTTTTCTTTTGTGTATTCGTGAAGAGAATTCACTTTCTTGTCCGTAGAGTTTACTTTTGGTCTGTCTTGGTACCACCTTCCTTAGTCTATTGTTCGGGGCACCTCCTCCCCTGTAGGTGCGGGTAAAGGGAAGGTAACATGCCCAAAGTGTACTGCCCAGCACCATATATTTTAGATGGTGATTTTAAAAATGTCCACAACTATCTTTGGGGTTGCAGAAACAGTACTGATGCCAAAGGACATATAATTAAGGATTTTTGGAATAACAATGGCTTGTGCCTTTGTAATGATTATTCTCCAACATATTTACATCCTGCTACAGGTTCATTAACACCAATAGATCTCTCCATGTGTATTCCAATTTAATTTTTTAAACTATTAAAGAATTCGTGAAATTCCTTGCATAAAATAAATGTTTACACCCCAAACTTTACGATCAATAGTTATTACCCATCATATTTCTCCTACATAAATGTCTGTGCCATTTGAAAGTGGATGAGTCTTCTGCTAGAATCCAAATCATCCATGGGCACCTTGTCAACAAACTTTGTTTAGCTGACCAGTGATCTTGTGTAAACACCTGCTAGGTAGGTAAAGTCTTGCTAACAGTGGGACATCTTTAGATTGAGACAATGGAGTGATTTGGCTTACAGAGCCCTGTTTGTCCATTTATGTTTGTCCAATGGTACAGGTCTAACACCCTGACAGACCACAATAGAGGTCATATGATATGACCATGGTTATTGTATTTCAGCAAAACACACGTTAACCATGGTTAGTGTATTTTGGTTGATTTTAGTGAGATAACTTGTCTATGTATGTCCAGGAAGGTTTATAGCCACATGGTAATAAGTCCATAATTTTCCACAAGAAAGGAAGACAGGTACAACTACACACCTAGCCTGCCATGCTTAACAACTCACTCCTGCCATGCTTAACAATTCACTCCCCAAACCTCTGTAAAATTACCTGTGACCTTTGTGTTTTCATGAATGCTTTAAGTGACCATTGTTTTAAATAACCTTGTTTATCCACCAGATGAGCAAATCCCTCAGTGGAAATGTCACAAAATAAACCAGATGGGAAATATTTCAAACTTCTTGTTTGAACAAAGTAACTCCATATAATTTTTAAGACATAGATGATCCTCTGAGACTTCTATAAAGATTGAAATCAAGGTGTGGGGTCACTGGTCATGCTCTAGACTGGATAAGGGACAGAAAGCAATGTGTCAAAATTGGCTGCCATAGATTATCACTAAGACCCATGAAGTATTGAGTCCCTCAAGGATCTGTCCTGGGTCCCATTCTTTTCACAATATATAAGTCCCCACTGGCTGATATCCTGGCTCAGTATGGGCTCAGCTATCATATATATGCAGATGATACCCAGATCTACATCCGTCTTGACCACACCTCTGGTCAGCAAGTAGAGATCAGTAGACACAAACTAGAACAATGTGTCAGGGAGGTTAGAGCATTTTTAATCTCTAATAAGATGAAAATTAATGATGGAAAAACAGATGCTGTACTGACAGATATGATACTGCTGCTAACCATACTATTAAAGGTATCAAGCATCAATTGAAAGCTTAGCCACATATGAACATCATGACAAATTGACAAATTATAAGTAATAATATAAGTTGCTATTTGACATAAGAGTTGCACTCCCAGCACAGGTCTGTCTGAGCCATAAGCTGCACGTGACGGGTAAACACAGGTAGGGTAGAAATTTGACATTATTCTGGCACTATTCAGAGGTCAATACATTTCATGACGTCATAAGTATGTTGCAATACTTTTATGACGTCATTTTACCTTTCAGCGCCTCAATGATAACACTCCACATAAAAGTGATGCCAAGAAAGAAATGTGCTTTCATAAGCAGGCTTTAAAATAGGGTCTTGTTCAAATAGATTTTACAGACAGTAATGGGGATGCACATTTCAAAAGGTTTATAGACATGAAAGACAATATGTGAATTATAAAAGTTTTTTTTTGCAAAATTGGTGTTTAATCCCTTTAACACTGTCAGGGTTGGTGATGCTGATATCACCCCTAGTGAGTCTGTGGTTTACCTTGGCATCAGGTTTTACTCTAAAATGGACATGAAGGCCCAAATTAAATGTGAAGAAAAGGACATTATCAAATTAAAAATTTGGTGTAGCCTTTAGACAGTGTCTAGACGAGAAAACTGCAGAGACACTAACTCATGCCTTTGTAACATCTAGTCTAGACTATGGTAATGGTCTCTTTGCTGGCCTCCCAACCTCAGATATTAGGAAGTTACAATACCACTTGTAGAAAAGATCAGGACATCTGATCCTATTGCTTAGAAACTAAAGGAATTACACTGGCTCCCAGTCTGTGCCAGAATTGAATTTAAAATTCTTCTTATGACTTAGAAGGTCTTAAGGTATTTGGATACCCTGGTTGTAGGTGGAGCCACAGTAGCACCATCTCCACCTGGTGGAAAAAATGGCAAATTGGAGTTGTCTAGTAAATGAAATCTTAAATAAATGTACTTCCACTTGTAAAACCTTTCCCACCAAAAATCAAATCAGCTTTGCTCATTCTGAGACATTAAAATGAAAATTAATGAAAAGGGCTGTCGTGAATCATTATACCCAAAAGCATGGTCAAAATATGTGAATAAAGACATTAAAGAAGTTTCCCAGATTCAAATTATATCATTTAAATGACATATGTTGTAATTACATCTTTCAGCCTCAATAATGGACCAAAAATGTCACTTTTCTATAATTTCGCCCATATTTGTGCATATTCTATTTCAAATAATTAATTTTTCAGAAGGAAATAATGTGGTGACATCCATATTTTTTTCCATTATATGATAGAATATATATTTACCTTCATTTTTAGCAAAGTAACTAAGAAATTAAACTAACCAAAATTAAATAAATGCATTAGATGTGGAATATTGCAGTAAGATTATGCCACTACATGGCGCCACTGTTGTGTTATCAAGCAATCTATAAATAGAAAAAGTACTAATTTCATGCAAAACATGCTTGTTATTGATAAACAATGTAAACTTAAGTATAAAAGTTATATTTCTTTTCCTTAATATTACATGGGATGCATTTTAACTGAATTATGTTATTCACTAAATTTATTGTAAAATATTGATTTTCCCATTATTAGTGACAGCTGTAAAAAAATATACAGATGGTAAATGTACAAATAAAAATTGTTTTTGACTCAGGATATGTCTTCTGTTTCAATATGCAAAAAACTAGAAAAATTAAACTATAAAATGCCAGAGTATCCAAACACCTTAAATGGTAAGGCACCTCCTTACTTGCATGTTTTCTGATAAGACAAAGTGACAGAGACCTAAGGTCTAATGATAGTACTTACCTCTCTGCTCCTTAGACTCACTTGAAAACAGTAGGTGATAGGGCTTTTTCTGCAACTGCCCCCAAGTTATGGAATGCCCTTTTCACTGACATCAGAAGTAATCCCTCAGTCAGTACTTTTAAAAGTAGACTGAAAACACACCTTTTCACAGCACTATAAACAAATTGAGTCTGGTATCAGCACTATTCAAATTTTATAATTTTTATTATTATTATTAGGTTTTTACTGATACATTGTATGATATTGCTGAAGGGTGTATGCCCAAGAAAAACCATGGTTCAATGATGAATGCAGAAAGGCTGTCCAGGAATGTAAAAAGGTACATCACTTTTGAATCAAGAGTAAAAGCCTGTTATATTATTAAAGTTAGCAAAAGAAAAATTTGGAAAGATTGTTTCCAAATTAAATACATGAAGAAGAGAAAAAAAAGTACACAAAAAAGTACACCAATTAAAGAATGCTGGTATATGGTGCACAACATTACTGGAAAGGGAGTTGGAGTAAGAATCGGACACATTTAAGTTGGTAAAAATGGTCGGTCAATAACAAACCCAATTGAAATAGGCAAAACTATAGGTCAAACCATTTCTAAAACTTCTCCCTTCAGAATTTACTCAACAAATTTCAACAAATAAAGAATTGGAAAGAGAGAAAACATCTTGATTTTATCTCTGATAATTATGAACAATAGAATATATTATTAACAATGTTAGATCTTTTTACAATTACATACACAACTGAAATAGCCAAAACTAAAGGCCAAACCATTTTTAAAAATTCTTCCTCTCAAGATTATTCTAAAAAAATTCAACAAATTAAGATTACAAAAGAAAACCTCTTAATATTATCTCTAATAATTATGAATGAACAATACAATAAATTATTTACAATATCAGATCTGAAAATTGGATAGATCTCAAGATACTACTCCTGGACCTGATGAAATTCACTATGAAATCCTGAAACACCTCCCTGACCAGTCACTTGTGCACCTTCTACATGTTTTAATAATATTTGGGCAAGTGGTGATTCTCCTCCTTCATGGAGTTAAGTCGCTATTATTCCCATTTCCATACCTGGTAAAGATTCATCCTGCTCTGATAATTATAATCCTTTAGTATTAACTAGCTGTATTTGTAAAACCATGGAGCAGATGATAAATAAGTGGTTAGTTTAGTTTTTTAGAAAGTGCTACTTATATTGCAGTAGTGCAGGGTGGTTTTCAAAAAACCAGAAGTACCATTGACCATCTAATATGTTTTGAATATATGTCATGTTCACAAGCCTTGAAATCAAAAGATTGCAAAATCCTTGAACAGCATCATAGACTCATGATATCCAGGGAAATGAACCTGCTAACCAAGCTGCAAAGCAGCATTGAATAAACATCCAATTGACTGAATTGATATTGTTATTCCATATATAGAGTTTAAGAAGCATTTTACTGTTTTATGTGTTCTAAATGAAAATTACGCTGTGACAAAGCTATGTTTAATAAGTTGCATGAAATAAAGCCTGTCCTTGATAAGCCTAAAGGTGCTTGGAGAAAGAACTGAAAAGAGTCAGTTTAAAGTCGTATAAAAATAGGACATAGTCATTTGACCAATTGATAGCATCTTAAAATAAAGGACTTTATAACCAATTATAAGAGGCCACAGGCCATGGTGCAGTTGGTAAGAGCGCCAGCTTATTAGCACCAGTTCCTCTGTGGTGATCCAAAGGTGGTGGGTTCGAACCCCGGCCGTGCCGAGATTGAACTCATGATACAATTTCCCATATGAGCTGAGGCCCATGCCTAAAGGGTTAACCCATTGTCCTTTTAAATCTGTGACCGGTGGGTTGTCATGTCAAGGACCTGCGACATGACAATTCAGTGAGGCAGCACTATATCTGCTACAAGTAGGTCTCATCACAAAATGACTGAAATAATGTTGAAAGAGATGTAAAACCCCAAACAAACAAAACCAATTATAAGGTTGGAGCTCTTGTTTACTATGGTCATTGGCCTTTTTATCAAGAACCACAAAAGATCAAATGGTATATAAAGTCTTTTGAATTAAGTTTGTTTATTTATACATATTTTTATATCTACAACTGATTTATTGAAATGATTTTGTTGAAATTCTGTGTTGTTAAAATTGTTTTCATATCATATTGATTTTATGAATCATATATTTAGTAAAACTCTTTATGTTTTACCATTTTTTGATGTGCTGTTAAGCCACTATTCATTTACTCATTCATTTGTAAAACTACTGAGTGGATAATGAATGAATGGTTGGTTTGGTTTTTGGAAAGTGCAGACAACGATGCGGAACTAATTCTCAAATGGTTCAGCCTATATCCCACTCGGTTTATTTTAACCTAAAAGCATCATCCGAGCCAAACATGCATCAGCTCTGATGCATACCTCACTGTATTATAGAGATTGGTAGGGTAATGTATAGATGTAGTTATTCTCAAAAAGGTTGTCCAACATCCTTTCTCTTTTTTTTCCTAATTGCTGCTCCAAAAAACACCTTTATCCACTTAATCTTTCAATCTGAAACTAGTAAAAATGGTCGCATTTTAAGAGAAAAACCCAAATCAAAAGAAGATACTCTCCCTTAACATTGGTTATATTAACAACTGAAATGTTTTTTTGTTTTTCTTTATTTTTGTTTTTTGTTGTTTTTTGGGTTTTTTAGTTATTCTAATGCAAAGCAATTATCTTGCACTATGTTATTTTGGGGGTTTAAAAATGTGGAGGAAATAACATTTTTGTGTGGAATATGATTTTTGTATGTGGGAAAAAAGAACTGTGGAAGACACCCTTGAACCCCCCAACCAGTTGAAACTATAATGGGTTGTCCTTTCCGAGGAAACTGCGCAACCGTTCCGCGCAGCAAATATGGCTTCCAAGTGAGGGGAGAGTCGTCAGTAAAATCTCAATACTTTCTTCGTGTTTATTGGAGGAAACTGGATGGTTCGTGTTTCTTTATTCTCCAGTGGTTGGTTTATGTATTTGTTAGTACACGTAAGCTACAATTACTCGCCTTGATAACGATGGAGAATGTCAAAAGTGTGATTGAATTTGGCCAGGAGACACAGGAGGAATGGTCAGCGAGTGAACCCCCTGCGCCGGCTGACCTAGATTCGGAACCCGAGGGGAAAAACGTAAACAAACCCCATGTGGTCAACCCAGAGCAACATCAGAATACTTTGAACGGGGGTGTTTCACAGACAGTCGGGGAACTACCAATTGCACAAGTTGGACGAAATGTGGGACACAAATTAACTGAACAAGTCCATCTTGGAGAAAAGGGGGGATCTGATGCTGAGGAGCAGTTATCATCTCCAAGGAAAAATGTTAATGTTGGCTTTGACATTTCTAGTGGTATGTCAGAATCTGGCAATGAACACAGGCACAGCACCAAAGAGAGGTCAACAGACTTGTTAGGTGCACAATCCGAGAGGTCATTGTCAAAGGACAAATGTGTCAACCAAGATGAAGAGGATGTTCAGAAAGAAACCTCTGTGGAAAAGAAAAACAGAAATGTGACAATAACAACACTAGACAAGTCACACCCATGGAGGGTGCTGAAAGCTCTCAATGAACAGAGGAAAGAAGAGAAAATGTGTGATGTCATCTTAAAAACACAAAACGTACAATACCATGTACATAAGTGTGTATTGCTGGCAAATAGTCCATTTTATGAAACCCTTATTAAGTCAAATTATACACATCAACAACAGACTTCTGAGTGCGAAACTCAAAATCCTATAGTTATTCCCTTTGAATTCGGCACAGCAGAAGTAGTGGACTGCATCATAGAATATATGTACACGGGGCAGCTAAAGACCAGTGGAGACATCAAACAATGGCGAGAATTATTTGAAGCTACTGAAAAAATACATATGATAAATTTACAACAGTGTTGTGGGACATATTTAGCTAAACAAATAGATACTCACACATGGATTGACATGTTTTTTTTGGCAGAAGAATTTAAGGTAATATCTTTACAGAATGCTGTGAAAAGATTTATCAGTGATAATATACATGTGATAGCACAAGATGCCTCGTTGTTGACTTTTAAGCTGGAAGATCTACAAACTGTGCTTAATGCATGCCTAGCAGAGGAAAACACAGAGATAGATATGTACATGTTACAGCTTGTATTGCAGTGGGTGCAACATTCAATACCGGACAGACTCACTCACTATGCACAACTTCTGACCTTTATAAACACAAATAACTTGAGTTCTGAGTTGACATTGCAGGTGTTAAATATGGTGAGTGGTTCAGAGTTGGCCAATAACGCCATCACTAAGGAGCTATTAGATGGAGTGAAAAGTGCCGAGGATCAGAGACTCAAAGATGAGGGGGGTTCTGATGTGACAGTGGAATATGATGTAGAGTATAATCCAACCGATGAGGGGTCAGATTGGTCAGATGATGACAAAGAGAAAAAGGTGAAGAAAAGGGGCAGACCAAAAACCAGAGGTATGGTGGCGAAAAGTAAAAGACCTTCCAGAAAGGTTAATGTGAAAAGTGGAACCAAGAATACAACACCAAAGACAAAGATTGGTACAGATGCTAAAAAAAGAGGACGTAAGCCAAAAAATGAGATAAAAACAGAAAAAAATGAAAATGATGTAGCATTAGAAGAGATGAAAGTAAAAAAAGAAATAGAAGATTTGGATGAAGATGAACAGGCCATCCTGCATAGAATTATTGAGGGAAATGATGAGGTAGATAATGTTGCAGAACCAAAACCAAAGAAGAAAAGAGGGAGGCCACCCAAGCAATGTATGTATATGCTGAGAGTATCTGCTATCAGCTAACCAGTTCATTCCTCTCCTGGCAGGCAAAAAGGAATTTAATTCAAACTTTGAAAACTATGGTTTCTAATATTATACCTTTTATCGTTTTGATAAAAATGACCGCAGGATTATTCAATATTAAACAGATGATCATTTCTATAAATACTGGGCAAATAATAGCAAAACATGTAACTTAATGCAACACTGCACCTTCTTTAGAGATACTTATCTTATTTTAATCTAATGAATGTTGCAGTCCCCAATGGTGAAAAAGTGGTATGTCCCAAATGTCCTCGGCAGTTCAGCACACCCAATAAACTGAGTCATCACCTGAGGGGTCACGGCAGTGATACACCGTACCTGTGTGAGTTATGTGGCTTCAGCACCAGACACATTGCTTCCTATAATCTACACAAGCGCAAACATGCAGGTTTGTAACCATATCACCAGTGATGTTCTGGACTAGTGTCCAAAACATTGTATTAGGACATTAATTTGTAAAGTTCAGGCAGTTAAATTTGACATCATACAATTTTAAGAGAAATCAAGTGAACATGTGATGTGAGCATACCATTTGTAACCTCTACTTAGGAGTTTGAAAATAGCTATTAATTTAATTATGTGAAAGTCAGTATTTCGTATTTAGAAAAAGAAAAATATTTATAATCAATTAAAAACATGTTAACATTTTTTCATATTATCCCAGGGATACAATTTAATGAAAGATTTAAGGGAATGCATGAGAATAAAAATAATTCATTACATTTAAGTTTAATGTATATGATTTAATGCATATGATACAGAACAGTGATACCTTGTGGACATCAAATGGTCTTAGTGAATTTGTTCATTTGAAGATTGAAATGAAAGGGGAATTAATTGCTATTTATAGTGAACATGGGACTGTTTTAAAACAAACTTAACTTGTATGTTGCAGGAAAGGTTATGAAGTGTTCATTTCCAGGTTGTCCATACACATCGGTCAGACGCACCCGCTTGGAGGACCATATGAACGCCCACCAAGGAATCAAGAACCATGTCTGCTCCATCTGTGGGAAAGCCTTCTTTGCTCGCAAACAGCTCAACAGACATGAGAACACCATTCATGCTGGAAAGAAGTGAGTGAAAGCAATTGATCCCTTTTTCTATTACACAAATGCACTCACAAATAACTTCTGAAACAAAAGCGCTATCTGACGGTATAAATAGGAAAAACGTGGCAAAAACATGGCCGCCATGGACCGATAATTGGGGTATGCTCCATAGACTTCCAGCTTAACCGTGTCAAAACCTGGAACATTCAGCCCTTAAGTCAAAACAAACGCGAGCAAAAACACCTACATCCTGACCCACGTCTCATACAAAATGCTCTAAACAGGATGTTCAAAATATGTGGAGAAAAATCTTAACACACATTATTGTTTCTTTGTTTATTAATTAGTCACCTTAGCTACAGAATAAATAAACATTCCATTTAAACATGTGTTTATGGTTTCAAGTTAGCCTGGACACAGAAATATAATAGGGCAGTCTCTACCCCAGGGTTAGGCTGATTGTATTGTCAACAAATATTTTCTACTTTCTTTTAACAATCAAACAATAACAAAAGCATTTTTTTTAAATGAACAAAATGAGGCTTACAACTGATATGGCAGCATGAATATATTACCTTTCAGACAGTTGTAGACAGAACTATACTGATTTGTTACACACTGTCTTACGAGCTACTCATCTTGTAACTATCAAACAAGCTGCTTTTGTTGCGAGAAAATTATGATTATTTCATAAGTTTTATGTGATTTTAGTAGAAGTTCACTTTTTTGTGGTAATTGAGTGGTTAAAAGTTTATGAGTGGTTCAAAGTGTTTGGAACATTTAATGTTTGGTTTCTTTATCAGTCAAGATCAGAATTGCAGTAAATGACTAAATACCATGGCCTAGTTCTACTCAATTTTCAGCCATTTTATTGTACTCATTTATGCATTTTGTAACTGATTTGGCTAATTTATTCAAAGGTTTAAAGGGCAGTTCTTTAATCTGTTTCCTCTCAATTTATTTTATCTCATTCCCCCATAAACCATAAAGAATAACCTTTAAAAACATAATCCTTGTATTTATGTTTTATCTTGTGCATTTATAACATGCAGAGGCTAGTGTGAACTTGACATGGTTGCTAACTTTATAGCTTATTTTATAATATGAACATTGCAGATTTTTCTGTGATTACTGTGAATACGGGACACCTCGGCGGGACAAGCTGCGTTACCACATGAAGAAGCACCACACCAGCACTGCTATAGAACTTGGCTATATCAATGCTGAGGATGTCACTGAGTGGAAGAAGAGGAGCAACAGGAGTGGCCCCTGTGCCAAGAAGAAGAGGCGGGGGAGATACGACACTCATGACTATGCCGCACCTTTCAATCCCGAGGATGCCAGGAAAGTGAAATACGAGGCAAGCAGAGGAATGACGCTGCTGACACTGAATAAAGAGGAGCAAAAAATGGTACCAGTAGGCTCCCTCCAGCCTTCAACGAGTGGCAGCACCATGCTGACTTTGGAGGGTGACAGGGTGAGGGTACAACTACCCCCAAACACCACCATCAGTGAGGAGATGATACAGTACCTGGCCACATATACATCCGAACAGATACAGATGCATGCTAATGAGGCAAGCCATGCCCAAACCTGGAACTATCATGTCAACCCATCAGACCATTAAATAAATATCAGTTTCAGATTCCAAACTGAATATTAGGATTTATGCTAAGTGAGTATTAGTATCCTCATGATGTGGAAACTTATTCATTGCAAGACTACATGAATAAGTGACTAATATTTGTATTTATATTTTCTGCCTCAATAACCAAGCAGGTTTTGTAGGTAGAGACATGATACCGGTGGCTGAACAGGGCCAGCTACTCAATGTGTTATGCTTTTAGGAAGAATGTTTAGAAATCTAAATCCAAAAACCACTGTTAAAACTTAGATACTAAGCTATATAATGCAATATTTCAGAAATTTCATTTAATTTAAAATAGCAAATAGTAAGGTCATTATTTACTGGGGCCATATAGGTTTGTGTAAGCTCTGCAAGGGTGAACACAATTTGTAATATTTTGCTTCAAAATAATTTTGATTGTATTTTATAAATATAATAATTGAATTAAAATGTGCCACTCTTGACAATGTCTGCTCATGGTCCATTACTTGGTCATGAATTTTTATTATTTTGCCATAATTTGTCATTTATTAAAAAAAATAAATAACAACAGAATGTGCTTTATTAATGCTAGATCAGTATCACTGCAGACTTACATGAAAAATTGTTACAGGCACTAAAATTGTGAATATTATGTCTGTGATAGGCTTAATATACATGTAGGGCACATTGCACTGTATGTTGGCTAGTCTTGTTAAAAGTTACATGTGAAATATTTGCTACCCCTCATCTGGTTTGCAAAATTTGGTATGGAAGTTTGGTGCAGGTGAAGTAGTAAAATATATTTTTATTTGAAAGAGAAATGGCTGCCCTTTTTTTCCCAGACAAAAAATCATACTTTGCCATTTTTTTCAGTCAAATCTACATCTCTAGTCTTGCCATTCGTGTTTCTCTTTACCCAAGTTTGTCTGCTGTTCAATTTGCATCCAATTCAGGCAGAAATATAACTTATTTTTCAAATATTTTGTAGAATTTAAGCAATTTTAAAAGTGGATATTCAAGTAAGCAAAGCGATAACAGTATATTATCTTATAAATAAAACCCCTGACATTACACAGGTTAGAAATAATGATATGAATTGTGTGTACATGTGAATTAGGTAAATCAATTATTTTTGGTCTTCAGGCCTTTTGTTGTGTGATTGTTATTAAGGTATCCAAGTTTTTCAGGCCTTTTGTTGATTGTTATTAAGGTATCCAAGTTTTACACAACTGCAGGCTGATATATGTAAGATATGAGGATACTAATTGTTAATTGTTCAAATGAATTAATTTGTTGAAATATTACCAAAAGTGTAACCAACCAGCCCAACCCCCACAACAAATTATTGTACACCGCCATAAGGAATCCAAGTTTCATATAATTTCTTATAGTTTGGCAATCCAACCAACCAACATTAACAAAAAAATTATATTTTTCTGAAGCTATTTGTAAACACAAAATTATTTCACAATGATTGAAAAAAAAGACAATAATTTGTTGGTGATTATTTGAACAGAACAGTTAGATTAAATCTGGATATCAACACAAAGTGTATTATGTCCCTTACAGTTGTATATTATTACATTTGTGATACAAAATTTGATATTTGAAAATAAAAGTGAATATATTACATACTGGAGATGAGACTTATAATTTCCCACTATCTATTTAGCTACAGGAACAATATCCCTGTTAAGGTAGAAATGTATAAATTTATCCTGACAAGGATTCTGAGTCTTCCTGTTGGGCTGAATGATTTTTTTTATAATTTGATGAATGTTTTGGACAAAAAAAAACAAAAAAAAATTGGCAAGAAACCTCCCCGTATGAAAAAGATTGAAAGGTCATTTAATTCAAAAATATATATTGGGATGGTCTTGAGTACATTGACTATGCTTGTGAGTATAAGTCGGAAGTCATAATCAAATGTAATGGTGGTGTGGTGATTAAAAAAAATTCTGGTTCACCCAGGTGTAGACAATCCTCGTCCAATCATAGAAGGACAATCGAGGAGTACTCATTTAAAAGGGTTCAATTCAGTTCGTGCAGCAGGCAACTGACATCACCGCAAGATTTGTGTGTATGGTTCGCATGCAACAAACTCACGCTAAGTATTGAAAAAACCCAATACAATATTTTCCTGACCAAAGGAAAAACTGTACCTGACTACTGGAATACCCTCCAAGTTCAAGGACATACCATCCACAGAGCTTCAGAAGCAAAGTATCTTGGTATCATACTCGATGAAAAACTAGCTTGGAATGCCCATGTCAACTCCCTTGTAATGACACTCAGAAAGTATGCAAGCTCTTTTAAGCTGATAAAGAAACAAGTACCTAATCACTGTAAGGAACAGCTCTTTTATGCCCATGTCTATTCTCGCATACAGTATGGAATTGAGGTTTATGGTCATGCTTCGGGTAAAATTATTAAAAAAGTGCAAATAATGCAAAACAAGATATTGAAAAACCTGTATGACATGAGGTGGGATACACCAACTGTACATGTCCACAAATGTCTAAATTCTCTCAAAGTTAGTGATATCTTCAAAATGCGACTGGTTCAAACAGTATACAAGTCACTCAATCATATGCTACCGGACATCTTTCACCACTATTTCATAAAAAGAAATGAGGTTCATTACCATAATACCTCTAACAAACAGAAACTTGATGTTCCCAGGACTCGCACCAATATGGGCAAAGACACCCTTAAAGTTAAAGGGGCAATATTTTATAATGAGTTACCTGCAATCATTACTAAGAAACCCACATACAAGTCATTCACCAAAGCTGTAAAAAATCACTACTTGAAGTTTTATGTGTAACTGCCCCTGAACAATGAGAAATAGGTTTAATATATTAAAATATATATATATATTTTTTATTATACAACTCCCCCCCTCTATCATCACATTATTGTTATTACATATCTTATATCATCACAACATCTTAAGAAACTGCCTCTACCACCACCATTGTTAATCAACCAATATGTATTTGTTATATACTAATTTTGCAACATAACATAAGAATGTATTTGTAAAGGGTTGCCAGCTTAGTTAGGCATTAGCCTGTCTTGGCAACTTTCTGATTCATGTTTTATGGATTAGATAAATAAATTATCATCATCATCATCATCACTGATTATTGAAGATTGTTCTGATTGGTTCACCTAAATGTAGTACAGGGAAACCTTAAAACAACCAGAAATTTATGATGTATTTCGGTTGGTGCCTGGATGCATGGTCGGAATTCTGGCCAAACACCTTCACTCTCCCATATGGGATTGTTATAAATGCCAGATAGTAAAGCTTGTATTTAATCTTCTCTTTGCACAATTGTGTGGTGCCCCCTAGTGAGCAAAACTGATATCCCCTGCAAGCTTTTTGATGGGCAAAAGCAGTTCATTGATTGTTACATATAACCTGACCATCCCATCCCTTACCAAAAAAAACAACTTTTTCATCAAGTCATCACCGAAAGAAAGACATTTAAAAAGCATTATGGATTAATATTTTTTGGCAATGTTGGGGTTATCAATTTAAATGGATGCCTAAAATATGATACATGTGCTTCCATGTTGTAAGGTATTGTATTACACCATTAGCCAGTGACTATAACATATCTGACTTATAGAACCAAAACCATGGGGAAAATTCTAATTTATGAGTTATTCTTTTTAAAATGGGATGCCATTATTCCACACTTGACCATGGAAAGTTAAAAACTCAAAGACCAAAGGCCCACAAACTGTGCCGATTGTAACTTTTCTGTGATGTTTGTGAATATTTCCTGGAAATGCATGCAAATTTCTTAATACACATCATTTTGTTAAACTATCAGGGCAGGAGACAATTGTTGGGTTATGAGTTGTCTGGAAAATGTCATATTGAGCATGTCTTCACATGGATTAATTAAGACGAGTGAATCCCTGATTAGATGAAACTATGGATGGTCAAAATTCCAGGTTTCTGCATCTAATGAACTAAGAAATCTTACCTTTTTGGGTCTTATGCTTAAAGGTATTAATCACGAATCCTGTTTTCTTGGTTTTGCAACAGTATATATACATATGAACACCAGTGCTATCCTACTTTGAGCCTCATTTCGGGTCAAAGTTCATGCTACCAGTGTTGACCAGTCACATGCAGCTTATGGCCGACAGATCTCTGCTGGGAGTGAAACTTTTGTCTTAGAGCAACTTACTCAATTTGTCCTGGTCATATGTGGTGGAGCCTTCAATACACCAAATTGACTTGCTTTCATAGGACAGGCTTCTTGGCCAAATACCCTTCAAAAATATGCAAAGTTGTAATGTGTTTTTAACGATCAATTTAATAGTGGGAAATAATTACTTTTGAAATACAACAATCAGTTATGAATGGAGAGGAAACCTTTAAAGGCAGCTTTTGTAAAAACAACATCAAATGCTTGATGGTATGGTTAAAACCTTTTATTGTCTATCCTTTACAAAAAAGACAAAGATATATCTGTACAATGTAATCTACACGACCTTTTGGGTCATTCCAGCAAAGAGTATCAGTCTGAGGTCCTCCAATATTTCATTAGTTAACACTTGTAGAACCATAAAATATCAGGATAATTTTTTTTCAAAACGTTTCCACCTCAAGCTGTTTGAAATAGATGTCCACTTTTAGTGATTTTGTTTAAAGAAAAGAGTAATGCATAGAAATGTTTAAGAGGTGATGTGCAGTTGGTTTATGGGGCTACTGCTAAACCCCTTCCAAGTCATGCCTTTGGCTCATAAGACTTGCATTCATACTTAAAATTTGCGCAAGATTCTGTGGTTGGCTGTATTGTAAGCATCTGAAATTTGTAAATGAAATCATAAACTCACTTTAATGATTTGTTTCCCCAATTAGAACCCCATGCCCTAGCCGACCACATAATCTTTTTTTTAAATGAATAAAAACTTGGTAGGCCTGTATTTCTTTTCTTCAAACTTCTGATGTGGTTTAGAAGGACCACAGACTTTGATTGCTGCATCTCGTCACTTTGCACAAATCAGATCCCTGTGATTATTTTCAAGCCAATATTGACCTTTGTGGACTATGGTGAAAGTTGTTGCCACATTTAACAATATTTCTACCATCCAACTGATTTGCTGCCTATTATACAATCTAAAATAATCACAAGTCAAAAATTGGCAAATATAATCATAAATTTCCTCTTATTGACTTTACCTTCCAATGTACATGTATCATTACCACAACACTTGAGGGTATAATAAATAAATCTTCAAAGTCAGCAAAGGACAGAACAGAAAATGTTTCTTGCTCAACAAATTATGCTGTTCTTAAACCAAGTTGTGTCCTTCGCGACTTTGTGTTTTTGGAAGTATTCCAGCTAATATTTAATAACACACCAAAAATAGACCATATACAGATGCAAAACATGACAAAAGTGTGAATTACTGTCCATGAAACAATTACAATGAGATACATAATTTTTTTTCTCTGAATCTTGTGATCAAATCACCTCCTCCTTCAGGCCGCAAACAAGGTCCATATATCATGGAGAATGCTGCATTTTTCCCACATATAAATTTACATGAACATGTTCATGTAACATTTATCATTCAGTCGCAAAAGTCCAATATATTGCACTGAGAACCCAGTGACATGGATGGTTTAACTGTTTATTCATCATCATCCTCATCATCATCATCCTCCTCATCAGAGCCCTCCTCCTCATCATCATCGTCATCATCATCCTCCTCCATTGCTGCTGGTTTGGGTGCTGGTTTTGGTTTGGGTGGTGGTACTACACCTCCTTTCTTGTAGATGGCCATTTCCTAGACAAAAAGATATTATTACATAATATTAGTTTCCAGAACTCAATTCCCTTCAGTGATATTTGCATATTATTACTGTTTATTGAACTAAAAGCAAGCATCAGCTAAAAACTTACTGCTTCATATCTTTTCTTGTCCTTTGCTGCCATGGCCTCATATTTTGGTTTGTTTGGACAAACTTCCCATTTTTTGCCAAGCTGTTTGGCAATATCTCCTACACCAAAGCCTGGATTGGCAGCTTTGATGGCTCCACGTTCATCATTACAGAAGAAGAAGAATGCAGACCATGATCTCTTTGGTGCATTGGGATCCTTCTTCCTCTTGCCCTTGGCAGCCCCCTTGGGTGGGTTGTAATTGGCCATCTCACTCTGGTATCGGACCTTGTCACGTTCTGCCATTTCCTCAAACCTCTTTTTTTCTTTGCCTCCCATGGACTGCAACGACTAACATAAAATGAGTTTCCAATACACATATGGTTTAAATTGTGAATTTTTACATTTATTATAACATGACAAATATGAGGAAAAAAACCCTTTCTTTTCAAAGTGGATGGTTTCTTTTCAAGATCTACTGTTTTACTTGTATGCTGATTATATTATCATGACCCCAGTAATAACAAATACACCAGTAATAACAAATAAACTTGTAATAAGCATACCTTCCACTTGTCTGCACATTTCCGTGAGAACTCTGCAAAAACAACACTCTCTCCAGGGTGTTTCTTCTTGTGCTCTTCACGGCATGTTTGCACAAAGTAGGCATAAGCCGACATGCGGCCACGAGGCTTTCCGTCTTTAGGTTTACCCATGATTCTGAAACAAAAAATAAACAAAGTTATTTTATGAGTAATTATTCAGAGAAAAGTTCACTGGCCTATCAAAAGAAACAATTAAGGGTTTCTATCAAAATTAAGCTTAAACTATCTTAAATAAATAAATTCCTTCCTTTGTAGATTGATCAGAACTCATAATGTGTATTGTTGACATTTGCAAATTATTTATGTGATAAGTCAAATGATGAATAAACCTTAAGAGACAGGCTTTCTAAATTTTGGCATTTAATTATAATAAATGAAGTAGCAAAGGTGAGTGCAATATGCACTAAATTATTTTTTTTTAATGTTACAAAACTAGCTATTCCTCGTCGAGCGGTAGTATTTCCTTCCCATTTACAAGTCTTTGTCTCCACAAGTATCAATTGATAACAAAATAGAATTGTCAATGTCTGATCTTTTTTTTTCACTCAGAAATTGTCAATTGAAAATTCTGCTATGCATCAGATTTGCTCCATTTGTGTGATAAAGGTCCTTTCAAAATTAGCATTTTACATAAAGTCAATAAACAAGTCACTAAATATTTAATGTCCTTCCAAATACAATCTCATTTTCATAATATTTTATTTTTTCTCAAAATATTTTTCATAAATCTGCAATATGAGTGAAAATTGGATGTCTTTGTCCATTTTCAATAAATATGTAATAATTTCACAATATTTTTTCAAGTTTTCAATACAGAATAATGAAGCCACAAACAATCTGGCCATCTTGGATACATAATCTACCATTTCCTTTGTTGACCTACTTATTTTTACCAACTAAACGTCTCTCTGTACATTAAAATGTGAATTTTTACAACCCAAGTCAAACCCAATTCACATACTATAGGAGCAAGTGTTCACAATAGCAAACAGTGGCAGACTCCAATATGCTGTTTTGGCCATGTCTGGTTCGTTGTTGAAATGTCTCGACAAAATATGCCACCTCCGCCATGAAAGAATTACAACCGGTAAAAACCGACCCGGGAAGACAAAGAACATTTTCCCCATCAACTTTCCGATCCACTAAATATACCTGACATAATTCCCAAATGATGTCAAAATCGGATAAAGTTTGGGTACCATACTGTGATAGTACATTGACTATGGTCTCAATGCTTTCCTATGGGTTAGTATGGTGAGCTATGGTTGAACATGGACAAGATGAAGGCTTCGAGAACGACCCCAAATTTCACCTTCGAAACACATTCTGCCGACCTCATGAATGAAACTCTCCCTAAAATGCATCCCAAAACTCATTTGCTGAGACTAAATTCAAAAACTTCACCCCATTTCGAAGTTAGCATATCATCACCAAAATCCCAATGCTTCACTATGGGTTCAGTATAGTGCTATTGGAATAAGCTGGGCCTGTATATGTAAAGCGCAGAAGGTATTTGCCTATATGGCCGTGTACTTGGCCAATGTAACAAAGGCGCACCTCACTTAAAATTACTTTTCACGCCTTAATACTTGGCGGACTATCTTATAATTTAAAACATAAAATCATGTTAAGAATACAAGTGATGCTATTGTGTTTTTCCTTGAAGTCCTTCTGTCTCTTGTCCGATTTTCATCATTGACAAGTTACCCGCCAAGCCGTATCCCATACTGCTGCAATGGCAGCCATTGCTTTTCAATGGTGTTGAGGATGCCGATACCGGTCCAATTTTAAAGTTGAATTTTCATAGCGAAAACTCAATACTTCTTCATCAAAAATTAGTGCAACACAATTTGATATGTCTCAACTATTGCAATAAAAGTTTTGATTGAGTTGCGTCAGATGCAAAGCGGTAAAATAAATTGAAAACTTACCCAATATTGTTTTCACACTGTTCCAAGTAGGCTTGTTGAACGATGAAGGCAGCGAGAAGATAGACCGGCAAACATAGCTGGCTTCTTCCCGCGTCCTGATTGGTCCATTTCGAATTGACCGCTAGTGTCAACCAATCTGAGTTCGGAAAAGAGTCACATGGGCTAATCTTTATTCAAAACCCAAACGAGGCCAATCAACCCCTTGTATTTTCCCCACGTGGTCTAAATTTCGCGGGAAATATTCATGAGCGTTGAAAACAGGAAGCTCAACCTTTGGATGGCCGACAAAGGCATTTAGTATGCTTGAAAACTTTTTAGATGGTAAGAATCGCCTTTAAGCTCTGTGTACTTGTAAAACAAGCCCTGTGCATGCCATTTCTTTGCATGTATATCAATAAATAGTTTCTAAAGTGAAGCATTGTCGCTGATTTGAGCTCATATCGAGCGCCCCAAAAGGTCAATGAATGTAACTGGGTTAAACGTCATATGACCTTTGACATGAATACACAGCCTTGGGAATAGTCGGCCATATCGAAAGCAAGTCTTTGTCAAGCATTTTACTTAGTTGAGGAATACTAACGAATAGCAAGTCAGTGACCAATGAGAAATTGATATCAAAGTGCAGGTGAGTTTCGTCATTAAGTGAGTCGAGAGTAGCATTCTTTATTCCATGAAAAATGCAACAAAAAGATTTTGACAGCTTGCTTTCCAGTTACGAGATCAGTCTGGACAACTTCAGTTTACCTTGGAGTAGGCTTTACTGTTACTGACATTTTGGGCTTTCAAAAACCGGCTTGCCTATGCATAGAATTACTCAATCTCTTCAGACCATTACTGAGGTTGAGATCTTATTTCATGCTGACACACACATAATATGAGATATCACAAGAATAAAAGTGAAAAAAAACACCTCAAATTTGCCATTTTATTAGACTCAGGTAGATTGCCTTGTTTATTTCCATTTTTGTAAAAAGAAAAAAAAAAACTTTTGATGATTTACTAATACCAGTTAAGGTGTATGTGTACAATATGAAAGCAATTTGAATTCAGGATTTTAAAAAAATTGAATATTATTGGTGTTATATTGAACGGGTCCTAAGCTTTGTATTGAAAAGACATAGACTGACACTGCATTACATTGATAGTATAACTGACGACAACAGAGCTGCAATTCTATTTTCAAAGCCTTTAAAGCACATCTGCACTCTCGAAAATATTCACATCTGGTCAGTCTCTGATACCTGCATGTGCCAACAAGGTCAAAAGGTGTGGTAAACATCGGTAGTCAATTGATAAACTGAAATACAGCTCCATTGTCATCAGAAGCTCTGTTATCGTCGGCTGTACATGTCATGCTAGTTGTTCATTATTCTCCTACCATTGCTGTCATTTCCCCATATTTACAGCCACTAAAATATCATCCATTCAATGAACTGTGATCATTTGACTGATAAAGATGCTAACCATTCAGTTTGAATTTTTATGGATTGTCACTATTCTACAGCCGACGACAACTGACCTGCGGACGACAACAGAGCTGCGGTTTCATTTTCAAAGCCTTTAAATACATCTACACTCTCGAAAATATTCAAATCAGGTCATTCTCTGACACCTACATGTGCCAACAATGTCAAATGGTGTGATAAACATCGGCAATCAATTGATAAACTGAACCGCAGCTCTGTTGTCGTCGGCTGTAATATCAATGATTTTTGAATAGTCATGACTTGTGGCTGATCCTGAACACGCCTAACCTCAAGTGTCCAGCAACTTCTTATCATTTTATCAGTTGACTTACTCTGCATTACATAGGTAGTATTTAATTACTACCTCTGCAGTGTTTGCCCTGTTTTTGATCTCATTCAAAGTCCCTGAATCATAAATACTTGCCTTGTTCACAAAAATATCATCAAATCTGGTCATAACCAATCAGTACAATTGCCAGTTCAAAACAAATCTATTTATTTCTTTCACCAATGAGTTGACAGCCAGATTTTTCTGAATACTGATGACTTGAGCTCGATTCTGTGCACACATTTGTAGCTTTGGTGGCAGGAATTGATATGATAGAGAAGTCCTGCTATGGGGGGGGGGGGGGGGGGGTACAGTTGACTGGACTTTTCTTTGGACTGACAGAAGTTTGATATGTTTTAACAAGGTCTAAATTGGATTTGTGATGAAAAGATACGAGTTAAATTTTGACTTCACCTATTTTGTATCTGGTATGGATCTCTGTGATTGAAATTGTCCTTTTCTGAACATCATAATTGTGAAGATTCCCAACAAAACATGGAGGCCATATTGAACAATGTCATACATGTGATATGTGATATCAAAATAATTTGAAACCAATACTGTTTGGTTGATTGATTTTAATTTTGTGGGACACCCAGTATTACCCCATGACATGTTTAGGGATTTCCCATGTCAGGTGACATAACAAAATGGCTTCTCGGGTTTCCTCAGAAGGAGGTGATGTTATGCGCAATGGAAAAATTATCATTTTTGAAGGAAAGAATTAGTAGGAGATGAGCCAGTGGGAAAATGTCTTCTTTTTTCACGAACATGAATTGCCATACTTGGACTTTACCTAGGCTGGGTTCTGCCTCAAGCCTTCATTCAGCAATAGAGACTGGTACAGACCTTTGAACATGGCCTACAATGTCAAAAAAAAAATCGAAAAAAAACACTTGACTGTTGACATCCCATATGAACGCTTTTATGCTGTAAGGGACCATACAGGGACTGGAATAGTGTTCAAAATTGTACCATTTTACATATTTTCCTGTCCTAAAAATTACAAGTTATTTATATGAATGTAAATCTTTCCAGTCAGTAAAGCAAGGTTTTTAGTCAATGGAACCAAAGTGTTGCCTACTGGGACAGTGAGATCAGTGCCTGTTTTTCTAAAGCAAAGGTGTCATAAATAAGCTGTCTGCAGTCCCATCACTTGTCAACATTGGGCACATATTTATGTACTTGCTCCGTTTCCACCGCCGCACATTGTTTTCTTCTTCATTCCTTTACGATTGGACATAAAGACTAGATACTATAACATGATAATATGTAGGCCTGGGAAATTTTTTGGGAAGAACTTTTTTACCATGGGTCAAGGTCATGGCCACCACAGGACAACTTCGCTTGTGAATACAGCAATATTGATATAACATAGTAGATGTGATCAACCAATGAGGGGCTTGGATAAGTTCAATAATGGGTGACCTTGGACAATTTTTGAAGGCAAAACAATTCAACTAACAAAACAAAAAGCAAAACATTTAAACAAAACAGAAAATAAAGGCATAAAACACAATTAAAACATCAAAATGAAAACAAACAAAATCAATTCACAAATAAAATGGAAAGTAAACACACAAAACAAAAATGTAAAAAACACATCAAACATGTAAACAAATGAAGTGTTACAGACTATTGGTGTGATCAGAAAAACTATGGCTATTGAAATTTTGTCAAAAATAGATGCCTGACGCGTTTCGTCACTCAGGGTGACTGTTCAGAGGCTAGACAAGAAAATTTTGATTGTATACCTGAAGGAGGTAGAAGCAAAACATTTCATATGTGATATTGTTGAAATGTTGTAATATATCTTGGTATTTTGCTCCACAAGGTGTCACCACTGCACCAAGTAGTGTCATGAACCTACAGTCAACTGTTCTTGCAATATCATGTTGATGGGGATTTGATATAATTGTCCCTGTGACCTGTAAAAGTAGGTAAAGGTCATGGTCCATCAAACCAGTCTGAGGTCTTCACCAGATGCTCATATGTGTCAAGTCTCATGAAGCTGCCCTCATTTGTTCTTGCATTATTGCAATGGTGGGAATGACATAATTGTCACTGTGACCTTGAAACATAGGTGAAGGTATTTGTTCTTGCGTTATTGCGATGACAAGTATGTTTGGGGATTTGACAATTAATTTTGACAATTAATTGCAATGGCAGGGGATTTGACATAATTGTCCCTGTGGCATTGAAAAGTAGGTGAAAGTCACTGTCCATCAATCTTGTCAGGGGTCTTCACCAGATGCTTATTTTGATGCTCCATCCAAAAAGTCTGAGGTCTTTCCAGATACTTATGTGTGTAAAGTCTCCTAAAGCTGTCATCATTTGTTCTTGAGATATTTTGATGCTTTGGATTTCACATAATTGTCCATGTGACCTTGAAAAGTAGGTGAAAGTCACTGTCCATCAATCTTGTCCGGGGTCTTCACCAGATGCTTATGTGTGTCAAGTCTCATAAAGCTGCCACTATTTTTCCAAATGTGTGCGTGCCAGGAGCACCGCAATACCCTGATTATATCAGTGCTGAGGGTAAAAAGAAACCATGAGTCTTTCAGAAAACCTTAAAAAATCACACAAGTAAATGATTTTGAAAAAAAAATTGTTAATAAAGGAAATGTATGACGTTCATAATGTCTTTTATTCAGCTTGATAGCACAGGCAATTACTTCCAGACAAAGCTTCAAGTACTGAAGTCATTACCACTCATTAACAATTTTGTTTTAGTCAGCCAAAATTTGTTTAGCTAAATTGTCAGTATACAGCTCTTACAGTGATAAAAATAAAATTATCATTCATAAAAATGGAAAAAAAAACTACAATGATGGTTGACAAAAAAAAGGTTTTTGACATGATTAGTTTGAAATTTAACAGAAAGGTGGTAAAATTAACTTGAAAGCATGTCCATGTGCATAAGTTCTACCCAAGTCATAGCTGAGATGTGCAATGTACGGTACATTGAGAAACCATGGAATTAAGTCCATTTTGCCTATGACTATAATCCAAGAAGAAGAACAGGATAACTTTGTAACATGTATTGTATGGGTTTTGCTTTATATTCAGACATGAGCACAAATGGTTTGAGTGAGGAGGACAGTCGAGGGGGACATGATCAGATTTGTTGCTTGGTGGATGACGGTGATAGATGTACTCGTCCAGCAGGGAATGCCAGTTACAGCAAACGCATACAGAAAACTGTACAGCAGCGGCGATTGAAACTTAACATTGACCATAGTGTGAGTACTTCAAGGCTTGTTGTTTCAGTGTCAAATTTTGATTGTAGAGGTCCTAATAAACACCATACAATAGAAAGGTATTTCAATGTAATTCATAGAATGCTCTTTAATCATTTGAACTACTGAGTGGATTTTTTTAGTGTTTCTGAATATTTAGAATTGGGGTGGTGGGGGGGATCACTCCAAAAATCAACTAATAAAATAACCTTTTATTTTCTCCAAAAAAAATGACATTTATTTTCCAAAATATTTCAGGTCAGGCATATATATATCTGTGATCACCACAAAAACATAATTCACAACATCAGGACAAAGAGAAAGAGAAAGGACAGTGAAATGGATGGCGACTCACCAGATAATGATTATGATTTACCTGATGTAAGTGAAATCTTAAAAAACATTTTTGACAGTTTCAAAATGACTAACTGATAATTGCATATGAATAGTATAGATTTATGGATTTTCATATATTTATGTTGGTTCACTTTTTTTTCAGATTGACTTTTTCCAAATGCCAGTGAACACTCTGCGTAGATACAAGAGGCACTACAAGTTGCAGACAAGACCTGGTCTGAATAAGGCACAATTAGCTGATGTGAGTCAATCCACTGTTAACATATAGAAACAACATTTTGTTATTGAGGGGACCAAACTTACTTATCTCAATTGGGATATATAAAATATTGTTAATAATTAGCATTTACAAAATCTAACATATATGGTATCTCATTTTTATGGCAATGTTCTAAAATTAAGCATAGGATTGCAAACCTATAATCGTTTACCCAGATAGATGAAAAACATGGAAGAGCCAAATTCTTCAGAAAACAAAAAACTTTTCAAATCAGAATGCAATTTTTATTAATTTAGTAGATATAGATGTCAAGATTTATGAAATTGTATTTTGAATGTTCAGAGAAAAGAATTCACTGCTTCCCCCTGAAATTAACTTTTATGTTTGGAGATGCAGTTTCCAGATGAAAGCATATTTTCATAAAAGACAATATATCTAATAAATTCTGAACATTATAGCAGAATGTATGTCATATTCCAAACATGAAAGCCTATCAGCTTATAAGGGCTTGAAAATTAATTTCAAAAGTTTTTTTTTCCATTTAAAAAATATTTCTTTAAAAAAAATAATGATTATGACATACAAAGATGGAAACTTATGTTTCTTTTTATCCTTTTCTTTCAGACAGTTGCCAGGCATTTCAAGACTATCCCTGTGTTAGAAAAGGAAGCTCTCACATTCTTCATCTACATGGCCAAGAACTACAAGAGTCGGTTTGATAGCAAACATTTGGAGACGATTTCTAGCTAGAATGTTCCTGATGAATTTTGTCCAAAAGTGGAATGGCCACACATTATTTGAATAAAGTCAAAACAAAATTTAGTGGAAGATCTGAGATGGAACTCCTGGAGATTTTTTGTCTAAGGCATGTCATGTCTATCGGATAAATAAGAGAAAATGATTTGTAATTCCAAATCAATGATTGATAAGAATGGTATAATAGTATATTTGTGTATTATTACCTTGAAAAATATGATCCTTTAATGTTTATGACAATGTCTGAATGTAAAATATCCTACCTAATTAAAATATCCTGTCTCCTTAATAGTCTTGTACTGAATAAACATTGAGGGCTCAATTAAATGGTGATTTCAAATTTTAAATGTTAGTAGGTAACATAACTTGAACCCCATCTCATTGAGGTACTGGAAGGTAATTACCTGTAATCACTGTCCGTCTTGTGTCAGTTAATTTGACTGTTTTTCCCACCTTCTTCTTTCCTTTGTAAGTTAGTTTGTCCACTTCATTGCAACTTTAACCTCTAATGCACTTGGTTTATTTATATGCGAGGCATCTGAGCATCCCTGAGATTATGGGTTCTCGTTGGCAACATAAGTTATTTCAGCCATAGACATTGCAGTGCAGTGATGTCTTTGGATGGCATTGTCAGATTTGAACAACACCACATGGAAAAGGATACCCCATCAGAGGAAAATTCATATCATGTATGAACATCAAGTCAATATTTTTGGAATATTCCCAACTACAATCTCAAACTTGTATATTTAATTTAAGTTTCTAAGCTTGCGTATCTTGGAATGTTTCACAAAAATAATGTGGGATTAGGCAGGTGCCATGATATTAGCAGTGTCTATGGATTAGATAAGCAGCAGAGTGCAAGTGTACTTGACAGACTGCAGCACAAAGTAGAAGAGCTAGGTCATGAGGTCAGATATCAACCAGTGCAATGTTTATAGCATGAAGGAGTCTGGCGGTTGCCATGTATCTCATTGTCGACACCACAGGTTATTACAATACCTTTTGTGACATTTGTTACATGGTATCTTGTTTGTTTCGCTATCTGCCTCATTAATCTAACCAAATATTTTTCATTTCAGTCAGTTAAAAATAATTATTCCAATGGAACTTCAACAATATTAGTTATATTACAGTCCTTGAAAGTTAAAATAATTATAAATATATCTAACTGAAATAGCTCCAGTTGTAGAGCATTCATGTTGACACCAGGATCTCCAGTTTGAACCCCGGCCAGTCACTATCTTATACTATGGGCAAACATTAAATAATTGTTACCTTTACCTTTTCTTTTTTTTTATTATTAAAAAAATGTACACAGGTATGTAAGCAGCTAAAGCTGTCATGAAATCAGGTTTTCAAGCACTTTTTCCTTTCATAATATAAATGTTATACCCTAAACTTTGTGATCATGTGATATTACCCATCACATTACCAATACATTGATTTATCTGCCATTTGAACCTCGATGAGGCTTCTGATAAAATCCATTGAATACTTTGTTATCAAACTTTGCTGAACTGACCAGTGATCTCATGCAGACACCTGCTTAATATAGTTTTGCTAACAATTCTGCACCTTTAGATTGGGACACTGGAGTGATTTGGCCTTTAAGGCCTGTTTACCCCTTAATGTTGTCTTTTGCGACAGGCGCAACACCCTTACATACCACAACAATGGTAACATGCATAGTACTTGGCACTTTCAGCAAAGCACAATAATCCTGACAGGTGTATTTTGGTTGATCCGTGCCTATCACCATTTCATTACTTCATATTTAAACATACCCAAAATCTCTGTTCAATGACCTGTAACCTCAGTGATTTCATGAAAGCTTTAATGATCCACATAATTGTGTATGTATCTTGTGTTGTACATTGATGCTTAAAGAAATGATCTGATAGTTATGCTTTTATACCTTAATATATAAGAAATGTATTTTTTTTTCTGTTAATTTAAGGGGATAAATGTTTATGTCGACACATTTGAAATAAACATTTGAAAATTATTATATCCTGTTTCTACCATTTTAATTTTGTGAATTCTGAAGTAAAGAATTATTGGTTTTCCTCTATCATATTGGGAAAGTCCTCTATCATATTGGAAAAGTCCTCTATCATATTGGGAAATTCCTCTATCATATTGGGACTTAATTGCTGTAACCGACTCAAGTTTACCATCAAAATCATGGGAATGAGAGAATGTGTTATTTATTAAGGGAATATGATGAAGTATATACTGCATGACATTGAATCACTTTGTCACAAGAAAATGTACCATCCTATTTATTGTTGTCATAAGTTATACAAGTAATGTATTCACAACTTTTCAGTATCAAAATTTTCGGTACTGAAGATTAATTGTGTCAAATTAAATTATCAGATGGCAAATGGGGTACTGCCACATGATGGTGAAAATTTTTGTGTAATATGTATATATTATAGATAAATAATCAAATGTAAATGCATGTTCACTTCTACAAGACCAAACCTATTGTATAATTAAATAAATATGCTAGCTAATTTCTGTTGTCAAATCGTACTTATTTACAATTTACTGATAGTAATGGAATGTTTTGAGACATCATTTATAATATCCACCCTTTTTTACTCTTTTACTTGTGTTTAAAGGGCCATGGCCCGTGGTGCAGTTGGTTAGAGCGCCAGCTTATTAGCACCAGTTCCTCTGTGGTGATCCAAAGGTCGTGGGTTCGAACCCCAGCCGTGCCGAGATTGAACTCGTGATACAATTTCCCATATGAGCTGAGGACCGTGCCAAAGGGATAACCCGTTGTCCTTGTAAATCTGTGACCGGGTGGGTTATCATGTCAAGGATCTGCGACATGACAATTCAGTGAGACAGCACTATATCTGCTACAAGTAGGTCTCATCACGAAATGACTGAAATAATGTTGAAAGTGATGTAAAACCCAAACAAACAAAAACTGTGTTTAAATTTCTCTTGCAAATAACTGTAATAATTATCTTTTTAAAGATTCACTTTTGGCTCAAGAAATTGTAAAGACTCCTCGTTACTAAAAATGAACCCCCTTCTCCCAACAAATGGCATGGCAGACCATGCACCTAGAAACAACACCACAAAAGCTTAATCCCCCTTTCCAATAAAACTAAAAGCTTGATTTTCCCCTTTCCAATAAAACTAAAAGCTTAACCTCCCCTCTCCCCAAAACTAAAAGCTTAATCCCCTTCTCCATAACACTAAAATCTTAATCTCCCTTCTCCTTAAACTAAAAACATAAACCCCTTCTCCCCAAAACTAAAAACATAATCCCCCTCTCCCTAAAACTAAAAACTCAATTCCACTCTCCAATAAAACTAAAACCTTTATCTCCCTTCTCCCCAAAACTAAAAGCTTTATCGCCATTCTCCCTAAAAATAAAACCTTAATCTCCCCTCTCCCCAAAACTGAAAGCTTAATCGCCCCTCTCCCCAAAACTTAAAGCTTAATCTCCCTTCTCCCTAAAACCAAAAGCTTAATTTCCCCTCTCCCCAAAACTAAAAATGTAATCCCCCTCTCCCTTAAACTAAAAGCTCAATTCCCCTCTCCAATAAAACTAAAAGCTCAATTCCCCTCTCCAATAAAACTGAAAGCTCAATCCCCTCTCCCTAAAACTGAAAGCTCAATCCCCTCTCCTTAACTAAAAGCTAAACCCAGGTAACAAACACTATGTAGGAACAATATTGTGAGCACATAGTTGCCTTTCTGCGTATTTTCAACATGCTAATCAGCATAACATGCCAGTTGATATGCTAGAAGGGACATTCCCAACTGAGTAATTAGATTTGGCAGAAGTTTGTTCACAGCTGAATATATATGTACCAAAAAGTGGAAGTAACATGCTGAGCACATGCTCACATTTTATCACAACATGCTCACAACATTATACGATGTTCACAGATCTATTTCCTTACAATGTCAGGTTACATCATGCTCACAACAAGTAGACAAGAGACCGTCCAAGTAGACAAGGGGCCAGGCAAGTAGACAAAGGACCAAGCAAGTAGACAAGGAATAGACATGTTAACAAAAGACAATGCAAGTAGACAAAGGAGGCATGTAGACAAGTAACCAGGTAAGTAGACTAGGGACCATGCAAGTAGACAAGGTACAAGGCAAGTAGACAAGGTGCAAGGCAAGTAGACAAGGTACAAGGCAAGTAGACAAGGGGCCATGCAAGTAGACAAGGTACAAGGCAAGTAGACAAGGGGCCATGCAAGTAGACAAGGTACAAGGCAAGTAGACAAGAGTTCAGCAAGTAGACAAGAAAAACAGACTGATATGCTTAAATGCCCAAGAAAAGTGACCAACTCTAGCCATTATGAATGACATAAGGTCAATAGATAAAGGGAATGCCACAATCAATCCCAGTGTCACATTTGGCTTAAAGTCAGCCATTTGGATTAAAGTCAGTTACATTCTGTTTTGTCCCACCATTACAGGTCCTAGTCTTGGTCACGAAGATCTGGACTATCTGGACATATGCCAGTACCATGGTGTTGTCCGTTGCCATCAGTGGTTTCTTATTTCTCTTCTGATAGGCAGATCAGCATCTTCGTGATGGCTTTCATCTCTAGTACATTGATGTGCAGTTCCGATTCCTGATCTGTACTGCACATCAATGTACCTTGGAGGCGTCCGTGAAGATCTGGACTATTTGGAAGTCTGTTGGTCTGTTGTCCACTAGAGGTACACCCACTTTCACATTTTCTGGTTGAATCCACCACTGCAGATGAGGAAATAGCTTCCAGTTCATAGAGATCATCTGATTCCTAGCTGTTCCCCTTCTCTATGGACCACTGCTCTGCCAGAAACTGCTGAAAAACTCTGACATGAAGTCTCATAAACTGGTTTGACATTGAATTGAGCAGCCGTATCAGTGACAACCATGGTCTTGCTGAAGATTCTTTCCTTATATACATTCCCTGTACAAACTCGTACACCTGCTTGGGTTCCAACTTTTCTAAGTTGACCAGCAGACCCAAGTCCAAACACAGTTGTAGAATTGTCCATATCTCTCTGCCCAATTCTTCCTGTACTACTTCTCTGAAACAACCAGCCGTCTAGATACTATCACATCTTGTTCCCTGTGAATATGCGAGGAGCAATAACCAGCCCAAAAGGCATCGCTCTGTACTAGGACACCACACCTTTTACATAAAATCTCCTGGTGAATGGTTATTTGGAAATGTGCGTCTGTTAAATCAATTGAAATAACCCCATGGCCTCTGCCTTTCTCCGAGACAAGTTGTCCATGGGTTCCATCTCAACTTCCATTTGAAGCCCTTCTTCACAATCTTGACTACCTTTCTGGAACCCCACGCAATTCCATGACCTTCCAGAAATGCATCAATCTGGCTACTATGGATTCCTGTTCTTGTGGAGTTAGTAGAGGTGAGTGTGCAGTGAAAATGGTGCTGTTTTGGGAGTCAATTCTCCTATCAGTCATCTCCTCAACCAGGACCTTCTTTGTTCCTTCTCTTACCAAATTCTCTGATAACTTTAGGCACACCTCTTCATCTGGCTTTTCCTCCCAGTTCCTTTTTTAGAGGCCAAAGAATGAAAGGGCTGTCTGCCACTTTTGCTTCTGTCTTTCGGTTTTAAGGTTCCATTGACCTCTGATAAGGCACCACTGAATTGAAAAGTTGCTCTCCATGCTCTACTATCTATTTTCAAGATCTTACCTGCGTGACCATTAAAGAGGAGAAGACCTCCCACCAGTTGAAGCTTTAATAAGTTCTTGGCTTTATCAGATATGACCTCCACATCTTTCTCCATAGCTTTCTTCAACATTGATTCCCTATGTAACACCACATAATGAAGGTTTTGCCAGGCCATAGCTTTTACCAGATCTTGAATGCAGTGAATGCCTGTTGCTCTTGTCAAATAATCCTGCTCTAAGGTCTGTCCATCAGGCAGTAGATGTTTGTATTTCTCTGGGAGTTGTTTCTCCAACTCCTTGAAACTTTGCATACAAAGTTATCTTTGTTATGTTTGCTGAAAAGATGTTCACAGAATTTATGATATACGACATTAATCCCAGGATCTTCTCACAGTCTTCTGGTTTTCTCATTATAAACCTTGTACACCCACCTAGGACACAAGGTCAACGGGTTAACCGTTTGGCATGGGTCTCAGTTCATGTGTGAAATTGTATCATGAATTGGCAGGGGATCGAACCCACGAGCCTTCTGTACTGAACTAGCAACAGGCTTTTGGCAAATCAAACTTCATTCTCTTTCCTACCCGTCTTGGGATTTGATGCCAGATTTGTGAGAATCTTATTCTTCTAAAACTTTAATCCACAACCTATCATTGCTAGCTCAGCTTTCTTTGAAAGGTTTTGTAACTTCTTGTTTAGCAATTTCTTTCAATTGATCTTTAACTTCTTGACCAGAAACCATATTTCTCACTGCCTTCATTAACAAATTTACTTTCTTTCATGTCATACCATATTCAATCTCTTCTTCTGATTCATTATCAGAACCTTTCTGAGGAACTTCTATCCAATCTTCAGTCTGACTGATATGTTGGATATCTGATCACTTTAGAGGAGATATTTGGCTTGTTCTTCTCTCCCATACTCTCTCCCCCAAGCGAAAGGGACTTTTCTCTACTCAGCTCACTTTATGACTATGATCTCAGGAGCTAAGACAAGATGTTAGCTGAGATCTATCACAGGATCTAATGCTGCCATAAGATCCAGTCATGAGATCTCTCCCTATTACTATCACAGTCTCCATCTTGTGATCTACTTCTACCATAAGCACTACTACAGTATCTATCCTGCTCTCTACCATGGTATTGAGATCTAATCTGATATCTACCTGGGATCTCTCCTGGGATCTACCAAGGTATTTATCCTGAGATCTACTAAGAAATATATCCTGAGATCTACCATGGGGTCTATCTTGAGATCTGTCACAGGATCTATCCTGAGATCTACCATAGGATTTATCATGAGATCTACTACAGAATCTATCATGAGATCTACTATGGAATCAATCTTGTGATCAACAGCGGGATCCATCGTTTGATCTACAACTGGATATTCCCCTTCTATGGGACCTGCTTCTCTCCTGACATTCCAGCCAGGTGGCACAGCTGGTCCCTCATAACCATGATCTAGGCCCTTTCGATATTTATGATCTCTCATCATGAACATTTCTGCCAGTCTTACTACAGTGCAAACTACATTCCAAGTAGTAGTTATCAACTCATTTGATTTATTCAGTTTATTTGAAAATAAATTTCAACTCAAGTGATCATCCATACCTCTATTAAACAGGCTGTGATCAAAAGAAAATTGTAGTGTGCAAGACTTGTGGCCATAACCTCCAGACCATGTTTCTTTTCTTCAAATTTAATTATTTGACAACATATTGTTCAATATTATCAATAATTATCTTTGAATAACCTCTTTTGAGTACAATTGAAACTTAGGCTGAGAAGGAAAATGGGCAGCGATGATGGCACCACTGTATGTGTTCGGATGGCGAGTCCAAAACTAATGTCCACCTGGAGTTGTATTTTCATTTTATTAGAAGCAAGAGGATTTACATATACATGTAGGTACATCTATTTCTATTTTCCTTACCTCGGTTAGGCCTGAGGGTTAATGGATAAGCAAAGAACATTAACTGATCTAATTTAGGGGTCCCATGACTAAGCCTAAGAGTCAGCCAAGGTTCCACAACAATCTGGGGAATTATAAATTGTACCTAACCTAGTTAAAGCCTCAGAGATAATGGATAAGCAAAGAACTCAAACAGGTCTAAGTTTGGGCTTCCAGGGTTTAGCATCATTGTCAGCCAAGATTCCATTCTAACAATGGGAACAAGGCTCACACCATTTTATTACTGCACAATATAAGGATCTGCTCACTAACACTGTTGATCTTTTGACGGTCTTGTTCAACTCTGTTTATTCCATCGCTGAAGTCCTGTTTTGTCTCAGCTTTCATGATCTTCAGTCAACTTATGTAGTATTAGTACTATGGTCGGTTATTGTTCATACAATTGTTTGTGGATTTTTTTGTTTGTTTGGGTTTTACATCACTTTCAAGATTATTTCAGTCATTTTGTGATGAGACCTACTTGTAGCAGATATAGTGCTGCCTCACTGAATTGTCATGTCGTAGGTCCTTGACATGACAACCCACCAGGTCACAGGCCCTTGACTATCGGAACGACCTTGCCGGCCCTCCTCTGTCTGACATCAAGAAGTTGCAATATCTACAGAACTCTGCAGCAACTCGTGCAGTGGGTAAGATCAGAAAGTTTGATCATATATCAGGAAAACTTAAGGAACAACATTGGTTCCCTGTTTGTGCTAGAATTGATTTCAAAATTCTGCTCGTGACCTGGAAGGCCTTAAATGGTAAGGCACCTCCTTACTTAGGTGATATACTCCTAGTTGGAAAGATAAAGGCCTGAGTTCCAACGACAGTACTTACCCGTGTCCAAAAAACCCACCTAAAACGGAAGGGCATTCTCCTCTATTGCCCCCAGTTTCTGGAACTTCCTCCCTACTGATGTCAGTAGTCCTTCAGTCAGTACCTTTTAGACTAGACTGAAAACACCTTTTCAGGAAGTGTTTACTGAACACAGTGCAATGAACAGACTAAGTCTGGTATCAGTTCTATATAAACTCTATCATTATTATTATTAAGACATTTCTGTTTACCAAGTTTTAATTTCCTCTTTTAAGTTGTTGCTGAGATATGCTCTGTACAAATATGTGACCTGGAGGTCACTGGACTAAGGTCAAAGGCAACATCACTAAGATTTGAAGGAATCTGAATCCTCACCTCTCTATCTACCTCTGTATAAATTTTGAAACATATATTACTGGTAGTTTTGGGAGATTTTTAAACATTGTGTTGGTATATAACAGATATGAAGTACTTTTTATCCACTTTTAATGGTTGAGATGTTGCATGTACACAAATTCAAGGTCAATGTCAAAGGTCACACGACTATGAATGTATGAAGAGGCACAGCTTGACCTAAGACATTTCTGTATACCAGGATTTAATTTCCTCTTATAGGAGGTTGCTGAGATATGCTCAGTACAAACATAACCCCATGGGTCGATAGCTCTGCTGACATGACTGAAAACACATGAACTGAGATTAAGTACAACAAGCAACCAGGTTATGATTTTCCATACAAGATCCCAAAGTAGAGGTCTAATTCTATCTATTTTTCATTAGGCTCAGTTCTTTTTCCATTCTGTCATGATTTTTTTCAAAAATCTAATAGCTCTCACTAAGTTGTCAAGGAGACTGCCATTTTGAATAACATAGCCAATGAGAATCAAGATAACAAGTTAGGGCCAAATTTGATATGTAACATGCATTTTAATTGGTCAAAATCATCATCTGCTCAAGTTGAAATTTTGAATTCAAGGTCAATGTGTCAACGTCAAAGGTCACATGACTCAGAAAGTATGACGAGGCACCGCTATGATCCAAGACATTTCTGTATACAAGTTTTAATTTCCTCTAATAGGTTTATTTTCCTCTAATAATTGCTGAGATATGCTCCGTACAAAATGTTTGACCTTGAGGTCACTGCACAAAGGTGAATGGTGACATCACTAAGATTTGAAGGAATCTGAATCTTCACCTCAATAACTACCTATGTATTAAATTTGAAAGATATATTACTGAAAGTTTTGGAGATGATTTTTTTTAAACATAGTGTTGATACATAACAGATATTTAGTGTCTCCAGTTCATCATTCATGAGCTATGGCCTTCACAATAATACAAAGGTCAAGGTCACAGTATAAAGGTCAAATCTGAATAAAATGTATATGGTGTTCGACAGAGAGTTGATATATAGCAGATATGAACAAGTTTTTATTCACTTTTAATGGTTGAGATGTTGCATGTTCACAAATTTTGAATTCAAGGTCAATGTGTCAAGGTCAAAGGTCACATGACTAAGAAAGTATGACGAGGTATGGCTATGACCTAAGACATTGCTGTATACAAAGTTTTATTTTCTTCTTATAAGTGGTTGCTGAGATATGCTCCTTACAAAATTTGTGACATCAAGGTCACTGCACTAAGGTCAATGGTGACATCACTAAGATTTGAAGGAATCGGAATCTTCAACTCTCTATCTACCTCTGTATAAAATATGAAACAAATATTACTGGTAGTTTTGGAGGAGCAGATTTTTAAACATAGTTTTAGTATATATCAGATATGAATTGTTTTTTATTCACTTCTAATGGATGTGATGTGGCATGTTCACAAATTTTGAATTCAAGGTCAATGTGTTAAGGTCAAAAGTCACATGATTAAAATTGTATGACGAGGCACAGCTTTGACATTTCTGTATACCAAGTTTCAATTTCCTCTAATAAATGGTTGCTGAGATATGCTCAGTACAAAATTTGTGACCTCAAGGTCACTGCACTAAGGTCAATGGTGACATCACTAAGATTTGAAGGAATCTGAATCGTCACCTCTATATCTATCTCTATATAAAATATGAAAGATATAGTACTGGTAGTTTTGGAGAAGATTTTTAAAGAAATGTTGACAGACGGACGGACGAACGGACGGACAGACAGACTTTTTCCCCACTCCTAAAGCTCTGCGAGCTAAAGTCTAAGCAGAGCTAAAAATGATATCACTATGATTTGAAGTAATCTCAATCTTCACCTCTATATAAAATATGAAACATATATTACTGGTAGCTTTGGAGAAGATTTTTTAAAGAAATGTTGACGGACGAACGGACAGATATTTTCACCACTCCTAAAGCTGAACGACTTCAAAGAAGTCTGCTGAGCTAAAAAGGTTTTTTTTGACAATATTTTTATTATGTTCAATATAAATGACTACAGGTATTATGAGCGTTATTGGCACATTAACAAAAATATGAATGGCTATATCAAAATGAAACAAATGCAAGATTCTGGATAGCATAAGTCAAATGCAATTAACCCTACGACTGTTATGATCATATTACTGACTAAATCTAAATAAATATAATATGATCAATCAGATCAAGAATTAAATGTGCACACTTTAGCCTTTCCATATGCACTGATCAGAATATATAATTACCGTAATTATCAAACTATATTTCTAACATTATGATTAACTTAACAAGATCTACCAAAATGTTTCTGCAAACTTTGACATACAAACAAGAACTAGGTAGAGACAAGGGTATCTCATTGCAATCACAAATATAAATCTCACGATTTAGATTTGTCAGCCTCAATCATCATGTATTCTGAATTTACCATTTTTAGATAGATATCTGCATGCTTGGCCTACACCTCGGAATATCTCATGTTCTGGAAATTTTTTGTTGTGCTGAGCCTGGCGTACATTTTTGTGATGGATGTTAAAAAGATATTATTTATTTGAAATAATGTGCTAAATTAACAGACGGTAAATATCTTACTCATGTGAAATAGCTCGGTGTCAAAATTAATAAAATCTTATGTATTACATTTGATTCACTCAGCAGTTAAAGGTAACAATATTTACACAAATATCATTAACACAAAAATCATGGGGGTTCTACTGAAATTAGGCCTTTTCTTATGATACTTTGTTGTGAAAGGGGATATTATGGAAGTTTAACAATCAGCAAAATTAAGCACTGTAACTCAAGGTATTCTAATTATATGATAGTAACGTTACTCAATTACAAAACCAATAATGAGAGGCATTTTCATTTGCAATACAATCAAATACTAGAAAAGTTTACCATCTATGATGTTTATTGAAACTGTTTATGTCACATGATGTTCAACTTTTAAATAATTCACAACTTGGCCATCACCAAGCTTCCCAGTGCTCAGTTGACTGATTCAGTTTAACTCTTTTTTATCTCAAGATAAGATCCTACATTGGGACAGGCTGCAAAAGTTCAAACTTACAATTCTCAGTCTTTGATATTTCTGACATTATAAGAGATAATAATAAAATTACTTCTAAAACTGCGACATTACATTACTACAACAACATTCATTACAAAAATAGCACATCTCCATCTTTATTGTACAATTTCCTAGATTTACGGTCATTTTCCCACTAATCTGTTCTCTATTTGTTTCACATCATATGAAGTCTCCAATCATGACTTCCAACATTTGAAAATTTCCCATATATTGCTGGATAATTCCACGTGCAGCAAAAGGATGCTCTTACCAGCATTGGATTGGCATATTCACTTAAACTAAGATCTCTTTTGTAATTGTTTTATGATAATTTATGATAACCCCACAATTTTAACATAATACAACTAAGTTACCATTAGTAGCGAATCTTTTACAAGGCCAGCCCTACTCTTAAATTTCCACTTCGGTCTACTGTTGTGCGAGTGTTGAAGTCTTTCAAAGACCAATGTCCAAGTTATTTACAAAACTGTACATCACACATGGCAAATATTAAATAAAACAGAAGTACAGACACTGGAAGCAACCAATATGATTCACAAATGGCAGCGTATCTGTTGCTACCTTACTGCAAACCATCATAACAATCTATGGTTTTGTATTTAATGCAAAATATAGTGAAACATTATCGTAAGATTATATCAATATGTCTATCACAATATAAGCGGCAAATTGACAGAAATCTGATAAAACTGCAAAGAATAAAATTCAAATGACTGTGAACCCAATTGACCATCTATGCTTGCACTGTTTTTAAGTTTTCTTTTGTAGTAGTTATCCAGATGTTTAATCCTTATTAAATCCTTTTTAGACCATGATCACTAAAATAATATCTTCAAGGTTGTATTCCAAAATTCACAATTCCAAGTTTTGTAATACTTCCTACCAAAGAATGTTTTTTCAATCACTCCTGTATCTGCTGGGGATTTAGCCATCTATTTGGGGAAGAATAATACACCTGTGTACCAGACAGGTTTACAAAAGAACAAGAATTTCTGGCATCATACAAGAAAAAACATGCAGCCTGCAGCTTATAGATGCCATTTAAAGTTAATGCAGCTGTGGCTGGCTGATACTGTCTCTCATCTTTCAGAGAATTTATACTCTTTGACTTGAATGTTTGTGAGCTTACTTAGGAAGCATGCTTCGTAGTAAGCTCAGCTCCTCTGGTTCTTCTGCTCCTAGTAACTGTGTGCGCAGGTTGGGGAGAGATGACATCACTTCCTGTTGTCTGCGCTGTGCCTGCATCTGGGCCATCTTCTCTCGCTCCTTAAATGAACATGGAACACATTTTAAAGACTTTTTTCATTACCAATGGTTTTCATTACCAACGGTTTTTCTTGAGGGATTGTATCCTTGTTATTAAAGAATAATTCTTTGGTAAAATCATGAAATGTGCAAATTTCTTAGTCAAAGCAATTCTGTGAACTTAAAGTAATTGTGTTACAGTTGGCAAAAAATTGCAAGTTGGGTAACAATTTTGTTTTGAATAAAAATATTTTAAAAGAAAGTCAAATATTTATTTTGCATGCACGAATATAATGGTGTTTTATGATGCAATATCAGTAAAGATGAAGACGACATAGATGTCTATTCCAGAACTATAATCTTTCCCTGACATGAGGTATTATAAGGGCCTACCTGTTGCAATCTCATCTGTATATATAATTGCTGCTGTTGCTGTTGCTGCATCTGTAGTTGCACATACTGTTGTAGTCTTTGACGCAGCTCTGTCACTCCCATATTGGGATTCTACAACACAGAAAATATTATATAATTTACATGATGCAAGCAAATAATGACTCAAACTTTAAACATAAGAATCATGCTATATACCATCCCACTTCTATTTTTCTCAATAACATGTTATCATTAAGTACAGAGATCTGAGAGCCAGAAAAGATGGTTAGGCCCGGACAGGTCAATCAAAATGACGTATTGGTGACATATGTGAGGAGAGGTTCATACCTGGGCAGTCATGGCACGGGCCACATCCTGAAGGTTAAGATTCATCCCTGGATTCATGAACGGAGTCATCTGGCCTGGCTGCTGCTGCTGCTGCTGCTGTTGCATGTGAGCAAACATCGGATTCAAACGTGGCCCTGCAAGGAAGAAGATCTCAAACTCAACATGGGATTTAGGATTTTACCTTTCACATGCTATTGACAGACTAATCCAGGCAGTTCTCAGCAGCACAATATTTGAAAACAAAAGATAAATGGTTCTAGTCATTGGCATAAATTGGGGAATTAAATCACTTTAGTACTAAACATTTACACTAAGAATAGTGTGGTCTCTATCATAACATACCTTAAGCTGAGGATTTAGAATATGCAATATACAATAACATTTCCATGTAATATTATCTTCTTATACTGGTAAAATAATTGTTCTAATTTGACTGAACCTCAAATTCTTTTTAAATAAGAATTGACTAAAAAACACATTTTACAGTCTTCGTGTTACTATGATGCAGATTGTTTCTTAGCTTAAGAAGCATTAATGAGAGGGAGAGATCCATGAATGATTGATGAAGCAGCATGTCAGCAAGTACACTACAATGTAGCATACTCACCCTGCATCATACCTGCGTTGCCTCCATAACCATACGGATTGAGTCCTTTCTTCTCCTGCTCATACTCCTCCCAGGCTGATTTCCTCTCCTCCTCCGTCAGGTCCTGATCCACCTTATTTTCCAGCAAGGAATCATGCTCATGATATGTTACAATCCAGTCACCTTGATTTTGTAACATATCGGCTAATAGTCTATCACTTGGCAGAACAGGGGTTGGCTTTTCTTCGCGGTCAGGATCGTCGAGACGGTCAGGTAAGAAGTCGTACAACTCAGCAAGGTCAGCCTGGGAGAAGTGCCGATCAATCTGATGCTCATCTACCACACGTTGTGAAAGTGACTGCTTTATCACCTGACGATTGTAAATCTTCTCCTCCATTGTGCCCTATTACAAATTACAATCATTTTATTATTTATATACTTTTCCATATTACCTCAAGTTAATCTCATTTTTTAAATCTCTATCTCAATTTCACTTGCAATGATTTGATTTGATTTATGAACCAGAATAGGGTATCGGATCTTTTTCAAGTAATCAGCACAACAGAACAAAATATGAAGACAATGGAATCCAAGGGGAAAACAAGCATACCTGGGCCAAGAACCTGTAGATGTAAGTAGGTTTTGTCTGTCCAAATCTGTACACCCTAAAGATTGATTGCACATCATGAGAAGGATTCCAGGAAGCATCAAAGATTATCACTCGGTTTGCACCCACCATGTTTGTACCCAGGCCACCAGCTCGGGTCGAGATCAAGAACAGGCGAGCTCTGTAAAACATTGCATTCAGCTGGCATCAGAACTAAAAGAATGAAGCTATCATTCTATTGCAACAATTCTGTGATTTTTTTCTCTCTGTAGTTTAATGATTTGTTTTTTATAGTAAAGAGTTTGTAAGAGTAAATGGTAAAAAATGACAAATATCATGTGAATTTTACCTGGTATTTTCAGGATCATTGAACACTTCAGACCACCGCTTCCTTATGTGTGGTTGTGTAGATCCATCCATTCTGAAGTAGTCTGCACCGTGGGTCCAACCCTGGATACCTGCCACCTACACACACAAACTCAATTAATACCAATTCTGACTCTTATTTTCATCTGGACATATTTTTCTGTAGGTCAATGTAAAAAAGAGACATAACATTGTGATGAAGTAGCAACACCCAAGATAGAATGGTCTGTAATACTTCAAAGAGATGGCGATTTCTTGCAATGTTAATTGTCACATCAGCAGGCCTTGACATTAACATTTGTGATCCACTTGCCCACCGGGCAAGTAAATTTTAAAATCTACTTGCCCTGAAATACAATTCACTTGCCCGGATAGAAAAATAAAAGCTATTTTTGAATAAAATAAGGATTTGTATTTTATATCTTATTTTATCAAAATTATCAAATTATTTATCAAAATCTGTTCAACCTGTTCTTTTCACCAAAACTCGCACTAAAATACACTGATGAGATGTTCCAAATGTCTCAGCATCATGATGTTGTTCATGGAAAATTCCAAGACTTTTTGACTGGTACCCGATCATTATTTATATAAAATCTAAGTAGATATTATGATAGGGGACCAGATTAAGAAACGCATTCGATTTATGTGTAAAGTCGTGCACGGTTGCAAAATGAGTCTATGTTAAATGCAGTACGAATCCCGAAAATGTGCTCGACTTTTGAACAAGAGTGCACCCGGCCAAGATAATCAATCGCAGACAAAATGGCGGCAATCGCATTCGAAGCTCTGTGCACAGTGATGAAAATTAATTTTTATTGGCTCTGGGGTATATTATTTCAAGATTACAGCACTTGCCCACCGGGCAAGTGGAAGAGAAACATCCAGTTGCCCGGACTTGCCCGACACATGTTAAATATAGCTCCGGGCAACCGGGCCACCGGTTAATGTCGAGGCCTGCATCAGTGTTAGTCACTATCAATGATAAAAAGCATGGCAAAGGCCAGGTTCTAAAATTCATCAAAATTGACTTCATCTCCTCTTGACCGGTTAAGTCAAAATCTCATTTAAATTCTAAAAGAGATTATCTAAAAGAGATTATATCTGGACCAACTGACCTGCTCTTCTGGATTTTCAGCAACTGACTTGTCCCAGTGTTCCAAGAAATCTTCAATCAGATCTAATGAAAGTAAGCTCTGGCTAAACACCAATCTGCAATATAACAATTCACTCAACATGATGATTTTAGAATTTTAGATCCTATATTGGTCATTTGTAATTTAACAACGTTCAATTATAATCCTTCAAAACAGTATATAATTCAGTTCTAGTTAATATATCATCATCATGACTCCAATATTTCCAAAATGATTATTTTCAATTCTACTTATAAGGGACGGAAAATAATCATTACACTTTATCTCCTATGGATTCAGACATTTTGAGGATTTCAGCAAGCAGCATAAGTTTGCCACTCAATTCTATGCGGTATTTGTCCTCGGGGGACACCAGCTCTCCCCACCATTCTGATGTCAGTTTATCATCCTCCTCATCATAAAGTCTGGAAGGACCAGCTCCTACAAAATAGGACATATACAAATTACGAAAGTTGTATAAATTTACAGTGCAATTTATCTCAATTACTACATCAAGATATGGAGATCCTGATATGTGCACCAACCTTCATCGAGCTCCATGCCACATCTTGATCTAGTTTTCCATTCTTTGACAATTTCTACATCATCTGATCCTCTTCTCCCATGTGATGTACCTGCCCGAGGCCTTAAATATATAAAACAAGGATATTTCAACTTCAACCAATAAAATATTACACTTTCATTCACAAATACAATATAAATTAATCTAAATTGATTCATTTAAACATTTTGTCATTCTAAATCTAATTGATTTATAAAATGATAACATAGGCATCAGAGATGCATCAACCCTCAGCCCTGGTAACTCATTGCACAACATTCGCTCCACACAATATTTGTGAACAAAACGTCACTGCACCAAGGCAAATTGATGCAGGGGTAAAAAACGCATAAAATCTACTTCCTTTGATAGCTTAGGTGTGTCAAGTATCATGAAACTGTCATCATTTACTCTAGAATTATTGATATGGGCCTGTGACCTTGAAAAGCAGGTTAAGGTCACCGTCCATCAAACTCATGTGGAGTCTTCCCAGATTCTTATGTGTGTCAATTTTCATGAAGCTGCCATCATTTGTTCTTAAGTTATCACGATGACAAGGATGATTTCACATAATTGTCCCTGTGACCTTGAAATCAGGTGAAGGTCATGTTCCATCAAGAGAAGTCTGAGGTCTTCACCAGATGCTTGTGTGTGTCAAATCTCATAAAGCTGCCATCATTCGTTCTTGAGTTATTGCGATTCTTGGGATTTCACATAATTGTCCCTGTGACCTTGAAAAATAGGTCAAAGTCGCCGTCCACCGAACTAGTCCGAGGTTTTCACCAGATGCTTATGCGTGTAAAGTTTCATGAAGCTGCCATCATTTGTTCTTGAGTTATCACGATGACAAGGATGATTTCACATAATTATCCCTGTGACCTTAAAAAGTAGGTGAAGGTCATGTTTCAAAGAAAATATTCTGAGGTCTTCACCAGATGCTTGTGTGTGTCAAATCTCATAAAGCTGCCATCATTCGTTCTTGAGTTATTGCGATTCTTGGGATTTCATGTAATTGTCCCTGTGACCTTGAAAAATAGGTCAAGGTCGCTGTCCACCAAACTAGTCTGAGGTTTTCACCAGATGCTTATGCGTGTAAAGTTTCATGAAGCTGCCATCATTTGTTCTTAAGTTATCACGATGACAAGGATGATTTCACATAATTGTCCCTGTGACCTTGAAATCAGGTGAAGGTCATGTTCCATCAAGAGAAGTCTGAGGTCTTCACCAGATGCTTGTGTGTGTCAAATCTCATAAAGCTGCCATCATTCGTTCTTGAGTTATTGCGATTCTTGGGATTTCACATAATTGTCCCTGTGACCTTGAAAAATAGGTCAAGGTCGCCGTCCACCGAACTAGTCCGAGGTTTTCACCAGATGCTTATGCGTGTAAAGTTTCATGAAGCTGCCATCATTTGTTCTTGAGTTATCATGATGACAAGGATGATTTCACATAATTATCCCTGTGACCTTGAAAAGTAGGTAAAGGTCATGTTTCAAAGAAAAAATTCTGAGGTCTTCACCAGATGCTTGTGTGTGTCAAATCTCATAAAGCTGCCATCTTTCGTTCTTGAGTTATTGCGATTCTTGGGATTTCACATAATTGTCCGTGACCTTGAAAAATAGGTCAAGGTCGCCATCCATCGAACTCATTCGAGGTTTCACCAGATGCATATGTGTGTCAAGTTTCATGAAGCTGCCATCATTTGTTCTCGAGTTATCGCGATGACAAGATAATTTCACATAATTGTCCCTGTGACCTTGAAAAGTAGGTGAAGGTCATGTTTCATAGAAAAAATTCTGAGGTCTTCACCAGATACTTATGTGTGTCAAATCTAATAAAGCTACCATTATTCGTTCTTGAGTAACTGTGATTCTTGGGATTTCACGTAATTGTCCCTGTGACCTTGAAAAATAGGTCAAGGTCGCCGTCCATCAAACTCGTCCGAGGTTTTCACCAGATGCATATGTGTGTCAAATTTCATGAAGCTGCCATCATTTGTTCTCGAGTTATCGCGATGACAAGATGATTTCACATAATTGTCCCTGTGACCTTGAAAAGTAGGTGAAGGTCATGTTTCACAGAAAAAATTCTGAGGTCTTCACCAGATACTTATGTGTGTCAAATCTCATAAAGCTACCATTATTCGTTCTTGAGTAATTGTGATTCTTGGGATTTCACATAATTGTTCCTGTGACCTTGAAAAATAGGTCAAGGTCGCCGTCCATCGAACTCGTCCGAGGTTTTCACCAGATGCATATGTGTGTCAAGTTTCATGAAGCTGCCATCATTTGTTCTTGAGTTATCGCGATGACAAGGATGTTCGCTACAGACATACATACAGACATACATACATACATACATACCCACGCCAGGAGTACTACAATACCCTCAGCCTGATTACATCAGGGGCTGAGGGTAATAAGTGGGATATGACAATCCTGATTCTTGAACAATTTTTATATAATCTGGTTGTAGGTTAGGTATTTGGAAAATCAAATATTTTTAACACTGTAATATTAGTTATAACATTAATAGTTTAAATAGGCTCACTCTTTTTTTCCTTTTTTGCCACCTGCAATATCCGAATCATCACTATTGAAAGAAGATTTTTCTGATTTGTCTTCGCTGCCTGAATATGAGCCTTCACTTTCGAATGATGCATCAATAAAAGAATCTTCACTGTCGTACAGTTTCTGCAAGTAACACATACCATGTCCATTTGTTATTTCACTAAACTCAATGTATCTGTACAAAGAATATATTTCAAGTGAATAAAGCCACTATGTCGGTTGGGAGATCACATGCAAAAATGTGCTTATTTTTGTTACCCTATTATCTCTGGTCACTTTTATTTTACAAAGATATCTTGAAACTTTTCTTGATTTTTCAATAGGAAATTTTGATACAATTTTGATCCAATTTTTCCTCCTTTTCTCCTTTTATGTACAGTACCGTATTTACTCGTGTATAAGACGACTCGTGTATAAGACGAACCCCCAAAATTGAGGTTATTTTGCTTTAAAAAAACCTATTTCCGAATATAAGACGAGTTGGTTTTTCTTGACATATCGGCTCTGCTACCATTCAAGCTTCAGCTGAAGCTTGGCGGTCATTTAAAAAGTGAAACTTAAATATGCTTACGATATAAGATCTTAGCAGTCTTATACACGAGTAAATACGGTAAAACGTAAATACGATGTTCGTATTTTCGAAATAACGGATATCAGACGTAGCGGGTTGATTTTAATTGAGTTTTAAATGATAAATAAAGGTATTTACGCAATTAAAATCGATCCACGTGTGAAAGCATTTCTGTCAAAAAGGGAAGACACGACTCAAAGCAGTGGAAACAAACTGTGAACGCTGATAATTGGTATCAGTGAAATTTTACTAATTTTCACACCACTGAATGGGAAGACATCAAAGGCAGAATTGAATTGTGTGATATAATTAAATAATAATTTTAATTTTAATAGACATAGAAGTAAAAGTAAAACGTAAATACGATGTCCGTGACGTAGCGGATCGATTGGCCACGTGACTCACAAGTCATGTGATCATTGACTTTGCAGATTTGCAGGAGAATTGCGTTTTAAATGATAAATAAAAGCATATACCCAATATAAACACAAAATACGCTTTGCAGGTCGAGAACAGAACAAAACCATCCCTCCATTTAACATGCATTACGCAATACTAGCAATGAAAGCAAATATCGGACAGGCGGACTACTGTCTACACGTGGCTTAGTATTAAACAATTTGAGTTTGCATGTATTTTCCACCAGATGACACTTCTTAACTTTTTTGTCACCAGGTGGCACAAGGAGATCATAAGAAAATGTTGAGAGGTCATGTGACCCCAAAGTGTCAAGGCCAAAGTGTGTTTACTGACGAGGCAGGTAAAATGCACATTCATAATGATAATCGGCATTTTTATGATGAATTATCAACATTTATGAGTATTCAAGTAATAAACAGTGTGTACAATAGTCAAAAGAATAATATCTGACAATGTTTCAAAACGCAATTAAAATCGATCCACGTGTGAAAGCATTTCTGTCAAAAAGGGAAGACACGACTCAAAGCAGTGGAAACAAAGACGAAATGCAAAACTGTGAACGCTGATAATTGAAATCAGCGAGAACAAAGTCAAAACAAAGCATTTCGAAATAATATGTTTTAAATGATATATAAAGGTATTTACCAAATATTATCACAAATTCGCTTTGCAGGTCAAGAACAGAACAAAACCATCCATTCATTTAACATGCATTACGCAATACTAGCGTGAAAGCAAATATCGGACAGGCGGACTACTGTCTACACGTGGTTGAATATTTCTTTGTGTATTAACACGCTTTGTTTTGATGCTAAGATCGATATAAACAATAATAATTAAAAGCGATATAATGAATATCATTGGCTTTATAATACACAAAGAAATATTCTCCCACGTGTTGGTTTTGACGCTAAGATTAAGGACGTCACGTACATCGTATTACGTTCTACATCGTGGAGAAATTCTTGCGAAAAATAATTTGTGATAATATTGGGTAAATACCTTTATATATCATTTAAAACATATTATTTCAAAATGCTTTGTTTTGACTTTGTTTTCACTGATTTCAATTATCAGCGTTCACAGTTTTGCATCTCGTCATTGTTTCCACTGCTTTGAGTCGTGTCTTCCCTTGTTGACAGATAGGCTTTCACACGTGGATCGATTTTAATTGCGTTTTAAATGGATTGATGGTTTTGTTCTGTTCTCGAACAATTTGTGATAATATTGGGTAAATACCTTTATTTATCATATAAAACGCAATCAAAAAGGGAAGACACGACTCAAAGCAGTGGAGACAATGATGAAACGCAAAACTGAACGCTGATAATTGGAATCAGTGAGAACAAAGTCAAAACAAAGCGTTTTGAAATAATAGACCAATAATATTGGGTAAATACCTTTATTTATCATTTAAAACGCAATTAAAATCAATCTGCTACGTCTGATATTCGTTATTTCGAAAATATGAACATCGTATTTACGTTTTACCGTATTTACGTTTTACCGTAAATACTCGAATATAAGACTGCTCTCGTGTATAAGACGACCCCCTAAACATTAACTAAGAGTTTTTGGAAAAAAACCTCGTCTTATACACGAGTAAATACGGTAAGTTATGAAAGCCTTTCACTTCATATATCATGGAATAGTTCCATCTATTCAATTGTGTTCAATATATTCTAAGTGAAAACTAATTTAAAAAATCCTGCTTTACTTTCTTCTTGAAAGTCAACATTTTGGAACAAACAAAAAATATCACTCATGTTAGTTTAACTTGGGTGTAAAACCCCCTGAACAGCTAGTTAAATTCATAACTAAAATCTGAATAAAAAGGTGTAAAATCAGTCATAAAAAGTTGAACATTTCTTATTGTGATTATCTTTTATATTTTACCTTTTTTTCCTTTTTATAATTCTTATGCATTAAAATGAGGCAATATGCAAACAATGTCATGCAGAACTTTGAATTTGGTGAGAGATGATTTGGTACTTATGCATGAGTGCAAGTCCAGCTAATTCCTGTTTATACTGAAATGATTTTCTACCAAATTATGAGATGAAAACCCTTTTATGCCCGTGATTTGATATATACACGGAATTCTTGCACCCATGCTTATCTCAGCAAAGCCTACTGAGGACCAAGAATCATTCATAGATAATGATAATAAAACAAGATTTTCACTGAAAATAAAATGTTGAATACAGTTTTACCTTCTACAAACTCATGAAATTTAACTTAGGTTTATAATTTCTTAACTATTTGCATGCTAAAATATCAATTGCACAACTACTTTATTCTTTTACACGCCGATTACCTGGGGAGATTCTTCTCCCTGACATTGTTTGTCCACTTTTTGCATATATGTTGGACGTTTTTGAGTTGAACTCTTTGATTAAAAAAATCAAATTATAAATGAACAAGATTCAATATGTAATAAAATAAGAACAGTCCAGAGTTCAGTTACAACAGTGCGGACATAAGGACAGTAAAATTGGACTTATTTAAAGTATAATGGATCTGCATAATCATTAGTGTTTGTGCCTTAATAGCTATAATTTTGTGCTCACCTTGCTCTCCTGTCTGATCTCATCCAGCTTAAGCACCCAAGGGTGAGTCCAGATTCTCATTAACTGCTGGTAGTCAGCAAAGAGGCGAGCTCCTGTTTTCTGGAACACTCCATCTACACGTCTTCCGGACAGGTTTAGGTATTTCTCATACAGATCTATCTGCATCTTGGACAATCGAATCATCACAACAAACTCATGTTTGGGAGGCAGGAACTTGGTCAATGCTGAGTAATCCCTTCTCTGCAATTAGATCCAAAATAAGCGTTACATATATTCTTAAGTTCCTTTATCAATGTCAAGATAGGTATTGAGCAATATAAATGCATAATCCTAACATTCTATCTTATCTTTTTATTGCATTTATAATTATTGCTAAATAAAAATGAAAGTTTTTTGTCAATGTTTCAGTAAAGCGAACATTTCCAATACATTTCCAGGTTTGCATATGTATAAAGGCCAATCTTATTCAATCATCTTATGAGTGTGCACTTTCAAGATAAAAGGTAAATTGTTGCAAATTAAAAGTTGTCAAATGAAAATGGTGAAGTTTACGATCTAACATTTATCTGCTGATGTTTTTTCCCACAGACCTGAACACATCCATCCAGAGTTTCATGCAGGATATGAGCTCTCTTCTTCATAATCTTGACATCCCTGCCTGTAGAGTCTGAACACTGACCGTTTGTCATGGGATTGACAAACCTATTCTTAAATTCCTTTTGGGTTCCAAGAAGATTGGGCTTCACAAAGCTCACCATACAATGGTCTGTAAATAATCATATAATTGCCAAAATGAGGTTCAAAATATTTTTATGTATAAAATAAAATATCAATTCATATAAAATATTATTTGTACTGATACTTAACATCTGACAGAACAGGTAGACAAAACAAACATGAGAGGTTAACAAATGAGAAGATTCATACGATGGGTAATTAAGGTTGAGATTGATAAAATGAATGGTTAATGACTTGGAAGAATAACACTTACACTCGATAAGATTGTTCTGCAGGGGAGTTCCTGTGAGTACAACACGCCTTTTTGTACGAATCAGATTCATGGATTTGGAGATAGCAGAAGCATCATTCTTCAGAATATGACCTTCATCACACACCACAAGGTCAGGACCTACAATCCATATCATTGACACCATGAGTTACACTTGTTCTTTTCTAAAAATGCCTCATATCTTTATCTATTTTATTTTTTTCAATGCAAGCATTTGTCATGGTCATTATTTAATTAACCATGATCTATTGTTGAACAAGTTTAACAGTCAGTAAATTACCTGGATCTACCAGACACTCTGTGATGATTTTCTTTTGTTTTTTGTTGCGGATATATCTGTGTTGTGAGAGATTCCTGAACATCTCGTAGCTGAGAATCATGACCCCGCCTCCCTCGTGCCACTGCTCTAAGTTGTCCACTCTTGCCCATGCATTCTTCACATTGGATAACTCGTACACCTTAATAAATCAACAGCTTCATTTCAATCTTATCTTTAGAAATATGGTTTACAATTATAATCTATGTCTGATCAAATTAAAGCCATATAATGTATTTTCTATATTCAATTGTTTCTCAACAAAAAACAGACATTCCAGAAAAGGGCTCTTGGTTAAAAAATCAGTTTCCTAATGGGGTGAGCCATATATGAATTCTCGCTATCTGCTCTCCAGGATTTTAGCTGGTCCTTGAAAGAATGATGAAATTGGCGCGAGAGAGCGGTGCATGATGGGAAAGATGTTGCATTGTAAATTGCACCCGTCTTGCTTCAAGATGGGAGGGAAATTTCACACTGACATCGTACATTGACACGCTAATGTCAGCGCTAAAGCGTGTTTGTTGTGTAATCTTTATATAAGTATATTGCAATCTACGTAATTTATGTCAACATTACAGATGCAAAACTGACAACAACAACGATGGAAAGATGAAAGGCAGAGGCGACAATGCCCCAATCAGGCTGTCGCCGCTGTTCCCGGATGTGCCGTGTGCAAAGAATTGGGTCAAATATGATCGCAGCATTCTAAAAATGCAGTGTATATGGTAGATTTTTTGTATGTTTGTTTGGGGTTTTACATCACTTTCAACATTATTTCAGTCATTTCTTGATGAGACCTACTTGTAGCAGATATAGTGCTGCCTCACTGAATTGTCATGTCACAGGTCCTTGACATGACAACCCACCCAGTCACAGGTTTACAAGGACAACGGGTTAACCCTTAAGGCACGGGCCTCAGCTCATATGGGAAATTGTATCATGAGATCAATCTCGGCACGGCCGGGGTCCGAACCCACGACCTTTGGATCACCACAGAGGAACTGGTGCTAGTAAGCTGGCGCTCTAACCAAATGCGCCACGGCCCGTGGCCTCGTATATGGTAGAGCAGATAGTGAGAATTAGGTCCTTATGATGAGCCAAGAAACATTGAAAACAAAAACAAATGATTTATGGACACAAATGATTGGAAAATCTAATAAATATTCCATTTTGATTTTTAAGTTAATTAACAATCATTATCCTTTACTAAAAATCTATGGATTTTGTTTTTTTTATAATCAACCTACATCTAATTGCTCGTCTTCATCAAGCCATTTCTCAAATTCATTTTGCCAATTAAGTACTGTGTTCAGTGGTGCCACAACCAGGCAGCGACGTATATCTGTCTTTTCATGAGCACTCATAATTGTATGAACAAAGGTAATGATCTGGAAGAGCATGAAAAAATATTTATTATAAATAAAACATTCTGACATTTATATTTCAACTGCTAGAAATGCATATCTATATTAATAATATATTCAGTTAATAAAAACAAACTAAGAAATGTCTTCGAAAATATAATGTACACACAGATAATGTTTTGCCGAGTCCCATGCAATGCGCTAGTATACAGCCGTCACCCTCTGGACGGTCCTTCAGTTGTTCTAAAGATTCTATCACATTGTCATACAGGAATTTCACAGCTGCAAATAAATAAAAAATACCGTGCAGTGAGTGGTAGTCTCATCATTTAATTTTGTATTAGCAATAGATATTATATCCTCAAAGTCTACAGGAAAAATTAAAATTAGTGTTTCCATCACTAATAAAGGAAGTTTTCACTGAACAGTGCTTACCATCAACCTGATGAGGTTTCAGCTTGCAAATGAGATCGGGGTGGACTTCAATAATGGCCTTGCCATTTTTACCAGGTTCCAGGACCAGTTTAGTGGTAATTGGGCACTTAGTTGGTGACCCTGCATCCTCAATGACTGTTGTATTATACTATAAAATAGAAAATATACTTGCTATATTACCATAATTCAATGTTTAAAATAACACGTAAAAATGTGTATCTTGACATATATATTTTCAACTTGCATTGACCAGCATTTGTTCTGGTCTTTTTCATCTCTGCAATGTCAGCAATTGATGGTATCAGGATTAGAGCATCCCAATGTTCGATTTCATTGATACAATCCTGTATGCATTGATGATTTATCGATATTCGATATTAATGGCATTAGAATTAGAGCATCTTAAAAAATAAGTCTGCGTTCATTTCATAAGTGAAATTTATCCAAATATTAATATATATTGCGCAAGGATAAATCCTGACACTTCATATTTATGTTTCACGTTGACAGATTTGTTTATCTTTCAGTGTTATTACTATGATGAATTGAGGGCTCAATTTGATACAAGTAACATGTGACATTACTGGTTATCATACCAATGTCTGCATACCAGTGTGTAGTTATAATCTTGTACTGATGTGAGGCCCGAATCAGAAAATGATTTTTGTTACCAGTTTTTGTCTTTCAGCGATTCTCTTGCGTCTGTCTTCCTCAGCTTTTGCTGCAGCTTTGGTGGTTTCTGTTAGCTTCTTATCTTTGATTATTTTACGAATCGCTCTCCTCTTATAAGCACTACCTGGTTCATCACCATCTCCCTGAAAAAAGAAGTTTATTTTCACCAAACATATTAAATGATTTCTGAGTAAGACAAATTGTATGTCTTAAACAAAATAGAAAGCACTAAATAACAAGAGAGCAACTTAGTAATGAAATTCATATCTCTTTCACTTACAGATCCATCTCCCTCTTCCGGCTCAGAACTTTCATCACCCTTTTTCTTCTTCTTTTTTTTCTTTTTCTTCTTTATTTCAGGATCACTATCATCATCAGAATCCTTTTCTGATGATGTTGATGACATCTTCTTAATTCTCCGCCTTTTCTTTTTACCCTTTGCATAAGACCTCTTTTTTCCTTCATCTCCTGTTTCTACATCACTATCTGATCCTTTCTTTTTCTTCTTCTTTTTCTTCTTGTCTAATTCACTGTCAGATTCCTCCTCTGGGTCCATACTTTCCTCTTCAACACCCTCATCTCCATCATCATCATCTTCTTCCTCTTCATCATCAACAGCATCAAAGTCTTCATCACTGCCACCTTTTTTATTCCCTCTTTGAAATAAAAAATAAACATGACAATAAGATGACCAGACTTAAGGTCTATAATCCACAATGAAAAACTGGGACAGATTTATGTTTTTTTGGCTTAAATGTGTTCAAAGAGATGTTATTTATTAATTTAGCACAGAAAAGGTAAACTTAACCAGCTAGTCTTAATCTTTTATTAATTAAATTGAACCCGTTTTAACGGTAGTTAAAACGGGTTCAACTCAGTTTTTGCACCTGGCGACTTATATCAAGTATTTATATTTTCTTTATTTAATGCCATCCAAAGAATAATCAAGCTTTTATGGGACATTTTAGATATAATCATGGCATAAAATATGAACTATCACTAAAAGAGTTGGGTATTTAAAAATCTCCTGTAAACGAATTTGTCCGCCACGTGTGCCCCAGAGCCGAAGGCAGTTACGTAAATATACGAGACCACCCGAAGTTCTCTCCAGATGCTTCAAACTGATTGTGGATTATAGACCTTAAATCACTAATACCCTCAGCTTGTCTTCCAGTTGTAGAACCCTTGCACTTGAGCCAAGTTGTTTAACTATTAAAGTTATCACAATATGTAATTGTCTAACACAGTAAATATTTGACAAAAAGTATATAAAGAATTATCTTCATAATGCTCACTTTTTTCCCTTTTTCTTCTTTGTTTTGGCAATATCTGAATCACTGTCCTCATCATCACTGAGTTTCGCATTGAGTAACTTAGTTTGTTTGAGGCGTTGTCTCCTGGATGGACTCATCAGCTCATCTTCGCTAGCTTCATCACTGACATCTGATTTTTTCTTCCCTGCCTTCTTTGCTTTTTTTTCTGTGAGGATATATGGTAAGTGAAGAATGAATAACAAATTAACTTATTCAGAAACATCAAAAAGAGGAGGGCAGTGAATACTGTTGTACCTCAAAATAACTTGTATCAAATCAACTATTAATTAAAAAGTTATAACTAAGAGTTTTACTTGTAACTTTGTCTTCATCTTCCTCTTCTTCTTCATCCTCATCATCATCATCATCTTCATCATCATTTTCTGAGGAATTGTCAGCAAGCAGAGCCTTTCTTGCTTTCTCCACATCATCATCATCTTCCATCTTCTCTGCATCTTCTCGCATTTTTTTTGCTTCATCCACATTATCCTCTTCATCATCCTCATTCTCCTCTTCCTCTGTGTCTGATTTCTCATCCTCCTCATCTGAGCCTAGTTGGTCTATCAATGCCCGTCGAACACTTCTCTGACTTTTTCTCTTTCCTATTAAGCAAAAAACATGCAAGAAATGACTAATCCTGACATATAAAATTATTTTACAAAGTACATAAATTTGGTTGATAAAATCTAGATATTATGGCAGTATTTTGATAATTATTACCTTCACTCTTTTCTTTTGTTTCTTTTTTCTTTTTGTCTCCTGCTTTGTTTTTGTCTTCTTTCTCATCCTTTTCAGGTTTAACTTTTTTCTTGCTCTGTTTTAATGTGGGCATTTTTTCCAGTTGATCAATTTCATCATCTAAATCCATTTCAGAGTCTGAATCTTTCTTCTTCCTTGCACCTCTAACAGGCCTTTTAGTTTGACTAGATTTTTCTGAGTCCGATTCCTCTGCCCCTTTCTTATTTCTCCGACTTTTGGATTTGGAAAATTCTTCTTCAGAATCCGCACCACTTATGACCTCTATCGATTTCTTACTTTTTGACTTCTTTTTAGATTCAATGTTACTCTTATCTTTTGTTTTCTCATCTTTTGTATCTTCTTCTTCAGATTCATTGCTGGATTTTGGCGAAGATTTTGTTTTCTCCTTGTTTTCAATCTCTTCTTCTGAACCCTCCTCTTTTCGCCTTCTTGTTCTGGATGAAGATTTCTTTTTGTCCTTCACATCATCCTCATTGTCATCAGAATTCCTGGACTTCTTTGATCTACTCTTTCTTGAACTTTTATTTTTCTCTTCTGAGTCTTCTGACTCAATGTCACTCTTCTCTTCCTTTTTCACAGATTTTTCTCTTGATTTCTTTTCTTTTTCTTCTTCTTCTGATTCATCACCAGATTCTGTTGATGACTTGGCTTTCTTTTTCTTTTTGATATCTTCTTCTGAACCCTCTTCTTTGCCCTTTCTTGATTTGGATGAAGATTTCTTTTTGTCCTTCACATCCTCATCATCGTCATCAGAATTCCTGGACTTCTTTGATTTACTCTTTCTTGTAGTTTTATTTTCTTCTTCTGAATCTTCTGACTCCCTTGATTTCTTAGACCTACTTTTTCTTTTGTCTTTATTATCTTCTCCAGAGTCTTCTTCGTTCACTGATTTGCGAGATTTGGAAAGGGACTTCTTGTTTTTAACTTTATCATTGGCATCATCATCTGAATCTGAATCTTTCGATTGCCTAGACCTCCCCTTTCTCTTCGTTTTACTCTCTTCCACAGAATCTTCACGCTTTTTCCGTTGAGATCTTGAAGGAGACTTTTTGTGGTCATTGGCATCCTTATCATCATCTGATTCTTCAGAATCTTTTCGTTTTTTCGCTTTCTTTGATTTCCTTTTTGTTTTGCTTTTTTCATCTTCCTCAGAGCCCTCGGAATCTTTGGGCTTCTTTGATCTTGATATTACTTTGCCCTTTGCCCGATCTCTTTCTCGTGCTGAAAAATAAATTCAATAAGATTAACACAAAACATGATTTTCCTTAATTACTCACTGATTTAGATGAAAACACATTACATTGTCATTTCCAGTCACAGGAACACACCTGGAAATAATGGCCTGTGAATTTTGAAATGGCCATATGTTGTCATATTTTTTGAGTGGAATATCTTCATTGAAAAAATAGTGTTACCTCTGCCCTGAGGGGTAAGAGCTCTGCCTCCTTTACGTCCTTTCTTCCCTTTCCTCTCTGAGTGGCCGTGCATATCCACCCGGTCTTCTTTGCTAGGTTTGAATTCCTCACCACTCGACTGCTGGTCATCTGACACAGACTCACTTGATTCAATATCATCTTCATTATTGTCATCTTGAGCGTCGTCTTGGTCACTGTCATCACAACTGTCATCTAGCAACTCTCTGTGCAGAATCCTCTGAGCCTCCATGTCTGCTCGGCTTCGCTTGTTTGTCCTGTCCTCTTCAGCACTGTCCTCTTTAGCACTAATATTTCTCTTGCGTTTTCCAGGTGGAGTGTTCTTAAATCTCCTCTTACTTTTCTGTGACAAATCAAAATCTTCCGTCTGGTCATCTTCAGTGTCCTCCTCAGTCAGTGGAGCCTCGTTCTTCGCTGCTACTTTTGGCTTTGGAGCTCTCTTATCAGCACCATCCAGCTGGACAATTTGATCATCCTCAAACCCATTTTCCATACCATGTTCTGCCTCCATCATATAGGAGAAGTCTATTTGTTCCTGAAGAGTTTCCATAAGATTCGGTAAGACTAATGGAATGCCAGAGTCATCCTTATTTCCATCATCTTTTGACCCCTCAGATTCGTCTTTTTTAGCCTCGTCTTTTGATTCTCCAGCAGATGGAACAACTTCATTTTGTTTGTTCTGTTTATTTTCTTTATTTTCGTCTTCTGAATCTTTAACAGGACTATTTGCCTCCTTCTTTGTACTTTTATCTTTTACCTCAGGTTCCTTCTTCATCTTTGTATCCTCATCCTCTTCATCATCCATTTCAATATCAGCATCTTCTGCCTCTTCATCTTTTTTCTTTCCTCCAAGAGATACTCTCATATTGAATTTTTTCTTTTCCTTATTGGAATCATTCTCTTCTTTATTTTCAGTGCTGGTTTTAGCTGACTTCTTGGGTGGTTCTTCATCACTATCTGAGAGCTCTATAACCTCATTCTTGCCAATAGGTTTAGTTGGTTTTCTCTGTGGGGTTTTCTTTGCTTTTTGAAGGTCTATTGCACGTTGCTGCTGTAAAAATTTAATCTGCTGTGCCAAATATTGGGGATTTATTGTCTGTCCAGGTGGCAGCACAAGCTGCCCATCCTTGAACATAATCTGTCCAGCAGCCTTGATAGGAGGGCCTACTGGCACAGGTTTGGGAGATTTATTCTGCTTGGCAGCAGCTATGTATCGCATCTGATTGTGAGCCTTGACAAAGTTTTCAGTGTCTGCAGTGGACTTTTTCTGAACATTGATGGCTTTCTTTAGCTGCAAACATACACTTTGTTTGGCCTGGATCAGCTTCATTGGGTTGCTGGCCTTCTCTCCCTTCCGCAGCTGTTCTTTCAGAGACCCAAGTAAGATAAATACTGACTGAGTGGCAGCATACTGCTTTTGTAACACCTCATTTACAATGTCAGGTGTGATTTCGTAGGTGAATTCCTGATAGTTGGTCTGCTTAGGTGTGGAGGTTTGCCGCATTGATGCCATATTTAGCGCTCCCTTGTTGGGAGTGTGCTTGGCCAATATGTTCATCATCTGAGTGTAGTGTTCAGGAGATAATTTACTTTGCTGGACAGCTTTTTGCCCTTTGGTGCTGCTCTTCACCTGAGCTGGTCCACTGGACTTGCCCTTTCCCTTGGACTGGTGGGAAGAAGAGCTACTACGTGAGGAGTGGGACTTTCTCTTCTCTTCCTTGCTCTCTCTCTCTGCTTTCTGGGCCTTGTCTACGGCCATCAGGACACTGTTGCAGTTCTCAATGAGGGCACTGAGGGGTGCTGGATTACACACGTAACAACGCCACTTTACATCATCAGCTACAATACACAAATACCGATAAGAATACATTAGTATCTAGCAAAATAAAATAAAATAAGATTCATGAATATAACCGACTAGTGATGACAACTACATCATTTCAAACCATATTTAATCTATCTATCTATCTATCTATCTATCTATCTATCTATCTATCTATCTATCTATCTATCTATCTATCTATCTATCTATCTATCTATCTATCTATCTATCTATCTATCTATCTATCTATCTATCTATCTATCTATCTATCTATCTATCTATCTATCTATCTATCTATCTATCTATCTATCTATCTATCTATCTATCTATCTATCTATCTATCTATCTATCTATCTATCTATCTATCTATCTATCTATCTATCTATCTATCTATCTATCTATCTATCTATCTATCTATCTATCTATCTATCTATCTATCTATCTATCTATCTATCTATCTATCTATCTATCTATCTATCTATCTATCTATCTATCTATCTATCTATCTATCTATCTATCTATCTATCTATCTATCTATCTATCTATCTATCTATCTATCTATCTATCTATCTATCTATCTATCTATCTATCTATCTATCTATCTATCTATCTATCTATCTATCTATCTATCTATCTATCTATCTATCTATCTATCTATCTATCTATCTATCTATCTATCTATCTATCTATCTATCTATCTATCTATCTATCTATCTATCTATCTATCTATCTATCTATCTATCTATCTATCTATCTATCTATCTATCTATCTATCTATCTATCTATCTATCTATCTATCTATCTATCTATCTATTCCCATGATCCAATATCAAATATATTCTCTAAATGGCATCAGAAACTGATAAGAATGGGCCAAATAAGATCTGATAAGCAACAGATTTATGTATAGGCTAAATGCTGGTCACCATTATGTTATTTATTTAAACGGAAGCTGCACCATTTTGCTTATTCATAAATCCCATATGACAAATATAAGATGAATAGGAATGATATTTGAAAAATGATATGTCCTATGTTGTGAAAATATCAATATGATTAGAATGTATAAAAAGGTAGAGCTGCGTATGGAAGAGAATTGTCAATGTTCATTATTTAATTGTATTGGATATTTTTTGAAGAATTACAAACTCACCAACGTCGGAGATGTTAGTTAGTTCTTTTCTGCCCAGGTTCCTCTTGATACAGACTTTACAGAATGCATTATGGCAGAAATCACAGCAGAGCAAGTTCCCACCTTCTCCACACCACCGACACTGCTCATCCATACCATCAGAATCCTGGTCTATCTCATCACTCGTGTACCATGTGTAACATTTCTAAAGACAAAATAAACAATGAACAACTTACAATGCACCAAACAAAACAGTAATTCTTAAAATCCAATTCATGCTTTCTGTCTGCACTAATACTGAGAGGAACAAATGGAAAGTGGCAGTCATATAAGTGTTATTGACAATTTGTAGTCTCAATGGTAGGATGAAAGTCCATAGCTACTCATCTCAGCAAACAATAAAATAATAAAAAATAATTCTTCCATCCATTTTTAGCCACTTATTTTGTCTCCAATTTGCATAAAAGCTAACATGTGTTGAGAGATATTTACCTTACATATGAGAACCTTGAGGACCGGATGTCTACGTACAGACCCAGCTATGTTGGGATTTATCTGCTTGGTGCAAGCTGTACATGTCACATGTTCCAGTTCCTCTCCATCTGTTTGCATAATCAAGAAATAATTATATTATATTAATATTATATATATTTTTATGCACAATAGGTTGAAAATGCTAACATTTAAAACTTTGTATTTTGGAAAAAAATTGACTGTCAAGACTGATGGTAACATATCTGAATCACTCTCTGGATCATGGACAAATACAAAAATTATAATTTTCAATCAAATTTTAATTTGTCCACGTAATCCCATTTGGAGGGTACGATAACTTGAGCAATATGTAAATATATAACAGCATCACCATTTACTCTTATAAGATTTCACGAAAATCTGATATCAGAACAAACAAAGGCCAATGGCCTTAGAGCTATGCTGGTCATTGCTTTCTTGCAATATTTGTCAGCATTTTCTGGAAATGCGTGCAAATTGCTTCATTTAAATCATTTCCCACTGTAGATTTTAGCAAATGATAATTTTGACAAATCAAAATGCATGTATTGAACTTGTTTTCTCGATTCTCATTGGCTGTTATCTGAGCCTTATGGAAAAGAGCTAGAATACATTTTACTTGTTAATATCAAAGAACTATACCCGTAGTTTCAGAGGAGAAGATCAAGGTTGATGAACAGACAGAAAATTTCTCATCCCCCCCAATTGCCTCAGCCATGCACAGCTAAAACGTAAGTATTTTTCCAAACTACACAAAAAATATGATACCTTTAGATTTTTTCTTGGTCTTAAATTCTGGTCCCTTGAATGTGTTATCTTCCACTGCTTCTGGCTGCACAATTGGCACAATGGTTCCTAAGAGTTTGAAATGGACAAATAGCCACACTTTAAATACAATTAATTTTTCTCAAAACACATAAACTTACACAACAAAGCACTAGCAGGTGATGAAATACTCATGTGATCATGTATAAACACATTACCCTATAAAATGAGAAAATTTTATTCCCAAATATACGATAAGGAATCATCCTTAATTAGGCCATATGCTTCTTCAATTTTGGATTACAATGTATCCTATAAATGATGTTTAAAATAATTAAAATCTCCATACCATCTTCCAAGATGAGGTTTCCATGTTCATCAACATTAATGGATGGTACATCTTCTTCAGCAGCAGTCTCAGGGGCAGCCTCCTCCTCCCCGTCCACCTCCATACCATTACTGCTACTAGGGCCAGGCTCTGGACTCTCAGTCTGAGAATCAACACCCTCCTGGACCAATCCAAATTCTGCAAGATCTGCAGCCAGATCTCCTGAGGAAAAGTTCATGTATTCAGCTTCATCCTCTTCAGACTCAACTACTTTGTGGGTCCTTGTGGGTTTTCTGTGACAAAACAGAATTAGAGCATTTATCATAATTATAATGTTGGCACTGATTTCTCTTTAAATGTTTATCTACATTCTTTAACTGGGTGACATAAGGTTCCAAATGATTGTTGTTGTAACACCCATTTACCACTCATTAAAAGAAAAGAAGAAAAAAACATGGGAAGTGGGAAATAGATAGAGAATGATTAAAGACAGAAAAATAATACTTCAGAGAGTTGAAAAAGATAAAAAATCACCTCTTTCTCAACTTTCCACTGAGAACCAAATTTGATTTTAGACAGGTTTATACTGCCAAGATCAAAATAATGCAATTTTAATGTTAAAGCAAAATACTAACTAATAAAAAACAAAATATACAGTTATATAAAATATCCAATTGCTTACCTTCTCGATGATCCACTTTTCCCAGCAGCATCCTGTAAATATCATTAAACATATCTTTGAAGAAAAATCTAATATGCATATATTATAAGCTACCAAAAACATCCCAATGTCTTTTTGAGAAAGGAATATTTTGTTCAAATTAATGCGGGGAGAAACCACCCCCCTCCACCCCCCAAATCAATCTTTTCTTCTTACCTTGTCTTTAGTTGTGAGCTCTGGAGAGCTTTCCCTGGAGTGATCATTCTTCAGCTTTGAGACTAAAGAATCCAAACGTAAACTGAAAATACAAGCAAATGAGTAATTTTAATTTGTATTCATCAGCTTCATCATAGATCAGATGCCATTGAAAGAAACAAAGTAATCACAATATATTTAGATATTAAAAAATAAGATTACATAAAGCCATAATAACATATTGGCAGAGTTAAACTGAAAAAGATAGAATGGAAAACACTATAATAGTTTTGTTACACTATCTATTTCCACTTTTTTCCAGGTTCTTTTTTCAATACTAACAGTTGGGATATTTTTTGTTGTGAGCTTAATTGCCATATTAGATATGACATAATTCTATTCTATACAAGTTTGTAAGGATAAAATTGGCACCAGTTGCAGGGTATGATGGTTTGTAATCAACTGTGTTTGTAGTCAGTACAGAGATACTGTTTTATTTAGCATTAACATTTGATGTCATTAACTCTAAAGAGCACATGACACCTGATATTTTTACATGACTTTGATGTACGAGACTTAATCACATAAACAAAAGGAAAAAGAAATGATAGAATGATATGGGTTTCCTGTTTGACATCTTTGTATTGTTATGCACAGATCAAAGCTTTGTCATAAGGAGATGGGAGATTGCTCTGGCTGAGACAGGCTGATTCCCTGGTAAGGTATGAGTGCTACGTGGAAAACACATGGGTAATTTATCTCCCTAATGTGCTTGTTTTAAATATGTTTTGACAAGAGTTATGCAGCTGGAGTAATAACAGCATCATAGACAAATAATTGAAATTGAAATCACAAACAAGGAAGAAGAATGTAGTACTTAAGTTATTCAGTTATTATTGCTGCAATAATGCATCCAAGTGCAGATAATTTAAATCTATCCAAAACAAACTGAGAAGGGATACTACATATGGCCATCCAAACATATTCCCACATAAAAGATTTGAAGTAATATCACTTTTTAGACCAGTTTAATTCTCGCTATCTGCTCTCCCGGCTTTTTAGCTGGTCCGTGAAAAAATGACGAAATTGGCGCGAGAGAGCGATGCATGACGGGAAAGATGTTGCTTTGTAAACCTCCGCCCACCTTGCTTCAAGATGGGAGGGAAATTTCAGAATGACATCATACATTGCCACGCTAATGTCAGCGCTAAAGCGTGGTTGTTGTGTAATCTTTATATTAATTGCAATCTATGTAATTTATGTCAACATTGCAGAGGCAAAACTGACAAAAACAACGATGGAAAGATGAAAGGCAGAGGCGACAATGCCCCAAACAGGCTGTCACCGCTGTTCCCGGATGTGCCGTGTGCAAAGTATTGGGTCAAATACGATCGCAGCGCTCCGAAAATGCAGCGTATATTAAATGCTTGGTATCGTGCATGTGTTAATGTTATAGGGTGAAATCAATTGGCCATGATGCATAAGTAGATTCCATATTACAGTTGAGAATGTTATTGATGTGGATCTGGAATGAGATGGCAGTTTTATCATCCCTTCCCATTTACTCAAAGTCAGCATGGCTAAATTTCTTTGTTGTCATTATTTCATAATTATCCTTGAATTTTGGAAACTGAATCATATATGAACCAAAAAGTATAAAAATGATGAAACAAATGATCAAAATTGTGGTATTTCTCAAGGACAGGTATGCATCAGTTCAAAATAAAGTTTGGTCTCTTTTTGTTAAGCATTATTGTTATACAAATTTATGCACGGTCATGTTACCAAATTAAAGCTCTATTTAGATTTTGAGCAAAAATTACACAGATGTATATGAATATTAACCCCTTAATCAAGAGGGCCCTACTCAAACATTTAAAACTATCAGTAAAATTGCTTGACAATTTTCCACTTTCTGTGAAGTTTTTGCCCAGCAGTCATTTACAAGCCTTCATAAAATGCTTCTATTATGCACTAACCCAGTCCTTATGTTCCATAACAATAAATTCATAATATGAAAAAGGGTGAAAAGATGTACAAAGTCATGATATCCAGGAATAAATGTACTTTAGAAATAGAGCTAATGCTTAAAGAATTTGCGCATTCAAAACATTGGCTGAGAACTAGGAAATTTTCTTGCCAACATCATACCAGTAACCGAGCAAACAGACATGCCTACATAACATTCACATGCGAAAGAGGCAGTTTGTTACAAAAACGAAAATACAAACTGGTGCTGCTTTGTCAGTTCTTTGCCAATATACATGCATCATTGGCAACTCCAAGTTGAGGTATTGGGCTCTTTGATTATGTTAGTTTAATATCAGATATATTAATATTCACTATAAGGTTAGACAGTGCAGAGATCAGTGCAAAGAGTGTGTGGACAAAGATGTGGCCTTGATCCAAGTGTTTCTGATGGGTCTACTCCACTCCAAGAGTTGGCTCTACATTTCCACATTGTGTAACATGGAATGAGAGCATACCAAAATATAATGTTCTGAATGACACTGAGCTGACAATTTGCATTGTTACTTTTAACAGTTCCTCAAAATCAGAGGACAGTGGACAACTTCATAGCAGAAGTATCTTTCTAGTTATTAATCATACAAATGTATCATTGTCTTTTGAAGTCCTGGTGGTAACTGTCATGTCTGAGGTTCCACCTGAACTGAACAAGGTTTGTTGGGGTACAAATCTACAAAAATGACAATAAGTGTACAAAAATGACAAAAAGTGTGCAGAGACCAAAGGCTTCGGCAAAGCACTGCTTCAATGCAATCATTTGAAAAGTGCTATCATTGGTCATGAAGAGGACAAACTATCTTTGAAAAGATTCTTAATTTTTTTCTGAAAAAGAAAAGATTACAAAGGGGATAAAGCAATCAGGGGCATCTGTGAAGACACTGGTCCCTGAGCGTTAAGAGACCCCTTTGGTTAACCTTGAATACTTTTCATTTTGATATATGTTTCATGTTTTCGTGATGATGAATGAATCTAGGTACTGGATATTGATACTTGGCAAATGATCTTTGTTTGGCGCAGCACCATTCATGTTCCTGATGCAGTGCAATGTTAAGAAGTGATGCGCTCTCTTTACGGATGAGCTGCACGGAGAGTGCACACACCGCTCCGGTGCTCAACAACCGGCGCTGTCTGTGTAGAAATCTTAAATCTATCCTCATACAGTTTAGAGGATTTTAGGAATATAGATGTGTATTGTTCATTATCCACCGATCATATGGATGGTTGAAAATGTCTTGCACATAAATTCGCAACAACATTGTCTGACAATTTTGATAATCACCTCTTCGTTGCATCCCCTTCGCCAGATGGCGCAGCTGTTCCTTCTCCGGACGACATTTTCAATGTCCAAATTTTCGCGCCTCCTTGCTTAAAGTCCGATTCTCTGGCAACTCTTTGTCGTTTGCCCGGAAGCTGATGACTGTTGGGAACCAGAAGATCTGGCAGTTTATCCTTTGTGAGAGAACATCATCCTTGTTGTTGGATCTATTTACAAATCACATGTAATCGCGCCACCGACATGGCTACTCTTCCGCCATCCCGATGCTAAACCGAGGACGTCACGAGGTCACGTGACCGCATCTCATTAGCATAATTTATGCATGACGTCATGAGGTCATGTGACCTCATGAATATTAATTAGCATTTTAAATTTGCATATTCAAATTTATTTGACTAAAAAAAGTTTAAGTTTAAGGAACTTTTTCACTGCAACATTGTTCCCACGCTTGTGCATGGTCTACTTTCACTTTCAAATTTCAGCCAAATTTCGATATTTTGCGCCTGTTCTATCTGCTTGACATATATCCCAATCCTTCACTCTTTCCCTGGAAGTCAAACTCCAAATATCAAAATGAAATATGATTGCATTTACATTTTTATTCTAGTTTCACTTTCAAAAAGGTCAATTTGCAATGATATCAAACAAATGTAATTGCAGCTGTTTTACATATAATTATGAAGGAACGCTTAAAAAATGCAAGTATGCATCAGTTTTTGCACGGAAAAAAATACACAATTCAAAATGTATTGAAATGAATGAAATCTATGAAAAAGGTCACCAACACGCTGGGTCCGGTTGGCACTCCGCATGTGGGTTGACCCAGATTGATCGTCGACTGGTTCCTCTTCCTCCATTTCCGATTTCCGATCCTAAAATTTAGCGCATGCGCACAGAAACCAAAATGGCCGAAATTAAGAAACTTGACAAGGATACTGTAAATTTATCCTAGTTTTCATTGCCTTTTGGACAACTTTTGTTTATAAAGACACAATGAGTACGATTATGAACGACAACAGCAGTATTATAGACCCACAAGCCGAAGTAAAAAAGCTTCAGGACTTGGTTAAAAAGCTTGAGCAACAGAACCAAATCCTCCGCAGCAAACACCAGAGGGACAACAACACAGTGATTACCACAAAGTCGGAAGACATAAACACGAATTTTACAAAGACTACAACTCGATCAGAAAAAGATGGGATTGATAATTTAAAAGCCAGAGTAGGAAATATTACGTTAGAAGATGTAGAATTATTGGATATTGAAGAAGAATGTACAGAAGAAGACGACAATTGGTGAGTGTTTACTTTATGTCTGTCAGTGTCATTCAGAGGGTAAGCATTCAGAGTCAGACCATTCAGTAAAGCTGTCATACAACCTGGACCAGAACTCAAGGAATTGTGGTCAAAATAACGCTGTCAGGTCATTCAGAATTATGGTCAAAATAACAGCGTGATGAAGTGGAACGCGGCAACCAAATGCCTGTGCATTTTATTTGGTAGCTATATTATTCCCTCCTCTTATCTAAAACCTGAAGACAGCTGCCAATCTTAGTCTTATTCAGCTACTTTCCCCCGTAATTACAACTCATGTCCAGCATATATTTCTGTGAATATTCTCACTTTCACTCAGGCCTTGACATTAGCACAGCCATTCAAGTTTGACAGCCATTTTAAGTCTTCCAAAACGTAAAAAGTATGCATTTTTAAGCACTAAAAAGTAAAAAGTATGCATTTCTAAGCACTAAACTCATAATTTCTCCAACTTGTGAATAATTTACACTTGTGGATAAATTACATTTATAAAATGCCCATTTTCAGCAAATTGACAGCAGTCTAATTTGGCAGTTCAGTAACACCGTCCACTTCATATTGCAGTTATTTTGACCAGGTACCTCATCTCATACCCGCTACACGCTCTCACCCTAGACAATTCATACCCATCTGACTCTCAACTTAGGCGAGTCTGATTAGTCGCACCCAAGGACAAGGGTTATTCATATTCAGTCTTGTGAACCTACATATGTAGTGCAGCTAGGGCTGATGTCAAGGAACGAGTGTAAAGTGAGAATATTCACCAATTTTCCGTTAGGCTGTGATTCCATATACATGTGCAATCCGTATTGCAATGCAGTTTGTCATGCAGAGCATTCACATGTATGTGTCAGTTTTGTGAGGTTTTCACAGTCAAACTTGTAATTTGGCACCAAAATTAGACTTGCAACCAATGGGAAGCCCATCCATCACTCTTTGTGTCAGATTTTAATTTGATACCCTATGCGAAAGGCTGTGCATCAATTTGCTTACAGGTGTCATTACAGACAGCAGTACTCATACATTGAAAAACCTGCATTGTTCAGTGTGGTGTGTGAAAAAAATTGACATGCTACATAATGCACTGCAACATATGGAAACATGGCTTAAAGCTCAAAACCTTTGCAATCACTGATTTGTCAGTGAGATTTAAGATGACAAATTCAATATGTAATGTGCATTTTGATTGGCCAAAATTATCATCTGCTCTGGAAGTCTGCACTGGCAGAGGATTTAAACAATTTAAATTAATAGGGATTTTTCAGGAAATGTTCCCAAACATAACAAAAAGCAAAGATCAGCATAGCTCTAAGGTCATTTGCCTATGTTTAAAGAAATACTTCAGGCCTTCCCTACCCTTCAAAGATCTTCGTTCAAAATTGGAGCAAAGCCAGATTTTTTTTACCAATTTGGCCTCTTTTCATTTCAATCCAAACCAGTCTTCTCGATAGCTGCAGGACTGTTCGTCCTGACAGAATTTTTTTCATCAAGATCCAAACTACATTCTGTTGTAATTAATTTAATGGGAATGACCACATTGTGGTGGCGTTATTTTTGCTGCACTGAAATGAATGGAAAGGAGACACATTTGATACTCCAAGGCTCAGAATTCTTGAAGTTTACAGACATAGGGAAAGGAAATTTGACTGGAAAGAAACAAAAAACCACTATAATACTGATTGGTTCATTAAACAGCACTCATGCAAAACAGAGTGCACTCACACTACCCACTCACACAAGTAAGATTGGTTGTTCCGAATTTAAAACCAATTAATAGAACTCTGACAGAAGGGAATTCTGACAAATCGCAGAGATCTGTGTTCTCAATGGCCCATACTAGATTGTAATCATGGTTTTGATTGGGGACTTGAATAGGGTGAAAGGGTTCAAGATCACTTTGTTTTTAAAAGTCTGCATCAAGGTTACTCATCAAGCCCAACAGGCATCCTGCTGAGAAAATGTATCAAGGCACAGTGGTAGGAACAGTATTAATTGTCAAAGTGCAGCCTTGGAGGAGAGGGAAAAACTGACATCATGCCATAGAATACCAGTGAGGTTGGCTCCTTGGTGAACTCTGGCCCGCCATGACTCTACAAACCAGGCTCCCAGTAGTTCTAAGTCAGTCTAAATCACTCCTCAATGGCTCAATACTCAAGAAATCTCCTTGGAGACTTTGTCCCCAAAGGTATTTACTAACCCTGTTAGCAGTTATTAAGTAGCATGATCTGAGAAACATGAAAATATAGATTTTTTAAATCAGGTTACCAAGTTTGGGGCTGACTTCACTGGTTACAGTGTCATTGCAGTGCCAAATCAAAACCACATTGAATCCTAGGATCCGACAAGGGTGCAAAATATAGACAAATGTTGAAAGAAATGTTTTGAAACCACAACCTGGCTTGTTTAGATGTATAACAACATTGTATCCCTGACCTGGCACATTAAACTTGATATCCATGGATTGGGAAGACATAGATGTTAAATATTGAAAATGTATTAATATTATAATCTTAAAAGATGTCAATAACTGTATTTTTACCTTTTGAACTTTGTAAAATTAAAAGAGGCAGAATAGATAATAATGATCAACATATTTCATTTCAGTTTTGTACTGATGCTACTATTTACCATCAGTTTTGTGCTGATGTTGGAGGTTTCAACTGATTAGCTGACCCCTGTATTGTCTGCCATGTTTTGATGTGCCTGGCTCCTTTCACACAGGGAAATGGTGCTTTTATCATAGAATTGGTTAAAGTTAAAAGTGATTTGCACTTAAGTTGTAGAGTATGATCTCATCTAAGTCATGTTTACTTTGAGACATGAGTGAGAACAGATTGATATGATAAATAATTCACAAGGATTTCCTTTTGCAAATCCTACAGACCTGTGAAAGCTTGATTTAAAAAAAAAATCATCACTTGTGGTATTTCCCAGTATCAAAACATTTATCAAGGTGTTATTTGATCATAAACATTAGGCATTAAAGGTCAACAGCATTATCTGTAATTATTAAATTCTGAAATTTGTTAAAACTGTTTTATCAACAGCAAAAATATACTATTGAGTGTTTTATGCACCATTTCCCAAACTTTTAGCTTATAAAATACTTGGAAAAGTATTAGCAATACATTTTTAATTGGTGTATTTTTTGTCTCTCATTGCTCCTCAAAGATATTGCATTATTTTGCAGGGTCCATGTATTCCAATGACTTGAATGATTGGTTAATAGAAACTGGTCTAACTGAAAAGTGAATCGTACTGGAAACTTTCATTGTCAAATCATATTTTTTTACTTCTAACATTACAGGTTGTATGCTTCACCAAAAAGACCATCACCAGCCCAAAAAAGTGTCAGTCCTTACAAATGGGTACGACAAGAGTTTGAGCATCCGAGTGCAGAGCTAGAAACTGCAAAGAAATCTTTATTTTATAAATTAGAAGAAGTTTCAAATAGAAGTAAGTATTTTTTTTCACAATTTATGGAATAATAAGGAAATAATTTGCAGTTGACTCAGAACTATCCAGATCTACACCCCACACTGTCTATATTCCTTACTTTGTATTGCAGCTTCTTTGTTTACACCTCAGCAATATTAAATGAACAAGGATGCCTCTTGGCCTTTTTTATCAACCATGTTTCCATTTCCAGGATGTAAAATCCTGAAATTAGGATGTTGAACTGTATTCTGCACAAAACCACATTAACATGACATAAGATTAACATGATCTGACATCTCAGTCACAAACAGATCTATAGACCTACAAAATACTGTTAAACTCAACAAACAAATGATCAACATATCATAAAATGAACAGACTGCACACATTTTTATAATTTATTATACAATCAGTCAAATTAACGGACAAAAAATGGATTTATTTATGTGCATCTAATTTAAAGTAAACAAAAGAATTAATCATTTCAAAATCAATAATGAAGTGCTGATACTGATGAACAAATCCTGTGATCAGTCTAATTATCAGATGATTTCTTCATATGCATTGGACATTATGTAGAGCTATCAAGATAATGCTATCTAAAGGTTCTTATCATCATCTGGATCAAAAATGACATCTTCTAAACTTGAGGCAGTTTCAGATTTTTATGAATTCAAGTTTAAATTACATGATTTATGCAAGATTTGAATTAATACCTTATGATCAGATTATATTGTATAAAGGCTAATCTTATCATATTTCTTTATAATAATTCATACAAGTATATCAGAATATTTATCTTAATTTTAATTACCAGCAGTCAGTGCCAGACATATTTTTAAACATGCTTAAACAAGACCAAAATAAATCATATAATACCATGATTTGATTGGAAATTCTCATATGGTCACATTTATGGATAACTAATTATATGTTTGGTACATACTGATTTACCTAGATCAAGTCTATGAACTCTTGTTTCCGATTTAGAACAAATTATGGAGTGGGAGTGTTTCTAGATCTTCTAATATTTATTAGAAAGCACATAAATAGATGTTTTATCATTGTAGGTATAAATTTGAATAAATATTGCAAGGAAAAGATGACAGATTATAATTCTTTTAACATAAAGCCAACAGAAAGACAATCAGAAACATGAGTTTTTTGTTTGCCTTTTTTCTTCAGTTTTACTGCACTTGTAAAATTTGTGTCCTCCAAATATTTCATCCAGATACTGGCCATTATCAGGATTACTAATAATACCTTTAATTGCAATCCTGCAATTTTTTAGTTTTAATATGTTTAACCTAAAATTGTGAAATAAATCTCAAAATTTGAATAGCAGTGATGAGGATATAGATTTATGTGTGAATTTGTCGTTCTGAAGTTAATTTTGGGTTATTTTTAATATATATATGTTCACACCACTTATGCACCATGTATAGCTAGTGTCCTGTTTGTGGTTTACAGTATCTAGAAGTTCAAGTTCAGGCACGGTGGGCAGTATAACTTCACCGACAGGTCCAGTGATACTCAGCAACTCTGGGCCCGGGGAAGTACACCATGGCCTGGCTGGGGCACAAGCCCAAGGGGGCATGCCCACCTTTAAGCAACCAGTAACAGTTTTTGGATTGGGTATGTATATTTATATGTTATGGTGATGACCCCAAAGATACACATGAACTCTGCACATTTCTTTATGTGCAGTGAGACATGAGATCAACAATTACCTGCATGGCACATTTTTCCACTTTTTAAAACATGGAAAATTATAAACAAATCTGCTTGATATTATTTTTTTCTTTCTGGGCTGTCTGACATATTGATAATGACCTATTTTAAAAAGGCATACAGTTCTATGATTTTAGAGTTTTGTGAGTTATGACATATTTTTAGTAAGTCAGCAATGGCTGACTTTATCCTTTTGCCTTTTTCACATGGTATTTGTTTTTCTCATTTCATCATGCTTATACATAAGAGATAGATATTTTTTTTAATTTTTACATAATATTTTGACTTAGACACTTTCATGGTGACCTGATAAAAGCAATATCAGTTTAATTACATGACCCAATTAAAAGGACACAAAACCATATTTTGAAAATCAGTTAAAAGCATTTTTACTTGACCAAGTTTTATGTCCCCTCATCATTTGAGGGACCAAGATAGCATTCATGAGTTATTCATGAGTTACAGGCTACTGTGTGCTGATTGGTCAGGTATGTCATGTGACTGTGGCAGACATATTGAAAGTTATTCAGAAAGGACTGAAATATGTGTGTACCCAGTGTAGTAGATAAGGGTTGAGATAGGAGACAGATTAATCATTACACATTTCTTGAGAACACCAGGCACTGGCCTAATTGTCATTATGTAAGCTTATGGAATATCAGGGACCTTTGGTGACTGTTCTTTTGATCCTTTGTTGCAGGGTAACTGTGAATGATTAGTGTAGTGATCAGATCTCATCCTTATCACTTGTTACTCTATCATCTCTTTATTATTCCTATCGTTACTAAATACAACTGCTTGTATGTATGTGAACATACAATTAGCTACCATGCCCCAGCTGGAGAAACTATTGACCTACATTTGGGCCCACAGTGCTAAAATAACCTCTCAGGTTTGTTGTTGTCTATATTCAGGACAGTGGCATAAAGTGGGGCTGGGACCTTAACATTTAACTCTATCTATAAAACGGAGAGTGCAAGTATACTTAACAGACTACAGCTCACAGTGTAAAAGCTAGGTTTTCAGGTCAGATACCAATTGCAGTGCAATGTGTATAGTATTAAAAAATCTGACTTTAGCCACTGATTTTTGCAGTACCTTGTGTGGCAAATTTGCCATAGAGTATCTATTTTTTAATGGGTAACTTGGTCATACTTATAGGCCAAATAGTTTACAAGGTTTGAACTGGAGGATGAGAATCAGTTACACAAAGTAAATGATTAGAAAATGATGTCATGTTTATGCAAAGTACACTAACATTTTTCTTTTATTTTGGGTGACTGGGTCAAAATTGAGGTCGTGACTGACAAATTTCATAGACAAAAATTTTCAAAGTCAAGGAGATGTTATATTTTGCAGTAAAACCCAAAATATCATCCATGTGTGTACTTTTTTCAAAGTAATTAGTCCATTTTTGCCATGATTTTATATAGAATAGTTTTGTATTGTATTAACACGGATGAATGTATTGTGATAAATACAAGATATCAAACAAGATAGATTTGAGAGAGAAAAAAGTAATATTGATCATAACATTTGACATCAGCACTGGTTTTTTTGCAGTGGAAATTTTATCCAAATGATGAGCTTTTATTACACTGTATTCATTCACTAACTTGGACCAAAATACTAAAAGGAGCTAACTGTTTTTTTCAGGAAGAATTGATTTTTTTTTCATTCATATAAATTTGATATTTTTTAACATATTTTTTCTTATCTGTTTTAATGTCACAACATGTTTGCATAAACGATGAACATGGATTTGCTACTTTCAAATATAATTATAAGTGTTCCAGAATAACTCCTTAAACTGTCTTAGAGTACATGTGTAAAACCTATTGCTTAACAGAAAAGGTGAAGTGTGCTTTGTTGGTCAAACTTCATGTGACACTATTTTTAATTATAGAATGAAACTAACAGTTTGAAGTGATTTAACCATATATACTTGTGTGTTTCTTTCAGATCACTTAAGTAGCTTTAGTAAGTATCTCATAACAGAACTTGATATTACTACCTACGATGTAAAAATAGATATACCCATTTTCACAGTGTTAATGTTTCTCACAATTATATAAGCAACTACGTCCAAAGAGTGTCATGCATGCAAAATGGCAATAATAATAATTCAATGTGTCACTGTGTATGTGGGATGTATATGTATGTGTTTACCCTGGTGGATGTTGTAATGTAATGGTGTGTAGAAATAGCATGTTGGGCTCTCTCCTTCTAATTTATATTATCAGGAAAATAATCAAATAACTGTAAAATTTACAATGCTTTAAGATTAAAAAAATTCCAGGTTTCATGCTGACCATCAAATTTGTGCAAAAGATTACAAGATTTTTGAAAATGATAAATTATAATTGATGATTATATATATTTTTTGTGGGAGGGAAGGGGGTCAGATTTGACATTCCAACTGGACATGTCATGGAAACAAGGCCGTTTTGAAGATCATTTTGTTGTCTGAAACAAGTAATAATTGTTGTTTAGTATTGTAAGATAATCAATCAATATCTGTTGCCTTCTTAATTTTATGCACACTCCTTAGTGTTAATAATTTTACATTGTCTCCTCAATTTGTTGAGAAGATAAGATTAATAAATAATCACAAATATTATTTTTATTTCTTTTTTTAAATATCCTAGATATGTTATTTCTTTTTTTAAATATCCTAGATATGTTAGTTTTTGTGACATACATTTATTATTGATCATGGCCTTATAGTAGATTTCTATTTACATTGTATTTATTAATGACTCATGAGTAAAAGAGAAGGATCTATGATGGTGTAATTTCTCTTTAAAACAGGATTTCCTTTCTTAAAAACAGAATATGGCTGAAATATCTGATCTAATATCATGTGTCATTTTATTTTGATAATTTAAATCATTGCCAAATGTATTGCATTTTTTATATTGTAAGAGCAAGTGAAGTAGCAACTATGTATGTAAATTATAGGTACAAGAGTGGACACAGGGACATTTACAAGGCCAAAAAATAAAAAGCACAAGTCGAGGTTGCTGGGTGCAGTGGAGCATGTTGAGCGGCCGGCTGTCGAGGACTCGCCGATGTCACAGGGAGAGGACGATCCAGATGGCCTGGATGACAGTACAGGATCACATAAACTGGCCAACGTGTCTGATGTGCAGACACTCGCACGCATGCAGGAAGAGAGTGAGTCAAACTCAATCCACTTCCTGTCTCTGTGCAACTACTTGTTCATTGCTGACATGATGATGTGATTCTGTTTTATATTACCCTAACCGCGACCTGATTTTTTAATAAATAATCCTAATTAGAATGATGTGACCATTTTTTCAATGTTTGTCCTTTGAACATTGTGATAATATATTAGTGTACTATTTAAATTTTAATAGGCTTTTTAACAGTTTAATGGTTTCAAAAATATGGGGAATTTATATTGAAAATACTGATTAGCAAATTACTGTTTTTAGGTTTACGACAAAGTTTCACATCACCTATTTCATCACCTAGGAAATGTAAGTATCAAATATTTAGCAATTTAATAAGCCTCAAAATCCATTTAGCATTGTTTTGTTGAAAGAGAAATACTCCTATAACTTGACTGGTACCTTCCCTTATGAAACTTTTTTATGCTGTGAGGGTCCATACAGGACTTGAGGGAGGGGCTGTAACTCAGTCAAACCTATTAAATTGATTAAACAATTTTCTGTAACTTCTAAAGTGAAACATTATTTTAATATTTATCTATGCTAAATTGGACATATTTAGTTGGTTAATTGAAACATTATGAATTGAAACATGAATTAATTGAAACATTATGAATTGAAACATTATGAATTGAAACATTATAATTGGAAACATTATGAATTGAAACATTATGAATTGAAACATTATGAATTGAAACATTATGAATTGAAACATTATAAATTGTTTATTAAAGCATTATCAAGGTCCCTCAACAAGTCTGGGTTCTTTCTACCAGACGGAGATAGCCCATCACCTCAAAACTCGGCCAGGTCTAGTCCAGGAAGATTTGACAGTGAGTTCATCTTTAAAGTTTTCAACACTCTTGAAACAGGGGTGTGTGATGCTTTACACTCTTGTAGTATAATTTCCACTTTCTGGTAATATGAATCTGCTCGTTCTAGCTATTGTAACATCAGGATGTCTCCTTTTAACATTGGGGGTTCGTAGACTGGGTAGGAATGTAGGAATAGAGACAGATACAGGCCACTGCTCATGGCCCTCTTCTGCCTCTTCTGCCACCTTTATACTTTAACCCGATGGGAAAGTTATCCACACTCGCACAAAACAGAGTGGAGAAGACTGGAGTCACTGGCCACTCATGTGCACCAATAAGATTGGTTGGTCAGAACTTAAAACCAATGAGAAGACATCTAACTTGGAGATATTCAGACTAATCATAGCTCTCAATATCCCATACCAGATCCTTATCATGATTTGGGCCAGGTATAAGATGAAAGAGTTCTTCACATGATGCTTATAATAACTTTGAATTCTTAGGGTCTGCCCAATATTATACCTGAGAGATTCCATACTTGTAGTAGCACAAATACCATAAAAATTTTCCCAAAATTTTCCCAAAATGTCATCAAGATTTTCTATCAATAATTGCTTGTACATTAAATTGCATGTTGTATTACAACCTTGTAGATGACACATACCAGTTGATTCATCAGTCTAACCAAAGTTTGGGGTCAATGAGTTCAGCCTCAGAGGCAAGTACGCCACCAGACAGCCCTCACAGCAGTAACCAACACCTAGATCACAGGCCTTCTCAACACTGTAAGTAAACATCAACTGAAAAAACATACAAACCGGCTATATATGTTAGCACACACTTTTGATATTAACATAGGCTCACACGTTTGAAGTTGATTTTTTTCTCTCTTTTAATGCAGATAACCATCGAAAAAGTTTACCCAACTTATCACGTTTATCTACAGCAAAAAGTATTCCCTCGCGAGGCAGCGAATCAAATTTAAGAGACTCACCACCTCGAAAGACAGGATTGAGTGGTCACAGACAGCGCATGCCTGGGAGTGGAGCCCGTCAGCTGTCACCAGGGCGCGCCATGTCACCGCAGAGATCTGGGATCCCGTCTCCACGCTCCAGCGGAATCCCTCGTCCAGGATCAGCCTCCAGGTTGCCAACTCCCAGAAGGTATCACAGTTAGGATTTGTTATATTCGCAAATTTCTCCTTTTCATTTGTTTTTCAAAAAATTTATATTTGTATGTGTGTATGTATATATGTGTATATTTATATATAAAATATGATTGATTACAAATTTGAAAATGTGTTTGATACGAAATGCAATGTGTTTTTGTCCATTAGCAGGTCAGGTATCCCTTCACCAAGAACACAGGGAGGAGGTGGCCGAGATCTGGATGACAGCTGGAAAGAAGGTTGCTTCTAGTGGCAGTTGCCACATGAACAGTATGGTTATTGTGGATACAGTTATATTTAGGTATACAGGATTAATGGATCATCCTGCCCATGACAGCAATTTCTCTGTAAATTGTGAGGAATCATTACATAATGATGCTGGTCCTATCTGGATGTTTGAGACTTTTTCAAAAATTTGGAATAGCATGTACAGCATTTTGTTGAAGATAGATTTTATATCTACTGACCATATCCAGATATGCCTTAAAAACCAGACCATTATTCGAAACATTTACGGATAATGGAACTTTCACTTCAGGATTCAAAATGCTTTCCCTGCTAATATGTGTACAGAAGAAAAATGGGCTGAAAATGATTGTTTTGTAGAAATTTTTATAATTGTCGATTTTATTATATAAAATATTTGCATAAAAATATTGCAGAAAATCCACATTTCGCCTTGGCTCCAGCTAGATATTTATAAAATTTCCAAACAACATGGTAACTGATGAAAATTGGGTGTTTGGGGTAAAACCAACATAATTATGAAAAGACCTAATTATGGTCAGTTCCTGGTATTCAGAATCAACAGGGTTGTCTAATGCAGAAAGAATTTAGCTCTTTGGATTTTTAAATATAAGATAAGTAAAATGACAAAAAAGAAAAGATGTCCATATTAATGTGAGTCTCTTAAATTTGTTCTTGAACTTTATGGTTGGCCAGTTATCTTAAAGAAAATTTCACTCATCTGTCCAGTGAACAAATGGCCTTTATTCATGAAGAAATTTTTTATATTGCAACTTTATATGGTCAGTCTTGAAAGGAAAGAAGTAAAAACTTATACAAAACAAAAAATTAAACATTTGTTGGTATTGTAATGTCAGTCAGGTTAGAACAATTAGGACATGATATGTGTGAATGTCACCACTGTGATTTCTGGTTGCCATAGTAGCATTGTAATTAGGAAAATGGTTGCTCTGAAAAATATTGTTTTCTATACTGATTATAAATTCAAAACCATTTACATTAAAGTTCATGGTATCTTTGATGGTACTGATGTTGACAAGAATGAGATGAATACAGCAATGTTGAAAATGGTATTTAATTTCAATTCTTTGTCCAGTATTAGAATTTTAAATTTTAAATTCAAATCATGGCCATTTGTTCAAATAAGTTTTAGATTTTAATTATCAGAAACCTTCATTGCAAGAACAAAATTCTTAAAAATATTCTCTAATATGAACATAAAGATAACAGTCTGGAATTTTTAAAATGTGATTTAGCCAGCATGTTATTGTTAAACCTCATAGCCATAATAACCATCCTAATAAGGAAAATCCAGTCAAATTAATTTTTATCCTTTTTTCCAAATAAAAAAAAACAAACTTAAATATAAGTGAGAGAAAAAAAGCAATTTTCTTTGGAACCAACTATATTTAATAATCTGAGAGGTCTTAATTTGGACACTAAGTTTATGAGCATGAATATTTTGTCAAATTTTGCAGTCATGTGACTGGATATCCTGTGCACATTATTTATCTGCTACATATATTACAAACATCTTTAATTTGCAAACATCAAAGGACTTCCATTGGGTAAAAGGGCTGCAAACTCAATGAAAATATATGTGTATATAATAACTATAAAAACTGTGTCAAGGATTGAGACATGCATAGATCAGTCAAAAAGAATATATATATGAGCTTCGTAAGATCTCCAAGGGGTTGCACAAATTTGTACAAAATTACACAAATTTCAGTGTATGAATTCAATTTCAATGTTTGAGTAATGAATGTAAATGAAACCGGTATATATAATATGAAAATGTTCAGTCTGTGTTGTGATCGTTTGCATTATGCATATGATATATGTAATGTCAAACAATGCTCGATGTCTTGTACAGTAAGTTTAATGAGAAGTTCTAAGAATATATATATATATTTTATGAGTTGCGAAAGGAAACCAACCAGAGATGCATTTGTTGGTTATAATTTAACATCCCTCAGATATTCAAAGAATGCTACAGAACATGTAAGAAACTTTGTCAAGAGTTAATAAGTTCATTTTTCATCACAGCTAATTTAAGGCACAAATATAACCTGGGAAATTACATGCAAAAATAAATCTTTCAATTGAGTGAGTTTATATACTTTAATTCCACACGTTTTCATACCTTTTATACCACACAGTTAAGAGGGCCAGTTGTGTATATTTCTGTCATTTCATAACTATTTTAAAGTAATTTTATTTATTAAAACTTCGAGATATTTCTCAAATTTTAAATTTGAAACTAAGGATTTACCGAAATGTACACAGCTTTTGAGGAAAGGAAGTTTGGCAGAAAGGATTTAACATTTGGAGACTGAATTTAATGGTATAAAAAATGACTTATTGATCTAGTTAAAGCAAAGATATTACTGCAGTTTGTTAAGGAGCCTATAACCTCAGCTTAGGTTATATTTTAATGTTTATTTTCTGTATAGTTTCAAGACAAGTATTACCAGATATATATGGTGAAAGTTATGGGTTTGGCTGCACATTATTTTTGTAAAATGTATTTTGGCAGTAATTATATATACACAGACAAAGAAGCCATAATCAATCTATTTTTAAATTGACATTTGACTTGGGAATGTTGACCCTTAACTGAGAGAACACTATTTATTTACCATGGTTAGTTTCATGTCAGGATGATAGGACTTGGCATTATTTTACCTTGCTTTGTTTAATTTAAGAATTGAGAATATTGACTTTAACCTTTGTTTGCAAGCCAAAGTAGCTCTCACCTTAGATTTATAGAATTGTTATATATACTAAATATTTTGTATGTTTCCTTTAAGTAAAAAAATTGTAACTTCCATTTTCATTATTTTAAAAAGTATTTTTTAGATACATTTGAAAGTCAATATTTATTGAATATTTAAAACTGAGATGGGAGTTCTTGGACATTGATTTTGAAATTTAATTATCTGTTGAAATCTCTGCCAGAGCCATACAAGTATGACAAATTTGTTGAGAAAAGTAAGTAAAATGCCTAAATTTATTTGATTGGTGAATATTTGTTCCCATTTTAAAGTTTAAAATCAAAATAAGATGCATTGACTTCTACTATACAGTGAATTAGAGTTGCTTTAAGTATGCTCAGATAGGAAAGGGTAATTTAAACTGTAAAATTTGGAGTACAAAGATCATATAAGCATTGCATTTTCTTAATTATTAAATAGTTGGTGCCATTTGAGTTTGAAAAGTAATAATAATAATAGAAATGTATGTAGAAGATAATATCAACAAATGATATTAAGATTACATCCACAAAAACGTTGTCTCTGAAGGAACAAAGTTGCAAAGTAGGTTAAGTTTAGGTGAAGGGTATGTGTTTTATCTGAGTGATAAATGTCTTACACTATTTATTTGGCTTTATTTGAGGTTACTTGACTTATTTCTCTCGCTCCAGTTTTGAACTTCTCAGAAGGTTGTTTATGTTGTAATAACTCAAAGCTGATGGACTATTCTAAACCCTTTGTCTGAAATGATTTATATGTCATGTTCTATTTAACAGAATATTTATCAAGCTGTTTTACCAAATTCAAAAAATCATTTTTGTTAACTGATACATTCTCTGTATACTTATGCCATATAGATTTGTGGACATAAATGAGGAAAAGTAAAGGCTATGAACATTTGAATTGGATTTTGGCCAAAAAAAGAAAAAAAATACCCAGCTACATCATCTTTGGGGCAATATATTTGCACAAAGTAGTATGTTCAGCCACAAAGTTCCAAATTTGCTTGCATTTTTCATGGTTACATCTTTGTACTTATATATAGAAGGTGTCTGATAATATTGTCTATCTTATATTTCCTGCCTTAACCTGCTGTGTATATAATCAAGATACTTGTGTATTCTAAGTTATTTTGTACTTTTAATTTAAAAATCTGTAGCTTTAGAAATTTGATAGTGAATAATGAAATATTTATTTATAAAATATAGTTTCATGTAGGAGAGGGATTAGTTGAGTGTTTTAAGGCAATGCGATGTATTTCTCCATATTATGATAAAATATGGGCTTACATGCTTTTCATTTGGTATCATTTGTATATTGGTGGTTCTGACTTGAATCATCCCCTGTAGAATGATGAAAAACAGTTAAAAAATTAGTGTTTTTTTATATTCTCCCATATGTTCATTGAATGCCAATTTACATGGACTGAAAATGTCAAACTACTAACAAATTGCCATTGTTTGCAAATAATAAATCCAGCATATACAGTAGACAGCAGAGAATGATTTCATTGAATAATGTTTTATCAAGATATCAGTTATGTGTGTATGCATGCTGGACATGTGGACATGAAACCAATTAAACAGTGTCGTGAATGAGGTGTCAAAAATACAGACCAAAAAAACTGAAATGTAGATAGCAAAGCGGTAACAATGAGGAAGTCCCATCAATGGAAGTAATTTAGTAATTTAACCAATCATTTGTAAAGTTCAGCATATAATATTTCACAACACAATATTATTTCTATTGTCACAAAAAAGGGTTGTAATGGTATATGATTAGCGACATATTGCGGGCAACATGAAAGCTGTGATTCCATTTTCAATGCATTTTAAGTAAATATGCACTCATAAAAAAATATTTTTAGAATATAGCCTGACATATACCTAAGTGCACATGCAAGGAGATCAGAGGGTGATCAACTTCACAATCGGCCAATAAAGTGATAAATTGAATACCAGCTTTCATATTGCTTGTTTATGGTCTTGTTTATATGTGCATTTTGCACTAAACAAATGGCTTTTATTGAAATATCATAATCTTGTTTGATTATCACATAACTAAGTTGCTGCGCTGAAATCTGTGTATTGAAAATTAACTGGAGCCTTGTTTTAAAACCCACGCGGTAACACTTTTTGTTAAAATATTGGGAACTGGGAACTATTCCCATTGCTTCTATTTATCATTAGATATTTGAAGCACTGGGAAATATTTCAATGGTTTGTATTAACCATTAGATAGTTGAGACACTGGGAAATAGTTCCAATGGCTTTTATTATTATTTTTGTCCTTTAGTCCTCACATGAGTCATGTTTGACCAAATGTAGACAGTGGCCAAGTGTAACCAGCGTTAGCAAAATGTTTGGTCCACTTAATCAGAGAAGTTAAGAGATTTGCTCACACTATGCTAATCAGGTTAAAGAGGACCATTGTGTGATCACATTGACCAATTGTAACTCTACGACAGCCAAATGTGACCAGATAGAGTGACAAAATATCATGTCATTTCTAATTAGCAATAATGTTGGAATGGCCACAATAACAAGGTGAGTTGACTTGATACGCTTGTCTGCATTCAGTGTACATAAACCACATATAGTGGGCTGCTTTCTCTATGTCATCAAGGTCAAAAGGTCAAACAGATTTAAAACTGGATAAGATGCAATACATTGCCACACCCGAGATTTGCATCTGAAATTAAAAATTGTAAAAAAAAAAAATTACTCTGCCACTTCACAGCAGTGCTTTTGTGACATAGTTACAAGGTATCAAATTAATAAAAAAAACATATTCAGTATTAGTTAAACATGTTAGCAGCATAATTGGGATGAAAAAATGCCAGACTATTCTCATGGCATGTCATGAAGTGTGTTCATTTTCTCACAGAGTAATTAAATTAAATTAATCAAATATAATGAAGGTTGCACGAATTGCTAAATGTCGCCTCACAGTAGGAGTGAGACTAATTAACCAGGGGTCTGTAGTTTGAGCAATTTGGTTGATGACTAAGTTCGTTTACATATTTACTGAGTTTATACAATATGCTCTATTTTAAAATAAGAAGGTGAATATTACAAATGACATTATATTAGTGCCAAGGAGAAATGTAAGGCGAGGCATATATAATCAGTGAGAGTGTATCATTGGTTCCCCTTATGAAAGCATTTGCATTCATACTACATTGTTAAAGTGTCATGTAACATTTTCATAAACATGTAAATAATTTCTTAATGAATAAATCACATTGTTGCTTATGAATTAATGTTTTGTTTTCTTAATTGTGATTGAGGTAGAATTTTTATTTTATTTTTTTTGGATCACAAGAAATGGACAGTACAAAAACAGTGATTTCCACTTATTGTAATCCCTGACATTTATGCTCAGGTGTTAAAGATAAACAGGCCATATAGATAAACAGGCCATATAGATAGTCAGGCCATATAGATAAACAGGCCATATAGATAGACAGGCCATATAGATAAACAGGCCATATAGATAGACAGGCCATATCAATAGTCAGGCCATACAGATAGTCAGGCCATATAGATAGTCAGGCCATATAGATAGTCAGGCCATATAGATAAACAGGCCATATAGATAGACAGGCCATATAGATAAACAGGCCATATAGATAGACAGGCCATATAGATAGACAAGCCATATAGATAGTCAGGTCATATAGATAAACAGGCCATATAGATAGTCAGGGCATATAGATAAACAGGCCATATAGATAGTCAGGCCATATAGATAAACAGGCCATATAGATAGACAGGCCATATAGATAGACAGGCCATATAGATAGACAGGCCATATAGATAGTCAGGCCATACAGATAAACAGGCCATATAGATAGACAAGCCATACAGATAGTCAGGCCATATAGATAAACAGGCCATATAGATAGTCAGGCCATATAGATAGACAGGCCATATAGATAGTCAGGCCATATAGATAGTCAGGCCATATAGATAGACAGGCCATATAGATATACATGTGGTTGGAGTCGTCTTATACACGAGTAAATACGGTAGATAGACAGGCCATACAGATAAACAGGCCATATAGATAAACAGGCCATATAGATAGTCAGGCCATATAGATAGACAAGCCATATAGATAGACAGGCCATATAGATAGACAGGCCATATAGATAGTCAGGCCATATAGATAGTCATGCCATATAGATAGACAGGCCATATAGATAGTTAGGCCATATAGATAGTCATGCCATATAGATAGACAGGCCATATAGATAGTCAGGCCATATAGATAGACAGGCCATATAGATGAACAGACCATGTGGTTGGAGGGTTCTCATTTGTTATATAGGCTGTGGGCCATCACTTTCACATATTATTCACTGTATCAATCAACCCAAATGCCATGCTACTTGTTAAAATTAGATAAATCACTTGGCCATTACCAAATTAACTTTTTTTGCCCCAATCCATGACCCAGCTCTTATAAATGTCCTTTCGGGCCTAAATCTTTGATCAATCACATCTTTGTGCCCTCCCAGCCTTAATTCACTCCTGTGAATGAATTTGAGCATGTGAAAATTTTTTTTAAAATACTGAAACCATTGCAGAATACTAGAGAGGAAATGGGAGGCTGAGGGTATGCAGAATACTAGAGAGGAAATGGGAGGCTGAGGGTATGCAGAATACTGGAGAGGAAATGGGAGACTGAGGGTATGCAGAACACAAGAGAGGAAATGGGAGGCTGAATGTATGCAGAATACTAGAGAGAAAATGGGAGGCTGGGTGAATGCAGAATACTGGAGAGGAAATGGGAGGCTGAGGGTATGCAGAACACAATAGAGGAAATGGGAGGCTGAGGGTATGCAGAACACAAGAGAGGAAATGGGATGCTGAGGGTATGCAGAATACTAGAGAGGAAATGTGAGGCTGAGGGTATGCAGAATACTGGAGAGGAAATGGGATGCTGAGGGTATGCAGAATACTAGAGAGGAAATGGGAGGCTGAGGGTATGCAGAATACTGGAGAGGAAATAGGAGGCTGAGGGTATGCAGAATACTGGATAGGAAATGTGAGGCTGAGGGTATGCAGAATACTGGAGAGGAAATGGGAGCCTGAGGGTATGCAGAATACTAGAGAGGAAATGGGAGGCTGAGGGTATGCAGAATACTGGAGAGGAAATAGGAGGCTGAGGGTATGCAGAACACAAGAGAGAAAATGGGAGGCTGGGTGTATGCAGAATACTGGATAGGAAATGGGAGGCTGAGGGTATGCAGAATACTGGATAGGAAATGGGAGCCTGAGGGTATGCAGAATACTGGATAGGAAATGGGAGGCTGAGGGTATGCAGAATACTGGATAGGAAATGGGAGGCTGGGGGTATGCAGAATACTGGAGAGGAAATGGGAGGCTGGGGGTATGCAGAATACTAGAGAGGAAATGGGAGGCTGTGTGTATGCAGAATACTGGATAGGAAATGGGAGGCTGAGGGTATGCAGAATACTAGAGAGGAAATGGGAGCCTGAGGGTATGCAGAATACTGGATAGGAAATGGGAGGCTGAATGTATGCAGAAGATAAGAGAGGAAATGGGAGGCTGAGGGTATGCATACTACTGGATAGGAAATGGGAGGCTGGGGGTATGCAGAATACTGGAGAGGAAATGGGAGGCTGAGGGTATGCAGAATACTGGATAGGAAATGGGAGGCTGAGGGTATGCAGAATACTGAAGAGGAAATGGGAGGCTGAGGGTATGCAGAATACTAGAGAGGAAATGGGAGGCTGAGGGTATGCAGAACACAAGAGAGGAAATGGGAGGCTGAGGGTATGCAGAATACTGGAGAGGAAATGGGAGGCTGAATGTATGCAGAAGATAAGAGAGGAAATGGGAGGCTGAGGGTATGCAGAATACTGGAGAGGAAATAGGAGGCTGAGGGTATGCAGAATACTGGAGAGGAAATGGGAGGCTGAGGGTATGCAGAACACAAGAGAGGAAATGGGAGGCTGAGGGTATGCAGAATACTGGAGAGGAAATGGGAGGCTGAGGGTATGCAGAATACTGGAGAGGAAATAGGAGGCTGAGGGTATGCAGAATACTGGAGAGGAAATGGGAGGCTGAATGTATGCAGAACACAAGAGAGGAAATGGGAGGCTGAGGGTATGCAGAATACTAGAGAGGAAATGGGAGGCTGAGGGTATGCAGAACTCAAGAGAGGAAATGGGAGGCTGAGGGTATGCAGAATACTGGAGAGGAAATGGGAGGCTGAGGGTATGCAGAATACTGGAGAGGAAATGGGAGGCTGAATGTATGCAGAACACAAGAGAGGAAATGGGAGGCTGAGGGTATGCAGAATACAAGAGAGGAAATGGGAGGCTGAGGGTATGCAGAACTCAAGAGAGGAAATGGGAGGCTGAGGGTATGCAGAATACTATAGAGGAAATGGGAGGCTGAGGGTATGCAGAATACTGGAGAGGAAATAGGAGGCTGAGGGTATGCAGAACACAAGAGAGGAAATGGGATGCTGAGGGTATGCAGAATACTGGAGAGGAAATGGGAGGCTGAATGTATGCAGAACACAAGAGAGGAAATGGGAGGCTGAGGGTATGCAGAATACTGGAGAGGAAATAGGAGGCTGAGGGTATGCAGAATACTGGAGAGGAAATGGGAGGCTGAATGTATGCAGAACACAAGAGAGGAAATGGGAGGCTGAGGGTATGCAGAATACTAGAGAGGAAATGGGAGGCTGAGGGTATGCAGAATACTGGAGAGGAAATGGGAGGCTGAGGGTATGCAGAATACTGGAGACTGGAGAGGAAATGGGAGGCTGAGGGTATGCAGAATACTGGATAAGAAATGGGAGGCTGAATATATGTAGAATACTAGAGAGGAAATGGGAGGCTAAGGGTATGCAGAATACTAGAAAGGAAATGGGATGCTGAGGGTATGCAGAACACAAGAGAGGAAATGGGAGGCTGAGGGTATGCAGAATACTAGAGAGGAAATGGGAGGCTGAGGGTATGCAGAACACAAGAGAGGAAATGGGAGCCTGAGGGTATGCAGAATACTAGAGAGGAAATGGGAGGCTGAATGTATGCAGAACACAAGAGAGGAAATGGGAGGTTGAGGGTATGCAGAATACTGGAGAGGAAATGGGATGCTGAGGGTATGCAGAACACAAGAGAGGAAATGGGAGGCTGAGGGTATGCAGAATACTAGAGAGGAAATGGGAGGCTGAGGGTATGCAGAACACAAGAGAGGAAATGGGAGGCTGAGGGTATGCAGAATACTAGAGAGGAAATGGGAGGCTGAGGGTATGCAGAACACAAGAGAGGAAATGGGAGGCTGAGGGTATGCAGAATACTGGAGAGGAAATGGGAGGCTGAGGGTATGCAGAATACTTGAGAGGAAATGGGAGGCTGAGGGTATGCAGAATACTAGAGAGGAAATGGGAGGCTGAGGGTATGCAGAACACAAGAGAGGAAATGGGATGCTGAGGGTATGCAGAATACTTGAAAGGAAATGGGAGGCTGAGGGTATGCAGAATACTAGAGAGGAAATGGGAGGCTGAGGGTATGCAGAACACAAGAGAGGAAATGTAAGGCTGAGGGTATGCAGAACACAAGAGAGGAAATGGGAGGCTGAGGGTATGCAGAATACTAGAGAGGAAATGGGAGGCTGAGGGTATGCAGAATACTATAGAGGAAATGTGAGGCTGAGGGTATGCAGAATACTTGAGAGGAAATGGGAGGCTGAGGGTATGCAGAATACTTGAGAGGAAATGGGAGGCTGAGGGTATGCAGAACACAAGAGAGGAAATGGGAGCCTGAGGGTATGCAGAATACTAGAGAGGAAATGGGAGGCTGAATGTATGCAGAACACAAGAGAGGAAATGGGAGGTTGAGGGTATGCAGAATACTGGAGAGGAAATGGGATGCTGAGGGTATGCAGAACACAAGAGAGGAAATGGGAGGCTGAGGGTATGCAGAATACTAGAGAGGAAATGGGAGGCTGAGGGTATGCAGAACACAAGAGAGGAAATGTGAGGCTGAGGGTATGCAGAATACTAGAGAGGAAATGGGAGGCTGAGGGTATGCAGAACACAAGAGAGGAAATGGGAGGCTGAGGGTATGCAGAATACTGGAGAGGAAATGGGAGGCTGAGGGTATGCAGAATACTTGAGAGGAAATGGGAGGCTGAGGGTATGCAGAATACTAGAGAGGAAATGGGAGGCTGAGGGTATGCAGAACACAAGAGAGGAAATGGGATGCTGAGGGTATGCAGAATACTTGAAAGGAAATGGGAGGCTGAGGGTATGCAGAATACTAGAGAGGAAATGGGAGGCTGAGGGTATGCAGAACACAAGAGAGGAAATGTAAGGCTGAGGGTATGCAGAACACAAGAGAGGAAATGGGAGGCTGAGGGTATGCAGAATACTAGAGAGGAAATGGGAGGCTGAGGGTATGCAGAATACTATAGAGGAAATGTGAGGCTGAGGGTATGCAGAATACTTGAGAGGAAATGGGAGGCTGAGGGTATGCAGAATACTTGAGAGGAAATGGGAGGCTGAGGGTATGCAGAATACTAGAGAGGAAATGGGAGGCTGAGGGTATGCAGAACACAAGAGAGGAAATGTGAGGCTGAGGGTATGCAGAATACTAGAGAAGAAATGGGAGGCTGAGGGTATGCAGAACACAAGAGAGGAAATGGGAGGCTGAGGGTATGCAGAATACTGGAGAGGAAATGGGAGGCTGAGGGTATGCAGAATACTAGAGAGGAAATGGGAGGCTGAGGGTATGCAGAACACAAGAGAGGAAATGTAAGGCTGAGGGTATGCAGAACACAAGAGAGGAAATGGGAGGCTGAGGGTATGCAGAATACTAGAGAGGAAATGGGAGGCTGAGGGTATGCAGAATACTATAGAGGAAATGGGAGGCTGAGGGTATGCAGAATACTTGAGAGGAAATGGGAGGCTGAGGGTATGCAGAATACTTGAGAGGAAATGGGAGGCTGAGGGTATGCAGAATACTAGAGAGGAAATGGGAGGCTGAGGGTATGCAGAACACAAGAGAGGAAATGTGAGGCTGAGGGTATGCAGAATACTAGAGAAGAAATGGGAGGCTGAGGGTATGCAGAACACAAGAGAGGAAATGGGAGGCTGAGGGTATGCAGAACACAAGAGAGGAAATGGGATGCTGAGGGTATGCAGAATACTGGAGAGGAAATGGGAGGCTGAGGGTATGCAGAACACAAGAGAGGAAATGGGATGCTGAGGGTATGCAGAATACTAGAGAGGAAATGGGAGGCTGAGGGTATGCAGAATACTGGAGAGGAAATGGGATGCTGAGGGTATGCAGAACACAATAGAGGAAATGGGAGGCTGAGGGTATGCAGAACACAAGAGGGGAAATGTGAGGCTGAGGGTATGCAGAATACTTGAAAGGAAATGGGAGGCTGAGGGTATGCAGAATACTGGAGAGGAAATGGGAGGCTGAGGGTATGCAGAATACTAGAGAGGAAATGGGAGGCTGAGGGTATGCAGAATACTATAGAGGAAATGTGAGGCTGAGGGTATGCAGAATACTTGAGAGGAAATGGGAGGCTGAGGGTATGCAGAATACTTGAGAGGAAATGGGAGGCTGAGGGTATGCAGAATACTGGAGAGGAAATGGGAGGCTGAGGGTATGCAGAACACAAGAGGGGAAATGTGAGGCTGAGGGTATGCAGAATACTTGAAAGGAAATGGGAGGCTGAGGGTATGCAGAATACTAAAGAGGAAATGGGAGGCTGAGGGTATGCAGAACACAAGAGAGGAAATGTAAGGCTGAGGGTATGCAGAACACAAGAGAGGAAATGGGAGGCTGAGGGTATGCAGAATACTAGAGAGGAAATGGGAGGCTGAGGGTATGCAGAATACTTGAGAGGAAATGGGAGGCTGAGGGTATGCAGAATACTTGAGAGGAAATGGGAGGCTGAGGGTATGCAGAATACTTGAGAGGAAATGGGAGGCTGAGGGTATGCAGAATACTAGAGAGGAAATGGGAGGCTGAGGGTATGCAGAACACAAGAGAGGAAATGGGAGGCTGAGGGTATGCAGAATACTGGAGAGGAAATGGGAGGCTGAGGGTATGCAGAATACTATAGAGGAAATGGGAGGCTGAATGTATGCAGAACACAAGAGAGGAAATGGGAGGCTGAGGGTATGCAGAATACTAGAGAGGAAATGGGAGGCTGAGGGTATGCAGAATACTGGAGAGGAAATGGGAGGCTGAATGTATGCAGAAGATAAGAGAGGAAATGGGAGGCTGAGGGTATGCAGAATACTGGAGAGGAAATGGGAGGATGAATATATGTAGAATACTAGAGAGGAAATGGGAGGCTGGGGGTATGCAGAATACTGGAGAGGAAATGGGAGGCTGAGGGTATGCAGAATACTGGAGAGGAAATAGGAGGCTGAGGGTATGCAGAATACTGGAGAGGAAATGGGAGGCTGAATGTATGCAGAACACAAGAGAGGAAATGGGAGGCTGAGGGTATGCAGAATACTGGATAAGAAATGGGAGGATGAATATATGTAGAATACTAGAGAGGAAATGGAAGGCTGAGGGTATGCAGAATACTAGAAAGGAAATGGGATGCTGAGGGTATGCCGAACACAAGAGAGGAAATGGGAGGCTGAATGTATGCAGAACACAAGAGAGGAAATGGGAGGTTGAGGGTATGCAGAATACTGGATAGGAAATGGGAGGCTGAGGGTATGCAGAATACTTGAAAGGAAATGGGAGGTTGAGGGTATGCAGAATACTGGATAGGAAATGGGAGGCTGAGGGTATGCAGAATACTTGAGAGGAAATGGGAGGCTGAGGGTATGCAGAATACTGGATAGGAAATGGGAGGCTGAATGTATGCAGAACACAAGAGAGGAAATGGGAGGTTGAGGGTATGCAGAACACAGGAGAGGAAATGGGAGGCTGAGGGTATGCAGAATACTAGAGAGGAAATAGGAGGCTGAGGGTATGCAGAATACTTGAGAGGAAATGGGAGGCTGAGGGTATGCAGAATACTGGAGAGGAAATGGGAGGCTGAGGGTATGCAGAACACAGGAGAGGAAATGGGAGGCTGAGGGTATGCAGAATACTAGAGAGGAAATAGGAGGCTGAGGGTATGCAGAATACTTGAGAGGAAATGGGAGGCTGAGGGTATGCAGAATACTGGAGAGGAAATGGGAGGCTGAGGGTATGCAGAACACAAGAGAGGAAATGGAAGGCTGAGGGTATGCAGAATACTAGAGAGGAAATGGGTGGCTGAGGGTATGCAGAACACAAGAGAGGAAATGTGAGGCTGAGGGTATGCAGAACACAAGAGAGGAAATGGGAGGCTGAGGGTATGCAGAATACTAGAGAGGAAATGGGAGCCTGAGGGTATGCAGAATACTATAGAGGAAATGGGAGGCTGAGGGTATGCAGAACACAAGAGAGGAAATGGAAGGCTGAGGGTATGCAGAATACTGGAGAGGAAATGGGATGCTGAGGGTATGCAGAACACAAGAGAGGAAATGTGAGGCTGAGGGTATGCAGAACACAAGAGAGGAAATGGGAGGCTGAGGGTATGCAGAATACTAGAGAGGAAATGGGAGGCTGAGGGTATGCAGAATACTATAGAGGAAATGGGAGGCTGAGGGTATGCAGAATACTTGAGAGGAAATGGGAGGCTGAGGGTATGCAGAATACTGGATAGGAAATGGGAGGCTGAGGGTATGCAGAATACTAGAGAGGAAATGGGAGGCTGAGGGTATGCAGAATACTAGAGAGGAAATGGGAGGCTGAGGGTATGCAGAATACTAGAGAGGAAATGGGAGGCTGAGGGTATGCAGAATACTAGAGAGGAAATGGGAGGCTGAGGGTATGCAGAATACTAGAGAGGAAATGGGAGGCTGAGGGTATGCAGAATACTGGAGAGGAAATGTGAGGCTGAGGGTATGCAGAACAAAGGGAGGCTATATATGACAATGTTGGTCACTTGCATGGAAAAAATATATATTCCAAATTAAAAGTATTCTTAAAAATGTGTTTGGTCCTCATAATATTCTATTCTTTGCACACACAAAAAAAACTTCTTGGAGAGATTTCTCTTCCCTGGGCTTGTCCTGCCTAACTGAATGATAGATCTTGAAGTATATCACAGGAATGAAAAATTGTCTCTTAATTTTAATTTAATTTCTAATTTTATTATTTCATTATACCAACATTACAAAAAAACAACAGTACAGTAAAATATATTTCTTGATATGTTAAATTCTCCTTAAAAAACATATGGCAATAATTTGGGCATAACATACATTATATGCTCTTGATGCAATCATATTACCAGGGTAGTCACAACAACATTCTGAAAAAAAAAAAAAAATGTTTCTCTTGACATTCTCACCACATCAGGTTTCTGGGTTTTTGGTTATTATAACATTTTAAAATTAAAATTAATGAAATCATACATCTACTTTTGAATTCTTTCAGAATGTTATAATGAGTTGGTATACCGGTATCTGCAACCTATATCTGTATTTCATACAAGACATCACAATTCCACAACTTTCGACAACAAATGAATATTGTATATACATATATTGCTCAACTGTTTTTTTTCCCACTTAATTCATACAATTCATTTTAAAACTTGGAAATGTTCCAACGAAATTGTCACCATTTCCAATTATAAAAATTTGTATATCAAGGCAAATACTAATTAGAAAAATCAACAACTTTTATATCTCAGTAACTGCAGTTTTTTTGGATATGTATATACCATGGGACGAATTATACTCAAGACACTGTTATGAGAGATTTATAAATTTGCAATACATTATATTATATTAATTTATCTGCAAAATATCTTCATAACAAAATAGTTTTGTCACTGATATCAAAGATACCAATTTCTCATATATGTCATAAGTTACTTTTAAATAGATACTCTTTATTACTTGAAGGTGAAAAGGTCCACCTGTTTGAGTTAGCCGTGTATTTTATATTACATAAACTGTACACTACATAAACTGCAGGACTGGTATATAATGCAGCCATATGTATTTTGTGATATTAACAGAATGATAAACTGTGCTAAAATTCAATATTGAGTTTTTTCTCATGTCTATAAAATTGTTCACAAACCAGTGGTAAATGCAAAGTTTGATACATATTTCTGAATAAGAGAAGTTTGTAGTCACATTTTAAAACATCATACCATTTTTTTTATCAAATTGAGTCAGTTGCTACTGATCCTGCATGAGATGGTTTGAATGAAGAAGAAGCAAGAAATTGAAGACAATTACAGTATCTACCAGGCAAGCCAATCATTCATAATGTTGGGAGTGTCTGCAGTACATACACATCTCATTTCTTGGTGCTTGCTAAAATTTTACAGAATGCTATTCTTACCAGTTCTACAGTATATGAATAATTTAAACTCATACAATGTTTGCCCCCCAAAACTTGTTGATCACATGATATAATACAACCACCTCATATATGATGTAATCTTTGATGAGAGAAGAGTCCCACTCTCACATTGGCACATTGTGAACTGTACCCATATCTTATCAAATATGTAAATATCATTCCCTCTTAACGATAACAGTAATCTATATATTTACAATATGAAAATATAATAAATGCAATCTAACAATAGCACTCAATTACATAACACATCAATCAACATCTGCCAGTATATCATCATTATGCTAATCATCAGGTAATATCTACACTATTGTATCAAATCAACATCTGCCAGTATATCATCATTATGCTAATCATCAAGTAATATCTACACTATTGTATCAAATCAACATCTGCCAGTATATCATCATTATGCTAATCATCAAGTAATATCTACACTATTGTATCAAATCCATTCAAATTCAAATTATCACATTATTCCTGGACTGGAGAAAAAACAATTTAATTACTGATACTTTTTAAAAATAATGTATGAAATACTAATTTTTCTGTACCTAGGAGTGTGCCCATCAACTTAAGTTTGTGGCAAAATATTATTTTGCAATTTAAAGTTGACCATCAATTTCTTATTGATAACTTGTTGTGAATTGCAGCATGGAAAATATTTCGTACTAAAAATAAAGTAAAATTTCATTTTATTTCACACCTATTTTGAATTCTTTTGAAGCAACCATTGTATTGCACCACCCTTCCAGTTTTTAATGTATCAAAGGCTGGTTGGATTTTTCTTTTGATTTGTTTAAACAAAAGAAAAAAAGGTCAATTCAAATAATTTGGTAAATGAAATAATTCAAATATATGTTAACTTTTGACACCATTTCGTAATTTTTACTTGACTTTGAAAAAAGTTAGATATTTCAAAATATAGACCATTAAATCAAAATTCCCTCTACTTAACTTGAAATTGATAAACAATATTTGCCTATTCTTAAACTTTGATAATTAAACTTGCAAATGTTGGGAAATTTTGAGAAATATGATACTCTGTTTACTCTAAAATTGTATCACTAGGCAGTGATGAGGTCTAATGCAGCAGCTACTGGCCAATGGATTTTCCATAAAACCATAAAAGTTCCCATGTGTATATTTGAACATTGATCCCCTATGAACATAAATATATTACTTATTTATTTGACTTTGGTATGTTAAAAAGATGCACTATTTCATGCAGTTTGAAGGAGCAATGACGTCATAATGGTGTTGTGGCACCATTGGTATCATAGCAACAATCAACAACACATTTCATACAGCTGTGATATTCTGTTTGAAATGTCCCTGTTCCCCCTAATGTCAAGACATAATTATATCAGATCATTAGATTTTTTTCTCACATGGTTAAATTTTACTTGTATTATATTCAGTAATGGTTCTTGGTTAGTTCTACTGCAGTTTTAAATATATTCATCCACTCTCATAACACTAAAACACTTGATACCGTGTGACAATTTTGCCACATAAGGCACTGTTAAGTGTTTCAGTAACTTTATACCTTATTAGCAAAATCAGTGGGCATAGTTAGAGCCAGATTCCATACAAACCTTTACAATGAAATTGATATATCTAAAGACAGACCCTAATGAACTAGATTTAAGTCCTGTGAGCTGCCTGTTGTGAAGTGCACTAGCATTCTACTGATGTAATTTCAGCCACAATTGACTTGCTTTTACTCTCCTTTGCATCAGGTCCACTATAACACCCTGTCTGAGTATGCAATCCGATGTGTTTAAACAGGCCCGTTCCTTATGCCCCGCCCCCTGAATGTAACCAATTCATGCTGCTGTGCGTGTGTGTGTGTGTGTGTGTGTGTGTGTGTGTGTGTGTGCGTGTGACCATGAAAGGATCACATGTCAGTGGTGATGGGGAATAACTAAATTTAACAGCAATCAGAGGATACAAAATGTCCCACAGTGTTAGACAATTCGGAACATGTGATGGTCAAATGCATATAAAGCCTAAAGCCTAAACTGGGATACCAGCTTTTCTACTCTTATATCCTGACTCAAATGGTCAAGCAGGGCTCTTCCAGAAGCTCAATTTCAGGGGAAATATTTTCTCTGTTACCATAATGTACATTAAGAGTTCAGCATACTATGTATATCTAGTAGAGATGAAAGGTGAGAAAGAGGTTTTATTTTATATGTTTTGAACCAACTTCAATATAAATGCTAACATAGGCATAATATACATGGTGTCTGAGCTACGCCCCTTATTGAAACAAAGTAAGTATCTGTTCCACCAACTGGTGGAACATATAAACAGACAGCAACAATCCCCAGACAAGTGTCTGTGTTGGACTGTCCTCAGCCTTAAGGGTTGATATGATCTTTTCTGACAGTTTCTTAGCAACAACCCCCCACCCTCAATAAAAACCCCTTTGGTTTTGTAACAAAGTAACATCTAGGTGGTGCTGTAATATTACCAGTGTACAATGTTCTGTTTACATGATTCCATTTGATGACAAATAGCTGTTGTGTAACAACAAAACAAAAATTAATGATAATTAAAGATAAGGCAGTCTGTTCATATTTTTGATGAAAATAAATGATGTTATTAGAGGACAAAAAAACACCATGCCTGGCACGCGCAGCTTAGTTGCAAAGCTGAAACCCCATAAATATGTTAAAGCTTGTGCTTTCATCTGTTATCTAAAAATACAACCATCAAATGACTAGAGTTTAAAATATTGTATTTGTGCATGGCTTAGATTTGAAGGGTTAATAAGATACCTTGTGACAAATGCCTCAAAAGGTACTGTAATAATTTGTGGTTCCAACAATAATAGAGGACATAACCTCCAGCACCTCCATTAAGGTGATATAAAACCTACAAAGCATTATTTGATAAACAAATCAGATTTTCCATCCTTCTTTTCAGTGCAAGTTTTCAACAACTGGCACACTTTGAAAATATATTTTCCCACTCACCCAAAAATAATTCTAAACCTTTACTTCTATCATATTTGCCCTTTTCAATATGAATTGAATTGAAAGTAAATAACAGTGAATAGATAATTGACTACTTATGTACAGTGACCGGCAGTCAAATCCAGACATTTTCATGTTTTTCACTCCCGATTTTCACAAAACCTTTCAAAACTGTGTAAAAACAGCTCACGTCAATAGAAGATCGTCAGTCTTAAATGCGTGTAGAGTAAGCATGATACCCGTTCAATATTTACAGAATTAGGAGGATATTCATGCATTCAGCAAACCGGCAAACTGTCCGAGTTCACATTGAGTTATATGATGATGCTGGTTACGTCACCACTTCTGACGTCATTTGACAGTGACTCAATCATTTGTGTCGTGAAAACAAATAAACACTTTTAACGTTTTGAAAGTAATGGAAATTACAAGATGACGTGTGAGGCACAATATTCAGCTCAATTGCAATTAGTACAGCACAGTTTTACTCGGTATTTGACCGAGTTAAAAATGTCCGAATTTAATCTGCCGTTTTCGGACAGTTGCCGGTCACTGTAGTTTAAATAATCTTGCACATGGCCTGCAAAGCTACTGAATATATAAACAACTTTGGCCTACCTTGTCCAGTTTTCAAATCAATGGTATTTCTAAATACTTTTACCCAATAAATTAATTTCTCTTTTAAAAACTTAAATACAACCCACCAACGAATTTCACAAATTACTTGTTCAAATATTTACAAAAAAATTGTATACTACCATTGTTTAAATATTATGTATCTGCCCATTTCACTCAGCAATTAAACTCTATCTAAATGAATTTGAAACACATTTTTAATCGACTTTAACATTTTTAACATTTGAAAAATGTCTTATTTACAAAAAACAGCCTTCTGCCTCTTGACAAAAAAAACAATTGGCCCTTTTTGAAATGTCAATAACATTTGACTCATTCAGTTATCATTATAAAATATATGTGTAAAAATACTGGAATGCTGTAAAGACATCAACATCAACAATTATTTACATTTGTTTAGATTTGGAAAAACTGCAAATTTTTTATACAAAACATAATTATTTTTACATTTTCAACATACTTTTGTATAAGCTAATGAATTAGCAGTCATTTGGCTTGACCTCTTGATTACTCTTGGTTAATACTGTAATTTTGGAATAGATGGAATACTGACTGTTACCATCCCTTATGAGACTTTTTATGCTGCTTGGGTCCATACAGGGATTGGAATAGCATTAAAAATTGTACCATTATTTTTCACAATTCCCAATCTAAAAATCCTCAAGTAATTTGTATTCACCCCATCCACTCACTTTTCCTGAAGTAAATACCTAATGCTAACAATTCATTTTCACCAGTAAAATGTACTCTGTTATAACATTGATGGGTACATTCAATGTACTATAATATATGACTGAGAAATGTCAAGGATTGTTCCCTTCTAAACAACATGTGTCTTACAGACTAAGGCAATGATTTTGTGGTTTACACGTGCAATACACTCCACATTAATATCATTGCCACTAACATCTTATTTCTAAAACCCACCTGTTAAGCAAATTTGAAGAGTTAAAATCATTGATTTTGCATTAAAAGTGATGTATCAAAAATAAGATCTCAAGCCATGTTTAATCTTTTAGTTTTAACAAGCCTTCAGTTAGAGTAGACATAATTTTAGTTCAAGTGTTACTATTCAGTAAAATTAGAGATATTTACCTCTGAGGATAGCAGTAATTCCTTAGTTATCCTTAAAACATATTTGAAATGGTCATTCTGGAATGACATTTATTGCTCCAATGGAATTACCTTGACCATCCTGGGCCTAAGAATTAATGTGATTTTTTTCTGGAGTGGCACCCCTTGCTCACTTATGATTAGTATGATCTTTCAGGAATGTTAGTCACTACTGAGTTATAATTAGTATGATCTTTCAGGAATGATAGTCACTACTGAGTTATAATTAGTATGATCTTTCAGGAATGATAGTCACTACTGGGTTATAATTAGTATGATCTTTCAGGAATGATAGTCACTACTGAGTTATAATTAGTATGATCTTTCAGGAATGATAGTCACTACTGGGTTATAATTAGTATGATCTTTCAGGAATGATAGTCACTACTGGGTTATAATTAGTATGATCTTTCAGGAATGATAGTCACTACTGGGTTATAATTAGTATGATCTTTCAGGAATGATAGTCACTACTGGGTTATAATTAGTATGATCTTTCAGGAATGATAGTCACTACTGAGTTATAATTAGTATGATCTTTCAGGAATGATAGTCACTACTGGGTTATAATTAGTATGATCTTTCAGGAATGATAGTCACTACTGGGTTATAATTAGTATGATCTTTCAGGAATGATAGTCACTACTGGGTTATAATTAGTATGATCTTTCAGAAATGATAGTCACTACTGGGTTATAATTAGTATGATCTTTCAGGAATGATAGTCGCTACTGGGTTATAATTGGGTTGCAGATCAGCCACTGCATTTCTAGTAACATTAGACTGGTCTTCTGGGATATGCGGGTTTGGTAAAGATATTGTTTTCAAATGAAAAAGCACAAAGACTTGTTTAAAGTGTTCAGGTCTGAGGCCAGATACATTACATGTTCAATGGCCTGGGTTATGCAGGTTTCTTTGTGATGGACTGTGGGTAGTTTGGATATTTTGGAGATTAGGTTCCATTGCTGGACTGAGGTCCTTGGCAGCAGAGGATAGCAGTATTTGTTGCTGTGGCAACATCATAGGTATCATCAAAGGCTGTATACCATGTCCCATCTGGACTAGGGCAGGCGGTGTTGGCACCATAATGCCAGTGGTGGCCACTGGGACCACTGGAGTCTGCATCATTGCTGATATGGTTGTCCTTGGTAGTGCTGCAGAGACTGCTGCGCCACCTGGCAACACTCCCACCACCTGGTGGTCAGATGACGTGGAGTGTGTCACTTCTGCAAGACATTATATATTATATACAAAATACAGCAATGTTACAAAAATATAATATCACCAGATAACTTTTTGCTAAAAAAACATGAAGGAGGGGACACAGTTAACGAGTGGTGATTTACTTTATAACTTCTATCTCCTGATTAAGAAGAACATATTTATAATGACCTCTCATTTAAGGTTTATTTACCAGAAGTTAGATTTGTATCATGTTTTTAATAAACAAATGCAAAATCAATCAATGGAATCCTGGAACCAACTATGTCTGATACCTAAAATAACCAAACAATGGGCTCATTTTTTATTCACCTTTTTTATATTTCTTAAGTTCTATATTTGAGATCTGCTAATCAACTAAGGAGTTGTTATAAAAAAATATTTTTTGGGCCACTTATAAACATTTCTTTTCTTTTCCAGAAAGCGAACAATGATTATTTTTGTTTATACCAAAATGCTTGTTTTGCTTCACAGATAATAAATATAGTACTCTTAGATTAAAAAAATAAAAATAAACATAGATACACCATGCTACGTCCTATGCTGGTATCATACATGACTGGCTCCAGGGATTTATGTGCCAAATTAGCCTGCCTCAACTGTATAGATATAAAACTTCTGCTTTGTGCATCTTAGTTGCCAATGACTCTATAATTATAATCCCAGCTCCAACCAGAAGCCAGGAATAATAATACTATATATAGGCCGATTGCGGATGGCCATACTGCCCCATTGAAAACAACACACCGGAACTGCACAATTAAAATTAGAAGTGCACAAAAAACTCTCTAAAATCTAATCATTACAAAAACCAAGATGGAAACCCGCAATCACACTATATCTTAATGATACAAATAATGGCAGAGTTCCTCTTAATATGTGTAAATGTTGAGGGTGTCTGACCTTTCTGCATTGGGGTGTTGCCAGCTATGTGGTTGACGAGCATGAGTTGCTCAGAGATGAGCCTCAGCTCCTCCTGCTGCTGTAGGATTGCCTTGTGCAGTGCAATGTGCTTCTGCTGCAGCTGCTCTTGTAGCTGCACATGGGCAGATGTCAAATACAGCTGGGCCTGAAAAAACAAAACAATCACACATATTTATCCAACATCCATTTTTTTCTTTAAAAATCCAAACCTTTCAATTTGACATGTATGCCTATTCATGTCAGAATAGTAAATACTGCTGGTTTCACTATTCCCATTTCCATAACGTGGTATATGTTACATATCATTTTCCTGCCAATATGATAACAAAACTAATATGGATAAATAACAAAATACTGAAAAATAAAAAAATGTTTTTGCAGGAATTTATGCATCTGTAAATTAACTCTTTTTTCTGATTATACAATCTTACCTCACCAAACAACTTTCAAAATATACGATTTATTAAAATTTGGGAAGGGAATATTGAAGTCAATAGATGGTTTTTTTGGTTCATATCTGAGCTCATCTGACCATTGTCAGGCCATCTGTACATTTGCTGGCAGTTCTGAGCCTGTATAAATTTTAGTGAGAGCTCAGAGAGCCAAGATGTGCTTTCCCCGCTCCCTAAAAATAACATGGTAAATCATGTCATCACGTGTGATGCTAAGAAGAATATCAAGCAGGGTTCTAAATCTATTTTCACCTAATTTAAGATTTATGTAATTTATTGAGTATGTAAATGAGCTCTTTACCTCAGAAGTTTGCACCTCAACTACAGACTGTTTGTTTGGGCTGAGACTGGGGGTTGTGGCAACAACTGCTGTCTGCTGCAATAAAAATCAAACAGGTATTTCCAAATTTCACAATAGCACAACATAAGCTTTTGATTATTTTTGGCACTTATGATTCCAAGTTGGCCAGTGGGATCATGCTTTCTGTCTAAAGTATACGGTCCACTTTTGATCACATGATCTTGCTTAGTCAAAAGCTATTTTCAACACTCATGATTAAACATAACCCCCTGGATTGATAGCTCTGCTGACTAAAAGGAAAACACATGAACTGTGCATCTAGCAAACATTCTGCAGGCTCTGCAGGCCAGTCAAGTCACTTTTCATCCATTTATAAGATATGCATATTAATCGCGCACCTCCTTTGAAACACTGGGTGCTTCAGACTTTCATTTCTCTGGTTGCCTACCTTATTCTTTGCTATTACAAAATCACAACTACGATAGGTTTCCAGTCCAAACATAGCTTGTGAAAATTTGAAGTAAATTTCTGATGTTCGCTGGCTGAATGTCGGACATATTGTCTGATGTGGGTCAAAAACTTTTGGCAAATGCTGACAACACCTTGTGGTTGCCATGCATGCACATTATTTAGTATCTCCAGTTCATCTTTTATGAGATATGGCCTGCTCAATAATATACAGGTCAAGGTCACAGCATCAAGGTCAAAGGTCAAATCTGTAAAAAAGTATATGGTGCACGACATAGTGTTGGCATACAGCAGATATGAAATACTTTTTATTCACTTATAATGGTCGAGATGTTGCATGTACACAAACTTTGAACTCAAGGTCAATGTGTCAAGGTCAAAGGTCATTTGACTAAAAAATATGACGAGGCACAGCTAGATATTTATGTACAACAAATTTTAATTTCCTCTTATAAGTGGTTGCTGAGATATGCTCACTGCACTAAGGTCAATGGTGACATCACTAAGATTTATGGGAATCTGAATCTTGACCTCTATATCTACCTATGAATAAAATTTGAAATATATATTCCTGGTAGTTTTGGAGGAGAAGATTTTTGAAGAAATTATTGACAGATGGACAGACAGATGGACTGATGAACAGACATTTTCCCCACTCCTAAGAGTAGGTCTTTTTGGGTGCTTGCAGTTCAAACAGGAAGTAATTCAAAGTATTCTGGGACCTTGGGTCAAGGTCGAGGAATCAGGTTTGGGTCTTCATGAGGTGATTGTTTGGTAGGTATCTTGGCTTTATAATTAATATAAATGTTAGGATATGGCAAACATTTTCAGTTACATTTTGCAGCATGTGAACTTGCAAAACTAATCAAGGTCATAGTATAGATTATCAGTAGTAGATCTTCATGCAGTGCAAGTTTGGTAAATATTTTAGCCTGAAATTTAACTAATTGATGAGACATAGCAAAATACCAAACTTTTAATTTTAATTTATTTTCTCTCAATGCTCCACTATGGGGAAACATCAAAAGGATTATTCAGATTTAAATTTAAATCCCATGAGAACAGACCATGGAGCTGTGTCAGTTTAACCTTAAAAGAAAACATTATTCATATGCCAAACAAAAAGAAGGGTTTGACATCAAACAAATTTACACAATGTATTCCACCAGGAAACACATTCAATTATGGCTATACACTTGGGTGACTTTTTAGGCATGAGTGAAGCTGCAGATAGACCTACCTGTTGCTGTATGGCATGGACTGAGGCTGGTGTGAGGGTCTGCTGCGTGGCTATGTGAGTCGTGTCCGGTCTCCTCTGGGTTGGTGAGGCTGATACTATTCTGGTGATGATGGCAGACTGAGGCACTGCTGGACGTTTGCCAGGCTGAATGTGCTCGGTTGTGTCAGCTATAACTTCCTTCTCTCGCTTACTTCCTGCTCATGAAATAAGTTGTTTCCGTTCAGGCTGATATAATTTCAGTAAAATTTACAATAGCCATGATATGTAGGCCTTCATGGAATGCATAAGTGAAAACAATGGAGCCTGTATTTGAAAAAAACTGATAAAATATAGTAAAACAAATTTTGGTTGACAGACAATCAAACACACACATGGACACAAGACGTACACAGACCCAGATTTAGCCACAGATTGTCATAGCTCCTGCACCTCTAAGGAGGTGGGAGCTGACAAACTCACAATTGTACTGGTGATCCGCCCTGCTTAATATACCAAACAATCAAATAAGGCTACTCTGGCAAGTTATAATACCCAACTCAAATATTTTAAAAATATTTTGATAATCAGAATATTTTTGATAATCAGATTATATTTTGGACCAGCAAGACACCCATATATTTGACCTTATCTTGACTATATGGGAAAATTGTTGTCAAAATGCTCCAAAGAGACAAGAAGAATAAATTTGTAATATATTAGCAATGAAAGCATTGTTGGGCACATTATAGACATTGCAAGATGCTTATATCTTCAGTTGGCCTTATTGCAGGGGTAAAAAAAATCATTAGAAAGGTCAAAATGAAATATTTCAGAATGGAATACATATGTTAAGTTTGGTAGCGTCCAGATCCAGTCATTTTGGGCAAACCCGTGCAATAACTATTTGGTCCAAGATTTTGTTTTGCAGAATGTATCTGTAAGTTTGGTGCCAATCTAGACAAGTTTGAGCACTTGCTACATATTTTGACCTTGACCTAATTTGAAACATTGCCGGGGTCATGAAATGGTTCTATGTCAAACTTTTCCAACATCTTATGAAGAATGATCCTTTTATAGTGATACATGTTGGTAAGTCTGAATTACCTATTCTATAGTGATACAAGATGGTGAATCTGAATAACCTATTCTATAGTGATACAAGATGGTGAATCTGAATTACCTATTCTATAGTGATACAAGATGGTGAATCTGAATTACCTATTCTATAGTGATACAAGATGGTGAATCTGAATTACCTATTTTATAGTGATACAAGATGGTGAAACTGAATTACCTATTCTATAGTGATACAAGATGGTGAATCTGAATTACCTATTCTATAGTGATACAAGATGGTGAATCTGAATTACCTATTTTATAGTGATACAAGATGGTGAAACTGAATTACCTATTTTATAGTGATACAAGATGGTGAAACTGAATTACCTATTCTATAGTGATACAAGATGGTGAATCTGAATTACCTATTCTATAGTGATACAAGATGGTGAATCTGAATAACCTATTCTATAGAAATACAAGATGGTGAATCTGAATTACCTTTTCTATAGTGATACAAGATGGTGAACCTGAATAACCTATTCTATAGTGATACAAGATGGTGAATCTGAATAAACTATTCTATAGGGATACAAGATGGTGAATCTGAATAACCTATTCTATAGTGATACAAGATGGTGAATCTGAATAACCTATTCTATAGTGATACAAGATGGTGAATCTGAATTACCTATTCTATAGTGATACAAGATGGTAAGTCTGAATAACCTATTCTATAGAAATACAAGATGGTGAATCTGAATTACCTATTCTATAGTGACACAAGATGGTGAATCTGAATAACCTATTCTATAGTGACACAAGATGGTAAGTCTGAATAACCTATTCTATAGAAATACAAGATGGTGAATCTGAATTACCTATTCTATAGTGACACAAGATGGTGAATCTGAATAACCTATTCTATAGTGATACAAGATGGTGAACCTAAATTACCTATTCTATAGTGACACAAGATGGTGAATCTGAATAACCTATTCTATAGTGATACAAGATGGTGAATCTGAATTACCTATTCTATAGTGACACAAGATGGTGAATCTGAATAACCTATTCTATAGTGATACAAGATGGTGAACCTAAATTACCTATTCTATAGTGATACAAGATGGTGAATCTGAATTACACATCGTTTAATGAAGAGGGTGAATCTGAACTTCCTACTCCACGGTAAAGTAAGAGGGTGAATGTGGAGTAGCTACCGTATTTACTCGTATATAAGACGACTCGTGTATAAGACGACCACTCAAAGTTGAGGTTATTTTGCTTGAAAAGACCAATTTCTGAATACAAGACGAGTTGTTTTTTTCTCGAGACATCGGCACTGCTACCATTCAAATTTGGCGGCCATTTTAAAAGTGAAATGTAAATATGCGTACGCAACAAGATCTTAATGATCTTATACATGAGTATTTACGGTAAAACATAAATACGATGTTCAGATATCGTATCCTCGAAATAACAGATATCAGACGTAGCGGATCGATTTTGAACTCGCATTGAAATATTAATATATTGGGCAATGATGGATCCCTGGCTTCTCTTCGTGTTGTGCAATTTTACGTTAAAGTCACAGACATCGTATTCACGTTTTACTTTTACTTCTATGTCTACTGATTTGAGTCGTGTCTTCCCACTCAGTGGTGTGAAAATTAGTAAAATTTCACTGATGGCAATTATCAGCGTTCACAGTTTTGACAGAAATGCTTTCACACGCATAAGATATTGCTTTGAGTCATGTCTTCCCTTTTTTGTAATGAAAACGTTTTGTTTTGATGCTAAGGTGGGTATTACCTTTATTTATCATTTAAAATGCAATTGTAATCGATCCGATATGTCCGATATTAGTTATTTCGAAAATACGAAAGTTCGTAATCAAAACGCTTTGTTTTGACCCTAAGGTCAAGAACGTGGAGAAATTCTCTGAATTAACTGACCTTTGGAGAAGGAAGGCGGTGAGTCTGAATTAACTGACCTTTGGAGAAGGAAGGCGTGAGTCTGAATTAACTGACCTTTGGAGAAGGAAGGCGGTGAGTCTGAATTAACTGACCTTTGGAGAAGGAAGGCGTGAGTCTGAATTAACTGACCTTTGGAGAAGGAAGGCGGTGAGTCTGAATTAACTGACCTTTGGAGAAGGAAGGCGGTGAATCTGAATTAACTGACCTTTGGAGAAGGAAGGCGGTGAGTCTGAATTAACTGACCTTTGGAGAAGGAAGGCGTGAGTCTGAATTAACTGACCTTTGGAGAAGGAAGGCGGTGAGTCTGAATTAACTGACCTTTGGAGAAGGAAGGCGGTGAGTCTGGTTTCTTTGGGGTGGAGACCCACACACTGGAGCTGCTGGGGCCATCCTGAGACTTGTTTTCCTCTAAATCTTTCTCGGCAATATCTTTCTCCCCATTGTATCCAAGTTCCTTCCACGTCGCCTGCCGTACTTCTGCATAACTATATTAACCAAATAACCACATGATTGTCACTTAAGGTCTATAATCCACAATCAGTTTGAAGCATCGGGAGAGAACTTCGTGTGGTCTCGTATATTTACGTAACTGCCTTCGGCTCTGCATGCTCTGGGGGATTCCAGAATGAGAGTGAGGCTATGACGTCAGTGGGGGGTATTTCTCATACAGCACACATGGTGTCCAGTTGCAATAACTGAGTCGAACCCGTTTTAACGGTAGTTAAAACAGGTTCAATTTAAATAATAAAAGTTTAAGACTAGCTGGTTAAGTTTACTTTTTCTGTGCTAAATTAACAAATAACATGAATTTGAACACATTTAAGCCAAAAAAACATAAGTCTGTCCCAGTGTTTCATTGTGGATTATAGACCTTAAGATGTAAAGTTACAAAATAAACAGACAATGAGGCTCTGGTAATTGAATACAAAATAACTTCAATACAATTAATTATCAAGCATGTCTAAAAACAGATGATTCAGAACATTATCCCTGAAGTTAGCCTCCATTTGTGGACAGGGCACAGATGACACAGGTTTTGAAAATAAAAATGTTGGTCACTGGTCTGAAAGGGATTGTGGGTTTGGTGAGATTTTCTCAACCCACTATAGTTTTTTTGTTAAATTTACTTGTCCTTAACATCAAACAGATCAAGGCTCTATAAACCTTTACAGAATATTGGGTCAGTGTTTCACATAATTTTTTTTAACATAGATTGCCTTGTCATACCATTATGTGAATTACAGAACATCCGTGCCTTGTTGGAGGAACATCAACACTTTCATAAAACATAAATCAAAGTTGGCATTTTGGCCAACTTACTCGAGTTTAAAATCCATGAGTAAATCTTGATATCATCAAATATCATTGTCATCATGACCTATATTCTTGTTATGTTTATGACCTATATTCTGGTTATGTTTATGAAAGCATATGGGAGACACAATTGAATTATGCATTCTCTGCCTGTATTATTTTACACTAACTCGCAATTTAAGTTTGTGAATTTGTTACTCACCTGACAACTTCATTTGTACAGTTAATGAATTCAGGTTTGGAATTCCACTGATGGTAGGTGATGTAGAAGCTGGTCTGAAGCCAAATCCACTGCTGACCCTTGGTTAGAAACCGGTAATAGCATGATGTGCCTTTACCTGTCTGCATCACTGTCAAATCATAAACAAGTACATGATGAATTGCAACCAATGAATTGCAACCAATCTAAAAAACAATTCCAAGCTCAATAAATTAAGTTTACCAAAAAGGGCTACGTGAAAAGATTTATATCTAGCTGATTGAAAATTTGGTCTGGTTTCATAATAGATGTTGTAACTTACGTTGTTCATGACACTTTGCCACTTTTTCCAAGTCATCTGGATGATAGTAATCAAATCCTGATATTCCAAGCACCTCATATGGGAGGTAGCCTATGATAGGCGGTCCTCTGATGGTGACAAATAAATGATATTTATATTTAAAAACAGGTTCATAATACACACAATGAACTTCACCATTAGAAATGGCCATGGGTAAAAACCATATCATTGTTTTGTATACAGTTCATTTATATGCATGTAGAAATTTATGTGGAAGAGGGAGTGTAAAATAAAGGCAAATATTCCTCACCTATGGTCTAAATAAAGAAACTGCCATTCCATACTGTGGCGTGAAGTAAATTCTCTTTTTGAATCATCTACTGTGGAGAGTTCTCTGATGACTTGCGTGCACTTGAGTTTGACGGTTGCACAAAAACAAACTTCAGCGCCTGCTAAGGACGCTTCATTCAACAAATTTTCATCTGATATGTAGGAGGTGGCTGCTGCAATAAATGACCCACAGAAGAAATAATTGGCAATTCTCTGCCACCTTTAATTTTCTATCAGGTCTTTACCCTCAAAAAATATTTAAAAAATTCTAATTTGCAATTGTAAGATAGAAATATGATAGTTGTAAGTGTGACTCTTCAATGATTTCAGTTACCATTTTTTTGGTTAAAATAATACCATCTAGTATTTTGAAGCGTTTTTTTTTGTCTTTTGCTGTACAGAAACAAACATTCTAAATATAATACTAAGCATTTGTATTGGTTTTAATATTTCACATATCAAAACTAGTCGTATAAAATTCCTTAATTTTTAAAAATTGGTTTCTGTTTCAATATGGTGTCAAACAATATAATACAAACTCTCTACGTCATGTGAAAAAATATGAGTAAAAATTATAAATGATCCATTCTAAATTACTCTTGAACATATGAAATGGGTATCTACAACCCTACAAGGGTACAGTTGCGACATTGTGCATGAGCATGTTCAAGAGCCAACCAATTACACAGCTTTACGGTAATTGAAAGCTAATGTGCGGAATAACTGGATCCAAAGAACGTTTCATCGCAAAGCAAAAAGGAAGTTGGCTCCAATGGTTTTCTATTGTTTACCTTTATGTAGACTACATCTTTCTACATTAATATAACATGCAAATATGCTTTAACTGTAATTTATGCATGACTCTCTGTGTAAATCAATCTTAACTACTTTCTGGAATATGATTGACAATATATTGCAAAATAAAAGATTCTATGAATAATCTTTGAAGTAAAAGCTCTTCTGTGGAGGCATAAGATAGGATGAAATCAGCAATGCTTAACTATAAACAACCTATCCATTTAAATTTCGCCACATGAGAACCTTGTTAACTGATTTAAATAATACTAGCTGTGAGATAATTGAATCTGCAAGTGGCCTTTTGGGGTACTTTGAAGGTAGAAGTGCTGGTGGAGATTCCACTGAGGACAAAATTTGCGCATAGTCTTAACTTTTGTGAACACATAAAAACAAAAACCAAAAATTAAAAAAAAAATCACTTACAATTCCAGGTGCAGAAGTTTCCAATACATTCAACACACTCATAGTCTGGAGATTCGTCAGGTGACATCCTCCCACATTTTAAGTGACAAGTGAATGACAACTGGTTTTCATCTGAAAAAAAGTCACAATGACCTTTAAAACACTGATCATTCTTTCATTAGTTCTGTTTTCATTATTTCTTTCATAATTATCTATTGGCATTGCTACATGGATGTTGGCATTTGTTGCAAATGGTCAATGATATTTGCATGTCCAATTTTTATATTGTTTCCTTGCATGAAATAAATGTGAATATAAGTCATGTCCTTTTAATTTGTGCCTTACTATCTTTCAAAACAAACAAAAATTTTTTCTCTTCAAAAGGTCATTTAATAAGTCCTTTACATTTATATTATTTTCCCCTCATTTGCTTCCACATGAAATAAAAATTTAAAATGTTGTTACTCAACGTGCAGCGATGTAAATTCAAATACAATTTTACATTTCTTAATGCCTGAAACTGACAGGAGGATCTTAAAGAACTGATCACCAACAACTTTTCAGTCACCAACCTTTTTCAAAGTCTCGCAGATCATGTCCACTTCTCATCTGATGAGACAAGATGAGATTGTATATGTGTATCTTCTCTGTTGGATGGGTCAGATCAAAAAAACTGTGATTCACCAGGTCTGACTGCAATAGTTACAGAGAAAAAAGTAAATCAATGTGTTGTTTTCATTCATTTCAAAACATCTCAAAATTGGTATTTTAAAAGTAAAAGAATGAGCAAAGCACAACTTACAGGTAAATGGTTGAGGATTGATGTAACACTTTCAGAGCTGTATAAAATGGTACCACTTTGTGTAATAACCAACAGAAAACCATCAAGTGCCTGTAAAGAAAACAGAGTTTTTGTGTTTAACATTTCAATCCACATAACACATTAAAAACTGGAAAACATATTTCTTGTCAACAGAACACTTGATTGCTGATTCACACTTTTGGCACAAGCAATATATATATATACCAGCAAAGTGGTATTTGATTGGATTTCCAACCTATCCAATGATATTCAACTTATGCGTTGATATTATGTACCCTTATATAACTTGCAAACAATAGTTAAAGGGGTTTATCAATGATTGCATATGGTCAAAAACATTATTTTCTATAACATTTTAATATATGCAAGTGTAAAAAATATACAGTAAATATACCAGTTTGGGACTGCAGTTTGGAATGTCCCCAAAATATTGGCTTGATGCCCATACATCATATAAATTTAGCCCTGGTAGGGAATCTTTTTTCCACTAGGGATGAATTCACATGATGTGTGGACATCAAGTCAATCTCACTTTAAGACATTCTTATGATTTGTCAAAATAAATCATCAAAAAGTTCAGATTGGTCACAAAAATATTTGGTTAAATGTCATAATGAATCATTAAATGATTCCAGTTGGTCAAAACTTGCCATTGCTCAAATTCATATGGCCTAAAAGAACACATGTTGCCAATTTTAACCCATAATCTCACAGATGCTCAGATGCCTCGTTTACAAACAAACCGAATATACTGGCATTGGAGTGGACAAACTGATAAACAAAGAAAAAGTGACAAACAGAATAAACAACAAATTAATAAACAAACACAGGACAGACAGGGTTACCTTTCAGTACATCAATAAAATACTCGTTCAATACAGAAACTGAGAAAAAAAAGAGTAACACATTTCTAAGGGTTCACTTTGTTTTACACTTGAAAAAAATTACCTCCAACATAAGCTGAGCAAACTCTTCATTGGAAAGAAAAGATGGTTTCCAGTCTTCTGTAATTTCATGGGCATGCGTCTGTTGTGCCATTTCTGGAAATCAAAATCAAATATTGAAACCAAACGATGAAAAACATATTTTGTATCTTTAACTGGCTTGTGCAGAGCCAAACAGAACACTGACCTTTATGTGCTTTGAGGAAGGATATTGTGGATTTGAGGACAGTAGTTTTGTCCATTTTGCGGTTGTTAGTAGACACCATGCAACATAATTCATTGATAAGCATGTTGAACTGGTCCCGACGCTTCTTCTCACTAAGGTTACGTGACTTCCTACAAAACATAAATTCAGCTTATAAACCACATCAAAACACATCAAAACAAAGCTTCACACCCTAGCAACATAATTCATTGATAAGCATGTTGAAATGGTCCAGACTCTTCTCACTAAGGTTATGTGACTTCCTACAAAACATAAATTAAATAAAGGGCACTTTGTTATTTTGGTTTCATTGTTATTATACAGTAATACTTAAGTTAAAAATATTCTTTTTTGATTTAATATTTTTTTGTCTTTGATTAATTATAAATCCTTATTCAATCCTTAGCAAAAAGCTTAATAACCTTCAATAACATGCCAATAAGCTGCCTGTAAATGTTGGAAATAATGGAAAAAACAAACCTTTTATTGCAGTCTTTGTCCTCGTCATATTCTTCCCCATCCCTAAAAAATTAGAACCAATTAAATATTTATTATCATCAGCTGATTGGCATGAATTATTAAACATAACATGCAAAATGAAGGCCCATCAGCTAACTTCATGGACAGTCAGACAGACAACATAGGTGATGACAATGCCCTGTTGCCTTAAGTTAGCAAAGGGGTTAAATAAATAAATAAACATTGGCATTAAAATGATGCTTTATGTCCTGGCCAAAAAAACTTCACCATTCCTGCTGAGCCCCTTGACACATTAACAATCACAAAGAATTGAATTATTGCTTCCAAACATAGAATATATTCCTTCTTTTCTTCAGACAAATGCCATTTACCTAAAGTTAACCAGAAGAGTTCCAATTTAAAGACATCTTAAATACCTAAGTAAGTCGTCATAATGTTCTTTATTGATCATTTGAATTCTAACCTTGGAAAGTCCTCTTCTCAAATTTATAACAACTTTCAAATACTAATCCCAAAATCATCAGCAAAATGGACTTAAAGTCCACTTTTTTCCGAGAATACCACATATTAATCATATTTCAGCTACAACTCTGATACATATTGATTCTTAGCAACATCTTTTGAAAGAGCTATGTATTTTCTTTTTAATATCGATTGCTGGGCTTGTCAAAATAATTCTTGTGCAAGCAATGTAAACAGTGTGTTAAGGTCTATAATCCACAATCAGTTTGAAGCATCTGGGGAGAACTTTGTGTGGTCTCGTATATTTACGTAACTGCCTTCCTTTATCTAAAAGAAGACAATGATCACCTCATTGTCAAAAGAGGAACCATCTGTGTTACAAAAAACGTAAGGAACGGCATTACAGATAATACACGGGTCTGTATTTAGAGACATTATGACTGGGAGAGATTGCAACATGGGTCAAAATTACAACAGTCAATCACTGGAGGTTGAGATCATTTAGTAGGGGAACTTGAGACACCATTGCTTTACCCTTTCGCTCCAGTATTGTGGGTCAAGCAAAGCAGAATCAAGCACAAGAGATGGCTATGGTATCTAGGAGAACTTCGTTATGATGGGCAGTGTCATGAGTGTGTCCTGGACACGGACAGAGCAAGCGCAAGTGTGTTCAAGGCATCAGCTGACACTGAGTGACCTATATATTACATAATATTATATTGTATTATATAATGTATAAATGAGGTCACGAGAGGGAAACGGAAAAATTCATGCAAATTGATCTTGGAGACATCACTTGCGCTTGCTCTGTCCGTGGTCCTGGAAACAGTGGATTTCAAGTTTTGACAGTGTCAGTGGATTTCAATTTTTGACGATGAATATGGGAATAATACCTGTCTGAGGATTTCACCTTTTCCTGATTTCCCCAACCTTTGGCCACCCTGTTGCCAAGATAGCAAAGAAAATATTGTATTTATATTGGAAACGACACTGATACCTGTGCCATGCCTCATCTATTGATCAGCTGTGGATATCAAGTTATATATTTTGCCCGTCTTGAATTTGTGGATGAACTGGGGAAAGTGAATTTTGATCCGAACTAAAAAATAATGATCTGGACTTTAAACAAATTATGTAATTAGGATATCAAGGTAACTCTGCATTTAATCGTTACTCACCCTCCAACTTGAGGACTATTCTCTCCCGAAAATGTCAAGGCTTTTCTTTTGCCGTAATTCATCCTGATGTTTTCGGAGTCATTTTGGAGTACACTTCATTCAGCAACTCTCAAAACATTACAATGCGAAAAGCTTTCACCTCACTGAAAGGAGTGTGTTTATTCAGAAGCGCCATCTAGGAGAAATTGCAACGTTGACTCGGACAACCACCCCCTGCATATTACACGGATAATCAAAAGTGATAGTGTCAATGAGGTTCTGGATGAATGAGATTATCGCCATCATCGGGTCCCCTATGCCACAAAATAACATATTCTCTTTTATAACTCGAATTAACCAGTCGACAGCATGAGTACAGAGGACATTTCTCGAAATATTATAAACTAATTTACCTTTTTGGTTTCATGTCTCGTTTGGATGAATAGTGCAAAATCAAAGGTAGGACTAACGCTTGTGAATTTTGGTCTTTGTCAATAATTATATTATCCATCAAAACATGAACAATTGATTCGAGTTTAATTTTTTCAAGTTTTTGAAACATACCGAGTCGGGGAAGCTGGGTGAGCGGATTCAGTGAGTTGGTGATTGCGGAAGGATACCCTGAGGCATGTTTTGTTTTTATACCTCATACAACTACTGTATTTTTTTTAAAATAATACATGAAACAAGATATTTATCATTCAAAACGTTTTGTAAACAAAGCGCACCTCATTTGACCCCGTCACGTGACCCGAAAATGGTGCGTACACCCAAAGACTGGTTGCCGCCCTCTGTGTATACACGATGTTTTTGACACTCGGTGGGAGACCAGTCTAAAGATGGCCGACGGAAATAGTTCACAGCTAATCAATACTTTACGAAATAGTCGGCATGCTCGTATTCATTGGAAATCTCGTCGATACGCGCATCACTGAAGTATAAAGATTATCTACTCGCGCTGGACCAGTTACCGCTGATGAAGTAGACCGTGACTGGCAGCGGCGACAAGGGTCCTCTCCAGCTTAGCCGCTGTAATCGGCAGTTATTGGTAGCGACGGAAAACTGGTCCCTCACGAGTATCAGTATCACCATAGAGAAAATATACTTTCTCTGTGGTATCACTCATGCACTGCCAGTGCCACTGTGACTGGTACTGGGACTGACATCTATTTTGACGATGAATGTAGAAATAATGTGCACGAGTTCCCTTACTTTGACTATTTTGTGTATTTGGACTGGTGTTAACACAAATTGCAAAAAAATCACAAATACCATAGACTGGCAAATGCATATATATTAATGTAGCTAAACATTTGCATTCTTCTTTCAGACCCAGGGAATCTAACTAGCAAATTTGTGTGCATTGGGAGCATTGAAAAAAAGACACCCCTTGGAATCATAATAGAGAGCTTTTAATATGGAAGGTTTAAAAGATCCCAGGATGCAGCAGTTTGTTGCTGCGGAGACACAGAAGCAGCGTTATCAGCAGATCCTGCACACCATGACAGAAGAGTGCTGGGATATATGCATGCAAGGATCTCCTGGTCATAAGCTGGACAGGAAAACAGAGGGATGTTTTACAAATTGTGTTGATAGATTCTTAGATTCAAGCAATTTTATTGTGAATCGTTTGGAGAAAGAAGGACAGATGCATATGTCAAGAAACTCATCAGGAATGTCCAGCGATTCTTTCTCATCGCCCTCTTCAACAGGGAGTGATTATACATCTCAGGGATTTAAATGGAATTAGAACATTGCTTCAGATATGAACATTTATGTTATAAATCATCTGCTCAAAATTATATTTCAAGTATTAACAATGATGATCGTTGACATTGAGAAGAAATATTCTTATGTGAGAAAAATAATGCAAGGACAACTTGACTAATGACTGGATATTGCTTTAATATATACATGTTAATAAAATATCTTGTTTAAATTGACCATTTGTTTATGCATCATTTTCATGGTAAATGTGTTGAAGTTTATGAAATTCGGAAAAAAAACCAAAGGAGGTCATTTTCCTATCTAGTTTATTTTAATACTGAGAAGAACATCCTGAGCTTTAATGGACATGTCATATAGCTCTAAAAATACATGGGATAGGCTAAAAGAAATGTCAGCACCCTCATATATGCCTAAAGTACAAAATATTTTGAAAATAATATTTGACCTTGAAATAACCTTGATATGACCTTGAACAAAGAAAACTGAGAAAATCAACAGTTCTTCAGCTTTAATCAATATTGTTTGAATCTGTGAGTGAATATGAATTCAGCAATGCAAACTGCATGAAAAAATATTAAATACTAGTGATTTTATAAGCATTTAAAGATTGTGACCTCAAGGTTACGGCTGTTATAATGTAAAGTCTATGGGAAAAAATATTCCAACTCGTTCAAGTCAGTATAACTGGCAATGAACTTTAACTATCAATTAGGTCTGGTTTGTTTATTAATGTACACCCTTCTCCTGTAGATTTCAAGTATCAAATACAGTAATATCAATGAACAAATTTCTGCCCGGGGTCTTTTTTTCACAGGGATCAATGAGAAATTCTGCGCATTGGATTATATTGGGCATTGAAAAAAAATGGTAATCCTATGAAAAATCTTCCGGGCAAAAACGTTTTTCATCACAGACTTATGGAAAAGACATTATTTTTTAGCAAAATATGTGTACAAAGAGAGATAAACCAGACCTAATGCATATATTTCAAATTTAAGCATATTCTAATACAATATATACCGGTAGCTATTTCTGCGATTTTTTACATTTTTAGAGGCTAAACCGCACACCGATAGCCTCTTTGTGCCCATAAAGCATTGTACTTTATTAAACTCGGATAGTAGACTGTAATAATAATGTGAATCAAACTACACATAAAATACAATTCTTATTTACAAATAAGACAGGATTTTATAACTTATATTTGATTAATCAGAAATATTTATAATTTTACCCACTGCAACTACAGTTGGACCCTACCAGTGCTAACAAAATGACCACTTAGGCTTGCCCTGAGTCACAACACAGATGTGAGAGCAACAAGTTCTTTAAGAAACTGAAATCAAATGAACCAAATCTATTAAGCCCATGATTGTCGGCTTACCTCTGTCATAGTTAAAATATCACTAAATACTTGCGTTCAGTGCAGCCAGACAAAATATTTACCACCTGTTTGAGCATGGGGAGAAGGCAAGCTACAACCACTAATAAGCCAATGGACACAGTTACACATTATTTTCAGCATTCAAGATGTATGCACTTGCATGGACATCAGTAGAATTATTTCTTTAAAGGTATTAAGCATCAATTCTACAATTTGGTGTTTTTGAAAGCTTGGCCACATATGAACATAATGACAGATTGAAATTATAATAAGTAATAAGATATGTTGATATGAGACAGAGCAGTTGCACTCCCAGCAGAGGTCTGTCTGAGCCATAAGCTGCACGTGACGGGTAAAACACGGGTAGCGTGAACTTTATTTGACCTCAATTAAGGCTCAAAGTAGAAATGATGCCAAGAAATGAGTGTGCTTTCATTAGGGGCTTATATACTAAGGTCTTGTTCAAATAGGTTTTACAGACAATGATGAGGATGCATTTATCAAAATATTTATAGACAAGAAAGACAAATACATTTATCACCAATATGTGAATTTTAAACGTCTTTTTTCAAAATCGGTGCTTAATCCCTTTAAAAAAACGATAAATTTTACCTGTCATTCATGGTATTAAAGGTAAAGATCAGGATTGAAAATCTGACTATATGTCAAGGATTCAGAAAACTGGTTTGTTGTCTCTGATTATTTTCAGGCTGAGGCTTTTATAGTCTATACCCTATGATGTCTTTATCGGATTATCAGCACAAGCTGACTTTATGAACTTGCTCCGTTTCCATGGCATCCATCACCGCACTTAGTTTTCTTCATCATTCCTTTATGCTTGGACATAAGGACTAGATACTATAACATGATAATATGTAGGCCTGGGAAATTCTTTGGGCTGTACTTATTGTGACCTTGGGTCAAGGTCAAGGTCATGACCAGCACAGGAGCAACTTCGCTTGTGAATGCTCTATTTTCTGTCAAAGTACAGCAATATAAATATGACTTGGTAGACGTGATCAACCTATCAGGGGCTTGGATGAGTTCGATACTGGATGACCTTGGCAATTTTCAAGGTTACAGGAGCCAATTTTCAGAATCGGCTATTTGTGATATTTTTTTATGTTACATCTTGCCAGATATTCAAGAATCCAGAAACTTTGTATTGATACATCAAATTAATATTTTGGGAGAGATTGCCTATAGGTGACCTTGGCCTATATTTCAAGGTCATATAAAATTATAGAAAATCTCTCTCTACAGGAAGATAAAAAGAAATTAGTTCAGTCATCAAACCTGGTATATGGATTATTGTACCCAAACGCACAATCAAGATAAATTTGTTTTGAGGGGGAATTCTGTCTGTCAACATCTTCTCTGAGACTAGAGGGTGGTTGTTTTAGCTATAAATAGGAAAGATGTATTTTCAGTGGACCAATTCTATTGATTTTCTGCTAGGCTCAGATCTTTTCCATTTTGTTATGATTTTTTTCAAAAATCTAATAGCTATCAAGGAGGCTGCCATCTTGAATAACATTGCATATATTACCCAACGAGACCAAAGAGAAGTTGGGGGCAAATTTAATATTTAACATGCATTTTGATTAGTAAAAATTATCATATGCTCAACTCTGCTCTGGGAAAGGATTTAATATCATTTATGGAGCAGTTTACAGAAAATTTTTACAATCATTACTTAAAAACAAAGATCAACACAGCCCTTAGGTCATTAGCATATGTTCCTGGAGAAGTTTTGTTATTTTAATGAAAGGTTAAAAAAAAGTTTTAAAATACACAAGAAAATAAGTATGAAAGAATATAATAGAAAAGTTGTCATACATTTTCCCCATTTTCATGTTTTTTACATACTGTATACAGACAAATTTTCGCGACCTTTTTATTTTCGCGTTAATTCGCGCCAGGACGTCATTCGCGAAATTAAATGGACGCGAAATTGAAGAGGGGACTCTCCCGGTCATTTTGATGCCAAGCATGACCATATTGACCCAGTGACAGCTGAGATAATCGATGTTTTAGGAGCCCAAAATTTGTACCAGATGCCTGAATTGCCGGTCCTGATTAACAAAAATAAAATGTTTCTTCATGTCAGTTATGATTTAAACAGAATTACCTTGTATATGAAGCACAAAACAGTTGACAGCTCAAACAGCTGATCGCACATTTCACTGTAATTCAAAAATTTTAGCAGATTTCAAACTCGATTTTCTCTGCTTCTAAACAAGATATCAACAAGCGGATTTCGCGTGCAGATTCTGTGAAATCCATAGATTTTAGAAATCCAAAATTCGTGAAAAGAAAACGGCGCGAACCTGTCGAAAACGGCGATGGCGCGAAAATAACTAGGCGCGAATTTTTCTCTGTATACAGTATGTTTATCTTCGGAATCATACTTTTCAAATATTAAGGAAAATTTTTTTAAATTGGGAATGCCAGAACGGATACCATAGAGGAGAATTGGTTTTGGATTTTAAAATAGTTGCTGGTGTGTTTGTATAGGCCACTGTAAGATGGTGCTGTGACTGCCTGTAGCAAAGGATTCTACCCCAGTTTGACTGGATAGAAGTGAGCCCCATGGAGAAAATGAACCTGATCACTCCATGTTTGCTTTGAAGTCATGAAACATCCTTTAAGAAGGCTATTTGACCCTAAAGGCCAAACTTGTATTGGTAAATTAAAGTACCGGTAGATAATTTAATTAAACTTATACGGTCAAACCCCAGGGGGCCCAACGCAAATCAGCTAATCATCTTTTAAATAGTGAGTTTGTTTGTTTGTTTGTTTGGGGTTTTACATCACTTTCAACATTATTTCAGTCATTTCGTGATGAGACCTTCTTGTGACAGATATAGTGCTGCCTCACTGAATTGTCATGTCGCAGGTCCTTGACATGACAACCCACCCGGTCACAGATTTACAAGGACAACGGGTTAACCCTTTGGCACGGACCTCAGCTCATTTGTGAAATTGTATCATGATTTCAATCTCGGCATGGCCGAGGATCGAACCCACGACCTTTGGATCACCACAGAGGAACTGTTGCTAATAAGCTGGCGCTCTAACCAACTGCGCCACGGCCCGTGGCCTTAAATAGTGAGGGAATATTAAAAACTTGTATTGTTTTCACTGAATCTGATATTCCGAAAGGTCATTGGTGATTCAAAATTTAATACTGTATTTAAAAATAATTAAATAAATAAACCCTTTTGAAACATTTTATTTACAAAAGAAGATAGAATATTCAACATTTGTTATTGGTAAAACTGTCACAGAAGGCACAAATTCTACACAGCTTTGAAACATACCAGTCAGAGGACCCTTTAGCATATAACAGTAGAACACATTGAAATTAAGAGCAGGAATCAATGTTTTCTTATACTATCTGTTGTCAACTTGTCCCATGCACAAGATTTGCAGAGATTGGGTCACATGACCTTTGAGTGCAGGTTGAGGTATTGATAATATCCACAGTTTGGTATTGCTATCTACTTGTTGTCAACTTATGGCATTCACTTATGTTTTATCATAAGTTGACCGTTATAAGAAATTTGCCAGGAATTGCTGGCGTTCTGCCATTTGATGTTCTCCATATTTATTTTTCAGAATTTCATGGTCTTCACCTCTTGCCAACTTTTCGTCATCTTCCCTGCTCCAAATGTTTCCTTTAATTAATAAAAAATAGATTCAGTTTAACAATTTACTAATATCACATTTGTTAGATTTTGATAAGGAAAACAATTCATTCACAAGAAAATTTTGTTCAGCAGAGATATTTAACCAAGAGTTAGGCAAAAAATCTTTGTACCTGAATTTGTGAGGATCCAGCTGACTGCATCTTTCAGGGATCCATTACATTTGTACATGACACTCCATAATTCCTCCATACTCAGTCCCAAACAACTGCAGGTTTTCTGTAAAAAAATATTCAATTACAAAAAATGGTATATACATATATATATATATATATATATATATATATATATATATATATATATATATATATATATATATATATATATCTGTGTGTGTAAATATAGATGCATATATATTAAATATATCTTGAATTGATATTGAATATATCTAGAATTTATATGGCATTCACTTATGTTATGGCATTCACTTATATATATATATATATATTTGGAATCACCTTCATGGCCACTGTTGCCCTCTCTATTTCTTCCTCTTCATCAGCATCTATGGTGCTCACATTAGATTCTGTAAATTGATAAAGAATAAACAAAAAGATATATTTTAGCTTTTCATGTTCATAAAATGTATAAAAGTATTTATCATCTCAAAACCTAAACAGAAAGCTAGGTATGTATACATTCAAATAAACATAATAAATATATTATAGAGGGTTTGCATTGAAAATGAAACCAAACTAGCAAGAACAATAATGACAGGGAAACCTCGTCAGCATAGCTTCTGCAGTGATAGCAGGAAATTTTCTGTTATTCTGTCTACCAACTTTGCTCTTCTCTAAAACTACTGCGTGGAGTAATCGGCTATTGGTAGGAAAGATGTTGCATTTTCAGGAAACATATTCTATTTTTCATCAGGCTCAGCTGACTGTTACCTTCCCTAATAAACCATTTTATTCTGTCTGGGTCTATACATACCCTTTCTTGAGAGAGGGGGTTGTAACTCAGTCAACTGGCTCAGATGTTTTAATCCATCTTGTTTTGATCTTAAATTAATATCAGTCAATGAAAATTGAGTAAACAAGTTGGGGCCAAATTCAATATGTAGCATGCATTTTGATTGTTATAATTATCCTCTGCTCAATTTTGCTCTGGGAAGATTCAAATGATCATTTATAAAACAATTTTCAGAAAATATTCCCAAACATTACAAAAATGCAATGATCAGCATTACTCTAAGGCCATTGGTTTATATTTTCTCCAATTAAAATAATTATTTTTGCCCAATGAAAGTATTAAAGGGATTAAGCACCAATTTTGCCCAAAAAAAACATACTGGTGATAAATGTATTTGTTTTTCACATCTATTAACTTTTTGATTGATGTATCCTTTTTAGTGTCTGTGAAATATATTTGAACATGAATGTATTTGTTTTTCACATCTATTAACTTTTTGATTGATGCATCCTTTTTATTTGAACATGACCCAATTGCATAGCCTACTCTTGAGAGCACACTTCTTTCTTGGCATCTTGGCATCATTTGTGTGTGAAGTGTTATCATAGAGGTACTGGAAGGTAAAATGACATCATAAAAGTATGGCAATATACTTATGACGTCATGAAATGTATTGTTCTTTGAATGGTGTCAGAATAACGTCAAACAGTGCTACCCTACTTTGAGCATATGGCTGAGACAGACCTCTGCTGGGAGTGTAACTGTTATGTCTCATAGCAACTTATCTTATTACTCTATGTATAACTTCAATTTTTCATATTGTTCATATGTGGATAAGTTGTCAATACACCAAATTATAGGATTGATGCTTAATACCTTTAAAAAAAAAGGGATTATAAAGTAATATGGAAACTTTATTTGCAACATATATTTCCAGATATAAGCAAATCGGGATAATAGATATTCATGTCACATTGCCATCAAATTTTGGGTTTTCCAAGTCATATATCTTTGTGCTCATAACATTTGTGCTCCTTCTGGAAGTCAATCGTTTTGTTTGTGATGATTATATTTTTGGACCCTTGCTACAGTATTTACCTGCTTTTTCGACCAGTAATTTTTATCTATAGACCAGTAATTTGTTATCTATACAACCCTCTTGGCATAAAAAGCAAAACATGCTCTACAAATATTACTTTTTTCCCATAATTTTATCTTTTTTTTTATTCATTTGGTATTCTTAAAAAATAGATAAAATGAACTCCTGGCTACCTCTTTCCTACCTTGAGAACATGGAAAATCCCCTTGTGAAGACTGTGAATCAAATATCAGTTGTGCAATCAGATTCTTTCTTGAACCCTTCTTGGCACTCGCAGGTTTGTGTTTCTCCACATTGGACATCATGAGGTCTTTCTTAGTCTTCTATAAAAAATGAAAAATATGAACTTCTTAATATAACTTATTGTGGCTAAATCAAACAGAAAGCAAGTAGCGTTTCAAATAAAGTTTTCATCATTTATTTTGTGATTTATCATTCGATATATTTTTTCAAGGATATGAACCTCCAACAATATTTTTTTGTGAAATTTTCGAAAGTTTCACACCGAGACATGAACAACAATTGCATCCTTTGGTATAAACAAAGATATGTAGATGTCATTAAATTATCAGTGTCATATTTCACATATTTTGACCCTCAATTGCTCTGCGGTGTGACACATCAGAATTCCTGGGAGGATTTTTGAATTACAAGTTATTAAGTACCTGTTGTGGACCTGGAGACAACAAGGACTGAGATTCCTCACACTCTTCAACAGATTGTGGCTCAATATAATGCATCTGACTCCCAGATGGCGACACTATCACCTGGCTACATTCTGCAGAAAATAGTTACAAGATGTTAAACAATGGTTTGGCATATTAAATATACTATTCAGAGTAAAACTGAATTCATTGGTTCAACATATTAAATCTACTACTGGAGGTAAAACTGAATTCAATGGTTCAATATGATAAATCAACTACTTGGGGTAAAACTGAATTTTATTGTTCCAGATAATACATTTCCCAATATACTTTTTTTTAGTTAATTTCATGTTTTTTTTTGTACATTACCTTTATCCTTTGATGACCGTAATGTGTGTCCCAGACGCTGCTCAACTGAAGAATTGGTGTTGCCTTGAAGCTGAGAGGGTGATGCTTCAGATGATACACTAGAATCAAGTATCTCTCTCTCTGCTTCTTTGTTTGTTGAAGAGTCCAGTCCCCCTTCTTGCCGCTTCTGTTTTGCCTTGTAAGGAGACTCTGTGGAAGATGCATTTGTGATATGTCTGCGCTTTTTTGTCACTGTCTTGACCTTTTCGTGTTTCTGTCTGGTAATTCTCATGGTAGGTGGAGAATTCTCAGTGGACACAACCGACTCATGCAATTTTTCCAAACTTGAGCTTGTCACAGTTTCAACTGAATTATTGTTTTGTGTCTTAGACGAGCATGTTTTTGACATACTTGAATTCTGCCCATTTCTGGTAGACATTTGGCTTGGGTCAGTAGTTTTATTCCCTGATCTTGAATTATTGGCTTTCCTCCTTGGGGAGTATGCTGGGGACATACTTGAGTTCCACTCATTTCTCCTGGGTGCTTGTGCTGCCTCCTGTTGGTCATCAGAAGCATGCTCATTGTCATTGTCATTATCATTATCAACAGAGACTGATTTTGCTCTTTGCAGGAGCATGTGATCCAAATCATCGAGGGCAGGTGAAGTTGGGCCATCTTGCTTCTTGGGTGTACTTGTTGCACTTGGTGTACTTCCTGGAAAAATGAAATCAAAGTAATTTCAGCATTCAAAATTCAGTATTTGAAAATCAAAAATTAGGACACATTTGTGACCTTGAGGTCACTGCACTAAGGTCAATGGTGACATCACTATGATTTGAAGGAATCTGAATCTTCACCGCAATATCTACCTCTGTATAAAATTTGAAACATATATTACTAGTAGTTTTGGAGAAGAAGATTTTTAAACATAATGTTGATATTTAAGAGATATGAAGTACTTTTTATTGACTTTTAATGGTTGAGATGTTGCATGTACATCAAGGTCAATGCACCAATGTCAAAGGTCACATTACTCTAAAAGTATGACGAGGCACAAGTATGGCCTAAGAAATTTCTGTATACTAAGTATTAATTTATTCTTATATGTGGTTGCTGAGATATGCTCTGTACAAAATTTGTGGCCTTGAAGTCACTGCATTAAGGTCAATGGTGACATCACTAAGATTTGAAGGAATCTGAATCTTCACCTTTATATCTACCTCTATATAAAATATGAAACATATATTACTGGTTGTTTTGAAGAAGATTTTTCAAGAAATGTTAACAGACGGACGGACAGACATTTTCCCCACTCCTAAAGCTCTGTGACTTCAAAGAAGTTAGCAGAGCTAAAAAGTTAGTAAACACATAGACATACATTTATCATCAATATGTGAATTTTTAACGTTTTTGCAAAATTGGTGCTTAATACCTTTAATGTATACCATCTTGAATAGTAAAGAATACCTTAAAGGCATTAAGCACCAATTTTGAAAAAAACGTTTAAGATTCACATATTGGTGATAAATGTATTGGTCTTTCATGTCTATAAACTTTTTGAAAAATGCATCCCCATCATTGTCTGTAAAACCTATTTGAACATGAACCTAATATATAGGCCCCTAATGAAAGCACACTCCTTTCTTGGCGTCATTTTTATGTGGAGTGTCATCATAGAGGCACTAAAAGGTAAAATGACATCTTAAGAGCATGGCAATATGCTTATGACGTGATATAATGTATTGTCTTTTGAATAGTACCAAAATGACGTCAAACAGTACTACCCTACATTGAGCCTCCATTGAGGTCAAATAAAGTTCACGCTACCCGTGTTTACCCGTCACGTGCAGCCATGGGCTGAGAAAATCTCTTTCAGGCCGTGCAACTTCTATGTCTTGTAGCAACTTTTCTTCTTGCTCGATGTTAGACTTTAATACGTCGTGGTGTTCATATGTATATATACTGTTGCAAAACCAAGAAAACAGGATTGGTGCTTAATACCTTTAAATTATCAAATCATCATCAAACAATTTGCCAGTAAGGCCAAAAGTCCTTAGATTATCATTTTTTGGTCCTCATAAATCTTAAACTAGCAGCATACAGGTCATGGAAACTTGCTCAAGAACAATATCTCTTAACTGCCAAGGTGTACAAAAAGTACAGTAAATTAACACAGCACAACTGTCATAACCTGCAGAAGTTGGACAGTGGCAATTTTTAGCATCAATTGATAATCCCAAAGTAGGTCAGTATGTCAACCAGAAACGGCATGAATAACAAGACTTGAACAACAACAAGACTGCCTTATATTCCACTGCATATATTCCGATGGGATGGAATCTCCATATTTTCTAACTGGTGTCAAGGTGATATGGTGGTACAAGCCAATTTTATCTTGACCTTAGTTGAAAGGTCAAAGGGTCACACAAAACTCAGCTTAAAACTTTGTTAATATATTTATATGGAGAACATTCTTGTAAAACATTAAGGCAAAATAAATTGATGTTGTCCTGATTTAAAAGGTCAATAAGACCATGAAAAAAATCAGATATGGAAATGGAGAATGTCAAGTTTCAAAGCAATAATTGCTTCATCAAAAAAAAAAGAAGAAAAAAAAGGAAATTTTATGCCATTAAAAGATTAACAATTTCGAGCAACTTCTACCCCCTCCACCTTTGCTGCTCAGAAGGTAAATCAGCCATGGTCACCCATCATCAAACTTGATCACCACATCTACTGGAAACATGGAAATGTTGGTAGCTTTCTTTATTTGCCCAAGGCCATATCTTTCGTTCTTTTTTTTTTTTTTACAAAGATGGTGACAAGGCTGAATACTGGAAGGTACTTGAATATAAGATATTTTAAATATGAATCATTTACCGCTCTCCTTTTTAGAAAGACAGGGGTGACCAGTCAATTTTCCAATTTGTGCTGAGGTGAGCCGATGATAAATGTTATTATGGATTCCAGGTAAGATATGTTTCACGTATCTATCCTTCATTGACTGCCATGAATGTTTGGTGATCTAAAAAGAAAGCATCAGATTTAAATCAATTAATTCTCAACTTGTTACCAACAAGGTGGGTCTTATATTCCCAAAGTGCAAAAACTATACAATCTATCCTGTAGAATGTCATCTGAAGTCATGCCATTTATACAATAAGTTATTTTATAACTATAAGATAATGAACGCCAACCCTGTCCATAATGTTCTAAATTCACACCACTTTTTGACATTGAACTAAGTACAAGGGTTGAAAGATGATGAGAAGTCCATGTGTTAAGTTTGGAGCTAGATCTGTGCATTTTTAGACAAGTTTGGACACCCAAATGACATTTTGGTATTGGGAAGATGATTAAGTATGTAAAATGGTTAATGTCAACCTTGTTTGAGATTTGTTAGTTTAGAAGCTATCCAGACAATAAGGGGCAAATTAGGGCATCAACCAGACTTTGTTACCAAGGTAAAAAGGCTATGGAGAGGTCGGCATTGATCTCATTGCAGATTTTGCTTTGAAGATGATGTGTAAAGCAATCTTGAATTGTCTGCTATTTACAATTGCACAGAAATCGTCAGATAAAATTTTAAAGTCAATAACTTTGCATTGAGGTTCATGGTCAAAATATCATGACTTTGCAAAGGCATCCCCACAGATTATTCATATACCAAATGTGAAATACATTCTATTTATGGCTAATATTTCAGATTTAAAATCTTTGCAGCAAAGACCGATAGCGAGTTACAATCTTGTCTCAATAAAAACAATTTACCAGAACTGCTAAAAAAAAATATCTGGAATCGGCCTATGGTCAAATGTCAAAAGGTTAAATTAATATGACATTGCACACCAGCCCTTATTAGTATCCTATATATGATAAATGTAATTTGGACCCTAGGCCAGGGTTATTTGATCTTTAGCAGCACGGATCCGCTGACGTAAATGAAACCTACCACTCAAATAAATAAAACCCTTCCTGAATTTTAATCTCAGGTCCTCGTCAACTCACCAACTTGAGTGACAATGGAAGTGGGAAAATATCTTTGTCTAATCACTTGCCTGTTTCAGCAAGCACTCTGTCCTACTATATTCCAGTTCCTTTGTGCATGGATGCAATCAATTAAGATGTCAATATGATTCAGTTGTTCTCTTTGAAATGGCATATCCACTAAGCAGTTATTTTTATTTTTTTCATTCATCATTTCAAAAAAAGTATCATCTCTGTGGAAAATAGATTATACATATAAATAAAATCCTAATTACCACTTTTTTTCTACCTACAACAGACAGCACAAAAATGCTTCAGGAGAGATCCAGGAAGCTGAAATTCAAATAACCCTGACCTTAATATTAGGAATTGTTCAATGGTACCTCACATTTGTCATTTGAGCATGTTGAATGTATTCTACTTGTGATATTTGTGTACTTACTTCCAGCATCTGTGCCTTCTTCCACACTTCATTGCCACGCGTTTGATCATACCGGTCATCTAGTATGAAGTTGATTATATTTATGTCCTCACTTAACAGATACTTCATTCTTCTGAAAAGTTAATTTCTCACATTATTTTCTTTCCATGTACGTTGAAACAGACAGTAATTCTCAGTAAATTTCAACTATAACTGAGGATAATGTGTATACTCTTTATAAAATTTGCATATTAATTTGGGAAAGAAAATGGGGATTGTTTGTCCTACATTATTTTATGGTGGATACTGACCCTTTTCTATCTCTAGGTACCAGTTCTATGATAGTGGAAGCTGGGGATAAATCATCACCTGAACTGCTACTATCTTGCACTCTCTCTCCCATTGTTACTCTGAAATCATCAAGCAGAAATATTTATAAACAAATTCCATAAAAATAACAATTCATTGATGAGATAGGTATCACTGTGAAGGGAAATTCTCAGCAAGAGTCACTGAAGCTTTAAAGAACATTTGTTCAATTAGTTCAATTCAGGTGGCATTTTTATCAGACTGAGTGAAAAAGTAAATTGCGTTCTGTTACATTTGATGGTGGATTTGGGATGACTTCAATATTTTCTGTTCCATTTATTGTGTGTGATGTTCTTAATTGTGGATCTTTCCATTCAACAGGAAGGTTGCAGATGTACTCATGTACACAGCATTGCCTACTACCAAAAGCCAGCAACTCTTGAGGAATGGATCTGATTACTTTTCCTTTCTCAAGTTTGGTTTAATGCTGAAGCTTACCTGTACTTGTCCATGTCCAGAAGTCTATTCTGTTCAGCACAGTCCTCTATGTACTGGGGTGAGATGCTTGTTGATGTGCTTACTTTTGTTCCTGGCACTGCAATTCTGAAAGGTTAAGCTGATTTTTTACATGTATGCTATTTTATTTGTGTTCCATTATCATATATTTGGTTATCCAATATTAGAGTATAATATAGAGTGTTAGAGTATATATTTGATCTTAAGCTTTTACTGAGTATGGGTATTGGGCCTCAGTGTTGTAGGTGCAAGATTCACTCTTTATAAAACAATTTCTAACCTTTACAGGAAAATAAACAGATTATCAATATAATTTCATTTTGAAAGTCAATCTTCTGCAAAGATATATATTTTTTTCAAATAATGAGATAATTCTCAATGACCTTTGATATAGATCAATTGTTTTCCCATATTGCAACAGTTTGCTTCATGAGTTTATATTTAGGCTTTTTATGAAATATCTATCTACCTTATATTGCCCTCTTCATCCTTGTTGGTCATAATCCCCCCACCATGCTGCAATATGAAGAAAAAACTTTTTTTAAAGAAAATAACCTCATAGATTTTTGTCTTTCAAAGTAATTGGTTCCCCCCAAAAATCAGATATAGAATGAAATGTTTCTGTCAAGAAAATATAGACCAAAATTGATCATTGTTTAAAGAATAATTAAAATTCACAAATCCAGTAAAACGAGATAGATACCTTGTGGCAAATGTCACAAACACACTGTAATAATATCAACAATAATAGTATATACATAGCTTGAACCAGATTCCTTAAAAACAAAATATGTTGCTCTGGTTGATATCTAAACTTTTGGTGGCTCACAACTGTGTTTTCACTTGTGAGGTCATCTTTCTGGGAGATTATAATTTCCATGTAAATAAACCAAGTAAACCTGATGTCATTAAGTTTAATGGTGTTCTACCTACTTTTGACACGACTCAGTGGATCAAGGAACTAAAACATACAGTCTGTCAGCAGGCATACCGGTAGGTCCTGTCTGCATTTTTATTTCAACAGTTTCACCTCAGATCATGTTTGGGCATGGTATAAGGAATGACAAAAATCAGGGCAGACATTCTGAATCATGCAAACAACTTTTTCTACCCTGATTTTAGGTTTTCACAACTTAAAAATGGCAATTTTATGAAAGATGGCCATTAATAAGCTATACAACTTTATTATCAGTAAAAGATATACTAATCCACACTAGAGTATCAAAATATATCATTAAACAATTCAATTTGTTCATAAATAGGTTTTGCAAAATGTCAAAAATCAGTAAATGACTCCAATTGGTCTGTAAATCAGTAAATGACTCCAATTGGTCATATATGCTGCTAAAGTTCTATAACCCATTACCTCATGGGTGCTCAGATGGATCATATATAAATAAATCCAGAACCTTATATAGAACAGAGTATCACATGAGCATAATATCACTAGAGCAGTTAATGTGACAATTATGTGAAAAATGTATCCGATATGAGTGTGAAATTCATGACAATTCAGTGAGGCAGCACGAAATGACTGAAATAATGTTGAAAGTGATGTAAACGAAAAAAAAACCAAACAAACAAACCATGTGCTATGTAAAATTGCTTGATAAACATTTTTTTTCTTTAAAACACCTTACAGACATGCCTATCTAAATATTGTTGACTGGGTGGACAAACCATTTCTTTCTGGACTTCGGTATCTGCATACTAAATGAATAAAATCAATAACCATGTTTTTTCAGTATGCTCAATAATTGACAATAAATCACTGGGGTCAAAGGATCCATCCATGCTATCTGACTTCATTGACATGATTACATTGTAACAAGTTGCAGCCCTTCAGAATGTAACAAATGACGTCATTAAGGCAGAACAATGGTGATGTCAACATCCCTCCTGTCCATTACTGGTGGTGGACGTTGCCATCCTTCCTGTCCATTAGGAGTTAAAAAACTAAGAGAAAGATTAGCACACCAACCTTGCGAGTGCCAACTACTCTGGCACCTGTAGTGGTACAGGCGATGACAACAGAACTGTGGACGACAACAGATCTGCGGCTTCATTTTCAATGTATTTTAAGTGTCTGCACTTATAAAAATATCCTTGTCTTGTGCCAACAAAGACGAGTCGTGTAATAAACACCACAAACAATTGATAAAGTTCATCACTGCTTTGTTGTCGCCTGCAGCTCTGCTGTTGTCACCAGTAGGTGAATCCACCTCATGACCTCGGGCTCGTGACTTTCCCTGTGGTCCCTCAGGTAATTAATAAGAGCTGACTCAGAGGACAATTCAATTTTCATGTCATATAAATTATTATCTAACTTGCATAATCTGGAGACAGTGAAGTTGCAATGCATAACTTAAGTTAAGGCAACATTGCAATTACATTAGCACCAAGATTGGGGTCATGTGGCAAATTTCATCATTTGATCAATAACATGGTCAAATAGAGTATAGGTGTATCAAATATGAAATGTGTCATTGATTACTTGAAAACTTTCTTCCGGGGATGATTGTCAAAAAATTCTGTCAGTCGTAGAACCAACTGGCGGGAAATGTGCAATTTCAAAACTCAGTTTGTGAAGAAAGTCTACTTCAGTACGGTAAAGTCTGAATAAGTGTATGCTACTTCTAGAATAAGTTAACAACAACCTTAACTTATACCAACCTGAACAAGCTCTTTTAGGCTCTTTCTCTTTGGGCCTGGTGGCATGGTGAAGCGCATGGGACGACCATCCTCATGTTTGAATAAAACTGTACTGTGTTTATATTCGGCCATTGTAGGGTGTGAACATGATTTTTCCAGACGAGTACCGATCCAACCATTTCGGCGTTCGTTATCGCGAATGCAGCCCGACTAGTGGCGTCTCCTATTGGATAAGAAAAGTATAATACCCTCTAAAATGTCTGTGTTTTAACGTTTATTTAATTCTTAAAATTGACAAAAATATTTCTCTATAAGGTCACAATGAACATGTTTTTTATTTTAGACAATAGAATATCATTATTACTTATCAACGTTACAGCAGAAGTGTAATTTGCACTTGGAGAGTATCGGGTTGAAATCACTCGCGCCACAAGCCCGGCATTTTGCGCACACAAAGCGAAAGAACTCGTACCATTTGAATTTATCTGCTTACTCTGACGTTTGAAACACAAAAATGTCTGATTCCGATCCAGAATATGCCCCTGGTGACGGACGATCTAATCAACCGGTAAGTTATGTTTGATTCTTGGTGTGATCGCCAGACAATTGGAAAGTATCATGTGTATTCAAATTTGGTTAAAAATGGCGGGTGATTCTCTTCTGCTGTGTGATCAATAGGCCCCCTGCCAGTCTCTCCGACCAATGATTAAATATAGTGGAGTTGTACAGATCTGGTTCCGGTAAAGTTGTACAGTTCCGGTGTGTACTTTTCAATGGGGGAAAAAAAACAACATGGAGACCGGCAATCGGCCTATGACTGTTTTGAATGGAGAAGTAACATCCTTGTTCAGATTTTCAGACATTTTATTGGAACTGTAGACTTAAAAATGTCTGTTTATTGAAAAGCATGTAGTCTTGAAAAACACTGAAGTTTTAGATTTTCTCCCCTTTAAAATAATGGTAAATAATCCCTTTCCACTTGCAGATAATACCCACAGCCACCGTGAAGCTAAAGACACCTCCAAAGGCAGCTGGAAATGATGAATTTGAAGCTAAAATTGTAAGTTGGGAATGCTTTTATTTTCAATTAATTTATTTCAAATAGATGAAGCCATTACAGTTGCTAGAGTAATTTAGGCTTGCTATTTGAATACCTTGCTATTTGATGTCAGATGCGCTAATTCTCGCTATCTGCTCTCCCGGCTTTTTAGCTGGTCCATGAAAAAATGACGAAATTGGCGCGTGAGAGCGATGCATGCCGGGAAAGATGTTGCATTGTAAACTTCCGCCCGCCTTGCTACAAGATGGGAGGGAAATTTCAGACTGACATCGTACATTGACACGCTAATGTCAGCGCTAAAGCGTGTTTGTTGTGTAATCTTTATATAAGTATATTGCAATCTACGTAATTTATGTCAACATCACTAACGCATAACTGAAAAACAACGATGTAAAGATGAAAGGCAGAGGCGATTATGTCCCGAACAGGTTGTCGCCGCTGTTCCCGGATGTGCCGTGTGCAAAGAATTGGGTCAAATACGATCGCTACGCTCTGAAAATGCAGCGTATATGGTAGAGCAGACAGGGAGAATTGAACAGAGATAGTGCCAAAAGAAAACATTCATGTGACTTTTGTCTCCTCATAGACTAAAAGGGATGAGATAATTCAAATTGTCAGGCAATTAAAGGGTATTTTTGATCGGACAGTGTTCAACCACCGATCACGACCAATTTCTCAGCAAACTGGTAGTGTGAAGTACTTCAAAAACAAAACAAATTATGTTAAAACTCAGATGGGCCCATTGTCTCATCAGGCATGGAATACCAAGATTTTTAGTTTGAGGTGACTGATCAATATAAGTTTGATACTCAATACCAATACTCTGTAGGCCTTGATAATAGCACTGGTTCGTGGTCAAAATAGCCATGTTATAAAGGTGACCACGCTACTGAACTGCCACATTAGACTGTAGTCAAACTGCTGAATATGAGCATTTTATAAATGTAAATTATCCACAATGAACAAGTTGGTAAAAATATGAGTTCAACAATGCTTAGAAATGCATATTATTTACGTTTTGGAAGAGTTAAAATGGCTTCCAAACTTGAATGGCAGTGTTCGCCAAAAGTCGTCGGCCCGTCGGACAAAGCCGGTCTTTATATCACATTGTCTGCCGATAATTACTGAAAACGGCGGCCAAATTGTCCGCCATTCTCTACCTGCGCAGTTTCTCATTGTAGTCATCACAAAAATACGTTTTATTAGTTCGTTTTCGGAGATTTTCGGTTGCCGCCATTTTGTAAAGTTTGAGCTATATCCGGGTCATTACGTTTGTTCCCGCCTGATTATTTCCACCGTGTTCACTCCTGTTCAAAAGTCGAGCACGTTTTTCGGGATTCGTACTCATTTAACAATTAAAAAACTGTGCACGACTTTACACATAAATCAAATGTGGTTCGTAATCTGGTCCCCTATCATTATTTCTAGTTCAAATTCATATGAAAAACGTCACACACCAGTCAAAAAGCCTGAGAAGAGCAGACGACACTTTTACAACTTGGGGTATTCTTAGCTTTCTTTAAATGAATATTTAATTAATTTTCGATTGACAAATGATCTGAAATATGTGTGTATGTAGGTAGATATGTAGGTAGGTAGGTATGTAGGATGGTATGTAGTTAGATATGTAGGTAGGTATGAAGGTAGATATATAGGTAGGTATGTAGGTAGGTATGTAGGTAGATATGAAGGTAGATATGTAGGTAGGTATGTAGGTTAGGATGTAGGTTGGTATGTAGGTAGATATGTAGGTTGGTTGGTAGGTATGTAGGTAGGTATGTAGGTTGGTATGTGGGTTTTATAAGCTGAATTTCTGTCACAAGCGCGAAAAAGCCGCGAAATTAAAAAGAAAAAGTATGCGTTGAAATGTCTGATGTTGAAGACAAATGTCTGATGTTGGCTGGCTGAACATCAGACACATTGTCTGATGTGGGTCAAAAAGTTTTGGCGAACACTGGAATGGTTGTGCTGGTGTTGAGGCCTGAGTGAAAAGTGAGAATATTCACAGAAATATATGACAGACATGAGGTATAATTACGACAGAAAATAGCTGAATAAAATTAAGAATGGCAGCTGTCTTCAGGTTTTAGGTAATAGAGCAACTTACGTAATCAAGCCTGAAAAGGCACATCTTTGCATAAAGTTGTGCTAAAAAATTTGTTCATATACTAAATTGAATGTTTTTGAAAGATAAATGAAGATAATTTCAACTGCCCCATCAGTTTGCAATGATTGTTTCATTTTGTGTTTTTTTTTTTTAGTTTTTTTTTTGTTGTTGTTGTAATTTTTGTTTGTTTATTTTAATTTTTGTTCTGTTTGTTGTCAATTTTGTTTTGTTATTTATTTATTTTTTTCTCATCTGTGTTACATGTGGATCACAACTTTTTCTCGTTTATGTCTGGGCTAGTGCTTCACAGATTCAGTTGATTTAAATTTGAACTTAAACTGTATTGATCACGTCAAGCTATTATTGTTGGCCATTTAAAAACATACAAAATATTCCAAAACATAAAAGGAAGAGTTCGGGATCCATCACTGCTGAGTATATTGGTATTTCAAAGGGAATAAATACATTGTGGTGGGCTTAGAACATTTTCTGCATCAAAAATAACACTTCTCCCCCAACACTTCACTTTCATTGTTGGTAGTATGTGAAACTGATTAGCTAGCTGGGCCAGTGCCACAAAACCTTATCGCTGTGACCTGCCCTATTTCATTTTTGCAATCAATAATACTTATTTAGATACCTTGAAGGTAATGTCACCCAGACCTTTATAGTTTTACATTGTCAATTGAGATGGGTTGGGCAGCATGTCAAACTTTCAAAACATCAACATGGTGACAAAATAGTCTCTCATGTGATGGACAATTAATTTAAAAATTAATTTATCCTGAACTCATATTTTTGCATTTTCCTTATACTAAATGATATATATAAAAGATAAATTAAATTTACTTTTGGTCCCTTTCAAATAGTGTCCATCATAATACCTAAGAAAATGTTGCATATTGAGGGTGGAAAGGGAAGAAATGTTTAAAATATCAAAGTGAAATATAGATGTGTATTTTGGTATATTGTGAAATATGTAGCAAGAATAGATAGTGTTGTGTTTTTATGCTCTCAAATATGTAAATTAAACTCAAGTTGCACAGAAGCTACTGCTAATCATTTGCCTTATTGGCTCATTTCTCAGCTTCTAGTACAATTGACACCAAATTTGGATCAACCAACTTAAATGCCTTGCCCGAGCAATTAGGAAGCATATCTGTGCAATGATAATCCCTTTTAAATTGTAGGAGACAGATCGCTCGAACCGCTTCAGTTTCTTGCTGGAGCAGACAGAGCTGTTCTCTCATTTCATGGCAACTGGAGGTAATCAGACAGGAGCAAGTGGAGTAAGCCCAACCAGTCCACTCAAAATGAAGCCTGGTCGTCCTCGTATGAAGAAAGATGAAAAAGCTAAACTCGTCGCTGTCGGAGAGTAAGTATTCATTGATATGATAACACAATTTGTTTAACCATTTCTGATTTATTTGTTTGATATAATTTAAATTAAGGAAACTGGCCCAGGAGATCTGAAGCAGTTCAATATAAATAACTAAAAGCTAATTTTTACTATTTTATATGTCTAATACATGACATGGTAATATTTACATTTACAATTTCTGTTAGAAGTGTTTTAGAATATTAAGTGGAAATGGGAGCTTGTATGATAAGATTATTCAATGTATTTCAATTTGAATGTTTTGTTTTCTTGGATTCAGCAAGAAGGAAGACAATACCCCACTATCACCCAATGAGTATGTACTGAACCTGCGAAAGCTCCCACTTATTTCTTGACTCAGATATTTTGAAAGAAAGAACAATCCTTATTTTTTATGGGCCATCACATTTCAGGCTTAAGAATTTGGTGCTGTAAATATTTTTAAAGTTTAATTTTTGACCTTATCCATAATAGTGTATTTTTGAAATGTTTTTAATGTGTGGCATTTAAATAAATGTTTTAATTCCAGGATCAGGTACTTCCAGATCTCTGAGAGACAGGCTGTTTAGCATTTAGCATTTTCAAGCCTATATTTACATATATCTTAGCTTATTAACCATGAAAAAAATACACATCTTTACTAATGCATTTAGTGTGATTGTGAGAACATGCATTAAAGATAATTTTTCCATTTCAGTCATCGCCATCGCCGTACTGAGCAGGAAGAAGATGAAGAGTTGCTCACTGAGAGTCGTAAAACTACCAACATGGTCACACGATTTGAGGAGTCACCTTCGTGTAAGCCTCAAACTATTTCCAGGTTATTTTTGCAATGTTATCTCGCTTTATTGGCTGTATTTGTTTAACCATATTTGCAATGGTTATTTTATGTTTAACAGATGTTAAAGGAGGAGAGATGCGAGATTACCAAATAAGAGGTCTCAACTGGATGATTTCCCTTTATGAGCATGGGATCAATGGAATTCTTGCTGATGAGATGGTGTGTGATACTTGACTTCAACTTGTTTTACTTTCTTCATTTTACTACACTTTTTAGCTTTAAATTTTAAGTCACATAACATTTTTGTGGCAGAAAGATTTAACCCCACAGTCTTAAGACTGAATGGGGTATTATATAGCTGGCTACTAGCTGCAGTATTTGTCTGGGCTATTTCTCAGCAAACATAGATAGCAGGTAATTCATATTTGGTTTATAGAATCACTGTGAGGAGTAGGCTCGCAACATCTTATCCATGTGTCCAGATTATATCTCGGCAACTGTTTGTAAGGGGTAGTTCACATTGGGTATATATGATAACCACAGGCAATGGACGTATAGAGTCATTTGACATTTTGACCTTTGACCTTGAAATATGTGTTTGGACTATTCCACACCAACCATAAACAGGAGAATTAATATTTGGTATATTGAATAACCTTGAAGTGAATTTTACTTTTTCATCATTAGTTTTCATCCGAGCTATAATGACCTTTACTCTAGGATGTGTAAAAATTTCAATTTCATTTCAAATGAAAATAGCATGGAAAACAGTATGTGACGAATTTAATATGTTGATGTGCATCATATTTGATTAAACTTTTGACATGTAACTTTGTTGGTCAAAGGTGAAATAACCATGGCTTCAGGACTGAAGGATTTTCATAGCTTTGCTGTGACCTTTGTTATCAAGACGTGATAACAGATGTGGTGCAAAAATAATGTACATTTGTCTATTTGACAGGGTTTGGGCAAGACTCTTCAAACCATCTCACTGCTGGGATACATGAAGCATTACCGTAACATCCCCTCACCCCATTTAGTCATCTCTCCCAAATCAACACTTGCAAATTGGATGGCAGAGATCAAACGATGGGTGCCTTCCCTACGTGCGATATGCCTCATAGGATCACAGGAACAAAGGGTTAGTACAGAAGATCTCTTATTTATGTACAGTCACTAACACATTTGCATAAAAGAATCAGAAAGAATATGATTGAGAATTAGGAATGTTTTGGGATAACGCAGAATCTTTATGGAATTTCAACTATCTTTTCAGATTTGAATCAATAAAATTTCTTGCAATGTATCTTTTTAAATAAATGGTCTTTCCAGTCCTTAATTTTTTACTTATTAAAGATTTTATGGTCTGGCACATTCTACCAACTTAATGTGACTTTTTGATTGTATTCAATATGAAGACGTGTGAAATTGATTGATAAGTGTGGGCTTGCCATTGTGTCTTCCAGGCTGCTTTGATCCGAGATAAGATCATGCCAGGTGAATGGGATATCTGTGTCACATCATATGAGATGGTCATCAAAGAAAAATCTGTCTTCAAAAAGTTTAATTGGAGATACATGGTCATTGATGAGGCTCACAGAATCAAGAATGAAAAATCCAAGGTGAGGATGAGCCCTATACATATTTTCATAAATTTCATTTTTTTATTTTAATATATATAAAGGTCTTTCAGAGTAGTATTTTTAACTGTCCACATAATAAACATAGCAATTATTGCATAAGGTACAGTTGACTGTCTATGTTTGCTCTGATGGTTGAAAATTCTGTTTCAGTTGTCTGAAATTGTACGAGAGTTTAAAACTGCCAACCGTCTACTGTTAACTGGAACTCCGCTGCAGAATAACTTGCATGAACTTTGGTCACTTCTCAACTTTCTGCTGCCTGACGTCTTCAATTCAGCAAATGTAAGTTTTTTTGTTATGATTTCAGATTTTTTCTTGAAAAAAATAACTCATAATATATGGCAATATAACATCTGTGATTAATTGACATGGCTTTACATCTAAATATATAAAAACGTTTGTAGACACAAATTTTATCATGACATGTTTGTATTGCAGGATTTTGATGCGTGGTTCAACACAAACCAGTGTCTGGAGAATGATACTCTCGTCAAGAGATTGCATATAGTAAGTTGAGATACATAAATAGATGAGCTGACAAAGTATAAATTTTAACTGGATGCAAATCATCCTATTGTGAACAAATTTTAAATGTCCAGGATTGTAATTTTCTCATTGATTGCAGGTGTTGCGTCCATTCTTGTTGCGTCGTTTAAAAACAGAAGTGGAGAAGAGACTTTTGCCCAAGAAAGAGACAAAAATTTATGTTGGCCTCAGTAAAATGCAGAGAGAATGGTAAAGATAAATCTCAATTTACTGAGAAGATTTTAAAATAAAATCTTGCTTTTTTAAAGATTGATCGAGTTTTCTTCAAAACTTGTTAAATTGATCTGTAAAGCAAAGAAATTAGATTTAATATGTCCATTTAAGGTACACAAAAATCCTGATGAAGGACATAGATTTGGTGAATGGAGCTGGAAAGTCGGATAAGATGAGACTGCTCAATATTTTGATGCAGCTGAGGAAGTGTTCCAATCATCCCTACCTCTTTGACGGGGCGGAACCTGGTCCCCCCTATACCACGGACCAGCATATCGTAGAAAACTCAGGTATCAACATCTTTCTCTCTTCCACAAACATTTCAGCTATGATCTTGGTATTCAGGAGTGGGAGAGTTCTGTACAGTGCCTTACAGCATTTGCAGCTTTGCCGAGTGATATGACGCCAAACCATGAGCCTATATAAACTATTTCAGTTACAGTAACAAATTTTACATGTGTCTCCTGAAGGTCTATATTTTGTACTCTTAAAAAAGATTTTGACATGTTCTTTCAAAATCTTGACCGTTGACAATATTCCACCATTTCGGCAATTAATTGGCAGGAGAGTTTTATCTTTAAATTGGGCATCAATTTTGTTTGAAAATAATGGAAGTCAATTTTGCAGTTACCTTTGTAACTGATATACAAATTAGATTCTTTAGAATCACCCCTGATTCAATCCCAGGACAATAATTATTGGGAAATATTTTAGGATAAGTCTGAGGTCATGGGTGTTTATTCTTTGCCTAACGTGGTATTGATAAGGTCTAAAGCAAGGGCTGGTGGTTTTGAAATCCCATATGCAGCTGTCGTTGTAAATTCATGAAACAAGAGGGCTGTCTATGATTTTATCTCATACTTGGTGCTTCAAGAGGGTGTTCTGCACCTATGAGATATTCTTTTGCAGATCACCCCTCTGCCAAACTACTTTCGCAGATCACCCCTCTGCCGAACTACTTTCGCAGATCACCCATGTGCCGAACTACTTTTGCAAATCATCCTTGGTCCAAATGACAAGTGAGATCCTTCCACCAGAACCAACAAAAGAGATCTGTCAGGCTGAACACTGCATGAACCCATGCTCTTGACTTTATCTCATATTTATCTACCGCAGATGTTAACATTGTAAAAAGTACAGATCTTAAGAAAAGAACATGTGAGTGCAGTGTTCAGGCTGACAGATATCTCTCAAGTTGGTTCTGGTGGAAGGATATCAATTCCCACCTCTCAATGACGTCATTACATAGTAAAATATATGTTGCAATGACGTCATTAAAAAGGGGGCGTGGCATTGTTTACGTTGTTTGACACACACAACATAGGTCCACACATGCTGCAATATTTTCCACACAGTTTTGCTTTAAATAGATTGGTCATCAAACCAAAACTTTATCTCATACCTATCTGCAGGAGTTAAGTATGAGATAAAGTCAAGAACATAGGTTTGTGCAGTGTTCAGGCTGACAGATCTCTCACGTTGGTTCTGGTGGAAGGATCTCACAATATAGAGTGGAACTATGCCCACCTCTCAATGGCGTCATAACATAATAAATTATATGTTGTAATGACGTCATTGAGTGTGACGTCATTAAAAAGGGGGCGTGGCATTGTTTATGTTGTTTGACACACACACAACATAGGTCCACACATGCTGCAATATTTTCCATACATTTTGCTTTAAATAGATTGGACATCAAACCAAAACTTTATCTCATACCTATCTGCAGGAGGTAAGTATGAGATAAAGTCAAGAACATAGGTTCGTGCAGTGTTCAGGCTGACAGATCTCTCTCGTTGGTTCTGGTGGAAGGATCTCACTCGTCCTTCGGACTCTTGAGATCCTTCCACCAGAACGAACTTGAGAGATCTGCCAGCCTGAACACTGCACTCACATGTTCTTGCCTTAGGATTCACAATTTAAAAAAAAATATCTACATTCTCATCTTTGTTTTGAGGCAATGGCACAATAAAACAAAAACAGAAAATATATCAAAACTATAAAACTTAGTTGAGCATGTAGATGTGATAAATATATTTAAGGAGAAATAACAATTTTTGGATAGAAATAAGAAAAAGTATTTTATTAAAACATGGGAAATGAAACATTTATTTTTTAAGAATATGTAAAATGAATAAGAAATGAAAAAATGTGAAGCCTGATCCTGATTCCTGTATTTTGATTGCCTGATATCCATGTAATTAAGATTTTAAATTTTACAGGTAAAATGGTGCTTCTCGACAAACTTTTGCCCAAGCTTCTTGAGCAGGATTCGCGAGTACTGATTTTCTCACAGATGACCCGCATGCTTGACATTCTTGAGGATTACTGTGTGTGGAAGGAGTATGATTACTGTCGCCTGGATGGACAGACTGCGCATGAGGAGAGACAGAAATCCATCGATGAGTTTAACAGGCCTGGTAGCAGTAAGTTCGTCTTCATGCTGTCTACCAGGGCAGGAGGCCTGGGTATCAATTTGGCAACTGCTGATGTAGTTGTCCTCTACGACTCTGACTGGAACCCACAGGTTGACCTACAGGCTCAGGTGAGTGCAGCCATCTCCTCATAGCAAGCACAGCTTGTTTTCGCTAATCAGTAAAACCCAAGCTCATTATAGTTAATCGTCCATAGGAGTTTTTCAGAAGATAAAAAATGTTTTTGTCTTTTAGATTGAAACAGTCTGTAACAGAAATATTAAATCTGTGGTTGATGATTTCAGGACAGAGCACATCGTATTGGTCAGAAAAAGCAGGTCCGGGTGTTCAGATTCCTAACAGAAAACAGTGTGGAGGAACGAATTGTGGAAAGGGCGGAAATGAAACTGCATCTCGACAATATTGTTATTCAGCAAGGTATATAGAAGTCATTGAAAGTAAAGTTGGTGAGAATGAAACACAATTCTCAGTAAATTTAGAATCTTTTCACTTGTATGAGTTCGTTTAAAAATGTTTTTCGCCACAACATTCTTTAGATTCTTTGAGAGTATATCCATTCATTTATCAGTGTCTGAATTGTCACTGCAGATAAGAAAACACATCAGGCATAGAAATTTGATGATTAGTTTCCCTACTCTATGCACACCAATTTCTGCAGCAAAACAATATCAGTTGGTTTAAAATAAGAATGATTTTGGTTTTCGTGAATTATATACTTATTTATTGTTAAGTTATACTTATTTATTGTTAAGATCAACCACCAAAATAACCAAGTGATTGAACTTAATGTTTTTTGCAGGACGTTTGGTGGATTCTCATACCAACAAGCTTGGCAAGGATGAGGTACTGAATATGATCCGCCATGGTGCAGAACAGGTGTTTGCCTCAAAAGACAGTGACATAACTGATGAAAACATAGATACTCTCCTTGAACGTGGGGAGAAAAAGGTACGGTCATTATATGTTAGATTCTTATTTACATGAAAATATTTGATTATGATGGAGAGAAACAAATATTAAAAGTAAAGGATACCACAGGAAGGTTTAAAAAATCTAAATTATTTAATGACAAATGTCAATGCATCTAGTGTTAAGTAACATTTTATATATTTATTCTGGATATATATTGATAAACATCAATATTCTAATGGTAAAATTATTCTGGCTTTTTCCTGGGCACTGGTGTAATATTTAATACATAAACCTATTGCAGACAGAGGAGTTGGCAGAAAAGATGAAGTCATTAGGAGAGAGTTCTCTACGCTCCTTCACACTGGACACTGAGTACAGTGTATATAATTTTGAAGGAGCAGATTACAGAGACAAACAAAAGAATATTGGTATGAATTGGATTGAGCCTCCAAAGAGAGAACGTAAAGCAAATTATGCCGTAGATGCATACTTCAGAGAGGCACTGAGGGTCAGTGAACCAAAAGCACCCAAAGCACCTCGACCTCCTAAACAGCCCACCGTCCAAGATTTCCAGTTCTACCCACCAAGATTGTTTGAAATTCTTGATCAAGAAATCTATTTTTACAGGAAGAACATAGGTTACAGGGTATGTTTTGACGTATTCATGTGGCTCAATGATAATTTGCAGTTTTGTGACAATATATTGTTTAGAAATAGTATATAAAATAGAATTGATGGGCCTGTACACAGATTTGCTTTATATATTTCGCAGGTTCCACGCAATCCAGATTTGGGTGCGGATTCCGAGAGAGCAAGGAAAGAGGAGCAGAGGAAGATTGATGATTCAGATCAGTTGACAGAGGAGGAGATGGCTGAGAAGGAGGAACTTCTGAGGCAAGGGTTCACTAACTGGTCTAAACGAGACTTCCAACAGTTTGTTAAGGCCAACGAGAAGTATGGTAGAGATGACATAGAGAGCATATCAAAAGAAGTGGAAGGAAAGTCCCCTGAAGAGGTACCAGCTTTGATATTTATAATAGTAATAAAGAATTGTATGCCCTTCTAGAATATGGCATAATACAATCAATATTTCGTCTGTCTGGCCTTGTCTTATAAACCTGATATCTATCAATATATTGATGCCAAAAACATTAACTGGGTGCACCACATGTTTTTCATTTAATGTTTTTACAATTAGGTCACATAAACTAATTATTTGATGGAGGTAACAGTTTCCAATGATGTTGTCCTATCATTGAGCTTAGACTTGTTGGCTAATGCAGAGTTGGAATGATTAAGAGAAACTCAATGTTGATACTAAAACCTCAGAGCAACAGTTATTTCAAGTTTATTGTTTTTTCTTGTTTGAATATATTGTACAACAATTTCTTGATAGGTTATGGAATATTCAAGTGTATTCTGGGACAGATGTAATGAACTACAAGACATAGAGAGAATTATGGCTCAGATTGAACGTGGAGAGGCCAAAATACAGCGACGAATCAGCATAAAGAAAGCCCTGGATGCCAAGGTAATTTTAACTAAATGAAAAAGAAACAATAAAATTGTACCTTGTCTCATGTTGACAAATAAACCTAAAAAAATTTAAACAGAGAAATTTGAATAGTATATACTTTTAAACTTAATAAATAATTTGATCTGTTGTTCCTCCAGATTATTTACAAAATAATGTTTCACTTTCATGTATGAAAATATAATTTCCAGATGGCAAGGTACCGGGCACCTTTTCACCAGTTGCGTATCCAGTATGGTACCAACAAAGGCAAGAATTACACTGAGGAGGAGGACAGATTCCTGGTGTGTATGCTCCATAAACTGGGCTTCGACCGCGAGAATGTGTACGATGAACTGAGGGCATCAGTCAGACAAGCTCCACAGTTCAGATTTGATTGGTTTATCAAGTCAAGAACAGCAATGGTAAGTTTTGATTTTTAACCCTAGGGAATATCCACAAACAGGTCCATTGATAGCTAATTTATTGTTGATGTCTTTTTCCCATAAGGATAGATTTTGCTACAGTAATATTTTTAACTTCATTGTTGTGTTTTCATCCACCCAAAAATCACAAATTAATAAAGGTATTTACCTTTCATGTCAGACCATATTCACTGTTTAGGTTGATGCACTCCAGTAAGTGCCAGTAAAACCTTTTTAAACAAGAACCTAGTTTATAGCCCCCTTTTGAAAGCACACTCCTTGGTCGCATCATTTTTATGTAAAGTGATATAGAGGCATTGAAAGATAAAATCATTTCAAGCAAATATGGCAATATGCTTATGATTTCATCAAGGGCATTGTCCTTTGAATGGTGAATGAATTAAAACAATGATAGACTACTTTCAGCCTCATCTAGGTTAAAAAAAGTTGACACTATCCATGTTTTCACATTACATGCAGTTGTTGGCTGATACAGACCTCTGCAGACAGTGCAACTTCTGAGGCTTAAAATTATTTCTCTTGATGTTCTGAAGATAAAATTAAATGTGTCATGATGTTCATAAGTATGTTGTGTTTTAACAATACAAATTATAGGATTGATACTTAATACCTTAATATGTGGTATATGTTTAATAGGAACTGCAAAGACGTTGCAACACTTTGATTACACTGATAGAGAGGGAGAACATGGAGCTAGAAGAAAAGGAAAAAGCAGAGCGCAAGAAAAGAGGACCTAAGACTGCCACACCAAAGGTAAAGCTTCTGCTACTCTCTTACTGAAAATTAGGTGAAAGATGAGCTATGTCCCTGATTGGGTACAAAAAAATACAATATTCTTCATTTGTACAGTAAAGTTTTTGTTTGTTGTCTCTTGTCTTGTCTCTCTTTCTAACAAATTTTGCTCTTGATAGGGACAAAAGAGAAAAGCTGATGCAACTCCAGGTGGAAAATCCAAGAAGAAGAAGTGAAGTGAATACAATGGAGGAATAGATCTCAAGAAATTGGGATTCAACAATGCTTAAGAAAAAATGTCACATCCCACAAAAAATATGACACAAAATACATATGGTGGAATCATTTCCTCTCATTCCAGAGAGTGTTATCAAGGATTCTTATTAAACTATAATAGCAAACTGTTTCAAAAGCAGTTCTACATTAGACAAAGTGCATGTTTGTGGAGAAGTCTGTTTACATAGATTACCTAGTATTTATTGAACAGCAGGACTGAGTTATTTTACATAACATAACACAAGGCACATATTGAATATAAAGGTCTGCGTCAAACATACTTTCCTACCTTGATACATTTATATATTTGACCAACAAACTGTTCAAAGGCTTAGCAAGCAATGGAAAACATATGAGAGACAAAATCAACTTATCTTTCTTTTTTCATACCACATGTTAGTAATGGTGGTTTGAGAGCAAAAATGTTGGTAAAAACTTGAAATGGATATCAAAACAAAAGAAGCTTTTAAATTTAAATAAAAGTAATATATTATTAACATTTTGTAATGTATTAACATTAAGTGAGAATGGAGTATTTTGTGAATTTTATGAGTGGAAGATATTTGCTTGGATAATGAAAAAAGATATTTTATTAGTATTGATGCTGTATTTATTATGAATATGTTAGGTAATGTTAAATAGAAAATATCTTCCAGAAAGGTAGATGTATAAAATTATATGTGGATAACATGTACTATGTTGTCATGAGAAGTCTTTCTTTGTTTACTGTACAGTGATGGTGAAATTTGTATTTCAATTCATAACAGGAATAAAATATACAAAAACACAAGGTTTATTTTCAGTGTATAATTTTTACCCTCAGCCCCTGATGTAATCAGGCTGAGGGTATTGCAGTACTCCTGGCGTGGGTATGTATGTCTGTCTGTAGCGAACATCCTTGTCATCGCAATAACTCGAGAACAAATGATGGCAGCTTCATGACACACATAAGCATCTGGTGAAAACCTCGGACGAGTTCGATGGACGGCAACCTTGACCTATTTTTCAAGGTCACAGACAATTATGTGAAATCCCAAGAATCACAATAACTCAAGAACAAATGATGGCAGCTTTATGAGATTTGACACACATAAGCATCTGGTGAAGACCTCAGAATTTTCTCCATGAAACATGACCTTCACCTACTTTTTAAGGTCACAGGAACAATTATGTGAAATCATCCTTGTCATCGCGATAACTCGAGAAAAAATTATGGCAGCTTCTTGAAACTTGACACATAAATATCTGATGAAAACCTCAGACGAGACTGATGGACGGCGACCTTGACCTATTTTTCAAGGTCACGGACAATTATGTGAAATCCCAAGAATCGCAATAACTCAAGAACAAATGATGGCAGCTTTATGAGATTTGACCCACATAAGCATCTGTTGAAAACCTCAAGACATTTTTGTATGGAACATGACCTTCACCTACTTTTCAAGGTCAGAGGTACAATTATGTGAAATCCCTATCATTGCTATAACTCGAGAACGAATAATGGCAGCTTTATGAGACTTGACACACATAAGCATCTGGTGAAGACCTCAGACTTCTCTTGATGGAACATGACCTTCACCTACTTTTCAAGGTCAGAGGTACAATTATGTGAAATCCCTATCATTGCAATAACTCAAGAACAAATAATGACAGCTTCATAAAAATTGACACACATAAGCATCTGGTGAAGACTCCAGATGAGTTTGATGGACGGTGACCTTCACCTGCCCATCATCTCAATAATTCTAGAGTAAATTATGACAGTTTCATGATACTTGACACAGATAAGCTATCAAAGGAAGTAGATTTTATGGGTTTTTTACCCCTGCATTAATTTGCCTTGGTGCAGTGATGTTTTGTTCACAAATATTGTGTGGAGCGAATGTTGTGCAATAAGTTACCAGGGCTGAGGGTTGATGCATCTCTGATGCCTATGTTTTCATAAATTTTGGTTGATCCCATTTTCTGTTTGTCCAAATATTGGAATCCTGCATTTCAAGGAGATCCTGATTACATATAACGCATAGTGTGATCAGTGTTTCTTTCATCCAAATGTTCCCTATTGGGATTTAGGGTTTGGCAAGAATCTTTACAATCACAAAAAAGGCCCAAGAAAGTAATCATTTAAAAAGTATGCTGGAATAGCACCAAACTTTTATCCTCACTGTGGCACAGTTGGTTTTATCACAAGTTTATTTGATCTGTTGCTCTGGCTATTTGATGCCACAAAGGTCATTTGATTCCCAGCCATTCTTGCATTTAATTCCCATATTTTTTTTAATTTGAGCTCTGAACAGTTAGCCGGTTGTGATTGTCATGTCCAGGATATTCAACATAATTCAGGGAAGTAGCACTATATCTGCTACAGATAAGTCTCATGTGAAATTGTGACAAAATAAAAATCAATTGTTGCTATCTGAATTTAGTCTGTCCTCTGATCCTTTGGAATTTAGGAAACTATAAATAAGTTTACAGAGCAGAATGACAGAAAATATCCCCTTCACTGCAGAATAAGCTAATCAGGTAAAACAGCACTTCACAGGTCTGACACTAATGTTTTAAAATAGCAATCATTCTAAACATGTCTGCTGTTATTGTAACATGACAACATTAAACATTATGTTTTATATCTGCCTTGTGTGACAAAATGGCCACAAGATATCTAGTTATTCCACAAATTTTATTAATTAGTGTGTTTCTTATTAAACATGAATACAAACCCAGGTGGACATTAGGACTATGCGATAGCCAGTCCAAATATACGTCAATATATAAAAAACATTTTGGACTCACCCTCCTACCACCAACGGCTGAACAAATTTGCAGCACTTATTTGTTTTGTATTGCAAATTTGTTCCATTTGATTTTTAACAATCTAAAGTATACTGGGAATATTCTGAGATTTTAACATCCAAAGTAAATTTTAGGTAATAACAAGAGGTGAGGTATAATGGAATATTTGTCATACTGACTTATGTTAATCCCTGCCTCCACAGCACTTTTGTTATCCCAGCATTTACTGTTCATATTGAGAAATAAAATTTCTACTTGAGACAGTGGTTCCCACAAATAACTTGTGAAACACCATTCTGTTGTCAAAATTTAGATTTATATTTGCATAAATTAAGATGTTATGACATAAACGTGATAGTTTGTGAGTTGTATAAAACCAAAATCAGCACAGAATTTAATGCATACAAGTTCAGCAAGGTTACATTGGTTATTCCGAATTCAATCGTATATGCTAAGTTACATTGATATTGCCATATTCTTACAGCCAAGAGAGCAAAATCAATAAAAATAAAATTATTGTTTGTCGTGAACTTGACCCAATGTTAGTAAAAATTAACCCAAACAAATAATCTTTATATGAACTTCAGGTATCCATAATATCAAGTTCAGGATCAGCTTCCTGATATTTTTCAAAGTTGTGATAGATTTGGCCTTTAAATAAGTTAATGTGACCTAATTACATAAATTATTCACAAAAATGTAAACAAACATATTGTGTAAGATAAATGTGGTGGAATCAAATGTTAAGTGTTTTGACAAATATCATATTGAGATGATTTTAAAAATTGTCTCCTGTGCCCTTGAAAATAGCTCAAGGTCACTCAATATCAAACTTATCCAAGCCCTTCATAGATTGATCATATCTGCCAAGTCATCCAAACTGCTGCAATATTTCAGAAAATAGAGCATTAACCAGCAAAGTTACTCCTGTGCTGGTCATGACCTTGACCTTGACCAAAGGTCACAAAAAGAAGTTAAGCCCAATATGATCATGTTAAAGTATTTAGTTCTTATGTCCAAGCATTACTGAATGAGAAAGGAAATTTAGTAAACAAATGTTATTACCCATCATATTTCTCCTACATAAATTTGAAAAGGAGTTTTCTGCTAAAATCCAAATCTTCCATTTGACACCTTGTCAACAAACTTTGTTTAGCTGACCAATGATCTGGTGCAAACACCTACCGGTACTTAGTAAAGTTTTGCTAACTATGGGGTACCTTCAGACTGGGACAGTGGATTGATTTGGCTCACAGAGCCCTGTTTGTCCATTAATGGTTGTCTATTGGTACAGGAATAACACACTGACAAACCACAATAGATGTCACATGCTGGTGTACATGTGATTACCTGATGGTCAAAAGAGCACAGCCAGTGCTTGGCATTTTCAGCAAGACATACTGGTAATAACCATGGTCGGTGTATTTTGGTTCATGTTAGTGAGATAGCTTGTTTGTATCAGTTTCGTGGCAATAGCACACCCCAGACTTCTTTAAAATTACCTATATCCTCTGTGATTTCAGGAATGCTTTAACTAAAAAGATTTATGGAATGGGACTGGAGAGGACATGGATTAGTAATGAAACAAAGATTAAGTTAAAGGACTTAGATTTAGAGAATAGGACACCAGTAAAATAATAAATATACCTATTTACTTGAATAGAGAAGCTGTCTCATAAAACAAAGCAATTATATATTTGTATTGTCACTTTAATTGTCAAATGTTAAGATCCGATTATTTGGCCTGTCAAATATAAATGATCCCTATCAAGACTACATTATACAATATTATCACTGTCAAAACAAGCATAAAATACAAATAAAGGTTTAACATAATTATGTATAATTTTTAAATGCAGACAATCATAATAAATTACAGATATAATCAAATCATACATAATTACAAAATATTAAATTATTTGTACTTTTTGCCTTATTCTCTTCTTATGCAATATATTCTCAGCATCTTTTTATAATCCCTATATTATATATTCAAAAAGTATGAATGTGTACTTTCTGCCTGCAATAGTATTGAATGGTACATCAGATTACTCTAAAATAATGATAAAGCTTTTTTGCGAGCAGGTTGAGCCTGTTGAATAGGCTTTTATTTGAAAATTGTAACAGAATCATATTTATTAACTAATATTATTCTATAGGCATTTTTCCAGATGCCAAGACCACTGTCAGAATTTTGAATCAAATGTTATGTCAATAAAAATATGAGTTATGAATGGGGCAGTGGTAAAATATAGAATATAATCAGCCTCTGAACCTCTCAATATAAGAATCAATCTGGAATATAAAACTTTGCTTTATATGAATATCACTTATGTGAAGAAGTCTCGGCAAATTCAATGGATAATCAAATCAAATTGTCTTTATTTTGGCCAGGGGAATGACAAATAAATGTTGGAGATTATTCAAAGTGTTTGCAGTCATATTGAACAGAAGAAATTGTATGTAAAAAGGTGCATTGTTTTATGTGAACCTTTATTTCACATTTATTGTGGATTCCCCAGGCCAAAAAAACAAACAAAAAAACAATCTCTCTGGATTAACTGATATTGTATTGTATAGCAATACAATTTGGATCAGAGGGGTATTATCATTGGAATAACACTTTCCAAAAATTTCCAATCGCCAAGTTACATTGTCTAGCTGGCAACCCCAGTTTTGAAAGTATCTCAGAACAAAAGATTAAACAGCGAACATTGCAAAAAAAAAAATACATGGGATAAATTGCAGATTTGGTCAAATTTGTTAAAACTTGAAGCTCTCTGGGCACCGCCTAAACTTGGACATGTTGCTCCCACAGTGCCTTGTGAGCAACACATCCTTGATATGCTTTTATCATGGCCTGATTATCATAAAAAGCTGTAAAACATAGGCATCAGAGATGCATCAACCCTCAGCCCTGGTAACTCATTGCACAACATTCGCTCCACACAATATTTGTGAACAAAACGTCACTGCACCAAGGCAAATTGATGCAGGCGTAAAAAACCCATAAAATCTACTTCCTTTGATAGCTTAGGTGTGTCAAGTATCATGAAACTGTCATCATTTACTCTAGAATTATTGATATGGGCCTGTGACCTTGAAAAGCAGGTTAAGGTCACCGTCCATCAAACTCATCTGGAGTCTTCCCAGATTCTTATGTGTGTCAATTTTCATGAAGCTGCCATCATTTGTTCTTAAGTTATCACGATGACAAGGATGATTTCACATAATTGTCCCTGTGACCTTGAAATCAGGTGAAGGTCATGTTCCATCAAGAGAAGTCTGAGGTCTTCACCAGATGCTTGTGTGTGTCAAATCTCATCAAGCTGCCATCATTCGTTCTTGCGTTATTGCGATTCTTGGGATTTCACATTATTGTCCCTGTGACCTTGAAAAATAGGTCAAGGTCGCCGTCCACCGAACTAGTCCAAGGTTTTCACCAGATGCTTATGCGTGTAAAGTTTCATGAAGCTGCCATCATTTGTTCTTGAGTTATCACAATGACAAGGATGATTTCATATAATTATCCCTGTGACCTTGAAAAGTAGGTGAAGGTCATGTTTCAAATAAAAAATTCTGAGGTCTTCACCAGATGCTTGTGTGTGTCAAATCTCATAAAGCTGCCATCATTCGTTCTTGAGTTATTTCGATTCTTGGGATTTCACGTAATTGTCCCTGTGACCTTGAAAAATAGGTCAAGGTCGCTGTCCACCGAACTAGTCCGAGGTTTTCACCAGATGCTTATGCGTGTAAAGTTTCATGAAGCTGCCATCATTTGTTCTTAAGTTATCACGATGACAAGGATGATTTCACATAATTGTCCCTGTGACCTTGAAATCAGGTGAAGGTCATGTTCCATCAAGAGAAGTCTGAGGTCTTCGCCAGATGCTTGTGTGTGTAAAATCTCATAAAGCTGCCATCATTCGTTCTTGAGTTATTGCGATTCTTGGGATTTCACATAATTGTCCCTGTGACCTTGAAAAATAGGTCAAGGTCGCCGTCCACCGAACTAGTTCGAGGTTTTCACCAGATGCTTATGCGTGTAAAGTTTCATGAAGCTGCCATCATTTGTTCTTGAGTTATCACGATGACAAGGATGATTTCACATAATTATCCCTGTGACCTTAAAAAGTAGGTGAAGGTCATGTTTCAAAGAAAAAATTCTGAGGTCTTCACCAGATGCTTGTGTGTGTCAAATCTCATAAAGCTGCCATCATTCGTTCTTGAGTTATTGCGATTCTTGGGATTTCACGTAATTGTCCCTGTGACCTTGAAAAATAGGTCAAGGTCGCTGTCCACCGAACTAGTCCGAGGTTTTCACCAGATGCTTATGCGTGTAAAGTTTCATGAAGCTGCCATCATTTGTTCTTAAGTTATCACGATGACAAGGATGATTTCACATAATTGTCCCTGTGACCTTGAAATCAGGTGAAGGTCATGTTCCATCAAGAGAAGTCTGAGGTCTTCACCAGATGCTTGTGTGTGTCAAATATCATAAAGCTGCCATCATTCGTTCTTGAGTTATTGCGATTCTTGGGATTTCACATAATTGTCCCTGTGACCTTGAAAAATAGGTCAAGGTCGCCATCCATCGAACTCATTCGAGGTTTTCACCAGATGCTTTTGTGTGTCAAGTTTCATGAAGCTGCCATCATTTGTTCTCGAGTTATCGCGATGACAAGATGATTTCACATAATTGTCCGTGACCTTGAAAAGTAGGTGAAGGTCATGTTTCATAGAAAAAATTCTGAGGTCTTCACCAGATACTTATGTGTGTCAAATCTAATAAAGCTACCATTATTCGTTCTTGAGTTATTGTGATTCTTGGGATTTCACATAATTGTCCCTGTGACCTTGAAAAATAGGTCAAGGTCGCCGTCCATCGAACTCGTCCGAGGTTTTCACCAGATGCATATGTGTGTCAAGTTTCATGAAGCTGCCATCATTTGTTCTCGAGTTATCGCAATGACAAGATGATTTCACATAATTGTCCCTGTGACCTTGAAAAGTAGGTGAAGGTCATGTTTCAAAGAAAAAATTCTGAGGTCTTCACCAGATACTTATGTGTGTCAAATCTCATAAAGCTACCATTATTCGTTCTTGAGTTATTGTGATTCTTGGGATTTCACATAATTGTTCCTGTGACCTTGAAAAATAGGTCAAGGTCGCCGTCCATCGAACTCGTCCGAGGTTTTCACCAGATGCATATGTGTGTCAAGTTTCATGAAGCTGCCATCATTTGTTCTTGAGTTATCGTGATGACAAGGATGTTCGCTACAGACATACATACATACATACATACAGACATACATACATACATACCCACGCCAGGAGTACTGCAATACCCTCAGCCTGATTACATCAGGGGCTGAGGGTAAAAAAGAATTACATTGTGGGGAAAAAGTCTATACTTATTTTAAATTTTTACATGGCAGATGATACAAATTGTATGATGAAACAGAAATTTGTTTGTGACAACAAGCTTTCTGAAAAATGGGCTCTATTTAATGAAGGATAGTTTGGTAAAACAATTCCAGGACACAATATCTTAGACCTCATAAGAACTGCACTAATCTTTTCCCATGCTCCTTCATAAAAACTTCTGAACATGCAACACAACAACATTCTTATATCTTAAACAATCTTTAATCAGTGCTACTATTTAACATTATATTGCTCATGAGATCCACAGGACCTATGGATTCCCTTTCTGGCCAATATATAATGGTCATTTAATATTACAATGCATGCTGCAAAGGTCCCCATTAGAAGTCCTCTCTTAAAGATTTTCACTTGTTTGAACTGGCAACAAATGTATTGTTAAACTGATGATTTACATAATGACAATCATATTTTTCTATTTTTGCTCCCATTGCCTTGTGATAATTTTCTCTTCTTTATTGAAATTTGCTTATTTAGATACACGTAATAGCTTGTTTTTTGTTTTTTTTTGGAGGGGGAGGAGAGGGGGGGGGGGAGATAGAATTTTGTGGTGAGACAAGTCTATTTAGAGATCTCAGGTGTGACATATATTGTATTGCCATGTAGAAAGCAATACAAATCATTAAATATGAGTGGAAGGATAAGACTTTCCTAAAATGGTTCTTAAATAATGAAATAATAATGCCAATAGTAACCTTTGTATTTTATTGGGGGGGGGGGGATATAGGGTAATTAGATTTGAATGACTGGTACCATAAAATCATTACATTTACAGCATATCCTACTTCATACAGCATGGAGGCCATCATGCTAACTATTTTCTGATTTATACAGATCAATGTCAATCAACTGACATGAAAAGGACTGGAAGAATGAGAGCAACTAATTGTTGATATATTGAACCGCATGGTTTACATACATATAAAACATAGACCAAAGGCCTAAGTGCTCTGCTGACCATTGCTTCTTTGTGATGTTTGAAAACCTTTTTTGGAAATGCTCAATTGTTTTTATAAATAATCGTTTTTAATATTTATTTGATCAAATTGTACACGATATAGGTGCCTGACTCCATCATCCCACATTGCTTTGCTCTACAGCAAAGCAATGTAAGCGCTTAGAGCAGACCCAGTCTGATATAGCGCTATATAAATCGTTATTATTATTATTATTATTACAGAAGTCTCAAACTAAGACTCTGATTGGCAGAATGAGGCACTTGATGTTCCCAGTCTTTATGCGTGCATGAAACGATTAACTGTTTGCTATTGTATTTTGAAAAAAAAAATCCTACAAAAATAGGATAATCTGATATACTACACCTTACCTCCAAATCCCCCCACCCCCCTCACTGCATAAGCTGTGCTTAAAGTCAACACAGCTAAAAAGCATACATAATGCCACAATTAGAAAACAAGAAACCTCACCAATGTAATTTTATAAATAAGATATATGTTTCTATACTTTCAGCAATTATAGCCATAAGGGATACCCTTTTTCTATTGATCAGAAATTCTGTTTATATATGGTACTGTTGTGCAGTATTAATTACTTTCAACCATCAATCATGATTAATACAGAAAAATTGATAAAAAGAAGGGTGTATTTGGAGAAATTGTGATCCAGTTCAAATACTTTATAGTCTAAGCTTTGCTTTCCCACTACATTTATTCCAGTATATATATATATTTATATTCTGAAGCACTCTTTGCTCACGAGAGAAACTGTTTGATAATTTGTTCAAATTTTAACTCCAATTTACTTTTAGCAACTGCACATAAGATACATGAATTTGACAATAAGTTCTGCAGCTTTTTGAGTTTCCAGTGCTTCAATAACAAATGAATTGTCTCAACATAATTAGTATACATGTCCTAGGAATGTTTTGTAATTAGTATCAGTCTAGTTCCATGTCAGCTTTGTCTTGGTTTACGGGTGCTTCTGGCTGCTCCTCTGTCTTAATTTCTGATGATGCTGCATCACCTTCCCCCTGTTTCTTAGCTTCATCTCCATTCTTTGCCTCATCTTTCTTCTCTTTCTTCTCATCTTTAGGTGGCTCGGCTTTCGGCTTTGGTTTATTCAATATGGGATTGCAAGTTGAATCTAATGTCTACAAAAGATATAAATACATGATTCAGTTTTTGGTTCCTATTTCTAATAATCTAAATATTTCCTTCAGAATCAGGTCCTTATAAATATATTCTAAAACACTTTTTTTTCTTTCTTTTTTTCTGTCTTTTTTTGTGAAAAGCGAAGCAAAGATAGTATATCATGTTTGATTTCTATACCTGTTTATTCGTTCTAATAAGTGAAGCGGTCACAGGAGGATCTTCATATGCTTTTAGATTTGAACATAAGCTGAGGTTCTTGTTGAAAAATTCTGTCTTCTCCTTAAGACATTTTTCTACTTTCTGCATCTCTGCTTCTTCTATGTGTGCATATTTCTCATCCTGAAAATAAAATAGGTGAGAGTACAGTCACTACGAATTTCCAGACCTAATTTTTCATAACATTTTGAAAAGACAAAAATGTTTTTTTTCTTCAAAATGATCAACTTTACAACTTATATTTAATTGGTTTTAACCAAGAAATATATTCATTTATAAAGAGAAAGGAACAAGCTAATAGCAATGTGGGTCCCCCGCTCAGGTTAATCTACAGTGTCAGCAAACAAGGATTCCCTGCTAAGCTGAGGATAATGACCTTATCTTTCAAGTAGATAGTTTGGGTAAAGCTCATTAAAATATTTGAAATAATGGTGACAATCAAAATATTTTGGGGGCATGCAAAAAATATGTTTATCAATCTTAATTTGACATTGTCTTGACCTCATTGATATGTCCCAAAAGTCAAGAAGATATCTGAAAAGCAAATTTCAGACTCTTCCAAAATTTTATCTTGCAGCATCCATTTGTAAGTTTGGTGCCATTCAATGCATTTTTGGCAAGTAAGGTAGGATGCAAGGTGTTTGAATGTAGGAACACATAAAGAGTGCCTGTTTTCCCCCTGCAAAACCGTTTGGCGGGACAATAGAAGTAGTACATACCTTATTGGCATATGCCTCAAGAGCTTTCCCCACAAGCTGTAAACCACTTCCCAACTCCTCAAAGGCTCTGGGTCTCTGCTCTGCTTCAAAGCTTCTGTCTTTCACTGGCTGACCGTATTTCTTAAACGATAAGTAATGTACATTACAGCAACATCCAGGCATTTTGTAATTTGTGTTAAATAACAAAATTATCAGTAATATAGATGAATGAATATTTTGTGAGGTTTGCATATATCACTGAGTGCTGAATGCGATACAAAAAAATTCCTGATTTAGCCACATGTCACTGAGGTCTTTCCCTATTAAATACTTATTTTAAAATTGGTCAGCAAAATCAAATTTATTTGGAGATGGGTTGACAGGAAGGTGTTTTTTTATCAATATAAATTCATATGCAAAGTTGTTTTCTGTTATTACATTTGCTTAATTTTCTGCTGTAATAATCATACACTGTCAGGGGTTAAATATGCAACTCGAATTTTATATTTTATTTTAGATGATGTTGGGTGCTCTTTGCTTAAAAGCGAGCAAAATGGAGAAAAAAATACTATTTTTTTCCTCATCTAAGGAGCTTTTCAAAAAGATGAGAAACTAGATGAGATATGCTTCATAAACTCCATACCTTGAGCTCTGCTAATTTGTCAACATAGATCTTCTTAGCCTCTTCCTCACCATCCTCATATAACCAATTCTCTGTAGCATCCAATAGTTGTGAAAAGGCTGTGCGGTCCTGTAATGTTTAATGACATTTAATATTTGGACATTTTTCTCATTTCTATCTTTCAATATTTTTTGGTTTACATTCAAAATATTAACCATTTATGTCCTATTAAATTTTAAATCTTTCAATGGTGTCATTGAGATTTTAGAGGAAATACTTACATTTTCACTGATATACTTTTCAAATTGACCATATATTTTGTCTCTCATTTCATACACGTATTCTTCTACTGCATTCTTAGCATCAGCTCTCTCCTTCTCTATGCGATCCTGCATGATCATCTGAGTCTGAAACAATCAAATTCACAATTATGTTTTATTTCATTTGATTTGTCCCAAAACAGAAATATTTTTTCAAAAGTAATATTTGATCTAATTGTTGTTACACTGACCTCTTTCTCAAAGAGCAGGTTGATTTCTTCCCTGGAGAGTTCATGCACTGTAGACTGGATGGGAAGCTCTATGCTCTTATACTTCTTGGCCTTCTTGGCAGGGGTCGTCTCCTTCTTCTCCTTCTCTTCCCCAGATTTCTCTTCCTATGAAAGAAACAATACCATCATATTTAGTGTAAATTTCCTGAATGTGTCTATTTTACTCATACAGAATGAATTTAAATTATTTATATATATGTTTCTTAGATATGTTACTGTATATATATATATATATACGTTTTACTTCGTGGAAAAATTCTCGACCTGCGAAGCATAATTTGTGATAATATTGGGTAAATACCTTTATATATCATTTAAAACACAACTAAAATCGATCCGCTATGTCCGATGTCTATTATTTCTAAACGCTTTGTTTTGACTTCGTTTTCACTGATTCCAATTATCAGCGTTCACAGTTTTGCATTTCGTCGTAGTTTCCACTGCTTTGAGTCGTGTCTTCCCTTTAATATCTTTATTTATCATTTAAAACGCAATTAAAATCGATCCATCCGATATTCGTTATTTCAAAAATATGAACATTGTATTTATGTTTTACCGTAATAACTCGAGTATAAGACCATCGTCTTATACACGACTCGTCTTATATTCAGAAATAGGTCTTTTCAAGCAAAATAACCTCCATTTTTTGGAGTTGTCTTATACACGAGTCGTCTTATATTCGAGTAAATACAGTATATATATATATATATATATATATGCAAGAGCAAGCTTAATTGCAGGTAACAATGTCCCTTCTCCATTTTTGTTGGAATTTATTGTCAAGGCCATCTATTGGATATTTTTATATACCTTCTGAGCATTCTCATCTTTAGTCTGTTCTTGTTCTTCTGTCTGCATCTACATAAAGAGGATACAGAGAAACCCATCAGCCCAAAGTGCAAAGCATAAGATATCTAATCACCATGTCAAACATAAATATCAAACATAAACCATAAAAACAAGTCCATAGGTTCAGACCAATTATGCATCTCTTTTTTATTTTCTTCTGTTTTGACTCATCATTTTAAGATATTCATATCTTATGCACAAAACAGATGAATGGGACAAGATCACATTCTTCAAAGGTTTCTATACCTTATGAAGAGTCTTTGGCTGTGAAATATTTGTTTGTTGGGGTCGGAAAATCATGTTAGGTTGGGTTAATATTTTTTCTCAAGTGTGTTTTTTGGTAAACAGCCATCATATTTTATCCTGTAAATATTAGAGGATGTGAACATCAAAAGTAGTAAAGAATGAATAATGGTCTGTCAGCAAACATATGACCAAGGGAATAGATACATTTTGTAAAATCGGTAAAATATATAAAAATAGAAATGCAAGAGGTAGAAACAAACACTTTTCACTAAATATGGAGACAGTGTTTTGTCTTAGGTTTAGGAAAGTTAGGCATCCCTGCACCATAATATGAGATTAAAATGCGTTTTTTTTAAACCAAACTTTATTATTAATCATACTTGAGTTTGGTAATGCTCTCAAAACATACTCCATATTATAAAACCATTTCATGCAATAAGGTAGGGTAGATATAAAGAGCGAGGTGATGGTTGTGTAGACAAAATGCATTAACCAAGACAATTTCACAAGGATTTCCAACTTACGGGTTCTTCCTCTTTCACCTTTGTTTCTTCAGTGTTGTTTTCTGTTGGTTGTGGTTCTGCTGCCTCTGTCTTGACATCTTCATTGGCTACTCCATTCTCCATGTCCATAGGCTCATCTTTGACTGGATTTGCTGCATCTTCCTTCTTTTCCTCTTCCTCGTCTTTACTTTCTAGTTTCTCCACCATTGTGGCTGACCCCACATTGAATATACCATCAAGACCAACCCTGACCTTGACCTTGACCTTAGTTACGTCACCATTTGCTTGTGGTACCACTTTATCCACTAAGAAGGTGCCTGCAGGGAATACATATCCATTAAGATCAATGCTTGTATGTTTGTCAAAAAGTATCACTAAGAAAACCTTGATAAGGAATTTTAACAATTATAACTTTTGACAATTATAAATTATAACATAATCGCACATAAATCCAAACAAAATATCAACAGTTCAAAACATGAAGTCAGCTTGAGTGGAATATTTGGGGGCAAATATTCAAAGTTGACACATGTATTGGGCTCACCTATGTTAGTCTCAGGGTGGGGGACATCATGGCTGCGGTACTTTGCCTCAATAGAGAATGGCTCCTTCCTGAAGAAGGTCAGCATCTTGGAGAAGGGGAAGGGATGGAACTGACTAGACACCTCCAGCTCACTATCTGAATCCTCCAGAGCTGCCTGCCATGACAACATGATCGGGTAGGGCAGACAGTCGGTGATAGAGAAGTCCCTCACTCTGAACGTTGGTGAGAGTATAGCACACTGAAGTGCACATCCTCTGGCCACTGCCTCGTCAGCATTAAGTGTGGTACTTGGGTCCTTCCCAAATACCTTTGTCACTGCACTCTTGAATATGGGAATACGTGTGGAGCCACCTACAATCTCCACCGAATAGATATCTTCTGGTGTCAATTCTGAAATGACATGAATAGACTTGCTGAAAAATATCCTCTGTTCTTCACCCTCCATTTGTTATCATATTATGTACATGGTAGTGTGGAACATGGTTTTAATATTTGTTCCATGCAAATACACAATATAGAATATTTATCATTCCATTATATTAGGATAAAGCCAAACATTATATATATTACAACTTCAGTTTAAGTGCTCACAAATGTTTCACGGTTGACTATACAAGTGTCCTACTTACTGGACAAGTCGAGAGCTGCTCTGAGGACTGTTTCAATACGAGCCAGTATGTCAGTGGCCATCTCTTCCATCACTTCTCGCTTCATCTTCCCTGTTACATCTTTGTCTTCCATAAAACATTCAATATTTATTGGAATGTCAGTTGAGTTTGCACTCATCAACTTTTTAAGTTTCTCACATTCCTGTGTCAATCGAATGTAGGCGCGTCCTTTGGTGCGAGCATCCACTTTGTACCTCTTTTTGAAATCATCAGCAAACTGTTCAGTCAATAATCGGTCAAAGTCTCTACCTCCGATCTGTGGATCTGCTGCAGTTGCCAGCATCTACAAAATCAATTCCTTTATTAAAAACTCATCATGACAAGTGTATTCTCTATTTACCAAGTGCAGTTTTGAGCCCCTCTGTGCCCTGTTCAACACAGCTTCATTCAGACCCCACACTTAAAGAAATCTTGTGATTCTCCTCCAAGCTGGCAATGTGATATTTTATGCTCTTTATAATGGTAAGAACCCTGGTGTGAAGCTCAATGGGGAGGGCGGTGAATTGACAGAGAGCCTAATAAATGACATATTTGTTAGGTTAAGAATAACTGATTGACATCACCCAATAACACTATAATTTTGAACCTCCAATAATGCATAACTCTTTCAGCACAAATAATCACCCTTGGAAAGAGTTGAGTTCCTCATAATTTTAGAAATATTTTGTGTCATAAGCCATTTTGATCACTAATACACACCGTTAACTTTGCTTTGTTGAAAGCACAAACAGCAACTTGCAGATCTGAGTGTCCCAGGTCAATGAAGACAACATTTCTGGGCTTCTCTTCTGCAGGTGGGAGGTCCTGCTTGTAGATACCATAGGCCAAAGCTGTGGCAGTTGTCTCGTTCATCAGACGCAGACAGTTAAGGCCTGCCATCTGAGCAGAATTCAACATGGCTCTCCTCTCACAATCAGTGAAATAGCATGGAACCTAGAAAATCAAATGTATTTATAGAATTAAATAACACTCAACAAGACTTTGCTAATGTCTTAAATGTCAGTTGGGATATTTCTATTTCAAAAAGCCCTGAAATGGGGATCAGAAAGTCTTTGTGCTTCTCTCGAGTAATTCTCTCTAGTAATTCACTTACAGAGATGACACAGTCATTCATCTTGTTCCTGAGGTTGGACTCGGCAATCTCCTTCAGCTTTGTGAACATCATGGCCTGGGCCTGCTCCGGACTCACCACCTGACTCTCACCAAGGTAGTTCACCTTCAAATATACAATGGCCATCCTCAGAAAACATAATCTTATTTGCTTTTGATAGTATCATAATGATTTAACTTATCTATAATCACTGAAAACATCCAGCACCTAAACTTCCTCAGAAACATCCAAATCTATTTCTATGAATTCTGAAGATTAAACATTTACGTGCATTTAAAAAAAAAAATTCAATACACTTCCAATACAATCATGAAAGTGAGAGAGGAAATTTCTAGGATTTGGAATAAAACTAAAATGTTTAAATGATCCTAAACTACTCTATTTGGTTTCTTAAACTCTATATCTTAGTGAGTGATCAGAACCATTTTGATAAAAATATCACAAAACTTGATTTCTTGACACCAAAATGTATGGTAAACGCAGAAAAAAATAAAGGAAATTTGCATAAGAAATCTTTTTTTTTCTTGCCCAAAATATTGATGACAAAGGAACACTAAGCACACTTTTTAATATATTAAATCTTATTAAATATTTCCATATTCTATCAAAGTATTATTAATATTTTTACCAGATCTTACCTTAAATCCTGTGGCACCATTTGGTCCTTCAACAACTTCATAGGGAACTCTGGTTTTCTCATGTTGGACTTGTGGATCATTGAATTTACGTCCAATGAACTTCTTCCAACCCCAAATTGTGTTCTTCATGTTGGAGGTCATCTGCTGCTTGGCTGCTTGTCCCATGCACCGATTCTTCTCACCAAGAGATACTACTGACCTATTAACATAATAAACCCCACCACTTTTATAAAGTAACAATCTCTACATGGCCATCAACAAAATATTTAATCAATAACGACTGCAACATGTCACCATCAACAGAAAATATATCACAATATTCCTCTGTGTCACTGCAGATGAGCAAATGGCTTTTCAAATTTTGTTAATGCAGTATGTGATGCTGTAAACATTTTTTAAATTGAAAAGCAGCTTCCTGATGTCTGAATTTATCAAACACATTAAATGTCTTCAAAGACAAGTAAAACACCACTAAAAAACCCCAATATTCTTATCACCACAGCAAGCAGAGTGTGACCCCAAAGCACTTGTGTGGGAAAGTTTTTGTCAGGGTGTACAAAAAGAAAGATTGTAAAAATGCTTAGCTGTTGTAGCGAACATTCTAGATTCTGACAAATTTGGCAAAAAGCATGTTAAGCAAAATATGATCAGTGCTGTGAGTGCAAGTATAGTTTGGTCGCACTATGAGGTTCTTGGGAAATCTTAAAATGCTTGAGACATGAAGAAATGCATCACTTTTTTTTTTGCAAGACAGGGCCATTGATTACAAAATATATTTCATTGTGTTATTAGTGAAGGTACTTGCTGAAGTAGGGTAAGGTAAATAAACAAGGTTTGAAGGTAGGTCGGCTGAGTTTGTTTATCTGATCACTAACTTGGACACAACTCAGGCTAAATCGTATAAAATAGTGTTCTAAACAGTCGGGTATGTGCACTCTCAGCAATTTTGTGCTGTTTTTAGATTGTAATAAACTAAAAGTTAAGGTCTCTACAAACACAAGACTTTAATAATCACATTAGTATATCATTAACATATTATTTGAAGCAGGGCAGGAAATACCAATTTAAACAACAAATCTATCTAAATAATTATTTTGCTTCAAATCTTAATAAATGTCCCAATCATAGCAACTCATAAATAACCATTCCATATATCACTTCAAAAACCTGTAGTTCTAATACAATATTAATGACTTCCATCTTATTTATGAATCTCTAAATGTGCTTTTCATTTTAAATTTACCAGAGGTTTTACCATCACCACAATCAATTGTTCGTTCACATCTCAAATGACCACAATGGTTTATGAACATAAAATTCATTAATGAAATTTTATCAATGCAAGTCAGGTTGGATGACCCCAAAAAACATTGTATGAACAAATAACCAATGCTACCAGGTGCTATTTGTCAACTTATCTTAATAATAATCTTATGAGCACCACATTCAATTCCGGTTTGCTGACCAAACACACCATTCGAGACAATAGTGGGAGACAATGGCAATTATTTAGACCAATCAGAGAGAAGCTAGCAGACGATTACAATAAGTATCCACAGAAGCAATGGCGGGAAGTAGCAATCACATCTTCATTTCAGCATCCCATAAGATGGCTTTCTCAGAATAAATGATAGAGATAACAACCGAAGAATAAAATATGTAAAAATTAACTGCCAACAGGGTCATCAGGGGGTGTTAAAGTTGTTGTTATAAGACAGTGATCATTTATTGACTGATTATAACAGCCTTGGAATTCCAAAAGTGCATGATTTGTTTTTGTTGGGAAAGGCTTTAGAGAGTATATTTGTCAGAAAAATCAAAACTTTGACAATACAAAATCATTAACCAGAATATAAACTCAGATTAAAAAAAAAAAAATTATTGTTTCAAATCTTTTCAGAAAACTTACAGATTTGAGGTCAACCACAAAATCTTGGAGAGGGCCAGTCAGTTATTTAGAGGAACAATCTCCTGGCATTTTATTCATTATCAAGCATCAGATTCATATAAAAATTGATTATTTCCACACAAATGACAAACAAAAACTTTCATTGAATTTATCGATAAATAAATGTTGACAACAAGAAATAGTGTAATAATCTCCTCTCATAAGAAATATCTAATTGATGGTGTTTCAGACGGATTCATCGAAGATGTCAAGATAATGGCTTCATCCACTGGATAAGATTTAAACTGGCTCTGATGTTAAGTTTCTTTTTGGCTCCATCATCCATCTATCTTAGGTTTATGACAAATCTTTATTTTTTTCCTCAGCTGTTCCATCTATTTACTATAAAGACCCTTGATCTTAAGCTAGGAGCAATACTTAAGATCATTAATGATGAAAGTATAGATTTTCGTATTTAGAATTTGTTATATTTTCAGAAATTTGGAAATTGAGATCCTCTATGTGATAAATGGAATTCAAAGTGTTAAGAAAGATATTGAGTTCACACATTTGCTGGTTGTAAATTAATTAATTGGAAGTCCATCCTTCTTCAAAGAAAAGCATTACAGCTGTGAAAGTTGTTTAAAAATATAAATCCAATTCACCTATAGATACAAGGTGTTATCACCTTATTGTTCACACCTTTGTCTTTCCACTTGATCACAAGGAGCATTTTTCACACTTTCACATCATACACTGGACTATCAGTCAGCATTCTTAGATTCTTTTTTCATGTACATATTTTTAATTTTTTGAACTTCAAGCAAAAACCATATTTTTTAGTGATAAGGGGTCTGCTGGGCCAACAGATGAAGGGGGTTGCTTATATTTTCTGTATGATTACTTGCAGGAACTGTTTAAAATATACAAAATAATCTGCACAATTCTATATAAATTCAAATCTAATTGTGAAGTTTGGACCATGTGACTTAGAATTAAAATCTAGCAACAAGATTACAATATGAAATGGTGATCACTACCTTATTTTATACAATTCTTATTCAAACAAAGGACACATTTTGGAATTTCCCAATAAACATCAAGGCTTTTTAACATCAAACACTTTCAAAGTGACTTTGATAATGAATGGAAATTATTAAATATCTAAGCCAAATACTCACGGTGTTGCTCTGTCGCTGAATTCATTGGCCACTGTTTCAATACCTCCTTGTCTTGCTACAGCAATGTAGCAAGACTGGTATCCCATATCGATTCCGACAACAGACATCGTTGCGTGTTCTCTGTTCTCCTAAATTTGACCAAGACCTCTGAATTTCTAAAGCCGGGTCTGTGGCTTGTTCATACAAAATTTGAAGACCAAATTCCACTACTAGATCGCCCCAATCGTCTATTCAAGATGGCTTATTTTGTGTCTGGTAAGTTAATGCAACTATTTATGATGCAGCGTGTAGATGGAATCTCAATCTTACTCTTCTGGAATACACTTTTTCCGGAAATTTCTAGAATCACATGTGAAGTCCGATCGAGTTATCCGCAACCTGGTTCCCTATCTAAAAAGAATGGGAACGATTTTATTGGCCAATGGGGAGGATTCCCGGTAGGGCACCCGTCAATACGCACAGCCTCGCTTTCACACCGAGCGGGTTGCATTTGAAATGGCGGAAAGCCGATCAAAACAAAGTTGTTCACACTTTCTCATGGATTAGCAGCCATAAAACCCAAGTGAGGATCTCATCTGTGACAGTTGTATGGAAATCAATTACCAAGATGCCTACTTCCGGATTCGGAGACAACATCAGAGTATGTTAATTCAGTTTTTGATCAATTTTTATTCATCGTGTTTTGGAAATTCCACTGATCACCTGTTGGATCGTTCTGAAGTACACAAAACATGCACGGGCTCGCAATATTGTATAGGAATGATTTGATTACTTTCTATATCATTTATAAGAGCATGTACTTTTAGAAATAATTCTATGAAAAAAAAACCCTTAAAATTAGAGCTTCATTGTCTTCAATGAAATGAAATTGTAAACATGATTTTCAGATTGACATTTGAGTTTCATTCTTGCAATTTGACATGAAGAGGACACTCATTTGTATTGCTGTGTTCACTGATGTTTATTGATACTCTACAAATAACAGTACTAATCCCAAAGACATATTAAAAGGGAAATGGACTTGAAATTCACTGTTTCCAGAAATATCACACATTTTCCATCACATTTCAGCCCCAACTCAAGTGAAACTTGTTTCTGCCAACAGGTTTTAACCCCAAACGGACATGCCTATCTATATTTTGTTGATTGGCAGGACTAACCAATTTTTTCTGGACTAGTGTATCTGCATACTAAATTAATAGAATCAATAACCATGGTTATTAAGTATGTTTAACAAAGTGCTGGGTCAAAAGTTAATGATCCAAGCTATCTGACATCACTACCATGATTACATTGTAACAAGATGCGACCCAAGAGAATGTCACAAAATCATTAAGCCAGAACAATGGGAACAATGCCGTCCTTCCTGGCCATTAAGGGTTAAAGGAGCCATATTACCATCAATTCAATATCGCCTGTTTACCTTGTCATAAGATAATTCTTTGTAACTTCTTGATCACCATTGTTTATGAGTTTGTGCATAAAGTTTGAGTTTGAGATGAAAAGTGGTATTTCTGACATCATATTATGACATTTTCCCTTCTCTATAGACATGTCGTCATCAGTCTTGGATTTTAGCACTTGTCCCAGACGAGTAGAAACACTGATGGTTAAGTTCACCTGCCCCTGATGCAAGCCTGATTGATTATTTCCTTATTCAGCGTCACATTAGACTTGGAATCCACTATTCCCAAGAATGCCAAGCGCTGTCCATCATATTTCATCTACAACTTATATAGATAGAACTCATTCTCTGGCAATAGGTTTTCTAGAAATCAAATTCCTTTTATTTCCACATCAAATACAAGGCCTGTCAGAAAAAAAATATATTGTTTTTTCCTGATCTCAACGTCGTTTTGCCATTGTTTACAAATTTGCACAAAGAGGTGAAAGTGGGTCAGTCTAATCCTGGGAGTGACAGCAACGATCTGAAGCTCCACAATGTTTCATATAAATGTTTAATATATTTCCCCTTTTGTGTATCCATGATTGTCATTACTTGGACTCTTCTACCGGTAAATGACATCTCACATTGTCAAGCCAAATATTGGCAGAAATTTGTGAAAAGGGTGCTACAGATGATACAGAGGTTTGTAGTGAGAGACATTATGATTATGTTAGATGATGACATCCAAAATGACTGCTTCAGTTAATTGCCAAGTTCATTGAGTAAGAAAACTTCAATATTCATGGTATTTCTGGAAACAGTGGAATTCAGGTCTTTTTTGATGTTGAATATGGGAGTAGTCCAGATAGTAGCTAATGATGATTTTCGCTCGCGTTTGTTTTGACTTTAGGTCTGAATGTTCGAGGTTTTGATATGATTAAGCTGTAAGTCTATGGAGCTTACCCCGATTATCGGTCCATGGCGGCCATGTTTTGGCTCAATAGTTCTGCTTAACACCGTCAGATGTCGCTTTTGTTTGAGAAGTGATTTGTGTGTGCGTAGTAGAGTAAGAAGATTTTGCCTTGGTTTTTTTTGCCTTGGGATTTTGCAAACTTACGCGAGCTTGATTTTTTAAAATCAACACTTGTTTCAAGTATTGGTAAAAATGTCCTTTTGTCATTTGATTAATCTCAGTGAATACAAATTTCCCTAACCAAGTACAGTATTGAAGTTCTGTCTCTGAGCTTAAAAAGGTATTTGGCCCACAATGCGTCATCACTTGGACACTTGGGGAGTCAAGTATGATGTCTGGTATAAAACTGGAGAAAGGGAGTGATAAATAACACAGGTTTTTTATTAGGGAAAGGTGATGACACAGTATGCAACAGTTGATCATCAGCGGTTGGAATTAATCAGTCTAAAACTGAAATTGCACAAATGGATCTGTAAGCACTGAGTTTCAAGTACCTTTTGGCGTTCTATTAACAGTAATATCAAATATTCAGTCACATTAGATCAAGATAAAATTACATTTCCTGTATATTTCTGAAAGATTTTATCTTGATAGAATTTGTAACCAGTGTCCATGAATCACTTATTGACAGTTATTGTAATTAATTCATTTGTACCTAATTACTTGGAGCAAGGAACCCTGGAGAGATTCTAAATGTTAGCCATTTGTTTACCAGTCTGTTAATGAAAAAGAGCATTATATAATGTTGTTGTCAACAACCTTTTTTCCTTAATGCAATTGTAAGAAATTAGTGTGTTTCACAGAGGAGTTCATGTTGTGGACACCTAAGTAAAGATTTTGATTTTAAATTTTGAATGGCTTTGTTTTCCATTTATTAACAGGATTACCAGGTCCTGAACATGCTAGGGCATGGGGGGTTTGCTTGTGTTTACCGAGCATACTCTATCAGTACTGGACAGGAGGTTGCTATTAAAATGGTAAGTATTTTTCTGTTTTATCAATACCTAAAGTAGGGAATTGTTTTGATGACCAGAATAGTGCAGAACAGAATGCCATCATAGAGAAACATGTCCAACATTGTTCAAATTAAAAGCATTGTAGTTGATATCAAATTACCTCTCCCCCCCCCAAAAAAAAAGAAGGAATTATTAATAAAATCAATAATAGATTACTATAATTACTCTATGATCAGTGATGTACAGGTGGATAATCAGAGAGATAACATCCAATCAGCATATTATAGTTTGAGGATTTATAAAAAAATTATTTCAAAATAATGAAAAAGTCTCCACATTAATGTAGAAAAGCCATGTTGTTTTAACATTATAATGCAATGTACTGTCTCAAAAATTTCTCCAATAACGATCATGATTTAATTGTCTTGACTCTTCTGTAATATGAAAGTTTATACACACAATAAGAATCTGTCATCCATTTATTGTTGTCATTAGAAAGTATGTTAAAGCATGAATGATGAAAATGAACTGAACCTCAATCAAGAAAAGCAGATTTTGTTTTCATTTTTGAACATTTTTTACATTTTTACTCACAGGTTGCTTAATTAGTCATAAAAATGAAATTAATTTATAAATAGTTTTTAGCATACAGAATATTCCTTTGGATTGATATAGATTTAAAAATAATGTTTTTAAAACATAAATATTTATTATTTTTAGATTGAGAAAAAATTAATGCAGACAGCGGGTATGACTGCAAGAGTTCGGAAAGAAGTTGAGATACACTCAAGGCTCAAACACCCCTCTATTTTAGAGGTGAGGACATTTTTTTTATTTAACTTTTTATCTGCCACTCAACAGGCACTTGCTCAAATAACTTGCTGAATTAATTTCACAGTACAATATTGTATGTGTTCCAATATTTTGAGATACCTGATTTATAAATGGTCAATTTGATTTAAGCTTTTCTGGAGAATTATAATAAATTCATGTTGAGTTTGAATATTAACACTGTATTTTGTCTCAGATATTGAGTTCACACATTAGTTAGTTGTAAACTAATTAATCTTGCACCCTACTTCAAAGGAGAGCATTAAAGCTGTTACAGTTGCATCTTAAATATAAATCAAGCACACGCACAAACCAGGTGTTATCAACTTATTGTTCACACCTATAACCCAGTTACTTGAGGACAAAGAACATTTATTCACACCTATCAAACATCAAATATAAAATTGATCTCAGCATTAACATCAAACAGATAGGAAGAAGCTGAACATCACATAACTAATGAACATTTAAGACTATAAATATTGTGAGAGCTTCTGCGTTCTGTCAAACAAAAGGTCTCAAACATTGGGTAAGTGTCAGTATAGATTGTTTGTCAGAAAGGCCTTTTATTTTAATGCAATTTAAAATGTTTGCAGAATAGGAAATATAAGTACATAAATGTATCTCTATTTAGCATAATTTTTTTTTTAAAGTTGATCTGCCACTCACCAGACACTTGTTCATAAAACTGTTTGATTCTGTTAGTTTTGATATTGGCATGTGTTTGAATATTTTAAGATACCTGATTTATAAATGATCTGTGTGTAATTTGAAAACAAAAAAGGGTAAAACAGATTTAGTTTTAAAAAAAAACTATTTTGTTGTAAACTATGGTATAAACTATGAATTAGTATATTCATGAAATTTAGTTCACACTTGTGTACACAAGTGTTATCAACTAATTGTTCACACCTAGACCAAGTTGTATCAACTTGGAGGATTGATTATTCACACCTATCAAACATCAAAGATAAAATATATCTCAGCATGAGCATGAAAGGGTTGAAAGAAGCTGAACACCACATAAGTAATAAACATTGGAAGTATATAAACTAAGATTATTTTCCACATTCTGTCAGACTCGCATTGGGTAAGTTTCAGCATAGATGTGAAGGAAAGAAAGGTCTTTTATGCTTATGTAATTTAAAATGTTGATGAGTAGCAAATAATGGTACATAAATACAACATCAATATTTGATATAATTAAGGGAAACAAATATAAAAGTTTTACAAAATGAATGTTTATGATGATAAAATTTAATGTAGCAATACTGTCAGAAAATTGTGTGAATATTGTATTCATGATATTTAGTTCACATTTCTGTAAAATTTACACCAAGAAGTGTTATCAACCAGTTGTTAACACCTAGGTCTTACTACTTGAAATTAATTATTCACACCTCTCAAACATCAAAGATAAAATTTATCTCAGCATGGACATGAAGAGGTTAGGAAGAAGCTGAACACCACTTAAGTGATAAACAAATAGAGTATTAATATCACAGCAACTCTCTACATTCAGGCAGAATCCAGGTATCCATATCAGGTAGGCAGGAGAGCATTAAATCAGCCACAATCAGCCAGCATTGAAATTCAGAAAGTAAAACAGTGGGTTGAATTTCGTGCAAGCTTGCAAGTCTATCTTTTGCTACAAAATAATATAAACATAACCTTTGAAAAAAGCATCATTAAGATTTGATTTTAAAAATATGTAAAATATTCATTGGCATGATTATAAATTAAATTTATGGCTTTGATAAAGTCAAAATTACCTTGTCTGATCAACAATTTGGAAATAATGATTTTTTAAAAATCATTTTTCATGCTTATGATTAAATCAAACTCAATTTCAATGCGATATCATTTTACTGTCAAATAATTTAGTTATTGATTATCATTATGAGCAGCTGATTCTGAGAGCCAGTCTTTGTGTATTGGATTTATTTTTTTGGAATGTAACTTAAAGATCTACTTTTTGTGCACACATTAAGAGAATTGAATGAAAAAAAGAAATAAATACCAAAAGTTAAAAATTAATTTGATATTCTTCAGTGAGCCACATGAGTGACTTTAATCCCTATAAAAATAATAACATTATGTTATACTTAGTCTGAATCTTCCATATAGTGCATGCTTAAAGGATTGCTTTCATTCTTGCTATTATTTCTCAGATGGACATGATACATGATTTGATAGTGGTCACAAGGATCTGTAAAAAGCATGTCACAACTAAACATATCACGCTAAAATCCATCACATTTTATCTTGCTCATTTGATCCAGGAGATAATATCCTGCCCTCAGAGAGATTATAACCTGGTCTAATCTCCCACTTAAAAATACTAGCCAGTTTATTATTTAATGTTTGCGGTCTGGGCCAGTACATGTTTGCAGCACAGACATGGCAGAACATGTCACTGCTGAGGACAATACCATTTCAAGCGGCATATCTCACACTTAGCATGCCAATACTTGTTCTCAATCACTTCTCAAGTCCACTGACTTATGAACTACACCTCTCACATAAAGTGGACTTTTTTCAATGTTTTAACGTTGAACAACTTTTCATTGGACATAGAAATTTAAACATGGATTTAAAGAAGGGCATAATTATTGATAAGATCATGGAGTATGACTTAAGCAGGTTGGTGTTGTCTTTCAAGTAGTATGTTGCACTTTTTGGTCTATCAGTTTATAGCACTGTCAACTTGGCCATATATGTCCAGAGAACCAATGTCAAATATGGAAGATTATAAGTTTTATGAAAAAGGTGGTATAAATATTTGAACAGGCGAGTCAAAGATAAGGTAGATCTGAAATAAAACATTAATATTATCAGTAATCAGTAAATTTTGTTTTATTTGCGCAGAGGAATTACAAATGATATGTCAACTCTGTTATATACTTGTACATACATAGCATTATTTTGGTTCATATTTGCATTGCTGAATTAATATTACCAAAATAAATATGGTTAAGGTCACATATTATATTCAATAGAATACAAAACTGAATTAGTTATTTTAAAAACCAAAACATTTTCATATGCCAGTGAGGCAACAAAATGAAACTTAATCAAAACTTGTTTACATTGGAAGTTATATTCCAGTGTAACATAATATATTGTGAGGTCGGCTCATGTTATGTTCATAGTAGCTGATGAGAATAACCAGCTTAACATTTTTTAATGGTAAAGATCCAAGATTGTTGGCCAGTTTAGAAGTATCAAAGTCCTGTAAGGATATCATTTCAAGGGTGTGTTTATGCACAGATCATTAACAATTAAATGCATGGACTCTGCATTCAATCAACATGATATTAATAGAATATAATGGACATTTTTGATAGGAATTTGACTTAAGTTTTGATTGTTTTATATTTCAGTTATACAATTATTTTGAGGACGACTCTTATGTGTACCTGGTTCTAGAAATCTGTAATAACGGCGAACTGTTCAGCTACCTTAAGTCCCTTTGCAAACCTCTTGAAGAAGACGAAGGTAAGAATAGGCATCAGAAGATCAATTCTCCATTTGGAATATAACAATGACTTGTCTAAAGTCACTAAGCCATTCACATATTTACAGATTATAAGCACAATATACAGCCTTATTTTGTCTGTGTTTTGCATGCCTGGATGGGTGCCTACAAGGTGTAGAGGTTAACAGTATGTTGTTTATATTATTTGTAGCACGTCATTACATGCGCCAAGCTGTATCTGGACTCTTGTATCTCCACTCCTATGGTATACTGCACAGAGATCTGACGCTTGCAAACCTTCTCCTTACCAAGGATATGGATGCAGTAAGAAACTGTTTTCATTCAATGAAAAGAGAATATATTAGTTTTTTCATAGTTGGCTGTATAATCCAATGGGAGATTTAGTTAGTAGTTTTGTAGGACTGATATATTTTTCTTGCCCATTTTGTAGAAAATCGCTGACTTTGGCCTATCAACACAACTAAGAGTTCCAGATGAGAAGCATTTTACTATGTGCGGTACCCCAAACTACATATCACCGTAAGTAAACTCTCTACCCCATTAAAATTAAACCATAGTTACAGAGCAGAAGGATATTTTATTGAATAAAAGAAATAAACATATATACATATAGCAAATGTTTAAAAAGTTTAGTATGGATTCATTATAGAATACTTAGATGTGGAAGATGATTGATGACTGTAAAACTAATCCTGGAACATAATATTTCAGTGAAATAGCTACTCGCAGTGCACATGGTTTGGAAGCTGATGTATGGTCTGTAGGGTGCATGTTGTACACGCTTCTAGTGGGAAAACCACCATTTGATATGCAAGGTGTGAAAAACACACTTAATAAAGTTATTTCTGCCGAGTACGATATTCCTAGTAATCTCTCCCCAGAGGCTAAGAATCTTATACAGTCGCTGTTGAAGAAGGTACCACAAGAGAGGCTGACACTTGATCGTAAGCTATATTAAAATTATAAAGTTTATTGATGTAAGACAACCATAAGTTAAACTTATTTGGCTCTTATATTTCCCTTTTCACTAAATCAAATTTTCCTTTTCACTAAACAGACATTTTACTTATATTTTTTCAGGTATCTTGCAGCATCCTTTTATGACAAAATCCTCAAATAGTTTTCCTGTAGCACGGTATTCGAGGAAGGTTTGTATTCTCAACATATAATTTAAATATATATAGTGACTAGTGATCCATTGCAACAAAAAATGATTATTTTATTTTTCCTTTCTTTTTTTATAATTTTGAAAATTTTATTCTTTTTTTGTTTATTTTCACTTATTTTCAATTTGTATTTGTTCCGTGCCACATTGAGATTGGAGGTTCTTGTTGCTAATTGTTGTTATGTGATCTTCAGGGCATGAGCCAGGCCTCCATGGACAGTGGTCGGGACACACTCCACACTCTCTCCACAACTGTCTCCTCAAAAAGTTCCACATCATCCAAAATGAAGCCGGCACACATGTTCAACGGATCATCAGAGAATCACCATAAATATGCAGGAAGAAACATGGCAACACAACAGAAAAATATGTATGTGTTGAGGGAGGAGCAAGCAGTGCCCTCTAGTGCCGCTCTGAAGAGACATCCTCCATCTCCACCAGTCAGATTATGTGACAGGTAGGGCAAATATTCTTCAATGATTTATTCATTACAAGAACTTTATGCTAATTCTTATTTTGATTTAAAAAAATATTGGGTTTGTTTTAAATGTTATTGAACTTTTTCAGTGAGAAGGAAGTGCCACAATGCCAAAACTATCAGCATCATAATGTGGATACATCACAAGATGACATCCATCGCCATGGTTACCATGAATCACGATCACAAGGGGGAGCTAGTGTCTCACATGACTCCCAACATTTCTCTGCAATATATAGTAACAATTTTGAGTATGATCTCCGTAAAAGTAGAGAGCAACTTTACCAACAGGGGGCACCACATACTGATTATGTGAACAGAACAGACTTGACATCAACATCTCATAGTCATAAGGGTGTTATGAGTCCTCCACAACAATTACATAAAACCAATTATCACAATACAGACAATTTAGTAGATGTAAGTCGAAGAAAAAATTATGATGCAAGATCATATGAAAATCTTTCACAGACTGACGCTGGTAACAGACCAGCAGATTATTTGTCGAGAAACCTTGTTGATGACTTTCGATCGGTTTCACGGCGAGAAGTTAATGCCAGTCCGGTGAGTACAGCATCCAGTAGTGGGACTCATGCAGCCCCACTGGATCTGACTATTGCAAGTAGAGAAGACTTAACTTTAGGAGGGAAAGACAGCAAAAATAGCAGCATGTCAAGTGATAACCCACGGGTATTTCATCTCAAATCTCACGATGAATTAGACATTTCTCTGGAGCATGAAACAGGTGGGAATTACAAACAAGGGACTGATGATGATCTTGATAGTCCTAGAAGTGACAAGGAATATTACAAAGCCAGAGCCAAAAATCATTATTTGGCTCATTTGAACAAAATGTCAAAGAGCACTCCAAATCTAGATGCTCCGGATGAGGAACCACGTGGGAGATATTATAAAAACGAAGAGGAGGTGTTCTCACAGTTTGGAAAACATAATAAAGGAAATTTATATAATGAGAAAAAGCCCAGGCCACATAGTGCCGGAAAGCTGGGTTCTCGAACAATCAAGGTCGTAGATATTGATATAGACTCCAAAGCCCCCATGGAGGAGTTGGTGCCAAAGAAAGAAAAGCAAAGGAAAGATATGTCTCCAATCAAATCTGTCAGATTAAGACCAATTAGGCAGAAAACAAGGAATGCAATAGTGAATATATTGGAAGATGGAAATATTTGCCTGGAGTTTCTTAAGATGAGAGAAGGGCAGCAAAGAGTTCTGGAAGTGTTCATCATCTCACCTGATGGCCAAAAGGTAAATATAAACACCACTTGACATTTAGAATATAACAGTAGGGCAAAGAATAAATAAAAAGTTGTCCTTTTACAGAATATTTGCTTTTACTGATATTGAAGAAATAAGAAATTATCCTTTTACAGAATATTATTTGATTGTGCACAGACTTTATCCCATCCTGATGAAAATTCATTGTCAACACATTGAGATTAATGGACAATTGGGCATGGTATTAAATATTAATTTGAATTACAGATAATGGTGTTCCAGCCCAACGTTGGGAAGGGGATACCGGTGGGGTCATGTGCTCCTCAGCCACCCCCAGAGCACATGCGCAAACACTATGACTTCCACTCACTCCCCTCCAAATATGTCAAGCGGTACCAGTATGCTTCAAGGTATGTCAGAAATCTTGACTTCATTAAAGATGAAATCTTTACTTTATTAAAGATGGTATTTTTTATTGGTTTTATTGTCATAGCCTGTAATGATTTTATATTTCCAAGATGTAAAATGATTTTATTTTCTGATGTTTCTTATTAGGTTTGTGCGATTGGTACGGTCAAAGACGCCCAAAATTACATTGTATACAAAACAGGCAAAATGTATGCTAATGGAAAATTTCCCAGATGCAGATTTTGAAATACTTTTCTACAATGGTAAATAGAAATACATTAATACCTTTTCCAGAACAGGTTATTCAATGAATGTCATTTTTAATAATGCATTAGCATATTCAGCCTAATCATATCTACCTTGTCTCTTGCTCAGGTGCAAAATTCAGCAGTACGAATGAGGGAACTCGCATCATTCAGAGCGATGGCACCTCATTGACTGTGGATTCCACAGCAGGCATTCAGCACCTGGCAGAAAACACCAGGCAGCTCTGGCAATATGCACAACAGGTAGGTTTAAACCTAAATTATATACCAAACAAAATCAGCCTCATTGAAAATTTAGTAAGATATTTGACAAATTCAATTTGTTTTGATGAACCTGAGTAACATATGCAGTTTTCTTTTCTTGTGCAGTGTCAGCAAAAATGCCGAGGAATAGATGAGTTACTGAGTCAGAATGAGAGTGATGCTAATGATTTCTCTTTCTTCCCCGTCACTATAGGAAGGTAAGCAGGCAGTTTTTGATAAATAAAAGAGAATATTAATTGGCTAGATTAATTGAAACGAGTTGAAGGAATATGAAATAACAATGTATATTTTTTCAGACGGCCACAGTCATCAACAAGTGGAACACCGGATAGGGATAGAACCCCAGTAGCCAGTCAGCAACCAGATATGCTGACACCAGGGTACAGAAATATGTCTGGACGCTCACCAACCAACACAGAGGGACCCTCTCCAGCCAACGTGAGTAACAACTCTATTTAATATGAATATATTTGACATTTTCACATGCATCACATTTATTGATTGGGTTGCACTAGAATTTAATTTATTACATATGTATTATCTGTATTGAAAGAAAAGTGAAGAGAATAAATAATATTGTATGAAAATTCCAAGTATATATGGGATTTTATTTTGAACCTAAGGTAAGCTATTCTGATATTTGGGAGAATATTGTCCGCATATTTATATTAATAATGTTGCAACCCTTGAGCAACTTGTCTGGCCTGTCTGGTTGAAGGTTCTTTATTGCTGGACATCAAGCATTGTGAAATTGGTCTCCTAATCACCCAATCTTTGAAATCATTATCTCCTGTACATTCTTTATTTTTTTATTTCTTAAATATTCTCTATCTGTGATATTATTATTTCTTATACATTCTGTCTGTGATATTGTCATTTCTTATACATTTTGTCTGTGATATCGTTATCTTATACATTTTGTCTGTGATATTGTTATCTTATACATTCTCTATCTGTGATATTGTTATCTCTTATGCATTCTCTTTCTGTGATATTGTTACCTTATACATTCTCTATCTGTGATATTGTTATTTCTTATACATTCTCTATCTGTGATATTGTTATTTCTTATACATTCTCTATCTGTGATATTGTTATTTCTTATACATTCTATCTCAGTCTGTGATATTGTTATTGTTTATACATTCTGTCTGTGATATGGTTATCTAATATACATTCTGTTTGTGATATCGTTATTTTTTTATACATTCTCTATCTGATATTATTTCTTATACATTGTCTTTAATATTGTTATTTCTAATACATTCTCTATCTGTGATATTGTTTTCTCTTATACATTCTCTATCTGTGATATTGTTTTCTCTTATACATCCTCTATCTGTGATATTGTTATCTCATATACATTCTCTATCTGTGATATTGTTATTTCTTATACATTCTGTCTGTGATATTGTTATCTCATATACATTCTCTATCTGTGATATTGTTATCTCATATACATTCTCTATCTGTGATATTGTTATCTCATATACATCCTCTATCTGTGATATTGTTATCTCGTACATTCTCTATCTGTGATATTATTATTTCTTATACATTCTGTCTGATATTGTTATAATCTCCTATACATTCTGTCTGTGATATTGTTATTTTTATACATTCTCCGTCTTTGATATTGTTATCTTATACACACTCTTTCTGTGATATTGTTATCTCGTACATTCTCTATCTGTGATATTGTTATTTCTTATACATTCTGTCTGTGATATTGTTATCTCATATACATCCTCTATCTGTGATATTGTTATCTCATATACATTCTCTATCTGTGATATTGTTATCTCATATACATTCTGTCTGTGATAATGTTATTTTTATAAATTCTCTGTCTTTGATATTGTTATCTTATACATTTTCTGTCTGTGATATTGTTATTTCTTATATATTCTGTCTGTGATATTGTTATCTCTTGTATATTCTCTATCTGTGATATTGTTATTTCTTATACATTCTGTCTGTGATATTGTTATTTCATATACATTCTGTCTGTGATATTGTTATTTTTATACATTCTCTGTCTTTGATATTGTTATCTTATACATTTTCTGTCTGTGATATTGTTATTTCTTATATATTCTGTCTGTGATATTGTTATCTCTTGTATATTCTCTATCTGTGATATTATAATCTCTTATATATTCTGTCTGATATTGTTATAATCTCTTATAAATTCTGTCTGATATTGTTATAATCTCTTATTCATTCTGTCTGTGATATTGTTTTTTATTAAACATTCTCTGTCTGTGATATTGTTATTTTTATACATTCTCTGTCTTTGATATTGTTATCTTATACATTCTCTGTCTGTGATATTGTTATTTCTTATACAGTATCTGTGATATTATTATTTTTTTATACATTGTCTGTAATATTATTTCTTATATATCCTCTATCTGTGATATTGTTATTTCTTATATATTCTGTTTGTGATATTGTTACCTTATACATTCTCTTTCTGTGATATTGTTATCTCATACATTCTCTATCTGTGATATTGTTGTTTCTTATACATTGTCTTTCTGTGATATTGTTGTTTCTTATACATTCTCTGTCAGTGATATTGTTATCTAATATACATTCTGTTTGTGATATTATTATTTTTTATACATTCTCTATCTGTGATATTATTTCTTATACATTCTGTCTTTAATAGTGTTATTTCTAATACATTCTCTATCTGATACAGTTAATTCTTATACATTTTTATCTGATATTGTTATTTCTTATTTTCATTCTATCTGTGATATTGTTATTAAACATTTGATCTGTGATATTGTTATTTCTTTTACATTCTTTATCTCTATTATTATCATATCTTATACAATTTCATGTAATATTGTTATAAAACATTCTTTATCTATGACATTCTTATTTTTTATACATTTCTTATACAATCTGAAACTTTTACTATCATTGCTATCATTAGTAAAATCTCTACTATAATCATCTTGTCATATAAGCACAATCTGTGATATCATTACCATTATGTTATATAAGCACAATCTGTGATATTATTACCATCTTGTTATATAAGCACAATCTGTGATATTATTACCATTATGTTGTATAAGCACAATCTGTGATATTATTACCATTATGTTGTATAAGCAAATCTATGATACTCTTATCATTTATGTCATCATCTGATGTCAATCCTTAAACTAACAGAGCTCACTATGTTCATTTCAGATGCGATCGTTTGATGGGTCACTGATCAGCCAGACAACTGTACAGTCTCGGCAGCACAATAGCGGCCCCAGCAGTGTGTGTAGCAGTGAGCACACAATTACCACTCAGCGAGTGGCCACTGCAAGCAGCACCAAACAAAGCAGTGCCACCAACTCCAGTAACCATGGCAGCAGCAGTAACCATGGCAACCAGTCTTCGTCTCCAGGTAGCAGCAGCAACCAGAGTGGGAGACATCAAGCAATGGCTAAACCCACCATTTTGTGCAGTGTGTCAGTACCTAATATTGGTAGAGGTACTCAGGTAGGTGTTTAACTGATATTTGATCATGTGATATTTGGAATATATCAATTGATTGCTTTGTACACATTGATGAAATATGAATCTAACCACTTTTTCTTTTAATTTGAGCAGCTGTCAAATGGTGAAGTTGTGGTGCAGTTCAGATGTGGATCTACTGTATCCTTCCATCCAACCACGATGATTGTCACATTCACTGACCCACGTGGACATATGTCTCGCTTCAATGACTCTGTCCAGCTGCCCCCAGAAGTGCGAGAAAAAGTGAAGATCCTACCACTCTTTATGGGTAAATTTGAGGCAGCACAAGCAGAGAGATTGCAACAACAGTGACTCGTTCTGAGTGGCTTGATTCAAAGTTATTCTTGTGAACTTTATAGGGTAATTTAAATCAAATGGTGGTACATTTACGTCTCGATGTTGACACTTTAATATCTAATAAAAGAGTCCATTTGGGGCACAGTTTACCAAAATATTGAAGGTTTGAAGACAGCTTAGTTTTTCATCTAGCTAATAGATATATAAAAAGGATTTTATATCAATGGCAGCTAAATCATGGAACAAAGGTGTACAAGTTTGAGCTACTTCATTGTGAAAAATAAAGTTTATGATTACATAATGAATAATATATGTGATCTTTGATTAGATACTTTTGGGACATGTGTGATGTGTTCAGTAAAAACAACACCAATATTATGTATTATCCTAAAACAAGAACTATGACACAATTAAGATTACCATCTTCTCATAGAATGAACAAAAAACAGAGGAAGTGTGTGGTTGGCTAAGATGAGGTGTGCATTTTAGAATGCAGAAGGAAGTGTGTGAGAGTGATGTCTGGGAGAGTTCCATGTAAGTAGAGATACCACAGGACACTCTGCAGGAAGTTCCTCCACTCTCTTGCTGCAGACACTTTTGTGGTAACAAGCAACTTGATGCTCAAACTTGCCAAAGAAAATAAGACTTGAATAAGTGTTTTAGTACTCCATCACATGCACAAGAAAGTGTAGAATTTGCAAACTTTTAATGTAAAATCTTTTATTTATGTTCATATTTTGGGGGAACAAAATTAGATAAATGATACAAGAGAAAAAGTGCACAACATTTCATGAATGTTGCATTCTCCACACTTTTTTGCCTTCATTCAATAGCTAGTTGGTATTTGCACATTTTTCTAATCACTTAAAAGCTCCCAGTAGATTACCTGACACGCAAATTTCATCAGGGAGACTTTTTCAGATAGAGCAAAAATATGCTGATGTTATTTTTTTCTTATTTATTGAATCATTTTCTACCAAATATATCTTCAGCACTGCAAGATGTTTTTTATCATACACTTTGCATCAGCTCTGAAAATAAGACAAAAAAGTGTTTAAATATCTTGCCTTTCATTTAAATAACATTTCAGTTTTTTCCATTGGAAATAAGGTATCAGATAATAAGAGCATATTTATTATAGACTTGCACATTTCTTGTTAAGTTTGTACATTAACATATGTATTATGGTGCAAGAGTTTTAAAAGTAGATTTTGCTTTTTCGTACATTTTACAGGCAAGCAATGTTGACTTTTCAATTGAGAATTTACATTGGTGATTAGAAAAGTCCAATGAAGTATATGGAGTAAAGTCCATTATAAACAAATAAATGGGAGTTTAACATTTGTAATATTTATATTTTTAGAACTTACTGTACATGTTGGTTGCTTACAAAATCTGTTTTTTTTAAGTAAATAAAGGTGCTGTTGATCTTTTATAAAGGTTGTATTTTATAAATAGGTAAGGAATACTGTAAATTGTGTAATAAATAGAAGTTTTGTAAAAAGTATATATAGTAAACACAAGTCAAAACAAACCGTTCAGTACTATGTTAGAAGTTACAGGCAGGCAGAATATAGGCAGAGGACTTCAACTTATCTCCACAGAAAATAGGGCTGTAATTATAGCATTGTGTCTGCATGACTGTACAGGTGGACAAATCAATACTGTTTATACCAAGTATTTACCTGTAGTATTAACATACCATACATTTTACTCTATGTATAGATATTTGACCTTCCTCATTCCTGCATTCCAAGTATCAAAGCTAGAACCTTGTATATAATGGGACACCTCACATTGCCTTGAACTTGGATATGGTCAAATGTAATAGAACTCCAGCTTCATATCATCTGTATCATCATTTTGTACAAAATCATTTGTATATATTGTATAAATAAAGCAGATTTATTATATTCAATATTTTTCTTGTTCATTTTATTTATATTTTCAATGTTGTATCACATTATTTTTTAAAGTTTGAATATTCTTCACATAATTTACAAAATATCATTCCAAAATATCATTCCAAAATAGCACCATAAGACCCTTCCATTTTAGGTTTGATCCTCTGGTCTTTCGGTAGCTAAACAACTAAGAAAATAGCAAATAGAATAAATTGCAGTAGATTATCAAAAGCTAATCATGAGGAAAAATGTTATTTATATTAAATGTTCAAAGACTTTTGAAAAAATATTAAGAGTGAAAACATAACCCATGTTGTTATGACTCCATTATCATTACAAGCTATATATGGTAAACTTGGTAAATTAAAGATCAACATGTATGCTTATTTTATTTTTTTATTTTTGTTTCAATTTTAAAACAAAAAAATAACATTCAGGTCAAAGTTTTGCCCACATATGGTAGAATTCTGATACTTTCCTTTGTATCAAAAACAAAAAATAGAAGTTATTGTCTTATAAACCATAACCTTCAATCCCTTCTCCCCTCTACAAAATCAGCAGAATTATCTTCTTTCATTTAGTACTGAACCATACCACCATACCAGCTGTTAGCATCTGCAATTAAACTCTGGGAAGAGCATTCCTCAGAAATTATTGCAATCAGTAGTGGTGCTTGGAAAATAGCTGTTTTCATACGCAACACATTTTACTGCTATATATTAATCTTTGGGAGGCTAACAGGGAATATTTGGAAAATTCAAATGATTTATTATCCCATATCATATAGTGGATGATTTCACAAAATTGATTCGTTATCAGACTCAGAATGCCCTAAATGTGCATTTGCTACTCAGAATGGATATTAACATCATTGAGCTAGAAACCCAGAGAGCTACATATTTTTATCTTGTATCATGGAAATGGGAAACACAAATGTTGATATGTTGTTTGTCAGTCATTTTGACAATGACAATATGACAGAAACCTTTTATCTTGAAAGGACTAGGGCAGTTTGAATATACTACAAAAGCTGATAACAATAACACATATGAAGAATGATAATAATTCAAATAGGAATCAAATTGTAGTCTGCAGAATAAATGAATGTACGAATGAATAAACATGATAAATGAATGGGTTTTTAACGTTACATTGACTCATTAAGGTATGTATTAAAAATAATGGTAAATGTGGGTGAATGATCATGTAAAAACAGACATTAAACAAAGACATGGTAACTAACAGTAAGATCTTAAAATCTGAATGAAGTTATGCATAAAGATGATAAACATAACACTTTAAAATACCTTAAAATACCATAGTGAATGTGACATAAGGAAATGTTAAGCTGGGCAATGATTAATCGCTTAGAAACAATTAAACTGGCCAATTTCTTTTGAAAATGATAAACAATTGTCTATCTATGTCAAACACAAATATATATCTTATTTTTGACTTAAAAAAATATCTTAGCTCTAGAAAAAACATATTCCCCTGATAGTCAAATGACAGGCCCCTTACTCACTTTTCTTCAAGGGAAGAGTATAAGTTGTATAGAAAAGCATCTTTAAAATGGCGAACTCTTTTCCTTTTACTCAAGATATTGAAGACTCATTTGCTCTTCGCAGAATTTTATACCTCAGTGATGCGCGTATTTATGCGATTTCGAATGAATACGCGCATGCCGATTATTTGTAAAATATTGATTAGTTTGCGTCGGCCATCTTTAGACTGGTCCCCCATCGAGTGTCAAGAACATCGTGTTTATACACAGATGGCGGCAACCAGTCTATGGCTGTACGCGCCATTTTCGGGTCACGTGACGGGGTCAAATGAGGTGCGCTTTGTTTACAAATGTTTGTAACGATAAATATCTTGTTTCATGTTTCATTTTTTAAAAATACAGTAGTTGTCTGAGGTATAAAAACAAAACATACACTCGTCGGTCAGCTGTGACCGCGGATTCAGTTCGTTGGTGATGGCGGACGGATACCCTTCGCCTTCGGCTCAGGGTATCCGTCCGCAATCACCAACTCACTGAATCCGCTCACCCAGCTTCCCGACTCGGTATGTTTTGTTATAGAGATCAGTATGCTGCTGAATGCCATGAATCGGTCGGCTTTTAGGGGTGGACCATTATTCATTCAGGGGGGTGGAGGAAAGTTTTAAAAAAAAACAAATAAAATATATAGGTGACACCAAATGATGCTAAAATAAGTTTGAAGGGTCGTTGGTCGTTTCTTACTTCACGGCACCCACTGAATGTCACATGTCTGATCAATCAGACAACAGAAGCCTGTAACTGAAGAATATTCATGAATATTTATAAGCCCCTTGACCATTACCATCACCAATGAACATTTTTGTGCTTTGCATTGGATAAAATATTAAATAAAATGAGATGATAATGAGAGAAAGAAAAGAAAATATACATTAAATGGTCACATTTAACATGTTGAACATCTTCCCTACCTTGGAGTCGAACTCCAAACAGACATGAAATGGGATGGGCATATTAACAACATCGTCTGCAAAGCAAATCAAGTACTGGGATTTGTAAGAAGGAATTTCAACATGTGCCCAGGAAATATCAAAGAGGCTGCCTACAATTCACTTAGAATATGCATCAAGTGTGTTGGACCCTTACCTCAAGAAAGACATAGACCGCATAGAATCAGTTCAAAGACGAGCTGCTAGATTTGTGGTTGGTAACTGGGCAGAACCAGGCACTGTAACAAAAATCCTGGAAGACCTAAAATGGGATTCGCAGGGAGAAGAAGGACCCAGAGGCTGGTTTTATTATACAAGACAATAAATGGTAAAATAGCTTTGAAACTTCCCGGACATATCAAAATGAAATCAGCTCCTACACGGAAAAACCATGGAAATCGAAATCGCTATATCGAAATGGCGGCAAGCTGCAACCCTTATAACCCATATAACCCTTAAGGTCTAGATATATGTCAGAGGGTAATGTCCGTGAAGCTCGTCCCACATTCACTTTCGTCCCATATTCGTCCCACATTCGTCCCACATTCGTCCCACATTCGTCCCACATTCGTCCCATATTCGGTTTGTCAATTTTTGGCCCGTATACCCATCAGACTATAACAGGAAGGTCAAGATCTTTCTGGGGGGACCCCTTTAAAGGTCAGAGGCCTTTAAAAAGGTCAGGGCCCTTTTACCCTGACAAACATATACAATATAAGCGCGAAAAGAAAGAGAAGACTAAAGTGACGAGATGCCGATTTTCGCCGTTAAATTCCCCCCTTTTTTCAATTGGAATATTAAGCTAGGGGGGTCTATGATTTTTTTTAACCAAAACCATTTTGGTGCGAGACCGGTTTTGATATGCTAGAGACCCGTAAATCGGAGAAAACCTGGAATTTTACCCATTTTTTTGTGTTTGGGTACCCGGATGCCGATTTTCGCCGTTAAATTCCCCCCTTTTTTCAATTGGAATATTAAGCTAGGGGGGTGTATGATTTTTCTGAACCAAAACCATTTTGGTGCCAGACCGGTTTTAATATGCTAGAGACCCGTAAATCGGGGAAAAACGGTGCACTTCATAAAAAAAATTTATGTTCAAGTACCTGGATGCCGATTTTCGCCGTTAAATTCCCCCCTTTTTTCAATTGGAATATTAAGCTAGGGGGGTCTATGATTTTTTTTAACCAAAACCATTTTGGTGCGAGACCGGTTTTGATATGCTAGAGACCCGTAAATCGGAGAAAACCTGGAATTTTACCCATTTTTTTGTGTTTGGGTACCCGGATGCCGATTTTCGCCGTTAAATTCCCCCCTTTTTTCAATTGGAATATTAAGCTAGGGGGGTCTATGATTTTTCTGAACCAAAACCATTTTGGTGCGAGACCGGTTTTAATATGCTAGAGACCCGTAAATCGGGGAAAAACGGTGCACTTCATAAAAAAAATTTATATTCAAGTACCTGGATGCCGAATTTCGCCGTTAAATTCCCCCCTTTTTTCAATTGGAATATTAAGCTAGGGGGGTCTATGATTTTTCTGAACCAAAACCATTTTGGTGCGAGACCGGTTTTAATATGCTAGAGACCCGTAAATCGGAGAAAACTTGGAATTTTACCCATTTTTTTGTGTTTGGATACCCGGATGCCGATTTTTGCCGTTAAATTCCCCCTTTTTTTCAATTGGAATATTAAGCTAGGGGGGTCTATGATTTTTCTGAACCAAAACCATTTTGGTGCGAGACCGGTTTTAATATGCTAGAGACCCGTAAATCGGGGGAAAACGGTGCACTTCATAAAAAAAATTTATGTTCAAGTACCTGGATGCCGATTTTCGCCGTTAAATTCCCCCCTTTTTTCAATTGGAATATTAAGCTAGGGGGGTCTATAATTCTTTTTAACCAAAACCATTTTGGTACGAGACCGGTTTTGATATGCTAGAGACCCGTAAATCAGAGAAAACCTGGAATTTTACCCATTTTTTTGTGTTTGGGTACCCGGATGCCGATTTTCGCCGTTAAATTCCCCCTTTTTTTCAATTGGAATATTAAGCTAGGGGGGTGTATGATTTTTCTGAACCAAAACCATTTTGGTGCGAGACCGGTTTTAATATGCTAGAGACCCGTAAATCGGGGGAAAACGGTGCACTTCATAAAAAAAATTTATGTTCAAGTACCTGGATGCCAATTTTCGCCGTTAAATTCCCCCCTTTTTTCAATTGGAATATTAAGCTAGGGGGGTCTATGATTCTTTTTAACCAAAACCATTTTGGTGCGAGACCGGTTTTGATATGCTAGAGACCCGTAAATCAGAGAAAACCTGGAATTTTACCCATTTTTTGGTGTTTGGGTACCCGGATGCCAATTTTCGCCGTTAAATTCCCCCTTTTTTTCAATTGGAATATTAAGCTAGGGGGGTGTATGATTTTTCTGAACCAAAACCATTTTGGTGCGAGACCGGTTTTAATATGCTAGAGACCCGTAAATCGGTGAAAAACGGTGCACTTCATAAAAAAAATTTATGTTCAAGTGCCTGGATGCCGATTTTCGCCATTAAATTCCCCCCTTTTTTCAATTGGAATATTAAGCTAGGGGGGTTTATGATTTTTTTTAACCAAAACCATTTTGGTGCGAGACCGGTTTTGATATGCTAGAGACCCGTAAATCGGAGAAAACCTGGAATTTTACCCATTTTTTTGTGTTTGGGTACCCGGATGCCGATTTTCGCCGTTAAATTCCCCCCTTTTTTCAATTGGAATATTAAGCTAGGGGGGTGTATGATTTTTCTGAACCAAAACCATTTTGGTGCGAGACCAGCTTTAATATGCTAGAGACCCGTAAATCGGGGAAAAACGGTGCACTTCATAAAAAAAATTTATATTCAAGTACCTGGATGCCGAATTTCGCCGTTAAATTCCCCCCTTTTTTCAATTGGAATATTAAGCTAGGGGGGTCTATGATTTTTCTGAACCAAAACCATTTTGGTGCGAGACCGGTTTTAATATGCTAGAGACCCGTAAATCGGAGAAAACTTGGAATTTTACCCATTTTTTTGTGTTTGGATACCCGGATGCCGATTTTTGCCGTTAAATTCCCCCTTTTTTTCAATTGGAATATTAAGCTAGGGGGGTCTATGATTTTTCTGAACCAAAACCATTTTGGTGCGAGACCGGTTTTAATATGCTAGAGACCCGTAAATCGGGGGAAAACGGTGCACTTCATAAAAAAAATTTATGTTCAAGTACCTGGATGCCGATTTTCGCCGTTAAATTCCCCCCTTTTTTCAATTGGAATATTAAGCTAGGGGGGTCTATGATTTTTTTTAACCAAAACCATTTTGGTGCGAGACCGGTTTTGATATGCTAGAGACCCGTAAATCGGGGAATTTAACGGCGAAAATCGGCATCCGGGTACCCAAACACAAAATAATGGGTAAAATTCCCGGTTTTCTCCGATTTACGGGTCTCTAGCACATCAAAACCGGTCTCGCACCAAAATGGTTTTGGTTCAGAAAAATCATAGATCCCCCTAGCTTAATATTCCAATTGAAAAAAGGGGGGAATTTAACGGCGAAAATCGGCATCCAGGTATCCAAACACAAAAAAATGGGTAAAATTCCAAGTTTTCTCCGATTTACGGGTCTCTAGCATATTAAAACCGGTCTCGCACCAAAATGGTTTTGGTTCAGAAAAATCATAGACCCCCCTAGCTTAATATTCCAATTGAAAAAAGGGGGGAATTTAACGACGAAAATCGGCATCCGGGTACCCAAACACAAAAAAATGGGTAAAATTCCAGGTTTTCTCCGATTTACGGGTCTCTAGCATATCAAAACCGGTCTCGCACCAAAATGGTTTTGGTTAAAAAAAATCATAGACCCCCCTAGCTTAATATTCCAATTGAAAAAAGGGGGGAATTTAACGGCGAAAATCGGCATCCAGGTACTTGAACATAAATTTTTTTTATGAAGTGCACCGTTTTTCCCCGATTTACGGGTCTCTAGCATATTAAAACCGGTCTCGCACCAAAATGGTTTTGGTTCAGAAAAATCATAGACCCCCCTAGCTTAATATTCCAATTGAAAAAAGGGGGGAATTTAACGGCGAAAATCGGCATCCGGGTATCCAAACACAAAACAATTGGTAAAATTCCAAGTTTTCTCCGATTTACGGGTCTCTAGCATATTAAAACCGGTCTCGCACCAAAATGGTTTTGGTTCAGAAAAATCATAGACCCCCCTAGCTTAATATTCCAATTGAAAAAAGGGGGGAATTTAACGGCGAAAATCGGCATCCGGGTACCCAAACACAAAAAAATGGGTAAAATTCCAGGTTTTCTCCGATTTACGGGTCTCTAGCACATCAAAACCGGTCTCGCACCAAAATGGTTTTGGTTAAAACAAATCATAGACCCCCCTAGCTTAATATTCCAATTGAAAAAAGGGGGGAATTTAACGGCGAAAATCGGCATCCGGGTACCCAAACACAAAATAATGGGTAAAATTCCCGGTTTTCTCCCATTTACGGGTCTCTAGCACATCAAAACCGGTATCGCACCAAAATGGTTTTGGTTCAGAAAAATCATAGACCCCCCTAGCTTAATATTCCAATTGAAAAAAGGGGGGAATTTAACGGCGAAAATTGGCATCCAGGTACTTGAACATAAATTTTTTTATGAAGTGCACCGTTTTTCCCCGATTTACGGGTCTCTAGCATATTAAAACCGGTCTCGCACCAAAATGGTTTTGGTTCAGAAAAATCATAGACCCCCCTAGCTTAATATTCCAATTGAAAAAAGGGGGGAATTTAACGGCGAAAATCGGCATCAGGGTACCCAAACACCAAAAAATGGGTAAAATTCCAGGTTTTCTCCGATTTACGGGTCTCTAGCATATCAAAACCGGTCTCGCACCAAAATGGTTTTGGTTAAAAAAAATCATAGACCCCCCTAGCTTAATATTCCAATTGAAAAAAGGGGGGAATTTAACGGCGAAAATCGGCATCCAGGTTCTTGAACATAAATTTTTTTTATGAAGTGCACCGTTTTTCCCCGATTTACGGGTCTCTAGCATATTAAAACCGGTCTCGCACCAAAATGGTTTTGGTTCAGAAAAATCATAGACCCCCCTAGCTTAATATTCCAATTGAAAAAAGGGGGGAATTTAACGGCGAAAATCGGCATCCGGGTATCCAAACACAAAAAAATGGGTAAAATTCCAAGTTTTCTCCGATTTACGGGTCTCTAGCATATTAAAACCGGTCTCGCACCAAAATGGTTTTGGTTCAGAAAAATCATACACCCCCCTAGCTTAATATTCCAATTGAAAAAAGGGGGGAATTTAACGGCGAAAATCGGCATCCGGGTACCCAAACACAAAAAATGGGTAAAATTCCAGGTTTTCTCCGATTTACGGGTCTCTAGCATATCAAAACCTGTCTCGCACCAAAATGGTTTTGGTTAAAAAAAATCATAAACCCCCCTAGCTTAATATTCCAATTGAAAAAAGGGGGGAATTTAACGGCGAAAATCGGCATCTCGTCACTTTAGTCTTCTCTGTCTTTTCGCGCTTATATTTTATATGTTTGTCAGGGTAAAAGGGCCCTGACCTTTTTAAAGGCCTCTGACCTTTAAAGGGGTCCCCCCAGAAAGATCTTGACCTTCCTGTTATAGTCTGATGGGTATACGGGCCAAAAATTGACAAACCGAATATGGGACGAATGTGGGACGAATATGGGACGAAAGTGAATGTGGGACGAGCTTCACGGACATCAGAGGGTATGGTGTAGCTGTGTATCAGAGGATAAGGTCGAGATATATGTCAGTGGGTATGGTGTAGCTGTGTATCAGAGGATAAGGTCGAGATATATGTCAGAGGGTATGGTGTAGCTGTGTATCAGAGGATAAGGTCTAGATTTATGTCAGTGGGTACGGTGTAGCTGTGCATTAGAGGATAAGGTTTAAATATATGTCAGTGGGTATCATTGATGATGTGAACTCAAACCATTTTACAAGACAGACTGATTTTGAAATCACTCATGTTTCACACACACACGCGCGTAGACACACATACACACAAAGCGTGCTGGGAGAGAATGATGGGTATTATGCTCTGTCTTTATTAACTTGTCGGTCGCTCATCTCAGAGTGTCACGATACACAAAGGCACCAAAACAGCAAAAAGAGACAGGAGACCTTTTATCATTCAAACTCTACCAGGGCTGATGTTTAAGAGGTTCAGACTGGGTGAGGAGGTCGCACCAAAGGAATTTATTTAACAAACATGGTTGGGAATATGCTTAGGAAAGACAAATATATTTAAGTTATAGCAAAACAATTCTTGGTTAATGGTTGGATTTTCCTATTGGAATAACATCAGCAAGTATCCAAGTTTATTCCAACTTTAGAAATTGGTTTGGAGTTTATGCAGGAATGCCGTTTAATATCCAATGTTGTGCCAAGGTTCCAAAATTGTACAAAACGTCAATTATAATACATATATATATCTTAAACAAATTGAGTCCTCCACATTGTGCTCACCCAATTTCATTTTGCTTGCTGGAGAGTAACAGAGGCTTGTAATTTTATTATTGTTTCTGGTAGGTGCATCTATATATCCCTGTGAAGATGGAGATCGGTTCCCGTGCGACGATTCTCAAACTGCCCTCACTGTCGCCTGTGAACTGGTGTGTGACGGGTATCCAGACTGTGCTCTACAAACCCACCAATCCAGGGATGAACTTAACTGCACCTACACTCACCCAGGTAGGCAATCCTCTCCACCTACACTCACCCAGGTAGGCAATCCTCTCCACCTACACTCACCCAGGTAGGCAATCCTTAACACCTACACTCACCCAGGTAGGCAATCCTTAACACCTACACTCACCCAGGTAGGCAATCCCCTCCACCTACACTCACCCAGTTAGGCAATCCTTAACACCTACACTCACCCAGGTAGGCAATCCTTAACACCAACACTCACCCAGGTAGGCAATCCTTAACACCTACACTCACCCAGGTAGGCAATCCTTAACACCTACACTCACCCAGGTAGGCAATCCTTAACACCTACACTCACCCAGGTAGGCAATCCTCTCCACCTACACTCACCCAGGTAGGCAATCCCCTCCACCTACACTCACCCAGGTAGGCAATCCTCTCCACCTACACTCACCCAGGTAGGCAATCCTCTCCACCTACACTCACCCAGGTAGGCAATCCTCTCCACCTACACTCACCCAGGTAGACAATCCTCTCCACTTACACTCACCCAGGTAGGCAATTCTCTCCACTTACACTCACCCAGGTAGGCAATCCTCTCCACCTACACTCACCCAGGTAGGCAATCCTTAACACCTACACTCACCCAGGTAGGCAATCCTTTCCACTTACACTCACCCCGGTAGGCAATCCTTAACACCTACACTCACCCAGGTAGGCAATCCTTTCCACCTACACTCACCCCGGTAGGCAATCCTTAACACCTACACTCACCCAGGTAGGCAATCCTCTCCACCTACACTCACCCAGGTAGGCAATCCTCTCCACTTACACTCACCCAGGTAGGCAATCCTCTCCACCTACACTCAACCAGGTAGGCAATCCTCTCCACTTACACTCACCCAGGTAGGCAATCCTCTCCACCTACACTCAACCAGGTAGGCAATCCTCTCCACCTACACTCACCCAGGTAGGCAATCCTCTCCACCTACACTCACCCAGGTAGGCAATCCTCTCCACTTACACTCACCCAGGTAGGCAATCCTCTCCACCTACACTCAACCAGGTAGGCAATCCTCTCCACTTACACTCACCCAGGTAGGCAATCCTCTCCACCTACACTCAACCAGGTAGGCAATCCTCTCCACCTACACTCACCCAGGTAGGCAATCCTCTCCACCTACACTCACCCAGGTAGGCAATCCTCTCCACCTACACTCACCCAGGTAGGCAATCCTCTCCACTTACACTCACCCAGGTAGGCAATCCTCTCCACCTACACTCACCCAGGTAGGCAATCCTCTCCACCTACACTCACCCAGATAGGCAATCCTTAACACCTACACTCACCCAGGTAGGCAATCCTCTTCACTTACACTCACCTAGGTAGGCAATCCTCTCCACTTACACTCACCCAGGTAGGCAATCCTCTCCACCTACACTCACCCAGGTAGGCAATACTCTCCACCTACTCTCATCCTAATAGGTACTCATCTGCACCTAAACCATTTTCTATTTACAGATTTGTATGACATTACAACGGAACAAATCATATCGAAATCTAGTCCAGTTCAGACAGAGTGGAAATTATCCTCCTTCCTGTCAACAGTTATCACGATGTTAGTTCTTATGGCGTGTTGCGTGGTCATGGTATGCTGTATGGTCAGACGCAAAGGTATGTAAAATATTAGTACCATATTGGTTAGGCTGTCAGTACCAGTGGCGTGCTACTGCATGATGACTACCATATTGGTCAGGCTGTCAGTACAAGTGGTGTGCTAATGCATGATGAGTATTGGTCAGGCTGTCAGTACAAGTGGTGTGCTAATGCATGATGAGTACCATATTGGTCAGGCTGTCAGTACAAGTGGTGTGCTAATGCATGATGAGTATTGGTCAGGCTGTCAGTACAAGTGGTGTGCTTCTGCATGATGAGTACCATATTAGTCAGGGTGTCAGTACCAGTGGTGTGCTACTGCATGATGAGTACCATATAAGTCAGGCTGTCAGTACCAGTGGTGTGCTACTGCATGATGAGTACCATATTAGTCAGGCTGTCAGTACCAGTGGTGTACTACTGCATGATGAGTACCATATTGGTCAAGCTGTCAGTACCAGTGGTGTACTACTGCATGAAGAGTACCATATTATTCAGGCTGTCAGTACCAGTGGTGTACTACTGCATGATGAGTACCATATTGGTCAGGCTGTCAGTACCAGTGGCGTGCTACTGCATGATGAGTACCATATTAGTCAGGCTGTCAGTACCAGTGGCATATGACTGCATGATGAGTACCATATTAGTCAGGCTGTCAGTACCAGTGGCGTGCTACTGCATGATGAGAACCATATTGGTCAGGCTGTCAGTACCAGTGGCGTATGACTGCACGATGAGTACCATATTAGTCAGGCTGTCAGTACCAGTGGCGTATGACTGCATGATGAGTAACTTATTGGTCAGGCTGTCAGTACCAGTGGCATATGACTGCATGATGAGTACCATATTGGTCAGGCTGTCAGTGCCAGTGGCATATGACTGCATGATGAGTACCATATTGGTCAGGCTGTCAGTGCCAGTGGCATATGACTGCATGATGAGTGCCATATTAGTCAGGCTGTCAGTACCAGTGGCGTGCTACTGCATGATGAGTACCATATGGATCAGGCTGTCAGTTCCAGTGGCATATGACTGCATGATGAGTACCATATTGGTCAGGCTGTCAGTACCAGTGGCGTGCTACTGCATGATGAGAACCATATTGGTCAGGCTGTCAGTACCAGTGGTGTGCTACTGCATGATGAGTACCATATTAGTCAGGCTGTCAGTACCAGTGGCGTGCTACTGCATGATGAGTACCATATAAGTCAGGCTGTCAGTACCAGTGGCGCGCTACTGCATGATGAGTACCATATTGATCAGGCTGTCAGTACCAGTGGCGTGCTACTGCATGATGAGTACCATATTGGTCAGACTGTCAGTACAAGTGGTGTGCTAATGCATGATGAGTACCATATTGATCAGGCTGTCAGTACCAGTGGCGTGCTACTGCATGATGAGTACCATATTGGTCAGGCTGTCAGTACAAGTGGTGTGCTAATGCATGATGAGTACCATATTGATCAGGCTGTCAGTACCAGTGGCGTGCTACTGCATGATGAGTACCATATTAGTCAGGCTGTCAGTACCAGTGGTGTGCTACTGCATGATGAGTACCATATTGGTTAGGCTGTCAGTACCAGTGGCGTATGACTGCATGATGAGTACCATATTGGTCAGGCTGTCAGTACTAGTGGTGTGCTAATGCATGATGAGTACCATATTGGTTAGGCTGTCAGTACCAGTGGCGTGCTACTGCATGATGAGTACCATATTGGTCAGGCTGTCAGTACCAGTGGTGTGCTACTGCATGATGAGTACCATATTGGTCAGGCTGTCAGTACCAGTGGTGTGCTACTGCATGATGAGTACCATATAAGTCAGGCTGTCAGTACCAGTGGTGTGCTTCTGCATGATGAGTACCATATTAGTCAGGCTGTCAGTACCAGTGGTGTGCTACTGCATGATGAGTACCATATTGGTCAGGCTGTCAGTACAAGTGGTGTGCTAATGCATGATGAGTACCATATTGATCAGGCTGTCAGTACCAGTGGCGTGCTACTGCATGATGAGTACCACATTGGTCAGGCTGTCAGTACCAGTGGCGTGCTACTGCATGATGAGTACCATATTGATCAGGCTGTCAGTACCAGTGGCGTGCTACTGCATGATGAGTACCATATTGGTCAGGCTGTCAGTACCAGTGGTGTGCTAATGCATGATAAGTACCATATTGGTTAGGCTGTCAGTACCAGTGGCGTGCTACTGCATGATGAGTACCATATTGGTCAGGCTGTCAGTACCAGTGGTGTGCTACTGCATGATGAGTACCATATTGGTCAGGCTGTCAGTACCAGTGGTGTGCTAATGCATGATGAGTACCATATTGATCAGGCTGTCAGTACCAGTGGCGTGCTACTGCATGATGAGTACCATATTGGTCAGGCTGTCAGTACCAGTGGTGTGCTAATGCATGATGAGTACCATATTGGTTAGGCTGTCAGTACCAGTGGCGTGCTACTGCATGATGAGTACCATATTGGTCAGGCTGTCAGTACCAGTGGTGTGCTACTTCAAGATGAGTACCATATTAGTCAGGCTGTCAGTACCAGTGGCGTGCTACTGCATGATGAGTACCATATTGGTCAGGCTGTCAGTACCAGTGGCGTGCTACTGCATGATGAGTACCATATTGGTCAAGCTGTCAGTACCAGTGGCGTATGACTGCATGATGAGTACCATATTGGTCAGGCTGTCAGTACCAGTGGCGTGCTACTGCATGATGAGTACCATATTGGTCAGGCAGTCAGTACCAGTGGCATATGAATGCATGATGAGTACCATATTGGTCAGGCTGTCAGCACCAGTGGCATATGACTGCATGATGAGTACCATATTGATCAGGCCGTCAGTACCAGTGGCATATGACTGCATGATGAGTACCATATTGGTCAGGCTGTCAGCACCAGTGGCATATGACTGCATGGGGAGTACCATATTGATCAGGCTGTCAGTACCAGTGGCATGCTACTTCATGAGGAGTATGATATTGGTCAGGCAGTCAGTACCAGTGGCATGCTACTTCATGATGAGTATGATATTGGTCAGGCTGTCAGTACCAGTGGCATGCTACTTCATGATGAGTATGATATTGGTCAGGCTGTCAGTACCAGTGGCATGCTACTGCATGATGAGTATGATATTGGTCAGGCTGTCAGTACCAGTGGTGTGCTACTTCATGATGAGTATGATATTGGTCAGGCTGTCAGTACCAGTGGCATGCTACTTCATGATGAGTATGATTTTGGTCAGGCTGTCAGTTCCATTATTTCTTTCATATGTCTAAGTCTAATAGGGAGAATCTTTAGAAGGTATGGGGATGCCTGTCCCATGTTTATTAAAGTGATCAAATCCTGGTAATGATAATCCATGATAGCATTTCTCTCAGGGATTTTAATAGCTAGCAATGCTTACAAACTTGGCACTGACATAAACAATGTGGCACCTTTATACACACATTGAAATATTTCTAGAACCAAAAATGTTTTCAGCTTTGCCATTTTAACATAAATGACTAGAATCAAGCTCATTACTTTTTTTTCCAAATTGTACAGTTGTTTGAAGTTATTGTCTGGACACAAAACAAAACGTCCCTTTAATGATCTGCAACTAAATTCCCTGCCAATAACATGATATACCTAATTGTCCTTTAAGATGATGGGGAAATTGGTCAAGAATATAAATGACCTATGTGAAGGAATGTGTGTGAACTTTGTTACTTATTCACTATTCACAGTTCATTATTCAAATTTTTTCCTAAATTTGTAGTAAATTATGTCAACATGTCAGATTTCCAAAATTATGTTCCAAATATGACCGAGCTGAATTTTGTGCCATAATATGTGAAAGCAAATTATAATAATAATAAAAACCAAAATATAATTTAAACAAGGGGTAAAAAAACAAGTGCAGGTCGATTCAATGTTCACCAAATTTGGTATACGGGTCAAGGAGGGTCCCATAATGTCATTTATCAAGCGTTTCCCCGGCGCTATTTACGGTGACAAGATGGCGCCACTCACAACTTTCAGATTTCAATAATTAAATAAAATGAATCCTGATATTCCAAGTGAAATAGACGTGGCGCAGGTCGATTCAATGTTCCCCAAATTTTTCAAACGGGCCAAGGAGGGACCCATAATGTTATTTATGAAGCGTTTCCCCGGCGCTATTTACGGTGACAAGATGGCGCCACTCACAACTTTAAGATTTCAATAATTAACTAAAATGAATCCTGATATTCCAAGTGAAAAAGACATGGCGCAGGTCGATTCAATGTTCCCCAAATTTTGCATAGATGCCAAGGAGGGACCCATAATGTTATTTATGAAGTGTTTCCCCGGCGCTATTTACGGTGACAAGATGGCGCCACTCACAACTTTAAGATTTCAATAATTAAATAAAATGAATCCTGATATTCCAAGTGAAAAAGACATGGCGCAGGTCGATTCAATGTTCCCCAAATTTTGCATACGGGTCAAGGAGGGTCCTATAATGTTATTTATGAAGCGTTTCCCCGGCGCTATTTACGGTGACAAGATGGCGCCACTCACAACTTTAAGATTTCAATAATTAAATAAAATGAATCCTGATATTCCAAGTGAAATAGACGTGGTGCAGGTCGATTCAATGTTCCCCAAATTTTTCAAACAGGCCAAGGAGGGACCCATAATGTCGTTTATGAAGCGTTTCCCCGGCGCTATTTACGGTGACAAGATGGCGCCACTCACAACTTTCAAGTTTAAATAATTAAATAAAATGAATCCTGATATTCCAAGTGAAAAAGACATGGTGCAGGTCGATTCAATGTTCCCCAAATTTGGTATACGGGTCAAGGAGGGTCCCATAATGTTATTTATGAAGCGTTTTCCCGGCGCTATTTACGGAGACAAGATGGCGCCACTCACAACTTTAATATTTAAATAATTAAATAAAATGAATCCTGATATTCCAAGTGAAAAAGACATGGCGCAGGTCGATTCAATGTTCCCCAAATTTTGCATACGGGTCAAGGAGGGTCCCATAATTTTATTTATGAAGCGTTTCCCCGGCGCTATTTACGGAGACAAGATGGCGCCACTCACAACTTTAATATTTAAATAATTAAATAAAATGAATCCTAATATTCCAAGTGAAAAAGACATGGCGCAGGTCGATTCAATGTTCCCTAAATTTTGCATATAGGCCAAGGAGGGAACCATAATGTTATTTATGAAGTGTTTCCCCGGCGCTATTTACGATGACAAGATGGCGCCACTCACAACTTTAAGATTTCAATAATTAAATAAAATGAATCCTGATATTCCAAGTGAAATAGACGTGGCGCAGGTCAATTCAATGTTCCCGAAATTTTGCATACGGGCCAAGGAGGGACCCATAATGTCATTTATGAAGCGTTTCCCCGGCGCTATTTACGGTGACAAGATGGCGCCACTCACAACTTTAAGATTTCAATAATTAAATAAAATGAATCCTGATATTCCAAGTGAAAAAGACATGGCGCAGGTCGATTCAATGTTCCCCAAATTTGGTATACGGGTCAAGGAGCGTCAAATAATGTTATTTATGAAGCGTTTTCCCGGCGCTATTTACGGTGACAAGATGGCGCCACTCACAACTTTAAGATTTCAATAATTAAATAAAATGAATCCTGATATTCCAAGTGAAAAAGACATGGCGCAGGTCGATTCAATGTTCCCCAAATTTGGTATACGGGTCAAGGAGCGTCAAATAATGTTATTTATGAAGCGTTTTCCCGGCGCTATTTACGGTGACAAGATGGCGTCACTCACAACTTTTAAGATTTCAATAATTGAATAAAATGAATCCTGATATTCCAAGTGAAAAAGACATGGCGCAGGTCGATTCAATGTTCCCCAAATTTGGTAAATGGGTCAAGGAGGGTCCCATAATGTTATTTATGAAGCGTTTTACCGGCGCTATTCACGGTGACAAGATGGCAACACTCACAACTTTTAAGATTTCAATAATTAAATAAAATGAATCCTGATATTCCAAGTGAAAAAGACGTGGCGCAGGTCAATTCAATGTTCCCGAAATTTTGCATACGGGCCAAGGAGGGACCCATAATGTCATTTATGAAGCGTTTCCCCGGCGCTATTTACGGTGACAAGATGGCGCCACTCACAACTTTAAGATTTCAATAATTAAATAAAATGAATCCTGATATTCCAAGTGAAAAAGACATGACGCAGGTCGATTCAATGTTCCCCAAATTTGGTATACGGGTCAAGGAGGGTACCATAATGTTATTTATGAAGCGTTTCCCCGGCGCTATTTACGGAGACAAGATGGCGCCACTCACAACTTTAATATTTAAATAATTAAATAAAATGAATCCTGATATTCCAAGTGAAAAAGACATGGCGCAGGTCGATTCAATGTTCCCCAAATTTTGCATACGGGTCAAGGAGGGTCCCATAATGTTATTTATGAAGCGTTTCCCCGGCGCTATTTACGGTGACAAAATGGCGCCACACACAACTTTAAGATATCAATAATTAAATAAAATGAATCCTAATATTCCAAGTGAAAAAGACATGGCGCAGGTCGATACAATGTTCCCCAAATTTGGTATACGGGTCATGGAGGGTCCCATAATGTTATTTATGAAGCGTTTCCCCGGCGCTATTTACGGTGACAAGATGGAACCACTCACAACTTTAAGATTTCAATAATTAAATAAAATGAATCCTGATATTCCAAGTGAAAAAGACATGGCGCAGGTCGATTCAATGTTCCCCAAATTTTGCATATGGGTTAAGGAGGGTCCCATAATGTTATTTATGAAGCGTTTCCCCGGCGCTATTTACGGTGACAAGATGGAACCACTCACAACTTTAAGATTTCAATAATTAAATAAAATGAATCCTGATATTCCAAGTGAAAAAGACATGGCGCAGGTCGATTCAATGTTCCCCAAATTTTGCATATGGGTTAAGGAGGGTCCCATAATGTTATTTATGAAGCGTTTCCCCGGCGCTATTTACGGTGACAAGATGGAACCACTCACAACTTTAAGATTTCAATAATTAAATAAAATGAATCCTGATATTCCAAGTGAAAAAGACATGGCGCAGGTCGATTCAATGTTCCCCAAATTTGGTATACGGGTCAAGGAGGGTACCATAATGTTATTTATGAAGCGTTTCCCCGGCGCTATTTACGGAGACAAGATGGCGCCACTCACAACTTTAATATTTAAATAATTAAATAAAATGAATCCTGATATTCCAAGTGAAAAAGACATGGCGCAGGTCGATTCAATGTTCCCCAAATTTTGCATACGGGTCAAGGAGGGTCCCATAATGTTATTTATGAAGCGTTTCCCTGGCGCTATTTACGGTGACAAAATGGCGCCACACACAACTTTAAGATATCAATAATTAAATAAAATGAATCCTAATATTCCAAGTGAAAAAGACATGGCGCAGGTCGATTCAATGTTCCCCAAATTTGGTATACGGGTCATGGAGGGTCCCATAATGTTATTTATGAAGCGTTTCCCCGGCGCTATTTACGGTGACAAGATGGCGCCACTCACAATTTTAAGATTTCAATAATTAAATAAAATGAATCCTGATATTCCAAGTGAAAAAGACATGGCGCAGGTCGATTCAATGTTCCCCAAATTTGGTAAATGGGTCAAGGAGGGTCCCATAATGTTATTTATGAAGCGTTTTCCAGGCGCTATTTACGGTGACAAGATGGCGCCACTCACAACTTTAAGATTTCAATAATTAAATAAAATGAATCCTGATATTCCAAGTGAAAAAGACATGGCGCAGGTCGATTCAATGTTCCCCAAATTTGGTATACGGGTCAAGGAGGGTCCCATAATGTTATTTATGAAGCGTTTCCCCGGCGCTATTTACAAAGACAAGATGGCGCCACTCACAACTTTAAGATTTCAATAATTAAATAAAATGAATCCTGATATTCCAAGTGAAAAAGACATGGCGCAGGTCGATTCAATGTTCCCCAAATTTGGTATACGGGTCAAGGAGCGTCCAATAATGTTATTTATGAAGCGTTTTCCCGGCGCTATTTACGGTGACAAGATGGCGTCACTCACAACTTTTAAGATTTCAATAATTAAATAAAATGAATCCTGATATTCCAAGTGAAAAAGACATGGCGCAGGTCGATTCAATGTTCCCCAAATTTGGTAAATGGGTCAAGGAGGGTCCCATAATGTTATTTATGAAGCGTTTCCCAGGCGCTATTTACGGAGACGAGATGGCGCCACTCACAACTTTAATATTTAAATAATTAAATAAAATGAATCCTAATATTCCAAGTGAAAAAGACATGGCGCAGGTCGATTCAATGTTCCCCAAATTTGGTATACGGGTCAAGGAGGGTCCCATAATGTTATTTATGAAGCGTTTCCCTGGCGCTTTTTACGGTGACAAGTTGGCGCCACTCACAACTTTAAGATTTCAATAATTAAATAAAATGAATCCTGATATTCCAATTGAAAAAGACATGGCGCAGGTCGATTCAATGTTCCCCAAATTTTGCATATGGGCCATCTTGTCACCGTAAATAGCGCCTAGGAAACACTTCATAAATAACATTATTGGACGCTCCTTGACCCGTATACCAAATTTGGGAACATTGAATCGACCTGCGCCATGTCTTTTTCACTTGGAATATCAGGATTCATTTTATTTAATTATTGAAATCTTAAAGTTGTGAGTGGCGCCATCTTGTCACCGTAAATAGCGCCGGGGAAACGCTTCATAAATAACATTATGGGACCCTCCTTGACCCGTATACCAAATTTGGGGAACATTGAATCGACCTGCGCCATGTCTTTTTCACTTGGAATATTAGGATTCATTTTATTTAATTATTGAAATCTTAAAGTTGTGAGTGGCGCCATCTTGTCACCGTAAATAGCGCCGGGGAAACGCTTCATAAAGAACATTATGGGACCCTCCTTGACCAGTATGCAAAATTTGGGGAACATTGAATCGACCTGCGCCATGTCTTTTTCACTTGGAATATCAGGATTCATTTTATTTAATTATTGAAATCTTAAAGTTGTGAGTGGCGCCATCTCGTCTCCGTAAATAGCGCCGGGTAAACGCTTCATAAATAACATTATGGGACCCTCCTTGACCCGTATACCAAATTTGGGGAACATTGAATCGACCTGCGCCATGTCTTTTTCACTTGGAATATTAGGATCCATTTTATTTAATTATTTAAATATTAAAGTTGTGAGTGGCGCCATCTCGTCTCCGTAAATAGCGCCCGGGAAACGCTTCATAAATAACATTATGGGACCCTCCTTGACCCGTATACCAAATTTGGGGAACATTGAATCGACCTGCGCCATGTCTTTTTCACTTGGAATATTAGGATTCATTTTATTTAATTATTTAAATATTAAAGTTGTGAGTGGCGCCATCTTGTCACCGTAAATAGCGCCGGGGAAACGCTTCATAAATAACATTATGGGACCCTCCTTGACCAGTATGCAAAATTTGGGGAACATTGAATCGACCTGCGCCATGTCTTTTTCACTTGGAATATCAGGATTCATTTTATTTAATTATTGAAATCTTAAAGTTGTGAGTGGCGCCATCTTGTCACCGTAAATAGTGCCGGGGAAACGCTTCATAAATGACATTATGGGTCCCTCCTTGGCCCGTATGCAAAATTTCGGGAACATTGAATCGACCTGCGCAACGTCTATTTCACTTGGAATATCAGGATTCATTTTATTTAATTATTTAAATATTAAAGTTGTGAGTGGCGCCATCTTGTCTCAGTAAATAGCGCCGGGGAAACGCTTCATAAATAACATTATGGGACCCTCCTTGACCCGTATACCAAATTTGGGGAACATTGAATCGACCTACGCCATGTCTTTTTCACTTGGAATATTAGGATTCATTTTATTTAATTATTGAAATCTTAAAGTTGTGAGTGGCGCCATCTCGTCTCCGTAAATAGCGCCGGGGAAACGCTTCATAAATAACATTATGGGACCCTCCTTGACCCTTATACCAAATTTGGGGAACATTGAATCGACCTGCGCCATGTCTTTTTCACTTGGAATATTAGGATTCACTTTATTTAATTATTGAAATCTTAAAGTTGTGAGTGGCGCCATCTTGTCACCGTAAATAGCGCCAGGGAAACGCTTCATAAATAACATTATGGGACCCTCCTTGACCCGTATACCAAATTTGGGGAACATTGAATCGACCTGCGCCATGTCTTTTTCACTTGGAATATCAGGATTCATTTTATTTAATTATTGAAATATTAAAGTTGTGAGTGGCGCCATCTTGTCACCGTAAATAGCGCCGGGGAAACGCTTCATAAATAACATTATGGGACGCTCCTTGACCCGTATGCCAAATTTGGGGAACATTGAATCGACCTGCGCCATGTCTTTTTCACTTGGAATATTAGGATTCATTTTATTTAATTATTGTAATCTTAAAGTTGTGAGTGGCGCCATCTTGTCACCGTAAATAGCGCCGGGGAAATGCTTCATAAATAACATTATGGGACCCTCCTTGACAAGTATGCAAAATTTGGGGAACATTGAATCGACCTGCGCCTTGTCTTTTTCACTTGGAATATTAGGATTCATTTTATTTAATTATTGAAATCTTAAAGTTGTGAGTGGCGCCATCTCGTCTCCGTAAATAGCGCCGGGGAAACGCTTCATAAATAACATTATGGGACCCTCCTTGACCCTTATACCAAATTTGGGGAACATTGAATCGACCTGCGCCATGTCTTTTTCACTTGGAATATTAGGATTCATTTTATTTAATTATTGAAATCTTAGAGTTGTGAGTGGCGCCATCTTGTCACCGTAAATAGCGCCGGGGAAACGCTTCATAAATAACATTATGGGTCCCTCCTTGGCCCGTATGCAAAATTTCGGGAACATTGAATCGGTTTGCGCCACGTCTATTTCACTTGGAATATCAGGATTCATTTTATTTAATTATTTAAATATTAAAGTTGTGAGTGGCGCCATCTTGTCTCAGTAAATAGCGCCGGGGAAACGCTTCATAAATAACATTATGGGACCCTTCTTGACCCGTATACCAAATTTGGGGAACATTGAATCGACCTACGCCATGTCTTTTTCACTTGGAATATTAGGATTCATTTTATTTAATTATTTAAATATTAAAGTTGTGAGTGGCGCCATCTCGTCTCCGTAAATAGCGCCGGGGAAACGCTTCATAAATAACATTATGGGACCCTCCTTGACCCGTATACCAAATTTGGGGAACATTGAATCGACCTGCGCCATGTCTTTTTCACTTGGAATATTAGGATTCATTTTATTTAATTATTGAAATCTTAAAGTTGTGAGTGGCGCCATCTTGTCACCGTAAATAGCGCCGGGGAAATGCTTCATAAATAACATTATGGGACCCTCCTTGACCCGTATGCAAAATTTGGGGAACATTGAATCGACCTGCGCCATGTCTTTTTCACTTGGAATATCAGGATTCATTTTATTTAATTATTGAAATCTTAAAGTTGTGAGTGGCGCCATCTTGTCACCGTAAATAGCGCCGGGGAAATGCTTCATAAATGACATTATGGGTCCCTCCTTGGCCCGTATGCAAAATTTCGGGAACATTGAATCGACCTGCGCCACGTCTATTTCACTTGGAATATCAGGATTCATTTTATTTAATTATTTAAATATTAAAGTTGTGAGTGGCGCCATCTTGTCTCCGTAAATAGCGCCGGGGAAACGCTTCATAAATAACATTATAGGACCCTCCTTGGCTTATATGCAAAATTTGGGGAACATTGAATCGACCTGCGCCATGTCTTTTTCACTTGGAATATTAGGATTCATTTTATTTAATTATTGAAATCTGAAAGTTGTGAGTGGCGCCATCTTGTCACCGTAAATAGCGCCGGGGAAACGCTTCATAAACAACATTATGGGTCCCTCCTTGGCCCGTTTGAAAAATTTGGGGAACATTGAATCGACCTGCGCCACGTCTATTTCACTTGGAATATCAGGATTCATTTTATTTAATTATTGAAATCTGAAAGTTGTGAGTGGCGCCATCTTGTCACCGTAAATAGCGCTGGGGAAACGCTTGATAAATGACATTATGGGACCCTCCTTGACCCGTATACCAAATTTGGTGAACATTGAATCGACCTGCACGTGTTTTTTTACCCCTTGTTTAAATTATATTTTGGTTTTTATTATTATTATAATTTCCTTTCACATATTATGGCACAAAATTCAGCTCGGTCATATTTGGAACATAATTTTGGAAATCTGACATGTTGACATAATTTACTACAAATTAAGGAAAAAATTTGAATAATGAACTGTGAATAGTGAATAAGTAACAAAGTTCACACACATTGTGAAGGAGAGTATAATAACAATGAATTTTCCATGTGTGCAACTTTCTGTCCATCGGTCCTTCTTTCCACAAATGTAACATAACAAACCCTCGCATTTGTCACACAGTTTTCTCCTTATGTCTGCCACTTTTGTAAGGAGGACATTTTTCCTAATTGATTGTTTTTGTTGACAATTTAAGGGAGTGTGCCATCTATTTCTTGTCATTATTCTATTTCAGATTGTATAGGACATCAACAGCCAGTAGAAATTCATCATTCCAACATTCAAATAGGCAATAACAGCTTAATGACAGAGAAGTATGGAGTACATCATTGCCATCAAAACACAGAACAGTATCATTTAGATACAAATGTTGAAGATTTAAATGCTGATTTTAATTATTCAAGTACAATACCCAAAGTGATAAATTAAAATAATGGTTGCTGTGAACACAGATTGTATTTTAGTTTTGGTTAGTAAATGGTCATTTCAATTAAATCATTCATTTCAGGTCATACAAAATGAATATATATTGATTTTTAAATAGTCAGACATAACTCAAGGATATTCATGCCTAATTAACCTAATTTCATTTTGCACTCTTAAATTTTCAGAATTCCATTTTTATATTTTGTTCTTGCTGTTTCCAGTTGTATATTTTTATTCAAACTTTACAACAAAAATGAAAAAATATAAAAAATAAACACAACAAAATGATTTAAATTTATTTTAAATATATACTTTTCTCCTTGAGCAAAAATTTAGTGAGAACATTTTTTAAAGATTTTTAATTATGATGAAAAAATAGAGCCAAAAATAAAGCCATATTATACACATTCGATATATATTTATATATGCATATATTTTGTTGTTTTTTTTTAAATATTTTTTTTATTCATTTACACAAGGACAAGAATACAATAACACCACAACAACAAAATCATAAGAAACATTATTCAGCCATATCTGTTCAGGGATACACTACAGCATTAACAATTTACATAACTGAGTTACAATTACAAACTAACAATGTATGGATATTATATCATGGACCAAATACTTTTCAGATTGTCAAATATTTCTCCCCACATTGAATCTGGATAATATTGGATAATATTATTCTTAAATAATGGATAATATTGGATAATATTGTTATTGAATAGTGGGTAATATTGGATTATATTATTATTGAACAATGGATCATATTGGACTTTAATATTATTTCGAACAATTATTAAATGTTCATATTTCATACACAAATTCCAAATTTTGGAATGTGCTGTACATAGATTATTTTTGAAAGTTCATTTCAACGTATTAAATTTGATATCATACTGCTGTCAATAAATCATTAACATGAATATCTACTGAAGGGTTCTTCTTCTTGTGATGAGATAATATGCAGTGCCAATAATTAATTCATCCTGAATTTCCAGATTGAGAGGGATCAGAGAAATGTAGATTTATTGCCATCGGATTAAATAAGATTTGTTTATTGTTTTTTCTGATTATTTGTTTCACGCAATTCCAAAAAGTGGAATCTATTTGACACAAAGTAAAATATTTTAGGAGAATGTGTTCATTTGAATGGGCTAAGGAAGTACAGATTTTAAACCATAATGGACAAACAGGTCTCTGAGAGCCAAATCACTTGTGTCCCAAACAGAAGGTGTCCCATTATAAAACCTTTAATAAGCATATGTTTGCACGAGATCACTAGTCAACAAAGTGTTCAATATATGATCTGGATTTTAGCAGAAGGCTCATCTATTTCAATTACAAGAAAGTTCCTGCAGAAAATCTCTTACCAGAGGGCACTCACTACAAAAACAAATGAACCACCTTAATAAAGCAAATACAAGTTTTGTTTTCTGAGAAATATGATGGAGCCCAAGTCATTGCTGTTAGATAAATGGGTCAATTTGATATTTTATATTACACACTCTGAAACCCCTTGAAATTATCTGGTATATCAAATATGATGTTCCTTTTTCAAAGATATTTATGCAAATTAATGGGGAGTGTCCTCTCAGAAAAGAATTTCTTGGGAAAGTATTATCATTTTCTGTCAAAATAGAATACCAGAAATTCAGATTTGTGCACAATGCCTTTGAATCTAACCAGAAGAACATTTATTTATTTATTTATTTTTACTCCCCTCATCTCAGGCCATTGACTTTGCATTTAAACCATGGGATTGTAATCATAACATGACTGTCACATAATCAATTCTTGTTGGGTACTTCACAAACAAAGTAGAAAATGATTGTAAACAGTAAAATAACATATGAGAAACCTTTTTATCATTTGCCCAGTACCCCATATTTGGATGGGGAAAAATCAAATAAAAAGAAAGGACAAGTTAAAATTTCCTCAATTCATAGTTTATTTATTCATATTGTTAATTACCTGTATTGACTTCTATATTGCAATAAATAGTCCAGGATGATACAAAGGAAAATAATCAAGGCCAGATATGTATGTTAACACTGGAAGGTCTGCCACTAGGCAAATTACACGATTCAGAGCTTTGAAGGTTGTACAAGAAAGACATCCTATCTTTAATGCGAAAAATACATTTGTTCTTGAGTTCACCATCATATTAAGATTCATCTGACTTGTTTATCATTGTGTGTACATTTGCTTAAGATTTACTATCATATCTAAATACGTAGAAATTGCTCAGAGAGTGAAAAAATATGAATTTGTAAATTTTGCAATTGGTAAATATAAAGGCAAAGTATATAAAAACTTGGTGGCCTACACAGTTATTGACTCATAAGATAATTCTTATTAAACTGATGCTGACCCATGAGTTGCCTTTCTAAACATTTTAATGTTGTGCTGAAGTTTTGGTACATTGATACATAGCAAAATAAATCACATATATCTATCACAATTCTATCACAATAACTGTGGAAATTAACAATAATAAGTCTTTCAGTGTTTACTATATAAAAGACGGTACTAAGTAAACATATTACAAGCAGGCATTGTATCTTTATAATTCAAGAAAAGATTACAGTATCTTTCGTCACAAAGTTTAACAGATATATAACTGTAATACAATAACAAAATATAGTATTTTACATGCAGAAACTTTTATAGCAAAGTATTCTCCATAAACAAATCTCCAAACTAAATATAAACTATATTGTAAGACAAAATAAATAATCAGATTTAAAGCATGAAGTAAAACTTTTCACACATGATTGAGATTATTTCTCTCCTGTGAGGTACGGGAGATTAAAAGCTTTGAGAGGACAAACATTCAAAAAAGAATCCATATACATATAAATAGAAATAAGAAAAATTAAAAACAAACATATTTCATATATAAATGCCACACTAATGAATTCTACATATCTACGTTTCTGTGAATCTGCAATTTATGAAAATATCTTAAATATATTTTCTCACAAATAATGCACTTTTATTTGCTTATAGACATTATAAAAACATTATTTTTGATATATTTGCTTAAGATCCTCCAAATATATAACATAATTTAATAATGATATTTAAATATGATCAGTATAGTAATATTGTGCCAACTGGAGATGATAAGAAATTTTACAAACATGATTAACATACATTATGAAAATGTATTGGCTTGAGTCATGAGACCATACTATGTCTGAATTTCTTCAAATATTAGTCTCCATTTCTTATCTATTGTAGCAATTACATTATCTTACACAGATATTTATTTTGATTTTATATTATTATCATTCTTTATCATTATGAAATAATCTTATTAATCATTTATCTATATTGAAATTTATAAATATTTAAAAATCCATTACAAATAGTATAAAAGGTTGATAATGGCACCTCCAAAAATAAATAATTGTTAATAACACTTTCAGAAATTAGAACTATAGTACATGAAAATCAAACTAACTTCACCTTATTAAATCTAATTCAGCCATATTTGGGAATAATAGCTTCATTGTTGGCTGAATACTACATGGATTGATTAGAAAATGTATACAAGATAGCATATAAAGTAAATCAGTTCAGATCCAAGAATCAATCCATTAACAGAGGTTAAAGTTTGATCTTATTAAAAACAGTTAGGTTATATTATTGCAGCATAATTTTGAAATCTTGTAAACATTTTAATGTCTGCCTGACTTTGTTCCCTGATATAGGGTTGCTGTGCTTTATCACATAATACATGTTTCCCTACATATCTAACATGTACTTCTGACATATTAAACATTTATTCTGACATATTAAATATGTTCCCAATGGCTCACAAATCTTGTACAATCATCATGGCACAAGTGTTCAGATTCAACTATTGTAATAAATATAATGTTGATCATAACTGCTATAAATTTGCAACAATACATGTGTAAATCTAATATGCAAATTTATCTAAATTTGTTCCATGGTTTATAATTTGTGTTAAAAATAAAGGTAAAATATTTCTCCCTAATAATTACTGATATGTTGTTTCTATAGTTCTTCCAAATATGGTTTCATTACCTGGAACATTTTGATGATATGCAAACAACAAAATTCTTCACTTTTTAAAAATTCTTATTGAAAACTGTGGTAAGGATCTACTTTATCGGCCACAAGAAAAATAGCAATTGTTTGAATAACTTTGATATGGCCAGCATTTCAACCTTGGATATATTTGGCAACAGACAAAAGCAAATGTTTCAAATAGTCTAAATGGGCATAAGATTGTCTTGCACAAGATTGGCCAATGCCTCTTATATTTGTAAGAATATTGCTAGACATGACTAATGACTAACTCAAAACCCCCAAAAGCCTCTATGAAATCTGTTATTGCCCAAATGGAAGAAAAGGGATCATTAATACCAGTGAGACTAAACTGCTGGTAACAACTGTCACTGGAAGCTCGATTTTTGTGACTTTTTTAATGCATAACCTCAGAGTAACATACTGGTATACTACTCTAAGGTTTATTCAAATTATTTCAGAAAACACCAGTCTCATTATATAAACTGCACGCATTGAGGTATTGTCAATACAAACAACGTGATCACCGTGACAGTTAATGAACTTTGTTAATTGTGTTGGTAAAGGCTGAATAAATTTTGTCATTTCTCATCTTACTGCTTTGGGTGCTCTTGTGAAAAGTGTCTCTCTTTTTAAATAAATGGTTCATGTAGATCAAAGTTTGGTATAATACAGTTTGATATTCAGCTTGTCACAGGACTAAACCATTTCCCTGTTGTCATAGATGAAAATCATCAAGTAGCTAGGATTAAGATCTCGAATGTGATCAATCTTAGTATCAATATCAATATCTTCCCAAATGCTGGCTTGTTTTGTGAAATATTTGTGCAACTGTGTTTGTTCTGAAGTCCTTTTCTCTGTGTAAAATGCATGGAGTGGTGCTGCCCTTTAAGCTATCACTCTAATATATATATAATGGAATCTGTTCTTAAAATCATTATATAATTAATGCCCTCAATATATCTATATTCCACAGAAGATTAATGCATTTAAAAAAAAATCAGCACTGAATACAGCAATGACGATAAACATTTCACAGATTTTAAAGCTCTACAACTTATCACTGTGGATCTATCCAGAATATACATCACAATTCTCGTCTGTAATCCCTGTCTTTAAATTTGATTGACAAAATCCTTTTATGCTATCAAGATATTGCAAACCACATCAACAGAATAAGCAACTGATAAGATTATAAAAGCCATAGACCTTTACACAATACAGCTTAGTTCACTATAATTCTTATATACCCCCATGCATATAATTCAGATTTCAAAATAAATCTGTCTGCATAAATCTACAAATCACATCACCTCTTCAGTACAATCCTTTTTGCGATATCATAACTAAATCAATAGATATTTCATGTTAATTTGGGACACTTCAGTTAGACACCATTATAATTGCATACATTTTGCATCTTATTCTGGCATACCATGGCATGGAAAAATCACATAAATCTTATCTTATTTGTGACTCATTCTTAACCAATTACCAAACAACTACATCCAAAATAAAGCAGAAAATGTTGAAAACCTGAAAATCTTTTGTGTAATATATTGATATAAACAGGATAACTATTTCAATATCATGTATAGAAATAAAAAATATCCTTCAACAATTTTGATAGAAAATTAATTTCTTATCTAATCTTTCTTTACTGAGAGCCAGTACCAGTATATAACAATTAATAAAAATCCAACAATTCTGCATAAATCATGATGTTCCCAGATTGATAAATGAGTATGCAAACTATATGAACAATGTGTATTTATTTGCCATAATTCTATTATTCAAATTTGGTACATTGCTATTCTTGCATAACTGACTTAAGGGTTATGAATTGCTTAAAACATCAACATAAATGTCAAGTTATGAAAAGTGCACCCGGTGACCTTGCTTATGTCAAATTATACAAGTTCAGAATTGTCAATCTGTGATCAAAATAATATAAATTGATTCTGCTCTGACAGTTTTTGGTTGATAAACATCTCAAAATTCAGTTCTTGGTCTCTCCTTTCACATCATGTTGTTATGGTCTAATTATGGTCTGGTTTTAAAGATATCATTTTTTATCAAACACAGAGAGAAAGTTGGTGAGCAAAACATTGAAGGGGTGCACAATGACACAACCTTATCAATTCAATCTTGGAATAACAGAACACATGCAAATCTTCTGATTTGTTAATGTAATTCATTCTATGCGTTCCTATTTTGTTCAAATAGATGCATACTTTTTCAATCTAATTATTGTTCAGTAAATATTAAGAAAATGTGAGTAAATTCTCTCTACCAAATTGGCCAATTGTTATTATTAAAACCTGATTCTCCTGACACAAAACGTGTATTAAGAAATATTTGCATTTATAAAAGAGCCTGAATAAAACATACCTATTATTGCCAATATATTTCCAGGGCACCTACATTCAGATATGCATTGGTTGCTACAGACTCCCTGTCTTGAGAGATATGTATTCATTAATATGAGCTGTAGTCAAGACATACATAGTTTGATTGAGCACTTGAAAGCAGGAGCTTGGTCCAAGTTGATGTGTTTACAGATCTCACATTCATCACGGTAACTGATGTGCTTAACTGAATATGGCAAATTTCAGAAACTGTCTTTCTTCAATAAAGGCTGGAACATGTAATGAGAATATATGTGCTTTCAAGGCAAATTTCTATTTCTATCTAAAACATGTCAAAGTAAAATTGTATGACAGAGTTTTGAAGTTCTTGAAATCAACTTCATGAAAATGCAATTTTTAATGATTGACCTATGATGAAAATGTATATATTCTAAAAGACATAATTTTCAATGAATGTTTTCATCAAATATCATCAATACTTAATAATTATGGAGTTTTTATACAAATCTTTAAATAAATTCCATGCTATTTATATTTTAATTGTGTTGGTGAATGTCCACTAAAGTTTGATCTGTGCTCATAATGAAGCTACCCTGTTGCTGCCACTGGGTCTAATTTGAGCACTTGATTTATATGCATTTACTTGGCAATATTCTCTAACAAAAATAACATTTTTGAAAGTGATCCTAATTGATCAATGGGCATCACAACAAATCTATATCTCATTTGGCTGTATTGTAACATTCATATACCTAATCAGGTTGTACCATCGCAGTCCTATATATAATCAAAGTGTACTGTAACATTCCCACACCTAATCAGGCTGTACCATCGCAGTCCTATATCTACCGGTAATCAAAGTGTACCATAATATTCCTACTCCTAATCAGGCTGTACCATCACAGTCTTATATCTAATCAAAGTGTACTGTAACATTCCCACACCTAATCAGGCTGTACCATCGCAGTCCTATATCTAATCAAAGTGTACCATAATATTCCTACTCCTAATCAGGTTGTACCATCACGGCCCTACACATCATCAGGCTGTACTATAACATCCATATATCTGATCTGACTAAACTCTAATATTAATCAGCATGCATTATATCATTCATATTCCTGATCAGATTCAGAATAACATTCCTTCACACTGTGCCATAACTTTCCTTTGCCTAACCAGGCCGTACCATATATTCCTATCCTTGATCAACCTGTATTATATCATTCCTACACCTAACCAGGCCGTACCATATATTCCTATCCTTGATCAACCTGTATTATATCATTCCTACACCTAACCAGGCCATACCATATATTCCTATCCTTGATCAACCTGTATTATATCATTCCTACACCTAACCAGGCCATATCATATATTCCTATCCTTGATCAACCTGTATTATATCATTCCTACACCTAACCAGGCCATACCATATATTCCTATCCTTGGTCAACCTGTATTATATCATTCCTACACCTAACCAGGCCGTACCATATATTCCCATCTCTGATCAACCTGTATTATATCATTCCTACACCCAGCCAGGCCGTACAACATCCATCTTTTTTACACAACATTTCTCAACATCTTGCCTAAAAACTGACTAATGCATATAACTATTATTTCACCAATCCCCTCTCTCCATTAAAATGTACATAGAGGAATTCATAGAGATTTTTCTAAAATCAAATTGATCAAAGTGACTTTCCTTATTTTTTCTATCTGATAGACATCACAGTGAATCCTTTAATAAATATATCAACATTATATTGAATTGGATCATTCTATAATCTAAGGGACATCACAGTGATGCATTATTCTTTGCATTATTCCTGATGGATATCTCAGTGAATCTTCTACCTCATTAACATTGAAGCCATTAATTTAATAAACTTTTATCATTTTTTTTCTAATTAGACAATTTTCTAATTATCTATTGGAAATCATGGTAATTTTTGTGTTGTACTTGAGAGATGCTGGTGAATTATGTGGAGAATACAAGAGGGATTTTTTACTCAGTGCATGAATGACAATATGATAGACGTGATATTTATCTCAAATGCACTATTGGTGGACGTAGCTGCCTCCATACATTACAGGAGTCTCTTTACATATAGATATACTACTGATACAGAAGGCTGTGATACTGCAATGTGTTGGCATGGTGGCGTTACCCTTTATTCTTGATGAATAGCTCTGTTGGACATTGTTAGACAGTTCTGTTGACATGGCAACAAGCCGAGTTTCCATGGTGATATGAGGTTATCTTAGTCTTCCTGGGGCAACATATCTGGATGGATGTATTCCATGAGCTGATTTTCACTACTCACAATTGTAACTTTACTGGCTGTCACCTCATTCAACCTGAAAACATAGAACATTACAAACTTACACGATTCAGCTACTAGAATTTATTCTTATTAACAAATATATAGGCATTTTACATTTTTATGCTCCTTTAGTTAAAATCAAAGATAGAAATAAATCATGGTACCATTAGGATATTTCTTCATCAAACAGTTATTTTTTCTTGGATAAAATAAATGAGAGAATATGCACTATTTGATTCCTTGGTTTCATGTGAGGATTTTATCATAACACCAAAATGTTTTATCCCAGAAGTATCTTAATGTGTATGTAATATTCTACTGGTTCAGGTTATTAATTCCACTATGTTTTTCTAAGGATCACAGGAGCAGTGATATAAGACTGTGCCTACCAGGGCCTGATGATGGCCCAGCAGCCGTAGAACACCATCGGGGCATTAATGACAAGACATACTCCCAGCCTCTCTGGGTAGTACTTTGACAGAAGCCAGATGAGATTCTTCACAAACTGGTAATCCATGTTAGCCATTGCAAAGTCCTTCAGATCAAACACTATACACAGGTTGTCTATCACATCTTCATTACATCGCGTACATGCACTTTCCTGAAACATATCAAAGAAGAAAATGTCATTGTGTCAAAATGTATGAAATAAATAAAAAATAAATTTAATGTATTTGCGATTTTATAACTGGTGACTTTATAACTGGTTATAACTGTGTATACCAGTGGTTTTGATTAAGTATTGTGATTCCATTATCCATTCTAAATATCAAATCTATTATTCTCTCAAATGAAAATTAAGTTATCACAAGCTGCCTCTAAAAAGTGGGCTCAAAAAGTCAAAATATGTTTGTTTGTGAGCGAAGTTTTGGTCTCATCTATTAAAAAGAGAGTGTAGTAGGCAATTTAGTGCCACTGAGAAAGGGTGATATTGTGATATTCGGATAATTCTGAAAATATAATGGTAACAAGCCTATATATTTATATAAGCCTATATATGTTAAAATGCAAAAATACACCATTTAACACAAAGGATGCTTATGTAACATTGAAAATACCTGAAATGAAATTTATAGAGAAAGAGAACAAGTATTCATTGTGCCATCTACTTCCTAATTTGCCAGCATTCAGAGTCATTCCTTCATCCCAGCTTAGAGTAATAAGCCTATATAACTATATAAGGAATAATCCAAGAGGCTGTATGCTGCTAGTTTATTACTCTAAGATACCAGCACACAACTTGAGATATTATAATGAGTGGATATAACCATTATTAAAGTTTAGACATTTCAGACCTGAAATGTAATGCATCAAGGGATGGTGGTATGTCAGAAAGAATAAGGATTTGTCAATGCAGAATATGAGAGAGAGAGGAATAAGGTCTTTAGGTGAGGGATGAGGGATAGGATCTTTAGGTGAGGGATAGGGTCTTTAGGTGAGGGATAGGGTCTTTAGGTGAGGGGTGAGGGAGAGGGTCTTTAGGTGAGGGATAGGGTCTGAAGGTGAGGGGTGAGGGAGAGGATCTTTAGGTGAGGGATAGGGTATGTAGGTAAGGTGTAGAGTCTTTAGGTGAGGGATAGGGTCTTTAGGTGAGGGATAGGGTCTTTAGGTGAGGGGTGAGGGAGAGGGTCTTTAGGTGAGGGATAGGGTATGTAGGTAAGGTGTAGAGTCTTTAGGTGAGGGATAGGGTCTTTAGGTGAGGGATAGGGTCTTTAGGTGAGGGGTGAGGGAGAGGGTCTTTAGGTGAGGGATAGGGTGTGAGGGTAAGGTGTAGAGTCTTTAGGTGAGGGATAGGGTATGTAGGTGAGGGAGAGGGTCTTTAGGTGAGGGGTAGAGTCTTTAGGTGAGGGATAGGGTATGTAGGTGAGGGGTGAGGGATGGGGTCTGAAGGTGAGGAGTGAGGGAGAGGCAAGGCCGAGATGATATTATTAAGTGTGCCACAATGATGTATAAATAGATGAAGTACATGTAATATCACATGTCATCTTCACATGAATGACACAACAGGGTTCGCCATTGTGCCTCTGTACCTGAGAAAATATGCCTCTATAATAGATTTAAGTCATGAATGATTGGAACTGATGTTATATACTGAGAGCAATAGCATATTTGTAAAATGGTTATTGATGATCAGGGAAAAGGGGTCTGTTATATATTGTGCTCAAACGATTAGATGATATAATGGATCTGATTACAGGCTTCAAACCAATTAATTGTTGGTTAAATTCTTAATTTCATTATTTAACACCCTAAAATATTAATATTATTAACATTAATAGGCCTGGAATAGATTTGTTTAGCTAAATCAGGGTATAAATTTAGGATAGCATGAGAATTGTAAACCAACTTACCAGCATATAAACTATGAATTTGGTTAATCTGTCAATATCCCTCTCATATGCATTATGTTTACGAGCCGCTATGTATATAATGGGCCTGAAATAAAACTATTTAACATTAATCTTTGTTTTTTGTATTACAAGTTTTAGATATTAAATAAAATCAATGGTAAAGTAATGAGCAATGATTAAATATTGTTATGTTTAAACAGATTATGAAAATCTGTTGTGTGGGTTTGAAATGCTTTATGGAATGTGTTTTTGCTTTTAAAATTATTCTTTTACTGTAATGTCCTACTATATTTCAAATATCTAAAGAGAATACTGCAAGTACTGCCATGTGTCAGGAATGGGTTATATTCAAGTTAAGAATAACTTTGTTAATAAGAAGATTATGAGCAGCTTGCATGGCTGCATATAATCCTTGATCTGTCTTGATAGCATTATTTAACTAATCCTTAATATTGTCAATAAAAGGGACAATCAAGCTTTTAACTCTTCCTGGTTCAAGATCTTTTCTAAAAATCCTATTAAGGTCACTCAAGTTTAAAACTTCTTACTTGCCTGAAAAGTAATGAATTGCCAATTATTAGTTCAGTATTGTGGATATGAAAAACATTTAAGTGCATAACAGATATAATATTTTGACTCACCATTTACTTCTTTTGATATGATTAAAGTTACAATGAGAGTTTTGATTTATAAATGATACATGTAAGACTAACATTTAAGATTATCATGTGACTGTGTTGTTGAAAAAATAGTTTGATAAATGTTATTTGATAGATTTAAGTTATAAAGTACATTTTGTGTATAAAACATATTTGTGTTTTATGGTTCAGTTTCATGTCTTTAAATCAGAATATATGTCATTTATGTCATTTTACCTTCCAAACATGTCCCTATGCATCAACACTTTTGCCTTTTCTGTGGCCATCTCAGCCATCACATCTTCATTTTCAGCAGTTAAATTTTCAACTCCAAATTCTCTCCTCCATTTGTTGCATTTGAGAACAGCTGTAAAAGTGCTGTCGACGTCCTGGAAGGCTCTCAGGAAGCGCCGTAATGAGGCATCACTGTGGGCCTAGCAATAATTAAGGCAAAACACTTGAGTAAAATGTGGTGGAATATTCTATCACACTTCCTGGTGGTCTGAATGTATTCTCATGTTAATGCAAAACAGTTCAAAATCATTCTCGTTTATCTGATTGAATTAACTACCGGTATGTTTCCAACCCTTAATCACATTAAAATCTAAATTAAACGCAATAATGATGACAAAATCTTCCAAGGGAAAGATATATTGTTTTTTTTTTCTTTTTAATTGCAATGAAATCTTACTGATCAAAAGAGAAAAGAAAATTAAGGTCAATATATATTATTATGTTCTATCTTATGATATAAATTGATGTAAATTTACATAAAATTCACACATAGTAATCACATAAAAATGACATGTATGTGTGGTTCATTCTGTATCTAATCTGACTAGCAAATATTGTGAAATGAAATATTTATGATAATAAAAAAAACAGTTTGAAAATTCATACAGTTATTACAGTTTTTATTGGTATTTTAGCTGGCCGAAATAGCTCAATTGGTAGAGTATTCGCCTTGAGATCCAGGGGTTCTAGGTTCGAATCCTGGCCAGTTACTATCAACCGCTATGAGCAGACATTGTCTGGTATCAGCGGTATATAAATGTCAGCTTTACTTTTACTTTGCTTTACTATTTACAATATTTGCTGTCTAGATTAATATTAAATGCCACAGACTGGCTTTGGCAGGGTCAATATTTGTTTAATGCTAGTATCTGGTCTAAAATAAATGTTTACCTGTGATGGATCTCCTTCAAAAAGTGGCTGTAAATAGAAATACAAACAATTAATATATGAAATTAATATGAGAAATGATGAAACAGATATTTTTCAATGAAACAATCTTTTTTTTGCCAAGCCATATCAAATCTGTGTCTGTCTATTTGTGGTTTTATTTGGGAGTGGTAGTATTTGATTCTTGCATGTGACCATGTGGGACAGTGAGGGGGCCATGCGTGTCTATTATCAGGCTCAGCAGACAGTGATGTGGGTGGTGATCAGATTCACATCATGTGGGGCATGGCTCTAATTGGCTCACTGGGATCCTGTGAGATAGTGCTGGAATGCATGCCAAGGCAAAAGTACAGCTATCAAACCCGTGCATATATGATCAATATAACAATGAGAAAAAATTATTTATATCCGAAGGTATTATTACTTTTATATCAAAAGAATATTAGCCCAGAATAAAACTCTCCTTTAATTTTAGGATATTTATTTTATAAACCCAAAAATCAACAATCAGGCCTGATATATTTTTCCACATTGTACATGTATGTATCATATTTATATCAAATTAGATTCTTTGTAATGAGAGCTATGTTTTAGGAAGATGTCTTTGTATTAATATATAACAGCACAGCGCTATGTTTGTTTGTTTGGGGTTTTACATCACTTTCAACATTATTTCAGTCATATCGTGATGAGACCTATTTGTGCCAGATATAGTGCTGCCTCACTAAATTGTCATGTTGCAGGTCCTTGACAGGACAATCCACCTGGTCACAGATTTATAAGGACAACAAGTTAACCTTTTGGCACAGGCCTCAGCTCATGTGTGAAATTGTATCATGAATTCAATCTCGGCATGGTCAGAAATTGAACCCACGACCGTTGGATCACCACAGAGGAACTGGTGCTAAAGTGCTGGCACTCTAACCAACTGCACCACGGCCCATGGCCACAGAGCACTTTGAACAGACAATGTCTGGTATATGCACTATATAAATTTTATCATTATTATTTCTACCAGAAATTTGTTTAATTACAGTACTTTTACAATATGCATGTGAGGATTTCAGCGGATTATACAAAGTATAAAAGTATTTTCTGAATATCTGTTTTAACCTTGTGATCATTTACAAACTGCTGTCTATGAATATCAAGAATAAATGCAAATGTTCACTCATGTTAGAATATGACAATTCTTGTTCATCTATTTTATGAAATTGTATGCTGGCATTGCCGTACTGCAATATGCTTAACGAGAGCAGTAGGTGGTCTTACCTCACGCTGAGATGTCAAAAATAGGACTTATTCACATATACGTTAGACTTTCACAAGTTTAAATGAATTGACAGAAAATAGCTGCGCTATAAAAAAATACCAGATCCCCCTGGTCAAGAGATAGACCATAAAATCCAATTTATCTTAATCATACAGCTTTTTTCTTATATATTTTTTATATTATGTATCTTATATTCAGTTATTATACAAATATTCAAGGGCAGATTTATAGAGTCAAACATCAATGATAAGATCAAAGCTAAGTCTAAAATACAGCTGGGATCCATGAAGATTATAATTAGGCATTGGATCAAAATATTGTAGCGAATGTCAATCACATCATATAATTTGGTCACCTTTTGTCCTCTTCTCATTTATGACAATAATTCTTCCTATTAAATCTTGAATTTATAATGTTAAGACTTGAGATTATATATTATATCATTGATCTGATCAAGTCAACTACAATTTCAATATGAATAAATTCATAATTATGTGCCAAATATTAGACAGACAAGAGCTCTCTGTAGTATTTCTTAATTGTAAACATCTTCGATCATACATGACCCCTGCTTGAATATATTGTGAAAAACTAACATGTTTGAACATATGGAAAAATTGGACATTAGAAAGTGAAGTGAAAAGAAAGCTGTGTATGAGACTTCATTTGGTAATAAATGTATGCATAACGATATGGCTATATGGACTATTAATATGATACCTCATGTATCTCATTTACTATTTTCGGGGTCCATGTTTGAATAGATATAACAATGATGGTATCAATTCTCAGATCAAATTCTTGCTGATCGAGTATAAACTCATAGTTATTTACATGCATAATATCCATGAATCTATTTAAGGTACAAACGTGGTTGATGCTGACTGGAATTGATATGCTATTATCTCTTTAGTGTATATTCTTGTCCTGTAATTGTAGTATTCCCATTATTAAAAACACTATTCTTAGCAACATTGCTACTTTCCAGGAATATAATTTTTGTAAGATCAGCAAATAAACCATAAACCATTTTGTGAATCAATCATGTTCAAATTTAGTTAAAATTGATGGATATAGGTTAAATGGTCACAAATACCAACATAATGGTGGCCACAAATAGAAACAATGTCAAATAGTCATTGATTTAGTTATCTGGATTAGCAGCATGTCTGGGAGGATTTTTCTAGTTCAGCTGGCCAATCTTGTCCCTAATCCTAGAACCATGCTAGACATACATTTCATCACATTTCCTCTTGTAAAATGAAGCCCAAGTCTTCTTCCCTTTCCACCATATTTATTTTATTCTTATTCTCTGATTTGTATTTGGTATTTGGTGATCTCATTTGTTATGCATATTTCAGTTTAAATGTTAATGAGTAAACCACATGTGCTTTGTGAAATTGAGTTACAGCAGGTTAATCTTTTATTGGTGTGAAAGTAATTAATTTTAAAGGTGTTATGCAGTAATCCTGTAATTTGGTTTATTGAAAGAATATGCTGAAACGAACATCGTGATATATTAAAGATATTATATTTTTTAATGAAGTAGAAAATAGGTTGCTCTAAGAAATATAAGTTGCAATATCTGTAGAGGTCTGTTTCAGCCAACTTCTGCATGTGTCAGTTGAACATGGACATTGTGACCCCAGATGAGGCTCAAAATTGGTCAGCACATTTTGATGTTATGCTGGTATTATTCAAAAGATGATGCCTTTGATGATAACAAAAACTAATGTCATACTTCTATGGTGTAATTATCCAACAAAGGAGGGTATGTTCAAAAAGGGAGAATTAACTAGGGTCTTGTTCAGATTGTTTTATAGACTCTTGCAGGGATGTATCGATTTTAACCATAAAAAGTCATGAAAGGCAAACACATCAATCACCTATTTATGATTTTTATCCATACTGCTTATGAAGTATTTTACAATGTGATGTAACAATCCCATGCTTTCAAAATTGACAATCTATTCAAAGGGCAATATATTTCATGACGTCATATGTATATTACCATACTTTTATGATGTCATTTTCCCTTTCAGTACTTCTATGATAACACTCCACATACAAATGATGCCAAGAAAGAAGTGTGCTTTCAAAAGTAGGCTATGCAATAGGGTTGTGTTCAAATAGATTTCACAGACACTAATGGTGATGCATCAATCAAAAAGTTATGGTAATAGATGTGAAAGACAAATACATTTATCACCAATATGTGAATTCTAAACGTTTTTTTGCAAAATTGGTACTTAATCCCTTTAAAATATAAATAAATGGAAATTTGCATAAATTGCTTATCATTATTAAGCAAGAGGTATACACAAGTTTTTAAGAATCTACAGTAAATTTGTTAAAAAAACGAGCATAACCTTTATTCTTCCACTGTAAAATACCAGAAAAAGATATCATTAATAAGAGTACTACATTTAGTCTACAACTGAATATATACACTTACCATGCACCTTTCCTTTAATTCACGGAAATCTTCCACCGAAAGTTCAGATGAACCTGTAGTTGCCATTGTGATTTGTTATCTTGTAGCTGAAAGGAAAGTATTTGTATTGCAATTCAGTTTGAGCAACCCCCTCACAGCTCAGATTGTTTGCAGAGAATAAAAAATACCTGCCCTGAAGTTCAGTCAGATATTTTTTTTAAACATATCATTCAGTTTGGTCTGTACTTCTAAAATAAAATCATTTTGTACAAACACAGGCCAATTTTGGCCTTTAATAGCCTCAGAGCTATACTGATCATTGTTTTTTTTAGTAATGTTTGGGAGCATTTTCTGTAAATTGCTTGCAGTTCATATATGATTATATAAATCCTTTCCCACAGCAAACTTGAGCAGATGATAATTTTGTCCAATAAAAATGCATGTTGCATGTTAAATTTGGCCACAACTTGTTATCTAGATTCTCATTGGCATATATTTATAATGTTATTCAAAATGACAGCTTCCTTAACAACTCAGTGAAAGCTATTAGACTTTTGAAAAAATCATAACAAAATGGAAAAAGATCTGAGCCAAATGGAAAATTGATAGAATTTGTCCCTTGAAATTACAAAATCTTCCTTTCAATAGCTAAGAACTCAGAGGTGAAAATCAAAGTTGATGGACAGAATGACAGAAAGTTTCCCCTCATAACTGTAGAACCTATACTTACAAAGTCAACATAGCTTAAAACCTTAAAAAAAACAATGACCACAGTTCTGGAGATATCTCACTGTTGGAAAATGGTTTTTCATTGATTTTTTTTAAATGATAGACTTAATCCTTGTTCAAATGCCTGGAATTTCATCTCCAAAAATTGATTGTCAATCACCACTAAAAATGAATTGAGACATCTATCAATAAGATTCAATATGCTCTTGAATACATATATTATATACTTTATGGCTGGGAATCATGAAGGTTCTGACTGACATTTCATATATCAACATGTGAAATGAGCATCATTGCTGAATTCCATACTAATGGATCTTCCATTGAATTAATTTGCCCATCTTTTCGTAAAAAAAAACCCTTTTTTATGTATAAAGTGTTAATAGCAGACGACGTGTGTTCATAGCCTCATCATTGTGCAGCCTGAACTATTTCATGCTATTATGGAAACTCTTTAGAAACTTTTGGTAAAATAGATCACACAAAGAAGGTTATTTCCCTTTTGTTTAAAAGCTTAAAACTCTTTTGAAATTGATATTTTAGAAAATAGAAAACTAAACTTACTGAGATGTAACAGTTTTTATTGAAGTATTTCATTTGTGCATTTTACATCCCTCTAAGAAATGTGCCTGATTATCTTATAGTTTGATCTTGATAGAATATCTTGAAATTCTTGTCATAAATATCATTGCTGACATTGATAAAAAGTGAAAATTAGAAACTTTCACTGTGGATGTAAACAACTTTGGTTTGAAACTAGCATTATTTGCATGAAATTTTGTTGTTAAGTTAGGTATTCTAGCTCATAAAGTATTGTTTTAAATGGTCTCTCTGTCCTATTTCTAGGTAGGAAAATAAGGTTTGTGGAAGCACCACCAACAAGAAACAACTTCTAAGAGAAATGACTTTGCATTTTTCAAAAAATGATTGGTGAGAAAGTGAACTTCTTTTTTCCCTGTTCCCATGAATAACACTATTTAAACTTGAATGTTCTCATCAAAAATGACTTGTCATATACAGTATCTTTTCACTCCATCAAGTTATCATGAATAATATTAATGTTTTGCTCTAACTACAGCTGACGACAACTGACCTGCGGACGACAAGAGCTGCATTTCAGTTTATCGAATGATTATTGATGTTTATCACACCATTTTACCTTGTAGGCACATGCAGGTGTCAGAGAATGACCTGATGTGAATGTTTTCGAGAGTACAGGTGTACTTTATTGGTTTTGAAAATGGAACCGCAGCTCTTTTGTCGTCCGCAGGTCAGTTGTTGTTGGCCGTAACATATATTTTGTTTTTGAGGTATTCATGTCAGGTATGGTACTGAGGAAAACAAACTTTTTCTTACCTTCATAACTGAGATAGCTCTTCATAAAATGTCTTTAAACTAAAACTTTGAAATTAAAAAATCTTAATTGTACAATTTCTTACCTTGCACCTGTAAATATCCACCCGCAGGTTAGTGACAAATTTCACGGTGTTTTTGGCTTATGTGAAGTTAGCCATGTAGTAACCTATCTCGATGTAACACAGTGATTGATTCTGGTAGCAAGGATGATCACCACACTGAGGGCCAGTGAGGCAGTGAGAGGTACTCTGTCACAATCACTCAGCTCCACTTCTGACTGGACGAGACTCATTGGTCAATACTACCACCACATCTTTCTTAAATTTTCAAGTTTTAGTGTTTGTGTTCTTCCAACAAATAAACTCCTTTGTTTCTAGTCCTTAGACCATGCAGGATTTTAGCCATATGACAAAAATCAAGGTTAATAAGGTACTATGTACACATACATGTACGACTGCATCTAGTGAACTGACAGCTGTCAAATGTAGAAATGTTTACACTGGAAAGTGTAAGGAACACCTCCGCACTCTGATCTCATTTATAGGTCAAGGTCGGTCACAAATTAAACTCCAAGTAAATAATTTGAAGATACTATTGAATTGATATAAACTATAGATAACACTAGAAAATTAAATACTTTATACAAAATTTGCTTCAAATATTTTTTTGGACCAATATTGAGTTAGTTCGTAGTTGCAAATTTTATTTTATGCTGTATAACATTCAAAATGGCGGCTCGGAAGTGTGTGATTGCACGTGGGTCCAAGAAAAGACCTTCTTTTGTGCTGGGTATGTCAAATATAATGTTACATTCAGGTTTATAGCACACCCTTTGCTATATTTATCAAGTCAAAGATGAAACTCTAATGTTTACCTATGTCTCTTTCCCTACATTTGTCGGTGTCCCATTATCACTCAATCTAATTTGGAGTATTTCCACATTTAATATATTCAAAATGGGAAATACAAATAGTCAGTATTGTCAATAGTCAAGAAAGATATGGCATTTGTCTGGGCTGAGATAAATAAAAACAAGAAAAACTGGTGCTCCACATGTAACTTGGATAGTTAGAAAATTATCTTTGAACCGTCTGTGTTGCCAAAAAAAAAAATCAGTTTTCTGTTGCTACTCGTACTCGTAGTAGTACTTACTACTTGCTGAACATTACTAAAACTAGCTGATTAATGATTATAGTGGCTACAAGTTTTCATTGGCAGTAACTGGTCCAGTACAAGTACAAGTACAGTTATTGCCAATGAAGTAGGCTGTGACTGTCAAACTCCACCAGAGGGCGACGTGGTGAACCTATCACTGTAATAGTTTGCATGTGACTCTGGTGGACAGTGTGTGTGACTGTCAGCGGCTGCAACACAAGTTTCCTCTCCAGCTTAGTCACTGTAAAGTGTAATCAGCAGTTATTGGTAGTGATGAAAATCTGGTCCCGCATGAGTAATACTGATTACAGTGGGCGAGTTGGAGAGGACATTTGTAGCTGCTGGAAGTCGAGGATGTACTTCATGGGCCGTAACTGGTCTGACACAAGTACTGCTGATTACAGGGGCTCAGAATTTGGAATTTCTAATTGGAATTTCTAATTAATGAAAATAACCAATATCACTGGGAGAAGAATTTCCACCAGTGAACAGGCCTTAACATAAAGAGAACTAATTTGGTTGCCCAGTTGGGCCATCAGAGTATGAGAAGTGGTGGCCCCAAGTTTCTAAGGATAATAGGATGCATGATACAATAAAGAATATTATATATACAAGGCTGAGTGGTGACTAGTGGGGCTTTCTTGTCCCAATCAAAATTTGCAAGTCCATTGATTGTGATATGAGATAAATATAGATCTAATAAAGGATTTGAATAAAATCATGATAGTTTGGGCCACTAAAAACCAAAAATATGGTTGTCCAACTGGGCCACTACAACAAAGCATTCACTGGACCAAACAGAGGATCTGGTGGCCCCAGGCGAGGGAAAGTGTATATGTCAAGGCCTGTAACTGTGAAGGTGATCTTGAAGATAGGGACAACAGCTGAGCTGAGCTGGAATAATTGGGATTAGATCTTGAATGGTAGGAGTTAGAACACTCTTTGCTGTTCAGCAGCTGTACTTGATGGGATAATTGGGATTAGATTCTGTTAATATTCTGTTCTGGCACATTTTGTGAAATGAGTAATGAATGATTAGCAGGTCAAGATAAAACTTATTAAGTCTTAGTAACCTAAAGCTTAATTCTCAAAACGTTTCTGGTGTGAGTAGGGGATCGGGTAACTGCAAAACAAATCATTTGTACATATGATTTGAGCATGAATTCATTTTGTATTCTAAAGGGCACTTCAGTAATGGAAAACTGAAAAATGGCAAAGGTGTCAGATTTGGACTCCTGGAGAGTTTTGAGAAACAAAAACATACCACCACAAGGAAAAGGAAACTGGTAAGAATTTGTCTTCAATTATTCTTTAAGTTTATCATTATTTATTGTTTTGGTAAAAATCAAAAGCTTTATTATGTTCAATATTAGCAAAGGATGATTTGTCAAATGTTGGTTGTATTGCTCAGCAGGAATTATAAAAAGCATGAAAATAAATTATAATGATTATTAATGATAACATATGTGTTAAAATAGGTGGCGGAAACTGACAGGATGCAGTACTTGGGAACTAATTGTGGCACAGATTCTCCAAGCAATTTAACTCAGTAAGTTATCTGTGAATAAGACATTGAAGCATACTTTTTTTTAAAAATAGCCTGGGTTGGGTAAGGGGAAATCTGTCTTTTTCTAATACATTTTTTTACCCCACAGCCCATAAGCTAAATGGGTAGGCCCCGGGCCGTGGCGCAGTTGGTTAGAGCGCCAGCTTATTAGCACCAGTTCCTCTGTGGTGATCCAAAGGTCGTGGGTTCGATCCCCGGCCATGCTGAGATTGAACTGATGATTCAATTTCCCATATGAGCTGAGGCCCGTGCCTAAAGGGTTAACCTGTTGTCCTTGTAAATCTGTGACCGGGTGGGTTGTCATGTCAAGGACCTGCGACATGACAATTCAGTGAGGCAGCACTATATCTGCTACAAGTAGGTCTCATCACGAAATGACTGGAATAATGTTAAAGTGATGTAAAACTCCAAACAAACAAACAAACAAAAGCTAAATGGGTATTGCGAGAGGCTGTGATAATATAGTCACAGGGACTCACTCACAAAAGGTTTGACTTTCATAGTCATTTACTCATTTTACTCATGGATTTTGCTTGTTTGAAATCATTATCTTCTGCATTCTAAGGTGCAATATATCATTAAACAGACTAGCCCATAAATTTAAATTTAGTTGAGTGGCAGGAGTACTTAATTTTGTAATACCGTATATGTTTAAATTTTATACAGAGGTAGATATAAAGGTGAAGATTCAGATATCATCTTTAACCTTGGTGCAGTGACCTCCAGGTCACAAATTTTGTATGGAGCATATCTCAGTCTCAAATTATAATAAACAATATATCAATGAATATCACTTCAAAACTGAATTAAGATCATGTATGGAAAACCATAACCTGTTTGCTATTTACACTTTATCTCAGTTCATGTGTTTTCATTTAAGTTTTCCTGCTTACATAGTACAAATGTTTGTACTCTAAACTTTGCAATCAAATATATTTTCCCTACATCAATTTCATAAAGGTTTTACCATTAAGCCATTTTCTCCGATATCCCCCATAGGAATTGAACTCCACCTTATCAACAAATGAGATCATGCCCCTTCCCAAATTTATTCCATTCTATCTACCATTCTCAAATTAAACTCCTCTTATAAGTGACATAAAAGCAAATTAAAAGATATTGCATTCCTCATATTATGATATGTAATTTACTCATAGAAAAGTATTGTATTCCAGAAATCTGATAGGTGTTGTTAACAAGGAGACAGGAGAAGTTAAGATATATGATGCAGAAATGTTCTTCTTAAATCCCTACTGGCCAAGTTAGTATTCTATTTTTAAGTTTCTTCATTGATTTCTCTCTTACTCTACCTATTGAAATTGAAGATCATGGGTGTTAAAGATGCTTCCAAGAATATCAATGTTTTGAAGAAATTGATCTTTTGAAATGTTGTGGGGTTAAAGTGTTTGGGATAAATCACTTTCTTTTATAATCTTGTCATATTTATATGAAAAGTTAAAACCTTGCATTTTGATTGCAGAGTAAAGTAATAATTTGAATTGAGTCAAGTGTGTTGAGTAGAAATCTAAATAAGATAATTGGGTTAAGAGTAGGAATCTAAATAGGATAATTAGGTTAAGAGTAGGAATCTAAAGATGGCATTTGGTGTTTGTTTTATATTATTTGAAGGCACAATCATTTCGATTCTCGAGTAAAATATTTTAAGATAAGTTATTTAATATTTAATTACTTTTAACATAAATGTGGAAATGCAATAATAATTTCAGATGAAGAAAAGAAGGGAGAAAAAGATGAAGTAGACAATGTAGCCAAAACAATTCTGGAAAAGGTGAGCTATTTTATGTTTTGTTTCCAGTGAACAATGTTTGAGTAGTTTCATATTGTTAATGAAAAGGTATTTACCTCTAGTATTTCATTGTTTTAAAAAAATGAACAACAAAACTTCTAACTCTATGATTTAGACAAAACTGGTTTGTTCTTTTAATTAGCTAATAAAAGTTGATCACATCAGGCTTGATATTTAACATATATTTATGATTACATTTTGCAGTCTGATTTGCTAACCAGTGCGTTTGGAAGTTCTAAAAAGAGAAAGGCTATGGTCAGTCGACAGAAAAATGCTATAAAAGGTGAAGCTCTGGAGACTGCTGTTGGTACTGCCGTAGAAGATGCTCTGTCTAAACCTCAACACGCAGGCAAATCTTGTAAGTATATGGTAACATATACTCCAGGGTCAGTATATTTTCCAAGGTCAAAATGCCATTTGAAATTAGGACATGAACATTTGTTGTCTAAAGTTACAAATACAAATTTGGTACTTTTAAAGTTGCTGTAAGAGATAATATGATGTAAAATTTTACAAAAGCTATTTTCCCACCATTCAAAAGTATAATCCATGTGTAAACACATCAGCCACTTGACTTTTTGGTTTTGATGGGTCAAAATTAAGTTTTTGATGAAAGATTTAATGCCAAGGCTGGAAAAAATATCAGTCCCATGGGTTCAAAATTTCAAATTTTCCTCCTGGGGAATCCTAGTGATGTCATCACCTCAGCTGCCAGGCTCCTGCTGGTGCTGGGGCTAACAGGGTATATGTTTGTTTGTTTGTTTGTTTGGGGCTTTACATCACTTTCAACATTATTTCAGTCATTTCGTGATGAGACCTACTTGTAGCAGATATAGTGCTGCCTCACTGAATTGTCATGTCGCAGGTCCTTGACATGACAACCCACCCGGTCACAGATTTACAAGGACAACGGGTTAACCCTTTTGGCACGGGCCTCAGCTCATGTGGGAAATTGTATCACGAGTTCAATCTCGGCATGGCCGGGATTCAAACCCACGACCTTTAGATCACCACAGAGGAACTGGTGCTAATAAGCTGGCACTCTAACCAACTGCGCCACGGCCCGTGGCCAACAGGGTATATGCGTCACAGGATGTTTTAAATGTGTGGCCAAGTAAACAGTACATGTGCTACATTTTAAAATGGGAAGAAAGAAGTTATATTAAACCAAGGCAGACAAAATAAAGCCAAGAATGATACCAGAGTTTACCTGTAGAATTACATAGTATGTAAACATGCATATACACATGGGTGCAGGAGGTCTGTCACATGGATCCTTGTTGCCCTCTCATCATGCCTACCCCTCACCGGAGTCATGTTCTTGCACTCCATATGCTAAAAATAGCTACCCCCAGCAGCTGTGTGGGTTATACCCCAGTCAGCAGCAGCAGCAGCAGGCCTGACTGACCGTTATAGATGGCAGCCTGACGAAACCACATGGCTTGAGATAAACATTTGATTTCTATGCTTTTAACATATATATTCTCACAAACAAGAATGGGAATGTGTTGTGTGGAACATGTCCAACTAATTTTGAGGCATGCAAAAAATTACCCGGGAAATGATATTATCTGTTACAGCAACTTTAAGTTTCAAAATTGTTATATTTTATTTATATGTAACTTAAAATTTGCCTAATTTTATGACCATTAACCCCTTGGATATTGAATTTTGATAATGTGCATAATTTTTTTTAAATTGAAAATACCAGAGAGAAATTTGTAAATCTTTGATTTTTTTTATCAACCGCTGATTCCACAAAATCAATTGAAAAAGTTAAAAATGTTAAACTTTGTGTCATTTCAGTGGAACAAATAAAACAGGAGAGTGCAGCTTCTGCCCTTCCCCCATGTGACAAGGATGCCACAAAAGCAGCAGATGCCTACCCCATAGTGGGCAGTATCCTTGCTCTACTCTCATATCTATTGATATCAAAGCCAATAGTACATTTATATTGTCAGATGCCTACCCCATAGTGGGCAGTATCCTTGCTCTACTCTGATATCTATTGATATCAAAGCCAATAGTACATTTATATTGTTAGATGCCTACCCCATAGTGGGCAGTATCCTTGCTCTACTCTCATATCTATTGATATCAAAGCCAATAGTACATTTATATTGTTAGATGCCTACCCCATAGTGGGCAGTATCCTTGCTCTACTCTCATATCTATTGATATCAAAGCCAATAGTACATTTATATTGCTAGATGCCTACCCCATAGTGGGCAGTATCCTTGCTCTACTCTCATATCTATTGATATCAAAGCCAATAGTACATTTATATTGCTAGATGCCTACCCCATAGTGGGCAGTATCCTTGCTCTACTCTCATATCTATTGATATCAAAGCCAATAGTACATTTATATTGTCAGATGCCTACCCCATAGTGGGCAGTATCCTTGCTCTACTCTCATATCTATTGATATCAAAGCCAATAGTACATTTATATTGCTAGATGCCTACCCCATAGTGGGCAGTATCCTTGCTCTACTCTCATATCTATTGATATCAAAGCCAATAGTACATTTATATTGCTAGATGCCTACCCCATAGTGGGCAGTATCCTTGCTCTACTCTCATATCTATTGATATCAAAGCCAATAGTACATTTATATTGTCAGATGCCTACCCCATAGTGGGCAGTATCCTTGCTCTACTCTCATATCTATTGATATCAAAGCCAATAGTACATTTATATTGCTAGATGCCTACCCCATAGTGGGCAGTATCCTTGCTCTACTCTCATATCTATTGATATCAAAGCCAATAGTACATTTATATTGTCAGATGCCTACCCCATAGTGGGCAGTATCCTTGCTCTACTCTCATATCTATTGATATCAAAGCCAATAGTATATTTATATTGCTAGATGCCTACCCCATAGTGGGCAGTATCCTTGCTCTACTCTCATATCTATTGATATCAAAGCCAATAGTACATTTATATTGTCAGATGCCTACCCCATAGTGGGCAGTATCCTTGCTCTACTCTCATATCTATTGATATCAAAGCCAATAGTACATTTATATTGCTAGATGCCTACCCCATAGTGGGCAGTATCCTTGCTCTACTCTCATATCTATTGATATCAAAGCCAATAGTACATTTATATTGCTAGATGCCTACCCCATAGTGGGCAGTATCCTTGCTCTACTCTCATATCTATTGATATCAAAACCAATAGTACATTTATATTGCTAGATGCCTACCCCATAGTGGGCAGTATCCTTGCTCTACTCTCATATCTATTGATATCAAAGCCAATAGTACATTTATATTGCTAGATGCCTACCCCATAGTGGGCAGTATCCTTGCTCTACTCTCATATCTATTGATATCAAAGCCAATAGTACATTTATATTGCTAGATGCCTACCCCATAGTGGGCAGTATCCTTGCTCTACTCTCATATCTATTGATATCAAAGCCAATAGTACATTTATATTGCTAGATGCCTACCCCATAGTGGGCAATATCCTTGCTCTACTCTCATATCTATTGATATCAAAGCCAATAGTACATTTATATTGCTAGATGCCTACCCCATGGTGGGCAGTATCCTTGCTCTACTCTCATATCTATTGATATCAAAGCCAATAGTACATTTATATTGCTAGATGCCTACCCCATAGTGGGCAGTATCCTTGCTCTACTCTCATATCTATTGATATCAAAGCCAATAGTACATTTATATTGTTAGATGCCTACCCCATAGTGGGCAGTATCCTTGCTCTACTCTCATATCTATTGATATCAAAGCCAATAGTACATTTATATTGTTAGATGCCTACCCCATAGTGGGCAGTATCCTTGCTCTACTCTCATATCTATTGATATCAAAGCCAATAGTACATTTATATTGTTAGATGCCTACCCCATAGTGGGCAGTATCCTTGCTCTACTCTCATATCTATTGATATCAAAGCCAATAGTACATTTATATTGCTAGATGCCTACCCCATAGTGGGTAGTATCCTTGCTTTACTCTCAAATATATTGAAACCTCTTTGTTGAAATCATCTTCCTTAAAATTGGTACACAGTCATCAGTAATGAGATGTACAGGGCTTTGCAGACTCCAGCACAGGTCTTTGTTAACAGTACTCCTACTGATATAGTTCAGTGGAAAGCAGAGGAAAAGTGAGTTTCTATTGAGTATTAATAAAAATATACATATTTTGGAGTTGATTAGAACATACATCTATTGGTAGCAATATACTTTTTAGCTATACTGACTTTGCCAGTATAGCTTTTGCAGTTATGGGGGGGGGGGGGGTGGATTCTGTCAATCAACTTTCTCTTCTGAGAATAGTGGGTGGAGAAAGATGTTGTATATTCAGGGGACCAATTCTATCTATTTACCATTAGAGATTAGATTTTTTTCCATTTTTAATTTAATTTAATAGCAATACTAAGTTGTCAAGGAGGCTGTCATTTGCAATAACGTTACAAATATTAACCAATGATGATTGACATAACAAGTTAGGGCCATATCAAATATGTAACATGCATTTTGATTGGTTAAAATTATCATCTGCTCAAATCTGCTTTTAACAAGGATTTAAAAATGTTCACACACTGTCCACCAGAGCCACACTATTACCGGTACCTCTGGCCAACTCAGATTAATATTCCTCCGGTACTACTTTCACTGGCCATGTGCTCAAGAATTCTCAAAGTGTTTCAAATGTGATTAACATGTTAACATCTTTTTATATTAAATATGAAGTTGCCTTGGGATATATTTGAGTTCATTTGTTAACATTTGAACATTTTCCGTTGGTTGGTTTAACCAAAAGTATAAAAGAAAAAAGAATTCAAATTATAAACAAAGCAGCCATCTTTGTTGTGCTTGCGCCACATTACTACCCCCGGAAATGGCTCTTCTGTTTGAGAAAGTAGTTTCATGTTTTATTTCTCTAAATAGTTGTTTATGTATGCACACACTTTTGTATTTAGGGTGAAATATATCACATTTTGCCAATCTGAGTACATCTTAAGCAAAAATATAAGTAAGAAAGACAGTTGCATGAAAATTGGTGGATGTAGTGAGCCAGCACCAAAAGGCACTTTGTACAGAGGTGATTGGTACACCAGGTCGCCCTCTGGTGGAGTTTGAAATGTTCATTTATGAATCAATTTCCAGAAAATGTTCACAAAGTTAAAAGAAAAAGCATTGATCAGCATAGCTCTGAAGCCATTGGTCTATGTTTTAATGTTAAATATTGTATTGATAAAATGTGATAATGATAATGATTTATATTTTCAGATACCCAGCATATATTTCATTTCAGTTGTCCATACTTCCCATTGAGAGTTCAGCCAGAATGAGCAAGGCATGCCGTCTCACTTACTTAAATTATCTCATGAGTCTGTTCAGAATGCATGTCAAGGAACTCAGACAGAAACGTGAGTGACAACCTTAATTGTTGAACACGAAATAAAAACATCTTTTCAGCAAAGAAAACATGTGTTCAAGAAAAAATATCCAACAAATATTAATGCGTTAAAACATTCTAGTTTCCCCCCAAAATGTCATGTGATGCACATCGTTATATGCACAGTTGAAATATCAATATCTATCTCATTATTTCATGTTAAAGTCAGATTAGTGGTTTCTAGTTTGATCATAATCAGTTAATGTATTTTAGAATTTCTGCCTCATGATGTGCCTCCAGTCATAAAACAAATTATATCAACTAAATTTACAACGATGTCAGCAACAACAGGAAATAAACAATGCAGGTAAAGTGTCTTACATCTGCATAGAAATACCTTACATACTTTGTATGCATTAATCAACTAGATATTATTCCTCCCTGAACATTACTTTCAACAAATAATTGTTTAAAGGCAGGCTTATTATATTTAACCTGTTCTTTTATTGAATTGCACCATAAACAAAGACATTTCTCTCAGGATGTTACAATGATGGAGTTCAGAGTCTTATTAAGAGGTCCTCTCTTCTCTTCTTGTTTCCATTTCAGATGCATACCAGCTCGACAAAAGGATTTACTCTTATCCTACATCTTAATTCTCTGTCTGCATATTGATGAGTTTAACATGGAAATAAACATGCTCATGAAGGATCTCAAAATTGGACAAGATAGGTACCCAGTTATTTTATATATATGGCAAAAATAAGAGCTCTACACATCTCATAATAAATAGCCATTGCCTGAGGTTATTTTATGATCACAACAGTCAAATAATATCATGATATACCTGAAATTGTAATTGCACGAAGTTATTAATTCTGTATTGTGTAACATCTTGCTGAATTTTTTAGTTAAGTCACAAAAACAATACTTTCTAACAATAAAAATCAGAGGTTTGAGCAAATATTTTATAGTCCAAATTTGTATTTATGATCAATCACATTTTATAAAATATAATAACTGGGTAAATACAACAAACGCTTAAATAGACGATAATTTTCTGATTTACATTTTGGGCATTTTCAGAATGATAAAACATCTGAGAGCTATTGGCTGCAAAGTAACAACTATCAAAGGAGAGTTGGGACTGGGAGCTGTGAGACAGGCAACGCTGCCTTTACCTCTAACATTCCCAGACATGCGGGCACGGACGACAAAGGGAAGAAAGTAGAACCATGCCCACCATACCTGCAGCCCTTGTGAGGATAATAAACTTTTCAAGTGAAATCAAGAATGATAGGACTTGCTCACACAGTGGGTTGATAGAATTATGTGTTAAATTGAAAAAATAGGCATCTCTTTTCAGTGATATAGTAGAAACAGATATTGTTTCTCACTTTTTATTGAACTGATGGCCTGTTTGAGTGAGAAGATTAAAACATTATTTATTATTCGGATCTGTTATTTTAGAAATGAATAAATGAGAGATATATGTGCATGCAAGTCACAAGTTATTTTTTCCAGATTTCATAAATAAACTCCCAAAAAATTATTATTGTAAGTTATTTTCTTCAATGAATATTCCTGTGCATTTATGGGAAGAATATTCTCTGCTGTGATGCAGAGGTACATTAACTATGGGATGGTATGATAGTTTGGTGTACTTGAAGGCAGCATAAAGGAGGAGTGGTGCATTGCAGGGGTGTTGACCAAGAGTAAACGGTCAATTTGTGAGTGGCTTCAAGCTTTCATGAAATCAGAGGTCTCAGTCAATTTTCACAAAGGTTTGATGCATGTTTTAATGATACGTGGCCATGAAACTGTGGTCACACATACACATACAATGTGACCTGTTGTGTGTAGTCTGTAAGGGTCTGTTCCAATTGACAAATATTAATGGACGAACATGCCTCGAAGCCAAATCACTCCAATGTCCTAATTGACAGCAAAACTTTACCAAGGTTTTTGTACCAGATCACTGGTGTGATAAATAGTTTGTTGACAAAAGTGTCCAATGGATGGTTTAGATTTTAGCAGAAGACGCATCTGCTTAAAATAGCAGAGAAATTTATTTAGGAGAACTATGGGTAATAACATTTGATCGCAAGGTTTAGGGTATAAACATTTATATTATACAATGAAAAAGTGCTTGACAATCTCATCATTTCGTTTCCTAATTTGCAACCCAATCAACAAGATATTCTTTACATCTCTGTTCTATCTGGAATTTATTGTTTATTATTGGATAGTCCATGAGTTCTGGCTACATAATGACTGTCACCAAGACATTTCCCATGTGGAAGATGGATCAGACCCAGGAACCTGATGGCAGCCACTCTCCAAGCAGAATCCATATATCCCTACGCTGGCTTGATATGCAAATAATTATATGTAGTAAATTTAAAAATAAATTGAGAAATACAGCTTTGGGTGTAAGCATTAATTTATTTTTAATGAAAATTTCATTTTTTTTTTACATATACACAAACTAAACATAAGTTTCACATATATGTTAAAGGAAAATAATTGTAATGAGCAATTCTGATAAAATTAAAATACAACAAATAAGGAAACTTAGAAATTGTTGATGGTGTAAATTGAATAAATACTCTCAAAAAATTGCACTATATGTTCATAACATTTGAATGATACAAATACCAAGAGATAATAAATAATATCTTTTCATGCATGCTGTAAATTCTTTGTTGACGTAAAAATGTTGGTCTTTCTTAAATAATATGATTTTTGTATAATTCTTGAATTGTTTTTTACACAATTGTCTAGTGAGAAGTATACATCTTTTGAAACTAAGACTACATCACTTTATCAAATATTTTCTTTCAACAAAGAAAACAATTTTAATAGATATCACTTCACTTTAATAAAGTATTTTATAAGTAAGTGGGTAGCACTAAGATTCCTCATTTATAAAGTAGGCCATTTGTGCTCCAATGTCCTTTTTGTGTCCATTTTCTTGCATAGTGATTTTCTTAGATGCGAGGTCAATGTTGAAGGTGGCTCCGTTGTGGACCAACACTTTCCCAGCCTCTGGGTTATCCATCGATGGCAACTTACGAGGGCCAAGCTCTGGGTCATCATATCTCATAATCTGAACTCTCTTCTGGTCTAAAAGAAAAATATTGCCAAAGAAACATTAGTCAAGACTTAGAATCAGAATTTTCTACACCTAGTATTCGGGAGGCAGAGTTCAAGGCAAAATATACTTTGAAATTGAGTATTTATGTAATGCAAGACTGATTTGAGCCCAATTTGATTTAGAAATTCTGACAAACTTATGTATGTGTCAACTTACTTCAAATCAAAACGTGCGGATTTGCTAGGACATAATTTAAATTATTTACTAAGGATATGTACAGAAAGAACATTTGGTTGTGAAAAAATAGAACAAGTTTTGGTACCAAAAAACTATTTAACAACTCATCAATTCACATGTGACCTTGACCTTAATAATTATGCATATATCAGATCTTACCTTTATTTCCTTTGATATTTCTGAGAAGACGGGCTGTGATACGAGAGGTCTCATCTTTTTCAAAGATAGGTACACTGTACTGGAAATAGCCACTGCATGGCTGTGGGTTCACAAAGGTCACGGAGATTGAGGGCTGAAAGAAAAAAATGCTACAGTTCAGACTGTTCTAGACTAAAAGCAGAACCTGTGATTTGAATAATGTAATAAATTTGGCCATAAGTTTAAAATGTTTGTCAGCCACTAGTCCTGCTAACTGCAGGGATGAGGCAAGCAGCAGGACATTGTTCCTTTTGCCCATTCAGATTGAACCTGCCAACTCTCAGATTAAACTTCTCATATTGACTCTTGCAACCATCTTATCATATTGACCCTCTTAACCATCACTAGATTTTATCCATTTAATTACCTCTGTCCTGTACACAATAAAAGGTCTCCCTGGACAGCAGTCTTCTCGGATTTTTTCGTCTTGTGTCTCAGTGGTGAGAGCTACATTTAATCCCTCCAGCTGTAATAGAAATATATGTTCATATCAGTTGTTACCAACACCAGAGTTACTGAGAATATCATTTGAATAAATACTTCTAATTCTACTCACATCCAGAGTTTGTGCAATGTAGGTCAGGTTACTACTCAGAATCTCAGTCTCATCAATGTCCAGGGTAAGATTAAGTGCTCGCAGCCCATGTGTAGAAACATCCTCCTGCAATCAAATCAAACTTGACTGGTACTTCTTTTAACTTGGTATAAAGTTTAATCCTTTATTACTTAAAAATTGGCTTGCTGAATTCTAAATTATTCACCTTATGAAAAGAAATATTTTTTTTTCTTTTCCTTTTTTTCTATTTTGTTTTTAAAATTTCCAATCGATTAATTCTATGACATTTTTAGGTGAAATGTATATTATTGTTTGATGCTGACCTTCACCACTTGTACAAAGGGCATGACCTTTTTCATGTACTTTTTGAGAATGTTCTGCTTAGCCATTTCAGAAGAAATCACTTTGTTGTCTGGAAAACCTGTCTCCTTCTGAAGAAAAAAATATTTAATCATATTAAAAGCCTAACCTCTATAATAATAACTAAATTACACCATCATTATTTGGTATCAATGATTTAAACACAACTTTTACTGAGTAATGAGTGTTTAGATGCTTACATTGTGTAGCTTGGCGAGGGTGGTAAGGACAGCATTCTGCCAGGGTGGGTACTGCTTGGCCACCCATATCGTACCATGGGTGGGCTTCTCTGGAGCTACCTTCTGATTTTTCTACAAACAAACAGTAAATTAATGATGGCTGCATAATATTTCATGCCAGGATCAGAGGGCAATTGCCTTAGAACTAGGCTGATCATTGCTTTTGTGCAATGTTTGTGAAAATTTACTGGAAATGGCTACAAATTGCTTCACAAATCACTTAAATCCTTTCCCACAACAGACTTGAACGAATGATAACTTTGGCTAATCATCTAATTTTTGTTGTTACTTAAGTTTTAAATTCAAAGCAATCAGTCTTGCACAAAGTATTTATGGGTTCATGTGCACATTATGCCTACCTTTCCTTTTGGCTGCATGTAGGCCTTCATTCTGAGCCTGAATTCATGGGCCGCATTTATCAGATACTCAGAGGACCTCACCAGCTTATCATCCACTTCTCCAGTCTCTGGCCAAGATGCATACATTATAGTCTCCTTCTGAAAACCAAACATCAATAATAGGTTTAATACCTAGATTCAAATTAACATTCAGTCAATCTCCACAAAAATATACTAACCAATCTCTAACAAAACTACAAGTATTTATTTTTTATTTTTTTAATTCTTTGACAAAATTAATCAATGTATACTTTTTTTATATCATTTACTCTTAGTCCAACAAAAAACGTGAGGTTGTGCTGTTGTTGAGATTTAAGAGAGTTTAATGTAGAAGCAGTTACCTTTCCGAGGAGTTCCCAGATGTGTTCACAGATGTGTGGGCAGATAGGTGCGAGGAGGAGAGTCTGAGCCTCGATGAAGCGGAACACCAGGTCACCGTGCATTCCCTTCATCTCCAACTCTCGGTACTTGTCTCGCAATGCCTGCAAATCCATACAAATATTACCAGGGTTAAAAAATGTCAAAATATTTGTCAAAGATCCAAAGTTTATTTATTGGTCCTTAATGTGCAGTAACTTATATTTCTTCACTATAAGTTGGGATGTGAATTAATTTGTCAGTGTGCCCTTCCTGGTTATCTGCATCTTCCAAGGAGAAAGTGAGATCTGAGAAGGACTGAGGTTTGCTGTAGCACAGGCTACCAAGTCACATGTATATAGAGCAACACACAGACCTGAATTATGTGCCCCTTTCTAAGACTTTTCACATGTGTTTGCAAATTGGAAACAAAATACATGCTTACTATGATTATTTCCGTAGTGGTCTTTCAAGCTCATTTTTTATTTAAAAGCTTCTACCATTCTAAAGCTCCCCAAAGAGCTATTGTCAACCCTTTCTTTCAGTCAATCACTGATTCTTGTATTAAAAAAAACTATTTCCTTCGGCTATTGTGCTTCTTCTGACTATGTAGGGGTGTGATTTAATATGCTACTGTACCCTTCCTGGTTATCTGCATCTTCCAAGGAGAAAGTGAGATCTGAGAAGGACTGAGGTTTGCTGTAGCACAGGCTACCAAGTCACATGTATATAGAGCAACACACAGACCTGAATTATGTGCTCCTTTCTAAGACTTTTCACTTGCTTTTGCAAGAACACAATTGGAAATAAAATACATATTAACTATGATTACCATTGTAGTGGTCGTTCAAGCTCATTTTAAAGGTCAAAAGCTTCTACCATTCTAGAATATCTCCTCAAATAGCTCTTATCAGCCTTTACTTTCAGTTATTCAACTGATTCTTGTACCCTAAACATAACAAAGAATTTCCGTCTGCCATCTGTGTTGAAATATTCATTTCTTTTGATTTAAGGTTTGATTTAATTTGTCAGTGTGCCCTTCCTGGTAATCTGCATCTTCCAAGGAGAAAGTGAGATCTGAGAAGGACTGAGGTTTGCTGTAGCACAGGCTACCAAGTCACATGTATATAGAGCAACACACAGACCTGAATTATGTGCCCCTTTCTAAGACTTTTCACATGTGTTTGCAAATTGGAAACAAAATACATGCTTACTATGATTATTTCCGTAGTGGTCTTTCAAGCTCATTTTTTATTTAAAAGCTTCTACCATTCTAAAGCTCCCCAAAGAGCTATTGTCAACCCTTTCTTTCAGTCAATCACTGATTCTTGTATTAAAAAAAACTATTTCCTTCGGCTATTGTGCTTCTTCTGACTATGTAGGGGTGTGATTTAATATGCTACTGTACCCTTCCTGGTTATCTGCATCTTCCAAGGAGAAAGTGAGATCTGAGAAGGACTGAGGTTTGCTGTAGCACAGGCTACCAAGTCACATGTATATAGAGCAACACACAGACCTGAATTATGTGCTCCTTTCTAAGACTTTTCACTTGCTTTTGCAAGAACACAATTGGAAATAAAATACATATTAACTATGATTACCATTGTAGTGGTCGTTCAAGCTCATTTTAAAGGTCAAAAGCTTCTACCATTCTAGAATATCTCCTCAAATAGCTCTTATCAGCCTTTACTTTCAGTTATTCAACTGATTCTTGTACCCTAAACATAACAAAGAATTTCCGTCTGCCATCTGTGTTGAAATATTCATTTCTTTTGATTTAAGGTTTGATTTAATTTGTCAGTGTGCCCTTCCTGGTAATCTGCATCTTCCAAGGAGAAAGTGAGATCTGAGAAGGACTGAGGTTTGCTGTAGCACAGGCTACCAAGTCACATGTATATAGAGCAACACACAGACCTGAATTATGTGCCCCTTTCTAAGACTTTTCACATGTGTTTGCAAATTGGAAACAAAATACATGCTTACTATGATTATTTCCGTAGTGGTCTTTCAAGCTCATTTTTTATTTAAAAGCTTCTACCATTCTAAAGCTCCCCAAAGAGCTATTGTCAACCCTTTCTTTCAGTCAATCACTGATTCTTGTATTAAAAAAAACTATTTCCTTCGGCTATTGTGCTTCTTCTGACTATGTAGGGGTGTGATTTAATATGCTACTGTACCCTTCCTGGTTATCTGCATCTTCCAAGGAGAAAGTGAGATCTGAGAAGGACTGAGGTTTGCTGTAGCACAGGCTACCAAGTCACATGTATATAGAGCAACACACAGACCTGAATTATGTGCTCCTTTCTAAGACTTTTCACTTGCTTTTGCAAGAACACAATTGGAAATAAAATACATATTAACTATGATTACCATTGTAGTGGTCGTTCAAGCTCATTTTAAAGGTCAAAAGCTTCTACCATTCTAGAATATCTCCTCAAATAGCTCTTATCAGCCTTTACTTTCAGTTATTCAACTGATTCTTGTACCCTAAACATAACAAAGAATTTCCGTCTGCCATCTGTGTTGAAATATTCATTTCTTTTGATTTAAGGTTTGATTTAATTTGTCAGTGTGCCCTTCCTGGTAATCTGCATCTTCCAAGGAGAAAGTGAGATCTGAGAAGGACTGAGGTTTGCTGTAGCACAGGCTACCAAGTCACATGTATATAGAGCAACACACAGACCTGAATTATGTGCCCCTTTAAAAAGACTTTACACTTGTTTTTGCAAGGACATTGGAAATAAAATACATATAAACTATGATTACTTTTGTAGTGGTCTTTCAAACTCATTTTTAATTTCAAAAGCTTCAATCATTCTGAAACAGCTCCCCAAATAGCTCTTATCAGCCCTTTCTATCAGTCAATAACTGATTCTTGTACACTAAAAATAACAATTTCCTTCTGCCATTGTGTTTCTCCTGACTAAGTGATTTGAGATGCTAGTGATTTGAGATGCTAGTGATTTGAGATGCTAGTGATTTGAGATGCTAGTGATTTGAGACACTAGTGTGCCCTTCCTGGTAATCTGCATCTTCCAAGGAGAAAGTGAGATCTGAGAAGGACTGAGGTTTGCTGTAGCACAGGCTACCAAGTCACATGTATATAGAGCAACACACAGACCTGAATTATGTGCTCCTTTCTAAGACTTTTCACATGTCTTTGCAAATTGGAAACAAAATACATGCTAACTATGATTATTTCCGTAGTGGTCTTTCAAGCTCATTTTTTATTCAAAAGCTTCTACCATTCTAAAGCTCCCCAAATAGCTATTGTCAACCCTTACTTTCAGTCAATCACTGATTCTTGTATTTAAAAAACTATTTCCTTCGGCTATTGTGCTTCTTCTGACTATGTAGGGGTGTGATTTGATATGCTACTGTACCCTTCCTGGTTATCTGCATCTTCCATGGAGAAAGTGAGATCTGAGAAGGACTGAGGTTTGCTGTAGCACAGGCTACCAAGTCACATGTATATAGAGCAACACACAGACCTGAATTATGTGCTCCTCTCAAAAATCTTGTTATATGCATATATGCAAGATGAGTTGTGAAATGTAAATTCCTAGATGTTGATGGAATGTTCAGTAGCATAACAATCAAACAGACATTCATTTAGAATTCAACTGTTTTCTCTTCCCTCTATTCAATCCATTGACATTGAATGCTTAATGGCTTAACTTAATAACAAAGTACTATATGAAATGTTACATAAATGTGATCAATTTCATATACTATTTCAAGAAGTGCTGTTTGAATGTTGTAGCTTACATTTTTCAGCAAATTGACTCATTGAGTCAAATGAAAAGAACATCTCACTTTTCTCCATTACTTTAAACGATTCATTTATCCTTCATAATTTACCTAAAATTGTTCTAACCCTTTGATTGGCAATAATTCTGTCAAATTCAAGTTCATTTCATGCGAAATTCTAAAAGCAATTTCTTATTTACCTTCATCTTTAAAAAAAGGAAACATTTTGTCTAGCTTTTATTGAGACAGCACATTGTGTCATTTGAACTTCTGACTTAAGTAGGTATGTGATTTACATGCAATTCGTTAGTGTGCCCTTCCTGGTAATCTGCATCTTCCAAGGAGAAAGTGAGATCTGAGAAGGACTGAGGTTTGCTGTAGCACAGGCTACCAAGTCACATGTATATAGAGCAACACACAGACCTGAATTATGTGCCCCTTTAAAAAGACTTTACACTTGTTTTTGCAAGGACATTGGAAATAAAATACATATAAACTATGATTACTTTTGTAGTGGTCTTTTAAACTCATTTTTAATTTCAAAAGCTTCAATCATTCTGAAACAGCTCCCCAAATAGCTCTTATCAGCCCTTTCTTTCAGTCAACAACTGATTCTTGTACCCTAAAAATAACAATTTCCTTCTGCCATTGTGTTTCTCCTGACTAAGTGATTTGAGATGCTAGTGATTTGAGATGCTAGTGATTTGGGATGCTAGTGATTTGGGATGCTAGTGATTTGGGATGCTCGTGATTTGGGATGCTAGTGATTTGGGATGCTAGTGATTTGGGATGCTAGTGATTTGAGATGCTAGTGATTTGAGATGCTAGTGATTTGAGACACTAGTGTGCCCTTCCTGGTAATCTGCATCTTCCATGGAAGAAAATGAGATCTGAGAAGGACTGAGGTTTGCTGTAGCACAGGCTACCAAGTCACATGTATATAGAGCAACACACAGACCTGAATTATGTGCTCCTCTCAAAAATCTTGTTATATGCATAATGTGAAATGAGTTGTGAAATATAAATTCCTAGATGTTGATGGAATGTAAAGTAGCATGAAGATCAGATATTCACCCATAATTCAACTGTTTTCTCTTCCCTCTATTCAATCCATTGACATTGAATGCTTAATGGCTTAACTTAATAACAAAGTAATATGTGAAATGTTACATAAATGTGATCAATTTCATATACTATTTCAAGAAGTCCTGTTTGAATGTTGTAGCTTACATTTTTCAGCAAATTGACTCATTGAGTCAAAAGAAGAGAATATCTCACTTTTCTCCATAACTTTAAACAATTCATTTATCCTTCATAATTTACCTAAAATTGTTCTAACCCTTTGATTGGCAATAATTCTGTCAAATTCAAGTTCATTTCATGTGAAATTCTAAATACAATTTCTTATTTACCGTTATTTCTAAAACAAGGAAACATTTTGTCTAATTGTTATTGAGACATCACATTTTGTCATTCGAACTTCTGAAGTGGGTATGTGATTTACATGCAATTTGTTAGTGTGCCCTTCCTGGTTATCTGCATCTTCCAAGGAGAAAGTGAGATCTGAGAAGGACTGAGGTTTGCTGTAGCACAGGCTACCAAGTCACATGTATATAGAGCAACACACAGACCTGAATTATGTGCTCCTTTCTAAAAATCAATAGGTATATCGGATTCTCTGCATTCTTAAGGTGTTTAAACACACAGGAAATAAAGAGAATATGAATTTATGTATGATCTACAGAATAGCCCCAAAGGACTGATACATGAGAATTCTTATTACATCTGTGCTCCTCAATAATGTTACATACCTAGAACATTATACACGAGGTGCTGAATAACTAGAGGGAAAAAAAGCATAAAATTACCTGGAATTCAAAGAATCCTGTTCTGAGGCCTTCTTTAAAAAGCATACGATTGAAATTGTGGTCTGTTTCCTTTATTGCTTTGTTCATCTCACTGAAAGTAAAGAAATCAAAATGTACTTGTGGCTCATATAATGATGTGAATAAAGATGCATTTGCATTTCTCTTGTTGAAATTTACACCAATAATAGGGTCTTTGCAACATTGCAGAGTTTCAATAAAATAAAATGAAATCATAATTTTATATCCCTTTTAGCATTAGGTCAAACCATGTTCGCTATCATGTGTCTTTATCCAGTTTGAAAGAAACTGAACTCGCCACGACCCATCCTCCACTTACATAATAATTAAGTATTTTTTTAATCAACAACTCACAGATCCCTTGCTCTCTCAACTGTGCAAGTAAACATATCCCCATGAGGTTCTTCTCATGGTAACAATGTGATACTATTATTTATACATAGTAGGGGCTGAGAGCAAGACCCCACAGTGGGAAGTTGGCAGTCCGATAAATGTTTTTTTTTTAGTGTGCCCTTCCTGGTAATCTGCATCTTCCAAGGAGAAAGTGAGATCTGAGAAGGACTGAGGTTTGCTGTAGCACAGGCTACCAAGTCACATGTATATAGAGCAACACACAGACCTGAATTATGTGCTTGATTACATTTCCATTTTTTGAGTGTGATTTTGTACATACAAAATTTATAAAGGGCCCAGTATTTTACCAACAGATTTGATTAAATGGATCATCAAAACCAACAAACTTGATTAAATGGATCAACAAAACCAACAGACTTGATTTGATGGATCTACAAAACCAACAGGCTTGATTAACTGGATCAACAAAACCAACAGACTTGATTAGATGGATCAATAAAACCAGCCAAATTTAGATCAAGAAACACCAGCAAGTAATTAGGTTTGGCTATAAAAATGTTTCAGACCTTCCCTTATCAGCCAAGTACAAAACTATCACCTGTTATTCAACTGTCTGATCTATACATTCTCAACTTTGCCAAATCCAGGCTTTCTGAAACTTGATATCTTGTGGTTTTTACCTCTAATGGCTCAGGTTTGAGTTGACAATTTTCTATTGTGACCTTTTCTTAATGAGAACTGTAGAAAAAATAAAACTTCTATTGTGAACTTTTCTTAATAAGAACTGTTGAAAGAAATAAAACTCTCTAAAAATTTCCATGTAAACTTTTTTTTATTCCCTTTCTAATATAACATCTAAAAATTTATGAAAATTTTGTCTGAAGTGAGAAAAGTTTTATTTTATTCAATGTTTTGATGTGCCCTTCCTGGTAATCTGCATCTTCCATGGAGAAAGTGAGATCTGAGAAGGACTGAGGTTTGCTGTAGCACAGGCTACCAAGTCACATGTATATAGAGCAACACACAGACCTGAATTATGTGCTCCTTTCAAAATATCATTAATAAGTCACATGTCTATAGAGCAAACAAGTCATATGTATATTGAATGTCCAAGTCACATGTATATAGAATGAAATTTGTGTTCATTTCAGTTAAATGACACTGCGTTACTGTCATAAAAAATTTCAACTGTTGGATTACTTTGCAATTCTAATATGTTTTGTAATGGATCAAATGGCCCAATGAGCATGTTGCACACAACATGAAAGGATATGGAAAAGAAAGTTACATGTATCTTCTATTTGTAAGTAAGTCTCAAAAAGTGATATTAAGATCATCAGTGTAACAAGATCTGCCCATATGTAAAAAATCTGACATGTGTTAAAGTAACAGAAAATGTTCAAAATCATTCCCTGAATATCAGAATGTCAAACCTACAAAAAGAGCAAATGAATACCGTTTTACCTGATGAAAACTTTGTCACAGAATGTGTTGGCGGGCCCAGTTCTGAAGGTATCCTTGGTGTTAATTGCCTCTTTCACCCACTCAAGGAAGGCATAGAGGCGCAGGATACCAGTATCAGCTATGGCTTCCTGGAAGTTGGCATCCTCTACGGTATCACCTGAATCTGCCAGAGCAAATCGCATCCCTGCACAACAAACCAACATCCACATTGTAGCTTTTTAAAAACTTAAACACATTTACTACTATAATAAAAGAATAACAATTTTATCTTTGAGCATATTTAATATGTATGCTGGGTATTTGGTATTGATCACTTCAGATTTGTTGAGTTAAATCTTATTCTTAATATCATACGAACGAGACTAGAAATTCTTCATCAGTGACCAGCAAAAAATTTAAAAAACATTAATTTGTTAAGAAAGTTATTCTAAATCTACACTTAAAGGTGCATCAATGTTTTTTTATATATCTAGATCATAACAGAAAAAAAACCATGTACCATCAGCAGAGAACTTTTCAATGGCCTCAGTTAGGGTGAGGAAGTTGCCTGTAGACTTTGCCATCTTCTCTGAGTTAAGCATGAGATGTCCATTGGCTCTAGCACCGCGTGGCCATTTGCCTGGGTCATTTGGCCACATGGCTACATGATTGTAGAGAAAGTAGGAGAGATGGTTAGCTATGAGATCCTTTCCTGTCACCCTCACATCTACTGGGTACCAGTATTCAAACTCCTGCTTCAGCTTGTCTAGGGTTGCTTTGGGAATACCAGCTTTCTCAGGAAACTTGGCAGTTTTGAAGTAAACATAGTCCCACACTTCTGATGTCATTTGCTCTGGTCTGAATAGCATTTCATGTCTTCATTAGTTTTTATCATTAGATTTCAAGCAAATATATATATATATATATAAAAAAAACAATCATCTAGGTTTGAAAAAAAATTGTTTACCAAATATAGTGGTACATCATGTCTAATACAAGAATAGAGGGGAACAAATATTAAAATATCCCTTACTTTATTTTTGATGGACCTCCTTTGCTCCCATCATAGGCATAGGACTGGAGTAGATGGGAGACAGTGTAATACGACATGTAAATGGTAGAATCAGAGAGAGATTCTATGAGATACTGGGGGTCCCATGGCAAACGGGTTCCTGCAAGTAACATCTGACAGTTCAGTATATTTAAGGAAACATACTTGATATATGTTGCTGACTGATCAAAGAAAAGCCAGAGCATTCATTTAATCCACAATAAAGAAACTTCCAAATAATATTTGAAACAATAGTTCAATTTCATATTTAGTTAAGAATTTTTAACACAGACATTAGAAATACCCTTGAAATTAACTGTTTCTATGAAATGAGATATATGTGTAAATACTAATAGTCCTATCTCAGTGATAAGCTGCTGCCTAGGAAACACTCGAGTGACTCACCAAGACCGTAAGACCTGGAGCATGCATATTCATGTAGCCAGTCAATAGTAGCCTCAAAGTTTCTGCGGACTTCCTCTGAGTATGTCTCCATCATAGCAAGATTCTTCCTTGCCTCAGCTTTCCACTTTTCTTCACCATAATCAAGGAACCTGAAATGGCAATAATTTAGATCCAGGAAATTGCCTTCATTGATATGGATGCAATGGTCATTTTTTTCTCAAAAATGTTTGTTGCAAAAACAGGACTTCTGTTACACTATTTACCAACCACACAATCAGGAAATAGTACTTACCATTGATCACAGAGGGCGACCACACATTCGTCTGCAGATACTCAGGAAATAGTACTTCCCATTGATCACAGAGGGCGACCACACATTCGTCTGCAGACATTCATGAAATAGTACTTACCATTGATCACAGAGGGCGACCACACATTCATGAAATAGTACTTACCATTGATCACAGAGGGCGACCACACATTCAGGAAATAGTACTTACCATTGATCACATAGGGCGACCACACATTCGTCTGCAGACCTGGACACCACCAGTTTTTCTGGTTCCTGATAAATGACTGCCTCATCCTGCAATGCAATATAAACACAGAATTTTAAATTCTCTGCTATTGTTATAAGCTTTTTTAATTTCATATGTGACTTTACTGCCATGTTGTAAATGCCCTTTCAATTTATCACCTAATCTACACTATTAGTTCTTAATTATTTCTTATGGCATTATATTTTCCATGATGATAAAGTATTACCTTTTCTATCAACTGCTTCTGAATAGGTTTCTTTACATCTTGCACCTTCTGACCTTTGAAGTCTCCAACGATCATCACCTAAAACAATTATAAAACTCATTTAATGTTTTCGATTTTAGACTGTTTTAATCTGTTATGAACCTTGTTCATGCTGTGAGGGTCCATACAGTCTTACGTGATGAGGGGCCTAAAACTCAGTCAACCCTCATCTGGATACATGCATAAAACAAGAGATTTATTAAGTTATCAAATTCAATCTACCAATATGTATGGCAAGCAATCCCTGCATTGTGTCAGCTGATAAGGAACTCCTTCTTACCCCTTCATAGAAGCCCTTGAGATACACCCTATCCTTGGCTTCTATCAGCTTTTCTCTGTCATTCTGACTCTGGATCTTGAGCTCATCACACACCACTTGGGCTGACAGTGATCCATACACTGGAATGTCTATGATGGGGATCTGGAAGGCATGACATCTTATATATATTTGATATCACATGCAGATAATAATATCAGAGAAGGTCCGACAAAAAAGTGTTTCCACTTTCCCTACTTACTCTAGTTCAAAGCAGTGACCCAAGCAGTGAAATTTTGTTTCTTTGGACATTGTGTGCAAAATGACATAGTTCAGTAATAGTTTCATGTATAGATATCAATTCTCAATATATCTGATCACACTTAAAAACAATTACCCCATCCCATGTTATCGGAAACAAGGTTAATTTTTTGGTTTTAGAAGTGTATAATCAATGACCAGATAACCCAGAAAAAAACCCAAAAAAATCTCTTGAATTCTTTTTGGAACTTTTACACACTTCCCTTGTACATTTTCGTCAATGGTTATTTTCTGAAGAAAGGTTCATCATCCAATATATTTCTTATGCAAGAGCAAGCCTTACCGGATCAAATGGGAGGACCATCTCATCTGTGATGTTGTACTTTTCTCTGAATGCCTATAAAACACAATGGTTATGTCAGAAATAATCATGAGAAAACTGTGCAACTCATACACTTTCACCAAAAATAATACAATAGTTATGGATTACATGGGTGCTGGTGAGAAAATTTTTTTTGACGGAACATTTTCGGCGAAAAGCGAGCCTCGCAAACCTCGCAAAAAGCGAACGACTGAATTTTCGATGTTTTGGGTCGATTTGTGCAATTTTGATGACACGAAATAATTTTTTTACGGAGGAATCGATTCGATTTGACGGATTTTAAATTTTGACGGAAATCCGTCTGTAGACGGAGGACCAGCACCCATGGGATTATCTATTTTCCATTATTTTTTATCTTCTGGTATCATATAAGAATTTCCATTTCTAAATAATATAACATGGGCTTAATAAAGGGGTCTACCACTGTGATGCTGTGATAGGAACAATAGGGTTAAGTGGGTCTAACAAAGGGGTCTACCACTGTGATGCTGTGATAGGAACAATAGGGTAAAGTGGGTCTAATAAAGGGGTCTACCAATGTGATGGAGAAATCTTGTGATACAGATTGATGTGCACAAGTCACCAATACAAACTGATAAAAAAAACTGAACACATCCATGTTTGTGAATTCTATATTCTGTTGATAACTCAGGTGATTTACCTTCTTCTTTGCAAGATCTCTGAGAGCAGCAAAATCATCAGGAGAGTCAGAGGGAACACTGGTCACAACTCCAGTACCTGAAACATCACAACACAGATAAGCCTAACTCATTAGGGCTCTATTTACAACACTCTATTTATAACAAAACAAAAACAAAAAACAAAACAAAAACAAAAACATTATTAAAGGATTTTCATAACTGATAAAAAATTTCAATGCTTTATTTTAAATTATAGACCAAAAAGTTTGCCCATCACCGCAGAAGCTATGCTGACAAATAATTAAAGGATATATTTAAGAATAGAAATATTTAAGGTTATAATAAGTTACGTACCCTTATCTTCCTTGATGGTGAGCATAGGAAGGGTGTAGATCTTCTTGTAGACAGCATTGGGGGCACTTAGTGGCATACCCATGATGTCCTGCCCGACCAGCTCTGCCACCACATCAATCTTGCCAGTCTCAGCCATGAATTCCTGGTATGCCATGTTACGAGCAGCTCGCCTTGTTGACACGAATACCTCACCCTTGGCAGTGTTGAAGGCAATGTACTTCATGTCGGGTCTTACCCAGCAGTTGGTCTGCCCATACATAGTCTCTGGACGCATGGTGGCTGCTACTAGGAATATTGGCTTGTTTCCTACATGCCTAAAATATAACAAACAATCAAACTTTTAAAACACCTAAACTCTTCATAAAAACACAGTACAAATTTTCTCAATATCAGGTTTTCCTGTAGCAGAACATCTTGTGTATCACATATATAATATTGCCTTTACTTGTCATAAATAACTATTGAATATTTACTTGAGTTTTGGTGGATAAGGCTGGAGGGCCTTCATTTTGATGAGGGTGTATTCCTGTGGACCAACTGCTTCTCCTTTACTCCTATCGTGGTCCATACAGGGCTGCCCATCCTTAGGGGAATATACTGTATATCTGCAAATAATCAAATCATTGTGCTTTTCAATAGGATTGGATATATACTATAATAACTACACTTTTTTTAAATGAACCATGGCCCACATCAAAGAAATACCAAACTGTGTGTTCGTGGATAATAGATCTTTTCAATCAAAGGTAAGAATTACTGATATTTCGTAAAACTTAGATTTTAGTAATTGGGTATAGCTACAAATTCATTATAAAGAATAACTGGAAAACCCTTCCTACCTTTTTCCGAATTTGATTTTTTTCCTGTCTTTGAGATGAAGGAACTGCCATCGTACAAATGAGTCAAAGTATGGATTGGCATCTGTTGTTATGAATGATCTCCTCCAGTCAACCTAGGCAATGTAAGCAAATGATCATCAATGGCTGTTCAATTTAAAGTCAATGCTTTTACACTAATCCTAAGCATTTCTATGGATCTATAACATTGGCAAAGGATATAAAAGGTCATTCTTGAAAATCTCTTGTTTGAAATGGCGGTAAGTAAAATATTTACTGGAGACATAAACAAGACAATGTATTTTATTGGGGATGTTTATGATATTTATATCTTACCTTGATTCCCATGTTGGTGAGATCCTGCCTGCACAGGGGTGGGAAGTACTGCAGCCAGTACATGGGATCAATGAACTTCTTGATTTCTTCATCAGACATGCCGAGACTCTGCATGATCTGCCACTGGTACTTGAACCCTGCAGCCTTGGCTGTAGCTTTACTCTGATTGCACAAACATTAACATTATCATCAATGCCCAAAGGAATCAAGTTTACTTCCCAATTTTCATTTCACTAAAATATATATTTAGGTAAATATCAATTTTAATATAAATTACCTCAATACAAACTCATTCTAATGGACACCTTTTCTGATAAAACCATATTCCTTAGGAGTTTATTATTACATTATCTTGCACAAAAAGTGATATTAATATTTTTTTCTCAAAGGTATATTTGTTCCTTACTCGTTTTCCCTTTGCTTTATCTTTAATGATTGGTTCACTTCTTTCTTCCTCAATCGGGGGTTCACAATCCTCCTCTGGTGGAAACAGTGGAGGATAACCAAAATCCTCCACCTCCCTCTTCAGCTTGTCTGAACATGCCTGAAGTGAGATAGAGATGTGTTCAAATTCATTGTCCAAAAATTAATCATCACAAGATCTATGATAAAAGTTTGGTATCAGGAAAAAAATGGTTTTGCTTTTTTTGTGAGGGATCTTATGAATTATTTGATGGGAAAATAAAAAAACATCATTGAAACCAATTTACAGTGATATGAAAATGTTGTTGATCTCGATTTGAAACAAATATAACAGGAATGCCTTCTTTAAAAAAATACACTGCATCAATCATCAATTAAAAAAATAAATAAATAGAATTGGAGGAAACGTTTTATTCTACTTAACAATTACCAGCTTTTTTATTTTCTTGACTTGAATATGACTAGAATAGCTAAATATATTCTAGCCATATATAACTGCATAAATCTCCCTAATACACAAGTACATTCTATCAAACACATTCTTGTATTATATTTAAAATCCTGAAAAGAATTAAACTATAACTGCAATATAATTACAAAGAAGACACTATGTCCTTTCTAAAATACTATTAATAAACATTGTAAACGTCATAAACATGATGAACGTATATATTATAAATTAAAGACATGTTACCTTGATTGGCATTCCTGTGCAATGAAGACCAAATGGAAAAAGACATCTTTTGCCTTTGAGTCTTTGAAATCCCACAGAAAACTAAAAGAAAGAGAAAACATTGTAGATTAACCGAATCCGGATTTGTTTATCAATGTGGGCATGGTATAAATGGATCATCCTTGAATATGATGCAAACAAACTCAAGATTATTTTTATACGAATGAAAATAAATCAAATGCCTATCTTGCCTCAAATGACAGGTTTATTCTACTTTTGATTTTTTTTCTTTAACTGATCACATATCCCTTATTTCACTTCATTTTTTAAGGTCTATAATCCACATTTTTATGCTAAATTAACAAATAACATTACTTTGAACACATTTAAGCAAAAAAAACATAAGTCTGTCCCAGTTTTTCACTGATTATAGACCTTAAGGTAACAAAATAAACATAAGTAAGGACTTATGGAAAATATACCTTTTTATTCTATCAAATATAATTTGCCACATACATTGTGCATGTAATCTGCTTTATAGATTATGGATGGACTTACTTCACATTTTGAGAGGGTGAATGTATGACCAAGATGAAGACGCCCATTCATGTAAGGGAAGGGAAATGTTACCATGTACTTCTCCTTTCTGCAAAAAACAAAGCATCAAATAGATTTTTAAACTCCTCAAAACATTTCAGAATGCTCTGGCAGCTTTTAATTGTTTTTGGATTTTTTTTCAAAGGACTCGGTCTATCATATTTAAGATTAAAATTTCCTTGTTCAAATATGCCTTGAGGTGTAGAAAGTGGTAACATACTTAGCTTCTTCTGATCCTGGCTCAGGTGCATTCATCTCAAATATCTTAGCATCGTTCCATTTCTTCTGAGCTTTTCTTTCAATCTCCTGCAGCTCATTGAGCTTAGCAGTGCCCTTCCTCCCAGCAGCTGCCATCTTCTCCTCAACACTGAAATCAAAACAAAACTACATGAAGGCAAATCTACCTGATTGATAACATGTGCTTAAGGTAATATTTGCTTAAGATTATCCTTCTTGTATCTTTTCATACATAACAGTGCATGTATCAGAGCATCCAGAAACATTCTGGGGATGTTCTGGTTCAGGATTATTTTGGTTGATAATTTGTTTATCATAAATTTATTAACAAATTTAATAAAACAAGATAATGATGATTAACAGGAAGTTTAATCCTGGAAATAGAAAAAAGTTATTATCCACTTGGGTTGTTACTGCATAACATCTGCCAATCAAAACAGAGGATCTGTTTGCCTCCATCCACAGAGCCAGTATAAATGTCAAGGCCTGCTTACAGTATACATATGAATGGTACAATTAGCTGTAAAACATGAACTGACCATGAAATGAGTCTTCCTTTTATAAACGTGAGTATGTGATATATAGTATATAAGATATACAATTCCTAAGAATCATAATCAAACTCCTTATGGTGTACTTGACAAAATAGAAATTCAAAACATGAGTACTATTGGAAATCACATAACAACTGATTATGTTTATAATATAGCAATACAGGTTTCAAAATATCTTATTTATTATATTTTGATGTCTTCTCATTGGTTTTAATTTTACTTGTGTTTGTACACAGGCTTTCCAAACCTTTTGTCTTCTTCATAGCATAGCCTATCTGAAGGCTGGAAAGGCCTGTTGGTTGAATATATACGTGTGGATGATTGAATCAATCCGTCAAAAGAATAAAGGTGTGAATGGTCCTGCCCAATCAGAAAAGTGTACTTTCATTCAGGCAGTACAGAGGACATGTGCAGTGGCCCATATTGGTCTCTATTCCCAGTCAAGCAAAAATGACTTTCTCATATATCTCAAGAGGCAATGATAGATCTCATTATTTTAGACTATGCAATCTCATGAATTTTTAACCCAAAGCCTATGCTAAACCATAGAGAAAATACTTTCTCTGTGGTTAAACAACCAATCACTCTGCATTGCCATACTGACATGCAATTTCCAAGCAAAATGCTTTGGATAACTATGAAGCGCATCGAAAAACACAACTAACTATATTAAAAATTTAGAGGTGACCTTTGACCCCTTAAGCAGGAATCAGAATGAGATATTTGTGACTGTAATGAGCCATTTTCTCATCCTCTCCCAAAACAAGATCCATGCAAAGCCATTAGTTGGAGCACTGAGACTAAAATGTTGAAAGAAATAAGGTAGACCTTTGCTTTCATTGTTGGCTCTAATCAGAATTTAAATTAGTCTCATTGCATATGCTATGATGACAAAATCAAAAAGTTAATAAAGTGATTTCAAGCATGTCTTCAGCGTGAAACTCTTTCATGTTATTTTCATTCTAGGTCATGATATTCAATGTTCTTTGAAAACATGAGTATATTTTCAGCGATTTCAACTGTTTATGTCAGCAAACATGATCTTTAAGTTTTATGTAGATCTACAAGAATAGTTTGGAAAAAATCAATGACAACCCTTTTCACGAACCTTCCAAATCTGAATTTCTGGTCCATCCTGTAATTGTCTTCCATTTTAGTTAGTTTATTCTCCGACAAACCTTCTCTAGATTAGTTTAATATGTCTCTGACTGTCCCTTCAGCAATTTGAGAAAGTTTTGTTTGCCAGATGTTTGTTAGTAATGAATTTCAGACATTTTGATGTAAATTTGATGTAGATTTCAGGCGCCATGTGCGGCCATCGCGGTGATAATATCTGCCGGTCATGTTAAGCGTGACAGGGATATACCTACCTTAATTCACGGTTCACTTATGGATGATGAAATTACTTGGCAACATCAAAAACTTTCACATGCACCTGTCATCCTCTCTTCGACTCCGGAAGCCGGGTTACACGTGGGCAACTTTGCGCATGCCGATATATATGACTCAGTTACCCGCATGATTTTGTGTGAGACGCGACAAATTTCCATAAAGAATGGCATGATTATACGAGTCACTGAATGCTCCAGAAAAGTAAATTACCACCAGGTGTCAGTATAATTCAGCACATGACCCCTAGTGTTGAAAGTTTAACAAAGCAGAAAACTAAAAATAACTAAAGGCAACGAACACAGTTTTTAAGGGTAATAATAATAATATAATAAGAACTATTTGTATAGCGCCATTCCAGACTATGTCTGCTCATGGTGCTTTTGCAGATAATGTTTCCTATATAGGTAGGTCTTTAATTGAGTTTTGAAGCTATTAATTGTTTTACAATTTTTCACTTGTGGGGACAGGGCATTCCAATTCTTTGGCGCATATACCACAAAAGCCCTATCCCCATATGTTCGCGTGTTAGTTCTAGGAATTATATACTCATTATACTACTTGTGAAAATAGGCTATGCAAAAGGGTTGTGTTCAAATAGATTTCACAGACACTAATGGGGATGCATCTATCATCAGGCTAATAGATGTGAAAGACAAATACATTTATCACCAATATGTGAATTTTAAACGGTTTTTTTTGCAAAATTGGCGCTTAATCCCTTTAAGGGTATTTGCCGTTTTCTCATACAAACAACTCATAACCTGTGAGAGATTTTTTAGATGAAAAAAGCCATTTTTGGCCATTTATTTGATTTGATTTGTTGCTTCATTGTTAATTCTTGATCCAGGATTACACCTAGATCTTTGACTTTACTAGATCTTGGAATTCTTGATTCACCCATCATAATTTCAGCCGGTATTTGCCCATTTTAAAAGTTTTTGCCACAGATAAGCATTTTAGTTTTCCCATCATTTGTCTTCAATTTGTTTTCTAATAAAAAGATTTTTATATTTTTTATACAATCTTCCATCTCCTTTGAGGATTTTATTGTTTCCTATGCAGATTTAGGACCCAGAGTGATGTAAAGTTGCATATCATCTACATAAATATGATGCCTCTGCTCATACTGCCCAATAATGTCGGCCAACGGCTCCATATACATTGTGAATAAGATAGACTCAAGTACAGAGCCCTGAGGAACACCATAATTAATATTCATATTTTAAGATCTTTTCCCATCAATGGTAACACATTGCTTTCTATTTGAAAGATATGACCTAAACCATTCAAGTTCCATACCCCTAATATCACATCTTCTTTCAAGCTTGTTTAATAATATGTGATGGTCAATAGTGTCCAAGTGCAGCAGAGAGGTCAAGTAACACCAACCTTACCATTTTATTATTATCAATATGCATCAACATATCATTTTGAACTTTTAATAATGCTGTTTCAGTACTGGGAAATTACTTGTATGCTGATTGAGACATGCATGCTTTGGATACAAGAAATAGAGAGTGATATTCCACATGCGACATGGGTGGGGAAAATAACAAACAGAAAGCAAAATAGTTAATTTAAATATTTAATATTTAAACAATCAAAACAAAACACAAAGAAATAATACAAAACACAACGAACAAAAATTACAACAATCAAAACAAAAATTGAAATGACCCAAAAATGAAACAATCATTGCAAACTGATGGGATATTTTAAACAATCTTTGCTTGTCTTCGAAAAACATTTGTTTTTATATTTGCACGAATTTCCTAGCACAAATTAATGCAAAGGTTGTGTCTATGTCGTCTTGAATATGTAATTTCCTCTAATGCGAATCATTGTTCAGAATTCCTGTTCTAATTTTCGGATTTACATCAAATTTTTACCAATAAGCAGATATGAATTTTCTATCACTCCCTGAGACACCAGTGGATATCCAATTCATTTATTTCCTTTTGCAAAAAAAAAAAAAAACGACACAATAAAAAAAAACTCCCAGTCATATCTCATATCTAAATGGCCTGCTGCATGCCTCTTGGCAGAACTAGAATGGATTAATATGTAAGGGCGATAAATAAAGCAGCGTTAGCCTCTTTTCTAGGCCTGACATCATCCAGGCAAGGTCAGTAAATTTCCATAGCCATTTACAATGTTATTAATATATAGTGAACGTGAACGCATGCTTACTTTTTTTAGAGAATGACAACTAATCGGTCAAGAATACCACAGAAGTAAATTCAGGTAATTTTATATGACACGTTAACTTATGGATTTTCTTTTATAGAAAATACAGACTAGTGGGCATTGGAAAATACTGGAAAATACAAAAAGAATCAGTTTCAGGACAACTCAGTTGAGGAAGAGGTTTGATCTGAGACCGGTGCCAACACCAATTTCCCAAATCTATAGCCAGATTACAGAAACACAATGCAATGTCCCTTCTTAAAGCCTTTTTGAAAGCCTCTTTGAAAGCCTCTTTGAAAGTGTCTTTGAAAGCCCATTTAAAAGCCATTTTGAAAGCCTCAACCAGTTGCTCTTATCAGCACCACTTCGAGCATGAGGTTCTTTTGAAATAGGATATAGAGCAATGCTCGCCAGACATGTTTGAAATAGATCATGGGGTGTCAATGTCTAGGGCAAAATTATAAGAGATACGGCCCTTCTCCTCTGAAAAAATAAGAAATATCTACAAAAACCTGTTTTTTATCACATTCTAAGACTTATGGCACTGTCTTTCCAAAGTATGAGAGACTAATGATTGCTGAACCTATCTAGAACAGGCCTTGAATAATCGATGTCCAGGGCAAAACCTATGAGTATGAAATTTGACCATTCTCCTCTGACATCACTAAGAAATGTAACATGCCACTTTCCAAGAGTTGTGTCACTGTCTTTTTGTCAAATTATGTCCTTAAAAAGCAAGGAACAGAGCCATCTTGATATTCCTGTCTCGTTAATATTTTATCCTCCACTGAATTAGGTGTGTATTAATGCAATCTATTATTTTAAAATCATGAAGCAATATAAGGCAGTATCGTCATCTTTCTCCTAATTGGCTTCTAATTGCTTCCTTCCTATGTGAGGATCCATCATATCTGATATTTATTTATTATATGTGCCTTGTCTAATCCATTGTGTTCCTGAATATCATATATGCACTGTTGTCTGTCATCATCTGTGCATCTAGCTGTCGTTAATCTTCGTAGCCGTATTTACCTATATGGAAGTCATGCAGTCACCTGTATATCATTACGGCTGTCTCAGGTGTGACTGTCCCTTGCTTATGTCACCAGTGTGTCTGTCTGTCTGTCTCTCACTTGTGTGTGGGTTAGACATTGATGATATCGGCAATCCCTGATATCGGCAGACCTCTCTCACCTTTCATCTGTGTGCCCCACACCCTCAACTCACATATATCATATATATAGTGGGAAAGGCTCACATGTTTGTTTGCGCCTGCTATTTCAGTCATATCATGATGAGACCTGCTTATAACAGATATAGTGCTGCCTTGCCGATTTGCCATGTTGCAGGACCTTGACATGACAACACTCCCAGTCACAGATTTACAAGGAAAATGGGTTAACCCTTTCAGACACGGGGCTTTACTCATATGAGAAATTGTAGTACATTGCAATCCAGGCACGGCTGGGAATCTTATCCATGAAAATTGAATCATCACACCTTTGTTTATCATTCATGTGCCTGTCTGCCACCCATAACACTTTGTTTGGCATTGTAAGGTCACAAAACCAATGTCTGTGCACTCATTTCGGTTGCACAGCAGCCCATGTGTCTGCATAACAATGTTACCCTTCTATGTTTATCATTATGTACATACTGTTCAAATGTAGGTGTATTTTGCATATAGTATATACCATCTCAGAGATGATCTCATTCATTAGTATTACAGAGTATATACACTTCTTTGGGTACAGAAAGCTATACTCATGGATATAGATAATAACAGAACAATGATGCCAGTACTACTCGACCTCTCTGCAGCCTTTAAAACTATAGACCATAAAATACTCTAAAATAGACTTAAAAAAGTTGTGTGGTACAGCGGTAAGCTGGTTTAGATCTTATCTATCTTACAGGAAAGAATGCATTACCATGGATGGAAAAATATCTAAAAATATTGATATCAAGTATTATACGTATGTGGATGAAACATTACACCTTCTTTGTCATTAAATGTTTGCAGTTGACCTGTATTATCAAAAGTTTTATATCTGAAGACCAATTTCCATTTCACATACTATAATCATTTTCAAATATCTTTCTAGCTAGTCTTAATTGATCCATTGTACCCTATTCCAAAATCTGAACATTACATTGTATCTTCCAACCTGTTTCTCCCTATATTGCTGAAAAAGTAGCATTTTGGTGTACACCAAGCTAATATATAATGGCATCTTGGATTTTACAACAACAATCAAAATTTCCAAATACCCAGATTGCAGAACAGTAGTCCCATATTGGAACTACACCACTGTGGTACCTTTTGATATAGGTATTTTTGTAACATTTATAAAGCACTGAAATTTTGTATGTACACCTCCTAGTGCTCTCCCTGCTGCTCCAGCTAATGTACTTGCAGCAATATCAAAGTCCAGATCCTCTGTTAATTAGATATCAAGATATTTGTATTTATCAATTTTATCAATAACATTTAATCCCAATTAGAATGTAAATTCAGATCTAACACTTCTTTTCTTACGAAAATGCCTACTTCGAGTTTTATCTGGATTTATCTCAAGTTTTCCATTTGTTACACCATTCATTGACATGATTTAACAATTGCTGTAGTTGAGCATCATCTTCACCAAGAATGACAAAATCATCTACAAAAATCAGAATACATAATTTTTAACCATTTAAAGAGACACCTAAATCTGTTTCCCTTAACTTAATTGCCAGGTCAATTTTATACAATGAAAATAAAGTTGATGATAAAGGGTTACCCTGTCGTACACCACTTTATGTTTGGAACCAATCTGTGTTGTATCCATTTAGTAATAATACACTTGAAGTGGGATGATTGTACAGTGCCTTAATACAATTATAAACATTTCCATCCATATCATAAGATAATAATTTATGAAAGAGTAAATCCCTGTCAACACATTCAAAAGCTTTTTGCATGTCTATGAACAGATGTTTTTGGTCTGTGCAATCTATTCTGCACTACTGAAGTTAAAGTGAAAATATGGTCCATATAAGATCTGTTTTTTTCTAAATTCAATATATATATATCATTTTCCTCGCAATAATGCATAATTCTTTTGTTAATAACACTGAACAATACTTTGCAAATGCATGATAATAAAGTTATACCTCTGTAGTACACATGGACCAAAATATCGTGGTAGGAGATGCTTGTTTTGCAAGATCGAATAACGTCAAAGACCAAGGTATGGCACTGGATTAAGAGTGTACCTTAAAGCAACAGATAAAGAAAATGTGTAAAATAGGCTTGTTCATGTATAAAACCTAATCACTGATGAGGGATTGTTTGGGTGAATAGACAACACCCTTACTTAAGCTTCTGTCATGTCAACTTTTGATTATGGAAACTCTCTACTGGTGGGACTCATGTGAAATAGCTAAACTGCAAAAATTATAGAACATTGCAGCAGGAGTTATGGGAAAAATAACAAATGAATAAAAAGTGAAAAAGAACTGATATGAAGATGTATGATGACAGGGCTTTTGAGGTATACGCCCCAAAAGTGCGGAATGCCCTGTTCTTCCAAGTTGAAGATTAGAAACACACTTCAAAAAGAAGCAGCCACAGGCTGTGGCGCAGTTGGTTATAGCGCCAGCTTATTAGCACAAATTCCTCTGTGGTGATCCAAAGGTCCTGGGTTCGATCCCCGGCCATGCCGAGATTGAAATCCTGAAACAATTTCACACATGAGCTCAGGTCCGTGCCTAAAGGGTTAACCCGTTGTCCTTTTAAATCTGTGACCGGGATGGTTGTCATGTCAAGGTCTTACAACATGACAATTCAGTGAGGCAGCACTATATCTGCTTCAAGTAGGTCTCATCACGAAATGACTGAAATATTGTTGAAAGTGATGTAACCCCCCCCCTAAAAAAAAAATACAAACAAACAAAAATCAATAACTAAACTTTTCAAGAAACACTACCTGCAGGGGTGATTTCCCTGCTTTATCTTCTTCAAGATGGGTAAATGAATGTTTCAATCATATCATATTGCAACATTCAGGATTACGTAGGTTTCAATGAACTTGTTTTCAAAAGATGCAGATGATTGAATATTGTAATCTATAGTAAAATCGACGGAAATAGGACTTTCATTTTCAAAGTTATTTAAAGGTCATTTCAAGATCACTGGCAATATTTTATAAAATTAGCCTTCAAAGGTCCATATTCAGTCATGTATCATTTGTAGATGTGTCCCACACAGTATTATATGCCCATGCATGTCATTTCTACTGATGATTGGTAACTAGTATCTACTTCACATGTAAACACAACATCATTTATCTCCTATCCCATTTAAAAGGTAATATATATATATTTTCTTTGTTTCATATCACCCAAAGAATGATCAAGCTTTTTTTTGTGAGACTTTATTTTCCACAAAGAGTGTACAAAACATACATCCCCAGAACACCTATCACACCCGGCTTGATTGTTGCTTTGAAACGTTAACACTATCCAAAAAACTACCGGAATTGATTTCCAGTGTGGGGGATAAGAAAGTTGAAATATTTGTGACTGGAGAGCATTTGCAATTGTGATTGTGGTAGCCAAACTGTGAAAGCACTAGACTAAGATCGTTAAAAAATGCCCAAAACATTGCCCCCAAATCTCCTAAGAGCCTAACACGCAATGGAAGATGACTATGAAGATAAATTAATATATTCCCTATACCTCCCTATATTCTCCGATTTGGTGTAATGACTTTTTATCCTCATGAAAATGTTCTTGATACAGCACGCCTGTACATGAAAATAGGTTATATAAAAAATATACATGCCATAATATATGAAGTGTTATGCTATTATAGATAATTGAAATAGTATACAGAAATTGTACAAACGCACGATGAAGATAAGTTATATTTAAACTGTAAACATTATGCCACAATTAAGCTCAAAATAAAAACACAAAAGAGAAACATCAATATGAGATCAGAGTTTGCGGTTTATGACTATTCTTCGTTCAGTCGAATCTTCCACATCCAAGACCATGTTTTCCATGACACACAACACACAAATAATAAATAGTCAAGCCCTTCATCACTATATTAAATTATTTTATGAAGGATACTATTCAGTAATTTCAAGTGCCAGCTGAAAATGTTAAGAGAGCAGCCTAAGGTAAAATTATAGACCGAAATGTTCTACAAATGAAGCAGATATCTACAATTCATGTTTCACATTTAAATCCATTTTTAGTTCATTCTCTACAGGTAAGTACAAAAGCCTGGAATTACTTACATTGAATATGAAATGTATCATATTATGTCCAAACACATTATACATACATCTAAATTGTACTTGGTACCAAAACAGAAAAAAATAATGACTAGATTAATATCACCACCTTGTTGTGCATATTTCTGTACCAGCCATACGCAAAGTAGTCCGGTAGTATGTTGATTTTAAAGGGAACGAATATGTTGATATATACTCGATGAGTTCACTCATAATAAAAATCAAGAGGTTGAAAATGTGTTTGATTATACGTCATGCCAAAATGGCTGAAATATGGTTAAACATTGCCTTTAAATCTCTTGCCTTACACGTAATGGAAGATGACCATGAAGATAAGTGAATATATTCCCCATGTACCCTCCAGTTTGATGTAATGACGTTTTAGCCTTAAGATAATGCTCTTGATACAGCACTGCTGTCCATGAAAACTAAGTTGTTAAAAAAATATAGATGTCATACGCAGTGTTGTGTTATGACATAATATTTAAGTAGTACACACACGTTGGACAAACGTACGATGAAGATATTTTATATAAACATAATATAAATACATTTATATTGTAAGCATTATGCCAATTAAGCTTGATATAAATCTATAAAAGAGGAGCATCTATATCAGATGAGAGTTTGCAGTTTATGAGTATGCCTCGTTCAGTCACATCTGCCACATCAAAGGCCGTGTTTTCCAAGACAAACACACGAATAAGACTAACTTGTATCATATTTATAATGGAATCAGCGTTGTGCTTTACAGATCTGGCATTTAGTTGTAATCAATTTGACAGACATTGATGAAACTCAAACTTAAGGGGACAGCTTTTGAAAATGATCAAATATCTTTTTAACGAATACACAAATTGCATCCCATAATCTTGATAATCCTTAATTCCAATTAATTATGGGAAGAAACCATATTATTTTTACCAAAATAAAGGTGATAAAAAGATTCAATACATAATATAATGAGCTTGACAGAAACGGAGGTTTTCATCCTATAACCTGAAAAGCTTTGAAGTATTTTAACCTTTTCACTCAATAAACATACGGTGAAATTATCTTGAAATTAATGTGAAACTGCTATCCAAAGGATTGCTGTCCATAAGAGCTGGCTGTCCACGATTGGTTTGCACATAGCTCATATGGCGAGATCAGAGGGTTATTATCAGACTGGTTTCCTATACTAATTATATCATCTCTGGATTATGAGAAAGAGGATGCGATTATTGGTTCATATTTTCCAGCTTTGGACAATCCTTTCACCAGGGAGCCAGGAGCCACAGCATTTCATGTTTCTTTCCGATAGAAGCATTTTATATTGCTTTCTGTAAGCCAGTGTAACCCTGGATTTTTAACCTCACAGGGATTCCTCTAAAACATTATCCGACAATCCAGAAAGAATACGAGAGAAATAAAACCAATGATCTTTTCAAAATGACATAATGATGCTTGGCCAATTAAATGTATGGTTGATTAAGTAACATCTTAAACCAACAAATAATAAAAGTTATGGTAAGCTGACAACATTGACATCATAAACCAGCACTCAGGAGTGTAGCACTGATAAACCACAGTGAATAAAGTAACATTTTTATGTATTACACTAATTTGCCAAAAAAAAAAAAAAAAAAAAAAAAAAAAAAACACTTGGTGAGAGAGATAATTTGCATCTGGAGGATGAGTGTAGATGCTGTTAGTTCTATGATGTTAGTTCTATGCAGGCATTCACCATATTCATCCTCAGCATTGTGGGAATACATGAGATATCTTTCCTTCCCACCTGCTACACTGAAGCTTATATTCTACTGACACGATACAACTTTCACCTTACAACTTTTAATTATTGTGATACCTGATCCCACTGCATTCAGAAATACAACCACATAAATGTTGCTTTCTTTTTTGCTTTGTTTATGATTGGACTATTAATTGATTAATATAGACATCCTTGTCAGGTTATTCATCCGAGAATAAACATATATTCTATTCATTTATTTCTCTTAATAATGCCCTTTTAGTGGAAGATTGTTTGTGTCCTGCTGGTTACCAAGCTTTCATTGATTTATTGATTGTTTTGTGTTATTAGTAATGATCAATCCAGCACGATGGAACGTCTAATAATGAAATCTGTCATCGTGACACAATATTCAACTCGTATGAAAAGATATTTATTTACCTTCTCAAGACATCATATGAACTCCCTCTGTTTATCACACAGCTACTATCTCCCCCTGCCGATCCTTTATCTCCACAGATATATATATACTGGCTCCCTCTTCCTGTCCTTCATCTCCACAGATATATACTGGCTCCGTCTGCCTGTCCTTTATCTCCACAGATATATACTGGCTCCCTCTGCCTGCCCCCTATCTCCACAGATATATACTGCCTCCCTCTGCCTGTCATTTATCTCCACAGATATATACTGGCTCCCTCTGCCTGTCCTTCATCTCCACAGATATATACTGGCTCCCTCTGCCTGCTCCCTATCTCCACAGATATATACTGGCTCCCTCTGTCTGCCCTATATCTCCACAGAAAATGACTCCTGGCTACCTTTCATCTCACAATTAGTGACTTCATCTCTGGCTATCCGTCATCCCACACTTAGTGACTCCCTCTGGCTATCCGTCAACCCACAATTAGTGACTTCATCTCTGGCTATCCTTCATCCCACACTTAGTGACTTATCACACAATTAATGACTCCCTCTGATTACCTTTCCTCTCATAAATAATAACTCCCTCTTTCTATCCCTCATCCTCACAAGTAGTGGCTCTCTCTGGCTAGCCTTTCTTTCCACTCTGTCTATCCTATGTCTCCACAGATATATACTGGCTCCCTCTTCCTGTCATTTATCTCCACAGATATATACTGGCTCCCTCTGTCTGTCCTATGTCTCCACAGATATATACTGGCTCCCTCTGCCTCTCCTTCACCTCCACAGATATATACTGGCTCCCTCTGTCTGCCCCCTATCTCCACAGATATATACTGGCTCCCTCTGCCTGCCCCCTATCTCCACAGATATATACTGGCTCCCTCTGTCTGTCCTATGTCTCCACAGATATATACTGGCTCCCTCTGCCTGTCCTTCATCTCCACAGATATATACTGGCTCCCTCTGCCTGTCATTTATCTCCACAGATATATACTTGCTCCCCCTGCCTGCTCCCTATCTCCACAGATATATACTGGCTCCCTCTGTCTGTCCTATATCTCCACAGATAATGACTCCTGGCTACCTTTCATCTCACACTTAGTGACTTCATCTCTGGCTATCCTTCATCTCACACTTAGTGACTCCCTCTGGCTATCCTTCATCTCACACTTAGTGACTCCCTCTGGCTATCCTTCATCTCATACTTTGTGGCTCCCTCTGGCTACCATTCATCTCACACTTAGTGACTCCCTCTGGCTATCCTTCATCTCATACTTAGTGGCTCCCTCTGGCTACCATTCATCTCACACTTAGTGACTCCCTCTGGCTATCCTTCATCTCACACTTAGTGACTCCCTCTGGCTATCCTTCATCTCATACTTAGTGGCTCCCTCTGGCTACCATTCATCTCACACTTAGTGACTCCCCCTGGCTACCATTCATCTCACACTTAGTGACTCCCTCTGGCTACCATTCATCTCACACTTAGTGACTCCCTCTGGCTATCCTTCATCTCACACTTAGTGACTTCATCTCTGGCTATCCTTCATCTCACACTTAGTGACTCCCTCTGGCTATCCTTCATCTCATACTTAGTGGCTCCCTCTGGCTACCATTCATCTCACACTTAGTGGCTCCCTCTGGCTACCCTTCATCTCACACTTAGTGACTCCCTCGGGCTACCCTTCATCTCACACCTTGTGGCTCCCTCTAGCTACCCTTTATCTCACAATTAATGACTCCCTCTGACTACCCTCCATCTCACACTTAGTGACTCCCTCTGGCTACCCTTCATCTCACACCTTGTGGCTCCCTCTGGTTACCCTTCATCTCACAATTAGTGGCTCCCTCTAACTACCCTTCATCTCACACTTAGCGACTCCCTCTGGCTATCCTTCATCTCATACTTAGTGGCTCCCTCTGGCTACCATTCATCTCATACTTAGTGGCTCCCTCTGGCTACCATTCATCTCACACTTAGTGACTCCCTCTGGCTACCATTCATCTCACAATTAGTGGCTCCCTCTGACTACCCTTTATCACACAATTAATGACTCCCTCTGACTACCTTTCCTCTCATAAATAGTAACTCCCTCTTTCTATCCCTCATCCTCACAAATAGTGGCTCTCTCTGGCTAGCCTTTCTTTCCACAGATAAAGCTTCTATGTAAATCAATCCCATTTTTCTTCAAAGAAAAAAAGTGGCGAACAAATATTTAATGCAATCATTCAGATCTCGCTTGCTACGGAGTCGAATGCGAGAATGTTGAGATGTGTTTCTTTTTCTTCTAATTACCTTAATACATTTTTAAAAGAGTTGTGGAGGGGTAGATCTTACATCTGGAGAGGGATTTTCTTGAGTAAAGCTGAATAACTGTGTCCCACCTTGTCAAAAAGTATTCATTAAATGTGTTAGGTAAAATTCACTAAGGTGATTAGTTGGTTTCCAGTGGAAAGCTGATTTTTCTAGGAAATGTTTTTTTGTGCCATGGAACTGATACTTTGAATCACTCTTTTTCTTTATGCACTGGAAGCAATTTTTTCTAGTTGATGAAGAAGGATAGGAATTTTATCTCCCGTGAAGAAGGGAACGTGTGTTATTTATGAGTCCTATAAAAAACTACTCAATATGTTCATATTTCAATATTTTCCACATTTATTTTTCAGTCTACATTATGCAATCATATTGCACATGATATAATACAATGCACATCCCCACAGAGGAAATGCTATTCATAATATATATATACACACTTAATCCACAGAAATGTACAGTGAGTAAAAGCTTTGTATAAATAAATATTTATATATACACATTTGGCAGTGAAATGGGTTACACTTCAAACAATATGTAATACTTGGTTTCAATAAGAATAAATTAGCAAGTCAATAATGCTTTTAGGGTTAATACAGAGATAATCTGGTTCATATTTTAGAATATAGATATATATATATATGTGAGTAAGTGTGTGTGTGTGTGTGTGTATGTGTGTGAAATATATGATCTCTTATTGTTAATTAAGCGCAAGATGTTTTACATATATTTCTGTTTTCAGATTGAGATTACAAGTACACCACATATTCGATAATTAGTTGTAACTTCACTAACCAATATAATTTTGCATTGAAATCGATATAAATATAGTACATGAAAGGAATATACAACTTTACTTTTTACACCATACCTGACTAGCTAGAATGTCATACCACCAATACCATAATGTTGTTCTAGGTTGTTTGTTTCACAGTTACCATTAATAGTAAATGGGATATCTTAACATGAATTCTATATTCTTTATATCTAAACCTGTTTCATATAGTTTAATAACAAGATTCAATACACAAATTTTTTTTTATTATTCACAAAGCACCACACAAATTGAGTTCCTTAAGTCTGAATGCTGATATAGATTTATTTGTTCAGACACCCACTTTATTTTTTACGTAATGGCAACACTATTATTTCAGACAGCAGTATCAGCACCAAGTTGCTCAAGGTCAGACGCAATATCTTCAAGGTCAACTGTGAAGCTACCAGAAGTTGTTGTGGCATCGTCTGCCAGACTCTGATTACTCTGGTGCTGGTCCAAGCTGACCAATGATGTTTCCTCTATACAGTCACGTGACACTTTATTTGCATATTCCTTTTTGCATGACTCAGTTAGTTTCATATCACAGTGATCCCTACTGGGGATTGTATTATAGTCTTTGATTGGTCCATAACCATGGCCGACATGTTTTCCTCTAGGTTTATCTGACACCTGCAATTTGCTGGGTTTGTGATCATACCTTGAAGGTGTGGGGTATGAGGGCTTCTTTATGGAAATACATTTATCGGAGTCCTTGAGGAAGTCCTGTAGTCTTGGAGGCAGGCAGGAGGCATTGTCCATGACACGTCCTACTACAAAAACCTTGTCACATCCGGGCACCTTGTTTCTGTCCGAGCTACCTCTTGATGCCACAGTGGCCAGCATATTGTAATTGTTTAGCCTGTCCTTCAGCACGCCCAGGGCTATTGCCTCGCAACTAGAATCTGAAATGACACATCAAAATGGCATTATTTGGAGCGTTCTCTGCAATTATTCTGAATTCTTTTCTAAATAAGCCTACGTCCATGTAATAGTGGCATATATATCAGGAACCATGCAGACCTCTCATGCAACAGTAAGCTTCCTTATGCAATGCACATTGTTATTTTTACACGTTTTTTAAAACCATCCATCTACTTCCATAATACAACATGTCAAAATTTGATTTATAGTTTCATCAAAGAAAGGATTTAGAACTGATCATCGATTTTAATATTTTAATTGCTTTTGTGTTGAAGGATAATGTACTCAATTACATTAGATTGTTAACGCATCATTTTATTCAACAACTAATTGACACGTTTAACATTGTTGACATAAAAACATTGATCACTTTTAACCAGAATGAGTTATCCCTGGTAAGACATGAAAGACCCAGCACGCCACTCAGGAAAACTTTGATGAAAAATTTGAAAATGGTAAAAAGTTATGGTGATTTACCAATATAATAATCCGTTTAAACGCTAGCTTCAATGATAGCATGTTCAAGAAATGGAGTGAACGATGCCAATTAGAGATAAAAAGATGCATTATGGAATAGCAAATAACCCAAATCTCAGACCCCATTCTCTGGGTGCTGTTGCTGGTATTTCACTGAACATCCACAGGAGTTAACATTAACAGGCATGCATATATTAAATAAAGGAAACAGGGTTCATTTCAAGACCTTCATGCGCATGCCTTAGATCATGCAGGAATTGGGGAACGAGTACAATACAATCCATGCAAAATTAAAATTTCACATTTTAAAACATGTGAGTCAAATATTGAACACACGATATATCTCACAAGCAATAGCTAAATACAAACACGCAAGACCATCGTGAAAAACATACATTATTGACAAGACCCACAGCTCAGTGCAATTTTCTAAAATCACAGATAGTAAGAAAGGAGGGTAGAAGAAGCACATGTTGGACACCAAAGCTGTGCGCAAAGTCTCTTTTATTTATGACAGTAATTTTGTCTTCTGACCGAAAAAATCAATGTCTCGGTTTTGGTGGTGGAATGTAGATTATCTGGGCGATAAAGGGCCATATTGGACTAGACCAAAATGTCAGTCAAATTGTGATCTTAGCGGAGAGAGCCTCTTCATTAAGGCAGCTTGATGCCAGATTTATTAACAAGAAGCTATTTCTGAGAATGCCATTAAGCATTTGAGTGCAGGCTTTTTAATGGATCGAAGTCTTCACCGTGGACTGGTATTATAATTGCATATACCTCTTTTAGTACCCATGCATGAAATTCTCATTTTGTTTAAGATTCATAGCGAAGCCACGCAATTCTTTGATTAAGATCATAAATTTGACTTAGGAACAAATAGGCAATTTACACACTCAGATAACTTCGCAGTAAAAGTAATTACTAGAGATTGCATCTATTGGAAAGTAAGAATCTGCCATAATTACCAGGATTATGCAACAACAGTGGCCAATTGATATATTATTTTCATTTTGATATATGTCACAAGAAACTTTGTAAACAACTTATAGATGTTTTATGGAAATCAAAGAGAGGGGGGTTGGGCATCTGACGGGTATAGACAAGTGCAAACCAAAATAACTAGGCTTTTTATGGCTTTTATGTCAAGAAATAGATAGAGACGTCTTTGTGAGGAGAAAATATAATAAATCTTTGTTTCCATTGAAAAAAGATTGACATATTTCACGTGCAATAGGATTCTTGTAATTTGAACACAGCATTAATATCTACTATGTTTCATCGTTAAAACCTAATGTAATTTGTCATTCTCAAAGACGCTTTCATTACCAGAGACAAAACTGATGTATTATCGGTGACAAGAATGCACGCGGAATGAAAATCTCATTCACCAAGTTATAATATTTGCCAAGACATAATTTATAACATTTCCATTTCCGATGCCTGTATTAAAAACATGCCAATATACCCAGTCAGATGCCAGTGGTTTTTAGATTTCTCTAAGGACTTATTTAAAACTAGCAAAGTGTGATCCTCATGCTAAGGCAAGACAGGCGATAAACTCACATTTGTATAGATTGGGTTCAAGAAAAGCTCTCCTTCTTAAAATAGGAGAGGAGAGGGACTCACATTTTCAGGATGAAAGAGTATAGACCAGAAAAGGCGATGTTATACATGGGTTGTACGGAGCATTGGATAGATAGACAGATAGAGTTCACTGGTGTTGGCCTGGCCGCCGCCTCGCCCTGAAAACACCAAACTACATCCTTGTACACATTCAACCAACCTTATTCAAACACCCAAAAGCAAAGTTCACGTTTGGGGCTTAACAAAATTTGGATTTAAGGCCCATAGGAGTCTTTAGGTTCCATATATTGATGATTTGGCCCATAGGAGTATTTTAGTTTTGGGTGGTAAGGGCCTTGATAAAGCCATAAAGGCGAATGAGGCTTGCAGTTCTGATGTATATAACAAATATTATGATTTCTCTGACTACACTTTAGCGCCAATCAACTTACTGACTTTTAAGTGTATTTATAAGGTAAAGGTCATGCATTTTATATTAGAAACGGATAACTTGCAGGCTTGTAAAACGTGAGAGGGTATTAATATGTATTGAGATATTAAAGTTAAAAGGGTCATGCTAAAAACGTGAACACTAAAGCCAGTAGATTAAAGGAAATGCCATGAATGCTTAGTTTGTTTATGCACTATCAATTTACATGATCGTGAATGTCCATAATCTAAGAATTTTTGAGAGATATTTAATGCAAATAGTGAAATAAGAGTAGCACGTCCCAGTAGATAGGTACAAGCGTGGGATTTATTCGTGGTCCTTCTGCTATGTCTCCTGTGGGCCCAGATTTTATTTGAACTCATCAAATAGGATCAGGCAATAATTTTATAATTATCAAAGAAACGCACTGGGAAAAGCAATTGAGGTTTTTGGCAGTTGTTTCCCACTGGTACCCCCAAGGGAGGGAGCAAGAAGTGACAGAATGAATTCATTTTGGTGGGACGATGCCGTTATTGTTGTCATTATTAGGCTAACGATTCATTCATCTTCAGAGATGCGTCATGGCCCGGTTTTATTACCAATAATCAGGTTTTCAAGTGTGAGGCCACATCCAATAATCTTTACAATTCCATGTGACTTGTACAGTGACCCTGGTGGCGAGAGCATCGCATTCTCAGCACGAGACTTGGGTTCCTCTCGCGTGTTTTTAAAGACCTCATGGTGAGAGAATTCTCAATTCGCCCACATGCTTGATATAACTCTTTTCTCTGAATAGAATAAGTGCCAGATACAATAAAATTTATATCTTCCCATTGGGTGGACACGTATTTATACGCCAGGCAGACAGATGACCAGAGACGAGAGTTGATTATGGCTTTTGAGCGGCCATATGTGGGGCCGGGACGGACCTTAGCAGACCACCGGGTCCCATGATATCTCACTTTTCATATCAACATTCATGGCCTCGGGGTTGCGGCTTAAATGGATATCCAACCTTTAATGTAAATACAAGTAATTGCTATAAAACTCTATTAACACAGGACTCATTTCAGATTATCAGGAATTATTCAAGAGGTTGAAAACCAGACCAAAATAGGACATCAGAGGAAGCATGAGTGCCATTTAAATCACGATTATATCAAATAAATGGATATATCTATACCATTTTCTATCTAGTTTGGTGCAATTATAATTCCCTGGAGTCCAAATCAGATAGGATCAATTGCTACTAAAAGACACTGAAGCCTCCAAAAGGTCATTTCTAGCATCATTTATAAGGACCTCCCAACTGGCTTCAGAGGTCAAGGCGGCACTGCAAAGCCGGAATAATTTGACCATAGGGCATTTTCTGATTTACCAATGAGTAGTTAAGGGTGTTTGTTTATGGCCGAGGTTAGAAATTTACTTGTCATCACATCTATGCATTAATCTTATGTGCGATTATGATCTCTTTTGAGGAAATATTATGACTGTCATACAACAGAGGGCCACTTAGGAATATATCCCATGGCTTATTTGGAACATTTGCGGCTATTTGTCAAAGAGAAACCAAATACTTTCTATGACTTACTGCAATACATCATCTACACATGAAGTTACTTCAATTACGCCATGTCTAACCAAGTCACCCTGAAGACTGAGTGTACCAAGCCAACCCCTGTTCCCATATTGCTCCCCAAATCAGAATCCCATTATCGAGGCGCTTTCTGAACACTTGTCAAGATTGATCCGTTTATTGACTGCAAAACTCTAAAAATTGAGTTTTTTTTACTAAATGGCCTCCTGCCCAATGCTATGTTTCCTAATCGCGGCCTGCAGGCCCCCTGTTCTATCAATTACGGTACTCTCGTGTGAATATTTTTCATATCTAAATGTGTCGATTTTTGGAATTTGGCTGCCAAGGAAAACATATTTTCTTATCAAGAACCTGGTGAGACCTTCAGTGTAGCAGATCAATTGCTTAGAAAGCACATTGGGTAAAACTAATGTCACCACTACATGAAGAGATGCTCTGAATTTCTATTATCGAAATTAAATTAACGTTCATGATTTGATAGAGAGCGGTGCAAAATTTGTTTAATTCCAAATGAAATGGTGAACGTCATGAGAATAAGAAATCACCTTTAATTTCAATGTTAAAACGACCCAACTCACCATAAACATGTAAAAAAACATGTTTCTGTTGTTGGCACAAGATCTGTCAATACTGACAAAAAACAATACTTTATAGTGAATATGGAGCAATGTAAAAAAAATCATGAAATGGCCACTGGTGAGACTATTTTCACGCCACGTGTAGCGTGTAATATCTCTGTAAAGTCAATTACGGATTATCGAAGCAAATCCTGTTTCGCAATCCAGATCAGATTGCTATCCAGAGCTTGGCTATACACGGATCTGACAGGACATGCCTGAGGGCACCGCCTATGTCGGAGGCAGGGGTCCACGTCAAGCTTCAAGCCTGAACAGTGAATCCACCACCATCCGCTGAAGCTCTTATGCTTGGATGTGTGCACAACGCAGCCATGTAAGGCCTGGAGAATGGCAGAAGCTGCTGGCAGACCGCCGCACAATGCACTCATATCTGACTGATATCCCTGGCCATGCAGCGCCCATGTAATCCTTTAGAACGCTCACCGCGGCCCATTCTCACAAGCTCATCCTTGAGTTTGGAAATCAATGGTAAACTCAGTTGTGTGTCCCATGTTGTACTTAACATGGGTTTAACGGCAATCTATCAGTATCTCTTACATGCTCTCACAAGACAGGACACTGTTTCCATTTTTGCCACCCCATACTTTATGGCCGTGTTTTTCTTGTCCTCCCCCGAGTTTTCCTCAACAATCTCCTCTGATGCATTGTCATGGACCAAATGTCAACTGCTTTCCCAATGTTTCTCCTCTGAGACACTTTTAGTCCATGTCCATTTTCTGATATTGCCTTCGGTGTTGGTATTGCAGGCCTGTGTATAATTGGCCAGTGTTGTGTCTGCTGACCGTATAAAGCCTGTATCACTAGATTAAAACGTTGTATGGCCATATAAACCGCCAGTGAAAGCAATATCCTGCAGCGGCAAAGGCCACATGACCACTCCCATATGTATGAGCAAATATAATAATATACATATGTCCCATCTCTCTACACACATATAAGGGGATATACATTTCATTTGGCCTGATAACCCTCAAGCTTGATGTAAAAACCTGATTAGTGGACCAAAGCTTAATCCACCAAATCCTTAAAGCCACAGATATGCGAGCCTCAATAAGGCAATCTTATGCTGGCACACAGCTGGGTTGGTATAGCCGCATTAGGTCCATAATTTCACTGGACATAGCACTCTGCTCTCTACTAAAAGGCGTGGACTACATTCACCGCCGCATCCATTATTTCTTGTCTTGAAATATGAGTTTCTCCTCATGCTGAAATCTTTACTAAGAATCAGTCGCATTACAGTCGTAGTATTCACATATTTATACTGTGACACTTGGGAGCGAATTTGTCTTTTTTCCAGTTTCTTATGTTTCCAGGAATGACATGACACAATATAGCTGATTCATAAACATAACTTATATTTCTCAAAGGCTTTTGAATACAATATGGAGTGGTTTCATTGTTATCACAATAATAATTTCACCTGAAATGCAATGAAAATGACAGGTTTTGTCAATGAATTTCTTTCAGAAAGACCAATCCTCCCATTTGTTTTTCACATGACATCAAGGCTTGGCCCTTAACTACCATCCTTCAAAAACCAAGGATCCAAAAGCATCTGTAACACACCATTACAGGTGTAATAGGAGACAGCAGGTGTTGGTGAGTGGTCAGCATAATCAGACAGGTGATGACCAGTGGTCAGCAGATAGGTGACCACTCAGGACATGATACTGCCCTGTTATCGCCCACTTTGCATTATATGTCAGCCTTGTTTTCTCATTCATCGTCTCGTGTCAAACCATTACCTCCATAATCCCCTTTTAGCTGACCTTATGCGGCTTCTTACCCCACCCCTTAATGGAATAATTTAATCATGTTTTTGTAACAATTAATACACTGCTCATTGCAATCCAATTATATCCCGGATTAATTCAATTCGTGCCAAATGTTTTAGAAAAATACACATGTGAATTATTTTCTTAATCTCTGATTTCATTTGGATAATTGAATACGACTCTATTCATTTCTTTGACAAGGATCTTCTTGTATGACAAGATCTTTATCAATATAAGCACAACAGATGACGTGTAAGTAGGGGATACCATAAAAACGGGCAGAATCCACACACATGGGGAGACATAGATAGGGTTTTAATCAAATTAATCAATTTGCATCAGACTACGGTTAGGTGCTTTTTACTTTATATGTAAATTTGTGTTATGGGTTACAAATGAGTGATATCCAACACTAGCTAATTGCAGCTTCATATTCTAATGGGAAACAAATCAAGTTAACTGAAAGCAGATTCTGTCGGCAGAAGAGTTTAGAAACTAACATCTGACTAGCCGTCTGCTCTCTGCTACTCACACAAAGCTATCTAAAATGTTTTAATTCTAAAATGTTTTAATACTGATAAAAAAAGATGTTTCCTGTTAAATGATCTTGGTAAATGCGTTAATTATTTTTGGCACGTGTTCATGATGTTTGAAGCATCCAAGGCACTAAAGGCAGAAGATTGCCAGATAGAAATTGGAAATGACACATAGAGGATACAGCTATGTTTGCCAATATATACCGCAAATTCAATATGATAACAGTTTAGCCAGGTGCGGAATTGGCTGTTGTCCACCAATGAAATTGCTTTAGAATACTTCACTGCGGAACCGAAGACGTTTACTGTGAGGAACTGAGAGTGGAGAAATTGCCATGGCGACAGATGAGCTGTTCATATGAATTAGAAGCATTCATGGTTGGCCAGTCCAAGTTTTGACACTTTGGCCATATCAAATTTCTCTGCGGTCACGTTACACAATATGGGGGATGTGTTTCTCACGCCTTTCTCATCACGGAGCGCCCCCTTTAGCATAATTCAGTCATATTTATGACACATACATGATAAACCGCTCGGGAACAAAACCGTTGAGAGGGAAACTTGTTGCACCAGAAAGGTTCAATATCAAATATGGCCGAACATGTGAAACGAACCATACTTGTGTATTTGACAAAATGTGGGCATATACATTCACTGTATCCATGGAAAATCTATAATTAATGGAAGATTTTGGTTGAATCAATTGATCCCTGAAATTAAAATATCCAGACATGCCACAGGCCAATTGCACTACAGACTCAATTGTCCTTTGTGACATGTGGTTATCAAACTATACTTAAATGACAGACCAGATGAGAATCATAATAAATGGCAGCAAAGATTCATTGGCTGCATGACCACTGCAAATCAAATCAAACTCCTATTCCTTGATAACGCATTTCTGAAGAGACGGTACATGCTTTGTGATCAGATAAAAATATCAATAAATTGCATGAGTAACATCTCCGGAGTGTCAATTCGGCTTAATATCCTTCATATTTGTTCAATATAAAATAGAAGGAGACCATCTTGCAGTTATGGCCGTATGACGAGGGTGAGTATGGCTTTTATGCACCAAGGTGGGTAGGAGCAGAATTGTTTAAAGTCCCCTCAGTGCCCTTGATTTCTCATTTGTAACGTGAAATATTTACTGACAAAACCATTTCCTGAACATGCACATACATCAAACTGATATTTTGTCCCCAGTCTAGCAATAATGAGAGTTTATGCCAGGTCATGTGACATTGAAGAAACCAATCAAACTTGGTAATGATGTCCTTCTGAGCATGCGTAAAGAGCACAGTTGGCATTTAGAATATTGTCAGGCAAGAAATAAGTTTTCGCTTATTTTGCATATACTTGTGTTAACCGTCACATGGAAACTACGAACAAAATATTAAAATGTAATCTGACTAAGCCCAAATGAGATATCCTTCTTTAACTATCTATTTCCGGGAAGACCCTTTTTTTGAACTGGACAAACTCATACCACTAATTCTCATAAACCAGTTTTTGCTGGTGTGTCCATGCTGATATAGCTGACACAGTGGACATGGAACCTACATCATCGGGGCATGAGGGTCTCGTAGCTCCAGGCAACAACCTTAGGCAACCCAAGCCAGTGATGCCTTATATGGTAACCAAGTCACCTTGGCAGAAACATTCAGGTCAGAGAGACAGGCGATAAGGGCTTTTTTTAAGGGGTCAGTGTGTTTTCTGTCCAATCTGCTATATTGATAGAACTTGTTGACTTGGTAGCAAGTGTTTTCATGTTTGAGAGCTAATATCTAAAGTGATGTGAATCCCACTCATCTCAACATATGCTATGTGCGGTAGGGCTCAATAATCCGACACTCTTAAATTCTCTCCCTGTTAGCTTTTTCCTCTTTACTGGCTGATACTGTAAATCCCTTTTGAATTACTATACAGTTAATGAGACGGGTTTTTGCTCTCCAGATGTGAATGCCAACTTCGTGTTTACATAATGGCAATTTTTCGCCATAAACAGCAATAAAATGAAAACTCTGTACTTTAAATGGGATCGGGCCCTTGAAATATGTTTATTCTGTACGGTTGATGTGATGAATAAAAACAGATATATATCAAACAAAGGCAAAACATTTCTTAGCTGGTGTTCCGACCTCCCTTGACAGTCCGTGTCACTTTCAGAAGCTAGCCAGACATTGGACGTGACCTATGGGTACTTGTGGGCAGTTGGTCAGTTTAAACTTTAATACACACATATCCCACTGCTCACAAATCACCTTAAGGGGGCCATCTGTGGAGGGCCTTATGCCACATGGAGTCAATATCGCTTTTTCCGAGTGGACGTGCTGAAAGTGTCAGTGACATCACCCCAAGATGAATGAATCAATCAAGCTAAAAGTCAGAGGTTGATAACTGAACGCTCAGCGTGGCAAGGGTGATTGCCAAAAGATGGCATCAATTTTATCATTTTTTCCTTCACAATATTGTAATTTAGAGAGTGTCATACTTTGTACATATTATATGTATAGTCAATAAAGATGATATTCTAATCTCTTAACACCATATCATATCAATTAACAATGAAATCTAAATGTATCATATGCCTTAGCAAATTAACATTGAGATAAAAATTATCCTATATGATTTTTCAGATATTTCAATTATTATTAAAATATATGTGACTGGTATGGGGAGCCATTAAGACTGTGTAGAGCTCACAATATCAGAACAATAATGTGATCAGAACATTTACATTCAACCATATATTTAACGTGATTGGAATATTCCATATGGAACGATGAGAGAATACCATTTGCAATAATATCAACACATTCATGTCCACAAAAGTGCCGCACCACAATATTTTTTGTGAAAGGTGCTTAAGCTATGAAAAATTAAATGTCAATTTACCTAGCTGTGCGGATGTGTTGACGGAGCCTGCCTCACCCTCCTCGCTGGGACCTTTACCGCTATCGGTGTTGGAGGTGTTGGACCCATCCCCCGACACCGTGCTCTCAGAGTCCTGGTCTGATCCTAACAGCCGCAGAATCCTTTGAATCTGAAATAGACCAAAAAGTTGATAGATTTATTTTAATCAATAGAGGAAATCTTGCATGTGCACCTGTAAATGAACCTTACACAAATTATGGAAGACTGGGAAAGATGGATGACTTTTTTGACAGATAGTTGGTTTCAATAGAGCCATTTTATTCATATATCGATATGGTGAAAATTGCATCTAACAGAAAAAGGTCATATGGACTGCTTCTTGTCTGAGATAAAGAATAATAATGTCGTCTGTGCGAGGGCATCGTTAAAATAGGCCAAAAAGACATGAACAGCAACTTGTAAATTCTTCATGAAGAAAAATGAGAAACTCGCATTACTATTGGAGGTTTGAGCTGAAGACAAATGGCAACTTGGCCGCCATTGTTGGGAAAGTTTATCACTTGCCGCACCTTGTGTGACCAAGGAAAATGAACAGAGATCAATTCATATCTGGGTATATCCCCGCCCGCGAGGTCCGCACCAGCTGTACCCGTCAAAGGCCCCTTGTGAGCTGAGTGGTCAAGGAAAACCAATCTGGAGTCAGCGGCCCCTTGTTTTATTGGACCGCTGCGTTTATCCTTAGTTATACAAGTACATCCCGCGGAGCTCATCTGGGGCCGCTATTTTTCTATACATTTGTGGAGGACTTCGGCTTCAATTTCTGTGATGGAAAGGAGACGTCACAGCCAGGGAATGGGTTTGTGCTGCAGGATTTACGCCGTATCCCCCATGTCTACTTCGAGGATGCAAGCGTTTTAGGAGTCTCGCGAGACCTTGCCGAGAACAGCTATATCCTGTACATCTCGGTAAGATCTCGCCCTCTACGTGGTCATAAAGTGTACACAGGGCTCAGATATGTGTATTTTGTTTAAGGTTGCAAGGCTTTAAGAAAAATCACCACCCACTTAAATCATTTGAGTATATACATTTAAGATGTCCAGTATGGCAGACGGTCTACATGTAATCGTGAACATCTCTGCATATGATCCACATCTCAATTATAAACCAGAAATATCATTTTCCCAAATTAAAGATTATGCGCGTTTCCGGATAAAGAAATGAAGCTTGAGGCGCCATAATTTGTCAGTGCCTTTCTTTGTTGATTATACTCACACATTAATATCTTATAGGAATGACACGGCAGCAATGAGATTCCAATCCACAAAAATTAAAGTAGTCAACAATATGTTCAATTGAACGTCTTGGTATGAAATTCCTGAGAATGTAAAACCAATATTCTACCAAAGCTGTTGGCTTTATAAAGCTAAAAAGGAGCAAATGGAAGTTTTGTTCAGTTTGTCAGAGATTAGGAGTCTGGCACAAGCTGTTTGCAAAACCATGGTGGAAAAGACGTTTCGCCGAGAAAAATGCCTCAATAGTAATCGCCAAATCAATAAAGAAAAGACAAAGAATGTGAGTAATCATGCAAGAAATATGCCAGTCATACTGTTGGTAATGCCAAAGTACATAATGGATATTCAAAATGGATGACAATCTCCTACTTTTGAGATGTGGGGACATAGAACAGACCAGGGGTGTGAGGACAAGACTGGCGGAAGTGAGATCACAGGACATGCGCAGGACTAATCATAAGACACATGCCAACCTGAATAAGGACACAGGGGCTAAATAGTCAATGGACAAATTAACAAGGGTCAACATTGGCATTTATTTGAATTTCTACGTCGATCCCAAAAGCTTCTGTGCAAATCTTTGCCTGTCACAAGTCCTGAGACTCAATCGCAGAGAGATCAATGAGATTTCTTTCTCACTTTTATGGCCTTTCCACCAATTGCCCCTGTGATCACCACGAAGTGACTTGTAGACCAGTTGGTAATTTTTGTCAATAAGGTGTTCTCTGAAGTGGGTTTTACAAATGTGTGCTGTTTATTGTTATATCAAAGATATGACCCCATCACATGTCACACTCCAGGGCTCTGTTGCAGACAATTCCGTTTTGACAAACCATCTGACAACAAGATCATGCGGATCTCTCCTTAAGAAATCTGTTTTGGGCCCTAAACAATTTCAGCTATTTGCTTCATTTCTCTAGCCATGTGATTTGGAATCAATATATGCCTTGGTGTCGACAATCTTTGATCTGGGCGATACTTTCACTCCGGAGTCACCTTAAGGAATGACAAGGTTAAAATGCCCGGATTAGGATTTCAGTTTAGAGAGTATCTTCTCACTTCCACCTTTACAATTGCGACCATCCATTATCCGTTGTTTACTGCAGATGTGGTTAAATATCGCCAAATCTAGTTAGGGGTGGTGATTATAGGCTGTTATAAGTCAGTCGTGGAGAAGCATTCTCTTGCCAAACAATGCACTCCTGAGGTTACCTTTCTATTACACTTCCCCATTCTGCAGACACATTCTTACCCTCTGCAGCCGTGCTGCCACATTTCGTCTGCTAGTCCAACCTCAAATCAAAGTTACACGATTTTGTTCATTTAAATTGATTCAAATCGGAGAAGAAAATCAAGAAGGACCGCATTATTTGGTGCTCCAGACAAGTTTCAGTGAAGTTATTTTCAAATGATTGCAACCGTAAAAAGAAATATCCACTTTTGTCAGACAAGATGGCAGCGGTCGGGGTACATTTTTGCAGTCAAGACATGATAGCAATAGTTTTGTGGGAGCGTTCTCCGATTACCTTTGCCGTCTGATTCCACCGGGAAGTGCTACTGTATTAACACAGAAAATGGAGTTGCAGGATGGTCCTGACATAGGCGCCGACACTCATTTCCATAATAAGTGCATCCACGACACGAATCTAACCCACGTTATCAATACAGCAAATTGAGTTTCTAAAGTGCAAACAGCACCGTTCTGTGGTTGCATTTACGAGCCACCCAGTTGTAATAAGCATAATCCGCAAAATGGTCAATGTGAACAATTTTTGTCACTGATATGTCAGATGTGGACATATTAGTGAAAACTTTGGGGCCATTTTGTGTAAAGGCTGCATAAAGCAAGGTGTCACAGTACAGGCACTTTTGCCCTCATTACCATAGGGACTGGCTGTTAAGCAGGTCACGTGATTCCCATTGTTTTATTCTAAGTAGCCCATCCTGCTTATAAAAATGATTTATGTCACAAACTATAAAATTGCTGTTATTGCTCTGGAGATGTCAGTGGAGCCGACTCGCGAGGCCCAACATTATTCTGAGAAAAAAACACAATGAAATGCATTTGTAAGGTAACGACCAAAATATGCAGCATCTTGCTGTGACGCCCAAGTCCTTAATGTGTGCTAAAACAATAGTATGTTGCCTTAATGCAGAGAGAGAACCGGCCCCTGAGAAGCACATGATCCGACTCTGTGTGGTTAAGGATCTGTTCAGTGTGTCCTTCGGTGTCCATCTGTATAATTCCGCTGTCCTCTCCTTCAGAAATCCACCATATCTGTGTGAAGAAAAACTGGAGTATCGTGTTCAGAATACAACTGAGAGGGGGTCTGAAGTGTATAAATAGCCTGGGTGTCTAAAACAGCCACTTCTGAGTCCTGCCAGGCTTAATCAGTGGAGGCTTATACCATTTGCGGGGCAGATTGAAAACAAGAGAGGCAGCCAAGGAGTACATTTTCTGCGATTCGGTGTCACTTTATCATCATACTCTAGCTGTGCCATTCGTTTTGCTTTAATGGCATCTATGTGACTTATAATGACATCTATGTGACTTATAATGGCATCTTGTTCATCACTCTTGATGAAGTACAGACTAGCGTGATGCAGACACGCATGTCACCCATCAAACCATTTAACATTGTTTCTGCCATGCCCTTTTATTACGTGAAGAATACATCCACCCACAAGTTAATGCCTTCCTGGACAAAAATTGTTTACCACTATCTCCCCGCCACATCTGTTTCATAATACCATTTTTTCTCATTATCATCCAATATCAATAGCTAAAAATTACCATAATTACGCCACAATGGGCCATCAGAGATTTGAATAACTTCCTTGCCTATGGATGGGACTGCCTTGTCCTAAATAGTTAATTGTGCCTAAAGATAATGTGTGTGATGTAAATATTTCATCAGAACAATTATGCAGATACACTCACCTCTAAGTCCTTTTCAGGCAGCGTGTATGGTTTAAGGGCACCGTCTCCTTGATGACCTCTCTGATGACCTTGGATAGCGGGCCCCTCCGGATGAGGCCCTCGGCTGGTGGATGGGAGCTGACCGGGCTTGGACGGATGAGATTGGCGGGGCGGCTGTGGAAGCTGGGTTGGTAGATGACGAGCCTGATACTGCTGATGTGATATATTAGATACACATTGTCTTTGTGGGTCAACATCTTTGGACAAGTTTGTTGGTTGCGATTGTCTGTGTGCTTGTTGTGGAGGGGGTTTTTGTATGGGTTGTCTGTTTGGCATGGTGAGATGGTGTGGAGGATGAAAGGTGGAGTATTTAGGCTGGTGACTGGATGGAGGCGGGTGGACACCACCCTTATCCGATGACTTACTGTTTTGTATATGTAATGTTTGAATGTGTGGACCACTCTGACTATGAGTAGGTCTGCCAGTCTGTGGGTTAGGACTTTGACTACGATGAAGCGGTTTGTTGATTCCTAATCCCGGAGGCTGAGGGCTATGAGTCCGCACAGCTTGTCGCGGTTGCGAGGGCTCCTTTTGAGAATGTCTTTGAAGCCCTTCGCTCATTTGACCTTTCTCGGTCTCAGAGCCCTCTGGTGTGAAACTTTGCTGCCTCTCCCCATCCTGCTCCTTGGGTTTCTCCTGCCCTTTAGGGGCATCGGAGCCATCAGGCGCTTTCTGTGAAGGCTGAGCGCCTGGCTTAAGTTGGCACCGCACTGACCCGCCTGTGTGGAAGTGCACGCGGGGAAGGACGGCTGTCTGGTGACAAACGCTGTACGGAGGCATCTGAAATGACAAGCACATTCACAACTGTCAGAATTACTGTCCACGATTGTGCTATTTATTATGGAAACATTCCAAATCCAATAAGATCCTATATATCCTAGTCATGTCTTTATGAAGCCATATTTTTTCCCATTGATTTCCTGCCTCAGCACAGATGTTTAATTGTGATCAGACCTAAGGATTTTTTGCTAAATTGGTTGTCTGGGTGGCCAGTCATGCATGCATAGTATTTTGTCACCATAGGACATCACATTACCATAAACGTTCAATGCTATCTCCTCCTCATGCTAGGCAAATATGTATTGGGTGGAAGGCTTTGAGAAAAGTCATGATTATTTATACCAGATAGTGAGCAAAAGCTAGTTTTCTCTTCCAATCTGCGGGATCAATTCTTGTGACAAATGCTATGCGACGTAACCCTTTTGCCTAATCAACTCCAATCTACAACAGCATCTAGCACGAACTAGCTCAGTCTCCGCTCCAAAAGGCCCTAGTGAAGCTACATCAAAATTCGATTTAATTCTAGAGATTGCGTTTTTTGGATGGCTCCTACGAAGCTTTAGGAGACGTTGTTTTTGCAGATGAGGTCACTCATAGTTCATCTAGAAATGCTTGCTTTATTGGGTCCAGCCAAACCGGGTCCGTCCCAGATCACCACTATAAAAAACCAAGGGCCTCTTCCCCGCTCAAGCAGCATTCACGTTGACAAATGTTATTCATTTTCATATGAAGTGTGCATGGTAAATTCGGAATGATGTTATGTGAAGTCAAAAGCATCTAGTGGAGTCACCCTTGACATGGACCTGGCCTGACAAAATAAGACGGATTGTGAGGGAAGGTTATTTAACAGGGTTTTACGAGAATTGTCTGGGCACCAAACAGCTGTCTCCTGGAACAGTTTTGGAGTGTGTCCCTTTTAAGTGGAGAGAGTTCACCACCTTTATGCTGTCCTAGAGTGGGATTAGCAATAAACATATTGATCCCACCCTGACTGATTGCATTTGGCTTTATAGCCACTTTAGAACACATAAGTTATTAGGTATGGCCATTTCGGTATCCCGATTGGTCAATACAGCATACAAGTGAAGTAAGAAATAACAGCATCAAGGTACAGAGCTAAACTTGTTGGTCCTGCTCCAGCCAAGTCATAGCCATGTTTTATGCATAGAATATATCACATTATGCTTTATGATTGCAATATTATTGCATCTTAACAGGAATATCGGATAGCAATTACTAAAATTTTCAAAGTCATATGATGGTAGGGCCCAACCTAATCCTTAAATGATGCACAGAGGTCATATTGGCATATTTTAGGCCTCGCAGTCAAATCAAGCGGTAATAGCCAAAATGATGGTTTGTGTTTATTTGATTTTTTAAAAAGAATCTTACCTTATAAAATACGACCACACTTTTGATAGAGATCGCTTCAGGTTGACAAGTCAGTTGTAAGAAAATGACATTAAGGGGAAACATTCCCCAAGTCCCAGCGGGAATCTTGTTGGGACAAGAAAGATCATGACCTAATGCGGGACATGGCTGGCTCGCTATCATACCTGACCACCCACCATTGAAGCAAATGGCAGACTCCACATATAAAACCAGAGCTCTCCTTCACAAGCTCCCAGACCCACATATAAATTGACATCAACTTGGCATTGTTGGTTGCCAATTCTTGGATTGTCCGCAGTCAGGGGCCTGTGTTAGAGTGCAGTGAAACTGGCCGTATATCTTTGCTATGCACGGCAGGGCACACACAGATTTAGAAGATGTCACCCTTGTTTTCATGGTCACTGCTCAGAGACATAAATTCGAGGCAGAGTAATATTCGCCACCCCAGACAGCTGGTATTTTCAGCCATCACCTATATTCATCGCCTCACACCTAATTTGTCACTTTGTGTGTATGAATACACCTATATGATTCAAGCTCATTGCTCTCCGTGAGACCACATCACTCCCACAAAGAAACCATATCACTCCGCAGTTTCTGACTTTGGAAGTGGGCATTGAGTTAATTTAATTATAACTAGCACCTTTATTAAAGCCTGACACCTACCTGTGTTAACAATATATTCATTGTCTTGGCACCTGGCAAAGGATTTTACCAAGGGTAAGCTTAACATCTGCGGGTTCATTTACAATATTTGTCTCTACATGTAAAAATGCATGTACTTCATGAAATCATATCAGTGGAAATTCAACATGCAAGGACGTATTAGGATAATTACTTGTTAATGTGTATGGTGGTAATATTACCCATTGCGATGTAAGGATGTTTCTGTGCACGAATCAAGAAGGACTGCCTGCAGTTCTATGCCACCAACACCTGCTTCAATGAACGATATATGCCAATCCCATTGTTCTGTTCACTCTGATTTATCTTTCCTGGTAGCATTATGTAACCTCAGAGAACAATACCATATCATGGGAATATAAGAATCTGGCACAACTCTTTAATTTTTAAGCAGATTTTATGAGGTTTTATGTTGTCAGCTTGTGGGCAGAAATCCTTCATCTTCTTCGCAGTAATGTCATCTATAGCAAGAGGCGCTATGAGATATTTCACAGTCAATGAAACACATTCTTCATCTGGAGCCAATCTGATATAGGACTCAGTATGATTGCTATATGCACATGTTCTGATTGCCTGTCAGATGATCCCTAGAATGGACAATATCTAATACTTCTACGTGTTGCCTTTATTGGAATACATGTATATCTGATGTGAAGAAGTTCAATGGTCCCAGAATGGTATCCATAGCTGGGCCAAAATGGCACTCAAGGTGTATACATAACGCGGCAGCATCAGCTAAAGGCTGTTTCCACGCTGGATCAACAAGCACCAATACATGGCTAATATAAGAGAAAATCTGCAGTGGTAAACATCATTTTTCTCCTGATCCCCTTTGCCTTTAAGTTTAGCTTAGTGCCACGCCCGTTTATCAACCAAAATCCAATTATTCTTCCAAAGAAAAATAATGATTGTTAGTATTGGTTGCCTTATATGGTTCTGTGGTTCTTGCCAAGTCAGCTTTTATATACCACCAATGCTACTATATGAGGTATTTCTTAGATTTTTTCCCTAAAGATTAGTTACAAAGTGGGTTGTAGTTGATTGCGCCGAGGAGAGTCTTGTTCTTTCCTCACCAGTTGTCTAGTTAGGAGATTCGCTCATCTCCTGCACTGGATATCCAGTTAATTACATGACGTGAGGCAACGTTTTTTCTCCAGCAATTATCTAGCTCACTTTAAGTGCATGCTTTTGGTGATCAATTGCTCTACATTCTTGTTTTCTCTTCAATAACTCCCAACTGAAGCTTGTGGTCACATTAAGCAAAGTTCTGTTTTCTCCCCACCAATTACCTTCTAGATAACATGAAACTCTCAGAATTTTTTTCTTAACAGAATTAACTTCTGTGTTTTAAGTCACAAATCTTTTTGGATCCATACAGACAGATGAAGCCAACATGGCGAAGTGAGGTTTTAATACTTTGGAGCGGTTGACTTTGATGAGATGGTGGCTACGTTATGAGTCTAGTAGGAGTGAAGATGGCATGCTTGTAGCTGTTGATATCTGTCTGGACCTTTAATCTTGTATTCATCCATACAACCAGCCTTGACAGACTGACCGTGCAGCCTCCGGAAAGATAGCCCCAATAACACGCACAAATCCATCACAATCCTATCAAATAATCTGAATGAAATGAAAGCAATCCGCAACGAAATCCTGGTTAACCCTAATCCACCAAAATTCGCCATTTTATTCTATTGCAGTAAGCTTAGACAGAAACATAAATTTCCATATGGACACACAAGCCCATTAGACATTTACGAGTGTTAATATCAGATAGGCACACCATACTGCTCAAACCGGAAGTCACATCTCATCAGGATAGCTCACAGGACCACACGCTGCATGTTGGTCACAATTAGATATTGAGGAGTAACAAATATCCCATAAACCATAATTACATACTAGTACTATATTCTACCTACAACGAAGACCTTTACTTTTTTCTTTCATTTTTGACATTTGGATGGCTCATTTACAGAGTCCCGCAGGCGAAACAAAGTATTCCTAAACAAAAAGTTGGTCAAACAAAAAGTTGGAGTATATTTTGTTAGTTTGTTATCTGGCACCTCATGACCTTGCAGCCCTCGGGGGAGGCAATATAGAGGGAAATTAAAGAAGATTTGGATAGACCATAAAAAATATTCCAGAATAGATTTGGACTATTTGATTGACAGCTGACGGTCTGCAGGAGACTGTAATAAAATCAACATAGTGTGTTTACCACAAATATGTCTTGTGTTTGGAAATACTAGTACGTAAATAACATTCAACTGAATAAGAAGGAAAATGGAGCGATTTTAAGGTGGGCGGTAAATGACATAGCTAGAGTAAGAATCCAATATGTCCAACAGGTTTTGGTCTTTTCGGTAAAATATTATGCACAATCGTCCATTATAGGTTGTTATTATTGGCGAGAAAGCCGTGGGAGAGAGGGGTGTGCTTTCCTCCAATATAATAATCTCAAGTGCCTCCTTTAGATGGCTAAATTGGACGTGCTTAACTGCATAGAATATGCAATGATTCCCTGCTTTGCCTCTCTTTCTCTACAGCTAATATAGTTGCTACAACCACTAGCTTAATACACCACTATTTGCCCTGACATGAGTTAGGGAAATCTCAATGTTATGTTTACATTGATGGTTTTGACTGACATCCAGAGTCACCGTCAATATTAGCACTTCAAATACCAAAATGACACCATAGTTGCTGAACACAAACCAAATTCTATTAAGAATAAAATGGAATTTCCTTTGGCACATCTTGAGTGCGCATAGCTATACTACACTAAGTACATCTATCAACTGTCTTGACATAAAATAATACTTCATATGAGTGGCATATATTGGCAAGGCCCAAGGGCACAGTAAAATGTCTGGGTATTATACTGCTTCTTTACAAACTTCTAATATTCTGCCTGTGTAAAGTTTCCTGTGTCTTATTCGAGTGCAATTCATTTCGTCTGCATATCCCCTTATATTTTGTGCGTTATAAAATTAAAATCACTCTTCTATAAAAATGCATCATTTATTCTAAAATACTCATGACAAATCAGCTAACAACGGTGAAATTTATCTGCAGAACTCAACTAATCCTTTTGGCATTATATCCAAGAGAACCATTTTGTGTGACATTCAACAGTGACATTTTGCGTGCTATAAAGTCGTGCCATAGTGCATGATATATAAAAGCGTAATTCTGTGCGATTGTCAGGCTACGTGATGGGGATTGGTACGAGCAGGGAAAAATTAGACTCATGGAATGAGGTCCATACTCTAAACAGCATTTCATGACTGGCATGCCCTAATCCCACATAACTCGTTGAGGCTCATATAATGCAAATCCTGCCAGAGATGTTTCCCGTCATGTCAACATAGACTCAGCTACCTGTGGAAGCCCTCAACTGTCACACTGTAGGTGTGCTTCCCTCACCTATTAACCCCTTCAACCTCATTAACCTCATGCCTCTCTAACAGATGCGGCTCGATGACCTCTTCCTCTGTCTAATTACTATTGTCTCTAGCTATTCAATAAGAGCAATCTAGCTTTTCCCCAGCTGTGGTTTGCAAAGGGTCAACACCGTTTAATACGGAGATTTATCACCAATGAGAAATAAATAATTCAAAAACCAAGGTTAAAGTTGTCGATGTCATTTGTGACCCGCAGACTTTTAAAAGATCCGGGCCGATATCGTGAACGATAGTGTCAATGGTAGCAAAACAATCAACATGAATAGTTGATAAACATCCTGTGAATGATATGGTAATGAGACTAACTGATATCCTTCTTTTTATATGAAAAAGTACGATTTGTTTCCAGGTGGCTTCACATATATTGTACCAATTTCTATGGCAGTCTTTGAATCGTCTCACAGTGTGAGATGGGTTTGTAAATGAATCTAGCACATCATTACCTGAAGCATGAGCTCTGAAACAATGGCTATCACGTGACTGATCACGATTTTATGTAAATTCAGAAGCTAGGATAACTGAAAAAGCTACTTGAAAAAAGCTACTTAAAAAATTGCCAATTTTATATTCCCAACACATAAAAGATAATTTATCTTACTGGACTCTTGTGGGCTATCCATTTTAGATATAAGCATATTTTTTCTATTGAGTTTTGTGTGTGAGAGGTTACCTAAGTGCAATACATTTAACTACACACACTTAAGTGGCTAATGATTTTATATAAACTTGTCTGTGTCAGTATCGGGGCAAGCATAAAGTCTAATGAGTCGGCATCTTGTGATCCACATTAGTGATGAACTCGGAAGAATCCCTGGTGACAGTTGAATTGACAAGTCGGGCTGTAAAGTCTGACCTTTATGTTTGGGGTGACCTCGGTGTGCAGTCTCATCATACTGTCATTTCCAGCTTTGATCTATTGTGGTCAGCGCATAAAACCACCACATCAACTCTGCCTCGTGATACTTTGTGTTGAGTTTATTGTGCTCTCTCGCAAACCACCTCAAGGACCTCTCGGGAAAACACGAGCGTGAAGTTCATTTGATATTTGATATTTGATATTTGACGTTTTTTTCAAAGTATGCCTCCAAGTATATATCTATACACACTTATAGGATATGGGTCAAAACAGGATATAAAAGGATATATACCCTGTCAAAAGCGGATATATCATTTTTATTCGCAATAAATCCAATTTTTATACATTTATAACTTAGAAATGTTTTTTAAATGATCTCAAAGACTTTTGATTGACTAATGGGGCCTTAGACATACTTGGTAGACATGTCTAGATTATGTCTAGCCCCCTCAATATGAGAGCATAAATCTGAGTTCAATGGAATAGCCCTTTTCCCCTGGCAAAGTCAATATATTCGACCAACTGACTGGTATGAGGTTGGGGAGGGGGGGGGAGAGTACTAAAAGGACTTTTGATTGACTAATGGGGCCTTAGACATACTTGGTAGACATGTCTAGATTATGTCTAGCCCCCTCAATATGAGAGCATAAATCTGAGTTCAATGGAATAGCCCTTTTCCCCTGGCAAAGTCAATATATTCGACCTACTGACTGGTATGAGGTTGGGGAGTGGGGGGGAGAGTACTAAAAGGACTTTTGATTGACTAATGGGGCCTTAGACATACTTGGTAGACATGTCTAGATTATGTCTAGCCCCCTCAATATGAGAGCATAAATCTGAGTTCAATGGAATAGCCCTTTTCCCCTGGCAAAGTCAATATATTCGACCAACTGACTGGTATGAGGTTGGGGAGGGGGGGGGAGAGTACTAAAAGGACTTTTGATTGACTAATGGGGCCTTAGACATACTTGGTAGACATGTCTAGATTATGTCTAGCCCCCTCAATATGAGAGCATAAATCTGAGTTCAATGGAATAGCCCTTTTCCCCTGGCAAAGTCAATATATTCGACCTACTGACTGGTATGAGGTTGGGGAGGGGGGGAGAGTACTAAAAGGACTTTTGATTGACTAATGGGGCCTTAGACATACTTGGTAGACATGTCTAGATTATGTCTAGCCCCCTCAATATGAGAGCATAAATCTGAGTTCAATGGAATAGCCCTTTTCCCCTGGCAAAGTCAATATATTCGACCAACTGACTGGTATGAGGTTGGGGAGGGGGGGGGGAGAGTACTAAAAGGACTTTTGATTGACTAATGGGGCCTTAGACATACTTGGTAGACATGTCTAGATTATGTCTAGCCCCCTCAATATGAGAGCATAAATCTGAGTTCAATGGAATAGCCCTTTTCCCCTGGCAAAGTCAATATATTCGACCAACTGACTGGTATGAGGTTGGGGAGGGGGGGAGAGTACTAAAAGGACTTTTGATTGACTAATGGGGCCTTAGACATACTTGGTAGACATGTCTAGATTATGTCTAGCCCCCTCAATATGAGAGCATAAATCTGAGTTCAATGGAATAGCCCTTTTCCCCTGGCAAAGTCAATATATTCGACCAACTGACTGGTATGAGGTTGGGGAGGGGGGGGGGGGAGAGTACTAAAAGGACTTTTGATTGACTAATGGGGCCTTAGACATACTTGGTAGACATGTCTAGATTATGTCTAGCCCCCTCAATATGAGAGCATAAATCTGAGTTCAATGGAATAGCCCTTTTCCCCTGGCAAAGTCAATATATTCGACCTACTGACTGGTATGAGGTTGGGGAGGGGGGGAGAGTACTAAAAGGACTTTTGATTGACTAATGGGGCCTTAGACATACTTGGTAGACATGTCTAGATTATGTCTAGCCCCCTCAATAGGAGAGCATAAATCTGAGTTCAATGGAATAGCCCTTTTCCCCTGGCAAAGTCAATATATTCGACCTACTGACTGGTATGAGGTTGGGGAGGGGGGGAGAGTACTAAAAGGACTTTTGATTGACTAATGGGGCCTTAGACATACTTGGTAGACATGTCTAGATTATGTCTAGCCCCCTCAATATGAGAGCATAAATCTGAGTTCAATGGAATAGCCCTTTTCCCCTGGCAAAGTCAATATATTCGACCAACTGACTGGTATGAGGTTGGGGAGGGGGGGAGAGTACTAAAAGGACTTTTGATTGACTAATGGGGCCTTAGACATACTTGGTAGACATGTCTAGATTATGTCTAGCCCCCTCAATAGGAGAGCATAAATCTGAGTTCAATGGAATAGCCCTTTTCCCCTGGCAAAGTCAATATATTCGACCAACTGACTGGTATGAGGTTGGGGAGGGGGGGGGGAAGAGTACTAAAAGGACTTTTGATTGACTAATGGGGCCTTAGACATACTTGGTAGACATGTCTAGATTATGTCTAGCCCCCTCAATATGAGAGCATAAATCTGAGTTCAATGGAATAGCCCTTTTCCCCTGGCAAAGTCAATATATTCGACCTACTGACTGGTATGAGGTTGGGGAGGGGGGGAGAGTACTAAAAGGACTTTTGATTGACTAATGGGGCCTTAGACATACTTGGTAGACATGTCTAGATTATGTCTAGCCCCCTCAATATGAGAGCATAAATCTGAGTTCAATGGAATAGCCCTTTTCCCCTGGCAAAGTCAATATATTCGACCTACTGACTGGTATGAGGTTGGGGAGGGGGGAGAGTACTAAAAGGACTTTTGATTGACTAATGGGGCCTTAGACATACTTGGTAGACATGTCTAGATTATGTCTAGCCCCCTCAATATGAGAGCATAAATCTGAGTTCAATGGAATAGCCCTTTTCCCCTGGCAAAGTCAATATATTCGACCAACTGACTGGTATGAGGTTGGGGAGGGGGGGAGAGTACTAAAAGGACTTTTGATTGACTAATGGGGCCTTAGACATACTTGGTAGACATGTCTAGATTATGTCTAGCCCCCTCAATAGGAGAGCATAAATCTGAGTTCAATGGAATAGCCCTTTTCCCCTGGCAAAGTCAATATATTCGACCTACTGACTGGTATGAGGTTGGGGAGGGGGGGAGAGTACTAAAAGGACTTTTGATTGACTAATAGGGCCTTAGACATACTTGGTAGACATGTCTAGATTATGTCTAGCCCCCTCAATAGGAGAGCATAAATCTGAGTTCAATGGAATAGCCCTTTTCCCCTGGCAAAGTCAATATATTCGACCTACTGACTGGTATGAGGTTGGGGAGGAGGGATGGAGAGTACTAAAAAGACTTTTGATTGACTAATGGGGCCTTAGACATACTTGGTAGACATGTCTAGATTATGTCTAGCCCCCTCAATATGAGAGCATAAATCTGAGTTCAATGGAATAGCCCTTTTCCCCTGGCAAAGTCAATATATTCGACCTACTGACTGGTATGAGGTTGGGGAGGAGGGATGGAGAGTACTAAAAAGACTTTTGATTGACTAATGGGGCCTTAGACAAACTTGGTAGACATGTCTAGATTATGTCTAGCCCCCTCAATATGAGAGCATAAATCTGAGTTCAATGGAGTAGCCCTTTTCCCCTGACAAAGTCAGTTTATTGGACATACTGACTGGTATGATGTTGGGGATGGGGGGAGAGTATTAAAAATACTTTTGATTGGCTAATGGGGCCTTAGACATACTTGGTAGATATGTCTAGATTATGTCTAGCCATCTCAATATGAGATCTTAATGACTAGCCCTTTTCCTCTGACAAAGTCAGTATATTCGACCTACTGACTGGTGTTAGATAGACTTTTGATTGACTGATGGGGTCTTAGACATACTTGGTGGATATGTCTAGATTATGTCTAGTCCCCTCATTATGAGAGCATAAATCTGAGTTCAATGAAGTAGCCCTTTTTGAAAGAGTACTAAAAAGACTTTTGATTGACTATTTGTGCCTTAGACATACTTGTAGGACATGTCAGTAGTATAGCGAGTTCAATAGTTCGTATTATAATTAGCTCTGTCATTGTTTCTCCTCCATTTTGGCGAATGAGCCAATGAGAATGTAGATTTATAGGACAAATCATGTGTAGGTTTTTCATGTAGCTTTTTCCCATGATTCATCAGAAAAGGAAAGATGGCGACTTTCATGGAGAAGTTCCTGGAGGAAGCCATTTTGTTTTATGACATCATGAAAATAATTTCCTCCATTTTGTCTTTTGAACCAATGAGAGCGTGTGTTTCCACGAGAGTAAAATATTAACATAATTTATTTTCTCATTGAATATGAGATTTGATTATGTGACTGTCTGATTCTACGAGAGTAGAATATTAACATAATAGATTGAGATTTGATCATATGTGTATACTTATGCATATATATATATATATATATATATATATATATATATATATATATATATATATATATATATATATATATATATATATATATATATATATATATATGTATATATGTAGATGAATACCTATCTGATCATAAAATGATTAAGATTTACCTTGATATTGTACCTCCTAAACCCCCTAAAAAATCTATCAAATTTAGGAATTTCAAGGCATTAGATCTTGAATCCCTAAGAAGGGACATCAAATCCCTAACTGATAGAAACACAACATGGAAACACCTATCCTTGAGTGACATGGTGGATTACTATGACAGGGAAATCTCATCACTCATGGACAAACATGCTCCTATCAAGGTTGCCAAGGTCACTCAGCGCAAACCTGTACCTTGGATGAGTGACCAATTAAAGCTGGAAAGATCTCTCAGGAGGAGGCTTGAGAGAAAAATGAGCAAGACTGGCTCTCAGATTGACAAGGAGCTCTATAACTCTCAAAGAAATAAATACAACTCAATGCTAAAATCTGCTCAATCAGCATATTTTTCCAACTTGGTTGAAGAAAACAAGCATGACCCTAAAAAGCTTTTCAGAGTCATAGACACAGTCATGCACAAGAAAAAGGACACACCTATGCCCCAATCTGACTGTGAGATTACTCAAGCTGAGAAGTTCAACACATTCTTTCTTGAAAAGATAGAGAGAATCCGCTTGGACATTGATAATGCTCCACCCGTTCCAATTTCGCCACCAGGTGACACTACAAACAATAGTACTACTGGTCTGGATAGGTTCACACCCCTAACCATTGATGACGTACGGAAATTGGTCAAAAGGTCAGCAAAGAAGTCATGTGACCTGGATCCAATTCCAACCTGGCTCTTACTTGACCTCTTAGATGACCTCTTACCAATAATTACTTCCATCATAAATAAATCACTGATGGAATCAGCAGTATCAGAAAATATGAAAATAGCCATCATAACACCCCTGCTGAAGAAACTAGGTCTGGAACTGGTTGAAAAAAACTATAGGCCTGTTTCCAACCTAACATTTGTCTCCAAACTAACCGAGAGGGCAGTTGCAGACCAACTAGTCCCCCATCTCGTAAGGAATGGTCTTACTGACAAGTTTCAATCAGCCTACAAGGAATATCACAGCACTGAAACTGCTTTGCTAAAAGTGCAAAATGATATCTTGGGCTGCCTTGACAATAGAAAGGCAGTTATCTTGTTGTTGCTTGACCTTTCCGCTGCTTTTGACACCATTGACCATAAAATCCTTTTGGACAGGCTGAGGGATAGATGCAACGTCACAGGTCATGCACTCTCCTGGATTCGGTCATACCTAATGGACAGAAAGCAATGTGTGAAGGTGGGGATTCATAGATCCTGTCTCAAATCCCTAAAATATGGGGTACCCCAGGGCTCAGTCCTAGGTCCTATACTATTCACCATCTACATGACACCCCTATCTGATATACTTGCAAAATATGGTCTAAGCTATCATATTTATGCAGATGATACTCAGATCTACATCCCTATGGACCACGCCTCTCCCCATCATGTGGATATGAGCAGACACAAATTGGAGGAATGTGTCAGGGAAGTCAGAAATTTCCTCATATCAAACAAGATGAAGATAAATGATGGAAAGACAGAGATGCTCATATGTACTGACAAATACAGTACTACTACCCATAGCAGTATCCCATCCACAATCAGAGTGGGTGACTCTGAAATTGCTCCTAGTAAGTCAGTTGTTGACCTTGGTATCACATTTGACTCCAACATGGACATGAAGGCCCAGATCAGGAAAATGTGTCAGAAGGGCTATTATCACATCAGAAACCTGGCGGCCATCAGACATTGTCTAGACGAGAAGACCGCGGTAACACTTACCCATGCTTTTGTTACATCCACCCTTGACTATGGTAATGGTCTTCTGGCAGGTCTTCCTAAAACTGACATCAGAAAACTGCAATACCTCCAAAACTCTGCAGCACGGGTAGTTGGAAAAATCAGGAAATTTGATCACATTTCAGGAAAATTAAGGGAACTGCATTGGCTTCCCGTTCATGCGAGAATTGATTTTAAAATCCTCCTATTAACCTGGAAAGCCCTTAACGGTAAGGTTCCGCCTTACTTACGGGATCTACTCCTGATTAAAGAAGGTGAACGCTGTCTAAGATCCAATGATGGCACCCACCTACATGTACCTAAAACCAGGCTAAGGACAATAGGTGACAGGGCCTTCTCATCTGCAGGCCCACGACTATGGAATTCCTTGCCTACTGATATTAGGACAAGCACGTCAGTCTCCTCGTTTAAGAGTAGGCTGAAAACTCATCTCTTCAGGATGCATGTCCTGAACTCAGCGCTATGAACAGACTTGTCTGGTATCAGCGCTATACAAATTTTATTATTATTATTATTATTATTATTATTATTATGTCAAATATATTATCTTGTTTGAGACTCTTAATGTTCAAGAGAATTTGTTTTAACACATATAAGAATTGGACATAGTCATTTGACTCACTGCTATGTTCTTAAAGGCGAAGATCAGCCTCAGTCTATTGGATGTCAAAGGGCTTTGACTATCAAACATGTTTTAATTGAATGTATCGATTTTGAAATAATTAGGACTCAATATTTTAATGTGCAAGATTTCGTTGTTTCATGCTGTAGATACTTCTGTGATAGTATCGTTTTTAAACCAAATAGGACTTTATAACCAATTTAAGTGTGGAGCTCTTGTTTACTTAGGTCATTGGCCTATTTATCAAGAACCGCGAAACATCAGATGGTATTTAAAGTCTTTTAAATTGAATTTATTTATCCAAATTTGTTATTACTATAACTGATATATTGAAAGGATTTTCACGAAAACAGAAAACATCTTATTGTGAAAATATTTCTGTAGATCATAACTATGCGGGTTTATCTACATTGAAATCTCTCAATGATCAAAATTATTCTTCTCTACATACTTTGCATTCACCTGTTCAATCTAACTTACCTAGTCATGAAAGTAGTATTGATTTTAGTAATCATAGGAGATGTAGGAAATGTGATCGAGTATTTAAGTATCTAACAAATCTGTCTAAACACTAAAGGAGTTGTATGAAAAATGTATTGTGTAGACAATGTGTGTTTATTTGTTCAAGTTAGTCCGAGTTATATGAATATAGGATGACTACACAGAGTTCATTCACAAAATCAATTGCAGGTTAGACCATAGGAGAAAAAGAATACTAATCCACCATGGATAACTTTATCTGAAAACAAATTGAATAAATTCAAGTCTGCATATAATATTCATGAAGAATATATTCTTGCAGAGAATAGGAAAGGTGGGGTTATTTCAATCTATAACACTTCACTCGATGTAGATTTTAACATAAATAGTATTATGACAGACATTATATCGATTTATGAGCATAGTCTTTCTGCATTTAAGGTTAATCTCACTTTCGGTGTTATGTTGTGAAATATAGAGAATGGGGAGTATAGGTTTTTTTAACCATATAAAAATACTCATCTTTTTGATGATCCTATAGTAATTTCAGTTAAAGAAGATTTGGTAAAGTTAAGGAAAAAAATAGAGAGTTCGGATTTAATGGAATATTTAATGAGAACTAGACCGAATATGAAATCTAAACCAGTGATGGTAACTTATGCTCAGATGTGGGTGTTCAATACAAAATATGTTTTAGGCCATGAACCTATTTTTCTCCCTACATATATTTTGGGATGTAAACATATTGTAGGATATAGATTACCTACCTATAGACTCTTATAAACAAATATAGACAATCACGATCTTTGGCAAGAAACCATATAGGTTACTGAGTGCTACGTGAGGCCAACAACTGCAGGCCGAGGAGACGCATTACTCGCCCCGAATAGAGATGACGTGATCCTCCAAGCCACGCAGGCAGCCCCGAACCTGGAGAAGACGCTACGCAGGCAGCCCTCACACAGATGCTCAGTTTTCCTTAAAAAGGCCCCGAAATCGCTACTCAGGTAGCAGAATCCACTTGCCTAGAAGATCCACGACATTCAGCATCATGACAGCCACACTTGCATAGACTTGGGTGTTTTATGCATTCTCAGGACTTTGTCAGTATCATGCATTCAGGTATTTCATATGCCTCGCTCTTTGCCATACCGACCTAGCCAGACTAGTGTATACAGCACCGAATAAAGGAGACCCTTGTGCATTGTATACTCTGTGTCTGCAGATATTATTACCTCCCAACTCACATAGCTGGGTTAAGGCTCCGTTCACAGCCAGCGAGTATCATATGTCAGATCCCCGTCCATGTTCCCCAACGACGGAGACATTCCCCATACGCTAGTAGGGATACAAACCCTAATGTCTTTCGAGAGAAAATATGATATGTCAAGGAATTCTAAAACATTTACGGATAAGTTATGTGCTTTCCATTGTTTAACTCAATGTTTTCACCCAGAATTACAGATATCCGCCTACAAAAAGTTTGAAGATGTCACTTTGGAATAATTTGAAAAATGGAAAACATTTATTAAGAAAATTATGGATAAAAAACTTATTTCTTCTGAATTTTTAGGAGTTTCTGTACTGGAATTGTATTTGTTCGAAAGATGTTTTGAAGTGAATATTCATGTGTTTAATCAAATTTCCATAGATAGTGTTATTCCAGTTTATAGATCAAGACAAGAATATTTGAAAGATATGTATGTGAATATATTTGACAAACATATGTCATTTATTTTGGATTTTCAGAGATACGCAAAGAAGTTCCAGTGTAAGAATTGTGATATGTGTCTAGACAAACCTTCAGTATTGTATAAACACAAATCTGTGTGTGATGGTCAAGTGAAAAAGATATTGAATTTAATCCTAAGGCCCCGACACACTTATGTCAGACACTTTTCGACTGCTAAATATGCACACAAACAAGATGGCGACCGATCCTCTCCGGCCTATACTAAAGGTACCCGGATGAGCATTTCTGATGACGTCACATCGAACTGCCTTCGGCCACACTCGGCTCATCTCGAAACACATCGTTCATGTCCGCCACTGACCAATATATCGAAACACATCGTTCATGTCTGCCACTGACCAATATATCGTCTACTACTCGTAGATTGAATCTATCATCGGGGACTATGAGAAGTTGTGCTTTGAACTTTAAAATAGCATCTTGCAATGCCCAATCAATCTCAAAGAAGGTTCTGGAGCTTAGACAATATTTTATTGATGAGAATCTTGATGCACTATTTATAACTGAAACCTGGTTACAGAAAAATTCAAATAATTACTGTACTGAAAAATTGAAAAATGGACACCTTGAATTTCTATCAGTCCCTCGTCCAAATCGTAGGGGAGGGGGTCTGAGTGTCTTATTTCGGAAGGAACCTACCATTAAGGTCACTGCCCCTACTCCCTCCACTATGGAATTAATGGAAGTGGAACTACTCTTACATGGTAAGAAAATCACATTCGTTCTTATCTATAGGCCTGAACCATCACCTGCAAATAGATATACTATGACGTCCTTCTATGACGATTTTAGGGAGATTACTTCACACTACTGCACTTTTACTAATGATGTAGTATTCCTGGGTGATTACAACTTCCATCTAAATGAACCACATAGACCAGAAGTTATTAAATTCAATGATATCTTATCTACCTTCGAAATGAACCAATGGATAACTGAACCTACTCATGTACTGGGTAATACATTATATTTGGTTATTTCTTTTGAGGGTATTAGATATCTCAAAGGTTGTAAGGTTGATGACTACATATCTGACCATGAGATTATTATCATTGATTTCAATCTTGAATCACCTAAACCTCAAAGAAAGAAAATCAAATTTAGGAAATATAAAAACTATGAAAAAATACGTGAGGATATTAAATTAACCTTCTTGAAAGATTGTTCTGATATGACTATACAAAATCTAGTGCAGTTTTTTAACAGCAGTCTGATGCAGATACTAGATAAACATGTACCATATACCGAAATGTGTGTCACTCAAAGACATACATCACCATGGATGGATGATAAGATTAGACAGGAGAGATCTAAGAAGAGGAGTTTGGAGAGGAAAATGCCTAAATCAGGTCTCTCTATTGACAAGGATGCATATCGTATACATAGGAATAGATACAATGCTCTACTCAAATCATCACACTCCAGCTATTTCAAAACACTCATAACTGATAACAAAGCTAATCCTAAAAAACTATTCATGATAATTGATAAACTACTCCATAAATCTAAGGACTCTCTGTTACCCACCTCCCCAGACTCCACTTCTTTGGCTAATAGATTTAATGAGTTATTTCTAGGAAAAGTGGAGAAAATTCGCATGGATCTAGACTGTAATACTAACTGCACTATCCCTCCGCCAGAAGTCACTACAAACAATGACAACCACACTCTGCATAGCATTCCTACTCTTAACTCCTTTTGTGCGCTAGCGAAGCCTGAAGTTATACAACTAGTCAAGAAATCGTCTAATAAATCGTGTGATCTGGACCCAGTACCTACTTGGTTATTACTAGATTTACTAGATTTATTACTTCCTATCATAACACTTATAATAAACAAATCATTGTTAGATCACACTGTTACAGATGATATGAAAATTGCTCTTATTACACCACTTTTGAAAAAGCTGGGCCTAGAATTGATTAAACCAAATTTGAGACCAGTATCCATATTGTCCTATATTTCTAAACTAACAGAAAGGGCCGTTGCAAACCAACTTGTTCCTCATCTAGTAAGGAATGGCCTTACTGATAGTTTCCAGTCTGCTTACAAACAATATCATAGTACTGAGACAGCTTTATTAATGGTTCAAAATGATATTTTGCATGATCTGGACAATACAAAGACAGTTATCCTTCTTCTCCTTGACTTATCTGCGGCCTTTGATACCATTGATCATAACATCCTGCTTAGAATACTTGAGTCTAGATGTAGGGTTACTGGTAAGGCGCTACGTTGGATTGAATCCTACTTAACTGGAAGACGTCAGCATGTTAAGGTTGGACTGAGTAAGTCTAGCTTGCTGAATATTAAGCATGGAGTACCCCAGGGTTCAGTTATTGGACCAATTCTGTTCACGGTCTACATGTCGCCACTTTCTGATATCATCACTAGACATTGTTTGAACTATTATATTTATGCAGATGATACCCAAATTTACATCTCATTTGATAGGAAAAATCCTCAAGAGTCAACTATCGCAAAATCAAATCTAGAGTCATGTATTTCTGACATCAGAAACTTTCTTAAGGTCAATAAAAGGAAGCTGAATGATAATAAAACTGAAATGCTCCTCTGTAATCTGGGCAGGGATTATTCATTATCCAGAGAAACCTTCAACAAGGTAAGGATAGGTCTTACTGATATTGAGCCAGTATATAAAGTTAAGAATCTCGGAGTATTTCTCGACTTAATACTTGACATGAAAGCACACATCAAGGAAACACTCAGGAAAGGTTACTACCATATCAGGAATATTGCTTCCATAAGAAATTGTCTGGATACTTAAACTTCTGAAGTACTGGTTCACTCTCTTGTTACTTCAACCGTAGACTATGGAAATGGGTTCTTAATGGGTCTCCCAAAGGGTGAGATTAAGAAACTACAAATTCTTCAACATACTGCTGCACGACTGGTCAGTATGAAAAGGAAGTATGATCATATATCTGAGACTCTAAGGAATCTTCACTGGCTCCCTGTTACCTGCAGAAATGACTTTAAAATACTACCTCTCACATGGAAGGTGCTTAATGCAAACTGACTTTGTCAGGGCAAAAAAGCTATTCCATTGAACTCAGATTTATGCTCTCATATTGAGGGGGCTAGACAGATTCTAGACATGTCAACCAAGTATGTACTCTCCATCCCTCCTCCCCAACCTCATACCAGTCAGTAGGTCGAATATATTGACTTTGTCAGGGGAAAAGGGCTATTCCATTGAACTCAGATTTATGCTCTCATATTGAGGGGGCTAGACATAATCTAGACATGTCTACCAAGTATGTCTAAGGCCCCATTAGTCAATCAAAAGTCCTTTTAGTACTCTCCCCCCCTCCCCAACCTCATACCAGTCAGTAGGTCGAATATATTGACTTTGCCAGGGAAAAAGGGCTATTCCATTGAACTCAGATTTATGCTCTCATATTGAGGGGGCTAGACATAATCTAGACATGTCTACCAAGTATGTCTAAGGCCCCATTAGTCAATCAAAAGTCCTTTTAGTACTCTCCCCCCCTCCCCAACCTCATACCAGTCAGTAGGTCGAATATATTGACTTTGCCAGGGGAAAAGGGCTATTCCATTGAACTCAGATTTATGCTCTCATATTGAGGGGGCTAGACGTAATCTAGACATGTCTACCAAGTATGTCTAAGGCCCCATTAGTCAATCAAAAGTCCTTTTAGTACTCTCCCCCCCCTCCCCAACCTCATACCAGTCAGTAGGTCGAATATATTGACTTTGCCAGGGGAAAAGGGCTATTCCATTGAACTCAGATTTATGCTCTCATATTGAGGGGGCTAGACATAATCTAGACATGTCTACCAAGTATGTCTAAGGCCCCATTAGTCAATCAAAAGTCCTTTTAGTACTCTCCCCCCCTCCCCAACCTCATACCAGTCAGTAGGTCGAATATATTGACTTTGCCAGGGGAAAAGGGCTATTCCATTGAACTCAGATTTATGCTCTCATATTGAGGGGGCTAGACGTAATCTAGACATGTCTACCAAGTATGTCTAAGGCCCCATTAGTCAATCAAAAGTCCTTTTAGTACTCTCCATCCCTCCTCCCCAACCTCATACCAGTCAGTAGGTCGAATATATTGACTTTGTCAGGGGAAAAGGGCTATTCCATTGAACTCAGAGTTATGCTCTCATATTGAGGGGGCTAGACATAATCTAGACATGTCTACCAAGTATGTCTAAGGCCCCATTAGTCAATCAAAAGTCCTTTTAGTACTCTCCCCCCCTCCCCAACCTCATACCAGTCAGTAGGTCGAATATATTGACTTTGCCAGGGAAAAAGGGCTATTCCATTGAACTCAGAGTTATGCTCTCATATTGAGGGGGCTAGACATAATCTAGACATGTCTACCAAGTATGTCTAAGGCCCCATTAGTCAATCAAAAGTCCTTTTAGTACTCTCCCCCCCTCCCCAACCTCATACCAGTCAGTAGGTCGAATATATTGACTTTGCCAGGGAAAAAGGGCTATTCCATTGAACTCAGATTTATGCTCTCATATTGAGGGGGCTAGACGTAATCTAGACATGTCTACCAAGTATGTCTAAGGCCCCATTAGTCAATCAAAAGTCCTTTTAGTACTCTCCCCCCCTCCCCAACCTCATACCAGTCAGTAGGTCGAATATATTGACTTTGCCAGGGGAAAAGGGCTATTCCATTGAACTCAGATTTATGCTCTCATATTGAGGGGGCTAGACATAATCTAGACATGTCTACCAAGTATGTCTAAGGCCCCATTAGTCAATCAAAAGTCCTTTTAGTACTCTCCCCCCCTCCCCAACCTCATACCAGTCAGTAGGTCGAATATATTGACTTTGCCAGGGGAAAAGGGCTATTCCATTGAACTCAGATTTATGCTCTCATATTGAGGGGGCTAGACGTAATCTAGACATGTCTACCAAGTATGTCTAAGGCCCCATTAGTCAATCAAAAGTCCTTTTAGTACTCTCCCCCCCTCCCCAACCTCATACCAGTCAGTAGGTCGAATATATTGACTTTGCCAGGGGAAAAGGGCTATTCCATTGAACTCAGATTTATGCTCTCATATTGAGGGGGCTAGACGTAATCTAGACATGTCTACCAAGTATGTCTAAGGCCCCATTAGTCAATCAAAAGTCCTTTTAGTACTCTCCCCCCCTCCCCAACCTCATACCAGTCAGTAGGTCGAATATATTGACTTTGCCAGGGAAAAAGGGCTATTCCATTGAACTCAGATTTATGCTCTCATATTGAGGGGGCTAGACGTAATCTAGACATGTCTACCAAGTATGTCTAAGGCCCCATTAGTCAATCAAAAGTCCTTTTAGTACTCTCCCCCCCTCCCCAACCTCATACCAGTCAGTAGGTCGAATATATTGACTTTGTCAGGGGAAAAGGGCTATTCCATTGAACTCAGATTTATGCTCTCATTTTGAGGGGGCTAGACATAATCTAGACATGTCTACCAAGTATGTCTAAGGCCCCATTAGTCAATCAAAAGTCCTTTTAGTACTCTCCCCCCCCTCCCCAACCTCATACCAGTCAGTAGGTCGAATATATTGACTTTGCCAGGGAAAAAGGGCTATTCCATTGAACTCAGATTTATGCTCTCATATTGAGGGGGCTAGACGTAATCTAGACATGTCTACCAAGTATGTCTAAGGCCCCATTAGTCAATCAAAAGTCCTTTTAGTACTCTCCCCCCCTCCCCAACCTCATACCAGTCAGTAGGTCGAATATATTGACTTTGCCAGGGGAAAAGGGCTATTCCATTGAACTCAGATTTATGCTCTCATATTGAGGGGGCTAGACGTAATCTAGACATGTCTAACAAGTATGTCTAAGGCCCCATTAGTCAATCAAAAGTCCTTTTAGTACTCTCCCCCCCTCCCCAACCTCATACCAGTCAGTAGGTCGAATATATTGACTTTGCTAGGGAAAAAGGGCTATTCCATTGAACTCAGATTTATGCTCTCATATTGAGGGGGCTAGACGTAATCTAGACATGTCTACCAAGTATGTCTAAGGCCCCATTAGTCAATCAAAAGTCCTTTTAGTACTCTCCCCCCCCCCTCCCCAACCTCATACCAGTCAGTAGGTCGAATATATTGACTTTGTCAGGGGAAAAGGGCTATTCCATTGAACTCAGATTTATGCTCTCATATTGAGGGGGCTAGACGTAATCTAGACATGTCTACCAATTATGTCTAAGGCCCCATTAGTCAATCAAAAGTCCTTTTAGTACTCTCCATCCCTCCTCCCCAACCTCATACCAGTCAGTAGGTCGAATATATTGACTTTGCCAGGGGAAAAGGGCTATTCCATTGAACTCAGATTTATGCTCTCATATTGAGGGGGCTAGACGTAATCTAGACATGTCTACCAAGTATGTCTAAGGCCCCATTAGTCAATCAAAAGTCCTTTTAGTACTCTCCATCCCTCCTCCCCAACCTCATACCAGTCAGTAGGTCGAATATATTGACTTTGTCAGGGGAAAAGGGCTATTCCATTGAACTCAGATTTATGCTCTCATATTGAGGGGGCTAGACATAATCTAGACATGTCTACCAAGTATGTCTAAGGCCCCATTAGTCAATCAAAAGTCCTTTTAGTACTCTCCCCCCCCCCTCCCCAACCTCATACCAGTCAGTAGGTCGAATATATTGACTTTGCCAGGGGAAAAGGGCTATTCCATTGAACTCAGATTTATGCTCTCATATTGAGGGGGCTAGACGTAATCTAGACATGTCTACCAAGTATGTCTAAGGCCCCATTAGTCAATCAAAAGTCCTTTTAGTACTCTCCCCCCCTCCCCAACCTCATACCAGTCAGTAGGTCGAATATATTGACTTTGCTAGGGAAAAAGGGCTATTCCATTGAACTCAGATTTATGCTCTCATATTGAGGGGGCTAGACGTAATCTAGACATGTCTAACAAGTATGTCTAAGGCCCCATTAGTCAATCAAAAGTCCTTTTAGTACTCTCCCCCCCCCTCCCCAACCTCATACCAGTCAGTAGGTCGAATATATTGACTTTGCCAGGGGAAAAGGGCTATTCCATTGAACTCAGATTTATGCTCTCATATTGAGGGGGCTAGACGTAATCTAGACATGTCTACCAATTATGTCTAAGGCCCCATTAGTCAATCAAAAGTCCTTTTAGTACTCTCCATCCCTCCTCCCCAACCTCATACCAGTCAGTAGGTCGAATATATTGACTTTGTCAGGGGAAAAGGGCTATTCCATTGAACTCAGATTTATGCTCTCATATTGAGGGGGCTAGACGTAATCTAGACATGTCTACCAAGTATGTGTAAGGCCCCATTAGTCAATCAAAAGTCCTTTTAGTACTCTCCCCCCCCTCCCCAACCTCATACCAGTCAGTAGGTCGAATATATTGACTTTGCCAGGGGAAAAGGGCTATTCCATTGAACTCAGATTTATGCTCTCATATTGAGGGGGCTAGACGTAATCTAGACATGTCTACCAAGTATGTCTAAGGCCCCATTAGTCAATCAAAAGTCCTTTTAGTACTCTCCATCCCTCCTCCCCAACCTCATACCAGTCAGTAGGTCGAATATATTGACTTTGTCAGGGGAAAAGGGCTATTCCATTGAACTCAGATTTATGCTCTCATATTGAGGGGGCTAGACATAATCTAGACATGTCTACCAAGTATGTCTAAGGCCCCATTAGTCAATCAAAAGTCCTTTTAGTACTCTCCCCCCTCCCCAACCTCATACCAGTCAGTAGGTCGAATATATTGACGTTGCCAGGGAAAAAGGGCTATTCCATTGAACTCAGATTTATGCTCTCATATTGAGGGGGCTAGACGTAATCTAGACATGTCTACCAAGTATGTCTAAGGCCCCATTAGTCAATCGAAAGTCCTTTTAGTACTCTCCCCCCCTCCCCAACCTCATACCAGTCAGTAGGTCGAATATATTGACTTTGCCAGGGGAAAAGGGCTATTCCATTGAACTCAGATTTATGCTCTCATATTGAGGGGGCTAGACGTAATCTAGACATGTCTAACAAGTATGTCTAAGGCCCCATTAGTCAATCAAAAGTCCTTTTAGTACTCTCCCCCCCTCCCCAACCTCATACCAGTCAGTAGGTCGAATATATTGACTTTGCTAGGGAAAAAGGGCTATTCCATTGAACTCAGATTTATGCTCTCATATTGAGGGGGCTAGACGTAATCTAGACATGTCTACCAAGTATGTCTAAGGCCCCATTAGTCAATCAAAAGTCTTTGAGATCATTTAAAAAACATTTCTAAGTTATAAATGTATAAAATTGGATTTATTGCGAATAAAAATGATATATCCGCTTTTGACAGGGTATATATCCTTTTATATCCTGTTTTGACCCATATCCTATAAGTGTGTATAGATATATACTTGGAGGCATACTTTGAAAAAAACGTCAAATATCAAATATCAAATATCAAATGAACTTCACGCTCGTCGGGAAAACTCATTTGAAAAATCACCGTGCGCTTATTTCAACAATTTGAATGTATCACCCTTTCCCTTTCACATTGTTACTTAGGAAATGCGACTTAGAGTGACGTCATGACGTAATAAATGATAACGAGGCAGTTCGGTGTGAAAGGAGAACGCTGTGCCCCGTAGAGATGCTACCAACATTATGACATCACACACTAATCTCGCGCAGACGATACTTGGAAAACCAAATGAACTGTTCAAATTAGGTGCTACCTAGGAGGATCTACCTGTAATTAATGTGGTCGGTCAGTTATTTGATGTCTGCCTCCCGAGGTATCCAACCGGTAGTGAGAGGATCATGACTTTCTCCCTAGATCCCAAGAAGTCCCAGAGAAACCCCAATTTGTCTAGATGGAGCAAACTGATAACAGCTAATGACAACATAAATGTCTGATAGAAAGCTAGACCCTCCATATTGAGGATTTATTTGTCTGATAGCATTTGCTAGTCCGTGTATGGTGGATGGTTAGGGAAACTCATCTGCAACAGACAGAAGCCCAGTAACTTTATCAATAAGACATAAATCTTGTGTGTGAGAGATAGGAAGTGATCATGTCACCTAGATTTCTTTTATGCTTCCCCAACACATAAGAAATCCTAATATTTCCCCATCTCAAACACGCCAGGCAAAGTAAATAGCACCTACTCATATTGATTTTGATGTATCTTGTAAGTTCATCTGTGACATGTAAATCATTTCTACATGCACATATTGTTTTCTCTTTCTTTGCGCTACAGTTTTCCTTGACTCATTTTTTCACCATACAAAAGGTTTTGTTGTTTTTGCAGAAATGCACAATTTTTATAGCCTTTGTGTGTATTAAACAGTTTTCCCGAGAGTATGCATTATTTAGCAGCAAGTTTTGGAAGACTTAGAACCGCCGAACATCTTGTAGGAGTAGTGGGCTAGGCAGTAAAATGAACCACCTTATTATCAAGATATACCCTCATCAGAAGGCCGATAAATCAATCAAATTCTTAATGGATACCAATCAAGTTCATTCTCTCCTTATCCCTTCCACAAAAACCCTACAATCTCTTCTGTATCATTTATTTTTACACTCCCAAACTTGGCATTTGATTCCAATTATAGATTGATTAATGAGATAATAATTGCAGTTTGGCTTATTTGTCGCTGATTTGTTTCAGTGTCCAGCTGTCACTTTGAACAAAACTTGAAAAACCCCTGAGTGACCACCACACGTCAACTGGTCCGAAGGACATATATCTTAAACAGTAATGCGGATACAAGATTTAATCTCTCATTACTTCTGGCACATCAAGTGATTCAGTCCCGTTATATTTAGTTAATATGATTGACATCAATACTTTGGGGGAAGATTTGAGAGTATATAACCTCTGTCCCACGTGGTGTCTCAAAGGTGTCAGGGTCACCCTCAGCCATTGTAAAGTGTCCACAGAAAATTCTCAAACACGGCGCGTGTGACAATCATTTTAACCCCTTTCCACCCCGGGATGTGTCAGTTTTACTGATTATGACTCCCATGGGCACACCAACATCTACCGATAGCAATTTGATAATAAAATATGGCCCGCTGGGAGGGAGGACAAACTGCTGCAAAGTTGCACTCATAAACAAAGACCCATTTACCAATTTGACACATTAAAACAATGCAACACTTAACGTTAACTTACACAAGACAATACAGTAATCTAAAAAGTGATGGTCTCATTGTTTCATGTTAACGTCATTTTTCTCCCCTTCAACAAATTGCAATCTAAATTCTTCTCACCTAGGGTGACATATGGTGCAAGTATTCTCACCCACGTAACCGACCTTTATGAGTTCAGCAGACAATTGAAAAAAGTTCACCACCAAAATAAATACTACTTGACTTGTTCAACTCAAGTTTGAAGTATTCCTATTGTTGCTCCGTTTTTCATCATACTTGTATGAAAGTGTCAATAAGACATATTGCACTTTATAACTATTTTGTTTTTCAAGCAGTTTTTCTGTATTTTGTTTATTTGTCATAATAATGCCTAGGCTCTTCAGTGGCCGCCATTTAAAGTCTAATGGGACCAGAAATAAGACCTTATAATGTCTATAAGCCAGATTAGCTTCTTTAAAGGTAGCCACCTATTGTCTGTTTTATCATGGGGTTTTTATTTCTAACAATTGCTTGTCAAATAAATAGTCAGTGTAAGAGGATTTGATGCCCACTGCTTCTCCATAAGACTGCTATAGTACTGAATAACACACATCCTTATACCGTAAAAACTGTCAATTGCAATCCGCTACACTTAATCGTTCAAGACGATGTTTGCAACAATACGCCATAACACCAACACCAACGCAAGAATTTCAATATTAAGATTCCCCACATATCTGAGTATCTCTGACAATAAAGTGTGCACAGTTTTACATGAATCAATTGCAAGTTTTACCATTGGTGCACGATCTGTTAAAATTGTATAATTTTGATAAGTCACAGGTGTTCAAACATGATTTTGCACTTATATAGAAAATGCCTTTTATGAGATGATTTTGGCGCTACTTTAAGCTGTTCCTGGGATGCTGACAGAGGGGGCTTCCCCAGTCAGACGAGGAGATGGAAATGTCGGTGATATGACACTGATAGAATCCCATCCTATACATTTCAAAATGGATGTTTGTTTTGGAACAGACAGCAATTTTCGTGGATGATCCAGCATAAGGTTTTCAAACATATCAGTGAACCACCTTTTAAATCCTGATGGACCTTTTTCTTCCTTCACTTTAGCACCAACTGAAATTGCTTTCACTTCAAAATAAAATGATATGAATGTGGTTTTGTCTGATCTCAAGCCACTAAAAATCCGTCATACATAATCGAAGTCTATCTTATTTGTTCACTTTACAAGGAGAACTTATTTAGCCAAACTTTTGGTTTAAGCCGTAAATACTGACATTCAGGCTGTTGAACTTCATTTTATTCTTTATATAGATGAATGCTGAACCAAACAACTTTCAAAAATCATGAGACCAAACCATATTTCAGTTATTAAGAAGAAGAAAAAATAACTGACACAAGAAGATGTAATAGGTGTTGCTTTTGTAGATCACAAAGCAGGGCCTAATACAGGCACATTAAGTGGTAGGGGCAGAGGAAGACTCTATGCGTGACTGTCACACTCAGTATCCTTGTTTCAATCAAGGTACAAGTTGCCTAGTTAGAGATGCACGCTTTTCTCTTGTCCTTACCATCCCATACACCTACACTCCAAGCACAACACTTACTCAGCGTCCATTTGGCGCTGCAACACGGCATAAAATCCACGACTCTCGCTTTAATTAATTTAGCAAGCGGCATTTTCTACCCCCTTGGTAAATAGTTTCTCTTTGATAAATACCGACACTTATATCAATTTATCGGCGTCCTTCTGTCTTTATAATCGACTACCAATACTGCTGTTCAACAGAGAGATACTATTTTAATATTTCATTGTAAACTAAAACATTTATGACAAATTTTGGAATAATGTGGATTATTTTAAAGTTAAAAAGGCCCGTGCCTGTAAACTGTAATTCAACACCCAGTAAGAGGAGTATCTCTGTGCTTAAACGCACACAAAAAATTTCATTCCCTGTTTGATGGTGACAACCACATAAAAGCCTGAGTAAGGTAGATATATTATCATAGTATCAAGTTAAATAGACAACAACATTAGCCTCACCTGCCTTGAAATATCAATAATATATTCTACAAAAGCACATCTTTGCTGGCTTCGTTTCTCTGAGCGGATAAACTAAACAGCCTTGGTTAAGAACAAATCTTACTGTGTTAGTATTTCCGAAAAGAAATCAAAACAAATCTGTGTCAGTATTTCAGAAAAGAGAGCAAGACTGATTCTTTACTCTTAGTCAAGAATAAACCTGATGTAAGTGTATCTGGAATGAGATCAAAATTCATTTGTTTAGCCTTAGTGAAGTACAAAACATGGCCGGTATGTTTATTGCTGTAAAAAGATCAACCATGTTTCAAAGCCCTCGTGAAGGACATGTACAGCTGCCAATATTAATTCAAAATTGAGATGAATCATCTTCTGTAGCCAAGTCCAATGCGCATGCTTCGGAAATAATTTGAACATTTTTTTTCCAATCACTGTCCTTATCACTGCATTTGTGCACACAAGAACCTGGGCTTAAGGTGGTGCAGCATGTAGTACACAGATCAGGCGATGTCTGGTCCGGTAATCTGCAAGTTGTGACTAGAAGATCAATAAAAAGCAGGCTTATCTTCCCAGGTAGAAATGGATTTAGACTTAATCTATGGAGTCGCCAAGTTATAATGATTAAAGGAAATTACGAATTTAATGACTTTTACTATTAGGAATTCCACCAGAATATTCATTGAATTCTATTTTTTTCAAAAGTCATTCCAAAAATGGAAATTGTTGTCTTCAGAATTTCAATGACCAAAAAGAATTCAATTTAAAGGCACAACTAAAATTAAATCAATTCAACAAATTAAGATAAACATGTTGCCGGATTGGTTGACAGTTTTTGTGACACGCATGTAACCTTTTTCAGGAACATGCTTAACACAGGAATTTGTAGCTGCATGAGTAAATTGGAAATGTGTTTGCCCTGGTTTTCTTGTTACTTGGTTTAACAAGGCAAATAAATCACCCTCATTAGCAGCTTGTCAAAGTGATTTCTTAGCCCAGTTCATTTGTACTGGGGAGCTTATAAACTTATACCAGCCCATAATAAGAACACTTGGAAGTAAAAGGGGAATAACTAATAAACACTCGAAATTTGTTACGTACCTAAACCTGCCCAATTAATTTCAAAAATATAATCAGAACCGTTTTTCTATTCAAAAGCAGGATGTAAGAAAAGCAATGCTATGTAAAGCTGCGCTTTTTTTCAAGGAGAACTATCCCCCACAGTTCTCTGGCCAATCAATGTGGTTTATTTGTTGATTAGATATCGAGTAATTGGCCACTTTAATCAGGTTTAATTTGGTTCGATATAACAATGATGAGAGCTCGGCATAGTTTATTACATCACGTCATTAACTCCATCAGCGTGGTAATTTATGCTAATTCTCCAAATGAGTCCTTTAATCCAGGGAAAATCCATAGAAAAGAGAATGCAGCAGTGACACCCTGTGCATCAGATAAGGCACCTATGTCACCATATAAAGCAACAAGCCCTGAGTTATAGTGGCTGAGTAAGATTTATCTCCTGATAAACTTGTACCCATGACATCCCTGTGAAATTGATCAAAATAGCTATGTAACATTCTACTAACAGCAGGTGCCTCATTATGTGGGATTCAACTCTGACCCTTTTAGCTATCTCTCTGTGATGATTTTGGTGGAGAATAATATATGATAAAAGTGAATACAGGAGGCCTGTTAGGTGTGAGTGAACATGTGGGTCTTCTTCAGACCATACTTGGTGGGTGGTGATTCAAAGTCCCTGTTCTCATCAGAAGGAAAATCCCACCAGACCATCCTATAATACCGCTTCCTTTACATCTCCTTATATATTACCATCAGTCTACAGTTACATAATCCTTTAAAACTTTAACTTGAAATCTTGCAGACCGGTTCTTTCTACCCAAGGTTCATTTTACAAAAACAAGACCGGGCACAAAAGCCTGCAATTATAAGAAGCCCCTGGCGTGAAATGCTGCAGCGGGGAGCTACACGACCCTCCCATTCTGTAAAGAGCTACCCCCTGAAGGACAGGCAAGAAATTAGTCAAGGCACCGAACTGAGCTCTCCTAGGAACTGATAGATTACTCTAAATGATCGCCTAGTTTGTCAGAATCTGTGAATATTGACTCATAGTAAAGCAGACTTCTATTCATCTTGTGTCACCTGTCAAGATAACCAAATGATTACATAATCTAAGACAATAGAAACGCGGTTATCTAAGCCATCCGCCATACACACTCCACACAATGCGAAGATTAAATTCACCAAATCCCCCTTTCAGATGGCCAAGTTGAATTGAGATGCCTGGCATGCACAGTAGGTTCATAAAAGTGTGATCTCAGTGAGCACAAAGTTGACAATAATGTGGTCCTCTAAGGAGGCAATTGTGTGGCAGAAATCTAACATAAATATTGCCCCAAGTCAGTGGTTTTGTTGTATGACAGCCAATGCCAACATTACAAATATGCTCATCCCTAACGCAAACCTAGACAAGAATAAGCGAAAACGCTTATTTTGGCACCTTACGCTGACATGCTGTCCTCTTTCAACACATTTATCAGCTTTTATGGGATACTTTTTCACGGGGACCACGTTGTTTGAGTGGCACACTTGTAAATAATAGCAGAGAAGAAATAATACTTCACCGTGGCAGTGATTAATTCCACAGAGAATATTTCTCTCCACATAAAAGGCTTCTAGCGGCAAGGATCAGGTTCACATGACATTAAGGCCTAATCTATGACATCAATATATCCTACACCATACCTTTCTTTTCTAACATATCAAGGCTTATTCATATTGCTATAGTGAGGTATACACACACCTTACACTCATGTTAGAAGCGATGTCAAATAATTTGCAGAAATATTCGTCAAAGGGGACATATTGGAATTCTACATGATTAAATTTTGTAGTACCCAAATGTCAGTTATATTCACATAAAAGACAAGACAGATAAATGACAAGAAAGGTGATATTCAGATTTTGCATCAATTGTCAATATTAAACTGCAAGTAAAATAGGTAAGACTGAAGAGAAACATTGATTATATGCTAATGTTTAAGGCAACCCTCTTTAGTATTTCCCCCAATGGAATTATTCAAATTTAAAACAAAAACATGACATAAATAGATTGAAATAGTAATGCATCAAGAGATAGGGTGACAGATGGCCACGTAGATTTATAATGGAAAGCAGTCTTGAATATGCGCCGACCATGGCTAATTACTTCTGAGGTTTCCCTGGAAATTTCAATAGTCACAGTTCATTTTCTCCTCGAGAATATGACACATAATCAGTTGTAAATGTCAGACAGAATTCTCCAGCGGGCTCTCCCAGCCCACCCTCTCAGCCCAAACTGTCTCCACGGCAGGATAGACCGTCTCACACCACCCTGCTCAGAATAAGCCGTCTCTAATGGGGTAAGAAGGATAATCTCACACCACTCTGTCCACTATATATATATGTATATGCTTTCTCCAATAAACTGGACCCCATCATACATCCTATTCAGAAACTCCGCACCATGTAGACTATTATCATAATCCTGCCATATATACACTGTACACTCTACAGGACAGTTGGAAAATAAGCAGATATGCTTGACACGAATTTATCCTGTGTATTCTCACATATATTTATCCTGTATATGTATTCCATGCATCATCATTGCCGTTGTCGTCATCCTCGTCACTGTCTTTCTATATGTGGTTGTCATCAACATCATCATTATTATCATAATCATCATCACCATCATCAATGTACTTTTTAATATTATCATTATTACAATGCCTGGACATACCAGTTCAACTCCTCTGCAATATCATGTTTTACAATCTCTTCCAACCTTGTTCATTAAATCCTAATTTGGCCTGCATAACCTGTGACAACGGGATGGTAGGCTTATGCAATCTTTGCCATTTATTGTCAGCTTCCAACAATAAGAGGAAGAAGAGTAATTTAACCAGTGCAAACGTTACCATTAATCAAGAGCATTTGATCAACATCACAAAGCAAGAGCATTTGACCACTTTTTATGCTTGAACTTTGTGTGGATAATGACAAAGTGTGCAATATCTCCCACCCTTGTTCCCCCACATAAGGGTTATTATACTTATCGATCCAACCATCCAAGATTACAAAGTTTTCTCAAGCACTGAATTTTAAAGTCTCCTGGGATAAGGTTTAATTGCTTAAATAGTGATTTTGTCTCTCGTGGGTAGATAACTACCAGCAACACGCAATCTCACAATGAAGCTCATTCTCCAGATAGGATTGCTTCTTTTAAGTCATGAACTTTCAATCTAAATCTTTAAGAAAGATGCTGCTTTGCTTCCACCCATAATCATACAGGTAACATTATAATTGAGTAATAATTGCAAATGTAAATGACATTTTCTACATAACCTTCATTTCAATTAACCATACGGTATTGAGCCAATATTAATTAATCATGGTCTCAATACAAAGTCATTTTCTGATATGACCTTTTTGTGAATTCGTCCATATGGTTTTATTCTAAGAAGCTAAGGTAAAAAAGCTGTTCATTTCAAGCATGCTATATAAGACCTATGTTAAACTGACACCATTATGACTTTATGAATCAATCTTGCAGCTTCCTTCATTGCCAAAATCACATTACAAGGCGAACATCGTCCAAACTATTTACGACATCAACTGAGCTACTGTCATGTAATTATTGGACAAGATAATAACATTTCTATTCATTGCATGGGTGGGTCTTGTCATAACACTACAATTAGTTTAGGCTTAACTCATGTTATATCGTATTATTGATATTCGCATGACATTTAGTTATATGGGATTGTGTAATATAGTTTTGATTAGATTTAATGATGTAAGATATAAATGACTTACCTGTGACGGTGTGTTATTGGTATAATTCCCTTCCTCTTTGTGAGAAGCGTTCCTCTCCCGGCCTGATGAGTTATTCTGGGAGTGATGGTAGGTACCCCCATGAAGAGTAAAGTTTATATCTTTTGTCTGAGCACCAAAACTACTTTCATTACTACTGTCCCCAGAACTCGTCTGGCTGTTATCTTTATCTGTGCCAGAAGCTAACATTCTCTGTATTTCTATTTTTATGTGATTATGCCTATTGTCACCATTATTGTTTTTGCCATTACGCTTGTCATATGATTTGACAATAATTATGGAAACCACTAGGACGATAACAATGAACGCTGACGCCGTTGCTAAGGAGATAACAATGGTCTTGTTGGTGCCTGACAATAGCCCTCCAGACCCTGTCTGGTCGGTTGCTAGGGACTGATTTACGTATATATTGACCGAGGTCCAGCTCATACGTGGGGGATCACCGTCGTCACTTACAATGATTCTCAAGGCATGGTGGTACCTAGCCACCTTGGCCAAGTCTGTATTCACAATAATGGCACCAGTTTCAGGCTCGATGATAAAAGTTTCATCTTCTGCCCCTTCCACTATATCAAATATTAATTTAGAATTGGGACCGAAGTCTGGGTCATGGGCTATAACTCTTGTCACCACAAATCCTTCCGGTGCATCATTGAAGACAACAATGGTAGTATTGTCCTCACTTGGGAACTGAATGGCTGGACTATTGTCATTTTCATCACCTACATAGACGGTGATGCTTACGGAGGAGCTGACACCCTCGTAGCCCGGGTTGGAAGCCACCGCTGTCAGATAGTGGACCGGCTGAGCCTCCCGATCTAGCATCTTTGAAGTCCTTATTTGCCCCGTGTGCGGATCAATAGTAAAAGAGTCAGAGGAGCCCAGGGCAGGAAACTCATAGAAGATCTCATTAAATGGCAACTGATCTTGATCGGAGGCGGACACCACCCCGACGTTCAAGATTTCATCTCGGTTCTCGAATACATGGAAGGAGTACTCGCGAAGGGCAAAAATGGGGGGGTTGTCATTTTGATCTTCGACTGTCACGCTGACCATGGCGGAGGCAGAGCGGGAGGGCGTTCCTTGATCAAAAGCAACCACAGTGAATTGGATCATCTCAAGCGTTTCGTAATCCAACATCTCGGCAGCTCTTATGATTCCGTTAGCGGGGTCAACTTTGAAGAGACCAGCCGAGTCGGCAAGAAGTTTGTAGCGTATAAGCCCATTATCCCCAATATCTTCATCTGAGGCACTTACACGAATAATGAAATCATCGATGTCGTTATTTTCCTCAACATCTCTGGAGTACGTCCTGCGGATAAACACGGGGTCGTGGTCATTCTCGTCAGTGACAGTAACCACCAATTCCTTCATTGTGCTCAGGCTAAAATCCCCATAATCGTGGCAGTCCACTGTAATCCGGTACTCGTCTCTGAATTCCCTATCCAGCAGCATGCCAGTGACAATCTTGTACTGGGCATTGCGAATGTGTTCCATCAGAAAGCCCTCGCCATCCAGTGTACACATGACCTCGCCGTTTCTATTAGAATCTGGGTCTGTGGCTGAGATGTGAGCGACAAAGGTGCCCTCTAATGAGAATTCTGATATTTGAGGCTGTCCATCTTGGGTCAACGTATTAATGGTAATCTGAGGAGGATTATCATTGACATCTAACACATTAATCATGACGGAAGTGCGTGCTTCGTGGGCCTCGGGTCCCATATCTGTGGCGGTCACTGTCAGATGGTATGTCTCTGTCTCCTCGTAGTTGAGTTCTGACAGTAACACAAGGTCCCCTGTGTTCACGTCTATGCCAAATATCTCCCCATACTTACTTTCTGACCTTGCAGAAAGGTCATATACGACCCTTCCATTAAGGCCCTCGTCTGGATCGTCCGCTGTCACTCTGAGCAGCACCGAGTCTACGGGCGTGTCCTCCTTGATGCTGATTTGGAGTGAGGTATTTGGGAACATGGGTGGATTATCATTCATATCAAGGACAACAATATCCACTTGTAAGGTCCCAAAGCGAGGTGGAACGCCTCCATCAGTGGCCTGGACCAGCAGATGAAACGAACGGACCTGCTCCCGGTCTAATGCTCTCTTTAACACCAACTGCAGATCCCCACCGTCCTCGGGACCGATAGATTGCTTTAATTCAAACTCCTCCAACCAGGGATTCAGGTCATAGCGCTGTAATCCGTTCTCTTGGCTATCGGGATCCACAGCAATCGGTAGGGTATAACTTGTGCCCGGTGGTACAGATTCAGCGATCTTTAATTCCACCTTCTCTGGAGAAAACTTGGGATCATTATCATTCTTATCCAGAATAGTAATGTTGATGTTGATCACCCGAAAAAACGCTGCCGGACCAATGGCTACATCTATGAGGAATTCACATTTGGGCAAATGAGGACAAATCTCATCACGGTCCAATCTCACTGAGTCTGCCACCCGTAAAATCCCTGTGTTTTTCTCAACTTTGAAATATTTTAAATCCACACTTGCCGATTCCAGGAAAGAAAACGTTAACTTTGGAACATCTGATGGGTGGTACATAAGACTCAACTTAGCATCTTCTGTTAAGTTGCCAATTCTTTTCTGATCCTCTGGTACTTCCTCTAAGACCGTGTAAGTGAGCATTGCCATCGACATGTATGGTAATAATAATAATATTAACGCCAACAGCGTTATGCTGGGGGAAACTGCCACCATCGTCTTCATAATTGGCACTGTGGTAAAAGCAAAAGTCGACACATAAGCTTACATTGGCTTGTTACATTCGGTCAAAGTTAACTCCCCTTGCATTGCTATGAAAGTGAGCAGTCCTGTAGACCTGCCAATACTGTCAACTCTAAGCCTATCATGAGTGTTCTTCTGGCTGATAAACTGTCATCTAAAAGTGACAGTTCTTCCTAACAACACTCCATATTCGTGCTCTGATTCTTCATTTGCTCTGTGTCACATCCTGCTCCCCTGGCTCTGGCGAAAGTGCAGGTCTAATAGCAAACTGTGGTGTGTTTCACGGCAGTACCCGGTCATTATGGTGGTAGAGGCTTTGACTGTCTCAGCATGGAGTGAACCAGCGTCCCATACACACGTGGTTGGTGCGGGCCGAGCTCCCACTAGTCAACCAATCACAGGCGGACGTTCCCGACGGCTGCTGACTGTTCCGGCTCAGCGCGGTTGTTGGCTCCTGCAAATACACCAAAACACAAGCATCAGCAATGAATGCATCATCTCCCCCACCCAGGCCATACAAGTGTAGCAGGTCTGTATGACGGCAGGTGACATGTGCCAGCCACACAACCATTAGACACAACCTAAGCTTCAAGGCCTTCACGTCACATTTTGCCATGATTTTACACCACATAAGCAAGCCATACCAACATAAAATAATTAAAGCAACCAGTCATAACTTATATAGGCTCTGGGAACAGTAATGTCAATTAATCAATACACACCAGGGAATAATAATCTTGGCAGTTTTGACTTTAGATTTATTCAGGAAGAGCAATGTCAATTTGTTACATAGTGTGTATCCTCTTGTATTTGCTTCAGATGGTGTTTGGACACTTGGGGATCGTGCCATTACTGAGATCACAATGCCCCACCAGCCTTTATGCTGGACACAAGCTTTATACTCCTTCCTGGCCTAGCACTTCTCTTTTCCACAACAGCTCTACTCCAAGCTCTTATATTACATCACCAGGCTTCAAGAGACACAAGTGGCATTCAGAGGAGGTATCAAGCCCTTCCCCCGCGCCTCTCCGCAGCTGTATTATACTACAAATTGTCTTTTGTCTGTGTTGTTTCAACACCCAAGTCTTGCCACACAACGTATTGTTGCCCATACTAAATGGAGGCAAAGTTCGGATATAGCCTACTGCTTTCCAAACTGTTTATTACCCACTAGCTGTTTTAACAAGAAATTTCATCGGGATCAAATAAGAACCCGTTAATACCGTGTAGTATTATATCAAATATAGAAGTTGCCTGCAAAAACACATAAAGCGTCAACAGTTCTAAGTTCTAATGGCTCTCGAACCCTTTTGTGCATTCTTCTCTGGTGTTCCTATCATTAAGCAATGGCCTTCTCGTTAACTTTCTCCTTTCGCTATAAAAAAGATATCTAAAGGCTGGCATGGGCGGTTCGTTTAACAGATCAGTCACATTTTTGGTGTGTCAGACTCACAATGGCCGGGGCAGACTTTGATATAAAACCCTCACTCCAAATCACAGCAGGATGCTCCCCACACATTGTCCCATCCCCGACAAGCTGTTAAACCACTGGTCAACCCTGAATATGGTGACATTGGGACAAAACAAAGCGTAACTAGACTCCCAACCATACTCCCCACCCCCCATCTCCTCTATACCAATTTGAATTACATGACGAGAATGCCTATGAAAGACTTTAAGAGGCTTTGCAGATTTTGTGAAGCTCTTGACACGTCAAAGCAAACAGATGTCCTCGTCTCCTCTGCGGACCAGGGTGGCCATTTTAAAGAGGACTTTTCATATTGGGTGTCTCAGCAAATTGACAAGGGCAACACACGTTCAGTTAACACACCACACTGTTCCAGCTCTTCTTTAACAAGACTGATCTGGCACACAAATATATTATTTACAGGAACAAATCAAGACAGCAGCCAATCGTGTTTACAGTTGTAATTATTCACAGTGGGAGTTTGGCTTGAAGTGAGTGCCCATTGTGACGAGGATGAAAATAACAAGCCTTAAGGAATGATTTTTGCTAAATCAAACAAATTCATAAATGATCCCTCGGAGTCTGTTTGAAGACAACAAGCAAATGATTATCATTTTAATTAGAAAAGTGTCAGCGCAAGAAGCATATGTCACTCCAGCACAGCCGTGGAGTAATTAAGAAATCTTAATGGGTCAGTAAAAATATAGTTCACATGGTTTATTAGGCGCTTTGTCTCCAAAATAGCCTTGTTTGATAAAGCAGTTACATGGTAAAATGCACTTTCAAAATGTTCCATAAACCTTTAGCGTCTAGAGGGTCTATGCGTGTTCTGGCTCGTTTATTTTCAAAACATTTACCAGATGCAAGTCTTTCAATTTCATTTGTTACTGTATATTTTTCAATTCAGTAGGTATGAAGTAAAATGCTGCACTGGTATATATGGGATTATAGTTGAGAAATCTCCAAAGCCTTCCACATATGCACAGACGACATTCTATGATAAAACAAACATACACAAAATAAATAAAAGTCTTCACGCATGTAATGTACAAGAATAACATGTTTTGTAGGTGTTATGCTTGATTCCTCTTAAATGGCCACAAACCCATTACTATAGTGTGATCCCACTTTAATGTAATAAGCGACTTTATCCATTGCTTTAATACAGAAAAAAAGCTTTGCAAATTCTGATCAAAGATCATTAATATAGATTGAACTAATATGAAAAAAGCCCGAAATGAGGAGATAATTTTCTTGGGCCCGAGGCGGATTCCATCACCTTCTTGACTCATTACTCAGATCATGAAAACGAGGCACACTGAGAAGATGCATAATGAAACTGCCAACACACCACTGGGATATTATTATCAAACTGCTGGAGTTAATGAGTTGTATGTTTTCATGCAAGTGTGAATTGCACTGCACTACATGTCAAATATCTGTGCTCTGGTTTAAACAAATATCATATATAGTTTATGTTGACAATGCAGACGATTTTTGTCAGTTCGGGAGGAGTAACCGTGGCTCCGTGTGTGAAATGGGTATTTTTCCATTATGAGCAAGAATATCAGTGTAAAACATACTCAGTGCCATTTTCACACGACATATGCGATTTGATGGTGTGTCATCACGCTACGAGGATGAAATAATCGATAACTTTCATTCGCAGTTCCTCGCGAGGGGGCACTAAATCTCGTTGAGTGGAATTAAGGGAAAATGGTGAGCAGATTTGATCCAGGCTTGTCTGCATACAAGCTAATCCCTTAGACAATGACAGGGACACATGTTTAACTAAATCAGATAAAACTCAAATGTAAATAATTTATCACGCTCACCCAGGAAAGATGGTCCTATTGGGAAGCTAAAATCCTATTATAAAAAATAAGCAATTATATATTCCGTGTGGGTTTTTAATGTGATTTTAAGTTTAGATTGAGTGCTATGTGTCTCTTGTATTATCACTTCGGCAAATGTATTTGTTTTCACCAAACAACTCATTCAGAAACAAAAGAAAAAAAGATAAAAAGGTGGAAGAATGAAGATGTCAGGTTTGAAAAAAGTGCCCCATTGCTAACCTTCAACAATTCTTCAAGACTAAACGTGCCTGCCATGTGCCCTTTGGCAACGATATTTTGTTTCCAAATGACATTAGCAATGGTCTATTTTTCCACGGCTCTAATAGGCGGTAGAGAGTTATTATAGACTTTGCCTCCAGGAGGGGTTGTACTGAACACAGCACCCATATTTGGTGCATGCTTGTAGTTTGTCATTCCGTGGTTTAAATTTCGTACCTACTGGTACCTCCTCTGTCCTCACCAAATTACGCGTTTTAGAATGATGAGTTCCCCGATAAAATTCCCCCTTCATAAATATTTAAACTTTCGTTCCAACAAGGTTGACTTTTGGGACTTCAAACAACACTTCGACAGCAAAAGAATAAATACTACAACATTGTATTGTGTTTATTCTTGGTGGTTGACTGCAAAGTTTGACAGCCATGTAAATATTTACGATGCTCAATAAAAAGGTAGTTGGGGTTGAATTATAAGTGGCAATCCCAAATGTAGAATTTCCCAGGCCCAAGAGACGAAATGCATGATTATGTATATTTTATGGTCTACAAACGAAACGGAGCCAAATGTAATGAACGAGGTCAATATGGCGTAAATAAAATGTAAATGAAATGACGGCTACACAACCACAAACTGCAAAACCGTCAGTTGAGCTATGTCAAGAGCACATTGATGGTCCACGCAGGAAAACCTCAATAAAACTTTCCTTTATAAGAGTTCTCACAGGTGTGAGATTTGGCGACCCTTACTGAGTACTTTCACCTTGAAGTGGTATGGGGAAGGGGTGAAGTAATAAGGGGGAAGCAGTCCCAGGGACATAAGGTCACGAGACGGGATGACCACCAAGTCATGATGGCCCTTCATCACGCAGGTAGTGTGCAGGAATTCTCCTAGACCATTTGATCTCCATACTACAACAGACCCTCCCCCTCCACAGGGGTAGCTGGCACTTGACACACAACCATTCCCAACGCCACCATCCAAAAATACCGTCAATATTTGTATTGTGCAGCAACAATATGGGGTTGGAGTGAATACGTTGCATCAACATCTGGCCTCGGTCTGGGCTCATTAAAATATCAAGGCACTTGAACACAAAACAAAAGCTTTAAGTTAATACCTGCTCTTGATCACTTCTGAATGTCGTTGCCTACACCCAACCCATTTGTGGCAAATTTTATTTGTATAATGAAGTTCTGACAATTGATTATTTATTTATTTTTTGAAATACTAAATAGAATTGGAATACCTGGAAAAACATCTGTTCATCATTTCTTCAAACCAATTTTAGGCGTTATTATGTGCAATGTTCTGAAGTGCTTATCAGAAGTGTATCTTTATCATTATACCCATAATAACCATGGTAAACAGACTGCCATAAAAGAGACGCGGAGACAAGACAACGCCTGACACCTGTGGCATCTGAATGAGCGGCACTTTGAAGTATTATCACCCCACCTGGGCATCATCACTGCCTATTCAAACCTTATTTGCCCAATGATATATCCAAACATTGTAAACCACAACATCCCCTTGTTTTCCTCTATAATTATGGACAACAGAAAATGACATAGTGGTATTTATCAAAGTATTATATTTAAGCTGACACAGAGCCACTTGTGCACCCTCTTGTGGCTAAATATAATATGATTTAATCAAAATATTAAAATCGCCATCTAGATTATTCACATAGGGTAATCACACGAACTTTACAATATATAATGTGATTTACTCTATTTGCCCTCAGGTTCAACTATCGGTGACAAGTGTCTGGCTGATGGACCAAAGTCTTAATTTGGACGGGGTTGGAATGTGAGACTGATGCTTTAGAGTTGCAATCTGGGGATACATATGTCTGTTAGTGATACCCCTATGTGCATGAAGAGCACAGGAGATGGTGGCGGTGGGGGTTGGGCGGAGGACGAGTGGAAGGGGGGGGGGGGTTATAAGTATCACACTCTGTCAGACTTTGCCACGAAGAAACAATGGTGAAATCGCTCCACTATTCATTAGACAGGTAGATGCAAATGCTAGTTTGCATTATACGATGTAGATGTAAAATACTACCTTGGTGGGGTCACGTTATATGTTGGGTGTAATTTTCTGTCACATAACTCCAGGCTGACATTGACACTCGCACACCCACAGAACATAACTTGATCAACTGAGAATGTAGCACGCAACTTTATATGTGAGTAATATGAAACGCAATAAAATGTTAAGTTGTCGTAAACATAAATAAAAATATCGATCATTACAAATGTCTGTATCATATTTCTATTTGGAAATATTTTTTTTCTCTCTCATAATATCATTGCGCAATCTGATATCATTTCTTCAGTAAATCATTTTGATGCTCAGTTATTATGATATCTATAAAACAGATATAAGTAATAATTTGGGCGTTATGACAGGACAGATGCTAACTGTGCTTCTCATTGTTCCTTTCAGGTGAGATAAGATTCCAAACTACTCTGTGCCCAAAAAGACGCATAACAAAAGGAAGAGTTGTGTTCTTTCATATACATTATAACATATTAGGCAGTGCCATACAGATGCCTCCGCCTCCTTGTTGTAAATAATGGAACCAAATTAAGCCATTATTGTAACCTGATATGACATGCATGTGTGTAGATATTAACCACAAACTGCAGAACTTGAGCTGCATAAATATTAATACTTCCTCTTCGGTCTGAAGCTAAATATTGAACCATGGCAAGTAGGGCTAATACCGTGGTATTTAATAGAGATAAACATTCACAATAAGGATTATACCTCCATTCATCCCTATTACAATGTACCTCCTCAGAAAAGTTTATAAACTTAGAATACAAATTTTGTCATTCATATCTATGAGAATGTTCTTTCTCCCCATGACTCCCTTACTAAAAATTATTAAAGCTTTCGTGTTTCCCATTCAATTCATCTTCCTTTGTTTTACCTCAAATGCAATACTATAAAATGCAAGTTATAATATTGTGGGAACATGGGCAGATGTTGACATTATTCCTATAAAATATGATAATTGTAAAATAAATTGAACATTTTAATGTCATTTTCTCGCCATCACATGCTTGAGTGCCCAGTTCGGCAGATGGAAGCATCCCTTTCAGGAATTACATTGGTGCATAAAGGCTGTCATCTGCATACACTGCAGCACGACCTGTCCATAAACATCGATAACAAAACACACATCAAAACCACAAAAACTGAAACAGGAAGCTAATAAAATCCTCAAGAGTTAATATATATAAAGCAAATGGTGCCACACAGATACTCACGTGGGCATATTGTATCTAGTGTATGGTGGCATGTTTCATTCGTATCCTCGCTTCACAATGGTGATATTGTCAACCTTCCTCGGTACCGTACCCAAATTCACCTAATTATCTCCGATATGAAGCCATCCTATATGGCATCATCTGATAGAGATTTGTAACCCTAGGCTCATATTTGCCTCCCCATATCAGTAGAAGAGAAAAATCCAACAAAGCCCTACCCCAGCGAGTATTGAATGCGTGACCGGCAGCAACATACCTATACTCAGATCTTCTACTAATTGGTTCTCCTTTATGATAAGCCGCATCGTCCTTATTGGCTGTCATTTGCCCTATATCAGATTGTGTGTCTTTTCTCAGTGGTAATTTGATGCTATTAGCCCTACTCGCACGCATGGGAATCACCATCAACAGCCACATAAAGTATAAAATCGACCTCTTGAAGCCCTGCTCATTTCCTTTGAAACAGACTGCGATATAAATCTGAAGCGCCGTGACCGTTCTTTTAAAGGATCCGCAGAGCGCAGTATAGATGCTATCTGGCGTCCACAACCCCTCCCAAAGCAGACCCCCCTTTTGTTTTTCGGCATCTTCTGACACAGGTAAACAAATTGAAGATGTACAAGGGTGATCATTATCTTCTTTATGCTTCAGTGAAGCATAAACATTTTTGCAAGACCTCGGTGAAAAACGTGAGTATTTGTAATTATGTGGTTAGCCTTTTTGTGGCTGCTCCAAGTTCGCGCCCTGAAAAGAGACAGGTCATATATTTCCCTTTGAAACAAGAAAGTAAAGAGATACTTGTATACCTTTCCGTGTCGCTTGCTTCATCCCAGGGTTACAATTTTCAATTTTCAAAACCACTGCCTTGGAAATCATCATACTTCACCTCCCAGATGGCGACAGAAATGGATACCCCAAGAAACGAAACAGGCCCTGTTATCTTCCCTGAATTGTGTAAGTCTATTCACCATATCGTGGCAATTCTAACTTCCTTTCGAAATTCAAACATCCATTTTTCATACTGCATTGACTACCAGTGGTGCATTAATTTTAACAACTAAAAATATTCCTGAACACCATAAAGGCTTGACATTTGTAAATATGCACGCAAGTATAGGGATACGTAAATGCGAGATGAATTTTGATTTATAACTATCGACGAATGGTTTGTCATCTGAATCCATTTCCCTCTCAAATGGCGGCTCATGTAGTGAAGGGGTTAAGTTGCTGTCTGCGCTTTATTACAGTGTAGATGACAGGTTACTTCACAAATCACAGTTATGGAGAGTCTGAAATAACCCTACAACTCATAACCCATTTATAATCCCTGTGATTATGTTGGACCGCTTCTAGAATAGCTTTGTCTACCTGTAGTAAGGCGAGAACTCGTAATTGTATTATAATAATAACTAACTACTGTGTTAAGAAACCATAAGAGAAGACTGGATGCTAAAGGCAAGGTCAGAGCCCTAAAGGATCACACACCACCGTGGTACATTTGTCAAGGAAAAAGAGGGGAACAAAATACAACAGCGGCTAACAGAAAGGCAGAAAAGCGAAGATTATCAAAAGCTAGACGTGCACCGCAAAGAAATACATATTCCATTCACAATTGACGAGGCAGTAAAAAACATCTCTGAGCGAACAGGAACAACTTTTCTCTCCCATTGCAATGGTCTCCTTGAAATATTAAATTGGTTGCAATAAAATCGGATATAAAAAGGCAAGATATGGGACAGATTACAAGAATAGACATTTTGTCTTGATTGGTGGGTTATTACCTAGACATGCCTTGATGTGGGTAGAACATATAATCAGTTTCTAGGTATTGGATGCCCATGTGAATTAGAGTTCTATACATCTATATTAGAAATTGGGCGCTAGTTGCGACCGAATTGCCATTTTTGGCTGAAACACTGACAGTTTATGGAAGATCTATAGGCTAGCAATTTGTTGTGATCTAGATGTTGTATAGATAATATGTCATCACGAGACTAGCATCAACATCACAACGTAAAGCCTATTATAAATCTAATAATGTCTATGCATACACACAAAGAAGTGTTTGTTCCCCACATGTTATAGGAATATAGCGTATGCAAGTATTTACCAACATAATGACATTCACGTTTTTTCAATCTTTTTTTGTGCAGACATAAAGAATCCCTCTAGATGAATAGGAAATGCGATATTGATTGTAATCTTAGGCTACAAAGCACCAGATATGTAAGTATCAATGTTAGAATGAGATACTTGTATTAATACACCGATTCAACAGGGAGTTTACAGTTCGTTTTTTTTTAAATGAAGACATTTATACGTATCCGAGTTTTGGTATCTTATACACGTTTTTCAGGCGTTTTGACTTTTTCTTTCTGACCGGAAACATGGTAATTAGTGAACCAACGCCCCAGGAGTGCCAAGGATCATTTCTATAATTGTTAATCTCATTCATAGAGCACCTAACGGCATACCCTTGGGGTTAGGTGATTTTCCGCAATGTTGAATACGAAGCAATCACACAAAACTCGTATGAACTCTGCATGTTAGCCAGCCAATAGTTTGTCATTTTCTCTGCTTGTTTTATTAATAAGACCAGACAAGTGTACATTGTGTGATACAGTTTTGATAGAAGCCTCTTTCATTCTTGATTTGATCTTTACAAAGGATCATCTGGCCCTGTTCTACCTGCCCTGTCTCTAATCAATTTGGATTGACCTAAGGTTGGGCAAGTTGGCCCGCTTCATGGTAGCGCCACTGTGTTCATTTGCAAGTCATGGAAACTGGTAATAAAAACACCACGGTGCTAAACAAAAGGTTACATGCTGATATAGGCGTGAGAATCCCACCACTTACTACTCTATCTGGGACTCTCTGAATATTTAATGGGAAATGTCATTTTTGGCCACCACATGTGGAACTAATTAAAACCCCTAATTGAAGAATATGGCTTTTTGTCATGCAGTAGTGATGAAGCATATAAAAGCCCTTTGTCTTTGTGAGTTACACAAAATGGACATTTCCACAATAAAGTGGACATGACTAGGGCAAACATAAATGTTGGCACGCTTGTCCTTTTACCAATAATGCCAATTTAATATTTATCTTTCTAAGAGAAAGCCACAAAACACTAACACAGTCATGAATCTATTAGTTTTCTTTATAAAAAGATATATAAAATTAATTACCTCATAATTATATCAACACAAAACGGATCTAACATTTTGACAAAACAAGTCACACAAGTAATAGAGCAACCGGCAAATATGAAACAGATAATCTATCTATGATGAACCAACAGAACGATTCTCTGAATCTCAGATGTCTGGAAGACATCAAAGCCTTGTCTAAATACTAAACCTTTATGATGCTCAAAGTGATTCCTAGACATGAAAAATCATTATAGACTTCACGCACATAGCTCAGCCAAGGAAGCCCTGAAGTTTCATTGATAAAGAGGTTGGCCGACCTAACTGTAGTGGATCAATGGCAGGTGTGGGGATAGTTGTTACCTTGCCTGGGATGCTGCCTGGGGTCCTAAGCTGCACCATTATACCACCCAAATGATACTCAGAACCAAACAAATAAGAGGCTAAAGATGATAGCAGCCCATCCCCTCATAGACCAAACAAAGCCTGTTCTGCATCTCTAGATATTGGATAAGATCACGATGAAGGTGGAAGATATTCTTTTGGTCAGGCTTTGTAATCATGCCCTCATCCTCCCGTGATTATATGCGCTATATCAGGAAACACCAAAGCAAATATAATTATCCCTATCATCAACTGCAGAAGACCTTCCTTGGAAACCGCTTGGTGTTTTGATTGTTAACAAGATGTGACAAAATAAATGGCTGATGACAAAGTATAGGAGAATTATTGATAGTGATTGGAGGAGTAGGTGGTTGATGCTGGAGCAGTAGGTGGTTGATGTTGGAGGTGTGGGTGGTTGATGTTGGAGGTGTGGGTGGTTGATGTTGGAGGTGTAGGTGGTTGATGTTGGAGGTGTCGGTGGTTGATGTTGGAGGTGTCGGTGGTTGATGTTGGAGGTGTCGGTGGTTATTGTTGGAGGTGTAGGTGGTTGATGTTGGAGGTGTCGGTGGTTGAAGTTGGAGGTGTGGGTGGTTGATGTTGGAGGTGTGGGTGGTTGATGTTGGAGGTGTCGGTGGTTGATGTTGGAGGTGTCGGTGGTTGATGTTGGAGGTGTGGGTGGTTGATGTTGGAGGTGTGGGTGGTTGATGTTGGAGGTGTCGGTGGTTGATGTTGGAGGTGTCGGTGGTTGATGTTGGAGGTGTAGGTGGTTGATGTTGGAGGTGTGGGTGGTTGATGTTGGAGGTGTAGGTGGTTGATGTTGGAGGTGTGGGTGGTTGATGTTGGAGGTGTAGGTGGTTGATGTTGGAGGTGTCGGTGGTTGATGTTGGAGGTGTGGGTGGTTGATGTTGGAGGTGTCGGTGGTTGATGTTGGAGGTGTCGGTGGTTGATGTTGGAGGTGTGGGTGGTTGATGTTGGAGGTGTCGGTGGTTGATGTTGGAGGTGTCGGTGGTTGATGTTGGAGGTGTCGGTGGTTGATGTTGGAGGTGTGGGTGGTTGATGTTGGAGGTGTCGGTGGTTGATGTTGGAGGTGTGAGTGGTTGATGTTGGAGGTGTGAGTGGTTGATGTGGGAGGTGTAGGTGGTTGATGTTGGAGGTGTGGGTGGTTGATGTTGGAGGTGTGGGTGGTTGATGTTGGAGGTGTAGGTGGTTGATGTTAGAGGTGTGAGTGGTTGATGTTGGAGGTGTGAGTGGTTGATGTTGGAGGTGTAGGTGGTTGATGTTGGAGGTGTGGGTGGTTTGATGTTGGAGGTGTAGGTGGTTGATGTTGGAGGTGTAGGTGGTTGATGTTGGAGGTGTGAGTGGTTGATGTTGGAGGTGAGGGTGGTTGATGTTGGAGGTGTAGGTGGTTGATGTTGGAGGTGTGAGTGGTTGATGTTGGAGGTGTGGGTGGTTGATGTTGGAGGTGTGGGTGGTTGATGTTGGAGGTGTGGGTGGTTGATGTTGGAGGTGTGGGTGGTTGATGTTGGAGGTGTGAGTGGTTGATGTTGGAGGTGTGGGTGGTTGATGTTGGAGCAGTAGGTGGTTGATGTTGGAGGTGTGGGTGGTTGATGTTGGAGGTGTGGGTGGTTGATGTTGGAGGTGTAGGTGGTTGATGTTGGAGGTGTGAGTGGTTGATGTTGGAGGTGTGGGTGGTTGATGTTGGAGTTGTGGGTGGTTGATGTTGGAGGTGTGGGTGGTTGATGTTGGAGGTGTGAGTGGTTGATGTTGGAGTTGTGGGTGGTTGATGTTGGAGGAGTAAATAGTTTATGTTGGGGGAGTAGGGGGTTCATTATTATCATTAATAGGTGGTTCATATTGGGGAGTAGATGGTTCATGTTGTGGAGTAGGGGGTTCATATTGGGTGAGTAGATAGTTGTTGTTAGGAGAGTTACTGTTGTGGGAATAGGTGGTTGTTTGAAGTGATATTGATGATTAATTGTTGTTTGGAGAGTAAGTATTTGTTTGTGTTGATTGGGCCTGAAATGGCAACAACTAATAAAAATCTTGACATAAAATATTGTATATATACTAAACGGTAGTGGGTATTTAGGTAAGTTAAAAGCTTTCTTATACGGGAGTAGATAGATGGTCTTGGAGTAGATGGCTGTTGAGAGGGAGTACATTTTGGAGATGAATGTTGTGCAGGAGTTAATGGTTGTCTCTGGTTAGTTGATACTAGATTACATGCGGGACAAAGATCATGTCAACCCATTTCTCCTTTGTCTCTATCCCATAGTTTCATATAAACACCAATTAGACCCCCGGGAGTAGGCTAAGGTTGGATAATCGTGCCATTACGTGGCTGGGAACCATGCAATGTGGCTGGGTCTACTCCTCACTACAATAGCGCGGCCCTCACAGAAGACACTTCCTCCCGGACGCAAGGGATACACCTGCAATGTATGTGACTTGTATACCACCCACTATTGCTGTGTCGTGCGCTTTATATAAGAAAACATTCACAGAATCGCCTGATATATATATGTAGATGGTTACGATGACTTTCACGCCTCCAGGGTGCCTTTTATATCATACTAATAAAGTCATTGGCAATGCTGTGACACCTGTAATTAGCCGACAAAGATAAAACAAACGAGTCTTTATTTGTCCCATTTCGTCAAATCACAAGACGAGAATATTAAAAAGAAAAAAAATTAAAATCTGCTAGACAATTAGTATTATATCACAGGAACTACAATAAAAAGATTGTGTTTGTGCCATAAAAAACAAACATAGACACAAACATAGTATATTACAATTAACTTTCAAACAAGAAATTGAAATCGTGTCCAACTTATCCTCACAGAGAATATTGTAATAACCAATTCGTCTGGACAGTTTCTTATGTGGTCTTACGTAGTATTTCGTGGTAAACATACAAATATATATTTGTATATATATATATATATATATATATATATATATATATATATATATATATATATATATATATATATATATATATATATATATATATATATATATATATATATATATATATATATATATATATATATATATATAGACATAAAAACAGGTTATTTTATTATCATCAAAGTCTTTACAAATGCTAAAGGTGATATGGAAAAAAATTCAAGGAGATCTTTGTATTCTTCTCATATTTCTTTTCAAAATGGAGTCTTGTGTTTGGATTGTTCTATGAATGGTCATCTGCAAGGGATTGGGATCATGTTTCTGACTGATCATGTTTATGTATGCGTTTCTTTTCAACTCAGGAAAATGTAAAAATAATATAACTACAAGGCACGGCTTCTGTATGGTTGTCTGCATGGGAATAAATCACATAGAACTTTCTACATGGAATAAACCGAATATGGTTTTCTCCATGGGAACATTTCATATCTGTTTATGGTAATTAATTTAGGTTTCCTTATGGATGCATTGCGCGTGTAGCATGTATGTTTATCCTGCACGTGTAGCATGGCGAAAATCTCATGCAACATGCCAGCGTACATCATCAACCATCGGTGAGTAATTAACATTGTCGCCTATCTGTGTGATACCATTAGGTACAAGTGCCAGTAGGTGACAGCATAATACTGCTATTACAAGCACAACACATTGTATTAAACACCACACTGCTCGCATTAATGTGTCTAATGGGCCGTCACATCGACATGACAACTTTATGTCACGTGATTTTGGCATCGTCACATGACCAATGGGGCCAATTTCATGAAGTGACCATTTACATGGGCAATTCAATGTTCATATGGTTATCTGATGAGCTTAATCAGTGGAGATTTAAATGTCATCATGAGGCTTGGGCCATTAAAACTGCAACGCTACCAACTGGCCTTTTAAAAGTCTCCAGAAACGCATCAGTAATCATTTGTGCATTTTTGTCCCAAATTTACGTATTTCATCAAAGGCATTTGAATAAACCTTTAAATGTCAATGGTGCAAAATGAACATGGGGTCACAGTAAATCATTTATGGCTTATGTTCAATGACCAATAATTTGAATTATTGAAACTGTCATATTTTGAAATTTGCATGTGGAATGTTCAGATAACTTGTTAAAATGGAATTTTTAAGTTTACAAAAAGGCATCTATGTAGTGGATGCATTTTCACTTTGATCAGCTAGGTTGTACGCCTGTGCTATTTGGTCTGGAAGTATAAGACATTTGATTTCATTGTTAAGAATAAATGGCAAAAATGACAATCAAAATTGCAACAAGGAAAAAAACGCTCATATCAATATGGTTTCGATGCCAAACGATAGTTAAAACTTTATAGCGAGTTAAATGATAAAAGAAGTTTAGGTCTTGGTTTGAAATTGACAGAAAAACAATAAAAAAAAACAGCTCCTTCAGACGAAACTATATGCACAAAAGGCATCTGATTCGCGTAAGGTTTTATTTTTTGTTTAAGTTAGGTCAGTGGTGAGCATAAGGTCAGCCTCGCATCAGGTCATTAGTGGGTGTATTTAACACAGCAGAATACAAGCCTCATACGCTGTCCTGTATGCTGATGGCACATTAGCATGCATAGAATGCACCGTGGTCATGACATGAATGTCCACCTCAGAACTGGACATCACTGGTGTAGGTTTATGTCCCCTTCTGTCGGCACACATTCCAAACATAAAGCAAATTCCCAGGTAATATCGAATAAAACACTCTGGAGAAATCATGAAGGTCACCTCCTTCTGTCAGGGTACACTACAACACGGAGGTCACCTCCTCCTGTCAGGGTACACTACAGCATGGTGGTCACCTGCTCCTGTCAGGGTACACTACAACATGGAGGTCACCTCCTCCTGTCAGGGTACACTACAACATGGTGGTCACCTCCTCCTGTCAGGGTACACTACAACATGGTGGTCACCTCCTCCTGTCAGGGTACACTACAGCATGGAGGTCACCTCCTCCTCTCAGAGTACACTACAACATGGTGGTCACCTCCTCCTGTCAGAGTACACTACAACATGGAAGTCACCTCCTGTCAGGGTACACTACAACATGGAAGTCACCTCCTCCTGTCAGGGTACACTACAGCATGGAGGTCACCTCCTCCTGTCAGAGTACACTACAACATGGTGGTCACCTCCTCCTGTCAGAGTACACTACAACATGGTGGTCACCTCCTCCTGTCAGAGTACACTACAACATGGTGGTCACCTCCTCCTGTCAGGGTACACTACAACATGGAGGTCACCTCCTCCTGTCAGGGTACACTACAACATGGAAGTCACCTCCTGTCAGGGTACACTACAACATGGAAGTCACCTCCTCCTGTCAGGGTACACTACAACATGGTGGTCACCTCCTCCTGTCAGGGTAAACTACAACATGGAGGCCATCCCCTCTAGTCATGGTACACTACAGCATGGAGGTCACCTCCTCCTGTCAGGGTACACTACAGCATGGAGGTCACCTCCTGTCAGAGTACACTTCAGCATGGAGGTCACCTCCTCCTGTCAGGGTACACTACAACATGGTGGTCACCTCCTGTCAGGGTATACTACAGCATGGTGGTCACCTCCTCCTGTCAGGGTACACTTCAGCATGGAGGTCACCTCCTCCTGTCAGGGTACACTACAACATGGTGGTCACCTCCTGTCAGGGTATACTACAGCATGGTGGTCACCTCCTCCTGTCAGGGTATACTACAGCATGGTGGTCACCTCCTCCTGTCAGGGTACACTACAGCATGGTGGTCACCTCCTGTCAGGGTATACTACAGCATGGTGGTCACCTGCTCCTGTCAGGGTACACTACAGCATGGAGGTCACCTGCTCCTGTCAGGGTACACTACAGCATGGAGGTCACCTGCTCCTGTCAGAGTAAACTACAACATGGAGGTCACCTCCTCCTGTCAGGGTACACTACAACATGGTGGTCACCTCCTCCTGTCAGGGTACACTACAGCATGGTGGTCACCTCCTCCTGTCAGGGTACACTACAACATGGAGGTCACCTTCTCCTGTCAGGGTACACTACAACATGGAGGCCATCCCCTCTAGTCAGGGTAAACTACAACATGGTGGTCCCCTCCGGTCAGGGTACACTACAACATGGCGCTAAACGATCAAGTACACACCCTTGCATACTTATTCCATGCTTCTTATGTAAATAGGTGAAAGGTAGAATCTCTCACTTGATTTACCCTTAAATAGACAAATGATTCAAACACAATAACAACAGAAATATCTTCCACGTATTTCTTGTCACAATACTTCATAAAATCACGATTTGTAGCCCTTTACATGCGATGTTAGAATTGTCACTACCACAGCTCCCACTATGACAGAAATGTAATTAAGGGCCCACTCACAGTCAACAATTGAATATGATATCATATTAACAATCTGAACTCAGTTTCTTCAGATATGAACAACTATTTACACTACATACCTGTATTTCAGCTGAAGACAAATTCAATGGATGTTTCTGCATTCCCTTTGCGAGAAAGAAGGGTCGGCCTTATCTATGTGTCTCACTTCACCCACTATACCAGCATGGGTCTTCTAATTCAATTTTCGTGTTGATAAGGGTGTAAGAGATGGTTTCAGATATCACTATCCCCACGAGATGAGATGTATGAGATCTCGCCTACAATGGTTCCTTCCTCAGAGGTACTGGGACTTTGACACTCAGACTTACAGAACATACAACTGTCCCCTACTGAGCTCATCGCTCCAATGAGATGGTGGGAGCCAAAATTGCTACTCTTGTGAAATATATATCATTGCAGGCCATTGGAACCATGAAACGTTGTCAGCACCTGCTGTGCGGCGACGCGGAACGACGTCAGCTCGGTGTCAGCTGCGAAACGGTGCCATGAGTGGCCCCTCATCTCGCTGTCACGCGCCAAGTCATAATCATATCTGTTGTCTGACTGTTTTTAATATTCCGGCGGTTTTGATTGTTTTAATGTCATAAAGTTTCAAGGGGAAATGTCGTCCATTGTCTTATTGACAAAGTTCATTCATTATCTGCCAGATTTCAACAATAATTAAATTCGACCTAAAAAAAATTAATATGGTTGACAAAGTGAAAGTGTCCCATTGTTCATATAGGTGGAATAAATGTGGCAGACACAGGCAATTATTTATTCAGTTATGATTTATCTACAAACAACATATATACAAACCTTTAATTTCAATCGACCCCATGGGATGCATATTTTGGACAATTTCAAATCAGAGAAAAATGCATTCCTATGCCCACAGGAATCGTTGCCCAAATTTGTATCCTGACTTTTCATCTATGAAATTGGATTACCGAGGCTGAATGGTTACTTTCAGATCTCTTTAAAACCTATGTGGGCCTATAGAAAACACCTCTTATGAACTTCAAACGTCTCGGGGGCAGCAATCCTTGGTCACCTTTGTTGCGTGGATGAGGCGATTTTCCCAGAGTGAAAAAAGTATGAAACAGAATACTTAGAAAGCTTTCTCATGGAAGACCGGTATGCACACGGCTACAAAACATCCCTTGACATGTGTTAGGCCAAAGTCGAATATCTAAATTAAAAAGTTACTAACCATTTTTACAGTCTGTTGAGCACATGGTTGTATATATCTCCTTCCAATTAAATCTACGAATCCAATAAAAACATGATACTTTCCTAATACCATAGCACCTGTATATAGATCTAACAATCTGCTTGATGATAAAGCTGCCAATATCTGGTGTGTAAGTCGATAAGAGGGGATCTAGAAACACTTTTATGTCACCCCCCCTCTTTGTCCCAATGCAGTATTCTTCAAAGTTGTCACCCTGTCTAAGACACTATTCAATCTTATCGCTAAATAGGCTTCAATGGACTTCAGTTCAATAGAAATTAGCAAGATACATAATATTAAAGGTAATTTTAATCATATGGATTATTCAACATTTTGTGAAGCCAAATACCTAAACTTTTTTTATGACAGCAAGACGTGATTTTTCCTGTAAGAAATCTTAAAGATCCCCAGGGCATGGTCTTGTTCAAGACATGACAGCCGCGGTGGTAATGATGAACAGATTAGCAATTGAGGGAAAAGCTCAATACATGCAGTTATGCTTAATGGCTTAAATGAAATTTGAGTAGCCTGACTTAATGGCTACCAAAAGCATGCCTTGTGCCGGCGCATTAGGCAGAAGATGGTGAACGGACTTGTATGGTCCAAGTATACTTCAATAATCTTTTAAATACAATGATCTAAGAGATTCGTTTTATTTTATTTTGAAGTAGAAAAAAAAGACCATTGAAAGTTCTACGTCAATGAAGTCATGACTTGACAGACCAACTGCCATTGACTTTTTATGAAGAATGATTTTCAATACAAACCAACTATGTGTAGTAAAAGGCAATGAATAATAGAATCTGAGAGTACTAACACAGAATGCTACATTAGCAAGTGAGAGAAGCCATGCTAGTCTTGGCATGCAAGATGCTGTGCTTGCCCCACAGAATGACCAAAAATACTTACCCGAGTTAAAAGAAAGCTTTCGTGTATAACTATTGTTTTTAAGACACATAAAACACAGATTATAGTAAATGATCTAAAAGAGAAAACAAACACCATGTTGGACTGTTTCTTGGCAATAGATATGTTGAGCACGTTACTGTGTATATACAGCCAGAAATCATGCCGCGATATGTCTCTATTCCAATAGCTATGAATTTTGCTGGCGCTCATTGTACGGTCACGAATGATTATGAATGAGAGGGAACTTCCTTTCAGAGTACTTACTGTTTTGATGAAGGAGGAAAACAAATCAAAGAGTGCATAGGAAGCGAGAAGCAAAGTGGGCCTAAGATGGGGAAATGTTGTGGGGTGTCAGAATAGCACTCTGGCGTGCCACTTCTTTCTCACTACTTACCTCTGAACAAATTGGTCGTTTGTTAAATCCAGAAAGCACACATCAGACTATTATATAGGGTGACCAGTTGTCATAAATATTTCACTCTTTTGGCGGTCAGAAATGGGCAGTGCATGATGAATTATGGACAGCTCGGCTGGTCGTCACCGTCGCTAACCTTCTGTTTCTTTACCGCCTACTTCTGTGACATAGTGCAGCTCTTCAAAGCAGACGACATTTTCATTCACAACTACTAATTAAGACTGCGAGAAAAATTGCAAATAATTGGTGCCTTGAAAATGTTTCCCGTATAATTTCAGAAAACCATTTCACTAATTTATCTGCAATAGGCAGAAATAAAGACACGTGTGGTAATGATATGTTGGAAGTCAGTAGTTATCGGAGATAAGGCGCGAAATTAATATAGTCTGTCGTCTGCTTTTATGTTCCTGTTGTGACTTTCATCATTAACTCTCGAAACTCTGTTTGCCTTTGCCAGTCTGTTCCACCTTGAAACAACATGTCTAATTAGTCTATCCCCCTCAAAGAATATTACGATATCAATATCTCTAGAAAGTTATAAACTTTGAACCAAAAGAAAAAACAATTTATCATGACTCATTCTAAGATGGCAATACCGTGAGTAATGTTTTGTCGATAACTATTACATATTTTGTGGCTATAAATATCCCTAAAAGAATCGTTCTGACGTGATCTATTTCAAGCAAATTAAACAAACCTCACACAGAGAAGTTGCAGGTTTACCACCTACCGGCTCATAACGTTGCTAATTTGCAGAAAATTCCCATTGTAAAACCTCAGTTACGTGAATGTGTTGTCAATGCTATATCCAGTGTGCCTGCCCATTTGAGCTGATTCTCCCATCTGGCATACGGTACAGTCCATGCATGAGCCCGCCAATGCACTGGCCACTGTCCAGCCAGCACACACACCCCGTGCTCACCACCTGTCACTCAAACCTATACTTAACTACACAGTTTGGAGCAGATAAACCCTTTGCTTTGTGGATTTAATCAATTCACACCATTTAAAATAAATATGGAAGGTGCAGAACAGAAATGTTTAATTCATAACAAACAGATAGATATTAACAAGTTCAGATATCATTATTGTCTGCTGCTACAAATAAGCATATGATCACACATCTCAGATTAGCGCCAATGCTGATTAAACTATCTACGAATAATCATACGGGACCGGAATAATACAACATTAAATTCTCACCTGCCTAGTTTAAATCAGGTTGAAACTAAAAGAGGACCCTATGAAAACAATAAATACCTGTGAGGCTATCTTTGCGATGAAAATTGATTTTCATTCCTGCTGGAATTACTAACCCTATGAATGCCATGATCAAAGAATACATTATTGTCTATATGATATACGCGAGGAAAAAATGTGAAGCTTTTCGATATTTGATTGCTTTTATCAGGCAATTTACGCCTTCACAGTCTTCCCATAAACAAGTCAAGCATTATGCGTAACACCGCCTAATTGGTATTAATGATGTATGGCAAGAGCATTGCTGGTTATCATATTTAACACATCCAAGCAATTTCCCTTTATTCTCTTATTCCTTATTAGGTTAGCTTCATCATGTCTCTATATGTGTATGTATGTATGTATATATATATATATATATATATATATATATATATATATATATATATATATATATATATATATATATATATATATATATATATATATATATATATATATATATATATATATATATATATATATATATATATATTATGTGCCATCATTTGTGATAATCAATCCTACTCTCACTAATAATAATACATAGTAAAATATCTATTCTTTCCCTGTAAAAACAAGTTTCTGGATGTCCCCGAATTTACTCCTTGCAATTTAGACCTAATCTATTGTTGATATATACTGCAAACACAAATAAACATTTAGACTGGAGCATCACTCCCAGTTCTGCCATTAGGTAGGTAGGTGAGCAAGTATTGGGGAATATTAGACTTGGTGCATCAGCGGGAACTGACACGGATATAGCTTTAATGTAACTGTGAAATGCAATAGTCTCATCGATGTCTCAATTATCTACCGCAAAATATCGATAGTCTCACCCTTAAGGTGGCTTGGGTCAAATACAGCTAAACACCTGGGGCACCAATGCTTATTGCGGAGAGTAGAGGCTTTAATGTGGCAATTTATCTTAGAATGATAAACATTAAGGCTATTTCTAATAATGATACCTATGATTGTATCACTGAGCATATGTGAAAGATTGAAATCCAATTATATCATATTTTGACCAATACTTGTTGGAGAAAAAATCATTACTCTAAGAGAATTGCATTATGTGTGTTTAAAACACTTTTCCGATATGCGCATGATCATGAGATGAAAAGGAAGAACAAAGCCCATATAATGGGAATACACGATGAGTGGTGTGTGCAGTTGTCATGCATACAGTATGTCTCTAAGGTTCAGTAACGCATCCCCGGCTCAACACTGCCGGATTACTGTATCTGCCCACCACGATATTCCCAACTCTCTGATATTTTCCATATTTTCTGTTCCCAATGTGCTGCAATAAAATATGCACCCCATAACAAGAGCAATAAAAAGGCCAACAATCTCATCACAGCAGCTTTGCAACATTCAATATGCAGAATGATTAATGTCCTAACGTTTTTATCGAATTTGAAAAATAGAAATTCACTGCCACCAAAACGTAATTACCTTGTCTATAATATAATTTATTTTAGCTTATATAAAATAAAATGCAACTTTTGAGTTATTCTCACAATGTAGCTTTAATTGAAATCAATATTTGAATGGCAGGTGTGAAAAAAAAATGAGTATGTTTTCCCTCGCATAAGATAAGGCTGTCTCATCAAACTGCTGTACTCAATTTATATTCCAGGATGCTAGTATATAATCATATATATTTGGGTTGTATTATTTATATTATGAATATTGGCTAAACGAGTATTTGGGCAAAGATTGATATCAAAATATTTCTAATCTATTTCCATATCTGCCACGTGGAGTGTGAAAATATTAAAATTGACGCTGACTGTGTACATGGGCTTCTGTCTCGCGACCTTCGATAAATATGTTATTCTGAAAGATTGAGATAGCTAGGCCAAAAACATAGCAGACCAGACGTGCACCTGAAATGCTCAATATTAGGAGTCTATGGGAGGAGAGATAACGCCAGTATAAATCAATCAGGTCACATCGATTCTTTTAATCTATCATGGCTGATTTCACTCTTCAATCCATTACATGGGAAATTGTGGTCATTACAACACCGGTCGATTTCAAACAAATTTTGCCCGCATTATTAATCAGGTGATCCCCGAGAACTCAAAAAAGAGGAATGTCAAAAGACAAGGAGGCTTCTCCCAGAATGACAGGAGTTACATTTTGCAGGTGGAATTCAACACCTCTTATCGTATTACCCAGTGTGCATTATCTGTCTCAAAGCAACATAACAGCATAATAACTGAGTGGTTTCCTTATTTCAACTCATTTATTTACTAACATCCACATGCGACACTCATATATTTTTGATATATGCAAGTCAATGACTGAAATAAGTGAGTTGCCTGGGCATCCGATTTGTACTGCTTGCTAGGTATACATATCGTATTATCACAAAGATTATACTATTAAACCTCGCCGCTTCACTCAAAAATGAATTATCACAAAAATTGCAGTATTCAATTGAGAGAGATAGGCAGACCTTGGATACGAGTTTCACGGTTTTGTTACATCGAGTCAAATAAGACTTAGAATGCAATTTAGAAATGATCAGAAATGCGACCTCTGCACACAGAACTGCCCTATAGCTAAGGCATGTTGGCCATTAATGTTTCACAGGACTGGTCACTTCATGATGCACCACACACATACACATAAAGAACAAGAGGCACTGCGCAATCTCTGGTCGATAATTAAACCACACATTAAAACCTATACATTAAGATAATCGCCCTTGAAATATTTGATAAACAAATTTACTGCAGATTATTTTACAATTTAAAATGAATGTAAAAAAGGAGGTTTTCCCTTCACTGCAACAGATACATCCCTCTTCCTGGTGCGGTATAATTTCATTATTCTAATGTGACAAAAGGCGATGCTATGAATCCATAGCGAGGCTTTGAATTGAAGGAAACGTCTCGGGGGCCCCTAAGCTACTAAGACATATTCTAAATGTGTGGGCCTTGTAGAATCATATTTACAACTTCCAGAATGTCTCTCCGCGGTATTATTCGATCCATTTTTACTCACCAGATTGTACAATATAGGGATATACACAACGGATGTAATAAGGTCAATATACTGCTATAGCTAAAGAATAAAGGCTTAGATATAATTGTAACAATGATATACAGACTTTTACATTTCTGAGCTCTGACATAGATTTATATATAATTAATGATCCTTAACTATTACACCTCTCTACAGGTTCTTTGTTGTCCCATTACAAATATCAGACTTTTATTCAAATGTATACATATAACTAACTGTATTATGATATATTTTCCTACACAATACATAACATCCTCAGATAGAATGAAGTGCATTGGGATACACGCACGCACATACATATATACAATATATATATATATATATATATATATTATCCACATCATTGTAGATGATATTAATGACGCACAATGTATCATTTAAATCTCTAAATGCTTCATTGCAATATATTTGATGACAAGTCCCATTTCTTGAATGGAATTCAATATCCGTTCAACATTTCCTACGCCATTCAGAATGACATATCATTTGAAAGATTCCTTAAAATTTACTTTGGAAATAATCTGTTACACGATCTAGTTGGCATTATTGTACAATCAACTTTTTACAAATGCAGTGCAGAAAAAAACAAAGACATCCTATTTTGGGTAAAATAATATTTATTATCTGAGTGAACCTTATATGATGAAGTCATAACAAATATCCATGAACCGTTGAGTGACATGTAAAATACATCTTATATAAGGTAAAAGTAATAAAATGCTATCCTATCTAGAAATACTATAAACTATTATCATACAATGTATCAGCAATATAGTTGTACAATCTGCAATCTATTATTATTTTCTGGGATTCTTTTAGTATTCTTGGATCTCTGAAACCTTTCCTGGACTATTTTTCTCTGGCATATTTTCATAAAATATTTTTCTGAATATGTAAATGACAGGTGAGAAAAATATGCGACTGATCTGTACACACAGAGCTGGCAAAAACCGATGCCAACACGCATACATACATGTATATAAACTAACAATATGTCTAAAAGGCTGTTATTTTCCCACAGATAGGATTACAGGATGGTCTGCTTGCTAACGGGAGAGATAGCAGTTATCTTAGTGGAGAGACACAGGGAGTTGACTCGGAATTAACACGAGATAAAGACGATAATCAGCCCCCGGCCACAATGACATGTTGCTGTTTGTTTGAAGGATCAACTCAACTATTGCAAATCCATCAGTTAAGATAAAGAATGATTGAAAGCTCAAATTAATGACTTGATTTGATAAACATAGACGGCTTGTTCATATTCAGGGATAGAAGAGCTCTAATTAATTCGAACATTTCACGCTATTCCGGACGCTCACAACATAGCCGGGCACTAAATCGCAACATAGCCGGGTAAAATGTGAGACAGAATTAAAAAAGTTGTTTTCTTTAATCTTTATATATGAAATATCACATTCCAAACTTTGAAGAACATTACATGATTATCAGTCCGGTACCGTTTAGAGCACTCCCACCTCTGACATGAAGTCATACCACTCGATTATGCTGCGATTACAGTCCGGCACCGTTCAGAGCACTCCCACCTCTGACATGAAGTCATACCACTCGATTATGCTGCGATTACAGTCCGGCACCGTTCAGAGCACTCCCACCTCTGACATGAAGTCATACCACTCGATTATGCTGCGATTACAGTCCGGCACCGTTCAGAGCACTCCCACCTCTGACATGAAGTCATACCACTCGATTATGCTGCGATTACAGTCTGGCACCGTTCAGAGCACTCCCACCTCTGACATGAAGTCATACCACTCGATTATGCTGCGATTACAGTCCGGCACCGTTCAGAGCACTCCCACCTCTGACATGAAGTCATACCACTCGACTATGCTGCGATTACAGTCCGGTGCCGTTCGGAGCACTCCCACCTCTGACATGAAGTCATACCACTCGACTATGCTGCGATTACAGTCCGGTGCCGTTCGGAGCACTCCCACCTCTGACATGAAGTCATACCACTCGATTATGCTGCGATTACAGTCCGGCACCGTTCGGAGCACTCCCACCTCTGACATGAAGTCATACCACTCGACTATGCTGCGATTACAGTCCGGCACCGTTCGGAGCACTCCCATCCCTGATATTAAGATTGGTTATTGAACAGAAAAAAACTTTTTAGAACTCTTTCATTGTGAATTAATATAATTTTTGCAATTTATCACAATATTCAACTTCATTACGCATACCATTTCAGTGGCGTTTGATCAGAGAATGCCGGCATAATTGCTTAATTACAACTTCGTTTCACATCTTTCATATACTACCTGACATGAAATCACACCCACATTGCAGAGATAAAGGCTGCTTTCAAAAAAATCCTCCAGAACAAATATATTTGTCTGCACCAGATCATTGGCATTGGCATCATGGACTGGTAGTGTAATTTTGTGTGTTTTCAGCATATTGACTTGTGAAGTTGTGTCAATCCGTCACTTAATGACACCCTTCTTCTCTCAGATGTGACACAAATCACCAGGGAATGTCGCGCTGGATTGAGGCAAACTTCACTAAGTTTTTTTGCCGTGCCTTGAAAGCTGTTCAGCTTATGCAAAATGCATGGATGATGGGCAAACCCCTTGATTGCCAACCTGGCTTCATTATCTTTTCATATTTGAATATGGCAGTCTACAGCGACTACCGATCTCTTATTCACGCGTCTACATTTTCTTTGTCCTGTGCAATTTAAATTACTATTTTTACAAATCACTCAATCGATGTTTATCATTTAAGAGGGGTATGCCGAAGATATATATATTGCACACTAATCTTGGGTGGTAGAAATGAACAGGGACAATATGTTTTTCTCACTTGCATTGATTTAAAATATCACGAAAATTAAACATTCAAAGGCTTCTAAAAAGACTCTCAATTAGCATAACAGAACAATTAGAACACAAGTAGGTCTGACAATAGGGTGATTGTTTTCCCTCCTTCACACTGAAATTGATTTTCTAAATGGCAGCAAGCAATTTGCGATACAAGCAATTGTTTTAATCAATTGCAAGGAATTATTCATTCCGAGATTTGAGATGAAAACAAATTTATTGAAATAGAAGAGTAATTATATTTCTATTTATGTTTTGTTTGCACATCACTTAACAAACATGTAGTATCAATACGAGGGGAGACACGACATGCTTGTCCAAATGCGTCCAAATGGCATATGAAACGCGCAGGTTTGCTCGTGGTTATTGTATTTAATGCGAGTAATGGTTTAAGGCAGTGGTAAATGTGAATGATGGTTTGGAATGGTGGTTAATGTGAATGATGGTTTGGAATGGTGGTCAAGGTGAATGATGGTTTGGAATGATGGTTAATGTGAGTGGTGGTTTGGAATGGTGGTTAATGTGAATAGTGGTTTGGTGCGGTGGTTAATGTGAATAGTGGTTTAGTGCAGTGGTTAATGTGAATAGTGGTTTGATGCGGTGGTTAATGTGAATAGTGGTTTGGTGCGGTGGTTAATGTGAATAGTGGTTTGGTGCAGTGGTTAATGTGAATAGTGGTTTGGTGCGGTGGTTAATGTGAATAGTGGTTTGGTGCAGTGGTTAATGTGAATAATAGTTTGATGCAGTGGTTAATGTGAATAGTGGTTTGGTGCGCTGGTTAATGTGAATAGTGGTTTGGTGCGGTGGTTAATGTAAATATAGGTTTGATGCAGTGGTTAATGTGAATAATAGTTTGATGCGGTGGTTAATGTGACTAGTAGTTTGATGCAGTGGTTAATGTGAATAGTGGTTTGGTGCAGTGGTTAATACAAATAATGGTTTGGTACAGTGGTTAATGTGAATAATAGTTTGATGCAGTGGTTAATGTGAATAGTGGTTTGGTGCGGTGGTTAATGTGAATAGTGGTTTGATGCAGTGGTTAATGTGAATAATAGTTTAGTGCAGTGGTTAATGTGAATAGTGGTTTGGTGCGGTGGTTAATGTGAATAGTGGTTTGGTGCAGTGGTTAATGTGAATAGTGGTTTGGTGCGGTGGTTAATGTGAATAGTGGTTTGGTGCGGTGGTTAATGTGAATAGTGGTTTGATGCAGTGGTTAATGTGAATAATAGTTTAGTGCAGTGGTTAATGTGAATAGTGGTTTGGTGCGGTGGTTAATGTGAATAGTGGTTTGGTGCGGTGGTTAATGTGAATAATGGTTTGGTGCAGTGGTTAATGTGAATAATAGTTTGATGCAGTGGTTAATGTGAATAGTGGTTTGGTGCGCTGGTTAATGTGAATAGTGGTTTGGTGCGGTGGTAAATGTAAATATAGGTTTGATGCAGTGGTTAATGTGAATAATAGTTTGGTGCGGTGGTTAATGTGACTAGTGGTTTGATGCAGTGGTTAATGTAAATAGTGGTTTGGTGCGGTGGTCAATGTGAATAGTGGTTTGGTGCAGTGATTAATGTGAATAGTGGTTTGATGCAGTGGTTAATGTAAATAGTGGTTTGGTGCGGTGGTTAATGTAAATAATGGTTTGGTACAGTGGTTAATGTGAATAGTGGTTTGGTGCGGTGGTTAATGTGAATAATAGTTTGGTGCAGTGGTTAATGTGAATAGTGGTTTGATGCGGTGGTTAATGTAAATATAGGTTTGATGGAGTGGTCAATGTGAATAGTGGTTTGGTGTGGTGGTTAATGTGAATAGTGGTTTGATGCGGTGGTTAATGTGAATAGTGGTTTGGTGCGGTGGTTAATGTGAATAGTGGTTTGGTGCGGTGGTTAATGTGACTAGTGGTTTGATGCAGTGGTTAATGTGAATAGTGGTTTGATGCGGTGGTTAATGTGAATAGTGGTTTGATGCGGTGGTTAATGTGAATAGTGGTTTGGTGCGGTGGTTAATGTGAATAATGGTTTGGTGCGGTGGTTAATGTGAATAGTGGTTTGGTGCAGTGGTTAATGTGAATAGTGGTTTGGTGCGGTGGTTAATGTGAATAGTGGTTTGGTGCCGTGGTTAATGTGAATAATAGTTTAGTGCAGTGGTTAATGTGAATAGTGGCATAATGCAGTGGTTAATGTGAATAGTGGTTTGGTGCGGTGGTTAATTTGAATAGTGGTTTGGTGCGGTGGTTAATGTGAATAGTGGTTTGGTGCGGTGGTTAATGTGAATATTGGTTTGGTGCGGTGGTTAATGTGAATAGTGGTTTGGTGCGGTGGTTAATGTGAATAGTGGTTTGGTGCGGTGGTTAATGTGAATAGTGGTTTGGTGCGGTGGTTATTGTGAATAGTGGTTTGGTTCGGTGGTTAATGTGAATAATGGTCTGGTATGCTGCAGTGGCTCATGTGTTGCTGTGATGGTTCATAGATGTGTGTGATGGTTCGCTTGTGTGGGGAAAACATAACTGGATATAATAGTTCAGATATGGTTGTGATGATTCAAATATATATAGGTATAATGGCTCATATATACGTGGTGGTACATTTACTCAGACCAGGCGGCCACGGGTCTGCTGAATCTGTATGTAACATGATCTGGTGTAATGAATTATACAAAATGCACACTGTACACAAAGATGAATGCAGCTCAATAATAGCCTATAGTTGGGGCTGCTAAAGATTACATACTGTCAACACAATGACGGTGCATTATTGTGCTGGAGAGAGATACAAAATGACTGTAAACCCTGGCATTCATTGATCTTCAATAAACCCCTATTTGGTGATCTATAGTTGCATAGAAGTGTTGTGATAATCCATTCAGGATGAGGCTTCGGCCGAGGTGAGGATTTCACATCCCATTTCACATGACCAACATTTGGAGTTGGGACGCTGTATTATTTATAATGCTGAATTACATACTTGTGTTGGGGTTTTCAGATTTGTCTTGCAGGAGACTTCACCTAAACGTAGTGGACAAAAAAGTTGAAGTGTCAACATGTACATTACACATTTACCATAAAAGTGTCAAAAATAGTGTGTACACAAAGACATGAACCTAATGAACCATGTACAGAAAACTATTTTATGAATGAACCTGCTCAAATTGTCCAATGTATCCAATATTATAAACAATGGTGTCATGAGAAAAATAGGAACCTGCAGCAAACGGCATTGTTGCCTATCTTTTGAATAATCTAAAGGACTATTTCACTATATTAATGGGCATAATAGCTAAAAACATTAGAACAATGTCCGCAGACGACCAGCCGTGGGCGAGATATAGATGGTTTTAAGCACCTGTCTTAATCAGGATTGCATTTTAGATATGACACATGCAAACTACATAATGGCCATGGTTTCACGTGCATACATTTTAAGGGACTTTATTCTTTGTTGGGTCCGCGTGTCCAATCAACTGTAAGCTTCAAATGAAAGCAAACTAAGTCAATGTTGGACTGAACGCGTGCATAAAAAGTATGTAAAATTTTGGCACCAAGCCTGAGTGTCACTCGCTTAAATCATGTCAATTTCATGACACCCCTTAGCGTTTTAATGAAGACTTGCATCACTGAGCTCCTTTCATATGCCTCATGCATGACTTCGGCTAGCGTCACGTAAACTTCTAATAATTACCCAGATATTGTTTTTAAAATAACTGAATATTTCATGAAAGGAGAATCTTTCTTCTGGACATTGTTATTTATAAGAAAATCGTGTGACTTAACATGATGTACACTATGGTTGCAACATGTTTTATGCAATGTGTAGCCTAAACATTAGAAAATAACACAAATATCTGGTCTGACCAACTTCAGAAATTTGAAACACTCCTTTGATGATATACTATAATACTTGAATTCAGTATCCCGTTGTAAATTTAGATTCTTCTAATGTCTTGTATATATCATGAAAAATGTATCACATTAACTTCAACTCCTACGGAAAGGGAGTAAGGTTTAATCTTGATTTCTTTACCTCCTTACAGATTGGACGTTCTACACTGAAACCTTTCATCCTTTCGACCACCCACTTTCTAAATATTGAATTACAAAGTCGTACTTAGCGCTACATTCTCAATTTCCGATGATCAGAAATATTTTGCCCTTATTGTTTAATTCATTTCTTGCATGTATATATATAAGGTGTGGGGAACTTCCATTTGTGCGAAGCAAGGAAGGTTTATGAGCATAGCCTTTATTGCAAATGACAAACTGAGAAGATGACGTGACCATTTGACATCAAGGAGCTTCTTGAGAGTGAAATGTCACGTAGATTTACATAAGAGACTCCCTCAAGACGCAGGGTAGGCTATAAAGGTATAGGTGACACCACCACACCAGGGATAGGAAGTAAAAGCCTCTGTGTGGTGTGACTTATAAAACCGAGAAAAGTCTCCAACGTTATGTAGCATACATTATTCACAAGTCAAGTGCCACTGATGTTTTTATAGCCACATACGGTTTGCTCTGCATTGGAAATATTTAACAGAAAACAGAATATACATATATGTAGAGACAGAGAGAGTGATACATAGATAGAAAGAGAGAGTGAGAGAGGGCGAGAGAGAGTGAAAGAGAATGAGAGAGTGAGAGAGTGAGAGAGAGTGAAATAGAGAGTGAAAGAGAATGAGAGAGTGAGAGAGTGAGAGAGGGCGAGAGAGGGCGAGAGAGAGTGAAAGAGAATGAGAGAGTGAGAGAGAGAGTGAATGAGAGAGTGAAAGAGAATGAGAGAGTGAGAGAGAGAGAGGATAAAACAGAGTGAGTGAGAGGGATAATGAGAAAATGGTTGATAGTGACGTCAAGGTTAGTACAATCTTGGAGTAATAATGATTATTACTCCAAGGTACAATAAAGTGAAAACATTTAACATATCTCACAGGTCATTAAATTATTTTCTTGATGTACGATAGAAGAATATTGTTGCCAATATGAGGAGTTGTTTTTCCAATTGAGGGATCTGTTATGAAAGTAATGTAAGACCTGGGTCATATCTTGTAAGCCACTGATGTTAGTAATGTTTGAGATAAATGGTTAAACCTAACAATAACCATAAAGCAAAAATGCAAAGGATGTGTTTTGGAGGCAGATATTGCCAGGCCTTATTTCTCAAGATGCAAGTCATTGAAACAATTACCAAAGCAAAATTTACATAAAATTCTCTTTGTTAACGAAGATATGATACTTGACCTCTGCAGTATACCTGCACCAGGAGAAAATAAATAAACTATTATTATTCTTTGTTCTTCACTTCATTAGATTTCTGGTTTATGTTTCAGTCGGTAAAGGGTGGCTATAAAATCCTGCTCAAACAATCCGGAACAGCCATATAACCTCTCAACAAAACATGTCATGGCACCAGTCAAACAATGTCAGAGTACGATGTTATAGAGGTTCCTTTTGTCAGATACATTAATATTTGTGTTAGCGTTTTGATATCGATATCAATTAACGTAACGCATTGTTGCCGGTTTTGGAGAAATCAATGGTGGATAGCAAGGTTAGAGCTCTGTTACTCAAAATGGATGGCTCTGTCTCCAAGGTCAACAGCTTGATTCACAAACCATTACCGAATTAGGGCACACAGTCACTCACCCCCTCAGTAGAATAACAACAATTTGCTTGCTCCACACCAAAATTAGAAGTTGTGACCACTAAGGGAGAGGGGTGACACACAATGGGGGGAAACGGTGGATTGAAAGCAATGAAGGTTACTCCGGCTGGGAATCATGTTTGCTACCACGGGAACCGGAAATGGACAGCCGAGATTACGCCTGCCTGCAATATGCATGAGTTCCAGAGTAAAATTAATGGAAACTTCAAGATTAAAAACTAGAAGCTAGCTAGGAGGAGGACTGGGATGCTTGGGATAAACTGTGTCACCCCTAGACTCTAGGGACTGTGAAAGCTTTTATAAGGAAAGAAGGCAATCTTGAAAGTGAGCTTTGTTTCCTAGACCACCATGCTGCGGGGGCTTCACTACAGGGAGAATGATGGGCTTTGACATGATAGTAGTCTTAAATCCCCATAAAGAACACATACGTTGGAAATTAAAATGAAAAGACAGAGACATGCCAATATATTCGACATAAACTGCCACTTGGCCGATTTTTGTTTATATCAGTATGATCAATAGTATGTTATATGTCACTTAACAGAATCCGGTCTCTGAACAACCCAGTGCACTGCTCAGATTGAATTCTGATATACACTCATGCAATCTATGATATTGGGCATTCAATTTGTTTCTTATAGCTCAATAAACAATACACATTTATTGTCTTTTAAGTCAGGCTAAATATTTATAAGCATTTCATTTTACGATTCGTATTTTCCAACATTTGATGTTTACGACATCGACTAACTGCAGTTTAAGTTATCAATCATACCTGTCTCTTTATATATTACACTGAATATATCTCATAAATATTTCAGATGAAAAATAGACATACCTCTACGCTTGACATACAAGAACGTAAACACAATATCAAGAAACTGGCTATATTTCTACCCTTAAGCAATTAGTAATTGTTAAATTACATGCACCTCATTTATCTGAATTAAGGCGGATGCTCTTCCGGGTAGAGGTAAATCTGTTTATTACATTTAAAATTAATGGTGCATTGGAGAAACATGAAAAAGGATAAATAATATTGAGAATGTGATAATTTCACAGATTGTAGTGGAGCAAACTGTCGCCTCGGGTCTGTACATTTATCGGCCCTTTTCATGCTTTACTTCAACTCTACATTTTCCGTTAGTGGTAAACCTCTGAAATCGGACAACTATGAAATCAATGAGTACTTTGTTTCCAGGGGGTTTGCAATATTTGTTGTTCTAAATTGCACAAGTGCATGGCAGATAATGGTGACAACGTGGGTTGGGACACGCAGCTGAGCCTAAGATAATCAGTCCCTGTGTCAGCACAGGTAACGCTCAGTAATGCACGTGCGTGATTCCAGGTCAAAATGGGATTCCCTGCTGAGAGATAACTCCGAGGGAAGCACGGCATGTCATGGCCCCCAAAATGTCACTTTTTTCTCATATTGAGACACACACACGTCCCCTCATATGACAGGAACCAAATATTTTCGGATCCAGCGAGCGTATCGCCCTCTCGCCTATTCCCTACATGGCCTTGTGCTATGTAATTACTGGCAATGTGAGAGAAAATTAAATATTCAATGAGAATCAGAGGGCTAATAAAAGGAAATGCGCCTAATAGAATGGAGCCTGTATGCATGATAAACGAGGATCTGGTATGATATATTCCTCCGCGGCTGTCCCTATCTCTACCATGTTACCCATCACTAAGTACCTGTGTCTTCATTCCAAGGACAAAAACCTCTCCCATTTTCTCTCATTTTATGGCACAAAGATACGGTTGATCATAGCGACACCCTTTATTCCATGTCATCCCCAGAGGAACTTATCTTTAATGCTTCCAGGCTACTTATTAATAGTGCCTTGACATACAAGAATTAATCAAGAAAGCTGTACCGTCATTTCCCGTTTGGCTTCATATCAGGAAGTGTCAGTGATTTTTTTACAAGCATTCTATAACACAATTGCACATCCCACTTAGGGAAATTGTTTTAGTCGCCTGGTTGCTTTCTGGTAGTACAATTTCTAATATATTTCCTTGTGGAATGAAGGCAAAACCATCCATTACACCGAGTAGGTACCGCGCACACATTCGCACCAAATAACACCCTCATACATATATGCTGCCGCACATCTAAATGTAGTGCCTCACCGTCCATCATCATTCCTTCACTTTGGACAAATTTATACTCTGCCAGAACTAACAACAGGCAATATTCTTCAATTATCATTAGATACCCTTCACGATTCTCTTCAGAATCCCTACTTAACTGGTAGACTATCATGGGATGACATATTTTACTGTGACCTATTTGAACTGGAAAGATGAACAGCGAATAGCGCAAGACTGCCCCAAACAAAAAGTTTTGTCATTAAATCAATTCACCACTTGTAAGTGCAATTTCTTACTTAATGCACTAAGATAAATTTTTCATATACCATAAATCGTCATACATTGTTTTGTGACATTGGCCAATTTACCAAGAACTGATGCGATGAGAATGTATACATTTTTCATGGCATTTTTCACCACATGAGCAATCAACATCATATGAGACATAGATAATGCAAGCGAAACGACGGCCTTAGTCGCAGAATATTGTTTAGGGAAATGTCATGGAATGGAGCAATAGCAAGTGGCTCTATTTCCCAGATGTCATTCTTTTTATTTTGGGAAAAAATCACCCAGTCACGTGCTTCAGTGTTTCTAAACAAATGTTATTCTGGTTGGCAGAAGGTCAAAGTTTGCCTTGACTAAATAAAACATTTTATTTATGTCCATCAATTTCTATTCATTCTAATACAATTTTGTTCACTCAATTCCAATACTAATCTCCAATATTTAGATCGCCTAAAACGATGCCAAGACTGTCACCCATTATAAAAGTTGTTAACCAATGCTATTTGAGAAAAGAATAACCTTTGACCCCGTTCTTTTATCTGTATAACTGCATAAATAGTTAGCTTGTGCTCCCTGGCAACATGTGTGAGAAAGTTTCTATCAGATACAGGGCAACACGAGCTCTCAGTTCACATGACATTGTTCACTATGCTAGTTTCGTAAATATAATTGTAGAATGTAGAATATGTTATTCTAGTTACACGTTTTACATAGAATAACCGCAAAACAGAACAAAAGACGTTAATGCTGCTGGTTGTTGTTGTGTTGATAATTGTATATATTTTTTATATTATTGTTATCATCATTAAAGCCATAACCATTTTTATGTGCCATAATAAAATTGACTTTGTGCAATGATATGTGTGCATTAGAACAAATGCATTCTTTGATTCATTTCCGTGTTTACCTTGATAATCTTAAAGATATCATTGAAAGAAATTTAAAAAACAAAAATTTCATATAAAGAGATTACTCTTTGGTTAGGTGTGCATTATAATGTTTAAAACTACATTGTACATTCATAGAAAGACACATTATGTTTGCTTTTATGTGTTTTGTGTTAGCCATGCATAATGTTCTTTAGCTTGGTTATTATCTTGGCTTGAATTCGGCAAAACGATTCTGCCACGCATACCCAGAATACATTGTACATTTACGTGTCTCATAAAAAGCGTGTTTATGTGCTTAGGTATTCAAGTATGGAAATGTAGAATAATTTACTACATGTGTTGTTCAGAGAGGAAGACATAGATAGATTGGTGAATAAGAAGCTGAGTTAAAATAGAAATTTCTTTAAAACAAGACATCCTTTCAATGGCTTCACGTGCCAAAGAGAGTGGCAACAAAATGGAGATTTCTTTTCAACGCGTCATGAGATATAATTAAAAGATGTTTTCATATGCTATTAAATATCTTAATCACAGAGAACAAATATGCGTGGTACAATGGCAAGACGAATATGGGTGCTAAAAGCGGAGGTGAGTACAGCTCACACCTGCTCAGGAGAAGATGGCACAAACACGTTATTACTCAGGCCAAACTTAGCCATGCTCAGCTGTGGAACGCAAATTACACGCACATATCTCGTACCAACTTTTCTATTAACCAAAGTAGATGTATATATGTGTATATAAAGTATCCATGCACTTTAGATATTACCGAAAGTAAGAATAATCAGTCAATCCTACACTAAAGTGATATTGAGAATACATTTATATTTAACTTCAATCTATTTTCTTTCCGGACGTCCAGTAGTCACCAGAGCCTTTTGTTGTTAATCGACACCCTGAATCCAAGATATGAACGTAATCTTAAGCATACCTTATCGTACTTGAAGGCATCTTCAAATAAAATATCTTTGTCGGTATTCCTTTTCCGTTTTCTCCATTCCATGCTTTGCTCATAAGATATATCATAATACGAATATCAGTTCATTCCTATTGTTTTTTCCAATAACGCCCTTGACATCATCTTTCACAGAATCCCATATAACCAACTGTAACTTGACTCACTTTTAAAAGTTTATAAGGTTGTGGCCTTCCTGTGAAGTGTCAACTCTATAGCATGGGAGCGTATGTATATGTATGTCCCAATCTGATAGGAGAAGCTTGTTCCCATCTGATAGCAGTGTGGCCCAGCTGCTCCTCGGATGGTTAGCTTAGTTGCCGCTAGTCTATTGTATCTCTCTGACATCACCCTAAAAGATGCGTCTACCTTTAACCCCTTGCGTGATAGGTGGGAGACGAAGAACAAACCAACATATCATGTCTTGTGGTTATATTTGTTTGATAATTCTAAATTTATTGTACCGTCACAGAGGCATTTTTTATTGTTATACTTATAGCTCCATGGGATATAACCAAAAAAGGCCACATCAAGCCAATTATGAAAAATTACGATGATACATATTAACTGTTCATTACAATTTACCCTTGAGGGTTTGGCAAGGTCAGAATGGATTTATTGGTGAAATCAAGACAACCGCCAGGACATTTTGTCATAAATCAAAAGGCTCAACCCCTGCTTAATTATCATCGGATATTTGGGCATGGCTTGATGTACCATACATTCAATATTGCGTCACATCTGGGAGGTTATTATGTTTACATGCGCTAATTGTCTATTGTAATCTATATTCCTTCATGGAACGATTGGGGTTTGAAGTAAGAAACCTCTATGGTGAAGCATAGGATGATATACAGTAATTACTTCCATTATATACTGATTTTGTGAACTGAACAATGGTGTAGAAACTTGTTGAGAGAAATCTTGAAATATCTGATTTGTGTACATCTTCTCCAGGTTTATGCTAATGTATTAGTCTCATTTGTCTCAAGCTTTGTCGGGGAGTGTTCCATTATAGTTGAATCTGGTGATTTAATTTTGTTTTCTGTGATATTGACGACCTATCCCAGAAGACAAAGTATTTTCTGCAGAATGTTGTCTCATATTGACATATGCCCACTGCGCTGCATGGCTTGGTCTCATAGTTTTGGGAGAATGCTGCCGAGGCAGTCACGCAACCCAGGGACACGACTCTGGGACACAGTACTTGCAGGTTTAATATTGTATATGACACATGCGTAAACCTGCAACCAAGAACTCCTGTCCCGTTAGCATGTCATAAAAACCCGCCGGAACTGGTCCCTTGAGTCTGACAAATACTGACATCCAGACTTTTAGATTGCCTTCTCCAGATTTGGCCACTGCCAAACCTACTCCGAATCTTATTTTTATATTGAAACCCCGGGGCGCTTCTGAAAAAATAAACTTTTGGAACTGTTTTTGTAGTTTCGGTACTGTAGAGGGCTGAACAACTAGATTTAGAAACGTGTATCGACCATGCTCAATTATAATAAATACACGGTAGTCACATTCATACTTGAAACTCAAAGCCACTGGCTTGGTAACATTAGAATGACATTTCCAAATGTAAATAGGCGTGCGCGATATTGCTTTTGTCATTTGTTTTTTTCCTTGAGCTGTTGTTAAATATGGCTTATATGTGTGAAATTAGTTCCGGTTATGACATAAAAGGCAAGATATTAAGACACTTTTGATGAATACGTTCATAATTTGCCAAATCGGGTGGAGAAAGGGTCACTGTTAGAATGACCTTCTCCAAAAGAAAATCATTTAGAATCATTGGCCCTCACCGCCAGTTGATGAGTGGTAACTACAACTAGAGCCAAGCTCTGCATGATCAGCGTGTCAATGATGTGCCTTGCTGCAGATTGAAGAATACTGGCCTAAAGTAGGCAGCCCTTGTGGGAAATATCAGCCTTCAAAAACCTCACCAAAGATTCCCACATGGGACAAGAAGGAAAACACTCACCTCGGTGTGATCTCGCCACTCTTCTCGGTGTGATCTCGCCACTCTCTTGTTGGATCAAGTGCCAGACAATTGGCAACATCTGCTACCCGTTGCAACCAATATCCGTGTGACATTCCCACTGCAAACCTCTCAAGTCCCACACCATTGGCAATAATGTCACCCGCAGATGTGCACCTGTGTGAAGATATTACACAAATCAAAGGATCCCGCTGCAATCAAGGACAGGTAATAATAAGGAAACAAACATACGACTGAGATAACATAGCGCTTCAAAGTGATGGGGTCATTACCAGGAAGTCCTGTGTTGTCACATATTAATTCAAACCCAATTCACGATAACAATGTTAGGGAAAGCCTTATCTCGGTTGGTGTGGGCTAGATTGGATAAACAGTCTGATAGGAGAGTTTGTATTGGTCGGTACACATGTTGAAGATTTGTTTTGTATATCTAGTTGTAAAATGTCAACCTGAACAAACTAAATAAGACATTTGTACAGTGGTGCTGTTAACATGTGTGTCTACACAGATAAGCACTATTGGGAAATTTGTAAATAATAGATCTAGAGATAAACTCTGCATTATTTGATTAAAACACGTCATGAGCGAATAGCATCCCATAAACCTAACATACTTTAATTGAGTTAGTTAAATTATACTTTCACCAATTAAAGTGTTATTGTGCAGAAATCTTTGCGGTATTTTATGTGTTTAAAATGAAATTGTATGAACACAACTGAAGTCCAATCAAAGAACGTCTTGAATTATGTACATAGTAAAATAGAATAATGCAGAAAATATTACCTTGCAGGTGTCTAGGTGGTTATCTACCATTCCATGAATCCAAAATATCCGATCCTTCTATGCCAGTATGCAAATCCAAATATAAAACGTGCTAAGATGGTAATCTAGGTTTTTGAACTGCCTGTGGAGCTGATAAAGAAAATGAAGAATGACAGAATAAAAGTTGATAGTTTGTGTGTCAGGAGATAGGTTTCATGGTGACTGATTTCAAACAGTGAGCAAATCAGGAGTTCTATTCAGAGGCTGGCACTCTCACTATGGAGGGGTGGTCAGTTTGTGTTGCCAGTTCTCAGCTGAATATAATGGGGGCGGCACTTCCTTTTCACTGTTTATCAGCATCCGGGGCTGGGTCAAAACAGCACCAGTGAAGTATGTCATTCATGCATAAATACTGGACGGTCCCCTCATGCGTGCACGACAATGACGTTTTGTGGCTCGTGCATGCGCGTTGAACAATCACATGGTTGCCATGACGCATGCGTGTTGTGAATCTGGCATGTGATAAGTGTATTGACAAGAAAAGTAGCTTGATCAATAACCAAAATTGGCAAACTATAAGCATAAACGATGCTCAAAACACCATTTAGAATGTTTTGGCCATGCCCCCGGGTGGTAGAAGCGTTTAATTGGAATACAATTGTATTTATTGTATCTTCAACTTGGAATGTTTCCCAGTGCCTCACAATCAGGCGGTAGTAGAAATCATTGCAAGCAGATTGGCCAGGTTTGTCCATGACCATGGAATCTGTGGTCCATTGGCATTGCTATCCCGTTGTAAGCCCTTTCGTGCTGCCCTCACACCATCTATTATGACATGCTTTTAAGGCTAGAAACTACCTGCTGTCATGAAACATTACGCAGCCAATTGTTCAACACGAGAAGAAACAAGTTAAAGAAAGTCTGCATTTTAAACAAGATGGTATTGTTGAGGGCATCATCAATAATATATCGGAAAACTGACATTTTCTATTTCCTGGCCACAATGTCAGTGTAGTAGATGCCACATCAAGAATTAACTTGTTAATTGCTTCCCGACATATAATGTACTCGTTATGTATTAATCTATGTTATATTTTATGTTTTTAACTGCTGGGTCACAGCATTTATAATTTTGAAATGTATGAATAAATTTTGGACAAAATATTGACATTGAATTAAAATGGACGGTGTGAAATGTCATTTTAATTGGTATGAATATCATTCGTAAGGTTCAACATGAATATCATTCTAAAACATCTTGCCATATGGTTAATGTTTGGATGTAATCCATCTTAATTCTGTGTTTAAATGGCTTATCCTAACTATCCCTCAAACTAATTTTAAAGAATATTTTATTATTTGGTTAAATTACAAAAACAAACAAAAAACAAAAGATTTTTTTCAGAAAGGATTTAATTGCAAAAACATTCATCGATATGAAATTGAAGTAATCTTTAAACCTAAAACTGTTGCCAGTCAAAAAGGCTCATTTATAAATGACACTGGTGTCAGACAGTGCATATGCAAAATCCGGGCTTTGTAGCTTTGGTTGTTTAGCATCACCCAAAGCAACAGCTTTTTTTCCTTTTAAAACAAACGTCGAGCGGCTATGAAGTGTAATGCTGTACAGTTGTGGCAAAGCTTCATTTGTATGTATCGTGCTTAGAGACCGTACATCAAAGTTTAAATATAGCCCACAAACATCACCAAAGAAAGGCCCTCACCATCTACTTGTTTCGCAGTACAACCGGAAATTATACTTTCAAAAGTAAGTCAGAAACAATACACTTGAAACAAAGAATGATCCCAGATATATCACTGCATTTTCCATATAACATAAATGGAGACGCGTTTTCAATATTAACCTAGACCTTAGATGAAATCAAATTACATTTTGCACTTTTCCCTTATATGATATAAATGTTTACCCTAAACGTTGTGGTCAAATGTTACTACCCATCATATTTTCCCTACATAAATTTCTGTTAAAACCTATATCATCCATTAAACACTTTATGTTCATCAAATTATGTTCAGCTGACCAGTGATCTCGTGCAAATACTTGCCTAGTACAGGTTTGCTAACAATGGGGCACCTTCCGATTGAAACAATGGAGTGATTTCGCTTACAGAGCCCTATTTGCCCTTTAATGTTTGTCCATTGGTATGGGCCTACCACCCTTACAGACCATAACAGATACTGCAAATACTTGTACACGTGACCGCATATGCACAGGGGTCCCAAGAATACAGCCAGTACTTTATTAGCAAAACACAATTATCATAGTAGGTTATTTTAGTTGATTTCAAGAAGATAGCTTATTTGTATTGCAGTTTTGTGACCACATACCATGTAAATAAACCATCATGTAAATATACCCCAAATCTCTGTAAAATTGCCCCTGTTACCTTTGTGAGTTCAGGAAAGCTTTAGCAATGCCTATCATGTCTAGGTTAATCAAAATAATATTAGTAGAAAGAACATGTCAACAGTATCGATTTTATGATATAATTGTTGACATTGTGACGGAATAATGCCTCGAGATAAAACTATTTCTAGTGCTTGTCATATGACATTGAATATGACATTATTTGCAGGAGGCTTCATCAGATAGGCGCTAAATATAGTACGATTGGAGCGACCTTAAGACCTTGAATTTATGCAACATTACTCCGATTATCTTGGCCTAATATGCTGATGGGTATGGATGTCAACAATAGTTCACCGGCTGATTTGTTTCAAAGAAACACATTGCGATTTAGCTTACGCTACCATTTCCCGTTTTACAGCATACTGTTTGTAAATCAAACATATAAACACACAGAGAGAGGCAAGTTGTATGTGCCGAGCACTGTCCGGACGCCTGATGAATCTCCCATCAGATGAATCTGTTTACACACCACAAATAAGCCAGCCACAGGAGCTGATTGGTCCAATTGCACCAAACAATTGCCTCCATCAACATTAATGATATTCTACTCAATTTAATATAAATACTACTTTTATTGACAGTGTTTAGGCCATCAACGAATTTCGCTAAGAACAAATTTACGTCCATCACATAAATATGATTAAGAGAGATTTTCACTTGGGGTCAATCGCGGAGCAATGAGAGACTGCATGGCTCATGGCATTTATTTATTTACTACATGGGTTAAAGCTCTGCATGTTTCTGACATCGAAATCAACACAAGAACCGTTATAAGGCAAACATATTGTGAACACAGCTTTAATTTTACAGTTTGAAAATATAATCTCAAACATTCCAAGAAGTTTTTCCAACTTTTTAATATATGTCTTGTAGACACGGGAGGGAGCATCCTTGGATTCATTTTGTAGTTTACAACGAGACTCCCTTGTATGACGAGACTCCCGTGTATGACGAGACTCCCGTGTATGAAGAGACTCACGTGGATAACGAGAATCCCGCCGGGGACGCTGTGTGATGATTGTGGTAATTTGTGGTGGTAATCAGTTCTACCAGACATTGAAACAAGTTTGAGCACTTCTCTGTTAATTACTCAATATCTTACTGTCCACATTGTCTCTCATTGGTTCAATCACCCGACACGCTCAATAAAACTATGGATTTACAGTTACAATGAGGGCCACTGAATTCAACAAAAAGTCCAAACTCCACCAGAGGGCGACTTGGTGAACCTATCACCTCTGTACAAGGTGCCTTTTGGTGCTGGCTCAGCACATCCACCAATTTTCATGCAACTGTCCGTCTTACTTATTTTTATTTCTTAGATTGTACTCAGATTGGTAAAATATGATATATTTCACCCTAAATACAAAAGTTTGTGCATATAGAAACAACTATTAAGTGAAATAAAACTTGGAACTACTTTCTCAATCGGAGGAGCCATTTTCTAGGGGTGTGATAAGGCGGAACCACAACAAAGATGGCCGCTTTGTTTATAATTTGAATTCTTTTAATCTATTATACTTTTGGTTAAACTAACCAACACAAAATGTTCAAATGTTAAGAAATGAACTCTAATGCATCTCAAGGCAACTTCATATTTGATATTAAGAGATGTTAACATGCCAATCCCATTTACAACACAATGACAGTTCTTGAGCACATGGCCAGTAAAAGTAGGACCGGATGAATACTAATCTGGGTTGGCCAGAGGTAATAGTTTGCGTGTGCCTCTGGTGGACAGTGTGCAAAAAGTCAGGGAAACCCGCTTCTCTGACCGAAGATTTTATTGTTGATGTTATTTCAAACATTTTTAAAGTTTTTATGAAATCAAATTTTCATTTCATTTTAAGTGAAATGCGAACTAACTCCAAGAACTGAAACCACGCCGACAATATCTTTGTCATCGTTTGCAAATTCCTACCTGGTTTATGGCTGAGATGAAAAAAAATCTTTTATCCTGCGGGCATTGGAATCGTGACATGTAGATCAGGGAAATTTCCAATAGCATAAGGTAGCGGTCTCAAATACCTTCCATACCACCCCCTTGAAGCCTAAACACACCTCTTATAAAATAAAAAGTGTTCATCCTCTTATTCTCACGATCTCAGAACTGTTTAGATATTTTCTGTAAGTACAACCTTTGCCGAGATTTAATGTGAAATCTTCAGATATTAAAAGCATAACATGGATGTTATTTTAGTCGTGCTGGTATGAGGCTACCTGCATTTGGGGTTTGATGTTTATAAGATGTTCATTATTTTTTATTATCTAACATAAATTCCTCACTGTGAACAACAAATGTTTAAGATATGGTTAAGAAAGACCTGCATCAAACTACACCCCATCAAACTACACCCCCATCAAACTACACCCCATCAAACTACACCCCATCAAACTACACCCCACCAAACTACACCCCATTAAACTACACTCCATCAAATTACACCCCATCAAACTACACCCCATCAAACTACACCCCATCAAATTACACCCCATCAAACTACACCCCACCAAACTACACCCCATCAAATTACACCCCATCAAACTACACCCCATCAAACTACACCCCATTAAACTACACTCCATCAAACCAAACCCCATCAAACTACACCCCATCAAACTACACCCCACCAAACTACACCCCATCAAATTACACCCCATCAAACTACACCCCATCAAACTACACCCCATCAAATTACACCCCATCAAACTACACCCCACCAAACTACACCCCATTAAACTACACTCCATCAAACCAAACCCCATCAAACTACACCCCACTAAACTACACCCCATCAAACTACACCCCATCAAACTACACCCCATCAAACTACACCCCACTAAACTACACCCCATTAAACTACACTCCATCAAACCAAACCCCATCAAACTACACCCCACTAATCTACACCCCATCAAACTACACCCCACTAATCTACACCCCATCAAACTACACCCCACTAAACTACACCCCATCAAACTACACCCCTTCAAACTACACCCCATCAAACTACACCCCATCAAACTACACCCCATTAAATTACACCCCATCAAATTACACTCCATCAAACTACACCCCATCAAACTACACCCCATCAAACTGAGCCTTAACAAACTACACCATATTAAACGACACCACCATCAAACTACACCCCATCAAACTACACCCAATCAAACTACACCCCATCACACTACACCCCACTACACTACAGCCCATCACACTACACCCCATCACGCTACACCCCATCACACTAAGCCCCAGCACACTACACCCATCATAATATGGTATATTAAACTTCCTCAAGAGGACACACATTTAAAATGTCAAGAACAAACTGAGAAATACTGAGACTTGTTCTGTAACAAATGTTCAAAAACCATTTATTTGACAATAATGCAAAGATACGATGGAGGCATAAAGGGATTTGCATTGTATAAACACATATAAACAAAGTTGCATGCATTTATTCTTGAGAATATCAAGTTAATCCATAAAATGGATGTTTCACTTCATTTAAATATTGCCTGGCAATCTTATATTTCACAATCCCTAAGAATATCTCAGTTAATGTTCAGATGACGGTCACTCTGGGTGTTGTTCTGGCTGACACTGTCAGGATGTCATCGAGGTAGTGGCAAGTGTTGGCCGATACCCCTTCATTTTGTACGCATATTCCAATTTAATGGCAAACTTATATACATATGTAGGTGAGTCAGGGAGTTGGTGGCGCTGATAAGTCCATATAACAAACACGGCATTCGATAGTTGCGGGGTGATGGTTTGTTTGTCTGGCCAAGTAAAGACGAGTAGATATCAGTTCGGAGCCCTCAGTACATTGGAAGGCGACATCCCGATCAGCTTTCGCAACCAAGATCTGGCATACTTTCAAATAGGCTTTATTGGCCATGGTATATTTGAGTGTGTTGAGTCGTGTGTAAGTTTTGTTTTGCTTATCTTTATGCAAAACAAAAAATTCAATATACATGATTTAAGTGGGGAGCTCCACGGAGACTTCTACACACCCTAAACGAGCATTTGAAATTGTTAAAGCCATTACAAACCTCCAAAGATGCAAATAAGAGAACGTTCATAAACGGGTTAATGTGCTGCTTGTGACGTCACGTTACATATTAGGCTCTGTAGAGATAGGAGGGAAGCGGGAAATACACATCATGAGTGGCCCAGTGCCGGAGAGGAGAATTCCAAGCTTTTAAACTGAGGGATCCTGGAAGTGGAAGCTATAATTGCTGCTAAGTCAAGAGAGATCAGCCGAGCTTCTGATGTGAAGCGCCATTCCTGGCCCTCAGCCTGGTAGCGCTATACTAACGCATAATACTGACGTACAAATGACAAACAATAATAATATCCACACCTGCAATTATATATCTCATATCTTTTGCACATTTGACAAAATGTCATGAACAAATTGACATTTTAATTACAACTCTGATTACACATTTTATCATGATATCTATGGTCGCATTGAATTACAGCCAATACTAATGATAATAATAATACATTAAACCAAATTAGTATATCCTGGGATATTTTCCCCTTTGCACCATTTATTAAGATGAAAAACAAACATATCCAAAACTTGAAATGTTTGGAAATAATTGTCCCCTTTGCATTTAGGTTTTGGAATATGATCGCAAAGCATTAAGTGTCATCGCAATATGTGTACTTAAATTTCCCATGGTGAGCTGTGTAAATCTCTACTTACTTGACATTAGTCAAAATGACAACAGTTTATAATGTGTACATTAAACTAAATCTTTCCCTAGAATGAATGTGTTATAGCATTCTTACATCAAAATTATGAAATATTTAACATTTTAAAAAAATTTCACAGTTAACATCAGGTGATATTTGAATTATATAGTATCCAAAATCATAAAGATTTCCTAAATAATTCCTTGATATTGACGAAATAGTCACCAGATGAAGATGGTCATTATGCTTCCCTATTATTAGAGAGGATGGCACCAGTCTGTGCAAACTTCAAGCATGACCTCTCTTCAAGCATGACCTCTCTTCAAGCATGACCTCTCTTCAAGCATGACCTCTCTTCAAGCATGACCTCTCTTCAAGCATGACCTCTCTTCAAGCATGACCTCTCTTCAAGCATGACCTCTCTTCAAGCATGACCTATAAAAAAGCCCTTGTTGGATTAAAGTGTGATGTAATTTCAAAACTCCCAAACATTTAGTAATGAATATTGAATGTAAAGAAAGATATGTTTTAAGGCGTGTTGAATAGTATAACTTGTGACATGATTAAGATATTTTTCAATACCAAAAGAAGTCATGTTGCCCTTGATGAGAGTACTTAATTTGACACCACAACCCACGAAACAAATAACTTTATTATCATGAGAAAGTTTCTGTCACATCGTTACAGAAAATAGCGGTGACTGTATTCAGAACATTCTTTAACTGTGTTTCACAATTGGTTTGCTGAGATTCACCATTGGTTTGCTCTGAGTCATAGATTTAACATGACAAACTATCTATATCGTATACAGCTGACGTATTTTCAAGGAATTTGAGTTTCATTTCATATATTAACAGCATGAATATCTTTGGTTTTGAACATGACTGTAAATATTAATTTCAAATTCCTGGAAGGTCATTAGTTAAATGAGTATTTGTTTTATGAGTATTTGTTTTATGAGTATCAGTTATATGAGTATCAGTTATATGAGTATCAGTTATATGAGTATATGTTATATGAGTATATGTTATATGAGTATATGTTATATGAGTATATGTTATATGAATATCAGTTATATGAGTATCAGTTATATGAGTATCAGTTATATGAATATCAGTTATATGAGTATCAGTTATATGAGTATCAGTTATATGAGTATCAGTTATATGAATATCAGTTATATGAATATCAGTTATATGAATATCAGTTATATGAGTATCAGTTATATGAATATCAGTTATATGAGTATCAGTTATATGAATATCAGTTATATGAATATCAGTTATATGAATATCAGTTATATGAGTATCAGTTATATGAGTATCAGTTATATGAGTATCAGTTATATGAATATCAGTTATATGAATATCAGTTATATGAGTATCAGTTATATGAATATCAGTTATATGAGTATATGTTAAATGAGTATCAGTTACATTAGTATTTGTTTTATGAGTTACTGTATCAGTTATATGAATATCAGTTATATGAGTATATGTTAAATGAGTATCAGTTACATTAGTATTTGTTTTATGAGTATTTATTATTTGAGTATATACTTTATCAGGATTTGTTACGTCAGGGGATTGTTATGTCATAATTTGTGATATTACTATTTGTTACATAAGTATTTGTTATATCAGTATAGGGCATGCTGATATGTAGCATTGGAAACATTTTTAAAATATAATTAACTGAATGCATTGACATACTTACAATAATGTCAAAGCTGTTACTTATCAATTTGAAATAAGAGAATCCGACGATTGTTATCCATGAGTCAATGTCTCGAAATAATAAAAAAACAACACTTTTGTAACTATTCTAATATAAGAATTCTCTTGTCCAGACAATGCTTAAAATCGAGATATTGGAAGGCTTTTGGCCTCTCAGAATATTCTTTGGGTATTATCTGTTCTTCCTTTGCTATTTTTACCAGATATGGTTTTTCTGAAAGTCATATTAAAAGCGATTGAATTTGAATAATTCAAACAAAATTTCTTTCCACTAAAATTTACTGAATACATCATAAATGGTCTTATGTTTACTCTGCATTACATAGGTAGTATTCAATTACTACCTTTTCAGTCATTGCCCTGTTTTTGATCTCATTCAAAGTTTGGAAATTCCTGAGTCATAAAAACTTGCCTTGTTCACAATAATATCATCAAATCTGAATTGACCAACATTAGGTCATAAACTGTAACCAAGTGTCTGGCACATATACTGACCAATCAGTACAACTGTCAGTACAAAACAAATCTATTTATATTCTTTCACCACTGAGTTGACAGCCAGATTTTTCTGAATACTAATGGCTTGCACTGGATTCTGTGTGCACATTTATAGCTTTGATGGCAGGGTATGATAGAGAAGTCCTGCTATGGAGGGTATCTTATGTAATGAATCAGTTGATAATTTTGGACATGAGGTGTCTGAAAACCAAATGATTAGAATAGATTTGATCTCAGCCATGTGTCTAAATATAGTATTATTATATATATAAACTAAGGGCATGAAAGCTATTGCAGCTCATTTCTGTCAATCTGATGTATCAAATTAGATTTAAAATAGGTAGGTACATCCTAACATTTAAAGGATATTATCCATACAATGCTAGGATAGCAAAGCATTTTTAGAAACTATAACCCTTACCTTATTCTTCCTTGAAATATTTATCTCATGGAGTTGAAATTTGTGTTCTAAGAGAAATGAGAAAAGACTGGTGGTTGGGTGGTGGAACACCCTGTAAATAATATTATTCTCTAGGAAATTAACAAATTTTGCACCCCCTGGTGTTTATTTGTTCATATTATTTGCAATGAACTACAAGGCATTGTCACACCCTACTGAGCACAGGATTAAAATAGTATTCTGTGGGACACTTTTCATTTCCCTCAACTGGATCACAGGCTTTTCTGGGTTTTTTTACAAGTGATCCCAGATTTGGGCAGAAATATTAATCAATGGAAGGTAGGGATAATTTTCGAAACTCTGAACCTAAGGATTAGATGGCACAGAACAGAAATATCCAAACTTCAAGGTCATGAAAGTAAAATTAATAACTTTATACATGGATTAAAAATGGTCTCATCCAAGGTTGTGATTTCAGCTTTCATCCCTTTAGTTGTATATGACAGAAGGGAGAATTGACATTGATCACACAATTTTGGCACTGTCTTAGCTTTTCAGATTCCCTGTGATTTTGGAACCTACAGCACCAGGTAGTTAAACGTTATGGATGTGACATACTCAGGGGCGGGAGAGCTCTGAACCAATCTCGACAGTAATCGAAGCATATCTGGATGGTATGATGTCATACCATTGTTCTGAACCGATTCTGAACCAATCAGGGAGAATCTGTTACATAACAATTTTTGACGTCTTACAAAACGCATCAAAATCTCATAATGATCATCACAAAGTTGGACAAATTTCATGACAGTAGAGTGTGTAACAGTGTCTTGTTAACGCACGGAATGATCAGAAGTCCTCTATATAGATGTCCAATGATGACAATTTTTCATTTTCTTGATAATCCTGGGTAACTATAAGTATGTACTATTTATAAGGCTGGTTTTGTTAGTAAAAATATGGGCGTTGTTGATACCTGATATGACCCCTACTAATAACCTGGAATATAGTTGCAAAGCCTTAAAGGTTAGGTGTCTCAATTTGGCAATAATTATTCAGGGTATTATTCATAAAACTGTGATGCAAAAAAGCTCCCAGAAATCGCGTTTATGCTGAAAGTGGCAACCCTTCATAGCAGGACTTCTCATTTCAGTCCCTGCCACCAAAGGTATAAAGGTCCATTGATTGGTGAAAGAATGTAAACAGATTTGTTTTGTGCCAGTAGTTGTACTGATTAGTCAGTTTATGTGTCAGACACATAATTACAGTTTATGACCTGATGTTGGTCAATTCAGGTTTGATGATATTTTTGTATAATGTTTTATTGGCCGGATGAAGTGGTATCATACCCAATGCAAGATATGACAACAATTACTCAGCCAATAATATCAAATTAACTGAAAACATAATTAACTATTACATACAAGCAATATATATTTTCTCAGAGTGGCAGTGGAATGATAAAAATTATATAATAGCTCAAAATAGTATCAATATATTGTACATTTGTTATATATACACATTTGAGAGTGAGAAGACCCTACCTTGAAGAAAATAAATTTTGATACATAACCATGTGCGGGGCAAATCGAACATTCTTAATAGATATTATAATATATTATATATACATGCGCAGGGGCTAATGGAACACATTTCAAGGACATCATATCATCATACATATGCATGTGCAGGGGTAAATAAAATATACTTCAAGGCACACTGTCAATCAGAGGCACACGCAAACTATTACCTCTGGCCAACCCAGATTAGTATTCCTCTGGTACTACTTTCACTGGCTCAAGACCTGTCAGTCTAAAATTACTGTGATAAATGTTATAACATTCTTTACTATTGAATGTAAAGTTGCACTGCATTGTATTAGAGTTCATTTGTTACCTTTTGACCATTTTCCCTTGGTTTCTTGGCTTTTTAAATAAAAAGTATAAAATATTTAAAGAATTCAAACTGTAAATAAAATGGCCATTTTGTTGTGGTTCAGCCTGATTACTATCCCAGAAAATGGCTACTCCACTGGAGGAAATAGTTTCAAGTTTTATGTTAGGTTTACAGAAATAGACAAAGTTTAAAAGACATTAAAAGGTCAAATATATCATATTTTACCAAACTGAAGATATCTGAAGAAAATAAATAAGTTACTGTATGCTGTGGCCGGAATTCCGGTCACACGTCATTGGAAATATGTGGTCGTTGTTTGGGGTTTCCTTGTTCTATGTTAACCAATCAGAGCAATCCCCCAAAGAATAGTGACACTGCACAAACCCATTGCAACGAAAGGTCCTTGGTTGTCCTAAAATAGATATTTGGACTAGCATAGGCTGTATACAATTGGCACCCCCCATCTAGCCGGCGGCGAGAACGGCAGATTGCTGGATCCTCCATTTTGTCCCACCGAATTCGCCGAGGGTATCCAGAGGGCGGAGGTCGGCGTCCGCCGCCTTCCACCGCTGGCACCCGCCGGCTCAATCGTGGAGAAACAGGATAACCCGGGCTAACTTGCCGGACCCAATCGTGTACAGCCATAGTCTAGACATTATGTCATCATAGATATACATGTGTAGGGACTAATGGAATATACTTCAATGGCAGTATGTCATTATACATATACATGTGCAGGGGCTGATGAAATCATATTATCATTTTGCTTGTTTGTTTGGGGTTTTACATCACTTTCAACATTATTTCAGTCATTTCGTGATGAGACCTACTTGCAGCAGATAGTGCTGCCTCACTGAATTATCATGTCGCAGGTCCTTGACATGACAACCCACCCGGTCACAGATTTACAAGGACAACGGGTTAACCCTTTGGCACAGGCCTCAGCTCATATTATCATACATACGCATAATAATATTAGGGCATTGAATTGGAACATACCTAGAATACAATGAATTATAATACATATATTAAAGATGGAGCATACGTCACGGACATTATACATGAGGTAATACATTGTGTCCTAAATGAATGCCTGATATCGAGGCATTAGCCAAGATATCTGACATTCATGAGGGGGTGTCAGTGTATTATTTTTTATACACTCTAAGAACATGCTATTCATACATTATAACCTGTCACCCCTGAAAGAGTAGATATCACACTGTAGGGGCTTTAGCGCTTTGAGCAGACTTAGTAAGCGCTTTGAGCAGACTTAGTCTGATATAGCGCTATATAAATCATTATTATTATTATATTATATATATAACAAGTTAGACTCTTCCACACCTTCTCAGACGCTTGTCCATTTCATCTGGTCATTGCACTTGGTCAACCTTGCTTCAACCTTGGAGTAATTATGAATGGAGGCGCAACGGCGGTTATTTGAGCTATGGCGTCATAGCAACGCATTGTTTCACACAATGGATTCAAAATCCTTTGATCCTATCATAGTTGCCGACTTCAGAACAGTGAAAAATTGAAGATTCATATTTAAAAAAAATAAATTGGCTAAAGTTTTATTGAAGTATTATACCACATTTTGGTTTATTTTTTTAAAAGAAAAATTCAGAATAGTTGCTCTTTTGAAGCTGACAATACCATCCACTATAAATTACTTCAAATAAATCCATTTCTGTTCTGATTTCTTCAATAATAGATATTATGAAAAAAAGAAAAATGCATATTCCAGACCTTCTATTTTGTATACATGTTTGTAAAAAAATGTGTCACTATTCATATTACTTTATAAAAACTTACTTTATAAAACAATATATTGTTATTGATATAGCATTTATAAAATTTTTGTTGCAATTTGTTATTGTTATTTTTTGTTGATTTTAAATGATGACATGATATGTGTTAAGTCAATTTATTTATAACGGCGCATAAATTGGCAGGACTATAAATTACATTTTCTGATAGTACTTTTTTCATTGAACAACTTGGTATATTTTTCTAAGCTGCCAATATATGCGCCAATAATTAAAAATAAACTTTAAAGACAAAAATAACAAAAAAGTACATGATTTCCCGATAATCTGAGAGGAAAATGGAAATTTTAATCATTTTCATAAATATGATATGAATTTGAAAATCTTGTAATAAAATCGTCAATACTTGGAGCAGAGAAATAAAATTTATATCCCCATAATCTGCATAAATAAACAAACATTTCATTCGCGATATGTGTAGCTCTAAATTGTAGTTTTGGTAACATAAAATAGTTCTGAAAAAAAATTACGTCAAAACATTCATATCTTGCACCTATATGGCGTCATTATAACAATAGCCATGGCGGCATCTATGATATCCCCTTTGATCTTTCCCCGTCACCCCTCCATTCATTATTACTCCAAGCTTCAACACAATGGGGTCCGGTAGGTTAGCCCGGGTCATGCCGTTTCTCCATGATTGAGCCAGCAGGTGCTGGTGGCAGAAGATGGCGGACGTCAACCTCCGCCCTTTGAAAAACGTCGGCAAATTCGGCGGGACAAAATGAAGGATCCGTCGATCTGCCACTCTCGCCGATGGTGACTGGTACTAGTCATGTACAGCCCTTGACATACTGTGAATGGCCACCCTTTGGCAGAATTTGGCCACATTTTGTTTAATGTCTCATATGAAGTTTCAATGTAGCCAGGTTCAATTCAATACTTCATATTGGTCAAACCCCGCTGAGGGAAATGAGTTCCTTTTATGATAGGGATCATGCCTTTTGGACATACCTTTATAATAGGTCTACCAGGACAATGCCCTTGTGTGTGGCATTATTGTATCTCAGTGAATGAATGGCTAGTGAGTGGCATTTTATTAATTCAATGTTTCCTACATTCACTACAAGCTTGAAATTATTGCATAACTATCTACTGTCAAAATATGGCATTTCTTGATAATTCTTTAAAAAAAATAACTTGATTTTAGAATTTTAACTAAACAGCAAAATCAAAAATTTTAAAAAACCATCCCAATCAAATTTTCTCACCGGTAAAACCGAGAAATAGTCAATATTTTTGTGACTATTTCTAGGTTTTACCAAGTGATTTCATGAGGGATGCTATTAGAAATTCCGAGTTTTAAACAACAAATGCAAATATACATAAAATTATCATTAATAAGGTGGTATCAAAATTTAGGCAAACAGATGATAGGAAGTCTTCAAATATGTAAATTCAATATTTCACAAATCTGAAACACCATTTTCTTGTTGATTCTCTTCATGTAACTAAATGAGCTGTATGATCAGCTCAACATGGTAGTGCAATAGATTGAAGGGTAAAATGAATTATGTAATGTCCAGACATACAATGTATTTTAACTTAAACTTGACTTGTACTGAAAAGCAGACAAAGAAACCAAGACAAAGGAATTCAGTGAAGCAAGGGATATCGCACACTAGGTGCATACTCTAAAACAAATACCTGCACATATAAGTGTGATATAGTGAAACATACATACTTCGAAGATGGAGCACCATCCTTTTTAAAAAAAAAACATTAGCAGTCTAAGAAACAGGATCCAGTTCCATACCAAGAATCACGAGAATTTATATTCGTCTCGTCGGACAATGTATGCCTATCCCCCCCTTTTTAAGGTCTGAATGAAAATAAAAATCTCTTGTCTTTTTAGAGACATCAGTCTGTGCATAGGACTGGCTGAAACATAATACAGAAGAGAAGAGAGATCTAGTAGATAATCCTATGTTTAAATTATGTTTTTGCTTCGTCCATATCGGATATGGTTTAAGATGTTTGAGAGTTGACACTTTTGTAGAATATTTTTCCAGATAAAATTACATCTTGACGTAATGTAATATCCATTTGTCTAATCTATAGGCCAGATATACAATTTAAAAAGCCACAATCCCCCCAAAAAGAAAATAAACTTAGTGGTGTTACTCCAGTGGTCGGGATCTGGTGGTGTTACTCTAATGGTTTGGATCTGGTGGTGTTACTCCAGTTGTCGGGATCTGGTGGTGGTACTCTAGTGGTCGGGATCTTGCGGTGTTACTCTAGTGGTCGGGATCTGGTGGTGTTACTCCGGTTGTCGGGATCTGGTGGTGTTACTCCAGTGGTCGGGATCTGGTGGTGTTACTTCGGTTGTCGGGATCTGGTGGTGGTACTCTAGTGGTCGGGATCTGGTGGTGGTACTCTAGTGGTCGGGATCTGGTGGTGTTACTCCAGTTGTCGGGATCTGGTGGTGGTACTCTAGTGGTCGGGATCTGGTGGTGTTACTCTAGTGGTCGGGATCTGGTGGTGTTACTCTAGTGGTCGGGATCTGGTGGTGTTACTCCAGTTGTCGGGATCTGGTGGTGGTACTCTAGTGGTCGGGATCTGGTGGTGGTACTCTAGTGGTCGGGATCTGGTGGTGTTACTCTAGTGGTCGGGATCTCGTGGTGTTACTCTAATGGTTGGGATCTGGTGGTGTAACTCCAGTTGTCGGGATCTGGTGGTGTAACTCCAGTGGTCGGGATCTGGTGATGGTACTCTAGTGGTCGGGATCTGGTGGTGTTACTCCAGTTGTCGGGATCTGGTGATGGTACTCCAGTGGTCTAGATCTGGTGATGTTACTCCAGTGGTCGGGATCTGGCAGTGTTACTTTTGTATTCAAGATCTGGTGGTGTTACTCTAGTGGTCAAGATCTGGGGGAGCTACTCCATTGGAGGGTTTGGTACACAGGGTGTGTCCCCAAGTGAACGTTTTTCTGCAAAACTCAAACATTACCTAAACATTTATACATGCAATTTCGGTGCAATTTCCCCCGACACGACCCAGACTTGTCATGAAAACCAACATCAAATGGCAAGGAGTTCCTGTCTAAAAAGCAAATCATTTCTACCATTCTTTACATAAAAAGCATTAGTGTCAAAATTCTAACAAATTATGATGTATCACAAAATCTAAAGATATATCCCAGTATTTCAGACTTCATTCCTGGATATATGATAATTAATGGCCGCTGTTAGGCATTGACCAATATGATTGATATCTAATCCTACTAGACCTGAGAGCAAACGGCTGCCGTGTAGAATAACACACTAATATGTCTGTGCCTTCAAATGAAGGCAATATAGTAGCGTTGTATGGCAATCTTGGGTTTGTACTATTTTTTATATTTTAGTTCTGCCATTTTGCCAGTGAGCTACTTCTGGGCTATTTATAGCATCTCTCCCGAGACTACTGATGACAATTTTGTTCCAGCTTATTGAACTGCTATTCCATAAGGTGGAAACTCATTCCTCTCCATCGATTCCCTACTTTCAGGGATATATTGTGTAATTCCATATTTTTGTTTAAAACTCTTTTTGTGACTATGCACTTCTTCTGAAGAAATCTCAGCATGACAAAAACTCTTCATCGGTAGATTAATAGATCTATTGTAAACATGAGGAGCTGACTAATAATTCATGATTATTGACATGTAGCTAAAGATGGCGCTCATGCGTAATAAGAACGTGGCCCCTTGTGGTCAAGTAGCAGACTACTCAATCAATTGATGTTACTTTACACCAGAAATCCCTCTCCACCTCGCATTAACTCCATATCTGTCCTCATTCTCAATAAGAGTAGGGGATGTATAATAGGACATCTTGGGAAAAAATCAGATCAAGGCATTCCAAGGATATCTGAAAGGTATATTGTATATATTCTCCAAATATTCTTGTTATAAATTGAAGTTAAAATGTTGACCAAAACTCTCATGACTTATTTCAGCTAGACCTTTTGTTTAATGAGTATGATAATGAATGCATGTTTAATTCACGACACATCGACAAAATAAGCTCATTCAATGGCAAACATGGAAACAAAAGAAAACCTTTTGGGCACAAGTTCTACAAGGATATCATAAGAATGAGAGGATGAAAAGAGGATTAAAAAGATCAGAACAAGTAGACCATATGAAACCAAATCCTGTAACGTCCACCCCCACTAAACGGAGGCGACATCGCCTAACAGGATGCGCTGTCACGAGGAGCGCACCCCCGCTAAGCGGAGCTGGCATCTGCGACCAGGATGCGCTAACATGATACATTATGTAGGCGCCGAACCCATCTCCTAGTTCTCGGTATCCGAGAACAATATCCTTACATGTCTTGCTCTGTCTTCTACTGCAGGTAGTGATCCTTATTTCGTTGCTACATACATATTTCATGGAAAGGATGTGATGTTTTGTTCATTTTGAATCAAGAATATATTTCATCGTGCCAATCGTTGGTATTTTAAACAAATCACTTGCGGATGTGATTTTATTTTCTGTCAAGAATCAAACAATCCTTATCTGATTAGTCATTTAATCAAGAAGAAGTGTTGCTCCACATGTCACACGAATCGTAAAAAAATGAAAGGTATCAAATAAGAAAGTAATCTATAAAAAAACCATAATAAAGAAACAACAGAAAAAAATTAAACAAACAAAACAAAACATAACACAAACATCCCCAAATCTTTAAACAATCATCACCAAAATCAAATAATCATTGAATGGATAGTGTTTTTTTGTAGATGAAGGCAATGCAAAGTTGTCTCCTAGTCGTCTCGAATAGGCAAATTCCTTTAAAAGCGATCAGGCTTTGAAACCTATCATCAATCAGACATTTGGTTGTTGTTCATGCTTTAATTGTCCAATTTACACCAAATATGAACCGAACCAGAGATATTTAAACAGAGATTGGAAAGAGAAGGTCTGCCAACTTGGTGTCAGCGCGGTGCACCATCCAAGTCTCACATGGTCTCATGCTAATGTTTTTGCGCAAATTACAATACAGTTCTCCATCTAAATGCTATAAACAAACAGTACCTTTATAATCTACTGCATCCACTTAATGTCAAAAGGATGACCCAAAGACGATAACATGGTTCATTTGTACTAAAAACAGTGAAAATTCCCTTGACAAGCTGGCCAAATGGCCACATGTGGGAAACAGGAAGTGGCGACGGTGGTGCCGCCATGAGATCGGTTCACCTGACCGATAATGCAGAGATTCAGCTCGTTTTCATATTCTGTTTTAAATGTTTCTGTTATTACTCAATGATTACTAGTACCACGTCGATTACAGAGGAACACAAATTGTCCCATTTATAAAAAAGGTTAAAACCTTGTTGCAAAAATAAAAATCACTTTTTTGTAACATTGTGATGGTCATTTTTTATATCGACTGGATATCGAAGAGAGTCTGTCTGTGTTACTCCGTGATCACTATGATCATGGAGAATGTGTATTAATTTCCTATGGGTTGTCATTCAGCTTTTCCTGTGATCAAAATGAATAACTGACACCACTGTGAAGTGTTCGCCTTTGACCACACATAAGACAATACTCCACCTGAGGGCGACGACTTTTGTTTTGTTTGTTAATATTTCCACATCCTTGCTACATGTTGAGCACCACTTTTTTCTTGTAAAGTTTTTTTTTCTTTCACAAATGAAGAATTCCACATGGGTCAATTGCCGGTTGTCTCCTGCCCAATGAGATATTACATGTCAGATCTGTGTAAAAATTGGAAACGGAATTGTACAACTCTTTTAAATCTGATCATTAAAAATAACAACAGATGAAAGCCGACAGTTGGCCTAAAGGATGATATTCAGGCTTTTCACCAATATGTAACAAAAAGTATATTTATCTGGTATAATTCCAATGAGTTTTAATGCATCGAAAACATGATTTAAGGCATGATAATAACAGAGAAGACAATGATCTATAGGCAGATGTAATTCTAGCTGTGTTGAGAACGGCTTTGCTCGTAATACAAGGATCAAAGTGAGAATAAGGAGCACACGGTAGGCATGACCTTGGAGAACTTATATATAGATATTATATATATATATATTATATGTTGACGTCCATTATACATGCCATATGAGATTCAAAATCCTTTGATCCTATCATAGTTGCCGACTTAAAACAATGGAATTTTTAATATCTATTTTCTGAAAAATGAAACTGACCTTCATTTTTACTCAAAATGACTTCAAATAAAATCTGCTAATTTCTGTTATGATTGTTTCAATGAAAAAACTTTTGAAATAAAAGGAAAATACATATTCCAAACCTTTTATATGTTGATACGTGTGTATCCATATTACTTTTTTAAAACTTGTAAACAAAATATTCTTTTATGATATAGCATTTATAAAATTCCCATTGTAATTTTTATTATTATTTTCATTAGTTTTAAATGATGACATAGCATTTTATAAGATAAATTATGGATGATTGCACGAATATTTGCAGGGATTTAAATAACATTATCTAATTTTTTTTTCACATAACATCATAGTTTATTTTTTAAACCTGCCAATATTTGCGCCAACTACTAATAAAAGTATTATTAAAAACATGTGGTTTCCTCAGTATTTCAGGTTGTAACAGCAATTTTAACTCATTTTTAGAACTGTGACATAATGAACAAACCTTTTCATAAAATCGCCTAAGTTCGAAGCAGAGAAATACAATTTATATCCTCATGAATAAACAAACATTTTATTCGCGATATGTTTACCTCTTAAACACGTTTTTATGAATTTAAATAGTTTGTCAAAACTTTCTATCTTTCAATGGTCAAGGCAGCAATTTTTTATTATGTCCCCTTAATCTAGTCACGTCGCGCCGCCGTTCATAATTACTCCAAGAATGACCAAAAACAACATATATAACATCTAATGGAACCAAGGATGTCGTAGGAATCATCTTTTGTTCATGGTCATAAGGCATTAAGATCAATACATTTCGATGAACTCTGGTTTACTCTGCATATGAGTTGAATGAGGTGAGTACAACCATAGCTCAAATCAGCTCTCGTCGAATTGAATTAAACCTTGGAGTAATAAGATTAAACCAAGGATATTTTGGAATGATCTTATAGATACAGCTATGATACTTTTCACACTTAAGAGAAGGCAGAATTCTGTACTGAATTACAAAATAGATTTTTAGGGCACAACATTTGGATTACATAGCATCTGATAAAATTCTGGCGTGCTCTGCCATTGTGTGATGATGGGCCAATCCTAAGGAGATATCCTATATTTGAGAATGAGTAATGTGAATTATGGAAAGAAACTGGTGGAAATGTGGTGCTGTAAACTTGGGTTAGGAATGCGCAGCTGCCCGCACATGCGCAACAGCAACATGTCCACCATACATAGACAAAGCATATGATTACTGACTGCCACCACATATTTATTATGTATCTTGTCGACAAAAAGATCTCAACAAAAGACATAAACCATTTGATATATTTCTTCAGAATTCAGCTTTCGACAATCTCAATTCAAAGGTGGTATCAGTCCATTTTTTAAAAAACATTTTAATTAAATGACAACAATAATGAAATGATTCATTTGTAATTCTGCGCATGTTTGATGATTGGCATGACATGCATAATGCGACGTTATCACTGGGCAGATATCATGCATTCTGATTTGTATCCAGGAACACTCTGGATCAATTACCCTGAACAAACATGATCAGTTCTATCAGTAATGTGAATGTCACACATGCATGGAGTGTGTCCATGAAATGACACTATAACTACCTTTTCCGATCAATAGGCTTGCTTTGTACACAAACCTTCTTTGTTTGGGTTTCCTGCAACCGGCAATTCTGAAGGTCAGGTAAAACTTTTTTTTTCAAAAATAGATTTAGATGTATGGATGAAAAATATGCCTGGAGTTAGATTGACGAGAATTGCAAGTAGAATATGAATAGTTGACAAAGGGAGACTAAGTTGATGAGGCAAAACCTTTGGAAATGTTGACCTTGACTTGTGTTTTCTTTTGTAATGTGAGAGCATGAATCATATGATCACATATTAGTTGTTTGCATGTGCTATTTATTAATGTCCCTGGAAATTGTGCACATGGTTTTAAATGGAAAGTTTAAATGTACAACATTGGTGCCCGGCCAATAAAGGCCATTTGCTTCCATGCATGGTTTAAACTGATGCCTTTTTGTTTCTGATAAATTATCCATAATGAGCCGCATGTATTTGAACGATTGTGATATTTCTAAATGTCATTTTCAAATACTCTGAATAAATTAAAATACAATATTGTATACTGAGAGTATAGTTTTGAATGCAAATATCTATATCAGTTTAGAATATGAGCATTAATCTGTCCTAGATTTTGTACATGTATCGCACTCAGGTTTTTGTTTTGTCTTCCATTTTACAAACATCAGGTAGACAACTATATTAACTTTGCTATTTTAATATCTGTAATTTCTGACATTACTCATCCTGCACTTAAACACTAAGAAGTTTAGAAACACGCACTTGATATGCATTTAAGGATTCACTTAAATTGAATTTGATCACGGACCTGACATGCACTGAATCTTTTGAACAAATGATACTTTTTGAAGAATTTTAAAGTTCACTTACGTCCACTACTAAAGGCCTTTGTTAAGAATATTGTCTGAGACCAGAATATGCAAGACTGAGAATGTGAATAAAAACAAGACAATTATTTTTACAATTCGAGAAACATGGAGAAAGTTAACATCTGCTAATCAGTTGTTTCTCACTCAAACCAGTACTCTATAACTGGTTATCAAAAGCCATAGTTTGTGTTATCATATCTATGCTTTAAAGCAAAAGAAAGACCCCCATTTACAATTCGAGAACGGTAGGGCATTGAGTCCCGGTGACTGTCTGACGTGATATAGCCGTAGCAGTGAAGGAAAGGTCGTTAATACAAATAATCAAACACATTTCGTAATATAGATTGAAAAATAAATATTGGGTGACATTAATTTAGGTGTATTGGGGTCACTTAATATATGGGAAACAATCAGATGTTTGTGTAATAAGACAATGCATTCTTCGCCATGTTAAATTCTGAATTCTGGAAGAAAAAAACCATAATTTGATATTCAAACCGTAAGGCAACGCACATGAACACATGTATTTCATTATGGAAGATTTTTGTAACAAATCTGATATATTCCTAGTACATGAAATGTGGAAGTTACAAGACAATAATATGTCTGTTATTGCCGGGGACATTTTGACACAATTTTCCACTGTCAGCTTGATATCGTAGAAGAAATCAACACAAGTCATCAGCACAAACTCACCAAGAACGGAACACCACTGGTAACATGATAAAATGCATTAAATAATAATAGTGTGTTTAATTCATCAAATCCATAACTGGATATCTATCATTGCCTCTATCACCCTGCCAAACCCAATGAATATAACAAACCAGTTCTACTGAGCCTCAAAGTAGTACGGGATATTAAGCCAAACGCCGATCTCAAACTTTAACACATCACACTTTTAGAATTTACACAAAATCTCTTGGACACAGATGGTCGGAACAGTGGCAAAGCACCATCTGGAGGATGTTTTTGACCAATAGGTGTCACTGCACACCACAAAGTTACAAGCAAGTGGGACCTCTGTTTTATTTGCCGCTAAATAATTCTCCCTAGCTCCTATTAAACTTGGAGAATAAGACTGCAGAACCTCTTAACCACACATTTGAAAACTGTCTCTCTTGTCCGAATTTCATCAAGAGAAATTCAGAAATACAGTGAGAACAATGGGGTAAGAAATAGGAATTCGACCACATCTCCGACAAACTTGTAGTTGCTACCAGTAAGGATTGATATTAAAATTGCCCCAACTTCTTCAAGATGTTAATTTAAAACCACTGCTCTCCCTACTTGATCTACTAATAGTGAAAACATCTAGACCTACAGTGACCGGCAACTGTCCGAAACCGGCAGATTAAACTCGAACATTTTTTAGTCGGTCAAATATCGAGTAAAACTGTGCTGTACTAATTGCAATTGAGCTGTATATTGTGCCTCACGTGTCATCTTGTAATTCCTATTCCTTTCAAAACGTTAAAAGTGTTTATTTGTTTTCACGGCACGAGTGATGTTGTCACTGTCAAATGACGTCAGAAGTGGTGACGTAGCCAACTTCTCCGTATAAGTCAATGGAAACTCGGACAATCTCCAGGTTTCCTGAATGCGTGAATTTCCCGATAGCTCTGTACATATTGAACATATATCAATTTTATTATACACTCATATGTAGTTAACGGTCTTCTATCGATGTGAGTAGTTTTTACTCAGTTTTGAAAGATTCTGTGAAAATGAGGAGTGAAAAACATGAAAGTGTCCGGATTTGGCTGCCGGTCACTGTATATTTGACCTCAGGTCAAATAGCAGATTGAACCTTGTGAATCCATTAACCAGAAACGCTGGAATGACCTTCCTAATTACATCAGTACAACTTTCGGCCATCTTGGTGTCGGTGCGTACACAACTATAGGATATAGGTATCACACATGGTTTTCGCAGAGCAATACAAATGTGTGAATGCTTAACGCTAGGGGGAACAGGGACACTTCATGCTGAGGATCACAACTGTATGAAATGTGTTGTTGACTGTTGCTAAGATACCAAAATTGCATGACGTCACTATTTCATTGATAAATAGCCACACCACCATTATGACGTCATTAATCCTTCAACTGCATGAAATAGTGCACCTTTATAACCCACCAAAACCAACTACAGTGGGAATACAAGATAACATGTTTTATTCTATGATCACTGTGTATTCTGTGCTGTGATTGGTCAATTCCTGGTCACATGAGCTTCTCTAAATTGTTTTATTGACCAGATGCATTATATTGCACGTCAATATACTTTCCACTGCACTGATGGGGAATTCCATGGCGGGAAATGTTGGGGAAGCCCTATAATGACGTCACCAGCTTGCTCTGAGTGACCTGCAGACTGGGAAGCAGACGACAGCAATCACAACAATGTCCAGGTTTGCCACACTAAATAATTAGAATTAAACCAACTATGGCAGTAATTAACACAGTGATCATAGTTATCAGGAGTGAAATACTGCGCCTCGTGCAATATAACTTTCCGAAGGTCCATAAAAAGTCATATTGCACGACACCCAGGTCCATATTTGTATAATAGACAACATTCTGCTCATCAATTGCAATCAGTACAGCAAGGTATGCTAGATGTTTGACAGTGCTAAAAATGTCCGAGTTTCATCTGCCGGTTTCGGACAGTTGCCGGACACTGTAAATAAATACCATATATCGGTTCAGATGGGATCAATGCTTATTAACCCTTAACGGATGTGAAGGACGGCAACGTCCACCACCGGCAACGAACGGGAAGGACGTTGACGTCCCCATTGTTCTGGCTTGATGACGTCATTTGTAACATTCTGAAGGGCTGCAACTTGTTACAATGTAATTAGGATAATGACGTCAGACTGACTGGATCATGAACTTTGACCCCAGCATTTCATTAAGAAAACCGACCCCACTAGCACAGTTGGTAGAGTGTAGGATCTGTGCCTTTGTTGGTTAAATAAGTAGAGGATGGGAGGTGGTGGGTTCAACTCCCACTGCCGGCAGTGTTACTTTCAAACTGGGTAAAAGGCTCGAAAGTCGACCTGATATGGCCATAGTTGCTGAAAGGGTCGTAAAAACACCATTTCACAATTTTTTCATTAAGAAAATTTACAGTGACGGGCAGCCAAATCCGGACACTTTCATGTTTTTCACTCCTGATTTTCACAAAATCTTTCCAAACTGAGTAAAAACTACTCACATCGATAGTAGATCGTTAACTACATATGCGTGTAGAATAAAATTGACACATGTTCAATATGTACAGAATTATCAGGAAATTCACGCATTCAGCAAACCTGCAGATTGTCCGAGTTTCCATTGAGTTATACAGTAATCTTGGTCACGTCACCACTTCTGACGTCATTTGACAGTGACACAAACATTTGTGGCGTGAAAACAAATAAACACTTTTAACGGTTTGAAAAGCAGTGGGATTAAAGAAAACATGTGAGAGACAATATTCAACTTAATTGCAATTACTACAGATCAGTTTTACTCAATATTTGACTGAGTTCAAAATGTCCGAGTTTAATCTGCTGGTTTCGGACAGTTGCCGGTCACTGTAGTAACCATGGTTATAAATTTTATAAATTTAGTATGTGGGTACACTAGTCCAGACAAAAATTGGTTAGTCCAGCCAATCAACAAAATTTAGATAGCCTAGTCCCTTAGGAGTTAATACACATGAAAACATCATGTTTTGATCTTTTATGACCACTGTAATCCATTAGCCAGTAGTTGCTGCATTAGACCTCATCACTGCCCAGTGATACAAAATTATGGTCACCTAGACCCACCTATACACTGTGGACACTGTCCATACAGTCACCTAGACTCACCTATACACTGTGGACACTGTCCATACAGTCACCTAGACTCACCTATACACTGTGGACACTGTCCATTTGGTCACCTAGACTCACCTATACACTGTGGACACTGTCCATTTGGTTACCTAGACCCGCCTATACACTGTGTACACTGTCCATACAGTCACCTAGACTCACCTATACACTGTGGCCACTGTCCATTTGGTCACATAGACCCACCTATACACTGTGGACACTGTCCATACAGTCACCTAGACTCACCTATACACTGTGGACACTGTACATACAGTCACCTAGACTCACCTATACACTGTGTACACTGTCCATTTGGTCACCTAGACCCACCTATACACTGTGGGCACTGTCCATTTGGTCACCTAGACTCACCTATACACTATGGACACTGTCCATACAGTCACCTAGACTCACCTATACACTGTGGACACTGTCCATTTGGTCACATAGACTCACCTATACACTGTGGACACTGTCCATTTGGTCACATAGACTCACCTGGACACTGTTCATACAGTCACCTAGACTCACCTATACACTGTGGACACTGTCCATACAGTCACCTAGACTCACCTATACACTGTGGACACTGTCCATTTGGTCACATAGACTCACCTATACACTGTGGACACTGTCCATCTGGTCACCTAGACTCACCTATACACTGTGGATACTGTACATACAGTCACCTAGACCCACCTATACACTGTGGACACTGTCCATTTGGTCACATAGACTCACCTATACACTGTGGACACTGTCCATTTGGTCACATATATAGACTCACCTATACACTGTGGACACTGTCCATTTGGTCACATAGACTCACCTATACACTGTGGACACTGTCCATTTGGTCACATAGACTCACCTATACACTGTGGACACTGTCCATTTGGTCACCTAGACTCACCTATACACTGTGGACACTGTCCATACAGTCACCTAGACTCACCTATACACTGTGGACACTGTACATACAGTCACCTGGACCCACCTATACACTGTGGACACTGTACATACAGTCACCTGGACCCACCTATACACTGTGGACACTGTACATACAGTCACCTAGACTCACCTATATACTGTGGACACTGTCCATTTGGTCACCTAGACTCACCTATACACTGTGGACACTGTCCATTTGGTCACATAGACTCACCTATACACTGTGCACACTGTCCATTTGGTCACCTAGACCCACCTATACACTGTGGACACTGTCCATACAGTCACCTAGACCCACCTATACACTGTGGACACTGTCCATACAGTCACCTAGACTCACCTATACACTGTGGACACTGTCCATACAGTCACCTAGACTCACCTATACACTGTGGACACTGTCCATACAGCCACCTAGACTCACCTATACACTGTGGACACTGTCCATACAGTCACCTAGACTCACCTATACACTGTGGACACTGTCCATACGGTCACCTAGACTCACCTATACACTGTGGACACTGTCCATACAGTCACCTAGACTCACCTATACACTGTGGACACTGTCCATACAGTCACCTAGACCCACCTATACACTGTGGACACTGTCCATACAGTCACCTAGACTCACCTATACACTGTGGACACTGTCCATACAGTCACCTAGACCCACCTATACACTGTGGACACTGTCCATTTGGTCACCTAGACTCACCTATACACTGTGGACACTGTCCATACAGTCACCTAGACTCACCTATACACTGTGGACACTGTCCATACAGTCACCTAGACTCACCTATACACTGTGGACACTGTCCATACAGCCACCTAGACCCACCTATACACTGTGGACACTGTCCATACAGTCACCTAGACCCACCTATACACTGTGGACACTGTCCATACAGTCACCTAGACTCACCTATACACTGTGGACACTGTCCATACAGTCACCTAGACTCACCTTTAAACTGTGGACACTGTCCATACAGTCACCTAGACCCACCTATACACTGTGGACACTGTCCATTTGGTCACCTAGACTCACCTATACACTGTGGACACTGTTCAAAATTTAAGAACAAGTTTACTCCAAATATTTTTCTATTTAGTTTAAATAGAGGGAATTTTGATTAATGGTATCTAACTTTCTTCAAATTCAAGTAAAAAATTACCAAATGGTGTCAAAAATTTACATTTATTTGAATCATTTTATTTACAAAAACACAAATTACTTGAGTTATAAGACATCTTTTAAAATTCTGTCTATTCAAACTAAATAACATCATTCTAGCTAAAGATTAATGCCTTAGTTATGCAGATCGCTAGTGTAGTTATGCCCAAAATGTTATTCAAGTAAGCTCTATCCTTTCTTTAATTGTTACAAAAACAAATCTTTTTCTGATTTTTGCTTCAACTTTGAATCTAAAATGATTAAAAATGAGAAAATTTTAAAAACAAATTAAAAATCTAATCAAAAGAAAAATCCATCCCTGAGCATTTGATACATTTAAGACTGAAATCCGTTTTGTAGTTATTTTCATACAAAGCAATTATCTTGCATCATGTAATTTTTTGGGGTTCAAATGACTAATTATGGCGGGAAAAAAGAACTTTAGAAGACACTGTTCCCCCTAACATTAAGCCGCTCTCTGCCTTATTCATCATTTTTTTCTTCTTTGCGATAGTTTCTGAAGTCAAGTCTATTCACTTATGAAAAAAACACGACATGAGACGACTTAAGTCATTTCGTTCTGGTGCCAGCTTTATATATATTTTAGCTGTATTATCATGAACTATAGTGAAAGGAGATGAATTTGAAATTTTGAATTAGTCAGTGAAATTTTACATATCTAAGCAGTACATATTATATCATAATCTTCTTCATCCGACAATGTATAGTTACATAGTACAACATCAGTATGAAATACAAATGAAATATACTATCTGCTCACAAAGTAATGATCTCAATATGTCAGAAAAGTACATTTCTATCATGAGTAACTGTTACAAATATACATTGTTTTAAAACACAGCTAGAGTGCCGGTTTCGTTAATTTTACCCGAATAAACAAACAAGAAAAAGTGGTGCTCCACATGTAACACGGATGGGCACAAAAATAAAAATCAAAACAAAAATTACAATGAACAAAACAAAAATTACAACAAACAAAACAAAAATTACAACAAACAAAACAAAAATTTAAATAAACAACAAAATTCATTTAAACACAATCATTACAAACTTATTTAAAGCATTCATGAAACCTGGAAGGTTCCAGGCGATTTTACAGTGGTTTAAGGTATCTGAAAACAATATATGATCTTAAAATTGACATACATACAGGCTATCTGTCTGAAATCCACAAAAGAACATCTGCCCTGAGAATTATGATTTTTTGTGACCACCAAGTACTGCCAGTACTAAACAGGAAGTGTGTTGTGTGACCTTGACCTTTGACCTGTCAGGGGGCTCCGTAAGTCACAGGAGGTGTTGTTTACCAATTGTCAAAATTGGAGCAACACATTTTCTGCCATTTTTTTTCACTATTTAGAGAATGAAATGGAAGATAACACTACTCATGATGATAGTGCCTTTTCTTGGCTTTCTTTTGGTGGTAAATTTATTAAAAACGGATGAATATTTATGAAGTTATAAATGAAGAAAAATCATTATTTTTTATATTATATATGTTTGCAAAAAAAAGTTAAAAAAATTCTATACAGCCCAGCTTTTAAGGTGGAATCCATGCAGCCTTTGATGTCTTCCCATTCAGTGGTGTGAAAAACCCCAAATTCCATCAAAGAGGGTCAAATCATAAATTTCACTGATACCAATTATCAGCATTCACAGTTTTGCCATTCAAAGTCCTTGTGAATTAAGACCAAACCTGTGATCAAAGGGTTTAATGTCACTTTTTCCACATCTCAGCCTTTAAGTTAAGGGGGATTCCATGCAGCCTTTGAGTCATGTCTTCCCTTTTTGACAGAAAGGTTTTCACATGCATAAGATACTTTTCAAATAAATAGTATACTTTTCCCATAAATGATATATCTTTCACAACCATAAGATATGTGTCACAACCATAAAATATTTGTCACAACCATGAGTTATTTCATTGATTCAAATAATATTAAAATAATCTTTTGTTGTTCTGAAGTATACTCCTGGCAATAAATTTGTACAAAACATCTCCACCCTGTTTCCCAAGCTGGACAGGTGCCCAACTGGTAACTCATTAGGTGTTTACACGAGTATACAGACCAGCTAAACAAAGCTTGTTGACAGAGTGTTCAATTGCTGTTGTAGGTTTCAGCAGACAACTGATCAACTTTCAAATGCCACAGAAAGTTGTTAACAGGGAATATTTTGGGTAATACTACATAAAAGCACTGTTTAGGGTATAAACATTCATGTTATGTAAAGAAAATGTGTTTGAAAGTCAGGTTTCACCAATGCTTTAAGTATTCATATGCCCGGACGCATGCGCAAATTGGAATCTTTCATGCACACAGACGAACACTCCACAGTGGCGTCAGTTGCTTGAACAATATTGACCACAGAAAAAACCGAATTACAACCCACTGGAAATCTTACCGATCACAGAATAACAGGGTTCCAAAAATACGTGTTCCGTGTTCCAAAAATACAACCCCCCCAAAAAAAAACAACAAAACAAAACACACAAGAAAAACAAAAAAACAAAAAACAAAACAAAAAACAAATAAAAGCATTGAGAGAATTTTGTGTCTTTTTATGTCTTCCCTGTTGCAAATAGAGGGAACATAAAATATATGTACCAAACTGGAAATGATAGGCTTCAACATATTTGCGAGTTGTATAATCTCTTTCAAAAAATCAAACAAAGAATAGATTGACATTTCATTCAGAAATATGAAAGGAGATAAGAAGGAAAAGCAATTAAAAAATAATACTGGATTGCTTTAATGTCATGACATGTGTTAGCGAATAACAATCAACAATAAAGAAATACACAGATTCTTTAGAACCAAAACAAAGATGAATATGCTCTTATCATATTTCAAAAAAAATTTGTCTTGTAATTATAAATCAAAGAAACATTCAACAGCTCAAGATTTAGTAAATATGATGACATTTGAATCAGAGATATCTGAGAAATACAATAATGAAGAGATAAGGCTGACATATGTAGTTATATATTAAAATGACTCAGAAATATACGAAAAGGCTGAAATTCGATAAAGAATTCGATATACATTGGTTTAGGTTTATGGAATATTATTCCCCCATTCTAACCTTTTTTAGGAGATTTTGAATGCCCGTAATGAATATAAAAGTGAATTTCATGGAGCTCCTGCCAGAATGGGAAACAACTCAGTAGCAGATATCCACCTTTCTTGACCTTGCAACATGACCGATGTACTTGTTCCAACCTGGATATAAACCCCATACCTTTAACATGAGAGACACACGTCTAACCAACTGAGCCACGTCCAACCCCAGCTAACGGTTAACATTTAATTGGTTATGCTTATACGTGATTATATATGTCCATTGAGTGACCATTGAGTGACCATTGAGTGACCATGTTGTGCTATGCTGAGGCAGGGGGTGACAAATTAATGTCACGCAATAGGGGAGGGGTGTTGGAGGAATATATATGTCCCAATTCTTTTCATTAATCTTAATATTTACCCCCAACAAACGAATGTTCCTATTTACTGCCCCATCATATGCGCCCTAGTGATTGTACTCAACACATGTACGTTTTTTTAAATCGATATTGAAATACAGATGAATTCACTCATCGAGATATTAAAGAAAAATGGAACAACAAAACGTTGGTTGAGCACATTGCAAGAAATGACAAATACGTTTATAAAATGAATCAAGCAAGAATGAAACATGTTTATGCGTAATGATTTGTATATTCTCTATATCTTTATTTCAGTTGCTCAATTGGTTAATTATTAATTTTTGCTACATTCTGGTAACCAGTCGCCTTTTTATATTTTTTGACATTTCAAATCTGATTACCCCAACAACGCCAAAAAAAGAGAAAAATTCCATACCAAACATCTAAAATAATTGCATTAAGTTACCAGCAGTTTGTCCTTCACATTCGTGGGCCATTTATGGATTTCTAAACTTAAAAAATTATCATTTTCAAATATAGATTTATTATGAATAAAGAAAAATAAACCATACTGAACATTTTGATATTCCATGTGTTTCAACACCTTTGGCAATGATATAGAACAGAAAATTGAATTTCAGTGGGCAGAGTACATCTTAATAATTCAGTTGTGTTAGGATCACACAACACTAAGTACCAGCCTTAAAGCATTCATGAAACCTGGAAGGTTCCAGGCAATTTTACAGTGGTTTAAGGTATCTGAAAACAATATATGATCTTAAAATTGACATACATACAGGCTATCTATCTGAAATCCACTAAAGAACATCTGCCCTGAGAATTATGATTTTTTGTGACCACCAAGTACTGCCAGGACTAAACAGGAAGTGTGTTGTGTGACCTTGACCTTTGAACTGTCAGGGGGCTCCGTAAGTCATAGGAGGTGTTGTTTACCAATTGTCAAAATTGGAGCAACACATTTTTGGCCATTTTTTTCCACTATTTAGAGAATAAATTGGAAGATAATACTTATCATGATGATAGTGCCTTTTCTTGGCTTTCTTTTGGTGGTAAATTTATTAAAAACGGATGAATATTTATGAAGTTATAAATGAAGAAATCATTATTTTTTATATTATATATATTTGCAAAAAAAAGTTTAAAAAAATTCTATACAGCCCAGCTTTTAAGGTGGAATCCATGCAGCCTTTGATGTCTTCCCATTCAATGGTGTGAAAAACCCCAAATTTCATCAAAGAGGGTCATATCATAAATTTTACTTATACCAATTATCAGCATTCACAGTTTTGCCATTCAAAGTCATTGTGATTTAAGGCCAAACCAGTGATCAAAGGGTTTAATGTCACTTTTTCAATATCACGGCCTTCAAGTTAAGGGGGATTCCATGCAACCTTTGAGTCATGTCTTCCCTTTTTGACAGAAAGGTTTTCATATGCATAAGATACTTTTCAAATAAATAGTATACTTTTCCCATAAATGATATATCTTTCACAACCATAAGATATTTGTCACAACCATAAAATATTTTTCACGGCCATTTATTTCATTGATTCAAATAATATTAAAATAATCTTATGTTGTTCTGAAGTATACTCCTGGCAATAAATTGATAAATTGTACAAAACATCTCCACCCTGTTTCCCAAGCTGGACAGGTGCACAACTGGTAACTCATTAGGTGTTTACACAAGATCACATACCAGCTAAACAAAGCTTGTTGACAAAGTGTTCAATTGCTGGTGTAGGTTTTAGCAGACAACTGATCAACTTTCAAGTGCCACAGAAATTTGTTAACAGAGAATATTTTGGGTACTACTACATAAAAACACTGTTTAGGGTATAAACATTCATGTTATGTAAAGAAAATGTGTCTGAAAGTCAGGTTTCACCAATGCTTTAAGGCCGCCAAACCAGGGCCCGATTTTTCCATCGTACTTCAATTTGAAGTATGTGCCCAGATCCTAATTTCATGCTGAGATTTTTGCTCGGATTCTGAGGATAAACACAAATCCGATTTTTCCATCATGCTTGGAAAACTCAGACTTGACGTTTTTGCTCAGATTTACATTTCATGCTCACATTCTGAGTATTTACTCAGATTAAGAATTTTGGATTTTCCCAATGTGCTCAGGCCGTTTTCATGCTCAGATTCTGAGTTTTCATGCTCAGATTCTGAGACAGCTCAGAGGCCGTCTTCAAGCAGAAGTCAGTGCTCTAAAGTATGCATTTTACGAAATATTGAACAATTTATGTTAAACTATAGGACTAAATAAGGTTTTAGTGAATAGAATTACATGCAGATACATTCCCAGTTACTGGAAAGGTTATAACATGACATATTGCGATTCCCCCATTCTATGCCCCTTGTTTTCCCGTATATTGGGCCTCTGTATTTTATCATTCGAATATGATGTCATGGGAGTATTTACTCAATTCTGGCTATCTGCTCTCCCGGAATTTTAGCTGGTCCGTGAAAAAATGACGACATTGGCGCGAGAGAGCAGTGCATGCCGGGAAAGATGTTGCGTTGTAAACTTCCGCCTGCCTTGCTTCAAGATGGGAGGGAAATTTCAGACTGACATCGTACATTGACACGCCGATGTCAGCGTTAAAGAGTGTTTGTTGTGTAATCTTTATATAAGTATGTTGCAATTCACGTAAGTTATGTCAAAATTATGAAGGCAAAACTGAGAAAAACAATGATGGAAAGATGAAAGGCAGAGGCGACAATGCCCCAAACAGGCTGTCGCTGCTGTTCCCGGATGTGCCGTGTGCAAAGAATTGGGTCAAATACGATCGCAGCGCTCAAAAAATGCAGCGTATATGGGAGAGCAGATAGGGAGAATTAAACAATGGAAATATGACGTCATATGGCTCAAGTACGAATTTTAAGTCTGAGCAAATACTTCGTGAAGTAAGCACAACTGAGATTGTGAGCACGGACAGAGCATGCACGAGTGTGTTCAAGGCCTCAGGTGCCACTGAGTGACCTATACATTACATAATATAAGGATAAGAAACGTCCTCAGCTCAAATGCCTTTTTGACTGAAATTGACATGTCACCTGCTCATAAACTTCCACTGAAGTAAAAATATACATACTTAGATTAGGTTTGGGCCGAATATGTCAGCTTTAAAGTATTTTATAACACATTTTCTTCCCAAAATGCCTGATGAGCAGAAAACTGTGGTCTTTTGTGGATCGTTGCTTAATAGTTCAATTCAAATGTGCACTGTCTAAAATGGAGTGCTCTGATTGGTTGATTTAATTTGAGTTAGTTTTGATTTTAAAAAATGTACGTATTTCAGTGTAGAAATATGTTTATACCCCAGTGATGCGCGTATTGATGCAATTTCGAATGAATACGAGCATGCCGATTATTTGTAAAATATTGATTAGTTGGAACTATTTTGCGTCGGCCATCTTTAGACTGGTCCCCCATCGAGTGTCAAGAACATCGTGTATATACACAGATGGTGGCAACCAGTCTATGGCTGTACGCGCCATTTTCGGGTCACGTGACGGGGTCAAATGAGGTGCGCTTTGTTTACAAATGTTTTTAACAATAAATATCTTGTTTCATGTATCATTTTTTAAAAATACAGTAGTTGTCTGAGGTATAAAAACAAAACATGCCTCGTCGGGTCAGCTGTGTGAGCGGATTCAGTTCGTTGGTGATGGCGGACGGATACCCTTCGCCTTCGGCTCAGGGTATCCTTCCGCAATCACCAACTCACTGAATCCGCTCACCCAGCTTCCCGACTCGGTATGTTTTGTTATATTATATATTTTTAAGCCCCTATTTTCTATAAATCATATATGCATATGGTGAATAAAAAAATCTTTTTAACAAAAATACAATACAAGGATATACTGGGTCAGGTCAATTTGGGACTCAGAGGTCATGAAAGCATTATCCAATCAAATCACTTTATTTCATTTGCCCCTATTTTGACCTATATAACGATCCAAAAGTGACAACAGAACAACAAGATATGATTGGTTTGAATTTTACTAATGGGTGCAATATATTATAAATACACAACATGTTCTCCAAGCATATACAGCCTATTTAGACGTCGGTTAGAGGAAAACCAAACGCTCGCCTTAAGTGGAGGTAGAGCTTTATTCAAGTAAAGCGATACAAATCACACTAGAACACACACTAGAACACACTTAACATTACTAATAATTACTATTTATATAATCTTATACCCAAAACTAATAACCAATAACTAACCCAGTACATAGTACATTTAATGTTCAGAGAGCTAAGCATACTATAAGTGGTATCATCATGGCAAGCCCCTAATTAGGCCCTAATATTAGGTACCGAGCTGATGGGCGGGAAGGGGGCATGAAGACACAAACCAGACTGACCAGACGCGGTAGAAAGGCGGGAACCTGGAGGTGACACCCTGAGAGCACGCTCATACCCGCATGCCCTCAAGGCAGGGTGCGGTCAGAGGTGGCAGCTCCAGGCCTCCTCTAACTCCGGTTAAATTAACTCTAACCTCCACTTAAATGAAGCTATTTAGGCTTATATTGACTAAAATGGAATGGTTAAGTTAAAATGGCCTTTATGTATATGCATGCTTGTACTGGAGTGGTCATGACTTTGATAATACAGGTGGCACCACATGTAGGTAACCTCACAGAGATTTTCTGGCAATACCAACAATTATGTCTCAAAGTAAGGTTATCGTTCATTTAAAATTTAACAGACAAACCAAAACCCCACTGGGCGCGATTGTTAAAAAATAAAACCTCTAACATTTTTGTAAATGTTGACCTGATACATGTCACAATATTTTTTTCTTCTCTTGAAATGTTAGGCATAATAAGACATACTGACAGAAAATGTCAAATGTCAATTTGCCAAAAATATGCTATAATAAATATTGAATATAAATATAAGATTTGACTGCTTTCCATACCCTTATTATTTAAGCCCAAATGTATTGCCACAATGCTTTTTTTGTTCATGTTGTGACTGGAGATCGTATTTTGATTTTAACAAAGAATTATAAACAAACCATGGTCTTTGAATACATTTATTGAGTGATGGTGGGCGGAATAAGAAACAACCTAGTAATAGATGTAAACCTATCTCAATTATGCAGCACTTTCTTGGACCTTTTCTTGACAAAAAACTATCTTTATTCCACATATTAAATTCGTGAAGAAGAAATGCCAGAGGCCGAGTTAGGAGACTATGACTGAGTTCTGTCACAATTGACAGAGTGTTGGTTCATCTGAACTTGATCATGAGTATGGTGTATGGATCAGTAAATCCATCGTATATCAAAATGACTTTATTTATCCACAAGAGCGCAGATAATCAAATAAATTTCCACCTTTATCAACTATTGCTAACTTAAGTCCTCATATAATCTGGATCATAAAAATGCCTTCTTCAGAGACATGTCCCGACCACATATTGCGCCAAGTTTGGGATTCATAGGGAAATACGTCATTGTCAACATTATTTCAGATGTATCATGACGAAACCTACATGTAGCAGATATAGTGCTGACTCACTGGATAATCATGTCGCAAGTCCCTGACATGACAACTCACCCAGTCACAGATTTACAAGGACAACGGGCTTCAGCTCATATGAGAACTTGTAACATGAAATCAATGCCAGTACGGCCGATAAGTGAAACCCACGAGGAGCTGTTGTTAATAAGCTTGCGACTCGCGGTCCTTGATGTGTCAAGTTTGGGAAAATCAAGAGGTGTTGTTTATGGAGCAAAAATAGAGAAAAGCCTCATTTATATTTGTAAAGTTCCCACATGCAGAGAGGAATTGGTTTGATGTATCCATCTGTTTATTAGAAGCATCACCAAACTGTATCATTACAATCACATAGGACATCACAACTCCAAATATCTGAAACAATAACCATCACCAAACTGTATCATTACGATCACATGGGACATCACAACTCCAAATATCTGAAACAATAACCATCACCAAACTGTATCATTACAATCACATAGGACATCACAACTCCAAATATCTGAAACAATAGCCATCACCAAACTGTATCATTACGAACACATAGGACATCACAACTCCAAATATCTGAAACAATAACCATCACCAAACTGTATCATTACAATCACATAGGACATCACAACTCCAAATATCTGAAACAATAACCATCACCAAACTGTATCATCACAATCACATAGGAAATCACAACTCCAAATATCTGAAACAATAACCATCACCAAACTCTATCATTACGATCACATGGGACATCACAACTCCAAATATCTGAAACAATAACCATCACCAAACTGTATCATTACGATCACATAGGACATCACAACTCCAAATATCTGAAACAATAACCATCACCAAACTGTATCATCACAATCACATAGGAAATCACAACTCCAAATATCTGAAACAATAACCATCACCAAACTGTATCATTACGATCACATGGGACATCACAACTCCAAATATCTGAAACAATAACCATCACCAAACTGTATCATCACAATCACATAGGACATCACAACTCCAAATATCTGAAACAATAACCATCACCAAACTGTATCATTACAATCACATAGGACATCACAACTCCAAATATCTGAAACAATAACCATCACCAAACTGTATCATTACGATCACATAGGACATCACAACTCCAAATATCTGAAACAATAACCATCACCAAACTGTATCATTACAATCACATAGGACATCACAACTCCAAATATCTGAAACAATAACCATCACCAAACTGTATCATTACCATCACATGGGACATCACAACTCCAAATATCTGAAACAATAACCATCACCAAACTGTATCATTACAATCACATAGGACATCACAACTCCAAATATCTGAAACAATAACCATCACCAAACTGTATCATTACGATCACATAGGACATCACAACTCCAAATATCTGAAACAATATCCATCACCAAACTGTATCATTACAATCACATAGGACATCACAACTACAAATATCTGAAACAATAACCATCACCAAACTGTATAATTACGATCACATAGGACATCACAACTCCAAATATCTGAAACAATAACCATCACCAAACTGTATCATTACGATCACATAGGACATCACAACTCCAAATATCTGAAACAATAACCATCACCAAACTGTATCATTATGATCACATAGGACATCACAACTCCAAATATCTGAAACAATAACCATCACCAAACTGTATCATTACGATCACATAGGACATCACAACTCCAAATATCTGAAACAATAACCATCACCAAACTGTATCATTATGATCACATAGGACATCACAACTCCAAATATCTGAAACAATAACCATCACCAAACTGTATCATTACAATCACATAGGACATCACAACTCCAAATATCTGAAACAATAACCATCACCAAACTGTATCATTACGATCACATGGGACATCACAACTCCAAATATCGGAAACAATAACCATCACCAAACTGTATCATTGCAATCACATAGGACATCACAACTCCAAATATCTGAAACAATAACCATCACCAAACTGTATCATCACAATCACATAGGACATCACAACTCCAAATATCTGAAACAATAACCATCACCAAACTGTATCATTACAATCACATAGGACATCACAACTCCAAATATCTGAAACAATAACCATCGCCAAACTGTATCATTACGATCACATGGGACATCACAACTCCAAATATCTGAAACAATAACCATCACCAAACTGTATCATTACGATCACATAGGACATCACAACTCCAAATATCTGAAACAATAACCATCACCAAACTGTATCATCACAATCACATAGGACATCACAACTCCAAATATCTGAAACAATAACCATCACCAAACTGTATCATTACAATCACATAGGACATCACAACTCCAAATATCTGAAACAATAACCATCACCAAACTGTATCATTACGATCACATAGGACATCACAACTCCAAATATCTGAAACAATAACCATCGCCAAACTGTATCATCACAATCACATAGGACATCACAACTCCAAATATCTGAAACAATAACCATCACCAAACTGTATCATTACGATCACATAGGACATCACAACTCCAAATATCTGAAACAATAACAATCACCAAACTGTATCATTATGATCACATGGGACATCACAACTCCAAATATCTGAAACAATAACCATCACCAAACTGTATCATTACAATCACATAGGACATCACAACTCCAAATATCTGAAACAATAACCATCACCAAACTGTATCATTACGATCACATGGGACATCACAACTCAAAATATCTGAAACAATAACCATCACCAAACTGTATCATTACAATCACATAGGACATCACAACTCCAAATATCTGAAACAATAACCATCACCAAACTGTTTCATTACGATCACATGAGACATCACAACTCCAAATATCTGAAACAATAACCATCACCAAACTGTATCATTACAATCACATAGGACATCACAACTCCAAATATCTGAAACAATAACCATCACCAAACTGTATCATTACAATCACATAGGACATCAAAACTCCAAATATCTGAAACAATAACCATCACCAAACAGTATCATTACAATCACATAGGACATCACAACTCCAAATATCTGAAACAATAACCATCACCAAACTGTATCATTACGATCACATGGGACATCACAACTCAAAATATCTGAAACAATAACCATCACCAAACTGTATCATTACAATCACATAGGACATCACAACTCCAAATATCTGAAACAATAACCATCACCAAACTGTTTCATTACGATCACATGAGACATCACAACTCCAAATATCTGAAACAATAACCATCACCAAACTGTATCATTACAATCACATAGGACATCACAACTCCAAATATCTGAAACAATAACCATCACCAAACAGTATCATTACAATCACATAGGACATCACAACTCCAAATATCTGAAACAATAACCATCGCCAAACTATATCATTACGATCACATGGGACATCACAACTCAAAATATCTGAAACAATAACCATCACCAAACTGTATCATTACAATCACATAGGACATCACAACTCAAAATATCTGAAACAATAACCATCACCAAACTGTATCATTACAATCACATAGGACATCACAACTCCAAATATCTGAAACAATAACCATCACCAAACTGTTTCATTACGATCACATGAGACATCACAACTCCAAATATCTGAAACAATAACCATCACCAAACTGTATCATTACAATCACATAGGACATCACAACTCCAAATATCTGAAACAATAACCATCACCAAACTGTATCATTACGATCACATAGGACATCACAACTCCAAATATCTGAAACAATAACCATCACCAAACTGTATCATTACAATCACATAGGACATCACAACTCCAAATATCTGAAACAATAACCATCACCAAACTGTATCATTACAATCACATAGGACATCACAACTCCAAATATCTGAAACAATAACCATCGCCAAACTATATCATTACGATCACATGGGACATCACAACTCCAAATTTCTGAAACAATAACCATCACCAAACTGTATCATTACAATCACATAGGACATCACAACTCCAAATATCTGAAACAATATCCATCACCAAACTGTTTCATTACGATCACATGAGACATCACAACTCCAAATATCTGAAACAATAACCATCACCAAACTGTATCATTACAATCACATAGGACATCACAACTCCAAATATCTGAAACAATAACCATCACCAAACTGTATCATTACAATCACATAGGACATCAAAACTCCAAATATCTGAAACAATAACCATCACCAAACAGTATCATTACAATCACATAGGACATCACAACTCCAAATATCTGAAACAATAACCATCACCAAACTGTATCATTACGATCACATGGGACATCACAACTCAAAATATCTGAAACAATAACCATCACCAAACTGTATCATTACAATCACATAGGACATCACAACTCCAAATATCTGAAACAATAACCATCACCAAACTGTTTCATTACGATCACATGAGACATCACAACTCCAAATATCTGAAACAATAACCATCACCAAACTGTATCATTACAATCACATAGGACATCACAACTCCAAATATCTGAAACAATAACCATCACCAAACAGTATCATTACAATCACATAGGACATCACAACTCCAAATATCTGAAACAATAACCATCGCCAAACTATATCATTACGATCACATGGGACATCACAACTCCAAATTTCTGAAACAATAACCATCACCAAACTGTATCATTACAATCACATAGGACATCACAACTCAAAATATCTGAAACAATAACCATCACCAAACTGTATCATTACAATCACATAGGACATCACAACTCCAAATATCTGAAACAATAACCATCACCAAACTGTTTCATTACGATCACATGAGACATCACAACTCCAAATATCTGAAACAATAACCATCACCAAACTGTATCATTACAATCACATAGGACATCACAACTCCAAATATCTGAAACAATAACCATCACCAAACAGTATCATTACAATCACATAGGACATCACAACTCCAAATATCTGAAACAATAACCATCGCCAAACTATATCATTACGATCACATGGGACATCACAACTCCAAATTTCTGAAACAATAACCATCACCAAACTGTATCATTACAATCACATAGGACATCACAACTCCAAATATCTGAAACAATAACCATCACCAAACTGTATCATCACAATCACATAGGACATCACATCTCCAAATATCTGAAACAATAACCATCACCAAACTGTATCATTACAATCACATAGGACATCACAACACCAAATATCTGAAACAATATCCATCACCAAACTGTATCATTACAATCACATAGGATATCACAACTCCAAATATCTGAAACAATAACCATCACCAAACTGTATCATTACAATCACATAGGACATCACAACACCAAATATCTGAAACAATATCCATCACCAAACTGTATCATTACAATCACATAGGACATCACATCTCCAAATATCTGAAACAATAACCATCACGAAACTGTATCATTACAATCACATGGGACATCACAACTCCAAATATCTGAAACAATAACCATCACCAAACTGTATCATTACAATCACATAGGACATCACAACTCCAAATATCTGAAACAATATAACAATATCTTGACACATTCAATATCAAGTATTTCTTAGCAATATTTAGAAATATCTAAATGTTTTAATGTAATTATGATAGATTATGATTAATCACTATTTTCTTTTTACATTAATTATAGAACTAATTGTGAAAAATGATTTAGAATGTAAGAATATAGAATATAGATTAGAAAAACTCACTGTCAACATGCTCGTTTTATCGACGACAAAAATACAGAAAAAAGTCAGTCCATTTGGATTCTGAATTCTTTTCAGAAAGAGATTAACCTAAAATATTAATAAGATTATAATCAATAATATATCCAATATGTCTTGATTTTTTTGCAATTGTTTGAAAATAAATAATATGAAATTATTCAATCATGATGTAGAATTACCTGGTTGTACAAATGTATATCACTTTTCAAAGGTAGGTTCAGGAGAACATCGATCAGTGGCTCTACCTGAAATCAATATCTATGTTTATAAGAATAAAATGATATATTTTGACCATATATATTTATCATATTTCGGGTCATGGGTCTTGAGGGACCAGGTGCACTTTCATGAGCACCATTACCCTAATCAGTGCTTAAGAATAATGACCTTTTAATAGGACACTGATTAACCCTTACTCTAATACATCATGAATTTATATAATCCTACTCTTCTGTAATCATTTAAAAGAAACAGAAGAAATTTGCCTTGATCAATATGACATGTTGTATAATTGTCAAGCATCTCTTTTTCAACAATGCTATCCATGATCCACATATAGTCATACATGTCTCATGTAGGGTGTAATGTGGTCACATGTCACATTCATAACCTCTGTGACATATCTGTGTGCATGACCTTGCATCTTCAACATATGTACATTCATCTAAGGTAAAGATTGCATTGTGAAAAACTTTATAAATGATGCGTTCATAAATAGTTTTTTAAGTGTGAGGATATTATATATGCTTTGTACAGACTCAGATTTTAATAATATCAAAAACCAACAAAAATAGGAGAGCAAACCAAATACAAAAAAGGGTGGTGGACATTCAATTCACCCTGCAGTCAGAGAAGGGGGCTCCCTGAGGGGATTTATATGAGATGAAGAAACAGGATCTCCGTTCTACAGAGGTAACCCTCCCATTAAGAGAGGGCAGTCAAAGCACACATGAAATAGCTCAGATTCTTAAACATTTTAAATGAAGACACGAAAAAAGGATTCAATATCAATTTGTAAAATAGATTATCACTCCTTGAAGTGTAATTTACGTAATCAAAAGTTAATAAAACATTGCAATGACTTTTTATGTAGGAATGAGGCACTTTAGCCACAGAAAAGTGGAAATATTATTCAAATAATTATGTTTTTTCATAGCAAAGTGAATTTATGCAGTACAATAATAACCATTATATATATATATTTATGTATGTATATATATGCATATATATATATATATATATATATATATATATATATATATATATATATATATATATATATATATATATATATATATATATATATATATATATATATATATATATATATATATATATAGTCCAAAGTAAAAAGGTAGTTGTATACAGTGTAATGGTGATAAAAGTAATCCAACAAAGTCCGTGGTGACAAAGAGTTAAAACCTTTTATTGTGACATGTTTCAGTCCTTCAAGGGACTTCTTCAGGCTTAACTAACAAACCATTGGAAGTGTTCACTTATATATCATTACAAGAGTATATGGCAAACAAGCTCGTACTAGCTGATAAACAAACAGATAAACAAGCAGATTAACAAGCTGATTAATAAGTTGATAAACAAGGGGATTAACAAGAAGATTAGAGACACAGTTAAGTCAATTGCACTTGTCTGCTTGCTGTATAGGGGTGTCAAAAAGCTGTTGACAACTCTGTCATATTGGGCATTGTTATAATCATATCTTAACTATACATACATTAAAGAGATTAAAGTAGGCAATGCTTAATAAAATTGAGTGAAAAATATAACATGGAAAACCTTAAAATATATCATGAAATAAAGTAAAATATAAGAAATTATAATAAGAGGACAATATACAGGTGTAGGAGAAACTAACATATGGGTAATCCCATTGCTATTGAGTTTGAAGTACTGTTCAACACTGGTTTATATTTTTCAATTAAAGAGTGTTCTATTCTGAGGAGTACATGGGGATTCTCTTTTTGTATTTTTAAGAAGGGAAATATTTTAAAGTTCCCCTTGCCACAAATTCGCAAATGTCCTGACACTGGGCAATTTTGATAAGATGGATTTGATATATGAGATTTGTGAAGGGAGACCCTATGTCGCAGATGTTTGGTTGAACCTAAATAGTCATGTTGGCATCCAGGACATCTTATTGCATAGATTATATATGTGGCTCTGCAGTCAAGATTAGTTTTTGGTTTTAGTATGCCCCCTGTTCTTTTGAGTTTATATTCTGATCCCTCTAATATAACTTTACATGTGCCACATCTTTTTTCTCCACACTTTGAGACGTTTCCAGCTGTATTGTAAGTTTCATTGAATTTGGCTCTGCTGAGTAGTCTGCCTAAACTAGGGGGTTGTCTTTTGCTGTTGATAAATTTTAATTCAGGGAGTAATGATTTGAATGTGCTATCCATTTCCAGCGATCCTATTGTGTGGGTGACAATGTTGAAGAGGTTAGTGTTATGAGGATTGTTTGTGGTGACTATTGGCAGTATGCTCTCTTCATTATTGGTATTTTTTTGCATGTTGAGAATGGTCATTCTGTCCTGTTGCGATGCTTTGCTAATACCGGTTTTGATTATGCCATCTGGATATCCTCTTTTTTCAGATCATACTCCAGTTCTTGGAGTCTCCTCTTTCTAAGTGATTGGTCACTGACAATGGTTACTATATCGTTTTGGTATGCCTAGGATGATGTAAGGAGAAATGGACATAATTTCTAGAATCTGTAGGTTTATGAAAAATGTCTGTTGTCAGCTTATCTCCATCCTTGATAACAAGGACATCCAAAAATGGTACCTTTTCAGGGCTGGAATCCTGTGTGAATTGGATTGCTGGATGTAAAGAGTTGAGAGTCTCAGTCAGGTAGTTGAGAGGACCATCATTACTATCCCAGATGAGGAAGCAATCATCCAGAAATCGTCTCCAATATTTTTTAAGTTTGTCACAAAGTTCTGCACTTTTGTCTGAGATAAGTTGTTGGTATAATTGTTCCTCAAGATACCCCATCACTAAAGTTGCATATGTAGGTCCTATTTTGGTTCCCATGGCTGTACCCTTCAATTGTTGAAAATAAGTGTTCCCAAATTGAAAGGTATTATTTTCTAAAATAAGCTTTACTCCCTGTAGAATGAAGTCTGCAGAGAATCTAGTGGATATCAAATTTGGATATTTTGAGATCCAAAACTGTATTGCTTGTAATCCTAAGGTATGGGGAATGCTTCCATATAAGTTTTTGACATCATAGGTCACTAGGATACTGTCCTTTGGTATCTCCTTAGGTAGCTGTTTCAAAAAGTCTCTAGTGTCTTTTATATAACTGTCAATTTTGTTGTTTAGGGGTTTAAGAATAATGTCCAGAAGATTGCTAAGTCTGTGTGTAGAACGAGCAGGTCCAGCTACTATAGGTCTCAAATCGAGGTCTGCCGGTTCTGGTACATGGATGTATACCTCCTTGTTGGCTTCACTGGCATTTTTAGTTATTTTGCTTTTGTGAACTTTTGGGAGACCATAGAAATTACTGCTTTTGCACTCAAACTTGATTAAATAATCAATTTCTTCCGGTAATAACTGGGCAGAAAATTTAGTTGTGAGGAGCTTCACTTTTCTCATGCAGTTAATGTCAGTAACTTTGTCTATTACTTTGTAGTTGTCTGTGTTCCCTAAGATTTCCATGATTTTGCCTTTGTAGTATTTATTATCCATAATCACCATGGCGCCTCCTTTATCTGCTTGTTTAATGATGATATCCTTTTTCTGTTTTAATCCTTTGAGTGCCATGAATTCATCTTTTGTCATGTTGTAGTGATATTGCTGTTTGTAATTCTTTAGAGGAATGTGCTGTAGGAACTCAATGTAACGGTCTAATTTTTTGTTACGGTTTGATGGAGGTATAAATGTACTTTTGTTCTTGACCAGAGGTGTTTCTGAATTGCTGTCCCCATCGTCAATGGGCTCCTGGTCGAAGAAAAATTCTTTTAATCTGAGATTTCTGCAGAAATTATTAATGTCTGTTCTAAGGTCATTAGAGTGGCTTACAGGTGTTGGGGTGAATTTATTTCCCTTGGATAAAACCTGAATTTCCTCATTTGTTAAAGTGTTCTGACTGAGATTGATGACCTGAACAGTGTCCTCCCTTTGCTCTATCTCCATTTCAGGTGTGGGCTCTTCTTGCCTAAAAAATGTGATGATCTTGGTGTCAGGTGAGTATCTGTGGTTCGTCTTTTGGTATGTTTATTTGGGGGACTCGGATTTGAAGAACTGGTGAAAGGTACACCCCCAGGAATGGATCTGCCTGCTATTTCAGAATATAGGAATGGTCCAAACGGACGATTCCTACGATTTCTATCTGATTGTTGGTTGTGGGGGCTTCTAGACAGTTGTCTCCCTTTTCTCTGTTGTGAATGGTCAGTATTACTCCTATTTGATTGGTAGTATTGGGTGGCCGGACCAGACTGTCTGATCTTTTTATGTTGGGCAACATTATAGTCCAAATTAACTTGCCTTTTTTGGCTCTGACCAACTTTGATCTGGATATAGGGTCTCCTTTGCTGGGGCTTAAGACCAGTAGCACTATAGGATTGATTACTTTGATTCTGTCAGGTTTGGAAGGTAATTTTGTGGTGGTTGTTGGTATATTGATTACTGGGATTTTTTGAGCCTGTACTCAAATTTATCTTAATTCTATTCTGGTTGCTTGAAGGGGCTGTCTTCTGAGAAGGTCTTTTTGTTTTAGGACCATAGACAAATTCATGTTCATAATTCTTCAGCCAGGTACATTTTCTCTGCATCCAGATTTTCATAGATTTTTGTGCCTCTCTCTCACAGTCCCTGTCCCAAATGCTACAGACTTTTTTGAGTAAGTCCTCATTGCCTTGGCATTTTGCAGAAATATGTGCAGCCATAACTGAATCCAAATAGTCTCTCTTGTTAAGAAATTGTCGTGATTGTCGTATCAGTTTAGCATGTTCAAATTGTAGTTTGCTGATGCTCTGTTTGAGTCTTTCATGAGTTTCATCAGTGTACTCTCCTGGTATCAGCTTGGGTAGTAACTTAGATGGAATAATGGGTGGGCGTGAATCCATCCAAGAGTAATAGATATCTGATGTTTTTTCAGAATCTATGAAATGATAGTGTGCCATTTTCCTTTCATTAAGAGTCTTTTTCCATTTGGAAATCAAGGACCTGCGTATTGCAAAGGCACAATTTTCTGATGCTTGTTCTTTCTTCATTTTACGTATCTGATCTACAAGTGGACTTACCACATTTTCCAGTTGAGAGAGTTTGTGTTCTGATTCAGCTTTACTCTTCATTAAGTCCTCTTGAACAGCTTCCAAGGTAAGATGTGATTGTCTTGTAAGATTATGATTTTGATGTGTATGTTCACTAATGTTCCTCAGGGATTCCTCTTGCTGTAGTGTAAATGCATCCAAGTTAGATTTCAAAGCTGTCAAATGGGCCTCCAGTTCCTCTACATGTGCTTGCAGATTAGAAATTCTGGTAATGTAAGGTTCAAGTTTGAACTCACCTGTCGATCCATCTGTGTTTTGGTCAGCAAGAGCAATTAACTTAACTGTGTCTCTAATCTTCTTGTTAATCCCCTTGTTTATCAACTTATTAATCAGCTTGTTAATCTGCTTGTTTATCTGTTTGTTTATCAGCTAGTACGAGCTTGTTTGCCATATACTCTTGTAATGATATATAAGTGAACACTTTCAATGGTTTGTTAGTTAAGTGGAGGTTAGAGTTATTTAACCGGAGTTAGAGGAAGCCTGGAGCTGCCACCTCTGCTCGCACATGCCATGGGGGTATACGGGTATGAGGGTACCCTCAGGGTGTCACCACCAGGTTCCCGCCTTCTACCACGTCTGGTCAGTCTGGTTTGTGTCTTCATGAAGTGCAGACGTGTGATGGTACACCTTAACCTGTGATAATCGCTAAGACTTTCTGTGAATTTTACTATGGATAATTTTATGGATTTTATGGATAAAGTTTTTACTGATATGGATTTTAATTTTCACGTTTTTAGCCATCACCACACCTTTTAACATACCAGGTATGAACTTTTATGAACATTTTATGTACATCTGAACTTTTATGTCCACGCCTATCTGATTACCGGTCGGGAGTCGCCCCGACAGTCAGTACCGGTCGGGAGTCGCCCCGACAGTTGGTCCCCGGTCGGGAGTCGCCCTGACAGACCAAACTATGACACAAAAGACCTGTACACACTGTGGCCGGCCAGTCATCGGACACCCAGGTCCATATGGGAAGAAAAAGTGTGTAAATCAGCCACTGTGGATCGTAGAGGCCCAGCAGACCATGGACCTCGACCTCGACCTCGCCCCCGAGCATCCTGAAAAGCTCCCCTCATCTCCCGAGGCCGGTGAGAGGGAGTCAACCAGGATGGAGGGGGAGATCCACCCGATGTACCGTCAGTCGGCCATTGGGGCCCAAGCACCTACACACACACCTGCACCACCTGCATTACCGTCCATTCAGGAGGTCCAGGCAGCCACGATCGCCGCCATGAGGGATCAGATGGCTACTATGCAGGTACAACTACAAGCGGTAATAACCACGCAGGCAGCCATGAGCCAATCCCAGGGCGCTCACACCCCCCAGGTACATCTCAGGGCTCAACCGCAGGCCAGTCCAGGCTTCCCAGGCATCAGCCAACAAGCGGCGAGACAACCGTCTACTGCAGGTAACCAACCATTTATTACCGATACATTAGTAATGGACGGGGACCCCCAACCAGGGGATATTATCAGCCATCCAGGCGACCCTCCAGGGGTACTGAACGATAATAACTTTGCTCCAGCCGGGGACTACGTGGAGGTAGGAGGACCCATGCCCGACCTGGGGTGGAAGATTCCGGGCCTACGGAATACCGAGGGCCTCACGGACCTGAAGAAGCTATGCCCGGTAGCCAACATATCAGAGAAGACCCTCAGGTCAGCCCTGAGGGGCGAATATATACAACTGGATGACTTCCTATCCAACTTGAACATTCAATCTGATGACCAGGGCGCTATGCATACTTACCTGGATAGTGAAGGTACCCTGCGTTACAAATCCAGGAAGCAGAAGCGCAGGATAACTGATATACAGACCTGGAACGAAGCCTGGAGGGCTTACGAACATTTGATGATCAAGGTACACGGCTGCCAGCTCTATGAACACATGTGTGAATATAGCCTGCGTATCTATGACTTCTCCAAACGATTCACCTGGACGGCTCTTACAGCCCTGGATGTTAAACATCGGATAGGGATGTCAGGGAGACACGTGAGATTCGCGGATATCCACCTGGACAACCTTACCTCCACCCTGGATGCTACAGCAATCAGGTTCGGGGTACCTAGGTGCCCCCGTTGCAGGTCATATGATCACTTCTCCCCTGCCGAATGTCCTTTTCTATACGCCACGCCGATCCAGGGCCCGCCAGGCTCGGCGTTTAGGGCCCAGAAGAAGGCGTTCGCAGCGACACCAGGCGGAGAAATCTGCAATAACTGGAATTCGCAGAGGTGTAATTTTAAATCTTGCAAGAGGATCCACCAGTGCAGGGCCTGCAGGGGCCCCCTGCCATACGACCTCTGCAGCAAACAGGGGAGATGTGCCCAACCAGGTCCCTCACAGCAGCAGCCAGGGCCTATCGTCACCAGCCAGGGCACCGGCCAGGGAGCTCCCCCAAGGTTTGGCCAGATGCAGTGAATTTTGGCGAACGTCCCTCCTTGACCTTCAAGATAGGGACCTTGCTAGGGACCTCCACCAGTCCGCCAGGGATGGGGTTCGGATAGGTTTCACCGGCCACCCTATCGACCCAATAATAAAGAATTGGCGTTCATCTCTTGAACACAGTGAGGAGGTGAAGAAGTTTATCGAGACTAACATAGAGTCACACAGGGTCGTAGGTCCCCTTCAGCGGGAGGACCTCCCCACGGGCTACCGTGCCTCCCCCCTCGGGGCCTTCGTCAAAAAGTCTTCAACCAAGACTCGGATCATCCATGATCTTTCTTGGCCTGCTACGCAGGCAGTCAACAACGGGATCGACTCCTCCAAGTGCTCTCTCTCCTACGTGAACGTGTACGATGCCGTCACCCTCATAGACTCTTTCAAGGATCCTCCATGGGCTGCTAAATGTGATTTTTCTTCCGCTTTTCAATCTGTCTACGTACATCCGGATGACCAACCGCTACTGGGATTCACTTGGGAGAACAATTATTATTACATGGCAGTCTTACCTTTCGGGCTTAAATCGGCTCCAAAACTCTTTAATGACTTTGCTGATGGCCTCGATTTTATATATAAGAATAGGGGGGCTTCCCCCGCCACAATACATTACCTTGATGACGTCATCACGTTCGGGGAATCCCCCCAGGCCTGCAATAAGAGTTTAAATATCATTTTAGAAACTAGCGAAAACGCCGGTTTCACGATTCAGCCTTCAAAGACGGTCTTACCCACACAGTGTATAGAATTCCTCGGGATTCAAATTGACATTCTCAACAGGACCTTATCAATCGGGCCCGATCGTCTAAAAGAAATAATAGCACTTACCCGGGATTGGATGTCTAAATCACGCTGCTCCAAACGAGAACTATTATCTTTGATCGGCAAACTGATGTTTTGCGCAAAAGTTGTCAGCCACGGCGTAACGTTCACCAGAAGGCTGATTCACTCATCTAAGAAATTAAGAAAACTTCACCATACCTGCAGGATATCCCCTCAGGCCAAGGCGGACATTCGTTGGTGGTTCCGGTCCATCTCCAGTCACAACGGGATAGCCATGTTCCCGAAGGAATTCGACGTACGCACAGCGGACCTTCTCTTCACTGATGCGTCCGACATTGCGTGTGGCGTCAGTTTACACAACTCGTGGACATTAATGCAATTCTCAGGACCGCATCAGTGGATGTATAACATGACAATCGCATGGAAGGAACTATATGCAGTGGTTTTAGCCCTGGCTACCTTCGGCCCCAGGCTCCAGGGCCACCAAGTCATAATGAACATCGATAACCAGGCTATATGCTACTGTGTGAACGCAGGCAAATCTAAGGATCCGAAAATAATGGGCCTGATAAGAGTCTTATATTATTTTATATCATCTTATAAGATTGACTACAAAGCAATTCACTTGTTTTCGGCCGAAAATGCCTCAGCTGACGCGCTGAGCAGGTTGGACATGGAACGGTTCAAGAAGCTGAACCCCAACAGTGACATTAATATTACAAAGCCTGCATCCATACCTACTGATATGTAAATGTTATATACTTATATATGTTGCTTTAATTCCTTTCAGATCTGGACGCTCGGGCTCGGGAATTGGTACAATCCGGCCATCGTTTTAATACAAGACAGACTTACAACTCCGCCCAGCTTCAATATGTAAAATTTTGTAAACACTATGACATTTCACCAATGCCTGCAACAGAAGATATCATATTAAGATATGCAGCTTTTCTTACCTGCCCCGCTCGGGGTTCGACGCTCTCTCCCTCTTCTGTCTCCGTCTACCTGGCCGCTGTCCGGTCTCTTCACGTTCTCAACGGTTACTCGCCTCCTCCTACTAACCGACCGCGAGTACTCCTGGCCCTTCGGGCCCTCCACGACCTCCATGGGCCTCCGAGTCAGAAATCTCCTATTTGTTTTAATCTCTTGGCCCGAATGTGTTCACTGCTCGACGACTCACTCGATGACCTAGTTCTCAAGTGTGCGTTCACGCTGGGCTTCTTCGCCTGCCTGCGTGGTAGCGAGTACTGTTCGGTCTCCAACTCAGCTAACCGACTCGTTTCTCATCCTCCGACGGTTAGTGACGTTTCCTTCGGTTCTCACCTTGGCACACCGTACTTTACTTTAAGGATTCATCGGTCCAAGACGTCAAAATTCGGTTTCACAAAGTTCATCGGCTGCAGCCGTTCCACGACCTGTTCTCACTGCTATTTACATAGTCTTCTCCGCGCACGCGCCGCGTCACGAGCCTGCCCCCTACCGCTCATCTGCTCGCCACGCGAGACAATCGTCCGCTCACGAAATTCGCTCTTAACAATTGCATTAAGCGACTCGTAACCCGACTTGGGCTCGAACCCGGTGCCTACTCCTCTCACTCTCTTCGCGCGGGTAATGCTACCCAATCGGCTTCCAATCGTTTCACCACGGAGGAGATCAAATCGTCGGGCAATTGGCGATCTCAATGTTACTTACAATATATACGTCAACCTCCATTAACTCACATTCTTTATGCGGCTCGTTTAACCAAGCCTTGATTAACCCCTTTTCACACGACTTTTAACCATACCTCAATTAACTCAATCTCTTACGATTCATCATGGGCTTCACCTATGTACCTTGTACCTAGCTGTTAGGGCTTGCCATGATACCATTATATTATGATTAGATCTTCGAACACTAAATATACTATGTACTGGGTTAGTTATTGGTTAGTAGTTCTGGGTTAAGTTTATATAATTAGTAATTAGTAATGATTAAGTGTGTTCTAGTGTGTGTTCCAGTGTGTGTTCTAGAGTGTGTTCTAGTGTGACTTGTACCGCTTTACTTGAATAAAGCTCTACCTCCACTTAAGGCGAGCGTTTGGTCTTACTCTAAGCCTGAAGAAGTCCCTTGAAGGACTGAAACATGTCGCAATAAAAGGTTTTAACTCTTTGTCACCACGGACTTTGTTGGATTACTTTATATATATATATATATATATATATATATATATATATATATATTATATTCCCATGATGACCAAGTTGTGTAATTAATGAATGTATGTGTATTATATATAGAATGTTGCTCACCGGAGTGTTTAGGATGACAGGTCCAAGAAGCAAATTGAATATCCAGCCAATTTCGGCTACTGCATTGGTAATGACACCTCCAGTTTGTTCCATTACAGCTTTGTATGTTAACATAGAGGTTTTATATACCCCAAGTACAATGTTTACTGACAGAAAAAATGAAAAATAGTGATCAAGCTCTGAAATAAATTTGTAAATTTCCTCCAACTTCAGGCGCAATATTTCCAGAGAAGATGAATCCAAACTGACTTGCAAGGAAGAAATGACTTCTTTTCGGAATGATTTAAGTTTAAAATATACCACAAAACAAACACATGCAAGGTAATAGGGTAATATTATATGAGTTGCAAATTGATATATTCGCAAAATATTGAATATCACATCCACAGAATCCTTTTCTGTACTGCCACTTCTGTACATAGAAACCAGGTCATCAAATCCATTTTGATAATATATATTGAATGTTATTAATATCGAAGATAGTGGATAAATAAAGAAATATGCAGTAAATTGTACAGAATTGATTATTGAATGTCTATCATTTAACAAGACTAGATTATTTAAGAATGAAGAAGAATATTTAAATGTAAAAACACAGAAGAAAGCCCAATTAAACATTTGTACAAGTATATCAACTACTTCCATAAGGACACTGGTAGTTGTAGAAGTAAAGTAAGGAGACAACTCTGTGATACTATTATGAATAAGATAGCATGCCATACAGATATGAACAAGTCCAACCAGTAAATTGTTGATCAGAGAAATTATTCTCACCCAGGTTTTCTTTGCTTTGTATGACCAGAAATTGCTTAATCCAAATGCTGCTGTTATGCAAGTGATGGGCTTCATGTAACCTCTGATAACAACATCAGGATCCTGGCATTTCAAAGGCATCACTTTTGTGGTCAATGCCATTTTCAAGTCTTTGGTTTAATTAACCTTATAGAATCTCACATATTATGAACTGAACAACAAATATTATTCAACACGTTCGAAGCTTCAAATGCTTTTTTGTACTTCTCCTTGTGTCCTGTTCTCACTGAAGGTTTCCATTAGCTGTCTTGATTATCTGTTTCTGCACAGGATTTGAGCTTATTCATATTCTATTGTGTGTGTTTATCAGTGTCTATTTACCAATGTGAAACATTATCTGTATGGCATGGATAACTTTCGCAAAACGTTAATGCCCAGAATATCCTTATATATAGAGATCAATATGCCACTTTTAATTCAAAATTGATCCAATTTCTTAATAACGAAGACATTCCACACACAACCTTATCCCTGGAGGGATTCAATAAAACTCAGTAATATCAACCAATCAGTGCAGAGTTCTCATGTTTCCCATTATCTTTATGTCCATTTGATGACATAAAAAAGAGTTGGTACGCCTGAATGAGCTTCACATATTTATGAGGTACACAATGATGATGGAACCTTATACTAATAGCTTTTAGTGTGACTATATTGTGTGACTAATTTCCCTCTTTTGATGGATGCAAATGCAGGTTCTTCAACATTTGTCAAATGCAACGTTAAGCCGTTCATGTAGGTATACGTGCATGCCACCTTAATTTGATACTTTGTAGCTAAATATAGATGTACTCATATTGTGTACCATCAGATGTTTTAGTTTTATTTCTGGTAACCCGAATCAAAACATAGGAAGTGTAACCACATTTGTTTAAACATCTGTTTTTTTGTTGTTTTTGTTTTGTAAATCAAGTCGTGCATTGGACATTGTTTCTCTATTGGCTACAGAGATGACAAAATATTGTTAAATACGTTAATGAATATGTGACTAGCAAGTCACTTCAATGACAAACAAACATGATTTGACTAGAAGGATGTCAGCAAGACAGCAAGAAAATTACACTAAAATGGGCACAATATATATTCTGAAATTCTATCCATTTCTCGAAGTGAACTGGATTGATGCTTTTTTAAGGAGTTCAACATCTCAGGGCCAATTACTACATAAAGTTTTGATAGCCCCATATATCACCATAAATATAACCACCCATGTATTATATATCTCTCTGTATCACACAATCATTTACATCTCTCATATGGGAAAATGGTCATGTGATATTGGTCATGTGATATTGGTCATGTGATATTGGTCATGTGATATTGGTCATGTGATATTGGTCATGTGATATTAGTCAACGCATGGATGACTCAGGGGGCACACTTGGAACATGCACAATATACTCGCCGTGCCAGTGCGCTCGGAGTTGGTTACAGTAATGGTGCAGTAACGTTTACAACATGTGGAGCGAGTAGCTGTTTGTGAAAAGCTTGATGTTCTGCAAAAAAAGTACAGCAAAACGTTGGAGAAAATGGGATGGGTGCTTTCTTGTTTGAGCGAGTGAAGAACTTTTTCTTGATGTGGTGCTTACGTGATTAACGCAGGCAACGGGATGACCAAATCTATGAATTCACCACTGTATTGTACACAAAAACTAGATCAAAGTTGTGACATTTCTTGCTTGTTCCTTGCCCGCTGCCACAACACGAACAGCGTCCACCAGGTAGTATTTTGACAAACACATTAATTTTTTTATCAACATCTTTGGAACGTCCTAGACATGAGCTGGGAACAACCTGGATTCATGAGTAACGAGGCCAACATATCAGTAACAAGGTGACAACGTTGGAAAATTTTAAACATCCAAAAAACATTTTTGGCAGTCTAACGTTGCCCGACCTCACCCAACGTGACCAACTCTCCCCTAAGGAGGTCAGAACTTTAATTTACGAGCTCAACATTTGATCAAAATTGCAAACTCGTTCTCCAAACTTTGTCAAAAACGTCATAGTGTGACAGCCCCATAAGCACTCTGTATGGTCCTGGTCGCAGAGCAAGCACCGTCAACGCAAAGCAAGCGCCGTCAACGCAAAGCAAGCGCCGTCAACGCAAAGCAAGCACCGTCAGTGCAAAGCAAGCACCGTCAGTGCAAAGCAAGCACCGTCAACGCAAAGCAAGCGCCGTCAGTGCAAAGCAAGCGCCGTCAGTGCAAAGCAACCACCGTCAATGCAGAGCAAGCACCGTCAGTGCAAAGCTAGCACCGTCAACGCAGAGCAAGCACTGTCAGTGCAAAGCAAGCACTGTCAGTGCAAAACAAGCACCGTCAGTGCAAAGCAAGCACCATCAACGCAGAGCAAGCGCCGTCAGTGCAGAGCAACCACCGTCAGTGCAAAGCAACCACCGTCAATGCAGAGCAAGCGCCGTCAGTGCAAAGCTAGCACCGTCAACGCAGAGCAAGCGCCGTCAGTGCAAAGCTAGCACCATCAATGCAAAGCAAGCGCCCTCAGTGCAGAGCAAGCACCGTCAACGCAAAACAAGTGGTAGCAGTGCAGAGCAAGTGTTATCAGTGCAGAGCAAGCATTATCAGCGCAGAGCAAACACCATTAACGCCTTGCAATCTGAGCGAGAGCTCCGCCATGATCACTTCGTCTGTATTGAATCCTCACTGCATCCATTGCGATGTTGTTGCCATGTAAGTGTCGTGGAAACTTCCAACTAAATGATATGGGAGCGCCATGGGTGCAGTGAGAGTGACATGGGAACACCGTGAATACAGTGAAAGTGTTTTGGCAGCACTGTGGATGCAGTGAGAGTGCCATGGGAACACCGTGAATCCAGTGAAAGTGTTTTGGCAGCACTGTGGATGCAGTGAGAATGTCGTGGAGTGCTGTGCATACATAATACAAACTTTGTTTTATTCAATTTTGTAAACAATTTCCAGTCAGTCCTAATGCATCACCAATGTGATACAAATATTCAACACACAGTAGATGCAGTTCTGACGTGATAGGGCCCCCTTAGGGATGGACTATTATTCATTCAGGGGGGTGGAAGAAAGTGAAAAAAAAAATATATCAGTGAGACCACTTGATGGAGAAAAGAATATTGAGAATGCAACTTTAAGAAAAAAAATTTAGACTCGCACACTGCAGAAAAGAAAAAAATGTTTGAAGGGTCAATATTTTGGGGTTAAAATTTGTAGCTTGTAGAAATCCATTTTAGATCTAGAAGGGAAAAGGAAACCCCAAAACATTTTACCTCACTACAATCGGCACTACAAAAGGTACAGTCTACCGAAAACATGTTTAGAGATCTAGTTTTGAGGCATCAGCAACAAATACAATTTACATCATAAATTTTAGGGCAATAATAAATGTTATATTGTGTTATATCTGTCAGATACAATCTTTTGCAAATATCTTTTTATCTTTTACATCAACAAGCTGTTCAGCTTGATTGCATTACTTAACATTTATTAGTGGGCAAAACAAATACTTTAATAGTCTGCATTTGAAAACCTAACATCAATTATAATATCTCAACAAAGGCATTTGTTTAATAATACATATTTAACAGTTATATTATTATTTTGGGGGGTTTGAGGCAGGTTTTAACCAATTTATATGTCTAAAAAATGTTTGAATTGGGCAGTTTTAAAGCCAAACCTTTATGGTAACCAGGCAGAGAAAGTGCTCTGTAGTCAATTCATTAACAATCCTAACTATACATTGATAATTTCAAGCTCCCAACACCTGAGCAGTGTATGGGGCCATAGTATCTGTCTCTGTCCTTTTGTGCATAAGTCCTTGGGTCTGTCTGTCAACAAAAGATTTTGACACTTTGCTATCTTATCAGCGATCTAAAATACAGGCTTTACATGTTTCCCATCTTAGCTATGACCTTGACTTTGTCATAGGTTTTAAATTGTAACCAAAATATCTCACATTTTGCTATAACGTACTACATCTTAAGACTAAGCAAGATCACGATGAAGTTTTTGACATTCTTTCAGAATGTGGTCAATAATTTCATTGTTTCTCGTCACTTTGACAAGCGACTGGTAGAAAAGTCTGGAGCTGGGGTACCACTGTGCCAAGATCCATATAATCAAAGATATCCTCTATATGTTTAAGCCCTCTTATACTTCAAGTTTCAGATATACATATGTAAACTACATATCAGTAACCACAAGACTAAACTGGCAGCGTAAAGCATCCTAAACTTTATCATCATATTTAGCTTTGCTAGAATTCAACAGTTTACTCCTGATTAGGTATGCTATGAGTAAACTGTCATATACATCTTTAGTTTACTTCTGGTTATATATGATAAAAATAAACTTTTGTGTAATGTGTAAGTATACTCCTGTTTATCAACTTTGTGTGTAAACATGTCTATACTTTTTAAGTTTACTTCTGGTTGTGATTGACATAAGCTAACATTCATATACAGCATATGTTTAACACTGTTTATGCACTGTCTACATTATACATCTCTAAACTTAATATGTTTACCTCTGATAAGGTACAATATTGGAAACCTTTGTATACTGCATACGTTTAGTCTTGTTTATGAACTGTGAATGTAAACATTTTTATACTTTCTAAGTTTACTTATGGATATATATGATGTAATATAAAGCTACATATACTGTATGTTTACTTGCACTGTAGATAATTGAAGCATGATATGAACGTTGCCACCCCTTAAAATTTGAAATGGTGAACCAGTGGGGGATTAATTGTTATCTGGTAATAATTAAGTGTTTCCTGCCACAAACCCCTTGTGTAAACATGAAGTTTATAACATTCTTCATGCTTTGAATATATGTATCTGGCACTCTCAATTGTAGGGCAAACATGTGTAAGCAGGAGCTTTATTGTGTCATCTGAGCAAAACAAGGTTTCTGTTTAAATCTCTTAGATATCTCTTATTTCATGATTCTCATGTTGTTTAGATACTGATAGGACTTTTCAGATTGAAAAAATGTTCACTACAAGCCAAGATATTAGCAAATCTTGGATAGTAAGTGACAAAAAGAGTATAAAATGTCTAAATCGCGCCTGGCGTTTTTTACACTTTTATGGTATTATATAACATTCAGATCTCTTAGATATCTCTTATTTCATGATTGTTATGTTGTATAGATACTGATAGGACTTTTTAGAGTGGAGATATATATGCACTAGAAACAAAAATATTGACAAATCTTGGATTGTATGTCAGGGAAAATATCAAAATTAAAAAAGTGCCGTCTTTTAGCCTTGCACCACAAGTTTTAATCACCAGACCCTCTGGCCTTTAGGTCCTGGTATGGGTTTCTCATCTATGGGCCCTCGTCCCTGTTTTGAAATCTTCATATGTGAATTAGTAGCTGGCCTTTTGAAAATTGGGTCAGCAACAATTTGCCCTGACCCCACTTGATACCCCATGGAGACTGTCGCCATGACAACCAAGGTTAATCAAGTGCTCATCCCAGCCACATCCAGCAGCTATTTATATTTTGTGATGCAAGTGAGACAGCACAGGGATGCAGTGAAATGAATTGAACTTAAATCTGATGAGATTCAAGATCATTCTTGATCATCACTATACTTGGCACATCGGTAGTGATGATTTGAAGAAGGTTAAAGTGAGAATCCTGGACCAATTATAAAATCTTAATGATAGTGTGCTGGCTTGCTCAACAGGAGTTAATTAATTCTTAGAGTAATATAGCTTGAGGTGACAAGTTGGAGAGGTTGGAAAAATACCCCACAGAGAACAGAGAGAGCCGCTAACCACAACACAGGGATAACATCTGATCAGAGATAACTTTGTGTCCAAGCTTGGTTGCCGCCTGAGATTATCCCTGCTTCCCAAACTTTTGACTATTACTCTAAGATTAATTGTACCTTAGTGCAGTGACCTAGAAGAACTAATGAGGGGTGACAGGCTTGGTGGCGGGAAAACAGCTATTCTTCCTTTGTGTCCCAAGCTGTTAGGACATGTTTACAAAATGCTTACACAGGATGCTAACCACCATCCAGCAAGAGGCTGACACGTGTAATACAAGCCTCACTCTGTTACAGGTTTTTGCAAAGGAAAGACATTTAAACTGTTATTTTGGATATATATTTTTCCAGACTTTATCCTAACCCAGATGCCATCTACATGGAATTTTCAGCATCATGATTTGGACAATGTTTGAACAAAGAGACATCCACTGTAATCTACCAGTATTTTCTTTCATTTCAGGGCTGCTTGTTTCCAGGCAAGGTCAATGACCTTTTACCAAGCTACCAGGCTGGGCACCATTCATATCAGGATCCTGATAAAACACATCACATGCAAATGAAAGAAATGTCCCTTTCATTTTTTTCTTTCAGGACTAAACAAGGTCGATGACCTTTTACCAGTTATCAATGACCTTTTCACGTACCTTTCAAGGATATATATGTACTAAAATCATACCTGTTCTTTAAGATTTCAGGACTGTTTGTTTCCAGGAAAAGCCAATAATTGATAAAAAGGGAAGGTCAATGACCTTCCAGGTAAGGTCAATTATTAATAAAAAGGGAAGGTCAATGACCTTTTAACAGTTTTTGTACTGTTTTCAGAAGGGAGCCAGTGACTGTTTTCAGAAGGGAGCCAGTGACAAAGTAAAGACGCATATTAAGCAAGGACAAACTCACTATTATTATAATACTTCAAGTGACCCTTTCATTTTTTGTTTCTTTTCAGCACAAATTGATTACAAGCAAGGTCAATGACCTTTTACAAGTCTTTGCATGGTCTGTTCTTACAAGAGGTTTGATATGAAACCCCAGATAGTTCTGAAGTGTCAATTACTGTTTCTTTCAGAAGAGTTTCTTAATAAGTAAGGTCAATGACCTTTTCTTATAAGGGATGGGATTAGGATGATTGTATACCATTAGGAAATATAGAAATGAATATTTTTATTCTTTTTATACATTTTAGGCAAGGGCACTGACCGTTTGTCAAGCAAAATGCCAATAGCGTTTTGTCAGACAAGGTCAATGACCTTTCACCAGTCTGGAATATTCTAACAGAGCCTGATAGAAAATATTGTATATGTACCAATTAGAGATAAAATAACTTAATATCCCATTCATTTTATTCACTTTCAGGAAAGCTTCTTTTCAGACAGGAACCAGTTTGTCTTAAAATCTGAAAAAGGGCCTAATATAAAAGGTCAACAAATATAACCTTTGATATGCATATTTTCAGGATAGCTGGCTTGTTTATCAGTTTTTTCTATGTTGTTTGTCAATGATAAATTTAAAATGTTATAGTTGTGGTACATTTTGGGGGTAATTACATATTGTGCTGGTAAATAAACTGACATTTATAATTCAGGAAAGGTCTTTTAAAGGTAGAATAAACTTACATATACAGTGGAAGATAGGTCCTGTAAACATCACATAAACTGGCATATTCTGTGGGGATAAGTCTTGTAAATGTCAAATAAACTGGCATAAACAGCGGGGGGAAAGGTCCTGTAAATATCACATAAACTAGCATATACAGTGGGAGATAGGTCCTTTATATATCATATAAACTGACATATACAGTCGGAGATAGGTCCTGTATATATCATATAAACTGACATATACAGTCGGAGATAGGTCCTGTATATATCATATAAACTGACATATACAGTGTGAGATAGGTCCTGTATAGATCATATAAACTGACATATACAGTCGGAGAAAGGTCCTGTATATATCATATAAACTGGCATATACAACAGAGGATAGGTCCTGAAAATATCATATAAACTGGAATATACAACAGAGGATAGGGTCCTTAAATATCATATAAACAGTATAATTAAGCCCTGTATACATCACTTAAACTGACATATCCAGTGGAGGATAGCTCTTCTATATATCATGTAAACTGATATATACGTTGAAGGATAGGTCATATAACCTTACATAAACAGTGGCGTGTATGTTAGTTAGGCAATGTTCTACATATATACTGTTCAAGTTTATGAGTGTTTATCTGTTTAAACATGTATATCAGTTGAATGTATAGCCATTAAATATCAGCTATCAGTAAAATGTTTATCGAAGTAAACGAGCTTATCCAAGCATAAACAGGAGAGTAAATTTTAAGTAAGTTGTATATATACTGCTGTCAGTTTTTTTAAGTGTGGCACTGTATTGGTGTATTTTCCTGGTGCTTTATATTAATAAACAGTGTGCTGATATGAGGATATTCGCACAGTGGGTGGAAGATGAATTTGTGGGTTTTAATCCAGAATATAGAGCATTTTTAGCACAAAGTATGTGAGTGCTCTGAGCTTGATTGTTAGCATCTCATATGTTCAAAATTAACTCTTTTTTCGCTCTTCCCAATCCTGAAAAAATCAATTCTTCAATTCAGTTTTCAGCGTTTCAGCCAAAAAAAAAATGTTTCTACCATCTAATGACCATTGCCAGCCACCCTCTACCATCTAATGACCATTGCCTGCTGGTCTCTCCAATATAATTACCATTGCCAGCTGCTAATGCAATCAATCAAAAATGTATATTCCTCTATTTTCTACAAATTACAGGCATTTAATAACAAATAAAATAACCAGTGACAAATAACAAATCAATGCCGTTCTTATCTAGAATTTATTTAGAAATACACATAAAAGATGAGGTGCATTATGTATAATGTGCGTGAAGCACAATGCAATTCCACATATAAGGGAAAATATATATTTTACTTTCAAAAAGTCATTATCTTATCAGATGCCATCATCATCGCCCTGGGTCTCTACCGTGTCCGAGTTATGTAACACTCCATGCCTCAAGAAATGCCATTAGTTTATTGGGGTTATAAAGTTAGATGATGATGCAGCCAGGTTACATGTGTATGCCTCAACAAATGTGATGTCTTTGAAAGTGAGCAATACAATTTTATTTTGAAAGGCTGAATTGAATATGTGCTGTAAAAAATCAATTTCATGAAATACAAAAATAATCGATCGGCGTTGGTTAAAAAGCTTCAATAAAAGAAAATTAATTGCTGATCACCCTGAGTGTTCGTCTTCAAATGTTTACATAAAATAATGACTGCTATTTTTACAGATCTTTGAGTTCTTAAACCTCAAAACAATTCTAGGCATAAAGTTACAGATTCGCCGAAAACTGGCCTCAATTTCCTCTTACACAATTACCATTTCCATCGAGGTAGAAGTTGCCTCCATCACAGGTATCGCTGTGGCAATCCACTACATTGCTTTGGCGCTTGTGGGACATCCGGGTCTTGCTGCTGCGCCGGACCCTCTTCTTGCTGGCTCTCTCAAACAGCTCGTCCAGGACCTCCTGCAGCGCCTCCACCTCTGACCTCTTCTTACCGTCCGTGGTGACGTCAGACTTGTCCAGAATATATTTACCATTGAGTTGGTCGCAACTACACATCTGACCAGTTCCTGTTGCTGCAAAACATTTGCTTTTAATGGTCAACATTTGTATTGCGTCATTTGAATGCCACGGTACATTTTGTGATATATTCAGAATCAGTATTTAACCGTGCCTCTGTAAGCCGTAAATATAATCTATTCAAATGTGATAAACAGACAGTGATTTTTGTTTGTCACAATCCCAGCATCAGGTACACGTCTGAACTGTGATAACAATATCTAACACAGCACACCAAGAGGACATAAACTTATGAAACCACGAGACACATGTGGGGCAGCCAACATCACAGATCATATCAAAATAAATATATGGGATATATGGGATATGGGAAAATGAGCAGACAGAAATATTGCGATGTACTCTTCCTCACCGTTCTCTGTAGTGTGGCCATACTGCGTAGGCCCTGAGTGCCCACAAGATATAAGTGGAGCGGCCAACATCTCAAATCAAATCAAATCAATGGAACTGAATACGTCAATAGTTCTTGATAATATAACTTGTTGTTCAGGAATCGTGGGCAATACTCACATGAGCAGTCGACACCAGCATCCGCACTGCCAAGCTCTCCAGTGGGATCTCCCATGAAGCATCCTAGGGTATATGGGAAATGTCCTTCCACTGCCACGTAGGCATACCTCCCTCCAAGACCAGGCACAGAACAGGTGCCATGGCAACCATCCAGACTTGACTCATCCATCCCATCCCATGAGCTGCCAACAAATACATTTATCAAATACATGTAGGTCTGATTGTTTCAGACAACCTCAGATCACATTGCTGTAAATCGTAGGCATGGATCTGTATGAAGATTGTCAAAAATAAAGATTTACCTATCTTAACATATGTGATATCATAATTTATTGTAATATTTTACATTGGCAATTTTCATGCTTGAATTTATCTATTAGATTTATGTTGGCACTGAGGACTCCTTGTGAGTTTCCGAAGAGATACCTATAAATGGGGAATCCGTCGAATGCGACGCCGAGGAACTGAGGGCCAGTATCTGAGGCATCATGGACGGGTTTGTTACAGGCAGCGCCCCCTGATGGCAACTTGTGGTAGTGATACCTCCCATTTTGGGTAGAATGACCATCGCAACAATCCATCAGCTCAGCTGGAACAATCAAATAAATATATAGACTCAAGGCAAACATATACTATTATATAGTAAATTTGGTTTATTCTATAGACCACGAAGTCCTGGTTATCAGTCTAAAACAACAATGTATAGAATTAGAATCAACAACATAATTTTACTTTAATAGTAACATAATTTGGTTACAAAGATCAGAATATTTCACAGGCTATGTCCTTTATCTATTTGCCTGGATACATATTACACCTAATTGGATCAATTGCGACATTTGACTACTTTCTGAGACAAGAATTCATTTTAAAATGAACTGGATGAGATATCATAACTTGGATGAAAAGCTCACTTGTCGTGCCCTCCACAGCGTTGACATACCCTCCAGCTAAGGCATGGAAAAACGAGACACCATTTTTGGCAGTGCCAATATCTCCATAACCAACACAATGTGGAGAGGCTGCCTTAGATGGGCTCTTTGGGACATAATAAACATATTCCTGGCCGGATGAAGATGGGGCATTTGGATTCACCTACAAGATGAAATAAAATAGGCTTTGATTAGAACACAAGTGTCAAGAAAAAACAACTATTATTATTATTATTTCATTTCTTGAACATGGACAGAAAATAATTATCATTTAAGTGTACGAAATATCCAAAAGAGCTTGGCAATGTTATCTTTAACAAACCTTTTAAGGCCACACTTTTGTACATCTTAACTATAAAATTCTAAATTTAAAATAAATGTCTTGTTTCGAAAAATCAATAGTTGTTCATATCAGGAGAACTACCAAGACATAAAAGCCAACTACGTTCGAAGTGTAGATGGACAGAATAATATAACACATCCTATTTACTACATCCTGAGAAAAATAATCATTATAATAAAGTCTATTTCTCAGATAGACATTGGTAGAACAATTATCAAGCAATCTCAAGATATTCTGGAGGTTGAACAAAACTTCCTACGATTGTCTTTGTTAACTGTTGACTAAAAATACTTACAAAAGCGTTTACTGATCACCTTAAAAAGTCCTACCTTACATCATTCATGAATATCAATCGGGTCATATTAAGGGTTCTTTCAATTTCAGGCAAACTGAAGATGTGATAATATTATGTGACAAATTTGACAAGTCATGAATATTATTAGGTAAATATTAAAAAAAAAGCTTTTGAAACAATTCTATGGAATTTTATTTATTCAGCACGAAGAGCTTTTTACTTAGTGAAAGATTTAGTTATCAGACATAGAATTATCAAAATGTTTCCCAATGACATTTCGTCATGTGTTATCAATAACAGTCAAAAATCTGATTGGTTAAACCTGAATGTGAACTAAGACAAGGATGCCCTATCTCTCCCTACCTATTCATAAAAGCTATCGAATTGCAATTGCTAGCCATTCACATTAAGGGGAAGATATACAGGGTATTGCGGTTACCGATAAAGTGTTTAATATCAGCCAGCTGGCAGATGATACTACATGCGTTATAGGAAATCTGAATTCATTTAAAATTACTTTATCAGTATTTGACTGTTTCAAGAAATATGTTGGTCTGAAAATGAATGTAGAGATGTTGATTAGAACATTGTCAAATAGTGCTCAATCCCCGCTTAGTCTAGATTGGTCCGAACCTTATTTAAACAACAATAAAAGGTAATGAAAATGAACGTTATGAACAGAATCATAAGAAAGATCTTAAACTTGAAACACATTCTGAACAGTTGGAAATGTAGAAAAATGTCCTAAATGGAAAATCAATGTGATAAATAATCTAGGCTTGCCCCTACTGCTCTATAGGTTGCATATGATGTTTTTATACAAGATGTTATTTATGGAGGTTTGAAAAAAAATATTGGATCTGAGGTAATATGGGGAGATAGGTTTATAACTGACAGCTTTGAAAAGTGGAAAGCTGCCCCTGTGTTATCCTATAAAACCAGTCACTGTAAGATGCTCTTTCCGTGTAACTAAAATAAAATGAATATTGAATCAAAGTGTGATGATTAAATTTTGAACATTGGTCTGACATCAGAAAACATGAAAATATTAAATACAAAAATATCAAAAATATCAAGAAAAAATTCGACCTGTTCGACCTGTCGATATGTTGTAGATGATTAATTTAAAGATAATGGAGTCTTTAAAAACGAATCAAAATTGAGACATGAGCATCTCCAAAGCATGGTTAAACATACTGAACTGTGGGGACAAAGTTCATGAAATGAAAAATCAGATATTCCCAAATGTCAGTCTTGTGAAGGCAGACAATATTTGTCTTTTTGTTTTACTCTGTGATAGTCCTAATTCCTTTTGCAGTTCATTCTTTAATATCCCTCTGGAACATAAAAACCCCTCATGATCACGAGGCCTTAGCTGAATTTCTGCTTTTTTGGTTCCCAGGCTAAGGGGATTTTTTTTTTAGATTTTGAATTATTGTATTTTATTGCTTTGGATGGAAGTATACACATTTATGTGTATACTTTATGGAGGATAAAAATCATTATTACAAATAGATTATGAATAATCTGAAAATCAATATGAAAATCATCAAAATATCAGTGACAAGGGTTTAACAAGCATTCAACCAATGAGAAGAGAGCCCGGGATATAATTGTCTGGATAACCCGTCCACCTCTCCACCCTGACCAGCAAACATATTAGAACATATTCTTGCTTGCTTAGTGTTAGTGCTATACATTCATAGTGTTATATATTCACAGTCAATCTTTTTTATTTATGTCAACTTTATGTAACTTTCATCTATGAGCCTTAGCCATGACATTTCATGTTATGTTAATTAGCTGTAAGCTAAAGGTAAATAAATATATGTTTAAACCAAACATATTGGATTAAGGAGCTAACATATCAAGATGCAATGGACTGAACCACTGATGAGGCTAAATAAGTTAAAACTAGTCTGGTTATCCACCACATCTCTTTCACAAGAAGATAAGATGAAAGACCAATCGGCGAGCTTGACTTCTTGCCTTCATATTGTTAAGAAAGAATACCCCAGTAAGCTAATGAAAGCTTCATTATAAAATCTGAAATGTTAGATTTTGAGAAAGTTCAATCACAACCAGTCGTTTGTTTAACAAATTCATGGTGTAGCGTTCAGTTGACTTTTCTCAATTCGGTCTCCTCTCCATTATCAGACTTCCCTAAAAAAAAGTGCTATGCACTGATTGATGAAAAAATAGATTAATATTTATTTTCATGTATATTCTTTACTGTACCGACAGATGTATTGATTAGTCAGCGCCTACATGTAGGTCAGAAACCTGACCAAATGTTAATATCAAATTTCAAATAGTAGCAAATTCAGGGTATTGAAGGCAGTGGTAGTGAAAAGAGTTCAACGGCTTGCTATACAACCGATGTAATGCAGGGTGGATGGCATCTGTATGATAAAACACAATACTCACACATCCCCACCAGTGATCCGGAGATGATGGGGTCCTGATCTTGTGATATTCCACGCCGTTGATTGTTTCAGATTCAAAGATGACATAAGCACCACATGAACTGGTGGCGGTCATCTTGGAGATCTCGTCCGAGGTGAGACCTTGCGTGACGTCGCTAGAGGGACATGTGCTGGCGGTACTTGGGGAAGGCGTAGCGCCAGTTTTAGCCTTGGCTTTTGCTTTTACCTTTGCCTTTTTACCCATTGTTTTCTCAACCAGGTTGTAGACTTCATCAAGGCTGTGATGCTCCGCGGCCGCCAAGGCCAGTACTACAAGTAGGAAACTCACCACCAGATACCTCATGCTGAAACAATAACAACAATAACAACAACTGACGTTATAACAACAGTGAAAAACTGTTGCGTAATAAAAATAGATTAGTGACGATACTGACGAGTATGATATTAACAATCGAAATAAATGTCAATTGACATATCACATCGTTTATATAATATCGTTTATCAGGTGATTTGGTTGTATTAACGACCTGTTAAGTCTGTACCAGGTCCGATAAAAGCCTGTTGCTGGGACTCAACGCCCTACTCTTTTCAAAGATTGACTGGGCTCCTTCTTTTGCATTATCACATTGACATGATAATACAAACCACGGCCTTTCATAACTAGTCAGGAAACACTGGCTAGAATGGAAAACGACTCAGTAGCAAATATTCACCTTTCTCAACCATGCAGTATGATTATGGTGCTCTCGTGCCAACTGGGATTCGAACCATGGGAGACAGACATCTTACCAACTGAGCCATATCCCCCCGTGTTGAACCCTCATATGTCTTTATAAAAACACAACAAAGACCACGGGCAATAACATACTGAAACCATATAAACTGTGACCATAAATACAATTGCAAAAATAAAAACATCCCCATTCTATTACCCTGAGTTTGGGACATTGCTTAATGGTGAATACTTGGCGTCCACCAGTGAAGTACATGTATCACCTGCAGAAAATGTCATCCTAATATAAGTTACATTTAAAGTTTGATAACTCAAAATTAAACATGGTGACTCTTGCTGGACGTTTTAGAAAACAACGAATCTCAAAATGTTCGGAATGTTATGGTTTTATTTATTATTATTATTATTGCATTCTATCACAAGAGGGCATGATGGTCAAAAAGGCAATTAAATCTACTTACCCTACAGGATATAATATATTGGGCAGGATCCAAGAAATGAAAGTATTGTAAAATGACTTGTGCCTTACACTGACTGGGCGAGTACCCTGGAGATCCACAAGGAATATACAAAGTGGCACCTTTCCCATTAATAATATTGAAAAGAGTGTGAACTAGAAATATGAAAGACACCTTCAGCAAACTGTCAACAGAGATAGCCTGGGAAAGTGAACTCTTTAAAGGTTAGCTTTTGGCTGCCGGACTTGGGCTTTTGTATTCGCACCACTGGGAGGGTGAAAGCCCCCGGAACCATCATGTTTTCCCTTTGGAAAGAATACACATTCTCATTGCTATATACCCAATTAATCATAATGCCAAGTTCCATATATTTATATGATCATTATGAATAATTAAATCATTATTTGTGCAATCGTATTGAAGTTACATAAATGGTATATGTGTGTTGTGTATGGCTTTAGTTGTATTTACAGTTTTTGGAACCATTTTTTAAAGTTGACTAGCTTGACTAATATGAAAACCTGACTAAAACGCGAAAAAGTCACAAGTCGTAAAATCTGAAGAAAACGTAAATTGCAACATGTTGATGCCTGGTGCAGAGTTTTGTGAAGCCTCGTCCACAAGAAGACAACCAGCATTGCCCCTATTGTCCCTATTGCCCCTATTGCAAGAAGAAGCTTATAATTTATGGTGCAGACCTGGAGTTTGACTATTTGCTTTCATGAAATTCATGTTATTGACAAAGACACCAAACCGGAAAAAGCTTTACAAAACAGGAAATCATTAAGACAACTTACGAAAACAAATCAGAGGTTGGCAACATCGTTCCAACAAAAAAATAAAATATTCACATAGCTTTTTTAGTTTGGCCAATCATGCAAAGTGATATAAGATCAAATATAAAATATTTCTTTGAATATTGTCTAGAACCATCTAAATGCACCTTTTCTAAAAACATATTTTAAAACCAAAAGCAAAGCCTTTGTAATCTATTTTCGATGCATAATAAACGTGATCAAATTCTCTCTGTAATGAAGTGCTTGTCTGAAGTTTAACAGGAATGAAACATTTAATGTGTGGCAAAAGCGTTATTTGGTTCAGAATAATTAAATAAATTGGAGTTTTAGATAATGCAAATACTTAAAATAGACCACCATATAAACAATATAGACTATTTACATGTATATATATTTTTAGGGATTATAAAGATAAAATTAATGCCCTGCAATTTAAATGCAGTGGATGGTTCAGAGTTTCAGGTCCATGAAGTATCAAATCAGACAATACTTACATATAGTTTGATGTTTGTTTTCCCGACAGATGGCAGATATCTTGGAGTAAGATGAACAAGTTATTTTTATTCTTTGTTTGTTAGTTTCTTTATATATGAGTACAGGGCGCCCAGCACGACGCGGACGACGTGGTATGTGACTCATACTCATACCAAGGGCGCTCCGTGAATGCCACTGGGAGAAAGCCGTCAATCACACAAGGACGTTCCCACAAATATGATGAGTTCAACTTTGGGAAGGTTTCGAGTTGTTTTAGTCAGGTTTTGGACAATAAGACACTATTGAAATCCTTGGTCAAATTTAAAGTTTAAACCATTTCTTTTCCTTTAAACCATTTCCTAATCACACCTTCTAGACGTATTTCTTGCACCTTAAATTGCATGACATGGCCTAATCAAAATATAAGCCAGAGGACGCTATTATATTCACTTTCAATTTTATCTCCTGAAAAAAGACTCCCTAGTGTTACTTTAAAATTATGAAATAATTTTATCATTATTATTACTTCAGACTTATGTCAGGTCTAAAAGTTTTAGTATTAAATTGCTATGTATATGGATATATACTAAAAACCTTAAAAAACCCAGACATATACGAAAACAAATAGTTGAGAAAAACAGCCTATTTCTAAGAATTTTTGTAGAAATCCCTTGTGGCAGCCATTTGCCCCTCTGATCCTGCGTGGACCCTTTGGGAGGTCTCCACACATTTTAACAACACAACGAGATATATGTTGACACATTGAGTATCCTTTTGCTAGAAGGCTCCATTACTTGAGGGATGTCAGTCACCTTTTCCAACTCCATTCAAGTAGAGAAACCCCCATTACAATATAGTTGAAAATGATGACATCTGGTGGTGACCTCTGGTAGCGGTTTCTCACATTTAAAAAAAAACACTTCATGGGAGACTCGAACAAAATATAGCTCAAATTGATATAATAATTTAATGATAATGTTATATGTGAAATACTGTTTTAGGGTCATAACTACTTTATTAAGGGACCTTGAGCAAAATGAAGTGGTTGTGAGCAGATTAATGTTTTGATTATATTTTGATTTTAAGATACTTAATGGCGCCCATGTTAGTAGAAGCATTCGGTCATGCCAAGAACTAACTCTCCTCTGTATTATATGAAAAGTATTACGGACTGATATGCAATGAACCTATAAATCTGTATCATTTGCCTGTCAGAGATATATAGAAAGTCATCCAAAGGAAGAGTTTGATATGCTTTGTCAAATTATCCAATTTAAAGGGAGATGATGCTTTCAGAGTGCAAGAAACAAAAACAAATAATGACCGATATTTGTAGGGATAGTTAAAATGCTCACTCGTATAATATATAAACTAAAGGTAACGGTCAGATCCCATCTTTCTATTGAGGGATACAATGTGGGGTAAAGGGGAATGGTTTTACAAATATACTTCTATAACACATAATAAAAGAAAAAAAACGTTTTTTTGCAGAAAATTCTTTATTTCAATTCTTTATTCATCTTGCTTATAAAAAACATATAGATTGATGATGTATATCACATTTCATTAAATGCAGTTTAAATCAAGATGTGCATGATATATGTGTAAAATCTGACACGCGAATTTGCGTCAAAGTTTAAGTACACTGGAGTTGTGTTCCTCTTTCACACTGAGTGGCGTTTTGTCCTGGTCCATCGCAGTGAGTCTGGCGCCCGCACTTTGCCTCCCTCAGGTTGAGATAGCGCTTATCATGCTTAGCGCTCACCGCCCCTCTGAGGAACCCCAACAGCCGCTCAAAAGGCGACAGCGATCTCTTCGTATCGCAATCCTCTGTCACATCATCAAAGCTCTGCACTCCATTGATGCAAGTGCAGACATTCTCTCCATTTGTCATGGCTGCATACAATAAACATAAATATAATATTTTGTGGGACAAATGCACGTTAAGTTGCAAATATATTATCTGTATATATATACTATTGCTAATTTATCATTATTGGTAATAGTAAATTAAGATTACAAAGTTACATCGCATGTGTTTGCAATTACGCATAGACTATTCCCAGTGAAAACTCTGTCATGAAATCACGGGAATCACAGGCAGTTTTGCGAAGTGGTATGTTTAAATGATGTGTGATCATGATATTGTGATACATTCAAGCCATCTCCGTGAAATCAACCAAAATACGCATTGCTGAAACTGGCCAGTATTATGCTTGTACTCGTGTGATCACTCTGTGGTCCATAGGGACTTTAGGCTTATATCAATAGACTAACACTAATTAATGGACATACAGGCCTCTGTAAGTCAAATCACACAAATGTCCCTATCTAAATGTGCTTGCAAACCTTTACTAAGCACATGTTTGCACCAGATTACTGGTCAACTAAAGGTTCAATATTGATTTAGCAGAAGAATCATCTTCTAAAAAATAGCACAGAAATCTATGTTGGGTTAATTTGATGGGAAATAATATTTAATCATCACAAAGTGTTAGGTATATACATTTATATTATATAAGGAAATAGTGCTCAAAAACCTGATTTCATAAAAACTTTAATCTAAGTTGCCCAATTGTATGTCTGGTAACCATTTCTGACCAGTTTACCATGCTTATCAGGTACTGTCTTCATCATTATTTCTGTTCCCTATTCTTAATTCCCATTGGTTAACTCAAGTATATGAAATTTGCATTACTCACGTGAACAATCAATTGTGTTATTTATCCTAACGGCCGCAGAAGGATCCCCTTTGTAGCATGACATGAAGTAAGGGAAATAGTCATCAAAAGCCACATAAGCATAGCGCCCATCCCCAGTCACCGTGCTACTTCCATGACACTCGTCAAGAGTGGACCTGTCGAAATTGTCTGGTTCACTAAAACAAAAGAATACATGGTTTTTTATATCAATGTAGTTGCCATGCAGATATTTAAGTCATAATAATATATAATCATATCAATATCATTCTTGACAAACAATTGGTGATAAAGGTAGTTTAAGGCTGTTTGCTGCAGGTTTTTACAAATGCTTTCTACACTTAAATATACATTGATCAGAATTACTATCCTATCGTGGGTTATCTACAGTCATCATGCCTTTTGTAGAAGCAAAAGAAAAGTCCCAACTTGGTCTTAAAAAAGAACAGAGCATTGCATTCCAGTGGCCAGTTTCTCTGCGATCTGATATGAACTACATCACGCTAACATGCAAATCACACTGGATGTTTTTTAAATGTTAATACCTGTATATAGGGAATCCATCATAGGCCACACCAAGGAATTGTGCAGTACTGCTGCTGGCCGGGTCATACAGTGGATTGGTGCACTTGCTGGTAGCAGAGTTTGGATGGTGGTAGTGGTACTGCCCGCGCATCTCAGGGTGACCTCCACAGCAGTCCATCAGCTCCTCTGAAATATTAGCAATATTAACCAATGAATTTATAATTCTTCAACTCAAAATAAGCATGTCTAAACACTGTGAATTAGGTCCACATCACAATATTTGTAGACACTAACTAATGGTATTCATAATATTTGTAGATAGCAACTGACACCATTCACAATATTTGTAGATAGCAACTGACACCATTCACAATATTTGTAGATAGCAATTGACACCATTCACAATATTTGTAGATAGCAATTGACACCATTCACAATATTTGTAGATAGCAACTGACACCATTCACAATATTTGTAGATAGCAACTGACACCATTCACAATATTTGTAGATAGCAACTGACATTCATTCACAATATTTGTAGATACCAACTGATGGTACTATCGATATTTGTAGATACTGACTTGTTTTTCCTTTAACTGCGTTTTTGGCTTCTGCAGTCAGAGGGTTGAAAATGGCAACTCCATTCTTTGCCATTCCAGTAGGCCCCATTGGAAGACATTTTGGGTCGGTTCCAACTACAGCATGTTTAGGAATATAAATAACTTTTTCCTCTTCTTTTGGTATATTTGGATTAACCTTAAAAGAGATTATTCTTACAATTTCATTTCCAAATCCTGTTCATCTGGATTTTGATAGGATGTTTATTTGTGATAGCGTAAGTTTTAGTTTTTATATTTTTGGAAATAAAATATGTTTAAACAGTAAGATTTAGACCTAAAGGTGTGAAAAGTATATTGTACAAATGTAGTTTCAAACTGATCAGATGAAATATCGCTGATGTAAGTCTGAATATAAATATTTAGCAAACAGCTAGTTTGGGCCAAAGAGGATGTGCTGGTACAGAAAAACTAAATGGCATCACAGGCTGCTCAATGTACGTGGGGATGTAGGAAATATGAATCACCATTCGATATATACAAAACAATGAAAAGAACAATGACAAATCAAAATATTGATCAGAAGCACTACTTACACATCCTGTCTCATGATCAGGAACCCCATTTGTGGTAACTTTCCAATAATCATCATTGCAACTGACCACAGTAACATTGCTACTACAGGATTTAGAACTGGTCAATGCTGCAATCTCCTGGGTACTGAGGCTGGTTTGACTGTTTGCATGTGGGGGTGTAGTACAGTTTTGAGGTGCAACGCCTTGTCCTTGTCCTTGTCCTTGTCCTTGTCCTTGTCCTTGTCCTTGTCCTTGTCCTTGTCCTTGTCCTTGTCCTTGTCCTTGTCCTTGTCCTTGTCCTTGTCCTTGTCCTTGCGGTTTTGGTGGTCCCTGCTGTTTTGGTGGTCCCTGCTGTTTTGGTGGTCCTTGCTGTTTTGGTGGTCCGTTCTGTTTTGGTGGTCCTTGTTGTTTTGGTGGTCCGTGCTGTTTTGGTGGTCCGTGCTGTTTTGGTGGTTCCCTTCTCTCTTTATTTGTTTCTTCTTTCAGTAGTTTATCAAGGGCTCTCACAATGTTTTTCATTGTTTTCTTGTTGTAGTGATTGGCTGCAGCAAGCGCCACCAGAAATAGTAAAATTAAAAGAGTCAGGCGCATCCTGAAAATATTAAATGATGCATGTAAGTAATTGATATTGGATATATCTTGTCATTAACAATATAAATCTTAATTGTTCTTCGCTAATTCCATACTAAAGGCTATCCTCTCAAAGTTTGGCATTTTCTTTCTCAGGGAATATAAGAAAGTCATCTTTAGCTTGAGTGGACATTGCTTATTTCACATATAGGAGAAATGGTGCTAAATTTGCCAAAGGAAAACTAAAAAAACTATTGTATTAGGAAAACAAGCAGGAAAAAACTACTGTCTTGGCAATACTGTCATTTTATTTATTGCCAGAATGATAAAATGAATTGATCCGATTTATAATTATCTACTTTTGCATTAAATTATTTGAACCTAATTTGTGTCTTGGAAATGCTCCTTTATCCTTCACTCTCTCAATTAATAAAAAGAAATTGTTACTTTAATTATTTTCGACTTTACAAACTGGTTTTGATGAGGTCATCCATTGAAATCTTGTTTTGAAAACAAGCAAAATTTGCAAGCATATTCAGTGTATCATTTAGGTTTGATTTGTTTTGTATTTAATAATTGTGAACGATAACAAGATGACAAATGACACGATGGACGTATCATATGATGGTATGCCACGTGTCTACTCTTTGATTGCTTTACCATGTGACTTAAAATAACACTACAAATTGTCCTCCATAACAGACTCCAAATTGTCTGTGTTGTCAGTTTGCTTAAAAGTTCATCACAATCAGGGCTGTCGCTTTCGATGTTTCATGACCCGATTTTTTTAATTCGCATTGCAACTAATTTTATTTTAAATTTGGTGTAATTCGTATGAATAGTAGATGAGAAATGACTTTGTGTGTTTATTTGTGCTGAGTAATTCGTTCACACGCTTAGATAATAATAGTTTTTTAAAACATGTACAAACACAGTGGACTGAGGAACTGATGCTACATAGATCACCTACCTACTGCGCCATATGTAGCTTACGGCACATCAGTGATTAAAACTGAACAGAATGAAACGGAAATGGGCTTGCCATGCATCTGGGTCTGCAATGAATTCTAAATTTTGTTGTGAAATTGCTTTTGAAGAATGAGAACGTGGTGCCCATATCCAAAGAATAGCTAATATTCCATCTGATTTCCTGGGTCTGAAGTATACTTACTTTTGGGTAAATAATACACTTCGAGTTTTCATACCATTTGTTAATAACACAAACATATAGCACCTTAAAGACATTTTTAAAAGTTTTAAAAGCATTTTGATCCAAATCTGTTTAAAACAAACAAGAATATGTCTTTGACTTATTTATTCATTTAACTCCTGAACTCTCTAAATGAAATTACACTGTAAATTGGACATGCCTACACAGAGCGAGATATTTCCCACTTCAACCAAAGTCCCACAGAGAGCGAGATATTTCCCACTTCAACCAAAGTCCCACACAGAGCGAGATATTTCCCACTTCAACCAAAGTCCTACACAGAGCGAGATATTTCCCACTTCAACCAAAGTCCCACAGAGAGCGAGATATTTCCCACTTCAACCAAAGTCCTACATAGAGCGAGATATTTCCCACTTCAACCAAAGTCCACATAGAGTGAAATATTTCCCACTTCAACCAAAGTCCCACATAGAGCGAGATATTTCCCACTTCAACCAAAGTCCACATAGAGTGAAATATTTCCCACTTCAACCAAAGTCCTACATAGAGCGAGATATTTCCCACTTCAACCAAAGTCCTACATAGAGCGAGATATTTCCCACTTCAACCAAAGTCCCACAGAGAGCGAGATATTTCCCACTTCAACCAAAGTCCCACATACAGCGAGATATTTCCCTCTTCAACCAAAGTTCCACAGAGAGCGAGATATTTCCCACTTCAACCAAAGTCCCACAGAGAGCGAGATATTTCCCACTTCAACCAAAGTCCTACATAGAGCGAGATATTTCCCACTTCAACCAAAGTCCTACATAGAGCGAGATATTTCCCACTTCAACCAAAGTCCCACAGAGAGCGAGATATTTCCCACTTCAACCAAAGTCCCACAGAGAGCGAGATATTTCCCACTTCAACCAAAGTCCTACATAGAGCGAGATATTTCCCACTTCAACCAAAGTCCCACAGAGAGCGAGATATTTCCCACTTCAACCAAAGTCCACATAGAGTGAAATATTTCCCACTTCAACCAAAGTCCTACATAGAGCGAGATATTTCCCACTTCAACCAAAGTCCTACATAGAGCGAGATATTTCCCACTTCAACCAAAGTCCCACAGAGAGCGAGATATTTCCCACTTCAACCAAAGTCCCACAGAGAGCGAGATATTTCCCACTTCAACCAAAGTCCTACATAGAGCGAGATATTTCCCACTTCAACCAAAGTCCCACATAGAGCGAGATATCTCCCACTTCAACCAAAGTCCCACATACAGCGAGATATTTCCCTCTTCAACCAAAGTCCCACATAGAGCGAGATATTTCCCACTTCAACCAAAGTCCCACATAGGGCGAGATATTTCCCACTTCAACCAAAGTCCTACATAGAGCGAGATATTTCCCACTTCAACCAAAGTCCTACATAGAGCGAGATATTTCCCACTTCAACCAAAGTCCCACAGAGAGCGAGATATTTCCCACTTCAACCAAAGTCCCACAGAGAGCGAGATATTTCCCACTTCAACCGAAGTCCTACATAGAGCGAGATATTTCCCACTTCAACCAAAGTCCCACAGAGAGCGAGATATTTCCCACTTCAACCAAAGTCCCACAGAGAGCGAGATATTTCCCACTTCAACCAAAGTCCACATAGAGAGCGAGATATTTCCCTCTTCAACCAAAGTCCCACATAGAGCGAGATATTTCCCACTTCAACCAAAGTCCCACAGAGAGCGAGATATTTCCCACTTCAACCAAAGTCCCACAGAGAGCGAGATATTTCCCACTTCAACCAAAGTCCTACATGGAGCGAGATATTTCCCACTTCAACCAAAGTCCCACAGAGAGCGAGATATTTCCCACTTCAACCAAAGTCCCAAAGAGAGCGAGATATTTCCCACTTCAACCAAAGTCCTACATAGAGCGAGATATTTCCCACTTCAACCAAAGTCCTACATAGAGCGAGATATTTCCCACTTCAACCAAAGTCCCACAGAGAGCGAGATATTTCCCACTTCAACCAAAGTCCCACAGAGAGCGAGATATTTCCCACTTCAACCAAAGTCCCACAGAGAGCGAGATATTTCCCACTTCAACCAAAGTCCCACATAGAGCGGGATATTTCCCACTTCAAAAGCTGGATTTGTGTTTGAATGTCTATTTGATTATTCAAAATAAATCACTTGAAAATGATGAGGCATTGTGTCCTGGTGGTCAAGGACAGTCGTCAACATACAATCATCTGCAATTAACGGTTGAATTTTGGTTCTGAGCAAATTTATGTTTGTTTCCACTTTCTCTGATGAAGTCCATTTTTCCTTAAAGTGCAAACTTTGTTTAAAAATTCAAATTCGAGAGTTTTGTACAATGCTTCCAGATCTAAATTTACTCTATCAAATAAGAGTGGGGTTTGGCCAGCCCACATTATCACTGTGAATATGGTGCAATAAGATAACAAGTGCCAGACTATATTGGAATAAAGTGTGTACCTGAGGCGGACCTGCGCATTCACACTTACCTGTCTTTGTTCGTGTTCAAGAATGAACTAACCGTCTTCAAAAGCATGATCTTCATTTATAACCAAAGGCATACGATTCAACCAACCGTGGCCATATTCCAACATATTCAGGATCGTATGTCAAAAAGGGGGTATCACAGAAACAGCTACAATATGATAAGAATACAAAAATTAGAAATATTTCTCCGAGTTCTGGAACTTGTAATTTTTTATATTCATTTTTTCATGGTATTTTATTGTTTTTTGTAATTCCATTGTTTTTTTTTATAATTCATTTTTGGTACTCTCTTGTGGCAATTTTTCATAATTTCTCCAAGGTATTAAAAAGGGTATTTCACAAGATTCAATTCACCATAGTAGAAATATAATTTTCCTATTTTATGCATATTCATAACCTGCACTCAGTCTTTGGATCACTTCTAGCTTTAGACTAAAACTGATTTTGTTTCATTAACAAAATGTCTCACAAGTCAAGCTCATTTTGACTAATTCCCCACGACGATAATATTCAATTTCTTGAACTACCGGATTGGTATTCAAATGCTGGAACCACCTGATTACGAGTGATCTGTTCCGGTTAGGGATTATTAACGTTTTCAGCTTTAATGTAATGGCGTCTATACTTGCATTGTGTGCCCCACTGGCTGGTTAAGGACAAAATTCGCCATTGGTGACAAAATGATACATGAAACTGAGAGAGAGACAATTAGTTGGGATTCTTTCTCACCCTCTCCTTTAAAATATGGAAAATAGTAACACTCAAACATTTATTTGAATTAACTCGCTGGTGGATCTTCCTCATGAATTAACATGAAATATTACATAATGCATATACGGCGTGCGTCATGTGGCGTGCATATCTTGTGAAAATAAATCAAAATTGGCTTGAATTAATCAAATAAAATTGTTGGTAAAATATGAGTGTTTGTCCAGACTTTACTTACATGAGCGCTTTCTTCGCAGAATAATGTTTGATTGACTGGCATTAATTGAGTGGTGTTAATTGAGTGGTTTTGATGGTTTTGCTTCAATTTAATTATGGGTTCTTCGAAAATGAGATAATAATTAACAAATAAGCCGAGAAAAAAAGGTTAGATTTTAACAATTTCAGTTTAAGTATTTGGTTGTGTAGTAATAGATTAATAAAACAGCAACTATATAGATTTTGTACAGTACTGGAATGTCATCATAATTTACAGCGCAAATAGCTGTTATATGACAGCAATATATATATATATATTTATATAAGGTACAGTTGAATTGGCTGCAAAAATACAGCAAAACTTGCTGATATTCTACAGTGACTTCCTACATACAGTGTGAGCGGTGTTGAGTGACACGTGATTCAGTCTGGCTTGAGCACGACGTTGACATTTCCCTACACAAAATCCAGGGGTCTCACAATATTCTACTGAAATAATAATAAACACTTACAAAGGTGCCAAAATTTGTTTTGGATTTTTTTTAGTGTAAGTATTAGTTTTTCTCTGACATATTTTCATTGAATCCAGGACTCAGCTTGAAGTATATATTTTCATTGTTATGATAAGATCACTGAATACATCTTTTGATAGGTACTACTAAAGCTTGCAAAGCGGTGGACATACCAGACGTGTACTGGTTTAGAAGATAATTTTAAAAAATATTTTCCTCTTTTCCCATCTAATTTCAAATGCATAAAACCACATAAAACCATCATTTTCAGGTCTGGTCTGAATTTATACTCTCCATTTACAGTCTTATTTTCCAATAGATACCGTTTGCTACAAAAAATACCTAGAGTTTTCTGAAAACACAGTTGATTACAAGAAAATGTGGCTGAATTTCTATCACTTTTTCATGTGCGTGCACTATGTATCTGTGCCTATATATTTGCCAACTTCGCTTTCATCAAATTTATGAGGCATGCATTTCATTGAAAAAAGCAATCTATTTTCTCACAGACAATCTAAATACTTAGACTGTGTTAAGGTTTGGTGCATGCAATACCGAATGCCAGAAATGTCATTTACAACCACAGGATAAAAGCCCAAGGGGTTAAGAAGATCATAAGTTTTAAGATGTTTACCTCCATTTCATTGCAGCAATGTATATTTTCCATTGTTCTATAGCACATATTTGCTTGCATAAAGAACTTTGCGATGCTTAATGTCACTAAATGTCATGAGGGCAGGCCGGTGTTTAATGTAATCAAATCATGAGGGCAGGCCAGTGATTAATGTCAAAAACATGTCACGAGGAGAGGTCGGTGCTTAATGTCACTACATGCCATGAGGACAGGCTGGTGCTTAATGTCACCATATGTCATGAGGGCAGGCTGGTGCTTAATGTCACTACATGCCATGAGGACAGGCTGGTGCTTAATGTCACCATATGTCATGAGGACAGGCCGATGCTTAATGTCACTACATGCCATGAGGACAGGCTGGTGCTTAATGTCACCATATGTCATGAGGACAGGCCGATGCTTAATGTCACTACATGCCATGAGGGCAGGCTGGTGCTTAATGTCACCATATGTCATGAGGACAGGCCGATGCTTAATGTCACTACATGCCATGAGGGCAGGCTGGTGCTTAATGTCACCATATGTCATGAGGGCAGGCTGGTGCTTAATGTCACCATATGTCATGAGGACAGGCTGGTGCTTAATGTTACTACATGTCATGAGAGCAGGCCAGTGCTTAATGTAATCACATCATGAGGGCAGGCCAGTGATTGATGTCAAAACATGTTATGGGGGCAGGCTGATGCTCAATGTCACCAAATGTCACGAGGGCAGGCCAGTGATTAATGTCACTGCAATTCATGAGGACAGGCCGATGCTTATTGTCACGATATGTCATGAGGACTGGCCGATGCTTAATGTCACCACATGTCACGAGGACAGGCCGATGCTTATTGTCACGATATGTCATGAGGACAGGCCGATGCTTAATGTCACCACATGTCACGAGGGCAGGCTGGTGCTTAATGTCACTACATGGCATGAGGGCAGGCTGGTGCTTAATGTCACTATATGTCTTGAGGGCAGACCGGTGCTTAATGTCACTATATGTCTTGAGGGCAGACCGGTGCTTAATGTTGCTACATGTCATGAGGGCAGACTGGTGCTTGATGTCACTGCAATTCATGAGTGGAGGCTGGTGATTAATATCAATACATGTCATGATGGCAGGCCGGTGCTTAATGTCACTTTATCCTACGAGGGCAGACCGGTGCTTAATGTTACTACATGTCACGAGGGCAGGCTGGTGCTTAATGTCACCACATCATGAGGACAGGCCGGTGCTTAATGTCACCACATCATGAGGGCAGACCGGTGCTTAATGTTACTACATGTCACGAGGGCAGGCCGGTGCTTAATGTCACTATATGTCTTGAGGGCAGACCGGTGCTTAATGTTACTACATGTCACGAGGGCAGGCCGGTGCTTAATGTCACTATATGTCTTGAGGGCAGACCGGTGCTTAATGTTACTACATGTCACGAGGGCAGGCCGGTGCTTAATGTCACCACATCATAAGGGCAAGCAGGTGCTTAATATCACCACATGTCATAAAGACAGGCTGTTGCCTAATGTCGTCTCCCCTCAACATGGGTTCACGAACTGTGCCCTTACAAAACATGGATAGTATCGTATTTGGAATAACGGATAGTATTATATTAGGAATAATTAAGATATAATGATTGTCAATATATACAAGAATAATCAGATCGAGGATCAGTTCTGGGGTCAGAAATAAAACTATGATAACATGATGAAGTGAACTGATATATATGATGTCGAAAATTGTCAAATTTTATATTTAATACCATAACATTTTTGTTGAACCTAGCCTTTGGTAAAATCTTACTGAAAGAGTTGGTTCTCCCTGTTATTTCGGTTCATGGCTTGTGATATAATACAATAAGACAAGTTTTCCCAACTTTAATATATTAAAACTAGTACAATTTGTGCGCACAAATTGTATTGAAGAATTTTAAACCTTCCCCTGCCTTTAAAACTATCGGCAGTGATGCATAACTTTATTTCTGCGAGTGAAGGTTAGACAGATGCGAACAATAGACTAGGTAGGCTTTTCAAACGATCTTTTCAAGGTATGTCTGAACATTTGGTTTAGCATTGTGAGTGTGGTCTATAGTCATGTTCATGGAATTGAAAAATGTTCCGCATAAGGTCAGGTTCAAATAAACAAAACCTCACATTCAATTATAGACTTTACATGTTAACCTGCAGTATATAAACAACTCTGTGTTTTGAATAATGTCTCTACTTTCTAATTGATAATCCTAATTGTGAACCAAAAGGCTCGTTCCCATATTTTTTTCTTATATTTCTTGAGCTACCTCTTCCATGACAATGCCAGACAATATGACGAAAGTTGAAATGTCTTGAGATAAGAGTGTTTAATGCAGTTTGTCTGAAACCAGTTTTTTGTTTTCTTGGTCAGTGATTTTTTATCAATATGGTTACCATAAGAACTGCACATTGAAAGTAATGTTCATACAAAGTAAATGATCATAATTCAACCAATTTGATAAGTTCACAAATAATTATATTTCTCTCTAAAAGCTGTTTTAGTTGCCCTTCATTCAACATATAAAAAAAAACAACCAACAACCCAGCAGACACGCCACGCGAAAACCACATGAATATATGGATAAAATCTTAGAAACTGGTGGTCCAGGTGTGGTTTTCAGGACGTGAATTTCTAGTCCAATGTATGACGTGATTAAGACGTGATTCTCAAGACATCATTTTCTGGTCCAGCCTATGATGTGGTGGAATATGTTAATTAAAATGACGTGAATTATTCACGTGCAAATAACGTGAATTATTCACGTGAATAAGATGTCTATATTCAAGTGGTTAAGACATGAATGCCTGGTCCAGTTTATGATTTTTAAGATATTAAAACATTATTGGACCACAAATAGATCAAATCGTCAGATTACATTTTTTAGTCATGCTCTACTCAAGCCCAACCTATTGCGACAGGCCACCTTTTGACAGAATTGTAGAAGACATATTATGTTGTTTTTTCAATATTGATATAAACCCTTAAATGAATAAAAATAAAAGAATAAAAAATATATAATGTGTTACTAGTGACTCGTTTTAAAAGTTTGAAAAACTTCAATGAAATAACAAAACATGATGATCTGTCTATGGAAAATTAAAAGCATAGAATATTCCACTGCATGTTTGTCCCTCATGATTTGCATTAATGATGAACAATACGTTGAAATAAATGTCTTCAATTCTAACTGACATAACCGTGCCAAGGGAAATGTCTTGAATGAGAGAGATTTAACCCTGGATACGAGAGGTGCACTTTGTAATGCCCGGAGAGTTATTTGGAGTCATGATCATCATATCAAAAGCAGATCGTTTTTCACCTGAATAATTTCCGCTTTCTTCATGTGAATAATACATGTCTATCCACGCGATAAATTCATGTCTTATAAACATGAAATATTCATGCTCATCCACGTCTTACATGCAAATGCATATATTCTCAGCATCTTCTGAGTAAATCAGCAAGCTAAATTCTCCGAATAGAAAGTATTTATGTAGGTTTTAAACGAGAGAGCAGTACACAATATAATTTGTAAATGAAAAATATTAACTCAGAATAGAAGACAAACTTTGGCACAAAAATACTAGTTTGGATATGATGGCCTCTGATCAAACCCTCACCATAATACTTCCTGATAAATTGAAATTAGCCCAAATAATTCCCTGCAAATAAAACAAATAATATATTGTTGACAATGATCTTTTTATGATGCTTGAGATGCTGCATGCGTATGCTTGTGATTATATCGATTTTAATTCACTTGGATTATTTAATCGGTTTTAAGGGTATTTATGATCTTTAAAAAGTCAAAATGAAAATGGAGCTCTTTTTGTGCAGTTTCTAATACTTTAAAAAAAATGTTCTATTAACATAAAAAGAAAAGTTTGACTATGAAAATCTGTCACCAGAGGGCACTCACCATAAAGACCAATAAACCATTGTCAGATGTCTTGTTATGGAAGACTTCATCTGTCATTAAGAAATGAATGAATGGTAACTTCATGGCACAATGACACAGACAGTAAATAAATGTTGTCTATATACACCATATGTCAAATAAATCTGATATGTAAACAACTTAAACAGCACAAATATTCTACAATATCGTTTACAACACATAAATCACAGATATGATAAACATGAATAACGTGTACACGTTTAAAAGGCTTTTAATACAACATGATGTTGTGAGGTTCTTTCTAAATAAGTAAATGCCTTAAATAAGCAAGCACTTCATCCATTATACTGATTATAAAGTGCTGTGTACTGTGAAATCCATACTATCAAAGATGTACCTACACTATCAAATAAAATAATCTGTTATATTGGAATATTACATCCTGATATGATCAAACCCCAGTCTTCAATTCACACTAGCCCAGCCCTGTCAAGAGAAATTCCTGTCATGAGAGGGATATATGCAAATCCCAATGAGCTATTATGGGTTATATGAAAAGCAAATTGTTTCTAACCTTTCCTGTCTTATTCATTTTAATAATCCGTGTCTAATTAAGGTCTTATCCACATGAAACATTCATATCTAATCCACATGAAAAAATCATATCTAACCCACACAAATCATTCATATCTAATCCACATGAAAAATTCATATCTAATCCACATGAAAAATTCATATCTAATCCAAGTCAAAACTGAAATTCACGTCAAAACCTCAAAACCACGTCATTTCATACATGTGTCTCCTTGGTCATAATCTTATATAAAAAATGTTGACATGATAATCAGGTGTAAGTTTTTTCTACACCCATGAGTGGAAAGTTTAGCTTTGAAGGCCATTTTTATCAAAAATTGCCAGTGACCTTGAAATGACCTTTGAATGACTTTGAAAATGAAACTACTTGAATGACTTTGAAAACTTTCAATATTCCATCATCTGCATCTTTCAAAAGGGAGCTCATAGAGTCTTTATTCATCAAAATCTGTTTACATTTAACAATATTAGAACAATTTCCATCATGTCCCTTGCACATTGATATGTTGAATCAATGTGCAAGGGACATGAGAGGAAATTTTGATTTGCTGAGCTATTTTGAAACAATATCTATAATAACAGCTTATTGGTGGTTAATTCATGAAAGTACATGTCATACTCCATCAATTTTGAGAATTATAGAATTTTGAGAATTATAAACAAGCTATATTTGGTAAGAAATAGCTCGAAAGTGGCACCATGTACCCACTGCAATATGAGGTTTTGTACTACCCATTTCATGTTCAATGTCTCCCATTTCTTGTGATGCCTAATGCTAGTAAAAGTGTAAACATTCTGCTTTTGATTCTTTGTATCTTGTTTTATTTCTGAGGAAATCCTTTCACGTTTTGCTTCATATGCTACTATATTTGTCAGGCAGTGAGTTCATGGGCAAACAGCCCATATCGATAAGGAATGAATGTCTAAGATACTATAGAATACCAAGTCTATTGTATCAACCACATGTGGCCAAGATTTGTGGTATTTGGGATTGGTATGAAAGGAAATACATTTTTCATGAAGAAAATATTTCGTAATAAAGTAGCTTTCTGGCATTGTGGTGATATATTTTTCCTGGCTTTAGAAATCTCCTTTTAGGTCCAGAAAAGTTTTATGGTAATATATTCTTTCTTGCTTTAGGAAAATATTGTGGCAATATTTACTTTCGGGGTACAAAAGTGTTGTGGCAATACTGTTCAGGTGTAGATGAGTTAAATGGTGTTTAAATGTTGTTATCATATCCCATTTTTTGTTCCAGAGAGGTGTTATGGTGATATCTCCTTTCTAGCTCCAGAGATATTTTTGAAGTTAGCTCCGCTCTAGCTTCAGAGGATAGTCGTGGTGATATCTCTTGTTAGATTTAGAAGAGTGTAATATCAATATCCCCTTTCCTTGTTTCAGGGAGGTGTTGAATTCAGCGATAAATGTTGTGGCAATATCTTGTATGGGATAAATGTTGTGGCAATATATGGTATGTGATAAATGTTGTGGCATTATCTTGTATGTGATAAATGTTGTGGCAATATCTTGTATGTGATAATTGTTGTGACAATATCTTGTATGTGATAAATGTTGTGGCAATATAGTAGGTCAAATAAATGTTGTGGCAATATCTTGTATGTGATAAATGTCGTGACAATATCTTGTATGTGATAAATGTTGTGGCAATATCTTAATAATAATAATAATAAAATTTGTATAGCGCTGATACCAGACAAGTCTGTTCATAGCGCTGAGTTCAGGACATGCATCCTGAAGAGGTGAGTTTTCAGCCTACTCTTAAACGAGGAGACTGAAGTACTAGTCCTAATATTAGTAGGCAAGGAATTCCATAGTCGCGGACCCACAGATGAGAAGGCCCTGTCACCAACTGTCCTTAGCCTGGTATTAGGTACCTGTAGGTGGGTGCCGTCATTGGATCTTAGACAGCGTTCACCTTCCTTAATCAGGAGTAGATCACGTAAGTAAGGCGGAGCCTTACCATTAAGGGCTTTCCAGGTTAATAGAAGAATTTTAAAATCAATTCTCGCGTGAACGGGTAGCCAGTGCAGTTCCCTTAATTTTCCTGAAATGTGATCAAATTTCCTGATTTTTCCAACTACCCGTGCTGCAGAGTTTTGAAGGTATTGCAGTTTCCTGATGTCAGTTTTAGGAAGACCCGCCAGAAGACCATTACCATAGTCAAGGGTGGATGTAACAAAGGCATGGGTAAGTGTTACCGCGGTCTTCTCGTCTAGACAATGTCTGATGGCCGCCAGGTTCCTAATGTGATAATAGCCCTTCTGACACATTTTCCTGATCTGGGCCTTCATGTCCATGTTGGAGTCAAATGTGATACCAAGGTCAACAACTGACTGACTAGGAACAATATCAGAGTCACCCACTCTGATTGTGGTTGGGATACTGCTATGGTTGTTAGTACTGTACCTGTCAGTACATATGAGCATCTCAGTTTTTCCATCATTTATCTTCATCTTGTTTGATATGAGGAAGTTTCTGACTTCATTGACACACTCTTCCAGTGTGTGTCTGCTCATATCCCCATGATGGGGAGAAGCATGGTCAACAGGGATGTAGATCTGAGTATCATCTGCATAAATGTGATAGCTCAGACCATATTTGGCAAGTATATCAGATAGGGGTGTCATGTAGATGGTGAACAGTATAGGACCCAGGACTGAGCCTTGGGGTACCCCATATTTTAGGGATTTGAGACGGGATCTGTGGATCCCCACCTTCACACATTGCTTTCTGTCCATTAGGTATGACCGAATCCAGGAGAGTGCATGACCTTTGACATTGCATCTATCCCTCAGCCTGTCCAAGAGGATTTGAGGGTCAATAGTGTCAAAGGCAGCGGAAAGGTCTAGCAACAGCAAGATAACTGCCTTTCTATTGTCAAGACAACCCAAGATATCATTTTGCACTTTTAACAAAGCGGTTTCAGTGCTGTGATATTCTTTGTAGGCTGATTGAAACTTGTCAGTAAGACCATTCCTTACAAGATGGGGGACTAGTTGGTCTGCAACCGCCCTCTCAGTAGTTTAGAGACAAATGTTAGGTTGGAAACAGGCCTATAGTTTTTTTCAACCAGTTCTAGACCCAGTTTCTTCAGCAGGGGTGTTATGATGGCTATTTTCATATTCTCCGATACTGCTGATTCCATCAATGATTTATTTATGATGGAAGTAATTATTGGTAGGAGGTCATCTAACAGGTCGAGTAAGAGCCAGGTCGGAATTGGATCCAGGTCACATGACTTCTTTGCAGACCTTTTGACCAATTTCCGTACGTCGTCAGTGGTTAGAGGTGTGAACCTTTCCAGACATGTATTACTATTGTTCGCAGTGTCACCTGGTGGCGAAGTTTGGCAGGCTGGAGCGTTATCAATGTCCAGGCGGATTCTTTCTTTTTTTTCAAGAAAGAATGTGTTGAACTTCTCAGCTTGAGTGATCTCGCATTCAGATTGGGGCATAGGTGTGTCCTTTTTCTTGTGCATGACTGTGTCAATGACTCTAAAGAGCTTTTTAGGGTCATGTTTGTTTTCCTCCACCAGGTTGGAAAAATATGATGATTGAGCAGATTTAAGCATTGAGTTGTATTTGTTCCTCTGAGAGTTATACAGCTCCTTGTCAATTTGAGAGCCAGTCTTGCTCATTTTTCTCTCAAGCCTCCTCTTGAGAGATCTTTCCAGCTTTAATTGGTCACTCATCCAAGGTACAGGTTTGTGTTGGGTGACCTTGGCAATTTTGATAGGTGCATGTTTATCCATGAGTGATGTGAGTTCCCTATCATAATGATTTACCATGTCCTCCAAGGATAAATGTTCCTAAGTTGTGTCTCTATCAGTTAGGGATCTTATGTCCCTTCTTAGGGATTCAAGATCTAATCCCTTGAAATTCCTACATTTGATAGATTTTTTGGGGGGTTTAGGGGGTATAATATCAAGGTAGATCATGATCATTTTATGATCAGATAAGTACTCATCTACTAGATGACTCTTCAGGAGCTTATTACCTCTAAAGGTCATGATTAGATCAAGGGTGTTCCCTAACCTATGGGTTGGTTCCTGAACCCATTGTGTTAGATCAAAGGTAGATAGGATGTCATTAAACTTAATGACATCAGGTTTTAAGGGTAGGTTGACATGGAAGTTGTAGTCACCAAGGAAGATGACCTCATGACTAAAGGAACCATAATGTGCAACCAACTGGGTGAACTCATCATAGAACTCAGAGTAGGTATATCTATTCCTATCAGATGGTTCAGGTCTGTATATCACCACAAATGTTATCTTTTTTCCCTTCAATGTGATGGATGACTCCATGAGCTCCATGGTGGTGACTACTGGTTGGTTGGCCTTATTGGTTGTGAAAGGGAGTTCAGATTTGTATAAAATCCCTAATCCTCCTCCTGTGCGACCAATCCTAGGAAAGGACTCAAATTCATCTTGTATGATATAACTGTAGTGGCATTATCTTGTATGTGATAAATGTTGTGGCAATATCTTGTATGTGATGAATGTTGTGGCAATATCTTGTATGTTATAAATGTTGTGGCAATATCTTGTATGTGATAAATGTTGTGGCAATATATGGTATGTGATAAATGTTGTGGCAATATCTTGTATGCTATAAATGTAGTGGCATTATCTTGTATGTGATAAATGTTGTGGCAATATCTTGCATGCTATAAATGTTGTGGCAATATAGTAGGTCAAATAAATGTTGTGGCAATATCTTGTATGGGATAAATGTTATGGCAATATATGGTATGTGATAAATGTTGTGGCAATATCTTGTATGTGATAAATGTTGTGGCAATATCTTGTTTGCGATAAATGTTGTGGCAATATCTTGTATGTTATAAATGTTGTGGCAATACAGTACGTCAAATAAATGTTGTGGCAATATCTTATATATGATAATGTTGTGGCAATATAGTACGTCAAATAAATGTTGTGGCAATATCTTGTATGTGATAAATGTTGTGGCAATATCTTGTATGTGATAAATGTTGTGGCAATATAGTAGGTCAAATAAATGTTGTGGCAATATCAAGTACTGATTGCCTTTTGATGTATAGAAGCTTAATTTAATCTACGATCCATAATGGAGATAGTAGACAACCATAAAAACCGCAAATATCCCCGGAAATAAAACTTTAGAAATGTTATCAACATGTTTCCCAAGAAGATATTGTGGAATGTAATTTGAATATAATTTTTGAGTTGATGTATAATCGGTTTCATTTTTCTGAATTTCAGGTATTTTGTTTATCTGTTCCATTTCATCGGATTCACGTGGAAAATTTGGCGATATCTGCGAATCTCTGCCATTGATCTGAATTACAGGAAAGAATATATCTTATACATAATCACAATTGACAGAATTTATGTTTGTAAATCAACACCAAGATTTCATTTTATTGAAATAAATTCTTCTATTAAATTGAAATGTTTGCTTAACATGAAATTTTGGTATTTTTCTTAAATTGCGTATTATTAAATCATTAACAAGGAATCATTTTACCTGACTGGCTGATTTTGGAGATGGAATGTCACTGACTTTATTTTGGCCATGAAGATGGGCCATGTTCCGGCGATGATCTTCCTTCTGGTCCAGAACATTAACGAGGGCAAACTCCAGGAATGCTCCAAACACAAACACGAGACACACCGCCATCCACACGTCTATAGCCTGGAACACACATCAAGTCAAACTCATCTCTCCAAGTGTATCACAATAAGCCACCCACCACACGCCATTATTCATGACCAATTCTTGTTCACTTAAAGTTTTACAGTTTCGGTGTGTACTTTTCAATGGGGGAACATGGAGATCGGCAATTGGCCTACAACATTTGACTCTCCATAACAGAGAATCTCTCTCATATCAGTCACTGTCGTTAGTGGTAAAAAGGTGCGTTCAGGATCGGCCGCACATCATGACTATTCATTAAAATCAAGCTATGCACTGATTGGTGAAGGAATAACTGACTATTCATACAAATTCTGCTTTTTAATGAAATTGGACGTAGAACTCTAGTTTGAAATACTCACTTTAACATAGGACACTTTGGGGAGGCTGGAGAGGACGTAGGTAGTCTGAGTAGTGACGGTGAGTACGGTGAGCAGTCCTATGGTTGTCCTGGCAGGCACAGCCCGGGAGTAGATCCAGAAGGCCACCCACGACATGGCCACTGACAGCACGCTGGGGATGAACGTGTTGATGAGGAACACCCCCTGGCGGCGCTGAAGATCAAGCTTAGCCCGCAGACAAGTAAATGTTCCTACAAATACACTTCAGCCATGCTTTAACATGCATATTTAAGAAATATGATAAATACCTGTGCACAAATGAAATTATATATATATATATATATGTTAAGCCAGAAGAGGCCCCTTGAAGGACTGAAACATGTCGCAATAAAACGTTTGACTTTGTTGGATTACTTTCATCACCATGACACTGTATACAACTACCTTTTTACTTTGGACTCAGTATATTCCAGCAAAAAAATAATTAGCATCGTGAAAATAGTAAAAACAAAATATGTCCTTTATCTGACATGCTCATTAATCACATTCTGCATCTATAAACCAAGACCTTTACGGGAATGTATCCCATTAAACTCAGGTTTTTGCTGTTGATGTGTAATATTTATGTGATATTATGCATCATTGAAATCAAGGTATAAATTTTGCCAAACAGGAATACAAACAGGAAGAACTCAAAGCATAGTATACGAATAAACTAGAAAAGAAGATCGTGCATATCCGTAGCCCCATATTTAAAATGACAATGACTGTGATAAATGTTCATAGATATTATCATAAAGGTAGAATATTTGTGTGTCGGCCATTATCCTTTACCGTACCCCACAAAAGATAAGGTCCCCTACATCATGGATGAAACACTCTGCCATGAAAGGGAAGCCTATTGATGAAGTCCCCTATCTCATAGATGAAGCCCCCTATCTCATAGATGAAGCCCCCTTATCTTATAGATGAAGCCCCCTTATTTATATTCTTATAGATAAAGCCCCGATCTTATATATAAGGCCCCCTATCTTAAAGATGAAGCCCCATTTTTATAGATGAAGCCTCCTATCTTATAGATGAAGCCTCCTATCTTATAGATGAAGCCTCCTATCTTATAGATGTGGTCCCCTATCTTATAGATGAAGCCTCTTGTCTTATAGATGAAGCCACCTTTCTTATATTCTTATAGATGAAGCCCCGATCTTATATATAAGGCCTCCTATCTTATAGATGAAGCCCCGATCTTATATATAAGGCCTCCTATCTTATAGATGAAGCCCCGATCTTATATATAAGGCCTCCTATCTTATAGATGAAGCCTCCTGTCTTATAGATGAAGCCTCCTGTCTTATAGATGAAATCTTATAGATTTACTTACATGAAATAAAAAGATTAAAACATCTTCAAAACATATTACTATTTGTAACCCCTGTACCTAGCTTTGATTCTAGCTTCCATCCCTTAATGTATACACACGGGAAATTGACATCACTTAATGAAAAGGATTATCCATCCTATGTTTGCTTTTCCTGTTCTCTGTGACTACAAAAAATTAGCCACTTAAGTAATTCTGCTGAAGTTTTACATGTGACGAATGCATGGCTGATGTACTCTCTCTGTGATTTGGGCATAGTTGCTTGCACTTTACCTGTGATATAAGTCTGGGTGCAGTCTTCATGATCTGCTCCTTCAATTATAAATTCTGGTATTTCAATAGACTTGTCTACTTGAATTGGCTTGCTGATATTTCTCCATTTAAATATGACCTCCTCTGTGGTGTATCCATCTGAAATTAACTGAGGTATTTTAATGGTAATCATAGTATACTTATCATGATGACTGGTGAATATATTAATGGAACTTACACATTCATTACTCACATCTTACCTGAATACACATATACACAGCATTATATTAATAACTGTGTTAGGGCTTTATTAAAATGTCCATTTAAAATACAAGATCTGTTTAAGATGACCAGAAAAATTGCTATTTGGACATCTTGACCTTGCACACGATGGCTTTGACGATTTTAAGTAAGCACATTTTTCCCCGTTTTACTAAACTGATTGACCATCTAATGTACATCAATACTCAGACTTACAACTTTCCATCTGGATACGGCAGGTCTGGTTGTCCATTGGGTATCTCTCGATATCCATAAAGCAGAAATATTTTGAGGAAATTCTAAAAAGAAAATGTTCACCATCAAATCTTAACTTTATGTACTGGCTTATATAACGATTACATAAGTGCCCAAATTTATAATTTGTGTTTTAAATGAGGGGTATTTGGGCTTGAGGCTCTTCAGACAACAATACGTGAGCAATTGATATTAATTACTGAAAAAAATGTGAACTGAATATTTTTACTTCCAATCAAATGTCAATTTAATCTTATATAAACAACTCATCTGAAGAAGGAATTCAAATTATAAAAATCATGGAGGAGCTAATGATAATATTGGCTGATGATAATATTGGTTAATGATAATATTGGCTAATGATAATATTGGCTGATGATAATATTGGTTAATGATAATATTGGCTAATGATAATATTGGATAATGATAATATTGGATAATGATAATATTGGCTAATGATAATATTGGTTAATGATAATATTGGCGAATGATGATATTGGCTAATGATAATATTGGCTAATGATAATATTGACTAATGATAATATTGGCTAATGATAATATTGGCTAATGATAATATTGGCTAATGATAATATTGGCTAATGATAATATTGGCTAATGATAATATTGGCTAATGATAATATTGGCTAATGATAATATTGGCTAATGATAATATTGGCTAATGATAATATTGGCTAATGATAATATTGACTAATGATAATATTGGCTAATGATAATATTGGCTAATGATAATATTGGCTAATGATAATATTGGATAATGATAATATTGGCTAATGATAATATTGGCTAATGATAATATTGACTAATGATAATATTGGCTAATGATAATATTGGCTAATGATAATATTGGCTAATGATAATATTGGCTAATGATAATATTGCCTAATGATAATATTGCCTAATGATAATATTGCCTAATGATAATGTTGGTCATAAGATATGTGGGGAAAAGCGTTTTATTCCTTAAATAACCTACCTTACACTAAACATGATTTTCCCATCAGGCCATAGTCGATAATACTGGTTTGGCACAAGCACGTGATGGAGTTGGGCTACTTTCTCATTATAGAAGAATAAATCTGGAACCCAAATTCTGTTGGCATGGTTGTAGTCTAGGGTCAAGGTGTGATTGAATCGTGAGTGACTCAAACGTTTATCATACCATCTCAGGCGTAAGAATATATTCACTGAATAATCCTGTTAAAAATAAATCCAAGATTAATAGGAAGGCTTGAAATGATTATGATTAAACTTGCCAAGAATGTGTTGTTCCCCAGTTTGGAAGGAAATATACATTGTTAACAACCCTGGGTAATTTGGATCAATATGAATATAAATTATCTGAAATAAGTTTGTAAGTCATCTGCCTCCCATGCAAAAGTGCTGTGGTTCGAATCCTGGTTGGGACAAGTACTTTGGTCATGCTACATGCTATCAAGAAAGGTTGATATCTGCTACTGTGTTATTTCCTATTCCAGCCAGTGGCCCATGAGTGATTATCGGAAGAAGTGGATTGTCTTATGTCTATGTAATAATGCATACGATAAATCCCCAGTAGACACTCTTTGAAAAGAGTGGGGCATGACAGGCTTCTATATAACCTGATAGAGCCTGGACTGTGCTGAAAAGGTCAAACAACAGACAATAAATGCACACAGACAATGAACCTTAAGGATCAAAGGAACTTTGTTAACCGTTATAGCAGAGCACATCAACTATATTAGCTCATTGGTCTCATATGAATATAGACAATGTACTTCAGAGATCAAAAGAACTAATGACCACTTTGAGATATATCATAATTCATCGACATTAGTAATCATACATGGGATCAATATATATTGATATTTGATAATTTGCTCAATGTGTATGTGAATGTGACTTACCATATTACCCTGGTCTATGGCACTAATGCTGTTGACAGACATATCCACTTCAACCACTGTGGGGTTACCTGCAGGACATAAGCATCAAAGTTACACGGTCTCCTTCATGACACTCAATATTTACATAATTCAACTAATTAAAATATATGGAAACATTCATTTGCCAAAACATATAACAGAAATAAAGGTAGATTTAGATAATGTTCATTTTGTTAATTTTATAAAATTAAGGTTAACGATAAATCTTTCTCTCAAACTCTTTATTTTTCTATTAATCTGAAAACATCTCTAAACATCTCCACAAAAATAAACATATCTGTAACATCAAACATGTCCACAAAATTAAATAGATCTACAAAACTAACATATCTACAAATTAAACATGTTCTGTAAACGGCAGATTATGTGTTACACACCACTTATGTTAATTTTACTCACTTTCAATGCAGATTTAAAGCAAATAAAACGAATTGCATTTTTTTCCAAACATGATAAGCAAGAGAGGAACTAATTACCTTCATCTAGTCCAGGTCTGACCTTTTTGCTGTAGTGTTCAAATAAACTTTCAATAAATTCCCCAGTTTTTATCTTGTTGCCACTGAAAGAAACAATGAACTTGAAAAAGGGGTCAACTTGTATGAATACATTTTGGCAGCTAACTAATTTTGAAGAATACCAGTTTAAATAATCTTGGGTGTATAATTTTTATGTTTGTTTGGTTCTAAACTGTTTCTTAGAGCCATAAGATATATTTACACATGCTCAAAGCTACTTTCAGAAATCTTAGTTTCACAATTTTTACAGCTTGGCCCCTAAAACACAATATGTATGAATGCGTTCCCAAGACCACACTATTCAAGACCTTAAAATCCAACACTGAATTATCTAAGTCAAACCGTTTAATTCAAGGTAAAGCCATGTAATGTTGTGCAACTTTGTAATTCCTTTTACACCTTTGTGAAGGCCTAAAACATTGAGTGGTGTATATAGATTTATCACTAAAATTGTCAACTTTTTCACACGCTGTGTATAGAAATGGTTTATTGTCTATAAATGATGGTTTTTCTTATTTCAGTTCGTTCTGGTTCTATTCCTCAAGGATTCCAAAGTTGAGTGTCTGACTCGCTATGCTTGTGAGAATCATTGCAGCTGTTCATTGTCTTGTTTCAGCATATGCATCTTTAGCTCTATAGCTATTGGTGAATTGGCAAAATCAAAGACTACATCTTTGATGAGACACCTGTATCAGGAACATAATTAATGAATACAATAGATGACAAGGAAAAGAATACCTAGGAATCTAAGGAATCTCTTAACCATTCTTGTCATATCCATCGTAACGTTGTATGTTTAGCATTATGAGTTAAATAGATGAATTCACACCTCGTGTATAACCATTGAAGCGTGGAGAACATATCTATGTATTTTGTGCATGTTACTTGTTCCATATAATAACTCTTCTGTCCACGAATATTTCTCCTTTATATTCACATATTGTAAATAAGGAGAGTGAATGTAATACAATGTGACAAGATTTCCTGTCTCTGTTTATAATACCATTTACTTCACGTTCACATGTCTCTTTTTAAAATGTATACCTTAATATACATATTTTATATTGACAAAAACGTGTAACATGTTAATCAATCTACACACAAAAACTAAAAATTAAGTTGTTAAAATTATAAAAAGATTAACTTACAAAATGGCTTGAGCTGTCAATATCAACGATATTGGAACCAAATCTTTCAGCTTCATATTTCTGTTTCAATATGAATACAGTATAAAGTGAATTCCTCACTGCACCACTTGAGAAGGTTTTACTAGTACTTCCTGGGTGCTTTCATCATGAGATGAGTATCCTCTATGCAGGCCCCTCTATATATGAGTGAGTAGTGTACATAGCAACACGCGTGTCTCAGGTGTCACAAGGAGGTTTAGCTTTCATATCTTTACATCTCAATGTACACACATAAATATATTAGGAGGAAAGCGGCAAAGCTACTCTTAAACATTGAGATAAACAGTATTACGTTGTTTTTAAATATTTTGACATTATTTTGACAAATAGGTTTATTCACTTCGTTGATACCTTTGAAAATGTTCCTTTTAATAATTGATACATTCCTACCCAGATTATATAATCATATGTAATATACCAATATTTCTAGGTAACCTGTGGAGAATACGTCAATATACTTAACTGTTTAATCCAATAATGTTCCGCCAAGGACCGACCATAGTGCAGTTGGTTAAAGCGCAAGCTTCTAAGCGCCAGTTCCTCTGTGGTAGTCCAATGATCTTGAGTTCGATTCCTCACTGTAGAATTTGTTCAATTTGCCATATGAGATGAGGCCTTTACCTAAAGGGTAAATCCATCATCTTTGTTATTCTATGACTGGGAGGGTTGTCATGACATGAAATTTCAGTGATTCGGCACTCTATCTGTTCGAAGTGGGTCCCAACATGAAATAACTGAAATGATTTTGAAAGTGATGTAAACCCCAAACAAATAAATGAATGATGCACTAAGTGAGGCGCACACTTATTTCATATATTTATAATATAGAGTACAGAAACAGGAATAACGCGATTATCAGATAATTTTGAACTGTCCTTGTGGGTGAATCATGTCATTGATTTAATAGGCAATGCAGATGTCTACGTAATTTGTATTGCAGCAGGTTATTGTTTTAAATATTCGAAGTCAGATGAATATATTTATAAAACTGCCATAATATTTGAAAAATACTCACATTTCCTTAACTATCTTTGCTGTGATATGTTCCTGAAACAAGAAATTCTTATTGCTACCTTTCTATCACAAATATAAAAAGTTGAACGAAGTCCTTCAAATCATGACAATAACTGTTATCTAAGATATATATTTAAATACACAGTAGAAAACAATGTTGCAATAAAGACAATATAAGATACGACCATTTGGTTTTAAAACTGGTGTCCTCTTTGATGCGAATGATAAACGTATGATGTTTGCCGTAGCAATAGATCAACATATGTCATATTTCATGATATGTTTCTGTGAAAATAAAAACACGAAAATGCCGCTTGATTATGGAAACTAACTGTGTTGAGGGTCCCCTATGATCTGGGATATGTGGTGGAAATGATATAATTCGCATAAATTAGAAAATATAGTTTTTTTCTGAAACCTAAGATATGATCCCTTTTCGATTTTTTTCAGGAAGTTACCACTTCATGATATATAACCAGAGGAAAAATAACAAGAAAGTCTTTTTCTTTAAAAAAAAGAATTTGTATACAGTTTCCTTTTGAAAATGATATTAATATTTTCTCATAATTTTGAAGTTTGGAGCCGTAAATGTAGACAACAATGACTGGCATATATTCTACATTTGCAAACAAAACATTTCAATTCTGTGTTTATTTATGCAGTTGAGGTGTCCGCCAGTCTGTGACACTGACAGCCAGGTCTGTGATCTGCAGGCACCTCAGAATAACATATAGCTCCAAAATTCTGTGTTATAACACCCACCACTAATTGCAATTGAGCTGGATGTTGTGTCTCACATGTCATCTTGTAATTCCACTTCTTTCACTTGTTTATTTGTTTTCATGGCACAAGAGAAAGTTGGAGCTGGCTGACTTTGGGGGTTACTTTCATAGAACTCAGGGTATCATTTTCTTATTGCATCACCCCAGAGTCAGGGTATCATTTTAACTTTGCATCATCCCTAAATCAGGATATCAAAATTTAAGTCAGTGCTATATCAGGGTACCAATGGAGATAGAATATTTCAATTCCAACCCAGCCCCCCGAGGGTTAAAATTATGAAAGTATCCCCCCCGGGGCTGGCTGACACTATGGCTCTCGTCGTCTCTGAGTAATATAGTATACAGACTAACAGGACAGAGCCTTTCTTATAACATAAGTTTCTTACAGCTCTAAGAGCTGTATACAAATAAAGAGTCTTGTTTCACATGAGGTGAGTATCAGATATGTCTTCTGCAGTAAAGTTACACATTCGCCTGGTTTATTGCTGCGCCTTGAGGTGTTTTCTTACTTGAAAATTAAGTTGGGCGGCTATGAGAAACAACAATTTTACAGGCCTAATGATTTGAGACAGTCCCCTTAGCACCGTTTGTACAGCAATAAATCTTATTGGTAAAGGAGAAGAGGGAGGTGGTGGGTTTGACTCCCCCTCTCGGCAGCGTTTCCCACAGATAGGTCAAAAAGCCCGAATGTCGACCTGATACAGCCATTGTTGCTGAGAGGGGTGTGAAAATACCATTTCACAATATTTGACAACATACGTTTTATCATTTAAAAAAATTTTAAATCATTGGAATTGACGGAAATTTATATTGTAAAAAGATAAATTTAAATCAACACAATAGAAGAACAAATAATATAATACATCTTTACAGATCACTAATACCCAATATAGCATTCATTTAAAAAAGATAATAATTTAATATTTTCTAATAATATCATATTATCACTCAGAAATAATCAATATGTAATAATCATCACTGAGAAGAGTAGGGCATTTTCCTGGTAGACATTCACAATGGAACACTTCGCCTTGGCAGTAAGCACTGCCACCTGGTGTGTTAATGATGTACTGATGAGTTTCATCACATCGGAGAACAATAATAATAATAATAAAATTTGTATAGCGCTGATTCCAGACAAGTCTGTTCATAGCGCTGTATTCAAGACGTGCATCCTGAAGATATGAGTTTTCAATCTACTCTTAAACGAGGAGACTGAGGCACTAGTCCTATTTTCACTAGGCAAGGAATTCCATAGTCTAGGGCCCACAGATGAAAAGGCCCTGTCACCCACTGTCCTCAACCGGGTCTTAGGAACTTGGAAGTGGGTGCCGTCGTTTGACCTTAGACAGCGTTCCCCTTGTTTAACTTGGAGTAGATCACGCAAGTAAGGCGGAGCCTTACCATTTAAGGCCTTCCAGGTCAGGAGAAGGATTTTAAAATCAATTCTCGCATGTACTGGGAGCCAGTGTAATTCCCATAGTTTTCCTGAGATGTGATCAAATTTCCTGATTTTCCCTACGACACGTGCTGCAGAATTTTGGAGGTATTGTAGCTCCCTTATGTCTGACTTAGGAAGTCCAGCAAGTAGGCCATTGCCATAGTCAAGAGTAGAGGTAACAAAGGCATGGGTAAGTATTACAGCTGTCTTCTCGTCTAGACAATGTCTGATGGCCGCTAGGTTCCTAATGTGGTAATAGCCTTTCTGGCACATTTTCCTGATCTGGGCCTTCATGTCCATCTTAGAATCAAAGGTTATGCCAAGGTCAACCACTGACTCACTGGAAGCAATGTCCGAGCTGCCAACCCTAATTGTGTCTGGGATACTGCTGCTGGTAGCAGTATTGTACTGTCAGTACATATTAGCATTTCCGTTTTTCCATTATTTATCTTCATCTTGTTTGATATAAGGAAGTTTCTAACCTCACTGACACACTTTTCCAGCTTGTGTCTGCTTATATCAACTTGATGGGGGGAAGAGTGGTCCATAGGGATGTAAATCTGAGTATCATCTGCATAAATATGATAGCTCAGACCATATTTGGCTAGGATATCAGAAAGGGGTGTCATATAAATGGTAAAAGGTTTTTGTGAAATTGAGGAAGTATTACATACAAAACTGTGTGTGTGTTGTTCCAAAGATTCTGATAAAGTCAGGAATATATCAATATATGAAAAGGTTAGAGGCAAAATTCTTAAAAGAGGAAAACTCTTCTCTGGGGTAAGATTTAAAAATTGCTGACATAATTTTGAATGAGCTATTTATATTTTAAAATAGATTAAAAATTTAATATTGAATATAACCAATAACTTCTTTTTAACTTTGGTATCTTACTGGTCATCAGAGAAGGTGTAATGACAGTGGGTCCGATATCAGAGATCGTCATCAGAGAAGGTGTAATGACAGTGGGTCCGATACTTGTGAATACATAAAGTCGAACACACTACTATCCGTACATGGGGCAAGCAAGCTAAATTGTCAGTTCAATTTTGTTAGATACACACAAATATCGCACCCAAAGCATCTTTATTGGGAAAACATATTTATTCTGCCTCCTCGGCCACAAAAACATAGACTGAACAACAAATATGTTGAAAGTCCATGCAATTCGTCAAAATCATGCAGTTTTGGCAAAATTATCAGAGGGGGCGCTGTTCGTGGTAGGAATGTAAATAATACACATTCGTCTGCTCGACCACCCAATAATAGGCCTGCAGGGCCGGCTCCGACTACACGTGCTCGCAACAGTAATCGGTTCAATTGTTTACGTTATAGTGGACAATCATCTTATGAACAAGCCACGCCCAACTATACCACGTGGTCTGACCTGACCAATCACAATGCGGCAAGACCTGCGGGGCCGGCTCCAACTACACGTGCTCGCTCTGCTCCACGTGGTCGGCCACGGATTGTAAACAAACAGCATTCTCGTATTAAAAATCCTAATAGAAACGGGAAGAAAACATTAAATATTGGATGTTGCAATGTACAGAGCATATCTAGCAAGATCCTGCCAGTAAAAGATTATTTTACTGAGCATGACCTTGATGCCCTGTTCATGACTGAGACTTGGATGCATGACTCAAATTCTGACAAAGTCAAAAGTGAACTTAAAGAAGGGTCACTTGAATTTGAGTCCTTTCCTAGAATTGGTCGTACAGGGGGAGGATTAGGGATTTTATACAAATCTGAACTCCCCTTCATAACCAATAGGGCCAACCAACCAGTAGTCACCACCATGGAGCTCATGGAGTCATCCATCACATTGAAGGGAAAAAAGGTAACATTTGTGGTGATATACAGACCTGAACCATCTGATCGAAATAGATATACCTACTCTGAGTTCTATGATGAGTTCACCCAATTGGTTGCACATTATGGTTCCTTTAGTCATGAGGTCATTTTCCTTGGTGACTACAACTTCCATGTTAACTTGCCCTTAAAGCCTGATGTCATTAAGTTTAATGACATCCTATCTACCTTTGATCTAACACAATGGGTTCAGGAACCAACCCATAGGTTAGGGAACACCCTTGATCTAATCATGACCTTTAGGGGAAATAAGCTCATGAAGAGTCACCTGGTAGATGAGTACCTATCTGATCATAAAATGATTAAGATTTACCTTGATATTGTACCTCCTAAACCCCCCAAAAAATCTATCAAATTTAGGAATTTCAAGGCATTAGATCTTGAATCCCTAAGAAGGGACATTAAATCCCTAACTGAGAGAGACTCAACTTGGGAACATTTATCATTGGAGGACATGGTAAATTATTATGATAGGGAACTCACATCACTCATGGACAAACATGCACCAATTAAGGTTGCCATGGTCACCCAACGCAAACCTGTACCTTGGATGAGTGACCAATTAAAGCTGGAAAGATCTCTCAAGAGGAGGCTTGAGAGAAAAATGAGCAAGACTGGCACTCAAATTGACAAGGAGCTGTATAACTCTCAGAGGAACAAATACAACTCAATGCTTAAATCTGCTCAATCATCATATTTTTCCAACCTGGTTGAGGAAAACAAACATGACCCCAAAAAGCTTTTTAGAGTCATTGACACAGTCATGCACAAGAAAAAGGACACACCTATGCCCCAATCTGACTGTGAGATTACTCAAGCTGAGAAGTTCAACACATTCTTTCTTGAAAAAATAGAGAGAATCCGCCTGGACATTGATAATGCTCCTTCTGGCCAAATTTCGCCACCAGGTGGCACTGCAAACAATAGTACTACATGTCTGGATAGGTTCACACCCCTAACCATTGATGACGTACGGAAATTGGTCAAAAGGTCAGCAAAGAAGTCATGTGACCTGGATCCAATTCCAACCTGGCTCTTACTTGACCTCTTAGATGACCTCCTACCAATAATTACTTCCATCATAAATAAATCACTGATGGAATCAGCAGTATCGGAAAATATGAAAATAGCCATCATAACACCCCTGCTGAAGAAACTAGGTCTGGAACTGGTTGAAAAAAACTATAGGCCTGTTTCCAACCTAACATTTGTCTCCAAACTAACTGAGAGGGCGGTTGCAGACCAACTAGTCCCCCATCTTGTAAGGAATGGTCTTACTGACAAGTTTCAATCAGCCTACAAGGAATATCACAGCACTGAAACCGCTTTGTTAAAAGTGCAAAATGATATCTTGGGCTGCCTTGACAATAGAAAGGCAGTTATCTTGTTGTTGCTTGACCTTTCCGCTGCCTTTGACACTATTGACCATCAAATCCTTTTGGACAGGCTGAGGGATAGATGCAACGTCACAGGTCATGCACTCTCCTGGATTCGGTCATACCTAATGGACAGAAAGCAATGTGTGAAGGTGGGGATTCATAGATCCTGTCTCAAATCCTTAAAATATGGGGTACCCCAAGGCTCAGTCCTGGGTCCTATACTGTTCACCATTTACATGACACCCCTATCTGATATACTTGCAAAATATGGTCTGAGCTATCATATTTATGCAGATGATACTCAGATCTACATCCCTGTGGACCACGCCTCTCCCCATCATGTGGATATGAGCAGACACAAACTGGAGGAGTGTGTCAGGGAAGTCAGAAATTTCCTCATATCAAACAAGATGAAGATAAATGATGGAAAGACAGAGATGCTCATATGTACTGACAGATACAGTACTACCACCCATAGCAGTATCCCAACCACAATCAGAGTGGGTGACTCTGATATTGCTTCTAGTCAGTCAGTTGTTGACCTTGGTATCACATTTGACTCCAACATGGACATGAAGGCCCAGATCAGGAAAATGTGTCAGAAGGGCTATTATCACATCAGGAACCTGGCGGCCATCAGACATTGTCTAGACGAGAAGACCGCAGTAACACTTACCCATGCTTTTGTTACATCCACCCTTGACTATGGTAATGGTCTTCTGGCAGGTCTTCCTAAAACTGACATCATGAAACTGCAATACCTCCAAAACTCTGCAGCACGGGTAGTTGGAAAAATCAGGAAATTTGATCACATTTCAGGAAAATTAAGGGAACTGCATTGGCTTCCCGTTCATGCGAGAATTGATTTTAAAATTCTTCTATTAACCTGGACAGCCCTTAACGGTAAGGCTCCGCCTTACTTACGGGATCTACTCCTGATTAAAGAAGGTGAACGCTGTCTAAGATCCAATGATGGCACCCACCTACAGGTACCTAAAACCAGGCTAAGGACAGTAGGTGACAGGGCCTTCTCATCTGTAGGCCCACGACTATGGAATTCCTTGCCTACTGATATTAGGACAAGCATGTCAGTCTCCTCGTTTAAGAGTAGGCTGAAAACTCATCTCTTCAGGATGCATGTCCTGAACTCAGCGCTATGAACAGACTTGTCTGGTATCAGCGCTATACAAATTTTATTATTATTATTATTATTATTAAGGTGTACCGAAGAGTGCAGTATGGAATATCTCCACATCCTCTCCTATTACTATTTGTTTGAACAACGAATCTGGTAAACCGCTGCTCACGAAGTTTGTAATATTTTGTTGCTTATCTCCTCATGGCCTGAGCAAGTGAGTGTATTAATATAAGGTAAGGCAAATAACATATCAATAGAGAGCTTGAGCATAACGTTAACGTAGCATTTACGTTACGCAAAGCCAGTGGTTGCCATGACAACAAGCTTAACGTTAACGTTGATTCCCGCTAACGCCACAGTCACATATCGACGGTCTCGTAAAACGATGTCTAAACGATGTTGAAATTAACCTGATCGTCGGACATCGTCCAAGGACGTTTCGGGACCGTCAACGTTTATGATAGTTTTAGACAAGTCCATCACCGCTCAGGACCGCCAGAAGTTTTGAGCAGCTCAAAATTTACTGGCGGTCATGAACGGTGATGGAGATCGATATGGACACGTCCTCTTCGTTCTGCAACCGATCTGGTACCGATATGAACCCGGCCGTCATCATCTACTCATCGTCCATTACCGATTTGGCATCGTTGAAAAGTTGTTGGGCGATGGTACAGCGTGTTATGGACGGTTATGGACACCGCTGAAAGTTTTGGTCGTTTTACTTACCCTGAACACGCCCTCACCGTTTTGAGAGTCCAGGAGACGATATGGGATCGTCCAGTTGTGGACGTGCATTTTTATTTTTTGGGCGGGTAAATTCAAATCTCCCGCAGTCTTAAAAATATTTTTAAAAATTGGCAAAAATCTTATCGTCGATATGTGACTGAGCCATAAGAAACAGCTCATGGGCGGGGTGGTTGGTTTACTTTAAGATACGTACGCAAAGAAGATGAACACTCAGTGATGAAAGTCTTCAGGAAATAACCTGTGAAATTCAAAATGGTCTGAACTCAGTCTGAAACATCTAAAAATGACATTTCTGAAAGAGGGTAGGGGTATCTTCAGGTTGATTTTTAAGGGTTTCAGGTTTTTTGCTGAATGCTGACTTTCATCACTGAACACTGAATTAAAGATTTCATATATAACAAGTGCTGGGAGGGGTTGCAATCTTACGAGTAGGAAGTCATTTACTCTAGTATGGTCTGTCACTCCAGCAAACACAGCACAAGAGATGACTGCGGTATCTATTTACTACTTACCAGTTCATTTTTTCAATTTTTTCCCCCGAAAATTTGAGTCTGCGTTAAATTTTAATTAAAAAACATATGACTGGATGCTTCTATTTTCTCCTAAGGTGAGAGACAGTTACAACAGAGAGAGAGTAGTTACAACAGTGAAACACAGTTACAACAGTGAGAGATAGTTGCACAAATGAGAGACAGCTGCACAAATGAGAGACAGCTGCATAAGCGAGAGACAGCTGCATAAGTGAGAGACAACTGCACAAGTGAGAGACAGTTACAAACAATGAGAAACAGCTACAAGATAGACAGATAGACAGCTGCATAAGTGAGAGATAACAGCACCAGTGAGATAATTACAACAGAGATATAGCTGCACAGATGAGATATATCTGCACAAGTGAGAGACAGCTGCAATGTCCCTAAGCGTTACAAACACACTCTGGGACGGGCCTGACTGCAGAGGCCTTCGTATAGACAACTATGATGAAATGAACTATGATGAAATTAACTATAATAAAAAGGACTTTAATAATGGATTATAATGAAATGGAATATAAGGTAATGTATCATTATGAAGGCCTATAGGGTGAGATGAGGACAACGCACAGACTACCCGACAGATGAAACACAAGGAACGCTGGCTCATATATTTAATACTTTATTGTAAAATATATTGGAACTGTCACATTCGAGTTGGTGCACAACAGTAGCATTCACATTTATATTTTCATAATCGATTTAATAAACATTGTCTGCCATTGCATATTTTGTTCACCCAACTGCACACATATTTTATCTTAAAATATAGAGAATATCTTTGGTGACAATTCTATTAACTACCCAGTGATTTGTAACATTATTTTTAATTTGTCAAGTCTGTTTCTATAACATTACTAGTTGATCTTCGGTTACAGATCCAGTGAGTGATAAACAGATGATTGTGCTATTTATTTTCATTTGGAAACAGCACAACACATGAGCTTGAAACTTCCGAGTGTACACTCGAGGCGTTGATAGTATATATTTACCAATTATTTTTCTTTTACAATTGTGAATTTGATAGATATAGGAATATATTATTTATTTATCATAGATTAATCAAAAATAAAGAAATTTCCAACTGAAATGACAACATTTCATAGATCAATCTAACAGAGAAAACATTTAAATGCATTTAACCATAATATATATAATAAGCCGAGACAAACAAGATAAAAAATCCTGGAAAGAGAACTTTGGAAATATTATCCACATGTTTCCCGAGTAAATATTGTGGTGCACAGGTCGGTCTCCTCGATCTATTCGCTCTTTCATTGTCCTCATTCATATCATTTACTACATCGGCAGATATTTTGATTTTGCGTGACCATTTAGAAGAATTTTTTCTTTCAGTTGATGGTACTGCCATACCTTCTTGGGGAACACATTCTCTGTCTGCCGTGGCGTCCTGCAACAGAAATAACCATACAGCATCTAAACCTTGACTTATTAAAATAACAATGTCATAACATGTTAATCCCTTCTGAAAAAATACCAAACTTTTTTTTTATGAAATACATGTAGTTGTGGTGTTGTAGTAGAATATGGGAGAGCGGTGAAAACATTCACCTTCTGTGTTAATAGGGGAATCGTTTGTGATTGCTTCAGCCAAGGTTTGAAAGCACTTAAACCAAGATGGCCGAAAGTTATCAATATCTCTTCAGAGCCTAACACGTAATGTAGTAGATTTATGTCACTGATAATTAGAAATGACAGAGATGGATTATTGCGGACAATAAATGGTTAGAATAAGAAATGTTACAATGCAGAATGAATGGTTTGACATTCCAATCGGAAAAGTGAATTAAAAATAAATGTACATTCAACTCATAAAACACAGTCAATTAGGAAGCACACAAGTCAAATATGTTTCATGAGAAATACCTCTCTGTCATCTGCAGATACATATATGTGTTTGACATTGTTTTCATGTTCTGGTAATTCGGTCTTGTTATTACTTTCTGGCAGTTCGACCTTGGTTTGGAGTTCTAGCAATTCCCTCTTTTTTCGTTGATCTTCCTTCTGGTCTAGAACATTAACGATTGCAAACTCCAGGAAGGCGCCAAACACAAACATTAAGCATACAACCATCCACACATCTATCGCCTGAAATCATAATCATCACTCCAGTTCAGTATTTGAAAATATTGTTTAGCTTGCAACTTCACTCAAAATGACATCCGCGAATAGTTGACGTATATTAATAAATCTGTATGAAATGCAGACAAATCTTTTGGTCATATTATCATATAATGCTATTTTAAATATATATGCTCATTATTGAAGCATTTGCACCATATTGTGGCTGTTAAATAGCTTGTTTTATATGTATACTTCTTCACAAGGTGGAAGTTAAATGCTTCGCACTAGACGTTCCTGGAGAAGGAATGATGGTTGTATGAAGTGCGCTCACCTTAACATAGGACACCTTTGGTAAGCTGGAGAGAATGTAAGTAGTCTGAGTAGTGACGGTGAGCACAGTGAGCAGGGAGATTGTTGTTCTGGCCGGAACAGCCCGGGAATGAATCCAAAATGCCACCCAGGACATTGTTACTGACAGGATACTTGGCACATAAGTGTTCATCAGGAAAACTCCCTGTCGTCGTTTCAAATGAATTAAAACTTGCAAACATGTGAAAGTCCCTAAAATGGAAATTAATGTATTAATGGAATTTGGTACTGGCTATTCTTGATTACACAAACCAGGTAATTAAAATGAATGATTGCTGTTATATTGATATCAAATCTCCACTGAACTCGCTGACATAAAGGGATTCCTAGAGGTAGGTTCATCTTTCATTTACTTTGAAGCACGTAAATGGCATGAACCCAAGCAAAAACTGTGGTTTGACAAAAAGATGAAACAACTTTTGAGATACACGAAGCTTTTTAGCCAAACATATGCAAAGACCATTCTATCGTTATTTGCGGACAAAGAGTTGTGGAAATATGAAGAATACCTTTAACAAAATTTATATTTATTGAGAAAATATAATGATATTAGCAGGTATGAGATGGAAAAAATCTTCTGAACGTTTACCTGTAACATAGCTTTGACTGCAATCCTCATGATCTGAACCAGTTATTGTAAATTCTGGTATTTGAATAAACTTATCAAATTGGACAGGTTCACTGATATTTCTCCACCTGAATAATAACTCATCTGTGGTGTATCCATCTGTAAAATATAAAATTTCATTGCACTCTTATGTCATGTTTTTGTATATTTTTTTCATTATCCATTTTCCATTTTGATATTTTATAACAGGATTAGGTGAATGAAAGGGATAACAACTTTTTCTCTTTTAAAAATAAAGTTGATCGGGAAATCAAGAAATATGATTGGTGATTCATTGTCTACAATTATCTATTTTATTGAGGTCATTTGTTTGTTTGTTTGTTTGTTTGGGGTTTTACATCACTTTCAACATTATTTCAGTCATTTCGTGATGAGACCTACTTGTAGCAGATATAGTGCTGCCTCACTGAATTGTCATGTCGCAGGTCCTTGACATGACAACCCGCCCGGTCACAGATTTACAAGGACAACGGGTTAACCCTTTAGGCACGGGCCTCAGCTCATGTGTGAAATTGTATCATGAGTTCAATCTCGGCACGGCCGGGATTCGAACCCACGACCTTTGGATCACCACAGAGGAACTGGTGCTAATAAGCTGGCGCTCTAACCAACTGCGCCACGGCCCGTGGCCTTTATTGAGGTCATCTAGGGGTACAATAATCATTGAATAATTCATAGACAACATAAATTGTATCCACTGCCTTGATCTTTGGATCATTGAAAGGAAGGGCAGCCAATTAAGAAGCAAGGAAAGGATAAATGATATCATATATTGCAACTTTGAATTCCAAACCTAAAAAACTAATGAGTGGCGTCTCACTCTGGATCCCGCTTTTAAACATGGTTTGCTTCGCCATCGTTTTGTGACAATGCAAAAGAAAAACTGCAATCACTTTGCGTAAGGAGCAGGGCATGTAGTCCTGCCTTATGACATGCTCCTATCTGCCTAAATGTTGTGGGTCATAATGAGATCATTAATACAAATAAATCGAATCAAATGATGAGAAACCCATCAGATTCATTTAACAGGCGATTTTCACAATTTATACTTCAAAATCATGCCAAGAGATTTTCCTTGCTTTGAGCATTCATGTTTATTTCTTCCCTCAAATGTGTTTATATCACTGAGGGTTCTGAAAATAATCAAATATATACCGATATCAACTAGGCCAGGATAAAAAGAGTCCTGTTTTTCATTGCCGCCCTACCTTATCTTATTAGTAAAGAAACAGATTCGGGCGCAACTGTGGCAACCAACAATGTATAATTATCTAAGCATAGAATGTATCATTGAGTTCAGCTTAGCCAAGAGTAAAGTAAAACATATAACACCGTGTTTTAAGAGAATACCTCCCTCACTACTCATTTAGAGACTAGAAACAAAACTCTTAAATTCCTACTGTTTCCATGTAAATATAACATCCAACCATTTGGCACAAATATCAATCATGCACTTTCTGCCTTTGACTTGGGACAAAATTACTGTTATGTTATCTACTTGTCCAGCTGCTACAACGTAATGGTCTTCATTTAATTCACATGTATTAATGATAAATAATAGTGGACCTTTGATGCCTCTTTGCGTATAATAACATTGCACTTAAATGTTTAGAATGGTAATGAACATTTGTTATTGGCAGTATTTCAAATAGACTTTTATAAAATAGCCTTAAGGCTTTTCTTTCATTCATCATACAAGATCTTTTTTAATAATTATTAAGATTTGTAAATGTCACTATTACAAATATATGACTTAAACACATTTTGCTAATTGCTACAACGATCAACAAAATATGGAAGATAGCAAATACCCCAATTTGTATTGGTTTATAACAAGATTCAAGAACACCATAATTAACTCACAACTTTCCATTCTTATCGCACATGTCTGATTATCCAAGGGGTACCTCTGGATGTTCATAAAGCAAGACAACCTAGATGATATTCTGAAAATAAATTGTAAATGATAGTTTTCTATGCTGTTATGATATTGAGAAATGGCGACTCTTTTGAAGAGTGTAATTCAGATAAACATTTGAAATTTCTTATGAACAACTAATTTTTTCAATACATGGCTTGACTGACAGATCCATGCTCTGTGTGTACCGTACACCTAATGTATGTTGAGAATTATGCCAACATGTGATAAATTGTTTGATCTCGTGTTATGATGTAAAACAAGTGAAAATAAATTTGTTCTATGCACTTGTTATAAAACAATTCTAATAAAATTGTAAGTTAGAACCAAAACAAATGTATTCAAAAATATAATTGAAAGATAATCTTTAATTCTGTACAGCAATTCACCCAACCTGACACTGAACATGACTTTCCCATCAGGCCACAGTCGGAAATACTGGTTTGGCACAAGCACATTATGAAGATCAGCTTCTTTTTCATTATAGAAGAATAAATCTGGAATCCATATTCTGTTGGCATGGTTGTAGTCTAGGGTCAAGGTGTGATTGAATCGTGAGTGACTCAAACGTTTATCATACCATCTCAGGCGTAAGAATATATTCATTGAATAATCCTGCAGAATAAAATATTGATTATAATGTATACAATTTACATTGAGTATGCTTCAATTTAAGGCCTCTGTCACACTGGGCCTTGCAACTGGAATACGTTCAGTTGCAACTTTTTCAGAAGCACCGACATGTACAGTGAGCATGGATTACTCAGTAGACACTCCAGGGTGACACCAAAGTCGCCAAAGGTAGACAGAGAACGGCAGCCATTTTGAACATGCATAAAATAGCCACCACGCCAGCACACTTATATTCAAGGGTGGGAGACATGTTTACCAAATATGTCTGGAAACCCATTATTCGATCATAATGCATAAACGATTGGATTTATTAAGGACAAAGAGATATATCTACTTTTTACAGGGTATATACCCTTTTATATCCTGATTAGACAAAATGCCCTATGAATGTATTGGGATATATACTCGGAGGTAAATATTGAAAAAGGCCAAATATCAAACATCAAATAAACTTCACACTCGTAGTTTCTAGCATATCAACAAGTGCAGCCTGCACTAACACCTGGCACTAAAGGCATCAGTAAAAATAAATTGAAAAAAATATATATTCATTACTTTATAATAAGTTTGTGGCTATTTTACGTTTATCAATTAATTATGAAAGGAAAGCCCCCGAAGTGTGCTCGTTAACCTGTCAATTCTTGTTATGTCTGTATATGTACAGAGATAAAATAAATTATCTCTTTCAGATGAGTAATTTTATTTGTGAGGTCTATTTGATAAACTCCTAATGGATTTACAAACAATCCCATGGCGTCCATAGTGAAATATGGCATTTGTCATTGTTACATTAGTTATTTCATTGCCATTCTGAAGCTGTTTATCGCATGGTAGGATATCTACTGTTTCATATTCATAGACAACATATTTTTAGTTATCTTCCTCTGTTTATGCTTACGATTTCGGCCTCGCTCGTGGTGATTACTATTTTGTTTATACTTACGATTTCGGCCTCGCTCGTGGTGATTACTATTTTGTTTATGCTTACCATATTGGCTTGGTTTATGGCACTGATCCGGTTTTACTTCGTCTATGCTTACCATATTTTCCTGTTTAATTGCACTGAGGCTGTTGACAGAGAGGTCTACATCTACAACTGTGGCTATACCTGGAAACAAGAACAAATGACAAGTGAGAAATATATGTGCGATCATTACAATACATATAAGGCCAGGAAAATTGTTCTTGTCTCTCATCGTCTTATTACCCTAATAAGTTCTAATTAAGACACCAACTCAAACAAAATAAAACCTCTTGGCAAATTTATAATTACCAGCATATGTTCTGAAAAAAATGCTGTTAGGCTGTTCATCTGTAATTTGGTGCGGATTAAGTCATTCTAATCATATTCCCAAACTAATTATTTTTACGTTTTTCAAGTTTTTCTCTTCAAAGAATAAAACATATGAAGTGCTAAGAACCTCAGATGTCGTTGAGGAGATCTAGATTCAATTGGAGTGTTGACATAATCCATGTAGTTAACACAGACATCAATAAATTGTCTGTATAAAATGAATATTTAACAAAAATATCTTGCTCTTTGGGTGAATTCTACCCTGCGGTGGTTACGTTGTAAACATAGAAATTATGATTTTGGACAAGAAACAAACAATTTATCAATATTCTAGGTTTAGTAAGATATTCAAGGATCATTCCCCTGGAATGCAGAGCTTAGACACATGATTGGTCTTGAGATGCCCTTAATCCTCAAGCCTGGCTGGACAATATCTTGTGTGCATATGGTGAAGTATTTGTGTTTAATAACAATCTTGTTTAATTAAAGAACAAGGCTAACTTAGATCCATCATAGCGTCAAACATCTACTTAACTGAATGTTTATTACATACCAATAATAAAGTGCCGATAGAAAATCTTTATAGTTTTTGTGGCAGGCAGACAGCCAAAACACAGGTAGAAGACAATTGATTTGGTAACTTGTAATTTGAGCCATGTCAGGGAATAATTGTTCTTGCTCCTTGTTGAATTTCTGCTTTTGTATTCGAAGTGCAGAGAGTTTCATTTATGATATAAGAATTCTATACAAACTTCAACGTACACTTTGGCGTATTGCTTACACATCATCATTTATAAATATGATATTGGTACGATTCTTTGCCACCAATGGGGCTTTTAAGGCCAAGTCCAAATCTATCATATTGTAATATCACCTTCTAAACAGAAAATGTCTTGGCGAGTTGTGTGTGAGATGAAAAGAAATCAGAGTTCACATGGTCACATGGTTTGCAGTGAATTAGACAATAGAAAATCAACAATACTGCAGCTAGTTGATCTCTCAATAGCATCAAATACTACTTTCAAATACCAGGTGCAAAGTAGCTGGTTATGTCCTCAATTTGATAAAGTCTTACCTAAGGGATCGGAAACTGTGTTTAAATGGTTACAAACAAATCTACTCTGAAATCAATTATATATGGCGTCCCACAGGGATCAGTCATTAGGCCTATCCTATTTACTGTTCATATGTCTCCTCTTGTTGATATCAAAGCAAAGTATGGATTGAACTACTATAGCTATGCAGATGATACTTAGATATACAAGTTTATGCATCAGACGAGTAGACAGCTAAAAGACGAATCTAGACTTAATTAAGTCAGAACCTTCCTGATCACAAGTAAGATGAAGCTGTATGATGGAAAGACACTGAGATGCTAATAGGTAGATGCTAACAATAGATACACCCCTTCTGCTAGACATGACATTGGCTCCGTTGGAATAGGTGATGCTGACGTCAAGCTCATGGAGTGTTAGGCCCTGGTAGCACGGTTTATTTGGATATGAACTTGAAGGCTCAAATTCGGAAGATGTGTTACAAGGGATGCCAAACCAGAAACATATCAGTGATTAGAAATTGTCTAGACCACAAGACAGCTGAAATCTTTACACATGCCTTTGTGGCATCTACCCTAGATATGTCAATGACCTTGTTGCTGGCCTCCCAGCAGCTGACTACTCTCCATATCATCAGAGGTAATGCTAGCCGTCCAATCTTCTCACTACCTCTGCCGTCATTGCCCTGGATTTGATGTCTTAAATTCGTGTCTTAAATACTCGACTTGCTCACCAATGTATCATCCAATCGTAATTGACCAACATGAAATGTATACTGGTGTCTGGTGTCTGGTTAAAAAATCTGACCAATCAGTTCAACTGTCAGTACAAAACAAATCTGTAAGACTATTAATCTATTCTTTCATCAATCAATCCATAGCCTAATATTTATGACGCACTTTTTCACCATTTACGACAGGGACTGATGTGATAAGTTCTGTAATGGAGGATAGCAGCTGGTAAAAAGTGCAATACCCGCAGCGCGTGTTGGGGAAGATTGATCATATTTCTGAAAAAATGAAAACATTTGAATCGGCTTGGAGTTTTTGCCAGAATAAAATACTCCTTACCAGCTGGAAGGCTGTAAATGGGCAGGAAACACCTGCTATGAAAGGAATGCACATTAAATACAAACAACATGCATTACAGGATTGAGTACACAAGCAGGAAAACATGAATACATCTTTTGATAAAAGGAGTCTCAGAATTGAATGCAATTGCCTTTTGGTAATTTATGTATAAGAATTTTAAAAGGTGAGATAATATTTGATATTTTCCCTGAGGAGAACGTTCCATAATAGGAAGTGGACAATGAAATAAATCCAATGTGGGCGACTAAAACATTGATCCGTGTTGAGACTCTGGTTTGAGGAGTCGATTGTGATTTTAGGAGCCAATTTCTTTTAATGCAGTGAAAAACAAAAAGGGCGAATATTTGTGAAAATTTCCTCCCTGTATTTCAAGGGCAAAGTTCACCCCAATACTGTGTCGGCTAGCATCACAATGAGATATCCCTGTTATTCCCCAACTTGGGTTTGGGCCCTCAAAACCGTGGCGTGGAAATTGTGCAATAGGCCATCACCATCAGGAGAACCGCAACATCACCAATAGACTTATCAGCTCTGACCGGATTATATTGAAGGCCAATATTTTAACAGATCACATAATCCTACCTACAATGGTTTAAACTCATTTCGTCTGATTGTAACCAAACTCTTAACACCAAGTTACGTCACACTTACCGAGATCTATAAACATTTCTTGGCTATATAAAAACGAAATGTGTATTTTGGTCAGTTTTCAACATTTGAGTGGATTGTTTGGTGGTTGTTTATGACGACCAAGGTGGCTTTAGTACTTGAATCTCATTTCTGTTTGGATCGGGTGATTACATTATGTCAGCTTCTCCACTCTAATGATAATGAAGTGTTTGATGATCATGTTTACTATTTCAAAGTAAATTCCTGCATGCAAATAACCAGGTTTGCACCATGACAATATGCACCATGACAATATGCACCATGATAATATGCACCATGATAATATGCACCATGATAATATGCACCATGATAATATGCACCATGATAATATGCACCATGATAATATGCACCATGATAATATGCACCATGATAATATGCACCATGATACGCACCATAATTCATGTATTTATTATGAAATAATAATTATTCTAAAAATCTCAACTCTCTTTACTGAGGGAATTTGGTGGTAACACACATCAGTTCAAAAGGAAGCTAACCTATTGTTCCAATTAAAGAGTTGCTATAGCGCCATGCACACAAACAATGACGTCACAACTCCATAGAAACAAGAGCCATCTCTTGTGCTTGATTCTGCTTTGCTAAAAATAAAATGCCCATACATCTCATTCAGAACCTTAGGAAAAGTTCATAATGACATTTCCTCATCTAGTATGCAACCTATCAAACAAGTATTATTAAATATTGCAACAAACCATTGTTATATTGATGAATGGCTATCTGAACCTGAGTTATTAAGCTTTAAATTTGTCAGTGCAGACAATGCAGGGTTTGTTTTGACCTCCGTTTTTTTCACCCAGAATTCCAATTTTGGCCATGCCCAGTATAAGTTCACATGGTTCCTGTCAAAATAAGCAACGTCATTGTGATGTCATAACATTCATTCCGAGAATGCCCAGAAGAGGCTAAAAGGCACATGGTTTCAGTTCAAAAAGTAAACAAGCCTCATTGTGATGTAATTGAGATTCATCCATATTGGGAAATGGTGTCAAAATCGTTATGATGCTTTTCATCCCAAAAGTGACACCCATCTCATCAGGTAGGTCCTTTCTTATTTATTAAAGAGCATATTTGTAAATTATGATGTAGATGCACCGTAAGGAACATTTCCCCTTTCCTAAGTTTAGGAATGGGCTAAAAGGGTATCCCTTGAGTGACCCACAATACTGGAGCCAAAGGATAAAGCAATGGTGTCCAACAATTCCATTCATTTTACTCTAAGAGCAGAGTAATTGTTATGGAAACATATCTCGACCACTTACGGCCATCATGATTTTTACAATATCCTATATCGATCTATCTATATAAAATATTTTAAAGATTTAAAGATTTTAAAGATTTAAAGATACCACAGAGGTCACAGGCAATTTTACAGAGGTTTGGGGTATGCTTAAATGATATGGGGCCATGAAACTGTTATGCAATTAAGCTATCTCACTAAAATCAACCAAAATACACTGACCATGGATTATCCTGCTTTGCTGAAAATGCAAAGTACTGCATGTACTCCTTTGACCACCATGTGGCTACATATATACAATCACGTGACCTCTATTGTGGTCTGTCAGGGTGTTTGGCCTGTACCATTGGACAAACATTAGTGAACAAACAGGGCTCTGTAAGTCAAATCACTCCATTGTCCCAATTTAGGGTGCCCCACTGTTAGAAATACTTTACTAAGCAGGTGTTTACACAAAGTTTGTTGACAAAGTGCCCAATTGATGATTTGTATTTGAAGACTTGTCCACTTTCAAATGGCGCAGAAATATACGTAGGGGAAATATGATGGGTAATAACTTGTGATACTAAAGTTTGAGGTATAAACATTTATATTATGCAAGGAAGATTTGCTTTAAAACCTCATTTTATGAATGCTCTAAAGCACGGTTGAATACCAGTATCACAAATGAACACAATGCATAGTCCGCTATGCCCTGATTTCACTTTTTAATATCTCATGCTGGTTTCATACCAAAGTCTATCTTTTCAAATTTTCATATTTTCACTTAACGGAATAATATGTCATGTTCGAAATAGCATAATATGGAGAGAAAAAAGAGATTTGAGAGAAATTGGCCTCCTGAAAATGGATTTTTTTTTGGTAACTAGGTCATCATAATTATGGAGCAGTGAATCATACAAAAGTTTAAAAGTTAAAAAGGCCATTGGCAAACTTTGGCAAATGAAAGTGATATCTCCTGTGACTAACTTTTAGAATCATCGCCATTAAGCTGCTAGAAATATGAGAGTGATCTATTGATCTCACTCACACAGTCAGTTCTGGCCTCAACCTGTAGAGCCTGACATAAACCCAGGACCTGCTGGGGAGAGTAGCGGCCCGTATTATCTCAGGTTCGAAATTTAAAAAATCAAATGAAATTCCGAGCTATCCGATGAATTGCAGGTGTGCTATCAATCATTCGGAGCATTTCGTGTTCGTGTCTATGACTATATCATTGACATTCTGATTTTTTAGGACACTGTAATGTAAATAGCAGGAATCAATCATAACTGTTGTTTTGAACCGAATGCGAATAACTGCACGTGCCCCAAAATATTTCAAACCAGTGGTATCAGCACTTCCCAACATATTTAATGAATTTTGTGTTTTATTGCTTTGATTAGATATCACAAGGACAAAGCGAACCAAATTAGAGTTATATCCTACATTTCTTGTTTCTTCTTCAAAAATATTCGTCTTTTTTGTTATTGCTAAAGTAACAGTACACAAAAGTAATAATGATCATAGTCACAGCAGATAGCATAAAGTTGAATTTGGTTTCCACCATCAAAGAATTAGAAAAGATAAAGTTTAAATATTAGAAAAATTTTACATTCAGATATAGATGGATTGAAAGTAAAAGATCGATACAGACCACAAGCTCTAAAGCTCTCAAATGTACTGCAATCTGAAGGATCTACCTGTCATATCTCTAACTTTATTTCTTTATAGTTTTGATCATGATAATTTAACTGCTGATTTATTCAAATTTAAGTTCACAAGACTAGCTTCAAAAGTAAGACTTAAGACAAATTGTTAAAAAAGTCTTGATAGATGTTTGATATTATGATGATTATAATTGTGAATATTCTTTAATTTTGTTAAACTTTGGCAATCCAGTTTGTGTAAATATGCACGTGGCTGATTTGGATGAAATTCACTTCAGAATGAAATCCCATTTAGAATAATATCCCACATAAGTTCAATCACAAGACTTTCATCTGGCAAAGTATTTCTCAATATGGTAGCTCTGTACTTGTATTGCCCGGTGCACTCCAACTGAACCTTGTCCTCACCGAGTGAATGGGATGACATTGTACAATCGGTGTTTGCAATAATAATGAATACAACTTGAGAATAAGTATTTACATGTATTGCCAGTTCTGCCTTCGGGGCTTGAGATATACATAAGCAAAGTCCCCTCTGGCTTTGCAGACTGGGGTTCAAAACAGTGAAAAGCAAAAGTAGGGTAAGTATTAATCAAGTGACATGTGATTTTCTTGTGTTCAATTTGTGATTGGTGGAATAAATCATCCTCTGCAATTTGTTTGCAAAATCTCCTAATTGTTCCTGGGAGCATAAGGACTGGCATTTTATTTATTGGGTCAATTGGTAGATCAATATTGGTGTGCATTTCTCCAATCCATGTATTTATGAAATATTATAGTCTATCAGTATCATGTATATTTACTTCGCAAATGTATCAATTAAAAATAAAAACAATGAAAAAAAGCCCAAAAGATAAAAGAAAATAAAAAACCTTTCATACTGACATATTGTAAATTGTATTATCGATATTTTTTTGGTACTTTTGGCTCTATCATGTCAGATAGTTGGCTGCCACTGGGACTCAATGCTCTACTCTTTGCGAAGAATGACTGAAAATATTACTTCGGCTTACTTCAGCTTTATCACATGTAGATATTATAACATTGATCATGTCCTTTGGGCCACGACCGTGTTTAGAATGCAAGTGTATGAGCATTATCAGGAGTGGGAGAGCTCTGAACCAATCTATGCAGTAAATCTGAACCAATCTGGTCCAATTGCGTCATTCTGGATGATCACAACTGATCTGGATGCTAAATCGCGTCATTCTGGGCACTCACAACATATCTGGGAACTTATTCGCAGCCAATCTGAGTGGAACCTGAGCGGTGCTGTACGGTGAACAATGGCCAGACTGAAAAAGTTGTTCTTTAATCTTTATAAATCAACTATCATACCCATTTTAAAAAAAATATAATGCCCATCAGTTACATATCATCTAAAACTGATTTTTAACGAGATTTTTTGCGTAATTTTTGCCCCAGTTTAAGATTGCATAACGAGGATTAATCCAGACTTGGGGGCACAAATATTACTTTAAAAATATGAAAGATACACTATAAAATTTACACCATCATATTTAACACACTGGAATACACTCAACTGTAACGAAATGTGTTAAATTTTGTTAAACAAACGAACAAACAAACAAACAAACAAACGAAATTATGGCTTTTGATAATCAATGAAAGAGTACAGGCAGAAGTAAGAAACAACTATGTTTTTGTTGCCGTAAAAAGAAATATTTGAATAGTTCTGATTGAAACAAGACTGAAATATAAAGCCATAACGATCTCACCTTCTTCCACTCCAGGTCTGAGTCTCTGGTTATAATCCCCTGTAAACAAACCCTCCACAAACTCTCCAAATGTACTGCTGTTCTCGGCGCTGAAAACAACCAAACATCATCAAATAATGAGACAGAACCAAATATTGATCCCATGCAATAACAAAATCTGGATTTTTACTCTTGGCCTTGAATGCTGTAGCTTCAAATTCCACGTAACTTCATGATTCAAAACATTAACAGCCCGAGACAAACATCAAACATCAATATGATGGTCAGTGCGTAGTGTTTCTAGAAACAGTGGATTTCAAGTCTATTTTGCCGATGTCTTTGGGTATAGTTGCCAGGTTTAGTTGCCATGTTTAGCCTCATATCCTCTCCTCTATGATGATCGAAAGGTCGTGGGTTTGACTCCTAAATATGCCAAAATTACATTCAAGTCACGATTTCACATATTAGCTGAGGCTTCATGCCTGGAAGGTTAACCCGTTGTCGTTGTAAATCTGTGACTGGGTGGGTAATCATGTAACGAATCTGTCACATGACAATTCAGTAAGTCAATATTATATTTGCGACAAAGAGGCCTCATCATGAACTGATTGAAATAAGAAATGTTGAAAGTGATGTAAAAGAAAGAAAGAAACAAATATTCTCCGCGCTCAGTCCTTTGTGATAATGCCTTTGTTAGAGTCAAGCATAATTTCTTGTTTGGCTTGTGGTGTTAGGATTTAACATTTCATGTTTAAGATAAATGTTTATCACGTCGCCGTTACAATTATATCAATGAGTTGGTTAACGCCGAGGTTGACCTTATTATATACAGTAAACACACTCAATGCACAAACGACCATGGAAACGCCAGATCGATTTATTGTTGACGACTGCAAATGCGGAAACACAATAGTCTCACAATTTCGATGGGATATTGTCAATTATATACTCCATTCCACCTCCAAAGATATATTAAGGAGATCGATTTATTGTTGACGACTGTAAATGCGGAAACACAATAGTCTCACAATTTCGATGGGGTATTGTCAATTATATACTCCATTCCACCTCCAAAGATATATTAAGGAGATTGTTAACTTGTCCCCATCATACACAAAGTCACCTGTCCCTATCATACATAAAATATATTCAGACAGAAGGTTCACCACAGGACACTGGGGCAATTAAGACAATGCGAATGATTAAGGCATTCCATAATTGACCAATCTTTGAAATGGGTTCTGCATACAGTCAATGTTGAGAGGAAACAATATATCAAGGATTATTGGGTTGTGCAGGTGGCAGGATATCAAGGATTATTGGGTGGTGCAGGTGGCAGGATATCTAGGATTATTGGGTTGTGCAGGTGGCAGGATATCTAGGATTATTGGGTTGTGCAGGTGGCAGGATATCTAGGATTATTGGGTTGTGCAGGTGGCAGGATATCAAGGATTATATGGTTGTGCAGGTGGGAGGATATCGAGGAATATTGGGTTGTGCAGGTGGGAGGATATCAAGGATTATTTGGTTGTGCAGGTGGCAGGATATCAAGGATTATTGGGTTGTGCAGGTGGCAGGATATCTAGGATTATTGGGTTGTGCAGGTGGCAGGATATCAAGGATTATTGGGTGGTGCAGGTGGCAGGATATCGAGGATTATTGGGTTGTGCAGGTGGCAGGATATCAAGGATTATTGGGTTGTGCAGGTGGCAGGATATCGAGGATTATTGGGTTGTGCAGGTGGCAGGATATCAATGATTATTGGGTTGTGCAGGTGGCAGGATATCTAGGATTATTGGGTTGTGCAGGTGGCAGGATATCAAGGATTATTGGGTGGTGCAGGTGGCAGGATATCTAGGATTATTGGGTTGTGCAGGTGGCAGGATATCAAGGATTATTGGGTTGTGCAGGTGGCAGGATATCAAGGATTATTGGGTGGTGCAGGTGGCTGGATATCTAGGATTATTGGGTTGTGCAGGTGGCAGGATATCTAGGATTATTGGGTGGTGCAGGTGGCAGGATATCAAGGATTATTGGGTTGTGCAGGTGGCAGGATATCAAGGATTATTGGGTTGTGCAGGTGGCAGGATATCTAGGATTATTGGGTTGTGCAGGTGGCAGGATATCAAGGATTATTGGGAGGTGCAGGTGGCAGGATATCAAGGATTATTGGGTTGTGCAGGTGGCAGGATATCGAGGATTATTGGGTTGTGCAGGTGGCAGGATATCGAGGATTATTGGGTTGTGCAGGTGGCAGGATATCGAGGATTATTGGGTTGTGCAGGTGGCAGGATATCTAGGATTATTGGGTTGTGCAGGTGGCAGGATATCGAGGATTATTGGGTTGTGCAGGTGGCAGGATATCTAGGATTATTGGGTTGTGCAGGTGGCAGGATATCGAGGAATATTGGGTTGTGCTGGTGGCAGGATATCAAGGAATATTGGGTTGTGCAGATGGCAGTATATCAAGGAATATTGGGTTGTGCAGGTGGCAGGATATCGAGGATTATTGGGTTGTGCAGGTGGCAGGATATCGAGGATTATTGGGTTGTGCAGGTGGCAGGATATCAAGGATTATTGGGTTGTGCATGTGACAGGATATCGAGGATTATTGGGTTGTGCATGTGACAGGATATCAAGGAATATTGGGTTGTGCAGGTGGCAGGATATCAAGGATTATTGGGCTGTGCAGGTGGCAGGATATCGAGGAATATTGGGTTGTGCAGGTGGCAGGATATCGAGGATTATTGGGTTGTGCACGTGGCAGGATATCGAGGATTATTGGGTTGTGCAGGTGGCAGGATATCTAGGATTATTGGGTTGTGCAGGTGGCAGGATATCGAGGAATATTGGGTTGTGCTGGTGGCAGGATATCAAGGAATATTGGGTTGTGCAGATGGCAGTATATCAAGGAATATTGGGTTGTGCAGGTGGCAGGATATCAAGGATTATTGGGTTGTGCAGGTGGCAGGATATCAAGGATTATCGGGTTGTGTAGGTGGCAGGATATTAAGGATTATTGGGTGGTGCATGTGACAGGATATCGAGGATTATTGGGTTGTGCATGTGACAGGATATCAAGGAATATTGGGTTGTGCAGGTGGCAGGATGTCAAGGATTATTGGGTTGTGCAGGTGGCAGGATATCGAGGATTATTGGGTTGTACAGGTGGCAGGATATCGAGGATTATTGGGTTGTGCAGGTGGCAGGATATCGAGGATTATTGGGTTGTGCAGGTGGCAGGATGTCAAGGATTATTGGGTTGTGCAGGTGGCAGGATATCGAGGATTATTGGGTTGTACAGGTGGCAGGATATCGAGGATTATTGGGTTGTGCAGGTGGCAGATATCGAGGATTATTGGGTTGTGCAGGTGGCAGGATATCCAGGATTATTGGGTTGTGCAGGTGGCAGGATATCAAGGATTATTGGGTTGTGCAGGTGGCAGGATATCGAGGAATATTGGGTTGTGCAGGTGGCAGGATATCGAGGATTATTGGGTTGTGCAGGTGGCAGGATATCGAGGATTATTGGGTTGTGCAGGTGGCAGGATATCGAGGATTATTGGGTTGTACAGGTGGCAGGATATCGAGGATTATTGGGTTGTGCAGGTGGCAGGATATCGAGGATTATTGGGTTGTACAGGTGGCAGGATATCGAGGATTATTGGGTTGTGCAGGTGGCAGGATATCAAGGGTTATTGAGTTGTGCAGGTGGCAGGATATCGAGGATTATTGGGTTGTGCAGGTGGCAGGATATCAAGGATTATTGGGTTGTGCAGGTGGCAGGATATCGAGGATTATTGGGTTGTGCAGGTGGCAGGATATCCAGGATTATTGGGTTGTGCAGGTGGCAGGATATCCAGGATTATTGGGTTGTGCAGGTGGCAGGATATCAAGGGTTATTGGGTTGTGCAGGTGGCAGGATATCAATGATTATTGGGTTGTGCAGGTGGCAGGATATCTAGGATTATTGGGTTGTGCAGGTGGCAGGATATCAAGGATTATTGGGTGGTGCAGGTGGCAGGATATCTAGGATTATTGGGTTGTGCAGGTGGCAGGATATCAAGGATTATTGGGTTGTGCAGGTGGCAGGATATCAAGGATTATTGGGTGGTGCAGGTGGCTGGATATCTAGGATTATTGGGTTGTGCAGGTGGCAGGATATCTAGGATTATTGGGTGGTGCAGGTGGCAGGATATCAAGGATTATTGGGTTGTGCAGGTGGCAGGATATCAAGGATTATTGGGTTGTGCAGGTGGCAGGATATCTAGGATTATTGGGTTGTGCAGGTGGCAGGATATCAAGGATTATTGGGAGGTGCAGGTGGCAGGATATCAAGGATTATTGGGTTGTGCAGGTGGCAGGATATCGAGGATTATTGGGTTGTGCAGGTGGCAGGATATCGAGGATTATTGGGTTGTGCAGGTGGCAGGATATCGAGGATTATTGGGTTGTGCAGGTGGCAGGATATCTAGGATTATTGGGTTGTGCAGGTGGCAGGATATCGACGATTATTGGGTTGTGCAGGTGGCAGGATATCTAGGATTATTGGGTTGTGCAGGTGGCAGGATATCGAGGAATATTGGGTTGTGCTGGTGGCAGGATATCAAGGAATATTGGGTTGTGCAGATGGCAGTATATCAAGGAATATTGGGTTGTGCAGGTGGCAGGATATCGAGGATTATTGGGTTGTGCAGGTGGCAGGATATCGAGGATTATTGGGTTGTGCAGGTGGCAGGATATCAAGGATTATTGGGTTGTGCATGTGACAGGATATCGAGGATTATTGGGTTGTGCATGTGACAGGATATCAAGGAATATTGGGTTGTGCAGGTGGCAGGATATCAAGGATTATTGGGCTGTGCAGGTGGCAGGATATCGAGGAATATTGGGTTGTGCAGGTGGCAGGATATCGAGGATTATTGGGTTGTGCACGTGGCAGGATATCGAGGATTATTGGGTTGTGCAGGTGGCAGGATATCTAGGATTATTGGGTTGTGCAGGTGGCAGGATATCGAGGAATATTGGGTTGTGCTGGTGGCAGGATATCAAGGAATATTGGGTTGTGCAGATGGCAGTATATCAAGGAATATTGGGTTGTGCAGGTGGCAGGATATCAAGGATTATTGGGTTGTGCAGGTGGCAGGATATCAAGGATTATCGGGTTGTGTAGGTGGCAGGATATTAAGGATTATTGGGTGGTGCATGTGACAGGATATCGAGGATTATTGGGTTGTGCATGTGACAGGATATCAAGGAATATTGGGTTGTGCAGGTGGCAGGATGTCAAGGATTATTGGGTTGTGCAGGTGGCAGGATATCGAGGATTATTGGGTTGTACAGGTGGCAGGATATCGAGGATTATTGGGTTGTGCAGGTGGCAGGATATCGAGGATTATTGGGTTGTGCAGGTGGCAGGATGTCAAGGATTATTGGGTTGTGCAGGTGGCAGGATATCGAGGATTATTGGGTTGTACAGGTGGCAGGATATCGAGGATTATTGGGTTGTGCAGGTGGCAGATATCGAGGATTATTGGGTTGTGCAGGTGGCAGGATATCCAGGATTATTGGGTTGTGCAGGTGGCAGGATATCAAGGATTATTGGGTTGTGCAGGTGGCAGGATATCGAGGAATATTGGGTTGTGCAGGTGGCAGGATATCGAGGATTATTGGGTTGTGCAGGTGGCAGGATATCGAGGATTATTGGGTTGTGCAGGTGGCAGGATATCGAGGATTATTGGGTTGTACAGGTGGCAGGATATCGAGGATTATTGGGTTGTGCAGGTGGCAGGATATCGAGGATTATTGGGTTGTACAGGTGGCAGGATATCGAGGATTATTGGGTTGTGCAGGTGGCAGGATATCAAGGGTTATTGAGTTGTGCAGGTGGCAGGATATCGAGGATTATTGGGTTGTGCAGGTGGCAGGATATCAAGGATTATTGGGTTGTGCAGGTGGCAGGATATCGAGGATTATTGGGTTGTGCAGGTGGCAGGATATCCAGGATTATTGGGTTGTGCAGGTGGCAGGATATCCAGGATTATTGGGTTGTGCAGGTGGCAGGATATCAAGGGTTATTGGGTTGTGCAGGTGGCAGGATATCGAGGATTATTGGGTTGTGCAGGTGGCAGGATATCAAGGAATATTGGGTTGTGCAGGTGGCAGGATATTGAGGATTATTGGGTTGTACAGGTGGCAGGATATCGAGGATTATTGGGTTGTGCAGGTGGCAGATATCGAGGATTATTGGGTTGTGCAGATGGCAGGATATCAAGGATTGTTGGGTTGTAACAGACTTGAGCAGATGAAAATGATGTATGTTTCATATTAAATTTAGCCCAACTTGTTATCTCGATTCTCGTTGGCTAATATTTGTAATCTTATTCAAAATGGCAGTCCCTTTGAGAACCCAGTGAGAGCTATCGTATCAAAATGAAAATAAAATCTGAGCCTAATGGAAAATAGATAGAATTGGTCCCATGACAATAACTTTCCCACCAATAGCTAGGAACTCCAAACAGTAGATTCAACGGATATCAAAGTTGACGTCTCTCCCCCTTCCCGCAGACGCTATGCAATGGAGAGCTAACAACAGTAGGTTTATATGAGGATTCTTTCACTTTACAAAATGCTTGATGCACTAGTAGAGTTAATTACAAAGACAATCATATTGCAATAAATGACTACTTATAGTTATCTAAGATAATAAAGCGTTCATGAAATCATGGCGAAATCATGGCGAAATCATGGCGGGCAGATGTCCAGATATGGGGATATGGGGTATGTTTAAATGATATGTAGTAATGATACTATCATACATTCAAGCTATTGCCCTGAAATCAACCAAAATAGATTTTTCAGAATTATTGTGTTTGCTGAAGGTGCTCTGTGCCTTCCTTGTACCCATGTGACCACTGGTGTGGTCCACAAGAGTGTTAGGCATGTACCAAAAGAAAAACACTTTGGGACAATCAGGCCTTTTTAAGCCAGACCAATACAGTGTCCCAATCTAAAGATGTCCCATTGCTAGCAACCCTTTACTGAGTAGGTGTATGCACAAGATCATTGATCAGCTAAGCAAAGTTTGTTGACAGTCTTCAGTAGATGATTTGGATTCGAGCAAACGATTCATCTACTTTCAAATGACCCAGGAATTTATATCTGATATGATGGTATTAACATTTGATCACAAAGTATAGTGGATAAACATTTATATTATGTACAGCTTTAAACAAGTATGACAGAACTAACAGAAATATATTATATTGTGGGACATGCAGGAACTAGGCGCAAAATTTAACAGCCTCACCTCTCATGAGAAAAAACGTTATATATATATATATATATATATATATATATATATATATATATATATATATATATATATATATATATATATATATGTATATATATATGTATGATATATATATATATATATATATATATATATATATGTATGATGTAAATATCAATATACCCGACCTCTCTCTACATAATGAGTATTCCATAGCATGATGAACAACAGTTTGTTCCTACTCCAAATGTTGCATTAAACAGTTAGATATATGTTGATGTGAAGTCTAGCTGAAGATGAAATTGTCCGATAACTCCCACTGAAACTGTCAGGATACACCACTAATGCCTGAATCATATCGACAACTATGTTGATTCTATCTTTATTAATTATGAATTATCAACATATGCACTGGAACTGATCAATATTAAATTCTACTGTTTTCTAAAGACTTGGGTTAAAATGCTAGTATGGGCCTAGAGTCTGTCTTCAATTCTATAACCTTATTTCACATTTAAAAATGGTTTTTAATAAACTTATCTCATTTTTAAAAATCGTTTTCATAAACCCATTAAGTTATCAACTTATCATCTATTAATTTAATGCAACAAAATGTTTACTTACGATACAGTTTTAATTGCCAGTATCAGAAACAGAATGACCATTTCTATGATTTCCATATTCAATGTTTGATGATCTCTTCTCTTAAAAAATCACAGTTGTAAAGTAGGTATTGAGATGATTATGAGGATGTTAACCTTTGGTTAATGTTAGGTTTACATGCTCTGTGCTATATGTCATAATTATTTCATTGCACTGATGCTTACTAAGAAAATTGAAAGATAATCTCTCCTTGAAAGATAATCTCTCCCTGAAAGATAATGTCTCCTTGATACCTGTGTTTGGTACAAATGGTCCCTTGGACATACCAAGTGCTAACCAATCAGCCACTTTGTATTTACCACTGTACAGCATGCAGATAGGTTGAGGTTCCTTTTATTAGCATAGAGGTGCTGCCACCTCCATGGGTAGCCATGTTGGGCCATTTCTGTCACGACCTGATTCAACTTTTTAATCCCCCCATGCTGATTCTGAAAACCGATTTCCCCACTCAGTGTTTGGTATATTCTCTCAAGAGATTACCACGTCATGGATACGTCTGTTTTCCTATACATGTTTCATTCATATTATGCAATCTATCCACAGGCATCTGGTAAACCTGGCTGCGAAATAGAACAAATCTAATATCATATCTCGACTTCAGAGAGGATTAATCAGAAACAGAATCCAGGAAATTAATAGTGTTGTCTTGGGAGTGCATTAATTGGTGCTAAGAAAGGGGCTATGTCAATAGTGATTGGCGATACAAAACTGGAAGCACTGAAATTCAAAAGGTTGAATAAATGTTGAGAATTGCCTTAAATATCTACAGGGTCAAAAAATGTTTTCTAAATATCACTTAATTGCTCATTAGTCCATGTAGGCTCATTAGTCTAAGTAAGAAATAGGTATGGGCCTAGATACTGTATTTAAGCCCATAAAAAAAGATTTCAAAATGGTCATAATAAATTTATTTAAAAACGGTTTTATATAAACTTCTCCCATTCTTAAAAACCAATCTCAGATTTGAAAATGGTCTCAATAAACCTATCTCATGAAACTGGTTTTGATAAACTTATTTCATATTGGAAAATGGTTTTGATAAGCGCATCTTATTTTTGAGGTGGTTTTGATAAACCTATCTCACACGCAAAAATTGTTTTGAGAAACTTCTTTCAAATTTGAAAATTGTTTAAATGGTCGCCATCATTTATGACAAACGTGTATCCATATTTGTTTTAACTTCTTTTTTACTATTCAATTTTACATTTTGCAATTTATCATCTATGAATTTAAAACAATATATTGTATACTCACACTACTGTTCTAATTGTTAGTATCAGAAACAGAATGAGTGTTTCCAAAATTTCCATATTCCCTGCTGCTTGATGATCCTTCCTTGTAAATTGCAAATGCACAGCAGTTATTCAGACGATTATGAGAATGTTGACCTTTGTTTAATGTTAAGTTTATAAACTCTGTGCTATATGGCATTCATTAATTCATTGAACCAGTTCACTCATACTCTATACATCCTGAGAACAGTAATCAATACTCTGTAGAGTCCTTATTGAAAAGGTCTTGGGAATTATTCGCTCCTTGATATGTGTGTTTGGTGTATGGTACAGATGGTCCCGTGTCCATGCCAAGTGCGAACCAATGTGCCAATGTGTAGTTACCCCTGCACAGTATGGAGACAGGTAGAGGCTGTCACTGTATTGGCGTAGAGGTGCTGCCACTTCCATGTGCAGACACTCTTTGTCATTATTTGTTAAAGCTTTTATGAATCATGAATCAAAGAATCATGAAATCATGAATCAGAGTCACAGGCTCTGCCCTGGCTCTGCCCTGGCTCTGCTCTGGCTCTGCCCTGGCTCTGCCCTGACTGTATTCTGACTCTGCCCTGGATCTGCCCTGGCTCTGCCCTGGCTCTGCCCTGGTTCTGCACTGCCTCTGCACTGCCTCTGCTCTGGTTCGAAAGTTAATACTTTCCTCTCAGCATGCTCAATGTTTGGTATTTTCTCTGAAGGGAACAACATATCATGGATACGTCTGTTTTCTCAGACATATCAACTGTATTGTGTTATGTCAATCCACAGGCGTGTGGTAATTTACTACAGCATCAAATAAACAAGTGCTCCCTTGTATCGATCGCTTGCAAATCAAAATACAAAAAGACGTTATCACGAGTCTTGTAGATGTTATAGAGTGTGGGGCTGCTGATGGATGTTACAAGGTGATAAATGTTATATCATGATACTAGTAGATGTTATAGAGTGATCAATGCCATATCATGATATTAGTGGATGTTATTGTGTGATCAATGCTATATCATGATACTAGTAGATGTTATAGAGTGATCAATGCTATACCATGATACTAGTGGATGTTATAGAGTGATCAATGTTATATCATGATACTAGTGGATGTTATCAGGTGATCAATGCTATATCATGATATTAGTGGATGTTATAGAGTGATCAATGCTATATCAAACTATTAGTGGATGGTATAGGGTGATAAATGCTATGTCATGATACTAGTGGATGTTATAGAGTGACCAATGCTATATCATGATATTAGTGGATGTTATAGAGTGACCAATGCTACATCATGATATTAGTGGATGTTATAGAGTGACCAATGCTATATCATGATATTAGTGGATGTTATAGAGTGACCAATGCTACATCATGATATTAGTGGATGTTATAGAGTGACCAATGCTACATCATGATATTAATGGATGTTATAGAGTGACCAATGCTATATCATGATACTAGTGGATGTTATAGAGTGACCAATGCTATATCATGATACTAGTAGATGTTATAGAGTGACCAATGCTATATCATGATACTAGTGGATGTTATAGAGTGACCAATGCTACATCATGATATTAGTGGATGTTATAGAGTGACCAATGCTATATCATGATACTAGTAGATGTTATAGAGTGACCAATGCTATATCATGATACTAGTGGATGTTATAGAGTGACCAATGCTACATCATGATATTAGTGGATGTTATAGAGTGACCAATGCTATATCATGATACTAGTGGATATTATAGAGTGATCAATGCTATATCATGATATTAGTGGATGTTATAGAGTGACCAATGCTATATCATGATACTAGTGGATATTATAGAGTGACCAATGCTATATCATGATACTAGTGGATGGTATAGGGTGATAAATGCTATGTCATGATACTAGTGGATGGTATAGGGTGATAAATGCTATGTCATGATACTAGTGGATGGTATAGGGTGATAAATGCTATGTCATGATACTAGTGGATGTTATAGAGTGACCAATGCTATATCATGATATTAGTGGATGTTATAGAGTGACCAATGCTACATCATGATACTAGTGGATGTTATAGAGTGACCAATGCTACATCATGATACTAGTGGATGTTATAGAGTGATCAATGTTATATCATGATATTAGTGGATGTTATAGAGTGATCAATGCTATATCATGATACTAGTGGATGTTATAGAGTGACCAATGCTATATCATGATACTAGTGGATGTTATAGAGTGACCAATGCTATATCATGATACTAGTGGATGTTATAGAGTGACCAATGCTACATCATGATATTAGTGGATGTTATAGAGTGATCAATGCTATATCATGATACTAGTGGATGTTATAGAGTGACCAATGCTATATCATGATACTAGTGGATGGTATAGGGTGATAAATGCTATGTCATGATACTTGTGGATGTTATAGAGTGACCAATGCTATATCATGATACTAGTGGATGTTATAGAGTGATCAATGCTATATCATGATACTAGTGGATATTATAGAGTGACCAATGCGATATCATGATACTAGTGGATGTTATAGAGTGACCAATGCTATATCATGATACTAGTGGATGTTATAGAGTGATCAATGCTATATCATGATACTAGTGGATGTTATAGAGTGATCAATGCTCTATCATGATACTAGTGGATATTATAGAGTGACCAATGCTATATCATGATACTAGTGGATGTTATAGAGTGACCAATGCTATATCATGATACTAGTGGATGTTATAGAGTGACCAATGCTACATCATGATATTAGTGGATGTTATAGAGTGATCAATGCTATATCATGATACTAGTGGATGTTATAGAGTGACCAATGCTACATCGTGATATTAGTGGATGTTATAGAGTGATCAATGCTATATCATGATACTAGTGGATGTTATAGAGTGATCAATGCTATATCATGATACAAGTGGATGTTATAGAGTGACCAATGCTACATCATGATACTAGTGGATGTTATAGAGTGACCAATGCTACATCATGATATTAGTGGATGTTATAGAGTGATCAATGCTATATCATGATATTAGTGGATGCTATAGAGTGATCAATGCTAAATCATGATACTAGTGGATGTTATAGAGTGACAAATGCTGTATCATGATACTAGTGGATGTTATAGAGTGACCAATGCTATATCATGATACTAGTGGATGTTATAGAGTGACCAATGCTACATCATGATATTAGTGGATGTTATAGAGTGATCAATGCTATATCATGATACTAGTGGATGTTATAGAGTGACCAATGCTATATCATGATACTAGTGGATGGTATAGGGTGATAAATGCTATGTAATGATACTAGTGGATGTTATAGAGTGACCAATGCTATATCATGATACTAGTGGATGTTATAGAGTGATCAATGCTATATCATGATACTAGTGGATATTATAGAGTGACCAATGCTACATCATGATACTAGTGGATGTTATAGAGTGACCAATGCTACATCATGATATTAGTGGATGTTATAGAGTGATCAATGCTATATCATGATACTAGTGGATGTTATAGAGTGATCAATGCTATATCATGATACTAGTGGATATTATAGAGTGACCAATGCTATATCATGATACTAGTGGATGTTATAGAGTGACCAATGCTATATCATGATACTAGTGGATGTTATAGAGTGACCAATGCTACATCATGATATTAGTGGATGTTATAGAGTGATCAATGCTACATCATGATATTAGTGGATGTTATAGAGTGACCAATGCTATATCATGATACTAGTGGATGTTATAGAGTGACCAATGCTACATCATGATATTAGTGGATGTTATAGAGTGATCAATGCTATATCATGATACTAGTGGATATTATAGAGTGACCAATGCTATATCATGATATTAGTGGATGTTATAGAGTGATCAATGCTCTATCATGATACTAGTGACCAATGCTACCAATACTTTCTACTCCTGATTAAAGAAGGTGAACGCTGTCTAAGATCCAATGATGGCACCCACCTACAAGTACCTAATACTAGGCTAAGAACAGTAGGTGACAGGGCCTTCTCATCTGTAGGTCCACGACTATGGAATTCCTTGCCTACTAATATTAGGACAAGTACTTCAGTCTCCTCGTTTAAGAATAGGCTGAAAACTCATCTCTTCAGGATGCATGTCCTGAGCTCAGCGCTATGAACAGACTTGTCTGGTATCAGCGCTATACAAATTTTATTATTATTATTATTATTAGTGGATATTATAGAGTGACCAATGCTATATCATGATACTAGTGGATGTTATAGAGTGACCAATGCTATATCATGATACTAGTGGATGTTATAGAGTGACCAATGCTACATCATGATATTAATGGATGTTATAGAGTGATCAATGCTATATCACGATACTAGTGGATGTTATAGAGTGATCAATGCTATATCACGATACTAGTGGATGTTATAGAGTGACCAATGCTATATCATGATACTAGTGGATGTTATAGAGTGATCAATGCTATATCATGATATTAGTGGATGTTATAGAGTGATCAATGCTATATCATGATACTAGTAAATGTTATAGGGTGATCAATGCTACATCATGATATTAGTGGATGTTATCAGGTGATCAATGCTATATCAAACTATTAGTGGATGTTATAGGGTGATAAATGCCATACCATGATACTAGTGGATGTTATAGGGTGTTCAAATGCAAAATAATTATTAATCTTCAAGAGATTACTAGCCATATCATTATAGTAGTAGATGTTATGGTAATTTAATGTCTCGTTGACTTTTTGTACCTTTATAGTTTACTGTTTGTACCTTTTACTTAGGCTTTCCTTAATACTTTAATACGTTTACAATCCATGACTTGCACACATAATACAAAGCTCACCTGGGCTGCTATTATCCCCAAAACTAAGCATTGCATGCTTAAAATAATAAACATTTTTCTGGCCAAAATGAATTCCAACATCAGAGATTCAATTTGAATAATAACGCAAAATTACATCACCTGCCGACCACTTAATTCTCAAAGGAAAAAGATGAATATAAAAACGAAACTGAACGAAGTTTGAAAAAAATAATATTTTGGAGCTCTTTTGACTGCTACAATCCCTTGATAACCTTTATGCTTTGAGGGGCCAAAGGGGAGGGGACTGAAGCTCAGTGAAGAACTCCTCCAGAGTCTATAAAAAACTATATATTTTATAAATTATCTAAGAGATTTAATGTGCATTTTGATACATACAATCCCTCAGCTGTTTCTCATTCATAAATAAGAGTTACTAATCATACAATAAATCGACAGGATGTCCTATACTTACTCTATACGCAAAAATGTCATGAACCATGTTTTATTTGTAGTTTATATTTAAAGGCTTTTGACTAGTATATTGATTTATTCAGTTGCTAAGAGCACGCAAAAGGACAACCAAAACAGCTTTCCACGTTTTATCTGTTACAGTACACTAATCATGTCTCAAAGAATCCATATCTGAATCACAGTGTATGCACCTAATAGTAGTTTGCGAGCGTGTTTCAATCTTACAGGTGCATAGACCTTACTGTGGTAAAATTCTTCATAATAAACCGGGACTCAAAGCTTTTGCTCACTCATATAATTGAAGGTTTGTCTATAAAGTGATTCCAATGACAGAGAATTTCCAATAGAGAATAAAATATAATAACACCTGGCGTTTGTATTGGTTTTCGCAACTGATATAGTTAGAATAATTTATGAGATATTGGCCACGGGTCGTAGAAGCATTTGCTTGGAGTCTAAGCTTCCCAGCAGTGACCTTCAGACAGGTCAAGGTCATCTAATATTCCACTCTTCGGAGCCCATCGAGGCGAATCAAATAAATATATAAATAAAGTTATATTGATATTGCTGTATTCTAAGTCAGGGGAGAAAATTGAAGCAAGTTGGCATAATGCAGGTCATGATCTTATGCTTAACCTAAAGCCAATGTAAATTCATCAATAATCTCTAATAACACTCGTTATGTGTACCAAACAAGTCATTCATATTGTTGAAGCTTTCATGCATGGAATATATTATACATATTTATACTACCACTTTTTCATTTGATTTTGTAGTATTTATGCTTGATAGCAACAGAAATGATAAACTAGTTAAAGATTGTCTTGACCTCGTTATCGTAGCCCATATCAGACACAAACGGGAAGTTCTTTTGGCATTAGTTTTTTCTAAAAGCACCAAATTTTATTCCTTTGTTAACATCTAGGATAAGGATAAATGTGTCAAATAAAAGGATATTCACCTTGTTTAAAACGGATATATTTTACCCTGACAAAATTAATGATAAGCACTCATTTATAGTTATCAAACACAGAGGCCAATGGCCTTAGAGCTTTTCGGGCCATTGTTATTATAGGGTTTGTGAACAGTTCCTATAAATGCCTAAAAATTGCTTCAAAATGATCATATAAATCCTTTTCCAGAGCAGACAAATTATAATTTTGATCAATAAAAATGCACGTTACACATTGAATTTGAACTCTCATTGACTAATATTTGTAATGCTATTCAAAATGGCAGCCTGTAATATCTATTTGATTTTTTTTAAATCAGAAAAAATAGACACAATTCTGAGTCTAGTGGAAAGAGGTAGAATTGGTCCGCTGAAAATACATCTTGCCTAATAAAGCGTTCAAATCACAGAGGTCACAGGCAATTATACAGAGATTTGGGATATATTTAAATGATATGGGTCATGTTACTGTGATACAAACAGGACATCTCCCTGAAATAGATATCGTCCAAAATACACCTGCTAGGATGACTGCGTTTTGTAGAAAGTGCCTATTACTGTGTAGTACAAAAGGGCGTTAGGCCTGCACCAACAGACAAACACAGGGGTGGGAGAGCTCTGAACCAATCTGTGCAGTAAATCTGAACCAATCTGGTTAAATCGCGTCATTCTGGTCGCTCACAACTGATCTGGTCGCTAAATGACGTCATTCTGGGCACTCGCAACAATCTGTGCACTAAATCGCAGCCAATCTGAGTGGTATCTGAGCGGTGCCGTACGGTGAACAATGGCCATACTGAAAAAGTTGTGTTCTTTAATCTTTATTTATCGACTATCATACCCATTTTAAAAAGAAAATAACATGCTCATCAGTTACATATATAACCACATGATAATCTAAAACTGATTTTTCACGAGATTTTTGCGTAATTTTAACACAGGAATGTGCCCCAGTTTAAGATTGCATAACAAGGGGTAATTCCTGACTTGGGGGCACAAATATTACTGCAAAAGCATTATAGATATGTCATAATATTTACACTATCATGAACAAGACACTGTTATACACTCAACTGTAACGAATTTTTAAAAATTTTGTGGTGATTATTATATGATTTTGATGCTTTTTATGAGATATAAAAAAAGTCTTTACATAACAGAATCGCCCAGATTGGTTCAGAATTGGTTCAGAACAATGGTATGACGTCATACCGCCCAGATATGTTTCGAGTACCGACCAGATTGGTTCAGAGCTCTCCCACCCCTGAAACACAAATGGACAAACGTGCCTTTGTCAGCCAAGTCACTCCAGTGTCCCAATCTAAAAGTGCCCCATTGTAAGTAAGCCTTCATGCATTCATGAAATGAGGTTTCAATAACTTTTTCCTTGCATAATATAAATGTTTATACCTCAAACTTTGCAATCAAACGTTATTAACCATCATATTTCCCCCACATAAATTTCTGTGCCATTTGAAAGTGGGAGAGTCTTCTGCTAAAATCCAAATCATTCATTGGACATTTTGTCAACAAACTTTGTTTAGCTGACCAGTGATCTTGTGTAGACACCTGCTAAGTAAAGTCATGCTAGCAGTGGGGCACCTTAGACTGGTCCCCCACCGAGTGTCAAGAACATTATAATATAACAAAACATACCGAGTCGGGAAGCTGGGTGAGCGGATTCAGTGAGTTGGTGATTGCGGACGGATACCCTGAGCCGAAGGCGAAGGGTATCCGTCCGCCATCACCAACGAACTGAATCCGCGGTCACAGCTGACCGACGAGTGTATGTTTTGTTTTTATACCTCAGACAACTACTGTATTTTTAAAAAATGAAACATGAAACAAGATATTTATCGTTACAAACATTTGTAAACAAAGCGCACCTCATTTGACCCCGTCACGTGACCCGAAAATGGCGCGTACAGCCATAGACTGGTTGCCGCCATCTGTGTATAAACACGATGTTTTTGACACTCGATGGGGGACCAGTCTAAAGATGGCCGACGCAAACTAATCAATATTTTACAAATAATCGGCATGCGCGTATTCATTCGAAATCGCATCAATACGCGCATCACTGAGGTATAATAAAACATACCGAGTCGGGGAATCGTTGGTGATGGCGGAAGGATACCCTTTGCCTTCGGCTCAGGGTATCCTTCCGCCATCACCAACTCACTGAATACGCTCACCCAGAAGACCTGACGAGGCATGTTTTGTTTTTGTACCTCAGAAAACTACTGTGTTTTTTTTAAATGATACATGAAACAAGATATTTATCATTAAAAACGTTTTTTTATAATTGTAAACAAAGCGCATGAATACATCACCTCATTTGACCCCGTCACGTGACCCGAAAATAGTGCGTACAGCCATAGACCGGTTGCCGCCCTCTGTGTATACACAATGTTCTTGACACTCGGCAGGAGACCAGTCTAAAGATGGCCGATGGAAAATAGTTCGCACATCCCGAATACGCCACGAAGATTCAGCATGGTCGTATTCATTGGAAATCTCGTCGATATGCGTATCACTGAGGTATAACTGTGGATACACAGAGGGCGGCACCAGTCTATGGGGCACCTTCAGATTGGGACAATAGAGTGATTTGGCTAACGGAGCCCTGTTTGTCCATTAATGTTTGTCCAGTGGTATAGGCCTAAGACCCCAACAAAACACAATAGAGGTTGTATACATGTGGCCACCTGGTGGTTAAAAGAGTACAGGCAGTACTTGGCACTTTCAACAAAACACCACAATAACCATGGTCGGTGTATTTTAGTTTATTTTAGTGAAATAGCTTGCTTGTATCACAGTTTAGTGGCCACATATCATTTAAGCATACCCCAAACCTCTGTAAAATTGCCTGTGACCTCTGTGGTTTCATGGTTTTTGACATATGTGTGTAAAACACATACTAGTATGTGTATTTAGTTGAATACTCGTTCTTGATGTCAGTGAGTAAGTAATGTCTTCTACAAAAACATCAAACATATATTTTAATGCAAATTTTAGTTCAAATGATTATTAGTGTGGGTTCATGAATGCTTTCACTAAGCTGGTTGTTGCATTCGATCACTGGTCAGCTGAGCAAAGTTTGTTGACAAATTGGCACAGAACTTTATATAGGAGAAAAGTGATTACAAAGTTTATGATATAAACATTTATATTATGTAAGGAAAAGGTGCTTGGAAATTTGATTTCATGAAATCTTTAATAGCAAAGAACTCTGACAAGTAGTTTCTGAAGAGAAGATCAAAGTTGATGGAAAAACAGAATGACAGACAATTTCTGCCCCTGAGTCAAATGGGAAATACATAGAATTGGTGTCAAGAAAATATGTCTAACCAACTAATAGCTTTGAACTCCAACCAGTAGTTTCAAAGGTGAAAATCAGGGTTGACGAACAGAGAAAAAAATTCTCATTGTCAGGCAAAGCTAAAAACAAAATTGAAAAGATGTAATATAAAACAAAAATATTTATAGCATGTCTTTTATATTTTGACTTTCATTTCCATCAATATTAAATTAATTAAATGGAATATAAATCGTAGATGTAGATTTGAAATATATAAAGTAGCTGATGAAGGGAAAGTAAGTTCACGAGTTGAAAAATGGAGAATAAAACCCATGTAACCCCATACCAAAACATGTCAATGTGGACGAGATGCTCGAGTTTTTCCTGATACCTGTATGCATCTTGTCTAATTTTGTCGATTAAAGTTTGAGTAAATCTTCCCTTCACTGTAACCAAGATAGTTTCAAAATACAAACAATTTGTATCCTTTTATATCTTGAACATTGTGATGAATATTTCGGTGCATGCAAGCCCCCTGAGAGCCACTGTGTGGCACTTTGGTTGTGTATTCTCCTCATCATGCGATGCAAAGATGCCATCTGGTGGATTTTCAGTGTTCTTTTCCACCAGGTGTCCCTTCGAGTTGTCATTTCTGCCAATCCTGCCGTCTGGTGAATTTTTGGAGCTCAGACACTTAAAAAGTAACTAACTGCACGTTTCAACAGGCTCAAGGTTGGTCTCCTGACCAATTTACTCATAGTATATCGGCAGCTTTGTAGCTTCCATACTAGTTTCTTTGCAAACATGTTTGAGTTCCAAAATTGCTTAAATAATTCCCCAAAATGAAGATTTCCCCTTTGTTTTCTGTGTGAAGTCATTATTTTATATATCTTACTTGTTTACAAAACAAAGTTAATTCTATATGTTGTGACGTGAATATAACTCATATAAAACCCAATATGAAGATTTTATCTTTGTTTTCAATATAAAGTTATTACATATTGCCCAATAAAACCCCAATATGAAGATTTAATCTTCAGCATGAAGTACTTGTCCCCAGAGACATTTAAATATTTCTGTTGTCCCAAACAGGATTCAAACCAGGCATTTAGCATGTCCCACCCCCTTGCAGCACTGTACAAACTGTACAAGCAGGGACATTCTCTTCGACAATGTTTTTTTCTACCTGCATTATTCTCAAATCCCTTCTTATACAACATACATCATATTTAGCTTACCAATTCAGGTTTGCATGTATAACCCATCAGGATTGTATGTTGCTTTCATCTCAATGCCTGTTACGTTTAGAACAATTTTATTTCAGCAAATGAACTCAATTTAAGTTGATTGTCCCAAGAAGTCATGCCCCCTAGTGGCAAAATTAAAATTCATACTCATAAAGACCAAAAAATAAAATCCAAACCAAAAATCTTTTTTTTTAAATCTAAATAACTCGGTATTCTCTTCCAATTTAGAGGGGAAAACATGTGTTACCATCTTAGATTTATATCTGAGCCTAATGGAAAACAGATAGAATACCTTTCCAACTAATTGTTGAGAACTCCTACCAAAGTTTCCTACCCCCCCCCTCCACCCCCCATCAATGCAGAAGCTATAGTTTTAAAAAATTGCTAAAAACAGCAGGTCACCAGATAAACTTCTAAAATGATAACTTATACAGAAAACAAAGAAATCTTGATGTGGAATTATATTCGGGGCTGTTCAGTTATAGTTTATTAAAGTTTCTAAAACCAAACACTATTTGTTCTCAAGTTATCATGTCAAGAAAATGGACAGATGCCCAGACACCTAAATGGCTTCAACAATAAACATTTGGCAATATTTTGACAAAGAGGAGAGGCAGGATTTGTAAAAAAACTACACTTGATATTGCTCTAAAATCTCTTTTATTCATATTTTATATACTTACATATAGTTCACTCGCACATTCACACTTCAAAAAATTGAAACTTTTTTAAGTTGTCAATAATCTTTACATTTTCCATACAAAGTAAAGAAATTTGCAAGAAAACAATTATATTCTAGCTATGCAACAATTAATTATACATTCAGAAAAATTCATAACTAGAAATATTTTTTCAAAAAATTCTCATGATCTTCTCAAAATGAAATAAAAAAAGTAATAATAATAATATACAATCCAATTATGATGTTATTATTTTGTAACATTTTTCTATCATATCCATTCCAACAAATTCCATTTTACTTTTTCATCATTTTCTGAATTTCTTTATTCAGGCTCATTTTCTGATTTTTTTTCTTTCGACATGTGTGAGCTGGTAACATGCATATCCTTTGAAAAAAAAACAAAAAAATGAAATAATTTTTAGATATTATCTATATCTATAAAATTGTATATATAAATAATTAGTTTGTTCAAAATATTCCCAATAATCACGACTTGCTGCATCAACTTTACATACAGCAAGTAAAATCAGAATGCATTTCCAGTAGAGGGCAGTTTGATAGAATGTTTCATTGTGTCCACCAGATGTCAGTAAGACATGTTCACTAATGTTTGATCAAATAAGATGGGGAAAGTGAAAAAGTAAGTTTTGTCCGCCAGGTGTCCTCAGTGTTTGTCGAGTGCCCTGGTGAGCAGATCATTCATTCTGCTAAGCATGGAGCGTGGGTCATCTATCAGTCCTGCTGCGATCATTGCGTTGTCATAGATCTATAAAAAATAAATTGAACATAAGATTATCAACTTACTCCTCTGAAGGAATGCATCTCATCTGCTGTTTGAAACCTATTCATGCCACAACTCTTGCTGAATACATAATATTGACTTTGAGCATACCCATAACTGAAGGCATGATTATTTAGCAATCACTTTGACCACACTATATATGACACAATTTCATGTTCATAGTTTACAGTGATACATTTGACATTGTTTAAATTCTCTCTAACAAAGTGATATAACTTATTATATAAATAACAATTTGTTTATAACTTTTTGAATTTTTAAAATTTTTTAATCTTGCATTTTTCACGAATTCAATGAAATGTGAATAATATATATATATATATATATATATATATATATATATATATATATATATATATATATATATATATTCAGACACCAATTGGGTTACTCCATATACATACCTGTTCAGCGACCAGTTTGGCGAGTTCAGCATCTGAGTTTTTCAGCTTGTAGAGTTTCCTGACTATGGGGTGTTTAGGGTTGACCTCCATGGTGGGCTGCAGGATACGATACCTCTCCTCGTTACTCTTGTCGGCCAGGGTTGTGCGCAGGAAGTGCCGTGCGGCCACCATCTCTGTCACAGTGATCACACATGGGTGGCTGTCCAGGCGATTAGTGATCTGAAAAATCAGTTATCAAATCATCAAAACCATATCAATTTTCAACAACAACAAAATTAATCAAAGGAACAGTGCAAATCTATTTTATCATGATATGTCTATGGATATATTTTGTTATCTGAATAAAACATATTTTTCATTGATAATATCCCAGTCGTGCACTGACACACAGGTTGAAAACTCATTGTCCTACTAAAACCTTTGTCCATGTCTAAAAAGCCCTGTAATATAACAATATTTGGCCAATACTTGTCTGAAATAAAACAATCAGGAGGGGGACTGATGGGTTTTACCTGTGCCTTCTGTAGCCTGTTTCCTAGTGTTACTTGCAGCCATCCCATCAGGTCCTCAGCTTGTTCCTGACTTAATGTCTCATCCCCTGTAACAAACAGAAACCAATCATTTCAATAAAGCAGTGAGATATCAAGAAAAGCCATAATTCTGATGTTTTCTTGAAATGATTCATAACAATATCATCCATGTCACATGTGCTGCCACCTCTGTGTGACCTTGAAATATTCTCACCTTCACCAGTGATCTTGGTCTTGTCAGATTTGTCCTCAAACATGGTGTTCTCAATAGACTTGAGGTTTTTCTTGTCAAACTGTGCGAGGTTCATGAGTACAAGTTCATCGTAGGTCTCATAGCAGAAGAGGACCTCCTTCTCCTGAGCGCGTAGGGCCTCCATGTATGGTGACGACTCGGCCAACTGACGACTGTCAACAACATACATTATTATAGTTAAAACCCTCTCCTTGTATCATACTACTAAGAAATACTGCTTTTTTTTATTTGGGGTAAATTTGCCCGCTGGTCACCCTTCTAGACTCACATACCCATCCATAATCACCCTTAGAGATTTGCATACCCCTCCAGAATCATCCTTCTGGACTCAATCATCCTTCTAGACTCATACACCCCTCTAGACTCTCCTACTCCTCTAGACTCATCCTTCTAGGATCACATACCCCTCTAGACTCTTGTATCCCTCTAGACTCTCCTACCTCTCTGGACTCCTCCTTCTAGACTCATATACCCCTCTAGACTCTCGTACCCCTCTAGGCTCTTGTAGCCCTCTAGACTCTCGTACCCCTTTAGACTCTCGTACCCCTCAAGACTCTCGTACCCTCTAGATTCTCGAACCCCTCTAGACTCTCGTACCCCTCTAGACTCTCGTACCCCTCTAGATTCTCCTACCCCTCTAGACTCTCCTACTCCTCTAGAATCATCCTTCTAGGCTCACTTACCCCTCTAGACTCATATACCCCTCTAGACTCATATACCCCTCTAGACTCTTGTATCCCTCTAGACTCTCCTACCCCTCTGGACTCATCCTTCTAGACTCATATACCCCTCTAGACTCTCGTACCCCTCTAGGCTCTTGTAGCCCTCTAGACTCTCGTACCCCTTTAGACTCTCGTACCCTCTAGACTCTCGTACCCCTCTAGACTCTCGTACCCCTCTAGACTCTCCTACCCCTTTAGACTCTGCTACCCCTCTAGACTCTCATACCCCTCTAGACTCTCCTACCCCTTTAGACTCTTGTACCCCTCTAGACTCATACCCGTCTAGACTCTCATACCCCTCTAGACTCATCCTTCTAGACTCTCATGCCCCTCTAGACTTTCATACCCCTCCAGATTCTCCTACCCCTTTAGACTCTCCTACCCCTCTAGACTCTCATACCCCTTTAGACTCTCCGACCGCTCTAGACTCTCATACTTTAGACTCTTGTACCCCTCTAGACTCATACCCCTATACACTCCTACCCCTCTAGACTCTCCTACCCCTCTAGACTCTCCTACCCCTTTAGACTCTTCTACCCCTCTAGACTCATACCCCTCTAGACTCTCCTACCCCTTTAGACTCTTGTACCTCTCTAGACTCATACCCCTCTAGACTCATACCCCTCTAGACTCATACCCCTCTAGACTCATACCCCTCTAGACTCATACCCCTCTAGACTCTCCTACCCCTTTAGACTCATGTACGCCTCTAGACTCATACCCCTCTAGACTCTCCTACCCCTCTAGACTCTTGTACCCCTCTAGACTCATACCCCTCTAGACTCATACCCCTCTAGACTCTCATAACCATCTAGACTCACCTGGGAGCACAGAAGTAGTAGATCTCTCTCTCTCCTGCCTTCATGCGACTCACATATTCTTCCAGACTTGTATTCTCCCCTGGAGCCAAAGTTGAGGACTCAAATCTCAACAACTTGGAAATTTCTTCCTGCAATCAACATAAGATGAGAACAGATGAGTAATTTTCAGGCACCTTTATTGTGTTATTATATGCATGCTGTTCACTCAATCCTAACCAAATAACTTTGATACAGAACCGAGATGCCAATCAATACGGTTACAAGACAACACTTTCATACAAGTTTCCATTTTACAACAGACAGTAATATGAGCACAAATGTACTTCCATTATTTCTTGCTTTTCACTTGCATCTCTTGCACTAATAGTAATCAAGGAAACAACATGTAAACCTGAGGCGATGACTCCAGGGTCAGTCTTCCTGGCATTAACAGCCCCAAGCCTAATATTATTCCCCACCCTCACGCAGAGAAATTCATATTAAAGCACTTGTGCTCAGACCACAGCCTTGTCAACTTCCACACATCTCAGCAATGCAACTTATCATATATATGAAAATACATCATTGTCAGAAGTATTTGTCATGAACTTTTTCATCAGGAAATAAGTCTGTGAGATTCAGTATTAGTACTTAAAGCTTTCGTGGTTTCATTTGTTCATGCTAGATTCAGATTTGTATGAGTTGTGAGCATGGAGAAATTATTCTTTTGTCTCAACTTTTAGACAAGCACATTGAATCTAAAGATGAGGAGACTTTAAACAAGCTCCGCTGCAAATTGAATTTTCATTGATATCGTTTCTTAAAAGTACTAAATAAATGTCAATTTGGGGAAAGTAGTGAGAATTAATGGAAATTAATTTATGCCACTGTATTCTTATGACAAGTGGCTGGAATGGCTAAGAAAAATGACTGCTTGACAGGATCAGCACTAAAAGGTTTTATGTGACTGTCTATGTTCTCCCATCAAAAGCTTAATGTCCATCTTGCGCATCCCACACAATAAACACGGACAATTATCCCAAACCTGGCTCCCCTCAGCTCCTCCATACATCACCGCGGTGACATCACCAAAATTACTATTTGCCCCGTCAGTGCCCCTTATCTTTTATGGGGCATCATTGTGTGATTTACCCTCGTTGGTTACCCGGGCCCCATTAACACAGCCGACTATAAAGAATCTCAGCGTGGTTTGATTCCAAGCATCATTTGCCATTAGTGTTTGTGACGGGCAAGATGGCGCTCCGTCACACTTAGGGAGTACGGCGTGATCTCATGGCCATCACTACTGCTATAACACAATGTACTGTCATACTCACAGCTAACCCACAATCAATTATAAATATCAGCCGCTCACCCACAAAAGTCTCCCGAAATCACAAACACAAAACTAATGCTGTCACATATACACCAATAACAATACAAGAATGGTTAAACCTCAATAAAATCATATTCATTTTTTTCTTATTGGTGATTGGAATACATAGAATCTTTTGGGATAAAGTGTCATTTGAGACTTTTACAGATGCAATATTATATTCTGTATTAAGGCAGTCATGACTGAATTCTAAGCCCTTGCATACATATGTATCTCCAAATAGACATAAAAACTGTAGTATTCCCAAACCATACAAATGTTAACATTGACCATCTTTTCAATTTCCTTCACTGAAATCTCAAAATAAGGCCGAAGTGAAGGAGCGTTGCCACCTAGTGGTCAGATATTTGACATTCATGTCTGACCTCTAGTGGGATAATGACCTCAACAGTGCAGGGAATGCTGATGACAAATGACCAATCTTAAAATACAGATTCTCTTTACAATATGGAATGAAATCCATTAGTTATCACCATAAATTTATTTTCACCACAAAAACGGAGATAACAAACACTGTTTTAACCACTTTTATGAATTGTTTTGTTTGCTGATAATTGCATTTTTATCTCATCACTGTACAATATTTTCTAAATATTTCTTCACTTTTGATACCAAAAAATTCTACATATGCTTTCTAGACATAAACAATGTCTTAAAACCTATAAACATTTTGACTGTCCACAATTGTTAACTTTATCTGACATCTACTTTATCCTGTAACACCATTTAGCAGGATTTGCTGGTTGCATTTTTATCACATATTATCTATTTGAGGCGGGGCCATTTTGCGTGTTTCTGCGAGACATCACTCACCTCCTTCCCATATGGCAGAATAAATCACTTAACATCTAATTCCACCTCACCTACTCTATCCAGCTATCATATCAATATAAAGTCCACACAAATGCTATTAATATGAATAATAATAAAAACAATAATGAAAAGTTTTTGGCATGGATCGTTCGAAAAATTTAGCTATCAGGACATATCATAAACTTTTTCAACAAAATTTGTTGAAAAAGTTTTTGATCTTATTTTTCTCAGTCCAGGGTTAAATGGTAATGTTAAGGTTATATTTACAAGAGGTTACTCTCTCCGAAGCTCAACTTCTGAATTACACATATCACTCTATTTTAATCCATGCTATTACGAGGTTTTATATTTGTGTTCCTATAATCTTTAGTTTATACTGTAGAATCTTGCCTGATGATGGATGCAAGAAATAATTTCACCATATCATTCAATTTTTTAAAGGATTTTGCTTCATACCAGAAAATAAAAAGACAGAAACTAAGAAGTATAAAAAAGAAAACTGGAAAATAAAAAGAAGAAAACTAAGAAATATCAGAATTTGAAATGAAAAATCCTCAAGATGTTGTTAATCATTCTACTTAAAATTTTATAACTCATTCTCTCAGGCTAGAAAGACTTTCTTTTGAGTATTATAATGCTTTTATAGACATTTATACAAAACCCAAAACCTCAAGAGAACCCCTGGTGCTTAGTGTATTTACCCTATCTTGCTGTTCCGGGGTTGTGACAATCCCCTCTCTGAAGAAGAGTCCGTAGTCCTCATAGAACTCCATGTACTTGGCTGGGTCCTTCCTCGCCCTCTCCTGGAAGAACTTCAACAGACGATTTGTCATCACCCACCGAATCTTCCTGGAAAACATGAAAAACCAAATACATCATATGTAAACCGAAGTTATATCAGGAGGCCAGTCCAAATGAAATGAATGATGAAACTGGTGTTATATCAGGAGGCCAGTCCAAATTAAATGAATGATACTGGTGTTATATCAGGAGGCCAGTCCAAATTAAATGAATAATGGTACTGGTGTTATATCAGGAGGCCAGTCCAAATGAAATGAATAATGGTACTGGTGTTATATCAGGAGGCCAGTCCAAATTAAATGAATAATGGTACTGGTGTTATATCAGGAGGCCAGTCCAAATTAAATGAATAATGGTACTGGTGTTATATCAGGAGGCCAGTCCAAATTAAATGAATGATGATACTGGTGTTATATCAGGAGGCCAGTCCAAATTAAATAAATGATACTGGTGTTATATCAGGAGGCCAGTCCAAATGAAATGAATGATGATACTGGTGTTATATCAGGAGGCCAGTCCAAATGAAACGAATGATGAAACTGGTGTTATATCAGGAGACCAGTCCAAATTAAATGAATGATACTGGTATTATATCAGGAGGCCAGTCCAAATTAAATGAATGATACTGGTGTTATATCAGGAGGCCAGTCCAAATTAAATGAATAATGGTACTGGTGTTATATCAGGAGGCCAGTCCAAATTAAATGAATCATGATACTGGTGTTATATCAGGAGGCCAGTCCAAATTAAATGAATAATGGTACTGGTGTTATATCAGGAGGCCAGTCCAAATTAAATGAATGATGATACTGGTGTTATATCAGGAGGCCAGTCCAAATGAAACGAATGATGAAACTGGTGTTATATCAGGAGACCAGTCCAAATTAAATGAATGATACTGGTATTATATCAGGAGGCCAGTCCAAATTAAATGAATGATACTGGTGTTATATCAGGAGGCCAGTCCAAATTAAATAAATGATGATACTGGCGTTGTATCAGGAGGCCAGTCCAAATTAAACAAATGATGGTACTGGTGTTATATCAGGAGGCCAGTCCAAATTAAATAAATGATGGTACTGGTGTTATATCAGGAGGCCAGTCCAAATTAAATGAATAATGGTACTGGTGTTATATCAGGAGGCCAGTCCAAATGAAATGAATAATGGTACCGGTGTTATATCAGGAGGCCAGTCCAAATTAAATGAATGATGAAAATGGTGTTATTTCAGGAGGCCAGTCCAAATTAAATGAATGATGATACTGGCGTTGTATCAGGAGGCCAGTCCAAATTAAATGAATGATACTGGTGTTATATCAGGAGGCCAGTCCAAATTAAATGAATAATGGTACTGGTGTTATATCAGGAGGCCAGTCCAAATTAAATAAATGATGATACTGGTGTTATATCAGGAGGCCAGTCCAAATTAAATGAATGATGAAAATGGTGTTATATCAGGAGGCCAGTCCAAATTAAATGAATGATACTGGTATTATATCAGGAGGCCAGTCCAAATTAAATGAATCATGATACTGGTGTTATATCAGGAGGCCAGTCCAAATTAAATGAATAATGATACTGGTGTTATATCAGGAGGCCAGTCCAAATTAAATGAATAATGGTACTGGTGTTATATCAGGAGGCCAGTCCAAATTAAATAAATGATGGTACTGGTGTTATATCAGGAGGCCAGTCCAAATTAAATAAATGATGGTACTGGTGTTACATCAGGAGGCCAGTCCAAATTAAATAAATGATGGTACTGGTGTTATATCAGGAGGCCAGTCCAAATTAAATAAATGATGGTACTGGTGTTATATCAGGAGGCCAGTCCAAATTAAATGAATAATGGTACTGGTGTTATATCAGGAGGCCAGTCCAAATTAAATGAATCATGATACTGGTGTTATATCAGGAGGCCAGTCCAAATTAAATGAATGATACTGGTGTTATATCAGGAGGCCAGTCCAAATTAAATGAATGATACTGGTGTTATATCAGGAGGCCAGTCCAAATTAAATGAATGATGATACTGGTGTTATATCAGGAGGCCAGTCCAAATGAAATGAATGATACTGGTGTTATATCAGGAGGCCAGTCCAAATTAAATGAATGATACTGGTGTTATATCAGGAGGCCAGTCCAAATTAAATGAATGATGATACTGGTGTTATATTAGGAGGCCAGTCCAAATTAAATAAATGATACTGGTGTTATATCAGGAGGTCAGTCCAAATTAAATGAATGATGAAACTGGTGTTATATCAGGAGGCCAGTCCAAATTAAATAAATGATGGTACTGGTGTTATATCAGGAGGCCAGTCCAAATTAAATAAATGATGGTACTGGTGTTATATCAGGAGGCCAGTCCAAATTAAATAAATGATGGTACTGGTGTTATATCAGGAGGCCAGTCCAAATTAAATGAATAATGGTACTGGTGTTATATCAGGAGGCCAGTCCAAATTAAATGAATCATGATACTGGTGTTATATCAGGAGGCCAGTCCAAATTAAATGAATGATACTGGTGTTATATCAGGAGGCCAGTCCAAATTAAATGAATGATACTGGTGTTATATCAGGAGGCCAGTCCAAATTAAATGAATGATGATACTGGTGTTATATCAGGAGGCCAGTCCAAATGAAATGAATGATACTGGTGTTATATCAGGAGGCCAGTCCAAATTAAATGAATGATACTGGTGTTATATCAGGAGGCCAGTCCAAATTAAATGAATGATGATACTGGTGTTATATCAGGAGGCCAGTCCAAATTAAATAAATGATACTGGTGTTATATCAGGAGGCCAGTCCAAATTAAATGAATGATACTGGTGTTATATCAGGAGGCCAGTCCAAATGAAACGAATGATGAAACTGGTGTTATATCAGGAGGCCAGTCCAAATTAAATGAATGATACTGGTATTATATCAGGAGGCCAGTCCAAATTAAATGAATGATACTGGTGTTATATCAGGAGGCCAGTCCAAATTAAATGAATGATGATACTGGTGTTATATCAGGAGGCCAGTCCAAATGAAACGAATGATGAAACTGGTGTTATATCAGGAGACCAGTCCAAATTAAATGAATGATGATACTGGTATTATATCAGGAGGCCAGTCCAAATTAAATGAATGATACTGGTGTTATATCAGGAGGCCAGTCCAAATTAAATAAATGATGATACTGGCGTTGTATCAGGAGGCCAGTCCAAATTAAATAAATGATGGTACTGGTGTTATATCAGGAGGCCAGTCCAAATTAAATGAATAATGGTACTGGTGTTATATCAGGAGGCCAGTCCAAATTAAATGAATCATGATACTGGTGTTATATCAGGAGGCCAGTCCAAATTAAATGAATGATACTGGTGTTATATCAGGAGGCCAGTCCAAATTAAATGAATGATGATACTGGTGTTATATCAGGAGGCCAGTCCAAATTAAATGAATGATACTGGTGTTATATCAGGAGGCCAGTCCAAATTAAATGAATGATACTGGTGTTATATCAGGAGGCCAGTCCAAATTAAATGAATGATGAAACTGGTGTTATATCAGGAGGCCAGTCCAAATTAAATGAATGATGATACTGGTGTTATATCAGGAGGCCAGTCCAAATTAAATGAATGATACTGGTGTTATATCAGGAGGCCAGTCCAAATGAAATGAATGATACTGGTGTTATATCAGGAGGCCAGTCCAAATTAAATGAATGATGATACTGGTGTTATATCAGGAGGCCAGTCCAAATTAAATAAATGATACTGGTGTTATATCAGGAGGCCAGTCCAAATTAAATGAATGATGATACTGGTCTTATATCAGGAGGCCATTTTTTGTGAATCTTCTGTTCTATTTTTATTCCACATTTTACACATTAATTGACATAGTCAAAACCCTATGGATGACATAAAATAGCATAAAAGTTCTCTTGATTCAGTGATATGCAGTGAGCAGAGTGAGGAGACTGACGAAACGTTCAATTCAATAGATATATATACTACAACTTAAATCTACTCTAAAAGATACCTTTTTAACATTGAAAAACTATATTTTCGTGTTAAAAATAGGCTGAAGAATGAAGACATTTTTATGTATGCTTTGTAATCAAATCTAATTTTGGACAAATTAAAATAATAGAGATACACTTTCTGCTGAGGAGATATCACTTGTGTTTGAGATAAACTGTTTTGCAGGTCAACTATCATTGCTTACAGAAATGTTTGCTCTTATCTATGTCTATTGATATCAAAAGCAAAGTAAATTACATTTGAATTTGGATCAACAAAAAGTCAAGAGTTATCATGAAGTTGAAATTTGCAAGGATCTGAGGGTGGTGGTAATCTGGGCCAAGTGCCTCACAAGAAGAAGACAATGCTTGACTGCCCCACTGAGTCTCCCATTTACTCCTCTGTCTGCTCCGTATTGGCACTCTGCTTGTCTCCGTGAAATGTACGACACCATAAACAGCGCCACCTTGCTGCTTGTCCACCCCAGCCCACACACGCTGTGACACATTAATGCTTCGAGATGGACAGCTTGCAATATGAACGCTGCTCGCTCCCCCTACATCTAGTGGGCCCAGTCCATATACAATATGCTCCCCCTACCCCCTGCATCTAGTGGACCTACTGCATATACAATATGCTCCCCCTACCCCCTGCATCTAGTGGACCTACTCCATATACAATATGCTCCCCCTACCCCTGCATCTAGTGGACCTACTCCATATACAATATGCTCCCCCTACCCCCTGCATCTAGTGGACCTACTCCATATACAATATGCTCCCCTACCCCCTGCCTGCATCTAGTGGACCTACTGCATATACAATATGCTCCCCTACCCCCTGCCTGCATCTAGTGGACCTACTGCACATACAATATGCTCCCCCTACCCCTGCATCTAGTGGACCTACTGCATATACAATATGCTCCCCCTACCCCCTGCATCTAGTGGACCTACTCCATATACAATATGCTCCCCCTACCCCCTGCATCTAGTGGACCTACTCCATATACAATATGCTCCCCCTACCCCCTGCATCAAGTGGACCTACTCCATATACAATATACTCCCCAATACCTACTGCATATATAATATGCTCCCCAACATCCACTGCATGTACAATATGCTCCCCAACATCTACTGCATGAATAATACATCTTGGGAAATCATACTCTCATCTCATTCTTTGAAAACATAATTTTTTTGTAGTATTACTCTCTTAATCTTTTGAAGTTGTGATTCCCCAGCTATTAATGAAGCACAAATCTGGCATAGAGCATTACACCATTTCCTTTATGTTTCTCTGCTAGTTCAACTGTTGCTTGTATTTGAGATAACAAGGAGGATGAGTTGAGGGTGGACATGTGCACCCATGTTGATGGACACATTGGCAGAACCCTGCAATGTTCACAGTAATAACTGTGTATCTAACATGATGCAAATCTATCCCAAACATTTCTCATAGTCTCTAGGGTGGTCGTCTTGCTTGCTCGCAAAAATCACCACAACCACTGGTACCGCCATCACCCCGCCTCCCTAACTCCTCACTCTCCCACCAGGTGGCTACCTGCTGTCCACCAGGGGGCCATATTACCCCTTCACGCCCTTCCAACTCATCCTTCAGCTCATCTATAAAACCCTCCAAGTGCCATTTTCTTCATTATATTGATATTTTGACTATAAAAATGGAATAATTTCTAATTCATCAATTGTGTTTTAACCTGCAAGTTAACAAAAGTATCACAGAAAATCTTTGAACATTTCTCTGTTCAAAAATATTCATAGAAATTTTTTTTTATAGAAATTACATCAAAGCAATCTCTTCAACAAAAAATTATGGATGACACCACGCTATCATTTGTATATGTTACACACTTCAAAAGTAGCATAGATATCATGTAGGGCTAAAAACATATCAAGCACTGCATGGAGCATGGTCAAATATTACCAGATGATACAAGTCAAATCTGTAGACGGCAAAACATGCCCCTCACATTAAGTGTGGTATGCCCAGTAATTCTAGTCTTCATATATCTGTGCTGGGCTCTTATTTGCCTGGAATTTGCAAACCATTCTGGGGCAAACATGTGATTTATACTTCTCTTAACACTCACAGCATGCACATCTTATTCTCAAGTAATCAAAATTCTTTCGTTTGAATTCTAATTTTCAAAAGCTGTTAAGTATTCTTTCATATCACCTTTAGTTCTTTAGAAAAATACTGTAACTTAATTTAGTTGCTGAAATCATCATACTTCATATTCATAATTAACAAAAAGATAAATAAAATATATATATATATATATATAAATATATATATATATATATATGTATGTATATATATATATATGTATATATATATGTATGTATATATATATATATGTATGTATATATATATATATATATATATATATATATATATATATATATATATATATATATATATATATATATATATATATATATATATATATATATATATATATATATACACACACATACATATATATGTATGTGTGTGTGTGTGTATGCATGTGTGTGTGTGTCTCATTCTCTTTGCATTAAGATTTAGATATTCATTTCAATCTGCCTTCAATTAAAATTGCTGAAATAATAAATCTAACTCCTCATCAGGAAATTTCACCATATCTAACTTTTCCCAATTTAGCTGGGCATTTTTGACTGGATCATCGACCCTCTGGCCCAGGTAGTGATATGACCAGTCACTATATTCCTGCGCTGATACATTGCTTATCCCATCCAATCCAATATGATTACTCACTGAATCATCTCAACTCCACTCACATCTTCAGGTATTCCCTACCAATACCAGCATCATCAACAGAAGTGTTCATCACTTGTGGTCTCGGAGAAATTAGTCCAAATTAATGGAACTTTTGGACGATTTTGACATCGTTTGATGTCATTTGGAAATAGAAATTAGGAAACACTATTTTTCACATTTTTGTTTTTCAAGATCATTTTGTAAGTGAGTACTTACAGTTTATTGGCTAATATACATTTTTTTAATCAAAAAAAATCTTTGAAACAGGTGATGTGATATGGAATCAAAAGACATGAATATGTCAACTCAGTAAAAATTAGAGGCATTTATCACTCTCAGAACCAAATAAAGTGGTTATTTAACATGAATATCTCTTAAATATTCCCCAAACTAATAATACAGTCACTGAGGAAAAGTATGACTTGACTCTCCATCCTCCTGCCTCGTCCATTATTCTGCAAAATGCCCCTGTCAGTGTTACACAGCAGAAAGTCACATCAAAGTGGAAAACTTCAGTTTGACATTAAGCATAAGATTGCTGAATCTTGATCAGGGATGCCCTTATCCTGAATGCTTCTGCGTGCCAAAAGGCAGTAGGTCTACACAATTTACACCAGTGATCATATGTCTTAAGACTTAATGTTGAAGATATTTATTGAGGTAAATACTCCTTCATAACAATAAATCAGTAATAACACAAAGAACTTTATATTCCGTAACACATAAGGTCTGATTGGACAAAATCACGATCATTTTAGGTAAGACAGTAAGTTTGGCATACTGTCTTTTATCACTAGAAGGTAGTATCTATTGCCGCCCATCCATCATCCCTTCTATCCTCCCTCCATCACATCCACCCTTTCCTCTTAACCTCAAAGTTTTCTAACGCAGTGCGATCAATATAGAAATTAGATTTTTTAGGCTAATTATTGCCGGTGGTGATGAGATGTGTATGGACACATGTAGCTGCAGCGCAGGCATCTGAGCAAGCCGCGATAATTTGTGATCTGCCTTCAGATTAGTACCCCCATCAGACAACTTCACAATTATACAAGCCCGCACTCACTAGCAATCTGATCAGAATTTCATCGCTGCTAACACGTGACGATCAATGCAGCGTCTTATCTGTGATCACAAAATACTTGTCCGAACGCTTCTGTCTGCCGAAAACAGTCGCTACCTAATGGAATGTTGCAGGAGGTCAGTCAGGCGTGACCTTCTTACGTTGCTGTGTCACGTCCCTGCCAGCTTTTTTCTATTACATTCCCGTTTCCATTTCCCCGGGAAAGTATGTCACCGTGAGCACAATGAGTGTGGGGGAGAAACGTACCTTCTTACCAAGAAGAGTGCCATCAAATATTACTTAGGACTCTTACACACGATTATCACTCGTAACGACCACAAGTAGTCCACACTTGAGAAATATGACAGGTTTCTTTCACACTCAACTCTCTTTTCAATTATGTTTTGTGGCACATTATTCAGGTTATTACGCCATAAACGGGGTCCTCAAATCTTGCCGAGGATTAGGCGGAAATCGCTCTATTCTCTTCTGCAATATGAGGTCATATTGTACACTTACTTTATTACGATGCATTTATTCAGCTGTCAATTGTCTTTTTTTCTTTAATTTACATATTTGGCAAAATCTAGTTCTATGATTTTTTTTTTAAATATTGATATTTTACATGCTATCTCAAGACAGATGGCACAATGTTACAATATTATGATATTGTCTTTAATCACCAGGTGGCGATACGACCGACGACAAACAACGCCTATGAGCTTCATTATTCTTTTATCGGCAAAAGCAGAATCTAGCAGGCTTCAGCAGCAGCTGTTGGAGCACTGATGGAGCAATTAATGACATAGACTCTGGGAATAGGAGGAAACCATAGACATATTACCAACCTCTCTCCGAGAGTATGTGCTGAAAACTTCATACACACCTGTTTAATATTGCATTCTTTTTAAAATCATTAAATCTCTCAAATCTAGTGCTTTGTCACGACAGTACTCAACAAAACCGGACAGTGATTTGATTAAGTTTGGCTTTCTCGTTGGGCAATGGAAGTTTGTGTTGGCCGGAGTATTCAGGTGTCATCACCTCGGTGTGAATCCGTCAGCAGCACTGTGTAATCCCCACAAAGGCATGATAGGATTAGGTGTGTATGACACGACCATCCTCCGACCATCCTCAGCACACTTGATACCTCATCAGCACCACTGCCAATCATAAACCAATGCCCCCCCCCCCCCCCCCCCCCCCCCCCCATGTCCCAACATTCCAACTTTCTCCTCATATTACGCCATTTCTGCTGGACCCTGATTGGCCACATTACATCACCTCATTTGCATAATTGCACTGCCCCCTGGAGGCTTACAATCTTCCATCCGTTTGCGACCCCGTTTCCCATAAAACACTTGAATTGGCTTTTTTCTGATAAGTCGAGGCCAAAGCAAACCGTTGAGTTCCCAGGGGGGATTTTATGATGCCACATGGATACAAATATGCATTTTCTATGACTAGTTTTGTACAACATTGCTGTGCATATTATGAAGTTTCTGTTATGTACCATGTCCTCAACAAATAATAGGGTTTACAAACCTAAATAAAACGATTTGTTTTCATTTTCTTTTATATGCTGTCCCCAAAATGTAAAATGACTTTCTAACATGCATGATATATCCAATTTAAAAGATGAAATTTATCATCTATCCAACACCAAAAAATACTCCAAAATTATTTTTTTCAATAATTGCCCTGAATTAATTAACAATAAAAATACCAATCTAGTTCAAATCAATCAATTAGTATTCATTATAAACAATGAGCACTCCACCAGGAAACAGTTACTTACAAATTGCTAGCTGGGGAAAAACAAAGATTCATTTCCACACTATTCCATGTGTACCAGCCAGCATGAAGCCCTTATGATCATATCCTGCCTTACCTCAGTTCTATTACTGAAGAAAACATAAAGATGGAGAATAAATGTTTAATTTTCTTTCTTTTTTCTAATCATTGAGAGCTCTGACATCACCAAAAGTTCCTGACCAGTCATTTTGAGTCACTTTCATTGTTTAAACCAGAGTATACTTGCACAAACAAAGTATGACAATTTTAATGTTTTTGACTTAAGATATTGATTTTTTATTACTTGTTTGTTCATGTGTGCAACCCTGTGTTCCAGTCAATTATAAAAAATGCTTTACATAAACTACAGATGCAGAGTATTCTTTATACAGGCAAAACATGAAACCTTTGTAACACTATCTTCAACTTATTAAATATTGAAAATAGAAATCCTCCATAAAAAAAACCATTATCTTTCATGTGTGAATGTTATTGTGGCCATCATTTGCAGATGGTTTCAAAGAAAGTGGTTTGGAACCTAAAGTTGCATTAGTTCTGAAGGTTTAGATTGGGCTGTGCCCATGAGGCGTATTCCATAATTTATACAATGTAATATACAAAAGTGTTTTGTTGAATATCGCACACATTTCCAGAGCAATCCCTTATCGGCAAAGAGCCCACTTTGTGAAAACTGACAAAAACGCACCCCACATCTTGACTTAATATAAAAATCAATCACCCGCTCTTCATATCCATTGCAAAATGAAATAAAAAGAAATCTAATTTCACTATCCTCTACAGCGGGTGATAAAACAGGGACTCCAAGACAGTTTGCCAGCATAAAACTGACAAGGTACGACGCTATGATGGAGCAGCCTTTTTTTCATTAGGTCCCACGGAGCGTTGATTTCATTTTGACAAGACTGTCTGTCCAGTTACAGAGCTGGGAGAGAAACTAGCATTATTTCATTATGTCCCCAAATAATTCAATATGGTTTCACATTCATAGTCATTGAGGCAACGGGAAAGAAAAGGGCAGGAATTTGCTGTGGTAGCATCTCATATCTCAACATATCCATCTAGCCTTCAGAAAATGTAAATTCTAGGAATTTTTGAAAACATTTCGAATGTTACATACAGTTATTCTTTATCTTGCCTTCAGACTTATTCAATGTTTAGCTCAAGACCACTGTGTGGGAGGTATCAAATTTCAATATTCAGTTACAAGCTGAATCTGAGATAATTTTTTATATATATATGTGTGTCTGTATTTATTGAACATATTATACTGTATTAAAAGTTTTATCATTTTCTGGATGTAATCAATCTTTGCAAATTTGGCAACATAGTAAAAATGAAACCAATTCCTTCAAGTTAATTTGTATTCAAAACTTGTTGTTATCCTTAATTTAAATGTTAATTTCCAATTTTAATTGCCCTTGTTAAAGATTAGGATACTTTTTTATTCTTCTGAAAAATAATAACATTAAACTGAGTTGTGAATCCTGGAGGAGAACAAATTTCCATAAAAACACCACCAAGGCAATTAAAACATCACATTTCTTCTGATCTTGAAGATTCAGAAAGAAAGTGGTGGGCTCATCTGTTAAGATGTATGAGGAGGGAGGGTTCTAATAAAATGCCCCAGAAAGCCAATACTTCACGTTGATACAGAACATTAGGTGTAAGACTGAAATGCTCTTCCCTGACATATGTGTATGTCTTTATACTCTGCCCCTATTGACATTGGCAATACAGTTAGCCTCCGAACATGTAGCGCCTCCGAACATGTAGCGTCACGTCACGGGAGGGCTTGTTATTATGTATATAATAAAGACAAGAAAGCAATGGTGATGTTCAGGGGGAGGGCTTCTTGTTTCAGCGTCTCATTAGTCGAGCAGGTTCGATGGAGAAAATTAGTGACAAACGATTCCTTCCATGTCATCATCCATCTTGCAGTCAGAATTAATTAGTCTGAAGAATGCAGCTTTTTTCGGTTCATTTTTTAACCTTGGCTCATGCATCATGCAAGTTTTGGCATAGGGTGCAGCGAGCCCATCGTGTGCTCTAACACCAGCCCCTCACTGTCCTTTGTTGCTTCCATACATGATGCATGTTGCTTTACATTCCTCCGTCAGCTTCTCGGCAAAATCTCAACCGAGCGTTGGATACCCGTCCGTCGTTGGAATCTAATATTGTGAAAGGGCTTACTAACCCTGGCTTGAGATTGCTGTATCTTACTTGCTAATGTGTAATTTCTTGAGTGTTTTCTCCGTCCTCTCACCAGGACAGCACAATTTTATATGCAAATTACTGGCGTTATGTCGACCCTCCCAAGTGGGGATGGGTGCAGGTCTAAAGATCTGATGAATACAAACTAAGATGGACTCGGGCGCAAGTTTGATTAAATAATTCTGCTGCCAGTGTCCTTGAGAACATCTCTCACTCAGGTCTGAATAATGTGGACATGCCCGATGACCAGAAGACAATAATGTTATATAATATCCTTATAAATGCTAATTATGATACGAGATACAAGCAATATATGGAATCATGCACATGACTGCTGTGAACATTTGACCTTGACCTTTCCTCAAAATCAAAACATGCATGGACATAGACATCAAAATATAACAAAAAATGCTATTTTTAACTGTATCATATCTGATTACATATCTATTCCATAATAAAGAATTTAATTCCAGCTTTATCTAATTTTAGCTTTTTGATAGTTTTTAATTTCCACATCAGAGACTTCTGCTTGAATTCTCAAAAAATCTGCTGACACAATATCTGACAAGCTATATAAAAAAGGGTCCACACCATGGTTGATCATGCATGCAGTTTATTAATCTGATAAAAGTTTTTTTATTGTGTTGTATTACTTAAATCACTTCCGAGGAATATGGCGAGTTCCATTCATAACAAAAACTAATTTGATTTTTTCACTTTGAAAAATTGGATATAATCAAATCTCATGATATCATTGGCAATTTCCTTTGAAGGATGCCAAGATGATGTATTTAACAAATTAACTTTTGTTATTTTTGTTGATTCAGTTTACTATAAAAAACAAAAACAATTTAACAGAATAATTTCTCAAATCATCAGCAATATCATTATCAGGGTCTCGCCTCATTATTCACCCAATTTCAGGGATTCAATTTCATTAAAATTCTTATTAAACTTTAATGGTAATGAAGCGAGGACTGTTTGAAATGAATGCAATTTATTGTCCTGCAGAATAAAAAATTGGATCTTCTCAAATCATGAAATGCCGAAGCCAAGGCTTTTAAAATGCTAAATTTTTTTTTGACGATCTAACAAAAAATGTCTAAATAAACATACATTACAAAATCTACCGGTAATTCACTTTTTTTTAAAGAATCTTTAAACTAATGAGAACAGGGATAAAACTTGGACGCAATGACAAAGAAAGCAACAGACATTAATCACTTATTCAAATTCTTATTACCATTACTTCTCCATTATATTTTCTTTTTTAATCCTCTTAGAACTTCATTTTAATTTTGATGTGTAAACTGCACTGGGCTTGCTCATTATATAAAGCTCACGATACATAATGATGGCTGAACACACCCTGCAAGCAAGTTTTCATTGCGACCATTTACAAGGGCCAAGTTTACAATGTCCAATCAATCTTTGGCGGGGTGACTTTTTTCCCGTCCATGCTACGCCATTACGGGTCCCCTATCCCATAGCCATTATCTATGGCCGTCATCAATGTTTCATCCACCTCCACTCTCCTTTACTGGAGGTACGAAATAACTACCCAGACCTTTTCCCCGATGCAATATTACAGAGTCCCAAGAATGCCGCTGATAATCATGGCGCTAATTTGCATACCTGATTTAGGCCCAATAGGCAACTTTACGAGAGGGTACCCGTCAAGAAACGATTATGATTTACTTCACAGGTCGACGCAATGGCAGAGTAGTGGCCAAAGGAAGTAGTCCCGCTGCGATAATAGACAAATATTTGGCAAGAAAGGGGAAGTATGACCACAACACTACCATACGGAAATGCCACTCGCAAAAAACCTGTGAAACGGGGAGCACAGTCCTTCTCAATCCTAACCCTATTCTAAAAACTATACAGATAAGTCAAACTCATTCATATATGTATAATTCAAACTCAAAATGCCCGATTTACAATTGCTAATAAACCTTACAGAAATAAAAAATAAGCATTTACCTGCATTGTTTTTCTGTTAGAAGTTCTCAACCCCCATAAAGTTTATTGGTTGAGCTTGGATCAGAGAAATTTAACTATGCCACTGGTGCCCTAAACAATAAGTGTCCATTAATGGTGGATGTGACACCCTCACAATGAAATATGAATATTGCCCAAGATAAAAACGGGTCAGGCATGATTACAGTCGGGGTCCAGGAAGAGATCTGTGTCCCCATGTATCACCGTCTTATGCCCGCCAATAAACATGCATCCTTGCATAGCAGGTTAAAATAACTATCACCCAGAATTAATATATAAACATTTCAGCATTAAGATATTATCAGAAAATCTATACTACATCTTTGGCTTGGGGATTGTAAAATTCTTAAAGGTATTAAGCATCAATTCTACAATTTGGTGTTTTTGAAAGCTTAGCCACATGTGAACATAATGACAGATTGAAATTATAATAGAGTAATATGATATGTTGCTATGAGACATAGCAGTTGCACCCCCAGCACAGGTCTGTCTGAGCCATAAGCTGCACGTGATGGGTAAACACGGGTAGCGTAAACTTTATTTGACCTAAATTGAGGCTCAAAGTAGGCTAGCACTGTTTGACGTCATTTTGGTACTATTCAAAGGACAATACATTTCATGATGTCATAAGCATATGGCCTACTCTTATGACGTCATTTTACCTTTCAGTGCCTCTATGATGACACTCCACATAAATATGACGCCAAGAAAGGAGTGTGCTTTTATTAGGGGCCTATATATTAAGGTCTTGTTCAAATAGGTTTTGCAGACAATGATGGGGATGCATTTTTCAAAATATTTATAGACATGAAAGACAAGTTCATTTATTACCAATATGTGAATTTTAAATGTTTTTTTCAAAATCGGTGCTTAATCCCTTTATTCCTATAAGAAGTGACCAAAAAAGAAAGTCGAGAGGGGACTCAAAAAGAAAGTAACTTTGCACAATAAAAATGTAAAAGTACAATTTATTCGCCTCAAATGCTGCTGCTCAAAGTTCCTGAGTCATGTTTTTAGTGAACAATTCTATATATTTACAATCAGACAGCTCATAACTTACAATAACAAAGCTGTATGACTTACAATCAAACAGCTATATGACTTACAATCAAACAGCTATATGACTTACAATCATACAGCTATATGACTTACAATCAAACAGCTGTATGACTTGCATTCAGACAGCTCAATAACTTAAAATTATACATGTGTGTGAGGCACAATCAGACAGCTCTGATTTATATTCAGACAGTTCTATGAGCTACAATCAGACAGTTCTATGAGCTACGATCAGACAGTTCTATGAGCTACAATCAGACAGTTCTATGAGCTATAACCAGACAGCCCTGAGCTATAACCAGACAGCCCTATGAGCTATATTTAGACAGTTCTATGAGCTATAATCAGACAGCCCTATGAGCTATATTCAGAAAGTTATGAGCTATATTCAGACAGCCCTATGAGCTATATTCAGACAGCCCTATGAGCTATATTCAGACAGCTCTATGAGCTATAACCAGACAGCCCTATGAGCTATAACCAGACAGCCCTATGAGCTATATTCAGACAGTTCTATGAGCTATAATCAGACAGCCCTATGAGCTATATTCAGAAAGTTATGAGCTATATTCAGACAGCTCTATGAGCTATATTCAGACAACCTATGAGATATATTCAGACAGCCCTATGAGCTATATTCAGACAGCTCTATGAGCTATATTCAGACAACCTATGAGCTATAATCAGACAGCCCTATGAGCTATATTCAGAAAGTTATGAGCTATATTCAGACAGCTCTATGAGCTATATTCAGACAGCCCTATGAGCTATATTCAGACAGCCCTATGAGCTATATTCAGACAACCTATGAGCTATAATCAGACAGCCCTATGAGCTATATTCAGAAAGTTATGAGCTATATTCAGACAGCTCTATGAGCTATATTCAGACAACCTATGAGCTATATCCAGACAGCTCTATGAGCTATAACCAGACAGCCCTATGAGCTATAACCAGACAGCTCTATGAGCTATATTCAGACAGTTCTATGAGCTATAATCAGACAGCCCTATGAGCTATATTCAGAAAGTTATGAGCTATATTCAGACAGCTCTATGAGCTATATTCAGATAACCTATGAGATATATTCAGACAGCCCTATGAGCTATATCCAGACAGCTCTATGAGCTATAACCAGACAGCCCTATGAGCTATAACCAGACAGCCCTATGAGCTATATTCAGACAACCTATGAGCTATAATCAGACAGCCCTATGAGCTATATTCAGAAAGTTATGAGCTATATTCAGACAGCTCTATGAGCTATATTCAGACAACCTATGAGATATATTCAGACAGCTCTATGAGCTATATTCAGACAACCTATGAGCTATAATCAGACAGCCCTATGAGCTATATTCAGAAAGTTATGAGCTATATTCAGACAGCTCTATGAGCTATATTCAGACAACCTATGAGCTATAATCAGACAGCCCTATGAGCTATATTCAGAAAGTTATGAGCTATATTCAGACAGCCCTATGAGCTATATTCAGAAAGTTATGAGCTATATTCAGACAGCCCTATGAGCTATATTCAGACAGCCCTATGAGCTATATTCAGACAGCTCTATGAGCTATATTCAGACAACCTATGAGCTATATTCAGACAGCCCTATGAGATATATTCAGACAGCTCTATGAGCTATATTCAGACAACCTATGAGCTATATTCAGACAACCTATGAGCTATATTCAGACAGCTCTATGAGCTATATTCAGACAACCTATGAGATATATTCAGACAGCCCTATGAGATATATTCAGACAATTCTATGAGCTATATTCAGACAACCTATGAGCTATATTCAGACAGCCCTATGAGATATATTCAGACAACCTATGAGATATATTCAGACAACCTATGAGCTATATTCAGACAGTCCTATGAGATATATTCAGACAACCTATGAGCTATATTCAGACAGCTCTATGAGCTATATTCAGACAACCTATGAGCTATATTCAGACAGCTCTATGAGCTATATTCAGACAGCCCTATGAGATATATTCAGACAGCCCTATGAGCTATATTCAGACAACCTATGAGCTATATTCAGACAGCTCTATGAGCTATATTCAGACAGCCCTATGAGCTATATTCAGACAGCCCTATGAGCTATATTCAGACAGCTCTATGAGATATATTCAGACAACCTATGAGATATATTCAGACAGCTCTATGAGCTATATTCAGACAGCTCTATGAGATATATTCAGACAGCTCTATGAGCTATATTCAGACAGCTCTATGAGATATATTCAGACAGCCCTATGAGATATATTCAGACAACCTATGAGCTATATTCAGACAGCCCTATGAGCTATATTCAGACAGTTCTATGAGCTACAATCAGACAGTTCTATGAGCTACAACCAGACAGTTCTATGAGCTACAACCAGACAGTTCTATGAGCTATAACCAGACAGCCCTATGAGCTATAACCAGACAGCCTTATGAGCTATATTCAGACAGCTCTATGAGCTATATTCAGACAGCCCTATGAGCTATATTCAGACAGCCCTATGAGCTATATTCAGACAGCTCTATGAGCTATATTCAGACAGTTCTATGAGCTATATTCAGACTGCTCTATGAGCTATATTCAGACAACTGTATTTACCTGATGAGGCTGCTGTCCTGTAAAAGTTCTCTGCTCAGATTCAGTGGAATGTCCTCACTGTCGACCACACCTGAGGAAAGAGAAATATTCACGCTATTCATCATCCTAAAGGGTCAAGGTTTGCTCTTATCTAAATAAGAATGGCTTTTGTTATTTAATTGAAAAAAAGTTTGACTCTTCAAAGAGCTAAATTGTGAAAATATTTTTTCAAAAAATTAGGAAAACTATTTGGATGTTAACAATAAAGGCTTGATTCTGACAATTTCAACTGAAAAATGTTAAGTCAAAGAAAATGATCAAAGGGAAAGTGTAAAATATATATAATGTGTCATGAAAGAGCTAAAGGTAGAGTTCTTTACAAATAATGAATGATAATTTAGCAATTAAGAATAATTCTGAAAAAAAAATTGCAAATTGATTTCTGATTTATAATCTTTTTTTTTCAAATCACAAATATTGAAAAATAAGGGATGATAAAAGTATTTGATACCTTTAACAAAGCGTAGCCACTTGGGCAGGACATGGTTAGCCTTGGCAAGTACCATGACCTTACGGCTGTACAGTGTCACTGCGACATCTGTCTCCCGACTCATATCAAACATCGCTGAAACACAATGTAAAACATATATTAAAATACATACACAAATCATCCTTATACATTCAAATATCATACAATTTGTGTTTATATTGGCTGCAGCAACATACAAAATATGCTCTTTTTCAAATGGAGATCCAAATATTCCTGTTTAAAATGTTAGGTCTTCATATATTTTCTTAGAATTGGAGTTCTATCAGTGAACAATATAAACGCCCCATTAATTCTCTATCAATATTTACAGAGTTTGCAGGTGATCCAAAAAAATACACAATAAACTGCACAATAACACAATAAACCACACAATAACACAATAAACCACACAATAACACAGTAAACTTCACAATTACACAATAAATTTCACAATTACACAAAAAAACTTCACAATTATAAAGGAATATATTTCACATTAATAAACTAATTTTATTCAAAACAACCGCCATCAAATTTCTTGTTTTTAGTTTCTGAAATTTCAAGTATTAACATTGATTCATCTCAAGTAGTGACATGCCGACAAATTAATTTTCAAATAGAGCCGGATAACTTTACGGGTAGCCATTCCCCTGGACGGATGATCGTGTTATCAGCCGAGTTCTGCTTTGCCGTATGCCTCAGTCTCATTACCTTCCTATTGTCTTTAATGCCAGATTCATTAAATTTTACGTCTGTCCGACAATCCGCAAGAGATTTACGCAAAATGACAAACCCTGATCAGATTTCACTCGCCATCCAATAGCGCTAATTTCATCCCATTCTCTCGTTAATTCATTTTCTCCCATTTGCCCTTTGTTTAATTTGAGCTGGGACAAAAAAGTTCAATTGCAGCAGAAAAAAACGCTGTCGTATGTCAATTGTTGTTTGTCCCACTATGATTTGCTCATTCCACCTAGAAATTACTTCTCTGTGTTTAATCCTGAAAATGCCATATTCACCGCTTTATGAAATATATGAGAATACCTTTGTGGAGCTCTGCATGAAATATTACCTGGGCCAACAAAGAAAAGTAACTTGCAATTATTTATGTGCTCCTTTGAAGTTGGCAACATGATTTATCTCCTGAAGAATCTCATCTTATTTTTCATCACAATACCTTTGAAGACGAGCACTGCAGATTTTGTGGACGGAAGTAAAATTAATACAAAAAACACTGTCATCCAGATTAACACTAATCTCTTGTTTTTGAATAAATGTTTTTTTTTTCGGAAACAAACAATAATCTGGTGCTCTATCATCCTAATTCCAAGCTCCTGGTTTATTTGAGGGAATAACTCATATTTGACAAAAGAACAACTAAACTTATGTATAAACAATCAGGGACAATTCATCATCCGATGATGAGCCCACAGTGAGTATAGCTCTCCGAGCGAATCAGACGTGTGCCCTATCACCGACTTAATCCATGCCTGGTTCCCCATCTCAGCAGAGTACAAAGAAGCGGAACTATGAAGTAACCCAGATCAGACAAAACAGAAACGTTTCCATCTCCTATCCTTTGACTGGTCACAACTACTCAGCATGGGGCAGGTGTATTCTGACAATGGCCACGTTTTACTGCGACATCGCGGCAGGGCAGATCCAAAAAGTACACGGGGGAGACTAAGCTCATCACTTGACAATCAATAGTTTTCTCTATAAATAGATTTGTTTAATTTAATTAATATCTTAAAAGCATACCCAAAGTTATACCTCTGTAGAAATTGTGAGCATCTGGCAATAACAGTGACCAATGCATACTTGTTTTGTTTGATACAAGAAATTTTCATTTTAATCCAAAAAGTGCATTTTTATCTAAATTTGAAAGCTAAGAAATCAACAATATTCCCTTTTAACCTCCCACTTCAACAACACCAGAAATAAAAACCACAACAAGAAAAATGTCTTTTATTTCTGAACACCTCAGAAATCATGAGATTGCTATGATCAGCCGGAGATGCAGGGCAAATATTACAAGAGAGCTCCATGTTACATTCTGACCACAGGGGATGAAGGTTTAGCAATTAACCCTGTTCATTTTCCCATCTCATTTTGATGAAAAGAGACTACTCATGATATTACCGGATGACAAATTAATGATCTCCACCCTCCTCTGGAGCAGGCAGAATTTCTCACTCATAGTTTCCACGTAAACTAACGACTGTTGTTGATTATTGTTTCTGCGCTGATAAAGCATTCATTTTTACACACAGAGCATTTCATATTTTCAATGATACAGAAAAAATTCCACAGCATCTTGGAGAACCAAGAGAACATCCAAATTTTTCTCCATTTCAGAGATATAATCAGTGATCCAGTAAAAAGTTCACACTATTATGTCATTTGTGACAATAAATGACTCGTATTACTTTTAATAAAACAAAAAAAAATAAAACTAACACATTTTTCAAAGACGTTCACTGATAATTTTTGTATGAAATTAACAAGATTTTATTAAACACTGCAAGTTATATTTCATAACACCTATAAAAATTTGGATCATTTCATAATTCTCCTGAGATCAACAGAGACAAAAAGCAGGCACCATTACGCTCCGGATTGGACTAAATGAATTAACTCAAATATTCATGGTAATATCATGAATTTAAACTAACTTGTCCGTAGATCAGTCGTCGCTCCACAAAATTAGAAAAGCCCTTGGGAATCCTAATGGGCCATAACCATTTGATAGATTTTTTAGGGGACTGAAAACAATACAAGAGCGATGAGACAATGTGGTCTCATGGGAATTACTACAATATCATTTCTTTAATCACAACAAAATGATGTACCAAATTTGAAAATATATACCGTATTTACTCGTGTATAAGACGACTCGTGTATAAGACGACCCCCCAAAATTGAGCTTATTTTGCTTGAAAAAAAACAATTTCCGAATATAAGACGAGTTGGTTTTTCTTGACATATCGGCTCTGCTACCATTCAAGCTTCAGCTGAAGCTTGGCGGTCAATTAAAAAGTGAAACATAAATATGAAAACTTAAAGATCTTAGCAGTCTTATACACGAGTAAATACGGTAAAACGTAAATACGATGTTCATATTTTCGAAATAACGAATAACGGAGGTAGCAGATTGATTTTAATTGCGTTTTAAATGATAAATAAAGGTATTTACCCAATATTATCACAAATTGTTCGAGAACAGAACAAAAACATCAATCCATTTAAAATGCAATTAAAATCGAAACACTTGTGAAAGCATTTCTGTCAAAAAGGGAAGACACGACTCAAAGCAGTGGAAACAATGACGAAATGCAAAACTGTGAACGCTGATAATTGGAATCAGCGAGAACAAAGTCAAAACAAAGTGTTTCGAAATAATAGACATCAGACGTAGCAGATTGATTTTAATTGCGTTTTAAATGATAAATAAAGGTATTTACCCCATGTTATCACAAATTATGCTTTGCAGGTCGAGAATTTCGCCACGAAGTAAAACGTAATACGATGTACGTGACGTCCTCGATCTTAGTGTCTGGGTGCCCACGAGACAAAAGTAGAGCGGCCAACATGTCAAATTGAACTTTCATATCCGTAGCAGATCGATTTTAATTGCGTTTTAAATGATAAATAAAAGTATATACCCAATATAAAACAAAATACGCTTTGCAGGTCGAGAACAGAACAAAACCATTCATCCATTTAACATGCATTACGCAATACGAGGTCGTCATTTTAAAAAGCGGGAGTGACGGGGACAAGCTCTTATTTTTGGCGCGAAAACGATCAGAGCCTACTTAACACGCATTGAAATATTAATATATTGTGTAATGATGGATCCCTGGCTTCTCCTCGTGTTGCGGACGTGAATTAACGTGACGTCACGTATATGATATTTACGTTTTACTTCATGGATAAATTCTCGACCTGCGAAGCATAATTTGTGATAATATTGGGTGAATACCTTTATTTATCATTTAAAACGCAATTAAAATCGATCCACGTGTGAAGGCATTTCTGTCAAGAAGGGAAGACACGACTCAACGCAACACGTGGTCGCAATTTTGAAAGGCGGAAGTGACGGGAAGAGGCTCTTGTTTTTAGCGCGAAAACGATTGTTAATATATTGCGCAATAATGGATGGTTTTGTTCTGAACCTGCAAAGCGTAATTTGTGATAATATTATGTATATACCTTTATTTATCATTTAAAACGCAATTATAATCGATCCACGTGTGAAAGCAATTCTGTCAAAAAGGGGAAGACACGACTCAAAGCGGTGGAAACAAAGACGAAATGCAAAACTGTGAACGCTGATAATTGAAATCAGTGAGAACAAAGTCAAAACAAAGCATTTCGAAATAATATGTTTTAAATGATATATAAAGGTATTTACCCAATATTATCACAAATTCGCTTTGGAGGTCAAGAACAGAACAAAACCATCCATTCATTTAACATGCATTTCGCAATACTAGCGTGAAAGCAAATATCGGACAGGCGGACTACTGTCTACACGTGGTTGAATATTTCTTTGTGTATTAACACGCTTTGTTTTGATGCTAAGATCGATATAAACAATAATAATTAAAAGCGATATAATGAATATCATTGGCTTTATAATACACAAAGAAATATTCTCCCACGTGTTGGTTGTGACGCTAAGATTAAGGACGTCGCGTACATCGTATTACGTTCTACATCGTGGAGAAATTCTTGCGAAAAATAATTTGTGATAATATTGGGTAAATACCTTTATATATCATTTAAAACATATTATTTCAAAATGCTTTGTTTTAACTTTGTTTTCACTGATTTCAATTATCAGCGTTCACAGTTTTGCATCTCGTCATTGTTTCCACTGCTTTGAGTCGTGTCTTCCCTTGTTGACAGAAATGCTTTCACACGTGGATCGATTTTAATTGCGTTTTAAATGGATTGATGGTTTTGTTCTGTTCTCGAACAATTTGTGATAATATTGGGTAAATACCTTTATTTATCATTTAAAACGCTTTGTTTTGACTTTGTTCTCACTGATTCCAATTATCAGCGTTCACAGTTTTGCAATTCGTCTTTGTTTCCATTGCTTTGAGTCGTGTCTTCCATGTTGACAGAAGTGCTTGCACACGTGGATCGATTTTAATTGCGTTTCAAATGATAAATAATGAAAACGCTTTGTTTTGAGGCTAAAATCAATGATGTGGAGAAATTCTCGACGTAATTGTGATAATATTAAGTACATACCTTTATTTACCATTTAAAACGCAATTAAAATCGATCAGCTTCGGATATGAAAGTTCAATTTGACATGTTGGCCGCTCCACTTTTGTCTCGTGGGCACCCAGACGCTAAGATAAGGACGTCACGTACATCGTATTACGTTTTGTGATAATATTGGGTAAATACCTTTATTTATCATTTAAAACGCAATTAAAATCAATCTGCTACGTCTGATATTCGTTATTTCGAAAATATGAACATCGTATTTACGTTTTACCGTATTTACGTTTTACCATAAATACTCGAGTATAAGACTGCTCTCGTGTATAAGACGACCCCCTAAACTTTAACTAAGAGTTTTTGGAAAAAAACCTCGTCTTATATACGAGTAAATACGGTAATTCTGTTTTATTTTTATGTGGAGCAGAACTAATAAAAGATGATAATGTTTTATAATATTAATTTTCAATCTTCAATTTTGATCTTAAAAAAAAATTATTTGATCTTTGAAAAAAAAACATCATGTCACATACCAGGTTAAGGAAAATTGTTCCAACAATGTTGAGATATCCACAGCTTATATAATGATATACACCAGATGTAATATAAAATCAAATTTTACCTGTTTTTTGGGGTACCATTTGCAATAAGTTAATATAAAGTTTCTTGCCTGCTAGCATGTTATAATTGTGTGCTTCTCTCTGCTGTTCACCAGTCATACTATTTACCGCATTACATGTAACTGGAGAACAGTTTTCTCCACAAATCCTTTGTATACCACACATATGATATTTGCAAAATTTTGAAATTTGCATCTCCATTGATCTGTGAAAATGTCATTTGCCCAATCTTTAGTGAAAAATAATATCAGCAATTTGGAGAAAACGTCTGACCTAAACATCCAGTTAGTCGTCTAATTTGGTTCAATTTTTCACATCAGATTTTTCCATGACAGAATGGATCTAAGGGAGATAGTAGCATGCAAGACACATCATTTGACAATGCAACAATAATGTGGAGATTTTCTCGCCAGTATGACCTCTGACCTCTGCAGGTCAAACTGAGAGGTAAGATGAGTTTGCCTACAATCCGTTTTCACTTGTACATGGCTTTCTGAGGATGATCAAAGTTACACAATACCTTGCCCTACAGGTGTGATTTGCTCAAACTGGCAGGGGGTCACTCCACAAAAAGTGCAATGAGTTTGTCACGAGAGGGATAATGTTAGAAAACTGAGGTAGCACTTAACCCAAGATGAATCTTTATCTGGAAATTTCTAATGACAGTCCTTATAAAAGGGTAGGCGCCCAACAATATTGCTATGTATTCCATGGTTGAAGCAGGTAAAATCATGAAACGGGAGAGGGGGGATACTCCACATGATGCAGTACACCCACAATGGCAACTGAATGCTAATATTATGGCATAGGGATGGCATCATGCCTTTTCACTATTGGCACATTCACCCTGGGCCCATACTAAACAGATTATCATTTAATGAATCATTATAGGGTTTATATTGAGGATGAAAGCAGGAGAGAAACTCACTGGGTTTGTACTCAGGTACGTAGAATAGAGACCTGATGTTGATGGGGGCATCTGCCTTGTAGTGCAGAGTGTAGCGTGGTTTGTCGAAGGAGTTGGTAATAAATCGGTAGAATTCTTCATGCATGTCCTCTGTGATGTCCCTCTGCTCCATGGTCCATAAGGCCTGCACATTTCAACATAAATGTATATTTGATTATTATCAGGTTTAATACAGTTTTCATTAAGCTGGTGTTAGTGTCCAGAAAGTTCAGGAAATTGGTAAGTTTATAAGGCAAATAAATTTCAATGGAAAAAATGACATTTATTGGGCTTTATCCTTATTTCTTCAAGTTTAAAAAAAAAATTCTTCAAATATCTACAAAAAGATATACAGTGTCCACTCGCTCTGCAGACATCACAAACTGCACAAAGATGTCTAAAAAAACAGTCACTGATCAATCAACCTCCAATATATCAAATTTTGTAACATTTTTCAAGGCCTAATTGCAACCAAAATGTTCTAAAATTCAAGTGATTAAAGATGCCCTGTTTGCAAAAGCAAGCAACAATGACCAGTGCCCACAAATTCTTTGGTCTTTTTCCACCATTTTCTATTATCATACAACATTTCAGATACTGAATAGAGATCACTAATGACTATGTGGGCTCGTCATGGATTTTAAATGATTTTTCATGAATTTTAAATGTTTTTTTTTCACTTTTATTTGAACAGAATATGAATATTTGCTTTCACAGTTTATACCGGAAATGGAGGTCAATTCTCATGAAAAGATCTCTGACTTTCACATAGTTTAAAAGGTGGATTTATTCCAATTTAAGCCTAGAGACAGCCAGACCAGCGATATATTCTGGGGGAATCATAATACAGCCATGTTTATATCCCAGATAAGTGCTACATGTTTGCTGGTTTGTTTGTCATATCTGGCCATCCCATCTGAGGACTATTCAAATGGTGGCTGAGTATACAACAAACTACTCTCCTCACTGCTTAACTCAGCCACCCACATTTCCAAGTGAATATGAAATAATGTTGCTAGATTTCATTATATCCCAATATTGAGTAACATTGAGTAATATGACTTATTTAATTCTCCCTTCTGAGTGAAAGGAGATTATGCTGAGGGAAAGGATGGAGAAAAGGGGAAGAAAAAAGACCTTAATGCTAATCCATTTATGTTTAAATGCTATTAAAAAAGATTTCTTGAATACAAATATAAATATTTTGGGAACTCACCTGAACAACATTAACCTTTTTCCCATTGACATAAATTGGCACCCCAACAAAATTGCTATATTTCTTGATGACATCTGAAAATAAAGAAGCATATTAAGAATAAGAGATCAGATTATATTTTAAGGATGATTAAACAGCAATCAGTGATTGGGCTAGATGTTCTACTCCGTGTAGAACTCTAGGGACAAAAAGACGCTACGTCACAGAGATCTGAATTCTGCTAATATTCTCGTGACTCTCAGTAATAATACTTTGTCATTTTATAAATGTAAATTACTCATGAGTCAGAGAAAATAAGCATTTAACAAGGCCAAACCTTGTAGAGGGCATCAGACATTGCTGCCATTATGGAACCTGGAATTTACGCAAACCGGAAGTGTCAGCAAATAAATGTGCATACATTTTGAATGGGCAATGTGCAGGAATTTCAATAGGGCAAAAGATTTTTTTTGCAGAAGGAATTGATTCATTTTTTGATAAGGAATACAGGGAAGGTGTTGATGATGTTGACTCTTGTATGGAGATATGATATGGCGTGAAACAAATATAAAGAAATATGTCAACATAGTTGCCAGTAAGAATGTCCTTGCAATGCCAACTGCAGGTGGGTAAAAAGTAATGTCTCACCTTCCACAGGGACATGTTTAATCTACTGCACATACTGTGTGTCGCATGTCTAAGAAATATATCAGTTTCTTTCTAAGTAAATATTTAAATTTTCAAAACCTGTCTGCCACATTTAAGCCTGTAATAAATAAGCCTGTAGATTTTTATGATCTGCATATCATGTCCCATTAAAATAATTTGTCACAAATTACAAGACAAGTCTTGTTGAAGAAGCCTGCCTGATGTTGTGTACCTCTCCCTGCCAGCCCCCTGCCCTGGGGGTATATTGCCCTCTCCCTAGGGCCTCCCCAGGCCCTCCCCTCATCCTGCACACCTCCCCAGGGAAAGTCCTCTGATCACCACCCCTCCCTTTCTTTGATCACCCTCCACCCCAAATATCCTGCTTAAATTAGAACCCCTCATAAAACACCCCCTCCTCCTAATGTTTTCAAATTGTTGAATCACAATTACCATTAATCATAAGTAGTCATTCACAGAACTGAAATATTTGAAATATATAATTTTGAAATAATCTAGACAACTGGATCATATATTAATAATACTCAGGTTATATCTTCTTAATCCTCACATTTCTTTTGACCAGACTATTTTCCATTTTAAGTGGGGTTTGCTACCACCTGCTAATTATTACCCTGTCTGAGGTCCCGTCTCCCTCTCTGTCCTCTTCTGGTAATCATTCCCACCCTCCCACATGCCCTCTCTCACCACAGTGCTGCCCTCTATACCAGCATCTCCTGCCCTGTGAGGACCTCTGGTGCCAACCTCTGACCCAGACTCCCACCCTCCCAGCCCTCTCAGCTTTGACTCTGCCACCATGACCATCACCAATTTTGCATTCTTCAGAAGCAACAGATTAAACTTTGTACCAAAAATTACTTATCATTGCTTTTCCCTGTATGTATTGTCGTTAAGATAATATTTAATCAATTCAACTGGTAACATTTTAAGACCCTAATTTTAACGACCTTTCATTCCTTAGGTCATTAAGGTCAATATTTCAAATGATGCATGGGATCAAAATGTTAAAACTGGGATCTTGGTAGTGGTTTAATTTGAGTTGTATGCCTTGAGATATACGATAGCTACAGAGTTATTTTAGTCCATAAAAGTCACTTCTAATTTGGCATCACCAACAAGCGAGTGTCAATTTGGCAGTAATCTGTGCATATATCAGGGTTGTTTGTAGTGATTCTGGCCTATATTCCATGTCATCTATCATATATAGGGGTGACAACCCTTCCCCTTGTGCCACCTCATAACATGCCAGATCATAATACACAAAAACAACACCTTAAATCTCATAAAGCACTCACTCTGCATATTCAGCTTGACTTTCTTGAAATATTATCTTAATTAAATTTTAGTTAAGATAAATTAAATCCAAGCAAGATGAGTTGCATTATTAAAATTTGTATTTCAATTGCTTTGTAAACATTGCTCAAACACAAATTTCCTCTTAAGTTAAAACAAACTATAAGTTAATACACATTTAACAAAAATTGTATTCATCAACATTTTTGAAGATTTTTAATTTCTTCCTTTTTCAAAATGCAACACACCATTCTGAAAAAATGATCCCAAAGATACACCTCAGGTTCTACTCAGTGTGAGAGGCTTCAGACAGAGAAAACAACCTGCTGTTGACTGGGTAGCTTCTATATTTATTTCCTGCTAATTACATCAAACAGTGGAATCTGAGGCGACATAAATGTCATAAACGTCTGTGTTGCATATACACACAGGAGGCTAGGGAGATGTACTTTGGTGCTAATCTGAATGGGATCTGCTGTTAATTGCATGGCCGCTCTTTTCTAAGTATCCTGCCGCTGCCTTATCCCACACAAATGAGATAACTGCCACACTCGCCGCCCAGGTTAATTTATTAGCCGCATCTTGCTTCATCTCCCGATTCATCGGCATGCTACTCTCATATTGAACATGATCAACAAAATGTCACAAATCTGTGAAAACATCGCCATAAAACTGGTGCCAGACCATCCACCCATTCCCATACCAGAAAAAAACATTCTTGCAATTAAATTTTGCCAAATTTTTAATACCACTAATATCTGAATCTGTGACGCAACATATATTGCTGACACAGCACGATTCTTTCTCAGGAAAATGAATGGCTTATCATTTACTCTGTGCTTGTGTGTATCATCTCTGTTTTTTTGTGAAGGTGTCCTTTTCCTCTGACAAAAGGACATATTCTCTCTTAATTAAAACCGCTTTCAATCGATCCCTTTATTGTTACAAATCCTACCATTCTCAAGATATCATAAATAATATAATCCCATGTTACAACTCTACAATTTCACTCAATTCTCCACACATTTATATGTTTCTTGAGGAAGAAAAAAAAACTTAAAACAAGCATAAGGCGTGCTATAATATTTTGACTTATTACTTTGTTGCATCATTAATATGGCAGCAGTGGAGCCTGAGGGAATATATTAGAGACTCTGCATGCCCTGGCAGTGTCGCCCCCTCCCACTGTGGCCATATCACAGATTCCGCCCATCTATTTGCTACTCGGTCCAGTTGCCATATATCACAGACCAACATGGCGGGATGATGAGACTTAAATATCTGCACCCAGGTCATTATTCTCTCTGCACCTATCACTGCGCTCTCATTGGGTGCTAACAGCGCCTCGCCCTTCTCTTCTGAGATGCCCTCTGCCCTCCGCAGGTGACTCAATACCCTCACTCCGAAATCCCCTCAGCACCTTACCGGTCAAACCCTCTTACTTTTTCACCCCTTTCCTTACCCTCTATACATACTTTCCCCTCCTATCCTACTTTCCCCTCCCACCCTACTTTCTCCTCCCATCCGACTTTTCCCTCCTATCCTACTTTCCCCTCCCACCCGACTTTCCCCTTCCATCCTACTTTCCCCTCCCACCCTACTTTCCCCTCCCATCCTACTTTTCCCTCCTATCCTACTTTCCCCTCCTATCCTACTTTCCCCTCCTATCCTAATTTCTCCTCACATCCTACTTTCACCTCCCATCCTACTTTCCCCTCCTATCCTACTTTCTCCTCACATCCTACTTTCACCTCCCATCCTACTTTCCCCTTCCATCCTACTTTCCCCTCCCACCCTACTTTCCCCTTCCATCCTACTTTCCCCTTCCATCCTACTTTCCCCTCCCATCCTACTTTCCCCTCCCATCCTACTTTCCCCTCCTATCCTACTTTCTCCTCACATCCTACTTTCCCCTCCCATCCTACTTTTCCCTTCCATCCTACTTTCCCCTCCCACCCTACTTTCCCCTTCCATCCTACTTTTCCCTTCCATCCTACTTTCCCCTCCCATCCTACTTTCCCCTTCCATCCTACTTTCCCCTCCCATCCTACTTTCCCCTCCTATCCTACTTTCTCCTCACATCCTACTTTCCCCTCCCATCCTACTTTCCCCTCCTATCCTACTTTCTCCTCACATCCTACTTTCACCTCCCATCCTACTTTTCCCTCCCATCCTACTTTTCCCTTCCATCCTACTTTCCCCTCCCACCCTACTTTCCCCTCCCATCCTACTTTCCCCTTCCATCCTACTTTCCCCTCCCATCCTACTTTCCCCTTCCATCCTACTTTCCCCTCCCATCCTACTTTCCCCTCCCATCCTACTTTCCCCTCCCATCCTACTTTCCCCTTCCATCCTACTTTCCCCTTCCATCCTACTTTCCCCTCCCATCCTACTTTCCCCTCCTATCCTACTTTCCCCTCCCATCCTACTTTCCCCTTCCATCCTACTTTCCCCTCCCATCCTACTTTCCCCTCCTATCCTACTTTCTCCTCACATCCTACTTTCCCCTCCCATCCTACTTTCCCCTCCCATCCTACTTTCCCCTTCCATCCTACTTTCTCCTCACATCCTACTTTCACCTCCCATCCTAATTTTTCCTCCTATCCTACTTTCCCCTCCCATCCTACTTTTCCTATCCTACTTTCCCCTTCCACCTGACTGTTCTAACTCTCAAACTTATTGCTCTCATCCCCTTTTCACCATTTCTATATCTCCTTCCAATCTCAATATCCCCTCCAACTATACTGTTGACTCTTTCATACTCATCACCATTTATAAATTTCCTTTTCAACTCATTTTCCCCCCAATTTTATTTTGTCCCATTTTTACTTTCCCCTCCCAGCTTACTTTCCAGCCTCCCATTTCACTTTTCCTTTCCCATCCCATCCTCACACTTATTCCCCCCTTCCCTTACCAATACTCTCTACCTAACTACCCCCTCTGAATAACCCCTCCCCTTACTACCCCACTGGCAGCACCCCATATAAACAGGTGCATGTTATCTGCTCCATATATAAGTATTGCCACTGATATATGACCTGTAAATATCAAACTTCACTAGGCCCCTTATCACTACTATAAATCATGCACACATATATGAACCTGTTAAATCTTCCAAATATTTCCTCTTAAATATGGCCCCATTATCTCCATGATAACCTACTATCTCCAGCAGCCCAAACATGCATGTTTCACAATATTAATACTTGAATAGAAACCTTTATTTTCCCACCTGAAAACCCAAATATTTCCTCTTTTTGTATAAGCTTTGAGTAGTATACATTAGCAAGTAGTTAAGAGTGTGACAAATCACTTTGCAAAATAGTTTCTTATATGTTCAAACAGATGACATGCAAAAGAAGATTTACAACCAATACAATTATTTTTACAGTCAGTGGAAGGCAACTTAAAAATCTACACAATATGTATTTTAATGGGAGGCATTTTACAGCAAGACTAAGTGTTGCCAAAGTTAAATGATTAATTTGTGTGGAGGTAATGCAATATGTTGAATGTTTGCCTCTGGAGCACTTGCCCATAAGATACATATCTGCTTAATCAGAAACCTCTTTTGTTGCACGTTAATTTAATTTCACCATTCATTTAGCCAAGACAGACAGATTAATTTCGGAAACTCCTTATAGATCGCTCATCAGATGAAGTAATAATTTAATCATGAATCTTTAAACATGTTGTGAAACTTCGCAGTTTATCTTCTGTGTAGTATGTATCATTTTCTCCGGACAAATTGCACAAAAGGAATACGCTCTTTATCAAATTTCCATTCCTCTGCTCTAATTGATCATTATTACTTTTCTTCATTATATCCACCGGGTAATACAAGCAAATCCTTTGGAAGCAAAAACTGTCAAACCTCGTTTGGGCGAGACAAGAGAAATCCCACAATGCAACGTAATCATGAGACACATTTATTTTACGCTTTTACTCAGTGACAAAACAGCTCCATTTTTCTTGCCGCTCCCCAAGATCCCCAGTGAGCCAATAAAATATAATTATCTTTATTTTTTCCAGTAATTAATTCCATTTGCATTCCATGGTTGTATTAATGCCGACTTGCGAGAGGCGTTTAATGTACTTTAGCCAATCACAAATGTAACAGTTTAATTCATAATATCTAAACTCATCAATTTTCCACAGCGCAAATTGAGAAATGTATCTGATGCGGGAATCCACTCGCTGCGGAATATTCAGCGTGGAATTACTTTTTTGACGACTCATCAATGTGCCTCGCAACGGAGAAAAGATGGGTTTTGTGTAAAATTTCTTTCCCTATGGTTTTATGGCATTAATGTTATTTACACTATTTTTTCTTCTCTCCACTTAAAGAGTATGCCTCTGAGAATGTTTCAATAACAAACGTTTTTACAGCGTTACTTTTGGGAAGCATAAAAACATACTTTACCGCCGCTGAAGTTTATTTTAGAGATTTAAAAACCCAAATTCAAATAATGACTGGGCTCTTGATAGTCGTCGGTGTTGCAGGAATAATGTCCATTATGAAGCACTAAAGTACAAAGTGTGCTCAGGATGTGGTTAGGCTCTGGTTAAAAGCTCCTTGTGGAATATAATTTTGATTTATAATCACAACTTTAAGGTAATAGCCACATTTGTCAGCGTCATGGCTCACAACAACCTGTCACTATTGCCGTACTTTCACTTGCCCTCCAAGTAATATCTTATTAATCGTAAAGCAATTTTCATGTCATTTATATATATACATTGATTTTTGTTAATGTCTGAAAAACAGCAGCACAAGAATGGAAATGGAAGCTGCTCTCATCATACAAGAAATCAAGCATTGTTTCATCTTTATCAGAATGTAATTTACATCTTGTCAAATATTCACACCATTGTACTCTTACAAATCTTCACAATATAGAAATAATATTGTTAACATCAAGCTTCTCTGAGTAGATAAGGGGTGTGCTTTTATAAATATGTTTCCCAAACTCATCTATTTCTCATATGAATATACAATCTGGAAAATTATTGCATATTGTTATACAATCCATTTCTGGCAAAAATACCACATATTGTTCCTGCTTGTGTTGCCCTCTAGTGGTATATACAGAATGTATATGTGTGGTAAGTAAGGGCATATGATAACATCTAAGGTCCAGCTAGGAAATATGACTCTGCATTGCTTACTAGTAATAACCCTCAACTTTATCAAGGAAAAAGTAATCCCGGTAATAAATTGTTGAAAGGTGTGAAAACATTGAAGGTAAGTTTGTACATTACCTTTGATATTCTCTTCTTTGGCATAGTCATAGCAGTCTCCCTTTAAGTGAATGACAATCTTTGTTCCCGGCTGAACATTCTCGGCCTCAGTAATCTCGTATGAACCCAGCCTGAAAAAGACAATTCACAAACATCACATTAAACAAGGGATGACATCCATCCAAACATTCAATGGGCTATTTTTACTTCATGATCTTCTTTTATTCTGAGCTGTTTACATTGAATATAAAATGTTAAATCTTTGGTTTTGAGGCAAATATCTACCCCGCAGACAAGCCACGTGAAAATCACATGGATTTCTGGTTGAAATCCCAGAAACTCATGTGAAAACAGAGATCCACATGGTAAGGAGATGATTTTTAAGAAATGAATTTCTGATTCAGTATTTGATGCGATTAAGACATGATTTTGAAGACATAGTTTTCGATTTTGAAGACATGGTTTTCGATTTTGAAGACATGATTTTCGATTTTGAAGACATGGTTTTCAGGTGCTGTCAAGGGCAATTCTTATGATAACAAGGATATAGCATAGCATATGAGAGACACCTTGTAATGCCTGATATGGGGTAATGATGTTGATTTGAAAATAATTCTTTCACCTAAATAATTCCTGTCTTCTTCATGTGAATAATTTATGTCTTATTCACATAAAAATAACATCTTATTTCCACATAAAAAAATTATTGTCTTATAATTCACAAAGTTTTGCTATTCCACTAGTTAAACACGTCAAAACCATATTGACATAAAAAAGAAGTTTTGATAAAGACATCTTCTTCACTCAATTACATGCATATGATCAGCCTGGTGTGTAACCAACGAGTCTCGTTGGTGTAACCAAAGCAATGTTTTTTTCAAGTGTCATTTTCAGAACTGAGATTATGTTAACCATACAAGGGAACTCAATAAAAAAAATTGTTTCTGCAGACTTTGCCGTACAAATTTTATTTTTATTTAAAAAGACCAAAGGTCAATTTCCAATTTGAAAAAGTGTAAAAATGAACATGACAATTTACATCTATTTGGACTTTACAATTGCAGACTAGATGTATGAGCTTGACACGTGACATGAATGTTCATTGTGGCTGAGCTGGGATGGCTGGATCACCAGTGGTGGAGCATATACATATGTACATTGATCCAGTGGGTGCCTCAGCAGGCTGCGAGCCCTGATGGAGCCCTGATGATCGGCATGTTGTTTGTTTTGTGGGGACAGACAGATTGAATTCACAGGACGCAGGGCACCTTGATAAAAGCTCACCAACCAATCAGGGGGAAGTAACAAAGTTTACCACTAATCAAATAGTACTCAGGGGCTGTGGTGGAAATCCTAATGGCTGGGGTCTGTCTCTACTACGTCGGCCATCAAGTCACTCCATAGATCTGTCTGGGGAAAGTTGCTCCCCTCGGGACGACAGCTTTTCCCTTTTATTTGGCAACGTTCGGCCCGAAGACGAGGTGAAATCCTGACTAAAGTTGCTATGAATAATGTGATTTGTCTGTTAATTGTGACTGCTAGCGACTGCAGACTGCCTGATAAGTTTAACGCCACGAATCACAAAGCTGGTCGCCACGACAACCACCGCCCTCTACGCATCCCAGCAGACGTTTCTTCCACACATTTGTGTCGGTCTTTTTGTAGATTTAAAAATCTGTGCTTAGTCATCAAGAAAGATGAAAAGACAGCATGTAAACGGAGCCTTTTAATGTTTTTCTCTGTCCTTTAATGATATTTGACCAGTGTGTAAGATGGTAGCTTGGATCAGTGAATAAGGCTATCGCCATTCACACACTATGTAATTCTCACATTCCCAATACACCCACAAACTGTTTATCCACATTGAATCTCTGAGCTAAATGTCCAATTGCAAATGCCAACTATGAAAGACCTTAAGTTTCTTTTTGTGTTGCAGATTTGCTATTTCTTTGATTATCGACTCAATTTCTTCCACACCAGATATAACTTGTAATATTTATCTATTAGTCCTGTCCAACACAAAAAGTCAGTTTTTTTTCAAAATGTATAATTTTGGATGACAGGCTTGAGTCATCCCAGGTGATAATGATAAATCTGACCCAAACTTCACCCAACCTTCCCGTCCCTGATATGTCTCTTTTCATCATACCTTGAGTAGAGTGATTTACTGTATGTTTTATGCACAGCTATTCAGGTGTTCAAAATATCAGTTAATCCCCAGCCACTTTGCTGTATCAGAATGTAATTTACAACATATCTTGTGCAGAAATACGTGGGATAAATCATGAGGCACAGTATTTTCAATATCTAGCAGAGATAACTTATGAATGCAGCACTTTGCACTGCGGCTGGTTTCGCCTTGGTTGTGGCTGACAAGTGTTCACTCCTACATATTTTGTGGGATTATGTAGATAGAGACCTATAACTCCCAAGCTAATTGTATAAAAACACTTCCTTATTACATTGCTGTTATGGCTTTTTTGCATAAAAAAAATTCTGAGTAAAATTGTCTTTGCATTTTTTATGAACTTGTGAACATTTTCTCCTGATTGTTATTGACAGGTTGGAAATCATGTCCCCGATCTTAAATTTGATCACTTTGGTGTGTCTGCTTCAGTCTGAAGTTATATCCTTATGTTTATGCCTACATCATGGACATTTAATCATATCCAGTAGACTCCACCCACAAAGTCTGCTGTCCTAATGCCCATCTTACTCTCTCAATTAGGAAAATGAATTTCTCCTCTTAAAATGTTTCCAAATATACAATATGCTATTTTACCAAGTGACCACTGTAATTAATATGTCTATAATAATATACAGGGTAGATATTCATGTTTAAATAATGCAACAAAGCTTTACATTAGCACTGACCCAATGTCCTTGATGGAATTTTTTAGCCTCTAGGCCAGTTAGGACCAGTGGTTTTAAAATTCTACTGGCCCAGATTGAAGTAAAAAAAAAATCATATTTTTCACTGTTTTACGTTAAATGGACTAGTAGTTCATAACAAAATGACCAATGAACTTGAAGGCATTTGGAGATTTCTTGTTCATATAATAAAATTACATCAGAAACTTTGACCCTTCAAAACAAACCGTTTGGTAAATGATGTCGCCTGATAAAAAGTGCTACAATTAATATATTAACATCATAAAAGAAATCAACATAACAAAAACTGCAATAATTCATTCAGGAGTGTCTGGGTAGCAGTCAACCTATCTTGTTTATTCATCGCAGGAATTAGGATGTTGATTTTTACCATTTTCCCCTTATGAAATGCATGCTGTGAGTGAGAGGAGTACTCTGGGCAATCTGGTAGATGGCCAGAGATGACATACATATTTTGCTAGGTATAAACTCTGCCTGCAATATTACACCACCCCATAAAACTGTAGATGAAGGCAGGACATAACTCAGCGTTTTTATCGGCGCCCTCTATGTGTTGTTATTTATGATGCCCGGCTCTTAGTTGCTGAGTGTCATAAATGAAACACAGAACATGCCAGTTATGCATGTTTACAACTGCCATCTTCACAGAGAACACTGCTGAAACACAGGCCCACCATACATCACTCCAACAAGATATCACCCGCAAAAACACATGCACTCATCCAACAGTTAATATTCTCCATCTCGACAATTTTTTCTTTTTTTTTCTATTTTAAATTTCCAACAAACTTGAATTTTTCATATCTATTTGTTTTATGTGAGTAAATTCATTAGAATAAGCATTCACCCAATCACAGAGCAATCAAAAATATAAGGGTTACCTTATATTTAATAAAATCATGAATTGAAAAATCACAGAACAGGGGAGAGCTTAAAGCATACAATGACTCCTGAGATAAAAGGGCAGGTGTGAAAAACATGTGCAGCTCAAAGCGCCAGGTGTATACCATATGCATTCTCTATATGTCTTACTCTGCTATGCTCATTTCTCTTCCAAAAGTGAATATGACCAGAGCTGATTGCAAAGCTCCTCTCAGGCCAAACCATATATTATCAGTTTTACATTCCTTACATATAATTGTTATGGGGAGGCTGGCGTTAGCAACATCTTTATTAATCAAATACTATTTGACATTACAAATATTGATACAATACTTACAGCTTATATTTTTTCAATAGAGTACTTTAAAGAATCTTTGGAAAGCAGTATTTTTGAGCTTGATGTTAATTATCAAACACTGGACCCTAAAATACTATCTTTTTCCATTGATCCCTGTGTATTTATCTTTAAGGCACCAACTTGAAATATAGATATTCTGATGGAGAGTGCTGTAAATGTTGGGCTGGTATATCCTTACCCTGCATCACAGACCATGACAAAACATAAACGTTCTGATGGAGAACATGTCTGATACACCCTCCCAAGTATTACCATGCCTCACCTCCGAGACACCTCACCACCAGAGGGCAGCCCAGTGGTGCAGCATCTTACTCTAGTCAGATCATACAAATATGATGCGAAAATGTGCACTGCTCAGTATATTGGTGTTATCAGTATTTAATTTAAACATAGGCATCAGAGATGCATCAACCCTCAGCCCTGGTAACTCATTGCACAACATTCGCTCCACACAATATTTGTGAACAAAACGTCACTGCACCAAGGCAAATTGATGCAGGGGTAAAAAAAACCCATAAAATCTACTTCCTTTGATAGCTTAGGTGTGTCAAGTATCATGAAACTGTCATCATTTACTCTAGAATTATTGAGATGGGCAGGTGACCTTGAAAAGCAGGTTAAGGTCACCGTCCATCAAACTCATGTGAAGACTTCCAAGATGCTTATGTGTGTCAACTTTCATGAAGCTGCCATTATTTGTTCTTAAGTTATTGCAATGACGTGGATTTGACATGATTGTCCCTGTGACCTTGAAAAGTAGGTAAAGGTCATGTTCCATCAAGAGAAGTCTGAGGTCTTCACCAGATGCTTATGTGTGTCAAGTCTCATAAAGCTGCCAACATTCGTTCTCGAGTTATGGCAATGATAGGGATTTCACATAATTGTAACTGTGACCTTGAAAAGTAGGTGAAGGTCATGTTCCATACAAAAATGTCTGAGGTTTTCATCAGATGCTTATGTGTGTCAAGTTTCATGAAGCTGCCATCATTTGTTCTCGAGTTATCGCGATGACAAGGATGATTTCACATAATTGTCTCTGTGACCTTGAAAAGTAGGTGAAGGTCATGGTCCACCATGAGAAGTCTGAGGTCTTCACCAGATGCTTGTGTGTGTCAAATCTCATAAAGCTGCCATCATTCGTTCTTGAGTTATTGCGATTCTTGGGATTTCACATATTTGTCCCTGTGACCTTGAAAAATAGGTCAAGGTCGCCGTCCACCGAACTAGTCTGAGGTTTTCAACAGATGCTTATGCATGTAAAGTTTCATGAAGCTGCCATCATTTGTTCTTGAGTTATCACGATGACAAGGATGATTTCACATTATTGTCCCTGTGACCTTGAAAAGTAGGTGAAGGTCATGTTCCATCAAGAGAAGTCTGAGGTCTTCACCAGATGCTTGTGTGTGTCAAATCTCATAAAGCTGCCATCATTCGTTCTTGCGATTCTTGGGATTACACATAATTGTCCGTGACCTTGAAAAATAGGTCAAGGTCACCGTCCATCGAACTCGTCCGAGGTTTTCACCAGATGCTTATATGTGTCAAGTTTCACGAAGCTGCCATCATTTGTTCTCGTACTATCGCGATGACAAGGATGATTTCAAATAATTGTCCATGTGACCTTGAAAAGTAGGTGAAGGTTATGTTTTATAGAAACAATTCTGAGGTCTTCACCAGATGCTTATGGGTGTCAAATCTCATAAAGCTGCCATCATTTGTTCTTGAGTTATGCGATTCTTGGGATTTCACATAATTGTCCATGTGACCTTGAAAAATAGGTCAAGGTCACCGTCCATCGAACTCGTCCGAGGTTTTCACCAGATGCTTATATGTGTCAAGTTTCACGAAGCTGCCATCATTTGTTCTCGAGTTATCGCGATGACAAGATGATTTCACATAATTGTCCCTGTGACCTTGAAAAGTAGGTGAAGGTCATGTTTCATAGGAAAAATTCTGAGGGCTTCACCAGATGCTTATGTGTGTCAAATCTCATAAAGCTGCCATCATTCGTTCTTGAGTTATTGTGATTCTTGGGATTTCACATAATTGTCCCTGTGACCTTGAAAAATAGGTCAAGGTCGCCGTCCATCGAACTCGTCCGAGGTTTTCACCAGATGCATATGTGTGTCAAGTTTCATGAAGCTGCCATCATTTGTTCTTGAGTTATCGCGATGACAAGGATGTTCGCTACAGACATACATACAGACATACAGACATACATACATACATACATACATACCCACGCCAGGAGTACTGCAATACCCTCAGCCTGATTACATCAGGGGCTGAGGGTAAAAAACCAAAGCACTGCCTTGCAAAAATGCATTATATTTAAATGTGTTTCCCTTGTTGTCCCCTTTAAAATCATGTTGAAATCAGTGTATAAAGTCTTTAATTATCTGATGTGCACAAAAATATATTTCTATTTAACATTTATCCTGATTAAAATAAAAAAAGCATTCTGTAAACACTGGAGAAGATGAAGAAAAAACATTTTGAAAATGAGTTTGATGAAGATGGCAATGTAGCAATTTTTCACAATTTTAGGGTGGGAGGATGGCTGTGACGTGGGGCATATGCAGGTGTTTACAACGTCAGTGATATATCATGTATAGGTGTGAACTGCACATGCACATAGACAACTCAAACCACACTTTCTGTCATCTGCCTTCCAAGCCAAACACTGCCGTTTCCCATCTCATTTTGTCTTATTTCTAAGTGTAGAGAGGTAATACCAATATTTTATTACACAGGTAATGTTGTGATCACGACAATACTTCAATTAAGATGTTCATATTTTCTTTAAAGACTTCTATTGATTAGAAAGAAGCAAGATCTACACACTCTTAAATTACAGTTCAGAAATGTGCAAATCAAGAAAACTTGTATCCTGATGAAACTGTTACAAAAGCATTTTCATATGTCGTTGAAAAAAATTAAAATCAAATGTAATCATATCAAATGTAATTAAATCAAATGTAATCAATCAAATGTGGTCAAATCAAAAATCTTTTTTTTATATATTAGCATGTGAGGTCCTGGAAACAGTGACACAATAAAACAAACTATTTTACACAAAATGAGTTTTTTTTGGTGGTTGGCAGAGCCTATGTTGTGGTCATATTGCCTCCACCTCTGAGTTACTTCCAGCTCTACTGGTGGATACAGATATACCTTCCTTCCTGCCCAGCCCTACACTCTATCAAGTAATTTACTAGGCGACAGCGCTTCTCTGTCAGACTGACCAACTGACAGATATGTATCATACCATTATTTATATCATTATTTTCACCCCTTGCATGACACAAAGACGGCCTTTTGGTTAATCAACATCCATTTTCTCTACCACCGATTGACTTTTTATTCTATGATAATCATAAATGTAAGCACTTTTCAATCAACTATAATTTATATTGAAGATTTTCTCAACTGCATCTTTAAAGTAAGCAACTTTTCCTGTGGCATTCAAAGAGTTAGGAATGAGTGACAGATAGAACAGAGAACCCAACATATGACACAGACACAAGCTTGTAACTGAGCCAACCCTAGATTCCCCTCCCCAACCAAAACTGTCCTCTCTACTTTGTATTGAAATTAATAAATTTAATGATGTAGTCAGTACTTTGTTGCTTCAAACCTTAAAATCAAATCAAAGTTCTCTGCTCATTTGATTCCAGCAGAATTACTCTTTGCTTAATACTTTTTGCAAAAAAAACATGTTTTTAACTTTACACTCTTCAATTTTCTGGTAATGAAACGGTTTGAAGGCAATTAGATCTTTGAGATAATGAGCACTTACTGGAAATCTAAAAATAGCATCTCTATCTCTTCAATGTCAGACATATATCATCACTAAAATGAATATCTCATCAGACTCTGGCACTCTTTGTAAAACCAAATATGTTTGAGATGAGCATGAATCATGGTTTTATGGGAATTTCCATTAATCTGTTGAGGTTGATAAATAGTCTGTGTTTAGAAAAAATTACAATCATTTTCCTATCAATCAAACCATACTTCTTTAAATATTAAAAGATTAAGTGTTCTGAAAAACCTGTTGATCTGGACATATTTTGTGTGTTGTGATATAAGTGTGAGGTGTGTCGCCTTATGAGATGTGACCGTACCATGACAAGTGGCGGGTCTGGGTACCCACAATATGCTGAAATTAGAGTATATACAATAATTCCTGATGACATCAAGTAAGGTGATAGGAGTCTCCAGAGTCGACCTCAAAGCAAACCTGATACAACACAAAGACATTCCCCCATTAAGATATCCCTAATAAAGCCTATGATTGGTCCGACAATGTGATTTGTTACATGGCCACAGGAATTCACAGTTTCAAAGGCGAGGGATATGACACAAATTGTAAATTTATGGGGTGCAATATGGTTGAAATTGAAAATATTTCCCCTTCGTTGTCAAGCAGCCTGATGATTAATGGAAGTTTGTTAGTTTGTGGCCCGGCCGACTACAGATTGGAGCCACATGTAAGAATTCTTTGCCTCCACTCAGCAGATAAGCTTACAGATCGGGTTGTACTGGTTTCTCTCTGAGAATAGCGGGACTCTTCTGAAGATTCTTTCCCTCATCTTCCTGCCCAGCTCTACCTTCCTTCATCACTCAAAATTATGATGGTCCTTCCCAGCAGTTCTCTCTCCTCTCCCTAGAGGGCACTTGGTACCCCTCTGTGGTCAATGTGGTGCCCCCTACTGGCCCATGTGGTGCCACCTGGTGGCCATTTTGGCGCCCTCTAGTAGCGACAGGGTGTGGCTTGGTGATCATCCTGGGCGGCTCTTTTCTTGTAGAACACGATCAAAGATTGCTGTAGAGAATTACCTGGGCGGACATGGCTGTGTCAGAAAGAGACAAGATAGGAGGCGATGTATAACAGCTCAGAGGGTGGGGTAACATCTCTCCTCTCTGTACCCTCCTCATCCACTTAACTCCACTTTTTTGGCACAAATTGTAGACAAATGTTCTGATGTTTGTACACAACCCACACAACAAGTGGCAAGTAAGTATGGCAGAGCAGACACACTTACATAACAAGCATATAGATAGCTTCACAACAGCATTCCAGTACCACACAGTGAGCAGATATGTCAGGGTCTCAACCACACAGCTGACATGTCAGGGTCTCAACCACACAGCTGACATGTCAGGGTCTCAACCACACAGCAGACATGTCAGGGTCTCAACCACACATCTGACATGTCAGGGTCTCAACCACACAGCTGACATGTCAGGGTCTCAACCACACAGCTGACATGTCAGGGTCTCAACCACACAGCAGACATGTCAGGGTCTCAACCACACAGCTGACATGCCAGAGTCTCAACCACACATCTGACATGTCAGGGTCTCAACCACACAGCTGACATGTCAGGGTCTCAACCACACAGCAGACATGTCAGGGTCTCAACCACACAGCTGACATGTCAGGGTCTCAACCACACAGCAGATATGTCAGGGTCTCAACCACACAGCAGACATGTCAGGGTCTCAACCACACAGCTGACATGTCAGGGTCTCAACCACACAGCTGACATGTCAGGGTCTCAACCACACAGCAGATATGTCAAGGTCTCAACCACACAGCAGACATGTCAGGGTCTCAACCACACAGCAGATATGTCAAGGTCTCAACCACACAGCAGACATGCCAGGGTCTCAACCACACAGCTGACATGTCAAGGTCTCAACCACATAGCTGACATGTCAGGGTCTCAACCACACAGCAGACATGTCAGGGTCTCAACCACACAGCTGACATGTCAGGGTCTCAATCACACAGCAGACATGTCAGGGTCTTAACCACACAACAGACATGTCAGGGTCTCAACCACACAGCTGACATGCCAGGGTCTCAACCACACAGCTGACATGTCAGGGTCTCAACCACACAGCTGACATGTCAGGGTCTCAACCACACAGCTGACATGCCAGGGTCTCAACCACACAGCAGACATGTCAGGGTCTCAACCACACAGCTGACATGCCAGGGTCTCAACCACACAGCAGACATGTCAGAGTCTCAACCACACAGCAGACATGTCAGGGTCTCAACCACACAGCTGACATGTCAGGGTCTCAACCACACAGCAGACATGTCAGAGTCTCAACCACACAGCTGACATGTCAGGGTCTCAACCACACAGCTGACATTTCAGGGTCTCAACCACACAGCTGACATGTCAGGGTCTCAACCACACAGCTGACATGTCAGGGTCTCAACCACACAGCTGACATGTCAGGGTCTCAACCACACAGCAGACATGTCAGAGTCTCAACCACACAGCTGACATGTCAGAGTCTCAACCACACAGCTGACATGTCAGGGTCTCAACCACACAGCTGACATGTCAGGGTCTCAACCACACAGCTGACATGTCAGGGTCTCAACCACACAGCAGACATGTCAGGGTAACACAGCAGACATGTCAGGGTCTCAACCACACAGCTGACATGTCAGGGTCTCAACCACACAGCTGACATGTCAGGGTCAGGGTCTCAACCACACAGCTGACATGCCAGGGTCTCAACCACACAGCAGACATGTCAGGGTCTCAACCACACAGCTGACATGTCAGGGTCAGGGTCTCAACCACACAGCTGACATGTCAGGGTCAGGGTCTCAACCACACAGCTGACATGTCAGGGTCTCAACCACACAGCTGACATGTCAGGGTCTCAACCACACAGCTGACATGTCAGGGTCAGGGTCTCAACCACACAGCTGACATGTCAGGGTCTCAACCACACAGCTGACATGTCAGGGTCTCAACCACACAGCTGACATGTCAGGGTCTCAACCACACAGCTGACATGCCAGGGTCTCAACCACACAGCAGACATGTCAGGGTCTCAACCACACAGCTGACATGCCAGGGTCTCAATCACACAGCAGACATGTCAGAGTCTCAACCACACAGCAGACATGTCAGGGTCTCAACCACACAGCTGACATGTCAGGGTCTCAACCACACAGCAGACATGTCAGAGTCTCAACCACACAGCTGACATGTCAGGGTCTCAACCACACAGCTGACATTTCAGGGTCTCAACCACACAGCTGACATGTCAGGGTCTCAACCACACAGCTGACATGTCAGGGTCTCAACCACACAGCTGACATGTCAGGGTCTCAACCACACAGCAGACATGTCAGGGTCTCAACCACACAGCAGACATGTCAGAGTCTCAACCACATAGCTGACATGTCAGGGTCTGAACCACACAGCAGACATGTCAGGGTCTCAACCACACAGCAGACATGTCAGAGTCTCAACCACACAGCAGACATGTCAGGGTCTCAACCACATAGCTGACATGTCAGGGTCTGAACCACACAGCTGACATGTCATGGTCTCAACCACACAGCAGACATGTCAGGGTCTCAACCACATAGCTGACATGTCAGGGTCTCAACCACACAGCAGACATGTCAGGGTCTCAACCACACAGCAGACATGTCAGGGTCTCAACCACACAGCTGACATGTCAGGGTCTCAACCACACAGCAGACATGTCAGGGTCTGAACCACACAGCAGACATGTCAGGGTCTCAACCACACAGCAGACATGTCAGGGTCTCAACCACACAGCAGACATGTCAGGGTCTCAACCACACAGCAGACATGCCAGGGTCTCAACCACACAGCAGACATGTCAGGGTCTCAACCACACAGCAGACATGTCAGGGTCTCAACCACACAGCAGACATGTTAGGGTCTCAACCACACAGCAGACATGTCAGGGTCTCAACCACACAGCTGACATGTCAGGGTCTCAACCACATAGCTGACATGTCAGGGTCTCAACCACACAGCAGACATGTCAGGGTCTCAACCACACAGCAGACATGTCAGGGTCTCAACCACATAGCTGACATGTCAGGGTCTCAACCACACAGCAGACATGTCAGGGTCTCAACCACACAGCAGACATGTCAGGGTCTCAACCACACAGCTGACATGTCAGGGTCTCAACCACACAGCAGACATGTCAGGGTCTCAACCACACAGCAGACATGCCAGGGTCTCAACCACACAGCAGACATGTCAGGGTCTCAACCACACAGCAGACATGTCAGGGTCTCAACCACACAGCAGACATGTCAAGGTCTCAACCACACAGCAGACATGTCAGGGTCTCAACCACACAGCAGACATGTCAGGGTCTCAACCACACAGCAGACATGTCAGGGTAACACAGCAGACATGTCAGGGTCTCAACTACACAGCAGACATGTCAGGGTCTCAACCACACAGCAGACATGTCAGGGTCTAAACTACATAGCTGACATGTCAGGGTAACACAGCAGACATGTCAGGGTCTCAACCACACAGCTGACATGTCAGGGTCTCAACCACACAGCAGACATGTCAGGGTCTCAACCACACAGCAGACATGTCAGGGTCTCAACCACACAGCTGACATGTCAGGGTCTCAACCACACAGCAGACATGTCAGGGTCTCAACCACACAGCAGACATGTCAGGGTCTCAACCACACAGCTGACATGTCAGGGTCTCAACCACACAGCTGACATGTCAGGGTCTCAACTCTGGCAATATTCACCTCTTATATATGATTTCAAACATAAACAGTAGGGAGATTAGCTCTTTTCCCCAAAATAAAATTTCATAGGGAATATTTGCAAATATTACTGGTGATGAATGCTTTTTTTCCCCAAAAATGTTTTTTTCTCAAAATTGTTGACACTAAAAACCTATATGTCTGTGAGATATAAAATACAGACATGTTAATAACCAGGTTTCTATGAATCACATATATGTTACACACGAATGCCTTAGCACCTGGAGATGGCGAGTAATTAGGTTATGGACCCTTCATTTACATAGAGGCTACCCACGGTAGCATTAATGCAGGCAACATCTGAGATGCAATGCTGCTCTCCCAAGCATTACACATGGACATTTGTTCTCCCCTGACGATCCACAGACCACTCTTCTGACACCTATGCAAAACCAAATAAAATCTCCCCAATGCCACTTTCCCGCCCTTTCCTTGACACAAACAAGCTTCTTGTTCCTCAAATTTGCATGTAATTTGGGCATGATTTTTATTTGACACATTAGCAATGACCATGTCACTGACTGAACCCATGGCAGCACACATTATGACATCATCCTACTTTTTGGTGGTTCATTCCCCTTTTCTTGCCATATCCCAAATATAGTTTTGCCACTTCTCAATAATCACTTTATCCTGCCCAATATAGATGACAAACAGGCACAAACACAAAACAATCAGCATGTTTTCACAGCAAAATACTCTCCCGGCTTATTGAAGAATACCTCAGAGATACAAATAAATCACCTGTATTCAGGCTGGACAGGGACCTAAGTTTCTCCTAAATCATGTTGCACTTCTGCAGATTTCCCTGGACGAATCTGCACCACGTGGACAAAAGCCTACGCAGTTCTGTCTCACAAGTATAAATCTTGTGCCACTGTCCCTTATGCTGTATTCTTTATGCGTTTTCAATTATTTGACCACATAGTGAAATATGTGTTTTATTTCTTTGCACACTTGGGAAATGACAAGCCAGAGGCAAAAGCAAAATTATATTTGATTTAACTAAATGGTAGAGTAAATTATATCAAATGTTTCTGTTTGTCAAAGAAATATACATTTAAAGTGTACATATTTATGAAAACTTTTTCTCTGAATCAAACAATGAAATTTGCAGTCATTTGTGGTAAGTGGCGATTGCTTTTGTTTCATTATACATTACACAATTTCCTCACAAGATGGATTGCAAACAGATGAATTGGAGGAAATTTCGGATTCCAAAATGCCATTTGAAGAATCTATGAATAACTTAGAAGTGTCCAATATAAAAAGCTGGTTGGTTTGACAGAAGATTAATGGTGGGTATGGTGATAGCTAATTATGGCAGAGAGAGGGACAGCGGATGACGCAAAACTTCATCAAGATCAGAATCTTCTAATACTCTGAGTTGACATACCATAGAACATTATCAAACTGAAAATAGTCTTCTATTTGTAATGGGGAAGATGGAAATTTATAAAAAGATTTGTTTCTACCACTTCTTGGGATGGCCAGAAGGGAGGACTTGATGAAGATTTGCTTTATTTACTTCAAACCAAGAGAAGGGAAGAATTTATCAAAATGAGGTTGTTCTATTACTTGGGATGGGATGAAAGTCTGCTTTAAAACATGGGATGGACAGAACCTTAGGGATTGAAACTTTCATAAAGAAGAGACTACATGGGAGGGACAAAAGGGGTGTAAGAGAAAGAAATTTATCACCAGCTGTCTCAAAAACATCTTAAAATCTGGGAAGGTTGAAATGTTTGGTCCTGGAGCCATGTTTTTAGTTTAGACTGATCTTTATATAAGATCTCAGCAATGGTTTAAGTTCAGATCAATACAAGCTGCGATACATCCCATAAAGCCATCCCAGAGATTATCACACTCCACACAAAGATGAGAGATGCTGATACCATCACAAGATACATCTCCAACATCTCTCAATTCAAACAAGACTCTCCTGACAAGAAAATTATACTTTTTTTCTACATTGCAAAGTGATTGGACATGAACACCACTACATACTTCCACCATTACAGTTACAGATCATTTCCAAATTGCGTAACATATCACAGTGGAATGTCATCTGTATCAAAGATGACAGATTATATCTTAAAAACTCTTCAGACATCTTTTTAATGTCCATCTTTTTTAATGGCCATACTATCAATAAAAATATCTGTTTACAAGTATTTCTAAATGCACAGATATTTCCAAGATATGTCTTTATTGATTTTACCAAAATCATCTGTTTAAAAAGATTGATAAATACTATATTGATATCATAAAATGTCTGTTAGTTAGCTATGAACTGTGACCTCTGGTATATTAAGACTATTATACAGAGCTACTGAAGGCAGCATTATCTAACATTAGCTCCATTTTATCCACATTCACTCACATTATTTCATGGGAATTTCTCAATCTGACTCAACTCTTTCAATTTCACACCAATTGCTACTACGAAGCCTTTTTCACTACAGAATCAAATAACTTCAAACAAAACATATTTCTTTCCAATTTTCCAACAGACAAAGAAAATGAATACAGTTAATCTGCAGAGTAATTGACTCAAATCCAGCGGCCCCGAGTTTTTCCTGGCGAGAAATCTGAGGCATCGTTTTCAAGGGATATGCATTGCTTGATGAGCAGGATTTGTTACACCACTGATCTCGTATTGGTTTTAAATGAAATTTAGATGAAATTAATTTCACAGCTCTCGGCGGAAAAACTGATGCGGCTAGATAATACAGTTGGATAGAAAAATGGGCACCCAGTGGAATTGTGCGAGTTGTAAATTAAAGGGAAGCTTTCTCAATGTTATGTGACAATAAAACAATCTGTGAAAATCAAATAAACTTTCCAATCTTTTCAGCAGAGTGTTTGCACATAAAAGAATAAGATGGGGTGGAGAGCTGGGATGGAATCTGGGGCTGGGTACAAACATCTGGTCCAGTATGCCAACATGGGGTGGAGAGCTGGGATGGAATCTGGGGCTGGGTACAAACATCTGGTCCAGTATGCCAACATGGGGTGGAGAGCTGGGATGGAATCTGGCTTGGGTACAAACATCTGGTCCAGTATGCCAACATGGCGTGGAGAGCTGGGGTGGAATCTGGCTTGGGTACAAACATCTGGTCCAGTATGCTAACATGGGGTGGAGAGCTGGGATGGAATCTGGCTTGGGTACAAACATCTGGTCCAGTATGCCAACATGGGGTGGAGAGCTTGAAAAAAGGATGGAATGACAAGGACACCATGAAGAGAACACCTATTCCAGTATATGTGGAGAGTGCTGGAATAGAGACAATTAAAGATGAAACAATCAGGGAAGATCTGGTTAAGTTTTCAGTCAACATGGGGAAGAGTGCTGGAACATCTGGTTTAGTTTATGTCACCATGGATAATTATAGTGCCACTTGGTTATACTTGAGCTACCATAGGATCATATCTGGATGCGGCTGGAGCAACTCTCTTTTTCCTAAATCCAAAAATAAAACTTGCTCTAACAAATTAAAAACTGAACATGAATATCAACTTCAGTAACCATTATAAAGGACACTGATGTAAATATTAGTGGAAGACAATAAGATTTCAGTTTTGCTCACATTTTAGTTTTAAAGTGATAACAGCTGTGTATTTTCAGGGCCAGGCAGAACAAGAGTAAATTTTCAATCTAGTTGGAGAACATCCAGCCTGCCTCTCACATGACTCCATCCAAGATGGCAGTGTCCCCTGTAATATCCCAGGGGTCACCACGACACAAGATGTCGCAAAGCAATCAGCTCCCCCTGGTGACAGTAATTAGTGTGTCTATGGAGCCTGAGACTTTCCTGACATATTTCAATGATATCTATCATGTCTCCTCCCTTTTTTACTTTGTGCAATAGAATGACCAAAATATCATAGTCTATATATAAATAAATAGGACACTCCATTCAAATATCTGTTTTTCATGTGTTCTAGATATCCTCCATCTTGACCCTGATAAATTAATATCATCCAGGGTGCCATGGTATCTTATGGGTTAACCCTTTTGCTTTTACCAGGCAACCCTTTTAATTTTGCCAATATCTCATAACTGAGAGCGCTTTCATGTGGATCTACTTTTTCATAAGCAAACACGTCCGGAGCATCAATACGGACGGTCTCTTCTACTCAGCTCCCCTCTTCCCTCTTGCAAAGTCCCCTCCGAATCTTTTACTTAAAGACACAGAATGAGAAATATGGGTGTGCGGCGGGTTTGATGATATACAGCGTATTGATTATAGGAGATCAATAAGACTTTATAGAAACACTCTCTCCTCACGCGTTGTCTCCTGTCCCCCGTGAAATCCTGTCTGCCTCTCTGATAGTTTTGTTCCTGTCTTGTTAACCATAGTAAATTGGACGAATAATTTCAACAAACACCATTAATTAGATTCAAATGGGTATTTTTTATCAATCTTCATTGGATTTTGCTAAATATGATATTGTGTTCAAACTAAGAAAGCAAATTCAATCTTTCTCAGTATTAGAGGAGACATTTTTGATAAAGAAAAACAAATCACCATTCAATGTTTTCAATTATAGGTTCAATACAACTATATTCCCATAGAAAGTAACATGCTTATTCCAAAACATAGAAGAACAGTGAAGCATTCAAACGTGTGCAACAAAATTACCAATTTCCAATGGCAATAAAAAGACCACATCATATTAAAAAAATTCATATTTTATCTTCAACTTGTATTAATTGGCAAGTTATAATCCTAGTGTATGAAGTAACATTGGCATGCTGAGCTTGGTCCAGATCCCTGAGTGATGGTCATCTTTGGTTACTGTCCTCTCAGCTATGGGACATTTTCATTTTGTGTTCTGAACAGTCTCCCAGATCGATCCCTGCTGGTTATATAGATGGTCAGTGGTGGTCAGTGGGTGACAGTGTGGGCCTTAATGACAGGCCGGGTCCTGAGACAGGGCACAACTGTTCATCCCACTGCCACCTTCACAACATAATTATCATGCACCACCTCACTCTGACACTATTGAACACCAAGTCATAAAATCAGAATCTGGATCAATCTCAAAAAGTGACCTGGTCACATCTAATTTTGAGTGGTTCCATTCAGACCCGTTCCCTCTTTCCAATCCATTCATCGGTTTACAAGAAGTGCATCGGTTTACAAGAAGTGTGTAATTAAATTATATTAGAATTCACCAGACCTGTTCTCTCTCACACAATATGTCTGAGAGGTCCACAAATCTTCTATTATAATTGTTGGTTTGGATTGGCACGGCTCAGACCCGTTCCCTCCCTCCATGCCACACACTAGTTCTCACCCAATAGGTGCATCTGTCTTTGCTCAAATATCAACGGCAGCCCTCAGATTTATGATTGGGCAACTGGAGCAGCTCTGCTGGAATCAAAGCTGTCCAAATGCACTGCGCAATGTGAATAACAACTACATTCAATCATACGCAATCATTCTTCCCTTGCAATAATTGACCATTACTGTTTTATTTCTCAGTTGCTCCACAATAGGACAATAGAAGGCTTGCTCTGATATTGTTATGTTTATCATATTATAGTTCAGTCTACTATGACAGACACCTGAGTGCAAGTTATAAAACACACCTCTGTATCACATTTATCTCACAAAGTTTTTATGCTTTTTTTGTTTACGAGACAATTTGTTCATACTTTGTTTATTTGTAACCTAATGTACATTAAAATCATAACACACCTAAATTTATATGATCATCATATCATCTGTAATTTTCATCTCAATAAAGACAAGGACACTTTTATATAACTTTTTTGCCATTGTCCTCAGACCATGGCAGTCAATGTGTTAAGCAAGAAATAACAGTAAAAAGCCTCAGCACAGAATGTAAAGAGCCTGTCAATATGTGTACTGGCTTCTTTGTAACATCTCTATTTATCATTCTCTTTCTTGTCTGAAAGCCTCACAAAGCAAAAACGCCAACTTTTTTGTTATTTCCATGTAACAGTTGTTTTTGGTCATTTTCCGATAGCATAATGAACTATTATGATGTATCATCTTTCCTCAGTTGTGGTTCTCTCATACTGAGGCCAGGCAAATTAGAATATGGGTTTCTCACAAAATAAATCAATTATTAAAAAAAAAATGATAAAAACTTCTGCAGTTGACAATAACAAAAGAAACTAATGATTCAAGGTAAAATCCCTGGTGGGAAATTGTTTTTTGTCATCATTTTTTTTACTTAATTTCACAAGCACAGATCTTTCATGAAGGATTCCACAGAAGCTAATGATTGGCTAGTGAGTTGTAGCCTATAACTTATATTTCTACATCAAAGATAATGCAGAAATTGTCTTCTTCTGATGTTGTCTATACCAAAAAAAGATATAAAGATATACATTACATGCTTTTATATCTATCAGTCATATCATATTTAACCAATATTCTGCTTTGAAAACATTTGAGTACTTTTTCCTTTATTTACTGTGAGATTGGTTTTCAGTTCGGGCAGAAATAAAATCTTTATACCAGTATTGTGTTTCCTGACAAACTATATCCAACAATTTATGCAGAGAACCTGATGTTGAAATGTATCTCTGAAATTATGAAGTTGGTGAGTTCACATAGAAAGAAGGTTTTATGTTATAAATGGGTGAAGACTACCGAGTATAACATGCTATATAATAGTTATGGGGTAAAAAATGAAACTCGGGCCTACCCTGGAAATATACCAGGTTTACCAGCAGTACATTACTCTTCTCCCATTTTTTTCCCTTCTTTTTCATGTTGTCATATTCAAAAATAACATACTAATGTAAAAATGCAAATGAATTAGCTAATTTCTCCAACTACGATGATAAAGTTTAGCTTTGTGCTGATATCCTGACAGGGCATTTGAAGAAAAAGGCTGAGGATAGAATTGTTTTATTACAATGTATGACTTTGGTGTTTTGTGATATCTTAGCTAAACACTTATATTTTCATCATATTATCCAATAAAAGACAGGGACAGTTGCATCTCATAACATTCAAAACCTGAAATTAAAATGGCCGACCTATCCTTCAGAGGTCACAACAATGACATATCAGAAACATTTCTCACATACCACTCCGAGCTCTTTGATATGTCAAACCCTGCAAGAAAAAGACAAATTTCTCAACACAGGTAGTTATGAAGCATGCTAGCTCTTCAGGGAGTGTGTCTAACTCACCCATCTGATGTCCATTTGTAGGCCTGACTATCAGGTTTCTGTGACTGGGTGAACACCTCAATGTTGTCTCCTACCATGAAGGAGGAGTAGAAACCCACGCCAAACTGACCAATGATGTTCTTGTTAATATTTCCCTCTTTGCTGTCCTTCATCTGGTCAAGGAATGTCTACAAGATACATAAAACTTTAGATAAAAATGTTCTTTAATTTAAGTCTTTCTCAATCTAAATTTTGAACATAATTATCAGCTGAAACAGCATGTGAAAGTAATACTTTCATTACTTAAAAATGCTAACAAATGCACCAAATAATAATAATAATAACCCTAAATTTTATCCAAAACATTTGTTTGCAAGCCTACTTAAAGGTTATTTATTGTCGTAAATATTTTCAGGGCCATTACTCATTTTTGTTAATCTCAAATTTAATTGGTGATGGTAATTTTGCAAAGAATCAAGATAAGTTGATTATTAATATCACCACGTTTTTATATTTATGTGCTAAGCTGTAATTACATCACACCAATTCTATTAGTGATGTCTTCTTGTTTCATTGAATCATCTTGAATCCTTTAACCATTTATTTACCCATAAATATCTTGTCTAACCCCCTTGCACACAGTGTCTGCCATGAGCCCATTTTGTCTTTGAGTGATATCGCCCAAATGCAGGCAGGAGAAGTCAGGCCGAGCTTTTTATAGTCCCCAATATGTTTTTGTGCCTTTCATTTGTCATATCAGCTTTGGAGAATCAAAGTTGTCAGTTGCGATAGTGGCATCTGTGATGCAATGCCGGCCACACTGGACAAGTGACCGAAAACTGCCGACCTGCATTTGTTGAGGGAACCTATAGGGACCCCCCCAATACAATATTTGCTGGATCACAGTCAGTGCAGAGGTGTATGGGGGCCTCTATTTTCTTTGTCAATTCCTACGTATTATTTCATCTTATCAGATTAAGTGTCCACATGGTCTGGCGTGGCAATTCAGCTGGGACATCATCGCAAAGTTGCAGAGCTGCGCCAACTTGGGGCGCAACTTTGACAATTCCCAAATAAAATTAGTCTATGTGCGTCGTAAGCCACTCTACTATTGCCCAGTCCCTTCTGTTGCTACATAATTGGTCTCGAGTGCATCATAGCAGGACGGCCAAAATTGGACGAGCCGGTCGGCCCTCCCGAGGCAGCCTTATAGCTTTATGGCGTAGCCACCAGTGACCACCCATATCCTGTGCAAGATCTCCCTCATATCATCTGCCTTACTCATACCGACAACTGCTTCCTTTTGATTCGCTACAATATAATCGGCTTTGCTGACATAAAAAATGTGTGCCAGATGCAGTGGAATTTCTGTAGTTGTCATAACTCATCGTGTCATTTTGTTGTGTTTGGTTCTTATCAAAAACATTGCTGTAAATGCCCGGTATGGTGCTGCATTGGGGTCGATATTGACTTTACAGCCCCCAAAGGCTTCTATGGGTCCTTCGCTAATACTTAATGTCCTCCGGTAAGCTTTTGTCGTTTTTTTTTACAATGGAGATTGACCAAAGGTTCTCTAACTTTGATTGTGGCCAAGTTTTAGGTGACACAATAAACAACCTATGGTGACAGTTAGGAGCTATTGGAACACTTGTTATGCACATTGAAGTTTTCTTTAAATCTCCTTAAATTCTATCCGAAAATAGAAAGATCACAATGAGAGCTTTTTAAAAATGATTATCCATTTCCACACTGTTTGCCAAGATAAAAGCCAAACAAATTTGAATTTCATTTTGTACTAAAATAAATTATATGAAATAGATACGTACCTTTTTCATAAATTATTAATACCTTTCTTATATTGAAAAAAATAAATACATTCCAATGTCTTTCATTGTAATTAAAAAAGGTGACTTTACCTTTGAGCCAGACTTGGCGATAATCCCTAGGTTTTCTATTAATTCTTCCTTTGTCATACCAATGCCGGTGTCCTTCAAAAGAATGTTATATACAGTCAAAATTAATACGCCACTCTTAAATTTGCACAGATATTCCTTGATTTAAGTTTATTGCAATTCAATAAAAAAATTCATTAGACATGACATAGGATCTAAATTTGTGATGAAAGTATGGGATAGCTTCATCAAAAACAAACTTTGTGCTTTATCACGTGGCCATTGCGACATATTTGATTACCTGGATGGTGAATGTTTTCTTGTCTTCATCCACAGCAATGTGGATCTCCAGAGGGGTGCCCTTGTTGATGGCATCCGATGTCATCTGCACATATCTCAACTTCTCCAGAGCATCACTGGAATTAGAGATCAACTCCCGGATAAACACCTGAAAGAAAACAGCAGAGAGAACTTCAGACATGTCTATTTACTGGAATAAAACCTCCCCTAAAAAGGGCATTCTAAGTAGTGTAGGTCCTTATATGCCTTGACTGTACTGGAATAAAACATCTTCCCTCAATAACCAAATACTGGAAGTCCTCACATGATAAGATATGCCTCAGTGATAGAAACAGATTTTCAGCAGTACTAGCCAACTGGTGATTTCTGGTGAGTGAATGATTAAATATAACAAGAAAAAGGCTAATTTAGTACTAGCCAAATGGATTTAGTACTAGCTTTGGCTAGTTGGTGAGTGCTTGTTTCTATCACTGTGCCTCGACTGAACTATCTTATTATCAGACCCCACAGTATGAGCATTCTGATTCTCAGAGCTGTCTTGTAAAGTTCACCACATAAGGTTTCCACTTCTCATATTCGCTCATCATCACTCCATAGAATATTCTTTTTTTTACTTTATCATGACCATAATTTGAGAAACACACCAGGGACAATTTTTACATATATTTCGGCCAATTATTTATTGTCCAGGGGAAGTTATCTGGGTGCATCTGTGCCACATGTTTCTATGGACACTCCACAGTTATCTACACATATATAATAAGCCTCACATAGGAGCTCATTGATCCACAACTGAATCTCTATAATAGTTCCACAAAACAGAAATTTACACATTCATAAATAAAATAATAACAAATTGAGTAAACAATTAAAACTTGTGATTAATGGTCTCTGAACTTTCTTGAAGGGATTACTATTGGGAGAATTAGTTAAGTTCTAAAAACTAATGAACTGTATGGTAACAGATCAAATATGTAAATATTTTAGGTAACAAATGAGACTATCCATGATAAAAAGCTATAAAATAAACCTTATTAACAAAAGTTAATCTCCATTTCTTTCGAAGATAATTTCCATTTTTAAGTAGATTTTTTCCCTTCTTTTATTTATTTGTTTCCACAAAACCAAACAAAAAATTATGCTTTAAATTGATTTTAGGCATCACATCATCCTAATGAAAAACAAACAATCCATTCAAATTCATTTTTCATGTTTTTCAATTACACAGCACGGTTTTAACAGTTTTAATTCATTTTGTTTAAACACATTTCATGTATAATTAATCTGTAAGTCATCAATCTTTGCCTGTCAGTCTCACTTTGTCACCAGGTGGCTCTCACGTCAATGCTATTGTTAGTATGGCAATTTTTTTCTGTGAGACAATGAAGCACTTCAACTCATTTGGTTCCATAACAATTTTGCTATTATGCTCAATATATTTGCACCTTCATTAAGAAATATAAAAGACATTAAAACAAAGACATTGTTTGTAAAATGCAAATAAATATATATATTTATAAACAAAGTTTTGCTTTATCTGATTATAAACAATTTTATTTATATGGTAAAGACACATAGATCTTTGTTCTATGTATATGTAATATCAAAGCATTAGCAGCAAAGAGTGTTGTATGACTGTGACACAGACCAGAGTGGGTCACCGTAGATGGCAGCACCGCATCAGGAGGAGAGTCCTGAGAATAGCAGGGCAGGCTTCATGCCACGGTGGACTGCTGATGACACTGTGTGCTTCCCGATAATGTCACACTGCACACAGTGCTCTGCTGTCAGTCAGATTACCACTCCCAATCACAGGCTCATCAAGGTGGGTTGAATAAACGAGAAACTCCCTTTCTCAAAATCACTCTTCCCATACTTTCACCCTCCCCATATTTAGGTTTGTGATTTTTTGCTTTTTGGTAAGAGCATACAAATACCCTTGGTGATGCTACTTAATGCTCCATAGGACTGTAATAAATAGCAGGTCCAGATCAATGGTGAGGACAGGGGGATTGTGCCTGAACTCAAGAAAGGGAAACTGAATGTAAGGACATGGGGGGTAGCAGGACTAAAGAGAAGACCTGAGTAAGGACAAGGAGGGTAGCAGGACTAAAGAGAAGACCTGAGTAAGGACAAGGAGGGTAGCAGGACTAAAGAGAAGACCTGAGTAAGGAAAATGGGAGGTAGCAGGACTAAAGAGAAGACCTGAGTAAGGAAAATGGGAGGTAGCAGGACTAAAGAGAAGACCTGAGTAAGGAAAATGGGGTAGCAGGACTAAATAGAAGACCAGAGTTAGGACAATGGGGGTAGCAGGACTAAAGAGAAGACCTGAGTAAGGAAAATGGGAGGTAGCAGGACTAAATAGAAGACCAGAGTTAGGACAATGGGGGTAGCTGGACTAAAGAGAAGACCTGAGTAAGGACGATGGGGGTAGCAGGACTAAAGAGAAGACCTGAGTAAGGACAATGGGAGGTAGCAGGACCAAAGAGAAGACCTGAGTAAGGACAATGGGGGTAGAAGGACTAAAGAGAAGACCTGAGTAAGGACAATGGGGGTAGCAGGACTAAAGAGAAGACCTGAGTAAGGAAAATGGGAGGTAGCAGGACTAAAGAGAAGACCTGAGTAAGGACAATGGGGGTAGCAGGACTAAAGAGAAGAACTGAGTAAGGAAAATGGGAGGTAGCAGGACTAAAGAAAAGACCTGAGTTAGGACAATGGGGTAGCAGGACTAAATAGAAGACCAGAGTTAGAACAAGGGGGTAGCAGGACAAAATAGAAGACCAGGGTTAGGACAAGGAGGTAGCAGGACTAAATAGAAGACCAGAGTTAGGACAATGGGGTAGCAGGACTAAATAGAAGACCAGAGTTAGGACAAGGGGGTAGCAGGACTAAATAGAAGACCTGAGTTAGGACAAGGGGGTAGAAGTAGAGGGACAGGAGAACAAGGGCAGATACATCAGGTTTTCAGATGAATAGGGACAAATATTACACAGGAGAATAGTTCCTATCATTATCAAAAGCAACAGAAAAAGTAAATGAGTGCAAACCATTTGCTTGATAAACAAGATATAAATACATATATATAAATATATATATGTCTGTCTCCAATACCCAGACATGCTCCTCCCACTTATTATTGAAGAGAATCATTACATAATGACACTGTGACATGAAAGAAAGTAAAAGAATCATAACCAGGGAGACCCTGGCATCTTTGTATTTGGCTCACTGCATCTTTGTCTTTGGCTTGTTACTTTCATGATTACTTAAGTTGTGTGGCAGCTTTTATACTCCAAATTTGGGACTCTCCCAAAACATGAGCATGATAAAGGGTGAACATTATTGTGAGCAAATAAGAGTTTTATCATTATGCCCTGGGGTAAGGTGGTCACAAATTCCTGGCTGAGGTTCAGAAGTTTGCCATATTGTCTCACAGTCTTGAATAGCTGCATTCCATAAAATGTTACTGTTTTGATCTATATTTGTTATGATCGCAATAAAGATATCTGATGTCAATTTTGGTCATCAATTATATTGACCATGATGTTGTTGATGAGTAACTGGAGGATTGTAAGACTAACTGAAGACACGCCCAACAGGACACACTGACAGGATATACTGACATGACACACCAAGACATGCAGACACAAGACCAACTGATATAACACATTGATAGGATATGCCGACACGCTGACAAATGACACATTAACAAGACATGCTGACATGACACAAAAAGGTCTTGCTGAAAAGACACTGAAAGGACATGATAACAATTGACACTATCAAGCCATGCTGACACTAGACACTATCAAGCCATGCTGACAATAGACACTATCAAGCCATGCTGACACTAGACACTATCAAGCCATGCTGACAATAGGCACTATAAAGCCATGCTGACACTAGACACTATAAAGCCATGCTGACAATAGGCACTATCAAGTCATGCTGACAATAGACACTATCAAGCTATGCTGACACTAGACACTATAAAGCCATGCTGACAATAGACACTATCAAGCTATGCTGACACTAGACACTATAAAGCCATGCTGACAATAGGCACTATCAAGTCATGCTGACAATAGACACTATCAAGCTATGCTGACAATAGACACTATCAAGCCATGCTGACAATAGACACTATCAAGCCATGCTGACAATAGACACTATCAAGCTATTCTGACACTATAGACTATCAAGGCATGCTGACAATAGACACTATCAAGCCATGCTGACAATAGACACTATCAAGTCATGCTGACAATAGACACTATCAAGCCATGCTGACACTAGACACTATAAAGCCATGCTGACAATAGGCACTATCAAGCTATGCTGACAATAGACACTATCAAGCCATGCTGACAATAGACACTATCAAGTCATGCTGACAATAGACACTATCAAGCCATGCTGACACTAGACACTATAAAGCCATGCTGACAATAGGCACTATCAAGTCATGCTGACAATAGACACTATCAAGCCATGCTGACAATAGACACTATCAAGTCATGCTGACAATAGACACTATCAAGTCATGCTGACAATAGACACTATCAAGCTATGCTGACAATAGACACTATCAAGCTATTCTGACACTATAGACTATCAAGGCATGCTGACAATAGACACTATCAAGCCATGCTGACAATAGGCACTATCAAGCTATTCTGACACTATAGACTATCAAGGCATGCTGACAATAGACACTATCAAGCTATGCTGACAATAGACACTATCAAGCTATGCTGACAATAGACACTATCAAGCCATGCTGACAATAGACACTATCAAGCTATGCTGACAATAGACACTATCAAGCCATGCTGACAATAGACACTATCAAGCCATGCTGACAATAGACACTATCAAGCCATGCTGACAATAGACACTATCAAGCCATGCTGACAATAGACACTATCAAGCCATGCTGACAATAGACACTATCAAGCCATGCTGACAATAGACACTATCAAGCCATGCTGACAATAGACACTATCAAGCCATGCTGACAATAGACACTATCAAGCCATGCTGACAATAGACACTATCAATCCATGCTGACAATAGACACTATCAAGCCATGCTAACAATAGACACTATAAAGCCATGCTGACAATAGACACTCTCGAGCTATGCTGACAATAGGCACTATCAAGCTATGCTGACACTAGACACTATAAAGCCATGACAAAGATTAAGACAGGCCAAACTTGAAAGTACTTAAACAAGAAGTAATGTCAAAAAACATGAGCATTGATAGCTGTCTGGAATGTGAGGTTTGACCATACACTGTCAGTGATGTCTAGGGCCTGACAGAGGTTGGACTCGTGCTGTCTGTCGGACCAGACCCTGTCAATCACTTCCTCCCAACTGACTCACACACTTCTCAATTTATGCTCCTCTGGATTTGCCTCTTGGACATTTTGACAGAATTATTTCGCTTATAACAGTAGTAAAAGTTCAAAGTTATTCATTTGTTTTATATTTATCCCTAATAACATTGGTATACATTCAATATACCACTCAATTATTTAGTATGTAATACCCTTCAAATTGTGCTAATAAATAAGAGTATTGATATAACGTGTTATTTTTTTAGAGATAAAATAAGAAGTCAAGGATGTAGGATAATCAAATCAGATCCTTGTTCTTTGAAAAAAAACATAATAAATCTGCTTTGATAATTAAAACCACAAGAAAATGGATGAAAAAGTGTTCACAAAGGCCAGTATTGTAGAACTGCGTACTTGGTGAAACCACAAATCAGTGTCCTTTATCCAGCGAGTCTCTTTCACATTAACTATTCAAGAACTAATGAAAAAACAAACTGATGTGGTAATCCAAGGAAGAGGCTTATCCCGCAACCCACCACCTGCAGGCTCAGGCTTAAATAGAGCTCGGCAATGATCTGCATTCAACATATATGAAACTGATAGAACCTGAGTTAATTACTCAATGTTTGTTACCTAACTATAGCATCAAAAATTTTGTTTCAATTGAGCCCAAAAATGCATTGAGGGAACTATGGTGTGGAAGGTATCAATTCTTGCAATCTGTAGTGAACACCATTATTGTCATATCAAAGAAAAGCATTGCTCCTTTTGTAATCTTCTATTGCACAGGATATCTCAATATCTTTTTTTGCCAAATCACAGTCTTCTCCTGCCCATAATAATATTCCTAATAACATCTAATATTTTCAAAACCCACTCTATAATGTATTTAAGCATGTATAAGTAATGTGATGAAAGACACAGATTGTTTAACATGAGGACCTCTTTTTTTCGGAAGAGTTCATTGTGGTTTTTGTGACACCATCTGTTGTATTAATGTCAGCCCAGGGAGGCGAGGCCAAAGTTACCACCCACCTACTACATCTTAAATCAACCCCAAACTTACTTAATGCTGATAATGCAGGCAATATTTATTGCAATTAGAAAAAAATCTAAATCCTGATATTTCAATCATTAAAATATAATGCCATTTTGGATTTTGTAAATATTATTTCTATTCAATATTTGTCCCTCCCTTAAATAACTGAGAGATAAAATCCAGAGTTGGTTCCATTCCAAGAATTGGCATGATTTACTATGGTGCAGATTATATAAACTATTACATTAGCATATGCATTAATGGCAGATGTCATGCAAGCCAGTTCACAATTACATAGTCCCTGGCTGACACTAACTTCCCCCATGCTGCAAGCCAACACCGTTATCAACTAGACTCTACCAGATAATAGGCAAAATGCACCGTCTTCTTAACACTCCCAACAATATTTCCATAGTTCATTATATTTGGGGGACAAAAAGGCTTTTATGAACAGCGTGCATAATACTTTACTCTACATGATCACTAGTATTAATTCTGGCTTTAGAATTTACTAAGAAGCATCTAAAACCCTTGATGAATTTGATGTGTTCTAATCTGAAAATGCATGTATTTCAGGATAAATTCACTTTCACAATTTTTATATCAACTACCAAATAGGCAATGCACACCATTCAATTTATCTTTTCACCCTGTCCCCAGTTTTCGATATGGTGAACAGACTGTGCAAGTGATCATATTTCCTGGCATGGCAGTCAATGTCTTACTAATTACCAAACGGATTCACAAATCAATTGTTTCCATTTCAATTAGCTCATTAAACCCGGGCGGCCTGACATATGCACACATTTCACGCCCTTTAAAAAAAAGTTTAAATTTAACCCCTTACATGTCAGAGAATGATTAGCCAGACGTGGAGTGCTTGGGACAGGAGAATAATGGTTTGATCTGCTGCTTTATAAGATGCCACACTATCCACTACCATACGTCGCCTCTTTTATGAAATTTGAAACCTTGTCTTATTAGAATTTTTGGGGGGGCAATTAATTTCAAAGCTGATGAGAAGTTGGTTGCCCAACCATTTCCCTGTGATAGATGATTCCTTGCATGGAATCTGTCAATGTTTTTTTATTCATTTTGTGACATTTTTTTCTCGGCACATTTGTCTTGTAAAGGACTCCCCCTCCCATTCACGCACTTCACTGCCTCAGCTTCTTTGATTTACAAACAATTCAAATAGAGCCGAAATGAACATAAGGAAGTTCTCATATTCAGAGGTGCCATTGTGTTGCCGTGCCTCCATCGCAAGATGAGATAGTGTAGATAAAAACATGATCGCTTTCAGGTCACTTTCCATCCACTGATCCTTTACAAGGTTTACATTTTGTCATTAAATTAGTGGTTTTTGATCTGTTATTTGGTTTGCTATTTACAAATTGTTGGCTGTCACATTATAAGAATTCTGTGCAAGCCTACCGCCTTTTGTCATGCATGGACTACACACTCTATTCACTGCCTTCCATGGATGATTTTACCAGAAAAACAACGACTCACAAAGCGACCATATTTTGTATCAACTATACCCGTTTTATGTTCACAAAGAGACAGCATTTCGCAGTTGTGGCCATACCCCATATTTATGTCTAATTCCTAACCATTCCTCTGCAACAGAAGATGAGCTGACAAGTCCCGCACCAGTTTGGCGTCTTCTTCGGAGGCAAGACGAGCAAATTGGGGGTCTGTCAAGGATGCAACTTTGATGTTGTCAGAAGCGTGTTATTACAGAACTCATTATGTCAAGCCTGGCCATTCAGTATAGTCATCCTATACCTCAACATGTACACAGCCTATCAGCAGTCCCGCACTGGATGAATACCTCCCTAATATCCACTATCATTTACTGCCCACAGACGGCCAAGCAAATCTCTCAAATACTCTCACCCTAATTCCATTTACAGTGCTGAGTTCTCTTAAATGTTCTGATATGTTGCTAATGTTCATCTAATATCATTCCATGGTGAGAGACTTGAGAATCTTTAGTAGTAAACCAATACCTTACCTTGCTACGCCAATGTGCTGTAGTCTGAATAAAGGCTTCAAATGTTGAATAAACTGGGCTGATATTCCTATATTTCCAGTTCAAAGGTAATTATTGAGTGATTTTATTAGGCAACATTAATCTTTTCATTTCGATTTCAAGGTTTTTTTTTCAATTATCAAACCCATCTTGTTTTATGCACTGCTCTATGCATTATGTAAGTACCATCCATATATATCACAGTAAATCATGCTTGCCAGGAAATTATCACCTGTTTTTACTCTCATTACTATAGATTTTGTGCAGTTTATCACAGCATAGAGTCAGAGTTGAGCGACAATCCTAATTCATCAGATCATGAACACCTGATCAGTGAATCTTCTTACCATATCATAAAATATCATAAAACAGTCTTCCTCCTTCCGATCCACTCTCCTTCCGATCCACTCTCCTTCCTCCTCCTGATCCACTCTCCTTCCTCCCCCCAATCCACTCTCCTTCCTCCCCCCGATCCACTCTCCTTCCTCCCCCCGATCCACTCTTCCTCCTCCCGATCCACTCTCCTTCCTCCCCCGATCCACTCTCCTTCCTTCTCCCGATCCACTCTCCTTCCTCCCCCCGATCCACTCTTCCTCCTCCCCCCGATCCACTCTTCCTCCTCCCGATCCACTCTCCTTCCTCCCCCAGATCCACTCTCCTTCCTCCCCCCGATCCACTCTCCTTCCTCCCCCCGATCCACTCTCCTAACTCCCCCCGATCCACTCTCCTTCCTCCCCCGATCCACTCTTCCTCCTCCCGATCCACTCTCCTTCCTCCTCCCGATCCACTCTCCTTCCTCCCCCCGATCCACTCTTCCTCCTCCCCCCGATCCACTCTTCCTCCTCCTGATCCACTCTCCTTCCTCCCCCCGATCCACTCTTCCTCCTCCCGATCCACTCTCCTAACTCCCCCCGATCCACTCTTCCTCCCCCTGATCCACTCTCCTTCCTCCCCCGATCCACTCTCCTTCCTCCCCCTGATCCACTCTCCTTCATCCCCCGAGCCACTCTTCCTCTTCCCGATCCACTCTCCTTCCTCCCCCCGATCCACTCTCCTTCATACTTACAGAGATACATTATTTCCTGACTTCCCACTTTATCTTCCAGATGCACTCTTTCTGTTCCCTGATCTTTTATCCTACAGATGCACTCTTCCTATTCCCTGATCTTTTATCCTACAGATGCACTCTTCCCATTCCCTGATCTTTTATCCTACAGATGCACTCTTCCTATTCCCTGATCTTTTATCCTACAGATGCACTCTTCTTGTTCCCTGATCTTTTAGCCTACAGATGCACCATTCCTGTTCCCTGATCTTTTATCCTACAGATGCACTCTTCCTATTCCCTGATCTTTTATCCTACAGATGCACTCTTCCTATTCCCTGATCTTTTATCCTACAGATGCACTCTTCCTGTTCCCTGATCTTTTATCCTACAGATGCACTCTTCCTGTTCCCTGATCTTTTAGCCTACAGATGCACCATTCCTGTTCCCTGATCTTTTATCCTACAGATGCAGTCTGAAACATTAATGTCACACATCTGTTGTGACAAGAAACATGCATTCTTCATGCATTGGGAGTCTTCTTGTTTTGGTAATAAGACAAATTCTAAATTAAATAATTAATTCTCATAATTCATTGGCAGATTTATAGAAGAAAAAAAAATTCATCAAACTGTTTTTTTTAATATATGAATTAGATCTTATCCCAAAAAAAACACATGAAATGGACCATTTATTTAATTTATTCATTTCAATTAAAGAATGATCCCTGACGTTGGGCAATAAACCACTGAACACCATGCAAATAATGATGCAGCTATTCATCAATTTTCAAATTAATATGTTCTTTTGTTTATTCCCCGCTGCCTTGATAAGCAGCCTCTCTTCACCGCAACAATATCGTATCTATCTCTCATAAAACCCCCTTCTAAAAACAAAAGAGCGTCAACGTCTAACAAAAGAGCGTCGCAGAGCACTGGGTTGTTGCAAATAAGCAGTGCCATTGAGTAGAGAAACACCTGTTTCTCAAAGCTGCCATCACGCAACTCGGACAATAGTTTAAATCAGGGTGGGTCACTCGGCTGTCGACAGCTAACCGGCTGCGCTAATACTACAAAGTAAGCCATAAAAAACATGCCGAGAAAAAATTGTCTTCAGACCACCTGCCTGCAGTCTTGTTAATTCGTTTTTTCTTCTTTATGGGCGTAACATCTTGACTAATTTCAAAAGATATAAGATGTAAATAATGATGTAAGAAAGTGGCAATTTAGCATTATATGAAATTGACATGAAAAAATGAATTGCACAACATTATTTTTATGAAATGAAAGCACAGAAATCTGCTAACTCATGCTAGTTATTTGCTTATAGCATCGGTTATGTCAAACTGAACCAATGGCACGCTAAATTAAACCCCACTTTGACCCCAGTATGGGATGCACTCTCCTCATGTGTAAAAATGTTTTAATATTTACTGTCTCTAAACATTTCCTCTAACTATGACATTGCATAATTGAGCTGTGTTATAGATTCAAAATACCTTTTATCATTTGTTTACTGTTGAAAATTGTTACTTTCATGTTTGTGTAATAGCAGGAGCAAAGAAAACTATTAGAAATAATCATAAATCTTTTTTTGTACATGAAAGAGTTTTATGGTTTCAAATATAAAAAGATAAGACAATAAAAAAATAAATAGCATGTAACGTAAAAACCTGTGTCTGATATCATGTGAAAAGGGAATAAATTAATGTTATTTGTATCCAATATGTGGAGTTATGCCATTAAGATTTGCTATTTCTCACAAGTCCATCATCATAATCATATTGGAGTCTCATTATTGGCTGCAAATCTAATATTCCCTGAGGTCATCATGCAGACTAACCTATCGGCCACATGAACCACCTTGCAAGCAGTAATCCAGATCCCAAATCCAGCCCTGTGGATCTAATTCTGGAGGCTTGGAGGACACCTGCAGGAGGGAAGGGTCGTCCTTGACCCTGCAGGGTGGTAGGGCGTGCTCCTTGGAGTAGGATCTGAGGGTACAGTTCCTACCCCTCTCAGCGCTGAGCTTGGATCCCTGTGTGGGGTTCTTTTATCTGCCAGGTAAGACTGACCACAGAGGACACAGTGGTGACCTTGTGTTTGGCAAGGTCATTAACTCCATGCATTAGGTGGTACCAGCAGTTCTCCTCAGAGGGTACCACACTGAGTGACAACTTGTATATCAAAATTTGATATTTCTTATATTTATTTTTCGAGGATTCAACTCAGTGAATCTATTATTACTCTTTTATCACTTCAGAAGGTCTATTTTCAACATAATTTATAAATCCAGAATAGTATTTGTTTTCTCTATAATCTAAAAAATAACCCCTACAAACAATTCTTTTTCCAAATAATTTCTTTTGGGAAGTGGAAAATTCTGTACAAGCTATAGACAGTTATGATTGACACATGACCATTTTTTGCAATCCTCTTATGAACTTATGTCTTATGCTATAATTTATTACTGTATGATTGACACTTTATGATTGACACTTTATGATTGACACCTATATTTGCCACTGTATGACTGACTCAAAATAAGAAATTAGAATAAATCTACCATGACACTGATCGTAGTTCATCTTGTCTGTCATAATATTACTCTAGATATATGTAAGATCTAATTAACTATATGGCATCTGAGATCTGGGTTTGTTTCTTTAATAATCAGATCACCTGCATTACTTTGATTTCAGACTGATATAACTCACCAGGTTGCTCAGGGGAATCTGAATGGAAAGATTTACCATTCAAGTTAGGCGCAGTAAATGTCAGTCTGCTTGATGTTATGTGTGCATACAATAATATGAGACTTAATGACAACTCATAGGTGATCTGTAAATTATCACATCATTGTGACAACAGGATTAAAATTTTTCATGTACAGAATCTAACTTATCCAGAAACTGCTTCAAATGTATGGTATGTTATAAAATTAGGTTTTCTTTGAAAGAATCTTTGATTTTTGTGTCAAACCGATTACAAATAAGCAAGTCATCATATTGCATTTAATGCAGCAAATGACTTCATTCCAATTCAACAGAAGAGCAATCTAGTATTACAATAACAGAGTTTCAGTTTCAACTTATGACCTTCACCTATCCCTATGAAGTGGGTCAAGGTCATAGATGAAGTGGGTCAAGGTCATACAAGTGGTAGGTCTCAAGTTTCCATATTGAGACAGCAGTAAAAGCCTGTTGTCTGGATTGAAGATTGCCAGTACATCTCCTGCGAGTCTCTCACCGATTCTCCCCGCATCTCACGTGTCACTCGCAGTGGGCTTCTTGTTGCGTTGTTGCCGTGGCAATGACGAAGATGCTGACATTTGGAAGTACACTATGTATGATGTATTTTGACTACCACTCATATTCCCAGGGGTGTGCCAAAACAGGACCACCATGTTTGTCTCCCCGTTTATAGCCATCCTCCTTAACATTAACAAATAAAAGACTGCATGTTTGGGGGGAAAATGATGACCCTCAAAAATTATCATGGAGATTGCAATGTTATTCTTCTAATTCCATTCCAGAATTTTGTGAAGAAAAAAAACGTTTTTAAATAATATAATCTGAGCTGAACGTCAAAAGTATTTGTAATTTTCATGTTGATTAAGTAGAAAAGCAGCTTTCTGACAAAGATTCTCATATTTTCATCCAGAAAAGTAGATTAACTATATATCTTAAAAATATTTAATTAACATATAATGATCAAACAGTTATACTTACAAACAGCTTGGGGTAGCTTGTTTTTAAGCTCTGGCTCTTTTCAAAAGCAACTTTATTGCAAAGCCACTTTTCAAAATGTTTACCACCAAAAGTGCCAATGTTTGTATGATTTTTAACACCTTATGTTAATTGAGTGGCAGGATCATCAGTCATCAGTGATGTCTATCATTATTTAACAAAAGGATAAACACAACACACTGGATCAAATTAAGTAGTCATTAATTTGTAATTTTTTTAAAAAAATAAACATTGGAGGGAGGACTGAGGCAGTTTAGGTGAGAATTACTGGCAGTTAGTTCCCCCCTGGTGGCCGAGGCTGGTGATGAGAGCAAGCAATCAGTGCGGCTCACAAGCAGGCACAAAGGGACAAGACCCATCCATGTCTGGTCACTAATATCTGGCCGCGGTCCATGCCATAATGGAGGACTCTCATACAGACCTACTCTGCCACACCGCACCATCACTATGCACAGCTATATATGGCATATGTTAACCCTCGTCCTCACATATCATGCCCACCATCTTGTCGTCTTAGCATATCTCATTGTCCAGAGTTATTAATAAACAACACGATATGGCTATGTTAACAAAATGCAATATATGTATTATTTATAAAGCTACTTATTAAAGTCAATGTGCTTTTATATGTTTGGGAAATGTTGTATATCAATCATTACAGAATAGAAAAGACAAATCTATGGACATTCACATACAGTAAACCTCGGTAGCTTTTCTTTGATTCAATTAAAGTAAATTTTGAGAAAAAAGTTTCAAGAAAAGTTGAACTATTTCTGCAATTTTGGAAACAATGTGCCACTATATATTAGAAAACAGTGAAACCTATGTTAGTTTGTGCTCAGTAGATTGGCAGAGATAAATGTGCCTGTAGGTGGCAGCAGGAGTAGCGTGACATGAGCAGATCGCCTGAGGAGAGAGACACACCTGTGAGCAGACCACCCACAAACCACACCTGGTCATGTGACTACCGCTCTCTATAGATATAGATATATGTATGTATATCCTGGCATTTGTCAACATTTTTATCTGATCAACTTTTTCCCATTACAGCTGAAGAAGTTTTGATCTCTCCACAATACTTTTTTACCCTGTATTTAACATGGACAGTTGATATATTCCTAAATCTTTCTATTTTCTACTTTAGTGATGTAGCTTAATTTGCCTCTCATCCGTCAAGCTATTTAGTATATTAACGTTAAAAAAAAGAACCAGACCATACTGAAAAGTTTATTTTCATTTTCCACATCTTTTTGTACTCCTCTGTAATATTTCATGATTAATTCATTATTCAAGAACCTTGATAAAGAGTAAATACCTCTTTCTCCGAGTACAAGGACCTGGCCACGATGTCCAGCAGTTTTCTGGTCTCGGCCTGGAACTCATGCTTGTCTGAAGGACCTGAAAGTATTAATATTAATAATTAATATCTATATAGGACATACACCAAGCGAAATTGCTCGCAGCACTAAAAGTATAGTAAACATCAAACATTACAAATCACATAAATAAGTTTAATCACATAACCACAAAACTAATGTTTATAATTACTTAATATATTTCATTTCATTATCATGCAATTTCTTTCTTTCTTACAATTTGCTTGCATATTTATATGCATATTCTCTTTAAATGCATACATGCTGTTAAGCTGGCTTTTCCAGTCAAATCTCCCTTCACAATTCCTGTTTCTTTGATCAAAGCGTAAATTTTTCATGACATATGAAGATTAATTTACAGCAAATTGCACACTAAAACAAGATTTAGCCACATAAAATTTTATGTTTAATCATTGATTTACTATTGATGATGGGCTGAGGAACCCCGAGGGCAATTTGCTGAGCTCTGAATGAACAAGCACTAAGCATGCTTAAACCTCCTATGTAGTCTCGGGTAAGTCTTAGGCACTAAATACACTAATCTACTGCACACAGTGTACCATTAAACTGCACTGGATGTACCATTAATCTGCACTGTATGTACCATTAAACTGCACTGCATGTACCATTAAAATGCACTGCATGTACCTTTAAACCGCACTGCATGTACCATTAAACTGCACTGCATGTACCATTAAACTGCACTGCATGTACCATTAAACCGCACTGCATGTACCATTAAACTGCACTGCATGTACCATTAAACTGCACTGCATGTACCATTAAACCGCACTGGGAGTACCACCACACTGTACAATACTGAACGGCATGCACTGTACTGCAGGTACCACTATAATGTACCATTGTACTGATCCACACAATATTTGGCTGATTTTCACTGATGGCTAGGTGATGTGACAAAACAATGTTCTGATGTTACTTGTAACTAAATACTTAGACAAACAATGACATAAGTTGAAAAAGTGTGTTGACTTTATTGGTGTTTGATTATGCCACTCTTGGCCCTCTGGGCATTGCACAACTGGTCATAATTTCTGATAATAACATATAATTCATCTCCATATAATGAGCCAATTCATGGTTTTTCAGGGCATCAAAACAAATAATATCTCCTAAATCTTTGTTTAGAGTTAAATATTTAGATGTGTTTTTTTTTCATCAACATCTCTGGCGATGGGAAACGTTTTACACCTGGTGAGAAATCACAAAGTGTTTAATTAATTACCCTAATGAGGGTAATTCTGTGTTTTAAATGCATCATTTGCATGCCTCCATACAGTTGTAATGCTGTTGCATTAAAACATTTATAGACCGCTTCCCATCCCTCGGGCGATCACAGTGAAAACTTCCTGGGAAAAAAAGCCCTGCGCTATGCACAGGTTTGAGCTGATTATAGTGTTACATGAGTGAAGACCCATTGCCAATTAACATGTGAAAGCTTTGACTGGGTGTACCAAAGTGAAAGCTTTGACTAAAAGTAAAAACAAATCAAATATCACGATATGATATTTGAGAATGCTTTTAGAATCTTAGAATTACTACATGATTTGAGGTAAGAGTATAAATCACAGAATAACTATTTCTCATGAGGTAAGAACATTGAAGGATTCGGAATAAGATCAGAATGGGAAAACAAAAGCAAGTATCAAGATCATTTAGCCGATGGATTTCACAATATATTAAGAGAATATTGCTCGTTACATGATTGCAGGTTTTGCTCATTCTGAAGAACATTGTTTTGGCTGCAGCAGAAAGCCCTCGTGCCACAAAAAGACCATCAACATCTTCTGTTTCCCAGCATTCCTCATCATCTGCTTCTATCAAGTCATCATCGGTGACAAATTTCACGAAGCATGTTCCATCATTATCCTCAATGTGAATTTCTTCTTTGTTCCCATATTTCACACCAGACTAGCATTCTAAGTAAATATTCTGTTGGATAAAAGTGGCTGTCTGGGGAGGCAAATCACCTCATCATGTTGCCTCTTTTCTCCTTCTTCTCTTTCACCCTTTGCAGAACATGGTCAAATTTCATATTTAATTCCCCCATTCTTTGGACAATATTTCACCAAACATTATTATAGGATACCCACTGAACATCTTTTCTGCAATTTGTTTCATGAGGATGGATTATTTGTGACATTAGGGTGAAAATTGTTCGGACGTATTGATGGAGAGGAGGGAGACAAATCAAAGAGCGAGTGTTATTGGGCTGCGGTGTGCAAGGTCTGTGATTGTGGAAATGATCAGTGATTTTCTTGGCTGCAATCAGCAGAAACAAGCCTTGGCCTCTCTCCATAGTCTATTTCAGACGTGGGCTACTGCAATTTTTCCAGCAAAGTATAAATGTTTAATGTGCTGCTGCACGCTTCGTCTTAGCCGCATTCGCCAGACAGGCAGCCAGTGCAATGGGGGAATTCTTGGCTATCCTGTCACCGCCATAATAGGCATGCATAATCAAATGGTAATATTTTTAATTGGGCACGAATGGATTCATAATCCCGTAGTTAATGAACATTGAGAAATCTTGTGTTTATTAATGTTGCCTTGGCGTTGGGGAAAAGAGTATCCCATGATGGTTTACTATAAAACACCTTCATGGCTACAAAACAATTCCATCTGGCCATGGAGCCACTGTTCTACATATCACCCCGGGCTCCCACTCACATGAATTAGCGATAATTTACTCGGTATTCGGAATTTATGGCCGTCAGAACTATCTCTAATGCATCACGAGTGAGAAGGAAGAGCTGACGAGGGAGTACAAATGAAATTATTCCCATCCTCCGTTGTTGCAAGAAAAACTAATTCATTTACACGGCGCAACTTGAGCGTGGCTCAGGAAGTCCTACCGGTTCTCCAGACTTAACGCCAGACCACTTCAACACCAATTCACTCTCACATAAGCTTGTAATCAAAATCCTCCTAATCAAATCCAAGAAATTGAGAATTTTTCTCATCTAAATATTATTTCAAGACCATCCATATCTGCTGCTGCTTCATGTCCATATGAATCAGATCTTTTTATCGAGTAGAATCCCTCTTATTCAATGATGGAGACCACGTTCTATGGACCTTTACCTCAGAACGAGGCCCACAAGCCACAGCATCAGAGGGTCGTCTTATCATTCAGAAAATACACCAACAATTCCTATATCTCTATCCTACATATAATATAATCAAGATCAGTTACAACTCTCTGATACATACCATATCCTGTATGTACTTTAAAATGTTAATAATTATTGCTATCTCCTGAGGTCAGTCGTTCAAATGTTACTTTCTTCATAGTATTTCCTCAAACAACTACACTAAGAGAAGCATTTATGAAGGAATTTATTCATACCACTGAACCATATCTACTTTCCCAAGGTCTGCATTACCTCTCATTATTACACAGAATTCAGGGCTGTCCCTCAAATCATTCTCTCTATAGCATTTTTTTATATTTCCGCTGTTCCTCCTTTTCCTCAATATTTATTATTAATACCCCCTTGCATGCTATGGTCTACAGGCCTGTTCATTCCTTCTGTCACCATCTATTTCTTCCAAATATCCCCTTTCACTCTATGGTCTACAGGCCTGATTCCACTCCTCCGTTCATTCCATTTGTTTTAATATCTCTTTCTATTCTATGGTCTACAGGCCTGTCCTACCACCTCTTTGTCCATTTGTTCCAAAACCCCCTTCTATTCTATGGTCTGCAGGCCTGCCACACCCATCCCTCTCTATCCCTTTATTTCACATATGAATCGTCCCAAAATGAATTCCCATTGCACACTGAGCAAGCCAAATCTGTCACATTGAAAAAGTAAATAGAAGCTCATCTTTCTCCCACTGTCTGAACCTAATCATTCCTCTACGAGACTTCAAAGGAGTAGTCCCGCACAAAAAGTGAGTGGAATTTTCAATGGCTACGATAGTATTTAATCAATAGAAAGGGAGCTTGCCTCTGATTTTTTCAACCTGGATTTTGCGTGAGAGGTTGTTTTGCGAAGATTTTTCATTTTGCCACTATTTTTCCATGTCAATCTGTTTATGGCTTTGCTTTACTGATTTCTTAAAAATGTGGAGTGTCCTCTTGTAAAACGGAGGCAGGAATTAACTGTATCCCCCAAATATATCCCTGATCAATGTCAAGCCAGTATTTTTGTGCTTCTTTAGAACTTTCTGGGTTGACTTTAAATTATGAATATTAACTCCTAATGTGATACCAAGACTTCTCCATATTGGATGTAAGAGGGGTGTATAAATATCCTGGCTGCACTTTTTCATTAGATGATATTAGCATTCATCTCTCACACTCTCTCTTATATGTTACAGGTTGTTGACATATTTTTCAGGCACGTTTCCCAAGATATTTTAGATTAATGCAATACATCAAGTCAAAATGATGAACCACAGGGAGACAGTTTTTGTCTTAATAACATCATTTTTCTTGATGAATTCAGATCCCTCAGCAGTAATCAGACATAGAGACATTCGTTCTTCAGTATATTGCTACTCACTTTCAAATATATTGATAAATGTGAACTATTTGCATCACAATTTGCACTTGATTATCACAGAACAGGCTTTCATGCCCACTGATCATAAAATTAGGTCACTGGTTGTGTAAGTAGGTCAGAACCTGCCTCACTTTCATTCCACTGTCACCCCATGGTAACCCCAAGATGACCTTGTGAAAAGTGCTTTCACATTCACGACCTTGACCTTATAAAAGACAACATGTCAACTAAAGAGTTCTTGCATCATCAAAGATTCATAAAATCTCCTGACAAAAAATATTCTCTTGTGACCCGCCATGTTACTGTGCATCAAATCAGAAAGCACCCTCCATTAAAAATATATCAGCAGCCTACTGTGCAGCCCTCAGATGAGAGACAAGCTTCACAAGAAAATGTCATTTCACACATTATTTCTTTCATAAACTTGTTTACTCTTCTGTGATAATATTTTCTGTTTCATTTGTCCCTTGCTTTCATATTGTGAATTGATTGAATTAGGCGAAGCCTTGAGAAATAACAGACGAATCTCTCCAGAGAACAGTATGTGGCATAGCATATGACAGATATATAGATTATCAGGCAATCAAAATAATGCTGATTATTCGCTGTGGGACAGACATATATGAATTACCAGTCAATCAGATTGATGGTGATTATTTGCTGCGAGATGATTTTATCTCTGCTGTATATTCAATTATAGAAATGTGAGACAATCATGAGCATTTTGAGTGGCTATTTAGAGCTTCTAATTGAGATGAATCACTTATGTCCCTTCCTCCGTGTATTGTATGTCTACTTGGCTGTCAAACTATTTATTATTCCCAGGGAGGGCAGCTTTTCCATTTCATTTTTATACTTATTTTAATCAGAATTGAAAACAGAAAATGATGGCAGAGTGCCAATCAAAGTGTTTAAGAAGTGAGAATGAGTTTCGACTGATGTATTGATCTATTTGATGAACTGAAGATGCGACCATGCCAAATCTGTTAAGACATTTAAAAAAATACTTCAAAACTTTCTTGAGAGCAGATGCATGAAATTGTAAAATCAATAAATATAAATTCTTAAGTAAAACAAAGAATGAATTTCACCTGGAAATTAGAATTATTATGAACAGTTACAGACAAAGACATTAAATCCTGAATGTATCAGTTTGGGAAAAAGGTAGTTGAGGCAAAGAGAGCTTGGGACAGAGGCACTGTACATGGTGAGTGCTTGGAGCTGAGATGAAACAGGGAGTACTTGTGACAGAGGTGTGTAGGCAGGGAGTGCTTGTGACAGAGGTGTGTAGACAGGGAGTGCTTGTGACAGAGGTGTGTAGGCAGGGAGTGCTTCTGACAGAGGTGTGTAGGCAGGGAGTACTTGTGACAGTGGTGTGTAGGCAGGGAGTACTTGTGACAGAGGTATGTAGGCAGGGAGTGCTTGTGACAGAGGTATGTAGACAGGGAGTGCTTGTGACAGAGGTATGTAGACAGGGAGTGCTTGTGACAGAGGTGTGTAGACAGGGAGTGCTTGTGACAGAGATATGTAGACAGGGAGTGCTTGTAACAGAGGTGTTGTTGACAGGGAGTGCTTGTGACAGAGGTATGTAGGCAGGGAGTGCTTGTAACAGAGGTGTTGTTGACAGGGAGTGCTTGTGACAGAGGTATGAAGACAGGGAGTGCTTGTAACAGAGGTGTTGTTGACAGGGAGTGCTTGTGACAGAGGTATGTAGGCAGGGAGTGCTTGTAACAGAGGTGTTGTTGACAGGGAGTGCTTGTGACAGAGGTATGAAGACAGGGAGTGCTTGCGACAGAGGTATATATACAGGGAGTGTTTGTGACAGAGGTATGTAGACAGGGAGTGCTTGTGACAGAGATATATATACAGGAGTGTTTGTGACAGAGGTATGTAGACAGGGAGTGCTTGTGACAGAGGTGTGTAGACAGGGAGTGCTTGTGACAGAGGTATGTAGGCAGGGAGTGCTTGTAACAGAGGTGTTGTTGACAGGGAGTGCTTGTGACAGAGGTATGAAGACAGGGAGTGCTTGCGACAGAGGTATATATACAGGGAGTGTTTGTGACAGAGGTATGTAGACAGGGAGTGCTTGTGACAGAGGTATGTAGACAGGGAATGCTTGTAACAGAGGTGTTGTTGACAGGGAGTGCTTGTGACAGAGATGTGTTGACAGGGAGTGCTTGCGACAGAGGTATATATACAGGGAGTGTTTGTGACAGAGGTATGTAGACAGGGAGTGCTTGTGGCAGAGGTATGTAGACAGGGAGTGCTTGTGACAGAGGTGTTGTTGACAGGGAGTGCTTGTGACAGAGATGTGTTGACAGGGAGTGCTTGCGACAGAGGTATATTTACAGGGAGTGTTTGTGACAGAGGTATGTAGACAGGGAGTGCTTGTGACAGAGGTATGTAGACAGGGAGTGCTTGTAACAGAGGTGTTGTTGACAGGGAGTGCTTGTGACAGAGATGTGTTGACAGGGAGTACTTGGGACAGATGTGAAGACAGGGAGTACTTGGGACAGAGATGTAAAACAGAGAGTGCTTGTGACACAGATGTGTTGAAAGGGAGTGCTTGCAAAAAGGGTGTGTAGACAGGGAGAACTTGGGACAGAGGTGTGAAAGTCAGGGGCTACTTGTTACAAAGATGTATCAGGATATAAGTGTGACAATGCATTAGTTGTCCTTCCCGTTAACATCAAAGTCTTGATGGCTGACAATAATGAGTGTGGGGAATGGTGGATGATTATGGCTTATTACCACTCATTGTTAAATGTATCATTATTGCTGATAGCTCCCATCACTGCAGCTGCGCTCCTTCAACATTACCATGTTACCGTAATACCACTATCTCACCCAAACACACAGTCTTTGTGTCGTTCCAAAAATTTCTGTATTTTTAGAAATAACAAAATCTTCATATCAGTTTAAGGTATTTTGTGAAGGCATCAATTAAGTTAACAGTAATTCTCCATCACAATATAAGCTCATCTAGGAACTTTCTTTTTATATATAAATGTCTGTCATCCATTCACATTTTATACTACTATCAAAAACGATTTTATTATCTCTCTATTCAATATCCCAACATCATAAGACTTAATCCAATATCCATTATCTCTCATTCTAAAAGCACAAATTATTTCATCCATCTACATATAAGAGGCTCCAAATTTATCAGTTCTAAATCTGCAGATTCTTGATAGGAGTTGCATTAGATGTTGTGAAGCCTGTATATTGCCGAGACAGCCGTGCTTTATGGCATCATACACACAAAATGAAAGCACAGAGAATCATACCAAGCGCTCCTTGTCCTGATTGATAATGCCATTATGCTCTTTTTTCCTCAAAGAAAATGGCATTTCACGCCAAAATAGGATTTAATTTGTACTGTCTTTTGCTCAATTTGTGGCTCAAATTTTGAACAAAAACATAATGGGATTTGGAGCGGAGTGTTTCCCGTTTTATCAATAGAAACCTTCCTTAATCTTATGCCTCATTTCATTATATGCAATTTCACAAATTGATGGGAAATCAACAGTTTTGTGTTAAATTAAAGGTGTAATTTGATCATAAAGATTGTTGCAATGATTTACTTTACTACAATGTAAAATTCCCTTTTACTACCAAAAAAATCACTGTTTGTGTGTTCATTTAATGAAAATAATCCTTGAAAATCTTAAAGGCAACATGCAATGCGCTTCATTTTCTCAGAGAAATTAAAGTGGTAACATGCAGTAAATATATCTCATCTGGAAAAAGGCAAATTTGTTAATATCATGTTTCTCGGATAGATATGCTTTCTTTGTAAGTGCCAAACTGGATAATCTCAACATTCATGTTCTGTGATCATCTACTGAATGTTTACATGCAAGTGGGACTGTTCTCCCCTGGAGGACAATTCTGACGTTTAACATCACATTACCATATAGGTCTTGCATGTTAGAATGTGTCATGCACTTTTTTCATGTTTCAATTAAGGAGATCACTTAATTTTCACAACATCTAATGAACATTTCCTGCACAATATCAAGAACAGAGAGGTTATTTCACAGAATACACTGTTAATGGGAATAAAAACGAATTTATATCCTTACATATATTTGGGCACATACATAAATATAGATATATTAAATTTGAAAGCAATTATGTAAATGACAATTTCCAGAAAACATTTTCCCTTCTTCACTTTTCACATTGGGATATTCAATCATCATACATACTAGAAAATTTATAGAGCCATATAGAGTTGTATATCCAGCACCATGTATCCAAAATTGATTTATTCTCTCATAACCAGATATGAAAACATGGAGGATATTGTAAGCCGTATGTCCATATTATCAATAAGTGGGCATCTTGTAAACTCCGCTTTCCATACTTAATGTGCAAACCAAATCAAACACTTCACACAAAAACATAACTCACAAAGCACCACTGGATGTTCCAGGCACTATTATGTTTAGAAAATAAAATTCCAACTCATTCTTATATTTTCAAACATTCATGAGAGTCAGCCTGCTTTTTAGGTCCTTTTTAGCAAATAGTGTTTCAAAAGTGTAGGTAGCCAGAAGGATGATTTGATGCTGTCATAGATAAAATGCCTTATAGAGCACGATGTGCAATGGACGTGATGCGTTCATTCCTATAAACATGAAAGAGATCTTGCTAATCTCAATCTTGGGGCTCAGCCAAGCATCCACCAGGGGGCACTGGAGGTCTGGGTGTGAGTCTAGGAGGGCACTTGTGATGGGGTGTGGGCTTCTTTAGATCAGGCAGGTTGGTAATGAAGGCTCTATTGGAAAGGCATCCTAATTATATACTTCAATATTAGAAGACTTGCAGGGCAGTCAACACCTTACCAAGTGCACTTTTATTCTAATGGTAAATGTCTAACTGCAACTTCCTTTATTTTATTTATCTTTTATATTTTAAAATAAACTTATCAACTTTTAACAGTACAAATAGTACCAGATTAAGGTTCACTCGATGGATGTCACATTTTATTCTTCCCATGATCACAATTAATACAGATATCCACTGCCAACAACTTACTTATGAAAAATTATCAAATTTTATGATTTTAAACAGACTTTCAAGTTTGAGATCATGTTTCTTCCTTTATTTATTCAATGATTTGATTGGCAGAGTATTTGTTTTATCTTTCGTATTTGTGGACCTGGATTCATTTGAGTGACAGAGGTGGTAATCTACTAATGAGGTATTTCTCACTCATCTTATATCCATAGTAGGAGGATTGGCAAACAGTCTACATCATATTGTAAAAGGCAAGATTCTCAGTCACACTAAGATATGGGCAAGGCATTGCATTCCACTGCCATATTCCTGTCCCTGACTTGATACAGCCGACAATGTGCTAATTTAGTCTTTGACAAAATAATTCAAATCACAAAACTGTTTGTTCAAGCAAAGATATAATAGAACATCCTGTTGTGAATTTAAATCGAATAAACTGAAACCTCTCTATCATTAAACATAGGTTTTAAGATTTCCTTTTCGGGTATTGAGATATATTGACTTGGAAGGACAAAGCATATATCTCAGAGGAGAGAGAATATCAATATCACAGTCCTACTGGCAACAAAGTAGTGCATGGAGGTGTGAACTACCTGACTGCTAGCTTCTCTGAGCAAGGCTGTCTGTCAGATTAATATTCACACCTATGCTCAGCATCAGATAACCAGGCTTTGTTGTCCAGGTCTACACCATCATGTGGTTTTGATGAATATTCACATTTACAGGCAAATAGAAAAAAAGGAGAATATTTTTTATCTTTTTTCCATGTTATTATTTAACACCAGACATTATGACATCATTAAACCATGATATCATTAAACCATCCTTGGTCAAAGATAAAGGCAAACCTACCAAATCTATCTGTGTAAACCAGAAAGATGAGAAATTTGACACAATAAAAAAATATGTATCTATGGGGTTAAATAAAAATATCTGATTCTCAAAGAAAAATATTCAACACATACCTTGGAGTATTTTGTAGAAAGGGGTGAAAAATTATTTAATTAAAAACTAAAATGGGTGGAATATCTTGTGTAATAAAAGAGTTGTAAAATACACCTATCTTCTCTGGGCTTAATGACAAACCATTTCATTCAAGACCAAATAAACCATAAAGAAGTTGGCAATAGTTTCATATCTCAAATGCACTAGTCTTTGTTTGCAATGACACAAATATCTCACCTTATTTGAGATGTTATACACTGTCATTATATAACACATCAAAAGTTTAAACCTTATTTGTGGGGACCTAATTCATTGTTTGTCTATTGCTCACTGATATTAGATACTAAGGTTAGAATAACTAATATAAACTGCAAGATCCTTGACTAAAAAGAAAGTTTAAGATCTCATGTTTCAAATCCACAAAACAAATAAACACATATACATATATATATATATATATATATATATATATATATATATATATATATATATATATATATATATATATATATATATATATATATATACATATACATATACATATACATATACATATACATATACATATACATATACATATACATATACATATACATATACATATACATATACATATACATATACATATACATATACATATACATATACATATACATATATATATATATATATATATATATATATATATCATATATAATACAGCCTGAAAAAATTTCATATTGGGAGAAATGTTAAAAGACTTCACAACCACCTCCATGAATATAAAAATATGAAAATGTCTTGAGACTTTGTAGATACTTTGTCGAGGCCAGTTTAACTTGGTGCACACAACGCCCTTGATCACATGCCTCATTTGATGTGATATGAACATGTACTTGACGACTGGCTGCTTTCATGCACTGGGAAGGTAAGATCTGTGCACAGACACACTCCCATTTATATGTATGTGTATTACATATCATCATTTTTTCTGGATAGACATCTAACATGACACAAGTATATAATATGGATGTAGTGTGCCATACAATATAATGGCTATACAATGTCCACAACCTGCTGCCAAGAGAAAATTGCACATTACAATAATTTGACTAATATCCTCTATGTAATCCATACTTCTCCTTAACTCGCTAACCAATGGACCATCCCATGATTGTATACTCTAAATGCAAATATATCAATTCCCTTAGAAATAAGTAGCACTGTGTATTTTAAAAAACACATGACCGTTAATATCTTATATCAACATGTCAAATTTCAATGATAAAATATTCATGCCTGCATAACAGTGGTGCACTACGACTGTTACCAGATGAGCTCTAATAAAGGCAATGAGGCCCGAGTGATGTCAGTTTGCACTGGATGACCTTGTTTATTTCTTGTCATCATTGATCAGGGCAACTATCTGCTCGTTATCTTTCCATAAGGCCCTCCTTTACCTGTGCTGTTTTGTTTTCAAGTCCAACAAGAAATCAATGGCGTGCAGGCGGAAAGTGAAGGTGTAACTGCAGAATCACAGCTGAATGCACCAGAAAACGCTACTTCCCGGCAATGATGTTGATCTTTCCCTGGACACCAGCCAAACGTTTCCCTTACACACCTTGCTGAGTATTATAAAGGAAAATACAGAACACAAAGAAAACTACCTGAAAACCCAGAGTCAATACAATGTTCTTCTGGCCAATTTCATCAAAATGTTCCAATTACACTTCATGGGAAGTGTTTCATTAGAAGGCTCTTAAAGTGAAGTCAATCATATCACACTTAGCGGTCCTTAAAAGCAGCTAAACGGCTTCAATAGAATCTTAATATTGCTTAATAGGGAAGAAATCTTCGCTGATAAAACAAGGAATTTCACGATTATCAATGAATTACTCTTCATATGAATGAAATCATTTAGTTTTCTATGGGAATTATATTGTATTCTGATGGAATTATAAAATATAATATAATTCCTAAGGAAAAGTCTAACATAAAACCAGATTTTAAAAAAAATAACAGTACTATCCTGTATTGTAAAGTGATCATCCAGTATTCTACAGGAATCATACAGAATTCTGAGAATCACCCAGTATTTCACAGGAATCATCCAGTATTCCACAGGAATCACCCAGTATTCTATAGGAATCACCCAGTATTCCACAGGAATCACCCAGTATTCTACAAGAACCATACAGAATTCTACAGGAATCATCCAGTATTCCAAAGGAATCACCCAGTATTCTATAGGAATCATCCAGTATTCCACAGGAATCACCCAGTATTCTATAGGAATCATCCAGTATTCCACAGGAATCACCCAGTATTCTACAGGAATCATCCAGAATTCTATGGGATTCATTACAGGAATCGTCCAGAATTCTATGGGATTCATTACAGGAATCATCCAGTATTCTATGGGATTCATTACAGGAATCATCCAGTATTCTATGGGATTCATTACAGGAATCATCCAGTATTCTATGGGATTAATTACAGGAATCGTCCAGTATTCTATGGGATTCATTACAGGAATCATCCAGTATTCTATGGGATTCATTACAGGAATCATCCAGTATTCTATGGGATTCATTACAGGAATCATCCAGTATTCTATGGGATTCATTACAGGAATCATCCAGTATTCTATGGGATTCATTACAGGAATCATCCAGTATTCTATGGGATTCATTACAGGAATCATCCAGTATTCTATGGGATTCATTACAGGAATCATCCAGTATTCTATGGGATTCATTACAGGAATCATCCATTATTCTACAGGAATCATCAGTTATTTTGTAGATAGAACATCCAGTATTCTCCCTGAATCATCCGGTATTATGTAAGAATCATCAGGCGTTTTACAGGAATCATCTGCTGGTGTTCTGTAGAAATCACCCAGCATTTTGCAAGAAATATTCTGTGTAAAATAAGAAACATCTAATATTCAAATGAAAAAATCCTCTTGTATTTTATAAGAATCAAACTAGCCATATAACCAACAGTATGGTGATGGTGATAAAGGTTAATTAATCTAATGAAACCTGCCTCTGTGTCTGACAACCTTTACACAGCCCACCTCTCTGTAAGCTGCACTACAAATTAAAATTCATCACAGGATATCATTATGATATCAATAATTTAAAGATCTGTAAAAAAAACTGAAAATTACAATTTGCAGTATCCAAATTAAAAGCAGCCTATCAAAAAAAAATTCACATAGACGAACAAACATCCTATTTGTCTGTTGATCCATAAGTGATTATCTTTTATTTACTCCACAAAATGGCTATTGCCTCGAGTTAAAGAATTATCTCAGACTCGACGTTGCCGAAATTCTGATTCTTTGAAAATTTCTAAAGAAAATTGACGCCATCACGAAGAAAGATGTTATCGGAGCCTGGTGTTTGCATGCGACTTCCATGACTTGAATATAAATTGAATTCATGAAAGGAAGAAGTCTCTTAAATTGAAAATTGTACAGCAAGGAGGCAGAAATCATCAATGATAGCAACACGCAGAATGTAAATATTTCAATTTGATTATGAGCATTATGTACATAAATTCATGTCAATATGTCTGTAACTCGGCAATATGATTGACAAAATGCAGAGATTCTCTGCAAAGTCAGCATCGAGTGATTGCAGTGAACATAAATAATGTTTGTGTAATGTGGACGATAATTCAATAGGGACTCCTTTGTTTTGTAGCCGACTCTGCTGGCCGCTCCACGCTGAAATTGATGACTTGTGGACGACGCGATTGATGACTTTAATCAAATCGCTGACCGTCCCGTTTGGGCGTTTATGTTAGGGCTGGCACAATGGCGATCAGTCTGGTACCCTCCTGCCAGTCATTACGGGTACCCTCTCGCTGGCCATTTAGCAGGGCAGATGGACACTGCGTTGACCTGTGCTGACACGTCAGGAGCACTAATTCCTCACGGGAAGGACAAAGACTGTAAAGACTGTCCAGTATGGACAGCATACAGAGCCCCATCACAAACACCCCCGGCATCTGCCCTGGACATTGCCCAAATTTATGTCAGCCATGGTCACTGTCAAAATAACACTGTGTCATTTATTGAGATTTACATCTCCCAAAATAATCAACATTTTCTGATATTGATTATAAGAAATATAATCTGGTTATCAACTGTAGCAGCTACCTTTGTAGAATAAACATGAAGCAGCCTTTGAAACAGCATCTCGAGAATGTAAAATTCTATGACTTGAATGTTATTCTCGCTTTAGACATTACTGCAAAGGACCCTTTAGTAGTGATCACACAAGGAAAGATTTGAGGGTATTTGTTTGGTGGTCTCTCAATTATTGTGTTAAAAGGGTAGAAATCTATGACCACATGAAAGTGTGGAAAAAAGCATGTCAGACTATAAGTTTACCACCATCCATCAATCAACAGATATTTATAAGTGTCATTTTGATATTAACAACACAGAGCGGTTAATGCCTGCAAGACTGCCTCAAAGTGTTTTCTGCCCTCTGAGACAGAAGAGTGAGTCAGCGTCCATTACAGAGGTTTGTGTCGTGTGCTGGGGCCGTGATGGACATGCGACAGTAGATCGGGCGCATCATGACAGGCCAAACAATAGGCACTGGGTAATGAGAAATGATAGCCTATCACCAGACTCGGCCCTCTGATAACCAGCACATTATAGCCACGGTCAGCAGCATTTCTCCTCCTGTTTCATTTTTTTTAATGAGAAAAAAGAGCATTTGGTGACCTTCATGATTGAGAAGGTTGTACGATTTATGTAAGCAATATTGAGCAAATGAGAATTCATTAATCTGTGATACTTTAATACAGCAAATCATGTTGTATTTTCACTTTAAACCAAATGTATATAGGAAATGAATGAACTCCTCAATATTTTGAAAAAAAAACCCAATAAATTTAGTTTATTACAAGTTGCCTTAGAGGTAAGTCTTGTAGTGTAGTACTCCTCTCCAGTAAAAGTCCAGGGAAAAAAGATTGGATGTTAAAACCTGTATTCAAATTGCAGATTTAATACTGAAAGCCTGTGAAGGTATGATCAAATCAATGGTAAAATGTAGTTGATCAAGGTACGTCTCTGATGTATATAAACCTGCGTACTGACTAAAGCCTGATATAAATGCACGACTCTTACGCTTGAATTACCTGAAAATGAAACATGCAATGAAAGTGAAAACATATTTCATGTTACAAATACAGAGCGACCATCTACTCTTTGCCAAGCGTAATGACATGTCAAAATCTGCAGCATCAAAATGTGAAACCTCAAAAGACCAAAGAAAATTTCTATCTGATACATTTTCGAACATTTTGCCGCCTGATTAGACACAAATCTTCAGTAGCGCCACCTGTCCTTAGGGGCTGACTTTGCATTGAGTTTGTCCTAATACATTTAGGTCACAAGGTCATAGGTATCTGCCTTCTGCACCATCATTCGGTTATCCAAAGACTTCCTCTGAGAGCCTGTCTCTGCGATTTATGTGAAAAGAAGCAAAATGCATACACAGGTTTAGGTTTCCTTTGGAAACAGTATATTAAAACATTACCAGCTGACACACCTTTATGTTCACATATTCATTTGTTTTCATACAGTTGTCATATTTAAAAGCATTTGCATTATAAGGTCAGGGTATTAGCCACTTCATTAGACACTTTGGCACATATTGTGACATTACAGAACATCTAAAATGCTTTTATTTTCTTTGATATTTAAGTAATCGCAAATCAAAATGATTATTGGAAAATTAAAAAATGCTCCAAATTTTCAAACCAGTTTGATTTCATTATTAACTAATGGAGAAAACTTTATTGACATTATTAATATTCATCTGAAAAATCATTAAAAAAACAGGCATATTTCAAAATCTTTTTAAATATTATCTTAAGAACACATAAATTATCCTTCATTGCCCATGACTTGGATTACCTGGTTTTGGAACTGTGACTTGATCAGAGTGGTATAAATATAAATTCATAAAATGTTGGACTGATTGATGTTATACATGCCCTGAGTTTCATAAAGTCAGTCATTAGCAGGGGATAGAGCTGCAGCACCCGCAATTCTTTATCTTCATATTCCATGAAAGGTTAACCTAATGGCTGACTATTTTTGTTTTCCCATTATATGATTCCTGATTGTGCACTTAATGGAGATGTATGGATAGCATTCTTATCATGTGCCAGGCCACTCAAATCAAACTCGGTTTCCCGTCCCTGACTGCTCCATATGCGTGCCACAGCAATCATTCAAATACACAGACTGCAAAGGCTTATAATAGTTTTAAAACGTAGGAAAAGGTCCCACTTGAATATCATACGAAAAGGGTTTATTTAGAATCACAGCAAAAGGTTAATCTTGGTTATCACTGGAAATGGTTTGATTAAGAATTAGTCAAAAGGTAATTTTAATTGGATATAGTTAATTAAAAATGTTGAGAATCACCCACATACATATCACACCTCAAACTCTTCAGTCAAATATAAATCTAATCTACGCATTCTTGTGAAAAAAAAATATTTGATTAGTTTTGGAGCACTTTATTCTGTTTATTTTCTTGTCCTCTGAATCAATATTCATTTTGTTGGTTTTCATGGACTGTTTGAACATTTTGAACTCCTTTAATATTTCAGGACAATTGATCTTTGTTCTAACTGTAGTTTTACTCTTGCTGAATTTTGTATTTCTTAATTTTACACGGTCAAACTTGGATACAAAAAGTACCAGAAAACCAAGAACAGTAGCTTCAACAATACGAAAGATGAGACGAGGACGGCTACCCAAGCCACACCAAGTGTATTCTGGGAAATGACTTGGACTGGTCCATCTTTATATTACATGGTGTGGTTTAAGTACATTCCACCTCGATGTGACAAAGATTGGCCATCTCATGGAAGTGTTGTCCGCTGCTATACAGTCAATGATGGCCACAAATGTCCGATTCAATGAGGACTCAATCCATCACTTCCACATTCGTCTTCATCACCGCTCAATCTCATTACCCACCACCAGAGGGCAGTGCCAGTCCCCAGAGTCACCGGACAACACATGCATAATTTATCTTCCGAGGGCAAATGACTAGCGACCGCTCAGGGATGATTGCGGAGCTCAGAACGGAGTGTGCCAAGCCGGGTGCGGAGCGTGGGATGAAGTGTGCGCGTGGTGTGGCAACGACTGATAGTGGGGATGCTACCTCGACATGGATCACTACGATCCAAATGTAATTAAGCAAAGATGCATGTCTATGGGCATGATGTATGTCCATCCACTCGCCATTATCTAGAGCTCCCTCTACTGGCCCATGTTTATATCTGATACTGAGGCAGGACTAGTTTAATATCCACGCTCGGTCCTGTATTTCTCATTATGGGTAGATGACATATATCTATGTCCTACTATTCATATCTCTCGTCCATACAAGGCACTGCTGTGTGCATGTCCATCACTTTACTCGGATCCATGTTACACCTCTCAGGCCTGCAGATCCTTGATGCCCAAATCCCCGGTGCCTGAATCCCTGCGGATACATGCATCTTGCTGACCAACAGAATGGTCACTCGCAGAAGCCCAGGAAGTTCTAGTCCCGCCAAATCTCCGGGGGACATCCGAGAGTCACACATGCAGAGTTTTACAAATACTCCAGTCAGGGGTAAATTCTACATTTATGTGAAACTGTCCAACCATAATATTCCAACCATTTAAAACAGCAGTCTCAGTTTTCCACTAATTGTTGCTACATGCATTAACCTTTTTTTATAGAAATAAGATTTGATGGTCACCCCTGTTTGTTGACAGAAGATCTTGATGGCAAAGGGTGATGAGACGATCCAGACAATAATTACTCACAAATAACATTCATCATAAATGGCAAAACAGGAAAGCAGCCTCTTAGTGAATGACATGCCATATTCTGTGTTATAATAAAATGTCTGGCGTAGACAGAAGCAACTTGCTATATGTCATACTGGCTACACAAACACCTGGGTGCTCCCTGTAACATCATCAAGCCAGATAATATTGTATATACCAGCTCCCTGCAACACCATCAAGCCGGGTAGCATTGTATATACCCGCTCCCTGCAACACCATCAAGCCGGGTAGCATTGTATATACCTGCTCCCTGCAACACCATCAAGCCGGGTAGCATTGTATATACCAGCTCCCTGCAACACCATGAAGCCGGGCAGCATTGTATATACCTGCTCCCTGCAACACCATCAAGCCGGGTAGCATTGTATATACCTGCTCCCTGCAACACCATCAAGCCGGGTAGCATTGTATATACCTGCTCCCTGCAACACCCTCAAGCCGGGTAGCATTGTATATACCCGCTCCCTGCAACACCATCAAGCCGGGTAGCATTGTATATACCTGCTCCCTGCAACACCATCAAGTCGGGTAACATTGTATATACCTGCTCCCTGCAACACCATCAAGCCGGGTAGCATTGTATATACCTGCTCCCTGCAACACCATCAAGTCGGGTAACATTGTATATACCTGCTCCCTGCAACACCATCAAGCCGGGTAGCATTGTATATACCTGCTCCCTGCAAGACCATCAAGCCGGGTAGCATTGTATATACCTGCTCCCTGCAACACACCATCAAGTCGGGTAGCATTGTATATACCCGCTCCCTGCAACACCATGAAGCCGGGTAGCATTGTATATACCCGCTCCCTGCAACACCATCAAGCCGGGTAGCATTGTATATACCCGCTCCCTGCAACACCATTAAGCCGGGTAGCATTGTATATACCTGCTCCCTGCAACACCATCAAGCCGGGTAGCATTGTATATACCTGCTCCCTGCAACACCATTAAGCCGGGTAGCATTGTATATACCTGATCCCTGCAACACCATCAAGCCAGGTAGCTTTGTATATACCTGCTCCCTGCAACACCATCAAGCCGGGTAGCATTGTATATACCTGCTCCCTGCAACACCATCAAGCCGGGTAGCATTGTATATACCAGCTCCCTGCAACACCATGAAGCCGGGTAGCATTGTATATACCCGCTCCCTGCAACACCATCAAGCCGGGTAGCATTGTATATACCTGCTCCCTGCAACACCATCAAGCCGGGTAGCATTGTATATACCAGCTCCCTGCAACACCATGAAGCCGGGCAGCATTGTATATACCTGCTCCCTGCAACACCATCAAGCCGGGTAGCATTGTATATACCTGCTCCCTGCAACACCATCAAGCCGGGTAGCATTGTATATACCAGCTCCCTGCAACACCATGAAGCCGGGTAGCATTGTATATACCCGCTCCCTGCAACACCATCAAGCCGGGTAGCATTGTATATACCTGCTCCCTGCAACACCATCAAGCCGGGTAGCATTGTATATACCAGCTCCCTTCAACACCATCAAGCCGGGTAGCATTGTATATACCCGCTCCCTGCAACACCATCAAGCCGGGTAGCATTGTATATACCTGCTCCCTGCAACACCATCAAGCCGGGTAGCACTGTATATACCTGCTCCCTGCAACACCATCAAGCCGGGTAACATTGTGTATACCTGCTCCCTGCAACACCATCAAGCCGGGTAGCATTGTATATACCAGCTCCCTGCAACACCATCAAGCCGGGTAGCATTGTATATACCAGCTCCCTGCAACACCATCAAGCCGGGTAGCATTGTATATACCTGCTCCCTGCAACACCATCAAGCCGGGTAGCATTGTATATACCAGCTCCCTGCAACACCATCAAGCCGGGTAGCATTGTATATACCAGCTCCCTGCAACACCATCAAGCCGGGTAGCATTGTATATACCAGCTCCCTGCAACACCATCAAGCCGGGTAGCATTGTATATACCAGCTCCCTGCAACACCATCAAGTCGGGTAGCATTGTATATACCTGCTCCCTGCAACACCATCAAGTCGGGTAGCATTGTATATACCAGCTCCCTGCAACACCATCAAGCCGGGTAACATTGTATATACCTGCTCCCTGTAACATCATCATGCTGGGTAACACCATATATATCTGCTCCCTGTAACATCATCATGCTGGGTAACACCATATATATCTGCTCCCTGTAACATCATCATGCCGGGTAACACCATATATATCTGCTCCCTGTAACATCATCATGCCGGTCAACACCATATATACCTGCTCCCTGTAACATCATCATGCCGGGCAACACCATATATATCTGCTCCCTGTAACATCATCATGCTGGGTAACACCATATATATCTGCTCCCTGTAACATCATCATGCCAGGCAACACCATATATACCTGCTCCCTGTAACATCATCATGCCAGGCAACACCATATATACCTGCTCCCTGTAGCATCATCATGCCGGGTAAAACCATATATACCTGCTCCCTGTAGCATCATCATGCCGGGTAAAACCATATATATCTGCTCCCTGCAACACCATCAAGCCGGGCAACACCATATATACCTGCTCCCCACCATCAAGCTATGCCCCCAGGTAACACTGTATATACCTGCTCCCTGTCACCACCATTAAGCCATCTGAGAAGTTGAGGTTGAGACCTTTAATTCTTCCCCCCCCCCCCCCCCCACCAAATATTTTGACCACAAGAATTTATTCAAAGTGGAATCTCTTGATGCAAGTACAACACATATCACAGATATATTTGTTATGCTAAATATTAATAAAGTACAAATGATATTGGATGCATGTTGAACACAGTGACTATCCAGTTCATAAGATATCTGACAAATGTGCTGCAATGGTTGTCATGGTGCCAGGTAGCAATACAAAGATGGGTGTGGCTGGAGATGGGTGTATTCCTCATCTGTGTAACAGGAAGTACACCAATTCTTATCATGCTTTCTTGACTTTCATCACATTTCACTATATTATTTTACAGCAAAGCATATCATCAGTTGCAAACATAAATGTGCATGTTCAAAACATTTTTTTTGTATAAAGCTCTTAAAGCTATAATAAATATATGTTATAATATAGACTATATTATAACATACTGCATACTACATTGATCAGAGATGATGAGGGCTAATGTGTATATATATGTCAGTTATTTGTGTAGATGTATTCGATTCATTTGATTCATACCCTCATGATCTTAGTCTCCTTTTTTTATAAAAAAGCCTTTATTAGTGAGTTTTTACCAAATTTATCTTTGATGTTGCATATGTAACAAGGTTTGTGCAAAGAACAGGGTGAACTTATTAGTTCACAGAGAAACTGTTGGCATAATGCCCACTGTGCAGTGCATGTCACCACCATAATTATACAATCAAATTACAGTAAAATGATTGAAAAGATTATTTTATGAGCTAAACATCTAGATATAAAGATATGACACTTGTAAATTCTCCTTGAATTGAACAGGTTTATATATGTTAAAGTGCAAGAGGCAAATGCACATGTCATAAGTGCATCCATGGCATGGTGGAGTTAGGCAATATGGCTAAGCACAACTATCCATGGCATAGTGGAGTTAGGCAATATGGCTAAGTACAACTATCCATGGCATGGTGGAGTTAGGCAATATGGCTAAGTACAACTATCCATGGCATGGTGGAGTTAGGCAATATGGTTAAGTACAACTATCCATGGCATGGAGGAGTTAGGCAATATGGCTAAGTACAACTATCCATGGCATGGTGGAGTTAGGCAATATGGCCAAGTACAACTATCCATGGCATGGTGGCGTTAGGCAATATAGCTAAGTACAACTATCCATGGTATGGTGGAGTTAGGCAATATGGCTAAGTACAACTATCCATGGCATGGTGGAGTTCGGCAATATGGCTAAGTACAACTATCCATGGTATGGTGGAGTTAGGCAATATGGCTAAGTACAACTCTGAATGGGAGTAACATCCCAAAATGTCCTGGCAAATAGGTTGTCCTCATATAATTGTCAGCACTCACCATGAGTTAGTTCACAAATGTGCCTTCTATTTTAGTCCTTTCTTTAAAGATATGGACAATACAAAATATACATTTTTAACAATATGCCAAAAAATGACTGAGGTAAAGGGATCACTGACGTTCCATTCAGTATATCAATATCTGAAAAATGGATTAAAATATGTTTTGCTATCAACCTGTCTTTAATAATTCAAAAATATTATTTAAATTAACCAAATTTTGTTTAATTGAAACATACTTTAATTGCATGTTTACTTTTATTGCATCCATCAGGAAAACAATGGAAATTTACATTGTATTGAACTCTTGCAAAGAGACAAGTGAAAATGATCCCTGTGTACTTAAGATTGTGTCTGTTTTCATAGAATTTTGAACGCATATGTTTGAAATCAATAAACCGTCACCAGAGTATTTTTCATCTTTAATTAACCAAAGCAGCATGGGGAGCAGAATCTTGTGTCCGCCATCTGCTGCAAGATCATACAGTGCCACAGGTGTATGTCCCCACCTGTACAGAAACACAAAGGTGTCACCACCTGTACAGAAACACAAGGGTGTCACCACTTGTACAGAAACACAAGGGTGTCACCACTTGTACAGAAACACAATGGTTTCCCCACCTGTACAGAAACACAAAGGTGTCACCACCTGTACAGAAACACAAAGGTGTCCCCATCTGTGCAGAAACAAAAAGGTGTCCCCATCTGTACACAAACAAAAGGCATCCCTGCCTGTCCAGAAACTCATAGGAGTCCTCGCCTGTCCAGAAACAAAAGTGTCCCCATCTGTACAGAAACAAAAGGTGTCCCTTTCTTTGCAGAAACCAAAAGGTGTCCCCGCCTGTACAGAAACACAAAGGTGTCCCCATCTGTATACCTGCACATGTTCCCAAACCGAAACAGCCATTGAGTGAAATATTGCTGCAGGATTTTTTATATTTTCCTTCACTTAACCGACAACCATGTAAATTGAGTGTAATCAATGTTAGTAGAATGCATCAGACATGCTGCATGTGGTATGGTCTACTATCATTTGCCATGACAGCCTGGTGCCATGGACACAGTGAGTTCTCATCGCAGTGCTTGGGCCAGACACATGGGTGTGGCTGCAATGCTTTTGTTGGAACTAATTACGAGTCTATCATTACCTGTTTTCAAACAATACTTTGCCACCAGAAACCCAGCAATATGCCTGATTCTTGTACAATGAATCGTAAATATTAAATGACACATTATTAATCAGTGCGCTCACTACTATAACAAATATTTTACAGTCATCACACTTTGTTCCTGAATCCTTATTTTGCATTTATTTCAAATTTCCTTCTTGGATGTTTGTTTGCAATGAGTAACTGATGGATTTGAAATACTTAATTTACTCTTCAGCATAAGTTCAAAAAGATAAATGTATATTTTAAGTATATTATCACTTTGTAAATATGGCGATGGTGTGTAGTGTGTAGCTCATGATGTCTTGTTGTATCACATCTAAATAAATCCATTGATATAAAAACATCTTTCTATAGATGCAAGCTAGGGCCCATTGATTGCTATTTGACCAGACAGTGCATGTTATTTATATTGTTTATAAGAGAATGGCATGTTAGAGTGACATCACTGACTCTGATTGTCCTCAGAATAGATGCTCAATGTTGTGATTTGTTCTTGGTCAATCTCAGTTGATTTCCCCTGTGGTCAGTGATCTAATTCCCGCAGGCTGTCCATGTGGTGCCAATCCATGCACTGGTCAGTGTTTTAGCCACAAAGAAATGTCAGAAGCAACGTTCACAATCACTTCCTTCACTTGATTGATCTCTGCAAGGCTCAATGGTGGTTTAGATATCACTTATCATTCCAAATTGATAATCAGATAACCCTTATCTCCGGCCCTGATAGGTGCAGGGTGGGTATCCAGCTGTCAGTGAGCTTCACATTGTCTTCATATCACGCAGCCATAGACACACGATGGCTCAGAAAATGTACAAGGGCACTGAAAAGGCCCTCAAAACATCAATTAGAAGCATGCAAGATCAGTAAACCCCACTTGCCCTCTTTCTCACCTCAATATTAAGTTCTGGAGCCCCTGCACAAACTCCTGATTTAGCTCACATTAAGGTTCTGGGATATCTACTCCCCACAAAATCCCAAATAGGAGATACAAAGATAAGAGATACAGGGATGGTTGAAACCCCCTCCCCTCCTGGGGCATACACTGACAGGTGCTTGGGGTTTAGTTGGTAGGTCCTGGACAAGATGCCCTTATGGGCTGCCAGATGACCAACCAAATCATGTTCAGCCATGTTTTGTAATTTGCTACTTGCCATCAATTCTACATTGTCCAGTTGGCCACAGGCGTGGGTGCTCCTCTGATAGATAGATAGAGCTGCTGCTGTACAAAGTGTGCTCCAAAGTCCAGAGAATGCACAGAACACTGCCTGTGTGATGTTGCTGCTATAAGGGTGGTGATATGATCACACTTTACAATCATAATGTAAATATCTGAGCAAAATTAAATTTTATTTGTAAACAAGATGAGTGCCTTGTATATGCCAAGGTGAATAATTATTTTTATTTTTCTCAATGAGGACAGATGAACTGATCTGTAGATAAAGACCTTAACTTTCGACAAAGCCCTAACTCAACCAAATATGTTGAAATTTCTGCCTTTTTTTAAACGGTTTCCAAAAAGAGGTCCATCTGAACCAACTCAGATAGGTCCTTGAGAGGGTGGAGGTCCTTTTAGAATAGAGCAAATCCCCGAATGCCCCATACTTCTGGAGCAGCAGATCTGAAGGTCAATGCTAAGTGATGTGGCGAGGAGGCCTAGAGGGATTACCAAAACAATCCTGACTGATTGAGCAAGAAAACAGAATACATGAGGTATTTAAAACATTGGCACAACTGATGCAACCGCCTCTAAATATGCCTTGTCATAAATACCTTTATCTGCCTATTTTTCTGGCACCTGCGTAAGATTAATGAGTTGAAGAAGGACATGGCCGCTAAGTCGGGAGTGTTTGGCTGTGGCTGACCAATCATAACTGACTCAACTTTGATTAATACCTCGGTATTCATCCTCCCTACTCAGCACAATGCATTAATCCTGCAATCTTCATCTCAAGTAAGCCACTAGGCAACTATACCAGTCTATAGATGGTCGATAAATAAAAATGTTTCAATTAGGCCTGCGTCAGGGGCCAATAATGGGGAGCGGAAGTGTTGTAAAAAGGCCAGGTAGGTATGGTGGTGGGAAGGTGACAACGCTGCGGCCGCCTGCCATTCATACATGTCTGCGGACAGGAGATTGTGGCCGAACCAGCATCCTGAGCCTGCAACAGGGGTGTCCAAACAACCAGCACCAGGGGTGTCCTAATAAACATCACCAGGGCTAGAGCATAGTTCTGATAGACATCCTGAGCAAGTAACAGGGGTGTCCAAACAACCAGCACCAGGAGTGTCCTAATAAACATCACCAAGGGTAGAGTGGAGTCCTGATGGTCATTTTGAGCCTTACACAGGGGAGTCCTAGTACCTGCACATGGGGGGTGGGTGTTGTGGGGAAGGGGTGGGAGGGGTGTTATAAGCAGGGTTATACTTGTGGACAAATTGACATCCTAAGCCTGCATGGCTGTCCTCATTACCTGCATTAGGGGTGTCTTAATAACCAGCACCAGGGGTAGTCCTCCTCAAAACTGACAAACTAAGCCTGCTACAGGAGTGTCCTAGTGCCCTGCAAGGGATGTCCTTGTGGACAAACTGACACCCTAAACCTGCTACAGGGGTGTGACTTCTTGAAGATCATGGCTAAATTGGCATGCTGAACTCAAAGCATGGTGATCCTTGATGAAAATTGCAACCAGCTTGACATACTGAACTTGAAACAGGGGGGTTCCATGCTGATAATTAAAACTAAATTGATACAATGAAACTGGTCCCTAAATGAGCAGTATGAAGATGAGCTGGGGAAAGATTCAACAGAGCAGAGGGGATAGAATCACAATCACATAAAGGTGAGAGTAGACTAATACAAAGGTGAAGTGGTGGCAAGGTGTGGATGGATGGAGATGTAGGATTCCAGGGAGAGTCATGTTGTATAATTATGTTCCCACCAGGGGGCAGGAGTTGCTGAAGTGCAGATAACTTTACTGTTTTATCAAATGCTGGGAAAGCCGGAAGTCGGCTCTGTGCAGGACAAAAATGGCATTTCCATTCAAAGTAGTTTATACAGATCAATACATTTTTTATGTGATAAAGTCTGATGACGTCAAAGCCCAAAATGATTTGGAAATCTTACTTATTTAACTAAAACTCCATCTGTAAGTTACTCGGATAAGGCAGGTCCTCTTAAAATTATTCTTTTGGTTTGACTGAAACATAATAATCCAGGTTGATAGAAAACTCACCCATAACAAGAAAAAATTCTTTGAAAAAAGACCCTTTTGTTATGAACATTTTTTAAATAATAAAATATGACACAGATTAATTCTAAGAATTTTATCTTTGGTGCATTTTGACTCAAGGGCATTTTTGGCACATTTAGGTACACATGTAAACTTTGGATGATGGGTATTATAGCAAGGTGAAAGGTCAAAAGATCACCCAATCATGATGTTACACAATTATCTCTTAAATAAGATCCTCAAATACCAAATATAAAGTACTTGCAACTTGCACTGAGAAATAACCATGACTAATCTTCATTGTAGCAAAGGTCAAAAGTTCAAATTACACAATGTTTCACACCTACCACTTAAGGGTTTTCCTAACATGCAAATGATGACTCCTCTTGAAAAGGTCATATATGTGAGACAATATCATAAATAATTTTACTGCATTTCATCTGAATGTGAATGTTTTGTCCCTAACCAATATCTTATGAAAGAATCTCCGAGAAGTCAGAAATAATTTGAATGTGTTGCATGTTTTCTTCCTACATATGTTGCCTATATGTGGACATATCTTTTCCTGCTCTGATGAGTTCTCATATGAGGACCAGCAAACACCACACTGTCAGCAACAGGAGGCAAACTAGACATATTCTAGGCACTAAGATACTTCCAGCAAATCCAAGGCACTCTCCTAAACATTTATCAACAACATAACCAGGGTTTTATAACATTTTAGACAAAGAGAAACTTAGTGAAATATTGACCAAGGAATGTCTATTAATTGGGTGACCTTTGTGGTGGTGTCCAGGCAGAGGATATGAACTGTGCTTGTTTCCTGTCTAGACCTCCTCTCATTCACTCACAAATATTCCAGCTTAAATAATACATTGTCCATCTGTTGTTCATTTCCGTCATTTTATTGGTCAACAAGATTGGTTATCGTCTAACTTTTGTGAATCTTTCAGAAAAATATTCTCATTATCAAAGCCAGAAATCCGATAGAACACTGGTATGTTTGCCCATTGTGAGCGAGACATATTTCTTAAGTATTCTGTTTTCCTCTATCTTTTACCAAGTCAAACATTAGGTGTTTGCCAATTTACAAAGGGCAAAACCAAACCAAACATTTGCATAGAAAATCAAAGCTTTAATTAATGGAAAGGTCAAATTTACAAAGTTTAGAAGAATTCCATAACTCGTAAATGACATGGACAACTATGAAAATGGTTGGGGTATTAATAAGTTTGTCCCAAACAATACATAAGAGGAAAAACATTTTGGGAACACCCCTGGTCAGCTTAGTTGACCATTGGTGGGAGATGGATGAGTGAAGGTTTCTACCCTGACAGGGCCACTGCAGTGCATTGTGGGTGCATGCTGACCACTACTGACCGGGAGATGGATGACCAGTCTCAGTAACACTGGCCACTGCATTAATAGTCCTGGTCAAGGATACTGCACTGAGCATCTGCATACCTCAACTCTAAACCACAGGACTATCCACTCATCTCATAAACCTGCCCCACTTCATATATACCACTACCTGCATACCTCAACTCTAAACCACAGGACTATCAACTCATCTCATAAACCTGCCCCACTTCATATATACCACTACCTGCATACCTCAACTCTCAACCACAGGACTATCCACTCATCCCATAAACCTGCCCGACTTCATATATACCACTACCTGCATACCTCAACTCTAAACCACAGGACTATCCACTCATCTCATAAACCTGCCCCACTTCATATATACCACTACCTGCATACCTCAACTCTAAACCACAGGACTATCCACTCATCTCATAAACCTGCCCGACTTCATATATACCACTACCTGCATACCTCAGCTCTCAACCACAGGACTCTCCACTCATCCCATAAACCTGCCCCACTTCATATATACCACTACCTGCATACCTCAACTCTAAACCACAGGACTATCCACTCATCCCATAAACCTGCCCCACTTCATATATACCACTACCTGCATACCTCAACTCTCAACCACAGGACTATCCACTCATCCCATAAACCTGTCCCACTTCATATATACCACTACCTGCATACCTCAACTCTAAACCACAGGACTATCCACTCATCTCATAAACCTGCCCCACTTCATATATACCACTACCTGCATACCTCAACTCTAAACCACAGGACTATCCACTCATCCCATAAACCTGCCCCACTTCATATATACCACTACCTGCATACCTCAACTCTCAACCACAGGACTATCCACTCATCTCATAAACCTGCCCGACTTCATATATACCACTACCTGCATACCTCAACTCTAAACCACAGGACTATCCACTCATCCCATAAACCTGTCCCACTTCATATATACCACTACCTGCATACCTCAACTCTAAACCACAGGATTATCCACTCATCCCATAAACCTGCCCCACTTCATATATACCACTACCTGCATACCTCAGCTCTAAACCACAGGACTATCCACTCATCCCATAAACCTGCCCCGCTTCATATTTACCGCTACCTGCATACCTCAACTCTAAACCACAGGACTATCCACTCATCTCATAAACCTGCCCGACTTCATATATACCACTACCTGCATACCTCAGCTCTAAACCACAGGACTATCCACTCATCCCATAAACCTGCCCCACTTCATATATACCACTACCTGCATACCTCAACTCTAAACCACAGGACTATCCACTCATCTCATAAACCTGCCCGACTTCATATATACCACTACCTGCATACCTCAGCTCTAAACCACAGGACTATCCACTCATCCCATAAACCTGCCCCACTTCATATATACCACTACCTGCATACCTCAACTCTAAACCACAGGACTATCCACTCATCTCATAAACCTGCCCGACTTCATATATACCACTACCTGCATACCTCAACTCTAAACCACAGGACTATCCACTCATCTCATAAACCTGCCCGACTTCATATATACCACTACCTGCATACCTCAGCTCTAAACCACAGGACTATCCACTCATCTCATAAACCTGCCCGACTTCATATATACCACTACCTGCATACCTCAGCTCTAAACCACAGGACTATCCACTCATCCCATAAACCTGCCCCGCTTCATATATACCGCTACCTGCATACCTCAACTCTAAACCACAGGACTATCCACTCATCTCATAAACCTGCCCGACTTCATATATACCACTACCTGCATACCTCAGCTCTAAACCACAGGACTATCCACTCATCCCATAAACCTGCCCCACTTCATATATACCACTACCTGCATACCTCAACTCTAAACCACAGGACTATCCACTCATCTCATAAACCTGTCCCACTTCATATATACCACTACCTGCATACCTCAACTCTAAACCACAGGACTATCCACTCATCCCATAAACCTGTCCCACTTCATATATACCACTACCTGCATACCTCAACTCTAAACCACAGGACTATCCACTCATCCCATAAACCTGCCCCACTTCATATATACCACTACCTGCATACCTCAACTCTAAACCACAGGATTATCCACTCATCCCATAAACCTGCCCCACTATATATATATACCACTACCTGCATACCTCAACTCTCAACCACAGGACTCTCCACTCATCCCATAAACCTGCCCCACTATATATATATACCACTAACTGCATACCTCAACTCTCAACCACAGGACTATCCACTCATCCCATAAACCTGCCCCACTATATATATATACCACTACCTGCATACCTCAACTCTAAACCACAGGACTATCCACTCATCCCATAAACCTGCCCCACTATATATATATACCACTACCTGCATACCTCAGCTCTAAACCACAGGACTCTCCACTCATCCCATAAACCTGCCCCACTATATATATATACCACTAACTGCATACCTCAACTCTAAACCACAGGACTATCCACTCATCCCATAAACCTGCGCCACTTCATATATACCACTACCTGCATACCTCAACTCTAAACCACAGGACTCTCCACTCATCTCATAAACCTGCCCCACTTCATATATACCACTACCTGCATACCTCAACTCTCAACCACAGGACTATCCACTCATCTCATAAACCTGCCCCACTTCATATATACCACTACCTGCATACCTCAACTCTAAACCACAGGACTATCCACTCATCCCATAAACCTGCCCCACTTCATATATACCACTACCTGCATACCTCAGCTCTAAACCACAGGACTATCCACTCATCTCATAAACCTGCCCCACTTCATATATACCACTACCTGCATACCTCAACTCTAAACCACAGGACTATCCACTCATCTCATAAACCTGCCCCACTTCATATATACCACTACCTGCATACCTCAACTCTAAACCACAGGACTATCCACTCATCTCATAAACCTGCCCCACTTCATATATACCACTACCTGCATACCTCAACTCTAAACCACAGGACTATCCACTCATCCCATAAACCTGCCCCACTTCATATATACCACTACCTGCATACCTCAACTCTAAACCACAGGACTATCCACTCATCTCATAAACCTGCCCCACTTCATATATACCACTACCTGCATACCTCAACTCTAAACCACAGGACTATCCACTCATCCCATAAACCTGCCCCACTTCATATATACCACTACCTGCATACCTCAACTCTAAACCACAGGACTATCCACTCATCTCATAAACCTGCCCCACTTCATATATACCACTACCTGCATACCTCAACTCTAAACCACAGGACTATCCACTCATCTCATAAACCTGCCCCACTTCATATATACCACTACCTGCATACCTCAACTCTAAACCACAGGACTATCCACTCATCTCATAAACCTGCCCCACTTCATATATACCACTACCTGCATACCTCAACTCTAAACCACAGGACTATCCACTCATCTCATAAACCTGCCCCACTTCATATATACCACTACCTGCATACCTCAACTCTAAACCACAGGACTATCCACTCATCCCATAAACCTGCCCCACTTCATATATACCACTACCTGCATACCTCAGCTCTAAACCACAGGATTATCCACTCATCCCATAAACCTGCCCCACTTCATATATACCACTACCTGCATACCTCAGCTCTAAACCACAGGACTATCCACTCATCTCATAAACCTGCCCGACTTCATATATACCACTACCTGCATACCTCAGCTCTAAACCACAGGACTATCCACTCATCCCATAAACCTGCCCCACTTCATATATACCACTACCTGCATACCTCAACTCTAAACCACAGGACTATCCACTCATCTCATAAACCTGTCCCACTTCATATATACCACTACCTGCATACCTCAACTCTAAACCACAGGACTATCCACTCATCCCATAAACCTGTCCCACTTCATATATACCACTACCTGCATACCTCAACTCTAAACCACAGGACTATCCACTCATCTCATAAACCTGCCCCACTTCATATATACCACTACCTGCATACCTCAACTCTAAACCACAGGACTATCCACTCATCCCATAAACCTGCCCCACTATATATATATACCACTACCTGCATACCTCAACTCTCAACCACAGGACTCTCCACTCATCCCATAAACCTGCCCCACTATATATATATACCACTAACTGCATACCTCAACTCTCAACCACAGGACTATCCACTCATCCCATAAACCTGCCCCACTATATATATATACCACTACCTGCATACCTCAACTCTAAACCACAGGACTATCCACTCATCCCATAAACCTGCCCCACTATATATATATACCACTACCTGCATACCTCAGCTCTAAACCACAGGACTCTCCACTCATCCCATAAACCTGCCCCACTATATATATATACCACTAACTGCATACCTCAACTCTAAACCACAGGACTCTCCACTCATCTCATAAACCTGCCCCACTTCATATATACCACTACCTGCATACCTCAACTCTCAACCACAGGACTATCCACTCATCTCATAAACCTGCCCCACTTCATATATACCACTACCTGCATACCTCAACTCTAAACCACAGGACTATCCACTCATCCCATAAACCTGCCCCACTATATATATATACCACTACCTGCATACCTCAGCTCTAAACCACAGGACTCTCCACTCATCCCATAAACCTGCCCCACTTCATATATACCACTACCTGCATACCTCAACTCTAAACCACAGGACTCTCCACTCATCTCATAAACCTGCCCCACTTCATATATACCACTACCTGCATACCTCAACTCTCAACCACAGGACTATCCACTCATCTCATAAACCTGCCCCACTTCATATATACCACTACCTGCATACCTCAGCTCTAAACCACAGGATTATCCACTCATCTCATAAACCTGCCCCACTTCATATATACCACTACCTGCATACCTCAACTCTCAACCACAGGATTATCCACTCATCCCATAAACCTGTCCCACTTCATATATACCACTACCTGCATACCTCAACTCTAAACCACAGGATTATCCACTCATCCCATAAACCTGCCCCACTTCATATATACCACTACCTGCATACCTCAACTCTAAACCACAGGACTATCCACTCATCCCATAAACCTGCCCCACTTCATATATACCACTACCTGCATACCTCAACTCTAAACCACAGGACTATCCACTCATCTCATAAACCTGCCCCACTTCATATATACCACTACCTGCATACCTCAACTCTAAACCACAGGACTATCCACTCATCCCATAAACCTGCCCCACTTCATATATACCACTACCTGCATACCTCAGCTCTAAACCACAGGACTATCCACTCATCTCATAAACCTGCCCCACTTCATATATACCACTACCTGCATACCTCAACTCTAAACCACAGGACTATCCACTCATCCCATAAACCTGCCCCACTTCATATATACCACTACCTGCATACCTCAACTCTAAACCACAGGACTATCCACTCATCTCATAAACCTGCCCCACTTCATATATACCACTACCTGCATACCTCAACTCTAAACCACAGGATTATCCACTCATCTCATAAACCTGCCCGACTTCATATATACCACTACCTGCATACCTCAACTCTAAACCACAGGACTATCCACTCATCCCATAAACCTGTCCCACTTCATATATACCACTACCTGCATACCTCAACTCTAAACCACAGGACTATCCACTCATCCCATAAACCTGCCCCACTTCATATATACCACTACCTGCATACCTCAACTCTAAACTACAGGACTATCCACTCATCCCATAAACCTGTCCCACTTCATATATACCACTACCTGCATACCTCAACTCTAAACTACAGGACTATCCACTCATCCCATAAACCTGCCCCACTTCATATATACCACTACCTGCATACCTCAACTCTAAACCACAGGACTATCCACTCATCCCATAAACCTGCCCCACTTCATATATACCACTACCTGCATACCTCAACTCTAAACCACAGGACTATCCACTCATCCCATAAACCTGCCCCACTTCATATATACCACTACCTGCATACCTCAACTCTAAACCACAGGATTATCCACTCATCTCATAAGCCCGCCCCACTTCATATATACCACTACCTGCATACCTCAACTCTAAACCACAGGACTATCCACTCATCCCATAAACCTGTCCCACTTCATATATACCACTACCTGCATACCTCAACTCTAAACCACAGGACTATCCACTCATCCCATAAACCTGCCCCACTTCATATATACCACTACCTGCATACCTCAACTCTAAACTACAGGACTATCCACTCATCCCATAAACCTGTCCCACTTCATATATACCACTACCTGCATACCTCAACTCTAAACCACAGGACTATCCACTCATCTCATAAACCTGCCCCACTTCATATATACCACTACCTGCATACCTCAACTCTAAACCACAGGACTATCCACTCATCCCATAAACCTGCCCCACTTCATATATACCACTACCTGCATACCTCAACTCTAAACCACAGGACTATCCACTCATCTCATAAGCCCGCCCCACTTCATATATACCACTACCTGCATACCTCAACTCTAAACCACAGGACTATCCACTCATCCCATAAACCTGCCCCACTTCATATATACCACTACCTGCATACCTCAACTCTAAACCACAGGATTATCCACTCATCTCATAAACCTGCCCCACTTCATATATACCACTACCTGCATACCTCAACTCTAAACCACAGGATTATCCACTCATCTCATAAACCTGCCCCACTTCATATATACCACTACCTGCATACCTCAGCTCTAAACCACAGGACTATCCACTCATCCCATAAACCTGCTCCACTTCATATATACCACTACCTGCATACCTCAACTCTAAACCACAGGATTATCCACTCATCTCATAAACCTGCCCCACTTCATATATACCACTACCTGCATACCTCAACTCTAAACCACAGGACTATCCACTCATCCCATAAACCTGCCCCACTTCATATATACCACTACCTGCATACCTCAACTCTAAACCACAGGATTATCCACTCATCTCATAAACCTGCCCCACTTCATATATACCACTACCTGCATACCTCAACTCTAAACCACAGGACTATCCACTCATCTCATAAACCTGTCCCACTTCATATATACCACTACCTGCATACCTCAACTCTAAACTACAGGACTATCCACTCATCCCATAAACCTGCCCCACTTCATATATACCACTACCTGCATACCTCAACTCTGAACCACAGGACTATCCACTCATCTCATAAACCTGCCCGACTTCATATATACCACTACCTGCATACCTCAGCTCTAAACCACAGGATTATCCACTCATCTCATAAACCTGTCCCACTTCATATATACCACTACCTGCATACCTCAACTCTAAACTACAGGACTATCCACTCATCCCATAAACCTGCCCCACTTCATATATACCACTACCTGCATACCTCAACTCTAAACCACAGGACTATCCACTCATCTCATAAACCTGCCCCACTATATATATACCACTACCTGCATACCTCAACTCTAAACCACAGGACTATCCACTCATCCCATAAACCTGCCCCACTTCATATATACCACTACCTGCATACCTCAACTCTAAACCACAGGACTATCCACTCATCTCATAAACCTGCTCCACTTCATATATACCACTACCTGCATACCTCAACTCTAAACCACAGGACTATCCACTCATCTCATAAACCTGCCCGACTTCATATATACCACTACCTGCATACCTCAACTCTCAACCACAGGACTATCCACTCATCCCATAAACCTGCCCCACTTCATATATACCACTACCTGCATACCTCAACTCTAAACCACAGGACTATCCACTCATCCCATAAACCTGTCCCACTTCATATATACCACTACCTGCATACCTCAACTCTAAACCACAGGACTATCCACTCATCTCATAAACCTGCCCCACTTCATATATACCACTACCTGCATACCTCAACTCTAAACTACAGGACTATCCACTCATCCCATAAACCTGCCCGACTTCATATATACCACTACCTGCATACCTCAGCTCTAAACCACAGGACTATCCACTCATCCCATAAACCTGCCCCACTTCATATATACCACTACCTGCATACCTCAACTCTAAACCACAGGACTATCCACTCATCCCATAAACCTGTCCCACTTCATATATACCACTACCTGCATACCTCAGCTCTAAACCACAGGACTATCCACTCATCCCATAAACCTGCCCCACTTCATATATACCACTACCTGCATACCTCAACTCTAAACCACAGGATTATCCACTCATCCCATAAACCTGCCCGACTTCATATATACCACTACCTGCATACCTCAGCTCTAAACCACAGGACTATCCACTCATCCCATAAACCTGCCCCACTTCATATATACCACTACCTGCATACCTCAACTCTAAACCACAGGACTATCCACTCATCCCATAAACCTGCTCCACTTCATATATACCACTACCTGCATACCTCAGCTCTAAACCACAGGACTATCCACTCATCCCATAAACCTGCCCCACTTCATATATACCACTACCTGCATACCTCAACTCTAAACCACAGGATTATCCACTCATCCCATAAACCTGCCCCACTTCATATATACCACTACCTGCATACCTCAGCTCTAAACCACAGGACTATCCACTCATCCCATAAACCTGCCCCACTTCATATATACCACTACCTGCATACCTCAACTCTAAACCACAGGATTATCCACTCATCTTATAAACCTCTATCTCCTGTACAACTTCATATATATCACAACCGGAGGATATCAATGACTTCCTTAAATTTAATATCATCTTTCAGCAATTGGGGCATTGGTTGGAACTTAAAGAATGAAGTTAGGTCAACTGACACTGCCTGTTGAGTGGATTAATTGTTGTATAATAATGATCACCACACCTAAAGAATATCTTCCATTATATATAACATTAGAAAGTTTTCTCCCCTATTAGGCACGAGTGAAATCTAATGAGTGTTGATATGTTTGCAAAGCTAAAGACGAGGTAAAAATGGGAATTTATGCAATGGTTTTATGCAAGGATAGAATCAATTTTGCTTTGAATATATAGAATGACTTTTACTTTGAAACTTGGTTTTCTTTCAAAGATATCAAACAAATAAAATGAAATCATCAAACATTAAGTAATATTCATACAAACACCACCATTCTTAATCTGAAATGAATGATGTACTAAACATAATTAGCACCAAATATAACTTAATTCAAACAGAGTACGATTAGATTTGAATCTTTTAGCACCAGCAGTACTGTAAAAATATGGAAGCAATCATAATCAAAGCGGAGAAACTGGCTGGCATTATTGGGAGGTTCATTTGGACACTATGGTGGCAGGTTTGGTGAATGAGGAGCAGTGAGGGTTTTAATAGAGACATGAAGTCTTGGTGGCCGTGATATGTGACTCCCCGGCCCCTCGTTGTGTCCCTCCCACCTCTTTGTATCTTGGCATTCACACAAAATATCACCAATATTTCATTCTCTCCCTCTCTGAAACTCTCCTCGGATCAAAAACACACAAGCTTCCCTCAAATTCATTTCTGCTTCGCCATTTTTTCCAATGTGCAATATGCTATTCATTCACAAAGCTATATATAAAATATTCATAATTTCATTTAATCTATAACCCACTAAAACTTACGAGAGATGATTCATCTTAAATTATACAATAAACATCTTAGTTTAAACAAATGCCTTTTCTTCCGCATCCTTGTAAGACTTGGCATTTTTTCCTAAAAGACTGTAAATGGCCATTAATATTAATAGTATTACTACCTTTTGCTCTTGGTCACAGCATTTATAACACACTTTTTATAATTCCCCAAGAAACATTAAGCTGCTGCCTCAATCTTGCCTTATATACATGTATATTTAATGCCATCCACAATCCGGCTTCCAAACACCCATAAAGTAACGCTGCTGCGAATTGTCTGCGGATTTACAGGCCGATTCTTTCTCCCTGAAAACGTGTACATCTTGATTTACTGTAATACACTGGCTTTGGACTGGTCATACTTTCAAAACAAAAGGGGAGGGTCATTAAGTGCTAATTTTATATTTCTTTGTAATCTCAGTTAGACTTTTTTGTATTTTGGTTGTTGTTTTTTTTTTAAACATGTACACAAATTGCAGTCAAATGTGTGGCAACTTAATGAAAGGTTAAATAGTCAAAATTATAAGATGGTCACATCACATTGATTGATTGATACTGGAATAAAAATAGAGACCTCACATTTACAGCATGGCTTTCAATATCCTCATTCCATCCAAAATGTGAAAAGATCATTTTCCTTTTTAGAGCAAAGATGCAGAAAGTTTTGTTTTTCTGTATGGGTTAAGAATGACAGGTCCTTTAAAGGACAACGCTACAAAACACTTGCCCGCTCTCCGCTTGCCCTCATCCCATTTTACAGTGGCATTATGGGATGGGATATTCCGCACACACCCGCCAAATAATGTCGAATAATAACGGCAATGATGCTCTAAATCATGGAAGACAATTGGAGAGTGAGCTGCATACTAATATACTGGGCCCCTCTAATCCTAAATGTTACACTGGTCCCACATCCCAAAACATAACCCTATCCCCGCCAAAATCCACTAAGCCTCAATCTAATGGTTTCTAAATGCAACTCTAAATTTAATCTGAGAAAGAACAAAAGTTACGCTTTTCACAACACAAAACACCCGATGACAGTTTTTGTTTTTATCTGACATGTTCAAAAAGTGGGAAGTAGGTGGAAAATGGGGGTGGTCAATATGCCATGAGCGTGCATGTTTTCCACGCATGACATAAGCATGCTATTAACACTGAAATCTCCCTATTATCACCCATAAATCAGGGGTGGATAGAGTGGATCAGCAAGGTGGCCGAGCCTCCACATCGTGAATGCGGCAATATGAACTGTTCAGTCCATTCGTCTTTCTTCTTGGTCAGGTTGTGGCTAATTTACATGTTCTATTCCATGAAGAACCACACAGGTCAACAACAGTGTATCAAGTATGGATGATGATCACATCAAATAAATAATGAGAATTCATATGGTTTTATCACTCTCTGTCACTTTTGTCTTGTGGGTATTCATTCACACTGATCAGCACTTATTCCTGATTGATAACATTCATGGGAGATGTGTGATGGACAAAAACACTTAAAGACTGCTCCACGTACAGTTGTATTTGTAGTATGGTGAAGTCTATCAAAGAAGAGATAATGCAATGAAGTTATATTTGTTTTTTTACAATAGAGATCATTTTCAATTTACAATCTCCTTGCCGTGTTTTGATTTGTGCTGATTAATAAGATTCTGACTCTTCTGCAACTGAGGAAAAAAAAAATAGGGACTGTTCATTTTTATGTGGTGAGATTTGGAATCATCTTTTTAAAAAGTTTTACCTCAAATTCAAAATCTTACCTTTGATCAATGTCAAATTTATGACCACTTTTCTGAATCCATTTCATGACCACTGTCAATATTTGAAGTTTCTTGAAATTTGGATATTTGATACAGTTTTCATGACTTGACATCCATATGATGCTTTTTGTTGTATGCTAGGGAACCTTATCTTGTTAATAATTCACACAAAGAAAAAATATATACATATCATCCAATAACATCTTTATCTGACCCTTGAAAGGATGTACTCTTCTGTTGAAATTTGTATTTGTGGATTGCAATTTCTCAATGAAACTTAATCCATTGCATTTGCCATTGTCTCATCATGACTGCGTAAAATAGGAGCTGTCTCCAAGAACAGATTACAATAAATTAGGCTTCAAATGCCAAGCCTATTAAATTTCATTTTAGTCATAAAAAGCTGGCGTTAAGCTAATTATTTGTGTTGTATTAGGCAACATTTGTCGTCTGTTTGTGCTGCAGCCTCGAGGCTGATGACACATTCATCAAATAATTAAACATAAAAAACAACATGCCATAAAAAAGCAACCCGTAAGCTAGTGACTTAGCACAGCATTTCTGTGCAACATTAGTGATCTTGTCGCACCTACTTTGCAAAGGTTGAGTTGGTGTGAAACCTGTGAATTCAATTATTCCCGTACCCAGACATGGGGATTAACTTCACTTTGGGGGTTTTAAGATAATTAATTTACATTTAAGCATTTTTATACATGGATCTGCTTTCTGTTGAAATGCGGAACTTTTGGGGCATTTTTTTGTGATAAATGAGAGTGACAAGATCACGAAAGTTGACCTCTTTGTCTTTTTTAATTTTATGATTTGAGATTTCAATAATCGATAATTCAACTCGTAGTCAATCCCCAACAGATATTTCTAAAAGATTATAGAATAGAATGAAGTTACTTTTTCCAGAACTATCGCTAACTTTTATAATGCATTATCATTCTATTTTTTTCAAGGGGATATATTCCCTGTGTTCATAAAGTGCTGAAAACAATCCAAAGGAAAATCTGTACGGCTATAAAAAAAACATGTCAACGTCTGAGAGGAGCATGTCACTTCTTAAACATGTCATACTCCATAAAGCAGCCATATGACAACAATGACATGGAACTGGAATAAACTTGTCCCCCTGTGAAAAAAATGGCTCTTTTGCCTTGAGAGTCTGTCATTGGCTGCAGTATGAGAGTTTGGTCCAAATTTCATTGGTTGTTGTGTGTGTACCTTTTCCTCTTGCCTCGCGGGCAGATGGTGGTGTCAGCCGCGCTGGCCTCCTCTGCAATATTCTGTCTTATCTTGCCTCGCCAACATCTCTCATCCTGCCCTACACTGCCGCACCATCACTAATACATTGTGGCGCCCTCTAGCCATCGCAATATCCTCCACAATGGGCCAAACTTCTCCATCTTTCTGATAAACTACATTATATGACTTGCTCAGATTGCTTCCGAACTTTCATAAAAATACTGCAGTCAATTATACCATCACTAACTCTGCCAAAATGTAAAATTTCTATAAGGAAGTTTTTTTATAAGACTAACAGCTGTTGGCACATTGTGTTAACCACAAAAGCATATTTTTTTATTTGTGCAGAATACAATTAATGAGGAATTCTATTAATTTCTTTAATGTGAAATCTGAGGACGACACTCAGATCATTTCCAATTTGTTCCGATAGATTTCAGCTCATGTGTTAAACCTGGTAACTTAATTATAATTAACTTTTTTCACAAGCGACACTGCTCAGATTTCAATCCAACACAGCCACAAAAGACGCACAAAACAGTGGTTAGCCACGAAATAACAGTTTTGTCTATGATTTGCGGATTTCATGTGCTTTAATCGCGTGCACCGCCTGGCTAAACGATACCCTCCTCTTCCTCATTTATTTATTGATCTGTAAGAATTATCAGGATCTATAGCATCCTCCCATCCTTTGGTAGAAACACATAAAAGCCTGCCTCATGTTTCAAATTTGTATTTCCATTTCCTTAGTATGCATTATTCTTTCCAGGCAATGACAAAAATCACTTATTGTGATCATTTTTACCCAATAGCAATTATAGTTTGTCTGCCAAGCTACTGCCTTATTATACCTACTCGGGAGAAGAGTGGCCACCAACAATCATAGCAACAGAATCTCAATCACACCAAGCACAGCATCAATTTGATATTTTACAACTATCATGCACCTCATATCATCTCATTCATCTCTGAGCAACTTTTATATTTCAGAGTTTTTCTCATAATTCATCTCAGGGCCTTTTTTCAAATGTACACAGAAATAAAAAAATAAAGATTTTGCACATTCATATTATCTCTGGCCATTTGCTTAATATTGCACTTTCCTGAATGCACCACTTTTGTAAAGTCTATTTTAACTTTATACAGCATCACATAAAAGTACCACATAATATGTACCACAGCTTTCAATCCAAATGGAAAGATTTACCCATTATATTTGGACTTGAAGTTCATTAAAATGTTAAAGTAAGCAATGCAGGTGCAAGTTCAGAAATCTCACATATGTTAGAGTATATCTTCTTATTCCTGTGCAAATAGTGGCAGTTCACCTGTGACGCCCAGTACAGGTGTTCCATCTCAAACCTTGCATGACTTTCACCGCCCATAAATATACCCCATCACACGACATAAATTATCCTATATATATATACCAACACCTTCAATGAGATGCCGTGATTTGCGTTTACACTGCCTCTGTGCCCTATTTGCCTTGAATGCTTACTCAACTGTGGCACGCATCCACCTGGACAAACAGTTTGTTAATTTGAGTCTGAACTGTTGCTTTCCGGAAAAATCCGGAAAAGTCATGTTGGTCGTGAGTGCATCTGTGTAGTGCCTTAACTACATAACAATCGTGTGAGTTCCGGGGAAGCAGTGGGCATCGATTGCACTTCTCTTCTCCGCTCATGTTACACCACCACGCTGCCCAGATTTGATTATAGCGCAGGGCTTTGCTAGTCTGGTCAATTCTGCTGGTCCCCTCTCATCGTTCTCGTTCTCGGGTCCCCTCTCTCGCTGTTCACTAATTACAAACTGTGGCATACACATGTCATGGTGAAATACGTGGCGGTCTGCGCGTTCGTCCATCCGGGCAGACGGACCCATTATTAGAGTAGCCACTCTGGGCTCCCAGTCTATTTCCCATGCCTGTCTTCCTTCCATGAATAATTAAAAGCCCTTTTGAACAAAGTAATTTGCCTCGAATCTTGCCCGTAATATCCCTCTGATTATGATCGGTCTTCAGTGACAAGGAATTTATCTACGTGAAATATCTACGCTCCGTGTTAATCTATCAAGGCAACGCAAGAACGGAACAGATGCCCATAAATTTCCTCTTCACATGGCAACTTTGGCCGTGAAAATTTCCCCTGGGCCTGCACAGTGCAGATCTATGCCTGAACACAGGACTACACTTTGCGGACTATCTGACCGTCACCTCCTCCACCCCGCCGATCACACATCCTATCAGATTCCCTGAGAACCATCCATCTGCCTTTGCTTTGTTGCCATTTTTGTATTCAAATAATATTTCTCATAGTTATTTGTAAATTATATTCTCCAAAATAACATCTCATTATGCCCCAAATAAACTCAATATTTTTTTATGAATGAAGAGACCTCCCAATATCATCATGTCAGCAATGCTATATTGGCCTGCAAACAAGATATTTGTGGGTAAAAAGTATGTATGAGTGGACTGTAAATGATTTATAATCTTAGCTGCAATAAATCTTCTGGCAGGAATGGACTGTAAACCTTATATCAACATATTAAAATCAATGGATTCTGGACTGTTAATAACATTATACTACATCACATAAAATATCAAACTGGACACACAAAAGCTTGTTAAATATACTCTGCATTAACTTGAAAGTATACTTTAACTTGTTTACATAAAAAAATAAATGACAGTATTTGATCAATAGTTATTTTTCAGATTTATTCAAGTATTGAAAATCTTACTGATCTGAATGTACAACGGTACCTTATGATCTGTATGTGGTTTTTCATAAATATGGTAGGATTTTATCAAAAAGCAATTGCAGTCAACTTGTCCATCAAATCTATGAGAAAAAGTGCCACCAGACATTATCAAACCTCGCCGACACCGTGTGTCAGCTGAGAAATAATTAATCACCTTAGAAGTACTTAATACCTCCAAATAAATCATTCTCAAATAAGTTCTATGACATTCTTCATAAAAAGCAATGTATGGAAGCTTTATTGACTCGCTCTAGCCAAGAAATGTGGAAATAGAGATCTTTATCAAAACATTTTTATTCACTTAAATGTTCAAAATTTAAGATTAACAAACTTACTAAAACAGCTTTTATAACAAAGAAATGCTCTAGACTTTTTTACTTAATAAAAGTATGGCAATTTACAATGTTTAACAAAGACTTTGCGGATTCCACACTTCCTTAGATTACACAACTCTAAGTATTGCATGACAGAATCTCATAATTTCACCAGACAAACAAGATGTGGCTGAAAGAACGAGAAAATGAAGTTGAAGAAAAAACTCTGAGTTTATTAGTGCAAAATGTCCATGATTGCAGCAACAATGAGATATTTTCTTCTCCCGTAAAGAATATGCTCAATTTTCCTTGAAAGCTTTTTTTAATAATCTCAAGTTGAATTTATGCCTCATAAGTTTAGGTTGGTTATGTGACCCATAAGGTCATCATATTCTAATCTTTAATCAGTCAAAATCTCTCTGGGGATTTCTATGAATCAAAATCAACAACTAGAAACTGGTTTTCTTGATCATTTGTTGATATGAGAAAGAATAAAACTGTCGTGCATTCTGATTTGTCACCCTGACGCTCTGAGATATAAGTGGCCAACATTTAAAGCATGCAACCTCTAGGAGAAAGCAATGTAATATTAAAGCAACATCTCAAATAGCAGAAACTAATACTCATCAATAGAGGCTCTGTCCTCTGAATCCTCCAGAGGAAGGTTCAACCAACTCAGATGTGGGATGCTGTATGGCAACACTCACAATATACACATTCCATGACACAAAACTCAACAGCATTATCTAAGATCACAATGAAACACTATTTAATTTGTATTTGAACATGCATTATCAGACTAAATTGTCATGCATAATTTCACTGTTTACTGCTGTTGGCCACACATTAATATACATTTTATAATATCTTGCCTTCACAAACCCACTGTTGACCAAACTATCAAGTATAATATTAGACTCCAATTCTAAGACGAATCCGTACCAAATTAAAGCTTGAGTGTCCAATATCTCTCATGTCAAGGCTACCAAGTCAACCAACACACACTCCATCCATAGGTCATTAATGAAAAGACCTAACCTATTTGGGGCACAAACAAACTGGTCCTTTTGAAGCATATGGGCATAAAATGACTTTCTTTAACCAAAATCTTGTAGCTCAACAAAGAATGCATGGAGCAATTACACTGGCATGATGGCCTGGCCTGGCATGATAACAGACAGCCCAACGCTGAGTCAGTGACCATCATACTGACCGGTGGTCATTACCAGACATCAAACCACTAATCTCCTCTGCTGCACCACCTTAACTAAATCCAGTCTGATTTATAACACCATTTTATTACAACCCAGCGCATACTAAATGCAACAACACAAGTGATATTTCTGTTTCAATAATATTTTGGGGAAAATATTAAGATGTTGACGGTGACCTAGATCTGTCAGACCTCTAATAATCCAGTCTGGGAGATGCTGGTCAATTCCTGATGGACAAAGCCAAATCCCAGGCTTCTAACCAGCAAATCCCCGAGAGCCACTCTATTGAGTGTTCAAGGGATCCATATTTTCTTGATAATTTATGAATTTACAGCATTCCTTTTTCATCTATTGTAATATGAAAAAAAATCCTTTTGAATATAGTGTCAGTCATTTTATGAAAGTAATGGGGAATTTGTGAATATGAAGGCTGGCCTGATGTGCAGAATAAGCTACTAGTGTCCCCCCTGAGAGTTGGGAAGAGCCATTGGGCAGTCACCAGGGGCGAGTTGTCGTGATCTATGGCGGCCTCCCCTCCCCATGGGCTCCATGCTGACAGAACATCTGCATAACACGGACACAAACAAGACTTATGAGCATGTGACAGCAATGTCACACACAACAGACTGACCACATCACCATACTCATGGTCACCAGCCATGACATACTTCCCCTGTGATGTCACTTCTGAGACTGATTACCTCACAGGTTCTCTGATGTCACACAATAGATAAGCCACCTCATCACACTCCTCCTCTTGGACTGACCACTCCAGTCTCTGATGTCACACAATAGATAAGCCACCTCACCACACTCCCCCTCTTGGACTGACCACTCGAGTCTCTGATGTCACACAATAGATAAGCCACCTCATCACACTCCCCCTCTTGGACTGACCACTCGAGTCTCTGATGTCACACAATAGATAAGCCACCTCATCACACTCCCCCTCTTGGACTGACCACTCCAGTCTTCTGATGTCACACAATAGATAAGCCACCTCATCACACTCCCCCTCTTGGACTGACCACTCCAGTCTCTGATGTCACACATTAGATAAGCCACCTCATCACACTCCCCCTCTTGGACTGACCACTCGAGTCTCTGATGTCACACAATAGATAAGCCACCTCACCACACTCCCCCTCTTGGACTGACCACTCGAGTCTCTGATGTCACACAATAGAAAAGCCACCTCACCACACTCCCCCTCTTGGACTGACCACTCGAGTCTCTGATGTCACACAATAGATAAGCCACCTCATCACACTCCCCCTCTTGGACTGACCACTCGAGTCTCTGATGTCACACAATAGATAAGCCACCTCACCACACTCCCCCTCTTGGACTGACCACTCGAGTCTCTGATGTCACACAATAGATAAGCCACCTCACCACACTCCCCCTCTTGGACTGACCACTCGAGTCTCTGATGTCACACAATAGATAAGCCACCTCATCACACTCCCCCTCTTGGACTGACCACTCCAGTCTCTGATGTCACACAATAGATAAGCCACCTCACCACACTCCCCCTCTTGGACTGACCACTCGAGTCTCTGATGTCACACAATAGATAAGCCACCTCACCACACTCCCCCTCTTGGACTGACCACTCGAGTCTCTGATGTCACACAATAGATAAGCCACCTCATCACACTCCCCCTCTTGGACTGACCACTCGAGTCTCTGATGTCACACAATAGATAAGCCACCTCATCACACTCCCCCTCTTGGACTGACCACTCGAGTCTCTGATGTCACACAATAGATAAGCCACCTCATCACACTCCCCCTCTTGGACTGACCACTCGAGTCTCTGATGTCACACAATAGATAAGCCACCTCACCACACTCCCCCTCTTGGACTGACCACTCGAGTCTCTGATGTCACACAATAGATAAGCCACCTCATCACACTCCCCCTCTTGGACTGACCACTCCAGTCTCTGATGTCACACAATAGATAAGCCACCTCATCACACTCCCCCTCTTGGACTGACCACTCCAGTCTCTGATGTCACTTCTGAGACTGATTACCTCACAGGTTCTCTGATTTCACACAATAGATAAGCCACCTCATCACACTCCCCCTCTTGGACTGACCACTCGAGTCTCTGATGTCACACAATAGATAAGCCACCTCATCACACTCCCCCTCTTGGACTGACCACTCCAGTCTCTGATGTCACACAATAGATAAGCCACCTCATCACACTCCCCCTCTTGGACTGACCACTCCAGTCTCTGATGTCACACAAAAGATAAGCCACCTCATCACACTCCCCCTCTTGGACTGACCACTCGAGTCTCTGATGTCACACAATAGATAAGCCACCTCATCACACTCCCCCTCTTGGACTGACCACTCGAGTCTCTGATGTCACACAATAGATAAGCCACCTCATCACACTCCCCCTCTTGGACTGACCACTAAAGTCTCTGATGTCACACAATAGATAAGCAACCTCATCACACTCCCCCTCTTGGACTGACCACTAAAGTCTCTGATGTCAAACAATAGATATTTACAACCGAAAGCTAAATTTGATGTCATAACCAACTGTATACACATCCCAACCACCCTGTGATGTCATACCCTGGACTGATCATCTGGCAACCCCTCTACAATATCACATCCTAGCATGACCACTCTGTTATATTGCATCCCAGACTGACCACTTCCAGGTCTAGACACTGATCATTGCATTGCTAATTAACCATTAAGCCACATCACAGACAGACTCAATTGACTGATCACTGGTCATCAAGACATCCACATACACTGGGGCTGTCAGACTCATGATCAAAGCAGTCACCAATGATCACTAAGGTTGCTTTAGGAAGTTTCTCAGTAGTGTGCTTAATTGTTGTCAAGGCAGATTGTTTTTTGACAAGCATGAAAATCATCACATGCAAGTGCTAAATGACACATCAGGAACCTGCAAACAAAACAAGACTAAACAATCCTAAAATATCATTTCTATGTTGACAAATCAGCTCATTTTGAGATCAGAAACCTCAACATAAAAACAAAGTCTTTTCTCTGTGAATAAATATCAGGATTAATGAAACATGCAAGTGATCATTCAGCTTCTTCAGCCTCTTGGAAGAGTGCCAAATTTGCTGGACAGACTACAGTATTGATTCTTCTACAAACAAACCCACTACTGGACAATCCAAATTAGGCATTTCCATCCCTGAATAATTGCTACTAATTCGACACAGGCATACCGGTTTGCGGAACTGTCCACTATGTCCAGACTTGGTGAGAATTAATGTGTCCAATCATTTATTCAAAGTTGGTGACAGCCAGTACTATTTAGGAATCCAGCCAACTTCAAGGAAAATAACGAATCACAAGTTTTTAAATTCCATTTTGACTGGTAGGTGTATAATTTCTAATGATCAATTTAGTTGGCAATGCTATGCCCATGCAACTGTGGTGATGAATGACACTTTCTTGAAGAATGACTCAACTTTAGGGAACAACATACAAAGAGAAATCAGATTCATCTTTCAGCTTGTAAATGTTTAATAAAGGCAACAGAAGTGGTGGTCCATGCCCATGTATCAGCACACGGAATCCGCGCAGGGATAAATGCACCTATTTATCACCGCACAAAACAAAAATATGTTGTGGCCATGTTTTTGTGGCTCGCAGCGGTGACCAATCCCACCATCCATCTTGCTCTTCTCAGCGTTTTGTACAACTTACAGTTTCAATTCAGTCAGCATCTCAAAGAAATCAAATCTGGTGACAAACTTAGTTGACACTCTCATCAATCTGGTAATTGACTTTCTGCTGTAAATATAGCCAGTCCATTTGTACAAATGGCAGGGAGTTCTACCGCGACAAGCGCACATGTCACCCGGCTATTGTCATATGACGACCAACATGAATCTTACCAGTCTCTTTAATTATGTACAAAAACCAAGCAAAATCAGAAATGTGTGATTATAGTAGGAATCGTTTTGACACATGGGAGAATTAAGACAAATCTTTCCATTTTTTGTTGACTTGGTGATGCAAGTTGGTCATGTCCATTTTGGCATAATGCCCCATCTGTGGGCCGTTGAGATTGCCTTGAATAATTCACAACGGGACTGTCATAACGAAGTGATGCCGATCTAATTAGGTGCAGCCATTACTGGCAATGTGGCAATGACCTTGAGATGACCTTGAAGGTGACACATACCTCCTGTGCCCCTAACACTCAGATGTTCCGGGTGGATGCCATACAGATCTCATAACCCCAACCTATTACTATGCTAACTAATAACATCTTGTTTGGACATTAACCTACATATCATAGACTGTTACAATTTTGCAACATAAAAGGCTTAATCCATCCACTCCTTCATACATATTCAAAAGTTCAATTCTGTATTAATAATAATCATCTTTATTCAACAGATTTGATAGTATTGTCCAATCATCAAAAGATAAGATAAATATGAAAAGGCAGACCTCGTAAACATCTTAACTGATGATTTAAAATGGGACATTCTGGTAAATGACTTGGTTGGATCATCCAAACTGACCAGAGAAGGGATTATGTTGATATAATCTGATCACCAGAACTCTCCCTGCGAGGTCATTATTATAATTATTCCGTCCATTGAAGACATGTATATGGTGGTGAGGATCATGTCCACATGAGGTGGATGGGAAGGCTGTATAAGGTGGATAGGGACTGGATGATGTCCACATAGGGTGGATGGGGAATCCATGAGGTGGATGGGGACTGGATGATGTCCACATAGGGTGGATGGGGAATCCATATGAGGTGGATGGGGAGTGAATCATGTCCCAATGCCAGACAAAGCTTGGGAAAGCTTGGGCCAAGCTGGGGAGAGTAGGCCTAGCTGGGGAGGGTGGGCCAAGCTGGGGAGGGTGGGCCAAGCTGGGGAGGGTGGGCCAAGCTGGGGAGTGTGGGCCAAGCTGGGGAGTGTGGGCCAAGCTGGGGAGTGTGGGCCACGCTGGGGAGAGTGGGCCAAGCTGGGGAGGGTGGGCCAAGCTGGGGAGGGTGGGCTAAGCTGGGGAGGGTGGACTAAGCTGGGGAGAGTAGGCCAAGCTGGGGAGGGTGGGCCAAGCTGGGGAGGGTGGGCCAAGCTGGGGAGGGTGGGCTAAGCTGGGGAGGGTGGGCTAAGCTTGGGAGAGTAGGCCAAGCTGGGGAGGGTGGGCCAAGCTGGGGAGTGTGGGCCACGCTGGGGAGGGTGGGCCAAGCTGGGGAGGGTGGGCTAAGCTGGGGAGGGTGGGCTAAGCTTGGGAGAGTAGGCCAAGCTGGGGAGGGTGGGCCAAGCTGGGGAGAGTAGGCCAAGCTGGGGAGGGTGGGCCAAGCTGGGGAGGGTGGGCTAAGCTGGGGAGGGTGGGCTAAGCTTGGGAGAGTAGGCCAAGCTGGGGAGGGTGGGCCAAGCTGGGGAGTGTGGGCTAAGCTGGGGAGGGTGGGCCAAGCTGGGGAGTGTGGGCCAAGCTGGGGAGTGTGGGCCAAGCTGGGGAGTGTGGGCCACGCTGGGGAGAGTGGGCCAAGCTGGGGAGGGTGGGCCAAGCTGGGGAGGGTGGGCTAAGCTGGGGAGGGTGGACTAAGCTGGGGAGAGTAGGCCAAGCTGGGGAGGGTGGGCCAAGCTGGGGAGGGTGGGCCAAGCTGGGGAGGGTGGGCTAAGCTGGGGAGGGTGGGCTAAGCTTGGGAGAGTAGGCCAAGCTGGGGAGGGTGGGCCAAGCTGGGGAGTGTGGGCCACGCTGGGGAGGGTGGGCCAAGCTGGGGAGGGTGGGCTAAGCTGGGGAGGGTGGGATAAGCTTGGGAGAGTAGGCCAAGCTGGGGAGGGTGGGCCAAGCTGGGGAGAGTAGGCCAAGCTGGGGAGGGTGGGCCAAGCTGGGGAGGGTGGGCTAAGCTGGGGAGGGTGGGCTAAGCTTGGGAGAGTAGGCCAAGCTGGGGAGGGTGGGCCAAGCTGGGGAGTGTGGGCTAAGCTGGGGAGGGTGGGCCAAGCTGGGGAGGGTGGGCTAAGCTGGGGAGGGTGGGCCAAGCTGGGGAGGGTAGGCCAAGCTGGGGAGGGTAGGCCAAGCTGGGGAGGGTAGGCCAAGCTGGGGAGGGTAGGCCAAGCTGGGGAGGGTGGGCCAAGCTGGGGAGTGTGGGCTAAGCTGGGGAGGGTGGGCCAAGCTGGGGAGGGTGGGCTAAGCTGGGGAGGGTGGGCTAAGCTGGGGAGAGTAGGCCAAGCTGGGGAGGGTGGGCCAAGCTGGGGAGGGTGGGCTAAGCTGGGGAGAGTAGGCCAAGCTTAGGAGGGTGGGCCAAGCTGGGGAGGGTGGGCTAAGCTGGGGAGGGTGGGCCAAGCTGGGGAGTGTAGGCCAAGCTGGGGAGTGTGGTTCAAGCTGGGGAGTGTGGTTCAAACTGGGGAGGGTGGGCCAAGCTGGGGAGGGTGGGCCAAGCTGGGGAGGGTAGGCCAAGCTGGGGAGGGTAGGCCAAGCTATGGCATGTGGGCTAAGCTGGGGAGGGTGGGCTAAGCTGGGGAGGGTAGGCCAAGCTGGGGAGTGTGTGCCTCGGCAGTTACAAATTGATAGTCATTTCTATTGTATGTGTGTCTATTGGTGCTTGATCAATAATTCAGAAGCTGTGAGTACAGATAGAGCTGCGTATCTCCACTCCTGAGACCACAGATTCTTTTACTTGCATTGCAATTTCAATACACTCTGCTACGCAAATTTATGAGAAGATACACATTGCACTGCTAGCCACACGATTAGTTTTTGTTCATGCTTTTTTTAACGATAAACCTGTTATACCTTTGAAGTATAGAGCAAAGATATCCAAAAATGTAAATTGAATAGGAAAGGTAAAAGCCAATGCATCCATGTTCTAACTGGGTTTTGTCCACAATGGATACATTTCTGTAAAGAGAATATATTACTTTATCATATAGTTGGATACCATCATATTTCTACATGATAATTTGAACTGTGATATCAAACGTGACTCTTAAAGTGCAATAAAAGTTTATATATAAGGAAAAATAGTGAAAGTTGATACATATGATATTGAGCTGGGTGTACTTTTGTTGTCTGTATCTGAGTAATGTGACTACCAACGATCTGATTATCAACTATCAAATAAAATAACGAGGCACATTACAGAAGTTAATGCAATCCAGCTCAGATTGAGTGAAAACACTTTGACACATCTCTTGATTATTTCTTGTTTCTGATCACAGGATCCAGGTTTTTGTGGAGATAAATCTCGGAGTTAACTAGCTATAGCTGTCACGTGTTTGATCTTGTTTCGTCCCAATCCGTGTGTGTTTTCCGACTGAGCACTTGCAAACAACCGCGGGAGGCGTGGCAGTCTTTCTGCCTGATTTTCCTCTCCCCAACACCAGCAACGGTGGCTGCGGGAATTTCAATTATGACATTGAGAAATACAGCAGGCTCCCTTCATCAGCCTAAATGCTTGATCAATTGTAACAATTAGTTCTCTGTGAAAAAAGTCTTGGGTGTAACTGCTGGCTGTTTTTTTTCCCTTGGCTTTAGTTCAAACTTTGTTCACCAGATTTTGCTAAAAAAATAAATTGTATCGAGAAAGTGGGGTTGGTGGGATAGGGTGGGGTTGATAGAAGAAGGTTGGGTTGGTGGGAAAGGGTGGGGTTGGTGGTAACGGGTGGATTGGTTAGAGAGGGCGGGGGTTGTCAGGATAAAGTGGGGTTGGTGGGATAGGGTGGGGTTGGTGGGAGAAGGTTGGGTTGGTGGGAAAGGGTGGGGTTGGTGGTAAGGGGTGGATTGGTTAGAGAGGGCGGGGGTTGTCAGGATAAAGTGGGGTTGGTGGGATAGGGTGGGGTTGGTGGGAGATGGTTGGGTTGGTGGGAAAGGGTGGGGTTGGTGGTAACGGGTGGATTGGTTAGAGAGGGCGGGGGTTGTCAGGATAAAGTGGGGTTGGTGGGATAGGGTGGGGTTGGTGGGAGAAGGTTGGGTTAGTGGGAAAGGGTGGGGTTGGTGGTAACGGGTGGATTGGTTAGAGAGGGCGGGGGTTGTCAGGATAAAGTGGGGTTGGTGGGATAGGGTGGGGTTGGTGGGAGAAGGTTGGGTTAGTGGGAAAGGGTGGGGTTGGTGGTAACGGGTGGATTGGTTAGAGAGGGCGGGGGTTGTCAGGATAAAGTGTGGTTGGTGGGATAGGGTGGGGTTGGTGGGAGAAGGTTGGGTTAGTGGGAAAGGGTGGGGTTGGTGGTAACGGGTGGATTGGTTAGAGAGGGCGGGGGTTGTCAGGATAAAGTGGGGTTGGTGGGATAGGGTGGGGTTGGTGGGAGAAGGTTGGGTTAGTGGGAAAGGGTGGGGTTGGTGGTAACGGGTGGATTGGTTAGAGAGGGCGGGGGTTGTCAGGATAAAGTGTGGTTGGTGGGATAGGGTGGGGTTGGTGGGAGAAGGTTAGAGAAGGTGGGACAGGGTGGGACAGGATGGGGCTGGTTGTAGAAAACAGCTTGTAGGAGATTGAAGGGGTTGTCACAGTGACATACTCCTCTTTTCCTACTCATCCTGATCTTGTATCTATCTCACCCTGAGTGATAATCAAGCCCATATTTAACTCAATGCCATCCCATCACTATCATCTATCCCTAATCCCAATCCCTTTTGCTATATTTACAAACCAATCCCCTGCTTTTTTATTTAAAAGATTTCACCTTTTAGGATTCATTTTCTCTGCAATCACTTTTACATTTGACCTTTTCCTTTCTGTTTTTTCAGTGATTGGGCATTTCCATCATGTCTTATTTTCTCATCTTCTTTTTTTTCCATTCTGGCAGTGTCTGCCATTTTTCTCTTCCCTGATCGTGGAGTCTGTTACTATGATTTATTACAGTGATGCCCGCAGAGTGCCGTAAGCTGTATTGTGAGTGTCCCCATCTTTCTCTGCGAGTCTCCGTCCCTTCCCCTCAACCTACTCCGAGGGCTCGTCCAATATTGTCAACATTAAATACACCATACAATATTGCTATCTTCTTTCACCTGGCTCAATTCATGCCTTAAACATTTTTCATTTATTCCATTTCCTATTTTTTTCTCATAACTTTACATCTTTTTATTCATGTTAGATATGATTTCTTAATTTGAACCAGGAAAATATTGGACAACCCCAAGTCCCTCAAGTCTGTCCCCAGTCACACTGTAAATACTGCCCTTCCTTGAAAAACAGCCGCGGAAAAAAATCTATCCATGACTGGAAGCGTTTTGAGTTAGTCTCTACAGACAGTGGTGAACCTGAGAGATGCAAATAGGTTAGAGTTTGCATACTGCAGCCAGGCCTGTCTGTTATTATTTCTAAGGGCAGTCGGCAAATCAATGACATAAAGCCGACGCATTTCTGGAAACTCATTTGGTAAAAAGGCCGAGCAGCTTCACCTCCGCCGTCCACTCACAGCCACACAATGGCCCCACTTCTTGAAGAATTACCCAAATTAAAAATCCAATACGGCGCTTGGGAAATAATTTTGGGCTGAATTATATCTTGCACATATCTATAGGCCGCTTGAAAATGTCACAAATTAAGCAAACAAATAACCGCGCCACTTTCATTTTATCAACAACGCACCCCAGATCTGTGCTGATGACCCTCAAAATTAAGTTAGATCACCAAAGCAATCTTGCCTGCTCCTAAATTACTATCAAAACTCCAAATAAGGAGCATTTTTTCATGGAGTCTGTCTGGAGTTATTATAGTAGGATGCCACAGTAGGATTGCTCTGCAGTCTCTGCCAATATGCTACAATCACAGGGGCGGCAATCATGTGAGATAATAGAATCACCAATATCAGGGACTGTAATTATATGATATGATACATAGCTCTGGAACTGCAGGGGTTTCAATCTTGTGAGATATCATAATCCATAAGTATTGGGGGACTATTTTTATGGAAGGATATATATAGCTGTGGAATTACAGGGGTAGCAATCTTGTGAGATATCACAATCCATCAAAATTGGGGGAACATATTTATATGATGGCACATACAGCTATTGAATGACAGGGGTAGCAATCTCGCCAGGTAACAAAAGCCACAGAAATCATGGAAGGTTTGTCAATATCATACAGTCCTGTCATATCAGGGATGGTAATCATGTTACATTATATAATCAATAAACACCAGGGGTTATAATTTTATGATGACAGAGCCCTGTATTATTAGTGATGACAACTACATTTGATATCAAAATCCAACAATAATATTCAATGTCATTTAATGCTGAAAATTCAAGCTCCGTGCTCATATGAGATAAAGAAATATATGTAAAATATTTGAAAGTTCAACAGCCATTATTTGCAATTTAAAACTTTTCAGTCCAGTTTAAACATGCCTCAATAAGAAAATATGACTACAATACCATAGACTAACATGACATGTTGGAATCACTCAAGACAGTTTGTGTGACTCACTTTTAACTTGTCTCCTCTTTTACAACTATCATATATCTAATTAAAATGATATCCACATATCATAATATAAGCAATATATCCCAATTGGAAACTAAATATCAATACAATAATATTCTTGCATTTGCTTTCTAAAGAGACTCTGAATAAATCATGGAGCATGTATGGACAATGGTTGCGTGTGGCTACAGAACACTAATATATTATTAGATTAATACTGGTATATTTGTGCTCTGTATCATGTGATTAGCTATCCTGCCACAGCCTCATCTCAGCTTGGCATGCACAAATCTTTTTTCATTTGTGTCCGCAGGGTCTGACAATACGAGGTCTGCCCGCTGCTGCCTGCGGCCACCTACTATATTAGACCGCTTCCCCGCCTAACCTACAGCCTCCCTAGAATTACAGATATGACTCAATGCGATGTCACACCAAGGCCCAATATGGCAGAGGCATCTCCAGCAACTCACTCCCTGTTCTATACCTCCCTATATTGCCTCATTGTCCCATACAACATGCTCCCTGTTCTATACCTCCCAATATTGCCTCATTTGTCCCTTACAACATGCTCCCTGTTCTATACCTCCCAATATTGCCTCATTTGTCCCTGACAACATGCTCCCTGTTCTATACCTCCCTATATTGCCTCATTGTCCCATACAACATGCTCCCTGTTCTATACCTCCCAATATTGCCTCATTTGTCCCTTACAACATGCTGCCTGTTCTATACCTCCCAATATTGCCTCATTTGTCCTTTACAACATGCTGCCTGTTCTATACCTCCCAATATTGCCTCATTTGTCCCTTACAACGTGTTCCCTGTTCTATTTCTCCCAATATTGCCTCATTTGTCCCTTACAACATGCTCCCTGTTCTATACCTCCAAATATTGCCTCATTTGTCCCTTACAACATGCTGCCTGTTCTATACCTCCCAATATTGCCTCATTTGTCCCTTACAACATGCTCCCTGTTCTATACCTCCCAATATTGCCTCATTTGTCCCTTACAACATGCTCCCTGTTCTATACCTCCCAATATTGCCTCATTTGTCCCTTACAACATGCTGCCTGTTCTATACCTCCCAATATTGCCTCATTTGTCCCTTACAACATGCTCCCTGTTCTATACCTCCCAATATTGCCTCATTTGTCCCTTACAACATGCTCCGTGTTCTATACCTCCCAATATTGCCTCATTTGTCCCTTACAACATGCTCCCTGTTCTATACCTCCCAATATTGCCTCATTTGTCCCTTACAACATGCTCCCTGTTCTATACCTCCCAATATTGCCTCATTTGTCCCTTACAACATGCTGCCTGTTCTATACCTCCCAATATTGCCTCATTTGTCCCTCACAACATGCTCCCTGTTCTATACCTCCCAATATTGCCTCATTTGTCCCTCACAACATGCTGCCTGTTCTATACCTCCCAATATTGCCTCATTTGTCCCTCACAACATGCTGCCTGTTCTATACCTCCCAATATTGCCTCATTTGTCCCTTACAACATGCTCCCTGTTCTATACCTCCCAATATTGCCTCATTTGTCCCTTACAACATGCTGCCTGTTCTATACCTCCCAATATTGCCTCATTTGTCCCTCACAACATGCTCCCTGTTCTATACCTCCCAATATTGCCTCATTTGTCCCTCACAACATGCTGCCTGTTCTATACCTCCCAATATTGCCTCATTTGTCCCTCACAACATGCTCCCTGTTCTATACCTCCCAATATTGCCTCATTTGTCCCTCACAACATGCTCCCTGTTCTATACCTCCCAATATTGCCTCATTTGTCCCTTACAACATGCTGCCTGTTCTATACCTCCCAATATTGCCTCATTTGTCCCTTACAACATGCTCCCTGTTCTATACCTCCCAATATTGCCTCATTTGTCCCTTACAACATGCTGCCTGTTCTATACCTCCCAATATTGCTTCATTTGTCCCTTACAACATGCTCCCTGTTCTATACCTCCCAATATTGCCTCATTTGTCCCTTACAACATGCTCCCTGTTCTATACCTCCCAATATTGCCTCATTTGTCCCTCACAACATGCTCCCTGTTCTATACCTCCCAATGGAAGTCAGGTTATACCTAACAGTACCAATGCCCTTGATGGCCAGATCATACCTCCCAGTGCTAGCCAGGTGTTTAGACCACAACTCTCCCTGGTGGGCAGATCATCTCTCCTGGTGGTCAGGTCACCCCTCCCAGTGGTAGTCAGACCATCACTCTCCCTGGTGTTTAGATCACAACTCCCCCTGGTGGTCAGATCATCTCTCCTGGTGGTCAGGTCACCCCTCCCAGTGGTAGTCAGACCATCACTCTCCCTGTTGTTTAGATCACAACTCCCCCTGGCGGTCAGATCATCTCTCCTGGTGGTCAGGTCACCCCTCCCAGTGGTAGTCAGACCATCTCTTTCCCTGGTGGTTGGATCATATTCATCATCTGGGTCTCAGAATGCATAGATCTTCTTTGTGACATATAGTTTTCCTGGAAGTATCCCTATATAAAGACTATTTCTTGAGCATGATGAAGTCATCAGTCAGAGCCACCACAACACAGACTCATCCATAATCTGCACTACTATTTATATCTTACAAAAACAAAGTACACCTCTTTCTTGCCACATATTTAGAGGTCTGCATTTTGGCGCCTCTAAATTTGCATGCTTTTTAACAATATCTCACATGTAAAAGAATGGGCATAAATTGTGGTGCTGAGGCATTGTAAGGGGAGTTGTCATATATCAATGTGTGGCAATCGCAGGAATTATAGCACTCCTCACAATAACTTGCTATTCTTATTCTCCTCAGCTTCCCCATCCACTACTACCAACTCTTCAAAAAGACAAATTAGGCCGTTTCTCAGAGAGGAAAAAAATCATGAGGGCATGTTGTGTGAAAGAGACGTTCTTTACGCAAGACGGCTGGTACTTTCCCGCAGACAGCAGCTTTCCTACAACGTGATTGGTCAAAACCGGCTTGATGAATGGAGTCCAATAAGCGTCTCTCTAAACTCCGAATTACACGGCATGCAAAGGAATCATACATTACAATCCATCATTAAATTGTCCACTTACGGTAATTAGTTTTATAACAAATATCCAAATATGTGGCACGTGTAGCCCTGTGAGTGGAGAGGCAGTGGTGGCCTGCGCTCGGAGGTCCTCGGTGGCCCCGCGCCCCCGGCCAACACAACAAGGGGGCCTGATGATGTTCATTACTTCAGCACACACCAAACTTGCCCAAAACTCCTCATCCCACACTTGCTTCTATAACAATTAGGTTCCCAAACAGCAGAAAGGAGTTCCCACTGTACGAAGCCTCCATCTCAATTTCAGCTTTGAACTGACAAACATGAGCATTACTGGAAGACTTTTTAAGAGTTCTTGAGATATAAAGCCCATAAAAGACTACATTAGCAAACAACAGTCAATGATGCATTGCTACAGTGGGGTACATATTGAAAAATCATGTCCCAGTCTTATATTTTCTATGAAATGCACAACATAACATTTGGTAAAATAAAGCTTTAACCGGTTTTGCAGTACAATTCAAACTTTTAGCACTTTGAGCTTATGTGTGTGTGTTTAAATAAAAATTATTTATATATTTATATATATATATATATATATATATATATATATATATATATATATATATTAATGTAATGCTATATAATTCAATGTAGCCTTTTTGTTTATTGCCACATGACATGCTATATACATCAGCTAGCGATTAATCAAAGCCTTATTACAAGTGAATCTGTTGTAATTCGTCACTAGGTGTCTCTGGCTGTATGCCCTGAGGGCTGAGTCTGAACTCATCTGGTGTAATAGTCCTCCATGGTGCCCTTCCTTACCTTAGTCCTACCCTCATAGCCTTCTCTCTTAACTCTTTGCATACAAAACACTGCAGTCTAATTGTAATTCTTTTCATCCACCATATCACATGACATTAGACCTTATGCAAGCCACCTCATCATTACACTTGCACTTTTCATCCTCACAGACTATCTGCCATTTTTATCAATGAATAGAAAAACATCCATGCCCATTACCATTCAGAAATGGACAATGACAAACCAGAAACCAGCTTAGTTGATAATATTTTAATTCTATTCATATTTTTTTTTAAATCTAAGAGATCTCTTAATGATGTGTTGTCTATTTAAGAAGTAATTACAAGGCAAGTATTCATAAGTACAAGATTTTTGGGTGAAATATTTTTAATTAGGAATAAGATTTCATGGCAGCCATAGACATGTCAGACAGAGTGTCTCATCCCTCCAAGGTATGGACAGACACACATGCTGTCTCAAAGGGCTGGGCTGATGGGTAGAGTCTCGCCTCCTGCCCTTGTGAGCGCCTCAGACTGCTCTACCCTCCCGTCGCAGCTTTGTACCCAAGTTGCTCGTCCCTCTTGCTCATTTTCGCACTTTAATTCAATTTTGGTTGCAGATTAGGGTCGCAACTTGGCGGTGCACCTTAGCCTTCATCAGAACGCGTTCTTGTTGCTGTCACATGGCAGCCTCCTGCGTCCGTCATCCTCGCTGATGTTAAGCCTACTTCGTACTTCATTCCACTCCACAAGCTCCCTTCCCAAAATCGGCCTCCCAGAGAAACCACTCCCATCCTCAAACTTTCTCTATTATTCATGAACTAAAAACGTTTGTATGCAAGTCAATTATTTCACCAGAAAAATATCATCTTTTTTAAAGAATTCATGACCAATTCCTCTTGGAATGGTTCATAATATTTAAACATACTGCAGGGCATCCTAGCAATATATTATGATATATTTTAACCCGGAAAATTCTTAATATAGAACAAATCACAACAAAATCTACAGCCAAAAATATACATCTTACCTTAATTTAAAAGCCTAATCCCATGTTTAGAGCCCAGCATGTAATACCTGGGGTAGCATTAAAAATTTAATCATCACGTAACAGGACATTTTAGTTTAAAGCGAAGACAACACGCAAGTGCCGAAGGGAAGATTTCTACCAAACATGGAACATAATCCTTTAGTCTGGTACCCTGTGGTTACCGCATTGTCAGACAAAGTACCGCATTTACAGGTCGGCTTTCACAATTAATCCCCGAGACTAGGGTATACTTTAATCAAACTTTGAGTAGCTCCATATCTAGGTGTTTCATGTATAATGGGTGGAGTAATATCTCACCTTGTTAAGAGGGCTAAGTCTCGGGAGAATGCCTCCTCCAAGTATGCTCTTCTTTATGAGATTCTATATTGTTTGTAGCCATTTACCATATTTTGCAAGCTTGGCATGCTATTACTCTGACATGAAAACAAATTTCTTTATCCCAACTTTATATTTGATAATTAATTTGTAATTAAATTGTAAGTTCCTGGAAAAGATAATATATCATATCAAGTAAAATGTCTTTGTATACTAACAGACAAAACACTATGTACTTTCAAAACATTTTGGAAAATATATACTATTATTGTTGTGCATAGAGGACATCATTTATAAATGTGTTTTCACTGAGGAGGAAATATTGACATTAATTAATGGCCTATCAAAAGTTACATGATGGTGGCCACAATATATATCATCTGTGACCATCTTGGCAACAATCTGTGTCCCAATGTGTGCTTGACCAATAACCAACTGTCAATATCCACATATGTATCCTGAATCAAACTTCATTTATTACCAGTCATGTTTTCATGCTTATGGTGACTGGTGTAAAGAACTCCAACCAGTCCAGTCATGTGTGACCCCAAACCTGAGTCGAGACCAGGTAGAGAGTAGTGATGCTTTAGGACCAATCCCTGGACTTTCGCTGACTGAATAGATTCATTTTTCTAAATATATTTCCCATACGCCAAACCTGATCAATTCAAACTGAAACATTTGAGCATTTTACAGTGGTTTGGTTCTTGTACATATAATATTATATTGCTTTCTGATTGGTTAATGTCCTCATGCTGAACGACCCCAGTGTTTGACATTATCTTGTCAGATTTTGTTTATGTATACTTCTTATTAATTAAGAATACCAAATATAAGAATGACCATCTATTTTTGTTTTCAGAAGTAAAATGTATCTTGATTAGTATTTTCATCGAAGGACACACATAAATAAGGATGATATGCACATGAAGCTATAGGTTATATTTGAATATACATATCAGTAGCAAAATTTGTGTGTGAACAAGATCATATGGGTCACCGGTAGCAGAAATCAAACTAGGCAATGCTGCCCTCTGGAAGTGAGCAACACATTGAACCTTGTCCTAAACAAACTTTGACTCAACTGAAGTGATTAACTATACAAATGATTTGTATTTGACTTGTTGAGTTGAGCTAGGAAGACGTAGCATGAGAGAAGCCCACCCGGACTGTGTGTCCAAAACTGTGGCCAGTGACTAAACAAGCTGCAGGTCGTAGGGTCGTCATTATTTACACAAACGAGTACACGAGTGCGGCCATCTGTCCTTGCTGTGCTTGCCTACAAACCACTGACCAAATCATCACCTTCTACTTATCTCTCAACTTCACTCTCCCCCCAAAAAACTGGCCACAAATCAATGCAAAGTAAAGTACTTTTTTCACACATTTTGCCATTCTTTTTTGTTTCAATGTAATCATTTCAGGTCTCAAGGTGCAAGTCTTGAAATTCTATTTAAAACTGACATACTTCAGTGAACAGGGTTATTTTGAGCAATTTAGCATCCATGGGACAGCCTAGAACAAATTATCTGTGATTAAAAGTCCCTCATCAGAACAGTTCAAGCTGTGCTTTCCCTCACCAACAAAGAACCTTTTCTGTAATTTACTGGTATTTAACAAGTATTTGGTGAATAAAAAATATGACGCTCGCAAAGGAATTTCAGCGCTCACTTAATTTATGTTTCCCGTGCAATTATTCATTGGTACTGACTGTGCATTAAATTGCAGTCCATGGGATAAAACTGGAAATGTAAATGGAGTTTTGAGACCTGTTTGATATTCTATATCTCTTATTTGCATTTTAGCTTTTCTCATTCCATAAAGATAAAAGTAAACACAGAAATGAAATGCGGCTCAAATGACCGGCAAGTCTTGTGAAAGAAGCTTACAAAACAAATGTTTGTTTTCAAGCATGTTATCACAGTTATTTTATCTATTTTTTCATAATTGTAATCTTACTTCATTATGGATTATTTTGACACAATACAAGGTCCATATGGCCTGGGGAACTCTGGGTAACAATGGATATTCCTCGGTTCAAAGTGTACACCTCCTATTTGTAACATACGTCCATAATGAGGGTTGACATTTTTAAAGACGCCAATAAATCTCTTATAAACTCTTGTCCATTTTAGACATCAAGATTATGATTAATGTTGAAAAATTTAATGCGAGTTTGTCACAACGCTTTCCATAAATTGGAAATATGATTACTTATGCCAGGCTAAAATCTCCCATCCATCATTAGCTGTGGAGGCTGAGTTTTGTCCACTCTACGTGTCATGTTGTGACATTGTGTTACCATAACTGCCGCAATATATAGACTGGTCAGCATTGTCCAGAGGGGTGTCTGACCTGTAGTCCACCCCCACAGACTACCCTCCTACCCCCTGCCTACTACCCTCTACCTAGCCCTCCCTCACCTGCTCCACTGGGAAATAATGTCCTCCCTAAAAGTTTCCATACAATCCTCATTAAATTTTTATTTTCTACATTCATGTTAAGTTGACAATACAAGAGCTTTGTCATTTATCATAATTATATATCATATTGAAATACATAAACCTTAGGACGATCTTATCTCAAAAGCAATCTTTCAATGACTTTACAATTTATAAGGCTGACAACCAGAGAACACCAAACTGTTTATAGCCATGGAATATTGGTTTAACTATTTTTTATCTTTAACTTTCTTTCAGCATTCAGCATGTTTTGTGTGCAGTTCATATCTAATCACACTATCTGGCGGCTGGGTATTGAGCTGGCTCATGGAACAGCGGTGGCATTTACCTTCATAATTCTTACACAAGCGGGCCCTGACAGGTGGTTTGAGCCATGTGTGAGTGCCTATTCTATGTGGTCAAGTCAACTATGGGCAGTGCCCAGCCCATCCGTCTCTCCCCTCCGAGCCCCGTCACAAAACCCAGCTCTCGCATAAATCTCCACAACAGAAAACCTCTCATAATTCATATCTGTGGCCAAACAATAGAGCTGTGAGAAGCCATTCTGTCTCCTTCTGGGCCCGCAGATATCGGGGGTGAAAACTAAATACATCAAATTTGTGTTACCAATATGATAAGGGTAATATAGAAGCAGTTCAGATTGTTTATTTCATTTATCAATAACTTGATGTCAGAATTTATTTCTTTTTATTTAAAACTTAAAATTTGATGAGTAAGTATTTATAATAGAAAATGGTATGTAATTAAGGGTACATGCATAAAATAAAATCTAATTGTACATTACAGGAATCTAATTGTACAATAAAGAAATTTCAAATCTCACACAATGTGTAGATGTTTTCATTTAGCATCAAATAGGTATGCATTAGAAGGGGAGGGGAGGCACACTGCCCCCTGCAGCTGACCGCAGTCTGCGGGCCTGGGCAGGATGAATGGACAGGCATGGTTGTATGCAACAGAGCACGGAAATTGGCAACGTCTCGGACGAGGCGGAGGTGGCGGGGAATATGACCATATCTATCACCCGAGCCCAGGCCCGCGTCCTCCTTGATGTCAGACTACGGACACTATGTCACATATCATAATACTAGCAAAACAACCCCACATCACACTCCATCTTGATGAACATCCCATGGCCATCCCACGACCATCCCACGACCATCCCACGACCATCCCATGGCAATCCCATGGCCATCCCATGGCAATCCCATGAACATCCCATGTCCAACCCATGGCCAACCCATGGTCATCCCATGCCCAAAACAAGTTCACCTCATGGTCAGCCTATGTACCTCACATTGACCATTAATACCCACTAGCAAAGCAATGGTCAACCATGGCCACAACATCATGAAACTATGTATATCACATGCTCAGACAATGTGCAACCCATGAAAAAAAAATCAAATCATGGCCATCCCATGTCCAAATCAAATTCAACCTGCACCACAACTCAGAAATGTTCTCTTTTCCACAGACCATGTGCTAGTTCAACTCCATCTTCAAACAATGTGTCAAATGCTCATCCTTGCAACTGTACCCGTGTGGGTGAAAACCCTATATAATTCTGCAAACAGTATCTTACTTCAATCTTTCACACCGCTCACGTCAATGCACGGCATCAAAGTATTGACTGAATATCCACTGTGATGCAGACAATCTTTGCTACATTGTAATGTTTGTGGCACTTTTCTATTTCTTTTTTCAAGATTACTTCAAAACAACACAAGAAACCTCCTTTAAATACTGCCTTCGGGTGTTCAATTTAAAACCCAAGATTATTTGAGTGTAGCTTGAAGCGTCGCCAATGTTTGCATTATCAGGATCAACTTCCAAGAGTAAAGATCCGATGGCAGAAACTCAACATCTCCAGAAATCCTCCTTGTCTATGTGATCATAATCACCAAATATAAACAATTCAAAGCAAACTATTGACACACTGTCATTTTATGCCGGGTGGAATAATCTACGAAGCGTCTTTAATTTTTCATCCTCCCTGTGATGTTCCCACCTCTCGGAGATATTGTCTTTTTGAGATGAGAAAATTTGTGACTGCTCTTTAAATAAAACATAAGTAAGACCCTACAGTAAATGTGACGTTTTCATCCAAACCAGCAAGAGATTGAAGCTGTTATGATATCTCTTACAGACACGTGGAAACTAACTATGACAATGAATGATCATCTCTTTAATGAAAAGGTTTGGCACAATGGGCTGAAAACAGCAACAAAAAAAGGCAAACGAGAAACAATTACATTAACTGAAAAAGCTACATAAAACCTTTCTGATGCCACCTGAGGATGAGACGTGTAGAAAATAAATGACTCAGACACACAGACAGACAAACATCGCAGTGCCCATCACTTGTTTGTACCATCACATTGTTTTTTTTGTCCATATTCACTTTCTAATCTTTTCATGGCAGGGGACAACAGTATATATAGGAAGAGAATTAAGGCTCTCAGATCTTTTTTAATCTGTCACATGATCCACAGCTAAATCAAAAGGAAAGAAAAAGAGAGCAGTTGTCTATGCTTAACCCTATCCGTGCCAAAGAAATCAAATCCTGGAAACAATGAACATCTTACTATGAAAAATATCACTCTATCTTAGCATAATTTACATCAAGCTGGTCATCACAGTTGCCAAATATTTGAACCACTTCTTTTATCATACAAATATCACACAAAATGGAGAGATGATAGCTGCATGCCGTGGCGGTGTGAGATGTTGAGTGTTGTTAGTGATTATACACACTCACTGCTGGGCCATTCCTGATGGATGTTCACGTAACAGCCGCTGCTACAAAGTCTATATTAAAGACACCCAATTCCAATTCAATTTCACTAATTCGCCTCTGATAAATCTGCCTAATTCATCCTATGTGAGGCTAATTTTCACAAATTAACAAACTCATTATGAGTGTAATAAGTTGCCATTGATAATGTGCCTGTTTAATGCCTGTAAACAGCGGCAGTTTTTTTTTCCACCATGATAAGAGGTGTTAAATGCGTTCCGAGTGCTGCTTGTGCCTCAAAAGCTTGTTTGATGAGATTGAACAAGTGCCTCCCAATAAAAGCGCTTTTTTAACAGCGAACAATGGGGAAGAATAAGATAAAGTAAGTCTGCGGAAATATCAAAGACAACTTTGGCAGTATCACCTGTTCACTTTATGAGAGATTCCACTTTAAACCATACCCCGACTCTTTCTTTCCTAGAAGAGGTCAATTGTTCCACAATCACTTTCCCTCTCGTCTCTTTCTTTCTTTACAATACGCATTTCACAGCAACTGAGTTATGCAGTAATTTGTGAAAGTGAAAAATTCTGTAATTTGTTAAAGAGTTCAATAAGAAATAGGACAAACTGTTGAATTGCCAGAACAAGATGAAAGGAGAACGGAGTGGAGACATGATACCATTAACTCCACATCTTTATCTTTCTTTTGGCTGGTAGACTGTTTGTGCAGCATGCATTTGAAAACATAGTAAAAAAGGCACAATGTTTCATTAAAGGAATTTAATTCTTGAAATCTTCTGATGAGGATTCTAGCATGGTCATCTGCTACTATTCTGTCTCAATAGTAGTTCTATATCTCTATTGGTTATGGCTTAATTGTGAACCAATGAAAATTAACATGGAATCATTACCTTTTACTTGAATTTACTTGAGTTGCCTTTTATTTGAATAAAAATGCCTTTAAATCAAACTTCTTGCTTATGCCCTATTGCTTTTCTTCCATTTGTGTTAAATGTAACACTACCAAACAAAGGAAATATTTCTACATTTGACTCCATTTGCAGGAATAATATTTCAAGACAATATTGTAATTTAAGGTTTCAAATGACATCATTATTCACATAGAATGATCATAAAAAGGCCAATAAAATGACACACATATTTCTTGGACATTTCAAACAAAAGGCAAAAGTTAGGATGTTATCATGTAATATTCCATTTACATTCTTACACTCACATGAACAGTACAGTACATAAAATAAATATCAACAAAAGGCCTAAGTAATGGTTGTGCGACCCACTTTTTGGGATATGCTTCTGTTTTAAGCCAGCCAGATATGGCTAGATGCTAGATATGGTGACACAACCAATGTAAAGTATACACAAGAACTCACTACCAAACACACCGATCATATATCAAACATGTTTACAGAACATATTATGAGACAGTGAAATCAAGCTCATGATGCATTCATCACAACATACAATTTCTACATCAAATCTGTATGTATCTATCAGTGTTCTGCTCAATATTACATCAGTAAGCATGTACCTGTCAAATTCATGATATGGACTAAAATGGTGCAAGTTTATCAAAACGTTGCTGCCAAACTTGCATACAATAACAGAGGAAAGTGGCTGCATTTGGTACAGCTTGCAAGTTGCCTGATATTTATTTCTGCTGCTTTCCTGCAATGTTGCACAGTGGGGTGAAGTTGTAGCCCTGCGTGATCTCATCTGCTCACGCTAATGCCTGACCAAATAGGCGCTTTGCTCCCCAACTAATCAATGCACATTTCCAAATAAAAGAGAACTGCATCTTCCAATTCACTGTTTATTATGGAATAACATGAGAAGGCAAACAATCTGACCCCAGGTTCACTCAACACTGTACAGTGCTGCTTATGCGTACATGCATTTGAGCAGTTTAGGAGCCGATACTTACTTAGCATGATCAGGACTTTATGTAGCACTCATCATTCTGATACGACAAATATACACAAAATCATTTAGCTGTGAAGTGCTGTACATGTTGAGCAATCATGCTTATTCAATGATACTCCCAGATATGATCCTGTACATGTTGAATCTACAGATATTTATACTTGTAAATCTGCAGACATATATTCTTATAAGTCTGGACTTTTATTCTTGTAAGTCGAGACTTTTATTCTTGTAAATCTAAACTTTTATTCTTGTAAATATACACTTTTATATCTACACACTTTTATTCAGGTAAATCTACGCACTTTTATTCTTGTAAGCCCAACTGTGGCTGCCATAAGGCTCCGAATATAAGAATACTTTAAAGGATGATACCTCAGCAGCAGAACTGATTATTATCCATATGGATCATCTTACCTGCAACAATAAGAAAGAAAAACATGATCAGACATGAATAATGCAAGTATTATTAGTCTGAGAAGTACTGAGAACCGGCCCCGGATATATCGCCCTGTGGTGATTCTGTATAAAGCCCAGACAGTGATGCTATAGAACAACCAATTAACTTTGAAGCCCTCAAATTAGAGTAAAATGTCCATAATTTACCTAGCACACAGTTGTTTTTCAGCTTTTTTTTTACATTAAATACCCCAAAAATTAAAGAAGAATTTTATCAAATCAAAAAATAATTCTTAAAAGTGTTTTGTGGTGAATAAAAAGCAATATATAAATTCAATTCCAGCTCAGTGTGTAAGTTGGAAAGGAACATTTTTTAAAAAACATAAGTTATTCAAACTCAATCTAAAAGAGAGAAGAAAAAAAACTAATTAAAGTTGCTAACTAGGGCAACATTCTAATGTTGCCTTGAATATAATTTGGAATATGAGACAGTAGCAAATGTAAATAAAAGCTATTTTGACCCATAAAATGTAGGTCAAGGTCAATTCCAGCTAAGAGGTTATTGCTTTATACAAACAAAGAATTACAGGATTGTATTTCAAATTTTTTTCTTCCGCTGACAAAAGACATGAGAAGACGTGTTATTTTGGATCTCATGCTCACTTGGTCTGGCAACTCTATTGGAAAATTAAGACTCATTAAAAAGTGTCTGCGGACGCAGGAAGAATGAGAACTAAGTGCGGACAGTCTGGGCAGCATTACAACACTGTGAACATTGCTGTCAGTCTGCACATTTTGTCATGGAACCAGCAATATATTACAAGTTCTTGAGACATGACATAAAACACCAGTGCATGCCTTTTTCCTTCATATTAACCATTTTCAAAGCATCCTTGCATATATGGGATGGTTACAAAATAATTATGTTTTCAAAAGGTTCCCAAAAAAATTCTTTGAGAATATTTCAACCCCCTTCCAAGTCACACCATTTCTATTGTTGCAACCATCTGATTGAAATATACTGACAATATTTGTAACTTTTAAAAGCACAAGAACTTCAACAAAGTAATTTGAATGATGCATGCAGGGCACTGGGAACTTTCCAAAAATAATTAAAATCTTCTTGTGATATTTACTTTGTAAAAGTGGTGCCTATTTCTCAGGCATAATACATTGTATGGCACAATATGTTGAGTTTGACATGAACAAAAAGAACTGAAGTTGACTCAATAATATTTTTAAACACTTTTAGTGTTAATGATTCTTAGGATATTATGTTTGTATTATTGGACCAGAAAGCATAGATTTGTCATATTGATTTGAAATCACAGAAAAAAAGATCTTTACTTATTTGCATTTCATTTTGGACTTCTTCACTGAAAAACTCTATTTCTATTAATGATTATTCTAATATAAAACTTAAAATTGATGTAATTTGAGTAATGGACCAAAAATATTTGATTAAGCCAGCAAGCAACAATCACATTTCATGCTGACAGAGGTTTGTATCTCAGAACTTCTTTTCTCCATTGATGAATGATAGATTTGAAGAATAGGTGTGTGTTTGGTGTTAGGTGCAATATGGATGGTCAGGTTATTAATACTTTGGGTCAAACAACAATTTAGTCACATATCAAAATAGCCAAAAAAAGATCACAAATGTCCATCTCATGACCACACTGTGTTGTTTCTGATGTACGTGTGACTATATTAAGTCAACAGTAACGAGTCACTGCAGTATGCTACCTTGGTGTGACCACATACTTGTCTAGCACCGACTGATTATAAAGTCTTCAGACTATAACAAAGGCTCCTCCATAAAGTACAAGTAGAAAATAAATAAGCTAAAGTCTGGGCCTAAGTAATTCAAATGTGATGTCTTTTGTGTGAAAGCTGCACCCCATCTTACAAAGGGGAAAGCACTTTTAATAGCTGTGTTTGATACTACAAATCCGAGCCTCATTCAAACTGGTCTCTCACACAAAAGAGTTTGTGTTCTCTGCGGTGCGCTCAAAAGACATAAAACGTTAGAATATGATGAAAAATGCAACTTCCATCAATGGGGTGTCTCAGGGGTGTGGAATTTTTGCATTGTGTTTTTCTCCCAAATCTGACAAACAGGTGTAGAGCAGTATAAAATATATAAATAAATATCCACAAGGAAATATCTAAATAAATTTTATTCACCTCCATCATTTGTTCAGTAGCAAAAATAACAACATAGATTTTTTTTTTTTTTTTTTTTTTTTTTTTTTTGGTTTTTGTTTTTCATGTGTATTTTTAAAATAAAAAAACACAAACCATTAAGCAGAACATGACATTGATATTTGGTGGGTAGTGTAAATATGTTGACACTGGGTCATCCCTGAACCTTCGCAGGATATCCCCACAGTGTTATCCCAGCCAAGCACTCAACTGTGACAACTCTCTTTCACTAGTGAAAAAGACATCATAAAACTGCACATTTTTTGTGCTACCAACACACTATGAAATAAAAGACAGTACAAACAGTTCACTAAATAACTGTACATTATATTCTTCCTGGCGACGTATTATATGTTTGCATCTTCACCCAAGACAAACATGAAACTTTTTGCTATTCACCTAGTTTTGAAATGCATAGATGTAAAGGTCGGAGCTAAAACAAATCTAATTTTGTATATATGATAAAGGAATGATCTAGATTTGGAAGTCTCGGACGCTTTGTCCTCTCCATACACAGGACACACATAAACTCAGTTATGCATTTTGCCTCGGTGCCAACAAAAGCAATCTTGTCCCTGAACTAGCATCTCGCTCCATAAAGTGATGCCTTATAAATAATATATCACATCTATATTGGGCTAAACAATCAGTTTTTGTGATGTGCTAGAGCTATTTGATACATTACTTTACCTGTTTATATGTATATCAGCACTTTTTTTCTGTGTTTCCAACTACTTCATCAAAACTGCATTGAAATATTTAACACAACCAATATTGGAGAGTGGCAGTCGTTCTGAGGTTGACATTTGATAAAAGGGTTCTTTGTTTTGTATTGCTTATGTGATGAAAAGCTCCTAAACTCTTCCCCGTACTCAAACTGAATGCAACTCTTCTCTTCTCCACTCAAAATCAATTTTAATAATCAACTTTTTCAAATTATTAAAGCGTTTTTAACCCAATACTCAATGCCTTAGAATTTGGTTACTCACAGACTATTGCTAAACACCCAAGAATAATCCACCTGTCTGATTGCTGATTCATTTGCCTCAGGCAAGTCCTATTTAATTCACACAGGCCAAAATCTAACTAATTAAATGTGCAGTAAAATATAAACACTCTATAGACAAATGGTACTGACCTAAAAGTGAGATTTATTTATTTCTAATTAATGTTAAAGGGATCACGTTCCTGTGAAAATCATCCTAGAAATGAGTGGTGTGGCATGTTTTTGTAGGAGCTCAGTATACATACACTGGTCTGGCGTTGTAGATGCAGGTCCACGTCTGGACACATCAGCCTCCCTAATTGTCCAACTCACTGATCTGACGCGCCTGTTTAATTATTCAAGGCTGGCAGGATGGACCGGGTGGCAGAGTCAGAGGTTAGTTGGATCTCGACGACGGCGGACTAATGTACGAGCATAACTACATCACCGTGTTGTGTCGTGGAATGTGACCACTCGGTGCTCATCACCTTGGATACATTGTCTCTCGGCTTTATTCAAAACATATCAATTGCTCTAATCAAAAGAAAATCAACAATATCTGACCACCATTTCTTTGATTTTGTACTCATTATTTGACCTGAATTATGTTATCACATTTTTTCTCAATAACCATCAATATTGTACTTGTCTAATATTTCTTCTGTTTGTCATTTACACAGAAATCTTTTGATATCTTGGCAATTGATATCCTAAGCAATTGCAAAAAACAACCACTAAAATAGCAGTGTGATTATTACTGTATTGTATTATTTCTCTGCTTGATCTCTCTTTTACATTTAACAATATAAATATTGCCAGGTTTTCAAATCTAATTTAACTTTTTTTATGTCTGTTGAGAATAAATAAATGTGACCTGTTGCTGCCAGGAATTCAAATCTAAACTGCCATAGATCTCATGTCAATGTATATATTTCATTTGTGAGTTATCAGGGCTAATTAAGCCTCTAGCAGTACCCTGTCATACTTGAATTCTCTCAATTTGTTTTCTGCCCTGAAATCTACCCTTGTCGAAGACAAAGCATATGTAGTACCTGCACGTTTTCAAGCGGTAGCGGCACTATTTTTATCTGGACCCGAACAAAACCTGCACGTTCATATTGTCTCCTCGGTGGCGATATTGGGTTACTATTATACACAAAGAATAATGATATGGTGTCAGTCTATGTGTGCAGAGAACAGCACTGCAGCCACTACAAGCAAGTCTTCATTTGTTATCAAAGGAACCACTCGGGTCTCGCAGCTTCTGGAAAACTCTGATGAGTACAATGATGCAGCTTCAAGGACCAAAACTCATGAGTGTGCACAGCATCTCAACAATAAAGACTGTATCAATGTCTACATTTTACAAAGGTCATGAGTTATTTCACTATTTTAGATTGTAAAATTTCAAGAGGTATCAATAATATTTAAATTTAACAAATTTCCTTGGAGACTTGGCAACTTAACTTGAAAGTTTGAAAAGATCTCAACCCTGTTTTCAAGAAGGTTTTCTCTTGATAATTTGAAAGTATGAGAATTGAAATTATCAGATTTCAAGGGTCATCAAAGAGGTTAAAATATATCTATCTGCATTACTATTGGGGAATATATGCCATATCTACATCCCGATTAAAATACTGAATCTATAATACAGTATCAAAATAAAATTCATGGTAGGTTTGAAAAAATAAATATGATATGAGAGGGTGAGAGCAGAGAAAAAAGGTTAAAATTCTGAAGAGTTAATTTGTCAAAATTATTTAAATGTGGAAAGACTGAACTTTGTTTATTACATAACAGCAGTGAAATCTTCATGACCAGGTTTTTCATAGAATCTCAATTTAAACAATTCAGTATGTAATGTATGTATTCAACAAAGGAGGCGGGTGGATTTGAGAATATGAAGCACATAATACATATTGGATGGTGCTTTGGCAAAGTGACAACAGTGTTATCCCACAGTGGCACATGGCATGCCAACCAATAATTCACACAACTGACCATTCCTCCAAAGTCCTTTCTCTCCCCCAATTACTGGTCAATGGCTGAGGCACGCTCGCGAGCCAAGCTTTGCTAATTTGGGACAAGATACAAAACCTCTGAGCGCTCGACTAATCATTTACATTTTGTGGACAGACAATACGATCGTTGCTTGCATCATCAATCTTTCTCTACAACTCATCCTTCAGCAAAACTTCACCCGCGGACCGCAAGAAAGCGGCCATATGTCTTGTGTGGAGCATAACAGCCCAGTCCTTATATGGCCTTCCACATTGATACACTCCAACTCAAAACAAACACATCTTTATATACCACTATCAGTACACCCAAAAGAAATAATACTGATGTTTTTGTTGCTATTTTTTAAGATAAAGAAAATTGGCAGGACAAATTTTATTTCAGTCAAGATTATTATACTTATCATGCAATGCAAAAAGTATGGTATATTTCACAATTTTGTTATTCTGAAATGTGCAAGGATGACATACAAGAAGGACAAATCTTTAAGGTGGTGTTGGCAGATGCCCCGGATGCAGATTGCTATGTTGAACAATGCCCCTAGTGTATAAAAGCAGCCAGAGAAAAAACCTAATATGTCACAGTTATAGTGCCGACTTGCCAAACAATCTTGTGCCCCGGGCCTCACATATTAAAAAGATTTCTTCAGAATTAAATCATGATTAGGAAATTTCTTATAACCTCATCTAGGAGGCAGCTATAGAAGATAACCCAGATGAAAATAATCAGAGGTATTGATGCTATCATGGGTCCAATATCATGTACAGAATTTGGACAAATTTGGAACAGTGTTAATGGGGGGGATTGCGAAGAGTGAAATCAAATGGAAAATTCTCATTCCAATTAAAGGCAGAAAAGCCAGAGGCAGAAAACGGGGAAAATCGGAATTGGTGAAAAAATATGTTATTTCTTGTGCATGTTTCACTGGAATATATCATCATTGGTGTTCCAAGAAAATTGAATCTGTGAAGCAAATGTAATGTCCTACACTCTGCCACAATAACGTTGGGAATTTATGGCCGACAGAAAAATCTGAAAAAGGCAAATTGAGCACTTCTTTACATTTCAGCATGTATGCGATTTGGCTATTCATCTTGCCATAACGATGTACCATTTGTCATAAATGTGTAATAACTTATACCCCAGAGGCTCATGGGAAATATGATAAATTCCTTTTTCCCCTCATCATAAAATTCTCATTCTTTCCACTGAGTTTTCATCTGTTAACAATTCCGTTTGTTGAAATGGAAATATAATCATTATGTGAGTAGAACAATTAAATAAAAATGATTACATGCCATTTGAAAAACCAATATTTTGCAATTATGGGAGAATATGCTTGATATTCCTGACTTGTCTAATATTTTAAGTGAATTAGAGTAAATTCCCCCCCTTCTCAATCAATATATTATATCTTGATTAACAATCATATGAGGACTATTAAATGAGGAATTAAAATCTTGCTATGGCAAAATCACCATTGCAAGTTTAATGTGCTTCATGAGATGCCAAAACAGTTCAAAAGAAAATTAAATATTAGCCTCTATATTTCACCATACTTAATTTGCCATCATCATAAACATTAAGTCTACCCTGAACACATTCTTAATTCAAGAGAAGGAAAAGCATATAGAAGATGCTATTTATCATTCACAGTCCAGTGCACATCAAGGTTTCTCCCGTTTATCTCTGTCTCCACACCCCATAATTTTTATTTTGTCTCCTTTTGTCATGCTACCAAATTACAACTGCCAATTTGTAGGCAAAACTTTCAATATGTACATAGAAGGGTGACTGTGCATTGTCAAAATGCTCTAGGAAGCACAGGATTTGTTCAAATCTATCAGTATTCTGTACTGAAATTGGGCATGAAATGCTGTTATATGTTAAATCAAACATTTATATAATTGAACCCCATATCATGAGCTTAAATATAATATTAAATGATTCTGTCACTTATTAACTGAATCTATACTCTTTATTTTATAATTCCTTACATATATTAGTAGAGTATACGTTGTATTCAACACATAAAATAATATCTAATAAATGGTACAAAAAATCTTCATCAAATATGAGTTACAACATGATATATTGTCTAACTGAAATAATTGTATGAAAGATTAATAATCATTCATTATATTAATGTTGACTATATACGTTTCAGTAAAAAATTGTTTAAACATTTCCATAAATTTGGTTCATGGGGCATATTGAGAGCTCTAATAGATCTGTCAAAACATTGAGATGCACACTTCTTACAGTGGAGAGCTTCACACAGAAGCACACTCTTCAAACTCGAGTACAGCAAACTTCAATCCTCCTGTAAGAAATGACATCACTTTTTGCAACTTGAAAGGCTATGATAACTGCATAAACCAAACTGGGTTAAGTGAGGTATCTTGTTACATTCCGCCTCATTTATTTCTGATCAAACACGACTTGATACTGAGTGGCAGAATACTTGAACATCTCTCACAACTCCAATAATTTGTTTAAACATCCTCAATCCTCACTCTTTGTTTTATTTGGCAAGAAAAATTTGGGAAAGAACCTCCCATTTTCAACTGTAGAATTCTTCTATAAAATATATCAAAACAGGTTTATAATGTGTGTGTGTGTGTGTGTGTACACACATAAACTACCCCCAATATTATCCTTATAAAATGATCCCAAAAAAAGTTTTAACGTAACAAAACACTATATTATAAATCAAATTTTTAACTTATTAGGTCCACTTTGTTGTTAAGATGTTGTTAAGATTTGCATTCATGTTTGTAAATGAATTCCTAAAATCACATAAAAAAGCTAGATGCATAAAGGATGGGAAAATCTGCAGTCACAATGGAGTGGAAAATTAGATGCATATAGGTGTGAACACCTGCAGTCACACTGAGGTGAACCTGGCCATACACCATGCCAGTGTGCAATACTAGTTGCATTGAGATCATCCCCACCAAGCCTCAATCCATACTCCTTTATTTATCAGGTTTCACACAAATTATCTCATTCAGAAATGGTGAAAAGCTCTGATTTCTCTTATCTGACAGGTTTATTTTGATGTTTTTCTCACATTTTCTAAAGTATCTCTATCTTATCCGATGAAAAACAAGATTACAACACAAAAGGTTAAAATAAATTATAAATATTTCTGTAGTACTAATTAAAACTTCTCTCAAGAAATAAAGCGATTTCCCCTAACTCAGCCTGGAATAACCCAACCCAGTAATTTCTCATAAAATGACTTGTTTTTTAAAGTTTTAATTGACCTTTCCGTGATTCTGCTCCTCAAGTGACAGGATCAGCATTCTTGACATGAAGCAGCTGACGGTGCGAGACTTTAGGCAAAATTTCTGCCAAGGAAGATGAATAAGACATGTTTGAAGAATCTTCTAAGAAAAACAATGATGGAGGATACCACAAGAGACAATCTATTGTATTCATAATGATATATTGAGAAGGTCTGAATGTACTTAAATCAGCATCAAAGTGTTTTCAATTTGTAATCCATAGCCTGTCAAATGATTTTTTATGCTAAAAAAATTAAATACTTGATGCCATTTTTTTTCTTAGCATTATTGGATGTTGTCACACACAATGAAAGGAGCTTTGAGCCCAAAACAATCTGATAAACAAACCAGCATAGATTTGTTGATAATTATCACTGACTAGATTAGCCTCAATCTGGCCTTCTTAATATTAACCATGAGCTTCGGAGTGGCAACTGCACCTGGAAAAAGTCTTGTGTTATGCACTCGTGATCAGATGCTTATTGGCTTTGCCATGTGAACATTTAGATAAAGATGTACATATTGGATACAGCTACTTAGTAGACATAAATCTGTCAAACTGCTATGACTGTTGTGATCTCGACCACTGCCTGTACTGGCAAGCTAATAGCACTGCGCTAATTGCTCAACACTCTTAATTAAGGGACGTGTTGATATCTTTGTTGTGCTTTCATATATCTCAGGAGCAGATATGAGACACAAATCAAAGATGAATCTGTGTGACTTGCTGCCAACTGTTGACAAACACAGCCTACTTACACCTCAGACCCTCAGCCTGTATATAAATATAACAGACATAGGACAGTCACCCCACATCATCCTGCATCACAATAACTTTTTGACATAATTGTGTATCTTTTTAATCAAATTAAGCATTTCTATTTATCATAATATAAAAGAAGTTGTTTTATAACATCTCCCTATACTAATAATAAACACTTTATACATTTGAATATGATAAAAAAAACTGAATATGATAAAAATCAAATATGGCACACATATCTTGCATCCCTTTATTTTGGGTCTAATGATTAAACTGGTGTGATACAACACTATATTCCATTCATTGATGACTCCAGCAATATTTTGTCAGAGTTTGAGCAGGCTGTGCTATTATTGAGTTCTGACAGTGATGTGTTATAACAAGCATACTTGAAAGATAGACAACTGCTGAGAGCAGCAAAGTGAAGTTTTATTGGACATGTATTGTTACCAGTGTTACACACTTGCTGCCCACTGTATAAAGCATGCCACCAGCAGGGCTCGCAATATTAACACTATCCCTGTACATTACTCTGTGATACACATCCACCACAAGTTACTGAAATTCCATAAACCTATTGCGGGGCCTTGGGCAAATTACACACTGCCAACACTCTCATGAAAGAAGCCCCACTCGGTGCAAAAACCTTCACTGCTAATTCACTTGTGGCTCACGAAAAATAATAAATTAGTTCCAGCTGAGTGAGTTGGCGGGATTCATTGAGTTCTGCATTGTGAAATGAGGCTATTCCCTCCTTCAATTGATTCACAGTTCCAAGTCTATTATCATCTCTGTAAATATGATATCATTGTGTCACATTACTGAAAAGATGACTTTTTTTAATTTAGGTTTTCATGTTGCCACAGCAGCAGGACTGTTGCCATGCAGGCCAGCCTGAAACAGTAATAAGGGGGACATGTTTCTATGTTGGTGACAAGACACATAGATAAGATTGCTGCTCCTCTTAACACCTCGTCTTGTTAACATGTCACAAACAACAATTAATCTCCTCATTTATATTCTGATCATAGCATCAAATGTGAGAAATATTGAAATGAGCATCGTCTTAATGATCACCTTTTATCCCTCCGTGTTCAACATGAATTCATCCGGGCCGAGACTGATGACAAAACTCAATCTTGGCTAGATTAGGGTGCCGAGTTAGGTGAGGATAACACAGTCTGTTTGATCTATTTATATATCTTTCCATATATTGCTTCACAGTATGTATTATCCCCTATACCATTGTGATTCTCCAGAAGATGAATGGGCAGAAATTCTACACTGGAACTTTAGTCTCTATCACAATAGTTAGTGGTATACTTGTTTTTGTATCTAGATATACATGTCTAAAAATAATAAAGAATGGCAGCTTGTGGAGTAATAACTTTCTGAACTTTATAAATGGGCTAATATATACGTCAATGATTTCAGAGCTGTGCTTATCATTGCCTTTTGGAAATGTTATGAACGTTTTCTGGAAATGCCTGCAAATTGCTACATAAATGATAATTTAGATTCTTTCCCAAATAGCAAAAGCGAAGATATTTGAGGTTTCTTAAAAATAAAGAATTAAGCATTTATTTACCCTTGAATGGTGAAACATTTATACAGTATTGCAGGTCGAGAACAGACCATGTGATAAAAATATTGTAGCAAATATAGGACTGACTCCATCATCCCACATTGTGTTCTTGAGTTTTCAACTGAGGCTATAATTTGGCAAATCAAAATATAGTGAATTTGGCCATTTCTTTGTTATCTCTATTCTCCTTAGCTGATCCGTGACAACTCAGTGAGAGCAATTAGATTTTTTAAAACAATTATGAAAACTCTCTGAGAGCTATTGATTTTTGTTTAAAAAACAAATTAGGAAAACATCTTGGCCTCATAAAAGACAGATAGAATTGGTCCCCTGAAAATCCACAGCCTAACCTATGAATAGCTTAAGACTTGGGTCAGTAGTTTCAGAGGAGGAGATCAAAGTTGATGGACAGACAGAATGACAGAAAATTCCTCCTGTACTACAGAAGCTGTGCCGACTATGTCAAAACAGTTAATAAAGGGATTTTGCAAATAGAAATCAAAACAGGTACACAGCATTATGCACCTAAATTGCATATAATTTATAATTTGGAACAGGAAAAAAGGTCAATTTGGACTCATGCAGGATGTTTATGTTATCTCATAAAATAATAAAATTGCACATAACTATTTGGTTGATAACACAATTCTTTATGAAACACACATGGTTTCTATGGTAATGAGGGCATTCTTAATTACATTTTAGTATTACCATGAAGACCATATTTTATATTTTTATAAACATGCCTTATCAGCTGAACACATACTATATATTGGATCTTTATGCCTGATAGATTTACATTTGTATGTTTAATGTATTGAACTTAGATGTATGACATCTACTGTACGGTAGGCAATGGAGTAAATTTCTTCAGATCTCAAACCCATATAAACCAACATGAAAAAATGGATTGTAATTATCTGTCAATAATATATATGATGTGATGGATGAAGCCTCATGCAGGGGTACACCGCTTAACCTCAAAAACGCGTAATGCCCAAATTCAGATTTTAAAAAGATGGAAGATTCAATCCTAGTGTTTGAAGCTGAATTAACTGTCAGTGATCAGGTATGGCTTGAATTATTATTTATTTAATTTTTGTCTCTAATATCATGAATAGAATATAAAATATGCATTTCAAAAAGGATAGTAAATGGCTTTACCTTTTCCTCTCTCTGTGTTTTTGATGATGCTGTGGTACTCATCTTCCTCCACCGTCTCAGCTTCAGCAGACAAACTTCTGCTTGTCAGATGCAGTGCCCTCTGGTGGGCCCAGAATGGCTGCCCTCGTCTTGCATGCCCAAGACCTATTCCTGTTGGGAGAAACAAGATTGTTAAAAAATTACGGAAACATAAAATTTTAATTCAAGATGAAAAGTGTTGTATGAAGCCATGTTGAAACATAAGTTGAGATGAAAGTTTTGTCATTGGGTGAAAAATTGATAAAAATAGTGATATTTAATTTAATAAGGATATGTAAACTTTTGAAATTAAGTTTAGGTACAAATATATATTTGCTCAGGAAAAATGATATATTTTAAATATTAAGGTTATGTACCTTAATTATGAAACCAATAATAGGCATGTGACAGTGACTCACATGTAATTAAGGAACTAAGTTAGTGGACCTTCCATGGGAGTCATGTTCCATCAGAGATTTCCAGATGCAAAATTTACAGAGTAAGAAATTTATTCCATAACTATAGTATCTCTGTTGCAGTTATGACAATATACACTTCATCTGGGACATTTATCCAAATTTTAATAGGTGCAGAGTGTCATGAGGTCAATGAAATATTTTGACATTTCTATCCCTTTGTATGCTTTGACAGGATGCCATAAATACATCTTATATTTTCTAAAGTTTATCACTCATTATTTCTTAAGTCCTTACTATGTGGTTGAATCATGTATAAATGAAAATTTTGCATCAAATTTGTGATTTAATCAAGGATATTTCACCAAATGAATTCATACATTTTTTCTTATCAGGCATTTGAGAAAAAGGTAATATAATTATTATATCAATGATTTAAAATAACCTTCAGTTGTAAATTATTTATCTGGATATATGGCATTCAACTTTGTAGAAAAAAGATGTGTATTGTTTATAGATATTGAACGAGACTGGTGATGACTGTGATGTAGGGACTTTTAAAGACACTACATTGAGGTTCAACTTCACTCCTTATCTGTTAAAATCTGAAACTGCTCTCCATCCTATCACAGTTTTCAAATGATATATATATTTATTTGTTTACAAAATAATTGCATGGAATTGTTGCATGTTAAGATGGATTATTGTTAATTGTGGACGACAAATATTTAGAGCACATTGTTATGGTCATTTTCGTGTGCGTATGTTTGTCTATATTCCACCTTTTGACCTGTCAAACACATGTTTCTGAGAGATTTGAAAGATCAAAACATGTGACCCTGTCATCATGTAAAGCATTAATGTCAATGTCACTGTAAAATAAGACGGAAGTGCATTATCTATCTACCTGCAGTTTGTCGTTGGATGACATTCCGACAATGCGAATATGATCTTGAGGTTGATATGGTCAAAGGGAGGGAATAAACACGAGAAAATCGTGTCGCGTTGACCAAACTTTTCAATCGCATGGAAGTCGCCATTTTGGAAAGGAAGCGGAAGAGGGAGGCAGGTGCGACCTCTTGCGGTCGAGTATACCTTGGTTTGAGGGGTGACAGGTTAGATTGTGGAGATGGGACTGGTCATAAATTACAGCTGCCACACAGCATGTCCATGCCAATTATTATATTCATCTGAAATATAGTATCAAGAAACCACCAGGAAACTAGAAATATTCAGATATTTCTCAATATAAATTCTCCTGAGAACGTGGGACATAGTCATACAGGCCCATGTAGACGAGCAATAACTAAGAATTTAACTTCCATTATGTTTGCTTAAACAAGACAGGGGGAAGACATCATGTTTCACATAGTTATGTTATTTCTAAAATACTAAATATTGATTTTAGTGAAGAATAAGTAAATCATATGATAAATAAAACTATATTTTTGCTTATGCTCACTTTTCTCCCACTTTCATAAATTCGTCTGAGGATAACCATCATTGAGTTTTGTGTTTTCATGTTTTTGTTGTTGTTTTGTTTTGTTTTTTTATTACTATTATTTATTTATTTTTGTGGGGGGGGGGAGTGTGTGTTTTAGTTTTATCATTCTTCAATCAATAAGTTGTGTTCAGATCTAATGTGAAATGCTGTTATTGCTTTATTATAAACCTGGCATAGCAAACGTACATGATACATTTTACTTCTAGTGAAATCAACCTCTGTTTTGAAATTTAGTGATTTGATAAAATATTTTCTCCGCAATATTTTCAATGACATTAAATTCTTCAAAGGATATAATAATTGATAAAAGTACAATGTTCAAATCAATCCCTTTGTCGTGAAAAATATCCGAAGTTCTTAGTCTTGCTTTTCTTTGATATACATGTATACATGCATGTATTTCACTCGTCTTTTCATAAACCTGAGATTTCGGTTATTTTGATATTTCAACTTGTGATTTATGGTATGAAAAAAAATTAAATAAACGAGGTGCTTCATTTATCCTGAGAGCAATACAACACCTTATTATTGCTCTCATATTTATTCCTCCCATTACTTTTGTCCCACCTCTTGGAAAGACTATCATTTTATCGTTTCACTCCATCTTCATGGTCACTCACGTTTGTCAAGTTTAACATTTCATATTGTAACACAAACACTCAGTGCCGACAAAACTCATGGTAAAAAGATCAACTCATTTATAAATCATAAGAAACGTTGAACAAAATAATGTGTCATAACCCATAAACATCTAAAGGAAAAACTGATAAAATATTAAGGGATGCAGTCTGTGGATCTGTCAAATTGATTTTTTGTAAGCCGCAGCCGCTGGTGTGCAGAAGATATCAGATATCCAGAGCGCGGCAAGTCCCCCCACCGGCGCTTCCTGCCCGGCCCAACCCGCCACCCCTGCGCCGCAATAGGTCAGTCCTGTTTATACTTATCAAAGAGTGCAGTGAAATATCAATCCGCTTTCAAGTGTATTGCTCGTGAAAAGTTGTTGAGACGAGGATTATGGTGTTGTGAATGTTGTATCCCGCCTACTCAGTGGATGGTAGCGCTGGTAAACTCCAAGCAGAAGTGAACAAGGGGAATGGCATTCCTCTGAAAGTGGGTCATAGTCACTGTGCAGTGCATGGCGTTGCCGAATACGCATAACACAACCGAAGTGGGCACCTCGGCGGCGGCATTGTGTTCATCAACCAGGCGGTCCATGTGTATTCAAAGGATACCTCCAAAATCGGCAAGATTTTCACACGTTTGCGGACTGTTGGCACTTCATCACCACAGTGCTGGCATCCGATAGCATGGGGGATCTGTTGTCCCCCAACCCAAGGGATGTTTTCGACCGTCTTCGCCGCCGAATTGAAAATTATCGCCGGCTGCAAAACTCCCGTTTGAATCGCTACGGGCCAAGTGTTCATAGGTTGTTCGACCAACAGAGACAAGAAAGCCAACTACTTCACCAAAGATGGCAAGAAAGTAAAGCCAAGAAGCAGGTCAAAAACAAGACTAAACAGGATCCCAACGCCAATTCGGAGCAGCGAAGCCATATTCTATCGGTAAGGGGCACCGACCTATTTAGGCCAGTAGTTTAGAGTTGGGGGGCCATGATGGGCAGTTTGAGGCAGACTCTCTGTGCTTGGAAGTTGAACAACACTCCACTCCTGCCTACGATGTGTAGTAAAATCTCAGCCCACTCAGTCAGCAAGCATGCACCTAATACAAAAACCACTCGGCTTGTTCCCACAGCTTGTGTAGTGCACCTTTTGTACTTTACACTGACTGTTGGTATTCTGCCTGGGACGGAAATCAATATAGGATTATAACTGTAAACCATCATTAAGATCAATTAATTTCTCTGACCCAGAAAAGTCAGGCATGCACGCCTGGGTGGCTGCCGTTGCTGTATACATTACAATGTTGATACATATAGGGCAAAGAGTCACCTGATAAAATTGCTTGGATTTCCAACTGATTTATCTCTTTGAAATGTAAATCTCCATCTCCGCCAAGAGACGAAAGGGTTTGTGGACAGAAATTGGCCAGCCTTTAATATGAAATGATAAATAGCCATGGTTTCTGTGTGCAGCCAATATTCTTCGGCCAGATCGACAATTATGAAACACATTTCCATAATGTCCCATTGTACCCAACTAGCAACTTTGGTCTAGTCCGTCTGGAGGGATTAGCCATTTGATTAGGGCTGGTATTGAGCGCCGAGTGAGGCGATGAATTCCTTGTCTTTGCGCTATCAATACCCAAGTGCACCTTCCCACTTACGCCAATTGGAAAGGCTTTATGCTTGACCAACTTTTCATTGTGAACAGCTATTTTCAGTATTGTTCCATACCTTGGCCGTTGACCAAGCCAAAATTTATTTAATTGTAAGGCCATTTGAATGTATACTCTTCACTTACACCCCATGATAAATATGTTTATTGATGTTTGCAAAGATCTCTCTACAAATTACTGACATGTTTTTCTTGTTTTTGGTTTCAGCAGCGAAAGCGAAAACACGAGGGGCATGGGTGCTCCGATGTTAGCAGTAACATAGCCACCGCTGCCGAGTCTGCTTACACATTTACTGACGAGCCCTCTTCACCGCCAGCCAAAGCAACCTGTCGGAGTCAAACAGACGCTCACAAGGGACAATTACATAGTAGCGTTTCTGTTAATATTGTACAACAAATAAACACTAATAGTCAGTCAGAACTTAAGCTAACTGTCTCCTCCACGGTCCAGACAGGACCGGGAGGAGGACAACCAGGGCCTCAGTGCCCTCTGGCGGATAGACAGGGCCAGTCTTCCACCACACAAGTGCACACCAGTAGCACTACAGATATCTGTAAGAAGGAACCTATTGACGATCCTGGGATTAGCAATCCTTCATCACAGGCAGGTTTCCCTGATTCTATTGGACTTGATGATCTGGCTCTCAACGAGCTAACAGATATACTAGCAACACTGGAAAAGGAAGAAGGTGAGATTCCCAGGGACCTCATTACGGAGTTAGATAAAGAGATCAAAAAAGCTTGTGAAGGGTCCACTGGTAGTCCATCTACGGACAGTGAAGATCCACACTTGCATAGCAAAAGTCCGATGTTTAATAGTGGGGGTGGTACAAAGGCATCATCTTCAGCTCCAGGGATGTATGCAGATCCCCCAGGATTGTATGATTCTCCAGGTCCAGTCAACACGAATATGACCATGGGAGGCCCAGGTGCCGCTGCAATGCATAACTACCCTCGCCCACCAACAGGTGGCGGTGCTGCACCTCCAGCGCCACCTATGCTCGGCGATACAGGTCCTGCTGCAGAAACTCTTAAACAAATGGCAGCTCAGCACCAAAGTCATGGTGGAGAAATACCTTCACCTAATGCTTATCCCATGAAGGGCCAGTACCCTACCGAATATATGGATGGTTACCAAGCCCACAGGATGCCACCTGGTGGCTATTCTGGGTACCCAAGTCAGAACTATAGCCCGCAACCATCAATGGGGGCTGCTCAGAACAATATGTATCCACAGTACAATCAACAGCAGGCCCAAGGACCTAATGGCATAGCAAATAGACCTCCACATATGATGGCGCCACCTGGTGCTATTGGGGCAAAACAGGCGGATTTGAACTATGGGCGGACAAAACCTCTGACTCATTATGGAGAACCTGTGTCTGCAGGTGCACCTTCATCATTACAACAGTTACAGAACCAGGTTCAGTCGCACTTTGGGCAGGCTCAGGGCCCACCAGGAACAAGTCCTCAGGGACAGAGCCCGATGCAGATCACCCAGAGTCAGCACATGCAGATGCAGCATGGTGCTCAGGGCATGCGCGTCGTGTCACAGACGCAGCAGATGCAGATTCATGGAGGATCTCCTCAACAGATCTCACTGGCCCAACAGCAGTCGTTCAGTATGCCGCAAGGGCCCGCACCAACTCAGCAACAGTATATGAACGAACAAATGAAAATGAGAATGTATCAGGAAAAAATGCAGCAGCAGCAGCAGCAGCAGCAGCAGCAAGGCCAGCAAATGCAGCCAGGTCAGCAAATGCAGCAATATATGAATCGGCCACCACCAGATTACAAAATGGGGCCAGGAAATATGAACGGAAACTATCCACCGACGAGTATGGGTCAGGGAATGAATCCTTTACAGACCATGCAGAATATGGTGAATCAAACTAACCAGCCCATGCCACCAAATTCGGCACCCCAGGCCAATGGTATGTACGGTCCAGGAGGACCAATCAAGACTGAAGGTCCAATGGGACCAGGGAGTATGCCTGGTCAAATGCCCAATAATAGCCAGGGATCTCCCATGCCTCAGAACTACGCACCTGGAGTTCCCCAGGGGCCACGAGGCCAGATGATGCCGCCTCAACAAATGGCCAGTCAAAATGGTGCCACAGCGACGTCACAAAACCGTTCAATGAAGCCAGGTACTCCTACGTACAGTAGCGCAATCATGCGAAATCAGCGTCCTCCAAACGTGAATGTTGGACCTGATGGACTGAACATATCACAACAGCGCCCTCATGGGACAGAGTGGCAGCGCCCGATGGCCCCCAATGGTGCATCGGCAGGAGGACCTCAAATGGCTCGTCCACCGATGCCCAACAACACCATGATGCACTATGGGTACCAGAGCCAGGCCATGATGTCTGGTCCTCCAGGTGCAGCCAGGATGCAGATGGCCCAACAGCAAATGCATGCTGCCCAGGCCAACCAGCAGGGGGCACCACCCCATCCAAATATGAACATGGCGCAGGCCCAGCGCATGCAAATGATGTCCCAACAACAGAGCATGCACATGGCGCAACAGCATCAACAACAACAACAGCAACAACAACAACAACAACAACCACCTAGCCATTCCATGCCAAATATGAACTCTGGGCCAAATACTGCCGCCCCCCAGCAGGCACGGCCAGGACAGACGGGACCCCCCACCTCAGGGGGCTATCCCACGGCATCAGCCACCAACGGCAACTCAGACTTTCCATTAGACTTCTTAGACAATCCTCAAGGAGGAAGTTCAGACTTCTCCTTTGACACTAATCAACCAGACATTTTTGAGGAAATATTTGGGCCAGGCAAGTGACCCAACTCATAGGACCAAACTTGCCATATATATATATGTATCATGTATTTGTTACCAAATACAGAGTTTATTAATTTATGATATTGACACAGAATGGATAAATCATGAATGTTTGCTCATACAGTTAAAGATTGAGTGTCACAAACTGAAAACGGGCACCACTAAATGGATGCTTAATAACGGAGAAAGTAGGCTATATTTTCTGCTAAAATGGCTCAAAAAGTAAATCATGTCTAAGTAAGATTATATACAGAAGTCTGGAGATTTTACCCAAAATAACTCTGGAATGGGATTGTAATTATTTCTTCTATATTTTTGTGGATATTACTTCAATCCCAATGTGAGTGCAACCAAGACAACTTTGGTAAGCATGAATTGTAAAGTTTTTAAACCAAAAAGATAGGCCAAATGACCTAGATTTGTAATGTAATGAGGCGAGGCTGACCTAATTTTGTGGTGGGGCTGGCATGGATCAGGGCCGGGTGGCAATGAAGTATAGGAACACAATGAAGTATATGAGCACTGTGCAATATTGGGAAGTGTTGAGTTACAATAGATGAGGCCTGTACAGTGTGCAGAGTGGGTCAGGCTGATCATGTACTTGATACTGTATACTGTGGCCCAAGATAACGCAGAGAGCGTGATGACAGAGAACAAAACACCCCCATTTTAGTACATTATCACCGTCTTAATCCTGGCTAACACCTGCCCAGATTGTCTGCTGTTGTAACAAAGTGCTCCAGCTCCTGAATCAGTTTGCTTAGGCCGTCTGTGTTTACTTTGCAATTTTCCTGATTGTATCGGGGCAAAGAAGGTGCACGAGTACGTCTGTGGAGGAAGGTGCTGTTGCCAGTACAGTTGTCAGGGGAAAAGGCAGGAAGGGGGTTGGGGTGGCAGGGATGGGGAGGCAGGGAGTAAAGTGATCTGCATCAGCAGCTGATAACCACAGAGATGCAGCTTGGCCGTCAATGTATTTATTTATACAGGCTAAGGGTGAAGGAGGCGCTTCAAGTGCTAAAGTTACACCAAAGATCTCTGAGATCCCTCATCACAATCATCATCTCCACAACTAGCGCCACCTATCTGTGTGTCTGTGTCACTCGGGCAGTGGCTTGTCCAGGAATCACTGACTGGGGTTTTTTTGTCAATAAAACATCTTTATGACCATTATGATTGAAGTTCGCTAAAATCTGCAGTGTATGATAATTATATCAAAAGAAAGTAAGAAATTGATTTTGATGATTTTGATATGGGGGTATTTCTCTGGACGTGCCCCAGTAGAGTATGTCACAGTGTGTGTCAGACACGTGTTTACCCCCATCCCCTTCTGTCTCCCCCCTCACCATGCATGTGCTCAACGTCAACTTTCCCTCCCCCAACTCCCTGAATCTGATCTGCAGATTGTTTGTTCTTTTGTCTAAGACATTGTCAACACATTGAAATCAAAACCAACACCAAAGAAACGGATCAGAAATCATCACTTTCAAAATTTCATTGTCTCTACCAGACTAGTCCAGATTTCTCCCCTTTACAGAAAAGACTCAAATTTCAAAGTTGTCTGAAATTAAGATTTATATCTAAGATTTCCAGACAGCAGGGAACTGCATTGTAAAGTTGTGCGCTTGGCATTGGAAGCCAGCAACACTGTCATTATCACTTACATATACAGCATTTACAAACTTGGCAATTTTAATTCAGCAGATTTTCATTCGGACAAATAGTTTCATTAACAGAATTGTATTCTAAAGTTGACAGAGTTTCCACTCATTAGTCAATCATTGCAGTGTCCCTGTTTACAAATCTGGCTTTGGAGGTAAGTATCTTGATTCTTGGTGTAAAATATTCCTCCTATAAATATATATCACTGGTACAGAAGCATCACTTTGGAGGATACAATACAGTTGTCGTGCATTGGGGCATGCTTTATATACTAGTGCAGTAAAACATTTGAGGTTGTCCTCTCTGCCTCGCCTCAGCCAGTGTATAATTGTGTATGTCCGTCAGATCCCAGCGATATGTGTGTCAAATCATGTTATAGCGAGCACTTGGACCACACTAAGTGTTTGCTGTTTAAATACCTCAGGCAATGTTTTCAGAATGAGATATATAAACTATGTTCATGTGTTCTGCATTTGTTCATATTTGCATCACTGTATAAAATACTTGTAGTCACATTATCAATGCGTCACATGTTTCTATGATCGTTTTTATTATCAATCGTGTTCAGAGCAGCTAAGAAGCTTAAACATTGTGTAGCAGTGATTTTTAGTAACAGACCATTTTGTGTAAAAGTAATTTTTTGTGCTGCACTCTCTCCATGAAATGGTGAAGTTACTTGTGGTTTTTGAGACACTCTGTAGATTTTAATCTTACATTGTGAATTTGTGAGTAATATTGATGATATTTTTGCAAAATGTTTTTAAAGTGAAAGAATCACAGGATGTCAGAAAAGTGTTGATTGTGAAAAGCAATTCTGCCAACCGGTATTAGATATTTGTTTTACTTGGGTCAGTATGAAAAATGTTTATTCAAGGATCTGTATTGCACTGGCCTTAAAACGAACAGCTTTATCTGAAAGAAAAAAACCCTTCTTATATCCTCTTGTATTTGTTATTTTTTGTATTTCTTTAATCATGTTAATGAACTGATAAGCAAATGTTATTTATATTGTAGGAATGCTTTTTGGGATTGGTATCATTAGTGACAAATATGACGGTTGATTTTGTAGATCCTCAATAATGCTTTAGTTCATTTTATAGAGATCTTGTACATTAGAGACTTTACCTCATTTTTGTATAGTGCGACTTCAGTTTTTACAACCACCATGAATTTGCTTAAATATATTATTTTTTGTAATAAAAAATTATTTTTTTTATTCACAATGTCTTAAAGCATTAAGTTGAAAGCTGACTGCAGAGCTATCCAAACTTTCAGATTGCAAAGTAGGGTCATCTCAAAAGAAACTGAAATAAAAAGGTATAAAATTTGTACAAATCAATGTGACAAGGATCAATCTACATGATTGAAAATGAGTGTTTTCATATTTTTATATGCATGTTGATAATCCTATATTTACCAATTGGACTTGTGCCATATTATGTTGTAATCAGACAAAATTAATGGTTGATCTCAAATTAAATATTGAAATGAAAAATTGTCATATTCGGTATGAATATTTTGAAGTAAGTGGTTGTGTAACATAGGTATAGATTTTTAAAGGAACAAAGGTTTGAATTTGTGAAAATATATTTATATACATGTTGCTTTTGAGATGACCCCAGCGTAATTGTAAACTGTACAGCTGTTATTGAATGATGATACTGCAATCTTCTGAGAAACCCCCAGATCCAATCTGAAATGTGGAGAGAGAAAATAGTGTGCCAATATGGAGAACTACTAAGTTTTCACACTGCAAATACCAGTAAATATATATATATCATTAAGCATGGTAGATCCAATTAGTGACAAAGGTCCGGGTTCCTTTTTTCAAGAGATTGCAGTAAATATGTTTGTTTATGAGTATGAGAGAGACTTGTAAAAATCACATATTGATATGTCTGATGATGTCATGTATCCACTCTTCACTTGTGAAGGGAACATGTATTATCAAAATGAAAATAGAAATTAATATATTATAAAAAAATACACTCTTGTTTTGTTTTATTTCATAAATATGATAGTTGTTATCTTGAGAGGAGGGCACATGTTTTGAACATGAAATGGTGCAGGGTAGATCTTGTAGATAATTCACATCCGCATGTAGGGGCTGCTTGCTTAAGTATTTCATTAACTTCGCAAAGTTGTTGTTTACTGATATTTCCCATAATGAGTGAGTTATCACAAATTAAGTAATCCTCAAAGTTGTAACACAAATCACATTTTTTTCATTGTACCGGTAATTATAATCAGACGAAACATTCCAGAATATAAGTTACATTTTTAATAATCTAAAAATTCAACGGAGAAAATAGTTTCAAAAGACCCAGCTTTTGAAAAAGAACATTTTTTGCATTTTTTTGCAATTTATTTAGCTTGAAAAAGAACGTATAACTTTCATACCAACAAAGATTAAAACTTAGAAAATGAAGGAAATGAAAGAACTAACATGATTGAGTTTAAAACCAGAGGACAAGAGAGTAAGCTTACAAAATTAAGAGTGAACGCAGCTGTTAGAAGATATTTTTATATTTTTTAGATAATTTATACACAATTTAAGATTTGAGGATTCCTGTGAATTTAGGGCACGATGAAATATGAAGAGTGTGAACTCTAAGCCATCTAAGACAGAAATCTGAGCAAGATAAATTGTTTATTCTGGGGCACTGATGGGATGCATTCGTCCAATATATTTGAGATCCTAGCTGGGTATATACACCTTTTACTATGATTGTTTTGACTCAATCCAAGTTTATGCATATATTTTTTAACCTAATTTTGTTGTATTTTCCTTGCTTTATGCTTATTTTGCAAGCAAACAAGAGTATGTTTGTTTTAATATGTCAAGTTATGGTTATATGGCCACTTTGAGCAAGCGAAGGCTACTGCTGCATAATGATAGACAGATTCATATCATTCATGATGATATACATATCTATAACATAAAGCAAATATTTATTTTATAAGTCCAATATCATCAACACCCACTCGAAAAGATCAGGCCAAAAGAATTTTCAGATATGATTCATAGTCCTGTATTATCACCATTATAATTAACATAGGCAGACTGGATTCAGAATAACCTTTGGAGAAAATACTCAGAAAAATATAAAAGAATAAATCCTGTATACCCAGTGTACCGTGATGTTTGGACTGTTTAAGTTCAACAGGTTGTGCTACTGGTGCTGGTATTAACATTGTAGTAGAAAGTATTTACATTGTTTTTTTTCAATATTCAGAACCAAAGCAATATATGAGTGACCTGGAACAGATAGACAGTATAATTTCTTTGTCCTGATTTTTTGCCCTTTGTGTAATTATGATTCTCAACCACATAATTGTGACATGTATGATTTATCAATGATTATAACCATATATTTTGCAGAATACCTGATGATCTCAAACATTTATCTGGAAGAATTTTAAATTTATTATCAAGCAACATTTATGAAATTGCCTTAAAAGATAAAGTCCTGCCAAAACCAAACATGACAACACTTTCTACAGCAATGGCTCTTTCTCTTATATTTATTTATACAGGAGTCACATGACCATAGAAATGTTCAGCCCCAGCTGTATATATATATATATTATTTTTCATGATCTGGATAATAAAACCTCACTTAAAACAAGACTGTTTATTTGGAGTGATAACTGGCAAATTTATGTGTATTTTCATCCTGTATGACTACATAATGCTCATGGGAAAATTTGGATACGAATGAGACATGCACGCAAGTGTGTACGACCTCATTAATATTCTGCCCATTTGTGCTTTACATGATATTATTCACTTCTGATTATCTTTAAATCCTTTGTATATCATCTCAGAACCATCTTGTGTCTTAAACCATCAAAATTATGTTTTTAATTTTTATCATTCACTTACATGCAGATATATTTCATAATTTCAATTATTATTTCTAAAAAATCACCACAAAAAGAAATACTCATGTGCCTGTATCAAATCTAATATTTAAGCACTGAAACCAGTGATGCAAATCTTATTTTAATCTGGCAAATTCCAAAATATTGATGGATATTGGGGGATGAAATTAAATGTTATGCTTTAGGGTGAAAAAGCTTTCGTCAAATATATCTGTTTAAACATAAACAAGATAATATAATGATAAATTAATTATCACTGCATGCTCTGTGCTAGTGAAAAAGTAAAATTTCTAATCAATATTAGGAATGGGACCATAATGATGGAATGTGAAGAAGTGAGAAAAAAGAGTAGTTTTCCATTATGAGCATGTGTTCAGTTGTGGTAATAATCATAGAAATGGTGACATGGCCATGTAAAGAGATAGAAGTGTGGGACTTGAGCCGTGGCCTGGAGTCAGGCCGCCTCTTGACATGCCCAGGGCCCTCAGCTTACACTGACGGTCACAGTTAAACATGTGTGGGCTGCTTATCTCAGCATTGATTGATCACTATCTTTTGAATAGTACAGTGACATAGAAGTGATTGCACCCAGTCATTGAATAAATAGGATATATAGAAGATATATATATATATATATATATATATATATATATATATATATATATATATATATATATATATATATATATATACCAGGTATATCTCTTCTCTATATCTTCTATATAATTTCTATATATCTTCTATATATCTTCTATATATCTTCTATATATCTTCTATATATCTTCAGAGCTCACATCAGTGGGGAGTAGATGGAAGTATAGTGGACTTGCATCCGGATCAAACCTCTTGGGCTGTCATGGTATGGAGTAGGCAAAAAGCACACCTAATTTTTCCTCATAACACCGTCATAAATACATGTAATATCACATACAAAAAAGAGTTTACATCTCTGAAAAAAAAAACACATGGAAGAAGTGTACTTATGATTGTTTAGAGTTCCAGTCAGGAGTGTGTTTCATTCAACGTGTGCCAAAATTTGGCCAGTTTGACGTGGTTAACTTTGTAACTAGGCCGTGAAGTTTTTTTTCTCCAAAATGTACTTATTTTGACTCTTGCTTTCGTGGGTTGCATGCAATGACAAAACATGTATAACATGTTAACAACATGAAATAAAACATATTGACCCGGTCAAGTACAGTCAACAAGATTATTAGATTTTTCAAAAGAGTTGATATTATTTTACTATCTAAGCTTAAATGCTCTGTTCATATCAAAGATACCTGATGTATATGCATAAAAACTAAAGTAGGCATTTCAGTTGTAAAGAATAATAATGCTATTCCCATGAACAGCTACTCTGTATTTTATTTTCCAAAGAAAGCTGACAGATGTATAATTTGTTCAGGTATTTTCTGCTTGTAACGTTTATGTAAATACAGACTGTATCAAAATAGCAGGATAGGACTGGGCAGCCATTGTGATGGTCTGTTTGTCCTTCTCCAGAGCAAGCCCTTGGAGGAATAGAATTCAGCAGAAAAATGTAAATCTTTGATATAGATGGAAAATGTATTCATAGTGCTTTTGGCAAACAGCTGAAAGTTAACGGTACCTTTTAAACCAGGTTCTGTGGTTAAACAAAGATCAGAAAGTGCCTGAAGCTATATATACTTGTGTCAGACAGGTGTGTCAGGGAGAAAAATATCCTTGATATGTTTATTCTTCTGAGAGATGTATTGAATGATGTCTTCTTTTTTTAATCTACAAGTATTTTCATGCCGAATTTAAAATTCCCTTTATTTTTTTAAACATTTGATATCTATAGTTCCATATATTCTTATATTGTAGTGTAGTACATTTTAATGGTAAATATTAATAAGAACTAATCATAATTTTATCAAATCCAAATAAGCCTGAGAAATATATACCTATTCCTCTTAGTGATGGTCAACTTAAATATTTAAAAAAAAATTAAACAAAGTGTCACCTTTTCGACCATATAAGACGGAATTATTCTTTGAAGCTCTTCTGTGTGAGACGCCAAGGACGGACCGAGACAAAGAAAGGTATCTCAGAAAATGAATGGAGAATTAAAGATGCTGATACAAGAATTCATCTCAGGTCAGCGCCAAAAGCCTTGCACGAGCTAGATAGCACTTAAATATCAATCAGAATGATTGGTCAGTTTTAGCAGATGGTGGAATGTCTGTGGCGGGAGCAAATCTGCCGTGTTCCTTTTACGGTTCCTCAAGGACGGTTCCTCGGTATTGATCCGCGCCGTGGTTAGTCCGGTGCAGAGCTCATCATTATTTCAATTGTACACATACATATATCTAATCACATGTATTCTTTTGAAATTGCTTGGTTTTAGAATGAAGATACTTTCAATGTGGGAAGTGTTATGTGAAGGAATTCATAGTAGAAATTGATATGAGGCCAAGAAAATGAATTGAATAGCGCCACTGTATTGACCATATGATGGTGGCTGGGAAATGCAGAAGATGAAGCTTACAAAATGGCAAATTTGGACCCTTGAGAAGCGGAGAAGCTCATTTATCATTCTGGGGCAATGCAGGAGGTCTGTCCGCGAAGCAGCGAGGCCGCCATGGCAGCGATGCTGCAGACCGCCGCCCCGTGACAAACGCTTGCCCGGCTAACTGACTCATCGCCATGCTTGACGTGACCTTACTGGCCCGTACAAACATGAAGCATACCAAACTGACCACTGAAACTAGTGGTTGTAGTAACCTAACTAAATCTCTGAAAGTATAGGAAGCATACCAAACTGACCACTGAAACTAGTGGTTGTAGTAACCTAACTAAATCTCTGAAAGTATAGGAAGCATACCAAACTGACCACTGAAACTAGTGGTTGTAGTAACCTAACTAAATCTCTGAAAGTATAGGAAGCATACCAAACTGACCACTGAAACTAGTGGTTGTAGTAACCTAACTAAATCTCTGAAAGTATAGGAAGCATACCAAACTGACCACTGAAACTAGTGGTTGTAGTAACCTAACTAAATCTCTGAAAGTATAGGAAGCATACCAAACTGACCACTGAAACTAGTGGTTGTAGTAACCTAACTAAATCTCTGAAAGTATAGGAAGCATACCAAACTAACCACTGAAACTAGTGGTTGTAGTAACCTAACTAAATCTCTGAAAGTATAGGAAGCATACCAAACTGACCCCTGAAGCTGTTGGTAGCATACCATCTGACCACTGAAGCTGTTGGTAGCATACCATCTGACCACTGAAACTGCCGGTAGCATACCATCTGACCACTGAAACTGCCGGTAGCATACCATCTGACCACTGAAACTGCCAGTAGCATACCATCTGACCACTGAAACTGCCAGTAGCATACCATCTGACCACTGAAACTGCCAGTAGCATACCATCTGACCACTGAAACTGCCAGTAGCATACCCGGCAAATAATCACCGAAGCAGTTGGTAGCATAAATGATCAAATAAATGTTTTATTGGGAGCATACCAGGAGGCCTTAACCATAACATATGTAGATTTAAAAGGAAATCATTTTGTAATATTGTGAACCTTTCACTGTGACATTTTTCACAATAAGATCGACTCACGGAGAAATCCATAACAGTATCTGTATACAATTCTAGAAATGAATAAGAATTCTTTTTTTGGCGGGCCCCATCCCTGCCACTTGGTATATTAGAACTAGTGATAAAGCAGAAAATAGCAAATGATCTCCTGGGATCTGGAATATATCCATTTTGTTACCAAGATACAGCCATATGACAAGGCCACGGATGTCTGCAGCACAAGCTCTCTCCACAGCCTTCCTAAATCATGTCAAGACGGGATGTTTTATTACAACATTCTGCAGTTTGAGTTTGCATAACAGCCCCCGAATTACTGCCAGCGGTGCCATGTAAGAAAACAGCGTCTGTTTTCATATCACGACCCATTGTGGTGGCCAGAATTTAAATGGCTGCATAGGTGTTTAATATGGAGAGAGTGAATACCATAGAAGTCTCTGTAGCCCAGCTGAATATGAGAAATGCTGCATCCACCAAGAACAAGAAAAAAATCGTCGTTTGTTGTAGCTTTTGTTAAATTGTCTGTGTGGTAATATGCCCGCAGTCATTGAAAAGACTATAAAAACACAACTATGGATATTTGTGATTGAAGATGGCTGGATTCAGAATGCCATAACAATTGCACTCAGAATAGAAAAAAAAGCAAATATAGGTCTATTCCAATCAGCACATAATTTCATATAATATCAGCATAGAGAGGAAAGAATCTGCACCTTCAGAGATGATCACACCAAAACGGCAACGAGATTGTCAAGGCAAATGATTCAGGTTTTGAAAGAACATAAATAGCCCATATCTGTTGGCTGATGGCAATTCAACATCAGTATCTATTCTGTGACATGAAAAATGGAGAATTATGTGACATAATGTTTCTATGGAAAAGAACTTGACACTCAATGCAATTTTGAGTGCTTAATAATCATACTCAGTATTTTATACAACACAGAAGAAAACGGGTAGTTCAATATGTGTGAGAACGTAATCCATCAAAGTTGCTGGCAGATATGGCCATAAAGTGTACCCCATTCCTGCCCCAGTCCCACCAAAGTCATCATATGTTCACGCAATGCTGGTCCCACACAAGATATCATACCGATCAGTGAAGCATGTACAATCACGCATTTGTACACATACATGCGATCACTTTGGGCACTTAGTTTTATGTCAGTGTTGTTCCATATCGGGCTTCACAGGAACGTTGATCACTTAACTGAATAAATATGTCTGCTTTAGGAGGCTATGCATGTTGCACAATTTAGACATTGCTATCTCTACTTTCTGAACTAATCTATCTCAGTCTAAAAAACAAACAAGACAAAGAAACGTGAACGCCTAAGTGCAATATTTGCGTGGAGACATATGATCAGTGGTTGAGTGTTGTTCATGTTATCGGGTTGCTATTCTGCCAGTATCTGACATGAGACTACAAAGATCCAGACAACAAGGCCACGCCAAATCAAATTATGATTCTCTATACTCCCTCACAAAATGTATTAGGTGCCACCAGGAAAACCACGCTAGGCCAATACAAAGGCTGCATGTGACAGCAAACGGGTGCGAGGTTGTGAACGGCAAGTGATATCCCACTGCCTGCAAATACCACTCAGCGGTGCTGAATTCTACAAAGATATCATGCCAACAAATCCGATCACACTGATCTGTCGTGGAAAATCTAAAAATAATAACATTAGGCTTTGAAATGTTATAGCCTTTTATGTTAAATACTGTAATTGTTAAGTATCCATACTGGTATAAATGAAGTCAAAGCTATGATTTATTTTATCAGAAATAAAATTTGATTTAATATTTTCAACAGTTCCGCTATGTGATATGTAAAGACACAACATTCTGAGCATGCAAGTATCTCGTGGTAGGTTTTTCATGCTCGTAGTCAGACACGTGGATCAGAATACTGCTGGGAGGTCATTCCATCATTCACATGCATCAGTATACTGCTGGGAGGTCATTCCATCATTCACATGCATCAGTATACTGCTGGGAGGTCATTCCATCATTCACATGCATCAGTATACTGCTGGGAGGTCAATACATCATTCACATTCATCAGTATACTGCTGGGAGGTCATTCCATCATTCATAAACATCAGTATACGGCTGGGAGGTCATTCCATCATTCACATGCATCAGTATACTGCTGGGAGGTCATTCCATCATTCATATACATCAGTATACTGCTGGGAGGTCAATACATCATTCACATGCATCAGTATACTGCTGGGAGGTCAATACATCATTCACATGCATCAGTATACTGCTGGGAGGTCAATACATCATTCGCATGCATCAGTATACTGCTGGGAGATCATTACATCATTCATATACATCAGTATACTGCTGGGAGGTCAATACATCATTCACATGCATCAGTATACTGCTGGGAGGTCAATACATCATTCACATGCATCAGTATACTGCTGGGAGGTCATTCCATCATTCGCATGCATCAGTATACTGCTGGGAGGTCAATACATCATTCACATGCATCAGTATACTGCTGGGAGGTCAATACATCATTCACATGCATCATCATTTTACTGCTGGGAGGTCATTCCATCATTCGCATGCATCATCATTTTACTGCTGGGAGGTCATTCCATCATTCGCATGCATCATCATTTTACTGCTGGGAGGTCATTCCATCATTCGCATGCATCATCATTTTACTGCTGGGAGGCCGGCATGTGTTGCGATCAGAATATTGCTGGAAGGTTATTACAGCTGTAGCACGTGTTTCAATTCACTGCTGGGAGGTCATTGCACTAGTCACGCACATCAATATATTCTGGGAGGTCATTGTAGCATGCATGTATATCAATCAGTATATTCCCTTGAGGTCATAGCAGTTGGCACGTGTTTCAGTATTTTGTTGCGAGGTCATAGCAGCTGGCATGTGTTTCAGTATTTTGTTGGGGGGTCATATCAGCTGGCACGTGTTTGAGTTTTTTGTTGGGAGGTCATAGCAGCTGGCACGTGTTTCAGTATTTTGTTGGGAGGTCATAGTGATAGCAGCTGGCACGTGTTTGAGTTTTTTGTTGAGAGGTCATAGCAGCTGGCACGTGTTTGAGTTTTTTGTTGGGAGGTCATATCAGCTGGCACGTGTTTGAGTTTTTTGTTGGGAGGTCATAGCAGCTGGCACGTGTTTCAGTATTTTGTTGAGAGGTCATTGCAGCAGGCACCTGTTTGAGTTTTTTGTTGAGAGGTCATAGCAGCTGGTACGTGTTTGCGTGTTTTGTTGGGAGGTCATTGCAGCAGGCACGAGACACGCGGGATATTGCATGCAGTGCGTGTATCAGATTTTTGCTGTGAGGTCATTTCTTGGTAGACTACATTTGATAGGATATAGGTCAGGGCCAGTTTCTCCCCGCTTGAGTCATCCATCAACGTGATGTATCGGTATCTCACTGTGCATCTCAGCCAGAAACTAAACACACAATATAACATGATACATCTTCATTCCCGACATCGTTTTAGAAAATGGTCAAAACTGGAGTTAAAACGTAAAACACGGTCTCCATATGTGGAAGATACTCTTTGTCATTGAGCATGATTTTTATTTCTCAGTCGAAATTTATCGCCTTTTACCATTGTAACTTGATCATTTACCAGGCCATTGTTAGTATTTGGAGAAATAAGATATTTTAAATTATATTTCATTATTATTTCATATTATCCAATATCAATCTTATTTTGCTGTAAACCTGATCACCTCTGAAAATATCATATTATAAAGCATACAGTACGAGGGGAGACTCCTGATTATGTTCTGCACATGTAAGCCCATACTGGCATATACAGAAATGACATACAGAATGTCAAATAAGTGAACAATAGTGGAGATCTTCATCTGTCTTCTTGATAAAGAAACTACTTTAATCAATCGTTTTCACCCAAGACTATCGTCTAAATTTCCCATTGGCGTCTTACCTTGGGAAGGGAATTTAATGTTATATCTGTTTCCAATGTCGTCTTGACATATATGTCTTTGTCCTGGTTTTATATTGAAGGCAATAACAATAAAATAAGCTGATTCCCTGTCCTACAGATGACCACTTCCGCACAAAAAGAATATCTTAAAAATCCTCGAATTATAGTTATCGATGTATGTGGATCTTCTAAAACCAGATCAATTACATATCTTACATATCCATATTACATGTGTGTTTGTGTGTTGATGCATTTTAATTTGAATTAAAATGTATGTACCCTCTAACATTTCCGTCAGAAAATGTCTTATGCAAATATAGAGAAGACATATTTGAAGTAAGAGATGTGAGTTATCTGTGAGATAATAATGAAATCTGATACCAAGAGAAGGGTTCTCCCTGGCGAGCACGCTGACACTGGTGCTATCATTTTGTACTCCAAACATGATTTTGGCGCGGCATATGGTTGTTGTGCTCAAGGATTTCTATGGCCTAGCATCATCGTGGGGACTCTGCAGAGCCCCGGGGATTGACCAACTTGTGAGGTATAAATATCAGCTGTAATATTGGGCAGATATTTGAGGACAAGAAATCTCAGAGTGTGAGTGATCATGGCTTGTCAAGTAGAGTGGTGTACGATGCCATGGCACCAGTCTCCCCTCATACTGCATATGGTCACGGGACATTGCTCCAATATACCTAATTGACATCCCATTTAACGACAAAGGTGACGCTCTATTTATATTGTTCTCCTAACTTTTTCAAGTCATGTTGGCCTTTTCCACACTAAGTCCCTTTGACAGCTCCACCAAGATCAGGTTTTATATTATCCAACTTGATCAATGTCTCGTGGCCATTTTCCAGCACAATCTACTTCTGACATGGTCCATCTCGAGTTATACTGAAAAGGCCAAATCTTTATTCAAGTCAGCTTGACATGTCCATCTTTATTCAAGTCAATGTGAGATAGTCAATCTTCACCAAAGTCAATTTTACAAGGTTCAGGTCAGTTCAATATGGTCCATCATGATTAATGGCACATTGCCATTATCCATCCATTTTGAGCCAATACTGTTGACATTGTCCATTTTGATCAATAGCAAATATGATACTAACTTTATATGGTCCACTCATCTAGATAACATTATTGTTCTTGATCTCAGCTAAGTTAAGGTTTTGTATATTGATCTAAATCACGTTAACCTTGATGCACATATGAGATGACATTTCCTTTTTATGCACTCTCTGTGTCGGTATCAGTTCATTGTGTCCCTTGCATTGAAAGTTTAAGATTCCTTCAACATTCACGCCGTGCCCAGGACTGGGATCGCGGAGAAAGTGTGACCATATATGAGCATAGATTAGACTTGAGTATTCTCTAAGCCATGTCTCAGATGGTGGGCAGTCCAGCGAGTCTGGCACCAGGAAAGCTGTGATGCTATCAGCAGGCTGTGGGTATTGTGAGAGCTGACAGCAGACAGAGGGACACTGTCTGTGTTCCCCACACATCACCAGCTTAGAAACCCACTACATGCAGACCGGGGACTAAACTTCTCAATGCCAATACACAAGTATGGGCTAAATATGACGCAGAATTTCTGCATACAAAAATAGCATGGCAAACAGCTGTAGACAGTCTGAATGCAAATATTGTGAGCTACTCTTGCTCGCTTGACCAGGTTTTGTGTCTGTTGACAAAACAGAAGTCTTTCTGTTTTCGTTTATATACACTTTGACATTTGTCATGCTAATTTGCATTATTAATTCCAGCCAATTCTGATCCAGGAATGATTAAGTTCATTTTTATCTTTGTGTATATATTGTACATGACAGCCTAGGTTGCTTTTGGTGTGTCTCAATATTCTCTGTAGATACTGAATATAGAAGTGCTTTCCAATGTGGAGATTACAAATTGTGACCACATCCATTGTGACCCGAATATACCTTTATCTCATAACTTAATACTCAAGAGTCAACTGCAATATTGTTCCTATAATATAAATTAAAGACATGTGTAATTTAAAATCAAGAAATAAAATAGTATATTTCATATCCAATGAATAATTCCAGTTGTAATTAAGATATTTTTCCAAAAAGAAAATATAACAGACAGACAGACAGACAGACATGACCCTGATGGGATATAAACATCAGGGTGATGCCTGAGATTCAAGACCACAGTACTCTAGCAACTGAAATCAATCACAGTTGTTGCTGCAATATCTGGTTAATTGTCTGTATCTGTATTATTTTGTATGGCTTCACTAACCGCAGTTTATAGATGACCTTTGTTATCTCCATTGTTTCATTAACACCTCATAGGTTTCGCATACCCAAGCTTTTGTTGGACGGCCATTGCTGGATTCTGGCTAAAAGTATTTGTTGGCAGTTTGAGTCATTTTGTCCCATTCATTTAATTGGAGAGTTTTCAGCCAAAGCAGAAACAACTGTCCACCATTGCCTTATTATTTCTGTAGATGCGTGAACCTTGAATGTTTCCCAATTACCATGTGTTATGACTTCACAGTTGTGTGGATCTTCATGTTAGGTTTATTTTTATCTAAAGGTCATGATATGTTTTGACTTATCCAGATGATACATTCCTTCAGCATATTAGTATAATAAAAAGGGTTCCAATGCCACAGATGGCTTAGAAATGTTCGGAAAGCATAAAAATGTTGCCTTAGGTTAACTACTTCCTGTTTATTTTCTGTTCTTGTGCACCTAACCATGAAGTCATGACAGGCAATAACATGTTGACCTCTATTGAACTTGCTTTTGATCCAATCAATCAAAAACCATCCATGCAGCTCGATCAAACTGGATGTTTCCCTATCTGAACCAAGACTGTCCAATACTGGTATAGAGTCTTGTTGTTGCGTCATGTTCATGTGCTTCGTTCAATAGACCAGGCCATGTTTACTGGTGTCATATAGTTTAGTTTTACATCAGTCTCTTGGACTGGTCCATGTGTAACCGTAGCATACATATAATCTAATGTTTGTCATGAGACAAACCTATTGCCAGACAATGGGTCCAGTTTTATGTTGGCTTAAAGGAGAACCATATCAAACCAATTTGTGCCATGTGGTCTTTTTGTTATGTTAGTGGCCTGATCCAAATTATTTCAGTAGTAATTAGGTCAAGCTTTGGTTTGTGTTATCAGACCAGTCTCTGTCTACTGTTACAAATTAGTCTTGTGTATTGTAATAAGACCAGTCCACATTTACTTCGGCGATATAATTTAGCTTTGTTTTGTGTTATTAGACTAGACGATTTGGAATATGGCTTGTGTTTATTTTGTCAATATAATCTAGCTTTGTCTAATTTTGTCAGACCAGTCTTGGTCATCTGTGTCTATGCAGCCTTGCTTGGTAGTATGTAATTGTTCTGATCCATATATTCGTTGGCAATATTTTTCAACTTGTTTTGTTTTATAAATCCAATTAAGGTCTACTTTGCTGTTTAACTATTATACTTGTCAGTATTCACCTTAGCAATAGTGTAGGGCTTTGTGTTGTGTTATTAAACCAGTTAAGGTTTACTTTAGGCATATATACTTACTTGGTATTGTGTTAGTGGTCCATCTGCACTATGCAATAATAATATATGGTATTGTTTTGTTTTAACCGACCAGTCCATGGCCACTACTGTTATATTATTTGTCTGGCCCATAGACCATTAAACCAGTTAATGTCTACTTTGTAAATATTGTCTTACTCTTTGTGTAATGTTATTGCACACGTCGATATTCTGTCTGGTAATATTATCTCGATATTTTTTGTTATTTTAGTTATTAAACCAGTCAGGCAATGTTGTCTTGATACTTTTTGCCAAACCAGCGTACTTTTACTCTGGTCAAGCTTTGGTTTGGTTAGTAGACCCGTCTATTTCTAATATGGCCATATTAGTGACTGTTTTTTTCTTGTTATTGGACTGTTTACTGTGACAGTGGAGTCCACCTTGGTGTTGTGTTATTACTGTTGCTGGTGGAGAGCGGCTGTCCAGTCTGTGTCCAGGGACACATCTCAGTCATAATTGCAAACAATGAGGATTTAGCCGCACCTCAATTAGCCGGGAATAAAGCCGACAGGAACAGCGCCTTAATGTTGCTGAGCCTTGCCGATAAAAGCCTGGTCGGCCTGAGTGGTGGCAAAATGGACACAGTGAACCGCGCCACAGAAATAGCACCACCCGATACACGCTGGACATAGGCGGGGAATTAGATGAGATGGCGCGGAGAAGGAAGAGATGGGTTCTGTGTCAGGTTGGATGGCTGTGGACAGCCTCCTGCTGCTGGTGGCGGTGGGGTGACACCTAGTGGCGGACTATGCTACTGCAGGACACACTCTCATGTTGATTTTCATTGGCAATGGATGGAAGCTTGCTTGAAGCATGAGCCCTCAAAATAACCAGCAGAATGAATGCTGATTTATCATTCATTGGTATGCTTTGGAGTTCAAATTTCATTGGTTAGTATTTAATATCCCTTAGAAATAGATGGGCTGAAAATAATTAGGAGATTATAGGCTTGTTGACTTCATGCAATGGTGAATATGTGATCAAAAATGGACATATAATATTTTGTTTTTTTACATCTTAGTGTTCTCGTTTGCAATATTGCATTGCCAGTTCATCCCTTGACTTTCTCCTCGTTGTTTGAGGACCGCGGTGACTGGCAAGTGGCTCGTTTTCCCTCGGCAAGCAGGGTATCATTAGAGAAACTGCAAAGGTGGCTGAGGCTTATCGTTACCATATAGTGACATAGTCCGTGGCTCACGTCCACAGTGACAAGCTCAATGCTCAAGACAGTCAAGTCCTTGCCTTCTAAAATTAGCTTTCTCTTAACTATGATATGTACTATATGTATGGTTGGTGGCTTTTCATAAAGTTCGCACAACCGCTTACAGCCACGCCTTTGAAGGTCACATAAGAGCCAATATCAACGAAGTAGTTGGTACAAAAGCAATAAAAAACTGATCACAAAGGTTGCTATTATATTAATATTAGATTAGCTTAACGTATATAACAACGGCGTGAGAAATACTCATGTAATAGGACATAATAATGTGTCTTGATAATACTAGAGTCTGGAGTGTCATAGCCTTGGGCCCCCGGTTCTCTGTCTGGTCACGTGTTGGATGTCAGCTTGCATTTTGGGATGGATGCCCAGAATACTGACGGTCCCACAATGTCACTGCTTTACCAATCAGGTGCAGGCCAGTATGTTGCCAGTATGTTGCCGCCAATCGAGTTGGATACAAGTCTGGACAATTACATTGTCACACAATTGCATGAAACGTTTACATTACGTTGCTTTATAGGTTTTGGTTTTTGGGCTACGTTGTTTTATAGTCAAGTTTGGACTTTTGTAAAATTATTAGAGTTATGTTACAGAGTTTTCTGTATATTAACATGATCAGATATGTCTTGACCTTTTCGTTCCATGCGACATGGTTCGTTTTCTGACAGATTACACCGTGTGTAAAAACAAGCATTGTATTTTATAAATGATAGATAAATAATGTAATTTATATAGCGCTGATACCGGACAGTGTCTGTTCAAAATTGTGTCTCCGGAACAGTTGACTCTTCGGGCATTTCTTGAAGGCATCAACTGATGTACTAGTCCTCATCTCATTAGTAAGATCATTCCAGAGTTTAGGGGCACTGACCGATACGGCACTGTCCCGTATTGTTTTTATCTGAGCTCAAGGAACCTCTAGGTCAAATCTACCATTTGTGCATAAAGTCCTTCTATTAGAAATAGAGGTTTCCAGGTGGTAAAAAGGGTCTTGAAATACATTCCGGCATAAATTGAAAGCCAATGCAATTCCATTTATTTTTGTTTAGAAGAATGACCACATGTTCAAATCTTCCCCATTACATGTGATACAGAGTTCTGCAGATATTGTTTGTAACGTCAGCTGCAGGAAGGTAAAAAAGAAGACCATTTTCATCGTGCAGGGTATTAAAGTTTCTGTCATCTTATGGTCTAGACAATGTCTAGCTCAAATCTAGAAGTGCCTACATCTTCTGATCCATTGATCCATAGAGTTGCCGATATAAATCTAAGAGTCATCTGCATAGATCTGATATCTAAGTCCGACCACATTTTTATTTGATATCAGAGAGAGGAGACAAGTAAACAGTAAATAGGATAGATCCTTTAAGATTGGTCCATGTCAGACACCATCCTTAATGGATTTCAGGGTGTATCTATGTGAACATATTTCTTTCTTTCCATTCGGTATGACTTAATCCAGTTTCGGGCATGACCAGTTGCTTTCCATCTAATCTTTTTTCTGGAGAGCAGTATATGGTGTTCAATAGTGTCAAATGCTGCCGAGAGATCAAGTATAGACGTAGTATTACCAGCTTTCTCTCTGTTGCAAAGTGACACAGGAAGTCATTTTGTACCTTGAGCATTGATGGCTTAGTATTATAATATTCTTTGTATGCAGAATGGAACTTGTCAGTAAGAAAATTTAATTCCCCATGAGGGACTAGCTGGTTGGCCACTGCACTTTCTGCCAATTATGATATATAGGTAAGGCAGGGAACTGGGCAATGATTTTCTTTATTAACTCTGGACCCATCTTTGTTAAATGTGGGGCTATCAGAACAATATTATTTTCTGGTTAAGAGGCAGTTGCCAATGATTTATTTATGATAGCTGTAATGAAGGGCAGTAGCTTTTCATAAAGTCATAAAGAAGCCATGTGGGAATTGGATCAAGCTCACATGATTTCTTGGCAGCCCTTCTGACTAGATTCAGAACATCATCAGTGGATAATAATATGAAACTATCAATACTTGGGATATCAGTTGTCATTGATAAAACCATGTGTATTGTTCACCACGCCATCTGGTATTGGAACAGTGGTTGGTACAACTGGAACATTATCCATTTCCTTGCAGATTTTGTCAATTTTTTTCAACATTAAGGACAGACCGTTTTTCACATTTATGTATATTCCATGTCATCAAATAATTGTAGAACGTATTGTGTTACTGGTATAATTACACCCTATCAAATATATACATTGTCCCCATATTTTCCCCATTTCCGGTGCCAAAGTCCTTTTGGGAAATGGTATCTTAATGAAAGACATACTATGCGTAAATATGACCAGATATACATGTACAGAGAATATTTTGAACACATAATGGAATAATTATTAAAAAATAATCTGAAACTTAATAAAGATTTTAACAAATGCAAAACATGACACTTTGAGGCTTCATATAAAAGAAATACAAAAGCTATGCAAATACCAACCTGTATTTGGTATTCAAATTTATCCATTGTAATATCAAATAAGATATGAGTGTTCAGATTTATGATGTAATGTTTATTTTATTTTATTTCTTTGCTGGTATATCTTTCTGGGAGAGATAAGATACAGGCTTGGTGTATTTATTGATATTTTTAATCATATTATTTTATATCCTATAGTAGGATTTTGTGCGATCACTTTTAACTTGAGACCGCATCCTATGATAAGTGTAGCGCCACTTTAGCTTTGCATGGCCTGTCACCTATCATAAGTAACTATGCCATCTGAGGCCTTCAGTAACCCCCAGGTTGTCTCCTCTGTCTCACTAAATCCCTCACTCTTATTATGAGGCCTAGTAGCCCTGTATAAAAGAACAATCAACATACTGTGAGCTGCTCACCAAGAGGTCTATATATAGGATACTCTCTCGTCCTTACAAGATGCTTATTCCAAAGCAAACTATTATAATCAATCTAATATCTAATGGCGCTTCCAGTTCACATAAAAAGACAATTTAACCTGTGTCATCACCATATAACTATGAGATTATTGGTTAGCACATCCAAATGCCAAAAGTTATATGGTTATACAGTGTCACCATGATATGATAAATCTTATAATAAATATAATACGCTGGTCAGATGTGGTCAGATGTGGTCAGTTGTGGACACCCGGTTGAAGACCCACTATATTTCCACCTTCTGAAAACCACCTGCAGGTCACAGTTGAAGTAACGAAATGATCTGAGGCAATAACACCAAACTTCTAATTTAATCAGGACTCTGGCTTTTTAGTGATATTGTACGTCCTGTTGTGATCAGTCAGCCGAAGAATATAGTCACATGTGCTAATGAGTATTGTAATTAATGTTATTAGGTACTCCTGACATTTTCACACACCAGTAGCTTGAAGATATTCCAGTCTTGTTAACTTTGGTTATTTCATTTTTAGATATAAGCATTAGATTTTCAAAACATAAAAGAATGTTTTAATGTGTATCACACTATAAATTCTCCAAGTATGGAAAACGCTGTTTCAAGAAAGCTGGAAAACCCTAAAGAAAACGAGCCTTTTGATCGTGTAATACATAATGTAGTTCTATTATATACGGTGAATATGAGACTCCTTTTACATTGTTCACTCATTCTCCCTCGTCATTTTAACCGCTGTATGGTGTGTGGGAGAATTGCAAGGTCGTTTGAAACAAGATAGAATGTAGTTCATTTAGTTATCTTATGCATGAATGGAATATAGTTCAGACAAGTTAGGGCATTTAAAGAATGCTTAAATCAACATAACTGACTTTCTCTGTTGTGGTTAAAAAACGTGATTAGAGAATAATATTAGCAGTCTGTTGGATGCAGCAGTGTTACAGACTGGGCTAGGCCGGAGTGGCTTGTCACATGCAATAACTATGTGAAGTATAAGAGTATATGTAAATGTCTTTATTGCGTCCATCACCACCATCACAAATGATGGTGTCTGTCTTCTGCTTGGTTTGCGTACTGTACCCAGCGTGGAATCAACAAACAGATCATTCTTTATATAGGCCAGGATAATTCTCAAAGGAAGATATAAAGGTGAATATCTTAGACAGAAATATAAACTTTCTTCTCAATAATGCACTTTATGCCATTCTTTTCTTTCACATTTTTTGGCCCAAATTCTAGATATGACAACGGTCTTCCATGCAACTTGATGTGTTACTGAAGGTACATCCTGTTGTTATTGACTGGGGAATGAGGCATCCCCCAATATGAGATATGGCAGTTTCCTGCCGGACATTGTGCTGTTTCTTTGTCTAGCAGACCTGATGCCTGTTGACAGCAAGACGACTCTATTCAATAATCAGTGGCTAAGAAAGGCGATGTGCCCTGCGAGGTAGAATAGACGCTGCTGTCAGATATTATGGACCACGTCATTCCCGCCATCATGCACAAATGGACGCGAGGCAGCGTCTCTCTGACAATAATGACAATGTCTTGTGATGTGATCTTTATCCTAAATATATCTCAAGAAAAGTCCTTTCGTTTTGTGAATTGAAATATGATTCCTTTGTTTGAAAGTTAATTTGATTGTTCTTGATAGACTATTTTTGCAATGATGAAAGAAGCAGTTGCTCCCATGGGAAGCTATTGGTTATGTATGTGCCCCAGCATCGCAGATATTTGGTCATTATGTCTGTAGAGGAAGACATTTGACAGGCAAACAAAGTGACATTTATTTGGCAGGCCATTACCGAGAACATTGCTATAGTAACTGAGCAATACACGCGAGGACATGAATTCCTTCAGCCTCCTATCATATGTGAATAACATATCATCTTTATGCCATTCCAGTGGTCAACATGTTACACGTGGTCAACATGTTATATGACATATACATGGCATATATATATTCTTCTATTGGTCAATATGTTACATTGTTTCACAAATTATCATGGCATGTAACATATTGTGTGACATGCTACATGATTAGTTGATATGCTACATTATGCGGTATGCTGCCTGATTTTTGTTCATGTTGCTTTATATGACAAACCATGCTTTTGGTCAACGTGTTACATTGTATGAATTATTGGGCATTATTAATGGGTATTTCTTTTTTTAATGTTGGAAAGCATTTATGCTTTACAATGCAAGTAAAAGGCAGTTAAGAACAGTTTGTCCAGGGCGCACAACCAAAATGAACACTTTAAAATATACAATATATCTATTTGTACTGCAATTACCTTGGATTGACCTCCCACAATATTTTCTAATACGATATGTAAACTTTACATTTACAATGCATTTGTGCAACAATTACGTGCAATAAAGTTTGTGTACTTCACAACAATGGTATTCAACAATGGTGTGTTTATGCAATGGACAAATTTCAAATACGCATAATAAACTATTACCCTTAACTATGTACAAGGCATTTGTACAGCTATTGCGTGCAATGTATACTCAACAATGTACAAGGCATTTATAAGTAACATTAATGTGTTACTACAATGGGCAAACCTCCCAAAAATACGTGTAATAAAGTATTACACTTTACTGTGTACAAGGCAGTTGTATACAACAACAGTGTGTTACTTACAATAGGCAAACCTCCCACAAATAGGTGTAATGAAGTATTACACTTTAATGTGTACAGGGCATTTGTTTACAACAACAGTGTGTTACTACAATGGGCAAATTTCTCACAAATAGGTGTAATGAAGTATTACACTTTAATATGTACAGGGCATTTGTATACAACAACAGTGTTTTACTACAATGGGCAAACCTCCCCAAAATACGTGTAATAAAGTATTACACTTTACTGTGTACAAGGCAGTTGTATACAACAACAGTGTGTTACTTACAATAGGCAAACCTCCCACAAATAGGTGTAATGAAGTATTACACTTTAATGTGTACAGGGCATTTGTATACAACAACAGTGTTTTACTACAATGGGCACATCTCCCACAAATAGGTGTAATGAAGTATTACACTTTAATATGTACAGGGCATTTGTATACAACAACAGTGTGTTATTACAATGGGCAAATCTCCCACAAATAGGTGTAATGAAGTATTACACTTTACTGTGTACAAGGCAGTTGTATACAACAACAGCGTGTTACTACAATGGGCAAACCTCCCAAAAATAGGTGTAATGAAGTATTACACTTTAATGTGTACAGGGCATTTGTATACAACAACAGTGTGTTACTACAATGGGCAAATCTCCCACAAATAGGTGTAATGAAGTATTACACTTTAATATGTACAGGGCATTTGTATACAACAACAGTGTGTTACTACAATGGGCAAATCTCCCACAAATAGGTGTAATGAAGTATTACACTTTAATATGTACAGGGCATTTGTATACAACAGCAGTGTGTTACTACAATGGGCAAATCTCCCACAAATAGGTGTAATGAAGTATTACACTTTAATATGTACAGGGCATTTGTATACAACAACAGTGTGTTATTACAATGGGCAAACCTCTCACAAATAGGTGTAATAAAGTATGTACACTTTGCGGTGTGCTTGGCATCTAAACAAGCCCAGCATTGTGCCCATGGACAGGTCTGCCTCAGTCATGTGTGAGGCCGGCAGTGTAGTGTGTGTCGCTGATGGCATTTGTGGCGGTGTCCACTAGGGCCCCTGGCTTAGTGCGGTATTATCAGGCACAGTCAATGCCAATCCTGCCTAGCCTTGTCACTTGTCACCAGGACATAGAGAGGGTCAGCTGTCATAGCATACCAGCCTCCTCCATGCTCATATCCCCAAGTCCCTAAGCCACCACAAATGCCATGTGTGGCTGCATATTAATTGTGCTGCAGAAAGGCGATTGTCATTTTGGTGGGAATGCTAGGAAGCTCGGTCCTTTGTCCACAAGCACTGCTAATATATAGAGTGCTGAGTCTGGCTTGATGGGTTGGGATTATGTGACTCACACTGGACTAAAGGCATTAGCAATGACCTGCTGCTGTAACCATTAGGCAGGACTATCTACAAGGCAAGACAGCAGCTCTGCTCATGTTAATGCCCTGGACACGGACACGACGTCCCTCTTAATATGTTTTAATGGAAAAGATGGGTCAAGTCATCACCGAATAAGACCTGCATTCCCCGAAGAAAACAAATAGGCAGGCATGATTGTATAAATGATGGACATTTCCTGTTCAGTAATTGTTTTATACAGATTAGATTTCCATTTTAGTAGATTTCAAAGAAGTGACAACTTGGGATACTCGTGTCTTAAGTAATGTTTATTTATGGACCTGTCACAATTCTCCGATTCATTGATATTTTTAGAAAGTTGAAAGAATAATTTGAAGTTGTATTTAAATATCTTAGTGTTAAATCATTTGACCATTCCTGCTCAACATTCACGCTGGTATAGAAAAGCCGAATCAAACAGTTCAAAAGGGCATTATGATGACCAAATAAGGTGACAATGACTTCTAAGTTAACCATTGGTGCTACTTTAAGCCACAAACCTCATATGAGTCCTCATATGAGTCGTACTTTATGTCAGCTATTGACAGGCCCTCAGCTTACCACTGGTGCTACGATGAGCTATTAACAGGCCCTCAGCTTACCACTGGTGCTACTATGAGCTACCGACAGGCCCTCAGCTTACCACTGGTGCTACTATGAGCTACCGACAGGCCCTCAGCTTACCACTGGTGCTACGATGAGCTATTAACAGGCCCTCAGCTTACCACTGGTGCTACTATGAGCTACCGACAGGCCCTCAGCTTACCACTGGTGCTACTATGAGCTACCGACAGGCCCTCAGCTTACCACTGGTGCTACGATGAGCTATTAACAGGCCCTCAGCTTACCACTGGTGCTACTATGAGCTACCGACAGGCCCTCAGCTTACCACTGGTGCTACTATGAGCTACTAACAGGCCCTCAGCTTACCACTGGTGGTACTATGAGCTACTAACAGGCCCTCAGCTTACCACTGGTGCTACGATGAGCTACCGACAGGCCCTCAGCTTGCCACTGGTGCTACTGTGAGCTACCGACAGGCCCTCAGCTTACCACTGGTGCTACTGTGAGCTACCGACAGGCCCTCAGCTTGCCACTGGTGCTACTGTGAGCTACCGACAGGCCCTCAGCTTGCCACTGGTGCTACTGTGAGCTACCGACAGGCCCTCAGCTTACCACTGGTGCTACTATGAGCTACCGACAGGCCCTCAGCTTACCACTGGTGCTACTATGAGCTACCGACAGGCCCTCAGCTTACCACTGGTGGTACTATGAGCTACCCACAGGCCCTCAGCTTACCACTGGTGCTACTATGAGCTACTGACAGGCCCTCAGCTTACCACTGGTGGTACTATGAGCTACCGACAGGCCCTCAGCTTACCACTGGTGCTACTATGAGCTACTAACAGGCCCTCAGCTTACCACTGGCACTACTGTGAGCTACTGACAGGCCCTCAGCTTACCACTGGTGCTACTATGAGCTACTGACAGGCCCTCAGCTTACCACTGGTGCTACTATGAGCTACTGACAGGCCCTCAGCTTACCACTGGCGCTACTATGAGCTACCGACAGGCCCTCAGCTTACCACTGGTGCTACTATGAGCTATTAACAGGCCCTCAGCTTACCACTGGTGCTACTATGAGCTATTAACAGGCCCTCAGCATACCACTGGTGCTACGATGAGCTATTAACAGGCCCTCAGCTTACCACTGGTGCTACGATGAGCTATTAACAGGCCCTCAGCTTACCACTGGTGCTACTATGAGCTACTGATGGGCCCTCAGCTTACCACTGGTGCTACTATGAGCTACTGATGGGCCCTCAGCTTTCCACTGGTGCTACTGTGAGCTACCGACAGGCCCTCAGCTTACCACTGGTGCTACTATGAGCTACTGATGGGCCCTCAGCTTACCACTGGTGCTACTATGAGCTACTAACAGGCCCTCAGCTTACCACTGGTGCTACTATGAGCTACTGTCAGGGCTTCGGTTGGCAACTGGTGCTACTTTTACCCACAGATAGGTCATCGGCTGACCACTGGAGCTACTATGAGCCACAGTTGTCCACTGGTTGATCTACCACTGTCACTAGTGTGAGCTACTAAGATGCCCTCGGCTGACTACTGGTATGATAGCTGATACGCTCATGTGCCACATGCAGGCCCTCAACTAACACTAGAACAGAGAAATCCTAACCACGCTGAGCCCCATGGAGAGATCCTGGGCTGACCACAACCAGAGCCCCTGGTCAGCTAATAAAGCAGCAGCAGGTGCAGGGAGCCAGAGCTTCAGGTGAGTACCAGTCTCAACCTGGTCAGCAGCAAATAAATGTCCGCTGACTGGCATGGGTCAGGTCACCACGTTCTATTCCCACCAGGCCCTAACACAGGCCAATCCCTCTGCCACCCCTTCCTTCCAACTTGATGTTTTTAAAAAGAAAATATGACATACGCTTTAAAAAATATCTAATTGAGTGTTTTTGAGAGATTTGCGGTAGTTTTATGAGTGGTATCGTTTACTGGGACTGCATTATGCTTGCCTTTTTTGTCCCCCGCATTCTTCGCAGCGCGAAAAGCGACATTACATTGGGACATTACATTGAGCTGCGTCCGTGTGTACGTGCATGCATCAGTCCGTGCGTCCATGGTAAATTACTTGTGTGCACGATACAGCAACAACGGTTTGACATTTACCTTAGATATTGCACACATGTACCCCTTTCCCCAATCTGATTAGGTTATATCAGTGATTGGTTGGTTTTTGTTTCCAGACCGTCCAAAATGCAGGGGAGCCAATGCTCTTGTTATGATATCAACGCAAAGGTCATAGGGTCTGCGTTGTGACTTGATGGCCCTTCTTTTATGATATTAATTAAAGGATTATCATAAGGACCTGCATTGTTACATAATACCCCTTCTTATCTGACATAAATGCCGAGGTCATAGGATTTGCTTCATGAATTGATGACTTTCTAATTTCATATCAATTCTGCATCAGGACTTGAAGGCCTTTCATACGTGATTTCGATGCAGATATCATGATTATGACTTTCAATATGCCCTTATTTTAATCCGGAGGTGAGAGGGCCTCCGCCGTGGATTGCTGGACTTATTTCTTATCAATCCGGTATCATTGCCTGATTGCCCTTCTCATTTCTGTCTAATGCAGAGGTATGTTTTCAGTTGAAGGCCCTTCTGAATGCATAAAAATGCATTAGGGCCTCTGGGTGATATGGTCACGCTGAGGCAACATAACACTATAATTGATACACAACCTGCACTAAATAAAACATTTAACCAATACGGGATAACCAAAATATTTCTACGGTGAGGTTTGAAATATGAATGTATATGTTTTATAAATGATGAACCAACACGAGTCTCTGAAGTGTTTTGTTGGGACCCCTCATATTACTTCATAGGGTGTAATGATTTGCAATTACCACCTGAAACATACCGAATTCGACACCAAAAATATCTCTCCTTCTCATTAGCCTTGAGCAAAGTCTAGTGTGGTCCAAATTAGACAAACATTTGCTTTGTTTATTTTGTTTCCTTTGAATAAACACCTTATTTTATGTTAACTGGAAAGCAAATACAATACAAAGTGGTGGCGATGGCTATGGTTAAATATCTTGCCACCACCCCAGGCACAAATAGGTGCACTACCTGCCATGCGCGCGGAGGGATATTGGGGTGCATTTTTGTGTGAAGTGGCACCATGGCGCCGAAGAGAATTCAGGGCAGCCAACAAGAAATTAATGACTGGAATATAATGATAGAAGAACATTTGTTATGGGCACTCTGTGGGAATCTGTCAGTGAGTAGGACGGGGGTAAAAAAATCAACAAATACTACATCTAGGCTACCATTCACATCTTGCTTACTTGAAATACTTTCCCAACATCTATTTTGTGGCAGTGGTGATTTGTTTAAAATCTCGGGGTGATTGATTTTAGAGAAGGCATTTCTAGATCAGATACATTTATCAATACCAAAACACAAAGATACAACTCAGAGCAAATAAACATTCAACGTTACCTCCAGGTGTTTACATAAGATATATTTATACATAATGGATAGACATTATAGCCCAGTGGTTACAATTTAAATTCAACCTGAGTGTGATTAGTATACAACACTTGTGTCTAATTAGGTCCTCCTACAATCAAATAGGTGATCTCCTATTGAGAGGTGTCCTTTTTTGTGATCCCCTAAAAATATCATCTCCATATTGTCCTGAGGCGAGGAATGGGTTGGAAGCTCAGACGAGACAGATACTGTTTGATTTATTGATAATACACACTTAATAATATTGCTGCAGCTCTAATAGGTTGTAGTAACATTCCCACTTATCATCAAATCCACATTTAAAGAATCATTATATTCTTTTCTTCAATCAAATACGATTTGTTTTCTTTTGCATCTGTAGTAGATGAATGACAACCAGCTTGTGTATGGAAGTGTTAACTCTAACTGAAACCAAGAATAAAATGCAGTAGATGTAAAAGTCTGTAGTTATTCCACACATCTTGAGATTAAATTCTGCAAAGTGACCAGTTCCGGTCTGAGACAGACAGGGGTGGTCAGCGTGTCGCTATGCTCCCCTCTTGGGGGTAAAATTACTTCTAGTGCCCCCGGGGGTAAATATGTATTTATGAGTATCTTCTATCATATTTTCCCCTGTGATGTTAAGTGCTGGAGGGGAATCATATTGTTTACTACCCCTTAACCTCGTATACTTATAGCCAGAAGTTCATTTAATAATCAGGTTTAGGATGCCTATTTTTCTCACTGGTTGGATGTTTTTGTGTAGCTAATATCATCCGTTCAAAATCTCAACTGGAAAAATGGTTTGAAACTGAATGATGCTTAGAGGTGTTCAATTATATCATCTCAATATTGGATTGCATATACTAAACTTTTCATGATACATATATCATGTATCATGAAAATATAATATACTATAATGTATATTATTTATTCTTTTACTTGTATCAAAATTGAAAATAAATTATATGATACGCGGAAATGACAGAAAAAATAAATATGTTATTCTGAACTATCCCACAGATTTCTACCAAATTACTGAAAAAATATTTGAGTAATTCTGAAAATGGGATGTATAGTATATTGTATATCAGTATATTTCAAAACTGTGTTGGTTGAGTGAGATGAAGGAGAGGGGTGGGGCAGGTATAAATGAGGCCACAGATAGCAACACTCACGTTTCTCTCCTGCGTGATATACGTGCTATCAATGACAGATCATCCATCACCTCCGCGGCACCAAGAAGGGTGGTCAGGCTGCATAATTGCCCCAGCTATGTGCGCATGCCTGACCTACATATACCGACAGTCATATCAATACGCGCCATGACAGCTTGTACAAACTATTACCTACTGTCAGAATGATATTATGTGGACTTCGGGCTTCACGTGTTTTTTTGAAAGTATCACATAATTATGAGATCATTTGTGTAACTTGCATCCTTTAAACCTTATGTGTAAATTACTAAGCCATACTATATTGATGGAGTGATAGAGTATGGAATAGGAAGAAGGAAATGGAACTTATCAATTTTGATTTATTTCAAATTGTAAGTCACACAAAAGTAACAAGAAAGTCGATTTGCTATCTTAGAAAAGATCACTATTAATTTACAGTATCTTTGTGAAATCTTAGCCAACTTTTCATGATTCAAAGGAACTGCCATATTGACATTTCTCTAGTTTGTTCTCATAGCATTTGCACAGAATGAAAGTTAACTTAAATGTAAATTTATTATATTATCTTGCAGTAAATTCAATATACATATTTTCAGTAATATGAATATGTATATAAAGTTGCATCATTAACGTTGACAGTAACAGTTGGGAAAAGTGAGACAGGTTTCCACAATGAAGAGTCGTTGAGAAAGTACAGAAGAAAACGTTCCTTTTCATCATCTATCAGAGAGTAGATAGCAACAGGTCATTTCAATAAAGGCTTGGCACGTAGTGAAGAAGCCCAGAAATGTCTGTCAGAGAGCCAGGCGCATGCCACAAAAGCTGACCGTCTTGACCAGCGCCGGAAACGGGAATACCACATCACGTATATGATCACGTATAATCTCGTTGCTACGTGATGTTGATTCCAATTATGGAAAGATAAGTAAACGTTTGCAAGGTAAGGGATGAGATGCAGGGTGATCACACGCGAGATACTAATGAGCACGAGGGTGTACCAATTATTGTCTTGGGAGAGTATTCTTGAAAAATCTTTTACATTCAGAATCTATAGAATGCTAAATATTAAGGGGACGAATTTCTGCATTTTTCTTGGGTGCAATTGGTGAACATTCTTAAATGTTGCTGCCTCTTTGGTGAAAAAACTTTGATTTTTGTTTTATGGGTATGCTAATTGCGAGAGTCTTCACAGCATAGAAATGTAACCATATCTACACGGCATAGTTTCAAAGATTGCTACGAGGTCACTGCTAAAACCATAAGGTTCACACAATATCAAGGCCAACCAATCTACTATCTGATACGCCATTCAATGTTATATTCACCAACATATGTGATAGTTTCTTATTTTATCCTGGGTAATAAACTATATTTTAATGATCAGATAATTCATATAAAAGACATTGTAGATCCATCAATCATGTATATATGTTGCCTAAATTGTATACAGGAGTGTGCATTGTTCAAGAGTGTTGGCTATATTGTATATGGGTGTTGCACTGTTCATGTGTGTTGCCTACATTGTATATAGAAGTTGCATTGTTCAAGTGAGTTGCTTTATTTGTGGTTAATTGTACATATACACATATACACATATACACACACACATATACATACATACATACATACATACATACATACATACATACATACATACATACATACATACATACATACATACATACATACATACATACATACATACATACATACATACATACATACATACATACATACATACATACATACATACATACATACATACATACATACATACATACATACATACATACATACATACATACATACATACATACATACATACATACATACATACATACATGGTTAATACAATTAATTAATATAATTAGTTAATTAATATAATTTACATTGGATCTTAAGAAATATAGATTTTATTCTCTAATAGGTCCTTTGAAATAGAAGTTGGTTTTATTGACCTGGAGAGGACAAGCTTCAGCACACTTTGTGGCATCTACTTGTTCTACTTGACTGACAATCTAGGTCCTACTGCAGTAATTCAAACCGCCCACGACATTATCGAGGCATTGCAGGTCAAAGTGACAATATTCACATAGGTGTAAAGGTTATGCAGATAGACTACACCTGAACTGTTGTAATAAAATGATTAAGATACATTCTTTCATATTATGGAAAAAAAGTTTCAAATGTTTATTTATTGCTCACGAAGTTATTTACTCCAAAAATGTAATTGGTTCAAAAAGAATTTATAAAAAGAATGTAATGTATATATATATATATATATATATATATATATATATATATATATATATATATATATATATATATATATATATATATATATATATATATATATATATATATATATATATATATATATATATATATATATATATATATATATATATATATATATATATATATATATATATAATCAAAGATGCATTATCCATCTTTGATATAATGTTTTATAATGTGCAAGTTTGATCCACTCATACGTCCGGATAAAAAGACATTATGTGTTGGTGTTGGCTGTCCAACAACGTCATCAGTTTGTGTGTTCAAAACACTGCTCTTGATGTCACATTGTAAAAGTTACCAAATATCCGATATACACACGCATAAGCATATATACGCACACGCATATGAACGCGCGCATATGTGCGCACATGTACATCTGCGCACAAATACATATACGCACAAGTATATATATACGCAAGCGTATATATATATAGGCACACGTGTGCGTACGTACATTATAAATGTAGATGAAAAAATCGCCCAAAAAATTAAATTAATGCAAAATGAGTGTGAGCTAAATACGTCATTTCTAGTGTTTGCAGCACGCTATACTTTTGAAATAAAAATCTTTCTTGTTCGGTTTGTTAAATGTTTGTTGATTTGATTTAATGGATTGAGATATGGATTGTGTTGGGTGATAAGGACGTGAAATATGTCTCATTTGAAAAAAAAGAGAGGCCCACGCGTGCGGGAGCAATGATGGGACGTCATGAGGTCAGAAAGCTGGAGACGTCCCACTGCCTGTCCTCTAACCAAAGTGGATACAGTCAGTTGCACTCAACTGGCATTAAAATGTTTCCACTCCAAGAGTTGGCCACAGTCAACTGAGGGAGGAATTATGATTGCTTTTGACAATAGCTCCATATATGATACACAATGCTAATGTACGAGTTATTTTGACTGGCAATATAGTTATGAAAACTAAATTATATGCTTAACAACTCCTGTACCAAGAACATAATTTTAGATGAATGATAGATGACTGTCTTTTATTGCCTCTTTTCATAGGTTATCACGAAGTCTTATCACATTTATCATGCAAACTTTTATTCAAAAGTTTGATAATTTCAAAAGCAACTGACGTTCAAGACATATAACGTTTCTTGCATGGCCGTGCGACAAAATGTTGTCATTTAAACAATAGTACAAAGGGAAAGAAAGTTTCTAACTCTCTTAAATAAATGTACTCACATGTTTTGTGGTGGTTTTTTAAATATACAATTCGCATGTTTAAGTTGTGAAACGTTTTGATTTAAGTTTGTTTCGTGCCAAAATTTTTAACAATAAACTTTGCATGAGTGAATATTATGAGTTTACAACCGAAGACTGTTATGGGACTTTTGACCACTTTTGGAAAGCGGCGAACCTTGTAAATGATTGCAGAACCACACATATCATATGAGTTTGTACAATAAAACATTTCTTCCAAATTGTCACCGAAATACACATATTAGAAGGTTTTCATATGCTAAAAAATATGATTGTTATTTAACCATTGGAAATAGTCTTATCAAAATATAATTGTTAATTTATTCAAGTGGATTTTTTCCCACGCAAAGGCTACTGAGATCTGATACATCCTATTCATATGCAATGAAAACAATTTGTGAGTCAATCCTTCCAGGTGACAACTTTTGTTCGTCATTACAGAGAAGATTATTACGCACGACAACATATGTATGGTGCAGCCTCTTTTTGAAAAGTGTAACGTTTAGGTTTCTGATGAACTTTTTGTGATTTTTCAAATTACCTGATAATTTGGCAGTTTAGGGGTGGGAAGTTAACACTTCGTTGCCATAGATACAGAAATAAATACGTAATAGTTGTTGTGGTGTTTATTTGGTTTGCAATGAGGCATGGACAATAATGGTCTGGGTGTCATTCACATTTATTCCACTCCGGTGCTTGGAAACATTTTGCACTGAAATGTATCTACTTAATACACATTCCCAACGTTGTAATAATGCATATAAATTAATACATGTGTTTTAATTTACTTGAAATGGTAATTTAAACGTTAAAAAAATGAAAAAATATTAATATTGTTTCCTGGCTTTTTACCTTATAAATGAGGAGCATATGATAAAGTAATACAAGCTCAAAGACACTGGTGCTGTTATTAGTAGATTGTGTTTTACAGTTAGTTGTAGTGGTTCAGAGTGCTTACCAGCAAGTGAAATCGCATGACCACACAGGTCCATAGTTTATGGGAGAATTGCATGACAGCCAAGAGACAACATGTCAATAGCATGTAAGTCTACATATAGTCAATCTACCTTAACCACTCTACTGTCATGGACATCATTTATCAAGGTTATCAAACATTAAAAATGTCTTAATAACACTACTTTGAAAACTTATTCATTTGTTTACAGTACTTGCATTATTAAACTGGATTCATTTATAAATTGTGTGACTTTGAGTTTGCATTCTTTACAAATTTCAGATTTCTCGATCATGAAAGAATTCTGCATGTTAGTTATAGTCTTATCTTAGAGTCTGTAATTGCCATGGGGGATTTGTGTACATATGTATAATTAGAAATGAAGCACGCAGCACCACTGTATACTTGAAATACACATAGATATGTGCTGTGACATCAAATATTAAATAAAAAAACACAAAAAATACACTAACACAAGAGATGCTGACATTAGATCTACATTAAAATAAATGGTAATGTTGCACGACACACTGCATTCAGGAATGAAATTTGAGGACATAATTATCATTATGTGCAACTATATATATCATACAAACTTCCCTGATAGATATGCACCGTGTGACATGCCATGACACATAATTAACATTCCACAATCAATTGAATGTAATCACTTCACCAGATTGGCTCTTTGTGCATCTGTTCTAATAGATGTACAAAAATGACATTATAAGAGGTAAACTTGTCTTATATCTTAAGACAATGAATGGAGGGGAGGAAGGAAAAAAAAGAAAAAAAGAACATAATTGGAGATTCATTTTACTGTTACCATCCCTTATAGACATTTTTATGTTGAGGGTCCTGTCCAAATATTTGACAGTGGTATGATGAATCGAAATTAATTATTAATCGTAAAGTATGATAACTGACGATTCATATCTTACATAACAAAACTGATAACTGAAGTTCACCAAACACAGACATTGACAATTACTATTGTGGATTACACGAGAACCTTTTATGCAAAATCAAATTTACAAGAAGGCATTTTAACAAGAAGGTTTTCTTTGAAAAAGAAATCATAATGTACTTTTACTGCATAAGTGATGGAAAATAAGAAAGTGACATTTTTGGGACAAATGTGCCGTTATTAAGAACTTCAGAAAGAATAGATGCATGGAAATTGTATCCACCACTAGCGAGTGTTACATACACTGTGCTTCAACTCAGATGGTCAGCTCCCCATGTGATCTAAATCAACAGTCTGTCCTTCCTCGTCCATCATACTAACACTCGATTGGCCGCTCAATAGTCACGTGATCCTCACAGATACTAAGACGAGGCTCAATCAGGAACGAGGCTGACAAAAATATCATTTTTCCCGGGGCTTATCCACAGTTTCTGCCTGACAGGCCACCTGAAATTGGTAAAAAGCTGTGAGCGGCGATAGTGGTCGATTGGAGAGAGAAGGGAAGGGCCGAGTTGGCCAACTCGACTGGACATTCATCGAGGCCATATCGACAAGCACGTTAGCCTGGCTCGATACGGGTGCAACCAAGGACCCTATGACGACATATTTCTTTTGAATGGCTGGCCATCCCCACAAGACCTTGTCTATCTTTAGAGCCCTTTACATCGGTGATGTGTGAAAGACAGGCTCAGGAAACCATGTCAGAACTGATGTAATATTTGTTAAACTAGCTGAGAAAGACTCTTAAAAGTAGTTCCTGTTGGTTTGTTTCCTCTAGATTAGCACAAAAGATTGATTGTTCAAAGTGCGAAAAGACAGCAACTTTCGCTTTGCTTTAAATGAATGCAGACCTAAGAAAACCAGAATGTGTAATGGTGTAAAATAAGGCATTATCTGATTGGATGGTTTTCAGAACATACATATCTGGTGCCTTTTGATTGTATCTCAATGGATTGTTCTCGGAAAATATTAACGTCAAATATCTGTAGTTCTTTATATCATCTCAATTAATGGGTTTCAGCAAATGCCATGGTCAAATATCTGATGTGCTTATTATCATCTCAATGAAATGTTCTCAGTACATGCCATAGTCAAATATCTGAATGTGTTTTTAGGTGCACCTTGATAAATTGTTCTCTAAACCGTGTCATTGTAATGTATCTACTTTTGTAATGAATGGTTCTCAGAACCATGGAATAATACAATATCTGGAGTATTTTTTTTGCATCTCTTGGATGGTCCTCAGAGCATGATTTAGTGTTATATATACTGTGTGTTGATTGCTTCTCATAAATGGTCCTCAGGCATGACATAACATGGCATGGCATCTACCATGTGCAGAAGGTGTCTGTCTCGAGTTCCACTCATTGCTTCACGTCATGCAAAGTGCGTACTTTTTCTGTTTGGGTAAAATCAAACCTAGTTGAAAGCAGAGAATACATATGTTCTATTGACATGATACATTAGTAGACAGTTAATATATATTTGTTGATAATTTGTATGTTCAATATTGTTTAAATATACCACAAAATTAGAATTTTCAAAGCTTGACCATCAGATCGACGTGTGTTAAAACATTGAATTTCAATATCTATGTATTTTTTGTACATATGTTTGCTCTGTGCACATTGCATTAAATTTGCTAATATCCACCATGTATTTGGACACCACCATTCATGATTTTCTCCAACTACCCCTTGTACAGAGTATTGATTTACTATACCATGAGCTTTCAATGGGATATTTCAGGGGTAGACACAGTATATATGTCACATATATTAACAATCATCTATCTCGTTATCTTATCTTGTGTAGGTCTGACATGTGAACATCATAGAAGAGAGTTTTTATGTTTGTGGGTGAAGTAATGCCAGTGATTTCAGCATCATGTATTGGTATTTATACGAGCGAAGGAGTCACAAGTGCTGAGTGGCACTGTATCATGCAATACTCTGGTAGTTAGCTAGCAGAACTTTGTCTGTGCACCTACCTGATGAACCCTCCCTCAACACTTTCCCTACCAATTGTCCAACCAGATCACTCTGAGAAGCGTATTTGCGTGACACCGTATATTTTCTCGGTGAATGAACCTCCCTCTGTGGGCCGTGTCAGTCTCCAGGTCCCTTTAGAATTCTCGGGATGTCTTTGGCGAGGATCCAGCGTAACAGACGTCCACTGACGCCATTCTGACATCCAACTTGTAAAGAAGTAAGACAAAGTACGTAACAAACTTGCAATTGTCAAAAAGCATTATCTAGGTTGGCACCAAGACTTCCGTTGAGTGTCGTGGGAAGTTTTATGGGGTATTTCCATGAGATGACTATCATTTAAATATGAGAGACTGCTTCAGGCATGGCCTATTTACCACCGACATCACGTGATCTGGATCTCTTAATCATGCCAAAAGTAAATTGTTTTATTTCAATTCAGAAAAAGTGTCAGTAAACATGTAGCTCCCGAAATAGATGTTTTGTCAGTGATTGGAATGGGCGTGGATATTTACGGTTCGTCTGCAAAACATTGGAAATTTGAAGTCTATTCTTAGCAACATCATTTAGTTAGAACCATCAAACGAAGTTAAATGTATAAGTTATATTGAATTACAAGTAAAAGATAATAATTAATATTATCAATATTTCATGATTAATAAATATTATGTGGTCATATTCTTCTCTTGACACCATGATTAATATTATTCTCAAACAATATAAACCTCGATGAAAACATGATGTATCGTCCACAAAAACACAGCACTTGGCAGAAGTTGGAATCTGAATTGAATTATTGCTGCCTCAACTGGATATGTTCATGTAGTTATTCTTAATGAGACTTGTATTCATTCCACGTTCCCATTGTGGTATAATTCAATTGATTGTATATCTTAATCAATGAACACTACAAGTCCATAGTGAAACAAATGCAAACTCATCGCTCTGAAATAGAATTGTCTTATAAATGATACCTCCACTACAATTTTCAAATAACATCTTCTCATGTAGCATATGTTGACTTCTCAACAAATAGGTTGAGTCAAATTCACTCTCATGCACACAGTTATATTTAAGAGCATGCTATCGGCTTGTAGAGGAGTGTGAAGTACAGGTAGAACGTCTGAGATGTGGATCATCTGTATGGAATATGCTCTCATAATCACTACCAAGTGTATGTATTCATATTCTGCGTGGTGAGGTAGTCAATCTCAGTCTCAGTATTGTTACTATGCTAACCATATTACACTTATACCACAGCAAAGTTTGACAATATTATACATATTGTTATTCAAAATTGCGAAGCATTTTGGTTGAATGTGTAATAACAATATATCGATAAAAGAATAAAAGCAATGAGCTGAAGGACGCATATAAAAGACGGTCTGAATATAATGTACATCTGCATTGTACACCAGGTATATGTAATTAATAAAGATGCCAACACCAAGAGTTCATTTGAATGTTTTGTGACAAGCCATGTCAAGCAGAGCATTGGCAACGTGCCCCTCCCCAACAGTGCCAGGGGGATTGGCCCCATGACAGCATGCAGGACATTTGTGCCTAGTTTATGGCCCGATGCTGACCATGGGTGTCTCCCACATCGTATATAATCATAACGGCATCAGTTATGAGGCAGTTAGTCCGCTGTGCACCCCTATTATCGCCCACCATCAATTAGACACAAAGCCAACACTACACTTGCTCATATTAAATATTGCCAAAGATGACCACAGATTTCACAGATTTCCCAAAGCTCTCACAGGGGGTAGGAATACCTGCACTTTGATTGTTTGAGATATTACCCACTTATTATACAAAACATATATAGTATCACATGACTTATAAACATAAAAAACAACCGAATCAAAATTGATATTAGCATTACGTATGTCAAAAATGTCGTTCTTTGAATATATACATCCATGTAGAAGTGGTTTATGAACATATTTGCAAGCTCTACGCACAGTCCATAGGAAAAGGTTACTTCACAACTACGAGCTGGCACGACATATTCTCTCAAAACTGAGCCCTGAAAACCACGCCATTAGAACAATATATTTCATATTTCTAACATGCAAATAAACCTGTAAAAATATTGTTCAAGATTAACACCGTAACAGAAGTCACTGTGCCCTGACGGGTCTCCCAGCATGTCCAGAAAATGAAAAGAAAGTGCCTGGAAGCCTACGAAGACAAAAAGCATTGTCCAATAAAAGCTCTATATGTGTCTGTCCTTCTGTATTGCTCAAGAAAGGTTCTTTGTGTCCAGGCCGCTCTTTTCCCTATGAGGGCCTCAATCGTTGTCCAGCCCATACTGTACCCTTTCGGGGCTTCGACCGTGTCCAGACCGTGCTGTGTTGATGACATGCAATATGCAGAGCTCATCGGACACAGCACTGGATGTGCAATAACTACTGACAAACGTCTACACACAACACAACAAATAAATATCTCCACGGCTAACGATTCCAAAAAGCACATGTTTGTTCTGTTGCATTATGATAAAATTGGTCTTTTCATCCATTTGGTTAAATACCTACTTAAGTCTTTATTTCTGTGTATTGTAATGTGATAAAATGTAAGGCTATTATTACTTCACTCTCATGTAGAATTTTGTTAACGTAGTATATATACTCTTTGTTAATATCTGCACCCACGCGTGGGTTGGTTTGGCAATTTAGGCTGAGTATCCCGGCAGCCCAAGCCGGCATGATGTGCGGAGAATGTTGCTCCTTATGCCACATCTTCTCCCAATTAGATAAAGCATTTGGTGTTTATCGTGAGGACATTGTATCGTGATTGGATGGAAAGAAATCACAACCCAGGCTTAGGCTTTGGTGAATGGTTGCCAATTGCCTCAACACAGATATATCCAAAGATGCATGCAACAGCAATCTGCCAGACACGAAGTTTCGGTGTGGTGCCACCTGGTGGCGTAATACAATGGCTACTTGGTATATTTGGTGGAGTTGGGTTATGGACAAGTCACAGCATTGAAGAGAAAAGACGAATATTATGAGCCATAGCTTATTTTGGTTTCTAGAAACAATATCGTAACAACGGACAGTTAGTTTCATTAATTATAATTACGTGATATATTTAATGATTCCGTTTCCTGAAACTACACATGGAATTGGTTATATTGGAATAACCACATTTTACGTTATTATACAGGATATTGCTTTCAAACAATAATTATCAAGTGTATTTTTGAGATATTATTACCTTACTATTTGAAATTTTACCAGCCACAATGCCAATTAGAATACATGCTTCTCGAGACAGTTTCTGTGCCCTCTTACTGAGACGTTATCATTATCATTCACACATTTAGATTTCCAGATCTGTGACTGACCAACAATTCTCAGTCACATATAATAATCACGGCCAAATCTCATGCAACATCTCGTCTGGGAAATAGGCTCTCACATCTCGCTGCTATCTTCTCAAGCGAGGTGAGTTCTGGACATCTCTGGTCACGTGATCATTCAGATTTGTCTGATTGTCAAAAACACGGCAGACGAGTTCTCATTCTTGTTGTCACCGATTGCTAAATTTAACTCTTATTCTAATAACCCGAATTTCTGAATTAGAAAAGAACCACCTTTTGTAAAGGTCTGTCTAAACTCTATTGAAACATTTTGTCCTATTTAATTTATTTCATCAGTCTCATTCGTAATCATGATCAGTGGCGGATCCAGGCGGGGGCTTTGGGGGTCTGTGGCTAGGGGGGCTTTTGGGAACTGGAGCGTCCCCCCCTCCGCTTCTTTTCAGATCACATTTGAGCCCCCCGGGGTAGAAATCCTGGATCCGCCCCTGATGATGTATGTCATTACGCTTGAAATGTATGGCAGAATGGCTGCTATGATTACATTTACACATTTGATACTGTTTTATTCCTTCACAAATTTAAATATCTGCCTTTTCTATCCATTATATAAAAAACATACTTGCGTTATACAAATAGTTTAAGTGTAAAGAAAGATATCACTGGAAACTCAACAATGGAACTAGCATACGGAATATCATATTGCAGCAATCGTCAAAGAAATGAGGCATCATCTAACATGACGCAGGTACAGTAGAATTAGACGGAATTCGCTTGCCCAGATGAATATAAACATAACACACGTCAGGCACATATCGTGTTTTACGCAAAGGGTGTGTTTTACTTTAATACTTTTTCTCCCCAACTGGTTAGTGACATTAACATTGTATTGGTTGTCTTCGAGTAACTCAAGGCAAACTACTCATGAGCAGGATTCTTCCATCGGAGCCCTTAAAAGATTAATTTCAGTTAAGGGAAATTAATTCTGCTGTTTACAGGTTTAATACAAATTAGTTGATATTGTTTCCCATTAAAGGTAATTAAGTGGAGATATAGACTGCACCTAACGCCTGCTTAATCACTTTAAATGGAAAAAGTGCAACATGCATATTAGCCAATGCTGCTGATGCAGTAATGATGGGAAATGGATGAGATGGGACTGACTACACATTGAGGCCGGGAAGGGGAGGGACATTAATGAGATGAGGGCTGGGTACATACTGAGGTAGTGGTGGGGAGGGGCAGGGATGAGATGAGGGCTGGGTACATACTGAGGCAGTGGTGGGGAGGGGCAGGGATGAGATGAGGGCTGGGTACATACTGAGGCAGTGGTGGGGAGGGGCAGGGATGAGTTGAGGGCTGGGTACATACTGAGGCAGTGGTGGGGAGGAGCAGGGATGAGATGAGGGCGGGGTACATACTGGGGCAGTGGTGAGGAGGGGCAGGGATGAGATGAGGGCTGGGTACATACTGAGGCAGTGGTGGGGAGGAGCAGGGATGAGATGAGGGCGGGGTACATACTGGGGCAGTGGTGAGGAGGGGCAGGGATGAGATGAGGGCTGGGTACATACTGAGGCAGTGGTGGGGTGGGGCAGGGATGAGATGAGGGCGGGGTACATACTGAGGCAGTGGTGGGGAGGGGTAGGGATGAGATCAGGGCTGGGTACATACTGAGGCAGTGGTGGGGAGGGGCAGGGATGAGATGAGGGCTGGGTACATACTGAGGTAGTGGTGGGGAGGGGCAGGGATGAGTTGAGGGCTGGGTACATACTGAGGCAGTGGTGGGGAGGAGCAGGGATGAGATGAGGGCGGGGTACATACTGGGGCAGTGGTGGGGAGGGGCAGGGATGAGATGAGGGCTGGGTACATACTGAGGTAGTGGTGGGGAGGAGCAGGGATGAGATCAGGGCTGGGTACATACTGAGACAGTGGTGGGGAGGGGCAGGGATGAGTTGAGGGCTGGGTACATACTGAGGTAGTGGTGGGGAGGAGCAGGGATGAGATCAGGGCTGGGTACATACTGAGACAGTGGTGGAGTAGGGCAGGGATGAGATGAGGGCGGGGTGCATACTGAGGCAGTGGTGGGGAGGAGCAGGGATGAGATGAGGGCTGGGTACATACTGAGACAGTGGTGGGGAAGGGCAGGGATGAGATGAGGGCTGGGTACATACTGAGGTAGTGGTGGGGAGGGGCAGGGATGAGTTGAGGGCTGGGTACATACTGAGGCAGTGGTGGGGAGGGGCAGGGATGAGATGAGGGCTGGGTACATACTGAGGTAGTGGTGGGGAGGAGCAGGGATGAGATCAGGGCTGGGTACATACTGAGGCAGTGGTGGGGAGGGGCAGGGATGAGATGAGGGCTGGGTACATACTGAGGCAGTGGTGGGGAGGAGCAGGGATGAGATGAGGGCGGGGTGCATACTGAGACAGTGGTGGGGAGGGGCAGGGATGAGTTGAGGGCTGGGTACATACTGAGGTAGTGGTGGGGAGGGGCAGGGATGAGATGAGGGCTGGGTACATACTGAGGCCGGGAAGGGGAGGGACATTAATGAGATGAGGGCTGGGTACATACTGAGGCAGTGGTGGGGAGGGGCAGGGATGAGTTGAGGGCTGGGTACATACTGAGGTAGTGGTGGGAGTTGTAGGGATGAGATGAGGGCTGGGTACATACTGAGGCAGTGGGGGGAGGGACAGGGATGAGATGAGGGCTGGGGCACGCTCTGTGGCAGGGACGTATGGTTGAGGGAAGATTGGAGGTTGACGAAATACTAGTTTTTGAGAGGAGATTTGGAACTGTGCCTAGATCTTAGAGATGGGTCTGATGGGGGAAGAAATGCATGAGGTTTGGAAGTAAATAATTTCACAAGACATGTTTTAATATTTGTTCATATCTTCTTGTCTAGAATGGTTGCCATCACCTAGAAAGCAAAACAAAATCCAATATTAATTAAATCATATGTTGGCAAACATAACCACAAGACCAAATCCTATGTTATAAGAGTGCATGTATTGAGTTTTCCTAGAAGATAAGGAGTAAACAAATATATATATTTTCCATCCATTCAGTCCAAAATATTACTTTTTCCTTGTAATTTATTTGTAATAAGATATTTTGATTGATTACATGGAATTTGCAGTTTCTGTATTATAATTATTCTATGTCCCTTTTAGGTAATAAAAGTTTGTGTTGATGTAATAGCAGGAAAGCAGTTGAGACGGCTCCCACGATGGAGAACCTGATCAAACGGATATGACTGGTCACCCAACTTCCGCCATGTCCTGACTGGTCCCCTGCACAATGGGTGTCTAATGAAGGTGCACTATTTCTAGCCTAACAACGCCCTCGCCATATCCGCGGTGTATGGCGCAAGGATATGATCTGTCTGATGCCAGTGATGCGGTGGGTGATGGCTGATGGCAGCGTCCATGCATTGTCACACCCAGCTTCAATTACTGCAACTATTTGCTTTGTGCCCACTTGTGATTCCACCACCAGACTCATTCTGTCTGGTACCGTATGCTGAGTTGTATGGCTACCAAAACCACATATGGAAAATCTTTAACACACTTTTTAGACTTTCTGAAGAAATATGGAATGCAAAATATACAATAAAAACTCAACTTCGCAAAGTTTTTGCGAGGAAAATACCCTGACAGTATGAATTGAAATGGTATGAAAGAAAATGTGAAAACCCCATGAAGATATTTTGACCATTGGTCGATTGCTGATCGCCACACAACCCCCACCCCTTCTTTTCTACTTTAAAATTTATTTACCGATCAGGAATTGTACAACTCATCTAAAATTAATCATTGACAATGCAGGACACGGGTCTATCAAATTCACTGTCAAGGAATCCATGTTCGACCTGTCAAGTCTGGTCATTTGAACAGTGTAGGAGTTAAACATTTATCTTTGTTATATCTATACTAAGTAATGTCAATAGTCTGAATCAAATATTTAGTGTTTGTGTTCAACATATGTAAAAATTAAATCTGCAACTGTTGTTTTTCTTTACACATAAATACGTGTATTAAAATTTAGTTACACCGAGATTATGGATGACCAAATATGTGGGAAATAAATGGACGGTAGGTGTGTGTAACTTGAGAGGTGTGGACCTTTCCCTCAGTGCCCTCTGTATGAGGCATTACCAATTACTTGTTCCCAAGATTTCTGCATATTGCGTTGAAAAGCCTGCGTATATACTTCTTTCCCAGTCTCCGATTACATCGACGTGCACACAAGAAAACAGTTTGTATCGTCCATGAGCGTGTGCCCGAGGGGAGAAAATCATATCATTCCCGAGACTCCTTGTGCAGTGCCACAAGCAGCCTTCTCCTGAACAAATACAAGATGACAGAACTGGCCATATTTCTGCTCATGTACAATAAAAGCAAAAACCTTCATATTAGAGGCCAGGGTCCCCGGGGAACACAGAGATGTTTACTGTCACACTGGACCTCCATGTGCACCAGAGCAAGCTCAAGATTTGATGGGACATTCTTCCTGATGACACACAAGTGGAAAGATTTGAAAGGACACTATTTCTGATAACACAGAACACGTCCAATCAGATTGCACATATTGGTCCATATCTAATACTCCATTTGCTAACAGCTCACCAGATTCGTATAAATCTAATTCATGCAGCCTTGTCAACACAGCTTACAACTTCCACGCAAACTTTGCTACCCGTTAATATTACATTTCGTAAATGAGTTTCTGAGATTTGGAGGAGGTTTTGCAATATCGAAAGTGAATAATGGTTATGTCTTTTTGTCTTGCTTAAATGAAATCTTCTCAATACAATGAAATTGTTGGAAAATACAAAAGGTATTTATTTGATTTGATATTTTACAGACTTGTCCAAAGTCGTTTTGGTATTTTTTTCATATTTTGCAATACTAAAGCTAATATTTGTCACCTGAATGAATATCATTCAACCCAGTAATAAATGCTGCACACTCCACAGGATATGCCAAGAAAGATATTTTGACATGTGAGATTTTGGTCATTTACTGTCAAATATTATATATTCTAAACCACATTCAAACTCTCGTGGTTAGAATATGAATAAACATGATTTGACTCGTAACCAGCCACCATCTTTAGTGATAATGGAATTCCAACGCATCTTAAATGTCAGAATCCAAAATATCCCGGCAGTTTTGTTTGATGGTGTTTAAGCCATGAACAGGAAGCAGATAGACCATGTCATCTGCATGGACCGGAAGTGGACACTGAAGCTTATGGGAAATACTTCTGACAGCTCTGATACCCCTGGAATTCTGGGATACTGACATTTGTAGTGTCAGACACGTCTATGATGTCCTTTGATAAGAAAAAACATTGGAAAAAGTGCCAGGTCATAAGGTCAAATATAGGTGAAAAATTAAAGATTATACAGATGTCTTTGAACGGTTTTTCTCTGTTTCATTTCGCAGAACATGTCATCAATATATTTTTGGCTTTATTCTGAAAGCATACAATCTTTCTTTGGGAACGATTCTCACAGAAAAGGTAAACGTAGAAGTGGGCTTTTTTATAAATCAAATTGTGTCTCTCTTTTTAAAATCACTGATAAGGTAAGAGGGAATACCATTGAAAATAGAACTGAAATAATTTGTTTCTATGTTTATTAGCGACTTTAACATGACACATTAATCTTTCAAAATTGCCTAATTATCTTGGGGTTCCACAAATGTTATCATTTTAATGTATTTTATCGCATTAAAAACCTTTGATGACAGCATATTTGAAATAGGTTGAATTTAATGTAATCTTAGCAATAATAAATGACCGATCTTAATTTGTTAGAATTGATTACACAATGATCTCTAGATGTAGCACCTGAGTGCAACTTACATATCTGCCATTTGATACGTCACTCATATGCAATTGAGCCAGTCTACAATCCTCCCATTTTCTCTCTGGGGTTAATTGAAATATAGCCGACAGGATGTTTTCCGCTGACATTTGCTGAGCAAACTAAAGCTACTGACAATCTTGTGGTAAGACTTCATTCATTAGTGACCAACATCTTATCCCAGCCTCTATAATCTCAATGATATCGTATCTTTTGTCCAGCAACTTTCAATTCTTAATACAACTTCCCAGTTCAGTTTCAATTCTAAGGATTCTTTATCCCCGTTTGGTAACATTGTGCAACATGGTTGAGGGATGGGGGAGCACCTCATCAACAGAACAATGGGGGAGCTGAGATACTCTATTATCGCTCAATATCTACTCAGCTTCAGTGCTGACATCTACAGGGTTGGGATGCCCACTGCCATGTATTCCTGCGCACCACACTAATTACTGTCCTAGGTCTGGGTGAAAGGGCATGGCGGATGAGTCGCAGAAATTGAGTGACACGGCAGGGTGAGGCAGGTGATATTGCCAGGCAAGGTCCAAGCATACTCAAGTTATTAGAGCAGGCTTCTCCTGCATAATAAATGGCCACATGTACTGCAAAGACATGTTGCTGAAATATGAATATGCCTCAATTGGGACACACGTGTAATCTTGTTTAGGCAGCTATTCGCCAACATTTTCAAATGTGCCCGAACATTTGTGGCATGCCTGCTATTAGATATGATGAAAGTAAAAAGCAATCGTTAATGAACGAAAGCCAGAACATTTCTTTTTCCTAAATTACAATCAGTTAAATCTTTAGAATCCAGAGAGGAACAATTTCTTCATAAAGTAGTTTGATGATCTGGGAATAGCAAAAATATCTACAATTTTTTGTAAATATTGTTTGAAGATGCAGTACATATTTACCAATTCTCATAATAACGGGTGTGCTTGGAGTTCATGTCTGTATGATTTAGGAATTTTAACGAGTTCAATATACGATGTTTCTTTACCTTCGTTTGCCATTTTTAACAAATCAATTTAGATAAGCTGCATGAAAATTTTCAAGAATCGCCTAAAGTTTTGATTTTCTTCAACATTACATTTTATTGTCAATATTATTGAATGTTAGAAGGACAACATTTAATAATTACGTCTTTGTTGAATGACCATAGACCTAGAGTCTCCTAGACTGATAGTCCCCGATATGACATGCAGCTGGACCTAGACTGATAGTCCCCGATATGACATGCAGCTGGACCTAGACTGATAGCCCCCATATGACATGCAGCTGGACCTAGACTGATAGCCCCCATATGACATGCAGCTGGACCTAGACTGATAGTCCCCCATATGACATGCAGCTGGACCTAGACTGACAGCCCCCATATGACATGCAGCTGGACCTAGACTGATAGCCCCCATATGACATGCAGCTGGACCTAGACTGATAGCCCCCATATGACATGCAGCTGGACCTAGACTGATAGCCCCCATATGACATGCAGCTGGACCTAGACTGACAGCCCCCATATGACATGCAGCTGGACCTAGACTGATAGCCCCCATATGACATGCAGCTGGACCTAGACTGATAGCCCCCATATGACATGCAGCTGGACCAAGACTGATAGTCCCCCATATGACATGCAGCTGGACCTAGACTGATAGCCCCCATATGACATGCAGCTGGACCTAGACTGATAGTCCCCCATATGACATGCAGCTGACCACAGACTAACAGTCCCCGATATGACATGCAGCTGACCATATAGACTGACAATCCCCGATATGACAAGCAGCTGACCATAGACTGACAGTCCCTGATATGACATGCAGCTGGACCTAGACTGACAGTCCCCGATATGACAAGCAGCTGACCATAGACTGACAATCCCCGATATGACATGCAGCTGACCATAGACTGACAATCCCCGATATGACATGCAGCTGACCATAGACTGACAGTCCCCAATATGACATGCAGCTGACCATATAGACTGACAATCCCCGATATGACATGCAGCTGACCATAGACTGACAATCCCCGATATGACATGCAGCTGACCATAGACTGACAGTCCCCAATATGACATGCAGCTGACCATATAGACTGACAATCCCCGATATGACAAGCAGCTGACCACAGACTGATAGTCCCCGATATGACATGCAGCTGACCATAGACTGACAATCCCCGATATGACATGCAGCTGACCATAGACTGACAATCCCCGATATGACATGCAGCTGACCATAGACTGACAGTCCCCAATATGACATGCAGCTGACCATAGACTGACAATCCCCGATATGACATGCAGCTGACCATATAGACTGACAGTCCCCAATATGACATGCAGCTGACCATAGACTGACAATCCCCGATATGACATGCAGCTGACCATAGACTGACAATCCCCGATATGACATGCAGCTGACCATAGACTGACAATCCCCGATATGACATGCAGCTGACCATAGACTGACAATCCCCGATATGACAAGCAGCTGACCACAGACTGATAGTCCCCGATATGACATGCAGCTGACCATAGACTGACAGTCCCTGATATGACATGCAGCTGACCATAGACTGACAATCCCCGATATGACATGCAGCTGACCACAGACTGACAGTCCCCAATATGACATGCAGCTGACCATAGACTGACAATCCCCGATATGACATGCAGCTGACCATAGACTGACAATCCCCGATATGACAAGCAGCTGACCACAGACTGATAGTCCCCGATATGACATGCAGCTGACCTGAGACTGACAGTCCCTGATATGACATGCAGCTGACCATAGACTGACAGCCCCTGATATGACATGCAGCTGACCTGAGACTGACAGTCCCCAATATGACATGCAGCTGACCATAGACTGACAGTCCCCCATATGACATGCAGCTGACCATATAGACTGACAGTCCCCAATATGACATGCAGCTGACCATATAGACTGACAGTCCCCAATATGACATGCAGCTGACCATAGACTGACAATCCCCGATATGACATGCAGCTGACCATAGACTGACAATCCCCGATATGACATGCAGCTGACCATATAGACTGACAGTCCCCGATATGACATGCAGCTGACCACAGACTGACAATCCCCGATATGACATGCAGCTGACCATAGACTGACAGTCCCCAATATGACATGCAGCTGACCACAGACTGATAGTCCCCGATATGACATGCAGCTGACCATAGACTGGCAGTCCCTGATATGACATGCAGCTGACCACAGACTAACAATCCCCGATATGACATGCAGCTGACCACAGACTGACAATCCCCGATATGACATGCAGCTGACCATATAGACTGACAATCCCCGATATGACAAGCAGCTGACCACAGACTGACAATCCCCGATATGACATGCAGCTGACCACAGACTGACAGTCCCCAATATGACATGCAGCTGACCATATAGACTGACAGTCCCCGATATGACATGCAGCTGACCACAGACTGATAGTCCCCGATATGACAAGCAGCTGACCATAGACTGGCAGTCCCTGATATGACATGCAGCTGACCACAGACTAACAGTCCCCGATATGACATGCAGCTGACCATAGACTGACAGTCCCCAATATGACATGCAGCTGACCACAGACTAACAGTCCCCGATATGACATGTAGCTGACCATAGACTGACAGTCCCCGATATGACATGCAGCTGGACCTAGACTAACAGTCCCCGATATGACATGCAGCTGACCATAGACTGACAGTCCCCGATATGACATGCAGCTGACCACAGACTAACAGTCCCCGATATGACATGTAGCTGACCATATAGACTGACAATCCCCGATATGACATGCAGCTGACCACAGACTAACAATCCCCGATATGACATGTAGCTGACCATATAGACTGACAATCCCCGATATGACATGCAGCTGACCACAGACTAACAGTCCCCGATATGACATGTAGCTGACCATATAGACTGACTATCCCCGATATGACATGCAGCTGACCACAGACTAACAGTCCCCGATATGACATGTAGCTGACCATATAGACTGACAATCCCCGATATGACAAGCAGCTGACCATAGACTGGCAGTCCCTGATATGACATGCAGCTGACCACAGACTAACAGTCCCCGATATGACATGCAGCCGACCACAGACTGACAGTCCCCGATATGACATGCAGCTGACCACAGACTAACAGTCCCCGATATGACATGCAGCCGACCACAGACTAACAGTCCCCGATATGACATGCAGCCGACCACAGACTGACAGTCCCCGATATGACATGCAGCTGGCCTGAGACTGACAGTCCCCGATATACATTAGCAAAACATTAACATTTCTATGTAGTAAAATGCAAACATTGCTGTTTTTTCTATCAAGTATCTGACTATATTTTCTATTACATTTGCGATTCTCAGTCAAATAAAATAGTAACCTTAAACTTTTGTCGAAGTGTCGCTTCAAATGTAAATCAAATTTATCGGTTTGTGGGTCGATGTTGCATAATGTTATTTGAGTTTTGGGTCATTGTCAGTTTGCCTTCACAGATAGAGGCTGCAATAGTCATTCATCATGCTGTCATTATAACCATAACCCCCACATTAGGCTTGGCCGAAGCTTGCCCATTTGGGGCTGGTCGTATCAAGTATTTCCAGGACGGTGATTCCGGCGCGGTTCACAGATGTGAGGTCTTGGTGGACAGATGATGCGCGCTGATAGTCCTCTATTTCAGTTATATGATGAAAGAAGCTTGTAAACAACTGGCCGTAATCCATTTTGAGGATTCTGTGGTGGGAGAAGACTTTAATTATAAATGCCCCATTACTTTAATAGGTTATTTGACAGAATACACTTCATCAGCGAGAATGAGTGACATAGCGCATGTAACGGGTTTATAGTAGTGGGAGGAGCGGACGTCCAGAAAGCACCCTGCAGAGCACTTTCAGTAGCATTCAATATTGGCCGATTTCTACTTCCATTCACCAAATCAACCACACAGAATGCCATTTTTTTTTAAATTATCAAAATGTTATACCCCAATTGACTCTACATTCAATATATTTTTTATTATATTTTTTTTTAATCATTTCTATTCATGACTAATTTTCTCATATTTTTCAGGGAATATTTCTTCTTTTTTAGGTATTATTATGATAAGAGCAACTTATTGCTGATTATTTTCTGAAATTAGATTAATATCTAATTTATCTAATATCTCAAAAATAAATGTGAGGTCAAATTAAAGTCCGTCAATTTGTCACTTTTGTAACCCTACTGATTTAAGCTATTTTTAATCATTTTAGCTTCATAATAAATCTTGAAATTGACGGACTTTTTTTTCAATTTATTTTTAGTATTAATGTGTTTTTCTGTGCAGTATTCTATATATTTTCATAAACTAACCCCCAATAAGCTGGCATTTTTATATTATTTATAAAAAACTTAGTATTATAGTATTTTCCTCTGTTTTCCCTTATAGATTGACCACAAAACTATAAATTACTCTCAAATTGTTAATTATGAACCGATTTTGATGAATAAGGACTCTACGAGCTTGTATTTGAAAGATGTAGATGATAGGATAAAAAAACATGTAGATAATTTCGTGGAAATAGGCTTTCCATTTTCAAGGTCATTGAAAGGTCACTTCAAGGTCACTGACAATATTTGATCAAAATAGCCTAAGAAGGTTGACATTCGATCACATATCATTTGTTGATGTATTCTGAGTAGTAAAAAAGTTATACCCCTATGTCTGCCATTTCTAGTGATGCTTATCACCCTTGAACCACTCTTTACGTTTGTGAGGTGACAGTTGTAGCCATAGATGGAGAAATCTGTTTACTTGCGTGGGGACAGCATTAACCATTTTAACTGTATCAGCCATCCCTTAACCACTCTGATCAATTGCCTAAGGACAGTTTCAACCATCTTTGAACTATATCAGCCATCCCTTAACCACTCTGATGAATTGTCTAATGACAGCGTCAACCATCTTTGAACTGTATCAGCCATCCCTTAACCACTCTGATGAATTGTCTAATGACAGCGTCAATCATCTTTGAACTGTATCAGCCATCCCTTAACCACTCTGATGAATCGTCTAATGACAGTTTCAACCATCTTTGAACTGTATCAGCCATCCCTTAACCACTCTGATGAAATGTCTAATGACAGCGTCAACCATCTTTGAACTGTATCAGCCATCCCTTAACCACTCTGATGAATTGTCTAATGACAGCGTCAATCATCTTTGAACTGTATCAGCCATCCCTTAACCACTCTGATGAATCGTCTAATGACAGTTTCAACCATCTTTGAACTGTATCAGCCATCCCTTAACCACTCTGATGAAATGTCTAATGACAGCGTCAACCATCTTTGAACTGTATCAGCCATCCCTTAACCACTCTGATGAAATGTCTAATGACAGCGTCAACCATCTTTGAACTGTATCAGCCATCCCTTAACCACTCTGATGAATTGTCTAATGACAGCGTCAATCATCTTTGAACTGTATCAGCCATCCCTTAACCACTCTGATGAAATGTCTAATGACAGCGTCAACCATCTTTGAACTGTATCAGCCATCCCTTAACCACTCTGATGAATTGTCTAATGACAGCGTCAATCATCTTTGAACTGTATCAGCCATCCCTTAACCACTCTGATGAAATGTCTAACGACAGCGTCAACCATCTTTGAACTGTAACAGCCATCCCTTAACCACTCTGATGAATTGTCTAATGACAGCGTCAGCCATCTTTGAACTGTATCAGTCATCCCTTAACCACTCTAATGAATTGTCTAATGACAGCGTCAACATCTTTCAATTATATTGGTCATCCCTGGACCACTCTGATGACATTGTCTAATGACAACTTTGACCATCTTTGGACAACACTAGCCATCCCCCAACCACCATGATGACTTATCTTATGATAGCTTCAACCATCTTTGAACGATATTGACCATCGCTTTAACTTATTGGAATACCCAACAGCTCATTGTTGGTAAGATGTAACAAGCTAACCTTAACTACAAATCCTTTTCCCAACTTGAAAGTTGTGCCTGCATACCAAATGCTCTCCCCACCTTGATAGATTTGCCTGCATACCAAATGCTCTCCCCGCCTTGATAGATTTGCCTGTATACCTAATGCTCTCCCCACCTTGATAGATTTGCCTGTATACCTAATGCTCTCCCCACCTTGATAGATTTGCCTGCATACCAAATGCTCTCCTCACCTTGATAGATTTGCCTGCATACCTAATGCTCTCCCCACCTTGATAGATTTGCCTGCATACCAAATGCTCTCCTCACCTTGATAGATTTGCCTGCATACCAAATGCTCTCCCCGCCTTGATAGATTTGCCTGCATACCAAATGCTCTCCCCGCCTTGATAGATTTGCCTGCATACCAAATGCTCTCCTCACCTTGATAGATTTGCCTGCATACCAAATGCTCTCCCCGCCTTGATAGATTTGCCTGCATACCAAATGCTCTCCTCACCTTGATAGATTTGCCTGCATACCTAATGCTCTCCCCACCTTGATAGATTTGCCTGTATACCTAATGCTCTCCCTACCTTGATAGATTTGCCTGTATACCTAATGCTCTCCCCACCTTGATGGATTTGCCTGTATACCAAATGCTCTCCCCACCTTGATAGATTTGCCTGTATACCTAATGCTCTCCCTACCTTGATAGATTTGCCTGTATACCTAATGCTCTCCCTACCTTGATAGATTTGCCTGCATACCTAATGCTCTCCCCACCTTGATAGATTTGCTTGTATCCCAGGTGTTCCCTACCCTAGTAGATGTGGGTGTCTACATACCAAAATGCTCATCCTACTAAGATATATGTGTCTGTATACAATTTACACTTTCCACCTTGTTAAATATACCTTCATACTAGTCCCTTAATAAGAAATGTGGGGATTCATTTGATAGAAGTGGTGTTGAACTAATTTGGAATGTGGAGAAGGGCAATAAATAACTCTATACATATGGAGAATAATGGACACCAGCAGTTTATATATTTACTTTACAACTTTGCAAAATTGATTTGCCCAAAACTTGAAAGGTGACGGGCAGATAATGCAGGTTCCATGTTAATGCAAAATACAACCAACATAGGCGTACAGCTGTTGCATAGTTTTCTGAAATTGAACCATCTGATGTCAATGTGTCCAAAACCAAAACAGATATTTCACAGATAAAGTTATATTCCAATGTCTCCCATGGGTACACCTGGCATAGAGCGAGACTGGTGCAGATTTGATACCATTTAGATTAAGTTGTGAACAAGAACTTTACATTTGAGAAGGGCAGTGCTTTGAAAGCATTTGAGGGATAGAGTGAGGCAGGCTGGTGACACTGTGGACCTCTGGATGTGGACTGGGGCAAGGTATGGATCTATACCTTAATGTATGGATGATATGGCTGGTCCCTACCACCACATCAATTCGAGGCCAGGACACGGCTTGATTAACATTTTTGTCTTCTGTGTTTTTATGTTTCTATTTGTACTATTCGTTAGCCATGCCTTGATACAGTTATAATGATTTTATCACAAACATGCATAGGCTTCTCGCCGATTTCATTATATATACTCGCTTCGTTGACCACTCAGAACGTATACAGTACAATTTTTTTAGACAATTATCCAAGCTGAGGTCTGACACAATTAATTATTGACTTCATTGACAATTGATATTAATATTAATTCCCTTAATAATGTAGTATATTTCAATTATAAATCCACTCATTGTTATTAATATGATATTGACATTGTGTGGATATTTTAATACTATAGTATTGCAGAAATCCTCCACTTTATATGATGTCAGAGTGGATGTCTACAATTGTGAATGTCATGATAACTTCAGATATTTCCATCAAATGGAATTTGTTATACGATATTAATCATCAGTATTGGTTGTCTTAATTGCCCTGTCACAGTTAACCACGTCTGACCAATGAGACATCTAGCAGTTGATGTCTGCCGAATATGACCATCAAACATTAATGTAAACTTTGATGCATTGTGGGTTCTGCAATGTCTCGCTGACTTCCCGTCAGTCCGTGGTCAGGCTGTCATGGTGACGGATCACATCCCATAATACTCAACTGGTTGCTAGGGCCACCCATTGTCCCCATACGTCATTGTCATGGCAACCTCGCTGACATGGCAACAACGTCCTCGGCGTAATCCTTCACATCTCGTCATTTTATCACATTTAATAGTTGCCATAAACCAGGCTAGTTGGAAGAGTTTGGGCAACCAGACACACCAGATAATACTTCCAATTATTCATGTTGGCCGAGTGCTGTACAAGCCAAAGCCCACACGTGAGAGTGTATCCCTTATTCATATTTGATACTAATTCTGTGTCAGACTATCATGTGATGTCCTTGTTTTACGGACTACTTTGCACACTACTGTACATGCTTTCTGTTAAATATCTATTGAAATATCATGCATATATGTAATTGAAGAGTATAAAATGAATTTAGACAATCATAAAAATACATAGAATTACTCCGTGCTCTTGTGAGTATCCCTGTATAATTCTGAATTGAATACTTCTATCAAATGTAGTAAAATTGTAAATGAAAAAAAACCTTCTAAGTCTGAAATTTAGATTTCGGAAATATTCAAGCAGCTGGATGGAGAAAAATAGTTAAATTTTGTATCCAATGGCAAAAAGATCTTTTTTAGACATTCTCAACCCCCCCCCCCCCCCCCCCCCAACCCCCTCATAACCTGACCTGAATTTTGTGACTATTAGCAAAGTAGAGTGTGGACACATGACTTGAGGATGGGTTGAAGCAACTTGACCTCCCTCTGTGCCTCTGTCTGCTCATGGCACTTCGTTTCCGGAATAATTGCCGCTCCCTGTGGGCCCAGTCCTTCCATGACATGTGTGTCATTTGAAAATTGTCATTGAAAAATGGTTATTTCCCTTACTGGACATGTCAGTTGTGAATAAAATGATGGCCTGTCTTGCTGCGTGGTACGCAAACAGCCTCCTGCGATTCGTTCTGATGGTCTGCGGTACATCAAATGCATGAACCCACAAAATAAAACCAGATGTTTTGTGACGAAATCTTCAATTGTTTTGAAAGTAGGTAATGAATTTTAAACATTACCATGTCTTGGTAATCAAATTCATAGATCGTTCACTCTTATACATATGTGATTATCATATTTTCTTTTCTTACATATTTGGTTACTTCCGCAAGATTGTTCCCTCTGCTTGCCTAAATCATCGGCAACACCGATTGGTACAATTAAGTACCTGCTGCACAATGTTATGTTTAAAAAATAAATGTAATTAATTGTTAGGGTATTTTTCAGAAAAAAATATCATCTAGGTCAGAGGTTCACTGTAAAATTGTTATGTTTGGAGCTGACACATTTTCGCACCATGTCAAATATATCTCCTCTGTGTTTCACATAATGCTTAATGTTGTGTAGAGTAGTCTGTATGGTGTAATTATCCTTACTTATACTAACACTGGCAAATCGCAGTGACATCAACTCATGTGATGATCCACAAAATACATATCATATCATTAAACATGCCACGTTTTTATCTGTTAAAATGAGCAAGTTAACATGTTTGTTAGTACACCATATATTATGATTTAAATGGCGATGTCTGGAGGGTGGAGACAGGGAAGTGAGCTTCAGCGAGACCTCACCTGTTCTGTGTACATACGGGCACTATGCCTCAGGGCAATGGCACACTCATATGATACCAGGTTATGTTGTGAATACTCTGTCCTACCTCATGATATAACCTCACTTATTTAGAGATACGCTGGATATGATTTGTTATAATGTATATATACATTCCTGTAAAAACGTTTCACAATGATATTGGACCAAGAAATACGAAGTCATTTTTTTAAATAGATAAATATATTATAACGCCCCCCCTCCCCCAATTATCTTATTATTTTTCAACAATTGTGAACATAAACGAAATACTAACTGAAATCGACAATTGATTGACTGTTACCATCCCTTATGAATCATTTTGTGCTGTGAGGGTCCATACCTTTCTTGGGGGGAGGGGGCTGTAACTCAAGCCAAGACAATTGATAAAATGTTATGATTTCTAGGATATTTTAAAAGTGGCAACAAGGTGATTAATTATCCCTGTAGAACAAGGTTTTTTCTGTATCTTTACACATGTAATTAATAAAAGCAATTTCGTCAAAAACAGTATGGCACTGTGTTCCGAAGAATATGACTCTATCAATCGCAATATTTAACCTTAAGCATTTATTCTTATTTCTCGTGTAGCATTTTCAAATATCTTAGTAGGTCAATAACAAAGCATTTTAACTGAGGCTATTTGTTGATAACAAAAATACACAAGTGCAGAAATGAGTTTTTGTTGTGTAATACATCTAACTTAAAAATCATGTCAAGCACCTATGTCCCCAAGGCCTGTGGTATAACGTCTCTCAGCGTCATTGAGAGGTCAGCGTTCTGTTGTGTTTTATACCTCCCAACAGATGCTCGGCATTCCTAACGATCACCTTATATTTTCATTCACAACATAAACAGTTTGATAAGTATATCAAATATAATCTGGCCACTGAACACAAGCATTATCGTGCCCACGTGGCTGGGACGGGAAGATTAGGTTTAGTTTTGTAGTTTTTATCTGCAGAACTTGTTTGTATAGCTGCAGGAGGAAGCGGCACAGGTGGTGTCACGAGGAGAATATGATCCCTAAAATTTGAGTTACTCTCCAAACAACAAGAGATGTATTAACAGCTCTGTGCTACTTTATATACGTATGAATGTTTTTATATTTAATGCTCAATCATCTATTACAATCCATTTTGTAACATGTTCACTTGTTTGTCATTTTTTTAAATATATATTTTTATATTCCAAATGTTAAGCATTCAATCTGATAAAAAAGGAAGAATCCATTTGATAAAAAGACGCAACATACTATTGATAAAAATAGGCACAGAACTAGAAAATACAGGAAATATAAACTGATAATAAAGCAGATTACCTCAGCAAATATGTTTGTGAAGTATACACTAAGCCATGCCAAATACCCAACTCACCAAAACATGAAACCATAAAGAAATCACAAAATTAGAGTCATGAAAAAAGAATCAGAAGGAAGCAGATTGTATTTCCTGTGAGTAACATCTTAACAATTGGGTGGATATTATATTTCACACACATATGGCGCAGTTCCCGTTAGTTGACTCTTGAGAGAGCCGTGCTAAATGAAGTACGATGCAAAACAGCAAATAATAAGATATGAATATTCCGATATAAAATGCAAAGCATTTTTCTGGGCAGGTGCAATATATGAATATCATCTCAGATAGAAAACAACATAGAATTATATATATAAATATATATATATATATATATATATATATATATATATATATATATATATATATATATATATATATATATATATATATATATATATATATATATATATATATATATATATATATATATATATATATATATATATATATATATATAAGCTAATATTATATATATGTCCGTGAAAAACAATATTCTCTTCATATTTACATGCATTGCCCAGAGTTTCTCTACAAACTTACCGGATTCTTTTTTACACAAATAATTCTATCCCAAATACATGTAGTTTAACGTTGCAACTGTTGATGATTTTAGAATGAACGGCAGTTGCACATTTGGCGACTCATCTCTGATTTCTTTGTCCAGCATCCAGTCCAGTGGCACGAAATAAATCTTCCGGACTCCACCGCGGTGTCAGAGAATGAGTTTTGTCCATGTACGTGCATCATTAATGGAATATTTTCTGTCATATTCTTATTGAATTTCCTTCCCTGAGATTACCAAACACTTCAAAGACATGGTTATGTACTGGGAGAATCCTCTAAAAGGCATTTGTAGCAGAAAGAGGGGGAAATGTCAATTGGCTGTAGGATGAGTTGTCCTTGAAGTGTAGATTGTTTCTGGAGACACTTATTGCCATGACACCTCCACCCACGGCCCTCTGGTGGCAACCATTAGCACCACCACCCAACTCCATCCTCCGGTCAACAGACTCTAAGTCCCTTAAAGTTCCAAGTTGGTCTGTTTGTGTTACATTGTTAGTATTTTGATATGTGCTACACATGAAGTGTTCTTTACACGTGAAAAACCACCACACAAAGCGATGATTTATCAAGTCACCAACCAGCCTGGGGGAGTTTAATAATCTTAACTATATTCTGATTATGCGTCTATTTTGTTTCATCAATGTGCACATATGGTTGAATAGAGGTTGGAAATGTGGCCGATTTCTCTAACAGAAATTACACGTCATGATGTTCTCCCACGCTGATTATCAAATACCTATTTACATGAAATTTTGGTAGAATACCTGTTTGAGGTCTCTGCAAGGCTGCGTGGTCCATCGCATTTCTTTTGTCAAGCTATCTTATTGATATGTGAATATACCTTAGAGACCTCCAGCCCTTTGAAAGTATAACAGTCTACTGTATATCAGGCGTGGAATGTACAACTCATCAGAAAGTATATGTCAATATGAGTAACTCTTATTACCACAAATATAAAAATGAAGCACCGTAAATTGATATCAATGTGTACATATAATTGATCTTACTCCAATTTGTAACTAGCTACATTGTTTAGAATGCAGCTGCTCAAAACGATTGTGTTCAAGATGATTTCTCTGAATGTTCGGTATTTGGTCCACACATCAGAATAAAGTACAAAGATTAAAGTGCATAATGTACCAAAGGGTTCGTTTTATCCGTCAACACTTCAAACGGTGTATTTGATAATTTTGTAGATGACCCCAAGTGGCTCATCCATTTTAGCCCCTGAAGCTTCGGACAAGTCGATAGGGACGAGTTGTGATTGGTTGCCGATCTTGTGCGAGGCTGTGTTGGAACTGGACGCAGGGTCCCACAGATTGCTTTCACTGCATTTGACACTATCTGCAGTGAACATGTAAAAAGCTGGTCTGATTCGGTCCTGATAAAATGCTCAAGTGCAGTGTTTACAGCCAGAAGTCCCCTCGCGGAGAGTAAAATCGACATATGCGCAATGATAGCATGATATACGGAATAAAAACAACCCCCAATAAATACACCACACAACTATGTTTACATTATCCCGGCTTATTATATAACATCAGTGCCGTTAAACATAAAATCATTTTCATTTGTCGCTGATTAATGCAAAACAAACAAAAAATACATTTACCAGGTAAATTTGGTTCTCATAGATTAGCAAAATGACATAACAAATACTTTTTGAGTATTTCTTGTCTTTTTTATTTATATGTATATATATGTGCTTAAACAATTACATACAATTCACCCAAATCTAAGTTGAGAATTTAGATTTGTCATGCCAAGCATTGAGAACCGAAGTGCAAGTAAAATAGAAATACGTTAATAGTGCCGTACGAGAAATACAATGTAAGTCATGATCCTGCCTGCAATGAATGAAGCTCGGCGTAACCTTGATGTCTCTCTGTTATGCTTTAACACCTGAGACACGGCTGCTCCTGTGATCTTTTGTTTTGGAAAAAGTACTTGACATGAGTGTAAATATTCATTGGTTTCTTGTAACTGTCTTATGTGATAAAAGTTTCAAGATGGTTGGGATTCGTGGACTACGTTCAGATCACTTCAGGGTAAATATTCATTTCTAGTTCAATGGATTCCCTAGGTCAACATAATTCCAATGGATTCTTCCCATCATCCATTTCTCTAATAGAACATGTGACAAGAATAGCGCTTATACCATACCAATAGATAACTTTTTGCTGCAAAGTGCGCATGTCACCAGCGGCGGAAACTGTTCTCATTTCCCAGCATGCATCGCGCTCTGCCAGAGAGATCTGCCCTTATCCCCAAAGTTCCACATTTCTCTGAATTACTAGTCTTTATGTCAGGCATACATAATCGATTACATCCGAAAATGGCTGATCATTTATGATCGATTACACAGAGCATCCGTATCAATTTATAAAAATGTCTATAATTGGTAACCTTTTGTGGAAAGGGGAAAAGACAACGTACAGATGTTTTGTTGGAAGACAAGAACTAACGGAATTAAGGCCCTGTCCATTTATCACTTTCCTCAATAAATTCAATGCTGAGACGTCCTTTATTTTCATTATGAGCAATGACTGGATTTTTATGATATGGAGTATCACTTGTAAACGACATTAAGAAAAGCTTTTTATTCTCATTTTACCAATAGCTTTCATATGTGCTGAAATTCCCAACTGCAGTACAATATGAAAATATTTATGAGTAATTATCATATTAAGGCTTATCTTTAAAATGTATCATTCTTGTATGTTCCTGTTGTAAATTCCAATTAACAACAAAATGTCCTCAGTATAGAGATCAGACATTTTCTGTCCACAGGAAAATAGAAAAGTGGACATCTCTGACAGTTGCTTATCCTATATATGGTCAACATTATCTTTAAATGTATGCATATTTATATTCAAGTTAACCTATTGGCTTTCCGCTTGGCAGTATGATTACCAATTTCAATCCACCAACCTACTTTTCTCATGTGAGACATAGAACCTCTCGGGTGTAGACTACCATTGTAGGCTCATGTGAGAACCAAGAAAATCTCTCTGCCACATTCAAAAAAGCAAAATGGCAAAAACGAAATCAAGTATTAAGAAAAGGGACAACTTATGCAACAAAGGGAAACAGCAACCAAATTATACAATGAAAATGCCGAGGAATAAAAAATAATGTGGACATATTATATCTTGGAAAAAGGCAACATCTGTGGCACGAGAATAAGGCAATATGCGTATAAAGGGCACCCTTTGCGGCATAGGAATGGAGAAAGTGTGTATCATAGGAAAGGGGCACCCTCTACGGCATAGGAATAAGGCAATATGCGTATCATAGAAAAGGGGCACCCTCTGCGGCATAGGAATGAAGCAATATGTGTATCATAGGAAAGAGGCACCCTTTGCGGCATAGGAATAGGGAAAATGTGTATCAGAGAAAAGGGGTACCCTCTGTGGGATAGGAATAAGGCAATATGCGTATCATGGGAAAGGGGCACCCTCTGCGGCATAGGAATGAAGCAATATGTGTATCATGGGAAAGGGGCACCCTCTGCGGCATAGGAATAAGGCAATATGCGTATCATAGGAAAGGGGCACCCTCTGCGGCATAGGAATGAAGCAATATGTGTATCATAGGAAAGAGGCACCCTTTGCGGCATAGGAATGGGGAAAATGTGTATCAGAGAAAAGGGGTACCCTCTGTGGCATAGGAATAAGGTAATATGCGTATCATAGGAAAGAGGCACCCTCTGTGGCATAGGAATAAGGCAATATGCGTATCATAGGAAAGAGGCACCCTCTGTGGCATAGGAATGAAGCAATATGTGTATCATGGGAAAGGGGCACCCTCTGCGGCATAGGAATAAGGCAATATGCGTATCATAGAAAAGGGGTACCCTCTGCGGCATAGGAATAAGGCAATATGCGTATCATAGGAAAGAGGCACCCTCTGTGGCATAGGAATGAAGCAATATGTGTATCATAGGAAAGGGGCACCCTTGTGTATCATAGAGAAAGGGTAATTTATATTTGACAAAAGTGGCAAATTGTTTACAATGTTGATGGTTGCTGGAAAGCGTATTAAAATTGTTAGCTTCATCATATCCTCTTCTCAAGGTTTCCTGATATCCTCTTCATCATACCCTCTTCTCAATGTTTCCTAACACCCTCCTCATCATATCCTCTTCTCAATGTTTCCTAATACCCTCTTCATCATACCCGCTTCTCAAGGCCTCATACCTTCTTTATCATACCCTCTTCTCAAGGTTTCCTAATACCCTCTTTATCATACCCTCTTCTCCATGTTTCCCAATACCCTCTTTATCATACCCTCTTCTCAAGGATTCCTAATACCCGCTTCATCATACCCTCTTCTCCATGTTTCCCAATACCCTCTTTATCATACCCTCTTCTCAAGATTTCCTAATACCCGCTTCATCATACCCTCTTCTCAAGGTTTCCTAATATCCTCTTCATCATACCCTCTTCTCCATGCTTCCCAATACCCTCTTTATCATACCCTCTTCTCAAGGTTTCCTAATACCCGCTTCATCATACCCTCTTTTCCATGTTTCCCAATACCCTCTTTATCATACCCTCTTCTCGAGGTTTCCTAATACCCTCTTCATCACACCCTGTTCTTAATGTTTCCTAATACCCTCTCCACGATATCCTCTGGCCTAGGTGACACATGTGAACCCACCGACTTTCATACAGCGATTATACTTGTGGTCAATTTCCACTTTCACAATAAGAGGAATTATATAGTTGTGTGGACATTTAGCCTGTCGCAGGAAGTATAAGTATGATTGCTTCACATAAATCGCCAATAACTGATGTATTATAGTCTGTCTTTTTCATTTCCTGGCCCCAAAATTAATTTTTGAAAACTATCCAGTTGACCTAATTGGCCACGCTAGATCATGTTTGCAGACGAAAACAGAAAATTACATTTACCTTTTTTGGCTTAATTAAGGGATATGGGTAATCTGAACTCTTGGAACAATGAGACATTATACCTCCTATATTACATATTGCCTGGACTTCATACCTGGGACATACTTGATAACAAGGGGCTTATTGAAATACATGATTGTCAAATCCAATAACACAGGTTCGTATGATACTAATCCAAGATGTTTGTTAAATATATGTAAATCTTGTGAAATGCATGTCAGAGGTAAACAAATACAAATACAAATACAAATATTTATTCTCAGGAGTAGATCCCCTGGATGACTACTAGAGCCACCCAGTGATCCATGGTGATCGGCAGGTGTCGCTGAGGTAACGTTTCTACAGGCCACATACAGGCCTACACGGTGTGCCTACCATGTTCAGAGCCATCTGTTGTCAGTTTGTTTTGTCATCCTGTTCTGAACACAATATTCCTGCCCATCCTCATCAACATAGCTCCCACTAATTTCTAATGCCTCCATCTAGTTTCACATTCCAGAACCAATGATAAAAACTGGTCTGAAATGTGTTAATATTTCAAGATATTTAACCAAATGATTCACGTGTTGCACTTCCATGAAGATTTAAAATGACCAAGGGGCATATCCAGAATTTACTAACGGTGGGGGGGGGGGAGTAGTTTATATCTTGATGGATTTTAGACTCATTTTCAAGCAAAAGATATCCGGTAAACACTTTATTAAGTTGATTTTCGTCCAGTCATCTGTTTAAATGTACCCTGCACAGTGAGATAGAGTCAATAATACCTCTGCAACTTTTGGTCAGAACTGATGATGTTAGTGACTTAAGAAATCCACACCTACCCTAACAGCCAACAATTAATGAGTCCAAAGGTCAGTCAAATGATTGTGATGACATCTCCAATTGGTATCATTGTTATGGTTAGAAAGTGAATGCAAATGGGACGTCAAAATTAGATATGTACACGCCATTAATCAATTTAATGGTGGGGGAAAAGATGAATCCGGGTTTTTTTCTCATGGGCAATACCAATCTCAACATTTATTCTTTCAAATAAAGCTTAAGGGAGCTTACCAATGTTTTGTTTCACCCCCTCCTCTTTTCTCTATTGTTTGTTTGTTTTGGGGTTTTACATCACTTTCATCATTATTTCATCGTCATTTCGTGATGAGACCTACTTGTAGCAGATATGGTATTGCCTCACTGAATTGTCATGTCGCAGGTCCTTGACATGACAACCCATCCGGTTACAGATTTACAAGGACAACAGATTAGCCCTTTGGCACGGGCCTCAGCTCATGTGTGAAATTGTATCATGAATTCAATCTCGGCACGGCCGGGATCGAACCCACAACCTTTAGTTCACCACAGACCAACTAGCTTATTAGCTGGCGCCCTTACCAACTGTACCACGGCACGTGGCCTCTCTTCTCTCTAGGATTTGCTAAGGATAGAAGTAGGATGGTGGTTGTATTTTAAGTGCTCTGTACAGTTGAGTCACATGCTACCTCTGTCAGTTTTGCCTTGTTATTGTACACCCCGTATGTTCCACCCCATAGCATATACGATTAACATTCAGCTTCGCATGTTCAGGTGCACTATTGATCTCACACTCACACAATCAGTTCTGAGCTCTTCTTGCAGGGCCTGGTATGAACCCAGGATCTGCGGAGGAGTAGTATTCAAATTGATTCTACAAAAACTTACCAATTCCTTTTCACAAAAAAATAAGTTTCATAAAAACAATTTCACATTAACAGCATTATAATCATTAAAGGTTTTTGATGATATGTAGATAAATTATTTGGTGTATATATCACCGTTATTAGTTCGTGCCAGATTTTTAAATCAAAATATGGTGTGTGAATACTAGAATTTTATTGATCAAATGCTAGAGGATGAGTGGAAAATATTTATTTATAAATGAATCTGTGTGAAATGTACACCGATCTGTGCACATGTACGTGTCAGACTGAGTTGTGAAAATATCGGAAGAGTTCAGGATAAAAAGGGGAGTCAACTATAATATAGACATGAACATAAACTCTAACTTTATTAAATTCGACAATTTCCGACTACTTTATCTCGAGGATCACGAAGTAACTTATATTTATTTTATACTGGGGGATTAAGCTATTAAAATGATTCATAATGCGATTTTTTTTTGCTGTGCTTCCCCTAAAAATCCATTGATAAAATGCACCCTTCCGTTAGTCACCTGACCAGGTCTTGAGCGCGAATTTCTACTCATTTCGTCCGGCGAAAGTGTGAATGTCACATTGACGGGCAGGACCTGTCTTTTCCTTGGATAACGAGAAACATTGGGCCGGGATAATTTTAAGATTTTTGGACAGTCAGTGAGCTTGGTAAGTGGAAATTTACTTATGGTACCACAATAATTTAGACTTGTAAAATGTTCCCGTAAATAATAGCTGGTTTGAATAAAAAGAAATTTGTTTCAAAAGTTACACACCGATCTCCGAGACTCTTGCCAAATTCTGCTCTGCAGGGCGAGGTTTTAACCAAGGTTATGCTAAGGAGATTAACTAAATCAAGAATAAAACCGAAATGTCGTTATAACAGTTTAACTGTTGCTTGTTTTATGTTTTCAGAAGTAAAATGGAAGGTTCTTTAACTTTGTTAGTCTGGTGTTTATTTCTGGTGAGTTTATTGAAAATCTTTGTTCAAAATTAAAGTTCCAAATAGTTTAATTTACGACGGTAATGTTATAGAATTATAACGAAGACATTTCAATTCGCAGTGTGTTGCAGTATACACATTTTAAGTTATACGAGTACTCGTAGATTCCCGTTAAAGATGAAGATTTTCCCATTAATTCTATCTGAGCAAGTGTGCCAGTGTAGTTTGCACGTTGTTGACGCGTTCATTTCTTGCCTATTCTTTTCAAAAACAAAATTATTGAACATTTCTGCGTGACATGTGGTTGGAGAATATCAAATGTGTTTTCCTATATGATAGAAGAATGAGCGTATCAAACTGGCAACTTCAAACTGCTCTGGCACCCGTAATTCTATATCAATTGGCTGCTCTAATCGGCATTTCCTTTTACTGCAAAGTTTTTGCAGCTCCGGACCAGCCATGCTTTTTCAGTAGAAGACATATTTGCTTGTGAGTATAACCGATCATATTCCATAGGACAGAAGTAACGTTTGTAGTGTAATATCAGATTCCAGAATGGTTATTTTTATTATTGTAACAGCAAGATTCAATGGATATCTAATTTTCATCTGCTTAAAAATGTAGGGACTGTCTCCATCCACTAAATTTCAAGTGGAGGCAACTTACATGCTCCATCTGTGTCAATACTATTAATTTGCTCCATCTATGTCAATACTATTAATTTGCCCCATCTATGTCAATACTATTAATTTGCTCCATCTATGTCAATACTATTAATTTGCTCCATCTATGTCAATACTATTAATTTGCTCAATCTATGTCAATACTATTAATTATTCCACTCTCTGATAAGAACTTTGAGTTCCGTGTTAAGGGATAGTAACTTGTCATTTGGGTCAAGTAGCCTTCTTGGATTTCCTGATCTGGTTTTGAGCCATTGCAGAGTTATTTTCCAACATTTGGATTGACTACATGTTCCTCTGTTAGCTGCTCATCTGTTTAAATTACCAAGATGTGGCCGAAACCTCACTCACAGCTTAATCGAAATATACAAATACATTGCCTTAAAGTATACCGCAGACCCAATGCATATTTATATTCTACTTTCATGTCAGGCCATGCCGATCATCAGTTTCATGTACTGTATTTGGGAAAGGAATTGAAAGCATTTTTGATGCTTTTCTGACTCTGACATTTCAACACGATTTATTTGCCTTTTTGACCAAACTGAACATTCAACTTGCATTTGCTTCCTCAAATATTCCTTAAACTGTACTCCGCCTACCTTGTTGTGAGTTACATGACACAAAACATTGTTATTCCAGCTCATATCAGCCAGGCAACTCACAGTTCACACTTGGACTTCAACCATGGCCTCGTCATTTCCTTTCAACTTGAAATGAATGTTTACCTGGATTCAACTTGAAATGAATGTTTACCTGGATTCCCATTGCTTGAAATCAATATGCTGAATATTTACCTGCATTTTTGACCAACCAACAACATAAATAACAGGAAATGATGAGTCTATGGATGCAATCGCACACGTTCAATACCTTTCCCTAAGACAGTACATGAAACTGATAATAGGCATGGCCTGACATGAAGTGGGAGCAGGGTTAAGAAAGGATATTTCTCTTTGATAAAGATATGAAAGTCTCGCTTGCTCTTCTCAAACCTAGACTACAAAAAACAAATTGTTTTTTTTTCAATGAGACCTTATTGTCTTCCCAGAGACTGAGAGCTGAAAGTATCAAATGCTACATTGTATATAGGCCTATCTCTTTTACCTGAAGTTTTGAATACGACATTCTAGCAAAGTTAGGCTTGAAAGTGGCTACCTATTGCTCTGCTTACCTTGACATAACTCGGTCTTCTTGATATAAAATGTGTGTTACTCTGTGTTTCTACTTAAGATTTGTATTATTCTAATTTTCCCAAGAGATTATATTACTCTAATCTTCACATATGATTTGTATTATTCTGCTACTATTGATAATTTGAAAATTTGAAAAGGAATAAAGGAATATAATTTTCATTTTTGATGCTGGGCAGCATGTAAAGCAGACATTACATTTGTGCTGGATGGATCAGGCAGTGTGGGCATTAACAACTGGGACAAAATGCTGGGGTAAGTATCATAATTAATTATATCATTTTTTGCACTCTGCCCTGTCATCTCGGCAAAGTAGGGGGCAGCAGTTATCCTTAATTCATAAACAACTTCATAGGTGAGCAGGCCATATCCCAAACAACTGGACAACCAACACAAAATTAGTTGAGAAATGCTATCAGATGTAGTAAAATCATCTAATTAACTGCACATCTGACCCCTAACCATTCAGACAGATATAATTTGGTATTTCCTTGCATCTCCTGGCATAGGTTTACAAAGTCAAATGCTCTGGTCTTTCCAGAGTCAAATGACCTTTGACCTTGTTATGGCGACCTTGATTCTTACTAAAATTTAACATTTCATATTTTGTCTTATTATAATTATCATTATCATATTATAAGGAGGAGTTGTTTCTATTTGGAACTTTAGACGCAAGTTCATTGGAGCATTGAAAATTATTCTTTTTCCTTCCTTGTTCACTTGATATAAAAATCTCATGGATGCTAAAGTGACATCTGCAGTGACACAATTCACAGATGAGATGATAGCTTGATCATATATGTAAAGCAAATAATATCTCATTTATATATTCAAACGTAGGTATGTGCGAGACTTTGCTGGGCAGCTCCAGTATGGTGCAGATCTGAATCGCTTTGCTGTAGTTTCCTTTGGGAATGAAGGAGTACTCAACATTGCCCTCAACCAGTATGCCACCTATGAGGAGTTTACTGATGCAGTGTCTGACATTAGATATTTAGATGAGAACACAAACACAGCATCTGGTATCAGAGTGGCAAGGACTTCAGTGTTCAATGAATCTCAAGGTAAGCTGTAGGAAATTAATTGGTAACATTGAAGTCATCATACATGAATTTTATGATTATGTCATCTCCTTATTTATCAACTTGAGCAAATTCTTACATCATGATTATTACATTTATCTTCAAAACTTGGATTGCTGTTTCTATAACAAAGAAATGTTAAAACTAATTATTACAGGAGCCCGGCCAGACGTCGAGGATGTGATGATAATATTAACTGACGGTGTCCCCACCTATGAAGTGTCTGAGACGATCCCGGAATCTGACCTCAGCCGAGACTCTGGCATAGATGTGTTTGTACTTGGCATAGGAGAAGCTATAGATAGAGTGGAGTTGTTTATGATTGGAGGGAATCAAACAGACCGTGTATTCTACGTGGATCAGTTTGAAGACTTGATACATAATATGCAAAATGTTCTCGCCATTGCCTGCCCATCCGAACCAGGTGAAGAAATGTGCTTTTTTCATCAAATACAATGTCATTTTTAGCCTTGCATAGCATAGCTTCTGCAGTATTTGGCCCACATTTTCTGTCATCAGCTTTAATCTTCTCCTCTGAAGGTACTGGGTTGGAGTTCTAAGCTATCAGTAGGAAAGATGTATTTTCATGGGACCAATTCTGTCTATTTTCCATAAGGCTATTTTTTGTTTTTGTTTTTTTTTTGTTATGATTTAAAAAAAATCTAATAGCTATCACTGAGTTGTCATGGAGACTGCCATTTCGAATAATATTACAGATATTAGCCAATGAGAATAGTGATAACAAGTTGGGGCCAAATTCAATATGTAACATATATTTTGCTTTGACAAAATAATCATCTGCTCAAGTCTGCTCTGGGAAAGGATTTAAATGATCATTTATGAAGCAATTTCCAGAAAATGTTCACAAACGTAACAAAAAAGCAACGATCAGCATAATATATTCAATATAACGTATTGATAAAAGATTTAAATTCAAGTGCTCAAATTGACTTGTAGATATTGATAAGATAAAATAAAGAAACTTCTCTCCAACCAATTGGTATTCCTCCTCAAGACTTTAATTTAGGATAACAGAAATAAAGGTTTTCTCTTGTTTAACAGTGTTAAATGTCAGTGTCACAACACCACCACAGGATTCAAGTAAGTGCATTGTGCCTCATAATTTATTCCAGTTAAATATTTACTTAAATTACATTTTTATTTGCTACCTTTAATAAAAATGGGGAACTGATGGTCTCTGTGTCACAAAAAACGGACAAAAAAAATGCTATATAAAATCTGTTAGTGCTAATTCATGGATAAGATTTTGGATTTTTATAAATTCAAGAAATAGCTTATAACAGGTACAAGAAAAACTAGATGGGCCTCATCAGGGAAGTTTATTTTAAACTTAGATTTCAACAAATTATTTCTCCCACTTTGTTCTGGTTTTGTCATCCAACAAGTTGAAGGTTGTTCCTTTGTGTCAATAAGCACTAACAGGGTAACCAGAAACATGACATTGCTCACAGGGCAACTAGAAACCTGACCCTATTTTGGACCTAATGTGAAAATGTGAAAGAGGAAATTTCAAGAATGTCATTCCAGTGGTTTCTTTGAATTTACCTACAACTTGCCCCCAATTTTATTGAAGTTTTTTATTGTTTTGTCAGCATGCTATTCAGATATCACATTTGTGCTGGACGGATCAGGGAGTGTTGGTATTGCCAACTGGGAGAAAATGCTGGGGTGAGCAACTCAATGGGACTGACATACACGATTCCATCTTCATTTCCTATTTATTCAGAATAAAGGAATATTTCTTGACAAGTTATAAAATGAAACGTTTTTGTTGGACTTGATGTATTGCACTTGTTTGTTATTCTGTCCCAGGTATGTTCGTGACTTTGCTGGGCAGCTGGACTATGGTCCAGACCAAAATCACTTAGGTGTAGTTTCATTTGGAAATGAAGGAGTACTCAACATTGCCCTCAACCAGTACGCCACCTATGGGGAGTTTGCCGACGCTGTGTCTGCCATAGAATATTTAGATGAGAACACAAACACAGCATCTGGTATCAGAGTGGCAAGGACTTTAGCGTTCAATGAAACATATGGTAAGACATATAATGCATTTTTTACAATATTAATTATTTACAATTTAAAAATATTTTTCAACAGTTAATAATTTGATATTTATATAACAAATGAACAAATTTGACCTCCAGACCTGGAATTCTCTCCAGACTCATTCCAGGTGGAGTGTCCCAATGTAGAATGAATGAATTTTAAGAGTGGTTCTTAGATTTTCTTTTTAAAAAAATTGGTGCATAAAAATAGTGTTTCAAACTTTCCAGGACAATGTTGTGAAAGGATTTTGAGAAATGTCATCAGTTATGGAGGGTACTTTTTCAAGGGCAAAAATTATACAAAATAAAATGAACTTTTCAAAGATTAATATTTAAGATACACAAGCAGTAAAGCTTTAATATTTTTTTATTTGTAATCTATGTATATTGAAGATCACTGAAATACTGATAATATTCAGTGATGTTGTCTTTAAAGCATGTTCTAAATATATCATAACATTATTCATAATCATTTAAACCTGTGGGAATAAGGGGTTTGAATATTGGCTAAAGATTTGAGTGGTCTGTAACAGGAGCCCGGCCAGACGTCGAGGATGTGATGATAATATTAACTGACGGTGTCCCCACCTATGAAGTGTCTGAGACGATCCCGGAATCTGACCTCAGCCGAGACTCTGGCATAGATGTGTTTGTACTTGGCATAGGAGAAGCTATAGACAGAGTGGAGTTGTTTATGATTGGAGGGAACCAAACTGACCGTGTATTCTATGTGGATCAGTTTGAGGACTTGATGAATAATATACAAAATGTTCTCGCCATTGCCTGCCCAGGAGGAAATCGTATGTACCCTGTGCTGAATGTTGTTCAATATGTTTTCTCTCACTGATACACATTGGATTTTTTGCAAAGAAATTATTATGTAAATCCTAATATTTATGATATGAAAGCAGTGGTAATCGTGTGTGTGTATGTATTTAAGGATTTTTTTGTTCCAACAGGTAGCACTGTAACTTCTTTACCAAAGATTGCAAGTAAGTAGAAATTGGTAGTCCTATTCTATTTTTTATGTTGCAAAGGATGAAAAAGTTCACAACCCCAAAAATATTCCATAATGTGTGGGGCAATTTTCAAGAAATATACAGCAAAATCTAGCAGATTCTACTAATCCAACCAGCAAGGGCATAGGCCATGGTGCAGCTGGTTTAGCACCAGTTCCTCGGTGGTGATCCAGAGGTCTTGGGTTCAAGTCCTGTTTGTATAATTTTCGCTATGGGCCTCGGCTTGTGCCAGAAAGGTGAACCTGTTGTTCTTATAAATCTGTGACTGGATTGTTGTCATGTCAAGGACCCATGACACACAATTCTGTGTGGCAGCACTATATCTGCTATAAGTAGGTCTTGTCATGATAGAGCCATTTTTCATTCAATCTACACCTTTTCTGCCACAATATCATCACAATGACGTCACCATATGTCTTGACCAGTCAAAAGGGCACGTATATTCAAGGTGGAAAATGGCAGCTACAGATGACTTTCCACATGAATTTTTTGTGAGAGACATCAAAATGATTTTGAAGGGTAGTAAATTTGCAGCATGTTAGGGGTGGAGCATAATATTGTTTGATGATCAAAATGATGCCAGAATTATGGTATATTATAGTGTCTTTCTGGCCTTTAAATCGGCACTTGCTGTGCTGTTTCTATGCAACTGTGTGTTGTTTCTACACACACCACATGTTGTTTCTACACCACATGTCCTGGACATATTTCCTGAATAGATGCATTTCAATCTAATCTTGACCTTAGCAGAGACTCTGGATTTCCAGAAAATACAGATTGAAGCAGAAATCATTTAATGCTGGCCCTAGTGTATATATGCCCTTCAGCAAGGAAAGGCATACAAAAATTTGAACAATACAAAGAGCTGACAAAGTTGAACTCATTTATAGAAATTGAAATCTTTCAATGGGTTTTAGTTATGCATGGCATAGCTTCTGCAGTAAAGGGGAGAAATTTTCTGTCATTCAACCTGTCGGCTTTGATTTGTCAGATATTCTCCTGAAACTACTGGTCAGAGTTCTAAGCTATTAGTAGGTAAGATGCTGTATTTTAGAGAACCAATTCTCTTAATTTCTCAGTAGCCTCAGATTTTTTCCATCTTTTTATGACTTTTCAAAAAGATCTTATAGCTATCACTGAGTTTTCAATGAGGCTGTAATTTTTAATAACGTGACATCAGCCAATGGAAATCAAGATGACAAATTCAATATATAATATGCCTTTTGACCAGAATTACTATCTGCTCAAAAATTTGGCCAAAATTATTATCTGCTGAAGGCTGCTTTGTGAAAGGATTTAAATGATCACATGAAATAATTTGCAGGCATTTTCAGAAAATGTTTGCGAACATCTTAAATATTAATGATCAGTATAGCTCGGAGGCCACTGGCCTATCTCAATAATAACACTATGACCGCTGCACACATCTGGTTCACTGACCAATCACGGCTGTCAAGACAATGGTTTGAGACGAGAGCGATTATATTGACCAATCAGAGAGCAGTTAACAAATGATTACAAGATGTGTCCATAGTAACAATGGCAGGAAGCAGTGATCACCACCTGTCTGCTTTTCAACATCAGAACATTGGCTTAGAGTAAATAATAGAAACAAATCAATAAATAGCAGAGAAAAAAAAGTTATTTAATGTAGAAGATAAAAGTAGAAAGTTTAAATTAACAGACAACAGGGTGATTTGGAGCGGCTATGTTTGGTTAGATATCAACATATCCTCCCAACAGCATTAGTCCTGAATAAAAAGCCCCCAGTCAGTGAGAGTCCTGCATATTCCAATATAACCCCAACCAGCGTTAGCAGTCCTCCACATTGGCACTTGCCTGATGGACTAACAACCTTTTTTTCAAGCATCCAGGTGAATACAGGCCAGTAATTTAGATTTTACTAGCCAGGTGGGGCCCATAGGAAATATGACATAAATTCAGTTTCTGGCCACTAATACACACGAATATGTTTGGCCTCCATTTTCGTCTCTAATGTCCAGGCTACTGACGTTAATTCTGGGCCAGTGAATATTTAGATTTACTGGCCTGATCAGTCCAGTGCCCTCATAACCTCCAATTAATGTTGGTCATGCATGTATTGGTATAGATTATTTTAACATGGAAAAAGTCACACAAAGATACATAGCTTTTTCCAGTTACTGTGTGTAATATTCACATGATATCACAACATAAAACAATGTGATGGTCAGATTATTTACATGTTACCAAGTACAAGTCTGGCCCTTGAGGGATATCCTGCTTTCCCCACTTGGTATTAAAGTTCTACACTTAACTGATCATAATCTTGTGTTTTATAAAATTCAATAGCAATTACAGAGTTCTCAAGAAGGCTATCATTTTGAATAAAATGACATATATCAACTTTGAGATGGCAAATTCAATATGTAACATGCATTTGGATTGGCTGAAATTATCACTTGCTTGAATCTGCTCAGGGAAAGGAATTACCATACATACTGGTATATTAGACAAGGTTTTCATACTCAAACCCTTAGTTAATGTTTGGGGGGCCGTCGAGGGCACAAGGGCAACCTGTGGACAATGTATTTACCCAATATTATCACAACTTACGCTTTGCAGGTCTAGAATTGACCTTAGCGTGAAAACATGACTAATTTTCACAATAATGGATATCGGACGTAGCAGATAGATTTTAATTGCATTTTAAGTGATAAATACAGGTATTTACCCAATATTTTCACAAATTATGTTTTGCAGGTCGAGAATTTTCCACGACGTAAAACGTAAATCCGATGTACATGTACATTTGACTTTAGCATCAAAACAAAGCGTTTCATATTTTCAAAATAACGGATGTAGCGGATAGATTTTAATTGCGTTTTAAATCATAAATAAAGGTATTTACCCAATATTATTGCTTTTAAAAACAATTCAATTTTATACAGCCAGCTTTTGATGTCTTTCCATTCAGTGGTGTGAAAATTTCACTGATGGCAATTCACAGCATTTCATCATTGTTTCCACTGCTTTGAGTCATGTCCTCCCTTTTTTATTTTTATTGCTTTTTAAATGATAAATATTAATATATTAACGTTTTTTAAAATGACTACGTCGTATTGCGTGATGCATGTTGGATGGATGGTTTGGTTCTGTTCTCGGTCTGCAATGCGTATTTTGTGATAATATTGGGTAAATACCTTTTTTTATCATTTAAAACACAATTAAAATCGATCCGCTACGTCCAATATACGTCATTTCGTAAATTCGAACATCGTATTTACGTTTTACCTTAGATACTTGTGTATAAGACCATTAAGATCTTGTTACATAAGCATATTTACGTTTCATTTTTAAAATGGCCGCCAAACTTGAATGGTAGCAGTGCCAATGTCTATAAAAAAACGACTCGTCTTATATTCAGAAATTGGTCTTTTCAAGTAAAATAACCTCAATTTTGGGGGGTCGTCTTATACACGAGTCGTCTTATATACCAGTAAATACGGTAAATGATCATTTATGAGGCAATTGAAGGTATTTCCAGGAAATGTTCAGAAACATTAGAAAAAACAATGATCAGCCTGGTTCAAAGTTTTGTATTATTTAGTGTAAAATACTCTGTTTGTATGACACCTAGATAAGTGAAGTTTATTGCTGCATGTTACAATCCTTGCCATGTATTTGTTTTATCAGACTGCACTGCAGACATTGCATTTGTCCTGGATGGCTCCGGAAGTGTCATGATAAGCAACTGGATGCTTATGCTACAGTTTGTCAAGGAATTTACAGACAGGTCTGTAAAGATATTTTTAAAATATAATTGCAGATCAAAGTGCATCAAGTCTTTTATTTTATGCTTGGAAGTATCAATATAAACAATACCTGATCAATTATTATTCACCATGATAAATGTCTGAGCCATTTGACAGTAGATTAGTCTTCTGCAAAAATCCAAATCATCCATTGAATACTTTGTCAACGAACTTAGCTGACCAGTGATCTAGTGCAGACACCTGCTTTGTAAAGGTTTGCTAACAATGAGGTACCTTCAGAATGGGACACTGGGGTGATCTGGCTTGCAGAGACCGGCTTGTTCATTAGTTTTTGCCGATTGGTGCAGGCCTAAAACCCTTACAGACCACATCAGCAAGAGTACTGAGCAATTTAACACAGAATAATCCTGGCAAATGTATATTGGTTGATTTCAGGGAGATAGCTTGAATATATCACAGGTTCATGACCACATATCATTTAAACACCCAAAATCTCAGACCCCCGATTTCATGGAAGCTTTAAAAAAAATGTTAATTCATTCTCAGGTAGCATTACACACATTTTTTACAATAAAATGTATCTTATTTTGTAATGAATAACTTGACCAGGTTGGAGTACAGTGCAGACACTAATAGGTTTGGAGTGGTATCATTTGGAAACGAGGCTTCCATGGACATCATGCTCAACCAGTATGCCACATACTCTGAGTTTGCTACTGCTGTCGATGGAATAGCTTATAAAGATGAAAACACAAACACAGCAGCAGGAATACGAACTGCTCGGTCACTGTTCACTCCAGAAATGGGTAAGTTTCCATACGGATAAGCAGATGAGAGGTGAGAATATTGTGAGCAGAGGTTGAAATTTTCTGTCATTCTGTCTGTCCATCAAATTAGATCTCATCTTCTGAAACTACTAGTTGTAGTTCTTCGCTATTAGTGCGACAATTCTATCCATTTTCCATTAGACTGAGAGTTTATTCTTTTGTTGTATATTTTAAAAAAAATCTAACGGCTATCACAGAGTTGTCAAGGAGGCTGTCATCTTGAATAACATGAGAAATACCAGCCAATGAGAATGGAGATAACATAAGTTTGGACCAAATTCGATTTGTAAAGTGCATTTTGATATTATCATCTCTTCAACTTGCTCTTGAAAAATATTGAAATGATACTTTATGAAGCAATTTGCAGGCATTTTCAGAAAATTATGACAAACATAAAAAGCAATGATCAACTTTAAGACACATTTGCCTTTGTTTTTTGTTTTTTGGCTTCTGTTTGTAATAAGTAATTGAGCGTCCTTCCAATCTGAACTGACTTGAGTTTACTGCTCCGAGTAGGGGATCGCGAGAATATAACCAACTACATGGTGATATTGACCGATGGTATTCCTACGTATGAGGTGGACCAGACCATTCCCGAGGCTCAGCTCACGTGGGATGCCGGCATCGAGGTGTTCTCCATAGGTATCGGACCAGCCATCAACCAGACACAGCTCTTCATGATCAGCAGAAACCAGTAAAGTTGCCTTCTCCACTTACTTGTCTATTTATATCACTTTAATGTATACTTCACAAAATGTATAACTGTGATTAGAATGCATGAAAATAGGTTCACAACTTTAATGCAGTAGTAAAAATGATAAACTAAATGTGGACACCCCAATATTCAATAGAACCATTTTTGGCATTATTCTTTTACTCCCATGCAATGCAATGGAATAGTGAAGTTGACCAGCAAAAATCTGCTAGCTGTAAAAAAAAAATTGTTTTACATTACTGATTCACATTTGGCAGGGACAAACCTCATTATCTTTTCTGACATGGACAGTCAACAATGTCATACTTGAGCAAATATGTCATGCATTAATAGGCAGATTGCGGGTCACCATACTGCCCCATTGAAAACAACACACCGAAACTGCACAATTAAAGTCGGAAGTACACAAAAACTCTCTAAAATCTAATCATTAAAAACAAGTGTTGATTTTTTATAAAAAAATCCCAATGCAAATCCCAAATCCTTGATAAAATCCGAGAAAATCTTCTTACTCTACTACGCACTCACAGGCCACGGGCCGTGGCGCAGTTGGTTAGGGCGCCAGCTTATTAGCACCAGTTCCTCTGTGGTGATCCAAAGATCGTGGGTTCGAACCCCGGCCGTGCCGAGATTGATCTCGTGATACAATTTCCCATATGAGCTGAGGCCCGTGCTTAAAGGGTTAACCTGTTGTCCTTGTAAATCTGTGACTGGGTGGGTTGTCATGTCAAGGACCTGCGACATGACAATTCAGTGAGGCAGCACTATATCTGCTACAAGTAGGTCTCATCACGAAATAACTGAAATAATGTTGAAAGTGATGTAAAACCCCAAACAAACAAACAAATACGCACTCACAAATCACTTCTGAAACAAAAGCGCCATCTGACGGTGTAAGCAGTATAAATGTGCCAAAACATGGCCGCCATGGACCGATAATCGGGGTATGCTCCATAGACTTCCAGCTTATCATGTCAAAACCTCGAACATTCAGACCTAAAGTCAAAACAAACTCGAGCGAAAAAAATATGGAAACCCGCAATTGCATTATCAGTACTAAAGAAAGTTATTAACATGGACTTCTATCACTTGTTATAAATGTTAGGCTCTTCACACTTGGGAGAGAGACTCTACATGGATTACTAATAATGACATGCTTGAGTGAACAAGTTTTGCATGAATGACCACTCAAGAAAAATATTAACATGGACTTCTATCACTTTAGGCTCATCACACTTGGAATGGAGTCTCAACATTTTGAGATGTCATGCTTTAGAATACAAGAATGAGCACTAAAAACAATGCATGCACTTACAAGTGTATGATTTGACATTGCATGCAAGTGCTGCGAGTCCATGACCTGCAATATTTTCTTTGACAGGTCTGATCATGTGTACTATGTGATGGAGTTCATGCAGTTGATGGACAACCTGGAGAGCATCCTCACCACAGCCTGTGGCCTGATCAGGGGTCAGATATATTGCCATTCCTCTCAGAATGCATCTTTGGACTTCAAACATTTCTGAATTTATTTATTGTTTCTATGTGTGCTGTGTTTAATTGAGATTTATATTTGATACTTTTTCACAGATACATCATCAACTACTACTAGCACTGGAACCCCCGCTCCATCAACAACCACCCTTCCCACCCCCGCCCCATCAACAACCACCCTTCCCACCCCCGCCCCATCAACAACCACCCTTCCCACCACCGCCCCATCAACAACCACCCTTCCCACCCCCGCCCCATCAACAACCACCCTTCCCACCACCGCCCCATCAACAACCACCCTTCCCACCCCCGCCCCATCAACAACCACCCTTCCCACCCCCGCCCCATCAACAACCACCCTTCCCACCCCCGCCACATCAACAACCACCCTTCCCACCCCCGCCCCATCAACAACCACCCTTCCCACCCCTGCCCCATCAACAACCACCCTTCCCACCCCCGCCCCATCAACAACCACCCTTCCAACCCCTGTTCCATCAACCACACGTCCTGAAATAAGCACCATTGTTACTACCAGACCTACCCCTATCCCCACTACCATGCCCTCTACCCCTGCCCCTACCCCTGCCCCTACAAGCACCCTGCTTCCGCCAACCCCTCCCAGTGGACTCTGTGGTTACTTAGATATGGCATTTATCGTGGACTCATCCGGCAGTATTGAGACAGAGAATTGGCTCAGAGTGTTGTATACATTAAAAGCTATTATTGACCAACTTACACTAGGGGCTACTGCTGTGCAGGTTAATATCACAATCTCTTTCATTACTCCTTTTAAATTTTTATTTTTTTCCTTTGCCAAATTAGTTGGACCAAATAATATGCAAGGTATACAAGATAATTTTTATGTTACTTCAATATTATTGTCATGTGCATTGTTCTTATGTCCAGGTTGCAGTGATAAACTACAGTAGTGAAGCTTTCTTGGACATTTCACTTGGACAGTACACTGACAAAGAGGCCCTCAATGATGCCATAGATGCTATGCCACTGAGAAACCAACTAACTAATACCTCTGGGGCACTCAAGCTTCTCAGCCGAGATGTCTTCAATGGGCAGGGTACGCAGCTTTTATTTGTTGTTTTAATCTGCACAGCGAGAGGGACTTCTACCTACCACTCTGATATTTTTGGTCAGATGTGGAAGAGCGAGTTAGATCCATATTCCATGACAATTCCATCCCATGTTTCTAGCAGCTAAAAGAAAATGAGTTCAAAATTTAGTCGCATGATCAATTAGTATCCTTGTAATGGTCATAAAGTGAGTACAATATCAAGGGATTGACTTTTTTTTATAAATGATTCATATGCAAGGCCAATCCTGCAATTTATTTTTTTCCCAGCAAATGGTCTTACCATTATTTTTGTCACCAATTTTCTCCTTTCCATCTGAATGATTAGTGATCTATCCTTAATGATTTAAAACAGTTTGGTATGCAATAAATCAGCATACATATTATATGCATGTATCGTGGTGGTGGTTTGATGTAGTTTAAAAAAGGCAGCCTTCTCGCTTATGTACGATCCACCATCTGCCTAACTTAATGTCAATTGTGCAAATCTGCAGGTAAGGCAGAGGACTGTTTTATATGATATTGGAGTAAAGCAATGGAACCTTGTGTAGATTTGTTTTGGCTTTCAATCTGACATTATAGGTGCAGATAGGCCAGATGCCGTTAATGTGGTACTGTTGATAACGGATGGATATTCTAACAAAGACGCTGAGCTTCTTCCTGCAGCAGCAGAGGCCCTGCACGCCTCCGGAACCATGGTGTATGTGATCGGAGTGGGAAACAATATCCAGATGCAAGAAATGAGGATGATTGCAAGTGAACCATCTCTGATTTACATGAGTATATTTGACGACTTCCAAGACCTGGCCAGTAATATGCCATCCGGCTTTGCAGAGAAATGTGCAGGTAACAAAAATTAGGTCTCTTTAATTGCAGTGCAAGTTTTAATATTGCATAACTCTTTCCACAAGTTTCATACGAGGATCGATTGATCTCTGTTACTGTGCCTTTCTGTTCTGTTGTTGCTATCATCCATTAGACATGCTTTTAACACTCGCATTCTTGTTGGTGATATATTAAGTAATTGGTTTGTTGTTTGGCAGCAACAAAACAAAACATTTTCCAAAACCTGTAAACCTTTCTTATGACGTCATTATATTTATGTAATAACATCATTAAGAGTGGGCATGGCATTATTTCATTTGCGAGAGAGAAATATGTATTTGATGCCTGTGATGAAATACCAACAATTGTCTTAGGTTAAATTTCAGAGCACAGAACTTGTGAATATTACAGTAAGAAAAATAGATCATGCAATGAAGTTTTTAACATCAAGATATGGATCTCTTCTACAATTTTACAGGAAATGAACCTGAAATTCCAGAGATGAACCTTGCAAGTAAGTTAAATAATATTCATATAAATATACATTTATACTCAATTAGGTAATTACGTCAATTCCAATTTATGACTTAAGTGTTTTTTTTGTAATGAGAAGCCCCAAGTAAAATGTCTAAATCTCCTACATATTTTTAAGTTATGATTTTAAGGAAACAATGAATTCTTATCAAAAAAAAGTTGGACCTCTGCAAATGAGCAAGTAGTCCTCTGGCCCTGGTTGTGATTGACATCCATGAGGTCATACTATGTGGCCATGCCTATTTGTAAAAGTGTTAGTTTGCCATAGTGTGAAGCACTGCAATAAAGTTGAAAGTCCACCATAAGTCATCACTGGCAGTTCTTTGGGCCACATATGTATATGATGTGTGATGGTCTTTCAGCTTTCCCTGTAGATCTGGTGTTTGTTTTGGGTAGTGCTGGTGATGATTTAGACAATTTCTACAAGATGACAAGTTTCATTGCTTACAATATTAGAGAGAGACAGGTGAGATATATGGAATTCTTTCTCTTTGTGATTTGTTTGTCAGATTCTGCAAAGAGCGATTGTTGCATTGCATAGACAAAGATCAGATTTATTTCAAAAGATGCGCCATACTTTTTACAATTGTAACACAATGCTTTTATATATATTTTAAACATGGTGTGTATTTTTCAGAATGTATTAAATAATACTAACCTGGGTCTGGTGATAGCAGGAAGTGGGGGTCCCCAAACGTCAGTGTCGCTCGACTCCTATTCTGACTTGGATGCACTTTCGATGCAAATCGGTTTTGAGCGTTACCAAGGGGCCACATACAATGTCGCTGATGCTGTAGAATTTGCCAGAACCAGTGTCTTTAATCCTAGTAAGAAAGCCTTTAAAGATCAGATGAAAATTAAAAAGAAAAAGTTTGATAAAAGTGATAAAAGTTACGGTTATTTAAGAAAAGCCAAATTTGGTTTAAAAGTAATATCTTTTGAATAAAGATGAATGAAATGTTTTGTAAATGATTTTAGGTGTGCAGGTTGCAATAGGAGATGACAGTTCAGCAGTTAATGGTAGGCATCCCAAATCAAAGTATGGCAGATGACCTGCAAAGTATCTTTCTTGGAGCTCTTGAGTCATTTTAAATGTTTATATTTTATCAGGCTGTGTTATTCATTCAGAAGAAAGATTGTACAATTTTACAAGATAAAGTCATGTCTTGTTTGGGATAACAAATACAAAGCAAAGGTCATCACTATATTTCCATATACGGTAATTCTTTTTAAAACGTAATTTAGATATCTTATAGAATAAAAACTTTTTTTAGCTCTGCTGAGACTTTAGCTCGCAGAGCTTTAGGAAGGGGGAAATGTCTGTCCGTCCATCTGTCAACATTTCTTTAAAAATCTTCTTCTCCAAAATTACCAGTACTATATCTTTCATATTTTATATAGAGGTAGATATATAGGTGAAGATTCAGATTCCTTCAAATTTTGGTGATGTCACCATTCACCTTGAGGTCACAAATTTTGTACTGAGTATATCTCAGCAACCACTTATTACAGGAAATTAAAACTTGGTATGCAGAAATGTCTTATGTTAAAACTGTGCCTTGTCATATAATTTTAGTCATGTGACCTATGACTTTGACACATTGACCTTGAATTCAAAATTTGGGAGCATGCCAGATGACAACCATCAGAAGTGAATAAAAAACACTTCATATCTGTTATATACTAACACTATATTTATATATTTAAAAATCTTCTCCAAAACTACCAGTAATATTTGTTTCATATTTAATACAGAGGTAGATAGAGAGTTGAAGATTCAGATTCCTTCAATTCTGTGATATCACCATTAACCTTAGTGCAGTGACCTTGATGTCACAAATTTTGTAAGGATCATATCTCAGCAACCACTTATAAGAAGATATTAAAACTTGGTATACAGAAATGTCTTAGGTCATTGCCCTGCCTCGTCTTACGTTCTTAGTTATGTGACCTTTGACCTGGACACATTGACCTTGAATTCAAAATTTGTGAACATGCAACATCTCGAGCATTAAAAATGAATAAAAACTAGTTCATATCTGCCATATATCAACACTCTTTCGAACACCATATACATTTTATACAGATTTGACCTTTGACCTTGATACTGTGACCTTGACCTTTGTATTATTGTGCAGGCCACAGCTCATGAATGATGAATTGGAGATACTAAATATCTTATGTATCAACACTATGTTTAAAAAAAATCTTCTCCAAAACTACCAGTAATATATGTTTCAAGTTTTATACAGAGGTAGATATTGAAGTGAAGATTCCGATTCCTTCAAATGTTAGTGGTGTCACCATTGACCTTAGTGCAGTGACCTCAAGGTCACAAATGTTGTACGGAGCATATCTCAGCAACCACTTGTTAGAGGAAATTAAAACTTGGTATACAGAAATGTCTTAGGTCATAGCTGTACCTCGTCTTACTTTCTTAGTCATGTGACCTATGACCTTGACACATTGACCTTGAATTCAAAATTTGTGTGCATGCAAAATCTCACAACCATTAAAAGTTAATAAGCATATATCAATGGCCTTTGAGCTATGCTTATCATTGCTTTTTTGTAATGTTTTTGAACATTTCTTCCTAAATGATCATTTAAATCCTTTTCAAGGGCAAACTTGAGCAGATGATGATTTTGACCAATCAAAATGCATGTTACAAATCAATTTTGGCCCCAACTTGTTTTCTTGATTCTCATTGGCTATGTTATTCAAAATGGCAGCCTCCTTGACAACTTAGTGATAGCTATTAGATTTTTGAAAAAATCACAAATTTTGTGCATGAAATATTGAATTGATAACAAGATAATGATTTACAAAATATTAATGAACATCTTATCAAAACTTTATTGGTATCTTGTATGGAAAATCATAATCTGGTTGCGTGTTGCACTTTATCTCAGTTCATGTGTTTTCATTCAAGTCAGCAGAGCTATCAACCCATGGGGTTATGTTTTTCCAAAACAAAAACAAGGTTTGATATAGCTTTATACATTAGACAGTGATTAGATATATTGTATGTGCTGGCAGGAGACCGCCCCGATGCTGGTAATGCTCTAGTGGTGATGACGACCGGCCTGCCTGAGGGAGAGTCTCGGAGGCTCAGAGAACAGATGCAGCTGGCAATAGAGGACGGCATCTTGGTGTACTTGATATCTGCCGATAGAAAACAGGTATTGTCCACTCCTCCAAAACTGACTCCATCCAATTGACTCCAGCTATTGCAGGGTGCAAATTTTCTGTTATTCTGTCTGTCAACTTTGATCTTCTGCTCTGAAACTACTGGTCAGATCTTAGCTGTCCAGAGGGAAGCTGTTGTATATTCATAGGAACAATTCCATCTGTTTTTCAATATGCTATTATGTTTAACCATTTTTTATGATGTAATACATTACAGTGACTCCAGATTTATTGAAATATCAGACAACTGGAACATCCAGTGCCTCATTATTGTAATCTGAACATAGCTTCAACTTGAGACTTGTGGTGGTAACTGATTGGCTACCATATTGGATTGAAAATAGTAACGCAAGAACTCAAGGAACTTTTTGAGCAGATATCTCATCATCCAAGAGAAAATAAAAGCTTAAGGGTATTTATGGGTGTTGGTAGTGAGTGCCCCCTAGTGGCAGAGGAGTAAATTTAAAAAATACTGTACTTGATGGGAATTGGTACATTTACGGAGTAAAAATACATTCTCTATTAAATTAAAAGCATTCATGACATGAATCAATATTTAAAAACTACAATATTTGAACTATAAGTTTTGATGAGAAATGAAGAAGACAAGCAAATAAGTTCTGCAGATTACACAACAGCAATAGGCTTGTTTTTAGCTGTGTTTATTTCATTTCATTGGGAAGAAAATTCACTGTGATCCTAGTGAAACAGATTTTCTCATTTTGATTTGTATAATTTGGAAATAAGAAAGAAGTTTGCCAATCAGATATGTGAAGGGAGGTTAAAAAATTCATATTTTTGAAATGATCAAGTGTGTACTTTACCCCTATTTTTCTCTTAATGTTTTTGAAAAATAGAAAATCTGTTTCACTAGGATCACAGTAAATATTGTTAAGATCACTTTTACAAAGTTATTTGGAAATTCACTTTATTATGGTCCCATAATCTGCAGAACTTTTTCCCTTTAACATTTTGACATGACAAAATAAATTTTGGAGCAGTGACATATTACTGCGCCACTTTTTATGAGTTGAAAAGATATAAAGCTTTCAATATAATCAAAGAAATTCCATTGTGATTTTAAAATAACAAATGAATAGTTTTATTACAAAATTGAATAACATAAAATCTCATTTCATGACTTGAAAGTTTTAATGAAAAGGGAACTCTTTTTGACAGTTGAGCATTTTTCCCGTACTTTTTTGAAAACATTCCATTTTGGCGTAAAAAGAAAGTAGTTCCCTCAGAAAATCTGCCACCAGAGGACACTCCCTACCAACACCCATAAATACCCTTAAAATTGTCGTAAAGAAATCTGTTACCTCTACTTCTATATCCCTTGAAAGGATTTATATGATTATTTATGAAGCAATCTGCAGCCATCCAGAAAATGTTCACAAACATTACATAAAAGCAATAATCAGCATAGCCATTGGCCGATGTTTTAGGTAATGTATCAGGAATTTGTCCAGTTATATTTGAAAGTTGAAGTATATTGTATTTCTGTGTGTTCAGTCATGACTTTTATAATTTTTTATTCACAAACATTTCAGATGATATTTTCTTTGCTTCAAACACTTTTATGTTGTTGTTTTTTTCACACAACAGCAAAAATGTAGTTAATTCTTCACTTTCCAAAATCCATGTAATTATTTTAATTTCTCAGATGAAATAAGCAACTCATTCTTCTTGCAGGCTGATCTGCTTGGTGAATGGTACTTAGAGGAGATGGCTTCAAAACCATACCAGATATATGAAATGTTTTATGACAGTTTTGATGACCTAGAGAATTTAGATTTAATGAATCGTTTTCTGATGAACTTTGGTAAGATAGCAATAATTTATTTTTTATTAGTAAATAAGATGTTTTATTTCATATCTGACGTGAACAAATGATGATCTGATGCATGTTTCATGATGTAATAATAATAATAATAATAACAGATTTCTATAGCGCTATATCAGACAAAGTCTGCTCATGGCGCTTATGAGCACTTATGAATTTAGATTAAATTAATTTAATTGCTTCAAAAATGGGAATCACAAAAAAATTTCACAGCAAATTTGATCATCATTACTGTAATGTTATTGGTTTCCAATAGACTATGAATTTTTTGCTGTTTCTGGTTGAATATAAATAGGTATCAAGTGAGACCTCCCTTTCTACAACATGCTTTAAAAAGCAAAAGAACTCACTGGCAAATGTAGATGATGGGAAAATAAGATGTCTTAAGGTCTATAATCCACAATCAGTTTGAAGCATTTGGAGAGAACCTTGTGTGGTCTTGTATATTTACGTAACTGCCTTCGGCTCCTACAGCACACATGGCGGACAAACTCTTTTAGTGATAATTCATATTTTATGCCATGATTATATCTAAAATGTCCCAAAAAAGCTTGATTATTCTTTGGATGGCATTAAATAAAGAAAATTTAAATACTTGATATAAGTCGCCAGCTGCAAAAACTGAGTCGAACCCGCTTTAACGGTAGTTAAAACGGGTTCAATTTAAATAATAAAAATTTAAGACTAGCTGGTTAAGTTTACTTTTTCTGTGCTAAATTAACAAATAACATTACTTTGAACACATTTAAGCCAAAAAAACATGTCAGTCCCAGTTTTTTCATTGTGGATTATAGACCTTAAAGGAATTGTGCAGCAATTTTGAAAATATCATAAAAAATCCTATGTAAATGATTGCAAGACCCCAATGGAGAGAACACTCCTTGCTTTGCATTTTCAAGTGGAGTGTTATCAAAGAGTGGCAATATGCTTAGGACATCATCAAAAAAGAATAGTGCAATAATTCTGTCAAACAGTGTTCACCTACTCATCTGGGGTCACATAGAGTTCACTGTACACGTTTACCCATCATGTGCAAATATGGGCTAATAATTACTGGGAGAGCTCTGAATGGTGCTGGACTGCAATCGCAGCATATCTGGGTGGTCATACCATTGTTCTGAACCAATTCTGAACAAATCTGGGTGATTCTGTCATATAACGACTTATTGACTTTTCACCAAAGTCCTTTAAATCATATCGAAATAATCAAATTTATACGAATTTTTTTAGTTGAATGCCTAACAGTGTTAAGAATATGAATTTATAATAGTAAATCTTTCGTGTGTTAAGGGAAAATTTTCTTGGCACATTCCTGTGTTAAAATTTGGCAAAAATCTCGTTAAAAATCAGTTCTAGTTTATCATATACTTGTGTTACAATTAACAAATGTAGCTGATGATCGTGTTATATCCACCTTGCTTTGTTGCGATTTTGAGTCCGACTCAGTTGTGAACATCCGGAATAACATGAATTGTCCAGATTAGTTCAAAATTACCATCTAGCACTGTTCAGAGCTATCCCACCTCAGAGACTTCAGCTGAGAGTGCAACTTGTCTTACTATTATTAAATGTAACATTTCATTGCATCATTATGCTCATATATAGACATGCTTTTAATATTTCAAATCACAGAATTACTGCATAATACCTTTAATTATATGATTGTCTCAAAATCATGAATCACCACAAAACAATGACATTCTTGCCCAACTAATTTTTAAAAGGGAATAGCTGTCAAATATCTATTTCAATGTACAACATTTTCAAAAACTAAGTGGATTTTTGTGTGTTTCAGATTGTGAAAAATGTTTAAAATTGGTACGAAGATGTTGTCAAATGCATCTTACAGATTTTTTTCTTAGAGGTTGCCATTTTGCATAACATTATAAATATTAGCCAGTGAGAATCAAGATAACAAGTTGGGACTAAATTCAATATGTAACATGCATTTTGGTTGGTCAAAATTATCATGCCCAAGTCTGCTCTAGAAAGTGTTCACAAACATTATAAAAAGTAATGATAAGCATAACCACTGACCTTTGTTTGGGAAATATCTCTTTACTCAAATATTTGCAGCTCCTAAACTTCCGTGGAGCTGTAGTTTTGAGGATGCATCTGACCAGCCTACAATGTGCAATATTACACAGAGCATCGATGATGACTTTGATTGGACTTTGAATTCCGGTGAAACGCCATCAAAACACACCGGTCCCACAGCTGCCAAGGATGGCAGTTATTATACTTATATAGAGGCTAGTAGCCCCAGAGAGAACAGAGATCTGGCAGAGTAAGTACACCACCCACATAGACCTGAAATCCTCATCTCCTATCCATAATGGCTGCAATGTCTACATCATTTACCCTGGTCTTCTGTCTGTAATGGCTGCAGTGCTGACATCTTTTACCCTGGTCTTCTGTCCAAAATGGCTGCAATGTTGACATCATTTACCCTGGTCTTCTGTCTGTAATGGCTGCAATGTCTACATCATTTACCCTGGTCTTCTGTCTGTAATGGCTGCAATGTCTACATCATTTACCCTGGTCTTCTGTCTGTAATGGCTGCAATGTTGACATCGTTTACCCTGGTCTTCTGTCCAAAATGGCTGCAATGTTGACATCATTTACCCTGGTCTTCTGTCTGTAATGGCTGCAATGTCTACATCATTTACCCTGGTCTTCTGTCTGTAATGGCTGCAATGTCTACATCATTTACCCTGGTCTTCTGTCTGTAATGGCTGCAATGTCTACATCATTTACCCTGGTCTTCTGTCTGTAATGGCTGCAATGTTGACATCGTTTACCCTGGTCTTCTGTCTGTAATGGCTGCAATGTTGACATCGTTTACCCTGGTCTTCTGTCTTTAATGGCTGCAATGTTGACATCGTTTACCCTGGTCTTCTGTCCAAAATGGCTGCAATGTTGACATCGTTTACCCTGGTCTTCTGTCTGTAATGGCTGCAATGTTGACATCATTTACCCTGGTCTTCTGTCTTTAATGGCTGCAATGTTGACATCGTTTACCCTGGTCTTCTGTCCAAAATGGCTGCAATGTTGACATCGTTTACCCTGGTCTTCTGTCCAAAATGGCTGCAATGTTGACATCGTTTACCCTGGTCTTCTGTCCAAGATGGCTGCAATGTTGACATCATTTACCCTGGTCTTCTGTCTGTAATGGCTGCAGTGCTGACATCGTTTACCCTGGTCTTCTGTCTGTAATGGCTGCAATGTTGACATCGTTTACCCTGGTCTTCTGTCTGTAATGGCTGCAATGTTGACATCGTTTACCCTGGTCTTCTGTCTGTAATGGCTGCAATGTTGACATCGTTTACCCTGGTCTTCTGTCTGTAATGGCTGCAATGTTGACATCATTTACCCTGGTCTTCTGTCTTTAATGGCTGCAATGTTGACATCGTTTACCCTGGTCTTCTGTCTGTAATGGCTGCAATGTTGACATCGTTTACCCTGGTCTTCTGTCTGTAATGGCTGCAATGTTGACATCGTTTACCCTGGTCTTCTGTATGTAATGGCTGCAGGCCACGGGCCGTGGCGCAGTTGGTTAGAGCGCCAGCTTACTAGTACCAGTTCCTCTGTGGTGATCCAAAGGTCGTGGGTTCGATCCCCAGCCGTGCCGAGATTGAACTCATGATTCAATTTCCCATACGAGCTGAGGCCCGTGCCAAAAGGGTTAACCCGTTGTCCTTTCAACATTATTTCAGTCATTTCGTGATGAGACCTACTTGTAGCAGATATAGTGCTGCCTCACTGAATTGTCATGTCGCAGGTCCTTGACATGACAACCCACCCAGTGACACATTTACAAGGACAACGGGTTAACCCTTTGGCACGGGCCTCAGCCTCACCACAGAGGAACTGGTGCTAATAAGCTGGTGCTCTAACCAACTGCGCCACAGCCCGTGGCCCTTCCCATAATGACTTTGCTCATTTTGATATGGTCAATTATTATTAATGGTGTTTGTCAATCTTTTTGAACATATCCATGATGCTCAACAAAACTATCTGGCAAATATATGTGAATTATATATATATATTGTTATGTTCTTCTTGCAGGTTATTGCTGCCGAGCATTACACTGGGTCAGTATGACTTTGTCTGCTTACACTTCTACTACCACATGCGGGGATTCCACATAGGAACTCTACAGGTGTTCATCTTTGACCCGAGCACCGGGTATGATGAGATCCGATGGCAGCTGTATGGACCACAGTCTGATGACTGGGAGCACGGCATGGCCTCACTCTATCTACCACCCGGAAAAAGGGTCTGTATAAACAATATCCTTTGGCTTGCATGCTATACAATAATAGGACAAATAAAGTGGGAAATTTTAAATGATATTCAACAATCTCTTATTCGTTCCAATATTTTACTGGCACTTACCTAAAGATAGAATTGAGGAAATAATTGTGTATATGGTAAACAGATGTCTTGCTTCTGGTTACCGATGACATTAATAAAAGAGAATTACTTTGTCAAAGGACCACATGCTGGAAATAAAATCACAACCTGAAATGACTGTTTGGGCATTTATTTTCTGCATATTTTTTGCTTCTATTATTTTTAGACAAATTTTGCATGCATTTATTCTCTTCAGAAATTCCTTTACTTCTTTCATTTTGAAACAAAAACTGCAAAATGGGAGAAACTGAACAAATGTATCTGAATGATAATTGGGGATAAATCTATTTCCATTTCAACGCTATTAACTTTTTTAGAATGATTTGTACCAATAAGTGTCTAAACCTATTTGAATAAGGCTCAAATTAATAACCCCGTTTGAAAGTGATCTCCATGTTTGGAACTGTCCTTTGGTGAAGTGTCTTCCATAGAGGTATTGAAAGGTAAAATGACATCATGGCTTTATGACATAAGCTTAGGACATCATGGCTTAATAACATAAACTTAGGACATCATCAAAGGTATTGTCCCTAACATAGTGCTAAATTGGTGTGAAACAGTGCTCACCTACTTTGAGCCTCATCTAGGGTTCCTAGTTTGCATTGTTTTCCCTTATGTGCAGCTCTGGGCTTTGCCAGAGAGTGCAACTTCTTTGTCTAATAATTGTTTCTCACGTTGACCCAAGAATAAGATTTAAAAAGTCATGCTGTTCATATATTCATAAGTTTTCAACATGCCAAATTATAGAATTACCTTGATCATTTTCAAATTTTAACAAATCTTATTTTGAATTGTAAAAATGACAAAAATTCTTTTTAATGGGTTTCACTTTTTTATTTTACTTTTGATTTTATAATTTGCAGCTCGGATTTCGTGCTCTTCGAGGTGGTGAATTTTCTGGAGACATAGCTATAGACAAAATAAGATTCACTGATGGACTATGTTCAGTTGATATCCCATAAGATATGTAATATGCCCTTAACAAAGCAGTAAAGGTCCTCGAGAATGAAGGAAAACAATGTGACTGGTATTTTCACACTGAAAGGAAAATGTAAAGTTATTGATACAAAACACCAACACATGTAGAGGGAATAAGAGTAAAATGTTTAATATCCAGACTGACAAAGCATCCAAATTGCAAGGATATTGCAAGAAGGAAAGGCGGAGGTGACTTTTGTGACAATTCAAATTTAAATGAGATAATACTGAGGGCATTTGAAGGTCATTCTTTATGGGACTAGTGCAAAGTTACAATGTAGTACATTGGAGGGCACAATATTAAGCACTTTGATGGGTCCATTGTCCCCCCCGAGACATTTGTGATTTTAATGAGTCATTGTCTCGTATCGTCCCATCGTTCAAAGGACAATGCTTAAAATATTTTCAAGAAAAATGACTGCAAAAAGTACAGGAGAGTGCAAATTTAAAGATTATTTTTGGAATATTTTTTGCAATTTCATTTTAGCAATGCTGACACAGCTTCTGCGGGGAGGGAGAAATTTTCTCATTCGGTCATCAACTTTGATGTTCTCATCAGAATCTACTGGTCAAAGTTATGAGAAGGATAGATGTCATATTTTCAGGAGACCCAATTCTTTCTATTTTCCCCAAATTTTTTTACATGATGTTTTTTTTTTATCAAAGCTATCATAGAGCTGTCATGGTGAATGACATGACAAATATTAACAATGAATTCAAATGTAACATGCATTTTGATATGTAACGTGCATTTTTGGCAAGTGGCGTGGGGTTGACCAAATATTGGATACTAACATTATTCATACTACATTATTTATTCTTGATATGCACATTACAAAAAGCAGTGATTAACTTAGCTCAAAAATCATTGGCCTATGTTTAAATTAGCAAAGCTGGCAACCAGCCGATATTAAATATTGAGAGGAAATGGACTTTTCCAGATGGATACTCGTGATGAAATTTGAAATAAAGCTGATTTTATTGATGAGCTTCCAATAGAGCATGCTTAACATTGATGTCTGAAGGCATAGAGTGTAAAATAACCTCTTGGCCAATTGGTTTCAATATTTTTCAGTTCTGGTGTTAGATTTTCAGTAGAATTTTAACAGGGCCAGGGTGGAAACCAGTACTCTGGCTTCTTGTTAAAGTACACACCTTTACAAATGTTATTTGTTTGTTTTTTCAAAATTGAAGTGTATGGGAGAAAGAAACAAAAAGTATGACTACAAAAGAAAGAAAAATGTCTTTACCTGTAAGTTATTTTAATTTGATTAAGTGTATATATATATAAATACATGCACATTCTTTTATTGAAATAATCATAGCATTGTTTGTATAAATCCATGTTAATTTGTAATATAACAGATCTCATGTCATGTTATTGTACAGACACATTGAAGAAATAAATCTCATACATTTAACTCATTGGCATTTGCGTTTTTATTATATTTAACATAGCTATGATTTTACATAAAATTGAACTTTATTCACAATATCAAAGTAAATGAATCATTTTTAAAAATCCTAATTGCATATCAATTTAAACAAAAAAATCCTTATTACATTTAATACCATTCCAATTATTTTCCACAAACTTCAATTTGTGTTCCATCAGATTTTTCCATAATCATTTGTGTAATCGATTTTTAATGAGTATTTTTGTGGCACTGCTGTGTTTAAAAAAATAGTTGTTTGCAAACTATCTGAAGCGTTCTGCTACAGTTTGGTTTCTAATCGACGACTGGGCATGCTCCCTTTGAGAAGGCGATGCTGTCCAAGCCAATATCTCCGGAATAACCCTGCGAGCGCGTGCCCCGGATTCCAGCCTGAAGCATATTCACCATTCAAAGGTTTGCACAAAATAACTGCTGTAACAATTGTTATTCCGGAGATCTACTGTTTAGATCTGTAATTTGATTTTTGAACAGGTGACGTGTAACTATTATAGTTATGCAGAATTACTCTATAAATCTAAGAAAACAGTAGAAGAATTTCAGAAGTTTATTAGCTGTTTTTAGCAGAATTAGGATGGGATTTATTAAATGAGGACTGACCTGATCTCCAGCCTCCATTCGGAGGTTAGTGTATGTTAGCTGCCAGGTCTCCTCCGTACTCGGTCCCCACTTTGTCCAGCGGACAATGTCCCGCTCAGGGGTCCGGGTGAATATCTGCAGCGCTCCAATGTGAAAGCCATAGCGGTGCTGGTAAAACCGCAGACAATACCAGCCGTCCACATCCGCAGCTACTGGCAGCATCAGACTGATAACAAAGCCACAATTATAAACTCTATCAGAACAATATCTAAATGCGTTTTCATTCAAGGCATGCCTACGAAAGCATCAATGGTCGAGTATTTCTCTGATATAATAAGGAAATGCACGAAAGACCTCAATGACCTTTTGCCTATGTTTTCTCAATCCAAGGAATGCCCACTCTAGCCAGAATTGAATTTAAAATTCTTTTAATGACTTGGAAAATATATCATAAAAGGGCTCCTAATTATTTAATTGGACGTTAGTTTAATTGTAGAAATTTGGGGTAAAATGATTTAGCTTTGTGTTCCTAAAAGTCACGAGAAAAATAACGGGGACAGCTTTTTAATACATAGCTCCTGCGTTGTGGAACTACCACGCAAAAGAATTTTTTTAGATATGGTTTTAAGAAAAAAAACAATTCACAAATTTTATGATTAAGAAATCACGATTAGTACCATGGTCAAGATTTGCTTGGTATGTGCGATATTTAATATTTTATTATAATTAAAGACTATATCAATTCAGAGCACTATTGGCGTATTGTTGCTTCTCATCAATAGAATATGGTGTACCTTGCTATGTCTCCATTTACTCTTGGTGAGCTTGCCTCAATGTAGAGGTAGTAGGCCCCAGTCATGGCAGCACTGGGACCAGTCAATTCTGATGGGGTGGGTCCAGTCATCAATGTCCAGTCAAACTGGTCGCTGGTCTCCTGAATCAAGCCACAAATCTCTGAGCTTCCCTCGCTCGTCTCAAAATTACAGGACCACAACAGCTCAGCTGAAAAATCCACATCCCCGTGAGGGTTAAATACAGCTATTATAACTTCTGACTTAAGATGTGTGATTTGCATTTTCATTTTTGGATATGCACAATACAAATATCCTACATCTTCATCACTTTAGCTATAAAATGAGTTCTCTGATTTTTTATTATTTTTTTTTTATTATTAAACTTAAATAAAGGGGAAAATCAAAGTTACCTTACAATAAATATGGAATGAATTTCATATATCTTTAATCGGAAGATTTAGAAATTAAAATACAAACAAAAGGCATTTTGAAAATAAAGAGTAAACTTACAAGAGGCATAGCATGCAGTTCCAAGGATTGCGTCAGTGTTATCAACCAAATACTGGAAGTCCTCTGCAAAAAGCAAGAAGCTATCTGTGGGCTGAGAAGCCACTGCTGTTAACTCCCCGACGTGTAAGTTAGATCCTATGCCGATAGCAAAGAGGCTGTACCCATCATTCCTCACCGCTTCCGCTTCCGGGATGGTCAGAGAGGCGTTGACGGTTGACTCTCCATCAGTGATTAATATGGCCACTTTAGCTATACCTGAGCGGGCGCCATTGTTGGCGCTGAAGAGCTCTTCCCTGAGCAGGTTGAGCCCGGCATATGTGTTGGTCTCCTCATCTAGGTACCTCAGGTTACTGATAGCAGCGAGCAGCTCAGACTTTGTGCTGTACTGGTTGAGATAGATCTCAACTGCTGCATTTGTACCAAACACTACAACTCCAACCTGAAAGAAAAGGAACAGATTTGCTTCAAGAGAATAAATATCACTGCTATCCTTTTTACATAGCCAACTGGCGTTAAACATCTGCAGAATGAACGGCATTAATGATATCTTTTCTGAGGTGAAAATGATTCACTTGAAACTAGCTTTAAGCAAATATGCAACTGACGATATCAACGTTATCCTTTCTGAGAATGATGAAAGGGTTTTAATGGAATGTTTGTGAAATTATATATACCTGAGTATCGGAAGGTCCAATAGCAAGTTTGGAGACAAAATTTGTGATGAAAGTTATGGTTCTGTTCCAGTTTTCTTGTCCAACACTACCAGATGCATCTACTACAAAGCCAATGTCAGCCTGACAGTCTACAAACAAGCAGCATGTGTTTACTAATCCACAAAGCTCCAATTTTCTTAACAATTCTGATATGTGATTCAAAAGAAATAAAATTTTACCAACTACAGTGCGGCATGGGGAAGATATCTTGAAACGAACTAAGATTACATAAAGCTGAAAGCCCCTTTTTATTATCAAAATACATCTACTATAAAAGTACTTCATATGATATGGTCATGATAATTTAACTGAATTGACCTGGGTCATGCTCATTTATCCAGTTTTAAACCTTCATCTTCAAACACAGATAAAGGTAAGGTAAACAGGATGAACAAAAATCCGTGAATAAGTACAACAAAACCTAGTACAAACATCGTAATTTTAAAGAACATTAAACTTACTTGTTCCAACGATTAAATCATTTACTGGTGGAGCTGAAAATTAAAGATTACATCAAAATAATAATAGGCGAGAACAACACAAAATGGTGACGCGATAGTGCAGACACATCGAGACAGTAATACAATGAGAATTTCGAAAATCACCCATTTTAACAAGTATCTGAGTTTATATATAAATATATCATGTGCATAGAAAAAACATTTTTTATTTATGATTAAAGCTATTGTTTTTTTTTTTATAATTGCAATTGCGGGGATATTCACTCACGTGCACAGGTTCTGGACTGGACAAAGTCCCTCCAACTTCCCAGGTCCGAGAAGTCATCTATGAGGAACTGGTACCAGTATGTCGGCTTGGAGGCAATGGCATTCAACTCAGATATGTCCACCTGATGACAGAGGAAATATACATCATGTTCAGTGGCAATATAGGAAATATACTTGATGTTCAGTGGCAATATAGGAAATATACTTTATGTTCAGTGGCAATATAGGAAATATACTTTATGTTCAGTGGCAATATAGGAAATATACTTGATATTCAGTGGCAATATAGGAAATATACTTGATGTTCAATGACAATATAAGAAAAAATGTGATTTATGAGAATTATTAGTGGGACGTGCAGATTTTCCTTAATATCTCTTGAGAATTGAAGTGATGCGGTTTCGCTCGATTACTAACACAGATTAGAGAATAACAACATGAGTCCCGTTTTTCACGAGTTATAAAGAATTATATTTGGTAAGTCTTAAAGTAGAATCCAGAACCATTATATATGTAGGTTACAGCATGTAGGAGTATGTAGTTACCTCTCTGCCGATGCCCACGGCAAACACCTTGGTGTTGCGGTGGTCCTTGAGGAGCGCCGCCTCCACGCTGGTCTGGTCCGCCTCCACGTTGGAATAGCCGTCCGTAAGCACTACAGCCACGTTGCTAACATTGTCACGATCTCCGTGCGAAAACCTACATAGATTGATTTGTTTGGATTAACGACATTTTCAGCACTGTTTAGGCTATTTCAGGTCAGACAGAAGCCGGCCACCGGGACTCAATGCCCTACTCTTTTCGAAGAGTGACTGGGGATATTTCTTTTGAATTATCACATTGATATGATAACACAAACCATGGCCTTTGGATAAATTTTAGGACATTTCCCGTTTTATCACCAGTTGCTTAGTCTAGATTTTGCAGATATATTTTGGTTTAAGAATAGCAGTAATGTGTGGATGAGGACTCACGTGTACATGCTGGTTCTGAGCATGTTGAGAGCCGCTGAGGTGTGGGTTCTCTCATTCTTCCACGCGATGGCATTAAGGGCAGACATCATCTCGGTCTTGTTGGTATAGTCGTTTAGACCCATGTTAAAGTCTGCCGCATTACTGTATGTCACTACGCCAATCTATAACCCAAAGCATTGAATATCTTAAATTATATTCATGTTCACTATAAACACCATAATGATGCTGTAAAACTATTTATTCATCAATATGTGCATGAACGGTTAAAAATAATGAAAATGTCAATGAGCTGTTTTTGGCTGTAAATTGTATAGCCCTTACTTTCCCGATCTTTTAAAAGATGGCAAAGGCTGATTTCACAATAAATTAATCTTGTTTAAGTCTTCTATCCATTACTTGTGCCTGACCCTAAACAGGCTTGATGGTACTCCTGTTAACCCATGGATACCTATCTGGGTTACTCTATAGGGAACTCGCTTGCAGTGATTTGCGGGCCAATACACCTGACTCTATCTGGCTACCTATCCTCATGAATGACTATAAAGCCAATGCATATGGTGTATCAATTAGGGGTTTTCATTTGCCCTGGCATAGTATACAAACAAAATACAAAGCCATAGTCATTTTGTGTCCCATACTCCGATATATCATTCTTTTCAATCCATATCTAACGTTTGTACCTGGTTGTCATTGGGTCCGAGGGCCATGCTGGAGGCCACGTCTCCCACAAACGCCTTCATCAGCTCCCAGTTGTCAGGCCCAATACTACCGGAAGAGTCCAAGATAAAGGAGAGATCCAGACGTGGATCACAGGCTGAAAGGTGAACATAGCTCATTAAACCATCATTGGCATCAACATAAACAAATAAATTTATATTCATCAATCCTATTACGACAAGAAAGAAATTAATAAACACACACACACACACAAACCAATTAATTTACAGATTTACAAAGCGCCCCCTGGGGTGTATAGGTGATGGTTACTGACCTGAGGCGGCCTGGCAGGCAGCGGAGATGATGACATCCACCTGGTCCACTAGCTGGTCAAACTGCTCCACATAGTACAGGAAATCACTATCCGGGTCATTGGCGATACCCTGCAATTAACAAAACAAATATTAGCCCATCTCCATCTGAGAAAATATTAGTATATTTTCAAATATGCGTGACATTCTATTACGTATTTTTACAGGAACCCTCTCATTTCTAGCCTGTATATTTCTTAACTGCTATTATATCTCTTTTACGATATTGCCGTTTTTGCGTGGTTTTGATATTGTCGTTGTTGTGCGATCTTTAAGGAGCCGCTTTTGCTTGATTCTTAAAAACTCCTTTCATTATTCAGATTGGTTTATGATTCACTGCATGGTTCCTTGACTGGACAACTTAAATGGTCTCAGATTTGCATGGACCATAGACCAACTCATCCAATACAGGTTCCAGCTCATGATTTGTAACATTTGGAACATGAATTTATTCTTGGCATGGCCGGGTGTCGAACCCATGATCTTTGGATCATCACAGGGGAAACGATGCTAATAAGCTTGCACTCTAACCGACTGTGCCACGACCTCTAGCTTGACTGAAGTTGGTGTCATTTTGTCTGATGATAACTATACGGTATATGTGAATTATTGGCTTGACCTGCAGTTCGCTGTCCTTGAGGTTGTTGCCGATGCCCATGGCAAAGAGGAGGATGCCCTCACTCCTGGCTAGGTTAGCCTCGGGAATGGTCAGCTCCGGGTCCACCAGCGACTCCCCGTCCGTCATCACTATGCCGATGTTAGGAACGCCAGGACGGTCCCCTACAATGTAGTATTAATTCAAAATATATTCTCTTTTCGATCATTTGGTGACCCTTAATGGGGTCAAATAATGCTTTTTAGCCCAATGGAAGGTTAAATTCGCAAAATTGTCTCTAGAAAATGTACATAAAGGGTACATGTTGGAGTAATATTTAATTGCTCTTCTGATATTCAGGTGGGAGTTACGGGTATAATAACGGTGAGTATTGTAAGTGGGGAGTATACCATTGTTGATAGTGAATAGCTCATTCCTCAGCACTCGGATGCCAGACGCCGTGTTGGTACTTTGGTCCAGGTAACCGATCTTACCCACTGCCTCCTTGAAATCCTCCACGTTCTCAAACTGGTTCAGGTCTATCTCCTGTAGAGGGCAAACATATACATGCTTACTGGCGTGAAGCCGAAATGTGTTTTGTTTATATTGAAGATGAGACAATTACATGTCATAATGTAATAAGGAACTGGTTAGGGAAGTTGTGGAACATGTGTGAGTGAGATACGGACCTTGTTAGCTTCGTTCCCATACACAACCACGCCCATGCGGTTGGTGTTCTGTCCATAGTCAGCTTGGTCGGCGATTTGCTACAAACATTTTGAATTCATCTTCATGGTTAACTACACTGTGCAAAGAAATAAGGAGTCAAATGAATGACCAGTTATAATATCGGATAAATGCAACATAGATGTGCGGTCACCTGTACAAACTGCAGCATGAGTTGCCAGTTCTGGAGACCCACAGAGCCGGAGCTGTCCAGGATGAAGCCGATGTCGGCTGTGCAGCTCTGACCTTCACTCAAATCAGCTGCCTGCAATACAAACACGTTTTATTAACCATATTTCCACCAAATAGTAAACCACTCCCCTTAATATATGTGATATTTTTGGATAAAGTCGATGTGCATCTTGTGGCACAATTTGGATACTGGGGTTGGTATTACACAAGAAGGGAAGACATTTGAATGTGTCCATATTGAGCAGGAATTATAAACGTGAATAGTTGTCGGTGTGTAAGTGGTATGTATAAACAGTAAGCTTCACTAAGTCATGTCAATCAAACAAACATTGACTTTCAACTTGTATAGTATGTGGTAAATTCAGTGTTAATTTTTTTTTGTCAAGCTTATATACTTTGACTCTTCATGCTTAGTTTATCAACAATGAATTCAATGTGAATTTAATATGAATCATGGCTACTCAGGTTTTCAACAAGCTTTGACTTTTATCTGTAATAAGATTGTTGTTTGTCGTGTAAGCCCCCTGCTCCACTGTGTGATGTAATGGTGAAAGTTTCTTGACTTTCTAGATTACTTTTGTGGAGGTGTGTAACGAGAAACGCAGTATAAATATTAACCCAAATTAAATATTTGACCAAAGTTGAGCTAATTTGGGTGTGTCTAATCTTTGTTTGAATAAAATGTTTTTCTTGACATACAACTAACCTCACTTACTTTATTCAATTCATTTAAATTGAGATATAACGATGCTTATAAACCAAAATTTTCATTATTTTTGGAGTATTGCACTTGATATGATTTTATGCGTTTGGCTGATTTCGTGATAAATATTTATATCAATGCGACTTATGGAATGTATTTTATTTTTCATGAAATTTTAGTATATTGAGAAATCCTCTAATATGAAAGATCCATTTTGTTTAGATTTTGAAAGATGGATTGAATTAAAACAATTCCGCGTAATATATTTAAACATTCAGAGTTTTGATGTATCTTGACTGTTACCATCCCTTGTGAACCTTTTCATGTTGTGAGGGTCCACGTCCTATCTTGGGGAGGGGGCTGATGATTAGTCAATATGTATCTTCCAAAACCTATCCCAAACCACACCTTTATACAAATAATGGAATATATATTACTCACAGCAAGCAAAAGAACGAGAAGTCCGAGGAGTTTGTCCATGGTGTGCTGGAGATGATGTTCCTGGCCGTGGCAGTGACAGACTGGACAGTGGTCAACCCAGATTGTACCCTAACCCTTCTTCTTAGCCCCCCCCCCCTTCTCACTACACACAGACACACGCACACACACTCACACACAAGCTGCCATTAAACCATGATCATCATTTTTTGTTATAAATCTTTGATTGGTGCGTCAAATGTAAAATAAATTTGTTTCCTCATCTTGACATTTATGTACATTTTGCTGACATGTTTTTCCATCTCCCCTTTAGATAGTTTCACTCTTTTGTTAACGAAGCTTTGCTTTCTCGTTGTCTTCGGACTTTCTGGCCAAAGTATTCCATCCACACTCTCAAGCCATCGAGCTTTTTATGCACCCAGTTTATTCGGCAACTTAAAACAACTTCCGTTTGTACTTCTAGTTTAAAATAAGGAATGTATTTATTAATCGTTTTGTCATGCTTTCCAATTATAATTCTATCAATAGAAGAATTGCTTTGTTGCTCATAAGGTGGGCTTGTATTAGTTTGAAGATTTTATTCGTTTTAATCATTTACATTCATGATATAATAAGGTGGGAATAAGGTCTGTCATGTGAAGAACAACTTCTACATTTTAATTTTTTTCATTTGTGTCATGCTTATGTCCAATCATTTTATTTCGATATTCCTACAAAATACCGTTTCGGATAATCGTCTCTTCTTGAATCAGGAAATAGCTATATACCTATGAACTTAATTATCCCTGAATATATTGAAGATGGGCTCTGGATTGAAACATTGCAACAGTTTGCTAAGCTTCATAAATTGGCTGTGGTAATTATCCACAGTAATGAGTCAAAGTTCAAAGTAAATAAATTATTTTTACTATTACTCTGAGATATTCTGTCAATCTGAATTTGCCATTTTTTGTTTTGAAAACCATTGTCGCTTCGCATTTGGATTTAGCACGATGAAGGATTCTTTAAATCATATTCTAAATATACCAAGCCATTGTCAAACTATATATTTGGCATTACTCACAGAAAAGTGATGCTTCACATGAATTCCGCATTCTTTTCGGAGTGATAGTAGTTACGGAGAGAAGGAAGTTACGATCTTGCACCATTCTGGTTAAGTGTGTGCATTTAAGCTAAAGGAGCCTTTTACTGTGACGTATGATAATCCTGATCCTCATAAGATTATGTCATTAAGTTGTCTTGACGTGAGAAGCTTGTCACTTAGCAGGACATGTAAAAACACACCCATTCCTCATCACAGAAACTAGAATCCCCAGTTTAGCGCCACTGGAAGAAAGTGGAAATAGTTAGGACTTTATAACCCAAATATAAAGCTGAGGAATAAAAGGTCCCATCATGGAAATTTATTAATTTCATTTATTTTTTCAGTCTCAATAAAATTTAAATTTTTCCAAAGCCAGAACAAGGCTATTAAATGTCAAAAAAGGCTCCTTGTCCAATTGAAAGATTTCTATTTCAGACCTGGTATTGCGATGTTTTGTGTGAAAAGGGAAAAAAACGGAAATGTTTTATGAATGGAATTTTAATGGGACACTAACAGAAAGTCATTCTGTGTTATATCTGGTATGACCTTCTGACACCTACTTTCATAACAAACCAGATGTACATGTTTTAAAACTTGTTTATTTTTCCACAAACTCACAACCAACCACTGTACTCAATCAACAACATTTTCAATTTGAAGTGTCTACTGTAATTCGCTCGTAGGACACAGTGCATTTAACAATATACCAGCGTCCTAGGACTACACCGAACAAGTTATTTATTGAAAAAAAACTATCACTAAGTGATTTATTTTATGCATTTGTTCTCTTCAGATTTTGCAAATCATACCAGTTGACACCTTACTTGGCAATATGGACCCTGTTCGAAGTTGCTTCAGAAGCAAACATTGATACTGATTTGATTGAGGAAGTCATTCCACACAGCTAAATGAAGATGTTATAAACTACTAATTAACTACAGATTGATTGAACAGTAAACATTAATGTGTTTTATCTCCATTTCAGCATGGCCAGTTGATTGGTTTTAAAATATTATTTATTCAAACACAACCATAAGCTCAAACTCCTCTTACAACATTATCAATGCATAATTTCATTTTAAATTTATATTTCAAAGTCTCCAATTTTTCCTCTATAAAAGACATGCATTACACATTATATTTTTAAAAACAACCTTAACTTGGATAATTTTTTTTCTTCACATGGTTCTTTAAATTTAAGTCCCTTATAAGTCAATATTGATCATGGCCCTCCAAACAGGTAACAAATCATGCTTTAATATGCGTTAAATATAACTGACATTCTTTCGGAGACATATGATTAACATATTAATCAATTTTGTAACCCCGAAAATTTATCAGAAATCATCAATATAAATTCATATAATTCATATTCAGCAATTTAAACAAAATAGATACTTTTATGTATAATTTTATGTACATATAATTTTCTGTCTTTTAAAAAACCATTCACCAAGAGATATCAACTTGACAACTGGAATGTGATGCATAAATTTGACCTGAGATTGTATTTTTGACTTGTGAATGAGATCAATCTGATTGATCTTTGATGTGATTTAATGCAACATTATATACAAAAATTCTATTTGGGGTCGCTAGGTACTTCCAACTTTAGTTTTACCTTTTTATCCTAATATGTGATTATGCACTCCCCCCAAAAGTTATCATTTTATAAACAAAAGGAAAGAATAAAAAAAAGGTTTATCAGAAATACAAAAACCAAGAAATATCTACACATCAATGAGCATTACTTTGTACTTTGTACACAAATTATTTAACATATCAATATACATATATTTGTTCCCTTACTTTGTAAGGCACATCTTAAAATAACATTTTTTTACAATTTGCATTTGCAGTCCAACCTGATGACAGACTAATTTTACCCCTAATTCTTTGAAACAAATACCTAAATAAGTATACAACAGCACATCACCAACTAACATAAGCAACCAATTTATGGAATGTGGTTTTCATTTACTGACAAATCATCAGTTAACATTCAAGAATTTTTGTTTTTGCTACAATAGTTATATCTTAATGCAATCATCTTTCTAGATTTTTATACGTATATATTTCATGATTGTAAAACAATACCAGAATGGATTGTAAAACAAATCAAACAAATCATTAAGCATTTTCTCCCTAATTGAAGGTGACAAGAACAAATTTGCTAAGTAGATTTTTTATTTTTGATCCGAACAATACACAGCAATGATACGTGGAGTGCCCTATACTATACAGAAAATAAACATGAAAGTGAACATTGTGGTGTAAAACTTTAATATACAATCTTTGCTGACTACAATGAACACTACAACCTTTTACAATCTGTGGTGTACTTACTGACCATTTTTTACTTTAGGAACAAAACAAGAATCTCTCCAAAGGTTTCGAGAATGAGTCTATTCTATTTTTTCCTCCAATTTCCAATCACCCAGGGTCAAACATAATAAATTATATTTCAAAATTCTGCAATTCCAAAATTATCTTATTAAAAGGTACATATGGGGTTTAATATTCCACTTTACTATTTTGACATGTATGCATGTTTTTAAAAGCTTATCCAAAATATTATGTTTTGCATCAAAACCTTTTTACTGACATCCCTCCAGACCTACCGGTATCTTTCAGTTTGGTATTGGGCATTTAAACAAATAGTTACAGCCCATACTATTTCACAGATTTCCGTCCCTGAGTTTACAATAATATCCTACAATACCATATCATAAGGCACCACAGCACTCACATTAAACAGCTTTAAATGACAACATCCAAAGTTCACAACATTATGGTGTGACTACTCTATATAGAAAGCCCAGTAAGCATCTGATGGCAAATCATAAACACAAAACATTTTCTTGTTTGTTTGTTAACAAAAACACTCATTTGTTTACCCTTGTTTGTTTGTTAACAAAAACACTCACTTGTTTACCCTCAATAAAAGAAAAGGGCAAAGAGTCTTCATTTAACAATCTCTTATTGGGCAACAAAATAGAAAGGCCAGGCTTCCAGGTCTAAATTCCATAAATAGTTAGAATTGGTCACCATCTGATCTTTATTACTAATGAATGCTTTAATAATCAAATCATCAGTTAACTGATCATGAAACTAATATACTCCAACCTACTTGCCCATGCAAAGTCACAACACCATTTCTACCCACACTGTACACTATTTCCATAACCATTAAAACTCCATCATCTATTCTTTAACGCCTTAACACTCTGTTATCCCAGCCATTCTCTATCTGTCTGTCACTTATATTCTTACATCTTGCCTTTTACCCCTCCTCTATTATCCCACCCTCCTTCAATCTCAATCTTTCCTCCAATCCCTTACAATCCATAACATTTTTGTATTAGTGAAACGAAGTGATAACCTGATTTTTGTCTATGTGCTATTCATAAAAATGAGACTATTCATAGAGAATATATGACAAGAATAGATACCCTGTGCCCTAAGATCCTTAGAAAAGTGGATTACAAAGCAGTGTATAGACAGTGAACCAGTAGCAGAACAGCACCAAGAGTAGAACACACACTTGAAAATCTATAGCTACATTTCCCTGTAGCAGTGGTGAGCTTTTGATTGGTTTCATTTCTGGGGCCCCTTTCTGTTACTGGTAACAACATAGTCTGTGCATTTAACTGCATAAAAAAGTAAATTAAGTCATGTCATTATGGCACAAACATGGTAAAGTTGAGCATATTTTTTTCTTGAGAATCTAACTATAACTTCTATTAGAAAATATGTATCAATGTGCATGTGAAGAATTAACAAGCTAAGTCTGTCTAATCTAATGCTTGTTATTTACTCATTACAAATAACTATGACTTCTGAGTATATGAAGTATAGCAGAATCTAACAAACATTTCTAATACCTATCGTAAAATAAATGTCAAATTTAAACCACTAAGCATTATCAAATGCTGCTGTGATCTGCATATGTCTTTTGTAAAGCACCCTGAGCATTTTGATTCTCAAATAGAAAAATAATATCCTGTGCTGCATTTGATACCAGTACATTCGATATGGCTGTAGTTTTGATATATAAAAATTTGATAAAAACCTTTATAAAATGTTGTTTTTTCTTCTAGGTAAAGTGTGTTTTGTTTCGCATTGGTAAAGCATGACATGGGGATGTTTTTATTTCCTGATTACATTTTTAGCAATTACCAGTATTTGATAATAATCAATGTCACCCAGAGAATGTGTCTTTCTGGTATAAATGTAAACTTGGCAAATATTTTGTCCACAGTGATAACACACTATCTACAATATCAAAGCTGGCCGTAATGAAACATCTCATTTGTTTCAAGCATGCATTGCTAAAGAATATATTTCTCTTTGTGACAAATGAAGTGAATCCTACATGATGATATTATATAGCCTTTCTTTTATTTTAATATGTATTATATTTGTAACATATAGAGCTGCCATCAGTATCAAATATTAATTATCTATTAAATAAATCATCATTAAATATTGAGCTTTAGTGTAATCAAAATAACAACATATACCAAATACTTTCCTCATAAAAAAGTTCTGTTTTTTTTTCAAATTGACACCTGAACAAGAACTGGCTTTAAATTTATCATTTGTAAACCCAATGTTGCAAATGAGATGCTGAATTTTTTCAACACAAAAAATATTTTTTAATGGGTTTCTTGTCATGAGTATAGAAGGATTTTTTGGCATTCCAGATCTGATAGGAACAATTTATATACATATTTGATATCTTCCCTTTATAAGAATATTTTGACCACAATTTGGTGCAAGACATATGTTAAAGAAAACTAATTTCTGTTTTGGAAGGTAGTTGTGAAAAAGAATTGGAAAACTCTGACACATAAATAACCTGACATTCAATTCAAAACTGAAAGGCAATCAAACAATGAGAAACACATATCTGATATTTGTTGCAAATAATGTTTTGTGTAGTGATTTCTTGTTACATTAAAAATAATCCATAGCACCAATTTGAACTTTCTACAAAAATAATAACTAAAGTATCTTTAACACTTGTAGTAATAAAAAAAAATCTAATGATTACAGAATAAAAGGCACAACTGCCGCTCTGTTCTTGGGGTAGTCTTTGAATTCCTGGAGATACCAAAGATGAGATATGTAGCCAGATATGATCTGGTTGTCCAACACAAAGATGATAATAACCCAGAAAGTGTGGTGTTCAAAAGTGGTTATGACCAGAAATGACAGATAAATCATGATCTCGAAGAAATAGTGTGGGCAGGACGTGTAATCAAACCATCCTCCATGGGGGATCTGATGCTGGTATGTGCTCACTTTCCCTGAAAAAAAAAACAACAAAACAAATAGATGAATATCATACAATCACTATTCTGTCAGGCATAAATTGTCACACATTCTGCATTCACCTCTTCTTGTGCAAAAGGAATATCTTAGAAATTTGATTGCAGAATCCAATGGTTGATATTTTTTGCTAAAATATCACAGTTGACAATGAAGCTATTTCTTCTGATATTTAATGTTTGATTTTGATTTATTTGTTTGATTTTTTATTATCATATCATAATTTACCTTGTTTGTCCTTCCTAAGGTTTGCAAACTGCACAGTGACCAGGTGATGGTTCCAGCTTGCCCATAAGAATATGCCCAGGGCAACCATATGCTGGGTGGTGCACAACTCTTCATAAAGATTGTGTACTGAAATCATTCAAAAAGTAAAGAGAGCATTATTATTTTTTGTTCTTTTTACTGCAATTAATCTTTTCTTTCTCAACATTACCAATATTGAAATATACATTTAATAGATACAAAATATTATAATTAATATGGCAGATTATTTGTATTATATCTCATCTGTAAACTTTAGAAAAGGAGATGATGGCCCAGGAAGTCATTATGAAATGCTAACCTGATGACTGTTGTTACTTTTAATCATTAAATAAAAAGTTAGAAGAGTGGAAGACTGAAGCTCACCTCTATATGTTGCCAGGTTGGGAGCTTCACACAATATGGCAAATGAGATGTCTGCATAATGAATGATCCCAATCAGATAATGTGCAAGGTTTATGGTTCCTTTGGAGTAGACACTAACGAAAAGACACTCAAAGAGTCTTCGAATGTTCTGCACTACAATCATTCCAATTAGCACAATGGAAGATACAGCTCCTACAAAACCATTTACAATAACTGATCAATACAAGAGTAGGCTGAATAAATAAAGCAGTACCATCAGGGTGTTCAGATTACTGACTTTTAATATAGATATGTACAAGTTCTAAAATAAGAACATAATTCATCTGTTTAGGCATAGAGAAAATATCTTATACTTTCTCTATGGTTTAGGCAAGTTTTCATTTTAATTAACTTATACAGAATTTGTTGTGAGGATTGACAATTGGAGATGTTGAAAATGTCTAAAGTACCGGTAGTTCTCAAAAAAGAGAGTGAATGATAAGGAACCTCTCACCTATATTGGTCTCAGACTTGGTGATGAGAAGCTGCAGGAGAGTTGTCACATAAGGATGCACTGGTTGTCCCAGGATGTAAGCATACAATACAGTGTACAGCATAAAACTGTTTACAGCCACACCCACCATATAGAAATGGCAAAACCAACTGAAAGAAATTTTTTTAAAGAATTATGTTAAAATCTGTTAAATATTTTAATTAAAAAATGACAAAATTTGTCATTTCTGTTTTTTATTTCATGTTTCCACAGAATACATTGTATTGGTTTTGATCTTTAAAGGATAACAATCACTTCTCTGGTATTCTTTTTTTAGTATGAAGGAGAATTATAACGCACATTGATCTGTGGGGTCTGTAAGTACGACTGCACAAGGGAAACATGATTTTTTGGGAGAAATATAGCTTTTTCTAATACATGTGGTGGAAAAAAAGAATGATGTCATTGTGGTACAATTACCTACTAACATAACTTATTAGTAAACAAAGAAGAATGCAGCTGAAAGAGCGATATTACGATTTTCTGTCTCAGATTAGATCACTATAAAATGGATATGTGTGGTGGAAAGAGCATGAAAAATGTGACATTTTGGTATTACAAGCATACAAATCGGACCAGTATTAACAAAGTTGTGACAAGTTCTATAAAAATTATAGAAGATTGCAGTTTGAGTTGAATGTGCATTAAATCTCCCATGATGATGTCACTGACAGTGATTGCAATAAATGATCATATTTTATGGGGTTGCAAGATGAGTTTTAAATGTTGATATATGTGTTTTTAATGTTGATATATGTGTTTCCATGGTAACTAATATATATTTTTTTTGCTCCCTCCCTCCCTTGCAAGATGAGTTTTAAATGTTGATATATGTGTTTTTAATGTTGATATATGTGTTTCCATGGTAACTAATATATATTTTTTTTGCTCCCTCCCTCCCTTGCAAGATGAGTTTTAAATGTTGATATATGTGTTTTAAATGTTGATATATGTGTTTCCATGGTAACTAATATATATTTTGTTTTGCTCCCTCCCTCCCCTCCCCTCCCTCCCTCATCTGTAAAGTTAAAGACTGATCACAGGCCTAATGCATGTTATTATTCAGCTTACATGTCAGGCCATGCCAGTCACCAGTTTCATGTGCTGTTTTTAGGAAAGGTATTGAACGTGTGGGGATTGCGTCCATAGACTCGTCATTTCCTGTTTATGTTTATCATTTGTTAATTGGTCGAAAATCCAGGTAAACGTTCAGCACATTGATTTCATGCAATGAGAATCAAGGTAAACATTCATTTCAGGTTGAAAGGAAATGACGATGTCATGGTTGAAGTCAAGTGTGAACTGTGAGTTCCCTGGCTGACTTGAGCTAAAATATTGGTGTCTTGTGGCATGTGACTCATAACAAGGTGGGCAGAGTACAGTTTAAGGAAAAGGCAAGTTGAATGGTCAATACATGAAACTGATGATTGGCATCGCCTGAGTCTACTATTTGATATGTGGGACCAGGGCATACAAAAGTAGTGCTTGATAATTTCCTACTCCCCCTTATTATACATGATAATAATGAGATGCACATCACAATAGACATATAATGAATAGTGCTATTTGATAGTACAATAATGGCTTGTTATGTCGAAGTTATTAGAAAAATAATGAGAATAATTGAAGGGACTATATATTGATCTTTGCTGTCAGGGGCTCATTCCTATATTTCTATGTTCTGTTCTTTGTTTTCAAGAAAGGTGGCGCTTTAACAGATCCTAGCAAAAAAAATCAATGGTCAAACTCACTTCATACTCTGCTTTTAGAAAGATGAATATTTTTGCCATCTGATAAATATTGTTCAAAATACCGTAGGTCGATACATATATTTTTTTTATGAATTTTTGAAGGTGAGCTATTTACTATGGTTTTCAATGGGACATTGTAAAAGTGGTCCGAGGCCTGACATGTAAGTGGAATAAAAACAGCCTGTGGACTGATCAAATCAAATTATGGCCAACCCTTGTGCAATGGATTTCATCAATTTGAAGCTCTGAGTGTACTTTTTCCATTGACGTTGGCCATTGGGGAAAAAGAATGAATATTGAAAAAAAATGGAATTACCAAGGAGATTTTACCCAGCTTTACTAGGCCTCTTCAATATAGGTCTAGCGCCGACGCGACCAAATGTCGTACTATTTGGGCGCTCATGAATATTAATGAACTAGAGATTCGAGTTACGTCATTGTATCGTCCACGTGCCGTCAGACTCATAAGCTGTAATTACGTCATCGCCTCGTGCACGTGCAGCTGGTCACATTCTGGGGGCGGGGCTTATGGAACGGGCCTGTTTAATCATATCTGATCGCATAATTGGAGAGGGTGTTATATACTGAGCCCGATGCAAAGGAGATTTCTGGGGATGGCAAATTTTGAAATAAAAGTGAATATTGAAAACTATAAAAGAGTGAAGCTAATGTTGAAGTTGGCAACGACTCAGTTTCTAGGGCATGGAAGCTTGATAATCAACACTGACAGTAGTGACAGCTGTCCCTCTGGCTTTGTTTTGATGGGCGATAAAACAGAATTTACCTTTTGGGAACTTCTAACAAGCGAATAAACGTCCATTCTTTCCGTTTCCCTCGGCATTTACCGTAAAGAAATAGATCTTGGAACGCCTGTGGTAACGATGGAATGAAGATATAGATTACTCCTGAAAATGTAATTCCCAAAGTAGCAGAAATCCAAAATCCAATCAACCCAAGGGAAGCCATCCCGACCTTGACCTTTTGACACTTTTGATACAGGCGCGCGATTCAAAAGAAGAGACGCTAGAAAATGTGAAATATTGACAACAATCTCAAATAGGGCAGATAAAAAGTTCACCGATATCTGTCTAATGGGGTGAGTATTTTTAATTCCTGTGTTTGCATTCAAGATTTGGAGAATAAATCACAAACAAATAGAAGGAGTATTTTTAGGAGATCTTCTGACAATACGACAAGTTTCTTCTGCTTCCGGTGCACGTTCAGGGGTGTTTGGAATTTCACAAAATGCTCAAGTTTGGACGCACTTTTTGTCGAAATCCCTCTTTGACGAGGGGGATACAGTCTCTTGTGAGACCACAAAATGTATTGAAAGGTAACTTTAATACGATATTTGTCTTTTTGTGGAGTACTTACTGAGATATACACTTAAAAACGGGGACGACATGGCACCGGTCACAACTCTGATGGGTGACAGGTGTCATATTCTTCAGGTTTGCCCTTGAACATAAAATACTGAGTTTCATCCATTGTCGGCATTGATATTTCCAATAGACCAATACATGTTTGTTATGTTATTTCCATCGAGGGAGAACTACTCGTGAGGGACCAGTTTTCTGTTGGTACCAATAACCGCCGATTACAGCAGCTAAGCTGCACCCTGATTATGATATAGGGAGAGAAGACAGATGCAAGGGTGGTGGTGGGGTACTGATTGGTATCCATAAAAGGTGGCTGTCAGACCCTAAGGAGGAGAGTCTAAAAACTGACTGTGAAATTGTATGGAGAAAACTTAACATATCTGGAACAAAACCACTGTTCATAGGATGTTACTATAGGCCGACAGACAGAAATATATCTAATGTCCATGAACTAAATGCATCTCTTGGAAAGATTCCCCAGTCTGACACAAATACCCCAAATATATTACTAACAGGGGATTTCAATGTACCAGATATCACATGGGAAAATATGTCCTATAAGCCAAGCCCTGCATATGGGATTGACCTAAATACAGCAATGGTTGAAACTTTTAATGAACATTGTCTCACACAAGTAAATCCACACCCAACCAGGGGAGGCAATAGGCTAGATTTGGTCGGTACAACAAACCCTAACCTAGTAAATAAAGTATCTGTCCATCCAGGCATGAGTGACCATGATGTGGTGATAACAGAAATCAATGCAAAAGCCACACTGGCTAAGAAAAAGCCAAGAAACGTATTGCTGTACAAAAAAGGAGACATGAATGCAATAAAACAAGATATGCATGTCTTTTTTGAAGATGAAATTAAGGATTCAAGTCTCCCAGTTGAAACTCTGAACAATAAGTTCACAGCCAAGCTTATGGAGTCCATCAATAAACACATTCCTATTAAGAAAATAACTGGTAGATGGGATGTGCCATGGATGACAAAGGAAATTAAGAGACAAATTAGAAGAAAACAAAGACTATATAACAAGGCTGAAAAAACCAAAAAGGATTCTGACCGTAGTAAATTCAGAAACCTGAGGAAACACATAAAACATAAGTTGAGAGAATCCCACAATGAATATGTCCTTGGGCTACTCGATTTACCTGACATTGAATTCAGTAGACCATCAATGGGAAAAAGGTTCTGGAACTATATTAGAGCCAGGCGCAAAGATACTGTTGGTGTACCAACACTAACAGAAAATGGCATTGAAGTAAAAGACAGTAAAGGCAAGGCAGAAGTTCTTTCACGTCAGTATAAATCTGTTTTTTCTACTGAAAACATGGAAAACATTCCTGACAAAGGTGATCCAACTTCTCCGCAAATAGAGCCAATTACCATCACAGTTGCTGGTGTGGAAAAATTGCTCTCTAACATAAACTGCAAAAAAGCCAATGGCCCAGATCAAATACCTACAAGAGTCTTGAAAGAATGTTCACATGAAATAGCTCCAATCCTCCAAAAAATATTCCAAGACTCACTCGATAAAGGAGAAGTTCCAAAAGCATGGTGCACAGCAAATATAGTTGCAGTCTTTAAAAAAGGAGATAAAAGTTGTGCTGCTAACTACAGGCCAGTTTCCTTGACATCTGTCCCCTGTAAGATTTTGGAGCATATAATTGTCAGACATATGATGAATCACTGCGAACTTTACAATATCCTGGTAAATTTCCAGCATGGATTCAGGACAGGCCACTCGTGTGAAACTCAGTTAATCACAACCTTACAGGACATACTCAAGGCTAGAAATGATGGGCAAAATGTTGACATGCTCATTCTTGATTTTAGTAAAGCCTTTGACACAGTCTGCCATGAGCGGCTGAATCACAAGCTTGAGTATTACGGAATCTCAGGGCAGATCGGTTCATGGATAAAAAACTGGCTTACAAACCGTGAACAGAGGGTAGTTATTGACGGTGATGAATCTGACCCTGTCCATGTTAAATCTGGAGTGCCTCAGGGTACAGTACTTGGGCCAATCCTATTTCTACTCTATATAAATGATATTGGAGAGAAACTAAAATATTCAAACATAAGGCTCTTTGCAGATGACAGCCTTCTATATAGAATAGTTGAAAATGATGAGGATGCAGTAAAACTGCAAGAGGATCTAAATATGCTGGAGGAATGGTCAAATGAGTGGCAAATGGACTTCAATGCTCAGAAATGCTACACCCTGAGCAGCAAGAAAAAAAGCCAAGCTCCTGAGTCAAGAAAATATACACTAAATGGTCACATCTTGCAACATGTTGAACATCATCCCTACCTGGGAGTCGAGCTCCAAACAGATATGAAATGGGATGAACATATTAACAACATTGTTTGCAAAGCAAATCAAGTACTGGGATTTGTAAGAAGGAATTTCAACATGTGCCCAGGAAATATCAAGGAGGCTGCCTACAATACACTTGTGCGCCCCCACTTAGAATATGCATCAAGTGTGTGGGACCCTTACCTCAAGAAAGATACCGACCGCATAGAATCAGTTCAAAGACGAGCTGCTAGATTTGTGGCTGGAAACTGGAAGAGAGAAACAGGCACTGTAACAAAAATCCTGGAAGACCTAAAATGGGATTCACTAGCAGGGAGAAGAAGGACCCAGAGGCTGGTCTTATTGTACAAGGCTATAAATGGTGAAATAGCTTTGAAACTTCCAGAACATGTCAAAATGAAATCAGCTCCCACAAGGAAAAACCATGGAAATCGCTATATCGAGATGGCGACAAGCTGTGACCCTTATAAATACAGCTATTTTCCAAGGACAGTGACTGACTGGAACAACCTTCCCCCTCATTTAACTACATTGGAAACAGGTAGCTCGGCATCCTTCAGAAACTCCCTTGCCAGAGTATAAAGGTTGGCAACAAGCAGGTGGTGTGTACCAGCTGCTCCCCTTAGTGCAATCTTGCACTCTCGGCGGGATGCCAATTGGTTTTGCCGAGTAAACTTATAGATGTAGATGTAGATGTAGATGTAAGCTGGAGAGGACCCTTGTACTAAGTTGTAGCCGCTGCCAGTCACGGTCTACTTCATTGGCGGTAACTGGTCCTGCGCGAGTACAGAGTGCACATACACCCCGCGACATGCACTGTCACTGAATATAACACCAGTACTGTTCTCCTATTCGACTGTTTCCCAGATCAACCGTAACCTATTTGACCATGCCTTTTCGACTGTAAAATATCAATTAATTTGCCTACTTTCTACTTCTTTTTTTTCAACATAAGTTTCGCAGTCAGGGTCAATTTGCCTTCTTGAAAGATATTTTGTGAGTTTTGAGCCGTTAACTGCCCACTTCTTGCCAGGTCTGTTTGTGAGGTCTGCACTCGGAGACCAAATTCTTTCACAGGGTCAAACATGCCACAGTCGAAAAGGAGATGACTGGCAGGTTACGAGGACCCTCCCCTACTTAGCTGCTGTCATCAATGTCTGTTAATTGTGATATAAAACTGATCTGATGCAAGTAGCATTTCTACTCCTGGGTGACAATTGTTTGCAAGTGATGTTCAGGCAGATGGTCACTAACAGTAGAGACATTTAAAACAGAGATTGGAAACAAGCTGAAGTTCTGCATTATCGCTCAGGTCAACCGATCTTGTGGTGGCGCCACCGTTGCCACTTACTGTTTACTACACGTGACCATTCGGCCAGATTGTCAAAGGAATTTTCACTGTTTTTTGTACAAATGGACCATGTTATTGTCTTTTTATCATGTTGATATTAAGGATGCAGTAGATTATGAAGGTACTGTTTTATAGCATTTAGATGGAGAAACGATTGCACGAGACTATGTGAGAGTTGGATGGTGCACCTCGCTGACACCTAGTGGCAGACCTGCTTTTTCCAATCTCAGTTTAAATATCTCTGCTGACAGCAATGTACTTGGCTTCTACTGGTCTCTGCTGGACAGACATATAATTGAAGGAATTATGCACTAATTATGAAAATAATATACAAAAATCAAACATTTCACAAAAATCAAACATTGAACACAAATATATTTTATTTCTTATTGAAGCATTGCAATAAGTCCATGTAAAGCCAACTTAAACAAGACCCTAACGAATAGCTCCCTTTTGACAGCACACTACTTGTTTCTCTTCATTTTCAAGTAGAGTGTCATCAAAAAGTTAAAATTACATCAAATAAAAATCATCATCGTCAAAGGCATCATCCTTTGAAAAGTGCTAGAATGATACATGACTTAACTCGTCATACTGTTTTAGTCATGTGATCTTTGACCTTGGCACATTGAATTTAAAATTTGTGTACATGCAAAATCTCACTACCATAAGTGAATAAATGTATGTCAATCGCCTTAGAGCTATGCTTATCATTGCTTTTTTGAACCTTTCTTTATTATTCATTTGATCATTTAAATCCTTTTCAAGAACAGACTTAAGCAGATAATGATTTTGACCAATCAAAATGCATGTTACATATCAAATTTGGCCCCAACAATTCTCATTGGCTAATATTTCTATGTTATTAAAAATGGCAGCCTCCTTGACAACTTAGTGATAGGCTAGCTATTAGATTTTTGAAAAAAATCATAACAAAATGGAAAATAGATAGAATTAGACATCTGAAAATACAACATCTTGCCTATTGACACCTAAAAAGAAGATCTCATGAACGATGAACTAAGATAATAAATATTGGGCATGCCTGAAAACCACAAGGTGCAGTTGTTCACAATCAGTTTTATTTCGCCCCTGCATCCATTGTCCTTAATGCAGTGACCTTAAGGTCACAAATTTTGTGTGTGAAATATTGCATTGGTAACAAGATATCAATGAATATCTCATCAAAACTGAATTGGGATCTTGTATGGAAAACTATAACCTATTTGCTTGTTGCATTTTATCTCAGTTCATGTCTTTTCAATCAAGTCAGCAGAGCTATCAACCCATGGGGTTAAGTTTATACTGTGCCATCTAGATCTTTCAGAATAACTTGTTTATGTAAGGCACCAAAAAGACAGAGATATGGATGGCACAATAATAAATACTGAGCAGTTGAACTTTACATACTTGAAGTGTTGAATTCATCAGTTTGTATGGCAAGTCTTATTTTAATGCCAAATTTCCTGACTATGGAAACATGGCTTTGGAAGAAAAGGGTTTGAAAAATAGAAATCTACAATTGGAGAATAATAAAGAACACTGAAAATATTTCATATAAACACATATAAGAATGTGCTTGTGAAAAATGATTTTGATACTTTTTATGAAACATCTGTGTGAGTACGCAAATAATATTGTTTTTGATAGGACAGTATTTAGTTTTTTTTTTTTTTTTTTTTAAATATTTCTCATTATGCATCTATTTATTGCAGATGAATGTTATGATTTTGTTATTTCAGCAGCTGGTAGGGACAATATACAATTTCAACCCTCAAGATGCATGGCTGGAAGTGGAAAAAGCTCAGGATCAAACTGGGTGTTGTATGTCTCAGCTGCTGGTGGCATAGGTTTTGTTGCTCTTGTAAGTTAACCAGTTATTCTGCATTACATTATCCTAGCTAAACGGATCAAAGTGTCACACAAATTTGCTGGCAAATCTCTCAGCTTGAAATAGGATACACTTTCAGTGGTTAATGGCAGTTCATTCTACTTGTAATGTTCAGAAACTATTATATTCTTATAAAAAATAGCTTCATTGCTGAGTAATAAAAAAAGTAATTTATTGTCCTTCTGTGTTAATAGCTTACCATGTCAAGCAATGACATGTTTCCATCTCTGGCAAAACCAGTAAAAGAGGCAAAAACAGAAACGAAGACACCCACAAAAAAAGAAGAGGAAAAAATAGAGACTATATCAGCAGCAGACACAAGTACACCAGAAGATAAAGTCAAAGAGGAGGAAAAACCAGCTGTCTCAGAATCTGCATCAGGTCAGAACTGGATTTATTCCAAGGCAGAGTGTTATATCAACTCAGAGCAATTTGAAAATATTCAAAATCAATGATTGTTTATTACTTATCATTTTATTATTTGTAACTTAATATTTTCATCGCCAAGATGTTTTGACAAATGGTCTGAACTATGTCTGAAATATGTCTGAACTGTGAAAGCAATGACAGCAATTTTGTCAAAAAAAATGTCCCATCTTATTTCACCAACATCTCCATGTTTAAGCCATCTTTGTTTTCTTCTCCTTTATCAGGGGTCATTTTGTAACAATACTTCTGAAAAACTATTATGAAAAACTACCTTCCATTTTGCTCAATTTTTAGATTTTGCAATTGATGAAATGTGCTATTTTCTGTATTAGGGATACATTTTGATAAGTTATCAGTATGCCTGGTGCAATGCAATAGTTCCAAATGTTTATCGTAAAGTTTGTGTCTCACAGGCACAGCTGTCTCTCAAATATTTAACTGCCTCTCACTTACATAGATGTCTGTCTTTTGCAAACATCTATCACTTAGGCTGCTGTCTCTCAAGACCTGTCAAATAATTTTGACAAAAGTGAGAAATATATAATTCATAACATGCTTAATGTGCTACACATGATACCAACCAACAAAATAAAATTGAAGTGAGCATCAACAAAGACCACCTGAGGGCAACATGGTGATCTGAAAGAGAGATTGCACTTTCTCTTAGTCTTGAATTTTGGTCAATACATCATTCAGCTACTTTTTTCCAGATCTCCTCACACTTCCACTCTGATCACATTCATACTTTTTTTATTTATGTATGTAATAAAACAGAAATAGAGAATCAACTTCTGATGATTATTTTAGAAGGAGAGGAAGCCCCAGTAGCAGAAGTAGTCCTCCCAGATATACCGTCTAAGGTTCCCTACCTCATCATCGGAGGAGGCACAGCAGCCTTCGCTGCTTACAGGGCCATCAGATCACACGATCCTAAGGCACAGGTCAGTCAACTATAGTCACATCAATTTACATGTAACACTGTAAAATGTCAACAGTGAAGGAAGCATCTCTCAAAGGATATGGTTACTGCTTGGGTCACCTTGATGTGGTTACCTCCCGAGGATCACCTCCTAACAGTAGATAAAAGTAAATCCATGTAACTGAAAGTTTTAATTTCTTTTTAAATGATCAGTTGTAAAGCAATGAAGCTAGGGATGAAATTAAAACTTTGACACATTTCATAAAAACCATGGATATGCTTCTGTATTGGTGTCCATTTCAAGGCCTCAGGTCAAAGTTATAGAAACCCATGGCACATTCATGAATTGTATAGAAATTTAATCCACATCTCTGTACTTATGCAGGGTACTTCTTGAAAACTTCTTACAAACTGAGCCACTTTCAATCCAAATCAAAATCCTTCAATAGGAGATTTTCAACATGATATTGAATGCATTCTCATTACCTCTGTATGAACTGAGAGCAATACTAATAGTTATATTACTCTCAGGGATGAAGTAACCAAGGTGACCATAATGTTAAACATTTCAGGTGTTACTGGTGAGTGAAGAGGATCACTATCCCTATATGAGGCCTCCTCTGTCCAAGGAGCTCTGGTTCAGTGAAGACAAAGAGGCAGTCAAAAATCTCAAGTTTAAGATGTGGAATGGCAAAGAGAGAAGGTGCAGTTTGCTTGGAAATATGACATAAATTTTATATTAATATCACCTTTTTAACAAACTTGTATTACTATTACCAATTTAATTGTGCGTGATTAAAATTTTTGACCATTTGGTAAAGATTTTTTTTATTTTGAAATAGTCTCTTCTTTGAGAAGGATCAATTTTATTGTGATCCCAAAGAGTTGCCTGGAAAAGAAAATGGTGGTGTAGCAGTGGCTAAGGGAAAGAAAATTGTGAAATTAGACTTGGATAACCACAAGGCACACATGGGAGATGGGACAGAGATTGTGTTTGAAAAGTGTCTCATTGCTACAGGTAAAAGGCCTCTCTTTCCCTCATTGATAATGGTAATAGAGATGTTCACTAGTGTAACAGACTAGTGTGACATTCTTATATGAATGTAGCTAGTGATAGAAAGATATACCACAAAAACAATTTTGGTTCTGTACTTTGATTAGTATTAAAAGAATGCACACATATATTAAAGTTATATTTAAACCGCTCTGAACCATATCTAAACCTTTTTTATAACTGTAGGTGGTACACCAAGGAATCTGGAATCCATAGAAAAAGCTGGATCTGAAGTGGCTAAGAGAACTACATTATTCCGATCAGTAAGTGTTGATTTCAATTTGGTCTTTTGAATCTAAAGGAATTTATATATTTTTAGCTCTGCTGAGCCTTTAGCTCGCAGAGCTTTAGGAGTGGAGAAAATGTCTGACCACCCATCTGTCAGCATCTTCTTCTCCAAAACTACCAGCAATATATGTTTCATATTTTATATAGAGGTAGATATAGAGGTGAAGATTAAGATTCCTTCAAATCTTAGTGATATCACCAGTGACCTTAGTGCAGTGACCTTGAGGTCACAAATTTTGTACAGAGCATATCTCAGCATCCGCTTTTAAAAAGGAATTAAAACTTGGTTTACAGAAGTGTCTTAGGTCATAGCTGTGCCTAGCTATACTTTCTTAGTCATGTGACCTTGACCTTGAATTCAAAATTTGTGTGCATACAAAATCTCACAACCATTAAAAGTGAATAAACATATATCAATCGCCTTAGAGCTATGCTTATCATTGCTTTTTTGTAATGTTTGTAAATATTACTTAAGCAGATAGCGATTTTAACCAATCAAAATGCATGTTACATAGCAAATTTGGCCCCAACTTGTTATCTTGATTCTCATTGGCTAATATTTCTATGTTATTAAAAATGGCGGCCTCCTTGACAACTGAGTGAAAGCTATTAGATTTTTGAAAAATTATAACAAAATGGAAAAAGAACTGAGCCTAATGGAAAATAGATATAATTAGACCTCTGAAAATACAACATCTTGCCTATTAATATCAAAATTAAGAGATCGCATGAACGGTGAATGAAGATAATAAATATTGGGCATGCCTGACTACCACAAGGTGTAATTGTGCACTATCAGTTTTATTTTGCCCCTGCATCCACCTACCTTAATTTAGCAAATTAAGGTCACAAATTTTGTGCGTGAAATATTGTATTGGTAACAAGATATTAATGAATATCTCATCAAAACTGAATTGGGACTATGTATGGAAAATCATAGCCTGTGTGCAAGATACACTTTATTTCAGTTCATGTGTTTTCATTCAAGTCAGCAGAGCTATCAACTCATGGGGTTTTGTTTCGAGATTTGTCAGGGAATTTTGGCTTTGGTCAAGGAAAACAAGCTTTTTGCATTTGGCCAGGGAAAGCTGTCTTTGGTCAGGAAAAAGCTACAAAGTTGGTAAAAAGTCAGGGAGTTTGAGAATCACATCCATGTGGCATTCCTGATCAAGTGTATGGTAGCATTATCATAGTGCCTTTGTATGCAAGTCAAGAATATCAACAAATCTGCATCAATATGCTTGTATTTCAAGCTGAGGAATACTTTGATTTTAGATTTTCTGGTATGTATGATTTATTTCATTGTCAGTTTAGTATTTCTAGCAGTATTTCTACTGATTTCAGATTGATGATTTCCAAAGCTTGGATGCAGCAACACAAGAGGCCAAGACTGTGGCTATAATTGGTGGGGGCTTTCTTGGCAGTGAACTTGCCTGTGCCCTCGGCAAGAGAGGTAATCAGAAACATCGTAAACAGACAAATCTTGCACTAGCACTTGCCAGCATTGAGTTTTGAAGGAAAATGTAAAACACCATTGTGATAACTATCCTATTGGTGCTTCATAGCCTGAAATTGTTTATATAAACGCCATTTAAAAGCATCTTTCCTATTTATTTACTAGGAAAGGAGAGTGGTATGAAAGTGATCCAGTCATTCCCAGAAGCAGGTATGTAGATATAACAAGAGAAGGATATTGTATATTTATTACAATTAAGATATGTTAAAAGTTGAACTGTCAAAAACATGGTGAATAATTTTATAGCTGTACAAAAATTCAGAAGAAAGAAATAACAATGTTGTATATCACACTCATAATTTAAGGAAACATGGGTCGTGTTTTGCCTGAATACCTGAGCAAATGGACAACTACTAAAGTCAAATCAGGTAAGTAAATATTTTTGTGGAGTTTTTCAATATTATTCTACCATTGTTTACCATAAGAATTCTCCTCATGTAACTTTGTACATGTTAAACTTGTTAAAATGTTTCCTGAAAAGCAAACTTCAATCCTTTTTCAGTTTTCTTAATTCAAATGCATTTTCATGTCATGAAACAAAAAACAGTTCTGAAACATCCCAAATGTGCCACTCCTAATTTGCATATCTGGATTTTTTTATTCTGCTGCTTATTGTGGCCTGTTTAGATAAAATATTTGATTGTTTATTTATATTTGCAGAGGGTGTGGATGTAAAGACTGAAACCTTTGTAAAGGAGTGCCGATATAATGAGGAGAATAAATCAGTGGTGCTTGGGCTCAATACTGGTGAAGAGGTAGCTTTCTCTTTTATTAAAGATATTAAAATGCAGGAGTTGTTTTCTCAAAGATTATACTCTTTGACATGTGAGACCACATAAGAAAAGTTCAAGGTTCAAAATGTGTCAAAGTTAAATAAAAAGAAACAACGATTCAGAAATGCATAAGTCACTAGAGTTAATGAAGTTAACTAGATTTAAAAAAAAAGAATATGCAGATATTAAAGATTGTCTGACTCAATCCACCTGATTTTAAAAATAAGATAAAGAACTCTTTGTTTTCTTAACAAGTGATGTCAATAATTACATTATTTAAAAAAAGCTCTGTCTTCAAAACATTATATTTTAACATCATAAGGGCCAGTTACAGCCAATACAATATAAATGTCTATTGACATATTTGACCTTTCAGGTGAGTGTGGACCATGTGGTGGTGGCCGTGGGTCTGCAACCTAACACAGAGCTGGCCAAGTCCTCAGGCCTGGAGGTCGACCCCACTCACGGAGGTTATCTGGTCAATGCTGAACTGGAGGCCAGATCTAATGTCTGGGTTGTAAGTCTCTTTCACACATTATTTAATGAAAAATATGAGAAGATTCACAAAAAATAATAACACTTTTGATAGATTCTGGTGTTTATCTCAATCCTGTAAAAAGAACTCAAGAAATCAAAGAAAGGAGATTTGAATAAAGTTGTGGCCCATAGATATTTTTAAACCTTACTTCCCTGTATATTTTTATTTTGTATCTTGTAACTTATATGGAAAAGGTTTTCCTTTGAAGTTTGAGCACATTTGAAATTAGAAGTTATTTTTGTTGCACAGGCAGGAGATGTATCATGCTTTTACGATACCAAGCTAGGTCGTAGGAGAGTGGAACATCATGACCATGCCGTCGTTAGTGGACGTCTTGCTGGGGAAAACATGGCAGGAGCACGGAAAGCGTACGGACATCAGTCCATGTTCTGGTGAGTGAAGTCTAGTTGAGAACCCTTCGATAATGTTAAAACATATTTTTTTGTCTTTAACATAGTTACATGTTCATAATATTGTTGTACATTGTGGAAATTTTGTTCACAATATGTTCATAAGCAAATTTGTTCATAATATTGGTGCACTTTGTGGAAAATTTGTTGACACATGTATTATTTTAAATTTTGTCCTATTTCACATGATGCCATTTATAAATATTATTCAAAATTTCATAAAATTTCTAAAGAAGGATATTTGACATTTCAATAGAATATTGATGTCAAACAAGTTTAATTTGGATGTGACATTAGGTCTGACCTTGGGCCAGATGTTGGCTATGAGGCTATCGGCATTGTGGACTCGAGCCTTCACACAGTGGGAGTCTTTGCTAAGGCCAGTGAGAAAGACACACCCAAAGCAGCAGCAGAGGCCACAGGAGAAGGAATCAGATCAGAATCCCAAAGTGTTAGTACTAAATCATAGCCACTCACATAGTGATCAAAATGTCAGGCTCCATCTGCCAACCAGTTAGATATCTACTTCTTAACTGCTGCTATTTAAAAATAAGATCAATTATTAAAAAAAAGTATCAAAAATAAATGTCGCAGGTGAATATATTTGTTTGCATTCAAAATACAATGCCAAGTAAATGATCATTTTTGTTCTTATTGGAATGTTGCATTGCAGAAAGAAAATTAAACACAACCAAAGTAAAAAAAGTGATTAAAATATTAGAAGCAATGATATGTATGCATGGTCCTTTTCAGGAAACCAAACCAGAGACTGAGTATACACCCCCACAGTCACCCCAAGGTAGTGATGAGTTTGGCAAGGGAGTGATCTTCTACATGAAGAAAGACACCATTGTAGGAATCGTCATGTGGAATGTATTCAACAAAATGCCTATTGCTAGAAAGGTATGTGAGAAGATAATAAAATACAGGACTTTAAAGAGATGAAATACAAATAATTTGGCATCTTTTGATAAGATCGTAGGATAAATCTTTAATATGCTTTTCTACCAACTCTGTTTATTTCTATTATTGAGGTGAGAAAATCATTATAATACTGCTTTGAATGAAATAATATTCAATAGCACAGTTCATAATTGTGCCTCACCATCAGTAAAATACAAATCATTTACTATACCTCCATTAAGGTTTAATTTTTTTATTTTTTACATTTCATTAGGTGCTTTTATCAAGAGAGGTATACCGGTATATGTAGATATACTGCATCAATTTCATTTCAAATTAAATCAAACAAAAATCCTTTTGTTTCTTCAAATTACAGATATGTAAATTATTGTTCTATTGTAAAGGGTTAAGTACAAATGGAGATAAAGCATTTCATTACGCTTTTTCAAATGAGACAATATACAAAGGATGCTTTATTTTAGGTCTTGAAGGAGGGTGGAGAACACAGTGATTTAAGTGAAGTGGCCAAATTATTCAACATTCATGGAAGCACAGAGACACCTCAATCTTCATGAGAGGATTGAAAAACACTCATTATAAGTTGTGGCAGGTTTTTGATTATTAAAAAATTCATGGATTTAATTTTATATATTCATGAATGCAGTAAATTGTTTGTCCTGGTTACTGATATAAATATGTGAACTCTGTTAACTCTCATTTATCCCTTTCATCATGGTGTTGATTAAATCACACATTGTGTATTTAAAATCTAAATTACCGACAATTTTGTGGAAGTGCAAATCTATTAACAATCAGGTGCAGTGTGATTTTAGTTGTCTTTTCTTAATTCACTCTAATTGCTCAGGACCATACAATCATGGAGTATACAATCTTGTTCTTATTTAGGTAGCAATGAACTTTATGAAATAAAGAATAAATATAATCTTGATCTCAAATCATGTGTACATAATTAATGATTAAGGATATTTCTCAATATTCCTATCCTATATCTATATTTAGCATCAGGATTTTTAGTCTTTACACATTATTTAAATGGATATTCACAAGTTTGGAACTGTCTATAGTTTTCACCTTAAACCTTGAATATACCGGTAACTCAATAAAAAATTCTTACTTAGAAATTAAAATATATATGCCAATAATTAAAATTATTTGGAGAACAAACGTTTTTTGTGGAAAACATATAAATTCTCATATTTCTAAGTTTTACAATATCAATTTTAATCTATCCCCCCCAACAAAATTTATCTTTTTTTTAAACGTTCCACTGACATGACCAAATTATACTTGTCATGATAGAAAAAGTTTCTAATACCGGTGTTTAAAAGGTCAATATTTTATATAATCTTTACTGAATGATGCTTGAATTGAAGTTATCGTGAGGTGCTTAGTGTGATGAGGGACTAAATTGTGCCAAGAGCACATGTTCAAAAAACAAATATTTGGTACAAATGTTTATGAATCAAACAATAAGAATGGTCAGATGTTACTCGAACCAAAAATGTACATTTGAAATGGCAAATAAAGACATATTCAAATGAGCTTTTATTTATTTATCAATTTTCAAGGAGAATCTTTGCAATGGAATTCTTTCATGCATATGCATGATAAGCTCCTTTTTACCCTCAGCCCCTGATGTGAAATCCCAAGAATAGCAATAACTCAAGAACAAATGATGGCAGTTTTATGATATTTGACACACATAAGCATCTGGTGAAGACCTCAAAATTTTTTCTATGAAACATGACCTTCACCTACTTTTCAAGGTCACAGGGACGATTATGTGAAATCCCAATAACTCAAGAACAAATGATGGCAGCTTAAAGAGAAAGATTCCAAGCCAATTTAAAATGGTCCCATGAAAATACATCTTACATACGGCTTTTGTTCTGAACAGTTCACAGTAGTTTCAGAGAAGATCAAAGATGACAGACAGAATGACAGTGACAGAACCCCCCCACCTCCCAAATCATTGTGGAAGCTATACTATGCTATGCCAACAAAAAAGAAAAAGAAAAGTCTATTTGGATAAATTTTATTTTTACTTACAAGAGTAAAATTGACCAAGAACACCACAGTGTATATTTTTCATATGCTTGTTAATCTTGTGCTTGATCTTTAACATATCAAATTTATTTACAAAATGGTAGTCATAATTACCAAAGATGGGTTTCCAACACCAAACAGAAACTCTTATTTTAATTTTGATGCAGACAACCAACTGATGCATGATGTTGAATATTGTCTGTCATGTTTATATAGGAATTCCAATTGCAATAGTTTTCATCCAAATGAGCAAAGCAATTATGACACTTCTGATAATACATTTTGCAAAATAAATTAAAGTAACATTTTATTCAACTGTCTGTGTTTAATACATAGAGGAATAGTGCCCATAGGCTGTGGAATTTTCTGTATCTTATGCTGGCTTCATTGGAGCAATTTCTACCTTCTTGAAGTCTGGCTTATCATGCACCAACCATACATTGAGCTTCGCTGACTGAAAAAATACAAAAATGATGATTTATGACAAAGGGTACCATGGGTATTATCTTCACAAAGGAGTTGGCTTTGTTTTTCATTGTTATGGGAAGCATTGTAACCACTGTAATATGTCAGATATTTAAAGATGAGACTTCATCAGAGCTCTGGGGTAATTTTATTTAAGGTGATTTCCTTTCAAAATTACCATCACAGATTTATGGTTTTACATTTAAACAGAAACAATATGTAATGAAAAACATTTTTTGCCCTGGCCTTGGTGCATGGTTTAGTTCCCCGGTCCTGACACTGATATTGTATAATTCCAAAAAGTAATATTTCAAATTTAACTTCTAATGATCAATTGTGACATAAGCAGTACTCACAGACATTAATGAAAATACAAAGAAGAGTAAAGAAGCTCCAAGCAACATGTTTCTCTTGCTTTGCATCTTGCTGTTGTATTCTTGCCATGATCCCTCCGGTACTGGGAGGGCGTCTATGTTGGATTTATGTTCCTTGACAAGCTCAACTTCTGGCTTAAATCCTGCACCATAACCCATACAACGCACAACCTGCACATCTGAAACATTTAGGTATTGACAAAATTACATTAACCCAAAAAGAAATGCAGTTCTGATTTCACAAAGTCATACTGACAACATCAATGAGTATGACACTGGTTATGAAAACTGACATCAATCAGTTTGCTAAAGGCAAGAGTGGCATATTTGTCAATCATCCAGAGAGCATTCACCTGGAGACCCAGTCTAAATCCTGACCATGAAGTGCTGTGGACAGACATTGTCTGGAATCAGCACTAGATAAATATTACCTTTGCCTTTTTTTACCTTACAAAGGACAATTCAGAGCAGACAAGAATTTTTGTTTTTCTTGGTTACAGATTCATATATCCTTATTATTTCAAATTAACCTAACTTCTCCTTATGGAAAGAATACAAATCTCCAATGGTCGACTGGCTACTGATATAATTGCAATGTCAATTTTATGGTTTCTGATCTTTTTTTTTGCATTTGCTTATATCTTCATTGTCTCACTCACCATGTCAGAGCAATAGTCTTTTATTCTAAATATTTTGTGAGTTACTTCCATTACATCTTACAATTGGACACCTGACTTTTCATTTTTAGAATTACCAAACATGGCAGGTTCTCTGCAAATGCATTACATATTTAGCAAACTTAATAGGTTGAAAACAGTCTTTATGTGATTATCAATGCGCTATATATTAATATTTCAATGGGAATGAATTTACTGTGGTATCGTTTTTGCGTGACAATCTGTTGCATATTTATTCATCAACCAACATGGTCAGTGATATATAATTCTATTTCCATGTCTAAAAAGTCATGTAGTATATACACTAGTTTTCGATACTGTCTGAATTTATGGCAATAAAATGCATATTTGTTTGCATTGGTACTTTAGTCAGAGGAAGAAAGCCACTAGCTGGGCAGTTTCCGTCGCTACCAATTACAACCAATTACAGCACTTAGGCCATAGAGGTCAATTGTAGCTGCTAACAGTCACGGTGTACTTCATCGGCGGGAACTAGTGCAATTGCAGGTTTCCATGTTTTTTTAAATGATTGGATTTTAGAGAGTTCTTTTTGTGCACTTCCAATATTAATTGTGCAGTTCCGTTATCTTGTTTTGAAGGTAACAAGTGAAGTCGGCCTCTAAAAGAAGTCGGCCCCTAAGTGAAGTCCGCCCCCAGATTTATATGGCTAGATTGTCAATTTAACGGAAGGAAATTAACAGCTACCGAGGGTCCCTAGGATTGGTTAAGCTACCTTAGTTAACCGCTAAGGGACTAAACTATCTAAATTTGTTGATTGGCTGGTCTAACCAATTTTTTTTTTCTTGACTAGTGTATCTACATACTTAATTGATAAAATATATAACCATGGTTATTCATTATGCTCAATGAAGTGCTGTCCAAAGTCAAAAGTTCATGATCCACTCAGTCTGACTACAATGCAAAAAAGTTGCAGCCCAAGGGAATGTTACAAAATTACGTCATTGAGCCAGAACAATAGGAACGTCAACATCCCTCCTGTCCATTATCGGTGGTGGATGTTGCCGTTCTTCCTGTCCCTTAGGGTCAAATAGCCTTTTCGAAGGAGATTACATGAGTTTTGAGCTGTTACAGATGGACCAGGCTTGCTTCTCTTGGGGGCCGAGTTCATCTACCCATGGCGGGGCTAACTTCACTTGAGGTCGAGATCACTGGTATTCGTTTTGAATGGGGCAGTAGATACCGGGCAGTATGGCGACCCACAATCGGCCTCATTCAGTCATTGTTGTCGACAAGTAGAAGACAAATTTCAAGATCAGTCCAAATAACATGGTCTCTAACTGCGTAACAATAGAGCTCTGAAATTCTGTACAGCCTGAGCTACCATCAGGCTGTTCATTGCGGAAAGCAATACACTGTTTTCTTGGGCCATTTTTCGTTAGTTGTCATGGGAGGACGTGACATTCCACCTCTTCCCTGACACTGTAACAGTGGAACCGGAGAAAGCCGTTAACATTTCTCGAAAATATGATGAATGAACTCGAGTCGTTTTCTTTTACTGTTTACATTCTATCGCTCCCTTAGTATATACTTACTATTTCTCCGTGCAACAGCCACCAGAGATCTGGCTACTGGGGTGAGTTTGGTCAACATTTCAAGATATTTCGCGTGTCCTTCCCAAAAGCGTGAAGGTCTACCCAGCGCACTTATCCCGCACCAAATTCAATAGTCGCGTTCCACTGGCGAAAAATTATTTTAAATACAGACAAATATTTTCCCAGAATAGCGTAATAATATGTGCATTTATCTGCTAAAGACAATCTTATTTTTATCAATATAATTTTGGAGAATAAAAACACAAATCAAAATCTTTTTAGCAGATGTTAAGTCAGCAGTAAGTAGGTCAATGCTTGACCTAATTTGAGGTGAGGAACTGTCAAATTTCAGGATTGTCAAAACATGGACAGGTTTTCCTGGACAGATGGATTATTGGGCCCTGACGAACAGCTTGTGATCCAACAGAATGGTTTAAAACTTTATGATGGAGATGAAAAGGTGTGTGAGGGGTACTTGTTCTCATATATTTACTCGAACTTGGAGTAACTACACATGTCCCTTCTCAACGCATGAACGTCTCAGATTCAGGCAGTGTAAACAGTAAAGAGATTGATTGATTGATTGATTCATAATTTATTTATCTAATCCATAAGACATGAATCAGAAAGTTGCCAATACAGGCTAATGCCTAACTAAGCTGGCAACTGTTGGTCAGAGACAAATTGCTTTGAAAAAAACCTTTTCTATTTGCTACAAAGTTGACAAAATTAGGCCTAAACCATTTTTGAAAGACTGGTGATGGAGAGCATCATTTTCTTACTAAACACAAAGTCTCTGTTTTGAATTTTACAATTTTGGTGTTTAAAATAATACTGTAACTAGTGTAAGTGTAAAGGAATACCAGTGAAGTCAGCCCATCAAGTGAAGTCGGCCCGCCATGGGTAGGTGAACTCGGCCCCCAATAGTAGCCGGCCCCGGTCACTCTGTAATGGCTCAAGACTCATGAAATCTCCTTCAAGAATGCTATTTGCACCTAAGGGGATTAACTAACCCCAGGTACCCTCAGTAGCCGTTAATTTTCTTCCAGTAACTTTATAATCTAGCCACCTAAATCTGGGGGCTGACTTCTCCTAGGGGCTGACTTCACCTAGGGGCCGACTTCTCCTCAGGCCAACTTCTTTCAGGGCCGACTTCACTTGAGATGACTTCACTTGTTACCCTGTAAAGTACCCTTATTTCGGGGAGGAAATGTGTTTTGATAATTTGCAGGACAAAAATTAATTTCATACTTTAAATACTTTTATACTTTAAAATACCATATCATTTCCTTTTTATCAATAAATTATTCCACAAAAAAGTGTCAGTAAAAAGATCCATCCCACAGAAGCTTTAATTTAAGTATTATGTATTTTAAGTATTATGATTGTTTCTACACATCAAAGTTTTTATGTTGTTTTCACAATATACATAGGTATCTTTTTGTGAGGCAAAATAACAATAAATATAACTTTTATCTTTCAGACATCGTTTGATTATGGCAAACTTTTACTCACAACTCATCGTCTTATATGGAGACATCATAAAGACCAGGTGAGATTACTTAAACTTATCACATCCTTCTTCTTTGGAGTTATGCATATAGATGTGTTGGTCATGATATATTTATGTGTAGGTCATGATATATTTATTGTTGGTCAGGTGATTACAGAAAAAATATTTTCCTTGAGCTGTTTAACACATTGTTCTAATGACTTGTTTTGAGAAGTACTTTAGTTTTTTCAAATAAAATGACCAATGAGTGGATATTCTTTAATTTTAGAAATGTATCATATCTCTTCACATGTCACACGTGATATTCACTGAAGAGGAAGCCTCAGGGTTTTATAAAAGGTGGGTGTCCAGAGTTGATTTTACTCATCTCAGTGACATATATGTATTGGTTTCATATTTTCATAAAATCACAAAACCTGTACAACAGGCAACTATATATCAATACTATATATAGAGCTTATTTCACAATTTATAGTTTCCAATAACCACTGATAAAATAGTCCTTGGTGTTGCTTGTGGTGATAAATCCATCTTCAAGGAAAACCAAGTATGCTAACTTCTTACAAAAGCCATAATGCATTATTTGAAACCAATTTCTTTGATTTTATTTCAATATGAATGACACGATATACTATTTTTTTAGTCCCAAAGTGTTACTTCACTTATCAGCAGTTAGTGGGTATCGCTCCCCTGGTCCACAGACCTCCAGTCAGCACAACTATGTTAAACTCTCCTTTAAGGAAGGAGGAGAAACTGAGGTAAATTTTATATGCATTGTTCCATAACAGGTGGATGTTCTCTGGAATTAAAATAGCATTTATAAAATGTAATATACTGGTTATACACCTTCACTTCTTACATCATTGCAATCTTTTGTATAATCTGGTGGGGTATTGTTTTTATGGTAACATTTTATGGTCTGACATTGTATATTGTTATCTTAATCATATTATTTTGAAGTTTTATCGGTGCCTTCATGAAGAACTGCAGAGAAAAAGATGGGAGCAGCCCAGTGGTCCAGCACCATCACAGTCAGCACCGTCAGCACCGGTCAGTATTGAATTACCCAATCCATAGTCAAATACATTGTTCATTGTTGAATTACCCAATCCATAGTCATATACAGTGGTCAGTGTTGAATTACCCAATCTATAGTCATATACAGTGGTCAGTATTGAATTACCCAATCCATAGTCATATACAGTGGTCAGTATTGAATTACCCAATCCATAGTCATATACAGTGGTCAGTGTTGAATTACCCAATCCATAGTCATATTAGACAGTCCTTGTCCAAATATATCAGGAAAATCAAGAACCTCTCGTTGAAATGAGTTTGTGCAGCCGGTGAATAATGTCATTAATTATTGGAGGATTGCTCTAATTGGTTCAAGTAAATATAGAACAGGAAAACCCCAAACAATGACCACATATTTCCAGTAATGTAAGACTGGAATTCTGGCCAAAGCATACAGGCACCTGTGAGGTAGTTTACTGTCCCAATTTGGAGCAGTTATTAGTGTCATATGCAGTGGTAAATATTAATTTACCTAATCCATACTCATGTAATGCTCAATTTTGAATTACACAATCTATAGTCTTTTGCAATGGTTGATACATTATTAACTTTACTTAATGAAGAGTCAGTCAGCACTGGTGTGGAGGTATGAACTCACTTTATCAAAAGTCACAGTCAGGGTTACCCAGTCAGTCAATACAGATTATTGCTCCACCTTACCTGGAACAATATCTCTCATCATAGTCACATTTAATGTTTATTAAATGTGAATATCATTGCAGGCTGGTCGAAAACTGAGAACTGGAATTATGGGAATTGAAAGGAATATTCAGCAGAAAGCCAAAGCAACTGACAAGAGTATCTCTGTGGCATTTGAAGATCTCAGCAAATTGATGGGAAAGGCAGGTTTTTTTTTCAATTTTGGTGTAATTATTTTTGTGTCAACAATAAGATAAGTTTATAGGAAAATGAATCAGTACTAAAAAAATTTACAAATAAATATTTTCAAAATTTAAATTGATTACTGGTAATTTTGTGTTTATTTCAAGGCTAAAGATATGGTTGAGATGTCCAAAAATATCTCAAATAAAATAAGAGAAAAGCAAGGAGACATAACAGAAGATGAGGTGAGTACACTTACGGGTGTTAATACAATTTTCAAAGATAAAATTATCAAATAGAATAGAATAGAATTTTATCATCAGCCATTACCATTTAATATATTTGGTCTATTATTTTGTGTTTCAGACTATTCGTTTTAAATCTTACTTATTAAGTCTTGGCATATCTGATCCAGTTACAAGAGAGACTCATGGATCTGGAAACAAGTACTACACAGAATTAGCCAGACAAATTAGCTCAGTTCTAGAGGAGCCTCTCAAGGTAAATTCAATGCATTCTCACATTAAGGTGAATTAGAAAAGAGAACTCATATTGAAATTATATGAATGTAAGTACAACATAAAAATAGAAGGAAATGTAAAGTCTGCTGTTTCAAACTCTCATAATGATTACAAAATTGGTTGCATTTATATTTAGGAGTGTGGAGGAATGATGACCCTCACAGATGTGTACTGTAGACTGAACCGAGCTCGGGGAATGGAGGTAAGATCACAAATCCAAACGGGGCATCATTGTCGGGACCCTCAATAAAATGACCCTCAGACAGGGCATCATTGCTGGGATCCTCCATAAATTGGCCCTCAGACAGGGCATCATTGCTGGGATCCTCCATAAATTGACCCTCAGACAGGGCATCATTGCTGGGATCCTCCATAAATTGACCCTCAGACAGGGCATCATTGCTGGGATCCTCCATAAATTGGCCCTCAGACAGGGCATCATTGCTGGGATCCTCCATAAATTGACCCTCAGACAGGGCATCATTGCTGGGATCCTCAATAAACTGACCCTCAGACAGGGCATCATTGCTGGGATCCTCCATAAATTGACCCTCAGACTGGGCATCATCGTTGGGATCCTCAGTAAACTGACCCTCAGACAGGACATCATTGTTGGGATCCTCAATAAACTGACCCTCAGACAGGGCATCATTGTTGGGATCCCCAATAAACTGACCCTCAGACAGGATATCATTGCTGGGATCATTGGTATATAGAACCCTCAATAAACTGACCCTTAGACAGGGCATCATAGCCGGGACCCTCCATAAACTGACCCTCAGACAGGGCATCATTGCTGGGATCATTGGTATATAGAACCCTCAATAAACTGACCCTTAGATAGGGCATCATAGCCTGGACCCTCCATAAACTGATCAGAAAAGGGTTTGAATTAAATCATTTTAAATTTTATTATCTCTGTTCTGGCAACCTCTGCATTATTATCTTTTATGTCTTTTGACAAAAGAAATTGGCTTTAAACTACAATCGAGTACTTAATGATGAAGTTGATTAATTCTCTGAGAAATATGATTGTTTAAAGGTCAATATTTAAAATTCTCACAGACCCCATTTGATGCCCAGCAGTATTAGGCAATAATGCCTGTGATGTTCTAGTGATTCACAAGAGTTTATGCTGACAGCATCAAAATATATTATTCAAACTGATGTCACTATAGCAAAACTCATCAATGGCTTTCATGACTTTTCAGCTCCTGTCCCCAGAGGATCTAGTCAATGGATGCAAAATGTTGGAAACACTGAGATTGCCAGTCAGGTATATACAAACTCTATTTTTTAATATATTGCCTACCTTTCACGGATGAAAAATAATCAGAATCAATGGACTACTGGACTGGCATGGCATGTGTATATAAATGAAGAAGTTTAATACATAAAGTGTTCTGTGCTATTTGAACTTGCAGTGACATCCAGTGCCTCTATATTTCAATCTTTGACAAATATGTTATTTTGAAAGATTGAGGTGGCACAGTATTAAGAGTTTCAGACTTTAAGGCAGCATTCATTAAGATTGGAATAAGGGTTTTTTATAGTGCATTTATTTGAGTGGAGTGCAGATTTCCTTGCGATTTCAAGCTGCAGATATATCAGACTGCAAGAGTTTGAGAGCTAAGTTTCTGGTTTTAAACTGTGGGTATTTGTAATAGGTTTTTTACCAGTAATTCCAGACTTTAGATACTGGTACTCTTTTTTCAGACAGTGTGATAAGGAATAAGGGTTTACTTGCAGTTTTAGTAGAAATTGAGTAAAAAATGGGTTTTAACCCACAGTTATTTGAGAGTGAAGTGGGGATTTATTTACTTCATACTGTTGGTATTTAAGACAGAGTTATAATTTTTTAATGCTTCAAATAGTGGTTATTTGAGAGTGAGTGATGATTTAATTGATATTTCAAACTTTATTTGTTTGACAGTAAAGAGCTGATTTAATTGCAGTTTTAGAGTAGTTTTTTTGTGGTGAAGTGATTATTTACTTGTTATTTCAAACTGTATTTGTTTTACAGTAAAGAGCTGATTTACTTGCAGTTTTAGAGTAGTTTTTTTACGGTGAAGTGATGATTTACTTGTTATTTCAAACTGTATTTGTTTTACAGTAAAGAGCTGATTAACTTGCAGCTTTAGAGTACAGTTATTTGATGGTGAAGTGGTGATTTATTGTTATTTCAGACTGCGGGTATTTGACAGTGGAGTGATGGTGTTACAACTTCAGTCACACAGTGAAGAGAGAATCATAGAACAAACAACACAAACTGTAAGTGGACTTCAACATATCAGACAGCTTAAATGTATATTTCTTTGTTTATCATTTAGAATTAAAGCATTCATGAAACCACAGAGGTCACAGGCAATTTTACAGAGGTTTGGGGGATGCTTAAATGATATATGGCCACGAAACTGTGATACAATTAAGCTATCTCACTAAAATCAACCAAAATACACTGACCATGGTTGTGTTTTGCTGAAAATGCCAAGCACTGCATGTACTCCTTTGACCACCAGGTGGTTACATGTATTCTCCCTATCCGCTCTACCCTATACGATGCTTTTTCAGAGTGCTGCGATCGTATTTGACCCAATTCTTTGCACACGGCACATCCGGGAACAGCGGCGACAGCCTGTTTGGGGCATTGTCGCCTCTGCCTTTCATCTTTCCATCGTTGTTTTTGTCAGTTTTGCCTCCTTAATGTTGACATAAATTATGTAGATTGCAATATACTAATATTAAGATTACACAACAAACACGCTTTAGCGCTGACATTAGCGTGTCAATGTACGATGTCAGTCTGAAATTTCCTTCCCATCTTGAAGCAAGGCGAGCAGAAGTTTACAATGCAACATCTTTTCCGTCATGCATCTCTCTCTCGCGCCAATCCCGTCATTTTTTCACGGACCAGCTAAAAAGCTGGGAGAGCAGATAGCGAGAATTCAATCATGTGACCTCTATTGTGGTCTGTCAGGGTGTTAGGCCTGTACCATTCGACAAACTGTAATGGACAAACAGGGCTCTGTAAGCCAAATCACTCCATTGTCCCAATTTAGAGTGCCCCACTGTTAGTAAGACTTTACTAAGCAGGTGTTTACACAAAATCACTGGTCAGCTAAACAAAGTTTGTTGACAAAGTGTCCATTGGATGATTTGGATTTTAGCAGAAGACTTGTCCACTTTCAAATGGCACAGAAATATATGTAGCAGAAATATGATGGGTAATAACTTGTGATTGCAAAAATTGGGGTATAAACATTTATGTTATGCAAGGACAATGTGCTTGACAACCTCATTTCATGAATGCTAAATATTATGACAGGCATCATTTTGACTAAATTTAACTCTTCAAAATATAGCAATTTAGTTAAATAGTAAGAAATGTTTTATTATTCATATCATGTTCCCTTCCTCAATCTAGGTCACAGAAAAGGGTTCAGTTACAGCCGAAGAGCTTTCTAAAATTGTTGGAGTCTCTGTTATATTATCAAAAGAAAGGTAATTGAATATCTTATTTTGAAACAAATGCCTCAGTAAAGATGTATTCTCGTTATGCTTGTGCAGGTTTTATGAAAAAAAATCTGACATATAATCTTTCCAGTAAATATTCAAGTAATCTCTACCTGTGGATATTGTAAAATAATAAAGAAATGTGGTGGGGGCCTTTAATCAACCATATTGGTTCCTATTTGTATTTTCATTCTCTTACAGGTTATTATTAGCTGAACAAAAAGGCAGTGTTTGCAGGGATGAAACAGTTGAAGGACTCAAATTTTATCCCAACTGGATTTTGAATGGGCCTCCATCATGATAAGCAACAGATATTCATTGGTTTAACATGACTCAACTTATATGGAAAATAACTGAAACATCATGTACAATTCACCACGATTGGTTATTCCAATTTTTACATATGATTGCATCATGATGTACCACTCAACGAAATTGGATACCTTCATCCAGAGGCTTGTTGAATGTTATTCACATAAAAAGTATATGTAAGAATGTATCAGTATCCTGTTCAGCAAAAACCCTGAATAATTTCATGTGGAGTGGATGCTTTCTATCCATATTGTACCCGCAAGGTTATATGCATGTGTGAATGATACATTTCATAATTCTTTTTAATTTTACAAAATTTCCAGTCAAGAGGATGACTTCGGGTACTTTGATGACAAATTAAATATATGCTGCTATTAAAAAGAGGTCTTCATTGTCATTAATACACTGATAATTAAAATATTGGATGTTGCAAAACATAACATATGTAAAAAAATTAACTAAAGAATCAGGTTTAAAAACATAGGCATCAGAGATGCATCAACCCTCAGCCCTGGTAACTCATTGCACAACATTCGCTCCACACAATATTTGTGAACAAATTTTTCATGAAGCTGCCATTATTTGTTCTTAAGTTATTGCAATGACATGGATTTGACATGATTGTCCCTGTGACCTTGAAAAGTAGGTGAAGGTCATGTTCCATCAAGAGAAGTCTGAGGTCTTTACCAGATGCTTATGTGTGTCAAGTCTCATAAAGCTGCCATCATTCGTTCTCAAGTTATAGCAATGATAGGGATTTCTCATAATTGTACCTGTGAAAAGTAGGTGAAGGTCATGTTCCACACAAAAATGTCTGAGGTTTTCATCAGATGCTTATGCGTGTCAAGTTTCATGGAGCAGCCATCATTTGTTCTCAAGTTATCGCGATGACAAGGATGATTTCACATAATTGTCCCTGTGACCTTGAAAAATAGGTCAAGGTCGCCGTCCACCGAACTAGTCAGAGGTTTTCAACAGATGCTTATGCGTGTAAAGTTTCATGAAGCTGCCATCATTTGTTCTTGAGTTATCACGATGACAAGGATTTCACATAATTGTCCCTGTGACCTTGAAAAGTAGGTGAAGGTCATACTCCATCAAGAGAAGTCTGAGGTCTTCACCAGATGCTTGTGTGTGTCAAATCTCATAAAGCTGCCATCATTCGTTCTTGAGCGATTCTTGGGATTTCACATAATTGTCCCTGTGACCTTGAAAAATAGGTCAAGGTCGCCGTCCACCGAACTAGTCCGAGGTTTTCACCAGGTGCTTATATGTGTCAAGTTTCATGAAGCTGCCATCATTTGTTCTCGAGTTATCGCGATGACAAAATGATTTCACATAATTGTCCCTGTGACCTTGAAAAGTAGGTGAAGGTCATGTTTCATAGGAAAAATTCTGAGGTCTTCACCAGATGCTTATGTGTGTCAAATCTCATAAAGCTGCCATCATTCGTTCTTGAGTTATTGTGATTCTTGGGATTTCATATAATTGTCCCTGTGACCTTGAAAAATAGGTCAAGGTCGCCGTCCATCGAACTCGTCCGAGGTTTTTACCAGATGCATATGTGTGTCAAGTTTCATGAAGCTGCCATCATTTGTTCTTGAGTTATCGCGATGACAAGGATGTTCGCTACAGACATACATACAGACATACATACATACATACCCACGCCAGGAGTACTGCAATACCCTCAGCCTGATTACATCAGGGGCTGAGGGTAAAAAAGGAAACAAAAAAGAAGTCTTTATAAAAAAAATTGCACTCAAGTCCATTTGGATCCCACCATAGTATATTTTGGTTTATATTATGATATTTTTTCATTTTTTCAATGGATTGCATTGCAGGGGACAATAAAAATTAACATTTTGTTGTAATTTATTGTTATGTTATATTATACATTTAATGAAAATAGGCAGTGTGGCATGATATTGTAACAAAAAGGATATTCCCATCATACCTGTGCAATATGCATGATTATTGCAGCTCTATTTTGTCCGAAATCTTATCTATTGGCCCTATGATATTTCTATAACCTTTAGTACTGTACATGTACTATCCCTTGTATAATAAAAACATATAATGTGGAGATATTTTCCTTGTTTATCTTGATTGCAAGCAAATACTAGGTGTGGATTTAGTATGAAGAATATCTCCCCTCACTCTCTCCATAGTTTTTTTTAATGTGAAGTTTATCCTTACACCAGTAGAATTTGGAATTGTATAGTATTTTTTTGGTACTATTTCACATATCTTGTAATATCACTTAAATATTTTGGAAATTAAATATAATTCAATCTATAAATTTGTGAAAACACTGAAATTTAATCCATGTAAAATACATTAAAAGAATTTGATAAGTTTTCCCAACCCTCTATGTCTGAAAAGAAATTCTTCAGCGGCACATATTGCAAAGACTAATTGATGTTTATTCTTTCTGGACTACAAATTCACGAATCCCACTAAGTGTCGCGATCACTCAAAGGGAACAGTGTAATTTTTATATTTTAAAATAAAGTTTATGTGTAAATGTATTTCTTTCCTTATCAACTGTCATGATTTAAAGTTTTTTCAGTAAAGTTGTACTTCAATATAGAATGGCTCCTTGAATAAAAAAATCAACTCTAATGCTGCCTTCAATAAATACTGATGTTCTAATTACTGATAATTTGATTTTAATACCATTATGAGATTGTTTATGGCTCATTCCTTTATTTACAGAACTGTTTTTTTTTCAAATGTGTTGTCAAATTTGATGCTATGAAGAATCTGATTCCATTTGAGCTTCACTGTCCTCTGAATCATTGAGCTCCTGCATGAGCTCTGCTTCACTGTCCTTTTCTGTGGAGTGTTCCGATTCATTACCAGAATCCTGTGATTCTTCAAGAGATTGATGTTTTCTTTTGTTTTCTGCCAAACTAAGGATGTACTGTAAGCTGTATTTATTGTGATCACATCTGCAAATAAATAATTAATACAAGTCAATATAAAAGCAAAAAAAATAATATTTGTTAACGTATTTAATGGGTAAAAACTACACAGAAAATGTTACGTAGAGAAGGGCATTCAATGGAAGCTTTAATTATTTGATTATACCTTTCTCTTCAAATTTGATTTTCTCACTTTGAAATCAATACAAAGGAGTTAAGACTATTTGCACTATCTTTATTCAAAATACACAAATGTGCACCCAGAAAACAATTTTACTTTAAAAATTTCAACTGTTTATATTTGAGTAGTATAAAATGCTAATATATTCAGTTATCTATTCAGGCAAAAAAAAAAAGGCTGATGCCTGTTCAACCTGACCCCCATCTCGTAAAGAGCAATATCATTTGTCTTATTTTCAGAGATTTAATCTGCATATGAAGTACACATACATTTTGCTTAGATCTTGATATTTTCGGGTCAGAGCTTTCTGCAGGTCTCGAAGTTGCACCATGAGGACCTGAGAACGAGACTTCAGTTTTGGCCCATTTTTTATTAGAAGATGGTGGGACCAGCGAAGATAGAACTCAATGTGGCGAGAACTCTCCAGCTGGGAAGCCAAGAACAACAGTAGTTTATCAATGTAGATGTCTGGCAGCGACTGGCAGATGTGCTCCGCTGAAAAATAAATAAGCATTATAATCACTGAACACATTAATTTATTACAAACTACACAGTTATATATTTGTATTTCGTTTAAGTCAAACTTACATACTGTATTTAATATGAATTATGTTGCTTTGTAGATCATCAATTTACAACACGGTGAACAAACTTCCTTTGGATAGGATCTTATAGGATTACCCTAGGTGGTACACATAAATTTGGCAGGTTCAGATTTGTCTGTTATGGTAACTTATATTAAGGCTTGTTCTTATTCCTGATGCTCTATGATCTCCTGTTTTATATAAGTTCACCTTCAAGTACAGGTATGATGTTTAGATTAACTCACCTTCGGGTATGGGTATGATCTCTATGACCTCCTGTATGAGGTTTTGTTTTAATTAACCTTCAGGTATGGGTATGATCTCTATGACCTCCTGTATGAGGTTTTAGATCAGCTCACTTTCAGGTATGGGTATGATCTCTATGACCTCCGGTATGAGGTTTTATATTAGCTCACCTTCAGGTATGGGTATGTCCTCTATGACCTCCTGTATGAGGTTTTGTTTTAATTAACCTTCAGGTATGGGTATGATCTCTATGACCTCCTGTATGAGGTTTTAGATCAGCTCACTTTCAGGTTTGGGTATGTTCTCTATGACCTCCTGTATGAGGTTTTATATTAGCCCACTTTCAGGTATGGGTATGATCTCTATGACCTCCTGTATGAGGTTTTATATTAGCTCACCTTCAGGTATGGGTATGATCTCTATGACCTCCTGTATGAGGTTTTAGATCAGCTCACTTTCAGGTATGGGTATGATCTCTATGACCTCCGGTATGAGGTTTTATATTAGCTCACTTTCAGGTTTGGGTATGTTCTCTATGACCTCCTGTATGATGTTTCATATTAGCTCACCTTCAGGTATGGGTATGATCTCTATGACCTCCTGTATGAGGTTTTATATTAGCTCACCTTCAGGTATGGGTATGATCTCTATGACCTCCTGTATGAGGTTTTAGATCAGCTCACTTTCAGGTATGGGTATGATCTCTATGACCTCCGGTATGAGGTTTTATATTAGCTCACTTTCAGGTTTGGGTATGTTCTCTATGACCTCCTGTATGAGGTTTTATATTAGCTCACCTTCAGGTATGGGTATGATCTCTATGACCTCCTGTATGAGGTTTTATATTAGCTCACCTTCAGGTATGGGTATGATCTCTATGACCTCCTGTATGATGTTTCATATTAGCTCACCTTCAGGTATGGGTATGATCTCTATGACCTCCTGTATGAGGTTTTATATTAGCTCACCTTCAGGTATGGGTATGTTCTCTATGACCTCCTGTATTAGAGGTTGTTCATTCAGTCTGAACGCCAGCATCAATGCTTTGCTGTATTCTCCACCAGTTAATGTCTTCTTCACATTCTCAGGCGTGATGTCCATCTCAAGGTCAAAGGGGTCAAACACAAGATTATGATCAAGTGAGTAAATCAGGAGACCTTCTGTGGTGGTTGCAGCCCATGCACGACCTACAAAGAAGAAATTATATTAGGATAACATCTATAAACGCACATATTTTTCTTAGCCTGGCCATTCTTTAATGTCTCTTGTAGTTCTTTTAGTTTCCACGGTACATGCAGTATGCTGGTGCGAACTCATATCAAGGATTGTTTTTTAACTGAATATTTCCCACTGTGGATCTTTGTATATCTAAATTTATAATACATTCATATCGTATAATATCAGGAAATGAGACATGGGGGATTACCTGTTGGAGAGAACTGTACTCCTGATACTCTGACCTCAGGTTTCCAGTGACGAGAGCTCATGTCTCCCTTCTTGACGCCTGGGAGGCTGATGGACTTGCCGTCCTCATCACCTTGCCCTTCATCCACCAGGGACAGACTCCCCCACTCAGTCATCTTGCGCCGATCAAGGAACTCCTGCAAATAAAAGGAATGCTACTTTTAACAGATAATTAAATGTATGGTTTAAGCTATCTTGCTCACATCTCTGCCTGAATAATTTGAATGCCAGCTTGAAGAGTCTGCTATTGTTAAGTGGCCTCATAATGCTGAGCTCCTTACATCATTTATAATCAATGGTCTGTAATAGACATTACAGTCCATTATATCCTATCAATATGTAGAATATGCATTACCTGTGTGCCATCAAAGGAGAGATTACATGTGATCTCAAACTTCTTGAGAAGTATCTGGTCCAGGACAGAGTAGATACAGACGTTTTTGGACCTGCCCCCGGCTAGGATACACTTGCCATCTGCAGTATAGCAAAGTGTGCTGAACGCCCTGAAACACCAACCAAGCTTCATTAACTTCTCTGATGTACAAAACCAAATCAGATACAGTAAACAAATGATATGCATGACAATTCTACCTTTTTTTTAATCAGTACATTTGGTTTTACTGAAGACTTTTAATTTTTATAAATCATTTCAGTAGTGATACTATCAGGTATCTTCAAATAGCAAGCATTAATGAAATTTCAATGTGATGCATCTTTGTCTGTGTTCAGGAGTAAACTGAATACCGGTAGTTCAAATGCCCTTTAAAAAACAATGATGACTGTAAAACAACCATCATATTGTGCACTTCTATCTAAAATGTCAGGAAACAAATGATTTGTTGTAGTTTTTGACAAGTAAAACAAAATCCCACAAATTGAAGTAAAATGTAATTAAAACATAATGCGAATATAAAGTAAAATTTTGCATGTTTTTCTATACAGCAAATTTCCCAACTCACTTTCCAAATGCTGCTTTTTTGGCTGTAATTTTGTCTGCTTCCTTTCTTGTATACCCAAGGTCATGCCGACCTTCCACTGACCCTGTCTGTGTGGCAGAGCTAACATCCCAGAAGCTGATCTGACAGTTTAGTGTTGCCACAGCCAACTCACGCCCATCAGGACGAAATGCAACAGCCATTGCTGAAAAAATATTAAGTTTTTCCTTTTGAAATAATTCTTATACTTATTTCAAGTAATAAACATAGGCATCAGAGATGCATGAACCCTCAGCCCTGGTAACTCATTGCACAACATTCGCTCCACACAATATTTGTGAACAAAACGTCACTGCACCAAGGCAAATTGATGCAGGGGTAAAAAACGCATAAAATCTACTTCCTTTGATAGCTTAGGTGTGTCAAGTATCATGAAACTGTCATCATTTACTCTAGAATTATTGATATGGGCCTGTGACCTTGAAAAGCAGGTTAAAGTCACCGTCCATCAAACTCATGTGGAGTCTTCCCAGATTCTTATGTGTCAATTTTCATGAAGCTGCCATCATTTGTTCTTAAGTTATCACGATGACAAGGATGATTTCACATAATTGTCCCTGTGACCTTGAAATCAGGTGAAGGTCATGTTCCATCAAGAGAAGTCTGAGGTCTTCACCAGATGCTTGTGTGTGTCAAATCTCATAAAGCTGCCATCATTCGTTCTTGAGTTATTGCGATTCTTGGGATTTCACATAATTGTCCCTGTGACCTTGAAAAATAGGTCAAGGTCGCCGTCCACCGAACTAGTCCGAGGTTTTCACCAGATGCTTATGCGTGTAAAGTTTCATGAAGCTGCCATAATTTGTTCTTGAGTTATCACGATGACAAGGATGATTTCACATAATTATCCCTGTGACCTTGAAAAGTGGGTGAAGGTCATGTTTCAAAGAAAATATTCTGAGGTCTTCACCAGATGCTTGTGTGTGTCAAATCTCATAAAGCTGCCATCATTCGTTCTTGAGTTATTGCGATTCTTGGGATTTCACATAATTGTCCGTGACCTTGAAAAATAGGTCAAGGTCGCCATCCATCGAACTCATTCGAGGTTTTCACCAGATGCATATGTGTGTCAAGTTTCATGAAGCTGCCATCATTTGTTCTCGAGTTATCGCGATGACAAGATGATTTCACATAATTGTCCCTGTGACCTTGAAAAGTAGGTGAAGGTCATGTTTCATAGAAAAAATTCTGAGGTCTTCACCAGATACTTATGTGTGTCAAATCTAATAAAGCTACCATTATTCGTGCTTGAGTTATTGTGATTCTTGGGATTTCACATAATTGTCCCTGTGACCTTGAAAAATAGGTCAAGGTCGCCGTCCATCGAACTCGTCCGAGGTTTTCACCAGATGCATATGTGTGTCAAGTTTCATGAAGCTGCCATCATTTGTTCTCGAGTTATCGCGATGACAAGATGATTTCACATAATTGTCCCTGTGACCTTGAAAAGTAGGTGAAGGTCATGTTTTATAGAAAAAATTCTGAGGTCTTCACCAGATACTTATGTGTGTCAAATCTCATAAAGCTACCATTATTCGTTCTTGAGTTATTGTGATTCTTGGGATTTCACATAATTGTTCCCGTGACCTTGAAAAATAGGTCAAGGTCGCCGTCCATCGAACTCGTCCGAGGTTTTCACCAGATGCATATGTGTGTCAAGTTTCATGAAGCTGCCATCATTTGTTCTTGAGTTATCGCGATGACAAGGATGTTCGCTACAGACATACATACATACATACATACATACATACAGACATACATACATACATACATACATACATACATACCCACGCCAGGAGTACTACAATACCCTCAGCCTGATTACATCAGGGGCTGAGGGTAAAAACAAAGAAATGCACATGATTTTCTCACCATCAGAATTAAGCTGGAGTGTTTCCTTTGCACCTTTGTTTTCAAATACATCCCATAATTTTATGGTTTTATCCCATGATGCACTTGCCAAGACAGCTGATGTAGTGTTGAAACTGAGGCTACTGATTGGCCCTTCATGTCCAGCCAAAATCTGGAAACATCATAGAAAATGACCTGAATTTATTTTGTAAGTTTTTATTACCATAGATGAAAACAAATACACATTGGAATCAAAGTATAAACGTATAATGGGAGAACAACACTCACATCCAAAAGCCTTCCAGTCTGCATGGACCAAACAAAAATTTCAAAGGTATCTCTGCCTCCTGCACAGACAATCTCCCCACTGTTGTCCAGGGCAAGACACGAAAATTGTACTGGCCTTGGTGAAGTAAATGTCCTAAAGTTCCGGTACCTGAAACCCATAAAAACCATCCACTATAGTCTTTAAAGTCTGTCTGTTTTCAAGCAAATACACAGTATTCTGATATCAAATACCATGATCAAAATCATGCTTTGCCCAATCTAATTTCACTCACTCCTTAGTGGTAAAAGGTTTTGATATTTTGACATTATTGTGGCTAGAGGTTGTGTGGTTCTAACATTAATTTGATATTCCTCCTTATGAATACTGACCTATTTAAATCAAAAGCTCTGACAGTGCCATCTAGTGATGATGACACAACAACCTGTCCATTCTGACTGAATATAACTCCTGTAATACCACCATTGTGTTCTGAGAAAGTCACAAAGCAAAATCCACTGGATGTATTCCACACCTTTACCTGAAATATAAGAAAGTTAATTTGAGTGATTTTCATAGATTGGACAGATCTAACTAGTTGGCCTGCATCACCAGTGAAACCAGTATTCTATAAAGTGGCAACAAGTTATGCTAAAATTACCCACCTTTTGATGGAGTTACCCTTGAGGTTTAATTCTTGAGGTTTAATTTACCAAACGGTACCACCACTGAGATAATAGATTCATTGTGGTTATAAGCTCTCTGTAGCAAGGTGAGCTGACTTACCATACCTTCATCCCCTCCAGTGGTTATAAGCTCTCTGTAACAAGGAGAGCTGACCTACCTTAGCATCATCCCCTCCAGTGGCTATATGCTCTATGTAGCAAGGTGAGCTGACCTACCTTAGCACCATCCCCTCCAGTGGCTATAAGCTCTCTGTAGCAAGGAGAGCTGACTTACCTTAGCACCATCCCCTCCAGTGGTTATAAGCTCTCTGTAGCAAGGAGAGCTGACCTACCTTAGCACCATCCCCTCCAGTGGCTATAAGTTCTCTGTAGCAAGGAGAGCTGACCTACCTTAGCATCATCCCCTCCAGTGGCTATATGCTCTATGTAGCAAGGAGAGCTGACCTACCTTAGCATCATCCCCTCCAGTGGCTATATGCTCTATGTAGCAAGGAGAGCTGACCTACCTTAGCATCATCCCCTCCAGTGGCTATATGCTCTATGTAGCAAGGAGAGCTGACGTACCTTAGCACCATCCCCTCCAGTGGTTATATGCTCTCTGTAGCAAGGAGAGCTGACGTACCTTAGCATCATCCCCTCCAGTGGTTATATGCTCTATGTAGCAAGGAGAGCTGACTTACCATACCTTCATCCCCTCCAGTGGTTATAAGCTCTCTGTAGCAAGGTGAGCTGACTTACCATACCTTCATCCCCTCCAGTGGTTATAAGCTCTCTGTAGCAAGGAGAGCTGACCTACCTTAGCACCATCCCCTCCAGTGGCTATATGCTCTATGTAACAAGGAGAGCTGACTTACCATACCTTCATCCCCTCCAGTGGTTATAAGCTCTCTGTAACAAGGAGAGCTGACCTACCTTAGCACCATCCCCTCCAGTGGCTATATGCTCTCTGTAGCAAGGAGAACTAACTTACCTTAGCATCATCCCCTCCAGTGGTTATAAGCTCTCTGTAGCAAGGAGAGCTGACGTACCTTAGCACCATCCCCTCCAGTGGTTATAAGCTCTCTGTAGCAAGGAGAGCTGACTTACCTTAGCATCATCCCCTCCAGTGGTTATAAGCTCTCTGTAGCAAGGAGAGCTGACTTACCTTAGCACCATCCCCTCCAGTGGCTATATGCTCTCTGTAGCAAGGAGAGCTGACGTACCTTAGCACCATCCCCTCCAGTGGCTATAAGCTCTCTGTAGCAAGGAGAGCTGACGTACCATAGCACCATCCCCTCCAGTGGCTATATGCTCTCTGTAGCAAGGAGAGCTAACTTACCTTAGCATCATCCCCTCCAGTGGCTATATGCTCTCTGTAGCAAGGAGAACTAACTTAACTTAGCATCATCCCCTCCAGTGGCTAACCTACCTTAGCATCATCCCCTCCAGTGGTTATAAGCTCTCTGTAACAAGGAGAGCTGACTTACCTTAGCACCATCCCCTCCAGTGGCTATAAGTTCTCTGTAGCAAGGTGAGCTGACGTACCATAGCATCATCCCCTCCAGTGGTTATAAGCTCTCTGTAGCAAGGTGAGCTGACGTACCTTAGCATCATCCCCTCCAGTGGCTATATACTGTCCATCGGGGGAGTAGGCAAGAGTGGTCATGTTGTTGAAGTGTCCCTGTTGTTTGAGAACATAACTTTCACTTTGCCACTCCCAGACCAGCAATTGTCCCAGTCCAGAACAGCCCAAGGCAATCCAGTCTCCCATTTTGTTGAAAGCTATGGATGCTATCACCTGGTCAGAAATGCTGGAAAATTACAAATATTCCAATAAATATTTTCAGAAAAGTAAAGATATATTTTCACAACAACTCATGGTCAATAACCAGTTTTTATAATGTATTATATTGATCTGTCTGAAATACGTCATTACAAAAGACCAATGTATAATAAAAAAAATCTCTTGTGGTAATTAATGATATAGTTTAAGGCTTGAATATGTACCTTGTTAGTTATAAGCTTTTTGGTCAATAAATACAATACAACACAATATGCAAAACTTTATGTACTGGCATTAGCTGTCTTGAAGATAGCATAGCTGATAAAAATATTTTCATTAATTTGTGTGCGCCAAATATGTACTTCTGATAAGCATGTAAACGTATAATGAAACCTCTCAAATATTTTATATATGCACAAACGCATATACCTACATGCCTCAAAAATGTAAATGCGCCAAAAAAGTATTTACACGAGAAAAAATCACCCTCAGAAAAAATCTTACTTTAGGGTGATTCTAGAGAGTTTACTACACATTATAGTTATATTGTGTGCTGTGCAACATTTGCTTGATTTATTTTATCATGAAGAAAAGTGATATGATCCTGTCCTCTAATGTTCTTTATTTGGAATCTTGAGGAATAGATTCATTCTTATCAGGTTAATATATAGCTCAATACAGATCACTGAAATGTTTCTATATAAATTAAGTAAATGCACATCACTGAAGTAAATATATATGATTAAAACACATGCACCAGTAAATTACATTTTCTTATAGTAAAAATGTATGTCTTGGCGAAATGCAGGTACCTCAGTGAAAAACATGAATCTCTGTGAAATGACTTGAGCTCGAAAAAGAATGCTCCTCAATCAAGTCCATATGTTCCTTACCTAAGAGAATGTATCATGTTGAAATCTGGCATTTCGTGGAGGAAAAATGCCCCATCAGCAAAGCCTGTACATAGAATGTGTGATGGTTTGTGATATGCTGTGCTGGTCAGTCTAGATGCTGCTGCCCCTTCCCCACGCGCCTCCTTAAAGTTATGCCTGAATATGGAGACATTTATATTGATGTTTAAATCTAAAATAATATTTTATATATATATATATACATAAATTTGGCTTTCATGTACAAATCTCAAATTTTATTGAACACTAATTTTACAGTAATATTGTGGACTGAAATTTATATTTACTTTCCCAAACGCTTGTAGATAATTTTTCCTTCAGTTTTCTCCTTTCCTGTTATTTTTACGACTTTATCTGAAATAAAAAGCATGGTTTTCAATAGAGAAATTAGATAATAAACATTTTGGACTAAAGACAGATCAAACATATTTCATCTTTTGACTTGCACATAATTCATATCTGAGGAAAGTTTGAATTGTGTATAAAGAAAATTCAATTGTGATAATTGTGAATATTTGTGTGAAAAAAAAAGAGTTCAATAACGCTGACACAGACCAACTATTTCACAAATTTTGTGGGTGTGGGTATGATTTTCATTGACTTTATATAAACATTCAAGGTGACTCTGACCTTTCCCTTGATCATCTTCATCAGATGTCTCTCCTGCTTGCTCCTCTTCCTGTTTTCCGGTTTCTTTGTTTGTTCCATCATGTGGGATGAGACCATCCAGTTCCGTATCACAGTCCCAGACACACAACTGGCCATTTCCACTTATGGTGTACAACTTCACGTCAGTCAAGGAACTCTCATCATTTCTAGCTTAAAATGTGGTGATGAACTGCTATATAAAACTCTTCAAAATATTATTAGAGAAAATTTAATATTGGTGGCTGATTACTGTAATGAAGACATTATAGGATCAAACTTTATCCCCATCCACATTTGCATTCAAACCAAATTTTCAACTTAACTTTTCATGATCAACAGTTTAGTACTCAGATTAAAATTTCTTTGGATAAAAAAATATCTGTTGTAAAAGTTTATGCATCCACTATTACATAAAGTTGACATGATAACTTTTCACTATAAAATAGTCATTTAACATAATGAAATCCTGTACTTAATGTTCATTGATTGTCAAAAAAGGATACATCAAGGGACTGGTGCTCAAAGAAGGCATTGACAATAGTGTCTGTGTGACCTCCCATGGAATATATGATGAGATTGCGAAACTTCTCTGCTCCATAGACACGGGTGTTCATATCCTTCCCACCGACACAAAATGCTCTAAATTCAAATAACAAAATGTTGTTCTTTCATTTGACAGTTTCAATCAAAACATCTGCAGACTATACAGAGAACTGTAGTTGGACAATAGTTGGAGCATATTCACATCAATTCCAGACACTAAATCGTAACATAACCAGGTGAAAACTTAACAGTGCCTTATGGCAAGATAAAGTAAATTGTTTTCATTAATCTTTATATTTCAAATATCACAACCAAATTTGGAAGAAAATTGTATGATCATAAAAGTATATCAACTGGAATGAAAATATAATGAAATTTTTGGTCAACAAAGGAATGTACCCCAGTTTAATACTGCATAACTAGGAGAAATCTTGACTTGGAGGAACAAAAAATATTTTTAAAACTACCGTTAAGAATAATCTAGGACTAGGGCCACAAAAATTAGCCAGAGCTCTCCCATCCCTGAGATAATGGTATCAACACCTAAATGAACATGGCACAGAAACTGATATGCTAAAAGAATTGTGTTATGATCTAAATATTTACTCACTTGGAATCCGATGTCCAATCTATGCTAACTGTTTCATCATAGGCTCCATAGAATGTTCTCATCAGAACAAATGGGTTAAACTCTCGAGTCCTACCAGGAGCGTGAAACAACAGAACTGTGTTCTCTTTTGTCACTGCAAATTTCCTGTATTCAAAAATTGAACATATAAATATGGAATCTAGTTTAAAATTTATTTGTACTTAATATTTAATTGTGTTTGATTAATCTGAGTTAAACAAACTTAGCTATTAACAATAGTGAATTCATTAGAGATTTGGATTTTAAATGTTGGAATGCTTTTTAATGTGATACATCAGTAAAAAAATGAGGGTTAAAAAAAAAAATCATCTGGTAATAAATGTCATTCTTTTACTAGACTTGTTATGTATTCTGAAAGTATCAAATCTATCATATCTTCACAAAGTAATGGGTAGTACTACCAAGCAGAAAGTCTTTGGCATATATTCATCAAATGTCATTTTCATCAATGAGCAAATTTATGCTGATGAAAATGTGAAGTTGGATTTCAAAATTTTAACCTTAAAATCATGTGTCTAAAAATGATAATATTTCTTATTTTAGATAAACTGAGCAAGATAAATTTACATAAATCAAGCAAATTAGATCTGAAACACAAGTGTTTTGTCTATTGTTGATAATTTAGCCGATTTAGTGCTGAAAAAAAACTTTTCACATTAGTTATTATGAGCGGGTAGAATATACTTGCTTTCCATCTGGGCTGAATGAGATGGCATGAACATGTCTATGGAAGTGGTAATGATGAATGACAGACTTGCTGCGAAGACTAACCAGCATAGCCTCACCCTCTGCAATCAAACCATCAAAATTAATTCACTGCTGACTTTATCTGCTAATAAATAGTTTCTTGTAAATTAAATATCTTTAACTCCATTTGGTTATGACCACTCAAATCACCTTTTTTTTCCTGGGATAAAGATTCTTGAAGATCACAACTTGACTTGTGTTTATTTTATCTGGAGTTTAGTGAGTGTTTGATCAGACAGGTTCAATTTCTTACCTTCATTTGCAGCAATCAAAAGGTTTCCATCCGGAGACAAAGCCACGGCTGTGATGTTCATCGTACTCTCTGCAGGCAATGTCTCAGACTTGTTGCTGAAAATGATTACAAATGCTTACTGTCCCATAAAGTAATTTCAAGCTATAAAAATTTCACTCTTTGTAATGGATACAAAATATGAGAGTTGTATTATATTGGGATTATTTCCTGCATTTAAATTTTTTTAGCGTTAAAGATCTGTAGAACACAGCAGGAGACTTTTGAATTTTTACTGAATAGAGCAAGAATATTTTTTTAAATACTCACTTTTTAAGATCAAATAATGTTAGTCTGTTCCCAACTGGACTAATGACTGTGTTTCCATCTGGTGTGAACAAAAGGTTACCTTTCCGATATACGGACCCCAACAGATTTGAGAACTGTAAAAAGTCAATTTATAATATACTAGATCAATAATCAATATGTTTTACAACCAAGAATCAAATTGTAATTCAAATATATTCTTGTCATTATCTGCTAGCTTCATGTATCAAATTATATGTTTTTAAAAGATGAACAACATACATATATCAAATTAAAGGTTTTTAAAAGATGAACAAAGATAATTTCAACTCTCCCATCAGTTTGCAATGATTGGTTCATTTTGTGCTTATTTAATTTTTGTTTTGTTTATTTTAATTTTTGTTTGTTGTAATTTTTGTTTTGTTTATTGTAATTTTTATTTTGTTTGATGTAATTTTTGTTTTGTTTGTATTTTTTTTCCCCATCCATGTTACATGTGGAGCACCACTTTCTTTTATTTACTGCAGTACTCCACAACGTAAAAACTGCATCTAATTGCTCAAAAAGGTTTAAAATTCAAATAATAGGTAGCTTCAAAAAATCCCATGGAAAGGGCTAGTTATTTAGAGAGCGGATAAGCCTACTCATCAGCGATCAGATTACGCCAATGAAGTTGACCCTGACCACCAGCAGCTACATGGTCATGGGTCCTCTCCGGCTTAGCCGCTGTAATCGGCGGTAATTGGTAGCAACGGAAAACTGGTCAGGCACGAGTAGGCGGACAGTTGAACAGGAACATCTCCTGCGAATTAGTCAGTCATCGACTAAACTTGAAGTTGAGGCCCCTTGGACTTCGAGTGTGATCCGGCATTCAATAATCAATGCCATGTCTCATTGAAATTGACCCTACTATGGGCCTTTCAGTTTCACTGAAAATGTTTTGATTGAATTGACAAGTTTTTACTTCATTCAATTCAAAATTATGCAGGACAGTGGACTTGTGGCTGATTGTATTTATAAAATGACTTCTTACCTTGTAAGCAAATTTCATTTTGTTTACTTCTATGACTTCTTCTGAAGTCTTTGTGAAATTGATCTAGTGGAAAATATGCTTGTTTTCACTTTGTGCAAGTGTTTGAATGTTTTTAGAGTTTTTGAGACCACGTTGTGAGTTTCTGGACCAACAGTCTGGAACATCGAGGAGCTACTTGTCGGAAATTATTATTGGCTTTGGTGGCAATAACGGAGAAAAGCGCTGAGAAATGATAGTGAGTCATCCTCGTGATCAATTAAATAGGTCAAGGCCGTCTACAGGTAAAGGTTATTGTTTGACCCCAGCGTATGATGACGTCAAAATTTTCCGTACTAAGCCATTACAAGAGTTCCTATTGGTCGAATTCTACTATAATGAAAAATATGGTCCAATAGTGTCCAAGCTTGCAATATGGTACAATATTGATCACATGATTGATCCTTCTTGGTAGCCATCTTGTGCTTGTGAATCATCAGGACCTCAGTCGTCGCGAATTGTGATATATTGCAGTAGATTTTATCCAAAATCAATCCAAAATGGCTGATGAGATTCCTTTGTACACACCTTTCTTCGGCGTGATGGGTGCCGCCTCTGCAATGGTGTTCAGTGGTAAGTAAAATGTTGAAATCTGGAAGGAAGTCCTGAAACGTCAAATCTGGCCTGCTTGAACCTTTTCAAGAACCGGCATCATCCAGATGACATTTATAGTTTTATCACCGTAAACCATCCATTTTCTCATATTTTTTTTGTCTTCTCTGCATATGGTTTATATAAGAAACTAATTTAGTGTATATTTGTATAGATATTGTCAGGGATTTAGGGAAACAAGTTCATCACAAGAGGATAAAGTGGGTGTTTCCCCTCTCCCACAACTTGCTCTTACAATGCTTCCAAGTTAAATGCATGCATAAGGTTACTTAACAGGGTGAAAATGCTTTAGTCAAGTTCAGGATTGAATAATATACAACAAAAGGACGTACATTTCACTGTATGTGAAGTTCGAACAATATTATGAATATAATGACCATATTATATTTAAGTATCTGCAATCTGATTGATCTAGAAAGCTTTGTTTAAATTGCAATAATTTTGGTCAACTGTGCCTGTAAGACACGATTTATATATAATGATAGACCAAGGCCTTGATTGAAGGTTATTTAAGAACTCAAATTGATTTTAAACCCTGTGATCTGCTGCTTTCCAAATTATTTCCTCAGAGTAAACAGATGCATGCATTTATAAGCTGATGCATTTTATGGATTAGCCTCAACACAAGAAATTCATCACAGTTATGTTCAACAAATTTCAAAGTTAAATACCCAAATGAAATGATAATATCCAAATCAAAAAGGGTTTCAGAAATATAAATTTGAACAAGCTATAGGATTTGTAAATTAAAATGAGAAGAGTACATCAGGATGTTTCATTGTTTACAAGGTACAAAGGTTTCTTCTTCAGACTCAATGACATACTGATACATAATATTGAAAAGGTGTCTTGATCAGTATGAACTGGGTATCACTCTTTATTATGAGAAAGTGATATATTCAGGCAATTTTTATTATATAACCATTTAAAAAAAAGTGCAATTTCATAGTTAATAAATTGCAGTTTAAAATATCATATTTTCCATTCTGGTCATGATTCCAAGGAAGTATTGTGTGTACTGATTAGGTCAATAATGTTGAGGGCAGCTGGTAAAATCAATATTTGTGCATTCTAAACAAGTGCAGGGAATGATTGTGTATGCCTACAAATATCCACCCACACCACTGTATATTTAACTAGCATCATTTGATAATTTGGAATTTTTTTAGCTCAAAATTTTAAAAGAATATGAGGTGGGAGGAAACATGTCTGTCACTATTTAAATTTGTTTGCCAATCTTCATTGTTATCAACAAGCAGTACCCTTTTACATGTCTTGAAGAATCAATATAAAAAAGTATCTTTACTTTTAGTGACTTGCATTTGTCAAATGTTAGAGCCCAATTCAAATTTCTGACATGCTAATCATTTTAACTCTCAATTGTCATAAATGTATAGAAATAACTAGCTGTCACATGTCTATTTCACTCGAATTAAAAAAAAAAACTTACACAAATTTGTCAATTTTCTATTTTAGCAGATTTATAGATTATATTAAATTATAGCATCCAATGAATCTAAGAATAATTCTATTCCATGAGGTGGCAGGCTCTGAAACACTGGTCAAAATTAATTTTTTTAAAGACGGCAAAAGTTCATGAAGAAAACAATGTTCAAGATCAGTGCTTTAGAGATCAGTCAAAATGTGCAAACCTCAAAAAAAAATATATATGTATGACGAATACTCAATTGTAAAAATAAACATAAAAACTTCAACATAACAAATATTTTATTTCAATTCATGCAATGAAAATTTTCTAACATTTATTATTTGTCAACATTATTTAACTTTAACTCTGCAAGAGATATTTAATTATAAAAATTCTTATATCTGTCACCTACTGTTCACATAAATGTGGCAAAAGGAATGGACAGTGATTACTGATGATGATGGTGAATACATGTTGTCACAGGTTATTGCATTTTAGTAATGAATGGAAAATCTTATTTGTTTACAGCTCTTGGAGCAGCATATGGAACAGCCAAGTCTGGTACAGGAATCGCTGCCATGTCTGTGATGCGACCTGAGCTCATCATGAAGTCGATCATTCCTGTTATCATGGCAGGTATCATTGCCATCTATGGCCTTGTGGTGGCAGCCCTTATTGCCAACACCATCAATGCTGATGATTATACACTTTACAAGTAAGTAAGATCTTCATTTTAACACGAGAGTGCAGACAGGAGATAGCAGATTTAGAAGAGATCATTTGTAAAAAAAAAAGTTATATTTTAAAGAATTCAATTGATAAATTATATTGAATGCAACTCTAAGAATTATTTTGTTCGTAGATTTATTATCATTGATTGTTTTCAAATAATTCTAAATGAGAATTTTGATATCAAATTTCACATTTTATTCACTATTTTTATATGGCTATAATTTTTGTGTCAACAACTATCAAAATTGATGTGTGTCCTCCAATTTTTCTAAATGTATAGCCCCTTTTATGTTTCAAGAAACACGTTTTGTTTTTATTTAGTCTTCATTGGGCTAAAACATTTACCTAAATCATGCAAATAATGTGTGATTAGAAATTTAGATGTCAGATAATTCTTAAATGCTGCCCTCGGGTCAGAAAATTAATTGTTGAAACCTGTTTGTTGCTCCCAATTCTCAAGAATGATAAGATATTCAAAATTGCATTACAATCTTTTGAAGTATACTTCAGTGCATAGGTAGGGACCATAATTTTCAAACTTTTAACAATGTAATTGTCAAAGTCCTATTTACTGACCCATTTAGATAAATAGAAATAAATGTGTACCTGTATTGGAGATTATAGCACTTGCAATTTTTCACAGCCCAAAAGACACCTACTTTTAAGTTATATAATTTTTAAGGTAAATATTGAAATTTGTCCTTACTTCAACCAATTGAAATACTACCAGGGTGTAAGCCAGTGCTTCGTGTCACAAACATTTCTGCATATTTAGAGAAATAAGAGGAGAGGTTATCCATGACTACTTGTTGTCTTCAAGGTCAGTATGGCCAGAGTTGTCTTCATTCTGTGTTTGTATGACATGATGTTGGTGTGTATTTTGCAGGAGTTTCCTTCATCTTGGAGCAGGCCTGAGCGTAGGTCTGAGTGGCCTGGCAGCAGGCTATGCTATAGGAATAGTAGGAGATGCAGGAGTACGCGGCACAGCACAACAACCTAGGCTATTTGTGGGAATGATCCTTATCCTCATCTTTGCTGAAGTATTGGGACTCTATGGACTCATTGTTGCACTCATCTTAACCACAAAATAGAAAGTGTCAAGAGTAGATTACACATTGATTTAAAAAAATTGTTGAAGTTGGGCTTGCCAGCAGGTGCTGGTGTAAAATCATAATCTCCAACAGTTCATTTGTTGTGGAATATGTGTACATTTTTGGAATGAAAATATAGTCATGTGAGGACAGTAAAAGACAATTTCTTGAAAATCAGAACAACAATTAAAGGAAATTGCATTTGAAATGATCTTGTAAATATATATAAATCTTCCTCCCCTCTCAAAGTTATGAGAAGTCAATATTGGGTGATAAAGTATAATGAACAAATTGTATGATAGAAATATAAAAAAGTTACAGATATTCAAATTGCTCCAAAACAGAAACAGGAAAAACATGTGCATTGCCATATGTATTTCTGCTTCTGTTCATTTATGAAGGTACATTCCATTAAATGAGAACATTGAATCAAGATATGAAACTAGATTAATCTGCTAAAATGTATAGATGTAAATGACAGAAATATACTGTATACTAAAATATAACGTCATCATTAGTCTTAATAATAATCACTTTTTGGGGATTTTTTTAAGTGAGTAAAGGACTTCTAATTTGTTGTGTGAAAGTTGGAATTGTGAATGTAATAACAGTTTTGAGTACTTCAGGAGAACACAAGTAGAATACTAGAGGCTAAGCATGCTAAAAGATGAGTAAAACTTCATATGACCTGGTCACATGATTATGGGTCACATGTATGTGGTGTTTACCTAAGCTTTGCACTTCACCCCAGGCTTATAGATAAAATATCTAGATCTATGGACTTTAACTTATTTGCGGACAGAAAGGAACTAACCTATGAATAAAGTTGTCACTTCAACATCCATTATTTTTTCCTTTTATAGGTATGGTCCCAATGAATCTATTCCAAGAAATTTGTGTTTACACATTAAAGATGTTATCAAATATGTAGATATATTGGATATGTGATGGGCTAATTATTGAAAAATAGAATCAGTAGTTGCTGTAAATGCTTATAATCAGTTTGGGAAATAAAATATTTATGGAAAAAAAATCATAAACCATCATACATTATCATTGTGTGCAAACATATATATATATAGTAGATTGTTACTGTTAATCCTGGGCATTTGAAATGTGGATGGGTAGACCTGACCAATTTCAATGCTCATGGGTATTTATCAGACTTGCATTGCAATTGCAATTGTAGGTAGATAAAACATATTGGCTGTATTCAATTATTAATGTGATTTAGAATTATACTGTTAATTAAGCAAGAGTGTTCCAAAATGATTAAAAGATTCGACAGAATTTAACCCGGACAGGGTATTGATGTACAGTGGTGACTACGTAGCATGTATAGAATGCATATAACAATTATGAATATGTTTATGTATAAAGACAGATATAATGTAGTTAAAACATGGCAAGAGATGGCATGGTCATGAATGCGAGCATATCTTATGAAGGCTGTACCCTTCAATTCATATCTGTTGATCTATTTCCTATTTTTATTACAGAATACAGCATCAAGTCCATGCTAAAGTAGCAAACCTTGGGACATTAGCTATGACCAGTTGCAATTTTTTACCATCAGCATACTACTTGAAGCTAGAGTGCATGGCCTTAGCATTGATACGCTTGCCATTGAAAGTAATAGGTCTGCAGGTATGTTTGCAGTGGTACAGATATGCATGCATTAGGACAATAAAAGTGCTCATTGAACATGTCGAATGGTCTCGTATTTAAAGAAGATGTTGTGATACATGTGTGAATATCTCCAAATGTGCCCTCATTTGAAAAAAGACGTATCTGGAAGATCTATCGGAGATGCTACTCTCTTTTGTCAGATGAGGTTCTACAAGTGGGCATTTATGTGACTGAAGTGTTTAGTTCTTTGTCTGTACACCACCATATAAAAATTGTAGATAAGATAGATCAGTATAGATTTTAAAATTGCAGGGGTGTTTGATTTTTTCCAATGGGAATTCAACATGCCCGGTCTACCTCTTTTGTTCACAAACATAGTCATGATCCACTTTATAGTGTTCGTCAATCATGGATCTATTTCGTTCGCAAATGAAATGTGTACATTGTAATTTGATTGGTCAGCTAGTCTGTTGGCTTAGTGATATTGCTGTTATCCAACTGATGCTATCATAAATCATGGGAATTAACATCTCTCGGCTGCAGTTTAGCATGAAATTCAGCTGTAAAAAATTAAGATTATGAATTTCTTAAAAGTTGATTTAATTGCAGCTAATCCCATTGTTTGTGATGGCATAATATGCATTTCTCCAACAATCAGGCCGTACATGCGCACTTTAGTTTGAATGCAGAGTGTATGTGTAGATGAAAAATGCAGGGTGGACAGTCACATGACCAATTTTAAAATAAGCAGCCAGGCCTGAATTTTCAGTCCTAGCTGAATTTTCATACAAACAAGAACATTTGGCAAATTAGTCATGTGTTGGGCAGTCTGAATTTTTTTAGATCACGTGAACGGACACTTTGAATTTATAAAAGGAGAAATTAGAATGTGTAGAATACTAATGTAATATAACTGTATGTCTTGTGATCATGGTCATTGCAATAAATATTTCCATCCTCAAAATAAACATGTTGTCTTTTTCTCTACACATGGAAGTATGTGAAAGTTTAAGATCAGAAGATCAAAATAGTTACCAGATGAAGCCAGGTTCAGGATATTGAGAGTCCTCATTTAATACTCAAAATGTGAGGTGAGCCCCGATTGCTTCTGGTGTCTGCCACCCCCAGATACCCCTTGCATGTAGAGGAAAATGTGTGGTAATGCACAGGAAAATGGTAATAACAGTGAATAAAATCTTTTGATTAATTATAAATAATAAAAGATGTCACAATCTGGGTCAAAATAAAACTTTTATTGAAGAAATTAGGTCAAAGTTGTGTGTATTAATATGAGGTGCAAAATCAAAAATAAAGATTTTGCATGATATTTATCATGGTGATGTATCACATAAGCACATATTACATAACTCTATTCAACACAATTTAAGCCTTCGAACCTTATCTATATTTATCATAGAGTTACTATTAACAGTGGTCATTTATAACTGGTGCTTGATTTTCCAACCAAGACCTATATATAGATTTCTTTATATGCTCATACATAATATAACCTCTACAATACAGGCACTGCTGAACCAAGATATTTTCTTTTTGACCTTTGACACCATCTTGGTTTATTGTCAATTTGAACATAAGCCGATTGCGGGTCGCCATACTGCCCCATTGAAAACAACACGCCGGAACTGCACAATTACAATCGGAAGTGCACAAAAAACTCTCTAAAATCTAATCATTAAAAAAACCAAGATGGTAACCCGCAATCGGCCTATGGAAACATTTATTACAATCTTCAGTATGAATATTAAAAAGTCATCAAGAATCAAGACATCTGAAAGGAACTCTGCAGCAGTTCTGTAATGGGACATTAAAAGCATTTCTGCATGTGAACATCATGACATAATTGATCTTATCAGGGCTAAACAAAATTTGCAGTCAGAAGGTACAATATCATGTGATGTCTGTCTTAGCCAAAAGCTGCATGTGACAGGTAAACAAAGGTAGCATGAACTTTGTGACCCAAAATGAGGCTCATAGAAGCACTGATTGATGTTATACTAGCCGTATTCAAAGGAAAATTCTTTTGATGAAATCATAAGTGTAATATAATGATAAATATCATTTATTCAGACACGTAAAATACATTGCAATTAAAAAGGCAGGTTAAGATGAGCTATAAACAAATATAAAAGTTATGTTGTTGCACAGTAGTCTCAACAACTGAGTATTTGATCCTTCATTTGCTTATGCAGTCAATGAGTTCATTCATCATATACATGTATATATAGACTATATTATAACAAATTGCATATATAGTGATCAGAGACAACGAGGGCTGGTGCATATACATCAGATTTCTGTGTAAATGAAGCCGCATTCGATTTGATCCTCTTTGAATCAAAGATCGCTTAGGTCACATGAGATTTTCATAATCAAACACACCTTCAGCAGACAACATTTGGTAAGATTTATGGCCAGGCCATTTGATATTTGGGGATGGAGAAATATATCATTTTCAAAACGGAAATTGCATACAATTTTTTTTTTAAAGACTTTCTTGTTATACATTTGAAAGGTAACCCAGAGATAAGATGAATTGTGATTTTGAAAGCTTTATTGACACCCAGGGAAGGGCTAAGTTTTGAAGAGGATGAACAAATACACTCCCCACTCCAGGCTAATGAACAAAATATGTGGTTAATGTTTTTGTGATATTATGGAATCCCCATTGGTCATTAATAATGACGTCATGGGGGAAGCCCATGCGCCATTATGAAGCTGAAAGATTTGTTTATATATTCTTCGGCTGGAAATGCATCTAAGTTCTCGTTCTGAAGCAGTTCTAAAAGAGCGATATTCTAATGTGTGATGAAGTGAACATGTTATCATCTTTTGTATATTAAAAAGGTGAGTTTTGAGGAATGATTTTGTGACAAATTCAAGTAATTTTAGTAAATGTTTACTCTGTGGTGCTGTATCCTGATTTGTGAGCTCCCTGCTGTCATCTGATTTCCTCCACTGGCTTCAGCAGAGCTGTTCAAAGTATATGAACAGCGAACATCATTAAAAGGTTTTATGACGTAGTTGCACCTAAAAGGGCTGTCATGCATTCCTGAATCCTGGAACCAAGTAAGCATCACCACACGGAAAAAAATGGAGTGTGACTTATGACGTCTTTATTCTTTGTGGTACAATTAAGCTATGAACTTATGACCCCACAACTGAAGGTTTATGCAAAAATGATTAACTTCCTTGGTTTTTCTTGTATGTCCCTGCATGGACTAAATAGAGATTTAGTCCATAGTCCCTAATGATCAGGTCCAGAAAATAACAACAATAAAGGAGGATTTATTTCAAGGGATATTGATAAGGGTCTTGTTTGCAGACCCTTATTGGAATTTATCAATTAAAAAGTAAATTAATATAAAAGGCAAATAAATAAATCACCCATCAATGATTTTCAGACTAGGTGCATAATTTCTTTATATTCTCACTGCTCAAGTTTCAACATATGTGATCCACCAGGTGTTTCTTGTGTCAAGGGCAATGCATGCTGGCATATGTTTGTAGACATGACATCACATATGGTGACAAGAACTTTATTGAATGAGCAATAATTCAGTTAAATAAGACTATAATGTGCTTCATCAATATGGAATCTGGGTGAGGCATTTTTTCTGTAGCAGGTTCTTGAGGGTAAATGTCCAGGATATTCTATACCCTAACCTATTTTGTATGAAACTTTTGAACACAAAAAGCAGGTAAAATTGTAATCATAAGATAAACTAAAAATATAAGCCAACTCATACTGTTTTGATGATCCCATTTTGTATTACCATTAAGTAGAGTCAGTGGGGAAGATAGGTTGATGTACTACGTACACTAATATGTAATGAAATATCTGGCACTATGATAAACAGATAAGTTCAAATTTATACTCTTGGTCCATTTTTCTTTCAGATCTGATTTCACGTTGAAGGCAATAAGCATAGATATGGAGAATAAGTGAAGAGAGTTGATTAAGACAAATTGTGTGACATTGTCATATCAATGGATGAGGCAGTCGGGGTTGATGTGGACGAAGGTAGGAGGGACCTGATGTCAACCCTGACTGAGAGACTGGAGAATCTGCCAGGTGAGTGAAAGCAAGAAAACATAGGAAGGCAGACTAGAGGGACCACAGGGAGGAAGACTAGAGGGGCCACAGGGAGGGAGACAAGAGGGGCCACCATCAGGGGGACTAGAGGGGCCACAGGGAGGGAGACAAGAGGGGCCACAGGGAGGGAGACGAGAGGAAACACAGGGAGGGAGACTAGAGGGGCCACAGGGAGGGAGACTAGAGGGGCCATAGGGAGGGAGACAAGAGGGAACACAGGGAGGGAGACTAGAGGGGCCACAGGGAGGGAGACGAGAGGGGCCACAGGGAGGGAGACTAGAGGGGCCAAAGGGAGGGAGACTAGAGGGGCCACAGGGAGGGAGACTAGAGGGGCCACAGGGAGGGAGACTAGAGGGGCCACAGGGAGGGAGACAAGAGGGAACACAGGGAGGGAGACTAGATGGGCCACAGGGAGGGAGACTAGACGGAACACAAAGCAGGAGACTAGAGGGAACACAGGGAGAGACTAGAGGGGCCGCAGGGAGGGAGACTAGAGGGGCCACAGGGAGGGAGACAAGAGGGAACACAGGGAGGGAGACTAGATGGGCCACAGGGAGGGAGACTAGACGGAACACAAAGCAGGAGACTAGAGGGAACACAGGGAGAGACTAGAGGGGCCACAGGGAGGGAGACAAGAGGGGCCACAGGAAGGAAGATCAGAGGGGCCACAGGGAGGGAGACTAGAGGGACCAGAGGGAGGGAGACTATAGGGACCACAGGGAGGGAGACTAGAGGGGCCACATGGAGGGAGACTAGAGGGGCCACAGGGAGGGAGACTCGAGGGGCCACAGGGAGGGAGACAAGAGGGGCCACAGGGAGGGAGACTAGAAGGAACACAAAGCGGGAGACTAGAGGGAGCACAGGGAGAGAGACTAGAGGGGCAACAGGGAGGCACACTAGAGGGGCCACAGGGAGGGACACTAGAGGGGCCACAGGAAGGCAGACTAGAGGGAACACAAGGAGAGAGACTAGAGGGGCCACACTGAGGGAGAGGGGCCACACGGAGGGAGACTAGAGGGGCCACAGGGAGGGAGACTAGAGGGGCCACAGGGAGGGAGACTAGAGGGGCCACAGGGAGGGAGATTGGAGGGGCCACAGGGAGGGAGACTAGAGGGGCCACATGGAGGGAGACTAGAAGGACAACAAAAAGGGAAATATTGTGACCACAGAAAGGGAAGAGACAATAAAGAAGAGGGAAGGACCTATTTTGACCTGACTGAGAGACCACAGGAAATATTGCAAATAATGTTGCTTCTATTTAAGGCCAGTTCAGAGGATGCAATAATGGTGTTGAGGATGAGGGTTACCGGCATGAGTACTACATCAGTGAGATGTCACACGCCCTCCACATCCTTCATGGCCTCAACAAGCAGCGACAGGCAAGGCAGCTCTGTGACGTCATCATATGTGTGGAAGGCTGGCAGTTTCCCTGTCACAGGAACGTTCTTTCAGCATGCAGTCCATATTTCCTTGCCATGTTTACTGGTGAGTTTTATGTCATGTTTATATATAATAAAAAATATGTAAAGTGTGACAAAGCCCAAGAAGCTAGCTCCAATTGAAATATTTAACACACACCATTAATTCTTGGAGACTTTTGTTTTTTGTGGAATATATTCAGCGTTTAGAGTTAAACAATGCTTAAACATAATAATTAACCAAAATGAAGTCGTAAACTTTTGATATGTTATACATGTAGGCGGCTTGTTTGTATTTGCCAATCAATAATTGTAGTCAGATATAACTTATTAGTAAGCTAACTGTAAATTAACATTAAAATAAAGAGGAGACATGAAGAAGAGCATTAAGGTGAATGTTACTGGTTGCAGGTGAGATGCGCGAGAGCACTCAGCAGCAGGTGACGATTGAAGGTGTTGAGCCGCGCATTATGAAGCAGCTGATAGACTATGCCTACACCTCAGATATCACCATCACACAGGAGAACGCTCAACAACTCCTCTCAGCAGCCAACATGGTCAGAATCTATACCAGCTAGTATGCCCAAAGTCCAAGCCATTTTAAAGAATAATGAGTGAATTTACCTTTTTTGATTATCCTGAGTGCGTGGAAAGATATGGACAAATAGATATGGGCAGTGTAATACGTTTAAGTTCTGTAAAGTTGAACTGATATATATTTTTTTGTACAAAACAGGTGCAGATTCTGGCAGTACAGGATGCCTGCTGCAAGTTTTTGGAGGCAGAGATGGACCCCACAAACTGTTTAGGAATACATTGCTTTGCTGAGGCTCATATGTGTACACCACTCAGTGAGAAAGCTCGCAAATACACGCTAGAACATTTTGCTGAGGTTGTTCAGTATGAGGAACTGTTGCTTTTATCAGAGTCCAAATTGATGGAACTGATACAGTCAGACGACTTGAATGTTTCAAGAGAGGATGTTGTTTTCAAAGCAGTGATAGAATGGGTGAAACGGGATGAGGAGACGCGGGTCAAGATACTCCCGAATGTACTACAGTATGTGCGACTGCCACTTGTTGATCCATATTTCCTCTTTGATAAGGTGGAAGAGGAAGCATTTCTTACCAATCTACCACAGTGCAGGAAGCTGATAGATGAAGCCAAAAAGTTCTTTGTGCTCAAGGTAGGTCTAAAGAAATTAAAGAACTTTACCCCTGTCCACCCAGTCAAACTTCCTGACATCCTCCACCACACTAATCCCCTGATATCCTCCACCACACCAATTCCCTGATATCCTCCACCACACCAATCCCCTGATGTCCTCCACCACGCCAATCCCCTGGTATCCTCCACCACACCAATCCTCTGATATCCTCCACCACACCAATCCCCTGATGTCCTCCACCACGCCCATCCCCTGGTGTCTTCCACCACACCGATCCCCTGATGTCATCCACCAAACCAATCCCCTGGTATCCTCAACCACACCAATCCTCTGATGTCATCCACCAAACCAATCCCCTGATATCCTCCACCACACTAATCCCCTGATGTCATCCACCAAACCAATCCCCTGATATCCTCCACCACACCAATCCTCTGATGTCATCCACCAAACCAATCCCCTGATATCCTCCACCACACTAATCCCCTGATGTCATCCACCACACCAATCCCCTGATGTCCTCCACCACGCCAATCCCCTGATGTCATCCACCAAACCAATCCCGATATCCTCCACCACACTAATCCCTTGATGTCATCCACCACACCAATCCCCTGGTATCCTCCACCACACCAATCCCCTGATGTCCTCCACCATACCAATCCCCTGACATCCTCCACCACACCAATCCCCTGATATCCTCCACCACACCAATCCCCTGATATCCTCCACCACACCAATTCCCTGATATCCTCCACCACACTAATCCCCTGATGTCCTCCACCACGCCAATCCCCTGGTATCCTCCACCACACCAATCCTCTGATATCCTCCACCACACCAATCCCCTGATATCCTCCACCACACCAATCCCCTGGTATCCTCCACCACACCAATCCCCTGATATCCTCTACCACGCCAATCTCCTGATATCATCCACCAAACCAATCCCCTGATATCCTCCACCACACTAATCCCCTGATATCCTCCACCACACCAATCACCTGATGTCCTCCACCACACCAATCCCCTGATATCCTCCACCACACCAATCCTCTGATGTCCTCCACCACACCAATCCCCTGATATCCTCCACCACACCAATCACCTGATATCCTCCACCACACCAATCCCCTGATATCCTCCACCACACCAATCCCCTGATGTCCTCCACCACATCAATCCCCTGATATCCTCCACCACACCAATCCCCTGATATCCTCCACCACACCAATCCCCTGATGTCCTCCACCACACCAATCCCTTTATATATTAATCTATCAATTTCAGGCTGACAAGTCTGCCCGGTGTCTTATACCTGACAAGACTCTGTAGATTTCTGATCTGAACAAATGTTTTATTTTCATTTATATAGGATCGTGAAACAGAATTACAGAGCCCGCGAACAAAACCTCGGAAAACACAGGCTTACACACAGCTGCTGGTAACGATTGGAGGAGAGATATATAACAAGAACTACCTGAGCAGCGTGGACTGTTTCAACTTAACTGAGTCTCGGTGGGTCAGACTGAAGGATCTACCCTTCCCACGCTGCCATCATGGCACCGTCGTTGCCAACAGGAGTGACATCTACATTGCTGGTGAGAAATATGTTAAGAAACGATAAAAATAAGGCTAGATATGTGCTGCTTTCATGTCATTCCAAAAGAAAGAAGTCACTATGTGTCTTTCCAGAAAACTAAATCTGTCCATCCCTTGCGGCACATTTGACATGTTTGAAATGTCAACCTTTGCCAACACTCGGCAACCATATAAAGTTTATCTGTCTGTCCATCATGGCCCTCTTCTGCCCATCTGATATGTGTGCACTTTTCCTTCACAAGAATTAATCACAATGATTAATGATTTAGTCTTATTTTGTGTGTCTGATCATCCTTTATCTGTCAGAGGCATATGTTTAAACCTTAAATTTAGCCAAAAAGAAAATTGTACCATTCTTTTGCAAACATGTTCTTTGTGCAGAACGGACATACTCTCATAACTTTCTGTAGATATGTATATTAGATATATGTTAACAGTAAAGATTAATTGAAAGGATGTTTTTCATTTGGGGTAAACAACCCATAATATCACCGGTCAGTGTGTCCAAATCATTTCTGATTTGACCCAATAAAGAATAGATTGAGTGTAGCAACATCTCCTCCATCCGCCTAAAGGGTGATTCCATTTAATCTAGCCAGTCAATGGTGTGGTACAATAAACATATGAACAATTTTAATAATATCAACAATTTACAGGTGGCTTCAACAAAGATAAAGTGGTGCTGAACAATGTATTGAGATTTGAAACAAAACTGGACAAGTGGATCAAAGTGGCATGCATGCTGACACCGCGGGCTAGGCATGGTGAGTTCTCTCTTTTGAAAGTGTGGAATGTTGACTGTAGTAGATTATGCACTTTGTATACCACCTTTCTTCTACTAAAAACCTTGCACCCCACCAGTCAATATTGCACAGGAAAAAATCAAATAATGATAAAGAAATATTTAATAATATGTGATCAAAAATATAAAGCCTCACATTTAAAGGTGAACAAATAGTAAATTTAGCTTTCTTTATTAAATCGGCAAATAAAGTATTTTATTTGTTTTTGTTGATAGATCACATGGCAGCAGAGCCTCATTAATATATTGGTTCCATAAACGTGTTTGCAAATTATGTGTTACATTTTCGGGTGGACAACTCTTTATTGTTACAATATATATATGTAATGGATGTATACATGCTCTTAGGGTTTATTTGTAGGGATCACAACACTGGATGGTTACATATATGCAGTGGTTTGTTGTGTCTTTTAGGGATAGCTACCCTGGATGGTTACAAACATTTAGTAGTTTGTTGTGTCTTTTAGGGATAGCTACCCTGGATGGTTACAAACATTTAGTAGTTTGTTGTGTATTTTAGGGATAGCTTCCCTGGATGGTTACATGTATGCAGTGGTTTATTTTGTATTTTAGGGATGGCTACCCTGGATGGTTACATATATTCAGTGGTTTGTTGTGTATTTTAGGGATGGCAACCCTGGATGGTTACATTTATGCAGTGGGTGGGTATGATGGTCGTAGTCGCATTGATACAGTGGAGAAATACAGCACAGTGGAGAACAAGTGGACGTTTGTGGCCTCTATGGGTGTGGCCCTTAGTCGCTGTGAGGCTGTTGGGGCACATGGATATTTATATGTGGCAGGTCAGTGATTTATTTCAAATTAGCTTTCACATATGCAATAAAAATATCTTAGTTCTTCAGTCAAATTAATAATGTAATTAAAATTTTTCAGTCATTTGAACAAGAAACATTAGCATCCAGCTAGTAAGTACCGGGAGTAGGATTTATAACAAAAAACTTGTCTTGTAGCAAAAGTAAAATAGAATAAGATTTCTAACAAATAATTTAGAAGCCTATTACTCATTTATCCCACTAGGTGGCACAACTGAACCAAACAATCAGTGTGTTGACATTATGCAGAGATACAATCCCCGTACAGATACATGGGAAACAGTAAGTTCACATATAATTTTCTCTTAATATTTTAAAATATTTTAAAATATATTTCTAATGATCAACTGTTAAGTATGCAGTATGCAGTTTACTTGCTTTGACAAGCATATACCCGTATATTTAGGTCTCATGTGATTTGATATACGTTTTAGCTTGCGTCGCTGCCGACCCCCCGCTGCCTGGGTGGCTTGGTGCTGGCCATGGGGCAGATCTTTGCAGTGGCTGGAACTGAGGATATGGTGCGAGCATGTAAGAGTATCACCAGATATGAACCTAAAACTAACTCCTGGATAGAGATGGCCCAAATCATTGAAGCCAGGTTTGATGCTGGTAAGTTATAATTCGGAGAGTTTAAAAATTAATCTGAAAGCAGATTACGGGCCCAAGATTTGTTCTTTATTTTAAATGAAAAATGAGGAGGTTGATCCAGAAATACTCTTACCAGTAATATTTGTTTCTTCTTATAATTATTACAAGTGAACCAACAATAATATGAAACACAGGACATTATTACAGTATTTTCATATTTACACATTGTAAAAAATTGGAGAGATAATTCAGTGAAACTGTCTTGTCATTGCAAGCAAGGTAAACCCAGTTGCATGAGGCTATGAAATGCACACTTCTTTCAAAGCGTTGTAAACAATATATGGAATGTTGAACAATATTTATTTTCCATACATAAAAGACCAGTTTTGTCGATAATTGGAGTAGAAAGATAATTCACATTGCACTGGAGACCTATGACGTTGCGAGCAAGGTAAACACAGCTGCGTGAGGCTACAAGATGCACATTTCTTTCAAATCATCATAATATAACAATGTATTGTAAGGAATAGAAGGATTTGTTGATAGATTATCATTGGTAAAAAATTCTAATAAATGAGACAATTCCCTGAAGAGATTTCAGTTAAACTCAAAACGAGCAGGTCAGAAGTCGTATGTCCCTTGGCCCAACTTTTTTCTCAGTTTAACCTTATCCATTATACAGGTGTGGCAGTAGTTGGGGATAAAATTTTTGTTGTGAGCGGCCATGATGGAGAGAACTCCTTCTTCAACTCGATCGAGGAATATGATATTATGGCAGACAATTGGAAGACGTGGGTGTCGACTGTACTGCCCTATGGGAGGTGCAGGTTTGGATGTCTGGGGCTGGCTGTTCCAGACAGCATATGACCGGCACTTCAAACAGAATGGACAGGCACAAACAGCTAAAAGTTACAGGATATATCTCTCAAAGTACAATTCATTACTAAAATGGTAAAATCATTGGAAGATAATTGTGCTAATGAACTAAAGTGTATATTCAAGATCAATGAATACTCAAGATCTACTGCATGTTGAAACAACCCTTACTATCATATCAGATGTTTTAAGTTGAAACTTGTCAAATTTAATATCTTTCTGAAGGTGTTTGATAAATCAAATTATTGTGAAATTTTTTTGAGAGAGATTTTTTTAGTGCATTTGGAGATGATCTTTTGAACATATCGCGTGAAAAATTATTCGAAGCGTGCTTTTCATTCAGTGACAGGTTGCTGTTTGATCAGCTGTTTGATCTTATAATTTCAATTATGATACTTAATTTCAAATTTTCTATTCCACATTAGTTTAGTCATAAGGGTCTATGAACCTCCTCTTAAGAAATAAAGTTAGTTTTGAGCATTTACAGAGTGACAAGGGCCTTCTTCCAGCCATGATCAAACTGGGGGACAGAATTCTTTGTCTCAGTCAAACACGCTCCCACACCTTTCCTTCTGGTAAATTTATAAGATTACATTATTTTAAATCATGAAAACTAGAAGGTATCATGGTTTTGGCCACCAGATGGCATGAATACCAATTGGTAGAGAAAATGAGAAAAATGAAGAGGCAGTGCTCTCAATCATTTTTGTTATGTTTTACAGGTTGGATATATTACCTGATCTGCACTACACTTATGACTGCACATTATTGACAAGTTTACTTGATCATACAATGGATTGTCATATACTCAATATATTTCAAGCTTTTTTGAGCATAGAGTAGGAAACAGTATTATCTTTACCATATACTTGTAATGGTATAATGGTATTTTATTAAGGTGTTTGTCATGATTGACTGATTAAAATCTAAATGTAAAAGCCTTGTCAATAAAATATTGATTACTTTTTCAATCAATATTAGATTATAGCACAGCCATGACATACTTGTACCTGATTATTTGTTTAAACTGCTTGATCCAACCAACTTCATTTTTTAAAAGGTCAAATCAGGCACATTTCTACTTTCAATGTTCGAAATATAATAGTTTCACTCTGCATCTACAGATTATCAAACTTAATTCATTTTTCATATGAATAAATATAATCCGTGTTTAATATGAAATTGATAAATAGTTCTGAAGCATGTTACAAGCAAATAGTAGCCTCCAAAAGACTTGAAGGTGAAATCTGCTGTTGATAAAAGCCAAGACATGTGTCATACATATTATGTTTTTTTAATCTCAACAAGCTTAATTTTGAGCCCGTTTTTAAGTGCATTGTATCATTTCACAACTTTCACAGAATTAATCCTGTTGTAATTTCAAGCATTTGTTTTCTAAAGGTGAACAATTTTCATCAATATTTACACTCCATTATCTTGCCAAAATGTTTTAAATTCCATTTTTTTATGAACCCTAATGTTGTTTTGTAATTATCTTTTTTTTAAAAGAATATCTGCAGTATTGTTATTGATATCAGTCATCAATAGATGAGAAATTGCATTTCAATAAGAGGAATACATCAGTATAGCCCTGCCTGCAGACATGCTAGTAAATTGTACCATGGAGAAAGTATTGCATAGAAATGTTATTACATTAAAATGTTATATAACATATGAATTAAATAACATTAGTAAGTGTTATGGCCTTGTATCATGTAGGTTAGACTTAAACAAAATTTGACAAATGGAATAATATCATTATGTTCTTGATAGCTTTAGAGCTTAAAGGAATTAAGCACCAATTTTAGAAAAAAAACCTTTAAAATTCACATATGATGTCATGAAATGTACCGGTATTTACCTTTAAATAGTGCCAGAATGGCATCAAACAGTGCTACCCTACTTTGAGCCTCAATTGAGGTAAAAAAAAGTTCACGCTACCTGTTAGCTGACCTCTGCTGGGAGTACAACTTTTGTCTTATAACAACTTATCTTATTAATCTATTACAATTTCAATTTGTCATGATGTCCATATGTGGCTAAGCTTTCAATACACCAAATTGTCGAATTGATGCTTAATACCTTTAAAGAGCACTTTATTGTATATTTAATGGAAAATCAATTTTGAGACCACTTCAGACTTCAAGGCCAATTCAAGGCCAAACTTCAAGGCTAACTGAACCTACAGTGCTAGAATGTGGTATTTTTCTCACTATTATGTACCTCAAACTTTTTGATTTCATCATGATCATTCATCATAAAGTTTGAGTTGTTTATTATGACACAATAACCCAAAATATAAAACATGGTCAAAGGGAAATTAAACGGGTAATCTTTGCAAATATTTTTGTTTAAGATATGTAACTTTGTAAAATCTACTATTAGATAAAAATGTATAAAATAGTTTGTAAAAACAAGGATAATATGATACTAGCCACAATTTCACAGATTTGTAAAATCTAGTCATTTTATTTTAAACATATCTTTATGACATTGTTTTCAACTTTATTTATTGTTATCATTGTAATATGTCCCTTTGCAGTAGATTCCTGAATTCATGCAATAAGCATAAGTGTGTGTAGACTGAGATTTTCTGTGAACAGCAATCATCATTAAAGCAACATGTTTTGTTTTCGCATTAACTGATTGTAAGAAAACTGAACAGATGTGTATTTAGCCAAAAAAAACAGATGTACTATAAAAAGATGTCATTTTTGTTTTGTTTTCTTATTGTAGAATATCTTTTTGCAAAATATAAGACCACAGTACTGTAATGATATTCATGGTATCTTTAAAAGCAAATTTGGGACAAATATTTTCTGCCCAAGTGTTTATTACAAAATATCTCTGTTGGGTAAATATTTTTCTTTAAAGTTTAAAGGATTCAATATCTTATAATATTTTAAGAAATACAAAGAAGGCAGATTTATTTTTAAGGTATTACAGTTCAGTTGCTCTAATGTGACATTGATAAGCATTATGGCATCAATTTTATATAAAACTAAACCATCCGTAGATCATCCTATTAGCCATGAACTTTCTACCACAATCATTTATTGTTGTTGTCAACATTTTTTTTTCTTGGCTGATTAAATGCTTTTTTCTGAGAAAGCCATCTAGTGTATGGTGCTCATTGTATTATTATTAAGATAACTAAAATAGGAACTAAATGAAAGCGTGAGTTACAATATATGGTGAGAGATGCATTTCATCCATAGCAGTACGTGTTACAGGTAAAGATGGGTTTGTGGGTTTAATGGAGGTGGGGACTATGGTCACACAATCACTGTAAATTGGTTAATAAATTTGCTGTTGATTTTTTTCTCACTTCAAACACTTTGGAACACAACTTTTTATCAAAAACTATGGTTTGTTATCTTGCCTATGTGATAATAAAAACGAAAATATCTCCAAATGAAACAACAAGGAGCACAAAGCACTTATTAATGTTTTTCAGCTTTTTTTGTGATTATCTTCTATAGCATTACAATTCACATGATTATTTCCATGCAAAAATCAATTCATTAGAAAAGAAACAAATTTTATATTTTATACACCATGCAATAAATAAACTGTCCATCATCAGCTTGCAGCATCTTGGTGCATACAGATTCACCCATTTTGTAAAAATATAGTTTCAACTATTCTACATATTTTAAACCTGATCATTTTTAGAATGTTATTTCTAAAAAATAACCATACCAAAATTACCAGGTACACCTTCAGTACATCAATAAGTGATTTAAATAAATAATTTGATCATTGAGATATTTTATTTTAAAAGTTGACCCAACATAATTGTCAAATAAATGGAAATATCTCGGATCAAATGAAACAACAAGGAGCACAAAGCACTTATTAATGTTTTTTATCTTTTTTTAAATGTATTTTTCCTTTTAATATCAAGCATACATAACATGTTTGTTTGTTTTTTTAAATCAAAATTTTGCACATATAAGCAAATTAATAGATCATTTTGGAAGAATCTAGCCTCACAAGTGAAATCGGAATATTACAATAACCCATACATGCTTCATCATAACATTATTTACACTAAAAATCTATATAAATATGAAAAGTATGGAGTATCTTGCCACATTGTTTTATATCTCTTACTTTTTGCTCTTCTTCGGATGCTCCTGTTGGCTTTTTGCCTTTTTGGTTTTCTGTACAATTAAAAAATAAGAGAAAAAATTACATGAATATCCTCATGGCCCAAAACAAAACAGGCTACTCTTTTGATGGCAAAAGACTGATTTATTTTTTTCAAAATTATTTTATTAACTTTTTTTTTAGGGGGGGGTGGTGTTGAGGTGGTTGGTTGACTTTAATATAAATGTGGATCATTAAAAGGGTACTGTCTACCTTTTGTTCAGATGCTTTCTCTTCTTTCTTTTGGAAGTCAAGTTTACCTCCATTGACATAGAAGCCACCATGTTTGGTTGTTAAATGTTTGGGAAAATGATCATCAAACTGTTATAAATAAAGAATTATTGCCTATTAACCAAATTATCATGTCAGAATAACACATATTTGCAACTTATTGTTTTAAAATTAATATGACTTGACTGTGAGCAAATTTTAAATTGTTCTAACAGATATGTAAATATAAATAGACAACCACTCACTGCCTCCGTATTATCAATAAAAGAGTCCATTTCATATCCTAAGTTGTCCTCAAGACCAAAGGAGTCATCATGCCGCTCATAAAACTCCAAATCCTGCCTGCCCTACAATAATCAGAATATATACACATATTAATTGATGAGCACTCATATCATTCTCAATTTATATCAATAAATGTAAGTATAATTTGATAAATCTGAAAGAAACTGCAATTTTCAAAGATTTTTAATATTGAAAATTTAATACTTGATATAATTCATTAAGCATAAATATTTGTCTTTAAATTTCTGAATTGTTCTATTTATGACCCACGTTTTAGGCCAAAAAAAGTCTTGTCTCTCATCATTGGTATTATTTATTTTTTTGAGGGGGGGGGGAGGGGAGGGGGAAAAGAAGAGACAATTTTTTCCTTTTTTATAACACAAATTCAAATGCAGAAGTAATTTACATACTCTATTATTTCTAAATACACATACCCTATTATGTGTGTTTTCTGTTTTAATAATCGACATCATCAAGCTGTGCCTAGAACTTTTTTCCCTTCAGTTACCACTTTGAGAAACAAGACTTTTTTTCCTGGTCTTAAAGTTATTACATTTGAACAAGCAGTTCTTGTGGCAAGCCCCGAAATTCTATTCTCTGGATATATTTGGTTTTTATCTTCCATCTAAAGAAACAAATCAAGACCTGTGTTTAATTGACAGTGTTATCAAACAATCTATTATCTATTTGTTGAAAATTAACTAAAAACAAACCCCCTTGAAAAAAGGCAATTCTCACTGCCAGATTACCAGTGGGCCATGCTAACCCATGCTAAAATCAGGCATGTTAACCCATGCAAGCTTGGCTAATCGTAGTAAAAAAATGTTAATTAACATGTCATTTATTTCAATCCATTTAATTCAACCATTACTGAATTTCAATTTTTTTTAAATTAAAAACTTTTTTCCACTATATGCATTTGTTGCCAATATATTAATGTATTCCCTTCACAGCATACAGAATGGTGATCATCATATCAGCCCAGGCATATCAGTTGTCATGTCTACAAACCTATTCCAGCATGCACTGTACAAAACACAAGAAACACTTGGATCACAAATGTTAAAACCCAAGTAGTGTGAATTGAAGTGCACCTCCGATATAATTCATCCATTCATATTTGCAGGGTGTCACATTTCTATCTTAAATCAGAGCTAATAGACTATTTGAAATTGAGCTGAAATATCATTGTAATATCAGAATAAACAACATGTGTTTGTATACAGCTGTTAGAGCAGTAATAAATATATATTATGATATAGACTATATTATAACATATTGTATAACTTCAAAATGATGAGATAATATAAATATCATTTTCAAAAAGGAAACTATTCAAATTCTTTAAAAAAAATACTTTCTTGTTATCTTTCTTGTTACCTCTTGAACCATTTCCATGTAATTGATTTCTGTGCATTTCATTTCATTGAAATCACCACAAAGGTCAACTTCAAATCTGAGGATCTTACCAACCAAATATTTAGGTCGTTTTAAATCCATGTTTAATGGAAAGGGTATTTCTGGTGGAAGTGCTGTCACTGTGATATCAGGAAACTCAAATCTCCCGCCAGATTGTGGAAACACAGCGCCATCAGGCGGGTTATTTGAAAGGACCCGGAAATAACTCGTGAGTATGCGCAATGGCCCGCATGACGCCATTTTAAAACTGGAAACGTCTGGCTAGAGCGAGATAGAGCCGGTAAATTTGGAATTTCCCATCTTGCGAAATACTTGAAATATAAAAGGACAGTGTTTACAAACAAATCAGATTGTATATTTTCTACCCATTGAAGATTTGGATGGTAAGGGACTTTGTTACTCGTATTTAGATAACTGTTTTCATGGATCATCTGAGTTCACGTCCGCGCACATGCAAGTTTTAAGTTCTGACCATTTTCACTTTGGCGCCATGATGATACACAGATCAACTGTTTCCATTTTAAACAGCATGATTGTCAAGAACGGACAAAATCGGTCTGTAACAAATACATCAAAAGTTTGTTCACAACACATACTGAGATAGTATTGGGCCATCTGGTCATGTCACTGATTTTTCACGGAGCTTGAGCCTTGAGAAGACTGTACTCTGGTCAATATGACATTTAATTATCAATCCTCATCCCATAAAAAATAACATCTTGCCTCGGTTCAGCCTCGGTCACAGTTAACTTTGTTTTATAACAGCAACGAAAAAAACAAAATATCCAACATCCATTGTTAGTGTTTTGCCTTGATAACAACTTCTCTCGTTTTTTATGTTTCATATCTTTCATTGGGTCCATCATTACTTTTTGGGCAAATTAAAGTCTTATTTTTTTGCTATAGTCCTTTGCTCATAAAATGTAAAACCCCATGTTCATAGCTTCCAATTGTCATGGCATCCGTTCCCTAAATTAAGATAACAGCCAATTTGAAGAAAGGCTTATGCTAAAATATAATTTTATACTTTAGAAACATTGAACATGATGGGGGCTGTTGTTAGAATAGACAAAGGGTTAATTCACTGTGATCGAGATATTCTTGCCTTTATGCACAAGGTAGTAATTGTTACTCTGGTAGGGGAAGTCATGGATTTTTCAAAGTCATTTAAATGTTGATTTCAATAGCTTATTGGATCCAGCTTGATAAGACGATTTAAACAAGGTCTCATTTACCAAAATCGGAGTAACAGTTTTCATTCTATGGTCATTTTTCCACCCTTAAATTGGGGCTTTTTTGGGACGCCGGCTTATACAGGGAGAAAAAGCAGCCAAATAGCAAAGTTTACAGGGATGGAATAGTCAAATTTCATATGTTATAAGACTTCTATTTCATTTATTCAAAGCTTTTCTACTATATAAAGATATTCCATTAAGAATTGTAGAGTCCAGAATCAATTCTTGCTTTATATTGAATGTCAAACTTAAGAAAAAAGGTGTTTGGACTTAGTTTTTTTACGGAAAATATTTTACAAAAATTGCCATAACATTAGAACTTATAATGATAATCACATAAACTTTTTTTTAAAAGAATCACATTTGGAATCCCCAAATGAATATAAAAGAATAGAAGAGCTTTACTGGTAAAATCATTTTTGATACAGTAACTTTTATCTCAACAATATGGGAAAAAAAATCCGCAAAATCGGCAAAGTCAACAACAAATAATTTTTTTCTCCAAAAATAAAAATCCAAATATGTTTCTTGACAAAAACTAATTGTATTAAAGTCATATTGCATTATTTTACTTTCTTATTTCAGTTACAGATTCCTAATTAAAAAAAATAAAAATAAGCTAACATCCCAAATATTTTCATATTTCAACAGAATGAACCTATCATCTCTAATTATTGGCATTATTTTTCTTGTTGATCTACATGGTTGGGGCTTGGGTTTAAAGTTGAACTTTTCTTAAGTAGGAATTGATCACACCCAGGTTAAAGCCTGATAATCTTTTCCCCTACAGTTGATTTGTTTGTTATGCTGTTAAATCATATTTGAAAAAATGTACTCAAATAATTATAAATGGGTATATCTTAAAATAACCATTTCAATCACAGATCAATATGCATGATCATTTCTTAATCCATATAATACATTAAAAAATAGATGATGGTTCAGATTTTTGTCAAATGATGGCTAATTTAAACATTTTCATTTTCATAATATATTTACCTTCATTTTCTACAAGTTTGAATATATTTTTAATTGTAACTAAAGAACACCAATAATATCTTTTCGTCCCTTAAAAAGTAGAAACCATTTATTTCAAAACTAACATTGGATCTTGCATTTCTTATGTGTGACTAGTCACCTATTCAAAAAGCACCTTGGCACAACATATATTATTACATTATGAAAAATTACTCTGAAAAAATATAGAAGAGCACTTTCGTGAATCATTTTTAATCTTAAATTGTAATATTTGTCAACAAATGGGTGTTAAAGCTTTGTCGAGACAGCTTGCAATAATGAACTCTCAGGTTTCCACACAGTCTTGATATGTACCTGTCAGGAGGCAGCCAACCTGTCAGTGGATATTGAAGCCTTTGTGGACCCATCAACACTGAACTGTCAGTGGCCCACATGACCTTGATGGGTCAGTGGACTGCTGAACTGTCAATGGACTGTTGGCATCGCAGTCCAGCACCTGTAAAAAACAAATTAGAATTAATACAAATGGTAAATTGTAGTACATGTAAAAAAAATAATGATTTAAGCCAGAAAACACATAATGAAATTGTCTTATTGGAGTTTTATTTAATGGATATGCATGCCAGAACATCAGAGATATCTAAACACGTTTTAAATGTCTCTGAGAACATATAGAATTATTTTTTTGCAAACTTGGAAATTATCAGAAATAATATTTTTTAACAGAAATCCAATTGCTGGGGTTCTATTTGAACAATTTTTAAATGAAACCACAAAGCTTGATGATTTTAAGATTTAACTATATATTTTAAACTTCGAGTAAGTTGGCCACATGGCCTCAATTATCATTTAACTATTTATTTGAAAAATATCTTATGCATGTGAAAACCTTTCTGTCCAAAAGGGAAGACATGACTCATGGAATCCCCCTTTACTTAAAGGCCGAGATATGGAAAAAGTGACATTAAACCCTTTGATCACTGGTTTGGCCTTAAATCACAAGGACTTTGAAACGCAAAACTGTGAATGCTGATAATTGGTATCAGTGAAATTTATGATTTGACCCTCTTTGATGAAATTTTAAAGGCTGGGCTGTATATAATTGATTTTTTTAAATACTTTTTTGGCAAACAAATATAATATAAAAAATAATGATTTTGTATAGAAAACAAAGATGAAATCTTCATATTGGGGTTCTATTTAAGCGATATACAAGTCAGAACATGTGAAACTAAGTTGTCAATTTCTCCAAAATCTTCTCAGACATTTATACTCATAACTTCAAAAATATTCATCCGTTTTTAATAATTTTACCACCAAAAGAAAGCCAAGAAAAGGCACTATCACCAGGATAAGTGTTATCTTCCCATTCATCCTCTAAATACTGTAAACAATTGGCCGATTTTGTTTTCTGAAAGGTTGATGTATGATTAAAAAAAATTAACTTACCTCACTGACACTGTGTTCACACTGACAATGGTCCTCTCTTTAAACCTCCATTTCGTCTTTGTACTGATAAGTTCCCTCATACATCAATGTTAGACATGTTGACTTTATGTTAACAATGAATATTCATGTTGTTCTGAGGTAAATATGACTGAATATCTTCATAAAACATGCTAACTTTGAAAGATTACTGCAAGCTGAGTTGTTTTGATTCCTGGCATCTGGAACACTGAGACTCTCCTCATTCAGTAACTAGGTCAGTCATTCACTTGTGCATACAGTTTTTCAAGGGGCCGGTTTAGAGTCAAAACCCAAATATGGAGATAGTCCTTGAGCAACAGATGGCAGCATGAAGTTTTCAAAGCAAAATCGCCAACAGGGATGTCCATTCATTTCATAAAATGAATTTAAATCCAGTTAACAAGAAAATATGCTTTCAAATGGTAGGTTGTTGCAAGAAATGTGATTTTCCAATCCATATTAGAATCAGGCTCAAACTATTTATAGCAAAAGTATAAAGTGAAATAATTAAAATAAATCTTACAACAACCCACCCCTGTGAAGACAGAAGTCTCTACTTTTCACTGCACTTGGAATGAGGTCAATCAGAGCAATAGCATTTTGGCGATTCAATAAAGAAGAGAGCAGGGTTGAGACTGGCCTCAGTACCACGGGAGGCAAGATGGAGGCATAAAAGGGCAAATTTGTCCAACTTTAATGCCACATATATTTGTAAAAAAATAAGTAAGCATTATATTTTCTTCACAGATATCTCAGAACACTTCTTGTTATCACCATTTGCAAATCTAAAAATATTTGAACAAATTTTGAATCTCATGGGAGAAACTACATGCAGCTAAGTTTTCACTAAATTTAAGCTGGGAAGTCAGTGTCCCGCGAGCGAGCAGCAGACTGTGGACCCTCCTAACTCTGGCTTAAAATTTTTATTTTTAGCATGTAAATGGTGTGTCACTTTTGATAGGGTGTAACAGGTTCATTTAGGAGGAGCGTATTAATGAAAAATTACAATCAAAATTTCTGTTGAAATTATATAAACATATTTAAAAATTTTAAGCCATGAAGCAGAATATCCCCCAAAAATAATTTGGAATGCTAGAAAAATGTCAGCAGGTGCATAAAGGATTTATACTTTGCATTTGTACACACACGTCCAACTAATGAGATTAGATATACCCAGAGAATTTTTTAAAAATCTGAACCGATGGGAAAATGCAAAGCCAGGTATAAAAATGTGAAAATTATTCCTTTGCATGGGTATGTTTATGATAAATTTATCTCTACCACCAACTGGCTCCAATGGAAAAAATGCAAAAGATTAGTTAACCTGGGCAATATTTCTGCAGCATGGGTAAACAACAATTTAACATTATTGAAAGGTTCAGTTTCACCTGTTAGATTTGTTCATTCTTTTCAAATACCATTATAAGATTTTAATTTGGCTAATCAACAATCTCAAAATAAATAATCAGAATAATCAGATAAAATATACACATGGAATAATTGTGAATTTACTATTAACATTAATGGTTATGATGTAACTCGCTACTCTTAATGCTACAGGCACTATGCCTCCATGTTATGTAAAGTTTCAAGCAAGTCTAATTGACAAAACATATTAAATGCAGGTTTTTGATTTTCAGGCTTTTTAGTTATTTGAAGAAACCAGTAAAACAACTGGACAATATGTTTGGCCAAAAAGGATTTGGACAGTCATCTTTTGGTCAGACTGGAGCATTTGGAAGCACCACACCATTTGGATCAGGTAAAGGAAACAGTCTTGTTATATAAGGCCAAAAAAAAGGTGGTGAAATATATTGAGAATGGATATTTATATGACTTTATAACTGATATTCGGTCTTTTAACCCAGAAAGTAAAAAAAAACCTTTGCAGTAGCTGGTTTGAATCAGGGTATGCAGGGAAATTCGAAGCAAGTTTCCTTTTATTTTGGCCAAATTTGTCATAAATCAATTTGAATTCAGTAGAACCCTTATAGTGCATACAAAGTTAACATCTTTATTTGGACTTATAGACATAAAACATAACTAACTTCTTTTAAAGTTAATTTTTTGGCATTTCACATCAAATGGAGAGTATCATGTATTTCCAGATGGGTTATATTAAATGTAATGTTTATTACATTTAATGTTTGAACATATCCACTTTGTGATCATACTGAATTATCAATTTATGATTTAAATTATTTCTTTGATGTGAATGTAGAGTAACTGACTACATTCAAAAATAAATAAGTCTTTTTTTGTTTTTGCACACACATTAACTATACTCTCTTTGTCTACCTGATGGTATTAAATAGCTAATACTAGCAGTACTTTTGCTGCAAAAGGTGGTACAGGTTTTGGGACCACAGGGGGATTTGGTGGCCAGCCTGCAGCATCTACTGGACTATTTGGGAGCACAAACACTGCCACATCATCTGCTGGAGGATTGTTTGGTGGCGCTGGAACAACAAATACCTTTGGACAGGCTCCCCAAAGCACTGGGTTTAGTAAGTATTCAAAATTACACATGTAAATATAAATTTATCAAGCAAATGAAAGTTTTTTTGAGGAAAAATATAAGAAAGTACAATGCTACTCAAGATAATCCTTTTATTGTCATTTGTAATCCTTTTATTATGATTTGTTTTTGTAATACTTTTATTGTCATTTGTAAGTACTCAAAATTACATATGTAAATATAAATTAAAATTTATCAAGCAAATGAAAGTTTTTTTGAGGAAAAATTTAAGAAAGTACAATGCTTCTCAAGATAATCCTTTTATTGTCATGTGTAATTACGGTATCTTTTGTATGTTAAATTTTGTTAACAATGATTGTAGATTTTGGAGGTCAACAAGCCCAGCCCCAGAATCAAACTGGAGGTCTGTTTGGAGGTGCCAGTGCTGGGAGCAGCATCTTTGGAACACCAACCACCAGCTCAGCATTTGGTGCCAAAACTCCTGGAGGTTAGGTTTTTCATCCTTTCATAAGTTTACTGTTTTTGTTTTTGGAGAACATTTAGATTTCTTAGCCTTTAGTATCAATCTTTGAAATTATGATTATTAAATGACTAAAAAATTAATACAATTACTTTGTGTGTTTCAGGGTTTGGGGCTACTAACACACCAGGCGGAGGTCTGTTTGGGAGCACCCAGCCTGCCGGAGGAGGATTGTTTGGTTCAACTAATACAAATGCTGCCAATATCAACACTGGGGGGATGTCATTTGGGGGAGGAGCAGGTAATTTAGCATTTGACTTTTCTCTGCACTAAATATTTTGTACTAATATATCATTGATAAACATGTATTAGTTATTCTTTATATCTCTGCAATAGTTTGTATCAAATCTATCCAATTTGAGGGAGATTTATGCCACAACATTACTATTTAGAAAAAAAGACACCTCATCATCCAGTTTAAAATATCTAATAGGCAACTTGTGCAAGATTGATGATACTGATATATCCAAAAATGGTTCTGTTTGCAGCTGTATCAGGAACAACTATTAAGTTCAACCCTCCAATGGGAACAGACACTGTGATGAAGAATGGCGTGTCCCAAAACATGAGTACACGGCATCAGTGTATCACCGCTATGAAGGTAAACTTTTCAGGCAACACTCTCAGAAAATAGTAATGATAATAATATAAAAAGAAACCATTTGAATATTAAAGTAAAAACAGTTTTGGGTATTGATAATAACTTAACGTTGTCCCCCACATTTGAACTGCCAAAAATGACATCATGCGAGATAATTACTTTGTATTGGAATTGGAATAAGTTTAAAAAAACAATTTCAGTGGTTAAAATGTCAAATGCTTTTATATTATGAATTATTTCTTTCAATTTAGTATTTACTTTGCTCAAAATATTTGATCAATTTTACTAATTTTATTGTTGAAGTAGAAAATGGAAAACAATTTTTTTTTGGGGGGGGGGGTTATATTTTAAGAAGGGATATTGTTAAATTGAAAACTTTTTTGAGAATGACTACACTACATTCTATTTTTAAAAAAACTATAAAAAATTATGTGTCTTGAGCTTTTAATGATGCTTTTTAGTTTAAATAGACAGAATTTTGAAAAATGTTTTATATATAACTCAAATATTTAAACTACAGTGATAAAGAGAGCAATAGTTGGAGTAAAGCTATTCTTAAATCTTGACAATTAAACTTGCAATTGTTCTCAATTCTGTCATAAAATATGTGGGAAATTTTGAGAAATTCATTTTGTTTACTTCCAAATAGATAAATATCAGATCACTGGACAGCGATGTCTTATGCAGCAGCTAATGGCTAATGGCAGGGTTGGGTTTCCGCCGGCGGAAACCTATTTCCGCCGAGACGCCTGGCGGAAACTGTCAGAAACTAGGTTTCTGACAGTTTCCGCCAGTTTCTGACGGCGGAAACTGTCAGAAACCTCTGTTCCCATGTCATAAATCCATAACTTCTATTACTACCCCCAGCAGATTGTCACATATTTATGTTAGTCATGTGTTTACTTTAAGAAGTAGTGACAAAGATCATATAAAATGTAAAAATAAATTCAAAATAAGCACATACAAATTCATATGCACATACAATGTATGATGACAATATCAGTTTCTGACACATTTTATCATTGCACTGTGACATGAATACAATATCTACATGTGATAAATATATGCATCTTACTTCAAATGTAAAACCTGGTGTTAGGCTATTTATATCCTGGGAAACTGATTATAAATAAATTATTTTTTAAATTTATGACAGTTTATGCCACTGCCATCAGTTCACTGGTACAAAATCAGACAAGAGATGCCCTCTCCCCCTTGAATGCAATATCTTCATGTCAGAAATATATGAATCTTACTTCAAATGTAAAACCTGGTGTTATGCTCATCATATCTGGAGAAAAGGACTGAAAATAAATGACTTTTGGAGTTTATGACAGTTTACGCCGCCATGGTCAGTTCATTTTAGTGCCACATCAGACAAGAGATGCTCCCACCCCACCCCCAATACAGTACATATATAGGTCTAAAGTATGTGTATATTGCTTCAAATGTTTAAACTAATGTTATGCTCATCATATCTGGAGAAACAGACTGAAAATTAATGACTTTTGGAGTTTATGACAGTTTCCGCCACTTTGGGTGGCGGAAACCTATTTCCGCCGAGACGGTATATACCGCGGTATATACCGCCATGCGGCGGAAACCATGCAACCCTGGCTAATGGATTAATCATAAAAGATCAATAAATGATTTTTCCATGTGTTTATTTGTAAACATTGATCCCTCTGAATTGATATGTAGTTTACTGTGGTGGGTTATACTGAATCAATACTGATGCACTGTTTCATGCAGTTGAAGGAGTAATTGTGAAGATTAATACCATTTATCGATAAAAAGTAACATCATACTTTTTGTTATCTTAGCAACAGTCAACAACACATTCCATACAGCTGTGATCCTCTGTGTGAAATGTCCCTGTTTCCCCTAATTTTAACTTAATGAGTAATATTTCATTTGGAACTTAAATTTGGTTTATTGGTCAAAGGGTAAGATCAATATATATTATAGCTATTACATGATATTTGTCTACAGGAATATGAAACGAGAAGTTTGGAGGAGTTAAGAATGGATGACTACACAGCAAACAGGAAAGGGCCTCAGCAAGGTGCGGCAGGAACAATGTTTGGTGGAACACAACCACAAGCTACGGCAGGCTTTGGTGGTTTCGGTGCTAATCAGAACCAAAATAAAACTACAGGCTTTGGTGGTGAGTCTGCATTTATTTTGTATTAGAAATATATATATATATACAGATATAGATATAAATGGGAGAGCTCTTATGCTGTCTGTCGTCAGAAAATTTATTTCTTCATATGTTAAATCTAAATGTGAGCCAGAAGTATCTGATGCATAAGACACAATTTCCTGACTAATTGGGGTGATTTATAATTCTTTTTTCTTTTTTGTCGAAAGGTTTTGGTGCTGCAACAGGTACCAGTACTGCTGGTGGTCTGTTTGGGGCCAATCAGCAGCAGAATACATCATTATTTGGAGCTCAGCAAAATAAGCCCCTCTTTGGAGGCACTCAGACGCAGACTTCCACAGCAACAACTGGCTTTGGTGGTTTTGGCAATAACACTGCTAACACATCACTATTTGGGCAGAACCAACCAAAGGTTAGTCAGTATTTTTCATTATTGTATACTTTCACAACATATCTGTGTAAATTAATATTGTTTCATAAAAAATATTATTTTAAAGATAATTATTTTTAGACTATTTGAAATTGGTGTATTTCAGCCAGGTGGTATGTTCGGGACTGCTACTAGTCAGGCAGGGACTGGTTTGTTTGGCGGCACTAACACACAATCAACAGGATTTGGAACGGGAACTACCACAGGCTTTGGAGGCTTTGGTCAAACCCAGCCTGCTCAAACAGGGGGCCTGTTTGGTGCGGCCAAGCCAGCATTTGGTACTGCCACAACCAGTGCAGGTGGCATAGGCTTTGGCCAACAGAACACTGGCAGTTTGTTTGCAAAACCAGCTACTTCAACTGCAGGCTTTCCTTTTGGCCAAAACACAACTGGATTTGGTGAGTTTATATTTCAAGACATAAACTCATGGGTCCATTTTATATTCTGAAATATCTATGTTAAGATAGCACACAATTTTTATAATTTATTTACTTGACCTGTTAAAAAACAAACCTTATTTTTAAATAGGCCAGCAGCAGGCTCAAGGGGGATTATTTGGAGCAAAACCTGGTGGAGGCTTTGGAACTGGTACATCAACTCTAGGTGGCACCACAGGATTTGGCACTGGTCTAGGTACATCTACCCTGGGTGGCACAGGCTCTCTATTTAGTGGGACTCAGAACAAACCCACATTGGGAACTGGCCTTGGGACAGGATTTGGTGGAACAAGCACAATGTTTGGGGGACTTTCTGGCACTGGAACAAATACTGCCTTGAACCTGTCAGGAGCAAACACAACCTTAGGAACGTAAGTAACTATACTTTTTTTTTTTTTTTTAACTTTACTTTTTACTGTATACTTTTCTCGTCATCATATTGTTTTGAATTATCGGGATTTCCAGATTTCATGTTACTGCATACAATTTGTTTTATGATAAGTATTGCAGATTGTCCTTGACAAATAATTTTTTTTTCTTGTCTAGAAGATTAACATGTGTTTTTTTTTTAATATGATGGTGTATTTGAAATATTTCTGAGAATTCCACATTCCTTTTTCCGAGAGATTTCCTATGCTCAATTCTCACTGCTTGAGTGGACCCTGCTGTGACCTTTGTGTTAAAATATGCCATACGTGAATGAACTTTAAAGACAAACAAGCTTGGCTCATGGAAGTAACAAATGCTGATTGACATGTTTTATTTCAATTAGTTTATTGCATCCATAAGTCTTTACCCTACACAAAGTAGGGAAATTTTTTTAAAAAGATTACAAAGCAAAACTGAATAGAATCATTCAGCAATTTTCTCAAGACATCGGTACTACAAGTTTGGTGACCATTTTACATTTTGAAATGTAAATATAAAGTGTCAGGGATCCATCATTGCACAATATACTGAAAGGAATGCACAGTGATGACACTGCAATTGTTTCTCACCAAAAGTAAGAGCTTCTCCCCGCCACTTACGCTTTCCAAATGGCGGCCTCATATTGCATATGCATGCTTTAATGTTATTTAAGTCACATTTTCTCCATCTTTTGGATACATTACACATATGAAATGGGTGGACTATTATGGACATCTTTGTTTTCTGTATTAAGTCATTATTTTACAAATACTTTCTATGTCAGTCTTCCCGATAGTCACCAGACCTTCAACGGACATTCGGTCCGACAAAGTTGACATTTTCGCCGGACCGAAAGCATTTTTACCGGACCGTAAAAAAAAAGAAAGAATATCATCGTGAAAAGTAAACAAGCCAGGTATAAGCTTCCCAAACGGCGATATAATTAAAATCTTTCTTTTATTTTGCACATAGAAATATTCTGACATGTGTCGGCAATAGTCCGCCTCCATTTTATCAGTTTAAAGTATGCACAAGTCAGAGAAAATGCGAGTTTAACTATGCTTAAATGCGCATATAAGACACGAGGTCGTCATTTTGAAAACCGGAAGTGACGGGGACAGGCTCGTATTTTTGGCGCGAAAATGATCGGACGCTATTCATTCGCATTGAAAATATTAATGTATTGCGCAATGATGGATCCCTGACACTTCGTATTTACGTTTTACTTTTAAAATGACTGCCGATCATCTCGAGGGATAAATTTTGAGAAAAGTTAGAATTTTCACAAAAATACATGTCGGACATGAGGTCCGACTACGACAGAAAATATGCCGGACCGTGGCAAAAAATATCGGTCTGGACCGGCGGTCCGGCGGTTATCAGGAAGACTGCTATGTTTGCAAAAAAAAACCTATTGAATTCTATGTGTTTGGACACCCTCTGAAAAATATTGTTAGGTCTGGAAATGGGCATGAAAAGCTGGGAAAAAGTCGTGATTTCCAAAAATCCTGTTGTATGGAAAATTTTTACATTGTGGAATGGTAGTCATGATATCAACAGTCATGTCTATAAACCTATGTCTATAAACCTATCTAAGCATACATTGTACATGGCACAAGAGACAGCTGGTTGATCACAAGTGGTGAAACTCAAGCAGTCAGAATTCAGACCAAACAATTATTTGACAGCCTTTATTTTGTGATGAATAAGCTGGTTCCAGTTTGCAGAGATTACAATGTTTGCTTGTAGATCAGTCATTTCTCATCATCAGCCTACTTTATTAGCTCATCACACGCCTTCACCACCAAGGTAAACTCAGTATATATGCTACCCCACATAAAGAATGTTTTCTCTTCATGTCCTCTCCAACAGTCCGGAGTTGCGGTGATCTGCAGTGTTACCTACATATTGGGACAATCTTGATGCCGTAATATTCCTCCAAAACAAACACTTTCATCAATATTGATTACATTGGTACAATGTTGTTTGTTTTATCTCTGTATATATATTTCTGATGTATCCCACAAAGTGTTCACCAATTATACAGGTACATGAATTAAAAGAAAAATGTATTTTTGCCTGGTACAGTGTGGCCCATACAGTGTGACCCCATCACTATTCTAGTATCTTCATCTTCAAAATAGAATCAAGACCAATCATTTATTTTGAAAATTACCTTATATATGGTACAATATTGCCATGCAGCTGTCTTTCACGACTTCATACCATGCCATTTGCATGACCAAACTTTTTTTTTTAGCATGAATCTTACAAAGATAGTTTGAAGTTTTCATGTGACCGGGTAAAAATTAAATCAAGTGTTATTTGTGAAATGTGTCTGCTTTAGTTACACTGACTATGTTAATGTTGACGTTGATGCTGGGTGTTTTTTCAGATCTTCAGACTCTGCCACCTTGGCCGCCCAGCAGGCCCAGCTTCAGCAACAAATTATGGTCCTGGCTAACTCCCCCTATGGAGATTCACCGCTGTTTAAAAATCTGAAGCAGGTAAGCAGAACAATGCAAGCATGCTTTAATGTCACAATGTAACTGTTGATCTCAACAACAAAAATATTATTTTATTGAAGACATATTAAAATCATGTGATTTATCCAGAACTTATATGTTACATAAGGACAAATAATTTATATCACATATTCTGACATGTATGTAAAGAAACATTTTTTTAAAGATAAGTGCACATGTGGATGGTGATGATGACAAATTGTTGTCCTCAGTATAACTGTGGCATTAACCCAGTTTTATGTGAAGGCTATGTTTTTCGTCAGCTGAACCTCCACATCTCTACCTGTAAATGGTACAGAGGAACTTTGATGAGCCCAGACATAAATGTAACTTGTTTGCGTTGACCAATCTTTTTGTCACAACAGTTATTTTTGTTTGTGCCACATTTATTTATCATTTTATATTCTAAAATTAGAAATAAAATTTTGTTGTTTTGACCTTTCAGGATGATAATCGCCGAGATGAGACACTAAAACCAACAAATCCTGCAGCACAAAAGGCGGCTCTGGCCACTAACTCTCAGTATAAAGTTAGCCCTCGTCCTGTTGCAAAAATCAAGCCAAAACCTATACAGTCCATTGTAAATGGGAAGGTATGTACCAAGATAGGTCAGGTTCATGATGACAATATTATATGTATATATAGTTAACAGATGAAGACAAAAAAGACATGTGATTTTATGGTATTTATCTGTTATGAGGAATGAATAATTTATAAACTATGTCACAGATCTTAAGATAATATGTACAAAAATATGTTGTTTAAGATATGAAAATGGTATAGAGGAAGTTTGATGACCAGTTTGATGATGTTTATAAAATGAATTGCAGTCGCAGCTATTTGAGGGCTTGGAGGATGATGATTCTTCATTTGGAAATGGGACTCTGGTGCCACGCAAAAGTATCAAGAAGCTTGTGATTAAGAACACAAATAAGTCTCCCTCCCATTTACATGCGTCACCTAACAGATCCCGCGCTCAGATGGATGAGGATCTGGTGGTGCCATCTCCAATACACCCTGCATTCCCAGATAAGTAAGTGAAATAATTCCTCTTAAAATGATGATAAGCATATTCTCTGAAATTCCCTTGGTGTATAAAATACATCCTTGTGTACTTTGTAGACTTAATTTGATTTATTTCATAAGCACATTTTCAAAAGCCATTTTTCAAAACTAATTTATAGAATTGAGAAAAAAATTATTACTGAGCAAATAACCACAATAGAACTGAAGAGTGACTATTATACTTGCAGTAGTCCAGACAAGGCAAACACGACAGTGAATGGAGAGACCAATGATGTCATTGTGGGAAGCAAGAGCATGACCCCAAATGTGGAAACTCCAAAATCTGGGTAAGTTATTGCATAAGTGTCTGTGTAGTCCTATCTTCTGGTGAAACTTGATTTCTTCAAGATTGATTCTGATATGATCATCCCTAGACATACTTATCTACCTTGTAAGTTGCAGGGGTTGGATTCAAAATAAAGTATGTTTTATCCAGAATTTTACTTGAATTTGAACCTTTTATAACATTTTGTTAAAATTGTATACCTTGTTCACACATTTAGGGCTGCCAACCTTGATGATACATTAGCTGTGTTCAGGAGGAAAGGATTGGGCCGGGATGATAGTCTGGATACATCTGTTCTCCCAGTAGATCAGGTATGTGGTCTCGCTTGTCAGGTTCAAAACTCAGGATTTTTAGATTGATATTAAAATATTTAGTTCTTCACATAATTTAACTGTATTAAAGTGATGCTTTGTCATTTTATTAGTCAGATAAAAAAAACTCTTTGTGACAATGTGACTGAAGAATTTCATTTTTCCAGGGTTAATATAAAATATAACCTTAAAGATTCTGAAAACTATAGTATGTTTCTAAGCAATTCCATGCTGAAATTTATTTAAGAATTAAGAAAGGGAAAAAAAAAAGTTTGATTCTTCAGATTAAATCAAGAATCAGGTAACATTGTTAACATTTGTATATTTCAGGATGCCACACCCCCACCACCACACCCCACACGGATCGTGCTGACTCGGCCAGGCTACTTCACAGAACCCACCCTGGATGAGTTGGTTACTCTCATGGATGCAGACGGCAATGTGTTTGTGGAGAACTTTGTGGTGGGAAGGGAAGGATATGGAAATGTGTTCTTTCCTGGAGAAACAAATGTCGCAGGACTCAATCTGGATGAGATAGGTTAGACATATATTGTGATTGTTTTAACTGTTTACTGTTTAATTGATAAAAACTAGACAAGAATGGCATCATAAATTAGATGAAATTGGGAATAAACTAATAAAACTTTTCTTGATTGATACTGATTTTGTAACTGAAATATGAAATAAGATTTGTTTTCTGAGGTAACAGTATTAAATTTTCTTTCTGCAGTGCATTTCCGTCGCAAGGAGATTACTGTGTATCCAGATGATAACAACAAGCCAATAGAGGGCACTCAACTGAACAAAACAGCTCAAGTGACCCTGGACTGTGTGTGGCCCAATGACAAGAGCAATCAGTCTCCCATCAAGGTCAGTATAACATTAAAATCAACCAAATATTATCCATTTACATATAGAACCCTTTATGTCACCTAAACAACACCATATTTACTTGAAAGTGTAATAATAGAAGTCCGACATGACAGAAATAAACATGCAACATCTATGCTCATCATTGCAGGACACAGATCGTCTGAGATTGATGAATTACCAGGACAGAATCGAGAAAGCCACTGCAAGAATTGGGGCCAAATTCATTGATTATCGTCCTGAAACAGGGTCCTGGGTATTTGAGGTAAGCATTAACCTTCAAATAAGATTTAATAAATATAAATCACATTATCAAAGCACAAATCCTTGTTACTGAGATACATGATTCGGAAGACCAGACATTTTGTAATTTTCATTCCTTTGTAAAATTATTTTTCACTTACATTCAGGTTTCTTTCATTTTTGATCACATCCATGTTTTGTCATTTTTGCAGGTGAAACATTTCTCCAAATATGGATTAGTTGATGATTCTGATGAGGAAGATGATGGAGGTGTCAAGGACCCCCAGCAGCTCAAACTGCTTCGTGAGAAACAGCAACAGCAGCTTGCTATCCAGGTATGCCCGCTTGTCTAGTGCTGCCACCTTGTGTGGAGATAAAGGGACATCTAGTGGTAGTGTAGTGCTGGTGAGGGTGAGAAGGAGAGCAGGCCTGGGTAGGATGCATGTCTCTGCTGTTGGGTGTTATGCAATTGCTATAATAATCAACTGGACCCTAACTCGTCCGAAATGATAAAAAGATATGGACAGGAAGTAAGAGACTTCTCAAACATGGAATTGGATTGGAATGAAATAAAATGCAGAGGATGCATACAGTGAGACCAGACATCATGCCTACTGGATATATAGTATGTGTGATGAGGGTCAAATTATGCTGTTAGAGACTTGGAAAATAGGACCATGGCTATCAAATAGAAATACCACACCCATTGAAATCTATATGTACACTATCAAAGTATGTGCTGTGAAGGTCGTGTTCAGGAGAAAATATATACATTATGGTGTATTTTCCAACACAAAGTAATATTTGTGTACAAAGCCAAATATATGTTGACAAGAAACTGACTCTGCATGATTATTAATGTACATTTAAATGCCACTGAATAATTCATACTTAAGAGACGGTTTGTTACAGCTGTGACCTGTTCACAGAAAATACAAAAAGCTGGTATATTTTTATTGCACTGTACATAATTGGTCAGTAATCTAAACATGTATATATATATATATATATATATATATATATATATATATATATATATATATATATAAAATATCTGCTTTATATGCAAATGTGATATTTATTCAAGTTACATAAAAAAGTTTGCCTAAATATCATTTTGACGCTTTTTACATTTATTTGTAAAAATGATTAAAAACGTGAGATTTAAAGAATGGATTGCATCATAAAAAACTGCAGGTTCAGTATTGTAAAGTATGTGATTGTAAATGAATTTCATAACAATAAATGCTGTAAAAGAAAGATTAAAAAGGGTTTTGGTATATTACTTAAATACGGTAGTTATGATAAAAATGGTTGATTCTCCCTTTGAATTTGTAACAAATTAAGTTCCACACGAGTTAAATCTTTTCTCTGGTGTTCAGAGATTGAATAAGATTTTATGCATATGTAGGGATTTTCTGCAACTGCTTAGGGTATAGTATGCCAGTTAGACTTGCAACACATATTTGGAAAACTAGAAACATTTTATAAATTGTACATTATATCTAATCTAAATAGACCTATGTGTACCTTGAATCCAAAAGGTTGAACTTCTTTTCATTATTCTGCCAAAAAGTAGTTTTCCAAAGATGTTGTTTGTCTTTGTTACAGAGAAAGCAGATTAACCTTGTGGAAGCTCAAAAACAAGAACAGTCTGCTTCTCAGCAACCACAGCAGATGGCACCACCATCTGTCGGTTTGCAGCCACCTGGTGGGGATGATAGTGACATGGGTGATGATGACAGCTGCCAGATGGAGCCCAGGGAGACCTGCTCTATGGGGGACGATGAAGATGACGTGATGAAGGAGCAATTTCCACAATATGGACAAGGTCACTCTCATCCTATTATCTTTCAGGGCATGAATTTAATACAGTTTGGATTTTCACAGATTATTATTTACAGCATTTATAGTAGAATTGAGAAAGACCTTTTTATAACCCAGAACTGTTCAAAATCATTCAAAAATGAATAAATATTTATATCAAATAGATATTTACATCAAATTTACAATAATTCAAGGAAAATGGGTGGTATATTAATATGAAAAAACCTCCCAGAGTATCACAGCTATATAAAGACCTATAAAGGCCTCAAAGTTACGTTTCTAAACTGAAATACAAACCCGCACTGGACATAAGGAATGATTAAACATCTAAAGATTAAGGTACTATTTGTCATTGTGAATGCTTATGTAAGCAAAACAGTTTTCACAAGGTTTTTGACAGAACATCTCTCATTGTATAATTTTACCCAGGACCACACCTTGGCATACGTTGTGTGATGCAAATGGAGTGGCTGAAAATGAAGAGTGCTGAATGGAGAATGCAATCAGACTCTGCCTTTATTTAGATCTTGCTTCAATATGGCTGTGCTACATTTCAAAATCATGCAAAATTTTATTCAGCTCAAACTTGTTTAAAATATTGGGCCCTTTCACTGACAGAAACATGTGGTATATTGTTTTGTTTAGACATGGATGATGAGGACGAGGATGTGGTGCCTTCCTCTCACCGCCTGGCCACAAAGCTGGGAGTAGATGCCCACCAGGTTCAAGTCATGAAAGCCTCATTCTTTGCTGATGACGATGATATGGATACTGTTGGTGAGTGGAATGGCTGGGTATCCAATATTAAAACTAGTCTCTCAAAATGGTACTTGATGATGATAAACACAGACCTGTACTGATTATACTAGGAAGAGGTTATCCAGAACTGAAAGTACCAATATCAACTACAGCGAAATAAATATAACAATATGATTAAGGACTCAAGAAATAGTTATTATGCAGAAATAATTAATACTAATAAATCAGATCCAAAAAGGCTGTTCAAAATACTAAACAAACTACTACACACTAAAGAGGACACTCCCTTCCCCAAACATAGTGATAGTAAAGAGTTGGCATCTGAATTTAATAATTTTTTCCTTGAAAAAATCTCGAACTTGAGGGAAAATATGGATAAAAATGATAAAACCCCATCAATGATGACTGAGAAATGTAAATTCAGTACTCACCTGGAAAAATTTGCACTATTAGATGATGCAGATGTATCAAAGTTAATTAAAGAGTCAGCAAAGAAGTCGTGTGAACTAGATCCCATCCCAACCTGGCTTCTGGCTGAGTGTATGGGTCCTCTATTACCGCTAATAAAGGCTATTATAAATAAATCTATTTCAATGGGCAGCATGCCAGATGACTTGAAAATGGCCATCATTAGACCATTAATTAAGAAACTGGGTCTGGAATTGATAAAGAAAAATTATAGACCAGTATCTAATCTTGCCTATTTATCTAAATTAATAGAAAGGGCTATTGCTGCACAATTTGTTGGTCACCTTATAAAAAATGATATTCAATGTATATTTCAATCTGCTTATAAGGAATTTCATAGCACTGAGACTGCACTGTTAAAGGTACAAAACGACATTTTAATGGATATTGATAGTGGTAAAACGGTAATGCTAGTGCTACTTGATCTATCAGCGGCATTTGACACTATTGACCATAACATATTATTGAATAGGCTGGAAAAAAGATGTGGTATTAGGGGCACTGCCTTACAGTGGTTTCGGTCATATCTAGCAAATAGGAAACAATGTGTGACAATTGAAGGTAAAAGATCTGAAAATAAGAATATTAGCTATGGGGTTCCTCAAGGCTCTGTGTTAGGACCACTGCTGTTCACCGCATACATGGAGCCTCTGTCTGATATTGTTGGTGATTTTGGTCTCAAACATCACATCTATGCTGATGATACGCAATTATACATTACAATAGATCCAAAATCTGAAGTAGATAGAAATAGGTCCTGTACTGAAATGGAAAAATGTATTAAATTGATAAGGAAATTTTTAATAGAAAATAAAATGAAGATAAATGATGAGAAAACAGAAATGCTTTTATGTGGTAAAAGCTGTGATTTCAGAAATGAAAATTTACCAAATGAAATCCTAGTAGGTGAGACTAATATCTCTAGATCAAAAACAGTTAAGGATCTAGGGGTTATTCTAGATCAGGAGTTATCAATGAAATCGCAAATTAAAAAAATGTGCAAAAATGGTTATTTTCATGTAAAAAATTTAGCTAGCATTAGAAACTGTTTAGATGAGAAAACAGCAAACACTCTTGCTCACTCTTTTGTCACTTCTACCCTTGACTATGGGAATTCACTTTTAGCAGGACTACCAAAGTATGAAATTGCCAAACTGCAAAAATTACAGAATGCTGCAGCAAGAGTAGTAGGTAAACTCAAAAAGAGGGATCACATTACACAAAAGCTTATGGACCTTCATTGGTTGCCAGTTGAGGCGAGGATTGATTTTAAAATTTCTCTATTAACATGGAAGGTGCAAAATGGCTTTGCCCCAGAATACCTGGCCCAATTATTAACTGGTAAGAAATCTGATCTGGGACTTAGATCCAATAATAAAAATGAATATGTGGTGCCCAAGACGAATATGAAAACATATGGTGACAGGGCTTTCATGGTATATGCTCAAAAAAACTGGAATGCCCTGCCCCTTGAAGTGAAAAATTGTAAAAGTATAGACACTTTCAAGAAAAGGCTAAAAACGCATTTGTTTAGGAAGCATTATCTCGAGACGCGCTTAGAGCAGACTTAGTCTGATACAGCGCTATATAAATTTTTATTATTATTATTATTATTACCAGGCATTATTTCAACTAAAAAAAAAAACTACGTATAGAATTATTTTCAAACAAGTGAACAGTTTTAGAATATATTTTTATGAATATCTGATATTTTTCGCAGAGAAGCCAGTGCAGGCTGTAGGTCTTGGAGGGATGCGGTCTCAGGCTGACCCCATGGCCAGTAGATCAGTGTTCTCCAGCTCCTTTCACCAGCCAAGCTCTGCTAATACCTCCCCCAGATCCTCAACCAGCCCTCTCAAGAGAGCTTTCCTGCACAGTAGGGTTCAGCAACAGCAACAACAACAGCAAACTGGTATGTATCGCTTTCTCTGTTTTCCTTGCTTAACTCTTTTATTTAAAATCTAAATATAATATCAAGGTGTCTGTTCACTTTTCCATTATTAATATCCAAATATTTTTCCAATTTGCAATGTCATCGATTTGTCACTGGGTATATGTCTGTTTAAAGATTATTTAAATATATCAACAGTTTTAGAATCTAAATTAAATTTTTTGCTGATAGGTGTCGCTACTGGAAGACCACTTCCAATGTCACGTTCCATGATGCTGTCAGCTCCAGAGCACATTGTACTGCCAAGTGGCATGACACAGCTAGACCGGCCACGTAAAGTGGTGGGGTCCCGCATTCAAAGGACAGTCCCTCCATTAAGCAAGTCCCTGCTGCATGACAAGGAGAAGATGTTGATGGACCAGGGCTTATTTTGTAGCCGTGCCTGTCGAGTCGGATGGGGACCAGGCCTCACTATGGTGCATTGCGGCACTCCTGTCACTGAGGCACAAGACAGTCAGTACATATTTACTGTTAATTAATTTGCATTATAGTGATTATATTATCGTAATATTGGCCTACTCCACAGATGACATATCCGTTTATTAGGGTTTTTCAATGATTAAATGAGGCCAAGAAACGTGGCCTAGATTCCTATGACATCCAAATAAAATATAGGATTGACAGCTGAAACCTTTCTCATGATATTCGGAACTCTTCCTTCATATGTGGTTTGATTGTTTCTAGGTCCAGTCAAGCAAGGGTTAAGACCATCAATATTATCATCAAGGCCTCAAAAAAAGAAACGAATAGATGCATCTCCATATGAGGTACACCTAGAAAAAGTCAACGTGAACCACAGTACAGCAGCAAATGATGTATTATTTAAGGTTCGTATATATATGAGCACATCCTTTCTAATGCTTTTTAAATTTTGTGATTAAATGGATATTTACTTCAATTTTCAAGCATACACAATAATAAATGATTGGTGATTTGTGATCTTTCAGAACTGTATAGAGGGAGCGTTAGAGGTACAGCTGGAGTATAGCAAGAGCACTACAGACACAGGATGTCCACTGTTTGTGCCACAGCTGGGTATTGACTGTCTACATCGGCATGCTGAGCGCGCTGAGCACGATCTGCAACGATTAGGTAACATTGGTAGGCATATTCAACATCACCAAATGTTCTTTGATATATCTACACAAAACGAAAAGATATATTTTTCAATACTTTTTAAATCTAACTTGAGTCTGCAGATTAATTGCTAGTACCATAGAGCGTGTGTATGATCAAGTTTTATATTTGACAGGAGGCCATCCGGATGCAGATCATGCTCACGAGGCTCACCTGGTGTGGGAGCTGAGTGTAGCATTGTGGGGACAACTACCCGAGTTTCCTGATGGCGACGGTGAGTATCACACCACTAACCCCCAGCACTTAATATTAGCCAGAGTTAAGTGCATTTTGAAATGCTCACATCCCCCTGACATAGAAGGCAGATAGGATGATGTATTGAAAAGTACTATATGAATTTGTAATAGACATTACAAGAGGAAGAGAAATACCAATTGTACTATTCAAAAGTTGAAATTGGTTACAGCGCATTGGATTTTAACATAATGGATAATTTTGTTTTCTTTACAGAGTTAGATCGAAATAGTTATGCATATCATATAGCTCGAAGAGAAGCTTTCTCTCGATGGTTAACATCAGCAGCCAGTAGGAAAATAAAAAAAGAAGTACAGAATATAAAATTTAAGGTAAGATTAATAGTAAAAGGTATTAACCACATCAAAACATTTATAGCTATGGAGTGAGGGGGGAGACATTTTTTGTCATTCTATCTGTCTATGAACTTTGATCTTCTCATAAGAACTGGTTGGAGTTCTAAGCTATTAGTATGTGGGATGACTTCTTGAAAAAAGAGTAGCCGTCACTAAGTTGTGAAGGAGGCTGGTATTTTGAATATTATGATAAATATTAACCAATCCCAATTGAGATAACAAATTCACTATTTATTATGGATTTTGATCAGCCAAAATTATTATCTGTTGAAGTTTGCTCATTGAAATGATAAAAGTGCAATTTTTTATGCAGAAGCTTTGAATCAAGATTTGCATTTCTTTCCTTTCAGGGGCAGAGTCATATTGGTTCTATTCTGAGCTATCTAACTGGTAGACAGATATCTGAAGCATGTTTTTTAGCACAGGAAAATGGGGATCATCGTTTAGCATTACTATTAGCACAAGCTACAGGATGCAATACAGCCAGACAAATTGTGGCAAAGCAACTCAGCAACTGGGAAGAACAGCGGGTAAGGTCTCACATCTCCATCAATTTATTAGCTTATGAAGAATATAGTGCTTCTTATGATAATAATCAGAATTGATTGACCACCTGTGCAAATAGTTATTTTAGCTTTGATATTTCAGGCTGACCAGTTTATAGACTCTGAGAGATTGAAGGTTTATTCATTATTAGCTGGCATAATGGTATGGCCCTCATCAGCAGGAGAGGTCAACACTTGTGAAGACTTAGACTGGAAAAGATGCTTAGCTATTCATCTCTGGTAGGTGCACCTTTTTGCAAACTGGAATATTTCCTGAATTTAACACTTGATTGATGTCAAATATTCATGAGAAAGTTAGATCAAGAGAAAATAATCATTAAAATGCCAAATCATTTCATCAATATATTATCCTGACATGAACCCCAAACATCAAGTCACCAGGCGATGTGAACTCTCATATTGATTTTTTCCCCCCAATTTTATGTTATGTAAGTGAATGATGAGCCTTGAGTGTACTTTATGATTAATACAGGTATTTATGTACGCCATCAGCAACAATAGCAGAAGCATTAAAAAATTATGATGCAGCATTTAAAGGATCATCAGAGTTTGGGAAGTACTCAGTAGTACCATTGCCACCATACCTCGAGGACAGCATTGAAGGGTGCGACGTCAGTCAAGGAGAAGCAGGAGATGCTGACAGATTTGTGGTTCAAGATATGTGCTATCATCTTCTACAGTTGTATTCTAACAGATCTCACAGACTAGACCGACTCCTGGCTCCAACCACTGTTACCCATAACCACCTGGACTTCAGACTGAGGTAACCTAGCATGTCTTCCATAGTTATCAGAAAGAAATTTAATGTAAACTTTGTGCAAAACTGTTCATAGCCCACAAAATTTTGTAGGATGGATTGTATATTAACTTGTATTATAATCCAGACCTAAATTTTTTTGGAGAAAGGGAGAATAAATACCTGTTTATGCCTGATCATTTATATGTATCTTTATATGCAATAAAGCTGATACGATTTTCATATAACTGGATTACTTGTTGAATATTGGGGTGTTTTTATGTATGGAGTTATATTTATGTATGAAGTTGTATTTATGTTTTGTTGCAGTTGGTTGATGTGGCAGACGTTACAGTCACTGGAGTACAGCCACCTGTCAGAGTACCAGGCTGCATCACTGTGTACAGGCTTCGCTGCTCAGCTTGAGGGACTTGGGTTGTGGCAGTGGGCCGTGTTTGTCTTGCTTCACATTCAGGATCACACAAGGTAACTTCATTCTTCTACATGCCTCTTTGTATGCCTACCAACTTCTTAAGGCAAAATAACTTCAATTATTTGCTGCTGGTAAGTTTGCAGAAAAGCAAATACATAAGGCAATAAAAGCAACTAAACGATTGGATTCTATTTTAGCCGTGAGCATGCAGTGCGCAATCTTTTGGAGCGCCACCTGGGGTTGTACAGGGATGAAGAATATCTGCGCCGGGAGGAATTCCTACTTGATCAGTTATACATCCCTGCAGCATGGATCCATGAAGCTAAGGTTTAATATTTGTACTTGCCATTTAACATATATCACATTGTAATTGGAAAATTTTTATTCAGGAAAACTTATATGGGAGTTCATCATTACCAGACTAACTTACCCTTGTGTGGCAAGAAAAGGGACATTAAACTGGTTCTTTATGATGATATCCACAGACCTGTGCTGAACCACATGAAGAGGTTATCCAGAACTGAAAGAACCAAGTTACCTGTCTCATATCAACTCCAAAAGAATCACTGACATAATGGACAAAAAAATGAATCTAATAAAAAAATATCTCCAAAGAGATTGGTTAGAATGTGAGGTTATGATGAGGATGTTTGTATTTCAGGCGAGGAGAGCACACTATGAGAAGCGGGCACATGAGGAGGCTTGGCACCTTCTGAAGGCAGGACACTGGAACACCAGCCACATCACCCTGTTGAGACATGTAGCTGCCGACGCTATTGTTAACGGTCAGTATCCTCACATGTATCTATTATGTAACAGTAACGGGATTCTTTGTTGTTCTGGTTTTTCTCATTGTATAGAAATATTTAAAAAGTAGTGCAAAATATGCTCAACTTTTACGGCAGTACAAACTGCCCCTGGATCAAAATTTAGATTTAAAAAAGTTACCTTGACATCAGTATCTTAGAGTCAATCATTTCTTTATTTTTAATGAGAAATGACAAGTATTCCTTCCCCGAAATGTACTGATTGATAATGATGTTTTGTTCAGAGAACTATGATTATCTAAAGAAGTACCTGCGCGAGATGTCTGCAGTTGAGTACAGCTCCTCCATTCAGGACTGGGATGTTGGAGGAAAGGTCTTCTTAGATTACATCACAATGGTCGAAGCTCTCCATGAAATCAAAAAGGTCAGCCACATTCACCTTACAACATAGTTTTGGCAGTGAAATGTATATATAATCTTTAATGTTTCAGTAAGTTTAAGAAGATTAATCTTAATGTTATAAAATAATAAAGTCATACAGTGTACTTAATATAATTGTACATTTTAGGGGGATGTTAGTGCATATGAACTTGAAAAATTGGAACCAGAAGTGACATCCCTCTGTGACAGGATAGGAAATCTCAAATGTTTTACTGCTAAAGATAGGTATGTATGAGGGGTTCATCTCCAAGTATATTGAAATGATTTGAATGATTGCAGAATTCATGCCAACGTTACCATAGGTTCAATATTCATGACCAAAAAGTAATAACAATTTATGTCACTAAATATCTTTAAACTGGAAACCCAGTTAAATTCTTAAGAAAACTTGTAAGGACAGATATTTTCCTAAAATATCTGTAAGACAATCTTGGTGTATTTGGAAAAGATATGTAGATTTCATATAAACTAACCATAGCATATTAATATAGTATGTAATGTGTGTGTATTTGTCCTGCAGATTATGTCAGTGTGAGATGGCAAAGAGAACAGCTAATCTTCTCAGAACACTGCTGATGCTGAAGTCTGATTCCACTCACCCCCAGCATGCAAAGCATGTCCCCACAAAGTAAGTACCATTGCCCAGTCCACCACTCTCAGCACCTACACCCCACCCCCTACCCCACCCAAACCTGCAAAGCATTTACCCACTCAATAAGTATCATACATTTCACCTATCCCAAACAGGCAAAATAACTCTCTACAACATACTTGATCTTAAAATGGGGTTTCATGATGTCAAATGACCGTGATCTACTATTTGTTGCCAATGTGATATATATTTTTGCACTGTATTTGCCAGGTTGCTGGCCCCTCACCTGAGTAAGCTGCCGATGCCAGAGGACTATGCCCTCCAGGAGCTTCGCGATCTGACACGCAGCTACATGCTGGAGATGACATCAGCCTGACACCAGCATTAAACCACCAACAAACACAAATCAGTGACTAGCAATAGTTGTGTTCTAATCCAGCACAATATGAGTTTGATCAAGACTAGAAAAAAAAAATTATTTATAAGATCAAACTGGAGGACATTGTACTCTTAGTGGCTTTTTGATATCCTCTCAACATGTCTCCAATGAGTTGCATAGTCACGGTGACAGAAGATTTACTTTGAATCAAAGTATTTATTTCATGTTTACACATCATCAGTCAGTCCTGGGCTGTAGATAAAATACAATATTGTGAAACGTAATGCATGTAAAATATCATGGTGTTCATTTCATACTTGGTGGAGATTGGCACAGAAAATAAAGTGACATTTTAGGTAATGTTTATGAAGCATTATGACTTATACATTCTTTGCACCAAAATGATATGGTTATGAAAGTCTCATATATTAAATTGGAAGGAAACCAAGGTGATATTCAATGAAAAAACTTGTGATATCATGATGAACTGATCAGATAAAGGGAGAGCAGGGACAAGAACAATTTTTTAAAGTAAGAACTAAAAGGTTTAAGTTTATAGATATATATAGATATTATAAGATAATGAATATTTAATATATTTCAAAGCATAAATAATTTTGTTTTGATATTGACCTATCCTTTAATTATTTGAAATTTTCAAACGTAGGGCTATTAAAAGTGAGTTACTCTTGGAAATATGTAGTTTTCTGCATGCTGTGGGATTCTATTGCAGGATAACATTTTTTTTTAATTGGATCTTGTGGGACAATAAATTTCAGCTTGTGAGCTTAAACATTTTAAGCACACCTACCTTTAAAAAATCTATATATATCCTTAAAAATATGGTTTGATTTACTTCATTCGACAAATTGGGCAATGTTTTGTTCTGAGAAAAGATGCTCAGTTATTGAACAGAAGAATATATTCTTGTGAATTATTGTACCATAATTGTATGTTTTCTGTAAAAAAAAAATATTAAAGTATAAAAGCTATAAAATATGTTTTTTTTTTGTAATTATTTTAAAATAAATGACGTGGATTTGACATAACTGTCCGTGACCTCGAAAAGTAGGTGGTCACCATCCATCAAACTATTTTGGGGTCTTTGCTAGAAGCTTATCTGTGTCAAGTCTCATAATGCTGCCATCATTTGTTCTCAAGTTATCACAATGATCAGGATTTCACATAATTGTCCATGTGACCTTGAAAAGTAGGTGAAGGTCATGTTCCATAAAAAAGTCGAAGGTCTTCATCAGATGCTTATGTGTCAAATCTCATAAAGCTGCCATAATTTGTTTTTAAGTTATAGTGATGCTTGGGATTTCACATAATTGTCCCTATGACCTTGAAAAAGAAGGTGAAGTTCACTGTCCATCATACTCGTTTGGGGTTTTAATCAGTTGCTTGTATGTGTTAAGTCTCAAAAAGCTGCCATCATTTGTTCTCGAGCTATCACAATGATGGGGATTAATATGATATCATGAAAGGCCACGGGCCATGACGCAGTTGGTTAGAGTGCCAGCTTATTAGCACCAGTTCCTCTGTGGTGATCCAAAGGTCGTGGGTTGGATCCCCGGCCGTGGTGAGGTTGAATTCATGATACAATTTCACACATGAGCTGAGGCCCGTGCGCGAAGGGTTAACCCGTTGTCCTTGTAAATCTGTGACCGGGTGGGTTGTCATGTCAAGGACCTGCGACATGACAATTCAGTGAGGCAGCACTATATCTGCTACAAGTAGGTCTCATCACGAAATGACCGAAATAATGTTGAAAGTGATGTAAAGCCCCAAACAAACAAACTACATCTGCTACAGGTAGGTCTCATCATGAAATGACCAAAATAATGTTGAAAGTGATGTAAAGCCCCAAACAAACAAACATGATATCATGATATAATTGTCCCTGTGACCTTGAAAAGAAGGTAAAGGTCATATTCCATCAAAAAATTCTAAGGTCTTCGCCAGATGCTTGTGTGTCAAGTCTCGTAAAGCTGCCATCATTCGTTCTCGAGTTATTTCAATGATAGGGATTTCACATAATTGTCCCTGTGACCTTGAAAGTAGGTGAAGGTCATGTTCCATACAAAAATATCTGAGGTCTTCACCAGATGTTTATGTGTCAAATCTCATAAAGCTGCCATCATTTGCTCTTGAGTTATTGCAATTCTTGGGATTTCATATAATTGTATGTGACCTTGAAAAATAGGTCAAGGTCGTCGTCCATCAAAGTCATCCAAGATTTTCACTTGATGCTTATGTTTCAAGTCTCATAAAGCTGCCATCATTCGTTTTCAAGTTATTTCAATGATTGGGATTTCACATAATTGGGACATCAATATTTACTTGCACATGTACATTTCCCTAGGACATCAAGGACTACATGCACATTTCCCTGGGACATGGGAATATCTGAGGTCTTCACCAGATGCTCATGTGTGTCAAGTCTCATAAAGCTGGACATCAATGATTACTTACACATGTGACACCAAGGATTGCATGCACATTTCCCTGGGACATTAAGGACTACATGCACATTTCCCCGGGTCATGGGAATATCTGAGGTCTTCACCAGATGCTCATGTGTGTCAAGTCTCATAAAGCTGCCATCATTTGCTCTTGAGTTATTGCGATTCTTGGGATTTCACATAATTGTCTGTGACCTTGAAAAATAGGTCAAGGTCGCCATCCATGTTTATGTGTTTCAAGTTTCATGAAGCTGCCATCATTTGTTCTCGAGTTATAACAATGACAAGGATGTTCGCTACATACATACATACACACACTGACACATGATAATAATAATAATAATAATAATAATAATAATAATAAATTTTTTATTCCCTTTCAACCCCTGCTTGGGGTATGAGAGTTTACATGAGGCTTTTAAAACTTACAAACAGTAATAAGCGAACATACAATCTATATAGTCCTCTATAAAAATAGGATTTACATATTTGATAATGATTACATCTACACTTTTGACTGGACTGTACAAAGGTAGCAATACAAGTTTGTAATAATAGGCTATATATCAAGTTTGACTGGTTTCACTATATTTTTCCCACACTGGATGTTTGAAACATTGGTTCTTTGCCTCTGATTTTTTTCTGTTACTGCTATATCTAAATTTGCCTTGTAATTTGTGCTACAAATTTAGCACATACATACATACATCCATACCCACGCCAGTAGTACTGCAATACCCTCAGCCTGATTACATCAGGGGCTGAGGGTAAAAAAGGTTCATTACATTGATGAGGAAATATCAAGCGACATCCTTGTCTCGTCATGCTGACAGTGACCTACTTTATCACAAGTTGACTTTACATCATGTGTATCTTTGGTACCAATTAAATATAGGACAGTATTTTCGGTCCAACAGTTGCTCCAGTTTTCTTCTCCCACATTGGGCCTCAAGAGTCATACTTTGTGCTCCCAACCCTCTCCCAGGGACACCATTCACACCAACCAATCAGTTGCGCTATTTTATCTTGGACCGTTATATCCAAGATAAAATAGTGCTTCATCACATGCATTAAATCTTTGTATAGGACACTCATATTCGTGCTACAATCAATACTAGAGGATGTCCTGAGGAAATCATTACTTTACACTATCATATTTAAACTCAGGTGGTTTCCCAGGGAAATGTGCAAGTAATTATTGGTGTCCCAGGGAAATGTGCAAGTAATTATTGGTGTCCCAGGGAAATGTGCATGTAGTCCTTAATATCCCAGGGAAATGTGCATGTAATCCTTGGTGTCACATGTGTTAGTAATCATTGATGTCCCAGGGAAATGTGCATGTAGTCCTTGATGTCCGAGGGAAATGTACATGTACAAGTAAATATTGAGGTCCCAGGGAAATGTGCATGGAATCCTTGGTGTGCCAGGGAAATGTGCATGGAATCCTTGGTGTGCCAGGGAAATGTGCATGGAATCCTTGGTGTGCCAGGGAAATGTGCATGGAATCCTTGGTGTGCCAGGGAAATGTGATGATCTTTTAAGTACTGCATATTATTGTCCCTGGGGAATTCTGCTGAATTCATTATTGTGATGTCCTGGGGAAATAATTACTTTACACTATCATTATATTTAAACTCAGGTGGTTTCTCAGGGAAATGTACATGTAATCCTTGATGTCCCAGGGAAATGTGCAAGTAATTATTGATGTCCAAGGGAAATGTGCATGTAATCGATGATGTCCTTGGGGAAATGTGCAAGTGATTATTGATGTCCCAAGGAAATGTGCATGTAATCCTTGGTGTCCCAGGGAAATGCGATGATATTTCAAGTATTGCATGTTTGGTGCCCAGGAAAATTCTGCTGTGATGTCCTGGGAAAATCATTACTTTACACTAACATTATATTTAAACTAATGTGGTTTCCCAGGGAAATGTCCAGGGAAATGTCCCCAGGGAAATGTTCCCAGGGAACATTTCCCTGTGCAGGGAACATTTCCCTGTGCAGGGAACATTTCCCTGTGCAGGGAACATTTCCCTGTGCAGGGCGGGACATTTCCCTGTGCAGGGCAGGACATTTCCCTGTGCAGGGCAGGACATTTCCCTGTGCATGTAATCCTTGGTGTCCCAGGGAAATAACTCCCACAAGCACTGAGCCTCGGAAAGCCTGAAAATAGCTTTGTAAAGGATGGCGTATGAAAAACCCAGGCACTACTTTCAGTTTGTAAATGGTGTCCCTGGGAGAGGGTTGAGAGCATAAACTATCCACTTGCAGCAATGACAGGCCTCAGACTGGGATGCGATCCGATCTTCCAAGTTGAAATAATTAATAATGGGACTGGTCATTCCTTGTTCCCATTATAGATAGGTTCCTGGTTCCCATTATAGAAACTATTTTTGAAGATAGATCAAGGACTATTCTTGAAGATAGATCAAGGACTATTCTTGAAGATAGATCAAGGCCCTGAAAGGATATATGCAAATATATTTTTGGGAGTGTGGTTGACGCTCTCTCCATTCTTGAATAGGACGGATCTCGGTAAGTTTTTGTCAACTCTTATTGAACCCGAGAAAGACCAGTAAACTATATAATCTGGTTGAATGTGCGACTGTATGATGACTGAGCTGAGTTTTGGCGAATATGAGTGAGCAGGGTGAATTCATTACTGAGTTACAGTGAGTAGGGTGGATACCTCGGCCTTGTCCGCGTTACCGGGGAAGCTGGGCTAAATAGGGTCCTTTTCGCTGATATTTTGCCTAAGACAGGTTAAGATATTTTATCATTTTCCCTAAAACAGGGTACTGTTTTTCAAATTTCTCCCTAAAACAGGGATCACAATCCCCTTTTCCAAATCTCCTCCTTCTGCATCATCCCTAAATGAGGGTATCAAAAATTCAGCTAGTCCTAAATCAGGGTACCAAATTTCAGCAACAGGGATAGAAGGTTGGCACCCCCAGGCTTCATACTGAGGGTAGAAGGTTGGCACCCCCAGGCTTCGTGCTGAGGGTAGAAGGTTGGCACCCCCAGGCTTCGTGCAGAGGGTAGAAGGTTGGCACCCCCAGGCTTCATGCTGAGGGTAGAAGGTTGGCACCCGGGTAGAAGGTTGGCACCCCCAGGCTTCGTGCTGAGGGTAGGAGGTTGGCACCCCAGGCTTCGTGCTGAGGGTAGGAGGTTGGCACCCCAGGCTTCGGGCTGAGTGTAGGAGGTTGGCACCCCAGGCTTCGTGCTGAGAGTAGGAAGTTGGCACCCCAGGCTTTATACTGAGTGTAGAAGGTTGGCACCCCAAGGCTTTATACTGAGGCTAGAAGGTTGGCACCCCCAGGCTTTATACTGAGCCTAGAAGGTTGGCACCCCAGGCTTTATACTGAGTGTAGAAGGTTGGCACCCCCAGGCTTTATACTGAGTGTAGAAGGTTGTCACCCCCAGGCTTTATACTGAGGCTAGAAGGTTGGCACCCCCAGGCTTTATACTGAGCCTAGAAGGTTGGCGCCCCAGGCTTTATACTGAGCCTAGAAGGTTGGCACCCCAGGCTTCATACTGAGCCTAGAAGGTTGGCGCCCCAGGCTTTATACTGAGGGTAGAAGGTTGGCACCCCAGGCTTTATACTGAGGGTAGAAGGTTGGCACCCCAGGCTTCATACTGAGCCTAGAAGCTTGGCACCCCAGGCTTTATACTGAGCCTAGAAGGTTGGCGCCCCAGGCTTTATACTGAGGGTAGAAGGTTGGCACCCCAGGCTTTATACTGAGGGTAGAAGGTTGGCACCCCAGGCTTCATACTGAGCCTAGAAGGTTGGCACCCCAGGCTTGATACTGAGCCTAGAAGGTTGGCACCCCAGGCTTCATACTGAGGGTAGAAGGTTGGCACCCCAGGCTTCATACTGAGCCTAGAAGGTTGGCACCCCCAGGCTTCATACTGAGCCTAGAAGGTTGGCACCCCAGGCTTCATACTGAGGGTAGAAGGTTGGCACCCCAGGCTTCATACTGAGCCTAGAAGGTTGGCACCCCCAGGCTTCATACTGAGCCTAGAAGGTTGGCACCCCCAGGCTTCATACTGAGCCTAGAAGGTTGGCGCCCCAGGCTTTATACTGAGGGTAGAAGGTTGGCACCCCAGGCTTCATACTGAGCCTAGAAGGTTGGCACCCCCAGGCTTTATACTGAGTGTAGAAGGTTGGCGCCCCAGGCTTTATACTGAGTGTAGAAGGTTGGCGCCCCAGGCTTCATACTGAGGGTAGAAGGTTGGCACCCCCAGGCTTTATACTGAGCCTAGAAGGTTGGCGCCCCAGGCTTCATACTGAGCCTAGAAGGTTGGCGCCCCAGGCTTTATACTGAGGGTAGAAGGTTGGCATCCCAGGCTTTATACTGAGGGTAGAAGGTTGGCACCCCAGGCTTCATACTGAGCCTAGAAGGTTGGCGCCCCAGGCTTCATACTGAGGGTAGAAGATTGGCACCCCCAGGCTTTATACTGAGCCTAGAAGGTTGGCGCCCCAGGCTTCATACTGAGCCTAGAAGGTTGGCGCCCCAGGCCTTATACTGAGGGTAGAAGGTTGGCACCCCAGGCTTTATACTGAGGGTAGAAGGTTGGCACCGCCAGGCTTTATACTGAGTGTAGAAGGTTGGCACCCCAGGCTTTATACTGAGCCTAGAAGGTTGGCGCCCCAGGCTTTATACTGAGGGTAGAAGGTTGGCACCCCAGGCTTTATACTGAGGGTAGAAGGTTGGCACCGCCAGGCTTCATACTGAGCCTAGAAGGTTGGCACCCCAGGCTTCATACTGAGCCTAGAAGGTTGGCACCCCAGGCTTTATACTGAGCCTAGAAGGTTGGCACCCCAGGCTTCATACTGAGGGTAGAAGGTTGGCACCCCAGGCTTCATACTGAGCCTAGAAGGTTGGCACCCCAGGCTTCATACTGAGCCTAGAAGGTTGGCACCCCAGGCTTTATACTGAGCCTAGAAGGTTGGCACCCCAGGCTTCATACTGAGGGTAGAAGGTTGGCACCCCAGGTTTCATACTGAGCCTAGAAGGTTGGCACCCCCAGGCTTCATACTGAGCCTAGAAGGTTGGCACCCCAGGCTTTATACTGAGCCTAGAAGGTTGGCACCCCAGGCTTCATACTGAGGGTAGAAGGTTGGCACCCCAGGCTTCATACTGAGCCTAGAAGGTTGGCACCCCAGGCTTCATACTGAGCCTAGAAGGTTGGCACCCCAGGCTTTATACTGAGCCTAGAAGGTTGGCACCCCAGGCTTCATACTGAGGGTAGAAGGTTGGCACCCCAGGTTTCATACTGAGCCTAGAAGGTTGGCACCCCCAGGCTTCATACTGAGCCTAGAAGGTTGGCACCCCAGGCTTCATACTGAGGGTAGAAGGTTGGCACCCCAGGCTTCATACTGAGCCTAGAAGGTTGGCACCCCAGGCTTCATACTGAGGGTAGAAGGTTGGCACCCCAGGCTTCATACTGAGGGTAGAAGGTTGGCACCCCAGGCTTCATACTGAGGGTAGAAGGTTGGCACCCCAGGCTTCATACTGAGCCTAGAAGGTTGGCACCCCCAGGCTTCATACTGAGCCTAGAAGGTTGGCACCCCCAGGCTTCATACTGAGCCTAGAAGGTTGGCGCCCCAGGCTTTATACTGAGGGTAGAAGGTTGGCACCCCAGGCTTCATACTGAGGGTAGAAGGTTGGCACCCCAGGCTTCATACTGAGGGTAGAAGGTTGGCACCCCAGGCTTCATACTGAGCCTAGAAGGTTGGCACCCCCAGGCTTCATACTGAGCCTAGAAGGTTGGCACCCCCAGGCTTCATACTGAGCCTAGAAGGTTGGCGCCCCAGGCTTTATACTGAGGGTAGAAGGTTGGCACCCCAGGCTTCATACTGAGCCTAGAAGGTTGGCACCCCCAGGCTTTATACTGAGTTTAGAAGGTTGGCGCCCCAGGCTTTATACTGAGTGTAGAAGGTTGGCGCCCCAGGCTTCATACTGAGGGTAGAAGGTTGGCACCCCCAGGCTTTATACTGAGCCTAGAAGGTTGGCGCCCCAGGCTTCATACTGAGCCTAGAAGGTTGGCACCCCCAGGCTTTATACTGAGCCTAGAAGGTTGGCGCCCCAGGCTTTATACTGAGTGTAGAAGGTTGGCGCCCCAGGCTTTATACTGAGTGTAGAAGGTTGGCACCCCAGGCTTCATACTGAGGGTAGAAGGTTGGCACCGCCAGGCTTCATACTGGGCCTAGAAGGTTGGCACCGCCAGGCTTTATACTGAGTGTAGAAGGTTGGCGCCCCAGGCTTTATACTGAGTGTAGAAGGTTGGCACCCCAGGCTTCATGCTGAGGGTAGAAGGTTGGCACCGCCAGGCTTCATACTGAGCCTAGAAGGTTGGCACCGCCAGGCTTTATACTGAGTGTAGAAGGTTGGCACCCCCAGGCTTCATACTTAGAGTAGAAGGTGGCACCCCCAGGCTTCATACTTAGAGTAGGAGGTTGGCACCCCCAGGCTTTATACTGAGGGTAGAAGGTTGGCACCCCAGGCTTCATACTGAGGGTAGAAGGTTGGCACCCCCAGGCTTCATACTGAGGGTAGGAGGTTGGCACCCCCAGGCTTTATACTGAGGGTAGAAGGTTGGCACCCCAGGCTTCATACTGAGCCTAGAAGGTTGGCACCCCCAGGCTTTATACTGAGAGTAGAAGGTTGGCACCCCAGGCTTCATACTGAGGGTAGAAGGTTGGCACCCCAGGCTTTATACTGAGTGTAGAAGGTTGGCACCGCCAGGCTTTATACTGAGTGTAGAAGGTTGGCACCCCCAGGCTTCATACTTAGAGTAGGAGGTTGGCACCGCCAGGCTTTATACTGAGTGTAGAAGGTTGGCTCCCCCAGGCTTTATACTGAGCCTAGAAGGTTGGCACCCCCAGGCTTTATACTGAGAGTAGAAGGTTGGCACCCCAGGCTTCATACTGAGGGTAGAAGGTTGGCACCCCAGGCTTTATACTGAGTGTAGAAGGTTGGCACCGCCAGGCTTTATACTGAGTGTAGAAGGTTGGCACCCCCAGGCTTCATACTTAGAGTAGGAGGTTGGCACCGCCAGGCTTTATACTGAGTGTAGAAGGTTGGCACCCCCAGGCTTCATACTTAGAGTAGGAGGTTGGCACCGCCAGGCTTTATACTGAGTGTAGAAGGTTGGCACCCCCAGGCTTCATACTTAGAGTAGGAGGTTGGCACCGCCAGGCTTTATACTGAGTGTAGAAGGTTGGCACCCCCAGGCTTCATACTTAGAGTAGGAGGTTGGCTTTATACTTTTAACATATTGTGTTAAAAAGTGGTGCAAAGATCTGAACTATCATACCAGACTAATGGAAGTGCAACATTTTAAAAAATAAATCTGACATGTATTAAGATTCTTGGACAGAGGTATATAAACACTCCAGGATACATTTATGACCTCTACCCATAAAGATGAAATTAAATCTTTTCATATTTAAAATGAGTTTCACCCATGTAGGCATCTGCCAAGGAGTGTAACTTCCTTAGTCTCAGGACATAAATTTCACAGTACACATAGGAGTGACGACTGTCTTCATGGCAACTGAGCCATCACAATCTGATTGTTATTATTGGGGAAATTATTTTGTGTATCTTGGTAATTAATATATGTAATTGTGTGAGCAATGCTTGGTTAGTAGCTATGAGATGATTGCATGCTTGTCCGCTGGGAATGCGTTATTTATCTGCAGATACCTGCATTGTATTGTCAAGTTGTATGCTTCCTTGCCTATGAAGGAAACCAGGCAGTAGTTATAATATTTTCTGATAAATATGTATGTCTGAAGCTAAATTGGGTATGCATAATTTGAGATCATTATGAAAGAAAATGAAATGATTCATGGTGTTATTTCTTGATATTTTATGAAAAGTATGAGCTTGATCAAGAGATGACATTCACATGAGATAATTCATGGTGTGGGCATATTCCATGTAGTACATTCTAGGACTCATGGCACTGTAGACACACATTCAGAGGTTCTAGTGGGTGTTAATCACATTTCTTGGCCTGAGTGTAGAAAATGCCTCAAAACACAAATATCTTGGAATCTAAATAAATGAGGGGGAGAGATATGGACCTTTTTAAAACTTATTGAACATTTCCATATGGCACCAATGTTTAGGTTTCTAATGGTGTTAAACAGTCTTGCTTGCTGACCATCACCATTTTGGGCAAAATCTTTGAGTAGAGATAAGGATTTACTGGTTTGAAATATTTGATGATAAAATATGCACAGTGCTGATACCAGACATTTTTCAAAGGGATTATTTCTAGGAATTGTATGCATGTTATTTAAGAAAAATGTTAATATATTTTTTAAATAATTTTAAGTGAAAATGTTCCTTGCTGATGTACTTGTAGCCTCAACAGAAATAGCGATGGAAACATCACAGATGAAAACCCTTCTACATTTGGGGGTTCCAGAGACACTTGCTCAAAAGGTCATCAATGAAAGATTCAGCAGTTCAAATGGTTTGTTTATGTTTTGGTCATATTATCCAAAAAAATTCTTGTTTGAGATAAATTATTTATCCTTTGATTGAAATGGTTCACAGTTGCCATTGGTGAAATCAAATTTTAAAAATCTTCATATTTTGGATATTGTGTTTAATAAGATGGTGTTTAAAATCTACTAACCTGTAACATCAATCATCAACCTTTGACTCATCACACACTGTTTTATGTATAACATCTTGATGACAATCTGAGGAAATTGTCTACATGATATTTGTGATGTGATTTCAGCCTCGAGTCTCAACATGCAGCAGCTACTTAAAGCAGTGCTAGAGTTGAAAGGGGGTGATGCTCCTCTGTGCAAGGTGGGAGATATTGAGGATCTCTTGACCATGCACAATGAGACATATCGCCTCCACTCCTTTGCCCAGACCTGGCGGCCACAGTATGCCATAAAGTCTGTAGATGCAGCAAGGGCCGGCTTCTATTATATTGGTGCAAAAGACCGTGTGAAATGTGCCTTCTGTGGCTGTGAGCTTCATAACTGGCAGGCTGGTGATACCCCTCAAGGAGAACATAGGAAACACTCTCCTCAGTGCCCTTTTCTGGCAGACCCTGAGGCCGCGGGCAATGTGTCAGTCGGAGGCAGGCAACCATCCTTTGAGAGAGAGGAGAAAACAACACCCAGTCAAAAACCAACAAACCAGCCAAAAACCCCAGAAAATACACATGAGGCATGTATATAAAATCAGATATTCAAGCAGTTAAATAACAGTGGCTTCTATTTATTCCATAAACAATATATTTATAAAATAAATAATATAATTGTAGAATTTCTCTTTTGAAGGAAATCATAGTAAATTTTGTTTTCCTTAAAACATCTGGCACAGTAGTGTATGAATTTAAGGCTTAAATGTTTGTGAGATGACTTTTGACTGACCGTCAGAAACGGTGTATAGGATATCAAATAGTAATTTACAAAAAAAAGAAGATATAAATACGGCATAATGAGTCTTATATTTTCCTCAAACAGGAATGGCCTTACCTTCTGTCCAAGATGAGGATGAATTGCCTTGACAAAAGTTCACAAATTGTAACAAATTGCATGAAAAATCCAGATAAAATTGCAGACAGTATGGAGATTGAGAAAGTAATTTCACGTGAAGATCTGCACAGAATCAAGGTATAATTTGAATATATGAACATTAAGATACAATATACCCAGCTCACATTCTATTTCCTAATTTATTGATACAAAAGTCAAACAAGATCAGTTCTAAAGCAATGCTTTTAACCAAATTCTTTTAGGGAATTGTTGATGAAAAGGAGAAAATTAAGATGATCCTCGATTTGCTAAGGAAGACTGATGACAACCAATATGATACATTTTGTGCCATTCTGATGGCAGTTGACCAAGGATCTCTTGCCAAGAAATTGACACCAGATGGCATTGATATCAGTGGTATAATATCTTGAACAACATATTGCAAATTTCCAACAATGATTTTCTTTTATTTTCACAGAAAAATATGTGCACAAAAGACATAATTTCAACCACTGTAGACATTTCTTGCTTTGCTATTTGTATAAGAATAAGATAATTGTTGGCTGATCCCTGTAGATTTTCACAATTTATTACACACACAAAAAATAAGAAGATAAAAGCTGCTGCATAACATTGGATGATTTACTTACAGTAATACTTATATATTACATTTCTGTCATTCTATTTTATTATCTCTCACTTAAACTACATCAATTCTTTCAGACAAAGGTATACTCCTCAAGCGTGACGTCATAGACCGTAAGTGGCTATATTCCACATTTATATCAAGATAGATATATTGTACCTGTTATTTCATTGCATGAAAGGTAAAGCTAAGAAATTTAGATTACAAAGAAATTTATATGATCTGAAAATGAGTGTAAATCAACTTCAAATCATACAAAAAGAATCCTATCTTGTGTATGTCATAACAACAAACAAGACGGAAGCCTGTAGACTAATGGCACAGTGCCTCTATCCTGGCCGGTATTTGCATTTCATATTCAGATATTCTTAGTTTTCTTATTGTTCCTAGAAAAATACTTGCATGGAAAAGGGTGCTACAATGAAAAGAATTACCAGTACAGAATGATTAATTTTTAGTCTTCTTTATTTCAGGTTCCTCGGTAGTGTTTAAAATTAGCCCAGAGGTGTGTATGAAGTTATGATATTATCACAAACTAGCTTTTAAATGGATAAGGAAAGTGTTGCAGTTAAGAATTGAACCAAAATTTTAGTTTTTGCAATGTTGATATGTTTTTGTTTACTATCCTCCACCATTGTTTTTTTTGTCGCTTCTTGTGAACATCTGCAAGCTGATCTCTGATTGGTGGAAAATAAAGCATAACCTTCAGACCGTTATCTCAGCTGCCATGTGGTCTGTACAATAGAATGCTTTATTTATATACATCAGGTCGAATGCACATGGCATGCACAAGTTTATTATTAAGTCAGCACAAACTGACTTTATGTTCTTGCTCTGTTTCCACCATGCCTGCCATCACTGCTGTCACACTTTCTTTTGTTCCTCAGTCATTTATGCTCGGACATAAGGGCTAGATATTATAACATATAATATGTAGCCCTGGGAAAACGTTTGGACTGCACTTTTTGTGGCCATGGGTCAAGGTCAAGGTCATGACAAGCACTGGCTGTACACAATTGGCCCCTGCCGTCTAGCCGACGGCGAGAGCAGCAGATCGCCGGATCCTCCATTTTGTCCCACAGAATTCGCCGAGGTTATTCAGAGGGCGGAGGTCGGCTTCCGCCACCGGCACCCGCCGGCTCAATCGTGGAGAAATGGGATAACCCGGGCTAACTTGCACAACTACACAACTGAATGTTCTATTTCTCTGTCAAATTAAGCTATTTTTTAAATCACATGAATCAATTTCGTAAACCATCTAAATTTGATATTTTGCAAAATACCACAAATAGTATTTATTGTCACCACATTTATCTTAAACAATCTGCATATATTGCCACTGCACTTATCTTCCACATTTTTAATAATCAATATAACTAGATTAAAGTCACTTATTTAAAGGCTAAATTGGTTGCAACCTTGAAATTTAGGTATGTTACATTATGTATTTGTAAAGTACATACAAATATTATTTGCTTTTTAGCTCTGTTGACTTTTTTGAAGTCACAGAGCTTCAGGAGTGGGGAAAATGTCTGTTTGGATCCGATTCCTTCAAATGTTAGTGATGTCACCATTGACCTTAGTGCAGTGACCTTGAGGTCGCACATTTTGTGCAGAGCATATCTCAGCAACCACTTATAAGAGGAAATTAAAACTTGGTAAACAAAAATGTCTTATGTCATAGCAGAGATATTTAAATGGAGATTGGAAACAGCAGGTCTGCCACTAGGTGTCAGTGCGGTGCACCATTCAACTCAGACATGCAACGGTTGCAGATCAGCGATATATAGTTTTGCATTTATCACACAATTCTTCCATTCTTGATTTCATTGATGTTCGATTAACATAGATATGTGATAAGTAAGTAAAACTTGTCATAATTTCTTGCAAAAAAGACATATTTGTACAAGTCCGGATCTAGGTCCTTGTTATAGGGCTACATGTAGTACTGTGGCGATGGCCACAAGATCGGTTCGCCTGAGTAATAATGCAAATCTTCAGCTTGTTTATAATCTCTGTATTAAATGTCTCTGGTCATAGCTGTGCCTCATCATACTTTTACACGGTGTCAAACATCATATACAATTTTTTTACGAATTTGACCTTTGACCTTGATGCTGTGACCTTGATCTTTATATTATTGTGCAGGCCATATCTCATGAACGATGAACTGGAGATACTAAATATTGGGTATGTATGGCAACCACAAGGTGTTGTCGGTGTTCACCAAAAGTATTTGACCCACATCGGACAATATATCCGACATTCAGCCAGCCAACGTCAGAAATTTATCTTCAACATCATCATTTCAAAGCATATGCCCATGTGCCAATTATCACAAGCTATGGCTGGACTGCAATCCTATCATAGTTGCGATTTGACAAACTAATCCATTGACCTAATCTCAAACTGACGATCGCCAAGATGACCCCAAATATATCTCTGACAGACTGTCTTCACATGCCACTGCCCCCCCATTGGCCGTTTTTACCCTCAGCCCCTGATGTAATCAGGCTGAGGGTATTGCAGTACTCCTGGCGTGGGTATGTATGTATGTATGTCTGTAGCGAACATCCTTGTCATCGCGATAACTCAAGAACAAATGATGGCAGCTTCATGAAACTTGACACACATAAGCATCTGGTGAAAACCTCGGACGAGTTCGATGGACGGCGACCTTGACCTATTTTTCAAGGTCACAGGGACAATTATGTGAAATCCCAATGAGATTTGTGAGATTTTACACCCATAAGCATCTGGTGAAGACCTCAGAATTTTTTCTATGAAACATGACCTTCACCTACTTTTCAAGGTCACAGGGACAATTATGTGAAATCATCCTTGTCATCGTGATAACTCGAGAACTAATGATGGCAGCTTCGTGAAACTTGACACGCCTAAGCATCTGATGAAAACCTCAGACTAGTTCGGTGGATGGCGACCTTGACCTATTTTTCGAGGTCACAGAGACAATTATGTGAAATCCCAAGAATCGCAATAACTCAAGAACAAATGATGGCAGCTTTATGAGATTTGACACCCATATGCATCTGGTGAAGACCTCAGATTTTTTTCTATGAAACATGACCTTCACCTACTTTTCAAGGTCACAGGTACAATTATGTGAAATCCCTATCATTGCTATTACTCGAGAACGAATGATGGCAGCTTTATGAGACTTGACACACATAAGCATCTGGTGAAGACCTCAGACTTCTCTTGATGGAACATGACCTTCACCTACTTTTCAAGGTCACAGGGACAATCATGTCAAATCCACGTCATTGCAATAACTCAAGAACAAATAATGGCAGCTTCATGAAAATTGACACACATAAGCATCTGGGAAGACTCCAGATGAGTTTGATGGACGGTGACCTTAACCTGCTTTTCAAGGTCACTGGCCCATCATCTCAATAATTCTAGAGTAAATTATGACAGTTTCATGATAATTGACACACATAAGCTATCAAAGGAAGTAGATTTTATGGGTTTTTTTTACCCCTGCATCAATTTGCCTTGGTGCAGTGACGTTTTGTTCACAAATATTGTGTGGAGCGAATGTTGTGCAATAAGTTGCCAGGGCTGAGGGTTGATGCATCTCTGATGCCTATGTTTCAACTTTCTGGTTACTTTGAAAACAAAGTCAAGTTAAAAAAATATCAATGCTTGTGAGCACTCTTTGACATTAGAATATAGTAATATCAATACAATCTACCATATCGAATAATCACATGAGAGGCTCAGAAATTTTGGATATTTGGTGATATTTTCGAATATAATTTGTAGAATAATTTAGGCAACCAGGTTACTTTGATCAAATTATTGCCCAACAGACATTACTGAACTGCGAGTTTGATAGTGCATAACCTTGTATGCATTATATAGATACTGTGCTGACTTCAGTGATGTTCCACTCAAAAACTACTTATTTTTTTGTAATTTTGTTTTTGTTTTTAATTTTTTTTAATGCATTATAATTTTGAGTATTTATTTGTATTTGTTAAAGGTATTAAGCACCAATTCTACAATTTGGTGAAATTGAAAGCTGAGACATATATGAACATCATGACAAATAAAAATTATAATAGAGTACCAATATAAGTTACTATAAGACATAAGGGTTGCACTCCCAACTGAGGTCTGTCTGAGCCATAAGCTGCACGTGACGGGTAAATACGGGTAGCGTAAACTTTGTTTGACCTCAATTGAGGCTCAAAGTAGGGTAGCATTGTTTGACGTCATTCTGGCACTATTCAAAAGACAATAACTTTGATGATGTCATAAGCATATTACCATACTCTTATGACGTCATTTTACCTTTCAGTGCCTATATGGTCACACTCCACATAAAATTGATGCCAAGAAAGAAGTGTGCTTTCATAGATTAGGGTCTTGTTAAAATAGAATTAACAGGCAATCATGGGGATGCATCAATAAAATAGAAAATAGACATCAAAATTGACATCATTTATCACCAATATGTGAATTTTAAACGTTGTTTTTCAAAATCGGTGCTTAATCCCTTTAATATGCCCAAATTTCCTATTTGTAATAATAACAAACATATTTTTTTCTTAGAAGGTTCTAAGAACACCCTGTAATGTTTATTCTTAACATTCTGCGAATCTATGAAAACTAAATTTTGTGATTACCCAGGTTTTACTTTATCCATTTTTATACTATATTTATTTCACAGCGTATATATAGATTCCAATCCCTGCCAAGGGGGAGAGCAATTATCATAAACAATATGGTATATCACCATATGGAATATAGGAAAGGAAGTGATGTAGATGCTAAAAATCTAGAGAAATTCTTCAGCAGAGTTGGCCTTGACACACAGATCATTCCAGACCTTACAGCTGAGGTATGTGGGGTTTGTACACAGAAGTAACATGTTTAAACAAATAATAAAAAATAATACAGTATAAATATAAATAAAAGTGTAATGCAGTAAAATAATATGAAAAAAGTAATACAGATATGTATATATTCCGGAGGTCTGCCAGATAAAATTTTGCTTTTGTAATATTTGAAAATGTTTTGATAGAAAATGGAGGAATTAATCAAAGAGGAAGCCGACCGTGAGAGCCACAAGAAGGCAGATGCTTTTGTTCTGGTGGTGCTCAGCCATGGAAATAAGGGAATAGTGTATGGTACAGATGGAAGAAAGATTCTGAAACCTGCGATAAATCCCACTGACACTGAAACTAAAGGCGCGGGAGATGGACAAAAAAATGACACATCATCAGGAGAAAAAAAAGAGTCTTATGTGAAGAGAAAAGAACAAGGATTATTTATCTTTGAAAATTATTTATCAGTTTTTGAAGATATTGTTGATAAATTTGATGGAAAGCGGTGTCCTGGATTAATTGGCAAGCCAAAGCTGTTCTTCATGCAAGCTTGTCAAGGAGGTAATGTTCTTAGCATTTGAAGATTTGTTGTTATCTTATTCTTATGTTCACAAATGAAAGTACTCTTTTTGAAAAAAATGTTAGAAGTAAACTTGAAATTTGACCCAGCAAATAATGTTATGTTAAGGACAATATACTGGCCCCAGAGCTGAGAACACCATCTCTGATGCCTATTTTTTTTATCTTAAGAGGCCCAAAAGTAACAGCAACATATAATCCAACTGATTAAACAAAGCTGTAATGATGCAGCTGATCATGTGACTCAGTCATCCTCAGCCTAAAACAGATACCATAAATATGCTGGCAATACCAACCCGACCACCCATTGATTCAACGGTTCAGAATGAATTACTTGCAGGTGACAAAACTGTAGGTGTGGCCGTGGATTCCTCTACCCAGTCGGATACAGATGCCACTGAAGAGGAGGAAGACCTTGATGTTGCCAATCATGAAAAAGCAGATATTCTTCTTTGTCTCGCCACAGTTGATGGTATGCTATTCAGCAAGAATCTAAAATAGAAACATTGATTTAAATATTTTTCCTGACAAATTAATATGGAGCAAGTAATTTCCTAATTAGGTAAGATTTAAACCCGAAATTCAAAGAGAAAGTATGAAGACTTATGATGAGTTTGAAGCAATATCATCATATATTTTTAGGTTTTGTGTCCTTCAGACATCCGGATGAGGGGACCTGGTTTATCCAAGACCTGTGTCAAGTATTTAATAATGTGGATAACATTTATGATGATATCCTGAGCATGATGCGTGAGGTAAGAACAGAACAAAAGGTGGTGTTCTGAATGTGTAGAGCAGTGTTGGCACAAGAACTAAACAAATAAATCACCACGAATATCTTATACCTTAACAAATATGTAACCAAGAATACTTTACACCTTAACAAATTAATAACCAAAAATACTTCTTCCTTAATAAATAAATAACCATGAATATCTTATACCTTAACAAATAAATAACTATGATTACCTTATAACTTAATAATTGGAAAACCAAGAATATCTTCTACTTTAACAAGTTAATAACCAAGAATATTTTATACCTAAACAAGTTGATAACCAAGAATAACTTAAACCTTAAAAAATTAATAATCAAGAATATCTTATTCCTAAATAAAGCTTTCATAAAATCACGGAGGTCACAGGCAATTAATTTTACAAAGATTTGGGGTATGTTTGAATGATGTTTGGTCAAGAAACTGTGATAACCAGAATTCACCTGCCAGAATTTATATGTTTTAGTTCTTAATGGTCACATGAGTACAAGCATGTAACCACTACTGTGGTCTGTACAAGTAGACAAAACCTATGGATAAACAGGCCTCCGTTAGCCAAATTACTCCACTGTCAAAGTTTGTTGGCGAAGTGTTCAATGGATAATTTTGATGGATGACTCATTTACTTTCAAATGACACATAAATTTATGTTGGGGTTTTGATCACAAAGTGTAGGGTAAAAACCTTTATATTTTATGTGGAAATAGTGCATGAAAATATCATTTCATGATAGCTTCAACAAATAATTTAAAGAATTCATGAAATGAGGTTTTCAAGTACTTCTTCCTTGTAGAATATAAATGTTTATACCTCAAACTTTGCGATCAAAAGTTATTACCTATCACATTTCCTCTACATAGATTTCTGTGCCATAGGCCGATTGCGGGTTACCATCTTGTTTTTTTTAATGATTAGATTTTAGAGAGTTTTTTGTGCACTTCCGATTGTAATTGTACAGTTCCGGCGTGTTGTTTTCAATGGGGCAGTATGGCGACCCGCAATCGGCTTATATGAAAGTGGATGAGTCTTCTGCAAAAATCCAAATCATCCATTGGACACTTTGTCAACAAACTCTGTTTAGCTAACCAGTGATCTTGTGCAAACACCTGCTTAGTAAAGTTTTGCTAACAATGGGGCACCTTCAGATTGGGACAATAGAGTCATTTGGCTACAGAGCCCTGTTTGTCCATTAATCTTTATCCAATGGTACAGGCCTAATACCCTGATAGACCACAATAGAGGTCACACGATTGTATACATGTGGCCACCTGGTGGTCAAAAGAGTACAGGCAGTACTTGGCATTTTTAGTAAAACACAATAACCATGGTTGGTGTATTTTGGTTGATTTTAGTGAGATAGCTTGCATGTATCACAGTTTAGTGGCCATATATCATTTGAGCATACCCCAAACTTCTGTAAAATTGCCTGTGACCTCTGTGGTGTCATGAATGCTTTCAATAATACCTATGATGGTCAATGTTGCACTTGAAAAAATAAACATTAAATGTATTTTATCAAATGTCTTTGGAAAATGGTTTGGTGATTGGTTGTATGAAAAGAGAAAAAGAGGTAATTATTCATTCTGTCCAGAAATAGCAATAAATTTTCATGTTGTATTTTTTTTCAGGTGAAATATAGAATGCAGCATCGCAGTACATCCTCCAATAAATTTCTTCAGATGTGTGAGACCCGTGACACCTTGACAAAGGCCTTCTACTTCAATCCTCCTTATCAGGCCCCACAGTAAGACCAGGCAGACCATGTGAGTACACTACCCCCACCTACCCCACAGGCAGACCAGGCAGACTATGTGAGTACACTAACCCCACCTACCCCACAGTAAGACCAGGTAGACTATGTGAGTACACTACCCCCACCTACCCCACAGGCAGACCAGGCAGACTATGTGAGTACACTACCTCTCTACCTACCCCACAGTAAGACCAGGCAGACCATGTGAGTACACTACCCCTCTACCTACCCCACAGTAAGACCAGGCAGACCATGTGAGTACACTACCCCCACCTACCCCACAGTAAGGCCAGGCAGACTATGTGAGTACACTACCCCTACCTACCCCACAGGCAGACCATGTGAGTAAACTAACCCCACCTACCCCACAGTAAGACCAGGCAGACTATGTGAGTACACTACCCCACAGTAAGACCAGGCAGACTATGTGAGTACACTACCCCCCACCTACCGCACAGTAAGACCAGGCAGACTATGTGAGTACACTACCCCCACCTACCCCACAGTAAGACCAGGCAGACTATGTGAGTACACTACCCCCCACCTACCCAACAGTAAAACCAGGCAGACTATGTGAGTACACTACCCCAACCTACCCCACAGTAAGACCAGGCAGATCATGTGAGTACACTACCCCCACCTACCCCACAGTAAGACCAGGCAGACCATGTGAGTACACTACCCCCCACCTACCCCTCAGGCAAACCAGGCAGACTATGTGAGTAAACTAACCCCACCGACCCCACAGTAAGACCAGGCAGACTATGTGAGTACACTACCCCCCACCTACCCCACAGTAAGACCAGGCAGACTATGTGAGTACACTACCCCCCACCTACCGCACAGTAAGACCAGGCAGACTATGTGAGTACACTACCCCCCCCCCACCTACCGCACAGTAAGACCAGGCAGACTATGTGAGTGCACTACCCCCCCCCCCCCACCTACCCCACAGTAAGACCAGGCAGACTATGTGAGCGCACAACCCCTCTACCTACCCCACAGTAAGACCAGGCAGACTATGTGAGTACACTACCCCCACCTAACCCACAGTAAGACCAGGCAGACTATGTGAGTACACTACCCTTCTACCTACCCCACAGTAAGACCAGGTAGACCATGTGAGTACACTAACCCCCCACCTACCCCACAGTAAGACCAGGCAGACTATGTGAGTACACTACCCCCCACCTACCCCACAGTAAGACCAGGCAGACTATGTGAGTACACTATCCCCTACCTCCCCCACAGGCAGACCAGGCAGACTATGTGAGTACACTACCGGCACCCACCTACCACACAGTAAGACCAGGCAGACTATGTGAGTACACTATCCCCTACCTCCCCCACAGGCAGACCAGGCAGACTATGTGAGTACACTACCCCCCACCTACCCCACAGTAAGACCAGGCAGACTATGTGAGTACACTATCCCCTACCTCCCCCACAGGCAGACCAGGCAGACTATGTGAGTACACTACCACCCACCTACCACACAGTAAGACCAGGCAGATTATGTGAGTGCACTACCCCCCACCTACCCGCCAGTAAGACCAGGCAGACCATGTGAGTACACTACCCCCCACCTACCCCACAGTAAGTCCAGGCAGACTATGTGAGTACACTACCCCCACCTACCCCACAGTAAGACCAGGCAGACCATGTGAGTACACTACCCCCCACCTACCCCACAGTAAGACCAGGCAGACTATGTGAGTACACTACCCCCCACCTACCACACAGTAAGACCAGGCAGACTATGTGAGTGCACTACCCCCCACCTACCCCACAGTAAGACCAGGCAGACTATGTGAGTACACTACCCCCACCTACCCCACAGTAAGACCAGGCAGATCATGTGAGTACACTACCCCCGACCTACCCCACAGTAAAACCAGGCAGACTATGTGAGTACACTACCCCCACCTACCCCACAGTAAGATCAGGCAGATCATGTGAGTACACTACCCCCACCTACCCCACAGTAAGACCAGGCAGACCATGTGAGTACACTACCCCCACCTACCCCTCAGGCAAACCAGGCAGACTATGTGAGTAAACTAACCCCACCGACCCCACAGTAAGACCAGGCAGACTATGTGAGTACACTACCCCCCACCTACCCCACAGTAAGTCCAGGCAGACTATGTGAGTACACTACCCCCTACCTACCCCACAGGCAGACCAGGCAGACCATGTGAGTACACTACCACCCACCTACCCCACAGTAAGACCAGGCAGACTATGTGAGTACACTACCCCCCACCTACCCCACAGTAAGACCAGGCAGACTATGTGAGTACACTAACCCCCACCTACCCCACAGTAAGACCAGGCAGACTATGTGAGTACACTAACCCCCACCTACCCCACAGTAAGACCAGGCAGACTATGTGAGTACACTACCCCCCACCTACCCCACAGTAAGACCAGGCAGATTATGTGAGTACACTACCCCCCACCTACCCCACAGTAAGACCAGGCAGATTATGTGAGTACACTACCCCCCACCTACCCCACAGGCAGACCAGGCAGACTATGTGAGTACACTACCCCCCACGTACCACACAGTAAGTCCAGGCAGACTATGTGAGTACACTACCCCCCACGTACCACACAGTAAGTCCAGGCAGACTATGTGAGTACACTAACCCCCACCTACCCCACAGTAAGACCAGGCAGACTATGTGAGTACACTAACCCCCCACCTACCCCACAGTAAGACCAGGCAGATTATGTGAGTACACTACCCCCCACCTACCCCACAGTAAGACCAGGCAGATTATGTGAGTACACTACCCCCCACCTACCCCACAGGCAGACCAGGCAGACTATGTGAGTACACTACCCCCCACGTACCACACAGTAAGTCCAGGCAGACTATGTGAGTACACTACCCCCCACCTACCCCACAGGCAGACTATGTGAGTACACTGCCCCCCACTTACCCGCCAGTAAGACCAGGCAGACTATGTGAGTACACTGCCCCCCACGTACCACACAGTAAGACCAGGCAGAATATGTGAGTACACTACCCCCACCTACCCCACAGTAAGACCAGGCAGACTATGCGAGTACACTACCCCCCACGTACCACACAGTAAGTCCAGGCAGACTATGCGAGTACACTACCCCCCACGTACCACACAGTAAGTCCAGGCAGACTATGTGAGTACACTACCCCCCACCTACCCCACAGGCAGACTATGTGAGTACACTGCCCCCCACTTACCACACAGTAAGACCAGGCAGACTATGCTTTTTAACTGTAAAACAGGGTTATTTATATCTCTGTTTTAGATGTAATTGTTTCTGTGCAAATTATACATGGAGAGGTCCATTTTCCCAGGAGGATACATTTTATAAATTTTAAAATCTTAAAACAATATTTTGTAGGAACCGATAGCAAAAAGTGATGTGGATGAGAATGGCAGCAGGATGAAGGGGATTATATTATTTGCAAAATATTCATGTAACTGTGGCTTTGCACAATGTTCCTAAAACTTTTTGATATATATCCATTTGATGATTCTTCCTCGTCAGATGATAATTAGTTTTATTGCTAAATAATGGCAATGGTGATGTATGTGATACTTCTGTGTATATTTACAAGCAGATTCGTTAAAAATCCACTTTGACTACTGGTAATAATTGACACTACCAGTTCAAAAAATACTCCAATAGATATTAATGTACAGACTTGGCAGCATTATAATTTGTGAAATACTTCATGATATTTCAGAGAAATGAAATGTAGGTCTGTTAAGGCTAATTTCCAGGGACCATCAAATCAGGATTCTTACACAAACAATGCTTAGCGATATTATATTTTATGCCTTGACTTACCATTTGTAATATGCCATGATGCCATCTGAAAAATGATTGATCCACAGACAGTGTTATGATCAAACTGTTGGGTACCATCAGTTGCCACTACCGGTAATTTAAACTGTATAGCCAGTGCCTTAGCACCAGAATTTGTCATGAGTAATAGTTCAGTTCTGCTTTTATGTCTCTTATATTTTATTAATCCCATATGTCTCTGATATATTTTTAACCCCAAATTGTTTACTCCACTTAAATTAACTAATTATCAGGTTCAAAAACCCTTTTTTTACTGGACAAGTCTATCTGCAGACAAATTTACTGTAATTTATAGCCATGGTTAATTAATATGCCCAATGATGTACTGGGGTAAAATGTCCATGATACAAGGGGCCTGGAAGTGTTACATCATAAAGCATTGAAACACTTAAGAATGTCATAAAATGACTTAAAATCTATAAAAGCAATACCAGTCTTGAGGTTTTAATGTCTATATTCTGTGTTTTTTAAGTTGTATTTGAGATTAATGTTCAGGTATTTGAGTGTATACTTTAATCCTTCAGAAGGAGAGGAACATTAACATCAACCCCGGTAGAGGATGGGAAGGATATTGGTGTTCCATTGTTCTGACTGAATGAGGTTATCGTAAAGTCATTTTATGAGATTTTCTTTGCTTCTGATTTGATATGACGTCATTGAACATGTGTCATTAACTTTTGACACATATGCTTTGTTTGGTATATTAAATAACCATGCTTATGAATTATGCAATTTAGTGTATAGGTAGACTATTCCAGGAAAAGTTGGGTTAGCCATGATAAAACCAGTAAATTTCAGTGTGACAATTTTTTAGGGGTTATGACACTATGTACTAAATATTATAAAAGATATATTACTTTAAACATGAGTAATTTTTTAAAAATCAGCTGTGGTTTCGAAGTTTATGTTTTTCATATCCATGTATAATAGAAATTGCTGAAGTTATAGGGTGCAAAAGTATATATGTCTTGTTTCGTGTAAAAAATAGTCAGTTGGACCCTCAGGGCAAAGATAAGGTTGGAGGACAAAGTAACATGCATGCATGTTTCTGTCATGTATAATAAATGTATGGAATGAAATATAAGTATTTGTGCATATGAGCAATTGTATGGAAAACAGGGACATCAAGGGATAGATACTATGAAAAGTTTTGAAAATGTATTTGTCTTATTGCACAAGTGCTGAACAGACTGATCCATTAGTAAATGTTGGAAAGCCAATTTGTAATGACGGGCTGTATTGGTACATTCAGCCTGTAATAAAAACATGTCTGATAAATACTTTACTTCGAGTGATATGTTCATCAGAACATAAAGAATTGATTTGTTTTTGGCAAATGTAGAAAATATAAGACAATAACTTTATACAGAAAATGGAGATGAAATCTTTGTATTAGAATTTTATTTGTGTAATTTTCAGCACTCAGACACATTTATAAAGAAACTATAACATGGAAGCTACACAGCTGACAACTTCAACATTTAATAATGGATTTTAAACTTGAGTTAGTTGGCCACAAGGCCAACATTATGCATGTGTAAAGAACACAGCTTGAAGCAAAAATAATGGTTTAATGGACATTCTTGTTAAGTCTTATGATAACTGCTTACTCAACATATTGACAGATTAGGTAAAATTGTAATATTTTTGAACTGTAAATAAAAGAATTTGATCAAGATCAACAATTTTTGTACTTAATAGCAATTTTACTGAAACATAACAATAATGATTTAGAAGGACTCCAGGTCCATAAATATGCCCTGCTGGGATAGTCAAATGCCAATGTGGAAACTTCAATATCAGTCACTGCCACACTTAAAAGCTTGTACATAACAAAAAATCCTTTAGTTTTATTAGTATATTGTCCTTTTACACACACAAAATGACTTTCCATTCCCTATGAGCCTTTTTATGTTGAGAGGGTTCATACAGGGACTGGAATAACCTTCAAGATTACACTATGCACACTTCCCAATTCCCCAAGTTCTTTATCAGTATTAATTCCACCCACTAATTATCTAAGTCAGTGTTGCAAGGTTCCTAATCACTTACTGGGACAGTCAAGCCAGTGCCTGTTGTTCTCAGCAAAGGTGTGGTTACTTTGCTGTCTCACTGTTGGTCTACAACACTGGGTCTACACTTTGTGTGGCTCCTGTCAATGCTTATCAAGCAAATATGAATATAAATAACAAGCACATACTGCATGCACAAGATTTCTAGCCATGTCTTCCCCCTATCTTGAGGGAAGGGGCTGAAGCTCAAACACAATAACACCATTGCAATGAAATTTCACAATTTTACTTTATTTCGATGATTATAAATGAGTATTTTGATGAAAATATATACATAAATTGTATAAACAAAATGAAGTCCATCATAAATATTTTGTACAGCACACAATGATCTTACTTTTGGACATCTATTACATAAAAGGTAAACACCACTCTATAACAAAATTTAACCACATGTAGTCATAAGAATGAGTGGCATAGATCTTCATAATTTATGAAACTTTATCCTTGGTCATTATTCTTCTGTCCACATCAAATTTAATTTAATCAACAGCGAACAAAATCAGCAATAGATTTACATCTATATTTAAATATCATAATAATAACCTTGAATATCACTTGTTGAATGTTGCGAGTAATGAATATATACCAGTCACATTTTTAAATATCTGTTTTTACAAGATCCATGCCCTTGCAAAATTACTGTCAATGTGCTATTGTCCTTTAACATCCTGTATCATGACAGTCTATGGTAGAGTCAAATGAAGAATTTGATACAATATCACACATGTACCACAATTCATTTACGACACATGTTTAATCTGTTCATGCTTAATTCCATTCTCAAATTATGGACAAAATCACAATTCTAAAAAAGATTTTCAATATGATTTATGGTGGTTGAAACTCACATTTCAAGATTTCATAATTGGCATCTGATTCATTATTGATCAAAATCAACTTCTAGCTGTGAAAGACTTTGCAAAATGACTCAAAAATGAAAAAAAATTGTTAATCATAACATATTAAATCTGTTGATCTTAAATTGTTGGCAAAAGTGTTTCTAATACAGTAAATTTAGTCGTGAGAAGTTTGTCGTTCTCACTGTAGGTGTGAAAGCAAGTGGTTGAAATGCAGTGGCCGCCTAGTGACATCGTGTGATGATTACTACTTTGTGTAAACATGATGTCAATCTTCTGAATGCCACCTCGAGCCATCAAGCATAATTTCCGGGTGAAAAACTTCAGAGACTTTGAAAGAAAGTACATGGAGGTATATTTATTGCAAAAGTTGATCATAGAATGTCAAGTTAAGTCAATTCAACATTGTTTTGTCCCATTTGGAATTGTATACAGGGAGAAATATACAAATTTCAAGTCCATTTTGGTGATGGATTTGGGAGTAATTTTTTTATTTTTTTAAATGTGTTGGTCATCTGTTTGAAAATTGAACTGGTATATTTGATGCAGTGATACACAGTTGCTATGGTAAGAAGCTTGTCATGTAAACTACATTAAGGTGGAATATATTTTCACTTCTGTGGACTTTTTTTTTGGCTGTGATGAACATAACGTTACATAAATAACACAAATATATACACAAACATATACACAAACTTTGGTTAGCATTATGTCATTGTAGTTGTGAACATACAAAAGCTTTCACATATAAAAATATCCAATTTACAGATAAAAAAGTAACTTTAATACTCGTCCTCTTGGAGAGACTTATTAAAATTCAAGGATAATATATCATGTTCCGAAATGCATTGAAGCACTTCAGTAATATAAATATGAAATGCTGTTCACAAATGCATTGGTGACCATTGTAACTTTTTGCACCTTGATCCAATAATAATGTGATGTTACCACTCTTTAATATCTCATGTTCAAAAACAGTTACTGTGGCCAATAATAACAATTTAACCAGTCAATATGATAATTCAGTCACTTGTAAAGAATATACAAGTTGCCCTCCAAGCCTGCAGATGACTGATCATGTGACATTACAAGGCACACGAATAGGCTAATTTCTCTGAAAAAATGTTTAATATGAAATGTCTTCTGTCATTGATAATGAAAACATTTTTTTTAAGTAAAGAGGACAAAGTTTAAACAATATAAAGAAAAATACTGAGCACAAATATGCCAAGAGATAGACCACGATCAAAGATATTACTTACATCTCAGGAATATCTTTGTTACAATGGTAGCACGGCAACTATGCAATTCCTTGCATGTTTTATCTGCGACATATACTATTTCCATGCAAAAATAATTCTCGGTGGTATTAATACTAATATTTTCTTGAAGGAATAATGTAACTTTTCAAAAATAATTCTGAAGGAGCATAAATTGTGTGTGGCAATGTGTAGATTAAATATTTCAACCAAATGAAAATGAACATTAAACCTTGACTTTTAGGGAACTGATTAATGTTGTTCTAAATTGTGGCTCAGATTTAGCATAAATATCAGTTCTCAGGTAAGTTAAATTTCACACAAGCCAATACAAAATTTTGGATAATGGAAAGTAACCTGAAAATGAATTGGCAATTATCAGAATATATAATCTGAACTTATTCTTGTGTCACTTTTCTGGAGACAATTACCGGTAAGCTTTTGACAAATTTCACAGTTATTGATGTAACTTTATCTGAATGTGATATCATAAAATGGCAGGCTAATTAATAACTGTAAATCCTATTTGCCCATTTGTGGAAGACTGGCAAGTATGAAAAGACTTAAGATCTTAATCCTGATATCCTGTATCGTTCTCCTAAATTTAATACTTAATACAAGTGTCATTTTTTGTTAAATATATAAAGAATACATACAAAATAAGAATCACTAATCATCTTTATCAGAATGGTGTTGTTTCTTCGTGAAAATTTGGCTTATTTGCTTTGGCCTCTGCCTTTTCTCTGAGTGTCATATTTAACTCTTCCAAGAAGCTATTTTCCTGAGCTTCATCAGAGAGTTCTAATGTTTCCTCTCGTTCTGAATACTCCTGAGTGGCAGCATCTAAGAGATCAAGCCCTTTCTGTTCAGAAGTTCTACTTATTGTGCTCTCTGAATGTGATTCCCTGTCTGTACAATCTGATGCTGTGCTCTTTGGTGAATGTGACCTTGACCTATCAGAATGTGACCTCAAATTACCACTGCCCGATGACCTTGATTTTTGGGAAGCCCTATCATGTTCAAGGAAATCAAGTCTTTCCTTTTTGACACCTGAGGGTCTATTTTCACTGACACTTTCTCTGTCATTTGATGTGCTGTCAGAATGTGAAAGAGGCAAGTCACTATCTGGCTGGTTGCTAGGTGACCTGGAATGAAGGTCAAGGTCAGGATGAAGTGTGTCACTCATGGCTGGTACTCCTGAGTCAGAACTAGCTGCAGAATGTCCCGTAGGTGGCAGTGTAGAGGACCAGCGACTAGATACAGAGGACTCCCTAATTGAGTTGGTGTTGCTCACCCCTGAAGGCCCTGCCAGGGGTGGCCCAGTTTGTAACTTGGCCTCCTCATCCTCATGACTTGACACATCATCATGCTGGAGGTCTTCCGTGGCATCGGCCTCAGTTCCAGAGTCCAGAATATCATCACTGGAGAAGGATGGATTGTCATATCCTGGAGACCCAGGAGGCTTGGTTGCCCCCACTAAGTTCTCTGTCGATGACCTTTTGACATGCTCTTCCTCAATGTCTGCCATGGCAGAACTACCTGGGAAAGGTGCCACATGTCCATTGGTCACTCTGTGCGATTGAACATTTTCATTTAGATGCAGTAGTGTTTGGTTGTTTCTCTCTTTGGGCTCTATGGTGAAGTCTACAAAGTGAGTGCTGAGAATCACACCACTCTCACTGTACACTGGCTGTGGCCGCCGCATTTTTGTCAGAGTAAAGTCTTCTAAAGTCATTAACCCTGGTGTTTTGCCAAGGGTGAATGACTTTGAGTTTTTCCTTTTTCTGCATTCATAAAAACACATAAATATTCCAAAAAACAAACAAGCAGCCACCACAATACAGACCACAATGATGATAATCTTTTCCACACGACCTATAGATTGCTTTGTTTGTTGTGTTGGTATGTTCTCTGGTGGTGCAGTTGTGACACCAGGTGGCACTAATACATTCATGTCCATGGCTGTATATTGAAACGTATTATTATCTCCTGTAGATATAATCACAGTCAGATTGCCTGACATCACAAAGTCTTGTAAGTTTTGTGTAATGTTTAGATTCCTTGTGTTATATATGGTGACAGGTACATTCACTGACCCACAGTTTATGCTGTCCAAAAACAATTGAGATTCTTCAATTTTCAATGCTATCAAGATCTGTTTCTGAACTGAATTTTTAAAACTGGTCTCATGTTTATCATGTGTTTTTAAAACTGTACAATTGCCATCAAAAACAATTAAGTAAGTTGTATTCACATCAGGTAACAGTGTTGATATTTCCACTGGGGCTGTCATGGCAACTGTTGTCATGGAATCTGTTACCATGGCAACTGTTGATGTTGCCTCCATTTTTTCTGATTCTACTGAGGCCAGAGTTCCTGATACTGATATGGTGATTGTTTGTCCACCTTCCGGCCTCAAGGCAGGTTTGGTAATCACAAAAGATGAACTCTCCATGACTGGCGTTGATGACGAAAACTGTGGTAATGACGATGATGACACTTGTAAAGATGAAGATGATAATGATGCTGGGGATGAAGATGAAGGTGATGGTCTGGATGATGTTGATAACGATGCTATGGATATGGTTGCCACAGAGATGGTTGCCGTGGTAACAATCACAGATGATGACTTTCGGATGGTGGATGCGGAGACAGGGAGTAGTGATGGGGTGGGTGATGCACTTGTCATGGTGTAATGGAATATATATACAGAGCGGGGAATGTTGCTGGTTGTCATAGTTGTGGGCATGGAGCTTTGTACCTCAGTCATCTCACCTGAAAATAAAAATCACAAATAAGCTTCATTAACTTTTCGTACAAAAATGAGCATGCTGTATACACTCTAATATATGCTGAATCCTCTTAACAAATCAAACACATTATCAAGTGGATAATCTGTGTAAACATAGCCGATCAATATTAAACCATCACTGGCAAGTCATTTGGAACAAAATTAAACAATTTCATGAACCACTCAAATCAGAAATAGATGCTAATTTTGAAGATAACATCTTGATAAATGAACTTGTTTTGATTCGATGAGTGGCTTTGTAGAAAGCCTACAAACAGGCCATTAACTCTGTCAGAATCATCTCTCAGGGTGGATATGCTCTTTATTTGGAATGAAAATTATATTCATAATTAGAAATAAAACAAGGACAAAAAAAACATTCAGAAAAGAAAAAATTAACAATACTAATATTAAATACCTTCACCTTCAGCTATTTTCTGAAATCAGTTTCTGACCAGATTTTTGTCCTAGTTAAATATATTTTTGTGCAATGAGCATTTCCAACCATTCACCTTTATAAGGGTCAAGATCATTCCAGCAAGGATGAAAAAATCAAATTTATATTACATTGTACACTTACGGTATCCCTAAAAATCATCATCCAATACAAATCTGAAAAACTTTCTATTACAGTTGCTGAGAAATAGATCAGATCATCGTTTTTGCGATCAGGGTCATTGCAAGAAGGTCAAAGGTAAAATGTCAATTTCATTTGGCTTTTTCAACCCACCCATGAAGGTTGATCTTTATTTCAAATATGAATGACCTCTTACCAGTATTTCCAGTTTCTGAGAAGTAGCCTATCGATAACAATCACTTAACCGGTTTACTAATGACTTGTGATGAACCAATTCTCAAAATTCTATTTTTTTATATTTTGTTTATTGCATGCATTTCATAGCTAATGTTAAGATTAATATGATTATTCATGACTACCGTAAATAGAAAAGAAAAAAAGTTGTGTTTACCATTTGCATGTTTCCATAAAACCATGATGAACACTGATATGGTCACCACAGAGATGTTGATCTTAGTTGCCATGGTAATCCTTCTTGGCAACCACAGTACCCCAGCACCCTCTCTTTACCTTCGAGGCTATGGTACCATTTTCAACTGAAAAGACATGAATGATATTGAGTTGAAGTGAAGTATACAGAAAAATCTCATAACCAAGAATATGTCTCAGGGCCAAGATACATTTGCATTTTTCATCAAGTTTTCGTTTTTTCTTCGTGATAATCATAATACTTTGTTAAAGGAATATCAATTGACACAAGATAGATTTTATGAATCAACAAAATATTACAACAGCCCAATCAGTGTGACTGTGTAAAATGTGACTGTGTAAAATGTGACTGTGTAAAATGTGACTGGGTAAAATGTGACTGGGTAAAATGTGACTGGGTAAAATGTGACTGAGTATATGGTGACTGAGTCTGAGTATATGGTGACTGAGTATATGGTGACTGAGTCTGAGTATGGTGTGACCGAGTATGGTGTGACCGAGTATGGTGTGACCGAGTATGGTGTGACGGAGTATGGTGTGACTGAGAATGGTGGGACTGAGTATGGTGTGACTGAGTATGGTGGGACTGGGTATGATGGGACTGGGTATGGTGGGACTGAGTGTGGTGGGACTGAGTGTGGTGGGACTGAGTATGGTGTGACCGAGTATGGTGTGACCGAGTATGGTGTGACCGAGTATGGTGTGACCGAGTATGGTGTGACCGAGCATGGTGTGACCGAGTATGGTGTGACTGAGTATGGTGTGACTGAGCATGGTGTGACCGAGTATGGTGTGACTGAGTATGGTGTGACTGAGTATGGTGTGACCGAGTATGGTGTGACCGAGTATGGTGGGACTGAGTATGATGGGACTGGGTATGGTGGGACTGACTGAGTGTGGTGGGACTGAGTATGGTGGGACTGAGTATGGTGTGACTGAGTATGGTGGGACTGGGTATGGTGGGATTGCCTAAGAGCAAATATTAAGTGTACATTAAGATTGTGCTAAAATTGTACATTGTTGGTCTCTCCTCATATTTTGTGGTAAGATGGTTGGCCGAAATGACAAATAGAAAACATTTGCAAACTTGAAAGCAGGCTGGCTGCTGATAATAAGTGAAGTTGAATCAAATCCCAAATTTCATTGGCCAACACATTTGAATAAATAGCAGACAACTGAAACCCAAACTTGAAAGAATGATATTAAAGATATTGCAGCCTTGGATAAGATGGTATCTGTTATTACACCATTTAACTATGAAAAGTTATAGACAAGTGTTAAACTGACCACCCAGGATGCTGGGCTTGTGAGATTGAAGGGCTTGCTTTTAACCATCTAACCTGGTGAACACATTTTTATCATCTTCCAAGATGTCCAATGTTTTGGAATCTCTGCCTAAAAGAGTACATGCATTAAAAGAAGGTGTGAATGTTTCGTTTTTTTTCATTTACCTATGTGGCTTAATTTAAGTCCAGTGTTATAGAAAATGAATAAAACACATACAGGAATCCATCGAAAGGGACAAGTCTGTTCCTATTCAGAGTCCAGATAAGGACATTTACTTGATGTGACACACTGTCCTCAAAACACCAGGGACTAACATTACACAACACCAGTAAAAGGATGACTTTGGTGGGCAATAAAAGGCAATTTGATATACACATAAAAGAAAAAAAATATCAAATTCTCCTGCCAAGTGCCACACAAAGACATTGTGCAAATCAGATCAGTGCAGTCTGAGCTGCATACTATTCCACCAAGCACCATGATTGGAATAACACTTTCTGCCTCGCATCCTCCAGCCAATTCCTATAGAAATGTTTATGACAACTTGCTCACACCAGTCAAAAGGTTTTTTGGGGATATATCCCAGGGTGGGATCTTGCTATTCAAGAAGATGTCGGCTGTGGAGTGTGATATGAAACATTTATCACACTCCACTCATTTACAAGAGGGGCCCCTACTGGGGGATTTCTCAAGGTACATTGAAGCAGTCTTCAAGAACAAAATTGAAACATTTGATTTCCAGGTTTTCCATTGTCCTGTATTTAAGACATTCTCCAAAATATGATTTTATAATTTATACAAATATGAATGTTTTATTGTGATATTTTATGTATTGGAATTTTACCTGGATTTCCTGCATGAATTCAGGTATTAAGGGACCCCCTTTCCATTGTGGTAAAAAGCCTATCTGAACAGAACATAGCAGTCACTTTGTGACAAATCCCTCAGGGAGATGAACATATGTAGGAATTTCTCCTATAAATGTTGTGAGCTGTGTTTTTTTTTTGTCACAGTGGCTCAAGATTTTTTGCTTATTTCATTTAACTGTCAAATTGATTGGAGTAAAGCTAATGAAGTGGAACACAGAGTTAAGAGAAAAAAATTGTAATTGAGTGCAATGATTTACTGCAGTAAATTATCCTGGCCACAAACTTCATATCCACAATAGGTGGTGGGTTTGATTCCGACTGCCGGCTGCCGGCAGTGTAACTTTCGCACTGATTAAAAATGCTTGAATTTGGCCTAATATGGCCATTGTTGCTGAAAGAATCATGTAAACAGCATTAACTGTAAGAGCACAGAGTTCACAAGGAGCAGCCTGGCATTGGTAGTATTGGGCCAAATATTGTAGAATCCTCCTCCTCTCTGTTGGCCTTCTTTCTCTCGCACACTTGATTTGAGCAGTTATTTATGTGGTTTATGGTTCAATCTGATAGAAGTCTGATGAGAGTGAGCGGTAATGATGACAACAAATAGATCCCCAGAACCATCATTACCCTGCGTCTGTCCCTCTGCACTTGCCGCTAATTCATCAATTTGTTTTCATTTCACTTCTACAAGGCTTGATTGAGTTTTCTTTGCTTCTTATCTCCTTGCTGTAATTCCACTTACGGAAACAGAAAATTGGGTGTCACGTAGTTGAGAAAACTTCTTTGTGAAGGTTAAAGTTGTTATAAAACATGGGTAGGGCATGATTTATCATTCTATGGCTAAGCCTTGACTAACCTCTTCTACTCGCCCAATTTTAGTTGCAATTTTCCTTGATATGATTCATGAATGTCATGTTGATCTATCCCTCAAACCTCAAATCAAATACCTCTGTCCAACACTTCTGGTGATTCAGTGGCAGATATGATTTAACAATAGCTCATTGTTCAATACAATGGTTCAATATGAATTGATCATAACTTGTGATTACAATGCATGTCACATGTCTGTATAATTACCATGGTAAGCAGTTTTGCATGTTTTATGAGGGAGGCTCCCCAGTGAGCACAGTTTGCCATGAGGGACATAAAATGCAATCCAAATCATGAAATTCTCTATCAATTTAGAGGTACATTGAGTGTCAATGACTCTTTTATCACCCAATTCTCTCAATGCACTATTATATTCATATCATCAATGAATTTCCAATAAATGTGTTTAGATCAGAAAACCTGCAATAAAATCTAATTAGTATGGTATGGCACCTTATTGCTATGATTTCTAATTTCTTGCAATGTTAATGTTCTTTAATATCTTCCCTTAGCAATATATTTGAATTTGAAGAATGATTTTGAGAAGTTAATTCAGCATGTACAATGAGACAATTCAATAAGTAGGTGCAATCAGACATTTGTTAGATAGATGGGACCAAATGAGGCACTCTGGGCCATATTATAACCATATTGTAACAAATATGGACAAATGAAGTCACCCAACAATCAAACTTGATCAAAGTGTTGGTCACCACATTTCATCTCAGCCCCTTAAGGGGATTTTGAGACCATCTTTGATCAGCTTACAACTACCTACTTGGAAATGCTATCACAAATGATTTTGCCATCAAAATTATGTGTGAATGCATTCATGGCATATGCTATATTCAACTATTTTCTCCCTTCACTAATTTTACCCCCTTAGTGCAGTGTCTCACCTTCAAAGTCAGGTATTTATTCTCATGGCATGTCAAAGTCTTTAGTATTGATCAGCAAAGGACATTGACATGGTTGCAAATGCATTCTTATGCAGTATGTACAATTGTGAAAGTGGAAGCCAAGTTTTGAAAGCACTAAAACCATGGAGGAAATGAGCTTGTAACTGAGCCTCATATGAACTATGCCGGTGAAAAGGTTGTAAAACACTGACTATTTCATGCACATTCCAAGGAGAGACATGGTAGACATCTCATTAGATTAGTCATTTCATTTGCACATTAACCCTCACACAAGATTATCAATAAAAAAAGTTTCAGGTTCGTGTTATAGTATCCACCAATATTTGATCAACAACATGTCATAATTGATTTATTGACTATTTGACATGTGAGGAGGTATCGGAGGGTAAATAAGCAAATCAAACAACCCATCAACTGAAATGATTGAAAATTCAACAACAATACAGCATGTTCAATAGCAGATCATCACACATTGGAAATTATTACCGGTAGATACATCTTGAAAAAATAGGAGATAAAAAATGGCTTTTCACTGCAGGGGCCATGCACCTATCTATTTTATGCTGGTTTTTGTTTGCACAAGATCATTTCCATTGCATCTCCATATTTCATGTCAAATGAAGTATATTTTGTCAATCAAGGTGTGGCTCTGTTTGAGCATACATTCACGAACCAGACATGATTGTGTTCTATTCTGCATCATAAATCGGCTGCAATAACGGCAAAATCAAATTGGCTCAATATCTATTCTGGCGCAAAGAATACAAATGATGCCAAATATTTAATATCGAGCAGTAGTAGAATTAAATAAAACAAATCTGTACATCAGATTCTTTTTAAAAGCCTACTTTATTTTATGAAGATTGACTGAAGAAGCTACATAGCATGAGGGAAATAAATGGACAATATTACTCTATGTATAATAAGATATCCACCTAAATCCTTTTATTGTAGCATCATGATCAGATGGATCAATGAAATAAATGTGATTTGTCACATGATAACACTCACAAAGGAATCGAAGATATATAGCACACTCCATGGTAATGCCACTCATGGGAACAATTGGAAGGCACTGGTCAAAGGGTCTCCTCGTATGAACATTACAATACTTATATTTATCTATAAACAACATTAATAGTGGAAATATACTTTGAAGACAATTAAAATGTTTGCTATTATTTAATAAAAAAATTAATTGATAATAATATTTGTTTTCTTGTTGTGATCACCTCGAACTAATGGACAGTTTTCTGAGTATGCTTGCAATTTGATCTTACCCCTGCACAGTTCATTGCATTGCTAACATATACATTAACTGCATGCCAATGCTGATTTATTTTAGGAGAAACATATAAGATGGCATGTGGGGTGTGGTCAATGTGAACAAGTGAACATGTGATATATTATACACAAAACAGTCAAATAAAATACAGGAATATATTCTTGCTCACAGCTTCAGGGTAAAGCAACATTCTCTCGTTCAATATGTTTAATGCCTAGATGCTTAAAGAACCACATGAAAAATAAATTCTGTGGTATTTTTCCATCCACTTCCAAGGATTTGATCTGATTATCTGATTACATCAAATAAGCTACTCATTTCTTGATTACTATGCTACTGATATGGCATTTGATCTATGAATATAACATTATGGACTCACAGATGCTGTTGGGCAGTTATCGTGCGGGGCTAATGGGTTACGATGTGATGGACACATTAATGGGCCTCAGGCTCCCGGTCTGCCTCACCATCCTCTGGTGGGATGCATCACATGGCAACTCCTGCAGCCTCCGTATCTAAAGCAGTGCACCACTGAGACAATGCCAACTTCCCATGTGTGAAATGGATGACTCACTGCAATGAATACTGCACTTCTCACCCAGACGGACCATCTTCTAATCACAAGAGGGCTTACTTTCCCCATATAATCAGTATGACTTTAGAAGGACTGACTCAAACTTTCCTTCTAATTCTTTCTAATTCTTTACTTCCAATATATAACATTTATTTATATTTGTTTTAGATCATTTCATTTTTATTAGTAACTAGATGAAACTTTCATGTCCCAGACTAGCACAGCCTATGAGTCTCCCTGCCTTCATTTGTAAGTTGAAAGTGTGCATTAATTAAAAAAATTTTTTTTCTTTTTTCTTTTTCATTTCCCTTATCATATATCCAAGATATCAAAATGCACCCTCCATTTACTGATATTTGATTGCATGTTCTAACAATTACTCACATCAATAATCAAAATGTTAAAGCTGCTGAATTTAAGTCATCATTAGTTTACCATGTCATCACAAATCATATTAGCTCAATATAGCATAAGTTTAATATTGTTATTTAATAAAAAATTACAATCTAGTTTCTATGGAATCTGATGCTTGTACCAACCATCTTTGATCACATACATGTAGGTAGGTAAACCTCAGTTATCTTGTCATCCTCAGTTATACTCAGATTAAACATGCTAAATATAACAGTGAAAATTCTTGTCTGAGTTCTATGATCAATTTGAGGCTTGATTTAAATAGATTGGTAATTATCAACAAATCTCTAAAAGGCTCCACTCCGCAAAGGCCGGCCAAAAAATCAAATACTGCTTGAGCAAAAATAATCCTAATTTATTTGTGCCTTACCTAACATTTTCTTCTTCTTTGTAAGCCTTGACTGTAACTTGATACTGAATCTTTTATTCAAAATTCATAAAAAGTCCTACACCATAAAATAATAGGTTTGTTCAGAAATGCACATTGTCTTTATGAATCCCTGTCCATACCCACAGCCAACTTCCATGTTCCTGTCTATATATATTACTGATTTATTAAAACATTCCTATTATTAAAAACCCCCTAAATATAAATGGATCCTCCCCTGTATTGGATTTTTTCTGTTGTATTCTCAAGCATAGCCTCCTCAATTAAAGTAGAGTTTGTGTTAATACTCCCTTGCCAGATTAATCAACATTGGCTTTTTTTCTCCTGTTCCCCTGACACCCTATGCTAAGCCTCAACACATCTGTTTTGTGAGAACAAAAAACTGACACACTGCCCGTACTCAATCATCAATTCATCCTTCTGGGCTGACACAACAGATAATATGCAGGAAATATAATATCCCGGATGAAAGCAGACAGTAATCAATTCCTCCACTGTATGAGCTCAGAGGTAATCATAACTTCTCTATATACCATCATAATTAAGGCACAATTCTACAATTAGGTCTGACAAAACACATAACTTGATCTCCTTGCAAATCTATACAAAAATACTGAAACATGTTCCTCAAATTTCAAAGGAAATTTGGCAATCAATCATATGCCAAATAATACATTTTTTTACATGACATACCGGTATTAGAGAATAGCAAGATATTCCCAGAAACATTGTCTTGTTTGAACTACACTGTAAGAATAATATAAATATTCCGAGCCATTAAACAATAGCAACTCTAGCATTCTGTGAAGGCAGCTGCTCTCTATTCCACACTTTTCATATCTCTGTTATTGTCATAAGAACAGATGTGATTTCAAATAAATGAATAGTGGAAGATTTTAAGGTCACTCAGTGTTTCTAGTCATTTCTCATTATCTTTGTATGATGGGCATCAAGGTTTCAGCACACTAGACCAGGTGGTATCCATGGCAACAAATGATGCAGAGAGGGAGAAGTGAAGATAAATGTCACACATACTACATTCACTTCCCACCAGGTAGAGGCAGGGTATCAGTACCAGGGCTACCCTACCACTGATCTTCACATCCTACATTCACCTCCCACCAGGTAGAGGCAGGGTATCGGTACCAGGGCTACCCTACCACTGATCTTCACATCCTACATTCACTTCCCACCAGGTAGAGGCAGGGTATCAGTACCAGGGCAACCCTACCGCTGATCTTCACATCCTACATTCACCTCCCACCAGGTAGAGGCAGGGTATCGGTACCAGGGCTACCCTACCACTGATCTTCACATCCTACATTCACTTCCCACCAGGTAGAGGCAGGGTATCAGTACCAGGGCAACCCTACCACTGATCTTCACATCCTACATTCACTTCCCACCAGGTAGAAGCAGGGTATCTGTACCAGGGCTATCCTACCGCTGATCTTCACATCCTACATTCACTTCCCACCAGGTAGAGGCAGGGTATCAGTACCAGGGCTATCCTACCGCTGATCTTCACATCCTACATTCACTTCCCACCAGGTAGAAGCAGGGTATCGGTACCAGGGCTATCCTACCGCTGATCTTCACTTTCAAAAATTGAAATAACAAACTTGACTAAAGACTCACTGCTTATATCATACTCAATCTTAAACAATTTCTACTGATGACGTTTAGGTAATACATGATGTTCAGCTATTGGTTTTGTGAGAGTGAATGCATATATTTGAGATATAAATATATATATATTGACCTTTCCAGGATATACACTAAACCATTATTCTAGCAATACAAATCTCCTGGTAATATCCACCATCATAATTAATGAGACATAAGAAAGTTGTGTCTCTTATTTCCATTATACTATTAAAGACAAATACAAAAATACATGGAGATAATATCCTCTTTAAATTGTCACCTGTCTGAGTGATAAAAAATAAAATGTATAGCAAACTAAAAGACACACCATTTGCTTTTATGACTCATTAGGGACAGATTGGTGATGTCAAAATCATGCAATATGACTTCAATAGAACAAACGCATTACAATGCATTCATCCATCTTTCTTCCTATACCTGAAGCATTTTGATAGCATGATCAATTCATATGTAATGTTTTATAAACCATGCTTAGCATTTAGCAGTGGAGTAAAGATGATGTTGAGTTGTACCTAGGCCTGGTCGCATATCATATGCACACAAAGATGGCAGGCAGCAAGTCTCACCGCATCATATTGCACAGTGTTGTGGTACACTGCAGTGATGTTGGCAAACCTGTGTTAGGCAAGCAGGATACAAAATGTCAAGATCACAGAGCACAGATCAGTGAGATGAAGATATCAGTGTTAATAGAATGTGGAGGGAAATCCATGTCAGAACCCACACTTATCAAGAGCAGGTGATATGTTTCCTCGATTATCTTGTGCTATTTGTTCTGCATCTCATTTTAATTCACATATAACCTTTAAAATTAAAAGGAAAATCAATTTCTTTCCTGCTGAGTAATATTTTTTTTCTTCAAGGAAGCTCAGAATTGTTAATATTTCAAGACATAATCTGGAGCAAATGAAATTAAGAATAGCATTATAGAGATGGCACAAGAGGTGAACCCAAACATTGGCAGCTGACAGAATGTAAACACACCACACCTGACAATAACGGCACACAGAACACACCCGGTCTCCTAATTCATCTCACCTGTCTGCATCAACTGTCTGCTAACTCTCCATTTCTGTTCTGTGATATTCCATTTTGCTGTGTGTTATCCATGTGTAGTTGTGACACTGATGCAGTGCTGGAGGCTGCACATATGAGGCTAAGGCTGTGGTGGTACACATGTGTGGATGACACAGACCCAGCCAGGCAGGCGGACAAACTGCACGCAGCAGGCAACTTCACCTTGTGTTAAAGCTTTGCTGACTACAGCATGCCGGGCATGGAGTGTGATGTGTGTGGGGAAGGCTGCAGGCATGACACTCCCTTGCTCAGCAGTGACGGCTAAGTAGCTCAAGTAGAAATCGCCAGCACTGCAAGTTAATGATGCTCACAGACCTCTCACGCAAGCAATGTGCAGGAATGACAACAGGCTTCTACACCTCAAGCAAGGCAAAATGCAGTCATGTCATCTCAGGCACCTGGAATATGGTTGCCATGGTAACTAACCAAGCTGTTAAGGTGGGTCATGCAGTGGCAGGAAGCAGCTTATTACCAGACAATGGACTTGTCAACAATTAAACCACAATAGACACGCTAAACTCAACCATCCAGAAACAACACACTCCTGCCTCCCTTAAAACATCAACTTCTCCCCATTTCACATCCTGCCAATTCAGTCTAGTACACCTTTGAAGAGTGATTATCTTCTTGTAAATTTGCCAAACATTTCTGCTCCTTGAATCACCTTTTGTTAACTTCCTCACCAATCTAATTCATGAGGTTTTATAGATTCAAAATTTTGTTTTAATTACCTGTATCAATGATACATGCACCAGGTAAATTTGCTTGTATCTGTTTATCTTTTTCATAAAGATTTCCTTTTTTCACTTAAGTCCTATTGATCCATGTAAAAGTCCAGATGTATATGAATTAATTATAAGATATTTTGGACCACACTTTTGGGGAATTTTGGTAATAAATCACCTTTATTTCATTTTTTCACAGGTAAATTTTGTAGCCACTTATGTGCATTTAGAGTATGTGAAATGGATGAATGCTGTCATTGAAAAAGAAATACCCCTGGATAGTAATTCATAAAACATTTTTACAGCTTTATGTATGTCTACATTATATATATATATATAGGCATAAAGGTACAACTCATTTTAATTAAGTGTGAACATGATCATAAAATATTCCAGGTAATAAATCAGATAGTTTAGCCGCATGACATGATACGAGTCTGCCTGTACACTACATAATTATATGACAATATTATAGGCTTTCCTTTGACACACATTGTAGTATGTACATGAACATCAGGACATGACAGGCTATGTTCTCCAATGATTCAAAAATCTACTGAAACAACTATTATATAGTTTCCAAAAAGAAAATGTGAATATAAAATTAAATATCTTTATTTTTTTCAGTAAAAATATATGATTTTATCTGTACATATAGTTTTGCATGTCACACTTGAAGGTCGGACATTTTGGGGCAAATTGAAGCATAAAGACAGGGCGCTGACATGCCAACCACAACATGGTTTCAGCATTAACAAATCAATCCCAATGATCAGAGCAAAGCCTGCTGTCCTTATATGTGTCACTCAGTGAACCGAGTGCAAAACTTAAGTACATCAATACAGATATATGCTTATATTAGACAAATCTGTAGCTGCCCCAAATAACCCTGTGTCAATTTTTTTTAAAATCTCAGTTGTTTTCTCTGTCATTTATTCTAAGAAAGCCATCTATGCTATGTTTATTTTTACTCTGTGAAGTCCGGCATTCATCATGATTTTATGTGTTTTTTTGTTTTTGTTTTTTTTAAAATTCAACCCAGAATTAGTGAAGTGACAAAGATGCAGTCTCTGGTAAAGGTAGAATTACCAATATTATATTACACCAATTGAATCAAGCCCACAAACCTTACTTTTCCAAACTCATCTTACAGAGGTGAGCAAGGACTATTTGTTACTTTGTACATAAACACACTCAGATATCGGCCAACAAACGCAAAACAGAGACCCACAAGTGACTGCACAGAAATCGGTATGGGAAATAAGCCATTGATTTTCTCCCCAAGTCAAACAAAACTTCCACTATATCTCTGTTGATATAGTTTCTTGGGAATCAGACTCTTACACCATCTTCAGCGACACATTTAATGAGGTTATTTTACGGTACAAGTATGCCTGCTCACAGTTTTGGTACATCAGATCGGTGTTTGAATAAAATTTGCTCTTTTCTTTCTTATCATCAAATATCGTCTTCTGTGGAACAATTAGTGTGCATCTTGATTGATTTCATGTGACATTTTCTTCCAGTTTTGCCTTTCAATTAATAAAACCTTGTTTAATCTAATTTTAATTCAATTTAATTACAGCAATGATGGCACAGCTTAACTGATTACCTTACAAGATGAGGAAACATCACTGTCTTAAAACACACAATATGAGATCATTATCCAAACTTAAAAACACAAAACAGAGTAATGCTTTTTGGAAAATTTATCCATGTTTGAATCAGACTTTGTATCTGGTGATTATCATGTGTTTTGCAATGTAATTATTAAGTAGGAGATGTGATTAAGGCTTGACAGAGAGATACATTAATGAGGAGTGGGAAAGTGTCCTCAATGCCATCACAGTCACATTCAAAACTGCATCCCTTTATTTTGGCATCTGTGTGAAAAAATGAGGAGGCAATATAGATCGAAAGAAGATCCTGAGGCAGGAAAACAGGAGGCAATCACCCCAATCATCGTGCACAATAACTACATCATTAAAACAGTAATGACGCTTCCAAAATTGAATTTGCCAACAATTCGCCCGATGATAATGCTGGATTATTTTCGCAATCATCTTGGGAGTTATCTGGTACTAAAACAAGGTCTTTTCTGGATATGATGCATCTATAAGGGGGATTCATCATATAAATGGCATATGATGTGCCTTAAGCAGTGTCATAAATATGGTGGTATAGACCCTGCAGCACACACCATCTCTGCCCTCGCAGGAGATTTCTCTGCAGGAAAATGATATACTGCATCTATATTACATCCAACAATAAGCACAACCAACAGCTGGTCCTGCCTTATAAGGGTGTGCCCTGCTATATCAATCACACATTTGCCTTTGACTCCTAATCTAATCTGATAACTTTTTGATTTCACTCCGGGAGCAAAGTGATTCGTCATCTACATTGATCAAGCTCTGTGCTGGAGTATGTACATATTTCTGGTCTGTGTCAACTTTTATTTTTCTACTTATTTACCGAAATAAAAGATACCATGGGACTAAACACATCCTGTATTCCACCTTACAAGTAACCCCAGAGGAAATATGTATGGATGTCCTACCTTCCCAGAATTTGCTATATTTGAGACATCATACACTCTCATAATCCTCTAAAATATTTCATAAATAAAGAGAAATCATGAAATTCAATGTGGCATTTACTACCAACCACCACAGAGCAGAGGAAATGATGCATATTCCGTATCTAATTAGTTACTTAAAATTCATCCATATCTTGTCAGCGTATTCCTCTTAATCTCCTTTTCCTCTCCACAAATTCTGGCACTATATATATGATTTTCAGCTACTTAGATACGGCAGGAAATAATAGATATCTGAGTTCTTCTGAAAGAAACCTGAACTTTTGACATTTGATATCCTGATAAAATTATGAAAAGAAACATCATAATGAAATAGTGACCATATATTGACAAAGTGAAATAGTGACCATATATTGACAAAGTGAAATAGTGACCATATATTGACAAAGTGAAACAGTGACCATATATTGACAAAGTGAAATAATTTCTTTCCACAGCACATCGTATGTACAAATGACCACAGTTTCGTCAATTGGAGTAGAAAGATGATTTAACCTGGGGTGAAGTCCTCTTGACATTGCAAACATGGTAAACACAGGTGCGTGAGGCTACGAGATGCACATTTCTTTCCACTGAATATCGTTTTACAAATGACCACAGTTTCGTCAATAATTCATGATAATTGGAGGAGAAAGATGATTTAACCTGGAGTGAAGTCTTCTTGACATTGCAAGTAAGGTAAACATGATGACGTCATACAGAAATGTGTCATCATAGTGACGTCAGGCAGGCAAATGTTGTCATAGTGACAGACAAGTGTCAACATAGTGACGTCATGGTAACATCATAAATTATGTTGATGTGATCATGTAAAATACTGCTGTTACCTTTATGTAAGTTCCTCCCTCTGTACTGCTTGAAATACCAGTTTTTGGCTATTTTGACTAATAATAAAAGGAATGTATGCTATGTCCCTTCCGCATTTCTTAATATCTCAACTTTTTCTTTCAAATGAGCCCAAGATCAAGCTGATTGGTGCAGTGGATGCTGTGTATGAGTTAATTAATGACTCTATCATTCCTATTCATATTATTGATAATTATTATTATTTGGTCAGTGTATGCTGTCCACAATGCCAATAAATTATCAAAATCAAAGAAACTAACCTGATCTTGTCATGTTTTGTCAATTATTCATGAGCTCAGTATAACTTTACTCAACAGATAATTAACCAGATTGTGAATGGCACAAAATTTAAGTCATATTTAATGCATACAAGGCCATGCACTGTCCAACTTACAGTTTGATAAATTTGTTGTATTACAAGGAGGTCAGTCTAACCTAGTTAAATAAATTATTCATTACAAACATATTGTAGAGGGTATGATACCAGTAAATCATATTTGGTACTTTCTGTAAAATACGGTATTCATATGATTTTGCATATTTGTTCCTGTGACTGTGAAAATATCAATATCTTCTGAGCCCCTCATTAGATATGCCACATGTAATGATATGACTATATTTTACTCGTTAAAACACTGCTCACAAGCATAGATGAGGGCATGTTCACCATGACCTTGACTTTGATCCAAAGTAACCAGAAAAAAATATCTTTAATTTTGGTGTCGATATGCTATTTGCTATTTGAATGTTAGGTAAAATACCCACATTGACACAATGAGAAATAGAACTGAGACTAATATGAATCATAGATAGATCCATAGATATCATAATATCATTATTACAGAGGAAGACAAATAAATGTAGAATATATTCTCTGGCATGATTCTTTGAGCTGCATTGAATTTTGAGCATTTTGAGAGCTATCATATCAACAATAGATATATTCCCCAGAAGAATGACTACTATTAGCTAATGTCATTGATACAGATCATATGGGCCACAAGCATAACAATTTTAATATGTTGAAAAAGTATTGCTTGCTTTAGTTTTCTGTATCCATCTATGAAACATGTTTGACATCTATTTTTTTCTAGAGCTTTGAATTTTTCATGTGTTCAAGAGCAACTGAATTGAACATGACTGATGATTAAATGCACTGTTTGTCTTGTCTGATGAAGTGCTTCATGCTGCTGGTTTTATGGCACTGAATTAATTTGTAAAAACAAGTGTGCAGCATACCATTCTAAACATATTGCACATTGCACTCCGCTTCTACTCTGCATAGCAAGGTAGAGTCAATGATGAGAAAAATGGCTTGCGAAGCAGGGAATACCACTTCTAAAGATCAGGAAAATAATATGCAGTCCAGTGACATAGCATTAATAACTTGTGAGATAGTATAAGAGAACATAAGACACATTGCATAGATTTCTGAAGCAATTGAGTATCCCACTGTATTGAGTTCTATGAGAAGATAGACCTGTATGTGCTGAATATCACTGAGGTATCAGAAATCAGTGGAATTAATTACATGATTGTGCCTGTACTTTGTCATTTTGCAGTTTGTTTGTATTTCATTGAAATGAATCACAAGTAATTCTAAAGCATGCAATATAACACTGAAAAACTTGACAAATCTGCATTTATGTGCATATTTCTGAGCATCAGTAAAACATTTGTATGCACATTGAAGATTGTCATAGTTAAATCTGACCAGATTGTTTTCTGATCTCCTCTGATACTGATACTGTCAAAATTTACAATGTGGCTGAGATAACTGAGTGAACATGTACGGACATCTATGTGTAACATATGAAAGGATTGTATACATTCTTGAAAGGCATGCCATATTTCAAATCTCAAAAATATAAAAGATGCTTTTCTCCTGCTTTGATGTTTTAGATTAGTAAACTCTATCTAACTGCAGTTGTGGAACGAGACTACTGAAGCCATATTTGTTCTAGGCCCAGGTGACTCTGACAGAGCAGTCCATTTATCTCCATTTGCCACCATCATCTGGTCCCCTATCCTCCGACATTAGCTCTTTACATCATGTGACATGTCGGTCAGCACAAATGGATTTGTCCAGTAAGGATAGATTAAGAACCTTGTTCTGTCACTGCTGTTGGTAAATGGCTCCTAATGGAAAGACAATCTTCAAGCTCTGGGTGGAAATCACTCACATGTCATTAAATTACCCCAGCGATATGAATTCAATTTGACCTTTTGTAAAGCAAAGCAATTAGTCTCACAAAAGGGATTGAGAAACCAGTCTAATTTGTGACATTTGTTACACTAAATACATTGTTGCCTTAACCTTATCAACTGAGCCAAATGAACATTTTTGTAACAATCACTTAGGAGAAGCAATTTGCTGTGTTATTCCCTGGAGTTATTTCCACATTTCTGCTTGATGATCCTTACCTCATTCCATGCTGACCTGCATAGACCTTGCTGCCCTGACTTGAGAAAATTGTTGGCTTTTCATTACCCAATAAATCTTGCACAGAACCAACTACACACAAATGGAAGACAGTGCAGGAATTTGGGTTGTCTTTGAGCACAATGCAAGTGTATTATGCACACAGATGAGGCACTGGTCATTCTCTGGCAGACAGGAATGGCACTAATGTATGCCGGGCAACATCAAGGAAACGTGGAGCACCAGTATATGATGGAGTGCAACTCAGTCTGCCCCCAAGCTCAACCACACTGCTCTCGGCTATTTTAAAAGGAAATTCTGTTGTTGGATATGGTTTGTAAGAAGTATTAGCACTTGCGTTTGATATATAGGAGAAATAATTAGATTTGCAATTTAATTTCACTTGGCAAACATTCTTTTTTACTAAGGTCATGGTCATGTGAAAACCATGCTGTGACATTTTTAAAGATTGCTTGATTAAATGTAAGAAGGATGTTACATTGATTGAGGATTCTGTAAAGGAACCTTGTACTTATTCATTTTCATAAACTAATCCATCAGGAGACTGGAATTCTTTGGATGTGTTATACTGCCTTAAAGTATTAGATCATGGTTGTAATATTACAAAAGTGGGCCTGTTGACCACAACAGTATTGACAACCAGTGCCTATATATTGAATACCGGTAGATATGCAATGAAATTCCTAATTAATCTCGACGCCTGTATTGACTCTCTGCTCTGACACGATAATTGCATGGACCATTCCCTTACATCATGAAGGACACATGAAGATTTCCAGCAGCAGGCATAGCACAAATATTCTGCAATAAACTTTCACAAGGAATGCAAGTCTGTTCCCACTAAATGTCATGTGACACAAAGACATGCCAATAACTGAGGAGCAATATGTCACATGATCATATCAACAACCAATGAGGTATTGACTTTGTGTCACATGATACATTCATCAGCCAATAACTGATGTGCATAGTTACATGTGACACAATGAGTCACATCGATGTTATATTCTGGCAGACATACGCTTCTTGTGGGAGGTTCACCTTTAACCTTGGGGGGTCAGCACAAAGGTCATTATAATTTGTAGGGATAAAGAATTGTGTAGCGCTGCAATTATATATCGGCTTATCAGTGGTTTCCAAGGTATGCGTCTTGTCATTTCATGTCATAAAGATGATCAATTCTATGGCAACATAAGAAGCAATGAGGCAATAACGTGGGCATCAATTATCTGTGCTTTGTCATGTGGGCTAGGGGTGAAAACTAATTTCTAAAACTGCAATATTGTATTTTGAAATCTAATAAATTTTTAGACTACTCCTTTCAGGAAATGTAGTTGGAGAGAACCATGTTCAAAATGCTGTGGTACAAATGCAGTCTGACTCTCTATTTCTGAGAAATCTGTCAATTTTCAATATCACTTCATATTAAGTAAGATAAGTGATATTCAATATAAATCAATTAAATGCTGTTACAGGAAATAATGACTTCCTTTTTCATGAATATAAAACATCCACTGAGATGGACTGAAGATGCTTATTGCGTGCCAATTTTATCGATATTGAGTTGAAGCTAGGGAGAAAGTGCTTATGGTTTTGACACCTTCCCAAGCTGGCAATGCTCCCCACTGAATAAAGCGAAGGCAGCCAGTTGTTGGCTGATATTCTATCAACTCTTCTTCCAATCATCGTTAATCACAGTACGAACATCCACAAAATAAAAACATGCCCCCTCCCTATTCCAAATCAACTTTCCGGCATCCAAACATTTTTTACTTCATTTTTCCCACCAAATATTTTTGATCTGGAGAAGTATAGATTCTCAACCGTTGTTTCCCTGCATCCTGTCTCCGCATCTAATTTGTTCTCTCATCATTGCGTCATGTCATTTTCAACAGGTCGTTTATCAGAAAGTCTTGACATTATAACTATTGAGATGTTGTACACAAAAAGAGGCTGTAAAGCGCATTTCTTGTGGAACACTTGGTGTGATACTTGTCAAATGTGGGCAAAAAGTCAAGTCTATTCTGCAACAGTAGTTCATCAACCCAGTTCCATGTAACAGTTTATAGGCCTCTATTTCAGTCATGCAGTTTTCAACACCAAAAAAGCATAATAAACTTGTATGTCTCAGTCATAGTATGCTAAGTAGGTTAGGATACAGGTCACATCTTACCAAAGACCAACAAAAAACACAGCACCTTCAGATCCAACCTTTGACATTGGTGTACTGTAGTTGACCTTTCATACCAATATTTGATTTAAAAATGTTTGAATACTCATATTAACTTAAATATTCATTTAAATATTCATTTAAGATAAGTTTTGCCTTTTATGTGTTTTATGTTCTTGTATAGATTTCATCTATGAAATATCAGTATTCTCTTCCAAATGACCTTTTATTCAGATACAATGACCTTCAAAATTAAATTGAGTTTGGGATCATTTGTTGTTTAAAAACCATGTTCTGATAGATGTCTGATCTGACTCAATTACGGCCACGGGCCGTGGCGCAGTTGGTTAGGGCGCCAGCTTACTAGCACCAGTTCCTCTGTGGTTATCCAAAGGTCGTGGGTTCGAACCCCGGCCGTGCCAGGATTGAACTCATGATTCAATTTCCCACATGAGCTGAGGCCTGTGCCAAAGGGTTAACCCGTTGTCCTTGTAAATCTGTGACCGGGCGGGTTGTCATGTCAAGGACCTGCGACATGACAATTCAGTGAGGCAGCACTATATCTGCTACAAGTAGGTCTCATCACGAAATAACTGAAATAATGTTGAAAGTGATGTAAAACCCCAAACAAACTGACTCAATTACCAAGCCATTACTTTCCTGCACATTCACAAAGATGAAGAATTTTCAGTCTCAGAAAAATCCAGGGCAGGAGAGGACATGGCAGAGGGGTGGAGGGGGTGAATTGGGGGTTTGGTGGTTTGTTGGGAAGATTGTGAAGCTGTGGTGTGAGGGAAGGAGAATACTGGCAGGTGACCAGGTCCCCTGTGTGCCAGATGACTGGCCCCTCCTGCCTGCATCCTAAATATGACACCACTTAACTACATGTACCAGACAATTGCAAACTACAGTTTTTGCTCCTCCCTATAGGAGGGACATCTAAGTTGACATTTTTGAGTCTTTTACTTATCAGGAGTGAAATGGTTGAAAGATGTACAATGTTGGCCTGTCACTGTCAGCAAAAAAATAATTATAAAAATGTTTTGTTTGTTTTCAAAACTCAATAGTTCTTATCATTAATGTCAAGATTACATTTAAGTATAATTTTATATTGGTAAAATTTTGTAAAGTCAAAATATTGAAGAAGAAAAATTGACATCTTTAATCTACAGTTCCCTGAAAAAAATCAGAGTATGATGTAATGAAGCCCATCTGGTGTGAACTGATGAGGTTGATATTGGCAAAGCTTCACCAGTGTCTAATTCTTTAAAAAACGTAAACGTTACCCTCGCCATATTCCAAACACTAAACCATTATTGCAAGCTTCAAAAGAACAGAAATTATCTGCTGGGTAGAGCTTATGTATAATATAAGATTGATTTTAAAATCATAATTAACTTTTCTTACAATATGAAAGAGTTAGTAAAAACATTGGAAAGATCAGACCTGTTTCAAGAACCCTGTCCATTATGATGGCTACGTAATCTATGTAATAGAGCAACCGTAAATCTATTCAGGGAATCTAACTTTCTAATATAAAATGATAAATCATCAAAGACATGATAATCTTGTTATCACTGTTGGTATGGCCATAATCAATCATAGATTAATCATTCAAAATATCCAGACAAAATTATCTAGAACACTACAAAAGCACATCAGAATCCTGGGAACGGCAGCACAGTAACTTTGCATTAAACGCTATCCACAGGCTGAGGCAGAATCACAGATATGAAGATGTTACCCCAGCTCATTCAGCAGGTCATGAAATGAAGCGAAATAGCAGCTTCCTTCTTAAACATCTGTCTTGTTTAGACACATAAAATGTTGCAATCGAAAAAGGAAAATAATCTTTTTTATGGAAAAACTATGCAGCTAATATCATGAACTAAGAAATTCTAAGCATTTGCTGATAAACTTGATTAAATAGAGTTTAATCTGATTAATTATGCACTTGCAAATTTTGTTGGTTTACATCATCAAAGCAGAGGAGTTTGTCTTCAGCTCATAAAGATGTCAGCAGTGGAGTGCACCTTTCCTTGGGACACACCCCCCTGATCCACTGCCAATGGAATGACTGGACCCTACATAGCCTGGGCTGCTTACCAAGTACACACTCCATGCAACATTCTAAATGGGCCTGTGACTTAGTCTGATTGACTGAGAAAAAAGCCCAGGCTGGTAACCAAGTAAACCTCATGCTCCAATATTTGGGATTTGGTGTCAATCAGTATCAACACTTTATATATTGGTATTACCAGTATACAATGCAGCTCCAATAGAGTTATCAGTCTTTGCTCAGTTTTGAAATAACTAATTTCTGGTGAACCAGAATACCATGGACCAAGACAACTCACAATTATGCAAAGATCAATAACAGAGGGAATATAAACACAGTAGACATGTGCTTCATTGGTGCATAGTCTGGTTGCAATGGGTTAACTAATCAGTGTGGCTTATTCAGAGTCTGGTTGCAATGGGTTAACTACTCAGTCTGGCTTATTCAGAGTCTGGTTGCAATGGGTTAACTACTTAGGTTTATTCAGAGTCTGGTTGCAATGAGTGAACTACTCAGTCTGGCTTATTCAGAGTCTGGTTGCAATGGGTTAACTACTCAGTCTGGCTTATTCAGAGTCTGGTTGCAATGGGTGAACTTCTCACGCTTATTCAGAGTCAGGCTGCAATGGGTGAACTACTCAGGTTTATTCAGAGTCTGGCTGCAATGGGTTAACTACTCAGGTTTATTCAGAGTCTGGCTGCAATGGGTTAACTACTCAGGTTTATTCAGAGTCAGGCTGCAATGGGTGAACTACTCAGGCTTATTCAGAGTCAGGCTGCAATGGGTGAACTACTCAGGTTTATTCAGAGTCAGGCTGCAATGGGTGAACTACTCAGGTTTATTCAGAGTCAGGCTGCAATGGGTGAACTACTCAGGTTTATTCAGAGTCAGGCTGCAATGGGTGAACTACTCAGATTTATTCAGAGTCAGGCTGCAATGGGTGAACTACTCAGGTTTATTCAGAGTCAGGCTGCAATGGGTGAACTACTCAGGTTTATTCAGAGTCAGGCTACAATGGGTGAACTACTCAGGTTTATTCAGAGTCAGGCTGCAATGGGTTAACTACTCAGATTTATTCAGAGTCAGGCTGCAATGGGTGAACTACTCAGATTTATTCAGAGTCAGGCTGCAATGGGTGAACTACTCAGGTTTATTCAGAGTCAGGCTGCAATGGGTGAACTACTCAGGTTTATTCAGAGTCAGGCTGCAATGGGTTAACTACTCAGTCTAGTTTATTCACAGTCTGGTTCAAATGGGTAAACAATTCAGTCTAGTGTATTCAGCAGTTGGACAGTTCAGAATAGCTGTGTGGGAAAAATCGCAGCGAGAGCATTTGTAGAATTCACCTTGACAATGGTGGACAAAGCACCAGTGCTGGTTACCGGGTGCATTATAAATATACCATATCATGGACTTGCAGCTTTATCTTTTAATGTGCTTTGGCTACTTGCGTTTGACTATTTCAGGTATTTTGCAAAGAACATAGATGTAAAACCTTGAAAATAGCACCCCAAAACCAAACATAATCACAAATCAGGCACAAACTAAACACAAATTCTTTTTCCCCTATTTTCTTGCCATGTACAGTCTTGAAAGCGACTGGAATTATTTGCTTGACCATTGTTGAGAAAAGATCAATACTTGGTCAGGTGATCAATGCCAATTTCCTGACCTTTTTTTACCTTTTCAGATTCACACCTAGGAGATTCACTACAAAGATTAAAGTAACCTGCATGTCTACTCAATTACCTGTCTCACTTTAACAAATGTATCGTCTCAGCCGTCTGCTTCACCATAAAACACACAATGTTTCTCTGCGGTGGGAATTCTGACAGCCTGCAGCTCAGGGTGCAGAGTGCAGACTTGAATACATGACAGGGCTTTTATTTTGACAGAAGTTCACACCGTGGAAATGACTGCACGCTGGCAAGTAGCATCGAATATGAGGAGAATGGCATGATGGATGCTACACACCTGGCAGAACATGGTGAAGGGGAGGTTGCTGGGAGGTGCAGGACACTTGGGAATGGGGTGGGGCTCCACAGGTGTAAAAGAAAATTGAAAATCAAGCATACAAGTTTTTTTTAAATGTCAATTTTTGCTTCAAGCACATAAATAATGAAACTTTGGCTGTGATTTTCTACTGAGTAACTTTTGGTCACTTGCAGAACTGCTGAATATCTTGAGTTCACATTTTCAAATATAATCCTGATGTGCACCAGTCAGCATGGTCAGTGGGAATGTATCACTTTACCCAACAATCTCTCTATCTGAACATGCATTCTTACAACATTCTGACATAATTGTAGTGTTCAGAATACCGTAATATCTGCACATTCATATTTGCAAAAAAAACCAATTCTTTCCTGAATATCTTGATGGATTCACAAGCAAAGTGTGAATGGAAACATTCCACTTAGAAGTGGTATAATTTCTCCATGATTTTGTTGACCAGTAGGAGATATAATATGTGTTTAAATGAGAATGACTTAAATGAGAATGACCTATTCAGTATGTTTTTTGTTTGTTTACTATTTACTAAGACATGTAGATATATCATATAATAAAAAAGATAACAGTTTTATCTGATATGAATCAATAAAATTACAAAAACTTGTTGAAAGATTGTGTTAAATGTAAGTCATTTAGTTCATTAAATTAGATTAGTCGGTAACCAGCCGATCCAACCAAAGCCCATAAACAGTATATCACAAAAGAAGTTCTGTTATTCCATGTGTCACAGAGTGTTCATCATTTTCTAAGGATAGCAGGGTGGGGTGGTCTGCATGATGCAACTAGGGACTGCCCCCTGGTGAGTAGCTGGGCAGACTGTACCTGATAGATCCCCCACTGAGCAGCATACAGGGTGGTCTACATGACGTAACTAGGGACTGCCCCCTGGTGAGAGGCTGGGCAGACTGTACCTGATAGGTCCCCCACTGAGCAGCATACAGGGTGGTCTACATGACGTAACTAGGGACTGCCCCCTGGTGAGAGGCTGGGCAGACTGTACCTGATAGATCCCCCACTGAGCAGCATACAGGGTGGTCTGCATGACATAACTAGGGACTGCCCCCTGGTGAGAGGCTGGGCAGACTGTACCTGATAGATCCCCCACTGAGCAGCATACAGGGTGGTCTGCATGACATAACTAGGGACTGCCCCCTGGTGAGAGGCTGGGCAGACTGTACCTGATAGATCCCCCACTGAGCAGCATACAGGGTGGTCTGCATGACATAACTAGGGACTGCCCCCTGGTGAGAGGCTGGGCAGACTGTACCTGATAGATCCCCCACTGAGCAGCATACAGGGTGGTCTGCATGACATAACTAGGGACTGCCCCCTGGTGAGAGGCTGGGCAGACTGTACCTGATAGATCCACCACTGAGCAGCATACAGGATGGTCTACATGACATATCTAGGGACTGCCCCCTGGTGAGAAGCTAGGCAGACTGTACCTGATAGATCCCCCACTGAGCAGCATACAGGGTGGTCTGCATGACATAACTAGGGACTGCCCCCTGGTGAGAGGCTGGGCAGACTGTACCTGATAGATCCCCCACTGAGCAGCATACAGGGTGGTCTGCATGACATAACTAGGGACTGCCCCCTGGTGAGAGGCTGGGCAGACTGTACCTGATAGATCCCCCACTGAGCAGCATACAGGGTGGTCTGCATGACATAACTAGGGACTGCCCCCTGGTGAGAGGCTGGGCAGACTGTACCTGATAGGTCCACCACTGAGCAGCATACAGGATGGTCTACATGACATATCTAGGGACTGCCCCCTGGTGAGAGGCTAGGCAGACTGTACCTGATAGATCCCCCACTGAGCAGCATACAGGGTGGTCTGCATGACATAACTAGGGACTGCCCACTGGTGAGAGGCTGGGCAGACTGTACCTGATAGATCCCCCACTGAGCAGCATACAGGGTGGTCTGCATGACATAACTAGGGACTGCCCCCTGGTGAGAGGCTGGGCAGACTGTACCTGATAGGTCCACCACTGAGCAGCATACAGGATGGTCTACATGACATATCTAGGGACTGCCCCCTGGTGAGAGGCTAGGCAGACTGTACCTGATAGATCCCCCACTGAGCAGCATACAGGGTGGTCTGCATGACATAACTAGGGACTGCCCCCTGGTGAGAGGCTGGGCAGACTGTACCTGATAGATCCCCCACTGAGCAGCATACAGGGTGGTCTGCATGACATAACTAGGGACTGCCCCCTGGTGAGAGGCTGGGCAGACTGTACCTGATAGATCCCCCACTGAGCAGCATACAGGGTGGTCTGCATGACATAACTAGGGACTGCCCCCTGGTGAGAGACTGGGCAGACTGTACCTGATAGGTCCCCCACTGAGCAGCATACAGGGTGGTCCACATGACATATCTAGGGACTGCCCCCTGGTGAGAGACTGGGCAGACTGTACCTGATAGGTCCCCCACTGAGCAGCATACAGGGTGGTCTGCCCCATCTCACCGCTCACTTTCCTCTATCTTCCGCCTTTATTACTGTCTGGCTGTGCACATTCTTATGTCCAAAAAAAAAGAAATCTTGATGCTTCTATTCTGTAATTAACTGCCACTTTTAGAACCGTCTGGTTGCCTGCTTTTTTGTCGGCTCATAAATGTTGGGATCTTTTAAATGTATCAAACCTTAGCATATAACCATAATGAATGATACTTTTTATCAGAAATCCAGAACTGGTATTGCTACTGCTGTAAACCTTATCTTTTCCTGGCTTAAATGGCAAATTTGCAGAACCTCATAAAAATGCATTTGATAATCTTAAGCTTTTCAACCCCGTGAATGGCTTCTGCGTGTGAACTGTTTTGCAGGGACCGACAAAAAATTTGTCACACTTAAAGTCTCTTTTATGAGAATGAGAAGAAAAATATGGCACAAAAAAACTTGCACTATACTAATGATAGGTTTTGTAAGAAAGCTGATCTTAAATCATCACATTTTATCTGACCCCAGGATAAAATCCTGTGAGGTAATTTAAATGACCTTTTAGAAATTTGGCCAATAACTCTGTAAATCTTATCTCATGTGTCTAGCCTTGACAGATACTAATGAGCCAATTACCTTGAAAGAAAAATTTGCTGATAAAATTTGGAAGTTTAATATTTAACATGAAAATAATGCAGCTGTCATTGAAGAAAATATACGTTTACATGAAATGTGACAGTAGCTATTTTCCACTTTGATGAGGTCAATGGCTGTATCTTGGTATAAAATGAAGCAGCCCTTGATAAACAAATATCGACTTCTGACCTCTTTTTATCAAGAATAGTCAAATTGACTTATCTTTAAATCTTCAATATAATATATATATATATATGTGTGTGTGTGTGTGTGTGTGTGTGTGTGTGTGTGTGTGTGTGTTTGTGTGTGTATATGAAATGAAAGGTGAGACAAACTGTACATGTACAGATAATATTCTTTTCTTCAAAATGACCAAAAAACACATGACTCTTGCACACTGCAGTGCAGTGCAATATGGAAGTTATCAAAGTGTAAACCTAAGAATAATCATTACAGACACCATTTGTCTTGCTGAACTTTGACAAGACATCAGCTTCCATACCTGCTTTATATCTCCATATTACCAGGGAAATCCTCACAGCAATAAGTGACTAGTTATCAGGTTCATTTTCAGTCAGGAGATTGACCTGAGCTGTGAGGTCATGGGGGTCATTACAAGGTCGTGTCCTGAATAAGATAGAACCCTGAGTGGGTAGAATACTGTATGAAATTTGCCTTTTCCAAGATTGAATCTGTGCAGGATGCCGGTAATCATGTGTAATAAGATGAAAATTGAGGTTGTTAGGATCAAGTATAAAGCTTCTGACTCGCATGTAAGGTCAAGCTTTGATTAATCTAAATTTTTCAAGATATTTCTTCTCATTGATTTATAATATATAGATATTTATAAAGTGATTCATTTTTTTCAAAACTAAGTAATTTTTTTATTCGCGGCCCTTTTCTGCTTTCAATTAAGTCATTTTCTGCTGCTAAAATAAAATTATAACTGTTTAGCAAAATACATCATTTTTTTCCTCCAAACTACTTCATACTCTGCATTACATCTGCAAAATTTCTAATTCCAGAAGTCATGAATACTCTTGATGCCCACCAAAACATCATCAACATCAGATCATGACGGAGTATAAGGTGTCTGACCCACATGCTGATCAATCAGTCCAAAGTGGAATTTGAATTAATATTCATGTAAACTTATTACCAGCTAGTGCTCAACCTGATAATAATGTATATTCATGATTTACATCCAAATACTGAACTCACTTTTTCACTAATGAGGGTAGAGAATGACATGGAGAGAAGTCCTACTATGGAGGGTGAGGGTGACAACTTCAAAGTGAGTGAGTAATGCCACATATTTCCTGAGGGTGAACTTGATATGAGTTTATGCATAATATTGACATATCCACTCCACTCCTATATGGTGGGCTGGGTGGAGATGCTATGATCCTATTACAATACTATGTAGATGTCATGAATTCGTTGAAAAGCCACAAACCATAGTAGGTTAGCAGAAACAATATGAACACCAGAGGTCAAAGGTGAATGACCTTCCTACCAAGATTGATGTGAGAGGGGTGTGTTTTTGAAAGTTTCTGCAAAAAATGCAGTGCAAAGCAAAATATTGCGATGACAATCATTGACAACTTGTGGAATCCTCTATTAGTTTTGAGCATTTATAACATTTACTCTATCTATCAAAAATAACAGCCTTGCTTTGAAAACAGCAAGGAATCATATAACATTTGAACTTAACACCAAAAAAGGATTATAATTAAATTGACCTTTATCTGGTCTATAATAATAACTTCTTTTCAGAGTCACAAAGAAATCAGTCGCAAATACGAGATAAGTACAACGCAAACAGGTAAAGATGTCTGAAATCTGAAGTGTTGTATTAATTGCATTTCAGGCAAACTAACATTTTGTAGAATTTTGTATCTTAGTTATTGCAGCAATTCCAAACAAAATTTTCATCATCTTGTTGTGACTTCAAAATAATAAATTTGATAGAATCCCAATTTTATCAAATTTTTCATCAGTGATGACATCATTATATTAATGGACCAAGAGCTGCATGTCTTCTGTATGATGGTCATGATGGCAATCACGGACCACCAGAATGAATTCTGGGAGAGCAGGTCGTTTGGCTTCGAGCAGTTTCTGGACTGAATTGAGGCAGTAAAACACGGTGCAGACAGCGGCAGACAGGTTTGTGAGGGAAACAAATCACAAACCGTCTGTCTGGGAATGTAGGATGACCACTGATGAAATGTCTACGTCTTCTCAGGCTACTCAATATTTATAGCACTGTTTGGCCACATGGAAACATCTTAAATGCCATTAAAGTAGCAGAAATACAGCATATTTCACAAACAGGACTGTAGAAAATCGTGATTTTATTTAACTCTGAGTCTTTTAGATGATAGCAATAATATTTTTCTGATGGATAATCATAATGATATATTGAAATGAGTTTCACCCCAATTTTTTACCATGTAGTCTTTTTTTGTAATCAATGAAAAATTAATTGTCATGAAACCTTCTTTTTTAAGGAGATATGCCTATCGTTCAAGGAGGCAATAATGAATATATTGTAATGGTGGAAACCTTACTTTTGGAGACAGTGGATTTAATTTATACTTAATGAATAAGATTTTTTTCCTTTTGGAGAAGGTCACTTATGAAAAAAGATTTTACTTTTGGAGGTTAACAAATGTTTATGATTAAATATGTTTTACTTGTGGATAATGCTATCATGTCCCCATAAAGAGATATTTTTTATTTTCAAAGGAGAAGGTGGGCACATCTCATGAAAGAAGACTTTTGGTTTACTTTGTAGAAAGTTAACAATCTTATCACAGACCATTTTTTTCCTTTTTAATTTTTAAAAGTTGGGTTTTATCCAAATGCTGATTTAATCTTATGGACAGGTTGACATATTTTCTACTAAAAGGGCACCTTTTTCTTGACATCAAAATGTAGAACGAAATTTGTGTCTTGATATTTTACTTTATGGGTCATTTTATTTGATGAGAAATATAAAGTGTGTCTACTCTTCCAGATTTTCGCATGGCAGTTGATGGATTTTCCTCCATGGACAATTAAAATCAGCTTGTAAGATGATGCTCCATCTAGTTTGTGTCTTTCAGATATATTTCATCTTGACATAAAACCAAAAATAGGTTGCTACATATACATCTAGTATCACAAAGAGGTTAAAGTTTTAAGTGAAGTTGGTTATGCTAGCCTTAAGCGCTGAAGTAATGGTGATTTATTCATTTGAATTGTTTATCAAGCAGTGAGAAATGTGCTGTGCCCATGTCCATGCTGAAATAATTTGCACACAATGACAACTATGTTAGTAAAAACAACCTGTCCTAAACAAACGGTGGAGACTTCTGAACCGCCATAGTATCAAGTTTTATTTGCATTGCTGTTTTTTTACCTGGCATATGTTCAAACAATGGGTGGGCAAAATAATATGCAGTCCTGACTTGAAAGTTTTCTCCATCAATTACAATGAATAGGGCTGGCATATTTTGGCAACTTATCTTTCTGGATTCTCTGATAGAAAAAGACAAATAAATTGAAGTATTGACATGAGCCAACAGAACAGCCTCAATCAAGTTCACGCAGGTTTTGTTTGTTTCTCTTTTCACACCTATTTAGCTTCCTACTCAAATAACTTGCAACTCATTCCATACATTCTCATTTGGCATCCTCTACTTTTTATTCCATTTGCTTAATGTCATTATTTTTTCATTAAAAAAAACTGTGATAAAAAAATATATTTTTGTCTGATTGCCAATTCACGATTTCAATTTTGAAGCAAACAGAGAATCTCATAGTATAAATATTAACTTGCATTGATACAATCTTCTTCACAGTAATACTGTTTCATATCAGATATCGATGACAATTTGTACATGTCTGTTAAGCTGAAAATGATAGGAGCACATGGAGATCTTAACCATAGTGAGTGTGGTCTGTATCATCTGTGTTCTTATCTGTCAAGGTCTCTTGAGACACTTAATCTATGTTATCTGAGATTAAACAATACAAACCACATGTCCTAGGAAGTCATGGAGATCCTCTGAAACCCAAGCTCTACCTCCGTCAATTTGTCGGGCACTGTGTGAATTATATATGCCTGTTAATATCCACTGTGAAGTCGTCATAATGCCTCCAGTCATCTTATCTTCATCCCATAGTCCTACATCTCAGCTCATGTCCATTTAACTGTGCTTTGTATCTTGTGAGGAGCATACTGTTGGCTGGTTGAGTGGATTAGACACTGTGCAAGCACTATGTGTTTTAGCAGGGACAAGCAGCTGGTGTGAAGGTTAGGGAGGTTAGCTCATTTGCCCCACCTTCTGCCAGGTTGTGTTTCACTCTGGGCAGGTGCCCCGCTGATCTCCACTCCCAGCGTAAGTACCAACTCTGCACCAGGCTTGTATTGCCTAAAACATGGTAGCACTGCCACTGTATACAAAATAAAGAACTGTATAGTTACTTGCAATTGTCTCTGCTGAAAATATCTACAACTTGAGGGGATGACACAGTTTCTCATATTCATAGGTATTGTCTAAACATTGGTAAAGTGGCCGGATGTTAAGATTATAAACTAACAGTAGGTGTCACTTGATATCATTTTTATTGAAATCCAAATTAAACAGTTATATCAATTAAATCTTCAATTAAATTTATCACATGTATTATGGTGCCAATATTTCACTGAAACAAGTCTTGATAATTTTTTGTGTATTTCATATAATATTCACATTTAAAAAAATGGAAATACCATTCTTGGCTTTTTCATAAAATGATTAACAAATTTGACAAATCAGATTTTCAGTCAAATTTTCAGTCAAATTCTTCGATTCACACCTTACTCTTAATTTTCCCCTGGAATTCATGCAATGGATTTGGTATACCACAATGTCCTTTTTTAATTCATAGATATGATGTTCTTGAATAAAAAATAAATAAAAATTAACATATAAACATACCATGTTAAGGCTATTCTTTTAGCACAGACCAGGTTGGCTCCATGGTTTTTGGGCCAGACTGGATGGTATTCATTAAATTTACATGTTTAGAGGATATGGACAAGTTAATAATAAGACCAATGCAGGATAGGGACAAAATATCATTGAGACCAATGTAGGATATACTGAGACCAATGTAGGATAGGGATAAGTTATCATTGAGACCAATGTAGGATATGGACAAGTTATCATTGAGACCAATGTAGGATATGGACAAGTTATCATTGAGACCAATGTAGGACATGGACAAGTTATCATTGATACCAATGTAGGATATGGACAAAATATCATTGAGACCAATGTAGGATAGGGACAAGTTATCATTGAGACCAATGTAGGATATGGACAAGTTATCATTGAGACCAATGCAGGATATGGACAAAATATCATTGAGACCAATGTAGGATATGGACAAGTTATCATTGAGACCAATGTAGGATATGGACAAAATATCATTGAGACCAATGTAGGATATGGACAAGTTATCATTGAGACCAATGTAGGATATGGACAAAATATCATTGAGACCAATGTAGGATAGGGACAAGTTATCATTGAGACCAATGTAGGATAGGGACAAGTTATCACTGAGACCAATGTAGGATATGGACAAGTTATCATTGAGACCAATGTAGGATATGGACAAGTTATCATTGAGACCAATGTAGGATATGGACAAAATATCATTGAGACCAATGTAGGATAGGGACAAGTTATCACTGAGACCAATGTAGGATATGGATAAGTTATCACTGAGACCAATGTAGGATAGGGACAAAATATCACTGAGACCAATGTAGGATATGGATAAGTTATCACTGAGACCAATGTAGGATATGGACAAGTTATCATTGAGACCAATGTAGGATAGGGACAAGTTATCATTGAGACCAATGTAGGATATGGACAAGTTATCATTGAGACCAATGTAGGATATGGACAAGTTATCACTGAGACCAATGTAGGATATGGACAAGTTATCATTGAGACCAATGTAGGATATGGACAAGTTATCACTGAGACCAATGTAGGATATGGACAAGTTATCATTGAGACCAATGTAGGATATGGACAAAATATCATTGAGACCAATGTAGGATAGGGACAAGTTATCACTGAGACCAATGTAGGATATGGACAAGTTATCACTGAGACCAATGTAGGATATGGATAAGTTATCACTGAGACCAATGTAGGATATGGACAAGTTATCATTGAGACCAATGTTAGGATAGTGACAAGTTATCATTGAGACCAATGTAGGATATGGACAAGTTATCACTGAGACCAATGTAGGATATGGATAAGTTATCACTGAGACCAATGTAGGATAGTGACAAGTTATCATTGAGACCAATGTAGGATATGGACAAGTTATCATTGAGACCAATGTAGGATATGGACAAGTTATCACTGAGACCAATGTAGGATATGGACAAGTTATCATTGAGACCAATGTAGGATATGGACAAGTTATCACTGAGACCATTGTAGGATATGGACAAGTTATCATTGAGACCAATGTAGGATATGGACAAAATATCATTGAGACCAATGTAGGATAGGGACAAGTTATCATTGAGACCAATGTAGGATATGGACAAGTTATCACTGAGACCAATGTAGGATAGGGACAAGTTATCACTGAGACCAATGTAGGATATGGACAAGTTATCATTGAGACCAATGTAGGATAGGGACAAGTTATCATTGAGACCAATGTAGGATATGGACAAGTTATCATTGAGACCAATGTAGGATATGGACAAGTTATCATTGAGACCAATGTAGGATATGGACAAGTTATCACTGAGACCAATGTAGGATATGGACAAGTTATCATTGAGACCAATGTAGGATATGGACAAGTTATCACTGAGACCATTGTAGGATATGGACAAGTTATCATTGAGACCAATGTAGGATATGGACAAAATATCATTGAGACCAATGTAGGATAGGGACAAGTTATCATTGAGACCAATGTAGGATATGGACAAGTTATCATTGAGACCAATGTAGGATATGGACAAGTTATCACTGAGACCAATGTAGGATATGGACAAGTTATCATTGAGACCAATGTAGGATAGGGACAAGTTATCATTGAGACCAATGTAGGATATGGACAAGTTATCATTGAGACCAATGTAGGATATGGACAAGTTATCATTGAGACCAATGTAGGATATGGACAAGTTATCATTGAGACCAATGTAGGATATGGACAAAATATCATTGAGACCAATGTAGGATATGGACAAGTTATCATTGAGACCAATGTAGGATATGGACAAGTTATCATTGAGACCAATGTAGGATATGGACAAGTTATCATTGAGACCAATGTAGGATATGGACAAGTTATCATTGAGACCAATGTAGGATAGGGACAAGTTATCATTGAGACCAATGTAGGATATGGACAAGTTATCATTGAGACCAATGTAGGATATGGACAAGTTATCACTGAGACCAATGTAGGATATGGACAAGTTATCATTGAGACCAATGTAGGATATGGACAAGTTATCATTGAGACCAATGTAGGATAGGGACAAGTTATCATTGAGACCAATGTAGGATATGGACAAGTTATCATTGAGACCAATGTAGGATATGGACAAAATATCATTGAGACCAATGTAGGATATGGACAAGTTATCATTGAGTCCAATGTAGGATATGGACAAGTTATCATTGAGACCAATGTAGGATATGGACAAGTTATCATTGAGACCAATGTAGGATATGGACAAGTTATCATTGAGACCAATGTAGGATATGGACAAGTTATCATTGAGACCAATGTAGGATATGGACAAGTTATCATTGAGACCAATGTAGGATATGGACAAGTTATCATTGAGACCAATGTAGGATATGGACAAGTTATCATTGAGACCAATGTAGGATATGGACAAGTTATCATTGAGACCAATGTAGGATATGGACAAGTTATCATTGAGACCAATGTAGGATAGTGACAAGTTATCATTGAGACCAATGTAGGATATGGACATGTCATCATTAAGAAAACCACAGCAGCATGAAGACCATTTATTATGGATCTGATTATCAACTTTTCCATGTGATGCTTTTGCTGAATATCACGGTATTATGCAGACAATAAAATTATCAGTGAACAAATGTATCTATAACTTATGCAACAAAACCGACATGACAACTTACGAACGTGCAAGTTACGCTCATATATACATGTATATAATTGGAGGCAATAGAAATCTAACTTACCAACTTATATTCTCACTTCCTGACTTATGTGACACTGAGGACGATGGTCAGGTATAAAATGTATCAAGTGTAAATGTGCATTACTATTTAAGATCCCAGGGGCTCCTGAGTCCTGTGCAAGCTTAGATGCAGTTTGTAATTCCAGCCCCCAGGTTCGGGAGGAACCTGCATACTTGTGAGTGGTTCCAGTTTTTACATGATACCCATCCGCGCAGTGACGTGGTATGCTAATAATTTGACAGTAAAGCCAGCCGCTAAGGACACAACTGTTTGAATGATGACCCGCGCAAGAACGCTCCGCAGGGCCCTGACACCGCCATTGTTCTCCACTAGGGGGAGCTGCAAAAGGACAACTTCTAATTCTCCTAGATTTTTGTTTGTTAAATTATAACTTGCAGTACTACTATCGGGTTCAGATTTGATTTGTCTGTCACGTCAAACCTTGGGCAAAGTCAGATCCCGTCTCATACTGAGCTAAATCGTGAAATTCAAACATACTGATCATGATGATTATAGTGCTTCTGAAAATATCGTATTTGTAGACCTAGTTGGAGGCACACTTCTCCCCTCATCCTCATCAGCAAAACAAAGTGTGACTGACTTGTCTATGATGTCTTCAGAGCTGAATCTCTGTACAGTGTAACCCTGACACCAATAACACAAGAATAAAGGTCAGCGGCCTATAAACCACAGCCCTAACAGTTGTGGAATCAGTTCCCCTTTGTTTGCTAGTCCTGCCTCCTACATGTAAATGATATCCTATTGTCCCACCAAAAATGGATTCCACCATGCCTCAAACTGTTATCATAAAGTATACATCGCGATTCATTATATTTATATATTGATTTTATTGCTTTTTTTTAAACCTGAATCCGTCATAATTTGTTAAATGTTCACAACCATTATTTACTATGTAAATTATATCAGTAGCAGGGGCCCACCACTATATGATATGCAAAAAGAGCCAATATGCACACTTTTCTGGCTGGCAGCTAGCTATAGTAACTAATGCATTTCATTTCCAGCTGGTATGTTTACCAGCTGGGAACTTTTTTTTGTATGAATCAGCTGGCTCAAAATACAATTGACATTTCAAAATGGCCTAGCTGACAGACTGATGAATTTAATTGGCTGGCTGGTAAAGTATTGAGATTTTTACACCAATTGGCAGTAGTATATTATATATATTTTTTCGATCATGGCCAATTCATTCAAAGAAAGACCAATCCCCCCCCCCCCCCCCCCCCAAAGAAGAAGAAACATAAAAAAATCAATCTTTAACCTTCTTAAGTGCACATTTCTCAAATAAAGCCCCAATACAATATGAAGATTTCGTCTTTGCATTATGTCTAGTCATTTCAAGTCATGGAGGCTTACGACCATCCACTTTTTGGTCTTTGACACTGTCCATAGCTCAAAGTCTCCCTCTGGTGGAAATTAGAGGAAACCTCGTTTTCCACCAGAGGGCGACTTGTTGAACTAGATTCTTTGATGTCAGATATCATTTTAGTCATTCATTCATATGTATTATAAAATAGTAACTATCTATTATTTTGAAACGAAATCTCATGGCAATTTACATTTATTAAAAATTTATCTTCAAATTATACAACTTGCGACGAGCTGAAATTTTATCGAATTAGCAGACGACATTTCAGTAACTGCGAATCTATTATTGACCTAAATAGTTTGTGCATCTTTGCTTGGAGACGATGGTGGAGACTTTATGGAATTAAAACAACATTTTATCAGTAATAAACCATTCTCCTTTGTACGTGGTGAGTATTAATGATATTGAAAATATCTTTTTAAATTTGCAAAGGCAGGAACATGCACGCCATGTTCAGAAAGATTGTTAACTGTCACTGGTATCAGTGTGACTGACTGTCACTCATGCACTCACTGCACTGCACAAGACCAGAGTCAATCATACAACTTATTACAAGTGTCATATTGTTGCTCGGCCCTCGGAAAAAGTTTACATTTTCGATGACAAAAATCTCCATAACTCTTTACCTAATAAAGATAGAGACATAAACTTTTTCGCTCGCGTTTGTTTTGCCTTTAATTAGGGCTAGATGTTCGAGGTTTTGACTGATTATAAGCTGTAAGTCTATGGAGCATACCCCGATTATCGGTCCATGGCAGCCATGTTTTGGCTAAATAATTCTGCTTACACCGTCAGATGTCGCTTTTGTTTGAGAACTGATTTGTTAGTGCGTGGTAGAGTAAGAAGATTTTTGTTGGATTTTGTCTTGGGATTTTGCAAACTTACGCGAGCTTGATTTTTTAAAATCAACACTTGTTTAAAATTTGAATTGTTTCAAAGTTTTTCATGATCTAGACAATGGCACTGACAAGGAAAGCATCTCTGCAGTTTGATTTTTGTAACACGGATGGTTCCTATTTTGTCAAAAAAGGAACTATCTGTGTTATTCTGTGATCGGTACGATCATGGGAAATGCGTATTCATTTCCTGTGGGTTGTGATTCGTTTTTTTGTAACACGGATGGTCCTTTTTTGATATCCACTGCCGACAGGCAGTGGATATCAAAAAGGGACTATCTGTGTTATTCTGTGATCGGTACGATCATGGGAAATGCGTATTCATTTCCTGTGGTTTGTGATTCGGTTTTTTCTGTGGTCATTATTGTGAAAGCAACTGACGCCACTGTGGAGTGTTCGCCGTGTGCATGCGATAGATTAGACTGGTGCCACCCTCATTTCTTTACACTCGGTAGGGGACCAGTCTAGTATTCGGCGTATGAATACAAGTAAAACAAAAGAAAAGAAGTGCGTGATGTAAACAAAGCAGAACATTCAAAACGATGTCATCGATCGTCTTCGTCCATCGTTCATATATTTGGTGTAAATCGGACAATTAGAACAGAAATGGCATGCAAAAGGTACTCCACATTGACGTCATATTGGCCCCACCCACTCCCCACAAATTTGTTGCTTCTGGACTCAGTGTACTGTACAAGTTTTCCGGATCGGCAAAGCCAATAGGCATCCCGCCGAAATGACAACATCGTCATCGCCCATCGATGCACAAAATTAGCCTTTTAAATTGCTTGGAAATGCTTCCCAATCGCAAGAACAAGGAATTTTCAGTAAGTTTAGTTCAAATTTGGTGTAAATCGGACAATTAGAACAGAAATGGCATGCAAAAGTCTCTGATCGATGACTTGCGATAGCGCCTGAGCGATAATAGAGCAACTTACGTAATCGGGCATGAAAAGTCACATCTTTGCCACCAATTGTGCTAAAAAAAATCGTTCATATACCAAATTAAATGTTTTTAAAAGTTGAATAAAATAATTTCTAACTACCCCATCAGTTTGCAATGATTGTTTATGTTTAAATGTATTTTGTTGTTTATTTATTTTTTGTTTATTTATTTTTTTGTTTTGTTTGTTGTAATTTTTGTTTTGTTTATTGTAATTTTTGTTTTGTTTATTGTAATTTTTGTTTTGTTTACTGTAATTTTTGATTTGTTTGTTATTTTTTTCCCATCCGTGTTACATGTGGAGCACCACTTTTTCTTGTTTCAGTGGGCAGTGTGGTACAAGCACTGTGGAGTTTTGTTTGTTGTAATTTTTGTTTTGTTTATTTTAATTTTTGTTCTGTTTGTTGACAGTTTTGGTTAGTTTGTTAATTTTTTTTTTCATCCGTGTTACATGTGGATCACCACTTTTTCTTGTTTAGTTGACAGCCCTAGTGTCAGTCTGCCAGTACTACACAGTACTAGGCATCTTCACTCTGGCAATATCATTGTATCACTATCAGTATCACACTTTCTGTGTGTCAGTCCATGTTTGTCTCAGCTGGTGAGCTAGAACATATTCAAGTACTTTTGCGAGCTGCCACAATGTCAGTGATAGTAACAGTTAGAACTAATGACCAGAGGATTTGTGCAATCATAGGATTGGCTGATAATAAGGAGAATGTCTTGTATCCATATAACAAACAGAATATCAGATTTTTGGCATAGAAAAGTTGATATAATTGGTATAAATGAATTGTTATAAACAAGAAAAAGTGGTGCTCCACATGTAACACGGGAGGGAAAAAAATTAACAAACAAAACAAAAATTACAACAATCAAAATAAAACTTACAAGAAACAAAATAAAAATTTTAATAAACACATAAATAAATAAATAAACACAAAATTAAACAATCATTGCAAACTAATGGGGAGTTGAAATTATCTTTGTCCGTATTTTAAAAACATTTAATTTGGTATATGAACAAATATTCTAGCACAACCTTATGCAAAGCTGTGCCTTTACAGTCTCGATTATGGTAATTACTCTAATATAGCTCACCGACAGGCAATCATTGTCAAAAAAGGAACCATCTGTGTTACAAAAAAGAAATTTCTTTCCTTTCAGTAAGACATGAGATTGATTAAAAATGAGAAAAAATTGATTGAATGAGTTAACTTTTCAGTGTGAACAGGTTGGACCAAAATAAGTTGCCAAGATGATGGAAATGAATCTCACACGGGTGGACTACCTCCAGGTAAAATATTATTTCAAATATATCTATAAGATATTAACATTCAAGATATATACTCACATATTTGTTATTAAACTTTTCTATGTAAATTTCTGTCAAAAATGCTCAAAATATAATTTATATCTTTGTTCTCTACATTTTAGATTTGATATTTGATTGTTGTGTACTCTTTTCGAAATTAAACATATATGTATTTTTCATCAATTTTGTTGTGCAGGTTGGGGTAACTTCACCTAAGACGATGAGACTTTTGCCAATGACTGGAAAGAAGGAACACACATCAAAGGTCAGTTGATTTCAAGATCCAACATCATTTAATAATTGGCGTGAAAATATAATTTGTGTACGATGCTTCCATAGATACAATGCAACATCAATACATCTAATTAAATTCTATATTCTATATATAGACACAAAAAATAAATAATCTATATATAGACACAAGAAAATAAAACACATACAAAACAATGCTAAATCATATAAATGTGGTGGAATTATTTGTATGTTTGTGGGGTTTATATGAATTGAATGTGGTTAGAATCCAATGTTGTGTTTAATATATATATATGTGTGATTATATAAATGTGAATGTGTGCATATGGGGTATATATGAATTGTTTATGGTTAGGGCCCATTTCTTGCTATGTTTAATATATATATATATGTGTGAATATAAATATATGAATGTGTTATATATGCAAACAGGGTGGAGCCCCCAATCTGGTAAGACTCATTCAGTACAGTGTGCAGTGCGTCCTAATAGCTCACCCTCTCCATCTCACATCACTAAATTAATAAATGAATATTATCTACCTCTGAATATATACCCCTCCCAATAAGGAGCTCTGGTTTAAACCTTTCAAATCTTCTATATGGGTGTTATATAATTGTTTTCACATGCAGTTTTCAAGAAGCTAACTTCATAGAGTGACCAGTGTACTAGATAGAAACTTATTCTACTCTTGTTATCTGAAGATTACCTTGTGGCTTGTCCCAGCTTCCTAAGAATAAATATATTTGCAAATATCTCTGATGTGATACTTGTTGAGAACATTTTCATATTTATGCTCAGAACACAGACTGATAATTGTACTTTCTTGTTTTTAGCCAAATGCTGCTCCTATTATTAACAGACAAATGGTACTTTATTTCCATTTCAAGCCTGGTTATTCCCCTTTAATCGCATGACCTTCAATTTGAAATGTATAAAATTATATCATGAGACACATGTCCTTCTCTCAGTGCTTCGTTTCAGTGAATGTGATTATCCGTTATATTTAAGTTGAAATCACCTTTGAAGATCCATTCCCTGTGCCTTATTATCTCAACTAAAATGTACCCAACTAACAAAATTGGCATGTTGTGATCAAAACAATAATAAAAACTCATGTATTTATTAACACAGATCACTTTGCATGATAGCAGATGTTCACATCTGTCAAGATCGAATAGTGACAATGTTGCAACAGTATTACAAGATAATTTAAATAGATTTCAAGGGCTGTAAAGCTGCTGTATGTTGATTCCCACTTTTTCTGTTAAAATGCTTTCACTGGGTTGTGCAGGTTTTCTTGGATTGTTTTTTATAAAAAGAAGTGGAGATACCCAGTGATATGTCCATTTGGTTTATTTATCCCAGAAGAACATGCAGAAAAAGTCATTATAGTTTTTTTTGTAAAACAAGCATGATGATTGTCAACCCCACATATATTTGATAATCTTTCACCAATCACATCCATTCCATTTAACAAATATATCTACTACAAAAATTGTGCAACTTATGTTCAACACTTGGAATACTCCACAAAGTAACTCATACCAGAGGTGCCAGACTATGAACAAAAACTTTGGATTATAGAAAATAAATGCTCAATTTGCTTTATTAAGAGCTAACTTTGAAAACATCATCAAATATGAGAAGCATAAAAATGAAATGCTACATTTAATGCTTTATAGGTCAGAGGTAAGTTAGAGTAAATTGGTGAATGGTTGAGCATAAACCATGTAAAACAAAATATTCTACTTAATCCCATCATACTAATATTATTAAGAAGTAATAACAAAACAAAAGAAATTAATCATTTTTATAACTGCCAGTTTTAAACTCAGCTAATCTCCACTGATTATGTAAAACAAAAAACACATTTCATCTTTTAAGGGAAAATGGTTTGAAAACCACAAAGATTAGCATCTTTATATTTATATGATGTTTGTGGAAATTATAGGTGGCAGTTGCAGATCACAATGGAATACTTCAAGTATTTGGAATGAAGAAAGGAGAGCCACAGGTAAATCTGCAGAGTCAAAGTGTTTTAATTGGTGCTCAAGATGTAAATACGGAAAATATTTTTGAAATAGAGGATAGAAATTGTTAATAAACAAAGATTTATAAACCTAGTCATGCATGACCTGCATTTAACAAATAATATATATATATATATATATATATATATATATATATATATATATATATACACATATATATGTAATGTACATATACTTGTGAATTTTCTTCTTATTTCAGCAATCATTCAAAACTCTGCCCTCTGGGGGTAAGTATACAAGGTTGGAACTAGGTGGCCCTGTTGGAGGCGCTAGAGATCGGGTATTTGTGGCAGCGAATACGGAAGTCCGCGGATTTACAAAGAAAGGCAAACAATTCCTCACATTTGATACCAACCTAGCAGAGTCCATTAAAACTATGTAAGCCATATCCATTATTAGAAATGATTACATAAAGTGTGCAACCCAAATCTATATGTGAATATATATATATATATGTGAATATATATGTGAATATATATATATATATATATATATATATATATATATATATATATATATATATATATATATATATATATATATATATATATATATATATATATATATATATATATATATATATATATATATATATATATATATATATATATATATATATATATATATATATATATATATATATATTCACATATATATATATATATATATATATATTCACATTTAAGGGGCATCCTGATTCCAGTTGAGACACGAGTCTTGAGAATATTTGAAAATATTCAAAGTAAACTGAAATTTACGAATGTGGTAGTTTTATTCTTTGTAAATAAAATTCTGTGTATATATATATATATATATATATATATATACACAGGTATATATATACATTTGAAGTTTAAAATTGTTTTTAGAGAATATTTATGTAGAATTTTATTTACAAAGAATAAAACTACCACATTTGTAAATTTCAGTTTACTTTGAATATTTCCATACCTTTATAATATAGTAATCTGCAGTACTACAAAAGGTGCTTGGCTGAAGTATGATGCCTTGTTTCGATATTATGGTCTTTGACAATGTTTTCGACACCAAATATAATGTGATTTATCTGGACAACTTGCCATTCAATCAACATACACCAGGTTTTAACTTGAATACTCAGAAACAGATTGAATGACATGAAAGATCACTAATTCATTTCAATTTCAAGTATGGAAATAGAAATGTTGAGCTTGCTATTGGCAATATAGCCATGTTTACAGCTGTGCTTGGTTTGGTGCAGGTATGTGGAGGGAGCAGATTTGCTGATCTGTGGCAATTATATATTCAATCAGTACCGAGACTGTAAGGACCTGCACTATTTCCTCAGTGCGGATAAGATTAATGATGTGATGTGTTTGCCCTCTGAGAGAAGCAGCAAAGTCGTGCCAATCCTGGCATGTCAGGACCGTGTCCTCCGAGTCCTTGATGTAAGTGGTAACCATTTTGATATTGTTTGGACCTTTTGTTTGCACCTTTGATGTTTGGACCATGTTCTTGTGTCAATAATGTTAGGACCATGTTAAGACCATGTTCTTGTGTCAATAATGTCAGGACCATGTTCGTGTGTCCTTGATGTGAAGACCATGTTAGGACCATGTACTTGTGTCAATAATGTCAGGACCATGTCCGTGTGTCCTTGATGTGAAGACCATGTTAAGACCATGTTCTTGTGTCAATAATGTTAGGACCATGTTCTTGTGTCCTTGGTGTGAAGACCATGTTAGGACCATGTACTTGTGTCAATAATGTCAGGACCATGTTAGGACCATGTTCTTGTGTCCTTGGTGTGAAGACCATGTTAGGACCATGTACTTGTGTCAATAATGTTAGGGCCATGTTCTTGTGTCCTTGATGTGAAGACCATGTTAGGATCATATTCTTGTGTTCTTGATGTGAAGACCATGTTAGGATCATATTATTGTGTTCTTGATGTGAAGACCATGTTAGGACCATGTTAATAATGTTAGGACCATGTTCTGGTGTCAATAATGTTAGGACCATGTTCTGGTGTCAATGTTAGGACCATGTTCTTGTGTCAATGTTAGGACCATGTTCTTTTGCCAATAATGTTAGGACCATGTTCTTGTGTCAATGTTAGGACCATGTTCTTGTGTCAATGTTAGGACCATATTCTTGCAGTAATAATGTTGGAACCATGTTCTTGCAGTAATAATGTTGGGACCATGTTCTTGCGTTATGTTGGGACCATGTTCTCATATCTTCCCATACAAAATAAATATTATTCACACCTTCCCTTATTTTATGGGGTCTATGCATTGATCAGTATTACTTTCAATAATGTAGATATGAAACAACAAACTTATTCCACCTGAAAAATAGGACAATACACTGTCAGTTCAAAATTCCTTTATTATCCATCACTTTTGGTTTCCCTGGCTTTGATTTCTCTAGCTTCTGGCTTTCCTAACTTCCAGTATCCATCACTTCTGGTTTCCATTGTTTCCAGTTTCCCTAACTTCCAGTTTTCCTAGCTTCCGGTTTCCCTAACTTCCAGTTTTCCCAGCTTCCGGTTTCCCTAACTTCCAGTTTTCCTGGCTTCTGGTTTCCCTAGCCTCCAGTTTTCCTGGCTTCCAGTTTTCCTGGCATCTGGTTTCCCTATCTTCTAGTTTTCCTGGCTTCCGGTTTTACTAGCTTCAAGTTTTCCTGGCTTCCAGTTTTCATAACTTCTGACAACTTTAATGACAGCAACTTCTCCTTGTCAGATGCAGCTGTTTTATTAAATGCTAACTTTCTCAGACATGTGAGTAATTTATAGAATTATGGCAGGCTGTTATGGACACATGAGAGAATATATGCAGAAGAATGATAAAACGCAGAATTGTTTATATCACAATTTCAATTTTTGAACCATTTGTGTTGTTGGTGTTCTTGATAAATATCATCTTAATCTTTTTCTTAAAATATATTATACATGTGTGATTTAGAATATACACTTGATTCACAACAAAATTATTTCAAAACTTTGCAATGTGGAAATTATAGATACAAGGTAAAAAATCTAATTTCAAATATTTGTGCAGCCTCACCTGTATTAACAAACTAATATGTATTTTTCCAGGGCAATGACTTGATGTATGAAGTGGAGGTACCAGGTCCACCTGTCACACTGTGTCTATATGGAAACAATGGTGGTAAGCCATACCTTACTAGCAACAGAAACTAATATTGTGTCTACATTGATCACATAGACACAGCTTTTCTTGTTTATTGTAATTGATAGAGGTGTTTTTTCAACCTATCCAGCATAATAAAAAATATCCAGGAAACTTGTAATATAGATACCAGATAATGCCATATTGACTACCTTTATTGAATGTGAGACCTCTAACAAACTTTTTAAGATTAAGCTTTGGAGGTAAAGAATATGATATGACTTATATTTCCAGGTGAAGAAGGAGATGAGGTTTTATATGGGACATCTGATGGGAAAGTTGGTCTTGTGCAGCTGAGCAGGTAACCTTTGCTGCATCACTCTGTATTTATCCCACATTTACCAGACATTCATTGTTTTATTAAATCAGCACTGGTTGACTTTATTGTTCTTGCTCTGTTTCCACCATATCTGTGTCCACTGCCATCGGTAGGAATTTGTTTGGGCTGTATTTTTTGTGGCCTTGGGTCAAGGTACAGGAGCAAGTTAGCTAGTGAATGCTCTATTTTCTGTAAAATTACAGCTAAATCAATATGACGTGCCAGACATAATCTACCTATAATAGGCTTGGATAAGTTCGATATTGGGTGACTTTGAGCTATTTTCAAGTTCACAGAAGCAAAGTTTTCAAAATCTGCTGTTTGTGTTATTTTGTAAAATAATACAAATAGCATTTATTCCCACATTTATATCACACAATGTTTGTCTATAATTTTTAGAATGATTTATGTTACTAGGTCACATTGACCTACCAAAAGTTGATATAGGTCAAATTTTGAGACGATCTTGATATGATGTAAATATTGGTAAATATCCACAATAATTCATTTACCGGTAGGTGCACATTTTGTGACCTTGGATTAAGGTCAGGGTCATGATTAGACCAGGAAAGACATCACTCTACATTCTTAAAGATTATAGCAATATTAAATATTATAGCAATATTGATATGTTCAGGAAAATATATTCTGCCGATGAGGGGCTTAGACAAGTTCAATATTGGGTGACTTTGATCAGCATGGTGACTTCTTGTGACATCTGCTTCTAGCCATGGTCAAACTTGGGGACAGAATTCTTTGCTACAGTCGAACACCCCATGGTTGAACATGCCACAAACCATTGGACTATTTAAAAAAAATAGCTCTGGTATGTTGTTTTCATGTTGTAAATGAGAAAAAATATATTGCATCAATATTTCTGATGAATGTTTTGCAGTATTTCACCATCCCATCGGTGGGAGGTTGCGAATGATAAGCGTAATGGTGGAGTTCTGTGTCTGGACAACTATGACATTACAGCTGATGGAGTGCTGGACCTCCTAGTGGGCAGAGATGATGGTCTGGTGGAGATCTATGGATATGATGAGATGGATGAACCAATACTCAGGCACAGCCATGTCAGTCAATAACACCACAAACCTGACTAACACACAATACTCAGGCACAGCCATGTCAGTCAATAACACCACAAACCTGACTAACACACAATACTCAGGCACAGCCATGTCAGTCAATAACACCACAAACCTGACTAACACACAATACTCAGGCACAGCCATGTCAGTCAATAACATCACAAACCTGAATAACACACAATACTCAGGCACAGCCATGTCAGTCAATAACATCACAAACCTGACTAACACACAATACTCAGGCACAGCCATGTCAGTCAATAACACCACAAACTTGACTAACACACAAATCTCAGGCACAGCCATGTCAGTCAATAACACCACAAACCTGACTAACACACAATACTCAGGCACAGCCATGTCAGTCAATAACACCACAAACCTGACTAACACACAATACTCAGGCACAGCCATGTCAGTCAATAACACCACAAACCTGACTAACACACAATACTCAGGCACAGCCATGTCAGTCAATAACACCACAAACCTGACTAACACACAATACTCAGGCACAGCCATGTCAGTCAATAACACCACAAACCTGACTAACACACAATACTCAGGCACAGCCATGTCAGTCAATAACATCACAAACTTGACTAACACACAAATCTCAGGCACAGCCATGTCAGTCAATAACACCACAAACCTGACTAACACACAATACTCAGGCACAGTCATGTCAGTCAATAACACCACAAACTTGACTAACACACAATACTCAGGCACAGTCATGTCAGTCAATAACATCACAAACCTGACTAACACACAATACTCAGGCACAGCCATGTCAGTCAATAACACCACAAACCTGACTAACACACAATACTCAGGCACAGTCATGTCAGTCAATAACATCACAAACCTGACTAACACACAATACTCAGGCACAGTCATGTCAGTCAATAACATCACAAACCTGACTAACACACAATACTCAGGCACAGCCATGTCAGTCAATAACATCACAAACCTGACTAACACACAATACTCAGGCACGGCCATGTCAGTCAATAACACCACAAACCTGACAAACACACAATACTCAGGCACGGTCATGTCAGTCAATAACATCACAAACCTGACTAACACACAATACTCAGGCACGGCCATGTCAGTCAATAACATCACAAACCTGACTAACACACAATACTCAGGCACGGCCATGTCAGTCAATAACATCACAAACCTGACTAACACACAATACTCAGGCACAGTCATGTCAGTCAATAACATCACAAACCTGACTAACACACAATACTCAGGCACAGCCATGTCAGTCAATAACACCACAAACCTGACTAACACACAATACTCAGGCACAGTCATGTCAGTCAATAACATCACAAACCCGACTAACACACAATACTCAGGCACAGTCATGTCAGTCAATAACATCACAAACCTGACTAACACACAATACTCAGGCACAGCCATGTCAGTCAATAACATCACAAACCTGACTAACACACAATACTCAGGCACGGCCATGTCAGTCAATAACACCACAAACCTGACAAACACACAATACTCAGGCACAGTCATGTCAGTCAATAACATCACAAACCTGACTAACACACAATACTCAGGCACAGCCATGTCAGTCAATAACATCACAAACCTGACTAAAACACAATACTCAGGCACGGCCATGTCAGTCAATAACACCACAAACCTGACAAACATACAATACTCAGGCACAGTCATGTCAGTCAATAACATCACAAACCTGACTAACACACAATACTCAGGCACAGCCATGTCAGTCAATAACATCACAAACCTGACTAACACACAATACTCAGGCACGGCCATGTCAGTCAATAACATCACAAACCTGACTAACACACAATACTCAGGCACAGTCATGTTAGTCAATAACATCACAAACCTGACTAACACACAATACTCAGGCACAGTCATGTCAGTCAATAACATCACAAACCTGACTAACACACAATACTCAGGCACAGTCATGTCAGTCAATAACACCACAAACCTGACAAACACACAATACTCAGGCACAGTCATGTCAGTCAATAACATCACAAACCTGACTAACACACAATACTCAGGCACAGCCATGTCAGTCAATAACATCACAAACCTGACTAACACACAATACTCAGGCACGGCCATGTCAGTCAATAACATCACAAACCTGACTAACACACAATACTCAGGCACAGTCATGTTAGTCAATAACATCACAAACCTGACTAACACACAATACTCAGGCACAGTCATGTCAGTCAATAACACCACAAACCTGACTAACACACAATACTCAGGCACAGCCATGTCAGTCAATAACACCACAAACCTGACTATATTATAACACACAATACTCAGGCACAGTCATGTCAGTCAATAACACCACAAACCTGACTAACACACAATACTCAGGCACGGCCATGTCAGTCAATAACACCACAAACCTGACTAACACACAATACTCAGGCACAGCCATGTCAGTCAATAACATCACAAACCTGACTAACACACAATACTCAGGCACAGCCATGTCAGTCAATAACACCACAAACCTGACTAACACACAATACTCAGGCACGGCCATGTCAGTCAATAACATCACAAACAATTTTTCTCAAGTAAAGTTTGAAATTGATGCATATGAAAATATTCTATCATTAGTCAGTTTTAAAGCTTTTAAGTGTTAACCACAAATGAGCATAAATGTTGAGATGTTTTCATGGTTAATCTATAGGAAGTACAAACTTATCATCAAAAATTACACTGCAACACAAACTTATGAAGTTTTATTGCATCCAATAAGCCAAGATTCAAGCATCCATTCCCAATGGGAGACAAATACAAATCAAAATGATCAAATAAAATTCTTGTTTTGTGGTTGATGATGGTATTATCATTGTTTGGTGTAGTTTACATGTATGTATTGTGTGTTCCAGACTTGCAATGAGAGTGTGACGTCTGTCCAGGGCGGAGTGGTGGGCTCTCCCGGCTATGATGAGGTGGTATGCACCACATATGCAGGTCAGTATCACATGACAATCATAACACATGGTCTGCAAAGTGCATAATAAACAAAAGACTAAATTAATAGGAACAAAATATGACATAAAAGGAAATAAGGATTTTCCCAGAATCCTAATATGGTTCCTTACATGGAGCATTCTTTCAATTTATAACCCATTCAGGCCCTTGCTGAAAAGTCTGGGGACAATGCAACGTGCAGACCCTGTTTTAGTTTATAGGGTTATAATGTTTGTTTGGGTAAAAAATTGAATAATTGCATATTTGGTCATGTACAGGTAAAGTAAATATCCATTTTTATCGTGTTTCATTTGATAAAAAAACTAAAATGATATAACATGTATGTGAAGGCTCAATTTGAATAAAAATGCAATATGAAAGCACCTATTCATTTTGTATTTATGCTGCAGTGTGAAGGCTCTGATTGAATCTATTACCATACAGTTGTATGGAGGCTCAGATTGAATCTATTACCATACAGCTGTATGAAGGCTCAGATTGAATCTATTACCATACAGCTGTATGGAGGCTCAGATTGAATATATTACCATACAGCTGTATGGAGGCTCAGATTGAATATATTACCATACAGCTGTATGGAGGCTCAGATTGAATCTATTACCATACAGCTGTATGGAGGCTCAGATTGAATCTATTACCATACAGCTGTATGGAGGCTCAGATTGAATATATTACCATACAGCTGTATGAAGGCTTATAATAAATCTATTACCATACAGCTATATGTAGGCTCTGATTGAATCTATTACCATACAGCTGTATGAAGGCTTAGAATAAATCTATTACCATACAGCTGTATGGAAGCTCAGAATAAATCTATTACCACACAGTTGTATGGAGGCTCAGATTGAATCTATTACCATACAGCTGTATGAAGGCTCAGATTGAATATATTACCATACAGCTGTATGGAAGCTCAGATTGAATATATTACCATACAGCTGTATGAAGGCTCAGATTGAATATATTACCATACAGCTGTATGGAGGCTCAGATTGAATCTATTACCATACAGCTGTATGAAGGCTCAGATTGAATATATTACCATACAGCTGTATGGAGGCTCAGATTGAATATATTACCATACAGCTGTATGGAGGCTCAGATTGAATCTATTACCATACAGCTGTATGGAGGCTCAGATTGAATCTATTACCATACAGCTGTATGGAGGCTCAGATTGAATCTATTACCATACAGCTGTATTGAGGCTCTGATTGAATCTATTACCATACAGCTGTATGAAGGCTCTGATTGAATCTATTACCATACAGCGGTATGGAGGCTCTGATTGAATCTATTACCATACAGCTGTATGAAGACTTAGAATAGATCTATTACCACACAGCTGTATGGAAGCTAAGATTGAATCTATTACCACACAGCTGTATGAAGGCTTAGAATAAATCTATTACCACACAGCTCTATGGAAGCTAAGATTAAATCTAATACCACACAGCTGTATGAAGGCTCTGATTGAATCTATTACCATACAGCTGTATGGAGGCTCTGATTGAATCTATTACCATACAGCTGTATGAAGGCTCTGATTGAATCTATTACCATACAGCTGTATGAAGGCTCTGATTGAATCTATTACTATACAGCTGTATGAAGGCTCAGATTGAATCTATTACCATACAGCTGTATGAAGGCTCAGATTGAATCTATTACCATACAGCTGTATGGAGGCTCTGATTGGATCTATTACCATACAGCTGTATGGAGGCTTTTCAACAGTTTATCTGTATAAAGCAGCTATTTTTATCTATCTCAATTTTACCCAATAAATGTTGAGATTAAAACTGAAAGAATCACAATCAAATTGAACACACACACCAGGCATCTAGTTATTCATGTGATCAGCTGACTACTGACTTATGGCCATTCCTCTCCAGTAGGTACCGGTAATTATTCTCTGCATGCTCTTAGGGACCACAAGACAAAAGTGTAGCATCCAACATCGCAAATCAAATAACCAAATTGAAAGTAGACCAAATTATTCTACATTTTGTAACCCACGGTTGATGGTTTTGAAACCTGGTCAGAAACCTAGAATTGAGGTCACCATGGGCTATCACCTGATGATATGCCATGTTTACTGGTAATGTAATACAAAATAGCCAAGTGATAGATCATCTTTACATTTGATAAAGTTATGGATGATGGAGAGAGAAAAAGAAACCTTATTACAATTTGTTGGTGCTTAGTTGCCCTAAACAGCTGTATTTCAGTTGCATGATTAATTAAATGTCTGGACTCAGAGAGTTACACCCTGTTATCTGCATGAAGTCCACAACGCCACCAGAGTGTTATTGACCTTTATCTTGTGACCTTTGCATGACCTTTCAGGCCGCATATTTACATTGACCTCTGGCCTTGAGTACAGAAACAAAGGTCAAGATCTGCGGAATCTGAGTAAAGAGTCTCAGATGAAGATTATTACTTCAAGGTACAAACTAACCTGGTTTCATTTTTGATCTATCTGCACAGTCAAGAAATCACATTTATTATTTCTTTGAGTGAAAATTTTAGTTTTGAGTGTTGTTTCTGACTATATGGTGAACAAATCTTTTAATATATTTCTTTGGATATTGAATTGTTTATTTTCATTGTTTAGTATCTAACTACTCTTTATAAATATTAGTGTCCAATTCCTCAAGTGCTCATTCCACTGATTAATATTTGCACTCTTCATATTGCAGGGTTTGTTCAAGAGTATGTCCATCTGCAATATGATACTGTCATTTTATATTGCATTATTTTACTTAACCAGATGTTTATAACATTACATCAATTTGTCTGCTCTTGCAGAGCTACAATGATCAATAGATGTGTTGTATTTTGGACATTCTTCTTGCTTAATCACTTATTGCTGTGCATGGTTTTCCTTTATTCTAATGTATTTTTCACTGGTCACCTGATATGTCACATGACAGGATGGGTGATGGGGTTGACGTCAGAGCCCCAGACAAAAGCTGTAGGACCGGGAGGTCAGGTGAAGATTGATGCAAGTGTGCAGAACAAAATACACCACATCAGGTGAGAACAACACTCACAAGGTGGCAGCAACGAGATTCCCAATCTTGGTGTCTCTGGTAGGCACTAGGTGACAGCACTAGCCTGTCAAGCTTAGTGTTACTTGTATGCACCAGGTGGCATTACATGGTGACAAAAAAACAATCATTCCCCACTTATTAACCATCTATGTTGACAAATATATTGTGATTTGGAGTGCATTACTAATGAATTAATTTGATGTATTTACCTTGCAACCTGAAGGCTGGGTATTTGGTATGACAACAGAGAAATTGGATAAACAAATTGGCCCAACAGGCATGGTCATGTGTGATGAATTCACGGGTCGAAAAATTGACACTCTTGAGTGAGTGAAACACCACCAAATATTTGATGTTATGTTTGCCCATGAAGATGTGATATTTGGAATGGGAATGAACGATTTCACAAATATATATATAGGTCATGCTTTCACTTTGGTATGCAACATTGAAATGTATGCACACAATTGACATATACTTAACACCAAACACATTCAGATCTGTTTTAGTAAGAAATTTGTCAATTTTGTTGATAAAAATGTCTTGTATCCCAGAACAAAAACAAATGGAAAATGGAAAAAGTTTGGGAATAGGGACTTAAATTGATGCCAACTGGGATGAGGAAATTACTTTCCCAATGCAAAGTAATATTTGTGTGATATTAAACCATTTCAATAGTCAGTAGGAACAATTTTAGGCATTAAATAAACTCAAGGATATACAAATTCTTGAAATCTCAAGAAATTTTTCTCGGTTGTCTTTCTTGTTTACCGGTACAATTGCCTATTAATTCACATTCAGAATAAAATATAGAATATGAATTCAGTGGACAGTATTTGAAGCATATGTAATATTATAACAAAATTTTATTAGAACAGATCTTCACAAACAGTCTACACAGGTATTGACATTTATTGAAATGAATCAACACATATATCAACAAACACACTTTATAAGATGGTATGGATTTTGTGTTCACAATGGAAAGTTTTTATTTTGTCAAAGATTGAAGAACACTTCCACAAGGGTGACACTGTGCTATCATGAGAGATGACATTTATATTAAATTTGCGATATAAGTGATTGATAACTAAAGCACTGGCATGTTTTTCATTGCCTATTATAATCACTGTCTATTCATATTTTGAAATTTCCAGAAAATATTTTGAATCTAGGGGTTATATTCAGGGTTGTTTGTGAAAGTGCAACCACAGTTATTTTAGGCACCTCACTCAAATTTTCATGATTTTCAAGCCAATCCTAAATTGCTCTATTTCGAACCATTAAAAACATTGGCAATCATCAGTCTAAGAAATATATAACAAATATTATAAACCTTAAAAATAATCATGAAAATTAAGAAGGCAATAGCTGACAATAGCTTAAGAAAACAATTTGCAAACATAAACATATTCCAATTGGGTTAGAAAGTGGCAGGTTAATTTATGGGATAAAAAGAATCAGGAATCCAATAATGCTAAAGGAGTGGGATCATTTGAGCAGTGTTTTCCTTAAAGAGCAATACAATTGTGCCCATGGAGATCAGTGCGCATTGCTGTATATGTATTCATGCCTCGGTAATATCTGCTTCCCTTACAAGTTCTCAGGCTTTCATTACAATCAACATTATGTCAAGCATGTTTTTCTTCATTGAATACAATTATACTTTTATGATTTAAATGTATTATTTATCCTCAAGATAGATCATTAATAATAAATTATCTCATTATCATACTGTTTGGTGTGTTGTTTAGATTGAAAACAATTTATATTTAAATGTTTTGAAATATATTTTGACAGATGATAAGATAGTAAGGAAAACTAATAATGTGAAATAATTCTCTGAAGTAAACAAACTTGCATTAAGCAAGGTTGATTTCTTTTAAATAAGTTTTTCAATGTTTCTTGGGGGTCTGGTTTCCCAAATGAAGGCAGGAAATAGATGAACTTCAGAAGAAAGTAATGATGGAGCGAGAGAAGTACCAGTCAATGGCCCAGAACAAGAAAGCAATCTCTGCAGTGCCCCACTTCAACATCAACGACAAGTTTGTCCTCAACAAGGAAGATGCTAGCTATACGCTCAGCATAGAAGTACAGATGGCGATTGATAATATTCTGCTTCAGGTGAGAGATTTAACCATCAATCTATGCATATCTTATACTCACTCATATTCCCATTTCCCTCCTGAGAAAGAAGAATTTGACTTGGGGTTGAGAGTTAAACCTTGACACTTTTTTTAATTTATCCAACAAGATCATCCAATTTGGTAATTTGACAAAAAGCCGTCACCAGATTCCATATTGTCTTGGTTGGGTCTTAATGATTTGGTACTTATTAAATACTATAAATCATATTGGAGATATAATACCAGTAATTTGTAATGTCTGATTTTAGAGTGATGTTCCAGTTGATCTGTTGGATGTAGAAAAAAATTCTGCAGTGGTCAGCTACAGCGCTTGTGATCCTGAGGTAATTTTGTCACATAAAATGTTATCACCACTATTCACATTAACAACATCAGAATCAAATTATCAGGAAAATGCTTGGAATTTTTTACGCAAAGTATAAATACATGACTTTCTTTTAAAATGTGGATCATACATTTTTGACTCGCATACAATACATTGCTAGTCTATGGATTGAAGATCCTACTGGCCACAGGTGATATTGTGGTCAAAACTTACCATGAACTATTTTCACTTACCGTAAGCAGATCCTGTAAGAATGAGTACTAAAGAAAACTTTAATCTGGATTTCTCCCTCTTACTCTAAGTGTTAGGCTTATTATTTGGTAGAGCCATAAGCAGAGATATTTAAACAGAGATTGCAATGACAAGGTCTGCCACTAGGTGTCAGCGCAGTGCACCATCAAACTCTCACATTTTCTCATGCAATATTTTTGCACAAATTACAATACAGTTCTCCATCTAAATTCTATAAAATAGTACCTTTATAATCTACTGCATCCACTTAATTTCAGCATGATGATCCAAAGACGATAACATGGTCCATTTGCACAAAAAATAGTGAAAATTCCCTTGACAAGCTGGCCAAATGGCCACATGTGGGAAACAGGAAGTGGCGACGGTGGCACCACCATGAGATCGGTTCACCTGAGTGATAATTCAGAACTCCAGCTTGTTTCCAATCTCTATTTTAAATATCTCTGCCATGAGCCATAGATTATCAACATTATTATACCTCAGCAAACACATTATGCATGATGATACACTTGAAAAACATGGACCTTTGAGTACTCGCTGTAATATAGCATTGGAGTTTATTGGGTACATTGCTTGCTATATTGTGATATATGATTATAATTGTTTATATGAATTAATTCAAATAATTAAAAGTATTATTGATGTTACAGCAAGGCAATTTCCTGTTAGCAACATATCGTTGTCAAGCCAACACAACACGTTTAGAGCTGAAGATTCGGTCCATCGAGGGTCAGTATGGCACATTGCAGGCCTACATAACACCCAGGGTGCAGCCCAAGACATGCCAGGTCAGGCAGTACCACATCAAACCATTATCTCTACATCAACGCACACACGTGTTTGATGAAAACAGGTAGGTCAACGCAAGATAGGCTAATCAGCACAGTTCAGACTTATTCTCTCAGAATATCTTCATCTGCTTGTGTTTTATGCTGATTCTATTTGATCTATTCTAGCATATGACTAGTCCAGATTGAGCAATCTCTATTCATTATGTCCTCATTAATGTTGCAGATTAAAAGATCATTGGTACTAAATAGAATGCAACATATTCTTACCTCATACCCAAACTTGTTGTCTTAGCACTGTCTCTTTGTCCATTAATTAATTGATCTAAATCCTTCACCTCATAAAATATTACTGCGGTAGGTGTATCCAATTACTAGAAGATTGGGAATTTAATATCCTAGAACCCTTTTTAAAATAAGTGATCTATTTCAACCAAGTTTACTATTTTTTATCAGATCTGCTATTATTCTATATAATAAAATGCATCTTGCTTTTTGCAATTTGATCTGAACAATAGTCCAATTGGTTTAATTCAAACAAGGATTGGCTGATCACAAAGCAAAGAGCCAATACACAGGATGGGTTAAGCAGCAGTTAGATGATCTCAGTATCAGCCTCATCAAATAATACACTATCATTAATTTACTAAAAAAACTAAAATTATTGTTATTATTTGAAAGTTTTATGTTATTCCCCATAACATTTATTTCAGACCATACAACACACTCAAGCTATCAGGTCAGTTCAGTTTGGCTGAAGTTCATTCTTGGGTGACATTCTGTCTGCCAGAGCTACCAGACAGAAGTCCAGTGGGAGATACTGCTACCTTCCACTTTGTCTCCACCTTCCTGGACACCATGCTGGAGTGCACCTATACGTAAGCAAACATTACCTTATCAAAGTCAATCAAGATATAAAAGGGGATATATTTGGTATATTTGTAAAGCAGTTGGAGGAGGAAAGATTACTAAGCAGATTTCTACCTTTCTGAATATTTCTTATTTGAGCTGAATTCTTAATCGTGCAGTTCAAACCTAGATTTGACCTCTGCTAGTGAACTTTAAGATAAAGAAGTCCTAACTATAAATATTTTTATCATTTCAGTAAGGGACAAGCCATGTTCCGGTCAGATAACATTTCTACAATCTCTATACTGAAGGATGTACTTACTAAAGAGGCCACTAAGAAGAAAATAAGACTAGATATTACATATGGTGAGGTACCTTTCTGTAAATAATGTTTTTGTCACATCTAATATTTCACATAAATGGCACTTGATGAGTGAAAGGCAAAAGAAACAGGAAAATGCTCAGAAAAGTTGGTAAAAAGGCCCTGCTGGGATTTGAACCCAGGATCTCCTGTTTACTAGACAGGCGCTTTAACCAACTAAGCCACAGAGCCAGATGGTGTTCATATCATAATATAAAACATACTGCTCTTGATTGTTTGCAGCTCAGTATTGATTTGTTTGCATGTGGTATTGGTTAAATTCCACAGTATATATCCAATATATTGATCCAGGTCAAACTGTAGAATGCTCACATTCAAACAACAATGAAAAGTTTATTGACTTTTAAATATACCTGTGAGTAATCTGCCTCCCACACCTTGCATTCAATTCATTAATGTTTATTGTTTTGTTTCAGATATTAATGAGGACTCTGTCTACCATACCTTACATTTGATACATCCCAAGCTGGAGTACCAGTTGTTGCTGGCCAAGAAAGTTCAACTTATAGATGCCCTCAAGGTAAGTAGGAGGCAAATAAATAGGACAAAGCCTATTTTAAAATGTTCATATAAAAATATGTAAAATTTCTACTTTCTTCCCCTATTGCTACAAGCTGAGGGGCCTGTGGTATATAATGGGTTGGTATATTGTCCTTTGGTATCTAATGGGTTGTTATATTGCCCTTTGGTATCTAATGGGTTGTTATATAGCCCTTTGGTATCTAATGGGTTGTTATATTGCCCTTTGGTATATAATGGGTTGTTATATAGCCCTTTGGTATCTAATGGGTTGTTATATAGCCCTTTGGTATCTAATGGGTTGTTATATAGCCCTTTGGTATCTAATGGGTTGTTATATAGCCCTTTGGTATCTAATGGGTTGTTATATAGCCCTTTGGTATCTAATGGGTTGTTATATAGCCCTTTGGTATCTAATGGGTTGTTATATAGCCCTTTGGTATCTAATGGGTTGTTATATTGCCCTTTGGTATCCACCTCATGAGGGCTTACAATCCTTGTTCTGAAACATGACCTTGACCCATTTTTCAAGATCTCAGGCTTGAAATTATCACCAAAATTTTACATTTAACTACCGGTATATCTCCTAACCTATCAAAGATTCAGGCCCAATCTTATAAACATACCTATTCATTGTGTGCACCAACTTTGACAATGAGTAAATGTTAACAACCTCTGGGATGGTGAACACCATATATTTAAGAAAACAGTTAATGTGAATTCATATTCCACTCTGGTGCTCTTTAAAGTAGATGTGATACCAAGTTTATCCTTTAGATTTTGATTACTTAAATGCAGATTTTGACAGAATTTGATTATTTTTTATTTACGTTTATAGCAATTTATTGTCTAAAAAAATACCATTAAAATGAATATGAAATTTGATTATTTTTTTAGGAGTTGCAGGTACATGAGAATGATGTGAGTTTCATGTCACCAGAATATAAACAAATACTGGAGGATTCTGATAAACTACAGGAAGAATTCAAGAAACAACCCTGCCACCTGGAGAGACTTTATGGTACTTTTCACTCTTGATAAAATCCTGTCCCTTTAAAATATTACTTTGATGGTAAATTAATGTGAATTTTATATATAAGATATAATCATTTACATAATGGGAAAGAGTCGGGATTAACCTTGTATAAAGATACATTTATAATTTTGGGACAAAATACATATTTGTGTCATACTTTGACTCACAGAGATAGTGTACAAAAATGTAAACAAAAAGAAAACTTTTAAAGACCAATTTCTCTTTTGTACATTTTGAAATTGATAAAATATGATTTGTTTCCATTTAAGGATGACATTGAAATGATCTTAAATAAATTAAGTGTACTGTAAAATTTCAAAGTGTTAAAATATAAAGCTTGTCACAGGTCTAATTAAGTGTAATTGATGTCATTCATGGCTAGATTGGTCATACAGCATTTAGATGTATGAGGCCTTACTCCATTACAAGTCTCAACTCTACTGCTTCTACATGCTATGAGATTCTTTTTTACTGTTACCATCCCTAATGAACCTTTTTGAATGCAACTCTTAGAGCAGTAATAAAAATATGTAATGATATAGACTATTTTATAACAAATTGCACAATTAAGTCATATAGTGATCAGAGACAACAAGGGCTGATATGTATATGTCAGAGATTTCTGTGTACATGTCATTCTGTGATGCATTCGATTCATACTCTCACATAGCAAGTTTGGGATGATAGCACTCCAAACCATGCACATTTCCTTCTTTCAACAGTACGCAAATCTGCTCAGAAGCAAAGATTGCCTTCATCACATTAGATTTTCATAATCAAATGCATCTTCAGCAGATGACATTTGACGAGATTTATGGCCAGGCGAATTGATATTTGGGGGATGGAGAAATATAAATATTATTTTCAAAAAGAAAATTGTATACAAAATCTTTTTTTTAAAAAGACTTTCTTGTTATGCGTTTCACCTTAATTTATATATTCTGCTTTGCTTGCCTTTAAATGATTGCATATCATGAAAAAAATATATCCGTCTAATTTTTTTGTGAACACTAATAGAACAATTAATTGCTTTTTCTTGTTTCAGGAATGATAACAGACCTCTTCATAGACAAGTTTAAGTTCAAAGGTCAGAATGTGAAGAGCAAAGTGCCCATGTTGCTAGAGGTGCTGGACAACTATGATCTGCAAGGATTAATAGAGTTTTTTCAGGCAGCAGCATAATAGAGACAAAATCAGCACCCAGTCACTATGTCACTGATGTGTTGAGATCAACAGTTTGACACATAAACATATCACCCTTTTTTAATATGTGTAAAAATGATGAAATATCTTAACATGATGTGTCTTGAGGAATTAATGAACATATAAATCAGTATGAAATGAAACTGGAATATCAAACATAGCCTACAATGCGGCTGATGTTGGTTAAAAATGTCAGACTATTTTATATATGAAAAAATAGTAGTGTTGTTTTTCATGACTATATTCATTTACACAATCTATTATTTATTTTCATTGTATAACATTGTGCAAAGGATGTCAATGATTGTTCTTTCATTATATATAGTAATACATTCCGTCCACTTCATTGATATATTTATTATTGTATTATTTTGTTATTTATGTGCACTGGCTGTGGTATCCAGATTAAATTGAAAGCAGTGCAGAACTACTGAAATGTAATGATGGATTCGATGCCCACAGTGAAAAGGCCATGAACAACATTTCACAGTATCAATGGGCTAAAATATCTAAAGAATAGATCTCAAATCCAAAATCAGCTTGTTGACAATGTTCTTCACTTTCTTTTGGAAACTGTCAGGCCAGGTTAATATTAGTGTATGAAGATCAACATAATCTTGAGTATTGTACATCATATGTTTCTCCTGTTGTATTTACAATCAATAAAGCAGGTCTTTATGCAAAAAATCTTAATGATAATAGAAGTTATGAATTGTCTTTAATCTCACAATATGTTTTTAGATGAAAAAAAGTATTTATTGCTCTGTGTGTGTGTGTGTGTGAGTGTGTGTATGTGTGTGTGTGTGTGTAGCATTGCTGGCACAAGTAAATCACAATTCTTACTGCTTGGGTTTCAACATTTGTGATTCACCAGGTGTCTCTTGTATCAATACAATGCATGTTGGGATAGGTTTGTAGACATGGCAATTGATATGATGTCTATTGTGAAGTAGTTTAAGAGAAACAGCATTTGGTCCTCCTTGTTATCTTCTGGCTGGGTTGGTCGGAGCAATATGACCGTTTTAGTGTCGCCCCATTCACCCATGAAGAGATTCCAAACCACACACCTAGTGTGACATTCTCGTGACAGATATGAGGTGACAAATTAAAAAGTTGATTTTCTGGTACTTAAAACTAGTCACCTGATTTATTTGTGTCTTGCTATAAGATTATGGAAGCTTGATATTAGCCGAAAATGAAACATATCAAAGAGCAGAAGACCAGACTTGTTGATGTGGGTGCCATCTTGTGTCATGTGACAAAGTTACTGGAGGTGCAGGCGGGGGTTCAGCAAACTCACAAATATCAAATGGCTTGAATTCTCCCACCATAATGTTAATAGGACTAATTCCTTGTTCAAAACGTATCTGGACCAACCTCAAACATTTATTTCACGTTGGATAGGGCTTCTGACAGAATACAGTTTTACAGGTGTAGCCAATTTTGGGCCTCTCCGTGACCGACTTACGATACAGCCAATCTTGACGCACACTCCAAACACCTACGATGGTTCATCAGTGGGAGGAATTCACTGCCTCTGAAGTGTAATCCTAAATAACTTCTTCAAATGATTTAATTCATATATGAAACTCGCCAGAAAGCAAGATTAGTTGTGTAAGATATTTGGGATATCTTAATAATAAGTGTACAGTGTGTGTGGTGTTCACACTGAGGTCGCGACACTGTGTCGCGACCTGTCTCTTCACGAGGGATAGGGGACACCTCACAACCCGACGTAGCCTCCAGAGCTCTGCTCGCGCAAGTCGGGGTTCCACAACTAATTGTGAAGGGTAGACCATAATATTTTTTCAAAAAATGCACTTACAAAAAAAGTCATAGGTAATAAACTGATTGAAAGAAAACAAATATCAATGCTTATCATTGCTTTTTTGTAATGTTTTTGAACATTTCTTCCTAAATGATAATTTAAATCCTTTTTGAGAGCAAGAGCATCCATTGACCTTAATGCATTGACTTTTGGGTCACAAATTTTGTGTGTAAAATATTGCATTGGTAAAAGATATTAATAAATATCTCATCAAAACTGAATTGGGATCTTGTATGGAAAACCATAACCTGTTTGCTTGTTGCACTTTATCTCAGTTCAATGTGTTTTCATTCAAGTCAGCAGAGCTATCGACCCATGGGGTTATGTTTAATGGACCATATATATACTGTGAGTGCCATAAACACATCCGGTTTGCTGACCTTTCAAGGCCATGGAGATAATGGCGGGATACAAGGGCAATTATTTTGCCCAATTAGAGAGAAACTGACAAACCATTACTTTATGTCTGTGTATGTATGCGTGCATGTGTTGATTTATTTTGACATTTTACAAAACCTTTTTTTTTAGCCGCCTGAATTATTTAAGGATTTATTTTGACAAAACACAGATGTGAAAGTAAGATTGACTTGATGTCCACACATCATGTGAATTTATACCCATGTGAATTTATTTCTGTACAGTGCTACCACCAAATGGAAAATAGACCCCACAGAAAGGTAAATTCATATCATGTGTGGACTTCAAGTCATTATTTTTGGAACATTTCAAACTGCAGTCTTTAACATGTATATTTATGTTTTTACACTTGCATTCAGAAACATCATTTCTGGAACAGAAGGTTACATGATATCAGGGACATTGAGGGTGATCCTTTGACCTTTACTAAGTTTAGTTGTTGGTTACAAAAGCTCATGTAACATGAATCAGGGGCATATATGAATGATCCTTTGATATTTTGGGTTGCTAGGCAACTGAGTAGGGCAGTGATCAGATCCTATCCGTGATCAGATCTCATCCTTACACAGCACTCTATAGTATAAGGATGTAGTATCTTTATTGTTGCTATACTTACTCAATAAAGCTGCTTGTATATAAATATACTTTAAGTTAACGTACCTTAGCTGGAATACCTATTGACCTACATTTGAACCATCAGTGCTAGAAATAACCCTAGATGTAGCTACTGTGGATTTTGAGTGTTGTATGCTCATACATTTATTTAGGCATTATTTAGGAAGCAGCTTGCAAAATGTGTTCCCTTCCAATAACAATCTGGGAAGAGATGACAATACATGTCATGTTATACAAGCCACACTAGGTTCATGGTTAACTGTATTCAGGCCACTGGCAATGGGATGGGGTAGGGATACTGATATTTATCAGTGTCTATGAATTAGATCAGAGACCCAAGTGCAAGTGCACTCAACAGACTACAGCACAAAGTAGAAGATCTCCATCATTATAGGTCAGATACTAACCAGTGCATATGTATATATTATTAAGGAATCTGGTTGTAGCCGTGTATACTATTATTGCTGACACCACAGACTATTGCAGTACCTTTTGTGACATTTGTCACAAGGTATCTAGTTTTTAGGAATAGCAGGGGGCATAACTTTATACCCTGAGGTATACTTCCATTCATAGCAACCCAAGTTTGAAAGTTTTATCCTCTGTTGTCCATTTATTCCATTTCACTGGTTTTTGATAGAACTTTCATGCAACCAGCTTTTTGGCTGTGGTGTTGTGGCGAAAGTTGTCAAGGGGCTGTGTTGAAAAACTTATGATATCAAGATTTGGTAATGAGCCTATATATTTCTTGTATATTTCTTGTATAAAAAAACATTAATACTTCTATATGTTCTGAAGTGCATATAAAGATTTCATCTTATTTATATTTTGTGTATAATATTTGTTTTATCCGTTTGCAGAAAAAAAAACGATGTTCTGACATTGAATTTAAAATGTGGTTAACTAGTGCAATATGCAAAGCAAAATGACCTAATTTTTTCCTTGATAAGCTTTTTGATAAGCTTTTTCAGATTAACATCATTACCCCAAATAGGTATCTGGGCATTGCAAAGCGCCCATCTCATATACTGGGCGATATCCCTGTCATAAAAGCAATATCCCTCGGCAGAGTTGGGCTGGTTCGAATCAAAGTTGAAAAACAACATATTATGTTTTTCTACATGTCATACATATGTGTTCAGATGATTTTTCATATCTTGAAAATCGTATCTTAATCACGTCATAAACTGGACTAGAAAACGACGTCTTTGAAATCACATCACATCATGAAAATCACGTGGTTATCTGGTTACCCAGGAGTTTCTCAGATTTCAACCAGAAATCCACATTGTTTTCACGTTTCGTGCCTTCGATTAGATTAGAAAATGTAAATAATAATAATAATAATAATAATAATAATAATAATAATAATAATAATAATAATAATAATAATAATAATAATAATAATAATAATAATAATAATAATAATAATAATAATAATAATAATAATAATAATAATAATAATAATAATAATAATAATAATAATAATAATAATAAGCTGTAAGCTGCAAAGCTGACGATTTTAAGACTTAATCATGGATTTTCAACTTCGAATAAGTTGGCCACGAGGCCAACCTTAAACATTGTATGAGATTCAGCCATTTAACTTCTATGTACCTTAACATTTAATATTTAGTTGCTGATGTCTTAAATTTCTCCACAAAATGTATGAATAAAACTTTGGATTTGAAGAATCAACGTTCAAAATGCAAGCTCAGATGACCAATGAAGTTTTCCAATCATTGTCAATTTATAAAGATGTTTATCATAGATTTCAAATGACTTTGTGTTAGTACAATAATCCGGTATTGTGATCCAGACACTCTATAACACTCGAGGAATTGTGTATTGTTAATCCGACAATGTAATGTAAAATATCATATCACAATCAACATATTGCTTAGGATAGGACAGCCACTCTCAAAACTCAATGCTTTAATAATCCAACTTTAGTTGTAGGGATACTACAGGACAGTTAACAATGTTCTGGTATTCTCTATTTGTTATATATCTAATATCAGTAATGGAACTGTCACGTTCAAAATCTCTCAAAAATCAAATAATGGATGACATTGGCAATTTTCAATTTAAAGTTTGGCATAAATATATTCAATTGGATTTATCTAGGATTTTATACAGGAATAAATGCAGATTATTATCCTTTTATTTGGCATTTCTTTATAAAATTAGCAAACAACAATATGAAAAAAGGATTTCACCTTTAAAAGATCGAACGGTCACTATGCGGAATGTAATTGGGGCAATTAACTACCATTCAGTTGAAGATTTAAAGTTTGACACAAAGATACAATTACCAGAAATATTCAATATTAATATTACATTTATCGAATTCCTTTTCCCGTATACCTCATGGAATTGTTTGGGGTGGAGTTTAAAAGTAATAGATGGAACTAAGGAAGACTTACTGGGAAAATATTGTGGCCGACGTTTGTCATGGTCAGTATTTACACAAACAAATAAAGCAAGCATTCATTTGGAGCGCCTGGAAAGAGTCTTTCTCACGCTTTCCTTAGTTATAAATTACCAGGCCATGAACAAGAATATTATTCACACTTTTCATACTCAAATTAATACCCTTCATAATTTAAATCTAAATGGATCCAATCTATTTCTGTTGCCACATCTACATATGGTAACGCAGAAAGTTCATTACTTATTTTGGGTTATAAGAGTTTCCCATTTAAACAGACTGAAAGGCACTGTGAACCATGTTTTTGATAATAAATATAGAGCTTTAAACATACATGATGGACCTGGTGAGTTATCACATATTATTGAATATCAGAAAACAACTTGTCATTGCTTTATATCCTCAACATTTCAAGTGTCAGTATATATTACATTTTTACATCTTAATCATAATGTTTCAGCCAACAATATGATTACTTATATCAAACACAATTCAACATACCTCAATAAATATTTATATGACCAAGATATGGAAGTAATTTTCAGCCCCAATTATTCATCAGCAGACAGCTACCAAATGTCATATAGGTTTAAGGCTGCAGCAGGTAAACATGTTTCAGTCATTATTCAGTCGCAGATTATCTTGCAGGCCTTTCCTGAATCTGATTGTTTGTATGGTGGATTAACTCTCATTGAGGATATTAATTCTACCCTGTACACTATGGTCAGTCTTTGCGGAAATGCTCTCCTTGAAGACATTCCCAATACATTCCGGTTCACCTCTTTCCAAAACATAATTTTTATTGTCTTTCATATTTACAAGTTTTATACACAAATTGCGTTCAGTGTTAGGGTGACACAAACAACGTGTATCGGAATGTACGTTCCACACATGGTTAGGTTTTTGCCAACACGTACATATGTCATCCATTCACCCTACACTTTGTGGTTTCATTTTCCATCTGATATGTGCCTTCATATTCGCGTTGTGCCAATGGATTGTATTTCACATTACATTTTCTCTCAACTTACTGAAGCTGTGGTTATCAGATTTAATAATGATTACAAACAGGAAAGGTTTGCAAATGCTTTCAACATTACTTATAAAATTCACACAGATGAATTTAGAAACAAAAAAACTAGTTTACCCTTTAAGTCCTTTCAGTGGCAAACTGGTAAAGCATATCATGTGCCAATTTTTCTTTATTCTGAAACTGTTCTTTGGAAAGATGCATTTTGGATGTTTGTTTCACATACATGTTTTGATAGCTCAGCGTATGTTTCTGCTTCAATCATCAGCTTTCTTCCATCCTTGTTTTCCAAATTATGTTACTTCAAATCTTTTAAACTGGAATCGATGAGGGGGGACCCAGTGGAACATATATTCTTTGTTTATAATAGATCTTCTATATTTCTATTTCATCCTGTAGAAAAGAGCTGCAATTCTATTTTCCGTCTGAATATGAATACTTACAAGTATCCTTTTTCCGCATCTTCTTATAGTGTTGAAACATCATGGGAGTTTTCTTCCAAGTCCCCACTTTCATTCAGATTGGAATTAAATTTTAAAATTGAAATAAAGGTTTTTCGGTTATATAGTTCCTGTAATCTAACCAAATTTGGTGTATCCATTTTGATAGAAAAACCTATAGAACTCATTGATGTGTCATTATTGAGTGTGACCCGTTATACGTTTTTAAGAGAATATTATAAGAGCTTTTATTTTCATCAATTGCAACTCGACAATCCTATAATTGGACAAACAATGTATCGATTACATAATGATAAACTGGGAAATTTCGTATCCTGGAATTCTGCCAATCGAATGTGCAGAGACTGGGGTGGTCATTTATGGAGTATACATAATAAGGAAGAAATACAAGAAGTTCTTCAAAAGATAACCTTTATACGCTTCAGACCCGCTGTGGCAATTTACATTGGATTAGTAAATAATGTAGGTATATTGTGTTTATAATGATTGAATAGAATCAAATCATTACAAGCTGTTAAAACATGACTTATTCTCGTAATCCTGATTTAATCAAGACAAATGATTATTTATTAACTCACTTTTAGGTTATTCTTTTAAGACAATCTTTTATACTGTACAATCTCTCTACTTTGAAGAAAACAATTCATTCTATATAATCGGATTATACCCTCTTTGGGTAATTAATACTGTGTTTCATACTTGACAAATTATAAACGGGTGAGTTGAAAGGAATGCTATCTTCTCCTCAACATTGCTCCACATCAACAAGCTTCAAGTTCTTTTAATATTGAATATTGGATATTTGACGTTTTTTTTCAGAATGCACCAAAAGTTATATTGCTATGTTAACGTCCAGGATAAGGATATATATGTCAATTAATAGGGTATATACTGTTTAAGACGAATATATCTCTGCTTCCCTGACAAATGGAATAAGACGTGTGGCTTTCTAAGAGGTGCATTTTTGTTTTGAGAAACTATGAGAATCTAGTGGGGGCGGGGGTGGGTTAGAAATGCTTACTAGACATATATAGATTAGACCCTGAGCAATCAATACCCTGGGCAAAATCTGATCTGTGATTAGGAGATATAACCCTTCTTCTGTGACAAAGCTGGGTTCTATCACTTTCTCTCAGTTCCGACAATGTGTTAACAAATTATGAGAAACTCATGGGTGCTCAGACATGTTTGCTCAACTAAGTCTTGAAATGTAGTGTAATTCTCAACCATTCTTGTGGATAGCATTAAGAATCGTTGCTTTTAGGTGGAGGTTAGATTATTTAACCGGAGTTAGAGAAGGCCTGGAGCTGCCACCTCTGTTCGCTCCCCGCCATGGGGTGCATGCGGGTATGTGGGTACCCTCATGGTGTCACCTCCAGGTTCCCGCCTTTCTACCGCGTTTGGTCAGTTTGGTTTGTGTCTTCATGAAGTGCAGACGTGTGATGGTACACCTTAACCTGTGATAATCGCTAAGACTTTCTGTGAATTTTACTATGGATAATTTTATGGATTTTATGGATAAAGTTTTTACTGATATGGATTTTAATTTTCACGTTTTTAGCCATCACCACACCTTTTAACATACCAGGTATGAACTTTTATGAACTTTTTATGTACATCTGAACTTTTATGTCCACGCCTATCTGATTACCGGTCGGGAGTCGCCCCGACAGTCAGTACCGGTCGGGAGTCGCCCCGACAGTTGGTCCCCGGTCGGGAGTCGCCCCGACAGACCAAACTATGACACAAAAGACCTGTACACACTGTGGCCGGCCAGTCATCGGACACCCAGGTCCATATGGGAAGAAAAAGTATGTAAATCAGCCACTGTGGATCGTAGAGGCCCAGCAGACCATGGACCTCGACCTCGACCTCGCCCCCGAGCATCCTGAAAAGCTCCCCTCATCTCCCGAGGCCGGTGAGAGGGAGTCAACCAGGATGGAGGGGGAGATCCACCCGATGTACCGTCAGTCGGCCATTGGGGCCCAAGCACCTACACACACACCTGCACCACCTGCACCACCTGCATTACCGTCCATTCAGGAGGTCCAGGCAGCCACGATCGCCGCCATGAGGGATCAGATGGCTACTATGCAGGTACAACTACAAGCGGTAATAACCACGCAGGCAGCCATGAGCCAATCCCAGGCTCACACCCCCCAGGTACATCTCAGGGCTCAACCGCAGGCCAGTCCAGGCTTCCCAGGCATCAGCCAACAAGCGGCGAGACAACCGTCTACTGCAGGTAACCAACCATTTATTACCGATACATTAGTAATGGACGGGGACCCCCAACCAGGGGATATTATCAGCCATCCAGGCGACCCTCCAGGGGTACTGAACGATAATAACTTTGCTCCAGCCGGGGACTACGTGGAGGTAGGAGGACCCATGCCCGACCTGGGGTGGAGGATTCCGGGCCTACGGAATACCGAGGGCCTCACGGACCTGAAGAAGCTATGCCCGGTAGCCAACATATCAGAGAAGACCCTCAGGTCAGCCCTGAGGGGCGAATATATACAACTGGATGACTTCCTATCCAACTTGAACATTCAATCTGATGACCAGGGCGCCATGCATACTTACCTGGACAGTGAAGGTACCCTGCGTTACAAGTCCAGGAAGCAGAAGCGCAGGATAACTGATATACAGACCTGGAACGAAGCCTGGAGGGCTTACGAACGTTTTATGATCAAGGTACACGGCTGCCAGCTCTATGAACACATGTGTGAATATAGCCTGCGTATCTATGACTTCTCCAAACGATTCACCTGGACGGCTCTTACAGCCCTGGATGTTAAACATCGGATAGGGATGTCAGGGAGACACGTGAGATTCGCGGATATCCACCTGGACAACCTTACCTCCACCCTGGATGCTACAGCGATCAGGTTCGGGGTACCTAGGTGCCCCCGTTGCAGGTCATATGATCACTTCTCCCCTGCCGAATGTCCTTTTCTATACGCCACGCCGATCCAGGGCCCGCCAGGCTCGGCGTTTAGGGCCCAGAAGAAGGCGTTCGCAGCGACACCAGGCGGAGAAATCTGCAATAATTGGAATTCACAAAGGTGTAATTTTAAATCCTGCAAGAGGATCCACCAGTGCAGGGCCTGCAGGGGCCCCCTGCCATACGACCTCTGCAGCAAACAGGGGAGATGTGCCCAACCAGGTCCCTCACAGCAGCAGCCAGGGCCCATCGTCACCAGCCAGGGCACCGGCCAGGGCACGGGAGCTCCCCCAAGGTTTGGCCAGATGCAGTGAATTTTGGCGAACGTCCCTCCTTGACCTTCAAGATAGGGACCTTGCTAGGGACCTCCACCAGTCCGCCAGGGATGGGGTTCGGATAGGTTTCACCGGCCACCCTATCGACCCAATAATAAAGAATTGGCGTTCATCTCTTGAACACAGTGAGGAGGTGAAGAAGTTTATCGAGACTAACATAGAGTCACACAGGGTCGTAGGTCCCCTTCAGCGGGAGGACCTCCCCACGGGCTACCGTGCCTCCCCCCTCGGGGCCTTCGTCAAAAAGTCTTCAACCAAGACTCGGATCATCCATGATCTTTCTTGGCCTGCTACGCAGGCAGTCAACGACGGGATCGACTCCTCCAAGTGCTCTCTCTCCTACGTGAACGTGTACGATGCCGTCACCCTCATAGACTCTTTCAAGGATCCTCCATGGGCTGCTAAATGTGATTTTTCTTCCGCTTTTCAATCTGTCTACGTACATCCGGATGACCAACCGCTACTGGGATTCACTTGGGAGAACAATTATTATTACATGGCAGTCTTACCTTTCGGGCTTAAATCGGCTCCAAAACTCTTTAATGACTTTGCTGATGGCCTCGATTTTATATATAAGAATAGGGGGGCTTCCCCCGCCACAATACATTACCTTGATGACGTCATCACGTTCGGGGAATCCCCCCAGGCCTGCAATAAGAGTTTAAATATCATTTTAGAAACTAGCGAAAACGCCGGTTTCACGATTCAGCCTTCAAAGACGGTCTTACCCACACAGTGTATAGAATTCCTCGGGATTCAAATTGACATTCTAAACAGGACTTTATCAATCGGGCCCGATCGTCTAAAAGAAATAACAGCACTTACCCAGGATTGGTTGTCGAAATCACGTTGCTCCAAACGGGAACTATTATCGTTGATCGGCAAACTGATGTTTTGCGCCAAGGTCGTCAGCCACGGCGTAACGTTCACCAGAAGACTGATTCACTCATCTAAGAAATTAAGAAAACTTCACCATACCTGCAGGATATCCCCTCAGGCCAAGGCGGACATTCGTTGGTGGTTCCGGTCCATCTCCAGTCATAACGGGATAGCCATGTTCCCGAAGGAATTCGACGTACGCACAGCGGACCTTCTCTTCACTGATGCGTCCGACATTGCGTGTGGCGTCAGTTTACACAACTCGTGGACATTAATGCAATTTTCAGGACCGCATCAGTGGATGTACAACATGACAATCGCATGGAAAGAACTATATGCAGTGGTTTTAGCCCTGGCTACCTTCGGCCCCAGGCTCCAGGGCCACCAAGTCATAATGAACATCGATAACCAGGCTATATGCTACTGTGTGAACGCAGGCAAATCTAAGGACCCGAAAATAATGGGCCTGATAAGAGTCTTATATTATTTTATATCATCTTATAAGATTGACTACAAAGCAATTCACTTGTTTTCGGCCGAAAATGCCTCAGCTGACGCGCTGAGCAGGTTGGACATGGAACGGTTCAAGAAGCTGAACCCCCACAGTGACATTAATATAACAAAGCCTGCATCTATACCCACTGATATGTAAATGTTATATACTTATATATGTTGAATTAATTTCTTTCAGATTTGGACGCTCGGGCCCAGGAATTGGTACAAGCCGGCCATCGTTTTAATACACGAAGGACTTACAACTCCGCCCAGCTTCAATATGTAAAATTTTGTAAACACTATAACATTTCACCAATGCCTGCAACAGAAGATATTATATTAAGATATGTAGCTTTTCTTACCTGCCCCGCTCGGGGTTCGACGCTCTCTCCCTCTTCTGTCTCCGTCTACCTGGCCGCTGTCCGGTCTCTTCACGTTCTTAACGGTTACTCGCCTCCTCCTACTAACCAACCTCGGGTACTCCTGGCCCTCCGGGCCCTCCACGACCTCCACGGGCCTCCGAATCAGAAATCTCCTATCTGTTTTAACCTCTTGGCCCGACTGTGTTCGTTGCTCGACGACTCACTCGATGACCTAGTTTTCAAGTGTGCGCTCACGCTGGGCTTCTTCGCCTGCCTGCGTGGTAGCGAGTACTGCTCGGTCTCCAACTCAGCTAACCGACTCGTTTCTCATCCTCCGACGGTTAGTGACGTTACCTTCGGTTCTCACCTCGGCACACCGTACTTTACTTTAAGGATTCATCGGTCCAAGACGTCAAAATTCGGTTTCACAAAGTTTATTGGCTGCAGTCGCTCCACGACCTGTTCTCACTGCTATTTACTTCGTCTTCTCCGCGCACGCGCCACGCGCCGCGGCACGAGCCTGCCCCCTACCGCTCATCTGCTCGCCCTACATCTACATCTATAAGTTTACTCGGCAAAACCAATTGGCATCCTGCGGGACAATCGACCGCTCACAAAATTAGCTCTTAACAATTGCATCAAGCGACTCGTAACCCGACTCGGGCTCGAACCCGGGGCCTACTCCTCTCACTCTCTTCGCGCGGGTAATGCTACCCAATCGGCTACCAATCGTTTCTCCACAGAGGAGATTCAATCGTCAGGCAATTGGCGATCTCAATGCTACTTACAGTATATACGTCAACCTCCATTAACTCACATTCATTACGCGGCTCGTTTAACCAAGCCTTGACTGACCCATCTTTCACACGACTTTTAACCATTCCTTAATTAACTCAATTTCATACGTTTTCATCATGGGCTTCACCTATGTACCTTGTACCTAGCTGTTAGGGCCTGCCATGATGATACCATTAGTATGCTTAGCTATCTGATCATTATATGTACTGGGTTAGTTATTGGTATTTAGTTCTGGGTATAAGTTTATATAATTAGTAATTATTAGTAAATGATTAAGTGTGTTCTAGTGTGTGTTCTAGTGTGTGTTCTAGTGTGTGTTCTAGTGTGACTTGTACCGCTTTACTTGAATAAAGCTCTACCTCCACTTAAGGCGAGCGTTTGGTCTTACTCTAAGTGGAGGTTAGATTATTTAACCGGAGTTAGAGAAGGCCTGGAGCTGCCACCTCTGTTCGCTCCCCGCCATGGGGTGCATGCGGGTATGTGGGTACCCTCATGGTGTCACCTCCAGGTTCCCGCCTTTCTACCGCGTTTGGTCAGTTTGGTTTGTGTCTTCATGCCCCCTTCCCGCCCATCAGCTCGGTACCTAATATTAGGGCCTATTAGGGGCCTGCCATGATGATACCATTAGTATGCTTAGCTATCTGATCATTATATGTACTGGGTTAGTTATTGGTATTTAGTTCTGGGTATAAGTTTATATAATTAGTAATTATTAGTAAATGATTAAGTGTGTTCTAGTGTGTGTTCTAGTGTGTGTTCTAGTGTGTGTTCTAGTGTGACTTGTACCGCTTTACTTGAATAAAGCTCTACCTCCACTTAAGGCGAGCGTTTGGTCTTACTCTAACCACAATTATATGGTACAACTACCTGCGAAATCTAATTTAATAATCAATATTACTTGGTTTATATATTTCCAGATAAGTAACATATTTTGGGTTGATGACACACCAGTGGTATATGGAGAGTGGAACAGGCATACTTATCAATTTCCTACTCTGGTATTATCAAAATATCGATGGATTGACGAACGTTACGAAGATCAGTCAGTGCGATCAGAATACTTTAACAAATTTATCAATGTTATACAAGGTTTAAAAAACAAGATACTTCCATTTGGAGATTCAGTAATGAAGTGCAGTGCTTTATATGTGATACATGTTGAGGAACCTATATGGATTCAGGTGCCATGCAATGAATCACTTTTGACACACTTTATTTGCGAAAAACAGGTTCAAAATGTAACACATTATCATAACTTTTCAATTGTCAGCTGTCCAAGAAGATGGTTTACTATTGACGTGTATTGTTATAAAATTTTAACTTATAATGACACTTACCATTATATAAATCACACTTACAATTATGACAATCCCACATCAATGATTATAAAAAATGTTTCATTTTATATAAAAAATAATGACACTATAACCTCCACTCTGAAAAGTCTTTTATCATTGTACGTACTAAAAACCATGAAATATTGCAGACGTATACCATGCGTATCTGATGTAATATCTATAACTTTAGAAAAACACGTTATGTTATTAAAGGAAGACTTAAGTGAAGTATCCACATGCCCACAGGCCTATTATTTATGCTCTGATACACAATGTATATCCCATGCCTATATGTGTGATGACTTTCCTGACTGTGTACAAGGAGATGATGAACACAATTGCTACTGCTTGTTAAATGGAAATGTTATAGCTAATGCAACATTCTGCCATAACGCATGCACCAATCAAAGTTGTGACTGCAGTCCAGCATTGCAAAAGACAAAACATGGCTGTAGGCCATTTGTTTCAAATTATATGATAATTCCTGATGACAATTCAAACAAAGGACAGACTTTATTTACCTGTCAAAATGGTAAGCAGATTGAGTTTCGTTATTTTAATGATTTAGTGCCTGATTGTTCACAAGATGAAGATGAACAGGAATACTTATCCATTCTCAAAGGTGAGGAAGTACTATCAAAGCAATGTGGCAACTATCATTTCTCGTGTATTTTGGGTCATACCAAGTGTTATGATTATTCAAAAATGTGTTTTTATAATCGGGACCATAATATGAAATTAGAAACATGTAGAAATGGAGCTCATTTACAGAACTGTACAAACTTTCCATGTAGTAATGCATTTAAATGTGAGAATTCTTATTGTATTCCACATAAACTGGTATGTGACGGGATACAGGATTGTGCAAAAGGTGAAGATGAAATTGGGTGTGAAAATTACCTCTGTGCATTCATGATAAAGTGCAGAGGTACTACAATGTGTGTGCATCAGTCAGAGGTATGTGATGGAATCGTCAATTGCCCAAAAGGAGATGATGAAATCATTTGTGGGCTGCATAACTGTCCCAAGGGATGCACATGTCTAGCTCTAGCGGTGCAATGCATCAAACTGAACATGACTTCTGTTCCATTCTTTGGCAATATAATGTCAATTGAGATGAGATATAATCATTTGATATTTGAGTTGGGTAATCTGAAGTATATGACCTCTCTTATCAGGTTACTTTTACCCTCAAACAAGATCAAATCTGTTTGCCAACACTCCACTTATAATTCTTTTTATCCTTTTGAAAATCTTAAAGATTTAGAAATACTTAATCTAGATAGAAATGAAATAACAAAATTAGTAGACAATTGTTTTTATAAACTTACAAATTTATTTCATATTTCAATCTGTTATAATAAAATACATCACATTGCCCCAATGTCTTTTATTGGACTCGTCTCTTTAAGATCTTTAATGATGACAGGAAATGATTTGGCAACAATTTCACTTGAATATTTCAAATACTTATTTAGCCTTAAGGCATTACATCTTCAGAATAACAATATAGACAAAATACTAGATGTAGGAACAGTGTTAAATCTAGATCTAGAATATATTGCAGCAGATGATCATAAATTGTGCTGTGTCATTACAGTTGCCGTGTGTGACACCTTAAGTAATGTTCCACATTTATGCTATCGTATGCTGAATGATAAAGGCTTCTTTATCTGGTTATGTTTACTTGTATCAGTGATATTGACCATGAACATCATTGTCATAATATATCAAACCAATCTGGGCGGCAGTTGCCAGAGAATATTATTAATAAATCTAGCCTTTTCAGACATATTGTGTGGCTTTTATCTGATTATTGTAGGAGCAGGAGACCTAAGCTATGGTAGTAATTATTATTTGTTTGATTTGATATGGCGAAGGAGCATTTCATGTAATATTGCATCTGTTTTGTCGACCTTATCCATACTTATGTCTTCTTTCCTTCTCATGATGATTGCTGTCACCCGATATTTTGCAATCGTAAAGGAATATACAGTAAAAAACAAAAAATGCATTTTGCTGTGCCTTATCATGTGGATAATTTCTATTTCGATAAGTATCACACCAATAGTATACGATGTACACAATGGTCTCGCTTTGAAGCGAGCAAATAGAATGTGTTTATCAATCATCATTGGGACACCATATTCTGTTACAGACACTTTCATTCTAATTCTCAAAGTATTAGTTCTATTTATTAATCATTTAAGCTTGCTTCTTAGCTGCGCACGTCTTTATATTAAGATTACAGATGTCAAAGACAATTTGACATCAGATATAAAGTCACAAAAACGGATAAAGAAAAGAACAAAATCGGTGTCCATAAGTATAGCAATTATGATATTTTCTAATATCTTGTTATGGATGCCCCTGTCTGTTATTGCAATATGGTCTTTATTTGGAACTGATGTACAGTCCACGGTAATTATTTTCACAGCACTTTTTGTTGTACCCACCACATCTGTTATCAACCCAATTATATTCACATTCAGACACAAATCATTCAAAAAAGCAAAAAAGAACACAGTGTTAAATCGCTAATTTATTACTAAATTAATGACACAAAGTTAGGAATGTTTTATCTCAAGGATATGACTCATTATGCCAAGATCTTGCTGGCAGAGAAGATGACTCACAAAGTCCAGCAGTTAAATAGAGCAGTTTCCTTTTAGTTTCCATTATTAATATGTTATACATTATTGAACATTTATTCATTTGTGCAAAAATAAAAAGATGCATACAACAATATGTGTTTGTTTATGAAAGTATATGACTGAACAGAAATTTTGACACGAGTTTCAATTGCCCACAGTTGGTTAGAGTGAAAGCTTTTCAGCACCTGTTCTTCTGCGATTGTCAATAATTGCTCTCACTGTACAGATTCTAATTTTAATTATAAGCCTCCATGCATGAAGGACTAACGACCATCAACCCCTCTTCTTTCCAAACCAGGTTGTCTGGTTGTCTAAGAGTAGTTAGTGGCCACCAAATCATGTAGTAATCACAGTACACATCAGATCCTCCTGCATATCTGAATATTTTGACCCCTAAATTAAATGTGACAATTCCCTTTTACCGCTGAAGAGGAAATTAGGAAGTGTGCTCTGGTCTCCAATTCAGAATCCGCCATCGCGACAAGATTACTGCAATTGTTGCGTGTTCTGCACTTAAAAGCATATCTGAATTAGAAAAAGGAAACCAGATGAATATTTAGGTTTTGCACACTTCTGATTTATTTCTTGTAATTCATGATATATTCTACTATGCCACCTTGAATTATATATCTAATACATCCTAATCATTCATTATCGAGGCAAATTGTTTATATCGGTTGTACCATTAATAATCAGAGTAGCTTATATTCATGGGAAATCAACTCATGGGAAAGCAACTTATGGGAAATCAACTCAAGCCCAACTCATTATACTATGGGACATCATATCATTGGCCTGCATTGAATGACATCAAAACTATAGGGCATTATACTATTGGCCTCTACTGAATGCTATTATACTACAGGCATGTAATGAATGACAATATGGTAAATGGACATTATATTATAGGCCTGCACCAAATGACACTATACTGTATGACATTATATTATATGCCTGCACCGAATGACATTATACTGTATGACATTATATTATAGGCCTGCACCGAATGACATTATACTGTATGACATTATATTATAGGCCTGCACCAAATGACATTATACTGTATGACATTATATTATAGGCCTGCACCAAATGACACTATACTGTATGACATTATATTATATGCCTGCACCGAATGACATTATACTGCATGACATTATATTATAGGCCTGCACCGAATGACATTATACTGTATGACATTATATTATAGGCCTGCACCAAATGACATTATACTGTATGACATTATATTATAGGCCTGCACCAAATGACATTATACTGTATGACATTATATTATAGGCCTGCACCAAATGACACTATACTCTATGACATTATATTATAGGCCTGCACCGAATGACATTATACTGTATGACATTATATTATAGGCCTGCACCAAATGACACTATACTCTATGACATTATATTATAGGCCTGCACCGAATGACATTATACTGTATGACATTATATTATAGGCCTGCACCGAATGACATTATACTGTATGACATTATATTATAGGCCTGCACCGAATGACATTATTCTATATGCCTGCACTGAATGACATTATATTATAAAATAGTTTACCTGATTTTGGAAATGGCACACTGAAGTAAGGAACAGTCGTAGGGGATTAAAAAGTTAAAAAGCAAAATTATTTCTGATAGCGGTAAACTGGCTGTAAATGCACTGGAACATATTTGCTTTAAATTTGTTAAAATGCCTAAAAGGTAATAGGATGGATTAAATAGGCCTTATGATCAGAACTTTTTATTCACATTGGATAACATCATATATGAAGCAGAACAACAACATAAGTTGTTTCAGAAAAAAATATATGGCCAATAGATAACTAATTGCAAATATTGAGGATGAGATATACTCAAAATATTACGAAACAAACAGCCTTTTTAAGATTTACAAATGTTACAGAAGAATCTTTCTCATCTGTCATTACTCAATTTAATAGCGCTTGAAACCAGCTGTTTTTATTTGCATAAAACCGAAAAAATACATAATGGATGCAGCGTACTATAGACTAAGATTATTTTAACCTTAGTACATGAGTAAAATACTAACTAGAAACTGTTTATTAGATGCTCAATATGATTTAAGAACTCAAAATTCAACAGAATCTGCAACCTGATATTTAGTTTATAATATTCTTTTCATTGTGGATAAAATGAAAACATCTTTTAGTATATTTTTGGACCTTTCAAAATCCGTTAATATGTCCAAAAACCATAATACCTTATTTAACGACATGTGTTATAACATAACTTTAAGTCCCAAGATTAATAAGTTTTTAAGATGGTAGCATTCTTGCACAGTTTCCAGTTTCCTATTGACCTGAATTTTACACTAAAATATCACATTTACGGTAACACACACACACACATACACACACACACAAATATATATATATATATATATATATATATATATATATATATATATATATATATATATATATATATATATATATATATATATATAATCTCAAGTCAAAAGCAGTCTGGTGGTGTTCACTTTCGTGGCAACATCTCCTGACTTCAGTTGAAAATTTCTTGGAAACAATTTGACTTTAATGGCAGTACAGCTGTTAATATTTTAGGAAATCTTTTGACCACCTCTAAGGCAGAGCACTCGTCTACCCTGCACATGCCTTGAGCCCTGCTTGAGGTATATTCACTATCTTACAAGAATTGAATTTTGTTCAATATTTTTTGGTTTTCACATGTAAGTATGCACTAGCAAACACACCACGAAAACAAACGAACTCCTGAAGCTTATGGTTACTTTCTCGAAGGTAGAAAAGGCTGTATCCTGACTGTGCCTTTTCTATTAGCGGGGGTTGTTGAACTAATAGCCAAGGGGCCATATCATAATCTATACACATTTATTTTAGGATAGAACTAGGCAGATTTACACACATTCATAGTAGAAATAGGCAATTCATATAGATCAGTCAGAACAGACAGGTCCAAATCACTCTCACTTACTCCAGGAACAACAGTTACCACAGATGACCTTTCTGAGTTTTCCCACATGACTGCTAACAAATCCCCACACACGAAGTCCTCCATCCCTCTTGTCATGGCCAAGCCAGGTCAGCAGGTCAAAATCCTGCCAAGAAGTCCATAAAAAATACTTCCCCCACACCCTTCACCCACCCCATTCACCCAACACCAAAACCCAAAATCAAGAACCCCCCCCGCCTGTGAACTCTTGTGTGAACCCAACCCCTATCCCTGAACCCACCCCATGGCCCAGCAAAATGATAGTTTCCCTCCTGACATCTGACTCTCCCTTACAAAAAAATGATAGGAATGATGTTCCACTGACCCAAAGAATCCCTCCCACATCATCAGCCACACACAACCCTTTACCGCTGTGTGGTTCCCATTATTACTGAGAATGCCTCCCTTGTTCAGGCCCTGTCACAGTTAGCCACCACAGTTAGTCAAGAGACCAGAGACATGTTTAAATCAATAGTAAATCTCCTCATAGAAATTTTGGCCTCCTCTATGACACTGATTAATTTTGGCCTCCTCTATGACACTGATTAACTGCTAAATGATGGTACACCCACTCACATTAGAGGACACAGACCTTAACTTTGTGTCTTTAGCCCTTACCTAACTTGCTAAATGGGGAGTACACCCCACCCTGACCAGTGATCACTATGGTACCACTCTCCACACATCCCACCCCCTCCCCCACCCAACTGGAACGTTAGGAAAGCTGTCTGGGACAAGTTTCAAAGGATAATATCTAACTGGCATGACCAATTTGTCCTACCACAGGACATTGACGAACACTCAGAGGCAGCCACACAGGTTCAGATAAGATCATGTACAGTATGATCATCAACACAGGCACAGCTGGGCAAATGATGATATTAGATCTCATAAATGCCTCGTATCAAGCTGGCCAGCTCCCGTCAAAGTGGAAGCTTGATGAAATATAGCCCATCCCCAAGCCCAAAGAACCCACCAAACCTAGGCCAATCTTTCTCACAAGTTGCATATGCATAACAATAGAGAGATTAGTTCTAAACAGGCTGCTGTATGAACTAGGGCCCTTTCACCATAACCCATAATATAGCCACACTGCTTTCCATCATCACGACAGGTCAAAGCATTGCCATCTTTTTAGACCTTGAGAAAGCCTTTGAGTGAGCCAGCCCAAAAGCAATTTTAGTCACTTTAGCCAGCAAGGGCATCAAAGGCAAGCTACTTGCCTGGGTTGCTTCCTATCTCACAGACAGGAAAAGTAGGGTGCACTATCAGGGAACTTATAGTGCTTACCACGCTCACAAGAACGGCACACCCCAAGGTCCTCAAGAGCAGGTTAGTCACCTTCAAATTCCCCCCAGGTGTACAGCTGCTTTGCTATGCTGATGACTTGGTATTGATAGTCACAGGTAAGGGATTGACCCTGAAAGCTCAGAACTCGTTAGACATCCTATCTAGAGAATGCACAAACTTAGGGCTCAAAATATCTGCCTCCAAAACAAAAGCAATGTGCATCAAAATGAACATGTCCAGCTCACAGCTCCAAATACAGGGTCATGCCCTGAATTGGGTCCCTGTGTATCAGTATCTGGGAGTGTGGATAGATAGCGCCTTTAACATGCAATGTCAGGTCAATTACCACAAAGAAAGATGCCAAAAGAGAATAGACATCATGAGAGCCCTTTCTTCCATCAAGATAGGCCAGCAAATTCAGTCACCAGTCGAAATCCACCATTAGGCTTCTTGACCAAAAAGGATGGATTCAGGTATTCAGCTACAACGCCCACATTTTCTGAACACTGGAATACATTGGCATTTTCCAGCTCATCACATTTCTGTTGTAGTCCCACTAGCTTGTCACAGGAATACTGAGGCAAGCGCCCTTTACATTGTAGTGGAAGCACAGGACCCATGTTTACTATGGCTTCAAATGGTCCTGTGGCACCATTGTATACCTTAAATGATGGATTAAAAACATTGTCATACTTATTGCGGAGTGATTGGAAGCCAGAAACCACACTAGCTGGGAGTAAAATGTCAGGATCTAGTCGTATTGGGTCTGAATATGGGACAGAATCACTGGTGACGCTCGGTCTATAGGATGACTGCTGAGACTGGTCAACTCAGCAGATTCTGGTGGCAAACATACATGACGCACCTGATAGAAATGTTCATTGCGTTTCAGAGTTTTTGGTTCACTTGTAGCATTATGCATGCGGATCTTGCGACCTGCACTCTCGATGATACTTGGTTTGGGCCAGAGCTGAGACAATTTGGTTGTCCTACTGATCGGAGAGTCTATACATGGCTCTAAACAAGTGTATTATCTTGTGTTATGTCATCAGGTACTTGCACAAACTCACCAGGCCATACAGTAGTGGTTGATGGAGGTGATCGTAAAACATAAGTTTGAGTACGGCGTATAGCGTGTGGGCCAGTTTTCATGATATTAGAGCCATTTCGTATACTGTTTTATCCCCAAGTATAACTTATCGCTTTGCAGGATGCACGGCGAAGTCATTAATGTCCATGAATGGAACGCCAGCCAAAACATCTACATCCATATCCTCTATTACTAGGGCTTGTAATATAAACTCGTGTTCATCTCGTGTGATAGTAATACATGTCTCTCCCTTGACCAACAGGGGTGTAATTTTTGTTTTGTTTATTTTAATTTTTGTTCTGTCTGTTTACAGTTTTGGTTAGTTTGTTAATTTTTTCTCATCCATGTTACATGTGGATCACTACTTTTTCTTGTTTAATTTTGGTGATGTGCAATGTTCTTCTATAGGTGTATCATACACTATTCTTGACACAGATACTTGCCCACCTTGAATGAAAAGCCTGTGTTACTCCTGTGAATACTGTCATCATTGTGATAGCTGACAAACAAGCACATGTTGTGCACAGATTGTCTGGTGTGAAGACTTGAGAGGCCTCTATTTATTGAGCCTGTGAGTCCATTTAGTATCCTAAACACTGCCACCACGCCACTAAGGTGTTATTGTCCAAAACAACAAACAATCTGGTTGATACACAAAGCTTTTATGGCAGTAAAAGTGTCAACAGAATAGATACAATTTTTGGTATCAGAACACAAAACAAAGATTGTGATCGGCCACCAGGGGGCACTCAACTCAATCCAAGGGAGCATACCTTTTACCATAACTAAGAAGCAGGGAGCATAATATATATACAATGGCGCATAGATTTCATTCATTCATTGCTTTTCATTTTCCCTAATTACAATGTAAATTACTCCACCAACCAATGTACATGTAAACGCACTCCACCTTATCAAATATGATTAGTCTACATTATTGTATTGCCGTGAAACAGAATGATGGGCACTGATCTGAGAATAGTTCCGCAGACTCTACCGAATAAAAGTCTCTGTGGAGTTTGAATGATGGCCTAAACTTTTGTCTAGGGTATCTTCAAAGGCGTGCTTGCACCATCTGCAGACGAATCTCTCTGTCAACGCCACTTGCACCCTTCAGCACCAGATGTCAGTGGCGCTTACACGAGCCAACTTCTCTCTCCTTGCAGCCAACATCCAGGTCTCCACATGCTACCATCACAATACAGCTTGGAACATGATACATTCAGTGCAGTTGAACCACAATATGGCAGTTCTCAATTGTTAAGAAAAAAAACTCCTGTCAAAGGTTGATGTATGTTGCTTGATTTGTTTGTTTTGTAAAATGAAAATGCTTATTTTGAACCATCCCCAGAATCTATGCTAATATTATGATTTCCCATGTGCACTGGTGGTGGTGTTTCATATTGGCTCTCCTGGGGGTCTGTCTGATTGACCTGTCATTCAATAAGTCTTGCACCACCCATGATTAAGGTCTGCACTATGTGACACCAAAAAAGAAACAATTTTGTTACTTTGTTGCCTTTATTTTTGCCTTTTGTTACTTTGTTGCCTTTTTTCATATTTTAACCTATTTTAATTTCTGACTGGGTAACCCCATGCATTGATAAAGCAAGGTTTAACGATACAAATGTCTAAAGTTGATAATAAGCACAATATTTCTTTTCACATGCATCAAAACCATGTCAATGAACAACATGTAAATAAAGGCAAAGCACCTGGTGTTAAATCTTGGAGTAATTATGTATAGAGGCGTGACGTCGCAAGATCAAAAGGGACGTCATAGTTGCCGCCTTGAGCATTGTTATGATGACGCCATATAGGCGCAAAATGAGAAAGTGTTGACGTAATTCTTTTTCAAACAAATTTTGCCTTACCAAAAGTACGATTTAGAGCTATACATATCGTGAATCATCAGGTTCTCCGTTTTCATTGATTATGAAGGTATGAATTTAATTTCTAAGCCTCAAGTTTGGACGATTTTATGAAATGATTTATACAGTCATACTAAAGTTATGAAAATGAGCTAAAATTGCTGTTACGATCTCAAATACTGAGGAAAACGTGTTTTATTATTATTTTTTTTTCATTCCAGTTGGTTTTTAGTTTTGAGCACATATATTGGCAGGTCAAAAAAAATATACCTCGATGGTCAGCTATTAATAAATTAATTTATATCCCTGCCAACATATGCGCCGTCAAAGATAGATTGACTTATAAAATGTTATGTCATCATATAAAATCAATAGAAAATGAACAGTAAAACAGGACTTTATGAATGCTGTATCATAGAAATACTTTGTTTAAAAAGTTTAAAAAACGTAATAGGGATAGTGAAATACTTTTTACATGTATACAAAAGTAAAAGGTATGGAAGATGCATTTTTCTTATTTTCCTTAGAACCGACTTTACATCAAGAAAAGGATTTTGAATTCAAACATTTTGAACTATTCATTCTCAATAACAAGAAACATATCTTTAAAAAAGAAATATTACTGTGCTGATGAACAAGATGTATTTACACACTTGTATAAATGATTTCCCAAATAAGTATCAGATTTCACAATAAAATTATCAAAATCATGTATAGAAATGTTTCAGTCCAATTTGAACAGAAAATGTATTTTCGCTCCATAATGAATCACGTATCGTTCTAAATTTGGACCCCCTCAAATTGACAAATTGACACTTAAACATAGTTTCACTTATCACAAGGTTGGGGTTTTTCTTATTTGAATCGACATATATCAAAATGCATTCTAACATTCGCAATCCAAAATATCATGCTTGAGCTAATACGTCACCAATGAATGAACACCCAGTAAAAACTCTTATTTAATATAAAGGCTATGCTGTTCACATTTAATAATGAAATGCAACATGATATTTCTAACATCAATGATCAACAATGTATGTCATCCTGCTAAACTATCATATTGATTTTCAGACTTTAAGATTAAAAAGAAAATAATATTCTAATTGTACTTTCCGAAACAACTCTGAAATGTTCTGGTTTCTGCTTGAGCCGACAATAATCGTAGTGAATTGCAGATTTATTTTTTCAAGAGCTTCTTCATCTTTCCATTCCTATCGAGACTCCATAAAATGAATGTTATAGATGCATTAACCAAATAGTTACAACCGTAAAACCCACAGTAAATGCCATTGGAAATTCGCCCAGAATTTATTGTGATGATTTCAAGTATCATAAATGTCTAGAAACAGGTATGTATTTTCAACATGTCACTGTATACAAGCCAATTGCGAGTTGTCTTCAATTCTATGTGTATGTTATATCCTCATGGACACAAGTAATAGCACTTACCACAACATAATGTACACTCAAATATAAAATCAGTCCTTGTCACACTCAAGAATTATTTGTGGTTTTATGAGGACTTTTTTTATATACACATAGAGGCCAGTTATTATCGCATATATACCTGTATATATGTTTTACAGACTGGACCACCTGATGGTGTCTGACATTTGTGCTAATGTTGCCTTGACATGAAATGGTCTAACCTAACATATGGATGCTATTATGGCGATTGTGATATTTGATTTCACAGATGGATACGGAAGAGATGAACCTGGACACAATAGCGCTTAATGATAACTTGGGCACACATGGAGTTTAATGAATGGATGATATGTACAGTTTCATGCCACACATAATTATGTCTGATGTTCACAAAATCTGTCTCCAGAATACTTGAGATCCCACAGCACCTCATTATATTTAGCAAGAATTACTTGAAAGAGGCTTTTATTTCTAACTCTAATTCTACATTACAGGATCTGTCGTCATTAATACATTCTATCTTACAAGCCTTTGGGAATGCATTTGTGGAGAACAACAATCCAGGTCAAGGACTAGATAAGTGAGTTTAGTTTTGCCTTTTGGCTGATTGTAGGGAGGCGCAAGTGAGAGCTGCTGTGCGCTCAGCTAGGAGTGGGGATGTGGAGTGGGGATGTGGAGTGGAAGCCTCGGTGATGTTTCTGCCACCATCACCATCATCATACACCGCTACCCACTGACTGCTACCATGTGCGACGTGACTGCCGGCCCGGGAGTATGAGCTGGCAACTCCTCCTGCACCTCTCCTTACCATGGCTTCTGCTACTTCAAGTCCTCACAGCCTCTCTGTCCAGTGGCACAGGTCAGTCATGTTCACATTTCCCATAGCATGAGGCATATTGTTTTCTTTATGGATACAGTCATGAAGTACTCCGGGATCTAAAAGAAAAAAATAAACGTTCGTCATTTTATGTCACTTGCGATTTTCAAGGGAGCTAGTTTGCACTGATTAATCCACTCTGCAACTGTCTTACATTTCTTACACATTAAACACTACCTTAGGAAGACAGCTATTTGGCATTGCCTGTCAAAACATCGGATTTCCCTGTGTTGAATATCACTCAGATCTCGATTGGTATATCTGAGGCTGTGCTTATGGTAGTTTCTGCTCTATAAGATGTTCATTATCTTACCAATAATAGGCCATTCATAAAAAGTAACAAATATTAAAATAAGCATGCCATTCTACCAAAAAGAAGGTACTCTTACGGTGGACTATTTATATAATAATTATTAAAATAAGGAAACGAGCCATTTCTTAAATGCACATAAATGATTTATTCTGTTCTCCTAACAAAATAAATCTGCCTACACCATACATCTTAATCATTATAAATTCACATTAAATAAATCAAATACAGTCTACATCCAACAACCATTATGTACATGCAGTCCTGGCTGCTAATTAACTAATTAGTTCTGAGCTTACTAATTGAGTACTTAATTGATATAATTGATACCTGGCCGAACACCCGCCAGGAGGCGAATGCGACATATAAATTGGGACATATTAGTTAAATGGGAGGGATGGAGGGAAAACTCAGCGCCTTGTTACTGAACAATTATTAAGTACTTATACAGGTAAACATTAATTGGCGGGCTCGCCTTTAAGTACCCAGACCCACCCTGCGTCACTGCAGGCTGGGGGGTCGTGTCATGCTGGTACCTGAGCCCCAGTATGTTCCCCTGCTTTAACCACCTTTACCTACCGTAAGGTCTCCTTACATTACACTACATAATAGTAATTATATGTCCATGCAATAATCATCAAATCATATACGTCCGATGTTGATGGGTACACTATTCATCAAATCACGGAACAATATATCCCATTCAAATAACAGAGTTATGTTCTCTCCGGAATGGCATAAGACAGTTACAAAAACATAAAAAGATATTTGCAAAAATACGTCAAGATGATATTTTCACAAATGCATAAAGATAATAAAGCTACGGCAGGTTGAAGGGGTGGAAAAGTTTCTAATGCTGAGAATAACACGAAAGAACATCGCATAGACGTGTGGCACGGGATTCAATACAGTTGTAGGATATTGCATACCAGATTGATCATGACGTTCGGCCACCAAGGCGTCACTGGACATGCACAATGGACAGATAAACTGTACCAATCTAGATTTAGAGGCATCATAGAGAATCAATATAATGCAAAACAACAAACTCGCTATGTTTACCTGATCAAAATATAGCTATGTGTACAATGCAAAACGCAAAAAATATGTATCGAACTATTCTAAATGTAAGACCACCAAGGTAAACCATCACAAGGTAGAGGCATCATCACTTAGGTAGAGGCATCATCGCCAAGATAGAGGCATCATCACACAGATAGAGGCATCATCGCCAAGGTAGAGGCATCATCACAAGGTAGAGGCATCATCGCCAAGGTAGAGGCATCATCACAAGGTAGAGGCATCATCACACAGATAGAGGCATCATCGCCAAGGTAGAGGCATCATCACAAGGTAGAGGCATCATCACAAGGTAGAGGCATCATCACTAAGGTAGAGGCATCATCGCCAAGATAGAGGCATCATCGCCAAGGTAGAGGCATCATCACCAAGGTAGAGGCACCATCACAAGGTAGAGGCATCATCACAAGGTAGAGGCATCATCACTAAGGTAGAGGCAACATCGCCAAGGTAGAGGCACCATCACAAGGTAGAGGCATCATCACCAAGGTAGAGGCATCATTGTCAAGGTAGAGGCACCATCGCCAAGGTAGAGGCATCATCACCAAGGTAGAGGCACCATCACAAGGTAGAGGCATCATCACCAAGGTAGAGGCATCATTGCCAAGGTAGAGGCACCATCGCCAAGATAGAGGCATCATCGCCAAGGTAGAGGCATCATCACAAGGTAGAGGCATCATCACTAAGGTAGAGGCATCATTGCCAAGGTAGAGGCATCATCACTTAGGTAGAGGCATCATCGCCAAGGTAGAGGCACCATCACAAGGTAGAGGCATCATCACAAGGTAGAGGCATCATCACCAAGGTAGAGGCATCATCGCCAAGGTAGAGGCACCATCACAAGGTAGAGGCACCATCACTGAGGTAGAGGCATCATCACTGAGGTAGAGGCATCATCACCAAGGTAGAGGCAATATCACTGAGGTAGAGGCATCATCACTGAGGTAGAGACATCATCGCCAAGGTAGAGGCATCATCACTGAGGTAGAGGCATCATCACTGAGGTAGAGGCATCATCACCAAGGTAGAGGCATCATTGCCAAGGTAGAGGCACCATCACTGAGGTAGAGGCATCATCACTGAGGTAGAGACATCATCGCCAAGGTAGAGGCATCATCGCCAAGGTAGAGGTATCATCACTGAGGTAGAGGCATCATCACCAAGGTAGAGGCATCATCACTGAGGTAGAGGCATCATCACTGAGGTAGAGACATCATCGCCAAGGTAGAGGCATCATCACTGAGGTAGAGGCATCACTGAGGCAGAGGCATCATTACCAAGGTAGAGGCACCGTCACTGAGATAGAGGCATCATCACTGAGGTAGAGGTATCATCGCCAAGGTAGAGGCACCATCACTGAGGTAGAGGTATCATCGCCAAGGTAGAGGCATCATGGCCAAGGTAGAGGCACCATCACTGAGGTAGAGGCATCATCACTGAGGTAGAGGCATCGTCGCCAAGGTAGAGGCACCATCACCAAGGTAGAGGCATCATCACTGAGGTAGAGGCATCATCACTGAGGTAGAGGCATCATCGCCAAGGTAGAGGCATCATCGCCAAGGTAGAGGCATCATCACTGAGGTAGAGGCATCATCACTGAGGTAGAGGCATCATCACTGAGGTAGAGGCATCATCACTGAGGTAGAGGCATCATCGCCAAGGTAGAGGAATCATCACTGAGGTAGAGGCACCATCACTGAGGTAGAGGCATCATCACTGAGGTAGAGACATCATTGCCAAGGTAGAGGCATCATCACCAAGGTAGAGGCATCATCACTGAGGTAGAGGCATCATCGCCAAGGTAGAGGCATCATTGCCAAGGTAGAGGCATCATCACCAAGGTAGAGGCATCATCACCAAGGTAGAGGCATCATCATTGAGGTAGAGGCATCATCACTGAGGTAGAGGCACCATCACTGAGGTAGAGGTATCATCGCCAAGGTAGAGGCATCATCACTGAGGTAGAGGCATCATCGCCAAGGTAGAGACATCATTGCCAAGGTAGAGGCATCATCACCAAGGTAGAGGCATCATCACTGAGGTAGAGGCATCATCGCCAAGGTAGAGGCATCATTGCCAAGGTAGAGGCATCATCACTAAGGTAGAGGCATCATCACTGAGGTAGAGGCATCATCGCCAAGGTAGAGGCATCATTGCCAAGGTAGAGGCATCATCACCAAGGTAGAAGCATCATTGCCAAGGTAGAGGCACCATCACTGAGGTAGAGGCATCATTGCCAAGGTAGAGGCATCATCACCAAGGTAGAGGCATCATTGCCAAGGTAGAGGCACCATCACTGAGGTAGAGACATCATCACCAAGGTAGAGGCATCATCACTGAGGTAGAGGTATCATCGCCAAGGTAGAGGCATCATGGCCAAGGTAGAGGCACCATCACTGAGGTAGAGGCATCATCACTGAGGTAGAGGCATCGTCGCCAAGGTAGAGGCACCATCACCAAGGTAGAGGCATCATCACTGAGGTAGAGGCATCATCACTGAGGTAGAGGCATCATCGCCAAGGTAGAGGCATCATCGCCAAGGTAGAGGCATCATCACTGAGGTAGAGGCATCATCACTGAGGTAGAGGCATCATCACTGAGGTAGAGGCATCATCACTGAGGTAGAGGCATCATCGCCAAGGTAGAGGCATCATTACTGAGGTAGAGGCACCATCATTGAGGTAGAGGCATCATCACTGAGGTAGAGACATCATTGCCAAGGTAGAGGCATCATCACCAAGGTAGAGGCATCATCACTGAGGTAGAGGCATCATCGCCAAGGTAGAGGCATCATTGCCAAGGTAGAGGCATCATCACTGAGGTAGAGGCATCATCACTGAGGTAGAGGCATCATTGCCAAGGTAGAGGCATCATTGCCAAGGTAGAGGCATCATCACTGAGGTAGAGGCATCATCGCCAAGGTAGAGGCATCATTGCCAAGGTAGAGGCATCATCACCAAGGTAGAGGCATCATTGCCAAGGTAGAGGCACCATCACTGAGGTAGAGGCATCATTGGCAAGGTAGAGGCATCATCACCAAGGTAGAGGCATCATTGCCAAGGTAGAGGCACCATCACTGAGGTAGAGGCATCATCACTGAGGTAGAGGCATCATCAATCAGAAGAGGCATCATCACTGAGGTAGAGGCATCATCAATCAGAAGAGGCATCATCACTGAGGTAGAGGCATCATCACTGAGGTAGAGGCATCATCGCCAAGGTAGAGGCATCATTGCCAAGGTAGAGGCATCATTACTGAGGTAGAGGCATCATGGCCAATGTAGAGGCACCATCACTGAGGTAGAGGCACCATCACTGAGGTAGAGGCATCATCACTGAGGTAGAGGCACCATCACTGAGGTAGAGGTATCATCGCCAAGGTAGAGGCATCATGGCCAAGGTAGAGGCACCATCACTGAGGTAGAGGCATCATCACTGAGGTAGAGGCATCGTCGCCAAGGTAGAGGCACCATCACCAAGGTAGAGGCATCATCACTGAGGTAGAGGCATCATCACTGAGGTAGAGGCATCATCGCCAAGGTAGAGGCATCATCGCCAAGGTAGAGGCATCATCACTGAGGTAGAGGCATCATTACCAAGGTAGAGGCACCGTCACTGAGATAGAGGCATCATCACTGAGGTAGAGGCATCATCACCAAGGTAGAGGCACCATCACTGAGGTAGAGGTATCATCGCCAAGGTAGAGGCACCATCACTGAGGTAGAGGCATCATCGCCAAGGTAGAGGCATCATTGCCAAGGTAGAGGCATCATTGCCAAGGTAGAGGCATCATCGCCAAGGTAGAGGCATCATCACTGAGGTAGAGGCATCATTACCAAGGTAGAGGCACCGTCACTGAGATAGAGGCATCATCACTGAGGTAGAGGCATCATCACCAAGGTAGAGGCACCATCACTGAGGTAGAGGTATCATCGCCAAGGTAGAGGCACCATCACTGAGGTAGAGGCATCATCGCCAAGGTAGAGGCATCATTGCCAAGGTAGAGGCATCATTGCCAAGGTAGAGGCACCATCACTGAGGTAGAGGCATCATCACTGAGGTAGAGGCATCATCACCAAGGTAGAGGCATCATCACTGAGGTAGAGGCATCATCACTGAGGTAGAGGCATCATCACCAAGGTAGAGGCATCATCACTGAGGTAGAGGCATCATCACTGAGGTAGAGGCATCATCGCCAAGGTAGAGGCATCATTACTGAGGTAGAGGCACCATCACTGAGGTAGAGGCATCATCACTGAGGTAGAGACATCATTGCCAAGGTAGAGGCACCATCACCAAGGTAGAGGCATCATTGCCAAGGTAGAGGCATCATCACTGAGGTAGAGGCATCATCACTGAGGTAGAGGCATCGTCACTGAGGTAGAGGCATCATCACTGAGGTAGAGGCATCATCACTGAGGTAGAGGCATCATCACTGAGGTAGAGGCATCATCGCCAAGGTAGAGGCATCATTACTGAGGTAGAGGCATCATCACTGAGGTAGAGGCATCATCACTGAGGTAGAGACATCATTGCCAAGGTAGAGGCACCATCACCAAGGTAGAGGCATCATCACTGAGGTAGAGGCATCATCGCCAAGGTAGAGGCATCATCACCAAGGTAGAGGCATCATCACCAAGGTAGAGGCATCATCACCAAGGTAGAGGCATCATCATTGAGGTAGAGGCATCATCACTGAGGTAGAGGCATCATCACTGAGGTAGAGGTATCATCGCCAAGGTAGAGGTATCATCGCCAAGGTAGAGGCATCATCACTGAGGTAGAGGCATCATTGCCAAGGTAGAGGCATCATCACCAAGGTAGAGGCATCATCACTGAGGTAGAGGCATCATCGCCAAAGTAGAGGCATCATTGCCAAGGTAGAGGCATCATCACCAAGGTAGAGGCATCATTGCCAAGGTAGAGGCACCATCACTGAGGTAGAGGCATCATTGCCAAGGTAGAGGCATCATCACCAAGGTAGAGGCATCATTGCCAAGGTAGAGGCACCATCACTGAGGTAGAGGCATCATCACTGAGGTAGAGGCATCATCAATCAGAAGAGGCATCATCACTGAGGTAGAGGCATCATCAATCAGAAGAGGCATCATCACTGAGGTAGAGGCATCATCACTGAGGTAGAGGCATCATCGCCAAGGTAGAGGCATCATTGCCAAGGTAGAGGCATCATTACTGAGGTAGAGGCATCATGGCCAAAGTAGAGGCACCATCACTGAGGTAGAGGCACCATCACTGAGGTAGAGGCATCATCACTGAGGTAGAGGCACCATCACTGAGGTAGAGGTATCATCGCCAAGGTAGAGGCATCATGGCCAAGGTAGAGGCACCATCACTGAGATAGAGGCATCATCACTGAGGTAGAGGCATCATCGCCAAGGTAGAGGCATCATCGCCAAGGTAGAGGCATCATCACTGAGGTAGAGGCATCATTACCAAGGTAGAGGCACCGTCACTGAGATAGAGGCATCATCACTGAGGTAGAGGCATCATCACCAAGGTAGAGGCACCATCACTGAGGTAGAGGTATCATCGCCAAGGTAGAGGCACCATCACTGAGGTAGAGGCATCATCGCCAAGGTAGAGGCATCATTGCCAAGGTAGAGGCATCATTGCCAAGGTAGAGGCACCATCACTGAGTTAGAGGCATCATCACTGAGGTAGAGGCATCATCACCAAGGTAGAGGCATCATCACTGAGGTAGAGGCATCATCACTGAGGTAGAGGCATCATCACCAAGGTAGAGGCATCATCACTGAGGTAGAGGCATCATCACTGAGGTAGAGGCATCATCGCCAAGGTAGAGGCATCATTACTGAGGTAGAGGCACCATCACTGAGGTAGAGGCATCATCACTGAGGTAGAGACATCATTGCCAAGGTAGAGGCACCATCACCAAGGTAGAGGCATCATTGCCAAGGTAGAGGCATCATCACTGAGGTAGAGGCATCATCACTGAGATAGAGGCATCGTCACTGAGGTAGAGGCACCATCACTGAGGTAGAGGTATCATCGCCAAAGTAGAGGCATCATCACTGAGGTAGAGGCATCATCGCCAAGGTAGAGGCATCATTGCCAAGGTAGAGGCATCATTGCCAAGGTAGAGGCACCATCACTGAGGTAGAGGCATCATCACTGAGGTAGAGGCATCATCAATCAGAAGAGGCATCATCACTGAGGTAGAGGCATCATCACTGAGGTAGAGGCATCATCAATCAGAAGAGGCATCATCACTGAGGTAGAGGCATCATCACTGAGGTAGAGGCATCATCGCCAAGGTAGAGGCATCATTGCCAAGGTAGAGGCATCATTACTGAGGTAGAGGCATCATGGCCAAAGTAGAGGCACCATCACTGAGGTAGAGGCACTATCACCAAGGTAGAGGCATCATCACTGAGGTAGAGGCATCATTACTGAGGTAGAGGCATCATCACTGAAGTAGAGGCATTCTTTGTTATCATGTGCACGTCTATTTGAAATAAAATGTATATTTAAACTTAATCATATATCATGAAATCCTTGAATGATTTTATGGTAAAAAAGATATAAAATTCACGTGTCAATAATGCACACAATTATTTCATAACAAAGCTCAGCCAGATTGCAATGCGGGAACAATCCCGGATCCAATTACCAGAGAAGTATACGAAAAGTATCTTAATATTCATATCAAGTCAGTATTGCTATTCTGTACTGTACACCAAAGCAGGTAAGAGACAGCAGGTCAGAGACAGATTATATATCATTAGGAAAACTGCTCAATAAGAGTCACTCACTGAGTTAACATGAACACAGCAGGACAGAAGAAGAATTGGGTCCATATTAAGAATATGCAGACTGCTTAATTAGAGTTAGTCATAAATTGCTTGATGCGAGTCACTCACTGTTATAAGGTGAAAGAGTACACTTGTGAAATGCGGGTTAAAAACAAAGAGCCCATTTATGACATTTTCAAACTGCTCACTAAACATCACTCCGTGATTTCAGGTCAAGTAGCATAGATTCCACAAATATGAGTCATAATTTCATTGAATCATCCGTGAAGATATAACTATATGCTATTTGTTAGTTAGTGTATCTGCCTGTCATCTTTGTAACCCTCAAGTGTCTATATGTGTCTATATGTGTCTTTATGTTACAAAACCGTCACAGATTGATATCAATTGCTAGCCAATTAGCAGTATAAACTCAGGTCATCTTGACCTTCAAAATAAAGGAGAGCCTGTGGGATTTCAATTTCTTGCAATTATCTATAGCATCAATGGTACCATCTTAAGTCCACACTTTGGGCTGGAATACATATTTTATAATGGTAGCAGCTGGCATGAGATGGGTAAACATTTACATTCAAATAGTGCAAACACAAGTAAACTTGACCTTCTTAATTAATGTAGGGGTGCATATGGGATTACATTTTCCAAGAATGGCAATAATAGTGCACTCTTGTGGATTTAACGAGCTACATTGAGTTAATTAATATCCCAATGACAAGAATAGGTTTGATCCCAGCCATGTTGACAGTATTACTTTACATAAACTCAGGGCATGAACATTCATGCACCACATTCCTCTTATTGTGAGGAAGGCTTGAGATAAAATAAAAAGTATGTCCATCCTCTAAGTCAAGGGATACGCTCCATTGAATACTAAGACAAGTGTACAAATTCTAAACATGTTTACCTGTATAAGTACTTAATATTAATATTATTCAGTACAAGGCTTGGGTAGGTTATGGAGCACTGAAATGAGGGACAAGATGATACAAAGAGAAAAATCCTAACCTTTAAGACGTGAAAGTAAATCTTATAAACTTATACATGGATTAAACGATTTCTCATCCATGGTTACAATTTAATATTTCATCCCTTTAGTTGTCTATGAAGAATTAACATTGCATAAATCAAATACTTTGTACTATATTAGCTTTTCAGACTGCCTTTGCTGGACACATTGCAAATGCACTGCTGCCTTCATGCAATCACAAGTCAAACTCTCACCTCGCTGCCATGAGGCCTCAATGAGTTGTCTAGGCAAAGTTTGGTGGGGTAAGATGCCTCTTTATTCAGAAGCACCCCATACATCTACCATGCTTCTAGGTGTATAGTTTGAAGACAAGCCACACACCTGATATATTGTCTGGCACAGAGACTGATATATTAATTAGATGACCATGGTATTAAATCAAAAGCATTGAAGCACGATTCTTATACTAAATAGGTCTAATTATTTGTTTGAGGCCCCAGTTACGAAACAATATCAGAATTACTCTGATTTCTGGTATAATGTCAGCACAGAGGTGTCATATTCTGTTTCTGGACCAGACATTATATCATATTATGTCTACAGCATGTCTTCAAATAAATGCTTGGGCTGTTAGAAGTCAACCTTATCCCATATTGCAGTCTACCACACCTGCTATTAATAATAATAACCAAGCTAAAAAACCTGTATTTCAAAACAGACAATTATTTTTGGTGTAAAACCAGCACATTATTCACTCACGTTGCTGCAGCTGACACTATTGTCGCCATTTGTAACAGGACCCTTTTTCTCACCTTTATACATGTTACATCTTTTCACATCTGAGCGATACACTTCTTTATGAGAACCTTTACAGCCATTTAAAGCTTAATTAATAGGGTGTTCTGTATCATCAAATAATCATCATGAGTTCTCATTAGTTGTAGGCAATGGTTGATGAGCTTGACGAATTGGAACTCTGACATGTTATTCCAAATCAAAAATAAACCTTATTCGGTCCGACAATCCGGGTGTAACAGGAAGTTTGCAAACAGCGCCCTCTTTTCCACCTGTGATGTTTGTCTATTTTCGGATTGAGTGGGAAGAGATCAGTTTTGTGTTATCATGTGAAATAATGCAAAAGAAAGACCCCCATTCAAAATTAAATTCTCTACTTTTCTACAAGAGTAATTATAAGGCATTGGGTATTGATGACTGACTGAAATGATATTGTTTTTAAAGAAATTATACCCCAAAAACATTCCAATGGCGAAGGTCAAGTTTTTGTGTAACCGGAGGTTTCCTTTTTGAAGCCCTTTTGAGGAAGTTGACCATGAGAAGCACTAACATATGGTGTAGGATATAAGTCAAAACTCCAGTCAAAACTCCTTCCCTGTGCTGAGGTGCTTCCAGGTTGGTGGTATTGCCATCTTGTATTATTGGTGGACAGCCTTCTGCTGTTCCTTTATGCATTGGTGCGGTGCCGTTAAACTAGCAGTGGGATTTGGGTGGCATTCCCCTAAACCTGTGCCTTTTTGCTTATTGGTCTCATTTTAGTGTGCAACTGTGTGCTGTTGAGGATTTTTGCTTCGGTCTGTCCCTTGGGTCCGTCCGGGTAGCGCGGGTTTTCCCGCACAGGAATCCTGGGTGTCTCTATGGACATGACTGGGAACTGTAGTTTTCTCTGGAATTGTAGTAGTTATCAAAGTATTATACAGAACATACAGAAAGGGCTGTGACGATCAATATAAGCCAGGCTGTTGCATTTTCCTCATTATTCGTCATAGCTTTCATGCACATCGTCAACCTGCAAATTCCAAAGGAATAACATCCTCTTGCCTGGACTCCTGGTTTTACTGGGACCAGTTGGAATTATCCATTGTCTAAGATGGTGTCCATTTTAGCCAAACCATTTTGAGCCCTGTTGAGGTGGGCAAGTAGGATATGGCGTATTTGAGGTATGCCCTGCTCCGCCCCAAGGGGTGTTTGCTTGGGCCTGTATGGCTGCCTGTCCACCCTAGTGATGACCTTTGCCTTGACCATTAGGTCCTTGAAGTTGACATATTGACAACTATATTGAGGATGCATCAGAACCTTTGTACATCTGAACAATTCTAATATGATATCTGTGTCTTTCTTATTTTGTATATACAATATTTAAAGAATTTGTATAACAATACTTAACTCCTTTAAAACACATTTCAGACTTTACCCCATGATTCACATAAAGTTTTTTTGAATAGATAAAAAGAAGAAGGAAAGTTTAAAGCAAATAGTTTTCACTACTATATTTTGTTTTCCAACATGACGCGCTTTTCCACAAGAGAGTATACGCGACTTCAAAGAAGAAACACAGCGGCGAAAGCATTCGCACCTATTGTGTAAGCGTATATATATATATATATATATATATATATATATATATATATATATATATATATATATATGTTTTGATGTGATTTAAATGCAGTTCAAGCGTTATGATATTAAAAGTGAGCTTTATGAGATAAAACTCACGCCATTCGATACAAATATATGACAGGATAAAAAATTGTTATTTGTCTACTATAAATGGAGCAGCCTCACCATTACTTTCTCCAGTGGGAACCTTCGTCTGAGGCAAACATTTTTGCTACCATATCAATTTAATTTTTTTTCTTTTATATTTGTAAACAATGTCTGCATAAATGATTAGAGATGATATATTTTTTTTAGATTGACCACCCTTTCTTTTCTACCATTATTTAAGTCATTTCTTCGGTTTTTCAAAATCGCTATCATAGTACAATGACTACATGATGCATATATTCTCTAATAACTGCACTAGTGAGATGTATAAATATTGTTATTGGATAGCCATTTGATTAAAAACAAGCGATGAAAATGGTGAGCTTTCTTTGCGTAATTATCATTCTTAGTATATTAGAAGCAGGGGAGCCCTTTGGGTATGGTCGCGTGGAAACTAGCGTATCAAACACAGAAGCAGTGGAATCATTTTGATTTTCAAGCTTCAGTGTATCCAGAAATTACAACAAATATATATATATGTGCAGCAGTTGAGGCGTTAATGCTTGAAGCCTTATCCTGCCCTCCACGGCAAGCGACAGCTTTACTGATTCTACCTGTCAACCATAACAGTGTCCTCTTGATATATAAAGCTTCATATGTAGGAAAAACAGGAATGAAGGGGCAATAAGGATATCGCAAGCCCTAAATGACACAATGCTAACAAAACTCTGGCCGGTGGCATATTATTATATACATGGGGGTGGGAGGTTTGACACGATTTTCACAAGGCTGTTTCTGCATGCATTGTTCAGGTACAGTCGGGGGTGGGAGCCTGATCATTTGTCTCGCAGGACTGTGTCTGCGTGAGTTGCTCCCATACATTCCAAGGTGCATTATGTGGTATTCCTTTCAGAGAAATAGAGCCATTTTTCCAATAACTTATAGTCGCCATGTAAAGCTTTCACAGCTTGCCTAGCGCTATCACAAATGATTTTGACCGTAACGCAATAGGTGTGATTGTTTTTTCTGCTCTCCCTTTTAATCCTCACACAGGTTCCATACCAAAGGTTTTCCTCGAAATGTTTGGTATTCTCTCGTAAAAGAGTTACACTTGATGAGGGAAAGCGTGATTTGTTTTGTCAGAATAAACTGTGTCTGCATGCATTGTTCCCATGCAGCTGGGGGTGAGAGCCTGATTGCATTATTCCCATACTGCTGATGGTGCAAGACTTGTTACATGTCCCAACAATTAATACTTAATATCAGCGTGCAATATGATCGTACAGCCATAGGTGGCCGGAAGCCCCCATATTTCTCAGAATGGATGGTGCCCATTGTTTGGAGTGTGGCAGTTATAGTGTGGAATGCGATAACATTGATGACATTTTGCTCAAAAATTTGTTATATAGCACTATCGACTTCTACACGTTCATGTTTTGAACATATTTTATGTATTTTTTATCGGCCTATACATTGATCCCACATTGTTTTTCAGTCACCCCTGTTTATCTGTTTTTCTAATAAATTTGTTTTTGTTCATGTGCTTGATTCAGATTTGAATGTAAGACCAGTTTTCGTCTTAATGCATTTGACAAGGAAACATCAAATCAAAACTCATCAAAAGTCAATTTAAATTAAATTTAAAGTCATTAGAGTGAACAACAGTCTTGTGAAATTTTCACAGGGTTTATTCAATAATTGCAACCTCAATAATTGTGTCAATAATGTGAATAGAATACCACATACTATATTAATAAAGAATATCTAAACATTTATTAATAATAGACATGCATGTACGAAATATTTTTTGGAGCAAAATATCATTTCATAGATATCAGTACACCAAGTATTTGAGAATATTATTATCAGAGGAGAGTATAATATCAATCACAAGCATGCTTCTGACTGTTGTACAAGAGAGAGCATCCCTTTATAAGTAGGAAGAAATCAGATATGCCTTGGTCAAAAAACATCACTAGACATTTGTATCTTACGGCGGTCTTCCCTTTCAAGGTTAGCCCCATGGGACCCAGACGATTACGCTTTGAGCAGTTAATCCATACAAATTATTGTATTTTATACAAAGCAGTCTATTTTTTTGTAGACAGTGAAAGACAGCTCAGTTCTAGTCTATAAAAGCCCGGAGTAAGATTCCCTAGCAGACAGAACCTATATTGTAAAGAAAGGAACCCAATAGGCACTCACTGCGCACGCTCAGTTTACCCTTCCGGTCTAGCAGCGCCTCTTAATGCTGTTTTTATTGTAGTTTATCATATTATCTGGAATCACTCAGTCTTACCGACACTTGTGTAGCAGATATTATGTTGCAATTTTCCTTGTCAGTGTTGAGTGGGGTCTTATTTTCTTCGGAATTACTCACCGTAGGCTATTTGATTAATACCCTATGAGGGCCTACCCAAAACTACTTATTAGTTTGACATCTAAAGTGTATTCCGGAACCGACGATGAGACTATAAATTAATACTGATACACGATTGTCAATAGATTGTATCTTGCCTTCAAGTTAACTTGTACCAATCTATATGTATTGAGGTATTGAGTTATAAACTAAGAAAGAAATTCTTATTTACTTTGCATTGCATGAAGTCACAAGACTCTTGAGAACACAGAGGTAATGAAGAATGACTGTTTAAATGAAATGGAAACCATAGAATAGCTCAATGGTAATAGATCACAAGCAAGCCTGAATTCTAGAGTATGCCATTGGGAATTGAATTAACGCAAATGGTGCCATATACCATCAACTCAAAATCTGGTTCAATGGACGATGCACATCAGATTGAAATGAAGTGCGTATCATTTATTTTTTCAAGTATGTCGAAGATTTGTAATGCAAGCAGATATTCAAACACTGAGTCTTGTTTGGAGAGGGCAGTCACATATCTTGAGCTGTAATGTTTCATAAATGTTTGAGCAGATTATTGGCATCATTATCGTATAATCTGCATAATGTCATCTGATCACATGCGATACACTAATCTTTATATTGTAAGTGACATTTTGGTGACAGGTGTGAAAACTGTTGATGTACTCAGGCGAGGTGCATCATGGTACATGATGTGACATGTACCTCTCATCATGTGATACTACGAGCAAGATACAGATAAACAAAAGCCAAGCCCTCACGAGTTGATTTCCATTTTGTTATTCTAATTTAAAAAAAAATCAAAACAAGTAGGCGACATTTAGGAGGTCACTTGACTCAATATCAGTCCCGGTCCAAAGTTAAAACTGGCTTTGATATATGTTATATAACTATCCCTTCCCTGGTGAAACTCCACGTGGCACTCCTAGCTGTATTTGCGTTTCCCTCTGGTGGACAGTGTCAGGCGCATCCAGGGTGGGGGTGTCTTGTTTTGTTTTACTGTATACATTCCTTAAAATCGATGTGTAAATGTTTATTTTGGCAACGGATTCACCTCTCCATTCTTTTTGGATGCTTTTTTCAAAGGTTTTGTTCAGAAAATAAAAATGTTTTGTTTATAGTATTTTTCTCTGACTTAAAGCATTCAATACATGCGTTGTTTTGTGTATTCATATACAATTGCTAGGTTGATTTCAATTCTATCAGTTTCCTCAGTTCTGTCACGGTGCCATCCACGTCTTGGTTAACCTTCACCTCCTAATCGCACGGGATGTAAGATAAAGAGATAATTGTGCCCTCTGGGGGATCTTCCATGCATTACTATCTGTGTATCTTGGGGGTTGTTGGGTTCAAAATCTAAGGGCAGTGCTTGGTGCAAAACCTAATTATCACACAAATACAAGGAGAGTCAATCACCAGCTATTGGAATGAATTTGGCTGGCAAAACGATTACAATTCAATATATAATGACCATGTGTCAAGCTTAAATTTATCTCCAACAAAAATGGCAAGAAAATGACTTTCTCGTAAAAAGGAAAGAAATCATAGCAGAAAATGTCATATTTGGAATGTCATAGCAATTTATCTGAAGCCCATTGCTTTGTGGAGCAAACGCATATGACGTTTGTTTTGCTAGAGAAATGATTGAAAAGATGAGAGTAGGATATGCAAGTATATCATTGTCAAAAGAAATCAATATCGCTGCCGTTATTCTCATCATGAAAGAAGCTATTTGTATATTCTGGACACTAACTTTTATTGCCACAAGAATTACTGAAAGTATATTTATTATTTTCTGTCCACATGAAGAGCTCTTGGGGATTGCTCATCGCACCACCTTTCCGTGATCAGGATACCGGACTCATTACAAGGCTGGTCCCATGATTGAATAATGTATGATGCATAAAATCTCTTCAGACACCTAACCTTGCTAGTCCCATCATTAGATAATGTATGACCCTTCCATGATTGACGCTTCCATGATTGACGCTTCCATGATTGACGCTTCCATGATTGACGCTTCCATGATTGACGCTTCCATGGTTGACGCTTCCATGATTGACGCTTCCATGATTGACGCTTCCATGATTGACGCTTCCATGATTGACGCTTCCATGATTGACGCTTCCATGGTCGTGTGATGTAAGATGACACATAAAACCTCTTTAGATACCTTATACCATGCTGGTCCCATGATTGGGTAATATATGATGATAAAACCTCTTTAGATACCTTATACCATGCTGGTTCCATGATTGAGTAATATATGATGATAAAACCTCTTTAGATACCTTGTACCATGCTGGTCCCATGATTGGGTAATATATGATGATAAAACCTCTTTAGATACCTTATACCATGCTGGTCCCATGATTGGGTAATATATGATGATAAAACCTCTTTAGATACCTTGTACCATGCTGGTCCCATGATTGGGTAATATATGATGATAAAACCTCTTTAGATACCTTGTACCATGCTGGTCCCATGATTGGGTAATATATGATGATAAAACCTCTTTAGATACCTTATACCATGCTGGTCCCATGATTGGGTAATATATGATGATAAAACCTCTTTAGATACCTTATACCATGCTGGTCCCATGATTGGGTAATATATGATGATAAAACCTCTTTAGATACCTTGTACCATGCTGGTCCCATGATTGGGTAATATATGATGATAAAACCTCTTTAGATACCTTGTACCATGCTGGTCCCATGATTGGGTAATATATGATGATAAAACCTCTTTAGATACCTTGTACCATGCTGGTCCCATGATTGGGTAATATATGATGATAAAACCTCTTTAGATACCTTATACCATGCTGGTCCCATGATTGGGTAATACATGATGATAAAACCTCTTTAGATACCTTATACCATGCTGGTCCCATGATTGGGTAATACATGATGATAAAACCTCTTTAGATACCTTATACCATGCTGGTCCCATGATTGGGTAATATATGATGATAAAACCTCTTTAGATACCTTATACCATGCTGGTCCCATGATTGGGTAATATATGATGATAAAACCTCTTTAGATACCTTGTACCATGCTGGTCCCATGATTGGGTAATATATGATGATAAAACCTCTTTAGATACCTTGTACCATGCTGGTCCCATGATTGGGTAATATATGATGATAAAACCTCTTAAGATACCTTATACCATGCTGGTCCCATGATTGGGTAATATATGATGATAAAACCTCTTTAGATACCTTGTACCATGCTGGTCCCATGATTGGGTAATATATGATGATAAAACCTCTTTAGATACCTTATACCATGCTGGTCCCATGATTGGGTAATACATGATGATAAAACCTCTTTAGATACCTTATGCCATGCTGGACCCATGATTGGGTAATACATGATGATAAAACCTCTTTAGATACCTTGTACCATGCTGGTCCCATGATTGGGTAATATATGATGATAAAACCTCTTTAGATATCAAGGTTTCAAAATATTCCACTGACACTGAATCTTTAAAAAAAACAATTTGTGTAATAAGCAATTATTGTTTTCTGTAAACCATGTAGATTTTAAACCAATGAAATTATCCATTCATTGATTTGTATAATACCACATATTAAGATGATATGACATTGTTCAATGCACACATCCCATAAAATGAACCATCTTGTCATCTACATCCGACAGTTAGGCTGATATTCATCCCACTCATTCTGATTTCTTAAGAACCTAGACAATACAATACTCCTTTTTGTATCAGATTTCAAGACGGCTTTTGTGTTTAGTTTCAGTTGTTTAAAACTGTAATATGGCAAGAACGTAATTTAGAGAAAGATACATTCAGTTATGATGATATCCTTCCTGAACCCGCCGTGTGACATTCAATTCGGCTTACATCGTTTACACACTCATTCAGTTACGTCTAATTTGGATAATGTGCTTCCAATATTCATCCTTTAACATTCAATTATAACATTCAAACCCTGTTAATTCATGGATGATGTTCTTTCCAAGGTTATACAGCTACATTAATCTAGATGCCCTTTCTCCCCTCTTTCTATAATGTTCATTTATATAGGTGGACTTACTGAGAAGCACCAATGTCCAGTGCCTGTCCATAAGGTGAATCCATCATTAAGATGGTCCCAGATGTTAATCAAGCCACACTTCAGCTTACCTATACAATTAAGCATGCCACACCTGCCAATTCTTGTTAAACCATAAGTCAGGAATTAACATCTTACTGAAATAACACTTTGCATACATAGTCACACACATAGTTGTCTTGTAGATGTCATTTCCACCACTTTACATAATTCACAAACGGTAGGTAAAATGAAAATGCACTTTATTGTCAACAATTTGTGAATCTCAATACTCTTCTCCTGTCTCATAGAGTGACACAAATGAATAGCAGACCGGGTTATTCGGTCTGTATATATTAAATGGAATTGGCAGTTATATCTTGCAGACAGGTGAAATCAACACACTCAGATAGACTAAATTAAGTCAGCAGACAGTCTTGGGATTAACATTTACAACTCAGTGCTAATGATGCCTCTTTTACTTGAATGACTCAACCTTTCTATGACTGATTGGATGTTGTCAATGTGGCTAGTATATATGTTAGGGTAACATCGAGTCATTGAATGCTAGTATCAAGAGATTTAAAATATGATTTCTCATGAGAGTTTATAAGAAACACACAAATTGTGGGGCCTGCGTTTCAGAAAGCTCTTCCAATGTTGTCACCATAATTCTGCTTTAATCATTTATCAAAGTGGCATTTTATCACAAAATACTTCAACTTCAATTTGGACAGATCTTTTAAGAGTTGAATTCTGATCGTGGTACACTACTTGGGATATTTTCTTTTTCTGGACTTTCGGATTTTACAAAAGCAAAAGTGTTGTCCATAGAATGACATGCAGCCAAGCGACTCTCTGAACCGATGGTTTTCATATCAATATATTTGTTTTGATACGTCATATATTTTGTCATCGTGATCATTCTCTTTGGTAAGTGTCAAAAGAGTTAACCCTTTGTCCTTGTAAATCTGTGACTGAATGGATTGTCATGTCAAGGACCTTTGACATGACAATTCATTGAGGCAGCAATATATCAGCTATAGCTCTCATTAAAAGATGTTTACCTATCTGGAGGCTGGTCCCCGACCCAAATCATGATTATCATCTATCCCCACTTGGAATGAGACGGAGGCAAGCAGAACCTATGTGAGCCTGTACCCCGTCATGTCAGCATGCTTGCTTCATACAGATAAATAATGCCTCATTTTAGCGATGTTATTAGGCATAAACAAGACAGAAAGCATCGTGTAAGTGACACAATTTCAGTTTATTCATTCAAGCATCTAAGCCTCATTTGAGATTTCTAAGAAGATTTAATTAAACATGGCGGAAGCTACATCAAGTTTAAATGAGGTGAGGAATAATTACCTTGGCACCTTTAGTGTGTGAAATGTAACCCGGACATACAATTACATTTAGTTTCTGAAGACAAATAACAATTTAAGAAATATCTATCATTTATGTTTTGCTCCCATGATTGTCACATTTAATTTAATTTTCAACTCATAAACAGTGCCACAAAGAGAGGGGATGGGTATATACAAATTCAGTAGATATTGAAACTTGTTGTTTTCAAGTAGATCTATTCCATGAGGCAATGTGAGAATAACAAATTTGTAATTAAATTTTCATATGAACTCGAATTTGAGTTTAAATGGTTGACAAATATTCAGATTTTTATCATTATTTACCTTACCAGATAAGCCCTGTTTCCATAGGTGCAGTGCGACCGGGGGGGGGGGGGCTACTCTCATAGTCCGCCTTACCGTGGAAGCTGGGCTAAATAGGGTCCTTTTCGCTGATATTTTCCCTAAGACGGGTTAAGAAATTTTATCATTTTCCCTAAAACAGGGTACTGTTTTTCACATTTCTACCTAAAACAGGGATCACAATCCCCTTTTCCAAATCTACTCCTTCTGTATCATCCCTAAATGAGGATATCAAAATTTCAGCTAGTCCTAAATCAGGGTACCAAATTTCAGCTAGTCCTAAATCAGGGTACCAATAATGATGGAATATTTCCCTAAATCAGGCTCTGGGGTTTTCAGCCTGGCCAACTCGTATTTTATGAAATTAAACAAGTTTAACTTAAATAGTATAATTAATATGTCTTCATTGAGCTTTAAGGATGACTTACAAAAATTACTTATTAGGCTCCATTGAAGTAATGTGTAACCTACTTACAGCCATTTTAGCTTTAACACATATCAAATCTTGGCTCTCACAGCCACAAATGAGTTCAACACCAAAGTAATGTGTAAAAGCGCAAAAACATTTACAGTGGTAGTTCCACATTTGCCAAAAGGGGGTTACCAGTGACTTTTCTATATATGTGTTAGTTGCTTTTTCCAGTAAATATGTGTGTGTACAAATACTCATAATTTGTACCAAACGATATATATCCATGAAATTTGTTTAATTAAACATGCCTTTAATAACCATTTCTGGACCCGCCAATATACCTGTAAACTGTGCCCTCTTTCCCAATGTTAAAGCCATATTTGTGTAATTCTATTCAAATTGTCTGGTTCCATTTTAAGGTTAAGTATTTATGAGGTAATAATATCAAAGTAAGCAAGTTTATATACAGGACCGAACAATATCAATAACATGTAAATCACAAGCTATAGATTCAATCATCTTTATTATTTCATCCTGGTTAAAAACAGGTGTACCACATTACAGGTCTTGAGTATCCTGTTTTCCTGTTCATTTATTTCAGACATTCCGACTAGGCAAATCTGTTCATTTAGGATGAAAGATTGGATATATTAGAATGGGCAGTACTCAGAGTGGTTGAGATCTCTTCCATTGATGTCCTGGTCCCTGTTTATGTTCCATTTATATGCATCAGACCATGTGATCAAGCACATATCTTAGATCTGAGCATATGCATAGTGGGCTTTGTTGAAGTTCCCATTGGGCCAATCAATAAATAGTTCATTATTTAGCTCGGTAGAACAGGATGTTTCCTCATTTGTAACTATCCCTGTAAGGAGAAGCATATTAACCACCTCGTGCCCTACAATACTCTTTTAACGTTAGGGGGAACAGTGTCTTCCAAAGTTTTTTTTCCCGCCAAAAAACCATGTCCCCCACATTTCAAACCCCAAAATGACATTGTGCAAGACAATTGCTTTGTATTAAAATAACTAAAAATAAATTAAAATGTTATGAAATTTAATAATTTTAGACTCAAAGTGGAGGGAAAAACCAGAAAAAGATGTTTCTAGGTAACAATTAAAGAAAGGATACAGCTTACTTTAAAAAACAATTTTAAGAATAATTACACTACCAATAAGCATAATTAAGGCATTAATCTTTACCTAAAATTATGTTATTTAGATATTTCAAAATATAGTCCGTTAATCAAAATTCCCTCCATTCAAACTAAAAAGAACACTATTTGGAGTAAATCTGATCTTGAATTTTGATAATTAATCTTGCTGATGTTGTCAATTCTGTCATAAAAATCATGGGAAGTTAGGAGAAATATGATATTGTTTACATCCAATTTTGTATCACTGGGCAGTGATGGGGTCTATACCCATATTCATCGTCAAAATAGACTTGAAATCCAGTGCTTCCAGACACCATGCAATGCCCATCATATTTGACTCACAACTCTTGTAGAACTCGTTCTCCGGCAACAGGTTTTCAACAAGCTGTGCATTTCTCTCCTCAACAATAAATGCACTTGGCTTTGCTTTTTCTTGATCTCAGCATCATGTTGTGATTGTTTACGAGTTTGCGCAATCAGGTGAAAGTGGGTCAGTCTAATTATAGGAGTAATAGCAATGATCAGAAGCTCTTCAACACAGTGATGCTTCTGACGTCACATGATGTTTCTTCCTGTTGCAGGGGTGGGAGAGCTCTGAACCGATCTGTGCAGTAAATCTGAACCAATCTGGTCAAATCGCTTCATTCTGGATGCTAACAACTGATCTATACCCAAAGACATCGTCAAAAAAGACTTGAAATCCACTGTTTCCAGAAACATCACGCACTGCCCATCCAATTTAAGTCCCGACTCTGTAGGAACTCGACTTCCGGCGACTAACAATCAAAGAATTATGTACTGTTTAAATCAACTTAAGATGTCAGCCCTGTTTGAAAATATTTCTTTGTTTTTTCTTGATCTCAGCATTGTTTCGCCATTTTATACGAGTTTGCGCAATCAGGTGAAAGCGGGTCAGTTTATTCTCGGGAGTGACAGCAACAATCTTGAAACTCCACAATGTTGTGGTCCTTCTGACGTCATAAGAAGATTCTCCTTTTGCGTTTCCATGACGTCATCACTTGGACTCTCCTAAATGCCATTTCTCATTATCAATTTTGATATCGGGTAAAAAACTGGAGAAAAAACACTACAGAATGCACATGGATTTGCATTTTTAGACATTATGACTGGGGAAGATAGTGGCATGGGTCAGAACTGCAACAGTCAATCGCCGGAGGTCGAGTTCATTTACTAGGGAAACTTCAATATGATGGGCAGTGCGCCGTGTTTCTAGAAACAGTGAATTTCATGTCTATTTTACCGATGGCTTTGGGTATAGGCACTAAATGACGTCATTCTGGGCACTTGCAACACATCTGTGCACTAAATTGCAGCCAATCTCAGTGGTACTTGACCGTCAGGTCCCACAGGTCCTGTCTCAAACAAATAAAGTATGGGGTCCCACAAGGCTCAGTTCTAGGTCCCATTCTTTTCACAATCTACATGTCTCCTCTAGCAGACATCCTGACTAAATATGGCCTCAACTACCATATTTATCCAGACTACACTTAAATTTACATACCTATTGATCACACCTCTAGTAAGCAAGCTGACATATGCAGGCTCAAACTGGAACAGTCCTCTTGGCATTGCGAGCAAGGTAAATATAGTTGCATGAGGCTACGAGATGCACGTTTCTATGCACTGAATATCATATACAGTGACCGGCAGTCAAATCTGGACATTTTCATGTTTTTCACTCCCGATTTTCAGAAAACCTTTAAAAACTGTGTAAAAACTGCTCACATCGAAAGAAAATCTTCGACTTTAACGGTCTGTGGAGTTTTAATGATACCCGTTCAATATTAATAGAAATAGCGTGATTTTCACGCATTCAGTAAACCTGCAGATTGTCCGAGTTCACATTGAGTTATATGGTGATGTTGGTTACGTCATCACTTCTGATGTCATTTGACAGTGACACAAACATTCGTGCCGTGAAAACAAATAAACACTTTGGACGTTTTGAAAGGCATAGGATTTACAAGATGACGTGTGAGGCACAATAACAGCTCAATTGCAATTAGTACATCACAGTTTTACTTGATATTTGACCGAGTTAAAAATGTCTGAGTTTCATCTGCCAGTTTCGGACAGTTGCCGGTCACTTTATACGAATGACCAAAGTTTTGTCAATAATCAAAGTATGAAGATGATTTAATCTGGAGTGAAGTCCTCTTGGCATTGCGAGCAAGGTAAACACAGTTGTGTGAGGATACGAGATGCACATTTCTATGCACTGAATATCGTATATACGAATGGCCACAGTTTTGTCAATAATTAGAGTACAAAGATGATTTAACCTGAAGTGAGTCCCTCTTGACGTTGCGAGCAAGGTAAACCCAGTTGCGTGAGGCTACGAGATGCACATTTCTTTCCATTGAATATTGTATATATAAATGATCACCGTTTCCTCAATAATTGGTGTAGAAAGATGATTTAACCTGTGTGAAGTCCTCTTGACATCGCAAGTAAAATAAAAAATGATGACGTCATACAGGAAAGTGTCATCATAGTGACATCAGACATGGAAGTGTCAACATAGTGACGTCATGGTAACATCATAAATTATGCTAATATGAACATGTAGAATACTGGTGTTACTTTTATGCAAGCTCCTTCCTCTGTTCTGCTTGAAATACCAGTTTTTGGTTATTTTGACTAATAATAAAAGGAATGTATGCTATGTCCCTTCCGCCTTTCTTAATATCTCAACTTTTTCTTTCAAATGAGCTCAAGATCAAGCTGATTGGTGCAGCGGATGCTGCATATGAGTTAATTAATGACTCTATCATTCCTATTCATATTATTGATTATTATTCATATTATTCATATTATACATATTGCTGCTGCCCTCAACCAGCTCTACTGGATCACACAGATTTATCTGCCGCTAGATGGAGTTGGCTTGTATAATGTCAGGTAAAAAACTGAGAAAAAGACTCTGCAGATAGCAGCCGTTTCTGTATTTAGAAACATTATGACTGGGAAAGATGATGACACAGTAAGTACTCTTAAAGGGTAAAGCTAATGACCATAGGATTCGTGCAATCATGGCATTGGCTGAAAATTAGGCAATTGTCTTGTATATGTGAAACAAACAGAACATTTAATTGTATGGCATAGAAAAAGTTGATTTGAATGGTATGAATGAATTGTCCCTGATTTCATCACAAAGTACACGTGTGCAAGTACTAGCTTGTTAGAAAAACACATTTTCATCATTAAATCAAAAGCCGATTTACATCATTGACAACTTAAAATTTAGCTTTTGGGCTCTTCTCTTCAATTATGTAAGTTTAATGCTCGATATATAAATTTTCATCTTTTGGCATAGAAGAAAGATCAGTACACGAAGGCTAAGATCATATGCGCAAAGGTGTGACTTTGACTTGTAAATCTTGCAAGAATATAATATGCGATCATCACTTTAAAAGATTAATTAAGGTCAATTGTTACTTGTAGGTATACCCCACTATAGTATACATATAATTTACTGACCATGTTTTGTTTTATAATATAATGACTGACAAATACCAAAATGCGCGAAATTGACGGTTGTTAGCCCTACAGAATTATTTGATTGTTAGTTGCTGGAGGTCGAGTTCTACTATACCCAAAGCCATCGGTAAAACAGACATGAAATCCACTGTTTCTAGAAACACGGCACACTGCCCATCATATTGAAGTTTCCCTAGTAAATGAACTCGACTTCCGGCGATTGACTGTTGCAGTTCTGACCCATGTCACTATCTTTCCCAGTCATAATGTCTAAAAATGCAAATCCATGTGCATTCTGTAGTGTTTTTTCTCCAGTTTTTTACCCGATATTAAACCTGACGACGTGAAATGACATTTAGAAGAGTCCAAGTGATGATGTCATGGAAACACCAGGGGAGAATCTTCATATGACGTCAGAAGGACTACAACGTTGTGGAGCTTACAGACTGTTGCTGTCACTCCCGTGAATAAACTGACCCGCTTTCACCTGATTGCGCAAACTTGTAAACAATGGCGAAATGATGCCGAGATGAAAAAATAACAAAGAAATTTTTTCAAACAGGGCTGATATCTTAAGTTGATTAAAACGGTACATAATTGTTTGATTGTTAATTGCCGGAAGTCGAGTTCTACTGGAGTTGAGAGTTAAATTGGATGAGCAGTGCGTGATGTTTCTGGAAACGGTGGATTTCAATTCTTTTTTGACGATGTCTTTGGGTATAGAGTCGTGAGTTGACATTAGGCAGAACAGTTACACTTCATACAGAGGATCACAACCGTATGAAAAGTGTTGTTGACTGTTGCTAAGATACCAAAAATGTATGATGTCACTATTTCATTGATAAATAGCCACAGCACCATTATGACATCATTGATCTTTCAAATATATGAAATAGTGCACCATTATAACAGATTCTGACAACTTAGAATGTATGTTGACAATTTTGGCTAGTATTTATTTATTTATCAAAGCACTACGAGCAAGTTATACTTGGAATATGTGCTATACAAATGATTATTATTATTATTATAACATACCTAGGCCAGCTAAATAGGTACCATATTTCTGTTAAGAGGGGATCAATGTTGATATATACACATGGAAACATCATTTAGTGATCTACCCCGTGATACAAAATAAGAAGTAAATAAAAAATCATATTTCTCAAAATTTCCCATGATTTTTATGACAAAATTGAGAACATTTGCTAGTTCAATTATCAAAATTTAAAAATAGGTTTACTCCAAATACTATGCTATTTAGTTTAAATAGAGGAAAAATTGATTAATGGTCTATATTTTGAAATATCTAACTTTCTTCAGAGTCAAGTCAAAAATTACCAAATGGTGTCAAAAATTTACATTTATTTGAATCATTTTATTTACAAAAACACAAATTACTTGAGTTATAAGACATTTGTGAAAATTCTGTCTATTTAAACTAAATAAAATGATAAAAATTTAAAAGCAAATTAAAAACCAACTCAAAAGAAAATTCCATCCCTTCACATTTGATACATTAGAAGCTGTAATCGATTTTGTAGCTATTTTTTTACAAAACAATTATCTTGCCCCATGTCATTTTTTGGGTTCAAATGTGGGTGAGAAGATGTTTGGCGGGGAAAAAGACACTGTTCCCCTTAACATTAAATTGTATGGGCAGTGCATGTTATTTCTAAAATCAAAGGATTTCAAGTCTATTTTGACGTTGAATATAATAGTCGTAATTGTCCTTCATGACCATCCGTCTGGCTTGCAATAATAAATCCACAATTGTCAGTGGCATTTTAATAAACTACATTCAAATCGCAAACCCTTTCTTAATATGTCATCATGAACTTCATAACTCTCCCTTTGGTTGAGAAAATCCTCAGTTTTCAGTGGCATTGCATAAATACCTCTGGGTAACATTCCATCCTATTGACGTCACAGTACGGTTCATGGCTCTTTTAGCAAAAATAGACATTGCTCTATCACTACACCATTGTTACTGTTTTGGAACGTGGTAAAACATATAACTGAAGCTCATTATTAGCTCTTTATGTATATGTTTTGACCATCAGATTTGGAACCAATTTAATGTGGCATCTATAAATGGCAACAGCATCAGTACTTTTTTGACGTCTTTGGTCCGAATAATGCATGACATATATTATTATTATAATCTCATTACAGCTCTGGTCCCACGTGGTTTTCAAGTAATAATTTCTAGATCTGTCTTTGACAGAAAACAACATTTCTTGAAATAGAAGTCATGTATTTATCAATTGTTAAATCTTCAAATTGATCCAGACACAGTAAAGATATTTAATTAAATTTAAAAGCATTTAAAAAAAACTAAAACAGTTTTAAATCCACAATGAAACGGTCGTTGACGTGTGCTGACCTTTATAGGCATATCCTAAATTTGTCCAAACCTATATGAATCTGCGATTATAATGCCTGCATCAAACTACCCTCCATTACAGACCCTCTCTCATATCAATGATTGCCGTCATTGGTGAAAAATGCGTCACAATTGGACGCAAGTCACGACCTTTCTTTAAGATCAAGTTTGTGTAACCAGGGGTACGCTTTGATCAGCATCTAGCTCGGAAACCTGATCACAATCTATGACCTGATGTTGTTCAATTCTTATTGGATGTTATTTTGATGGGCCAGACGAGTGTTATGACTCGAATGGTGTCAAATATAGAGCATTGGCGGCAGAGGTAGTGAGAAGATTAAACCACTTATAATATTAATGCAGAGTAACACTGAACATGATTTGGCTTTAAAAATAGGACTTCCAATAGTATGATTGGGTGTTGTGTGCCACACAAAAACTGTCGCTATAATCATTTGTCGCTATTTTATTGACGTCATTAATTATATATTCTTATCATTGATTATATATTCATATCATTATGTCAGGAAATACCGACTTTGTTTCCTATCAAATTGTCGACTTTGTTACCTATCAAATTAAACCAAAAATAAAATCATATCAATTACAATTTCAGTACAATTTTATATTTCACGAGGAAGTAAAATGAAATTAAATTTTTCATTTAACTTTGATTTCTATTATTTTCAATTCGTTATAATAGGCTTTCGAGATAGTCAGAAGTCAAACCATTCTGTGTTTTCCATATTAAGGATACTCTTTTCAGCTTGAACCCAGAGTAGCTCACACAATATTTCAAAATGTATTAGAATATTAAACGTATATTCATATTTTCTCCCACTCTTCCTGTAGTGTATTGTTTCGAATGTATTTCATACTTAAAGCTTTCACAAAACAGAGGTCCAAGGCAGAAGTTACAGAAATTGAGGGTATATTCAAATGACATATCGTCATCAAACTGATACGAACAAGCTATCTCCCTGAAATCAACCAAAATACACCTGCCACCAATATTGTGTTTTGCTGAAAGTTTTTTTTACTGTGTAGTATTATTGTGACCACTATATGGTCACTAGGTGGTCACATGTGTACAAACATGTGACCTCTGGTGTGGTCGGTAAGAGTATTAGGCCTGAAAGTCTGTGTAAATTGAATCACGCCAGTTTCCCAATCTGAAAGTACCCCAAACCTATCTAAGCAGGTGTTTGCACTAGATCATTGGTCAACTAAACAAAGTTTGTTGATAAAATGTTCAATGGATAATGTTCAAGCGATTTTTAGCAAAGACTTATTCACAGATGTAGGGGAAATATAATGGAAAATAACATTTGATCACCAAGTATAGGGTATAAACATTTATACAGAAAACATTTTAGAAATGACATTGCATCATCTAAGATAATCCCAATGCCATGATTTTCCCACACACAGGCATTTCTATTATTCTCTCATGATGTCTTAATTAATGTAGGGTTTTGACATCATTAAAGCGTTTTATCATTTCATTGCAGGTGCTGGAGTCTCCTGCATGATTCCCAAATAGTAGGTCCATTCTATATATGAGTGTCATCAGCATAGATGTGGTGTATTAGATCATATTTTCTTCAAGCTATAAGTTCAAAGTGTACATTAAAGTTATGCAGAGGGCTTTAAAAAATACTTGGGATAACACTCATATAAGTCCCATATAACTGTCAGGAATTTTGTGATGTCTGCTTCTAGGAGGTTTACCATGGTACACAAAGATTACTCCAGGGAAGCACCCTCCTCTGACTTCAGGTGAATTCAATGTCATTTTGTATGAGATTAGATCTCATATTGGACCTGTCATTCATCTCCATACTTGCTAAACGTCAAGTCATCTACCAACATTAAAAGAGTATTGCCTTTAAGCAACCTCTCTCGTCGATATTCGTGTTTGGGTATACATTTCTCCCAGGTCTGATATAACAAGTAACGCAATACTTTCAGGAAGCAATTGTTTGCTTTGAATATAAATGACGAAGATAAAACTATTTGCAAACATTAGAAAGATTATTGCCTTCAAAAAACCTTTCTCGTCAATATTTGACTTTGGGTATACATTTTCCATAGGCCAGATGTAGCAAGTGACACCATACTTTTAGGAAATGGTTGTTTCTTTTGAAAATAAAGTAAAATAACAATAATGATGATCAAGCCATTTGCAAACATCCGAAAGCGTACTGCCATCACACACCCTATCACCCCCGTATTTGTCTGCGGTTACAGTTCTCACAGGTGCGAGACAGCAAGTAATACAATATCCCTTGTGTCTCCTAACGTCACCGTTACATACGTCAGATACAGCGATCATACTGTTCTAAATGGTTCATGGAGTAGTCATCTATCAAGACTATTTTTTAAGATTTCCTTTATTTGTTCCTTAAATGTCAAAAACAGATAATACTGTTTTTTAAATCAGGACAACTTAGCTGCATTGTATATGTCAAGCAATATAAGATCATGCAGTGCCCCAGACAGTGTCAGAACATGCAAACTATTAGGTCATGCAATGCCCCAGACAGTGTCAGAACATGCAAACTATCAGATCATGCAATGCCCCAGACAGTGTCAGAACATGCAAACTATCAGATCATGCAATGCCCCAGACAGTGTCAGAACATGCAAACTATCAGGTCATGCAATGCCTCAGACAGTGTCAGAACATGCAAACTATTAGATCATGCAATGCCCCAGACAGTGTCAGAACATGCAAACTATTAGGTCATGCAATGCCCCAGACAGTGTCAGAACATGCAAACTATCAGATCATGCAATGCCCCAGACAGTGTCAGAACATGCAAACTATCAGATCATGCAATGCCCCAGACAGTGCCAGAACATGCAAACTATCAGATCATGCAATGCCCCAGACAGTGTCAGAACATGCAAACTATTAGATCATGCAATGCCCCAGACAGTGTCAGAACATGCAAACTATTATATCATGCAATGCCCCAGACAGTGTCAGAACATGCAAACTATTAGATCATGCAATGCCTCAGACAGTGTCAGAACATGCAAACTATCAGATCATGCAATGCCTCAGACAGTGTCAGAACATGCAAACTATCAGGTCATGCAATGCCCCAGACAGTGTCAGAACATGCAAACTATTAGATCATGCAATGCCCCAGACAGTGTCAGAACATGCAAACTATCAGGTCATGCAATGCCCCAGACAGTGTCAGAACATGCAAACTATTAGATCATGCAATGCCCCAGACAGTGTCAGAACATGCAAACTATCAGATCATGCAATGCCTCAGACAGTGTCAGAACATGCAAACTATCAGATCATGCAATGCCTCAGACAGTGTCAGAACATGCAAACTATCAGATCATGCAATGCCCCAGACAGTGTCAGAACATGCAAACTATTAGATCATGCAATGCCCCAGACAGTGTCAGAACATATAAACTATCAGATCATGCAATGCCCCAGACAGTGTCAGAACATATAAACTATCAGATCATGCAATGCCCCAGACAGTGTCAGAACATGCAAACTATCAGATCATGCAATGCCCCAGACAGTGTCAGAACATGCAAACTATCAGATCATGCAATGCCCCAGACAGTGTCAGAACATGCAAACTATCAGATCATGCAATGCCCCAGACAGTGTCAGAACATGCAAACTATTAGATCATGCAATGCCCCAGACAGTGTCAGAACATATAAACTATCAGATCATGCAATGCCCCAGACAGTGTCAGAACATGCAAACTATCAGATCATGCAGTGCCCCAGACAGTGTCAGAACATGCAAACTATCAGATCATGCAATGCCTCAGACAGTGTCAGAACATGCAAACTATCAGATCATGCAATGCCCCAGACAGTGTCAGAACATGCAAACTATTAGATCATACAGTGCCCCAGACAGTGTCAGAACATGCAAACTATCAGATCATGCAATGCCCCAGACAGTGTCAGAACATGCAAACTATCAGATCATGCAGTGCCCCAGACAGTGTCAGAACATGCAAACTATCAGATCATGCAATGCCTCAGACAGTGTCAGAACATGCAAACTATTAGATCATACAGTGCCCCAGACAGTGTCAGAACATGCAAACTATCAGATCATGCAATGCCCCAGACAGTGTCAGAACATGCAAACTATCAGATCATGCAGTGCCCCAGACAGTGTCAGAACATGCAAACTATCAGATCATGCAGTGCCCCAGACAGTGTCAGAACATGCAAACTATCAGATCATGCAATGCCTCAGACAGTGTCAGAACATGCAAACTATCAGATCATGCAATGCCCCAGACAGTGTCAGAACATGCAAACTATCAGATCATGCAATGCCCCAGACAGTGTCAGAACATATAAACTATCAGATCATGCAATGCCCCAGACAGTGTCAGAACATGCAAACTATCAGATCATGCAGTGCCCCAGACAGTGTCAGAACATGCAAACTATCAGATCATGCAATGCCTCAGACAGTGTCAGAACATGCAAACTATCAGATCATGCAATGCCCCAGACAGTGTCAGAACATGCAAACTATTAGATCATACAGTGCCCCAGACAGTGTCAGAACATGCAAACTATCAGATCATGCAATGCCCCAGACAGTGTCAGAACATGCAAACTATCAGATCATGCAGTGCCCCAGACAGTGTCAGAACATGCAAACTATCAGATCATGCAATGCCTCAGACAGTGTCAGAACATGCAAACTATTAGATCATACAGTGCCCCAGACAGTGTCAGAACATGCAAACTATCAGATCATGCAATGCCCCAGACAGTGTCAGAACATGCAAACTATCAGATCATGCAATGCCCCAGACAGTGTCAGAACATGCAAACTATCAGATCATGCAATGCCCCAGACAGTGTCAGAAAGTTCTATGGTCAGAAAACATCAGAGTTTGTATTGTATCAGACATTATCAGAACATGCAATGTCTGAGAAAATATCAGAATATGGAATGTATCAGGCAGATCAATATATTAATAAAGGCCTGAGACTAATTTATCCCCTTCCTCGAATATTTGTAATGAAATTTGATGACACGATAAAGGAGGCCACCATCACATTGCATGGTAAAAACTTCAGGATAAATGAGGCCACCATCACATTGCATTGTGAAAACCTCAAGATAAATGAGGCCACCATCACATTGCATGGTGAAAACTTTAAGATAAATGAGGCCACCATCACATGGTATGGTGAAAACCTAAAGATAAATGAGGCCACCATCACATGGTATGGTGAAAACCTAACGATAAATGAGGCCACCATCACATTGCATGGTGAAAACTTCAAGATAAAGGAGGCCACCATCACATGGCATGGTGAAAACCTAAAGATAAATGAGGTCACCATCACATTGCATGGTGAAAACCTCAAGATAAATGAGGCCACCATCACATTGCATGGTGAAAACCTAAAGATAAATGAGGCCACCATCACATTGCATGGTGAAAACTTTAAGATAAATGAGGCCACCATCACATTGCATGGTGAAAATTTAAAGATAAAGTGATGAAGAACAATTAATATTTGATATATAGTTTTGATAAAGACCAATGCCATCACCAGTTAAAATTTTATATGTTTTACAGCGCTTTCCGTTGAAATGCATTAACTTTCATACAATTTTCTTAAGAAAATAGATTTATACATATATAAGATGATTCTGGAAAAACACATTTTAAAGCAGACCAATAAATGCATCATCACTCCTGACATTGGCTTATGTAAATAGATAGACAGTGTTTTTGTTTACAAACGAAGTTTAGAGAGAGGAATACTGTATTGCAGACCTGTCCTACTATTTGGATATGTTCTCCTGGCATTTGTATGAATAATATCCTGTGCCTCGCCAAATGCGTCATCCGGGATCGCTGGCTTCTGTGTCACGTGGCGGTAGTGTGAAACACATATAACCAAACAGCGCTTTTTAAACTATATATGATTTCTCCATAAGAAAGAAACGATATCTACATATAATCCTAAAATGTCATTTTCTTGTGTACATATTGTATATCGTTATAATTACGGAACAACAGCAGAAATATCGGATGACAGAAGTCCATTTGCGAAAGTGAAAACTTATTAAACGAGTTGTTTTCCGTAAAATTAACAAAGCAGTTTTCAATTGAATGATAAAGAGCAGAGTATTCTTTGTTAATGAGCACTGACTATCTCAAATACTTTTGTGTTGTTTTTGTGTTTCCCATGTTACATATGATAAAGCCTATCAGCGATTTTTGTTCAATTTGAAACAGTGGTTTGGGTAATGGTTCTTTGAATGCTGGTTAGTAGCGAACTTGTTAGTAGCGAACTTGTTAGTAGCAAACTGGTTAGTAGCGAACTGGTTAGTAGCGAACAGGCCAGTGGTGAACAGGCCAGTGGTGAACAGGCTAGTAGTGAACAGGCTAGTAGTGAACTGGTTAGTAGCGAACTGGTTAGTAGCAAACTGGTTAGTAGCAAACTGGCTAGTAGCAAACTAGTTAGTAGCAAACTGGTTAGTAGCAAACTGGTTAGTAGCAAACTGGCTAGTAGCAAACTGGTTAGTAGCGAACTGGTTAGTAGCGAACAGGCCAGTGGTGAACAGGCCAGTGGTGAACAGGCTAGTAGTGAACAAGCTAGTAGTGAACTGGTTAGTAGCAAACTAGTTAGTAGCGAACTATTTAGTAGCAAACTGGTTAGTAGCAAACTGGCTAGTAGCAAACTGGTTAGTAGCGAACTGGTTAGTAGCAAACTGGCTAGTAGCAAACTGTTAGTAGCAAACTGGTTAGTAGCAAACTGTTAGTAGCAAACTGATTAGGCGCGAACTGGTTGATTGTGTACTTGTTGGTTGAACACTGGTTGATAATAGAGCTTTAGTTGGTAGAGCCCTGGTTGGTAGAGCCCTGGCTGGTAGAGCCCTGGTTGGTAGAGCCCTGGTTGGTAGAGCCCTGGCTGGTAGAGCCCTGGTTGGTAGAGCCCTGGTTGGTAGAGCCCTGGTTGGGAGTGAACTGGTTGGTAGAGCCCTGGTACGTAGAGCCCTGGTTGGTAGAGCCCTGGTTGGTAGAGCCCTGGTTGGTAGAGCCCTGGTTGGTAGAGCCCTGGTTGGTAGAGCCCTGGTTGGTAGAGCCCTGGTTGGGAGTGAACTGGTTGGTAGAGCCCTGGTTGGTAGAGCCCTGGTTGGTAGAGCCCTGGTTGGTAGAGCCTTGGTTGGGAGTGAACTGGTTGGGATTGAACTGGTTGGTAGAGCCTTGGTTGGGAGTGAACTGGTTGGTAGAGCCCTGGTTGGTAGAGCCCTGGTTGGTAGAGCCCTGGTTGGTAGAGCCCTGGTTGGTAGAGCCCTGGTTGGGAGTGAACTGGTTGATTGAGAAGTAGTTGAGGGTAGAGTTGTTGTGATAGAAAATTACTCAAACATAAATGTGGATAAATCGTTTTGGCCTCTATTTAACCAAAATCATTGCAACTAATAAATTCATATCTAGACATTTGGTAATTCATCAAGGACACTCATTTTTGGTGTATTTCATGTTTTGGGGTCAGCATTGATCAGTTGAAGGAGTTCAGTTTTATTCGTTTCGTGAGCTGTCTGGCCATATTATCCTGCAAACGACTGACGAGTGACAGATCAGTCAGGATGGATATGGACGAGCTGGAAACCACATCGCAGCAACATGTAATGAAAATATCCAAACGATTACAGATCAACAGACTGATTCGCACATCTTTAAAAGAAATGCTGTTCTCTGAGAGGAGCACAGTAAAAGCCCAATTCCCGTGTGATATTGCTGTGCTGTTTGAGCGTAGGTGTCTGGAGATTGGATGTGCAGTTTTGATGTAGAGACATAGTAACTGTATACTCAACATAGCGAGGTAGAGTCAAATACTGTCTCTGCCAGTTTGAGTAAAAACTGACTGTGTGTTAATATCGTATTCCACATCTACTCCATTGGCAGTAAACGTTAGTCACATTTTATAACATGGCAAATTGGTGTCATCATCATGTTACCAAGTAAGTAGAACAGAAAAGAATAAGGAAGGATGGAAGCAAAAAAAAAAAGAAAAAAAAGCTCATCTCATTTTTTTAAAGGCTCATCTCATTTTGTTTACTCACCAAAGGAACTCACTAATGTGTTTACACCTCTCTTGAATCAAAGATAGTCACACAAACCACACACCTATATGGGAAGTTGTTCTGGTTTCACAGAAGGGGAGCTATGTGCATGGGCACTAACTTTATGCCAATGGTCGGACCAGGAGTCCCTACTTCCAAATGTATGTCCCAGGCTTCACTGTGCAAAGTATGGTAACGGACACAACAAGAAAATGTTTGACACATGGTCAAAAAACAAGGTATAAAACATATCAGTAGCAAAAGAGAATTTTTTTTTCATGCAGTAATTATTAGATTCAATAAAAATAATTATCGTCTGAATATAAAAAACTTAATTCATATACACCTACATATTTTGTGTTTGGAACAATTACCAGTTTGTGTCTTGATAAGCAGTAATAGAGACATCATTGTGCTCTGGGCTAGTTGTAATTATACTCACAGACATTTTACCTTCCACATATGCTGGAGTTCATATGGTATAAATGTCCACAACTGGACATTTAGCAAGAAATAAATACAAATATTGTGTCAACTTTAACTTTTGTCTGAATGAATGATTAAAAACCTTAAAATATTTAATTTGCAGAAATTTTGAGATAAAAAGCGAGCTGAGAAGCAGCGATTTGTCTTGCCACATTATGCATGATACATATTAACCCGAGGGTAATGCAGGCCACGTGTATGGTCCCCACCAGTTCCCGGCATCCCTAGACATCATTATTAACGTTTAAACATATCGGCTTACATCCAATAGCAGGCTTTGATGTTCCAAATTACAGTTAATAATGGTAATTACCGTATTGCAACCAAGTAAACATCTTCCATGATATACGAAGAAAAGCTAGAAATGTTGGTTATACACATATATCCTTCACAAGATCCAAATATTAACAATTTTTCAATTTAACAATTTTTAAGAAACCTTTTTTTGTAAACGATACATCAAAACAAACTCTTAGAAAATTTAAAATAGTTCAGTAAAGTTTTGGTTCAGAAATCCACCAAATCCCTCATATGTTAATAAACATGGTGCAAAGCGGTGGAAGTTTTTAAACATTGAGGGTTTTTTCTGTGCTCATCAGTCACTTAAGACCATATTCAAGAATTTTTTCACATGTGAACTTTATATCCTAGAGCATCTAATGCCATGAAAGGTCATATTCAGCGCTATGAACAGTCTTGACTGGTATCAGCGCGATATAAATTTTAGTATTATTTTATTTTTTATTCTCAGGATAAAGGATTAAAATAAATGTCTCTAATGATGCACTTAATGTCACCTGTTATGTCTTTCGACCATATAGTCAGCTTGAATAGAACATCATATTCATGACTCTATTTATGTAATTCTTGAGTGGGAGTAGTGAGTCTTAGTGAGAAGTAACCTTTACGTCTTGCAAGATGAAGACTATTGACATGTACTTTATTCTCACGATAAAAACATCCTTTCTATTACAGGAAATAGCTTCCCTTATACGCAGAGGGCGATTCGGTACAGAGGCTGTTCAAAATATTTTAATTAAACACATGTACATTATATTGAAAATATAAGCACACTATATTGACATGGTACTTGATTAGGTGGTGTTCAACATGTATACATAACGTGAAGGAGAACCTACATTGAGATATTGAGATGATGTATTATGTTAGGGTATATAAATAGGTCCTGCATGTGTGTCAACACGTATTTATCATTTATTGACAGACGGCATTACTGATGACTTCCGGTGCTCTGTTGGTCACTTCCTGTGTGGGAATCTAACAGAGTGCGTTCCCCAGAGATTGTGGTGTGAAGGAACAGAACATTGTAGTAACGGGGAAGATGAACTCCCAAAGAACTGTAGTAAGTGGGATAAATAAGTATTAAAAGATACGATAGATTAAACGTTAGAATTGGTATTACTTAAATTATGAAATCATTCTAAAAAATGTAGTATTAAATTTAGGAATTTGAAGGGCTGTTATGATTAATTTAAACAGCACATGGTAAGAAAATTGCGTTTTAAGTAAGCCAATCTTCCAGTGGAGAATTATCACTTTAAAATTATAATATATTCATTTATTTAATCAAAACGGTATAAAGAGTTATTGTCAACAACTTATGGGAAAGCCAGTGTTGAATCCACCTTTGTTTCGACAATATATTTAAGAATGACAGAAGAGAACAGGGTTAAACATTTTATAAAAGATATTATTGGCCCAACAATGTAATCTACTTTAACATGAGACAAATTATATTTAACACGAATCTTCATCACACGAAAATCGCATTCTGTCTGCTGCCCTTCTGCTATCAGATTTACAATAGATCCGAATGTCTTTCATACAACCTTTAAAACCAATAAATGATTGATACATACATAATGAGCTAAGTGACCAGTGTGCTATGATTCAGGAGACAACAATGGTGGCTGGATGCAGTCTCTCAGGATGTACTTTAACGCAGCTGTAAGCAGACATCGCCATTCTCATAGTGACTTCTGTGGTAAATATATCATGCAGCAAAAACCCTTAGTGGAGGAGTTCTTTGGTGGAGAGATATGCTTAAAATACATCTTGTAATATACTAATATACTGCAGCACAAATCCTTAATGGAGGAGTTCTTTGGTGGAGAGAAATATGCTTAAAATATATAAAAAATATACTGCAACTCACGATGTGCCACAGTTTCTATCTGAACTGTCCACTCACAATGTGCCACAGTTTCTATCTGAACTGTCCACTCACGATGTGTCACAGTTTCAATCTGAACTGTCCACTCACGATGTGCCACAGTTTCTATCTGAACTGTCCACTCACAATGTGCCACAGTTTCTATCTGAACTGTCCACTCACAATGTGCCACAGTTTCTATCTGAACTGTCCACTCACAATGTGCCACAGATTCTATCTGAACTGTCCACTCATAATACGCCAATGTTTCTATCTGAACTGTCCACTCACAATGTGCCACAGTTTCTATCTGAACTGTCCACTCACGATGTGTCACAGTTTCAATCTGAACTGTCCACTCACGATGTGTCACAGTTTCTATCTGAACTGTCCACTCACGATGTGTCACAGTTTCAATCTGAATTGTCCACTCACGATGTGCCACAGTTTCTATCTGAACTGTCCACTCACAATGTGCCACAGTTTCTATCTGAACTGTCCACTCACGATGTGCCACAGATTCTATCTGAATTGTCCACTCACAAAGTGCCACAGTTTCTATCTGAACTGTCCACTCACAATGTGCCACAGTTTCTATCTGAACTGTCCACTCACAATGTGCCACAGTTTCTATCTGAACTGTCCACTCACAAAGTGCCACAGTTTCTATCTGAACTGTCCACTCACAATGTGCCACAGTTTCTATCTGAACTGTCCACTCACAATGTGCCACAGTTTCTATCTGAACTGTCCACTCACAATGTGCCACAGTTTCTATCTGAACTGTCCACTCACAAAGTGCCACAGTTTCTATCTGAACTGTCCACTCACAATGTGCCACAGTTTCTATCTGAACTGTCCACTCACAATGTGCCACAGTTTCTATCGTAACTGTCCACTCACAATGTGCCACAGTTTCTATCTGAACTGTCCACTCACAATACGCCACAGTTTCTATCTGAACTGTCCACTCACAATACGCCACAGTTTCTATCTGAACTGTCCACTCACAAAGTGCCACAGTTTCTATCTGAACTGTCCACTCACAAAGTGCCACAGTTTCTATCTGAACTGTCCACTCACAATGTGCCACAGTTTCTATCTGAACTGTCCACTCACAATGTGCCACAGTTTCTATCTGAACTGTCCACTCACAAAGTGCCACAGTTTCTATCTGAACTGTCCACTCACAAAGTGCCACAGTTTCTATCTGAACTGTCCACTCACAATGTGCCACAGTTTCTATCTGAACTGTCCACTCACAATGTGCCACAGTTTCTATCTGAACTGTCCACTCACAATGTGCCACAGTTTCTATCTGAACTGTCCACTCACAATACGCCAATGTTTCTATCTGAACTGTCCACTCACAATGTGCATCAGTTTCTATCTGAACTGTCCACTCACAATGTGCCACAGTTTCTATCTGAACTGTCCACTCACAATGTGCCACAGTTTCTATCTGAACTGTCCACTCACAATGTGCCACAGTTTCTATCTGAACTGTCCACTCACAATACGCCAATGTTTCTATCTGAATTCTCTATTCACAATCTTCTTTTCAGCTTCTGTCACTCTGTCACAAAATGCTCACAATATGCTGCAGCTTCTCTCACATTTTGATATCAATATCCGGTATTAAAGATATATAAGACAATGATTAGACACTTTGTAAGAATTTTGGTATTTAGAGAATTTACTTGAATGGCGCATCAACCTATTGTTCCAGAATCGCACATGATGCCAGCGTACTGCTCGTGCAACTTGATACGTCGGTCAGGAAAGGTCGTGTGCTCCGGAAGTAATTATACATTAAACTCGGAGAGATTACCAGTTAATCTTACCAGACTGTTAGTAAATCTTATGTTACATTCAATGCCTGAATCGTATTTTGAAATATTTGAAGATATAAAGATAAAAAGACATTTATATGAAATACAATTTTCCAATATTTTTTATTAGGAAATTTTAAAGGTTCGGAATGATCTTTCTGAAGTAGAATAATCAAGTTTTTGTAATATGTTTTTAGGTTGATCCAGGAATCAAAAGTGACTGTGCTGCAAGACAATCTTTTTACACATTTCCAACGCTTAACAAGTTTGTAAGTATATAACACTTTCAAAATATTCAAAAGGTTATACTATCAATCTAATGGTTGCATCTACTCTATCCATATCTACAAATTAACAAGACTTACTTCAGTGAAGATGAATTTATGGATCAGAAATAATTTATGGAAATTCTGGCAGAGATTTGCACCACACATTTTTGTGCAATGTTATCTTCCTATTAGGGTATACAGAAATATAAAAAATGAACATTAAAAATTATATCATTCAAAATAGCCGCCATACTTGCATCGTGTCCAACTCAGTGTTCTGCTGGTTTGGATTTTAGTTTGGTTCACTTTGATTGACTCAGAGGGAAAAACAGGACTCTGGCAAATGTTTTTATCAAATAGTTGAATGTCTCATTCGTGTACACATTTGTACAAACCAGAAAGGCATTTGATTTACTAAATGCAATGAACCGTTATGTGAGTTCACATCGATTATGTTAACCTTGTTATCTATTGCACTGTGATAAATACAGATTCTGTACTTCAATAATCTTTACCTTAACAGTGAAATATTTGTCACAGATCCATGCTGAGATGTAGCATAAGCACCATTATGGCAGATGGGTTCAAAGGATTACATTCCTTAAAAACATTGTAAGTTCATGCAATTTCTTTATTAATTAAAAATCAATTAAAATCAATTTCATTATAGTATTTCATTGCAATCTTGTGTTTATATAAACATATATGTTTGGGGTATTCGCTGGTTATTAATTAGTTTAATAATATACTCGCTTTCCCCACACACTATATTTTTCAATACTGTTTTTAAATCAGGGTTTGATGTATATCACTAACAGCCATTCTGTTCACAGGTCATTAGCAAATAATCAGATATCCTGGCTTCAACGTGGAACGTTTGAGGGGATGGAAAAACTGAAACATTTGTAAATATTATTATGTTCTATTGTTAGTCTTTACTGAAATAAGATACAACGACCATGTAAAACGACCATGTAAAACGACCATGAACAACGACCATGAATAGCAAAGACTTAATTTCCTTTAAACAATTTTGTTAATATTTTTATTCAAAGTGCCTGTGTATACATATTGACAGCACCTGCATATAGATATTGACAGCACCTGCATATAGATATTGACAGCACCTGCATATAGATATCGACAGCACCTGCATATAGATATTGACAGCACCTGCATATAGATATTGACAACATCTGCATATAGATATTGACAACACCTACATATAGATATTGACAGCACCTGCATATAGATATTGACAGCACCTGTATATACATATTGACAGCACCTGCATATAGATATTGACAGCACCTGCATATAGATATTGACAGCTATGGTGGTTTGCAGGCTTCTGCAGTATAATAGTTTGAGAGGCTGGGACAAGGCTGTATTCCTTCCCTTAACCCATCTCTATTGGATGTGAGTAGTGATTACAGCATTATATTAGATATATAATCAGTACATTGACACTTGTTATATATATATATATATATATATATATAATAATAATAATAAAATTTGTATAGCGCTGATACCAGACAAGTCTGTTCATAGCGCTGAAATATATATATATATATATAAAACCAAAAGCAATATCATGTGACTATGCGTCTTCACTTCTATATTTAAAACTTTAAAACAATTGAATTGCAATTAAAACTTTAAAACAGTTGATGTAACACAACCGCAAAAAAAGATTAATTTACCGTTTCAGTGATCTGAGGAACAATAAGCTGTCATTTGAAAACGTCACAAGTTTGGATCTTCCGAGTAGCGTGTCTATCTTGTAAGTATGACCAGAAGTATCTATTTTCTATTTTATTGAGACTAAGTAGGTCGTGAAGGGAAGAATGAGGGCGATAATTAAAAAAAGAGATGATAGTGAATAAAAATATACTCCCTACAACAAGGGAAGACAGTCTTAAGATAGTTAAGTTATTTACACCACTGGAACTACATCGCCACTAATGTCTCTTCTTTCATGGGTTATAAAATCTTCCCATCTCGTGGCGATGGCCCAAGAACAATGTTGCAATGTGAGGAGATGTCATAAGATCCAGATGGGGCTATAGAAGATTGATGTACGACTGATTTACGAATATGATGCGAAGCAAAGCAAAATCAATACTTGACTAAATAGTAAAGCAGAACAACACTTGTAAAACAATTTTGAAGACATTGCAAGGCTTTGTATTGAAATGTATGAGTGCTAATATTGGCCTAATTCTATTACATGAATTTACCAGAAACCAAACTTATCAACAGTAATGGTGTCTGATTAGTCATATGTGTAGCAATCACCGCTCGGGAAAACATGAAAAAAATGGAAGACAAAACAAGTTTTTCTCAAAAGAAGACAAATAATACGTTTTTTTATATCACCATTTCCCGTGCCTATTCTTTGATGCCATCCTAACTCTTTGTAATATAATGATATCTTTCCTAATATGGTAATTACCAGAAGCGTATCATTTCAACACAGAGGGATTATAATAATAACTCTAATAATTTCTGAGCCATGTCATGAACGAATAGATGAGAAAACAGATAGAGACATATTAATACTATAAATATAAATTCATAGATATAGATATATAAATTTGTAAAGGTCTCAATTTGAAATTTAATTTTAAAAAACCCATAAAATTTATAAGATTGATATATAACTGTCTTGCAATACATTGATTGTAAGACACGTGAATGCAAATATATTTTATGCAGTGGATGTGTGGGAGTTCATGGCTAACCTCAAGGAATGTTAATATTAGCGCAGCACCTTATGGAGGTTGCAGTATTTCACGTGTTACCTAAGTTCTTAATGAAGCTTAAGTTAGCAATCCTGAAGATTTCCAATAACAATTTACTTGCCTTTCTAGGGGCGCCATTAGCATCGACGTGTTCGTGCCTTCTTCATGAAATCAAATTGATATGAATGGGCGGTATACGAATCTTGAAAGACCAAACGTGAGGGACTAAGCCTTCGACCAACATGTGGCAATCTAGTGTCCAACATCACTGAAATAGAAATAAAATAGACAAAAAAAACTAATTATCGCAGATTGGAATAAAAAAGATAGTAACTAATTATCACAGATTGGAATAAAAAAGATAGTAACTAATTATCACAGATTGGAATAAAAAAGATAGTAACTAATTATCACAGATTGGAATAAAAAAGATAGTAACTAATTATCGCAAATTGGAATAAAAAAGATAGTAACTAATTATCACAGATTGGAATAAAAAAGATAGTAACTAATATCGCGGATTGGAATAAAAAAGATAGTAACTAATTGTCGCAGATTAAAAAGGAATATTTCTCGGAAAAAATTAATTTAGTATGTAGTGACCTACACCTTCATGCCAAATATGATATTAATACATTAAAAATCAAAGAAATTGAAGACATAAATATCTAATGTTGAGAGCAGTCTACAGCTTTACATTATCTCTGATTAATGGTTGCCATGGCAACAATTGTCATTTTATTTATGCCATGATCTCCATTTAAACACAACAATGATCACACTATAAGACCATAAGACAAAAAGTGCCACAATCAATATATTTATCTCACCAATTGATAAATTAAGTATGTGTCTTTGAAAAGAAGTGTGGAAATTTCATTAAATTGGTTTCCATGGCAAACAATTTCCTTTGAAAATAGCCATTTTACCAACTTTACCTCTGATCAAAAGTATGTTATGGATTGCATGTGCATGTAAAGTTTAGGAATTTTAATCCATAAAATATAAAAGTTATGGGGACAAGTATATTAATTTTTAATATGCTATAAAAATGATTTGGTTACCATGGCAACAATGATATCTCAAAATCTAAACGAACAACATATATTTTTTTTCAGGAAAAACTGACCCCCAATGTTTCTTCTTCCTTAATGTACTAAAATTAGACCATGCGTTTTGGGGGACCAGTAACTCCCAAAATAAGCATCTTTCTGAGATTGGCTCCCCTACTACAGTGAACGGTATCACAAACGGGTGGTGACAAATTGAAAAAAAAGTCATCGTGAACAAGAGGCGTGGTTATTAACCATGTCTGTGAGTCAAAAATGAGAGAATCATTATATTTTACAATTTGTTTGTAATCTATTTGCAGGGATCTGGAAAATAATCACATCCGGGCTCTCAGCCGCCATTTATTCTCGTCGCTCACGAGAGTCACCGTTCTGTAAGTGCTGAGCTTGTTTCATTGTCACCCACATAGTAATGCGAATAGAACATGAATCTTAATAAGTGACATAAAAATGTAACACACTGTAAATAGTTGTTACAATCAATGTGCTGTTATATTTACAGTAAAAGTTACCAGCAGCTTTTCTGTAGATTAACAGCAACTTCTGTAGTTTGCGTCTAGAGTGTTTTTGCTGCAAACTTTTACAGATTTTAATTTGCTTTGATCAGTTTTTTGGCTTTACAACTGGATGGTCCCTTTGATATGTTTTGGTATAATCATGTCAGATCTCTCTAGATACCTCATATCATGTCTTGAGAGATTTCTTTCAAGACCCTTGCAAAAGGTATGAGCTGAAAAATCCGATACTTAAAGTGAACTTGGTTGGATTCGTCTAAATTATGGATTCTTTAGGTATGATTTTAGAGTGAAATAAAATAAATGATCTGAAGAAGGACAATATAAATTTGATATAGGCAGGATGGATTTTTATTTTTATTGTTATTTTAAAGAATTATTTATGTAGTAATAGTTTAATATAACCACAATTTATACTTAGATTTTACGGTTTTGGAATGTTATCATGATTTTCAGTACAACTACCTATTAAATGGCAGTATATAATGTTATTTCAGGTACAGCGGAAATGTCTGTAAAAATACAGCAAAGGTTGTTGGTATTCTGCAGTTACTGCTCACAGTGCACATAAACGGTACTCCACCACATGCTTTTGAAGTGCAATGTCGATATTCCCACACTGATGTATATTTTCGATGTTTCTTGGTTTTTTAGCATCCTGAAGGGAAATCAGATCGAAGTTATTGAATATGGAGCTTTCAACCCTTTACAAAGTATAATGGAATTGTAAGTTCAAGGCTTGTATATTAAAACAATAGTTATTATAGAGGAATACATTGTAGAATTAATTAAGGTAAATCTACTTTCTGTAGATTTCACAGTAGTGAGATATTTTACATTGAAAAATACCATCCTTGAAATGTTTCCCATAATTTCAACCAATAAATTATTATTTGGACTATTAATTTAAGGGGCACAGAAATGCGCAAGACAAATTCAATTAATTAAATGAATGAGTAACCAAGTTGGCCATGAGTTACACAACGCATGGCTGCCACCTGATTCTTCATATTAATTGGATGTTTCGATATCACATTGAAGTGTTATTATTTTTAGTTTGTTTAACATGTCAGTGTCACATGTTTACAATTTCAACCAACTTTCGGCCGTATTACATAACGTGAATGTCTCAAGAGACAATACCAAAATATTGAAAGGAAATTTTAAGTTTTTGGTATTGAAAATACGCAGGAATAGGGGCCATAAAAACATTTTCACCACTTATTTTACTGGCAAAATCATTTGTGATAGCTCCATCCAAGCTGTGAGAACATTTACAAAAATAACAGCTTAAAATGGCTTAAATCTGTTAAGGGCCTGACACGTGATGATTTCAATGTTTTTCCAGACTGTTTTCCATAATCATAATTTATCTTGTACTCCAAACAAAAATTGTGATTTTTTGGCTGCACACATACAAACATTTCTTTTCATATGATATAATGATAGGATGCAATGCTGATGTACTGACATGGCTGCACACATACTCACATTTGATGAGTACATTTGCGTCTGATATTGCAGGGACCTGTCTGACAATCTTATTGCTACCCTTCCAGATGATGTGTTTGCATATAATTCGAGGCTGTTATCTCTGTGAGTATATTTACTTAATGAATAAAGTAGCAGGAAAATGGGCGGGAGACTTTGATCTCATCTCATTGATTAAATATTTAATTTTTCGTGCAGACGAAAATTAATCAAAATTATAGTGTAAACCTTTTAATCATATGTGTAGAATGTATAATGTTATATGCGATATCAAATTTGAATTGAATGCTTTGTGGGAAATCTCCGCTTTGTGGGAAATCTCCGCTTTGTGGGAAATCTCCGCTTTGTGGGAAATCTCCGCTTTGTGGGAAATCTCCGCTTTGTGGGAAATCTCCGCTTTGTGGGAAATCTCCACTTTGTGGGAAATTCGTCTGGGCTCACCTGCAAGATTCTATTATGTTTTTTTAAAGGGATCATGTTTGTGATTTTAGAAGTTTGGAACAAAATCTATTGACACATGTGAATGAAGATACATTCAAACCCCTGACGGCCTTGACCTCACTGTAAGTTAAACATATACAATATATCTTAAAATTATTGAAATCCACTATCGAATATTGTTTGGTATTTTTGATGATTTTATGACCTCTGATGATCGGAACTGATTTATTTTAGAAACTTGAGTGGCATGCACCTTAAAAGTATATCTAAGAGACATTTTGAAACATTAGGGAAATTGGAGTTCATGTAAGTGTTCTATTATACGTTTACTGTTTTAAAGCCCAATGAGCTTAGAAGCTTCGCATTATATTTGAACTTATCAATGTTATATCTTTATGTTTTACAGTGAATTCATCAGTTTCCGTTACTGTCGCTATGCGCAGCACATCCGGGTATGTTCTCCTACAGGTGACGGTATATCTTCTATAGATAATCTGCTGGAGGTCTCTGTAATGCGCATGTCCATATGGGTGATCGCCATCATTAGTTGCCTTGGTAACATCGCTGTCCTCATATTCCGCTCTGTGATGGATGATGGAGACAGATCTAACTCGCTAATCATTAGAAACCTGTGCGGTAAGTCAGTGCAAACAAAAATGTTTCTTGTATTGGGGAATTGAGTTCAAAGATATTAATGCCGTTAGTAATCGAAGTACAGAGATCTATGTTCGTCATTTTAATCGCATTTATATTGTGTCTGTCCGCTCATAAACTGGTTCTTCCTTACTTTTGAACTGATTTGCATTTGACTTCTTTCTACACTATGAAGTAAGCGGAAATGAAGTAGACATTCTTCTCTCTTTAAATCTATATCTGTTTGAATGTGATGGTAAATGAACCTTTTCTCTATTGCAGCTGCCGATTTGCTGATGAGTTTCTATTTGTTTTCCATTGCATCACATGACCTTTATTTCCGGGATGAGTTCAACTTACACGCGGACTCCTGGCTTAACAGTGTCAGTTGCCAGGTTTCAGGGATCGTTGCCATGACTTCATCAGAAGTCTCGCTCCTCATTCTCACGCTGATCGCACTTGAGCGATATTATATCATATCTTGCCCCTACAGGTTTTGGCGCCTTCACCCTGTACCTGTCATGATTATTCTAGCCTTCATCTGGATAAGCGGAATATTTCTTAGCATTATGCCAATGTTGATGCAGACAGATGAAAACAGTTTCTATGGCAACAATGGGTTGTGTTTCCCTTTGCATATTCATGACCCTTTCACCTATGGCTGGGAATGGTCCACTTTTATATTCATTGGCATCAACATGGCGGCCATTCTGGTCATAATAGTTTGCTACTCTAGGACATTGTCATATATCTATAAGACAAGAAAAACGGCTGGAAGGAACGAAGATGTCAGAATCGCCTACAGATTCTTAGGGATCATTTTTACAGACGCCTTGTGTTGGATTCCACTTGCTATTCTGAAAATCATTGCACTGAACAATATAAACATTCCAGGTGAGTCATTGTTTCAAGAATTTGAAGAAGCTTAATGTTCTCAGGAAGCTTATGACGCTAAGAAAAAATAGGCATGATAAAAAAACTCACCAGATGGTGCTGTGAACGATTAAAGGATATATCATATGACTATTTCACTTTCATTTTTGGATCCTTGCTATTTTAATTAGGCGTTTTAATTTTTGTTGCATATTCCAGAGGTGCTATACAGTTGGATGGCAGTTTGTATTCTGCCCATGAATAGCGCCATCAATCCACTGCTTTACACACTCACAACTCTGCCATTCAGATCCAAATTCCTCAAAATCTTCAAGAAATCCACTGATGTTCAGATACCACTCATATCAACACGCCATGGTAAGGGACAAAACTGTTAAAATATATTGAACAATTTACTTTCTCTCTTTATTCTATTCGGTAAACTCAGGCCGACTCAATGAGGCCAAGGGCCGTGGCGCAGTTGGTTAGAGCGCCAGCTTATTAGCACCAGTTCCTCTGTGGTGATCCAAAGGTCGTGGGTTCGATCCTCGGCCTTGCTGAGATTGAACACATGATACAATTTCACATATGATTATGAAAAGGGTTAACCCGTTATCCTTGTAAATCTGTGACTGTGTGGGTTGTCATGTCAAGGACCTGCGACATGCCAATTCAGTGAGGCAGCACTATATCTGCTACAAGTAGGTCTCATCACGAAATGACTGAAATAATGTTGAATGTGATGTAAAACTCCTGACAAACACAAAGGTTGTACTTACTCATAAAGAAAGACACGTGGCTACAAATTATGATATATTTACAGTGATAAGACATGATATATAATGGCAATGAAAGGATAAGGGCCAACGGACATTAAGATGATGAGATCTAATAGACAATCCACTTAGAGAGAATCCTTATAAAATATGCAGTTCAGTGTAAAGAATTACATTCAGTTAAAAAATACCATGATAAAAACGCATGCAATATTAATTATAATCTTTTTTTAGGACGCATCCTAAAACTCTTAGTATAAATTTCAGGGTTATGCAAACACTAATTCTAATTGTATTACAAGAAACGTTGTATGTCATTAAGTATATTAAATGAAAGTGTAAATTTCTGTTCTACCCTGTAAGAATAGTCAAGATAAAAATACTTTAATTATCGAATGCTTTCTCCTCATATTTGTTATTATACGCAGATTAGAATCATGTTACAAGCTTTTATTGACTATTGAAACTACTGTCAGAATATATAATTTATGTCTCAGAAAATGTCTGCACCATCATAATTATATTGCGTTCAGAAAATAAAACCATATCTACAATTACTAAGAAATGTACAAATAAAGATTTACAAGGAACGGGGAAAATATTCTCTACTCTATTTTCTCCGATGAACAATTCTTCCTATTTTTTCTTGGAAAGGTGTACACAGCATGTTATGCAAACAGTAATTGCATTACAAGAAACGTTGTATGTCACTAACTGTACGGGGTTTGTTAACATCTAAATTCGTCAATTAGATTCATAAATGATTCAGATAATTCATGTCTTTGCGCATTTATGCATTACATGTTTACTTGTAGGATAAACTATTGTTCTAAAAAGGGTTATTTGTCTTTTCAATTAAGAAAAGGAAAACATTTAATCACATCATTACGAATGTAACAGTAATTAGGTTTGGAAATGAAATTGTATGAGATGTGTCCGGACCTGTAGCCACCGATGGACTCTTTGTTATTGTGTTACACTGTAGCCGTGTGGAGTATGATGAGAATAGCGGGACTTTCTAATAACGAGTTCAACTAACCAAAACGACAATTTAGAGCTAAACATATTCAGAATAAAATGTTTCCATTTTTATGCTATATATGAAAATATAGATTTTTATTCTACCCTGTAAGAATAGTAAAGAAAAAAAACCTTTTAATTATCAAATACTTTCTCCTCATATTTTTTATGATAAGTTATTCATTATTATATTTTTTTTCATAAAACAATCATAGTACAAACTCATGTGATAAAGGGATGCCCAGAGGCATTGTATGTATGATGTATGTTTAGGCCATACTGAAACGTACGTTATTTCAAAACCAAATTGGCCTTATCACGTGTTTTAGTGCACACTGATTGGGTTGGTGATCGCACGATATAACTATTAATAGATACTGACCCTTAGTTCTGACGAGTATTGGTAACTCATGCAGATGTGTAATACGTAGAAATATAAAAGGCACGTTATGACCTATCAAATTCCCTGAAATAATTCTTTCTTGAATTATTGTGTCTCTTAAATTAGATTTGCATTTTCATTTGCAGGTCGAGGTATATCCGTGTCATCAAGATGTAGAAGTGAAAGCGGGAGTTATCCCAACAGACAACATTCAAATACTTCACCCAGTGCTCCGAAAATATGACTGACATACCTCGTTGTCCTTGGTTCATACCTTATACCAGACTCTCCAAACATAGATCTGACTTTTTTAGGCAGTCGTGGGAGACCACGCCTAGTACAAGGTTCTTCTTACCAGCCAATAGGCACAGAGTTAATTATTTTGTTACTTATTTCAACATGGCCAATTGGTGTCATCGACATGATTAGAAAGTGGGTACAACAACAAATGAGTTGAGATGTTCGTGACACATATACCAACATAACCAGACAAAATTGTCAAGGGATAGATCATTTATCATGAGCAAAGATGATACATCAGGTCTCGTCATGAAATGACTGAAATAATGTTTGTTATTCTCAGCGACTGCTCCTCACTCTAAGGTGTAACCTAAAATACATACACTGAATGTATTCACCTGTTAATAAACATCAAACATTTGTCATGTATTTTATGTTAAAAATACAAATATTTATTGACATACAAAAATACAAATACCCATTATTTATTGATATCTGAATGCCACCCAAACCATGACATGACAATATATATTAGGAGACAATTCCTACGAACAGTGGTGATGATTGAAGTCAATTGTTTTTTTTGTGAATATATTTTCATACATTTGTACTTTATTCATTTCAACCTGGTCTGTACATATCGCTCAGGTTTTCGACAACAACGACACCTACTTTTGTATATAATTGTTAAATATTTATAGATCCTTGCCAAATAAAGAACATTTTATTCATTACGAATCTTTTGTGCTGTGTATCTTGACGTTTGTACCAAGCTAGTAATTGCGATTAGCAGGATTTAAAATTCTTTTCAACGTTTTGTCTGAAGATAATCAACCTTAGAAATGTTCTTTTCTGTTACAAATGTATTAAGTGATTAAAGTTCTCAAAGGTACATTATTCCTTTCGAGGAATGACTGGACGCAAAGAACTGCTTGTTTGGGCTAAAACAATCGATTAGGAAGAAAAATAAACATTAGCCTTGGGTCACAATTGTGGATGGAAGGGCAGAAATAAAGGATGAGTGGCCATGGCCTAGTGATAAGATACGGAATGGAAAACAGGCAAAGAATAGTAAGTGAAAACATTAACAAGGCACTTAACAATCACAGTCTTTTTCACCACAAGTCTCGATGATGTGTCACGGGTTGGGATAGAGAAGACACAAATACAGCGGGATCATGACATATATATATATATATATATACATATATACATACATATATACATGTATATATTAATTATAATTATATATATATATATGATTATATAATTATATAATTATATAATTATATAATTATATAATTATATATATATATATATATATATAATTATATAATAATATGAACAAACCTCAATTGATAATTGATAATGATATATATATATATATCATTATCAATTATCAATTGAGGTTTGTTCCCCGGCCTACAAATGATATCCAAAGTTGAGGTCAAGTATGAAAGGTGGACTGATAGGTTGATAAGGTGTTGTATATAACATAACTTAATTATGTAAAGGAAGGGGTTAACTATTAATTACTTGACTATTAATTACTTAGGGTATTAACGAAGACAATAGGAAATGTTGAGATATATGGTCTCTTTTACAAATCTCTTTTTTATTGATTTAAAAAAAATCAAATGCCATCACGTATACTTTAAGATGTAGATGTTTGAAGATATTCTCATCTTGATGAGATCTATTTGTGAATATCTAAACATAATTAGATTAATTTGCATTGCCATATATCTATTCAATAAAGCTTATTTTACTTCATATCATAGATTCATGTTCCCTGTTCATATCATTTTCCAAATCAACAAACTCTGATATCAACTGACAGACAGGCAAATAAGGTAAAATAAAAAACAATTGTAGAGCATTTATTTACTTGAATAGCAAATCTCATGAGAGAGAAAGAAGTCTTGAAACAATGTTTCTCCCACACAATAGAATTGAGAATCAATGTTAACAATTTATTCATTAGAATGGTTATTATAATACTTATAATCATAAGTTTCCTTTTATCACCTGCCTGGAGATAAACAAATATTCAAGGTAAGTTCTGAAAGGTTTTATCAAACCTATGTAGACAACTGATTGGACAGCTGATAAAGAGAAGATTTAAATTCAGAAAGACATATACCTCAGCATATATACCACTGTATATAAATTCAGTCCACATTAAGGTTGGAGTAAGCATGCCGTATGAGATGAAGGGTTTGGGCTCTAGCAGCTCCAGTATCCCAGTGCTAATAGAGAGGGAGGAGAGACACAGAGACAAAGGCATACAACCACTGCATTTGATTGGTCTGCTTATATTGGTGGCTTTGTCTACTGCCACATTGGTATTGGCTGTGTCTGTCTATCACAACCAGACTCACCAACCACCCACCTGTCAAGATGCTGGCAAAAAGGAGGTGGCAGACACAGCCAGGAAACATGTACCTCCAAGACCAGCATATGATTCCCGAAGACCATCCATCTCTCCAGACATGAAGTATAAAGAGTATTCACCTCGGGCTAAGTTGGATCCTGACCTTGGTAGGCCATTATAGTATTTCGATAAAATAGTCTTTAAATATATGAATGCATTTTGTTGCAAATTAAGAAATGATTTTTTTTATTTATGAGAAAACAAAATTTTTTATGTTGCACTGACTATACAGAATGAAACTGTTGAGTAATGACCATTTGTTAATCACTTGTAAATTTCAGTGAAAAGGTTGCAGAATGACCCAACACCATTCTCACTAGATGACATTTACAATGCTACTTTGCTGCCCAGGGTTCCTCTTGCCAATTGGTTGGGAGGTAGGTATTCAGTTCCTTCTATTCTGATTGAGTCATTCCAATTGACTCATTTGATAATCATTTGCCAACGTCTTTTGATTGTATTTAAGCAAAAATGAAATAAAAATTAATGTTTTATATTCATTTTATAATAATTTAATCAATTGTTAAACTTACTTTGAAACCCATTACTGCATGGCGTTTCCTCCTAGCAAACATGTCTGTCCTCGGAGGTATAACACTGAGATTACAAAATGGTATAAGAGCGCAGTTGTGAATGCATATACACTTTTTTTTGAGCCATAACATATTTCTTATAGTGGTAACCAAACCATGAAAGCATTCAAAACATGGTAGCTTTTAGTTGGTCGAGAAAAGCTTCAAAATATCCTATGGGCCTAAATGAACGGAAAAGGATTATTGATGCCAAATCGTGCACATTTAGGATAAATATTTATCTATATATTGGCTCGTATAAAGTTTAAGACAAAGCATTTTAAAGAATGGGCGCAGCAGAACATTGGTTGAAACATTTGATAAACCAGGTTTTAGATTTATTTCCTGTAGATTAATAATGACAAAATAATCATTACATCAAGTTTCTTTTAGTCTCTTTTGAATAGATGATATTGATTTTAAAGGCATCTTACTAGTACCCTAGCTTCAACACCTTATGTTCCACAATCACTGGTATTCAGGTGTTTGCTGTTGCAAAAAACAAGACCTAGAATTGTATGGTGAATTGGATGACATGTCTTGACCTGCCAGAGACATGTACAGGGTGTGAAACACGGGAGTTGATGAATAGAAGAATTGGTTGAGTTTGGGGAGAGTATATGCATTTTGGAGATTGCTTATACCAGTACAGAGGAGAGAGTCAGATGATGTATTTTCCCTTAACATGCAGTGCATATTTTAATTTAAAGCTTTCACGAAATAAGTTTTTCAAGCACTTTATCCTTACATAATTTAAATGTTTATACCCTAAACCTTGTGACCATATTTGATTACTGATCATATTCCCCCTACACAAATATTTTCTTTGTTTTCTGCTAAGATCCAATCTACATGAGTCTTCTGCTAAGATGCAGATCATTCACTCCATTTAAACATACCCCACATCTCTGTAAAATTGCCTATGACTCTGTGGTTTTACAAAAGCTTTAATGTTACCCGATAGTGATAGTGCCAAAGCTGGAAGATGTATAACTTGCCAAAGCTGGAAGAGGTATAACTTGCCAAAGCCACAAGATGCATAACTTGCCAGAGCTTGAAGATGTATAACTTGCCAAAGGTGGAAGATGTATAACTTGTCAAAATTTGAAGATGCATAACATGCCAAAGCTTGAAGATGTATAACTTGTCAAAACTTGAAGATATATAACTTGCCCAAGCTTGAAGATGTATAACTTGCCAAAGCTGGAAGATGTATAACTTGCCAAAGATGAAGATGCATAACTTGCCAAAGCTTGAAGATGTATAACTTGGATACTAGCTGCGCCATATTTGTGTATGTGCATGCACAGATGACCTGGGTATAATAGATATATGAGCTAACTAAATCTATCTTCTTGGCGCAATGTGAGCTGGCAGTCATGACGCAACTGATAATTTGCTTCTAGGGCATACATTAGCATCTTAATGATCAATGATGCAAACTGAGGTGCCGTGCCTTTTCCAGCCTCCTTTGTTTCAGTTGGGTTATGATCATCTGAGAATAAACCCCACAATTCATATACTCTAAGAGTTATATTTCTGGTTTTGTATTGTTTAAAATATTTCTTTTTTACATCAATGCTTCAGAATCATTTTTTTCTTTCAGAAAGCAATCAGGTTTCATACATAAGTTCAAATTTGGAGCTGGTTGCTCTTGATGTTGAAACGGGTGAAATGAGAGTCCTGATGGATACCGAAGCTCTTGTAAGTTGATGATGCAAATACAAATATCTGTATAAATTCTTATCAGACGAGGATGTATTTGCTTGATGTCACTCGTATGGTTATGCTCAGATAACATAAGACCTGATGAATGTCCCAGAGAAGAGAGTACGAGATAGCAAAGATTATGTTATCTGATCTAATTGTTTGGTATATCCTTCAAAATATAAGGGTGTTGACCTGATGAACCTACTCTAATATCAATATGGAGAATGTGATAATTTGTAAACAAACATGAAAACCAAGAGATGAACACATTTAATGAAGTGTTAACAATTCAATAGTAAAAATGGTTATGAAAATATTTACATCTATTTAGAATATATAATTAATGTGTTATTTCATGTGCTTTGAAATGTTATTTCAGCTTTCAATAGATATGGATCGCTATTATGTATCAGCCAATCAGGATTATATTCTTCTTGCCTATGAACTTGTTACGGTACATTTAATATATTTTTATGTTTTCAACTAACATTATATATTTGTTTTTATATCTAACACCTTCACTAATCACTCAATTAATTTTAATGTATAGATTCCACTGGACACATTAAGAAAATACCTGTGATATTCTGTACCACAGATTTCATTCATGTCATTGGAGTAATAGATTTCAGACTCATATGGTTCATGATATAAATTTGTGCCATTCTTCATCCTGGCTATTTCATATACTCTTCGGCACAGAAAGCAATAGTACATTTTGTGGTAATATTGTGACCATGTACATGGGGTAATCGTGAAATCAGGAAATTATGAACTGTTAAATTTTTTTATTCCACACTGTAAGATACTTTCTCTGACAATATCTCTGTTTCATACTCCTCATCATGCCATATAAAAACAAATTTGTAACTGACAGAAAATAGTTCTATCTTATTCAGTATATATTCATATAAAATATAAAGCAAAACACGAGTTTCTAAAGACAATATCATTGATTTTAATTTACAAGCATCACACAATATAACATGTCACTGGACACGATTGTTAGTACTAAACTCATATCTGGAGAGATGTAAATCTGTCTAATTAATGTTCTAGAATGTATACTATTGTAATGAAATGCCAGGGATCATTGTATTTTCTACACTTGTTTTCACGTTATTGTTCTCAAGTATACTACATGGACGCTGATGCATCGGTCGGGGCAGAGTAGATAACAAAGAGTGATTGGAGAGTCTGTCCAAATTGGCACAAATTGTATCATGTAAATTTGAGATTTTTTCCATAATCATATTAAATCTATGTACCAATTTTTGGACTGGTTATGTTTAATATTCTCTGTGGACTGCTTGTAGGAGGTCCAGACAGCTGTTGTGGGAATATTTGCAAAGTTTAAGATATATGACATAGCACAACAGTAAGTATGCTATTTATAATTATGATAAATCATATATATGTTAAATGTATGCTTTTCAATATTATAGCTGTATTTCTGTAATTTAAACTATTTAAGATGATGTATTACAATATTCCAGACAGATGATAGATTTCCCGGCTGACCCTTCAATTGCTAATCAGATGCTGCTCTATGCTGAGTGGACACCACAGGGCAATGGTCTGGTGAGAGATACCATTCTCTACAAGCTTAGGCTTGATATACTAATATAACAACAAAACAATATCTTTAATGTTAAGATTACCGTTTAACATAAATTGAATGTGCAGCTTGGTAGACAATATGTTGTGTTATGGTCTGTTGTAGACATTCGTTTATCTTGATGATTTGTACTATCAAGCTACACCCTTCACGTTCCCTGAAAGGTTGACAACTGTAGGAGAGAATGAACAAATAAGGGCTGGAATTGCACACTTCAACCAATTAAGTGAGATGACCACCCATTAATAACAAAGGGAACTTAACTATCTCTTTTAAAACTTTAACTTATGTAAACATTATGTAAACATTTAACCGTCTCCTCTGTAAAATGAGAATGAAAAACAGTAAAATGAGAATGACAAAATAGGATGATAATTGAAAATATGTCATAAATTAAGTTGTATTTATTTACAGATGTCTACTATGAGCAAGCCCAACATTGGTGGTCCCCTGACATGAGATTCCTAGCATATGGTCACTTCGATAGTTCAAAGCTACCAAAGTCTGATCACCCTGTTTATGGACCATATGATCGGGTTTACCCTTATACTTTCAGGCAGCTTTATCAAAAGGTATGGCATTATTTCAATTATCCTATTTTATTATTGTCATGTCCAAGACATCTAACAATATTATATATATATATATAATAATAATACCAGTGATGAGTTTTACTTTCTACAAGTACAATTTCATGAGCATTTTGTTCAGACTGCCAAATTGTAACATAAAAAATGCATTTAGGCTGGTGACCAAGAAGGTTTTTCTAATGCCCTGCTGCATGTTATTGATATGTCATCAGAAGACAGAGTGGACATTATCATATCACCACCATTTGAGCTCAGAGGGAGGTAAGTCATTCAATCTCTAAATAATACAACCTCATTGTTGAGGTTTGAATATATATTACCAATATCCATTACTGTAATAACATAACCACAAAGATAACACTGAGCATCTGGGTTACAAATTTACATTCTTTTAATTGCTTTCATCAGGAATCACTATTTCTACAAGGTTCGCTGGAGGGACAGTACTCATTTGTATATTGCCTGGTGCAATAGAGCACAAACATACAGCTATGTAGAAGTGTGCAATGTCATCTCCAACACGTGTGTCAGGGTAAGGACTACTACACCTCTCTTACAAACAACAACAGAAAAATGATAAAACAGGTTTCATAAGTCAATTCAAAATATAAAATACAAATGTTGAGATAATTATAACCAAAAGAGACTTCTATCCAATGCTACACATAACAATGTATTAGCAATAATCATAATCATGCAATAATCATAAACCCTTCCAAGTTCAACCAAATACATACTTATCTGAGTAAATGTTTTGTGTTGTTCTTTTGTTAATTCTTGTTATTTTTCATATCCTTATTCAGTCGGGTGTATGTAATGTTCATGAATCACTATAATGGTTTTTCATTTAATGCTAAATTGTAACATTTGTGTTATAGAATCACGAGACAGATTTTGCAGCAAATGGAGGGTGGATATTAGGGGTAAGTTACAATATGTGAACCATACCTACTGATATCATTCTGACGGAAATTATAGGAATCAAGGTTCAAACCCCAATCAGTTTCTTTATTACATCATGGTCTTAATTTTATTCTAAGTTTACATTAAGTGCATCAAAAGACACATTTACGTGGAGAACAATGAAAAGAATTAACGGGTACCAGGTTTCTCCGAGCAAATCTATTGGGTCATATCATGGTTCCTTCTTGAACAATCATGGTTCCTCCAAAGTCATATTATTCGTCATATCATTGTTCCTTCTTGAACAATCATGGTCCCTCCAAAGTCATATTATTCGTCATATCATGGTTCCTTCTTGAACAATCATGGTCCCTCCAAAGTCATATTATTCGTCATATCATAGGTACTTCTTGAACAATCGTGGTTCCTCCAAAGTCATATTATTCGTCATATCATGGTTCCTTCTTGAACAATCATGGTTCCTCCAAAGTCATATTATTCGTCATATCATAGTTCCTTCTTGAACAATCATGGTCCCTCGTAAGTCATATTATTCGTCATATCATGGTTCCTTCTTGAACAATCATGGTCCCTCGTAAGTCATATTATTCGTCATATCATAGTTCCTTCTTGAACAATCGTGGTTCCTCCAAAGTCATATTATTCGTCATATCATGGTTCCTTCTTGAACAATCATGGTTCCTCCAAAGTCATATTATTCGTCATATCATGGTTCCTTCTTGAACAATCATGGTCCCTCCAAAGTCATATTATTCGTCATATCATGGTTCCTTCTTGAACAATCATGGTTCCTCCAAAGTCATTTTATTCGTCATATCATGGTTCCTTCTTGAACAATCATGGTCCCTCGTAAGTCATATTATTCGTCATATCATGGTTCCTTCTTGAACAATCATGGTTCCTCCAAAGTCATATTATTCGTCATATCATGGTTCCTTCTTGAACAATCATGGTCCCTCCAAAGTCATATTATTCGTCATATCATGGTTCCTTCTTGAACAATCATGGTTCCTCCAAAGTCATATTATTCGTCATATCATTGTTCCTTCTTGAACAATCATGGTCCCTCCAAAGTCATATTATTCGTCATATCATTGTTCCTTCTTGAACAATCGTGGTTCCTCCAAAGTCATATTATTCGTCATATCATTGTTCCTTCTTGAACAATCGTGGTTCCTCCAAAGTCATATTATTCGTCATATCATGGTTCCTTCTTGAACAATCATGGTTCCTCCAAAGTCATATTATTCGTCATATCATTGTTCCTTCTTGAACAATCATGGTTCCTCCAAAGTCATATTATTCGTCATATCATGGTTCCTTCTTGAACAATCATGGTCCCTCCAAAGTAATATTATTCGTCATATCATGGTTCCTTCTTGAACAATCATGGTTCCTCCAAAGTCATATTATTCGTCATATCATTGTTCCTTCTTGAACACTCAAAGATCAATTCACGTTTCCCTCGTGGACATTCCTGGATAGACTGATATTGGTATGTAATTGGCTGTAAAAGGCATTGTGGAATATGTCTCTTATTGTCACTTTAAATATTTATTTACTTTGAATCTATTGTAAACCATAATAAAATGATTATGTATATTAATTCATGTGAACTGCATTATGTGACATCTCTCATTTACTGTCACACTTTATGAAACACCTGCTTACAATGATATATTTAACATTAATATACATTAACCTTAACAGGTAACTTAACTCTCACTTTGATATTTGTACTGCTTTATAAGTTTCAATATTATTTGTATAAAATATCAAACTCACATGCTCTTGGTGTTCACATTCTGCTCAGCAAAGTGTTGGTCTGTAAACTATGGGTTCTGTTCTAGTTTTAGAATGCTTGAACACATCTAAGCCTTTCTAGTGTGCGACTAGTGTGCAATATCACTCACTTCACTGACTTTCTTTGTCTTGGTTTCTTTGTCTGTTTTTCAGTGCAAGTCCAGTTCAAGTTAGATAAACATTAATTATATGTCTGGACATTACATAATTCATGTTACCTTTCAATCTATTGTAATACAATGTTGAGCCTATATACCTTCATCAAGAGAATCAACAAGAAAATGGTGTTTCAGATTTGTGAAATATTGAATTAATATACATATAATGACCTCCTACATTTTGATACCATCTTCTTAATGATAATTTTATGTAAATTTACATGTGTTGTTTAAATGTAAACTCAGACCTCTCTTCAGAAAATTCTCACTAACCCTCTAAATTTCTAATAGCGTCCCTCATGAAATCACTTGGCAAAACCTCAATATAGTCACAAAAATCTTGAATATTTCTTGGTTTTACCAGTGAGAAAATTGAATTGGGATGGTTTTTAAAAATATTTGATGTTGCTTTTTTTTCAAATTCATGTGCAAACAAACATCTAAATTTACAAAGAAATTAAGGTTAAAATTTGAAATTATGACAGCAGATACGTATGTGGTAATTTCAAACTTGTAGTGAATGTAGGAAACATTAAATTAATGAAATACAACTCACCAGCCATTCATTCACTGAGATACAATAATGCCACACACAAAGGTATTGCCCTTGTGTATGGCCAAAAGGTATGTCCTAAAGGCATGATCACTATCATGAAAACTCACTAGCTCACTTCCCTCGGCAGGGTTTGATAATAGTTCTGATAATATTTTTGGCGGTTGATATGGGACATTATACTCTGCATTACACAGGGAGTATTTAATTACTACCTCTGCAGTCATTGCCCTGGTTTTGATCTCATTCAAAGTTTGGAAATTCCTGAGTCAAAAATACTTGCCTTGCTCATAAAAATATCATCAAGTCTGAATTGATCAATATTAGTTCATGAACTGTAATCAGGTATCTGGTACATATTCTGACCAACTGGTCAGCACAATTGCCAATACAAAACTAATCCATTTATATTCTTTCACCAATGAGTTGACAGCCAGATTTTTCTGAATACTGATGGCTTGCGCTCAATTCTGTGCACACATTTATAGCTTTGGTGGCAGGGACTGATAGAGAAGTCCTACTATGGAGGGTAGGGACATAATGGAGATTTTGTCAAACATAATGTGGCCAAAATCAAAGGTTTTTGTTCAAAAAAAGAGAAATTGTCATGTTTTACAATTTTATAAATATTGTTTACACATTTTAAAATGACTGACTCATGACATATTTCATTTTCTGTCATCATAATCATTTGAAACAATAAAACCAAATTAATTTGCCATTCACAGTATGTCAAGGTTGACCAAGTGCAATGACTAAATGAAATAGACAAGCATCAAAGAAGGTGTAGAAGAGTCTAACTTGCTATATATTACCCCTTGTGAGTGATATCAACTTTTTGAGCAGTAATAGATTATAATATATGAATAGCATGTTCTCGGCGTGTAAAAGAAATAATACACTGACACCCCGTCATGATCGTCATTCAGGGGACAGTGTATTATCTCATATATATTCACACATCACTCATTCGTAGGGACACACCGAGTAGACTACTCTGCATGGCGAGGTAGAGTCATATACTACCTCTGCCGTAATAGGCATGACACTGTTTCAATCTCTTCCGCAAGGTCGATTGCATAATCCACAGACAGGTGGGCAATTGGTGGTCTTTGCACATGTGCACTCACAATGCCTACCCAATTGGCTTATACTCACACACACAGGTGCACTCACTTTCTGCCCAAACAAACATTTGTGAAGTTTCTACCTATTCACTTTTCACAATTCACTTTTCACAGTTCCACAAAATACATCTCAGTGACATTTTGAAATGTTGACATGTTGACAGTGACATGTTGACAACCTCATCTATTGACTTTGAAAAAAAACTGAATAATGAACTGTGAAAAGTGAATAAGTAACAAACTTCACACACATCCAAAACACTGACACCAGTTGACTGAGTTATACTTGCACATGTATTTGTTGGTGTAGTCATTTTCTTACCAAAACAAGGACACTGATTCGCTGTGTTATTGCATGTGACAACATTTTTTACTTGGTGTCGATTGGCTTTTAAAAGAAGCTTGTTATGGGCATTACCTCTCAGTACTCACTGATTATGGTCAATTATTGCAGAGCTAGGTATAAATCCTGGCTCTGCTATGGAGAGTACGAGTAGATCTCTGAGTGTGAAAATACATAATATGATAGGGACATGTTTGAAATGTTATACTTTGTTAATTGAACATTCAATGTCCTTCATTTCATTGGTGTAATACAAAAAAGGAATTCCATTTTGCAGGAACCGACAATTCACTTCATAGATGAGGGAGAGGCAACGATTGCTCTGATGCCCAGGGTCCATGGTGAGCTGGGACAATTCTCTCAGGTTTCTCTCATATCTACACCTGTAAGTAATCTCCCTCTCATCTTTTATGTTTAATTCAAATGATTTTTATCTTATGTTAAATGTGAAGAGTTAAATGTGGAGAGTTCAAGTAACAAATCTATTTTAAGTGTTGAAAATGCATGATATATGCACCACTGGTTATAAATACATATCTCTCGGTCAATTAACCAAATATTCAATTTTTATGCTTCTATAATGCTATTATATATCTAGGTGGATGGTCCTGGGACCATCATACATATCACCCAGGAGCCACGTCATATTGGGTCTATTGTTGGATATGATCGTCAACGCCACCTTGTGTAAATTTCTTTCATTAAATATATTTTCTAAATCATAACTTTGATAACTTGGTTTTCTTTAGTTAAGAACATTTAGAACATCAGGAAATTGCTTTCAATGGAGTAATATTCATTGCAGATATTATGTTGCTAAAAATGAAAGTGCTCTTGACAACCACTTGTTCAGGTCAGTATCCTATTCACAGATATAAAGATTTTGTTTATGAAACCATATGATATGTATAATACACAAATATTAATGACTTGATACATGCAGAGTGGGGACTCCAGCAGCAGATCCAAACCTTCAGCCAATCACCTGTCTCACCTGCTCTCTGGCGCCACCTGGCTGTAAATGGTCATCACCATCGCTCAGTCAGTCCACTAATTTCTTGTTTCTAACTTGTCTTGGGCCAGATGTACCCTCTGTGCATGTGTATGATACATGGCAGGGATTAGGTATGTACGACTACAATAATTTGTTGCCAGAAAATATTAAATTACATACCACTCCAGTTTAACACAATTAACACTTATAAGATATATATATATATATAGAATAAAAACACCCTCTATTGCAGGGTTGCCAATTTTCTTGAAAGTTTTTTTTGTCAGAATAAACTTTTCTTATACTACAAATATTGACTTTAAATTACTATCAGGAAGTCAGAAAAAGAGAGATAAAACTAATATTTTTTTATTTTGTAGTTAAAACAATTGAGGGAAATGATGTCCTCCGTCAGGCACTCACTACGAAGCTAATGCCAACAAGGGAGTACCATTTCATTGACCTTGCTGATGGATACAGTAAGTGTATAATAGCTGATGCAATAATCTCTATAAAGTGTGCAGCAATATTCGCCAATTTGACATGTATCCAAGCCACAAAGACAAACTATGAAGTCAGCTGACACCATAGCTAAATATATCCTGTTATCCTGTATAAATTGGTGTATTATTGAAATTTACATAAAAAGTCTTTTCTGCACCTTAAATATATATATATATATATATATATATATATATATATATATATATATATATATATATATATATATATATATATATATATATATATATATATATATATATATATATATACCACAATTCAATATGAAAGACTAGGTAAAAAAGAGACATTAAGTGAAGAGGCTTCTGAAGATGCATTTATCATAGTAGATGTTTTCCATTTACAGAGGGTTGGGTAGAGCTTGTGCTGCCACCTGGTTATGTATCTGATGGTTCCATAAAGTATCCACTTCTCTTGTATGCGTAAGTATAAACTTCAATTGCGAATAATGGTCACATAGGGCTGTGTTTCTATATGTGTAGGCTGTAATGCAGTGTTCAATTCAGTGTGTCATGTAGTGCGTCATGCAGAGCATTCACGTGTATGCATCAGGTTTAAGATATTTTCACGGCCAAACGTCTAATTTGGCACCAATTTTAGACTTGCAAACTATGGGAAACACATCCCATTTTCAATTGCTACCCTTTGTGAAAAGCTGTGCGTTGGATGTCATTATGGACAGCAATACGCATACATGGAAACACCTGCACTGCTCAGTATGGTGTGTGAAAAAATGAAGCTCTACATGACACACTGCATGAAACACTGCATGCCGCACTGTATAACACACTCTACATATGGAAACAGGGCTTTGTATTTCCATGAGCTCACAATTCATATAATGTTTTTCAGTTAAGGCACAAGTATAAAGTGTACAATGATACTGATGTAAGTGTTGTGAGTGAAAGATGGTATGAAAGTATCAGTGATGACAATTTATGCAATGCTGTCACGGCAAAAGAATGAATTGATTTACGTGATGCACTTTCTCTCTGTGACTTTTCATCAGATGATGATGTTAATGAAATGATTGAAGCAATTTCTGTAAACTGAAGTCCTGAGCTAACTCTATGTACTTTGTTTTTATTTTATTTTTTCTCAAATGTATATCTGTCTGTGAATATGAATATTATATATGTGACAACGTTTTTAAACTTTGTGAGAATAAAGATGTTATATAATAATTAAGATGTTATATAATAATTAAGATCATTGGCAAGAGAGTTTTCAATTCCTGGTTTGTGGAGAAGTTGGTTTTGAGCTAAAATGATATAAAATATCAAACACCCAATATCACATCTCTTACCATGGGGGAAATTGTCATATATAGCATTCACATATTATTTAGATATGGAGGTCCTCATGGAATGACAATGGCCAACTACCAGTATCGGCCAGTTCTAGGAATAGGCGGAGGGTGGGATGCATACCTTGCTAGCTCACACGGTGTGGTGATTGCCAGGATAGACCAGAGAGGCAGTGGTGGAAGGGGAGACTCCTGGATGTACCACCTATACAGAAGACTGGGCACATATGAGATACAGGATCAAATAGCTGGCGCCAGGTGCAAATTAAAACATATTTGCATATACTAGATATTAAGTGACTCATGATTTATGACAATTTACCCTAATATTCAAAAATCTCATGAAAAGGACATCATGTTTTTGGTTATGACATGATATTGTTATTTAAAAAGAATCGTGATTTCAGATTTCTCAGAGACAATTTCCCCTATATAGATGGGGAGAGGATAGCTGTATGGGGATGGGTATTGTATCCATTGATATTTACCAGTTTATACGATTTTGGAAATTATTGTCTCAGATGTAACTTTTATAAATTACAGAATATTGATATTTTTTGTAGTCTTTTGGAGGGTTTACTACCTCCATGATTCTGGGCGATCCACAAACTGACATCATGTGTGGACTGGCTGTTGCCCCTGTTACAAGCTGGAGATACCAAAGTTAGTGTCAACATAACACATACCTTTTTTACTTCCCATATATTTGCCCATTGAAAATGCATTGGAGCCTCGTTTTAAAACCCAGGTGATAACACTTTTATTGCACGGGTTTTAGACCCCGATTTTGTTATTGTGTGATGTAATATCTAATCCCATATTCATTGGCTAATTGGAACTGAATTCCACTGTTTTCGGAAACACAAGTGCCATCATCTGAGTAGGAATGCAATAGCTCACTTTTGAAGCTATCTCACAATGTTACAGCTATCTATCACTTAAACAGCTGTCTCTTTTGTAGCTATATCTCACTATTGCAGCTGTCTCTCACTCTTGCACCTGTCTCTCACTTATGCAGCTATCTCTCACTTATGCAGTGATCTCTCAGGCTGTGCTCTCATGTGTGCAGTCCGCAATCAAGGTTGGCATTCTCAATAATTGTTGTACCCATCAAGTGGCTTAAATCCTCCACCCCTCGTCCCACCACCCCACCCCAAATAATTGTCTGCCCCTTATGGGCAGTGCAAGATATTTCTGGAAACAGTGGATTTCAATTCCATTTTGACGATGAATATGGGATAAGGCATTTATCCCATATTATATTATACGTTTCTGTTATGTTCTGTTATAACCAATTATAACTGCCTTACCGATGGCTCTAAACTACAAACTTCATGTCATAAACCACTTCAAACTCCACCAGAGGGCGACGTGGTGAACCTATCACCTCTGTACAAGTTGCCTTTTGGTGCTGGCTCACCACATTCACCAATTTTTATGTAACTGTCAGTCTTTTTTTCTTCTTAAGATGTACCTAGATTGGTAAAAAATGATATATTTCGCCCTTAATATAACTATTAAGAGAAATAACTATTAAGAGAAATGAAACATGGAACTACATAGATAAATATCATTCAGGTTCTGGATATACCGAGAGGTATATGGGCCTTGACACCCCAGAAGACAACGAAGCAGCATACAATGTAAGTAATTCAGTAAAAACATAATTTGCCATGTGTCAACCATGTGTTTTGTTTCTGTGCTGCCACCCTACAACAACACTTATGTAATTGCAGGCAAGTGAATGTTTTCGACACATAGAGAACTATGCTGGGAAACAGTATTTCATTGCTCATGGAACTCTGGACGGTTTGTAAAATATTACAATCATTGTATAAATTTTGAAATATCAAAACAGTACAATGTCATCACCCAAATTGATATAAGGCATATATTTGGAAGGGTTGTAATGCAAACTATGATTGTGATAATATTATAATACCCGCATTTCTGCTTGTGATGATATCAGCATTTATGTAAATTACTGGTAACAATATTCCCAAGATAGCATTCACACATACTGTTTCATAGGCAAAACCAAGGGAACCTTTGATGTACATGTGTATAACAGAGATTTAACCGCTCAATCTATTTCAGATAATGTCCATTTTCAACATGCAGCCCAAATGATAAAGGCCTTAACAGATGCTCAGGTTATCTTCACATCTTATGTAAGGATGATCGAATATTACTCTAAATTTTGCCTTTATATATATATTACCTTTCAGGGTTCATTATACTGTTATATAAAATGCTTTGAGGTATACATTTTATTTGACAGATATACGTTGATGAGAACCACTCCATTCTAAGTTATCTCCAGAACAGACATCTCTTCCTTGTGATGACAGATTTCCTGACAACCAAATGCTTTGCCATCTGATACATTGGCTTCATGAACAACAGAATTTGTCTGAACATTTTTAACTTGTAATTTACCATAGTATTTGCTTGGAGTAATTATGAATGGAGGCGCAACGTCGCAAGATCAAAAGGGACATCATAGTTGCCGCCATACCCATTGTTATGGTGACGCCATATCTGTGTTTTCAGATCATGTGTTGGTACATGAAGCCTACACCCTGCTAGTTATAATCATCTGTTTGGTTCATTTTCATACAGTTTTATTTACTTCCATTGCATGCTTATACATTCTCATGTTATCATACTAGTCTTGTTAAATTTGTTTCTGTTAGTCATTCCAGTTGTTAAACATAGCATATAGGTGCAAGATATGAAATATTTGACGTAATTTTATTTTCAGAGCTATTTTACGGCATCAAAACCACAATTTAGAGTTAAACATATCGCGAATGAAATGTTTGTTTTTTCATACAGATTATGGGGATATAAATTTTATTTCTCTGCTCCAAGTATAGACGATTTTATGAAGAGATTTTCAAACTCATATCATAATTTTGAAAATGAGTCAAAATTTCCTTTTTCTTCTCAGATTATCAGGAAATCATGTACTTTATTGTTGTTTTTGTCTTTCCAGTTCATTTTTAATTATTGCCGCATATATTGGCAGATTAAAAAAATATACCATGTTTTTCAGTAAAAAAAATACTATCAGAAAATGCAATTTATAGCCCTGCCAATTTATGCGCCGTCATAGATACTTTGTCTTATGAAATGTTATGTCATCATTTAAAATCAATGAAATATGAACAAGAAAAAACTGCATCAGAAATTTCTAAATGCTATATCATAAACAATATTTTGTTTTAAAAGTTAAAAAAAAGTAATATAGAAAGAGAAATATTTTTTAAAAACATGTATAAAAAATTAAAGGTTTGGAATATTTATTTTTCTTTTTTTTTTGAACAATAGTAATTAAAGCAATCGCACCAGACAACAACAGATCTTATTTCAAGTCATTTTGAGTGGATGGTTTGTAATCCTCAAAAGAACAACTGTTCTGACTTTTTCTTTGAAAAAAAAAATCAGAGTGTGTTATGAAACACAATTAAAATATTGGTTAGTTTAATATTTAAAAATATAGATATTAAATTTTCCATCATTCTGAAGTCGGCAACTATGATAGGATCAAAGGATTTTGAATCCATTGTGCGAAACAATGCGTTGCTATGACGCCATAGCTCAAATAACAGCTGTTGCGCCTCCATTCATAATTACTCCAAGGTATTTGTGACTGACCGCTTTTTCACATCCATTTGTTCTTATGTCAGTACGTTCATCACGTCATAGTTGTTTTCTTGCATAACTCAATAACTAAGAGCTGTTTCCAAATCTAATCAGAATCGGCAGTATATTATAAAATATAGCTGAAGATATACTGTTGACATTAAACCATTTCAACAAGGAGTACTATTTTAAGATTTTTTTGGTTTGTGTTTATCCCATTTTATTATTTTATATGATGTTCTGATATGTAGTCACCAATCATTGTATCTGTTTTCTACACCAATGGCTCAACGTACAAGCGACTTATCTTCTCTTAAAAAAAGATTTCAGGGCATTTGGTTTGCTCTGGCTTTTGGAATGGTATATCTGAATATATTGGTATATATGGATTATAAATCTCATTATAAGTCACACATATTTGTTATAATTCAATTATGGAGCTAATAATGAACACATGAGATGGTAGCTTTTTCTTACTATTTAGTCTAATGGCCAGAGAAACTGACATCTGATTTGTCTCCATTTTCTCAGATGTTCTTTTTGGTACAGATCCTGATCCACCATTGCTTTCAGCTATTGGTAGTTGGGGATAGTTTATCAATTGTATTAGATATGTAGATTTGTATTAGCAAATTTTGTAGACAATGAGGCAGAAGAAATTGGAGCAGGATTTGAGTGTACAGCGGTCGTGGTCAACATTACTGCATTGGTAGATTTAGCTGGAGTATTATAATTATATATTAAAATAAGGAAACGAGCCATTTCTGAATGCACATAAATGATTTATTCTGTTCTCCTAACAAAATAAATCTGCCTACACCATACATTTAATCATTATACATTTACATTAAATACATCAAATACAGTCTACATCCAAAAACCATGATATACATGCAGTCCTGGCTGCTTATTAACTAATTAGTTCTGAGCTTACTAATTGAGATTTGAAAGAAAAAAGCAAAAGTTGCTGTATGAAGTATTGGCTGCAATAAAATTCGCCACTTGCTTTTGCTTCACCACGTTGCCCTCAGATGGAATTTGTTGACACTAGACCAGTGTCCAATTATATTTTGCAAGTTTATGTGATGGTTTCTGCTATAGGCATATTATGAATGGTGCAGTTCTCACTTATTTGTGGTCATAATTACTTTAAATATGAAATTTTACCTATAATATGCATATATTTTTGTATTAGAGCTTTGTTTTCAATCATTTCAAAAAAAGAATTTTGAAAATAATATTTATATTTCCTCTTCATTTTGAAGTTGCTGTAAATCATAGACGTCAATAAGGACGTGCAGTGAGCTACAAGTAAAGAATACACACACGCTGCAAACCCGCTCGAAAACTAAGATCACGAGAGAACGAATCGAATGCATCTACACAAATAACTGACGTATACATATTTGCCCTCATCATCTTTGATCAATAAAAATATAATCAATCTATATTATAACATATATATATTACCGCTCTAAGAGCTGTATACAAAAATATTTTGCGGCCCAAAGTGGCCTTCCCTCCACCAGACCCAAAGTCAAGTAATTTATATAGGGAAATGAATAAGGAGTTTGAGTTGCGTTGAGTTGCATAGACGTCCGAACTCATTCCGAATGCCCAAATTTTCCCATTTGCTTTCATCTGTTTTCCCCATCTGCTACAGTGAGATCGCCACTTAAGAGAAAATTATAACATGTTGGGATGAAAAAAAAGTGAAACGGTGTTTGTACGGCCCTTTCAGTACCTTTTAACCAGTGTGAAACACTGCCGACAGGGGGAGTCGAACCCTCCACTTATATAACCATCAAAGGCACAGATCCTACACTCTACCAACTGTATTAGTGGACCCGGTATCTGTTGGGATGAAAACAATGTCTTATATTAAAATTGTATATTTCATTAATAATTGACTCTGATGAAAGAACAATATTATTATCTGTAATGATTCTTCTTATGACATTTTTCGAATGTCTAGATCTTTCAATGTGTATATATATATAAATATATATATATATATATATATATATATATATATATATATATATATATATATATATATATATATATATATATATATATATATATATATATACATATATATATGGAGAGTTTATATGTATATATAAAATGTGTTAGAAGAGGTCAGACAAGCTAATTGCTATTGACCAATGTCACATGTCACCAGGGGGTACCACCCCAGGGCTTTATAAGCAACGGTCGGGGTCTTGCCGCCATTCCAGCTAAACAGCCAGAGATCTGCAATAATTTCAACGTACTTAAATGTACTTACAAATCCTGTAAAAGACTGCACGTTTGTAGGCAGTGCCAAGGGGCACTCCCCTTTGAGCTCTGCATCAAGCAAGGCAAATGTGCAGCAAGCAGCATCAAACACGTTTCTGCTACCTGAATTTTGGATAGAAAATTTGAGGGACCATCCCAATAGGGAATTTGCATCACTTTTATTCATAGGGTCCAGCATGGGGTATCATTAGGATTCGAAGGTGAAGACAGCTATGCCACAGTCCTTGACGCCGTTAGGCTAGCACAGAAATATAAAGGGGCTTGGATGGCTAAAACCGACCTAGCTTCTGCATTTCAAAGCATTAAGGTAGCTAAGGAGGACAGACACTTAATTGGTTTTTCGTGGTTTAATGATAATAACGTTAGGCAAATGTATCAAATGGCATGCCTTCCTTTCGGTTTGACCAGTGCCCCAAGATTGTTTGATGATTTTGCGGTAGGACTTGAATATATAAGTAAGAAAAGAGGTGCAGCAGCCGACACGATCCATTATTTGGACGATTCAATTACTCTGTCGCCCACTGTAGAAGGGTGTCAGAAATCGTTGGATGTAATTATTAGCACAGCCAGGGCAGCCGGTTTTAATATCCAGGATAAGAAGACAGTAGGGCCCACCAAAAAAATCGAATTTCTAGGCATCGTGATAGATTCAATCAAGGACCAGTTAAGTATATCACAGGAGAGGATTGACAACATCACTCAGGAACTAGATAAGGTGTCTGGGTGCAGATATTTAACCAAGCGGGAGTTATTGTCCATAATAGGAAAACTCGTATTCTGCTCAAGGGTAGTAGCCGATGGGAAACTTTTTACAAAAACGCTCAACCACTTAGCCAAACGGGCTAAACAGCTCCATCACAAGATTAGGTTAACACATGAAGCTCAGTCAGACATCAAGTGGTGGCAACGTTGCCTTAGCCTGCATAATGGAGTTTGTTGGTTTCCTACTGAATGGTCCATATCACAGGCAGAAATTCTATTTACTGATGCTTCAGACGTTGGGCTAGGGGCTTGTCACAACAATTCATGGACTCTGATCGACTTCCAGGCGTCACACAAATGGATGGTGTCATAAACCATAGCCTGGAGGGAGCTAGCCGCAGTAGTTATAGCCATAGCCTATATACAAGCATCTATAGGATAGATTACAAGGCTTTCCACATAGGAACACTTTATAATGCAGCCGCCGATTCTCTAAGTAGGTTGGATATGACCAGATTTCACGAGGTCATGCCTCTGGCCAACACACATGACCTCACCTATGCCTATTATATATGACTTTTAGTACTGGGACGTTTCAAGTCATCGCACATGGCATCATGCTTGTTATAACACGTGATGTACTAATATATATAGGATTAATACCTTACCCATCATATGACATTTATCACTGGGACGTTGGTCAAGTTTCACATTATGTGTTTGAGGGTAGCACTTGTGCACCCTAGGCTTACCTTAATACGTGATGTTTTAATATGCTGGGTAATCATAATAATTCATATTATATATTAACAGGTAACCGTTAAATATAAGTGCAACAGACATATGTAACAGACATGTAACTGTTAACTGTTAATTTAAGTGTAACAGACATATGTAACATACTACACCATCAATTGTAATATTGTAATAATGGTAAATAAGCATGAATGTACTAGTCTATGTATAAGTTATCTAATAATCATTAAGGTATTACTATCTAATAAATATAATGTTAATTGCCGTTAACGGCCATTGTATAATTTAATATGTGTAAGGCACAACCATATTGTAGCCTATCCCTCATGGGAGCCAACAAGTAATATCTTTGTAAACGCTCATAGCGTCTTAAGCGCTTACGGCGCTCATATATGCTCTGGTTCGGGGTTCAGCTTCCTTTTGGCTAACTTCATATGGGGTTCAACGTTACTCACTTAGCATTAGCTAACCCATCCAGTTATTTTCAGAGTTGGACGAGAAAGTTGCCTCCTTGATGTCCAGTGGCATTCAAGCGAACACCAGGAGGACATATTCCTCAGTGCAGTCTCAGTTCACCAGGTTTTGCAAGTCCTATGGGCTAACGTCTGTCCCAGCAACAGAACAAACTATCTTACGGTACATAGCTCACATGAGCCAAAAACCAGGTAAGAAGGGTTCATCACTAACCCCTAACACTGTCTCAGTCTACCTGGCAGCGATCAGGTCGTTGCACATCATGTGTGGTTACGACACCCCACCTATTAACACCCCCAGGGTCCTAATGGTCCAGAGGGCTATGCTTCTTCAGGCCCCCCCAGTAGAGAAGAAGAGGCCAATAGATTATCGTATTTTGACAAAAATGTTCGAATGGCTCCCCCTGGACTACATGGGCTCTCTCTGGAAAGCAGCCCTGACACTGGGGTTCTTTGGTTGTCTCAGGGGGGCTGAGTATTTCGGTATCGAACAAGCGGGTGAGGCCACATGGCTTATCCCCCCCCCCCCCCCCCCCCCCCCCCCAGTGTTATCCCAGGTGGAATTCGGCCACCAGGGGACCAATAGGTTCATGACATATACCATAGGAAGAACCAAAACCAAGCTAGACGGCATCAAAATGAATTTAGGTTGTTCAGAACATGTAGTATGTGCCCCCTGTTGCATGTGGCAGTATCTGGCAGTAAGGGCCAGCTAACTGGGGAGTGCCCCCTATTTGCCACTGCCTCCGGGGTCCCGTTAGCCAAAAACACATTTAACAAAATCATAAAATCATTAGCTTGCAGAGCAGGTTTAGATCCAGCTGGCTACTCTAGTCATAGCCTAAGGAGTGGGGCTGCTACGCAGGCAAGTGTAGGGGACTGGAAGGACTGGGAGTTAACTACCCTGGGCCACTGGCAGTCCAACGCCTACTTGGGCTACATCAGAGATACTAATGTCCATGAGCAACAATTCGCTAAATGACTGGCAAAGCAATAGTTAAAATAACAAAGCAATAATCAAAATAACCTTCCTACAATGTTTATACATTATCTTATTTTACCCATGGCCTTAGTATAGCACACTATACAATGGGATTGTGGCCATATTATTAATCTCAGATTATTAATTTCATATATCTAGCCAGGTTCAATTCAAAGTTTTAAAGTGGTCAAGCCCTGAGCTATTGACCTCAAGGTCCTTTCATGATAGTGATCATGCCTTTTGGACATACCTTTTAGCCATACACAAGGGCAATACCTTTGTGTGGGGCATTATTGTATCTCAGTGAATGAATGGCTCGTGAGTTGTATTTCATTAATTTAATGTTTCCTACATTCACTATAAGCTTTAAGCGCTCTTATTTGGTCTGGTTGGTTTTCCATATCAGGATAATTGTCTGCTCCAGGAGGACTAGTCTCAGAGAGATCAGTCCTTAGCTTCATCATCAAGGCGACAAGAGCATTTCCATGGCCAGATAGTGTACCCTTGGTCATCTCTTGGTCATCGTGAGGCCAGAGGCCCAAAAGGTATCTCTCGTTGCCTCGACTGGAAAGTAACGTGCTGAGTCACACAATTCAATCTTGAAGTTTGGACATGAATCAGCTTTGTTGCGAAGCAATTCATTCAGGATACCAAGGTTATAACTTTCCCGGGTGGCCATATTTTCAGTGTCAAGCTATTTGCTTTTGGTGCATTTTTTATCATCTCTGCCTGATCTAGTTAATCAAAGTGTATAGTTTTGGTTACTTGCCAGCCATGCTCCACTGATTCCACTTTTCTTCCCAGAATATGATTTTAACCAAACTGACCTGTAACCATGCAAGCATACCTGCATCAATTTGACTAATGCTTGTGCATACACCGCCAATTCCATACCTGTACGCTCTATTGTTTGCTAAGATGATATGATGGCTGATAGTGAAAGAGCAGTGCTACGGTTCAGAAGGCAACTAGAATACATACATTTCAAATGTCCTGGTTAAGCTATTTCTTTCTTTATTATTTAAAAGTTATTTTAGTGCCACAGAGCTCAGACACATTTACAAAAGAATTATACGTGGAGGCTAGATGGCGAGCATATTATTAACATAATCATATTACACAAGAAATATAATTAAATACGCCCTGGAGAACTGGTTGAACCTCATTATTTTAAGTGTTTTCTCAGAATGCCTTTTCGTGGTTGGTCAGGAAAGAGGTTGCACTTGGTGATCAGGACTTTATCCTGGGCATTTAAATCTTAGAATGATGTTTATAACTAGGGCCTATGTGTGCACGGAGTTCAACCATTCTCCGGGGATAAAACTTAATAATATGAGATATTATATATCTATAATTGTTTTAACTTTGATTTTGTATTTGTCACTAAATCTATTAACTACCATTAATCATTTATATATTAGATTTAATATTTGTTGAGTTACAATAGTATACAGAATGTTATAAAATATATAGTCTATATTATAACATATATTTATTACTGCTCTAAGAGCTGCATACAAAAACAGGGTTTCGTTTCAAAATTGTAGGTCTGTCAGCTATATCAACACTCTTTCCTCCGTGAAAAGTACAAAAGTAAGATACTGACAGTGATCAAGACTCCAATTGTGAAAGCAGCAAGGATGTAACCGACAAGCTGTGTAGTTGACAGATTGAAAATTCTAGAACCTACAATAAAATATAAAAAATTCCCTCAATATATTTTTTAATAGCAAAATTGGGCAATTATACAACACATTAGACAATGTATTCCTTTTGTTGCTATACTATAGCCATGGCAGTAACTGTATGGCGTCATGAAAGCCAGTGTGTGACCATCATCTTTCAAAATCAGGTAATTGTACACCATGCATCCAAATTTGGTATCAGTTTTAACATAAAGATGTTTGCTAATGAGATTGCTTGGGAAAGTCTAGAAAAATGACAATAGTCTGGTCAAAATAAATTTCCTGTGTCTAAAGCTTTATCTAATGTTGAATATGGTTTCAGATATGTCTCAACATCAATAGTTACTTACTATCCAAATAGAGCCATATACTATGAAGACATTTTAACAATTTGTAAAAGCATGAATCAAATCTGCATCAAATACAAAAAGAAGCTGCAGATGGCATATCAGGTTCATATATATAGATTTTATGACTAGTGAATCAATAATTACAAATATTTAATAATGGACAACTTTAGGAGGGTCTATGGATTGTAACAGACTGGATTATGTACACCTACAAGTAATATGAATACTATTTGATACTTATATATTTGACAGTGATGATGGGTGTATTCCAGTTTATTGTATCAGGATATTTTTGTGGTATTTCTTGATATTAATTATGAAATTTGAAAAAGCAAGAATTATGGCTATAAAAAAAAGATTGACTATGATATAAAAATATATGTATCATGACAGAAGACATAAAAAACATTTATCCTGTACTTTTTGTAAAGTTTATAAATATTTTTGGATTAAGGATGCACATTTCAGTAATATCTTTTTCTGGTCCTACAAGTTGATGTATGACACAGAATGGTAAGACCAATAATGGACACACATTTTAGATGATGGCTCTGACTATGAAATTTCTAAATTTCATATACTTGAAATTAGATTTGAATACTGCAAAAATGTTACAAATTAGACATTTTAAAAAAAGTATATCAATATATTTAATCTTAATCATGGATACCTTCATTTGTTGTTTCCTCCTCATCCTTCAAGTGTTTTTCAAAGTCTTGCTGTGACCAAACAAATGATTTGCATGTTGGAAATTTATGAGGAACCTTAGGATATTTATCTTTTGCTTCTTCCAAAAGAATAGCCATTCCTTCAGTTCTGTGCGTTGTGGCATGACAGTGAAGCAGCCATGGCCCTGGGTTGTCTGTGCGCAAGCGCAGAACTACATATCCTCCAGCTGACACAACAACAGTGTTTTTGATTGGTGGATTTATGAGATTGAAGGTTGGATGTACTCCATCTTTCCACTTTGGATTTTTACACAACCTGTTGATGCACTCAATGTCTGGATTAGAGGAAGTCATCTGTCCAGAGGTTAGATTATAATTTGGATATCCAACTTTGACAACAGCAAAATAATGTCCATGAATATGTATAGGGTGATGGCTGAGATATGCAAAATCAGGAGGCAAGGTAGGTTCCAAGTTGGATATAACAATTTGAACCACTTTGTTATATGGTAAATCCACTGTCTGTGTACAAACACAGCCTTTGTCTGTGCTTCTACAGTCATCAGTGTTGCAGGACATCAAGCTATTAGTGAATGTCTCGCCATCAGATGCAGGCTGAGTTGAAGGGCCATACTTTATTCCATTTATTGAAGTTCCCCATGCAAAATTAATATTGAAAATGTGTTCAATATCTGGTGTATCAGTAAGACCATAAGCATTACTTAAAATGTCAGTGCTATTGGTTGACTTTGCGGTTTCAAGTGAAATACAAGTCATATTTTCAGAAGCTGGGAATACAGCAAATGGGCAGTTGAACACCAGACATGGTCTAGATTCTGTACATTCCTGGTGGACACTTTGAGGGTCTTCAATGGTCACATTATCATAAGCAATAATTGCTTTAACATCCTGCACAACACCATCCGAAACCGGTTCAGGCATTATGTTTAGTCTATTACCTCCAGTTCCCACCCGTAAGGTTTGACAGCGCATCCAGAACAACTTTACAGAAGGGCCTTGGTTTGCTGTAAAATGAAAATCTACACTTTCACCTACTGCAATAATTACAGAATCTATTGTTATTGGTTTAATATCATTTCCATCTAGTGCTACAATGGTTATGTTATGACTATCTATCGACAGTCTCATTGCATATTCATATCCATTATTGTTTACCCTCATAAGATACTTTTCACCAGATGTGACCTTGAATATACTCAAGGGAAAGGATTTGTTGTTCCAACGCCCTCTGCCATTGATTAGAGCAGATACAAATACAAGGTCAGCTACACCTATCCCATCTGCAGAATACCCCTTGTCCAAGATATATCTATAAGCATCTCCTGTTCCACGTTTGATGGCACTGTATGGGTTTGATGCTTCCAGACTGTGGCTTTCTAGATGATGCCAATCAGTCACAGAAATGACAAAATATGGAATATCTGGTTTGAATTTGTGAACTATCAGTGCACCAAATAGGCCATCAATGCGTTGGCCCCAGAAGTGACTATGGTACATATGTGTTCCACTTGGTTCTGCAATGAACCTGTATATGAAGCTCTGTCTTGGAGCAATGGGGCATTGAGTGAGATAGGCAGTGCCATCTTGCCAAGGTGTGCCTCTCTGATAAATCCCATGCCAATGTATAGTAACACCGTCTGTCACCAGTGCATTTGTGACCTTTACAGCCACCTAAAATCAAATACATATCATATTAGCTATTTGTTGATAACAATTTAAGATGTGATTTCTACACAAATTATATTTACTCTAATAATTACTGTATTACATGTATCGCATGTTTTGCTAGCTCTCACTTTTTCTACTGATTTTGAAATATTTAAAAGTGCCCTCAATTACAGGAAATATTATATTATTATGGATTGACAGTACCACATACACCAAGAAAAATAATTCCTGCCAGTGGACCAAAAAGACGATTGGAATGGTGTGATAAAAAAATCAGAACAAATATTATTTCTACAAAAGGAATATATTGTAAAACTCTTAAAATGTGGAACATGGACCAGGAGAAACAACAAACTCAAACGAACAGTTATCTCATGGCAAAGGCACACAATAGCTCAGTCCCAATGCACCGGAAGAGTCAGGAATTGTAAACACGCAGGAGGATGCAATCAAATGGGAAAACCTGAGGAAGGAAAGGCGAAGCTTTTGGTGGACTTTTGAATCTTATCCTATCAACATTTAAATAGGATACCTGCAAGGTTGCAAATTGTTGACCACAGTTCATCATTTCACTACAAAACTCTGAAATGATTAGAAAACAGGAACAGTTGTGGTAATGAAAAAGACAAGAGAAATAACCAAGTCTTTTTTTAAAAATAGAATTTGTATGCAATTTAATTATTGATATTTATTCATCCCCCAAATATCAAATGGCCTGTTCTTGAGCGTTTTACGTTATTGACAACATAAAATTTAGCTATTGGGCTCTTCTCTTCAACTATGTAAGTTTAGTGTTTGATATATTAATTTTTATATTTTAGAATGGAATAAATGTGCGAGCACAGGAGAGGTGTTCAGTGCACGGAGACTGATAGTGTGAGCAAATGTGTAACTCTGATGTGTAAATCTTGTAAGAATACATACATCATTTAATTGCTTCAAACGATTAATTAATGTCAATTGTTGCTGGTGCTTATACCCCACTGTAGCACATATATTGTTGCTGGTGCTTATACCCCACTGTAGCACATATATTGTTGCTGGTGCTTATACCCCACTGTAGCACATATATTGTTGCTGGTGCTTATACCCCACTGTAGCACATATATTGTTGCTGGTGCTTATACCCCACTGTAGCACATATATTGTTGCTGGTGCTTTTACCCCACTGTAGCACATATATTGTTGCTGGTGCTTATACCCCACTGTAGCACATATATTGTTGCTGGTGCTTATACCCCACTGTAGCACATATATTGTTGCTGGTGCTTATACCCCACTGTAGCACATATATTGTTGCTGGTGCTTATACCCCACTGTAGCACATATATTGTTGCTGGTGCTTATACCCCACTGTAGCACATATATTGTTGCTGGTGCTTATACCCCACTGTAGCACATATATTGTTGCTGGTGCTTATACCCCACTGTAGCACATATATTGTTGCTGGTGCTTTTACCCCACTGTAGCACATATATTGTTGCTGGTGCTTATACCCCACTGTAGCACATATATTGTTGCTGGTGCTTATACCCCACTGTAGCACATATATTGTTGCTGGTGCTTATACCCCACTGTAGCACATATATTGTTGCTGGTGCTTATACCCCACTGTAGCACATATATTGTTGCTGGTGCTTATACCCCACTGTAGCACATATATTGTTGCTGGTGCTTATACCCCACTGTAGCACATATATTGTTGCTGGTGCTTATACCCCACTGTAGCACATATATTGTTGCTGGTGCTTATACCCCACTGTAGCACATATATTGTTGCTGGTGCTTATACCCCACTGTAGCACATATATTGTTGCTGGTGCTTATACCCCACTGTAGTACATATATTGTTGCTGGTGCTTATACCCCACTGTAGCACATATATTGTTGCTGGTGCTTATACCCCACTGTAGCACATATATTGTTGCTGGTGCTTATACCCAACTGTAGCACATATATTGTTGCTGGTGCTTATACCCCACTGTAGCACATATATTGTTGCTGGTGCTTATACCCCACTGTAGCACATATATTGTTGCTGGTGCTTATACCCCACTGTAGCACATATATTGTTGCTGGTGCTTATACCCCACTGTAGCACATATATTGTTGCTGGTGCTTATACCCCACTGTAGCACATATATTGTTGCTGGTGCTTATACCCCACTGTAGCACATATATTGTTGCTGGTGCTTATACCCCACTGTAGCACATATATTGTTGCTGGTGCTTATACCCCACTGTAGCATATATATTGTTGCTGGTGCTTATACCCCACTGTAGCACATATATTGTTGCTGGTGCTTATACCCCACTGTAGCACATATATTGTTGCTGGTGCTTATACCCCACTGTAGCACATATATTGTTGCTGGTGCTTATACCCCACTGTAGCACATATATTGTTGCTGGTGCTTATACCCCACTGTAGCACATATATTGTTGCTGGTGCTTATATACCCCACTGTAGCACATATATTGTTGCTGGTGCTTATACCCCACTGTAGCACATATATTGTTGCTGGTGCTTATACCCCACTGTAGCACATATATTGTTGCTGGTGCTTATACCCCACTGTAGCACATATATTGTTGCTGGTGCTTATACCCCACTGTAGCATATATATTGTTGCTGGTGCTTATACCCCACTGTAGCACATATATTGTTGCTGGTGCTTATACCCCACTGTAGCACATATATTGTTGCTGGTGCTTATACCCCACTGTAGCACATATATTGTTGCTGGTGCTTATACCCCACTGTAGCACATATATTGTTGCTGGTGCTTATACCCCACTGTAGCACATATATTGTTGCTGGTGCTTATACCCCACTGTAGCACATATATTGTTGCTGGTGCTTATACCCCACTGTAGCACATATATTGTTGCTGGTGCTTATACCCCACTGTAGCACATATATTGTTGCTGGTGCTTATACCCCACTGTAGCACATATATTGTTGCTGGTGCTTATACCCCACTGTAGCACATATATTGTTGCTGGTGCTTATACCCCACTGTAGTACATATATTGTTGCTGGTGCTTATACCCAACTGTAGCACATATATTGTTGCTGGTGCTTATACCCCACTGTAGTACATATATTGTTGCTGGTGCTTATACCCCACTGTAGCACATATATTGTTGCTGGTGCTTATACCCCACTGTAGCACATATATTGTTGCTGGTGCTTATACCCCACTGTAGCACATATATTGTTGCTGGTGCTTATACCCCACTGTAGCACATATATTGTTGCTGGTGCTTATACCCCACTGTAGCACATATATTGTTGCTGGTGCTTATACCCCACTGTAGCACATATATTGTTGCTGGTGCTTATACCCCACTGTAGCACATATATTGTTGCTGGTGCTTATACCCCACTGTAGCACATATATAATCAACTGTTTATATTTACTTGGACCATATAATGATTGTCAAAGACCAAAATATGCGAAATTGGCGGTCGTTTGCCCTACATAATCATTGTGCAAGGTTTTACCAAACAAGTCTGAATTCCAACTTTTACCTGATAACCAGTTAAGAAAAAACTAAACATTATTAAACAATCCAGGATATGTAACAAAGCTGCCTTCCAACTTCCAAAACATATAACAAATTGGTATCCGAAATCCACTTTACGACAGCCTTATGCCAACATCCGCCTTGTAATACTGTTAAGCCAACATCTAGCACCAACCTTTCATTATGTGGTAATTGAAGTGAAAGTTTGTTTTTTTTAAGTTTGGTTTCCCGATAATTTACCGGATAATATACATTTATAATATCAATAAATAGTTTTTAGTGAGACTTTTACTTGGCAGTGTTTTGAAATATCCTTTCTGAACGTAACATATTTATGAATGATAAACAGCTAAAAGTTTGAATCATACCATTTTTCCCAAATCAATAAACGTATTTAAATAAGTAAGTAGTATGTATATTTCATAACCTTAAACTTTAACATTACTGAATACTTACTTGAGTCCCCTCCATCACTTCAATCGTAGGTCCAGGAAATTGCCCATTTATTGTTATAATAGTTCTTGGGAATCCATCGGCTGTGATAACTTGGTTGGCATTAAGGAACTTGCCTAAGGTATGGGATGTGCCTTCAGGACGGAATAGGTCTGGAGCCACCTGTAGCTGAGAACCATTCAGATTCACACTGTACACAGACTTCCCTTCCCTGTAAGTCATTGTCTTCTCATAAGTTAACACGAACTCATATTCACAGACTGCATCCTGGCATATTTCACCGCTAGTCAGGCAAATCATAGAGAATGTCAAGAACAGACTGAATCCGGTTATGATATTCATTGTTCATTTAGTATGTTGCACACTATGTTTAACTGTTCAGTGACCTATTGCGGTGAAGATACTAACAGAATAAATCATGTTATATTGCTACCTGCTAACCCAACCGAAGCCGTTGGGTTAGCAGGTTACAGGCGACGACAACATAGCTACGGGCGACAACAAAGTTGTGATGTAGTTTATCAATCGTTTGCCGGTGTTTATTACACTATTCGACTTTGTTGGTACATGCACGTGTCAGACAACAAGACATGAATAATTTTGTAAGTGCAGACGCACTTAAAATGCTTTGAAAATGGAACTGCAGCTCTGTTGTCGTCGCCTGTAATGGTTTCAATAAAAACTGTTTTCAAGATTAAGGTAGTAAATATGAGGCTGTAATGTCAGATTGTAAAGACCTCGCTTTAGTTTTAATGAGTTAAAAATTAATTATCATAAATTTTTTTAACTAATGTTCAATTTTAGAATAATTAATATTAATAGGACTTTGTGAAGCAAGAATATTCCCACGGTACAACCCAGTGAACATTCTTGCAGGAACATGAATTAGAAACAGTAAACATGTTCAATAAGCAATTCATTGTTATCACCGTGGAGAGATTGACATAATGCAATCAATCCCATCCAGAAAGTCAGAGCCACTTAGTTACGTTTATATAGCGGATATAAACAACCATCAAACAATCCATTACTTGTTATGATAACAAATCAAGAATTCGCCATACCACTTTAAAGTGCCCAATAAAAGATAATAGAACACATGGAAATTGATTTAACAGATTGTGGATTGGTTTGATGTTAAGAGGTTTGTTAAGAGGTGGGAACCACACAACTGATGGGTATAAATATCACTGTTGCTTGCAAATAAAGTCAGTACGAGTAGAGTTGCAGACCAGAGCTGTCAATTCTATGAGTCAATGATTCAGTACTCCTGATGTTGGACTTGTTCATTTCTATGCCACAATTTTGAGGACCCAAACTACAGCAGAGATATCATAGAGTTATCTCTTTGTGAAGCTAACCCAGACAGTAGGGGTGAACTTTACAAGATGTTGATCTAAAAACGCACCAAGAAGTTTGGCTTTTTGATCGGTGTTTCACCCATCTTTATGGACAAGTTTACATTTTATCAGGTGATTTTCATTGGTGTGTACAGAGCACGATGCTCACTGTTTTGCCCGTATTATGCCTCAGTCACATTTGGACCAGACGCCGGCCGGGAAGTAAGAATCGGCCGACTTCCCAGTCTGCCGGTCGCCGGGGAGTTTATAAGCAACAATCTGAGACATGCCGTAGCTGTGGCCCGGGAGTGGGGGGGGGGTACTCTCATAGTCAGCGTTACCGGGGAAGCTGGGCTAAATAGGGTCCTTTTCGCTGATATTTTCCCTAAAACAGGTTAAGATATTTCATCATTTCCCCTAAAACAGGGTACTATTTTTCAAATTTCTCCCTAAAACAGGGATCACAGTCCCCCTTTCCAAATCTCCCCCTTCTGCATCATCCCTAAATGAGGGTATAAAAAATTCAGCTAGTACTAAATCAGGGTACCAATAATGATAGAATATTTCCCTAAATCAGGCTCTGGGGTTTTCAGTTCCATCCGGGTTAAGATATTTTATCATTTTCCCTAAAACAGGGTACTGTTTTTCAAATTTCTCCCTAAAACAGGGATCACAATCCCCTTTTCCAAATCTCCTCCTTCTGCATCATCCCTAAATGAGGGTATCAACAATTCAGCTAGTCCTAAATCAGGGTACCAAATTTCAGCTAGTCCTAAATCAGGGTACCAATAATGATAGAATATTTCCCAAATTCAGGCTCTGGGGTTTTCAGTTCCATCCCAGCCTCCGCGGGTTAAAATCATGAGAGTACATTTAAACACAATCATTTAAACACAATCATTGCAAACTGATGGGGTAGTTGAAATTATTTTTATTCATCTTTTAAAAATATTTAATTTGGTATATGTACGATCTTTTTAGCACAACTGTTTGCAAAGATGTGCCTTTCCTTGCCCGATTACGTAAGTTGCTCTATTATCGCTCAGGCGATATCGCAAATCATCGATCAGACTTCTGCATGTCATTTCTGTTCTAATTGTCCGATTTACACCAAATTTGAATTAAACTTACTGAAAATTCCTTGTTCTTGCGATTGGGAAACATTTCCAAGCAATTTAAAGGGATAATTTTATGCAACGATAGACGACCATAACGACATTGTTTTTGAACGTTCTGCTTTGTTTACATCACAGACTTCTTTTCTTTTGTTCACTTCTTTTACATATGTATTCATACGCGGGGACGCATGCGCGAATTGGAATCATGGAATCACGACGAAGCAAAGATGCCCGGCCGATAAGTATTTTTTACACAATCGGCCGGCAGTTCAGATAGCCGTGCGGGCACCGGGAGATCATCGGTCACAATTGGATATCTTTAAGACGTCGGACGGGACATCGGGAACTTTTAGCTGCAACATAAAAGTTGCCGGCGTCTCACCGATGTCTTTTCACCAAATATCATCTTAAAGTACACGGCAGGGTCCTGGCCGTGTCCCACAGGGACATCAGCAGATTATCTTCGGCCTGCCGGTGGCATCGTGCAGTGAAAATAGGATTATATTTAATTCATGTGTTCACAGACCATAGTCAGATGATCCCACAGGCTCCCTGTGATATATCATAAACGTCTTTAGGATGTCTTTCAGACGTCTGTCAAATGAGACAGACGTCTTTAGGATATCCTACAGAAATTTGTCAATGATCTATACCCAAAGACATCGGCAAAATGGACTTGAAATCCACTGTTTCTAGAAACACTACGCACTGACCATCATATTGAAGTTTCCCCAGTAAATAAACTCGACCTCCGGCGATTGACTGTTGCAGTTCTGATCCATGTCTTCGTCTTTCCCAGTCATAATATCTATAATTGCAAATCCGTGTGAATTCTGTAGTGTTTTTTCTTCCCGATATCAAACTTGACTACGTGAAATGGCATTTAGAAGAGTCCAAGTAATGACGTCATGGAAACGCAAAGGGAGAATCTTCATATGACGTCACACGCACCACTGCATTGTTGAGCTTCAGATAGTTGCTGTCACTCCTATAATTAGACTGACCCACTTTCACCTGTTTGCGCAAACTCGTAAACAATGGCGAAACGCTGCTGAGACCAGGAAAAGACAAAGAAATTTTTTCTAACAAGCCTAAAATCTAATGTTGAATTAATGGAAACATGGTTCCTTTAAAACCTGTTGCCGGAAAACGAGTTCTATTGGAGTCGGGACTTAAATTGGGTGGGCAGTGCATGGTATTCATGAAAACAGTGGATTTCTAGTCCATTTTGCCGATGTCTTTGGGTATAGATGTCTTTAGGATATCCTACAGATGTCTGTGCCATTCAGTCTTGGATGTGCCGTGCCATCAGCGAGAATGAGTGACATAGCGCATGTAACGGGTTTATAGCAGTGGGAGGAGCGGACGTCCAGAAAGCACCCTGCAGAGCACTTTCAGTAGCATTTAATATTGGCCGTGTTCGACTTCCATTCATGAAATCAACCACACAGAATGCCATTTTTTCAAAAATTATCCAAAAAAAGTATTTAAAGGAAATGGGCATGAAATTATCCAAACAGTAAAAGGGGTCATAGGCCATTTTAATGATTGGCCACTTTTAGTGATGTGTTTCACAGACATATTCATAAAAGGATTTCACTAACTTCCTCATATTGTTGAAAAAAAATAAATACATGAATTTTTTTAGAAATACATCAGCTACTAAATGTTATAACCCAATTGACTCTACATTCAATATATTTTTTATTATATTTTTTTCAATAATTTCTATTCGTGATTAATTTTCTCATATTTTTCAGAGAATATTTCTTCTTTTTTAGGTATTATTATGATAAGAGCAACTTATTGCTGATTATTTTCTGAAATTAGATTAATATTTAATTGATCTAATACCTCAAAAATAAATGTGAGGTAAAATTAAAGTCCGTCAATTTGTCACTTTTGTAACCCTATCTATTTAAGCTATTTTTAATCATTTTAGCTTCATAATAAATCTTGAAATTGACGGACTTTTTTTTCAATTTCTTTTTAGTACTAATGTGTTTTTCTATATATTTTCATAAACTAACCCCCAATAAGCTGGCATTTTTATATTATTTAAAAAAAACTAAGTATTATAGTATTTTCCTCTGTTCTCCCTTATAGATTGACCACAAAACTACAAATTGCTCTCAAATTGTTAATTATGAACAGATTTTGATGAATAAGGACTCTACGAGCTAGTATTTGAAAGATGTAGATGATGGGATAATAAAACATGTAGATAATTTCGTAGAAATAGACTTTCTATTTTCAAGGTCATTGAAAGGTCACTTCAAGGTCACTGGCAATATTTGATCAAAATAGCCTAAGAAGGTTGACATTCGATCACATATCATTTGTAGATGTATTCTGAGTAGTAAAAAAGTTATATCCCTATGTCTGCCATTTCTAGTGATGGGTGCCCTTTAATAATGTGACCAGAGCTATGGCATCTCTCAGATCAGACGAGATAGTAAAGGCAGGAGAAAGTAAAGGCGGTATTCCTGATATATGATCAAATGTCCTGATCTTTCCTACCACACGAGCTGCAGAATTCCGTATATATTGCAGTTTCTTAATATCAGATCTTGGAAGACCTGCAAGAAGACCATTTCCATAATCTAGAGTAGATGTAACAAAAGCATGAGTTAACATTACAGCTGTCTTCTTGTCTAGACATTGTCTGATAGCAGCTAAGTTCATATTGGAATCAAAGGTGATACCAAGGTCAATAACTTTCTCACTTGGTGAGATATCAGAGTCACCAACCCTGATAGTATTAGGGATATTGTTGTTAGCAGTAGTACTAAGGCTGTCAGTACAGATCAGTTTTACTATCATTTATGTTCATCTTGTTAGTGATCAGGAAAGATCTGACCTCACTGGCACAGTCTTCTAGTTCATGCCGACTGATGTCTACTTGTTGGCCAGAAGTGTGGTCAACAGGGATGTAGACATGGATGCCATCAACATAAATGTGATAGTTTAGACCATATTTGGCCAGGATGTCAGCCAGAGGGGATATGTAAATGGTAAACAGTATGGGCCCCAAGACTGAACCTTATTGGGACCCTGTACTTATTGGGTTTGAGGGAGGACCTATGGGACCCTACTTTGGCACATTGCTTTCTGCTACAGAGATATGACTGGATCCATGACAATGCACGACATTTCACATTGCATCCCATTTCCAACCTATCAAAAAGTATTTGATGGTCAATGGTGTCAAAGGCAGCAGAGAGGTCAAGTAACAAAAGGATAACCGACTTCCTATTATCAAGATCTCGTAAGATATCGTTCTGCACCTTGAGTAAGGCAGCCTCAGTGCTGTGAGACCCCTTGTACTGTTTGCAAGGTACTGTTTGCGTTGGGATACCTTGGCCTTTTTTAGGGGAGCATGTTTATCCATAAGTAATGTGAGCTCCTTATAATAGAAATCCACCATGTCAGTAGGGATAAATGTTCCCATGTCGAAGTCGGATGTGCAAGGGATTGAATTTCATCCTTTAGGGATTGAGGATCAATGCCTCAATAGTTCCTATACCTAATTGATTTTTTTAGGGGGGGGGGGGGTTAGGAGGTATGATACCAAGAATTAGTCTGATCATCTTATGGTCAGATATATATTCAACAACAAGGTGATTGAAAAACATGCTCCTCTTGAAAGTAATGATTAGATCAAGGATGTTACCAAGCTTGTGTGTTTGTTCACTGATCCATTGGTTCATATCAAAGGTTCTTTGTATGACATCAGGCTTAGTAGGCTTGTTGACATGAATGTTGTAGTCACCTAGGAGCCATAGTGGACAATTAGTTGAGTAAATTCATCATAGAACTGAGAGTAGGTATATTAAATTTTATTCCTAGCAGATGGTTCTGGTCTGTAAAAGACTACAAAGGTTAGTTATTTACCCTTGATTACAAATACTAATACAAAATACAAAAATATATATTTAGGGTCACATTTTAAAACAGGATAACACAAGATAAAAAGCTTTTGTGACAGAATAAAAATGCAATATGTACACAATATACAATATTCATAGTCATATTTGCTAATTAAAATCATGGTAAACAATTACATGGGTCCCGTGCCTTGATTCTTTCCTTAAAAACATTTAGATTCATGCTGTCTTTGACATGTGGGGGCATGTTGTTCCATAATCTTGCCCCTGCACAAGAAAAGGATTTGAAACCATGTGTCACTGTTCGGTATGCCTTTTGTGTCAGTTTATTGTCATTTCATAATTCATAGGGTATCTTATGTTTTACAAAAAGTTCACAAATGTAAGAAGGTGCTAGTTTGTTGACACATTTATATACTTCTATGGCTAAAAGACGTATTCTGTGAATTGATAAGCTTGGCTCATTATTTATCTCAAGAAGCTCATCATATGTTGTCATTATATGTGAATCTTAATGCATGACACTGCAGGCGTTCCAATTTCTTAATGCTACCTTGCCCACAGAATATCCATACAAGTGGACAGTGGTTAACATTGCTCAGTATGAAAGCACGGTACATATCAATTTTAATTGTTGTGTCAAGAATGTTGCTTAGCCTCATCAGTGCATTTACCTGCCTGCCTCATTTCCGGCATACATTATCAACATGAGTATCAAATTTTAGGTTCTTTTCAACATATAGTAGTATAGATGCCTCCATGAGTTCCATTGTACTTACAGCTGGTGGGTTCAACCTGTTGGTTACAAAGGGCAGTTCAACCTGGTCCTCCTCTGGTGCGTCCAGTCCGGGGGAATGAGTGAAATTTGAGTGAACCCTCCTCAAGCTCGCATATGACCCTCTCATCGCCAGATTCATGGAGCCATGTCTCAGTCATGAATAGGGCATGGAGATTCAAAGAAATAGTCTCTGAGGCTCAAAATCTTGCAGGAGATGTTTTGGATGTTGGATGAGCCAATTAAAATCTGGTTGCTAGGTTCATTTTGTATTGTTAGGGTCTGCCTCTGTGTGTACCATTTCTTACCAGAGCTGGCGAATTAACTATTGGATATCCAATATGTGTATTGGCATTGTTTATACGTGGCTGGGCAGCACGTGCTCTGGATTAACAGATGATTGACAAACTATTTCGCTACTGCTCTCGCAATAAATTGTGACAAGTAGGCCAGATTAGACACTGGTCTATAATTCTTTTTCGATAATTCCAGTCCTAATTTTTTAATAAGTGGTCTGATAACGGCCAGCTTTAGTGCATCTGGCATATTACCATGCATGATTTATTTATAAATGATCGCTGTTATTGAAGGTAATAATTGCCCAATGCACTCTAAGAGTAGCCAGGTGGGAATGGGATCCAGCTCACATGACTTCTTTGCTGCTTCTTTATGTAATTTCTTTACATCAGATTCTACCAAAGGGGTCTAAATTTGTTAAGACATTGGGTGAATTTTTGTTTTTCTTCACATTCGATATTGCCATTTTTCTCATCCATTTCTTCCGATCCATTCCTCCTGCGCATGTGCATACATCTGGGCAAATAAAATATGATTTAAAGTCTACAGGTCTTGCACTGTGTCAGCAGACAAAACAGATTGAAATTACTTAGTCACACGGTTTTGACATGAATTTCAGATGTGGTTATGACTTAATAAACTGGTAGAATATGCAAAGCAAAATGAAATGGAATTTCACATGGATAAGACGTGAACTTTTTAAATGGATGAGACGTGAATTAATACAGCAATACTTTATAAACATTAGGGGGAAACAGGGACACTTTATACAGAGGATCACAGCTCCATGAAATGTGTTGTTGACTGTTCCTAAGATACCAAAATGTAGGATATCACTCTTTCATTGATAAATAACCACAGCACCATTATGACATCATTAATCCTTCAACTACATGAATCAGTGCATCTTTATGCACAGACCATGTTAACTCAATAGGTAATTTATTTTTGTTCAGGTGGATCAACATATATACACGTGGAAACATCATTTAGTGATCTTTTATAGTTTTTAAAGTCTGTCTCTTTAAACTAAATAACATCATTCTAGGTAAAGATTAATGCCTTGATTATGGAGATTGGTAGTGTAATTATTCTCAAAAATGTTTTATAAGTTATCTGAATCCTTTTTTTAATTGTTACCAAAAGAAAAAACATCTTTTTCTGGATTTTGACTTCAACTTTGAGTCTAGAATGATTAAATTGATAAAATATTAAAAGTAAATAAAAAACCAAAGCAAATGAAAATTAGATTTCTCATCATTTGACATATTAACAGCTGAAATCGTTATTGTAATACGAAGCAATTGTCTTACACTATGACATTTTAGGGGTTTCAAATATGGGGTACATGAATGTTTTGGCTGGGAAAAGGGAATTTTGGAAGACAGCTTTCCCTCCTCACTTTAATGCAACAAACTTACCCTAATCTAACGAATAAAATCATTCAAAGCTAAGAGCAACATATTGCTCTCAGCTTCTATTACAAGACTACCTGCTATGAAAGAATCACTCCTGAATTATTTAAAGATGCAAATGATCCTGTAAAAATACTCAACAAGACACTGTATGATGTTGCTAATGACTGTATTCCCAAGTCAAAGGGCAGCGCTAGAAAAGCCATGGTTTAATGCTGAGTGTAAACAAGCTGTCAAAGAGTGTAAAAAGGCTCTCAAGAAATTTTACAGACAGCCAACTCAGTTTAATTTAAACCAGTATCGTATTAAAAGAGCTAAAGCTAGATATGTTACACGTGTCAGCAAAAAGAAGAGCTGGAAATATTATGTCTCGAAACTTAACTTGTGGTCACCCATAAAGAAATGATGGGATACGATACGTGGGAAGGGAGGTGTAAGGATTAAATATTTTAACGATAATAAGTTTTCATTGAAGAAAACAGTGTGCATGCAAATCAAAGCTTGATTATGGCTGCATTGTTTATGGATCAGCTCTTCAGTTAAATCAAGGATTAAGACTTCGTCCTGGTGCCTTTCACACTTCATCCACAGAAAGTCTTGCCGTTGAAGCAGACAAAGTTACCACTTGCACTAAGATGTGAAAACCTCGCTCTTCAACATGCAACCCAGATAGCTGCAAATTCAGAGAATCCAGTAAATGATTTAGTTTTTCACCCAAAATATGTTGATCTTTAATAAACCAAACACTATTCCAACATTTGGCATCCGTATCAAAGAATCATTAACAGCTTTAGAATTTAATCCTAATAAAATTGCCAAAATTCAGTTTCCAGACACTCCACCTTGGATATAAAAACATATCATTAATTTTTAGATTCAAAGAAGAACTGAACAGACTCTTCTTTGTACATAAATAGATATAATGAGATCAAATCAGTATATAATGGTTTCCAAATGTATCTACATGGATGGCTCTTACTGTGAGGGAAAAGCTGCAGTGGCTGCAGTCACACAAAGACACATTTATTCCGAGCAACTGCCTGACAAGTCCTGAATTTTCTCTTCAGAGATTGTGGAAACCTCCAGCAATCAAAATGTTATGATTTTTTTTCTGATTCCAAAACAACTTTACAATATATTAAGCGCAGAGATTGGGAGAATCCACTTAAACAAACAGTTTATAAGGTTGAACAGAAAAAGGATGTCATATTTTACTGGATTCCAAGCCACTTCAGTATAAATGGAAATGAAGCAGCTGATACCACAACAGTATTTTCAGATTGAAAGTTTAAAAGAATTATTCTGACACATATGATGCCACTTTGATTCTATCCTTTTTAAAGGAAATTGGCCTGTTTAATCATTTTTAAGTGGAGGCTAGAGTTGGTTTAACCGGAGTTAGAGGTGACCTGGAGCTGCCACCTCTGATCGCACCCTGCCATGAGGGCATGCAGTATGATGCCTGTTATCATGGCAAATGTTATACTTTGTACAGGTAGTGTTTGGAATTATCAAAATTAATGAAATAACTTAGGAACTAATTACTGAGCGAAAGTATCAAAATGCCTCTGTAAAGAGTAATTTGTCTGTAAGAGGGGGTCAAATATGCCCAAAAATAAGGTTAAAAAAGTGACATTTTGAGCTCGAGAGCCCATTACTAAGGAAATTGATGGTCACCATGGTTGCAAACAAATGCCATCTAGCTATGTGGCAAATTCATAGGAAATCTATTTTTGACCATGTCTGCCATCCGCCCCGCCCCCCCATTCCCCCTCCTTCTATTGGAGCTGCTAATAAGTGCACGCTCCCTTAGAATACATCTCCCCTTTGAACTGATCCAATGTGTTGGGTCATTTAATCCAATATGTGAAGAATTAAGTTGGACTTATTTACATTCTGAACCCTCAACTGACATTTATATGCTGGTGGGCTGGGGGAACCTTACAACAGTATTGTTGAGGCAAATAAAGAATTATTACAAGACGTATTTTGTGTTCACCCCAAGCACTAGTCAACACAGATTGATGTGCGAAGATGTGCAGATTATGTACAATTCAGAATCAGGTAAAGGTCTTAAGGGTCAAATGGCCTTCTCAGAGTAGATATCATGAGCATGTAGCAGTTTTCCTTATAGTGATCGAACCGTTGGTTCTGGCCGATATTTAGGCCACGGCCCGTGGCGCAGTTGGCTAGAGCGCCAGCGTATTAGCACCAGTTCCTCTGTGGTGATCCAAAGGTCGTGGGTTCGAACCCCGTGCCGAGATTGAACTCATGATACAATTTCTCATATGAGTCTCATCACGAAATGACTGAAAAAATGTTGAAAGTGATGTAAAACCCCAAATAAACAAACAAACAAAATCTGGTCGATATTTTTGGCCATGATCCGCCATACCTTCCAATCTCAATCAAACCTGTCTGATGTTTATTTCTGAATATTCTCACTTTTTTGTCCTACAGACATTTTGAAATGCAATGGAAATATTGTTTAATGGAAATACAGTTTAATGGAAATACAGTTTAATGGAAATACAATTTAATCTAAATAAATTTAATCTAAATACAATTTTAATCAAAATACAATTTAATCGACATCTGGACAATTGAGGATACAGGTATTATTTTAATAAATTTAAAGATAAGTGGTTTCCAAGGCAAGTCATTTTTAAAACTTATTAGTTTGGCAGCAGAGACGACACACCACCACCATCATCAGGGAAATATATAATATAACAGTGGATAATTACAAAATATGTGTGAGGGTTATTCATCGTCGGATATATAAGATGGGGAGTATGATGTTCTATATACATTGAATGAAAGTGAAGTCGAATCCGTCAAGAAACAAAACTATTTAGATTTGACAAGAGTAAATAAAAAAGGCGATAATTCAGGAGAAATTATTATGGACTTATGTGAGAGAAAGAGAATCAGCAAAGGGTTTCAGATAGATTGTAATATTTGTCATGCATGTCCAGCAAATATAATATTGTGTTCGAGAAAGGTGAGATACACTGGAAATCCTGACAACATACTTATTATATTTGAATACGGTTTTTTCTGAAAAAAACTGTTTTTGTATTCGATATATTTTCCACCGAATGAAAGTGTCTGTAATACTGCATTACACAGCATTTGATAATTCAATGCTCCGATCGTTACTACCTTGCATGTTGACTGGTTTGTGATTTGATTTTAATGCCTACAGTTAACTTTGTGGTGACAAAAACAATGTCATTTCATCATGAGTAAAACATGACAGATTTCTTAATAACATCCGTTTTTGCTTTTTAAGTGACTACATGTAATTAGCAACTTATTAAAGCCCACTGGGCTCTTTCGCAAAGCTTTCCATGTGTAGTCCAAACTTTGTATGTATTCCTATTCCTAGAAAGTAGATGACGATCTTAATAGGCTGTATTAATGTTTCCATAGCTTTTAGTGCTTTACTATAACAGCTGTCACAAATGATTTTGATATTAATACACATTTGTGTGAATGCATTCGCCGCTATGCCCTATTCAGTTGTTTAATCTCCCACGACTTTTCCTTACTCCAGTGTTGCACCTCAAATCTAGGCAAATTCTGTTATGGAAAACACGTCATGCAACGAGGGATTGTGCTTAGTATAGTCATGTATACATAAGCAAATACATGCCTGTCAAATTTGTAGCTAAAAGATAAATTTTATGACAGACTTGAGATACTGAAATCTATCTTTTGATACCAAATCTGCAAAATGATAAGAGTGTTATTGTCACTATGGTTGCCAACTACAAACTGAGTTTAATCTGATAGAATGCTTTCCAGCGGTATGTTTGAACAGTTCAGGGATGGAGTACAATGTTTACCTACAATGACAGGGAAGATGCGATTATGTTATTTGTTAGTCAGTTACTAAGAACCACGAATCGGGTTAACAGTACCCGGTATTTATTAGTAGTTATTGGTTCTGTGTAGAGCCCAGCAACACAGAAACTGTTTATAGCACCATTTGGGAATGTTTTTATAATTATCTGTCATTGCATATGGGACCGAAAATAAAGTAGATAATAAATATATGGTTGATAATCCTTTCTCTGTGACATGTGTAGTCAATAGAGACAATGGTTCATGAGAAAATCAAGTTAATGTATTGATAGAATTAAAATGATTATTAAAACTTTGTTGAATCGTACAATCACACAATTAACTTGGAGCCCTGATCCTTTAAAAAAGAAGAAAGATTCAGTACTTTCAAATGGACTTTTTCTTCTTTCTTAGATCCTAAATTTCTTTATAGGGCCTTGCAAAATATGTTGTTTACATTGATATGTTTACATTGATATAACAGTATTAAAGTTGTAAATGATTTAAAAATAATTTGTTCCTGTGGCCTACAAATTAAGCTGATAATAAGGTCAAGTATAAACAGAAATCGGAATGAAATGGTGTGAGGAACTTGTAATATAGTAACATAAGAAAGACATCTTTGATAGTTCTCTAGGGGATGACAACATAAATGTATAATATGCATGGTATATCTATAACCCAATCAACACCCTGAAATATCTATTTCCAGATTGGCAACTAAGGTTATGATATTTAAATTTACCTTTTTAAGATATATGTAGTGAAACAATATGAACAAATATTTATTAATTAAGATGGCTGTACTCCCCTCCTCTCCGTAACATCTGTGATGCCCTTTGATGACTTGTGTGAAGATAAACCAACTTTCATGACTAGTAGTCTTATCAAAACTCACCCTGTGTAAACAGTTGATACCAGAAGAGGTAAGTTGAGAAAGATTTAAAGTAAATATAGAGATCACTATATATATATATATATGTGCAATCTACCACAGGGCTGGAGTAAGCATGCCGTATGAGATGAAGGGTTTGGGCTCTAGCAGCTCCAGTATCCCAGTGCTAATAGAGAGGGAGGAGAGACACAGAGATAAAGGCATACAACCACTGCGTTTCATTGGTCTGCTTATATTGGTGGCTTTGTCTACCGCCACATTGGTATTGGCTGTGTCTGTCTATCACAACCAGACTCACCAACCACCCACCTGTCAAGATGCTGGCAAAAAGGAGGTGGCAGCCACAGCCAGGAAACATGTACCTCCAAGACCAGCATATGATTCCCGTAGACCATCCATCTCTCCAGACATGAAGTATAAAGAGTATTCACCTCGCGCAAAGTTGGATCCTGACCTTGGTAGGTTATTCAGGAAAACACTTTCTTTTTCTGATTTGCAAATTTCATTATGTCATTGTGTCTTCTTGAGTCAAAGTGCAAACTCTATTTTTTGCTGTTAATTTCAAAATGATTTGTTGTTTATGAAATATTTATATTTTATGTTGGCTATAAATTTTGTATCTTTTTACATGTACATTTCAGTGAAAAGGTTGCAGAATGACCCAACACCATTCTCACTAGATGACATGTACAATGCTACTTTACTGCCCAGGATTCCTCTTGCCAACTGGTTGGGTGGTGAGTATTTAATTAATATTTGTCATATTTGGTTCAAATCCTAAATTGTTCTGATCGCTTCTACGTGATATCAATAAACTATGTTATATGAATACTGTAGGAAGTAAGTATGTTACATTTGGATTAAAATCAAAAGTGATAAATGTTTTCATGGGAGTGAAGAGCACTTGAACCTTGTTTTGGTGGCAGTCATTGCCGGAAGTGACAATGACTGCTTGCACAACCCTGTAGAGGGCGCGAAAAATTTATTCTTCCTGTCTGCCCAGCGACATCTTGCCGTCTGCTATAATTCGCCAATCTTCACTGGGAATCAATGACTTAACCAACCATCACCAGCCAAATTTCTCAGCACTTTGGCAAGTGCCAGACACCTTCTTGTCATGATCCATTTGCCCCTGGAACAGCGACCTTTGCCACCGATACCAAGTCCCAAATTACATCTCCTCAATCTCCACCCCAGTTCGATCAGAGAACTATGATGGTCTGCTGGCGGGCTCTACCCAACTACTTCTATCCAGGAGGCAGTCCCGTGGTTGCTCGGCCTACTCAGCCCCACAAGCAAGGGAATCAGAATGCTTCAATAATAATAGAGGGAACTGGGGATAAGGCACCCAACGTAGCAGTCCAGGTGAAGGCAATTATTATAGGGGACGGGAATAATAAAAGGGGAAAGGAAAGCATGTGAACCAGGGAATTCGTTGTCGGGAAAGGGAATAATTGAAAGAGGGAAGGGATGAAATGTAAATCAGGGAGCCACATCATGTCATGTCGTGAGTTGACCTCATGTTGCGAACTGACCTCACACTAAGTGGGCTTATGTGACAAATTGACCTCATAGAGCCAAACCCATCCATTCTCAGTATCATGCTACACACTGCGTGGTTAGTCTCGGACTGCTGCTACATCCTATTACCTGAAGGTATGATTGACCTCACTAAAAATGAATGGTCTCACTTCGCTGACCTAAAATATGTACTCTGCCGCCCTCTCATACATGTGTATGTTTCTTTTGGAATGTGTACTATTCCATTACGTCAATGTTGGTCACGTGACATGTATACACTAAGCTTGGAGTAATTATGAATTAATAATTACTCCAAGCTCTAAGTGTAGATCACACCCATTCAGGGGTAAAATGATGAAAACAAGATATGTGATTAAAACTAATAATATTTTGAAAGTTAATTTTATATGGACACAGCTTACAGGTTGTAAGCAAGATATGATGTCGGAGTGAGTCACACCTCAGTCGTAGTCAATAGAATGCATTGTCATAGAAGACATTGCGGTGTTAAAGCCGGATGAACAATGGAAGTATCTAGTTTTCCCTGGAATTCTGATAATATAACCTTATTTTCGTCACTGTTAAGGAATATCTTGTCCTTTAATATTTCTGTGTGAAAGTTTAAATTGTCTTTAATTTCCAGATAAAATTAGCCACGTATTAAAATAATCTCTGAATGGTTGGCGGAATACACTAAACATAAAATTATGTCCAGGAGAAACAACATACTGTGGGAGAGGTCTTGAGTTTCCTGTTTGGCTTTTCACATATTTGAGTTGCTTTATGATACATATAACTGAATGTCACAGAATGGTAACAAGTAAGGGTGCCAGATTTCCTCCATTGATGACTAGTACTTTACATTCATATGCATCAAACCATGTATGTCTATAAGCATTTGTATGCTAAGCTCACATTTTATCAAATATATGCCAATTGCGCCAATCAGAATGGCATAAAGGTAATATGTAGGTTCTGTTTCCTACGCCATGATTCCCAATGATTTGCGCATATGATCAAATAGAGAGGAATGAAAATTACAATCTCTTTTAACTTTATTTCCAAGACATTCTAGAACTTTATCTGTCATTTAAATATCAACATTCAAACTGTTTATTTTATTTTAATTTTTAATTTTATGACAGATAGTGAGATGTAGTAATGTACACTTTAAAGGACCAAACATTTTAATTCACTTCAGAAAGCAATCAAGTTTCATACATAAGTTCAAATTTGGAGCTGGTTGCCCATGATGTTGAAACGGGTGAAATGAGAGTCCTGATGGATACCGAAGCTCTTGTAAGCAAATATTTATTTATATATTCTCAGTTGACATGTAATTATCATTTTTTAAGTTCTATTTATTTTTTATTTTTTGGTAAAATCTAATTTTATTTTTGAAGAGTATTATGACGGTAAGAAGTGTGAAGGATAAAGTAATCTGATTAAGTATTAAGATAATCAGGGTGTTTTGTGACCTTAAACAGTTCTCATGACAAAATGAAGAATGGATAAATAATATTATGTAAATAAGGACGTGATAACATTGACACGATAAACATCTTGAATGAATTGCTATAGACTGATAAGAAGCAATAGTTGTAAAGATTTTGTTTTATGTTTGTTCTATTATTGATTGTCTTTAAATGTGTAATTTCAGACATCTGTAGATATGGATCGCTATTATGTATCAGCCAATCAGGATTATGTTCTTCTGGCTTATGAACTTGTCACGGTATCTAGCTCATTGCATTCATATTTTATATTAATTTGTTACATTTTCAATTCCAATCAATGAATTTTATCATTGGTTTTTAAAATGATTTATGTAGTGAAATGAGAATTTAAATGATTCTATTCTCAAAATTGCCGATGTTCCCGGATTTTAGCATGTAAAATATCCCATCCCAAATTCTAACCAAATTCTAACCAAATTCTAAAACTACTTTCATGTTGATTTCATATAAATGTATGAATATTAAAATGTGTCATGTTTCGAGCTTTTGGAAAATATTGCTCTCAGCTTTAGACTATAAGCAAATGATATAAAGACATATTTGTCCTGATTTAAATCAAACCAATTTCTCTTTGTATTTTCTCTCAAATCTAGAGCAATATATTTGGTGAAAATATATATGAACACAAAAAGGGCATCCTTGATCAACATGTTCTCCCAGCTCGTACGGCCTATACAGACGTTGGTTGTTTGGACTTGTATTGTTTAAAATGAGGAAATACATACGTCGAAATAGGCAGTTCACATATATACACTGGAATGATAGTGATATTGATAACATAGAGGGCACCACATCCTCGTGACCTCACAAGAATTGCTGTGGACATTTGTATATCAGTTTATACAAAGATCACACAGGTCTGCTGGCAATACGAACAATTTAATGCATCAAGAGGCAGAGAATATAATTTATCAATGATTTGAGAGACCTTTATGATTTAACAGAAAACAACCTTGCTCATGGCAAGAAGTACTCCCTTATTCTCTCATAACTTTGGTAATGTTGGTGGAATATTGGTCGAATCGCCTATCCTCTCTTAGAAAGTTGGACAAAATAAGCCGTGTGTCACCAACGGCAATGTGGGTCTTGTTTGGTGGCAGAATACATTGCCTTATTACTGATAAAAACTAATATATGACAAGGTTTTAATTATGGATATTTAATTATTGTAGGAAGTCCAATCAGCCACTGTTGGAATATGGGCAAAATTTAAGATATATGATGTAGCACAGAAGTAAGTTAACTTTTTATGTCAAGTGAGCAAATCTATTGACACAATCTTTAATCATCAGATTTGCAATTTTATTTTTATCTTAATATATCCGATTTGTCTTTTTCAACTTTATAATCTTCCACGACTCTTCCTTACTCCAGGAATACTCCTCCAAAATCAAGTATATTCTCCTGAGGAAAACAAATGTTATGATGAGCTTTACTTTCTTGCCCTGTTGCAGGCAGATGATAGATTTCCCATCTGACCCGTCCATGGCTGACCAGATGCTTCTCTATGCTGGATGGGCACCAGAGGGCAGTGGGGTGGTAGGTTATATTCATAAACATAACAGTCTTATTATATCATACATTATTTCCAGATATATGTGTGCATAACGTATGGCTTTGTCAAGGATGTAGTGTTTGTGACATGTTGCAGACATTTGTATATCTTGATGATCTCTACTATCAAGCTACACCCTTCACATTCCCTGAGAGGCTGACAACAGCAGGGCAGAATGAACACGTTAGAGCCGGAGTGTCACACTTCAACCAATTAAGTGAGCAACACTCACATTGACATCATTAAAATCCTCCTAATCTTTGTTTATACAATATATATATATATATATATATATATATATATATATATATATATATATATATATATATATATATATATATATATATATATATATATATATATATATATATATATATATATATATATATATATGAAAAATGTTAATGCCATTTGAAAAATGTTAATAACAATTATTTGAGGATATTCAACACTTAATTTAATGAATTTGTTAGGGTGATTGCAGCTTTAATTTGATTGCAGCAATCAACAATGAGCCAGCCCAACATTGGTGGTCCCCTGATATGAGGTTCTTGGCTTATGGACACTTCAATGCTACAAGGCTACCTAAGTCTGATCAGCCTGTTTATGGACCATATGATCAGGTGTATCCCTATACCTTCAGGCAGGTGTATCAGAAAGTATGTGTTTTGATTGATTTTATATTCACACAATTTCCTTGTCCAAGACGTGTAGGCAATTACATGGATTACATGGGATTAAAAAGCTAGTGACAATTTTTTTTCCAAATTGAAATTCTTTTTTATATTATTGTGTCTTATTTTTGTGTGATATTGTGTAAAAAAAGATACAAACTGGTAAATACTGTCATCAAAAGAGCCACATTAAACCTATTTTAGGCTGGTGATTATGAAGGTTTTTCCAATGCTCGTCTGCATGTGATTGACATGGCCTCAGAGGACAAGGTGGATATTATCATAGCGCCACCCTTTGAACTCAGAGGAAGGTAAGTCATTTTACCTCAGTCCTGCCCCCAACAAGAAGATATAATTATAGACTTTACACTTTGGCAGTGTATGGTATCACAGTGTACAATTAGGTTTTGTGTGATCAAGCAAATCCAACTTGGTTCAATTATAAAATATCATGTTAAATGAAATTGCTTTGAAAAGAATTGGATATTTGTCCGCTTTGGAATATTTATCGCTTTTGCTTGTAACCTCTTCTCATCACACAACCTATGTCCCTTTCACCAAATAACCTCTATTCCTAATGTAACATTTGTCACTTTTTGTTATGAACCTACTTGTGTAATACTTGATTTGAAAACAAAACGTTAGGTGAGTGTGAATAACAGTCAAATGCAATGTAGAGCTTTCATATTCACATATCAAACCCCATGAAGAATCAAATATTAACCTAGCTGTTAAAAAATGGTTTGGAACTTGACTATTTAAAAGAGAGATTTGAATGACACTTGACTAAATGCTGAATGTGTTCATCATCACACTTGCTTTATCCCTCCAATTGACAAATACTCTTGATATTGCAGCTTTTGTATGAAATGCCATTTGAACGTTATCACAGAAGTATAATAACTTGGTCTTATAGGCTTTCATATGAGAGTAACATCAGCTCTATTTTATTACTTCTTTGTGTATGCTTGTATTATTAGAAACCGTTATTTCTACAAAGTACGCTGGAGGGACAGTACTCATTTGTATATTGCCTGGTCTAATAGAGCACAAACATACAGCTATGTAGAAGTGTGCAATGTCATCTCCAACACGTGTGTCAGGGTATGTATTAGTACAGTGCTCCCACAAACAATGGAATCAGCAGTAATCCTCTAGATCTGTAATTGCTTAAAGTGTTTATGAATAATTACTCCAAGGTATTAGTATTCAAAGTATTCAAACAAATACAAGTATCAACACATTTATTTATTTGCAGTATAGTGTTTTAGTAGTTTGTACATGTCACAAATTGGTGTTTGACACTGTTATCAGGAGAAAATTGTATGTTCCCTGTGTGATATTTTCAAATATGTGGAGCCGTGCATTGACGAATGATATTTCTATAGTAATGATATTGATTTTAGACTATTTTGTCATGGCAAACCTTCTCAAACTTCAAAGATGATATGGCAGTCAGCCCATGCAATATTTTTGAATTAATGAGTTGACACATTTTGTTATTCCTTTATTATCCTTGTTTAATGATTACTACTGGTCAGGACAATTTCTTATGAATTTGTTTTTGTTAAATTGGTTGGCTACTATCTAATATCCAAACAACCATCATTCTCCCTCCATTATATCCTTACAATGGGAATCCTCTCTCCATTATATATTTACAATGAGAGTCATCCCTCCCTTATACCCTTTCAATAAAATTTCCTCCTCCATTATATCCTTTCAATGAAAGTCCCCCTTCCATTATATCCTTACAATGGGAGTCCTCTCTCCATTATATCCTTACAATGAGAGTCCTCTCTCCATTATATCCTAACAATGAGAGTCCTCCCTCCATTATATCCTTACAATGAGAATCCTCTCTCCATTATATCCTTACAATGAGAGTCCTCCCTCCAGTATATCCTTACAATGAGTCCTCCATCCCTTATATCCTTTCAATGAAAGTCCCCCTTCCATTACATCCTTACAATGAGAGTCCTCTCTCCATTATATCCTTACAATGAGAGTCCTCCCTCCATTATATCCTTACAATGAGAGTCCTCTCTCCATTATATCCTTACAATGAGAGTCCTCTCTCCTTTATATTCTTACAATGAGAGTCCTCTCTTCATTATATCCTTACAATGAGAGTCCTCCCTCCATTACATCCTTACAATGAGAGTCCTCTCTCCATTATATCCTTACAATGAGAGTCCTCCCTCCATTATATCCTTACAATGAGAGTCCTCCCTCATCTATAAGTTTACTCGGCAAAACCAATTGACATCCCACCGAGAGAATCTCCCAACACCATAATATTCCAACACTGATAATTCTCTCTCCATTATATCCCAACCGTGATATTAATCCAGGAGCATAAAATATGTGTAAATATCCAAATAAGAGTTCATGTATCATGGGCAACCTCTAATATTTGTATTCCAGAATCACGAGACAAATTTTGAAGCAAATGGAGGGTGGATATTAGGGGTGAGTAACAAATCCATAATTACATTTGAAGTGCCAATATGGTGAGATTAGAGTAATGAGAGGTTATGGTGAGAGTAGAATAATGAGAGGTTATAGTGAGATTAGAGTAATGAGAGGTTATGGTGAGATTAGAGTAATGAGAGGTTATGGTGAGAGTAGGATAATTAGAGGTTATGGTGAGAGTAGAATAATGAGAGGTTATGGTGAGAGTAGAATAATGAGAGGTTATGGTGAGAGTAGAATAATGAGAGGTTATAGTGAGAGTAGAATAATGAGAGGTTATGGTGAGAGTAGAATAATGAGAGGTCATGGTGAGAGTAAAATAATGAGAGGTTATGGTGAAAGTAGAGTAATGAGAGGTTATGGTGAAAGTAGAATAATGAGAGGTTATGGTGAGAGTAGAATAATGAGAGGTTATGGTGAGAGTAGAATAATTAGAGGTTATGGTGAGAGTAGAATAGTGAGAGGTTATGGTGAGATTAGAGTAATGAGAGGTTATGGTGAGAGTAGAATAATGAGAGGTTATAGTGAGAGTAGAATAATGAGAGGTTATAGTGAGAGTAGAATAATGAGAGGTCATGGTGAGAGTAGAATAATGAGAGGTTATGGTGAGAGTAGAATAATGAGAGGTTATGGTGAGATTAGAGTAATGAGAGGTTATGGTGAGAGTAGAATAATTAGAGGTTATGGTGAGAGTAGAATAATGAGAGGTTATGGTGAGAGTAGAATAATTAGAGGTTATGGTGAGAGTAGAATAGTGAGAGGTTATGGTGAGATTAGAGTAATGAGAGGTTATGGTGAGAGTAGAATAATGAGAGGTTATGGTGAGAGTAGAATAATGAGAGGTCATGGTGAGAGTAGAATAATGAGAGGATATGGTGAGAGTAGAATAATGAGAGGTTATGGTGAGAGTAGAATAATGAGAGGTCATGGTGAGAGTAGAATAATGAGAGGTTATGGTGAGAGTAGAATAATGAGAGGTTATGGTGAGAGTAGAATAATGAGAGGTTATGGTGAGAGTAGAATAATGAGAGGTTATGGTGAGAGTAGAATAATGAGAGGTTATGGTGAGAGTAGAATAATGAGAGGTTATGGTGAGAGTAGAATAATGAGAGGTTATGGTGAGAGTAGAATAATGAGAGGTTATGGTGAGAGTAGAATAATGAGAGGTTATGGTGAGAGTAGAATAATGAGAGCTTATGGTGAGAGTAGAATAGTGAGGTTATGGTGAGAGTAGAATAATGAGAGCTTATGGTGAGAGTAGAATTATGAGAGGTCATGGTGAGTAGAATAGTGGGCAGTTATGGTGAGAGTAGAATAATGAGAGGTCATGGTGAGAGTAGAATAATGAGAGGTTATGGTGAAAGTAGAATAATGAGAGGTCATGGTGAGAGTAGAATAATGAGAGGTCATGGTGAGAGTAGAATAATGAGAGGTTATGGTGAGAGTAGAATAATGAGAGGTCATGGTGAGAGTAGAATAATGAGAGGTTATGGTGAAAGTAGAATAATGAGAGGTCATGGTGAGAGTAGAATAATGAGAGGTCATGGTGAGAGTAGAATAATGAGAGGTTATGGTGAGAGTAGAATAATGAGAGGTCATGGTGAGAGTAGAATAGTGAGAGGTTATGGTGAGAGTAGAATAATGAGAGGTTATGGTGAGAGTAGAATAATGAGAGGTTATGGTGAGAGTAGAATAATGAGAGGTCATGGTGAGAGTAGAATAATGAGAGGTTATGGTGAGTAAAATAGTGGGCAGTTATGGTGAGAGTAGAATAATGAGAGGTTATGGTGAGAGTAGAATAATGAGAGGTTATGGTGAGAGTAGAATAATGAGAGGTTATGGTGAGAGTAGAATAATGAGAGGTTATGGTGAGAGTAGAATAATGAGAGGTTATGGTGAGTAAAATAGTGGGCAGTTATGGTGAGAGTAGAATTATGAGAGGTTATGGTGAGAGTAGAATAATGAGAGGTTAGGGTCAGAGTAGAATAATGAGAGGTTATGGTGAGAGTAGAATAATGAGAGGTTATGGTGAGAGTAGAATAATGAGTGGTTATGGTGAGAGTAGAATAATGAGAGGTTATGGTGAGTAGAATAGTGGGCAGTTATGGTGAGAGTAGAATAATGAGAGGTCATGGTGAGAGTAGAATAATAAGAGGTCATGGTGAGTAGAATAGTGGGCAGTTATGTTGAGAGTAGAATTATGAGAGGTTATGGTGAGAGTAGAATAATGAGAGGTCATGGTGAGTAGAATAGTTGGGTTATGGTGAGAGTAGAATAATGAGAGATTATGGTGAGAGTAGAATAATGAGCGTATATGCTTTTTCCTTGAAGAATCCTTCAACACATTTCATAGATGAGGGAGAAGCTACCATCGCCTTGATGCCCAGGAGCCATGGTGAGCAGGGCTACTTCTCTCAGGTCTCTCTCATATCCACACCTGTAAGTATCCTTCCTTTTTAATTTGACGTTCAACTTATTTGGAAAATGTTCACAAAAAATAAACCTTCATATCCTTGTATCATGTGACTCTACAGTACCCTTGAAGAAAATAGAATTTCACTTTTTATGCAAAAGATACTATTTTGTATCGTTTCAAATTTTTAAAAAACGTTTTTCATACATAAATTCCATGGTATATTTATTTGATAGATATCCTTTAATATTCAACTTTGACTTTTTTCAAATAAAGGTTGTATATTTGTTGGTAGATTTTGAAAAATACTTGATTTCAAATATCAAATTATAATTTTTTATTCATATTTATAAGTTGTATTTCATAATTTAAACTAGATATAAAGCACAGACTCTATAGTTGGCAATTGTGAAAGTCTTTTCAATCTGGTATGAGTGTCAGACATGATGTAAACTGTATGGTGACTACATGGTTTTAACCGATGACGCTTATCTTTATTCGTGTATATATAAATCTCTGAATGCAGGTGGATGGAACTGGAGCTATAATACATCTAACCCAGGAGCCACGCCACATAGTGGCTATTTTGGGATATGACCATCAACGCCATCTGATGTAAATATCTTTATTTACTTTTTCTGAATTAAAAAAATGATTTTGCAGTGGAAAAAAGATTAATCATGATATTAAACAAAAACATAATATGTAACTTTGGAATTCACATCTGTGCATGCACACTCTACAATAAAGATATTATTTCATGTCTGAAGCCCCCCATTTGGATTAGCTATATTAAGTTCGAATGATAGATTTTATCAAAACATTTGGAATAATGATCAATTGTTGATGTACTTGAAGCTGATATTTTTGGATTTTACATTTCCTATTGTGAAATATTAAAGAATTTCCAAGCCTCTAAATTGGTTATTTCCCATTGCAGATATTATCTTGCCAAAAATGAAAGTGCTCTGGACAGCCATTTGTTCAGGTAAGTGCAGTTTCTCAAAGCATGTACAGTTTGATTATAAATCAATATCATATTAATATCAATCACTTGATACATGCAGAGTGGGGACTCCAGCAGCAGATCCAAACCTTCAGCCAATCACCTGTCTTACCTGCTCACAGGCGCCACCTGGCTGTAAATTCTCAGCTCCATTGCTGAGCTACTCAACAAATTTCTTTGTCCTGGTTTGTGTTGGGCCAGATGTACCTTCTGTGCATGTCTATGATACTTGGCAGGGACTACGTATGTATGGTTTACATCGTGCAATTTGTTGACATTTAAGAATTAACTTAAAAAATATTTTTCCATTCTTATATATTCATCGTCTAAGAATGAAAAAGTAAAACTAAATATCCATGACACTTCTAACAAAAACACATTATAGGTAATGTATTATGGACATATAGAGCCTTGGTTACCAAGGATACCATTTGATTGCTGAAATGTTGCCGGGTTAATGTTTTAATAAACATTCCTTTCACCAAACGATAGAGATGATAATTCTTTGTTGTTTTTTAGTTCAAACCATTGAGGACAATAGCATCCTCCGCCAAGCACTCACCACCAAACTAATGCCAACAAGGGAGTTCCATCTCATAGACCTTGCTGATGGATACAGTAAGTTCCTCTTGATATATACAGGGCATCGTTATATGTCCTGTCCCTATTCTATGATCCACCATTAATCTGTGTCCTCTCCAGCCCCAATATATAACTCTATTAAAATTAAATTATGATGTCACAATTGTGCAAAAGAAAATTATAATTATATACATTTATATTATATATATTTATATATATATATATATATAAGCTGTGTTTGTTGAGTGACAGAAATAAGATAACTTATTACTCCAGTTGACCTTTATGATAGATGCAATATGTAATCTGTGAGTTATAATTCCCTGATGCCCACATTATTTAAGTTGAATTGTTGACAATATGTTGACCCTATGCTGCTATGCTGGTGTATGGCTTCATGACTTTGTGTGTCTGAGAAGGCTTGTTAAACTGTTAATTTAGAGAAAATTTATGATACAAAAGGCTGGGATGTCCATGTTGGCTTGAGTCCCAGGGCAGTGTGCAAACAGGTTACACATATATGTGTGTATGTGTGTGTGTGTGTTAAAGTTGATAAATGTATTAAATGTCTCGTGCTTTCAGAGGGTTGGGTAGAGCTTGTGCTGCCACCTGGTTATGTTTCTGATGGATCCATTAAGTATCCACTTCTCTTGAATCCGTAAGTTTAAATTTCTACAAAATAAATGACATGATAATAAATAACAAAATGTTAGTCCAGATCAATGATAGCAACAATAAAATGGTGCATAGCATCACAGCAACACATCTTCTTAATGTTGGCAGTGTATTTGTTTAGATATGGTGGTCCTCAGGGAGTGACAGTGGCCAGCTACCAGTACCGCCCCATGGGTGCATCAAGCGGAGGGTGGGATGCATACCTTGCTAGCTCACACGGTGTGGTGATTGCCAGGATAGACCAGAGAGGCAGTGGTGGAAGGGGACACACCTGGATGTACCATCTATACAGAAGACTGGGCACATATGAGATACAGGATCAAATAGCTGGCGCCAGGTATTGTTTGAATTTTCTTCATCATCCATTTTTCCTCAAAAGCAGCCTGTCATTATAACGTTTCATCTAATCTGAAATATTACTTTCACATGGTATTGTAGAGACTATTTCAATTTGATTTCAGATCTCTCAGAGACAACTTTCCTTACATAGACGGGGACAGAATGGCTGTTTGGGGATGGGTATAATATATCTTATCATTATATAGTAGGTGTTTATTTTGCTTATATAGTTTATATAATATATTAAACATTGTTTTGTAGTCCTATGGAGGGTACACAACTTCTATGATCATTGGGGATCCTCAGACTGACATCACGTGTGGACTGGCTGTAGCCCTGTCACCAGCTGGAGATACTATAGTCAGTACCCACATGATTTGTGCATTCTTCATAATTATCTTATTATCATTTTCACACAGGAGGTTTTTTACAGATTGAGTACCTTGCTCTCTTTACCTTTTTTAATGTTAAAATCCCTAAAAATATAATATTGTAAAGGCCTCTGATCCCTGAAATCAGAAACGAATCTCCTTTTTGGTGTATGGTTTAAGAATGGATTGTCTTGTCTTAAATACCTATATTGCAACTAAAACGCTTAACCTGGCCCATTAATATCTTTCAGTTTCTGGATATACAGAGAGGTACATGGGCATGGACACCCCCGAAGACAATGAAGCAGCATACAATGTCAGTAATTTCATATAATATTAGTTGTGAATGTCATGCTTGTGTAATGTTGGCGATCCTTTAAGTGGAACTAATTTATCTGCATTGCAGGCAAGTGAATGTTTCCGATACATTGAGAACTACTCTGGGAAACAGTACTTCATTGCACATGGAACTCTGGATGGTGCGTACATTAGGTTTTTGTAAAGGATATGAAATATTCAAATTACCGATGCGAAACCACCATACTTAGAGAAACTTAATCAGACCATCATCATTCTGACTATATTCTAATGGTACCACATTATTTAAATGGAGTTGCCCCTATGGCTTCATAGATTTTGAAACATATGGCTCAATGTAGGTTAAATAATGATTTAATTCTGTACTAGAGCAAATGTTTGTACTCACATCTCTTAAGCTAGATTTAGGTTAGTTTAATGCCTGAAGCTGAAAAAGCTGTAGTTATATTTTCAAATTTATTTTCTTGTCAATACATTTACCAGATTCCTTCCCAGCAAAATGGATACATTCTGTTCCTTAATGAAACATTTAACTGAAGCATTGTACACAAGGACAGTACTGTTTTGTATTTCAGATAATGTCCATTTTCAACATGCAACCCAGATAATAAAGGCCTTAACAGATGCACAAGTTATATTCACATCTCATGTAAGGATGAACTTATTTGTGTTTATGTTTGTTGATTTTTAACAATAAATAATAATAAATAATAAAGAAATAAAGAAAGAAAGAAAGAAAGAAAGAAAGAAGAAAGAAAGAAGAAAGAAAGAGAAAAGAAAGAAAGAAAGAAAGAAGAAAGAAAGAAAGAAAGAAAGAAAGAAAAGAAAGAAAGAAAGAAAGAAAGAAAGAAAGAAAAGAAGAAAGAAAAGAAAGAAAGAAAGAAAGAAAGAAAGAGAAAGAAAGAAAGAAAGAAAGAAAAGAAAGAAAGAAAGAAAGAAAGAAAGAAAGAAAGAAAGAAAGAAAAGAAAGAAAGAAAGAAAGAAAGAAAGAAAGAAAGAAAGAAAGAAAGAAAGAAAGGAAAGAAAGAAAGAAAGAAAGAAGAAAGAAAGAAAGAAGAAAGAAAGAAGAAAGAAAGAAAAGAAAGAAAGAAAGAAAGTTGAAGGAAGCCGTAATAACGTAGTAGGTGCGATCCATGTAAATGCTGCTGTATTTTGTAATGTAATGTTTGTGTTTTGTAGTTGTACGTTGATGAGAACCACTCCATTCTAAGTTATCTCCAGAACAGACATCTCTTCCTTGTGATGACAGATTTCCTGACCACCAAATGCTTTGCAATATAAGATGATGATTTCTTTATATTTAATTGGAGACCTTAATTGTTAGTTGCGAAGTTACCATGGTTACTGAGACTAAGACTTTTACATGTCTTATTCCGCCAGCACTCTATATTCCTCTATATCATCGATGTCATATATCTATTTGTGTTACTTTGGCATATATCCCATGGCATTGTCATGATACTGTGTAATGTTTTTTTATGATTATTTAATTTTTTTGGAAGATTTTAAAAATTTAAGAAAGAAAAGTCTTTTTCTGGTCATTATAAACGTTTGCTTCATTTTAAACTTAATAAAATAAAATTTCTTAATAAAATAGATCTACACAAGTGGATATATCGCTTTTCTGTTTTGAAATCTTGCTGGTGAATTTCTTTTAATATGTAGTTTACCTTTTTGTATTAATGCTCACCAACGTTTCACATGAGGGTAAACTGGTTGTTTTGATACTAGCAATTAGATTATGAAATGGTATGAAAATGGGGTGTGTATAAGCTATATTTTTAACAAACAATGCTTCAAAACAAATTAAAAAGAGAAATAAAATTATGTATGAGCTTTAGATTTCGACTATATCTTGAAGTCCGGATTGGAGATAGGTGTCAGGAGACAATGACTAATTGTTTTTCATATATGTACATATATTCTTTAATGTATTGTCTAATCTACACATACCTGTGTGATGTGTGTGATGTGAGCCTGCCGATGGCACTCAATCCCCACACAAGTCACTTTGGAAACACTGATCTTTCGTTAGCATCACCAGATTGTAGAGGGGCCTGCCATCTTGTCAAAGTTCATTGACCAAAGTTATTTTTCCTTCACTGTGACCAACCAATACAAAGCAATATACAACCAATTCATCTTAAGATTTTTGCTGAATTTCAAGTTAATGCAAGCCATTTTTCTTTGGGAAATCTGCCTTTCCAGCACAACTAGCTGGCTCACTTGTAGCCATTAACAAGGTTCTGTAATCTTTTAAAGTTGAATCAAAACTAGTGACACTCTTTCTATCAGCATTAAGACACATTACCGCCCTCTACGACAGGGAGACGGGTACCAGTACCAGATTATACATTGATACCATAATCTGCACCATAATCACAAACACTTAATCCATAATGAGTGATAACTAAGGGCATATGTTAATTAAATATCCGGTAATATCTATTATACTACAAATGGTACATAAAGCATAACGACCCACATTAAACTGACCCAAATCTGATGTCGCCACCCTCAGTGCCACAATCTCCCCCAACCCAACAACAACATTATCCATAATGCCATTACTACCAAATGATATGTCACATGTCCTTAAATTTGTAGCATTAAATGATCAAAAGTAGTAGTCTCTCGGATAACCTGTTGTCAAGGTAACAGGTCCCTAGCAACGACCTGCAGAGGTGATTAATGACCACCCTGTTTCAGAGAAACAAACAGCCATGAACAATGAATAAAGGTAATTTTCTCCACCATTTCTTTTGCATTATTTTTTTTATCTATCAACAACCTGAGATAAATATCTTCTCGTGTATGTCATCTTTCAAAAGCATAATATTTTCTGATCATGGATGACGGAAATACACCAATGTCAAAACATGAGAGGTACCCCCTCAAAAATGGCATTTACATTGTTTGCAGTGAATATAACAAACTGCATGTTATCAGCTTTTCTGACTCAGTGACAATACATGTTAAAACTTCAAATTATATGAGTGATACAAACATGAGGCAAACCTTGAGCGTGTATGCACCTCCAAAAAACATTATTCATAACTCTATCCCGACACGCACGCCCCCCTTTATTTTTCACCAGAGGACACTATAAAACACTTAAACCATTCTTGACATACAGTGACACCTGGATGAACAAATTGAACTAAAATTTATATAGGTTTAGATCAGTGTCGACCCCTGTCTGGTGGTATATGACTCATACAATTATTCATTCAGGAAAAAAGTTAATTTGAGAAATTATAGATTTGGCGATTTCCCGATAGCGATGGCTAGGTAAAGTTTCTACAAGAATTGGACTGATAAATACACATCCATCTGTCTTTGGACAAAGACATTAAGATCAATGTCATCCATATATATTTATGGTCAAAAATGACAGGATTAATGATTTGACCTTGAGATATTGCAGTTCGGGAATTCGAAGTTTTGTAAAATATATTTGTGACCTTGAAAAGTAGGCCAAGGTCATCTTATGTTAACCACTCGTGTCCTCCACGAGAGAAGTCCAGATGTCATGTTGACTTATTCCGTTTCCAGATCTTGAGATATTGTTGAAGAGAATGATAAAAACCTTTGACTTTGGAAAATAGGTAAATATCACTAGAAACGTTCGTCAAGTTTGTGAAATCTGTAAACAAACCAAGTTTGGTGACTCTGTGACATGGCAATGGCAAGTTACAAATTTGATGTAGACAATATCCTCAGCACAGTGATAAGGGCTGGGAGGAAAATCCGGATAAATGTCAAGAAAAATAAATAATACCAAAAAGTTAAAATCTAACAACAACTTTATTATCATTATCAAAACATGGAAATAGTGATATAAAAAGGATTTGGAGCAATAAATCGGCGAATTTATGAACCCTTTTTGAGTTTGCCTAATTTACAAGCGATGAAAGATTCGCTGTTATGAGACTTCCATTCGCCATTACCATTTTGTTTGATCCTGAGAGCCAAGTTAGATCCCAGGCTCATTTGCATAAAATGACATTAGCACCTTTTTCTGCCAATTCGCGCCATCACGAGAAGTCACAAACTAACATGGAAACTATTTATCAAAGAATACCAAGTCCCCAAAACAGTATAAAGTGTTCCTGTATCTTTGTGAGCCATTCATCGATCAGACTTCAAAAGTTGTCAACGAGAGTGACAGAAAAGCTTTGAGAACTCATCGGACCATAAAAGTGTTGACAATTTACACTTGGTTGAATTGATTCCTTTGATCTTGCCGACAACTATCCTCCGTGAGGAATTTTGTTCCAAAGGAAAACTATTTAAGATGTTTTTTTTTGTTTTTTTCCCCTTATATTGCGACTTATGATAGTGAACTACAAGAAATCGCAGGTATTTTGTCATGCTCAAAAAGCAAAAATGCAAAGGTTAATTTAATCTTCACATATATTTTAAGTGGAATATTGAAAGAATTGTATAATCAGTCCATAAAACTAAGTTCATTAATATTCATCATCAATAAACTCATTTAGATTATCATTCTCAAGTAAATTCACACCAGTATAATGGAGGAGAACAAAGGCTTAATATGAAATGAAAGGGCACACCAGTCAGTATATGGGGTTATAAAACGCTCATGCCCTATTATCGTTATATTACAGCGAGCCTGAATTTTGATTCTATTTTGCCTTGGCTAGCCGTTCTAGTTTGATACTCTTCTCCGCTATTTTCTGCACAAACCCGTCAAATATCGGAATAGAATATTTACTTAATCGTTAAGTGGACTGGTTGTAAAATCATCACTGTCATTTTCCGAATAAATTTGGTTGGAAATTCAGCAGAGATTGAACTACTCTGTCAAATTTGGGAGTAGGATATATATTTACAAAACAAACATTTTGTACATGGAAATTAGAAAGCAAAATTATAAAGTTGAACATATAACGGGTCAAGAAATGTCTTGAAAAATGGAGATGAGAGAATATGAAAGAAACAGGAAGGGTGGGCGTCACAAATTAAAACTTGTCAAGTGAATTCTATTAATTAAATTACATAGCCATCATTGTGTGATTTCTGTATATGAAATAGACACGCATTGTCCATTTCAAGCGGCCCAGTGGGGAGTTATTGTGTGTCTTCCCTTTAATCGTCAAAAATGACCTTCTTATGTCACAGGAGAAATATTGGCCCAATAAAGTTACCTCACAACAAGAAAGGTGAAAAATGGCTCAGCTTTAGCGGTATTCTTCTAAGGTTGCTTACAACTTGTCAAACATATGTAGATGCTTATATGCTTTGTTACAAGGAGACCTTTATTCTGCGAGTATATTCAATTCCAAGCCTTGTTGGTTAGTTCCTGCATGGTATCATTTTATCTTTTCATGGCCAACTTCCTGTGGGAATAATTTAATCATAAATTCTTGTCCGGCAATGAATGTTCTCCTCTAATAAATCTGGTCCTGACTGGATGTGCTTTGGAAAGAGCAACGAACATTACTTTTCATTGTCGATAAATTATTACAAAAAGTAAAGTGTTTAGTTCTTTATTATATTTTTTCATGGACCTCCAGACCACTGAATAGCGTGAAGGGTGCAGCCCTCAAACCCAAATAGCCAATGATTATCGCTGCGTCCGCTCCGTACCTCTTAATCATAAAGTCATATTTTCATGTAATAATGGTTCCGTTCCGAACGTCCTAATTTTGAAGTCATATCTTCCTGTCATAAACTGCAGAATTGTCAATTAGGGCTCACGAAGTGATGCTTTACTGGCAAAGATGGGTGCGGGACCTGGCCAGTTTACATGTCCCTTTGACATGGAAGTGTCTTGAAGTTAGCATGCACAATAATCACTTCAAAATCAACCGAACTCAAGCAAACTGAAATCAAGCAAACTGAACCCAGTAGAACTGAACTCAATCAAACCGAACTCAGAGTATATATCAACTGGCAAAGTGAACTCAAGATCTTTACTTTTTACCGGGGATCCTGATTCATATTAGGAGAGAGTCCACACAGGTTAGGTCGGATAATTCCTACCAAGAATGGTATCATCTTATATGATGCTATTAGGTGATATATATATATATATATAACCTTGACACGGTCTCAATGGTCTGGTGTGTGAGTTAAATGCTATTTGGTGATATATAACCTTGACATGGTGTCATTGGTCTGGTGTGTGAGTTGAATGCTATTTGTTGATACATAACCTTGACATGGTCTCAATCTTCCCATTCTGTCCAATATTGCTTTTTAATTAATAATATTTGTATTATATGTATCTAGTTATTTAAAGCTACAACACATAAATGGTGGATGAAAAGATGCGTGCAAAATATAAAAAATAACTTGAAATATGCGCTTATGATATTCATTAAAGATAGTATTACATAGACTGAGATGGGACCCTTAAATATCTAATACTAGTAGAGAAATGGGATAGATGAAGATCTAAATTTTAAGTACCAAGACAACCTGGATCTTTGAGATGGGACCCTTAAACATCTAATACTAGTAGAGAAATGGGATAGATGAAGATCTAAATTTTAAGTACCAAGACAACCTGGATCTTAAGGACCTACACACTTTCTAAAGCTGCGTGCACTTTCACTTGCCCATTTCGGAAGCAGCTTCATTGACTTGAAAGAAACCATCCTCTTTGTTGCTGACATCTCATATCATTAAGATTGTTCCCATTCTATAGATGTTTGTATAATAACAACTTATTTAGATTCTGTGAATAGCAGATCTTGTCATTTCTAATGCAAGTCTCCACGAAGAGACATGAAAGATAAGATGTACAAAGGCAGGACCTTTCAAATGAAAATAAAATCGGAAATTTACCATGAAAGTATTCCATCACAATCACTAATGTTGCTCTATTTAGAACAAAGATTCTAGTTGAGGAATTGTTGAATAAATTAGGCTTTGCGGGGCGACCACTTTCCATTTGAAAGGCGTTCTTTTGTGTGCAGCGCTCTTTGCTCTTCTTTCAAGATCAACGCGACATTTTTTCAATATGGAATCTATCGTGAAAAGTCACATTTCCCCAGAGAGAAAGTGAGAATGTAATTGATAGTATCGGATTTCAAAGGACCAGTTTGTTTCACCATCAAGGTAGATATATTCTGTTGTTCGACGCGTTCACAAATGGATAATGGTAGGCTTGAAGGAAGTTAAAACACCCCAGTCTCGTGCCCAATAATAGACCCTCGGTGAGCGTGCGCAGTCGACTAGAAAAGTCAAATCCCAGAACTTTACCAACAGGAAAAGATTTGTAATCAGATATTCATTATTACTTGATATTATAATATATCTACTATCTTAAGTAAAGGATGGCTTCTATCAAACGACAAAATGAAATGCAACATGATCAAACATGACGACAACATTGTATTACAAAAAGTCTATTTATAATAATAGACCTACACTTTTATCAATTTTCAAAGGTCAGAAAGCGTTTGGACCAAATTTTTGCTTGACTAAGATAACAAGGAACGAGGGTAATTTTTTTGAAAGAAAATAATGTCAAAGTCTTACTTTACAAATTCCGCACAGATTTTTAGCTTATACAGTCTGAGAAACCGCCGTTCTCGCCCAGGACAGCCTGAGAGATTGACATTTTGAACTCTATTTCCAATACTTGAATGGTAGGACCCATTTGCCTGAGTGGAGAATTAGATGTGGCTGATTTCTCTCAAGGACATGACACATCATTGCCAATTTACCCCATAAATATTCAATTAAATTAATGAAACCTTCACTACAAAATGACAAGATGTTCATATCAAAACTATCATACTGTAAATGGGGACCAACAAATGCCAAGAGACATTACGATAAATAAAACACAAAAGTTTCAGTTTGTTTTGCATAATTCATATGATTTTATTCACATCATTGATAACAATAAATAAAAATTGTCAAGTAATTCATTAAGAAAAATGCATCGTACAACATATTTATATTTGACCGAGGGTCATTCATGAAATGAAAAAATAAAACTTTGAAAACAAAGTGTTACTATAATACATTTATACTGATACAGGACAGATGTCAAAACACCCCAATGATATTTATTTACAAGTGTATAAAGGATACAGTTAAGCTCAGGATAATTTTCGTTATAAAATGCACATTTCTTCGATTTTATTCATATATAAATGTATATATATATATATAGTCACCATTCGCAAAATAACTGTTCCTCCAATATGTACATGCTGTGTTTTTATTTATGAAATTTGAAGTAAATTGAGAAATAAAATTTATGATAACATGCCTTTTTTAATAATAACATATCATGGCAAGATACATTTTCCCTCTTTTATGATGAAGGGTACTTTGGGTGCATATTTTGTCCATATTAAGGAATTATGAGTATGCGCAGGCTTCAAACACCAGACCCTTAAACACAGAGAAAAAGGTCAGCAAACAGGGCCCTCAAAAGGTCCGTCAGATCTAGCCGCTTTATGACACGAGGATAAATATACACTGTGACAATATGCCAGGCGTTGTTTGCTGAAAACTGCCATAAAATATACAAAATGCATCGAGTACCCCTACTTGAGTAGGCTAAACCACTTGCCCAATGCCCACTGTTTCAGAATAGAGGACAACCCAGAGATAAGAAACAAAGTCATGACCTTGCTCTTATGACCATAGTGACCAGTAAACACAATTCACAATTAATATCACCGTGTGCACAATACAAAAAGTTCATTTCAGATGTCTCATGCGCCATGTCGGTTTCAACATCCCTGATAGGGCGATAGCGTGAGAAATGAACCTGGTGGAGTGAGTCACACATGAAAATAATACATTTCATTTTGCATGTCATGTGACATTTATTTAAGCCACGCCCATCGTACATTATCATAATGTCACTGTTCACTTCATTTGCCTGTTTATATTTATACTATCTGTAATCAACTATTGTATTCTGTTTCTATTTAATATCTTGAAATGTTTCATACATTTTTACTGCAATGTCTGGTCGCTGAAAAGATATAGGGTTTGACATACAATAGCGCGTGGTTCATAATGATCTATAGCGCTTCTACTGGTTCCAGTCCGTTCAGGCAACTACTCCTGGGTTATCGGGATGCATGACACGGCTTGTTCCCAAACTCGCATTTCTGCACGACACTTGAAAATATATACACAAACAGAATCTATCCAGCTCTTAGGTGAATATGTCCAACTCTTTTGAAACAAGTGTATTTACTAATTTCGAGAAAAAAAATCATTTGAATTTTAATTTGTTGTTTATCATAAAGAAACGTAAACAATCTTGTGTCAATCAAATCTTGTAAAAATTTCAACACTATTGGCACATTATATATGCACACAATCGCACTGGTGCGGTGTGGTATTTACAGTGCAAGGAATATATCAAAATACATAAATATTTAAATAGAACAGGGGGGACACAAATACCAGCATTTCTCGGTCTGCAGGGTCTGAATGTCGATAGACCTCTATAAAATACCCCATTAAAATTGCAGAGGATTTACAGTTCATTTGTTTTGTTTTTTATTTAAATGTTATTAATTACTTTGTACCTTTGTACAGAATTATATTCTGATGAGGCAAAATACTAGTTGATATATATCTCATGTTATCCTGGCATTAAACATTCAAATTATAGATTTGATAGATATTCATATTTAATTGTAAATGTGATATAACAAAATGATATGGATGCACGGAAATATTGAATACATGAAAGCTCCCATAAATTACACATGAAACATAAAGATTTTCAAATATATAAGCTTCAGACATTTATATATGTAAAGGATTGTTTGATGACACAACTACAGACACTGTATCCGTGACTGTCCGGTAAAACAATATAATATTACATTTATAATGTAATCTCAATACATCCTTAAACAGGAAGTTTCTTCCACAATTCATCACCAGGGCAGCACATACTGACAAAACATTTTTGTACAAAACATGATTACACAACACGTACACTTATCCCAGAAATATATTTACAATCATCCTCTGAATATTGGATTTCTCTAAGTTGTGATTATATAAGTTCAGATGAAATGTATGGCAAGGAAATAGCATGACGTGAACCACTCTTGTCTTTCTTTCTAAAATAATATTACTGACTACACATCAACTTTCTTCCCCATCGCACACAACTCTATGAGGTAAAAGTGTTTTACACTTGTGCTTAGAATACATTCAGGCATTGGAGATTTCCTTGTAGAAATTGTCCCAAAATAAGAAGATTCTACTGCTGGTTGAAAATGTCATTGTCATTTATTAAAACTGTCTAGTATATTACTTTTGAGGTTTAGACATGCCCTATAGTCATGTGTGGGTTTGCGGCCCTGAGTTGGGTTGCTGCTGCGATCTGGGAGATATGACTATAGGGGGCATTTGACTGGACTGGGACAGGGCCAGATTGGGTACGGCTATCCCAGAATGCCCCTGCTGCGTCACAGGAGTTCCTGGGGCGTGACTGTCAAGATGGGAGTGCTGAGAAGTGGCGACACCTGTCGTCAGCTGAGATTGTCCTTGCATGTTCATAGTACCGGGAGACACCATACCTCCCTGTGGCAGACCACTCAGGTCTCCAGTAGATGACCCCTTGAGGCTCTCTTCCCTCTTCTTGTTGTGCTTCCTCTCCTTAGCCCGCCTGTTCTGGAACCATATCTTCACTTGTCTCTCTGACAGACTCAGTGTCTGAGCTAACTCTGCCTTCCGCCGGATTGTGATGTAGCGACTGTAGTGGAATTCTTTCTCCAGTTCCAGGCGCTGATGGTCCGTGTACACCACTCTGTACTTGTCCTTGGTGCGGGTCTTACCTATAATGACAAAAATTGAAACATTCATAAATATCTTGTAATGTGAAATACATCGAAGACCAATAAATCCAGTCATTTCTTGGCTCTAATCAATATTTGTTGACATGTAACCCACTATTTAGATTTTTTTAATTCTGTGAGTAATAAATAAAAATGAAGAAATGTCACGTGTACAACGCAGATTAACCAAAATGGCTTTCCCGCACTCGGCTTGTTAAATCACTAACATTTAATTATCGTTTTGCTTGAAGCTAAAATGTTTTGGTGGTGTTATGTACAGGAACACGTACACAATACTAGCTGTAAACTAAGACAAATGGCATATTGGATTCATTTTTTACTGTTTTATGGCTTTCTGTGGGTCTTGTTCTACTTTGTTTAAAGCTTTTAGAACCAGCAGAAAATAGCTTCCCTGTGCTCTATTTCTTGTGAAATGCATTAACTCCTCTGTTGATACGAAAGTGTGGATCCCGGCCATGAAATCGACCTGTTCGACACTCAATGTGCATTTCAGTCAATGGTTTCGTACAAAGCACGCGATTTTTACATCACAAATTTTGCATGTTGATTACTGTGTTACACTGAAACTAGACTTTTATGACATGTTGTAAATCCACGACCCTGTTCACTTAAAAATAGCACACCGTATTGCCAAATAGTCACAGCTTTATTGAAAAGAGAATTTCTCCATCACTGATCACGACAAGAATCTAAATCATGGTAAATTTCCTTTCGATGAAGAATTTGTGGATTTTGGCATCTATCTTTAATGCACGCCAGTTCATAATTATTCCGGTTGCAAAAAAAATCGAAAACGAATCTTGTGAAAACAAACATTTAAATTCTGACATCCCTTATTAGAAAATTACCAAAATGACACTGTGAAATGGGAATTTTGGTTATTATTAATGGAAATTTGTTGAAAAAATACAGTGGTTTCCATGTAAAAACAGAAGCGTTATCTGCTGGAACCACAGAGATTGTCAAATGTACAAAAAATATATAATTTCATATGAGCATTACAGGAAATTTATATGTTGTGATATATAAATCCCTGGGTAATATGAGGACGTACGACAAGCCACTTGGCTGTGATCTCCGTCAAGTGTCGGCCAAGCTTCCCTGTTAATGTTTATGGCTTGTTATCCTTGGCACATTGGGTTGTATATTTCCCCCCTGGGGGCGGTATATTTCATATTCTGTCATTCCACTTTACAATGTCAACTGAAATATGATAAATTTCAAAGCGGAACCTGTTTGTTTCCAGCAATATTTCTTTCCTGCATATCAAAATTGGTGATTTTTTTTCATAATTTCAGGTTTTCTATGATCGCAAATAAATCATAAATCGGTTTTGACATCAATTCAGTCGAGAGGCGCTTCCGTTTGTCAAAGAACGATGGCTCCAGGAAGACTAAGAACCTGGTATTCGTGTTAGATTGTCGTGTGTTTTTCATCTTACATTGGGTTATTAAAACCCGTGATTTCAACAGGGATAAGAAATAAATCAGGATTCTTTTGAACAAATCTCTTTGTCATTATAACATGTAATTCTTTTGATATAACGAAGGCTTTGTTCCAAAACAATAGATCATCTCAAACCCAAACATGAATTAGAAACCCTATTATTAAACATGATCAATACATGCAACCCATGTATAACATGACAGATACCAGCAATAGGTTCCAATGAAAATCATAGTACAGCATTTCTTGTTTGTTGAGAAACTAAGAAATAGAGATCTCGCAAAATTCAAATATTTCCATCCAACAGCTGTCCGCATTCTTTCTGTCCAACCTGTCCCATTTATTTCTTGAAAGAGTGGACAGTTCGACCACAAAAAAGGCGGAAAGATAGAAAACAGGAAGGGTCTCCTCACATCCATCAAGTTGCAAATAAGACCACCCAAATTTAGGCAACCTGATTAACCTAAAATCTATTGAAAGTGTATTCTGAAATGTCTACTTAGGCCATCGATGAATATCTTGTTTTGCTGACACCGAGCCTGGGGAGGGCCAGTATTTTATTATGGGCGGGGAATGGTCATTGGGGGGATGGTCTCAATTGACTCAACAAAACTCTTTCTTTAATGAGTGGTAATGTGATTTCTCTCTCAGGCAAATTAAGATTTTATTGCCGGTATTTAAGACATAGTTCACCGCATCCCTTCTGAAGAGTGTGCATTTCACCTGTCAGGCATCTGGGATGCTGTAAATTTCTGCAAGTGAAAGCGATATCTCCATGAGGCAATAAACATCTACATTTTAGAATTTCTTGACTCGGAGTATCCTGATTTTCATTAAAACCATAGAAAAAAGATAAGATGACCCGAAAAACTGAATAGTTCTGTGTTTTATTTTCAATATTGGCAAAATGGGCTGAGTCAGGTGCAGCCAAACTGAGCGATTTAAACAATGATGTTGTAAAATGCAAATACCATGTCCCTTTCATCATGGCGGCCCCCGAGACGCTGAATATGTTCAAGGATGATGAGGATCGGCAGTAAACGAAACGAAATTAAGCCAGCAATCAAGTGAAGGAATAAATTGAATGAACATTTAGTGAAATAGATCGGTCTGCATAAGAACAATACATGCAAATTAAATTATCTCCCCAGAGGCCTTTCCTGTGTTGACGTAAATGTCGATTTCAATTCATACCAGTTTAACGGCCGCCATATTGGAATTTCTACTTATTATCAAGCTGGCCAGATCTGTGAATGTGAGCTATCACCAGCTTCGTTAAATTATTTTCCTATAAATGATTTAAATTCGATTAAAAATGATACAGGGTGCTCATATAAATGAACAGAATGATAACATTCCAAAACCTATTCTGTAACATTCATGTAAACATTTTATACCATTTAACATCATGATTTCAAAATTTTTGTTAACGACCGATCAATGTATTAAAGTCAATACGTATGCGCGACTAATTTATTTTTCTGTTTTAATTCTAATTTTAAGATTAAATGTTATAGAAGTTTCTCTCTGAATAAAGTGATAATGTATGCTGAGGCCGGTTGCATGGTTTTAGCATGATGATGTGATCGGCCAGCCACCACCAGACATCACTTCACACGGACCCAGCTATTTGGGGCACCGCCCGGCTTTGCCAAGCCATGAATACTGCATGATTTAATCGAGGCTTAGTGTTATCGCTACCATTCCTTAACAAGAAACCCTGGCCCCTCCTGTCCGGTTTTAACATTTATTATTCATTTTCCACCATTCGGTGGCATGCGCTAGATTGAAATATCTATCCACAATATATCGGTGGAAATATGCTACACAGCATTACCCATCTTTAATGTGGGTAGGAAACATTAACTTTATAAGTATGTCATGGCAACTCACCACATTATCTAATTATCTACAGTGCAGACAGCAAACTGTTTCCAAAATATAAAAAAAAAAATATTTCCCCAGTGATGTCTGAATCAAGATATACTGTTTGTAAACAACTAACTAGGTGTTTGCATGTCAAATTTGTTCATGCATTTGCCATAAACCCTCACTGGTGATCCGATTCTCAAATTACACATCGCATATTCTTCATTTTCTTGTGTAAAGAGATATTTACCCTACATGCGTGGGAAACTTGGCTTGATCGATTCGCAAGTGAACGAAAGGAGTTTCGTTTTCAGCGTCTGTGTCAAGCTTTTAACAAGAAATAGAACTCTCATAAAGTCACCGAGAGGTCATCCTTCAAAGCCACTCAGCAAAACCCCCATGGAACCATGGCATGTCAGTCACATCACACCCATGTATACAGAGCTACAATGTATATACTCAGCTCAGGACACAGTTAAAACTCAATAAATTTGTACTGAAAGAACTGCTGAGTTTTACAGGTCGACGGCACTGTTCATAATAATTAAATGTTGACATGAAATATTGATAACCTAATAATACCAATGCAGATTTTTTTTCCTTTCTGTTGTTATTGTGTATTCAGGTATGTGTATATCGTATTAATTCAATAGGTAAGTGTATATCGTATTAATTCACAGTATAAGCGATAGCAATGCTTTTGAGGCATCCAGCGAGATGAACAGTGTGTTTGAAGGAGCAGGTGAGTGAGGTGACACAGATCAGCCACCTTCCTCATCTCAGGTGTGTTTTTATTGTATTATAGCCCCGCCATAATTTACACTGTCCCAGTATTGGCCCTGAGAGAGCAGTGGAGTTTGCCGCCACACCCTGACACACCTTGCCCCCGCCCTCCCCTCCCTCGGCCTCACCTGGGGGCCTGACATCTTGGACCTCAGCCCATGATATATAACATTTCTCCAGCTCTTTGTATTTATGATCTGTCGCTGATTTTATTTATCATCACCAGCTTGTAATCGACTGATGTGTTGTAAGTGTACAGCTCATCGTCACGACCATTATGCAGGGGTCTGGCAACAGACCAAAATCTAGCATCTCCGTACAAGGGTTTTGCAGCTATACACATGAAAGACAAAACTGGCACGAGTCCACTAGACTGGGCAATAAAAAAAAATATTTCTAAAGCTTAGAAACTAGAATTTAGTGATACCCAATGTTCTCTTTGGTACTGAAATGTAGATATGAAAACCTTAAGGCAAAAAGCCAGTTTATCTTGTCTTGTTTTTTCGATGAAATTACAGTTATATGCCATGCAGTTAATCAAATGAGATTATATATAAAATATGTTTTTGTCATTTAGGTAATTTTTTAAAGCAAAGACATCTTTATGAATAAAGGATCAGCTACGCCTGGGGCCTTGATAAATACTTACCATTTTGAATGACATGTAACTTGCCGTTCTCGCACAGCATATAGAAATTACCACTCAATGGGAATTGGTTTTGTCAAGAACAAAAAAATAGACAGAATGACTGTCAGCTGAGACCTGTATTAAGTGTCTTTTACCGTACACTATGGAACATAATTGTCCATTTCATCAATGTTCCTATCTGCTGATTTCACGCCAATTTCACAAAACCCAAATATTATGCTGCAAACTCCTCCCAGATGCTTTGGGTGAAATTGACTAAATTATTCCCATCTGCCTGATTCGGATCGGCTAATTTGAATACTAATTACCCTATTAAATTGATATCAGCACTTCAAATAGACTATAGAAATGTACTACTGCAGTAACAGGATGTAACTTATTTTACCAAATTGTGCAGATATTGAGTGAATTTGATAACAGTATTCTCTCTAACTATAATGCAGTGCTATTGCGTTATTTAAAATGGAAAATGTATGAGCTCCAAACGACTCTCGTTAAAAAATGGGGTCAGTTTTTGCCATGATAAAAGCGGAAAAATCTGGTTTTATTAGGTATTGTCTATTCGTCGGCCATATGGGTTTGAGAGAGATGTGCATTGCAAAACGGAAACCAAACTTTTTTTGTTTAAAGTCTCCAGCTTTACGTGATTTCAGCATTGCTGCATCTTGGCAAATATTTTGCTGGAATGTGGGTGTATGATGAACTTACTTGTTGATACTTGAATGATAAAATTCATTATAAATAAACTTGCTATTTCCCAGTACTAAAATCTATCCAGATAAAAACACCTCAGAAGAATTGTTGTTGTTGCAAATGATCAAATAAAAACAAAGAAAAAAATCAAACGTTGGCTAAATCTTGACCATTGTTGCCTTATCTTGACTGAGATAAATAAACTTTTGAATGTGATCAGACATCCTTGACATTAAATGCTAAAGGTCAATATGTCCACCATCTTGAATCGTGCAACTAACACCAACAAGAGCTTGTAACTAGCATGCCCTTTTGTTTATATGTATTCCCTCAAGGACTCCGGGGCAAGAGACGGGGTTCAAACAAATATCCGGCGTTTTTTATTGGATGCAAGAGCTGAAATTTATGTGAAATGTGTACGGGGAAAATGCCACGAGACCGGAATTAACAACCCATCCCACCGTGGTCTCGTGTGATTCGATAATCGACGAGACTGTCCCTGATGACATCGTCGCTGAAATGTACACACATTGATACAATGAAACAAACATAGCCTTGTCACATCAAAGGCAGTCACTGATAAGACTAGAATTAATTTTGCATTGCTTCTCTTTGCATGGCAGTTCACCACAGGACGCCGGCCTCGGAGGTTACCCGGTGGGACAAGCACACTTGTGTTAGGTTCCATTAAATGAATAGTTTTTTGTGAGTCTTGTTCTCTTTGATGTTGTCTTGTGCCTTTTTCATAAACTAAGCATATGAAACACAAGATCTAACATGGTGTGGTTGATAATAGTTCAAATATATACATGAGTCAGTTTATAACATGGGTAGAAATTTCACAAACTTTCATGAAGAAAAAAAATCACCCTACTCAAATGCTCAATTTAGGTTAAACATTTTCTCCATGATTCATTCATATATTCAATTTATTTGTCTAAAGTATTTGGAGTAGGAATCTTTGGCAAACCAGTAGTTATGCAAAGCAAATATGGCAGCCTCGATACAGCATAATGAGGGGTTATTTATGGCTGTGGGTCCCTGGAGCAGATTTTATGTATTTCCCGCCAATCACAGGCAGGTTTTACTCTTTCTTCAGCGATTGATTGCCAGGTTTCGTGTGGACTTGTCTCTGGCTCTGAAATATTCACCAGTTATCATGCCAACCACTGCAAACCACCACCGGAGGACGAGGCCCTGAAGGGAGTTCAATATCACCTCGGCTCTATTTATCCCCTTAATTTTGTCACAATTAGTTTTTTTTTTCATTCTACTTGCTGAATTAGAGTCTTTTTTTTGGGGGGGGGTCTAACCTTGAAAGTTGAAAACTTTTCTTTTAACCACATGTTTTTGACAGTAATTTATATGTGCACATGGATTTTTTTGTGTTGACAGTGAGCCTAACTGAAAACACATTTTAAGGTTTTCTTTCTCCTTTTGAAGATGGAGACATTTCCTGGTGATCTGTGCGTGAGTAATATCAGTGATGCTTATGCAAAGAAGCACTTCCTGTCAGACTGACACAAAATGTAGCACTCATCGCATCGGAAGTAGTAAAACCCCCTGCCACTTTGCACTGATCAAATCTACATTAAACTGCAGACTCTCTGGAGAGGGAGAGTTCATCTTCCTCATCTCCCGATTCATCCAAACAATACCTCCCTAAGTTCTCTAACTATACCTCGCATGTAGACCCTTTTTTGGGATGGATTAATCATTGCTCTAATGAAACAACATTCTCCTCTGTGTTCACAGATATACATCCATATCCTCAATAAACATACCTTAACAGAACCTGTATCCTATAAAGACAAGGTGTCGTGCTGAGGGAAACAGAGCTACCAGTGTTTTATGCTGGGAGTGAGTTCACAAACCGCTCCTGTCTCTCACAGTTGGGGGTGAAACCAACACGAGGCATTACGGGAATGAAAGCCCTTATGCAGAGATTCATTTATCACCCTGCATCACTGACAGCATCATCAACAAGCAACTATGAAATCGGTACCACACACGTCAACAAAGTGTCAAGTGTGCTTTGGGTACCATTTATGACTAAATTACTTTCTAAGTATCATCCTTTTTGCTAATGAGATTCAAGCTTAGATAATCTACAGCGTTCCAGGAATATTTGATATTTCACATTTGCTTTGTGCATTGGCCTAGATAGTATCACTTTGATAGGATATGAGAATTTAAAAAAACACTTTGTAGATACTTCACCATCTGGCTGTTTTTGTATGAGATCTAATCTACATGTCATTGATATCTCTTATCTTATCTATCTAACCATGGCCAATATTGACGTAATTTTATGGTCATTATATCATCTCCTCGCCCCATTGATAAACATAACAAACATACCTGAAATCTATATACCCCCATGCAGTCCACATAAAGCTATCAAGTAACATATTATACACCTGCTAAGTGTATATATATATATATATATAATGCCAAAATCCTCCACATCAACACTTTTTATCTATATAACAAATGGATTCTGCAATGAAATTTTATTATTAATAAATCTTTGCACTGTGGTATCCTTTCATTGTACATTAATAAATGAATGCACGATTAATAATAGATAATATTTAATATGGAGCACATGACACATGCTATTGTCCTTTTCTTTGTTGCTGATTTATGGGAATACATAGTATCAGAATCAGTTAGTTTAATGCCTTGGCTTGAATTTGGGGATTTGTGTCATGCAGTTGATTTCACAGACACGTGTTCTCTACAAGCAGAAATGTGTGTTTAATTGAAACGAAATTGAGCTTGACCCACAATCAAATCGAGCTTGAACCCTCTCTAAACATGGCCTGAGGACACATGGATGTTTTATTTCTCATAAATTAATTTGTTTTAACTACACTTATTAAATGTAGAGGAAATTCAAGTGTATTGAAACAAACAAATGTGAATATCTTAAATGGAGATTAAAACTTGAATCAATGATATGCTAGTTTTAGAAAGAAATATATATATATATAAAACAGCGGTGATAAGATGTGAGTGGACGGGCATTTTAAGAAAATGTCAGATAGTGGACTATTTTCTCTAACAACGTCTGCGCGTGACGTAATAGATACACTGTCGGCGCCTTTCATCTTTTGAAATAAGCACAGGTGATATGAATGAAAGTGATATGAAGTGGAGAGTAGTGCACCTCTGTCAGCTGATAGCTGATAAAGTAACGGGTCTAGACGGTAGCCGCACGTATTAATATTACCGTGTTCTTGTGTTTGTTTGTACCGAGAAGTTACCGCTCTAACTGTTCATAAGCACAGAAGCCGGATTCACAGAGATCAACGTGACATTGCTGTGAACATAATGATACACCTTTTCTGTGAAATTGGATCAGTGTTTCTGTGAACTGAGGCCATGTCTTCTGGTACAGATACATTAATTATCCACTGTGTTTACCTAAGCACATTAAGCATATTGCATTCTGCCTGAGACATTCACGTGTGAACTTCACTGTAACTTATATCCCCAAGACAATACAACCAAATAGTTTGTTCTTTCATTACAGTAAGTGAATATAACATATATATATAAGGGTATTTTCTAACTGAAAAATTCGAAGCGATTTTCTGACATCGTTGATTTTTGTAACTTAAAAAATTCAATTAAGTTTGACCGGAATTTACTTGAGTGTGTAGTGATAATAATGGGCCCCGCAGTGCTAGTAGGTGTCTGTGATCTTGACGTAACCGCTGGTTATTTAGTGTCATACATTGTTCAGATGCACCGGGAGGGTATTTGCCACCATTCAGATGAACTTAAGGGGGTAGAATGTCTCCCCCGCCCCCTGACAAGAGATGACACCCTACCCTGCCCTCTTCTGCCTACTTGCGGCCGCCATATGTAAACATTGAGACTGAGGGCAGATGGGTAGCGGACACTTACCTGACAGGTAATGTAAGGTGGCGGTGGAATCTGTACAGGTAGGGGAGGGGGTCGGGGCTCGGTGGTGGACTGGGGGGGAGGAAGGGACTCGGTGGTGGGCTGGGGGGGAATGGGCTCGGTGGTGGACTGGGGGAGGAAGGCAGTTGGTGTCAAATGCCAAGCTGACATGTTGACATGTGAGGGGTGTCAATTTATTTAATCAGTTAATCTAATCTAAGGTGTAATAAAAAATGGTACATCACCATGTCCTTGCCTACCTGGAAATGTCATGAAATATTTTTATCGGATTTGTACTCGCTTTTAAATGCATACCTAGGTGAGGAACAGCAAGTGTTTTTGATGATTTTTTTTCTTTTTAAAGTGACAAATATTGCATTCTTCATCTTCCAAACTATACATGTAAAGTATAGAACTAAGCTTTTGATTGCAATTAAAAGTCTTAGAGTATAAATCATTATTAAAAATTATTCCATAAAAGTGGTGGGATTAATGGTCTAAAAAATGGCAGTCAGTGTGTTTACAGATCCTATTCTGATAACTTGTATCGAAGTCCTAGTGATATAGCATCCCTGTGCTGACGTGACGATGGTATATTACTGGTTGTCTGGCAAGTCTGGGTATTCAATACCTCATATATCCCACCAACACATACATATGGAAGGCGAAATATGGTGATCGACTGATTCACTCTCTGTATTGCTAGAGATAACTTTCCCTGATAGACTAAACCAAGCTCTACGTTGTGTTTATCTAACAATGAGTGGATCATCATTTGCAAAAATCAACATGTTGTAGATTATTGCTCGGAAACCTGATCTGGCCTGAGGTTGGTTGGTTTCATGGAAATGTATGTCTCTCTGATATTAATCAGTGTTGAATCTTGTGTCAATGATGAAGGACAAGATATTATATAGAATAAATGTTTACCTGTGGATTGCAGAGTATTGTGCCTGGTTTCCTTATATGTTAGCACAAATGTGTGAGGTGAAAAAGAATATGGCAAGTTTGTAGAGCCTGTTTAAAATATGAGTAGAAACTTAGCTTGATCCTATTGCAAAAGTGTCTACAAAGTAATCTCTGAGATGGCAACATTGTCCAGTGGGTGTTAAAGTTGCTAATAGTATTCAAGTCAGATGGATATGTACTGAAAAGATCACACAACTGTGAACCTTTAGTTCAACTTAATAAAGTCCTCTTGACCACACCGTGTTGCCGAACCTGTGAAATTCAATTACCATCTCTCTGAGGTAGGAAATGGATGTGAAATGAATGCTTTGACACGTGTGCCGGGGCCGGCTGAGTGATATTATTCACCCCATCAGCTGTTCTCCCCCTCTGTGCCCCCGGGAGAGGCGGCACCTTACATCACTCTCCTCGTATCGGTGTATTCAAAACATCCCAGGCAGCATTGGACAAAAAGCGAGTGTTTAGACGCGGTCACTGTTTGACCATTTTGACCACTTATTTCACCCTGTAATTTACCCTCAGAAAATTACAAGTCTCTAAACAGCGACAAGTCTGTTCAATTTGTAGAAAACCCAACAGTGTATAACAGTTACATCGGTTAAATGTCAATCGGAACCAAGAAAACTGCTCCCTAAAAGGCCTGGTTTTGTGTCAGCTGATAATTTGTATCATAATTTACCATCTCTGTGATGGATTTACAAAGTATATTTTAAATATTATCATAACATAACAATATTTACTTTGTTGCACTTGTCTAAATAAAGGTTCTAAATTAATTTGTAGCGGTTATCAATAACATTTTCTCTTTGAGAAGAAATTAATCAAATCTCCAATGTTTACACTCTACACACAATATCTGACAATGTCTTGGAATGTGATGATAAGTAGATGTAGATTTGAGAAATCTCTTTCAAGTTGAGATAATCATCAAATAACACTGATATTGACACAGAAATCATTATTCACTATCAAACAGACAACCCTATGGTTTCTTGATCCAACTTTCACATCACACTGACAGAAGCCTAGTTGTTAATTTCTGCTATATTTATATATTTCACATTTAGCAATAATTAATATGTATATAATTAGATAAGGTGAATATTGCAATAAAGAATGAATCATGCATTGGTATGGGATTACTATTACATGGCAATTCGCAGCACTAGTAAGAAGACAATCCTATATAAAGAGTTAATTTGAATTAATTTCTCCGATAAAGGTTCTCGCGCTGTTTTGATAATGTCGGTTTCGCTCTCAAAACTGCTATGTACATTTCTCTTTATCAAGCTCTGTGTCTGGTTTCATCGGATTAAGCAAATACAGCACAAACCCTACCCAGCGAAATGTGCAGGACCTCAGTCCCTTTCCATCCGACGTCGATGGATATTAATGGCTGCAATTTTGTCATAATCATCAAGATCAAAGAAAATCATGTTTTACCGAGTTTATCTGGCCGATTTGCAAGGCGGATGTGAGGCCTGTGCTTTGCAGTGCAAACGTATTGATGTCATGTTTTGATATTAATATTGTTATCATTTTCCGAGTAAAATACATGGAATTAACTGGACTGGTTGTTGACATTGTGATACGGTACAGTATGTGTGTCTGTTTTGTAAGACTCGTGGTAGTGGCGTGTGCAATATATATTTTTGTGTCTGTGAATAAAAAAATGTTTTTTTTTTCTTGTAGATCATAACCATTTCTTATCTCTAGCGTTATAATAACGGAAAGCCTGTTCAATTAGCTATTAGGGTATATACCCTTATCTGATACAAAAAGCCTTCTTTCTAATTAAAGCTGCAAGGTACGAATATCTTGCAAAGCATTATATGAATTAAGAAATAAACAGAGGTACAAGTACCTCTGATTTCAATCATAAGAAATCACCATTTTAAAAATGAAACTGACTAAAAAAAGAGAAAAACATCACAGGAATAAGACAGAGAGAAGAAAGTTGATTATGAGTGATGGATTTGAAAGATTTGGTGCGCATTAACGTACGTTTTGTCTCGTTACCTGTTGAGGGTGTCAGTGGGTAGCTCTGCTTCTTCATCCAGTCGTACGGCTGTCTTGACGTCTGACGCTGGGCGATGGCGTTGACGTTGGACGAGGAAGTGTTGGCCTGACTATAGGGCGGTATACCCGTCGGTGAGGGCGAGTTTGACAGTCCCATGGAAGAATTAAGAGAGCTCTGAATATTGTTTGGGGATCCGCCATAGTCAGAAGATTGTCCATGGTGCAGATTGACTAGGCCAGCTCTGCCCTGGTAGTTGTAGGATCCCGTGGGGCTCTGGTTGCCAGACACGGGGATGTTCACGCCGTACTGTGCCCCCCAGTCCTCGAGACCGGCCGAGGCAGACCTACCCCCGGTGGCGGTGGTGGTGCCGGGGTACCAGCACCCAGCCCCGGCAGACGTCTGGTGTTGCAGGCCGGGGTCTGTGACGTTGAAGCCGGCGTAATCCGAGGCGGTGACGTTGGCATAGCCTTGCTGGGGATAGCCAGAGAACATGTTGTAGGTACTTTGGCGGGGATACATGGCACAGTCGAAACCGCTTAGCTCTTGCACCATAATGTCCTAAAAAATATGAAAAATACAATTTATATTTGACTGAGTTTCAGCCCTCTCCCTCAAGAAAGGGACCCTGACAGCATATAAAAGGGTCGTAAGGGATGGTAACAGTCTAAATTTACCTCTGCAAAAATCTTTGATTTAAAAATTAAGGAATAAATCATACAAAAGTTACACAACGGCTGTCAGATGAAGATCAAAACACCTTTGCCAGGTTAATATTTTCTATAAATGTAAGCTAAGAAACACGATCTGTCTGGTGACCCGAAGGTGACCAAAGATGATGGTACCCATGTCGGGGTGCAATAACAACATCATAAAGTCTTGATATCTCACAGGTCCAGTGATACTGCGAGTAGCAAAAAGCCCTCCATTCCAAACCAATAAAACAATAAACCACCAATGAACCTACCATCTTCAAATCATCGACTGTCACTTTCAGATAGAGATGGAATAAGATACCGAGATATGAAACAAAACAGTGGAAATGATGAGAATCTGTAAGTTTACCTTTTGAGAGTCCAGCGTTAAGAAAGAGAAAATCCCAATGTTACACAAATATATATGATGTCCGGAATCACTTTGTGGAGATGACTGAAATATCAAAGTCCACAATGCATTTTTCTTTGAATGTTTCTGGTCAGAATGAAAGTGATATACACGTGAGTGAGGCAGATGTGTAGAGTTCGCTGGCCAGAAGTGAACTGATAAGCGGACTGAGGGTCCACGCTGAGTATAGCACACAGCCTAACGAGGATATGTGTGTGCTTGCCTTCCCCACCGGATACAACTACACTATACGCAAATTCATTAGTAATTCAGGACCCGGTCTGATATAAGGCTATCTACTTTGTGAACCTAACAACCCAGTCGGTCTCTGGAGGCATTTCAAAGCCCCCCTGGTCATTCAGTGGGTTGAACACCCCGCCTTTCAGGTTGGTCGGAGCCCTTTCAGAGACCTTTCATCAAGCGAGGTACTTTATTGGAGCCGATCTTGATAAGAAATCAGTTATCTCACTACATGAATAGTCCACAACAGCATCAACACTTTGCAAGCGCGACAAAGCGCATTGCTTGTAAAAATGAATGCGTTTTGCAGAAATAGAAAAAAATGCAACCGTTTCATATGGAAGAAAAAGCTGAACCCTACCCGTCCAATTGATGTCCGGAGTCGTGTTGTCTCGTGAAGTGGCTGTGTGGTCAAGATTGGGCAGATATGTACGAGAATATTTGTCGCAACACAAGCGTTCTCTCCCAAAACTGATAAAGGTATTGCGACCAGTGACAAGCGTATCAATCATGGCTGCGCTCTAACCCTCTCCCCAGCTGTGCTCTGATTGGCTGAGCTGCAAAGATCACAGGCCGCCGCCAGCCAATCACTAACGAGTAGCGCTCTCGGAGGTGTCACATAGGTTTCCGGACCAGGAGACTCGGATTTCGTTGCAAATTTGTCAGGTTACTTGTGTTTTAGCAAGAGAAAATGTAATGGTTTGGTTATCAAGGTCATAAAATGTCTTGTTGAGACTGTTTTGCTTATGTTTACCCGGCCTGGGAAAGACCTGAGAGTAGTTCTGCCTGCCCGTGACATTTATTACACGACCAACTGAGGGAAAATTACAACTGGCCCTTAAACAAAACGCTGTGCAAACAGTCATATATGCCTCTGTCAAGTTCCCAAACAAAATAAAATGTTATTTTATTATATTTTCGCCTGTTTTGCTTCAGATCAAAAGCCAAAAAGTGTACCGCCTGAAAGATGTAATGGTGATGTACATTAATTCGTTGAGAACAAGCTTGATAATTGACACGTTTGTCATAGTTTATATGTAACCACGACATATGTGGTACCCCACTCAGATATTGGCTTAAATGAAATACATATTCTTGTCGATCTGCAACATAAAAATGTATATTGCAATAATATAAAGAAACAGCAGCATGTGTTCTTACTCTTACTCTTTCAATTCAACACTTTCTCTCAATACATATAGAGGCCACGGGCCGTGGCGCAGTTGGTTAGGGCGCCAGCTTATTAGCACCAGTTCCTCTGTGGTGATCCAAAGGTCGTGGGTTCGAACCTGGGCCATGCCGGGATTGAACTCATGATACAATTTCCCACATGAGCTGAGGCCTGTGCCAAAGGGTTAACCCGTTGTCCTTGTAAATCTGTGACCGGGTGGGTTGTCATGTCAAGGACCTGCGACATGACAATTCAGTGAGGCAGCACTATATCTGCTACAAGTAGGTCTCATCACGAAATAACTGAAATAACGTTGAAAGTGATGTAAAACCCCAAACAAACAAAAATCAATACATATATCTTTCTCTCAATATATATATATATATATATATATATATATATATATATATATATATATATATATATATATATATATATATATATATATATATATATATATATATATATATATATATATATATATATATATATGCACACAGAATAACACAAATAAACACGCTAGCATCTTCGCCAATTTCAGTGGGAGAGGAACCACTTATTTTGTGACAAAATTATTAAGACGCGAGGAAACGAAACGAAATCCCCAAACGTGCAATAATTTATACACGCATAGGAGCAGTGCAATATATTTCAGTTTTCTAAGAGGAGCTATATACCTTTGTACATTTCATTGGTGCTATATTATTATTATAAGTTTTATAGCCTGAAATGTTGCAACGGTGGCACTTGATTGTATTATGGCAATCAGTATTGGTGGGTCTGTGGGCCCCACGTGCTAGGTGCTATTTAGACAATTTAGGCCCAAATAAAACTATACACATCAAATGATATACAAGGACTGGAATCGTCGCTCGCGATGATTACATCGCCAACAATAAAATCCCCACTATTGCCGCATGCTAATTATTTTTATATTGTTTTATGGACTGCAAAACCCTTCGCCCCCTTCAATAGGTGCAAGGCAGACTCTCGTGGTAATAAGTGCAATATATGACGGTCATATTCCCACCACCTGCCTGCAAGTACTCGGGGTAGTTAAATCTGTGGAATATACACGCAGTCAGTAGCTGCTACATTTCAGTTCCACTTGCGCAATCTTCTGGAGAAGACAACTTTAAAAACAAGAGAATATGAAGACATATTGCAGTTCCTCTGTATACGCATATATGAGTGATATAATCTGTAGGAATATATACGGCTAGGAATCACAGCCACTAAGCTCACCGCTGTCTTGGAATAATGACCCAGATGCAACAGGGATTATTTTCTGTAATAAGAATTCAGCAACTGTGTGCACCGCAATGATCCTATCTCATGGAGAGACTTTATCTTTGAACGCATTGTGAATATTACAATTTGAGGTCTCGCCAGTTGGATATTGCATTGGCCCACAGCGTATTTACTGAAATGTAAATTATTCTTCCAAAACAAAATGTTTGATCCTAGAGGGATGTATCTAATTAATATGTGATATCATCGCATGTGTTGTTAACATTTCTGAATACCGCTGTACACGGAGAATATGGTTGATTTCATAATAAGATGAGGAATAGAGAGGTACATTTCAAGCTATGTATCATTACATGTCAGTGTTATGGGCCCAGCCTGTCTCACGCGCCTCCTCCCGGTAGCTCTGCTCACAGGGCGGGCGGCGATATGAGTGAGGACCTCCGCCTCCCGGTAGATCTGCTCTCAGGGCGGGCGGCGATATGAGTGAGGACCTCCGCCTCCCGGTAGCTCTGCTCACAGGCCGGCGATATGAGTGAGGACCTCCGCCTCCCGGTAGATCTGCTCTCAGGGCGGCCGGCGATATGAGTGAGGACCTCCGCCGGCATACATACCACTCTGGACACCGTGGAAGTACTCTACTTGCATTGTATCTGACCACAACGCTTCAGGTATATCAACGCCTATCACAAGGCAAAGGAGATTTAATTTTGAATCGGTGTTGAAATATTCATGCCTGTTGAGATATTTTGGCAAAGATGAACAGTTTGAACATTTATAATTCATATTTGATCCCGCCTTCCCCTTTCCTTTATGCGGTGTTTTGGCAATAGATACATTATATGCCTCTTGTCTAGCATCAACATACTATCTACTGGATATATAATAAATTCCTGCTAAAATTCTGACATGTTCTCTACAATAGGAGAATAATGCAATTTTATTTCAGATGTTCATAGCTGTCAACTTCAATGACAAAATATCTGCTCATTATGTTGATTGTATTCATTATGAAGAATTTTTATGAAGAGAAGACTTAACTTGTACTTGATTTACATTTACCTCAAAATGTATATTTATACGAGATTGTGGCTTCAATCTAACCACAGAAATTCTCTGAGTGGCTCATGATATGTTTTATTTTGGAATGCAGTGGAATGTATTTCTCATTGTGTAGGGTTTAATGATTACTTATGTATGCGCCATTTAATGGGTTGTCATGACAATGTACATCATCGCATAGTGATAGTGTAAAACACGACCCTTGGCAACCACGCCAAAACGTAAACGTAAAACCCGATCGAAAAGGATAACAGGTGTGATGAGTATAAAAGGACTACCATTACGTTTCCAAACAGGTGGGGCTTAACTGTACCTTACTTCATTCTTATTGGCCGAATAAATTCAATTTTAATTTCATTATGTTTTAATTTTGAGGTGATTTGTCACAGATGAAGAATCTTTCATCAAGGAGATATAGGTTCAATAGGAAAAATATGAAGGAAAATGCAGCATTGAATGCCATTTATATATAGCGAATGGTGTCCTCGGGGATGATGCTCCGGCAAAGGAAGCACTCACATCACAAATCACATTTACTTTGTGGACTTTAATGAAATTCAGAGGTTTTAAGATCAATCTTATCGGGAACACATACGACAAAGTGAATTCAGAATGCCATTTAGAGTATGTCCACTTCAAAAGTTATAACAAATCCCCGTGTTTTCACGTATTGTCCGGTGGCTAAGGAAGGTATCATTAGCCAGACAGCGCCGCCGGGCATGCAGGGGCCGGCCGCCGAGACCATTCCCGGGACCGCTCTCCACCGTCCCTCACCCACCGCTCCTCACCTTATCCCGCATTCACATGTAACATACCATTGTCATATCTTCTTCTTTTACTCTAAGACATCCCATCAATTAAGTTCAAGTGGTGATGAGACTTTTTATAAGCTAGTTATATGTGTAAAATCTTTAAAAGCAAACACCGGAGACCCAATTTTGAATCTCGGCGCGCGATGGAGTGGCTATCTCACATTATCGGTGAGAGAGAAGGGGGCGGCGGGCAACCATGCCAGGCATAGCTAAATAACATCACTAACACAACCCGCATTGATATCATGTGCCATTTACTCTGGGATATTGACATATTTTGCATATTGTTAGTATATCCTCATGGATTGGGGTTCTCGGATAGCGAGGAGGTAGGGACCTGACAATTGCACTAGTTCAGTTATTTATCCAGAGCAGGCAAACACGATAAATAGACCAACCAAGAGGCGTATTTCATGTGTCCAGTACCGCAACTTGTAATTGTATTCCAATAGACACAAAGTAAACAAAGAAGTTGGACATTCAGTGATGTATATGGAGTAGTTTAAAAGATCTGCCCATGAAATCTACGTGAAATCAATTAACTTTGGCTCCCAGGTCTCGATAATCAATTAAACGGGACCAAGCGGCCTGTCAGGCGAGCGCCGATAAAACTCCAATGCTTTATGTACGGTACATCACCGGGGAAGTTTAATGCATGTATTTAAAGCTGGGATCTTTTGAGACAAGGTTGTGGTGTGAGAAAGGTTTCAGGCAACTTTCTAGGGAGAAAAGACTTGATTGATGATCTCCAGAACCTCTCGAGCTTTTGCCAAATGCTAAACAGCAGCCAAAGAGTTTGGACTGTCTGAGAAAGATTTCTAAAATATACTTGTACTGACAAAACCTGTAGATTGACTGCCTGGCAATTTAATATAGGTATTGAGGTGAAAGGCTGTTGAGTCTGTGGCACTAAACTTGCGAAAATCAAATAGTCAAATTTTAAATCATCGCTATCATTATGTACTTCTATGTTCAAGTAAGATTGATATGAACAATATATGCATAGACATTTAAACTGTAAAATTTAAAAAAACAACTTTATTTTGTGCTTGTCATAAAGTGGCGAACCGTACATAAAGCCCAACTGACAACAAAAAGTTTCTAGTGGTTGAAATAGGCAAAATATGAAGCTTTGTAAGAGTAAATTTCCCATAAAACCTGCACTGAAATTGCCCCAAGGGACAGTGTTTAAATACACTGATATGGGTATGAGTCGTATTAAATGGTGTTACATGTGCATAGAAATACAAAAAACTAAATGTTCAACTGCCACAGCGTTTTATTTGAGTACCACAAAAGTTGCCCTGTGTCGCTTCATTGAAATACCTCAAAAGCGCCCTTGTATGGGTGTCGCCATCCAATTTGTGTCAGAAAATTTACAATCTGTGAAAATTGGCGAGTCTCAGAATACAGCCTTGGTCTGCAAGCTGCAGCTGGGCTGGACAAGGCGTGTTATGTGTACACTCACAACTGCACTCCTTCTCCTGTGTGAGATCATTCTCCCTCAACCAAGACTGCCTATCCCAAAATGCCGAATTCATCATTAGATTATTAAGAAATAAAATAGAAAGAATTAATAATTAATGTTACATGTTAACTATTAAGGAGTAGGGGATGTATGATTTTCATGAATCAGATGAGAGGTTTGCTGGGAGGAATCATTACAGTGCGGAGATGTGGAGTTAGGTATGTGAAGCTAGTTAGCGTCACGCTCCAGTACCACATCTAAAAAGGCAGTCTCAAGTAATGGATAGGCAACTCCAAATTACACAAATTTGGGGTTTGTGAAATGTATCGCTCCACAGGCCTAAATAGCAATCGACATAAAACCAGCATAGAAATTGATTTGATATAATGTTGTCTGGAGTTTAGGACATTGACAAATGATGGAAATTATTTAGTTATCATGACATTATGAAGTCACGTGATACTCTACTGAAGTCACAGATAACTGGACTTATACTAAAATATTCTCATTATAACTCCATCACGTGTAAACCTATTTTCTTAAGAGATGGATAAAAATAACAAGTAGGTCTAGCAGACACACTTGGCATCAAACTTCCAGAGCCGCTGGCACATTTTTACTTTACCGAGTAATATGCTAATGTGGGATTTGATAACCCCTGGTGACGAAATGCGGAATTATGATTCTATTCGGAAAGCTTCAGTAACATAAAAGTTCTTTCAACATTTTTTTAATTAAATAGTTTCTCAGATGTTTTAATATGTAAACCATAGGGATAAGGTAATACTTTAGAGAGGAGCTTGTTAAACGCTTGTGGTCCCGAGAGCCGCGCGTCCAAACTCCATACCTTTTCAGAAGCTTTTCATAGTCATCTTTCATCCAATTACCGAACATGAAAAGACGTATTCACATTCAACAAGGAGCGAATTTGTCATAGCCCTTGATGACAGAAAAGCTTTAGTTTCCCTAGAACTTGTTAGCACTCCAAATGAATTGTTTATGTAAACCTTGATAAGCTTGTTAAATCCCGCAAGCCTTTGTATCTGGCGAGCCTAACAGCGCATTTGCCGCTTCTAAGCATACGGACTTCAATACCCCATTCACACCTTTTAAGTGGAAAACAAAAGAACGGACCTTTTGATCTAAAGAGTATGTTTCATCTGGTCAGGTCCATGTCAAAAAAGCACATCATCTGATGTAACATAATTGATTTATTGCGTAGTTCCAATGGGAAAACTCTCAAAGTCCACAAAGGTCCACGCGGCCAGCAGAAAGATGCACCATGCCCGACACAACAACAATAAAAGTCAAAACTGAGAAGAAGAAGAAATATATGAAATAAAGAATCGGCACTTTTCTGCTCTTTTGGTCATCATGTTATTACCAGGCTGAGCGCAGTACTATATGGTTGAAATAATAAAAGTGTGCAGATAAATTGCACTGCAATAAAGAAATATGACTCCGATGTCACTTACCGTAGAGGTGGTCATTCTAATGCAAGTATCACTCTCACTGCTGGCTTGTACGGGCTGTGGTTCTACCATTTATGCTATCAGGTCTATAAAACGGTCCCCTTTACTCTGATGCCGCCCTGACCTCACCATATGCAAATGAGATGTCAACAGTGGCCGAGATCACTCTCTGATCTGATGTGGAATTCTATTGTTGCACGCTTCAGTTCTTGGATATGATCACCTTAATGGCTTTACAATGTCCCAGTACTGCACAGTTTGATATATTTCAGAAGAGATTCCATCTCATTTCACTGATAATGTTGCTCATCTGATTCTCTTTGATCCCACTGACTACCAAGCTCTGACAAATTATTTGTATATTTTATGCAAAACACCCTTTAAGTTTTTGTTCCTTGCCGTTCCAGTCCGTAGTTGCGCTTCTTGCTGGTCTGTACTTTGGCGGAGTGTCGGCGTCACAAAGAGGCCCTTGCCTCTGATCTTGCGCTGGAGAGTCACTGACAGGCTCCCTTGTACCCTTTGTAAGCCGGGCATTTAATGCCCCTCCCTAAATTGATTCACACCTTCAGATTACAAGAATAAAACCAGTGTTGACAACTTATAATGTACACAGTCTGCTTTGACATTTTCTTGAACTCTTCATCTTTGTGGTGAGGTGTTAATTCTATTTCTTATATCATCACTCAGATTCCTTAGTGAATAGACCAAAGAAATGTGCAAAGTAACCCACTGAAATGGCCACTTAGTCAAAATTAATGGATAGAAAAGTGAGATGGCTTGAAATAAGCAGTAATAGATTCCTGTATTAAGAGAGCAACCCATGTATTATATTGATGTTTGCTTCACATCTCACTACAAATAGGTGTGAAATCCAGACCATACACCCTAGACCAGCCTAGAATGTAAACTATCAATGAACCTCAAGTCCAGGGAAATTTATTGATGATATTCTACAGATAACATATTTTTCTTGGGATGTTTTGACCAAATCAGATAGCAGTAAGTTTTGACATACACCCAATGGCGGTATATATCTGCGCAGCAGTTCGCAATGCTGTAGTATATATATATATTGTTTTGACAAAAGCGGAAATCACAGCCTATGGCATTGATATATATGAAGCATTTGTCTAATGAATTAAGCCGCATTGACGTTCAACAGTTTTCTTCGTGATGTAAGAAATGTGCAATACCAGTGAATTTAATTCAATCACGTGCAATAAATATCTCGTGTTGATTTCATTTTACGCAGTCGCATATTACGTAACCGTTTATGGAGGGGGTCACTTTTGTTGCGATTTGACCATTCAGGTGAAAATGACACAAAATTGTCCGTGTCATAAAAGTGGGCAGATTTTGCCATAAATCTATGATAGAGCCCGAGGCGAGGGTATCATAAAATTAGGAAGATGGGCCCATGGTGCTTGTATCGGGGCCCCTAAATGAGTGGAACTGACAATATAGGCGAAAGTGAAATGGACAGGTGCAAAAATGACTCTTTTATTTGATATCTTTGATGAAATTATTGTACACAAATGATAATTTCCACTCCTCCTTCCGAAGACTATCGGAGATCGTGTTGGCAACTTAAAGAAAAAAATGACCTGTTCGGGCATCTTCTCCCGCGTGATTCCCGTGCACAATTACACATGCATGAGAAGTTATTCAAATGATCACTTTTTCTTTTGGTTTCACCACCGTTAGAGAAAAAAACACAAGTTGCAATGCAAGACTAGAAAATCGTGTTAGTTGTTTCATATTATTGGGGTTTTTCGTTTAGTCGTTTCATATATTACTGGGGTTTTTGAGAGAAAGAAAAAAAAAGGGTTTTGAGAGAGAACCCCAGAAATTTCATTGTAATAGTATACATGACAATTTAAATATCTTTATTCGGGACAATACTGTAATGTCTATTATTGCTATGAGTTTATGATAAGAAGAAGGCCAGCAGAATTCCTTTTGGTTTTGAAGTTTGGCCTGAGACATTACAAAGAAAATAATATTATGGCTCCAGCTTCGTGAATGACATTTACCAGACAAAAGATGTTAAGAAGATGAGTCTACACCTGCCGGGAAATGCATCCCGGTCTTCATGCTACATATCGATCAGTGATTAAATTCTAATCAAAACCTACAGACATTGCATGTGCGGTGAAACATGCAAGGCGTGTAATGTAATAGCTGTGGTCAGATCTGTGAGGGAAACCGTCGCCTGTATCAGTTTATTCTACTGAACAGGAAAAAGATGAAAACAGAATTCATCCAACAGAAACGTATACCTGAGGTGGCCATTCTAATAGTCCATTTGTAACTACTAATACCAACATTGTATTCTTATATTTCATATCAAGATGAAATACACACACAATCATATATACAAGCACAGAAAAGTTAATATCATTATATTATTGTTACTCGACTAAACTCTACTTCAAACACGTGTAGGTTTAAATATGCGGATCTACAACAATACCAAAAGGTCACTTTTACAAAGAATTAAGCATCTGGTGAGTTTTCAAACCCTAATTCAAACCCTAAACCTAACGATAATGAAAGAGTGACCTTTTCAGAACATTCCATATTATTAGCCCGAATCTCAGAGCGTGGGAGTTTAATGATTTTATTAAATGCAAACAATTCAACAATTCCATGTTGAACTGACCGTTTGGAAGACTACAATGAAATTTGATGATCAGTTTTATAGTACGATCATTTAAAATCAAGAAATTAACCCTCTCTTTCCAAGAACTCCTCAATGTCAGGTCCCCCTGTCGATATATAACCAAATTAACATAATGATACATGAAAATAGACCCAATAGTTTTACAATCTTTTATTTGTAAATCATATTGCTATTGATTGTGAATGCGAACAACTGTATAATACACGTGACAAAATTACTCTAGATTATGACCAAATAATAAATATTACTCTATATTTTGGACACTTCCGTAACTCAACATATCGCATCATGTTTCTTCTAAATTTGAACATTGCTGGTATTTAGGGCAGACCTGAAAAAATTTAAAAAATTAAAAATAAAAAAAGGTTAAAAAAAACTCCACTGCGCGAGGATACGCCAAGTAATTGCCTGGTTTGGAGATGACTGTGGTAGAACTGTTGTAAATCTGCAAGTTAGCAGAGAAAGAATGCCAGGCGAATCCTGCAGGCGAACTGACTGCCATCCCTGTCAGATATACTATTACACAAGATTTAGAGCAGAAACTATCGGGTACAGAAAACGGATGATGCATCATCACTCTATTATGCTATACCCCATGTCATTCAAATGTCGGGAGCATTGCTTTGGGCCTGATATAAATATATATGAACATTTGTCACCTTCATATATCATGTGGTGTGAATCTCAAATCGTGTGCTATGTGCAGTGTGTGTGGTATGGTCAGAGATTGCTGACAAGGTGTGGGCTGGCGTGGTATGATCAGAGATTGCTGACAAGGTGTGGGCTGGTGTGGTATGGTCAGAGATTGCTGACAAGGTGTGGGCTGGTGTGGTATGGTCAGAGATTGCTGACAAGGTGTGGGCTGACGTGGTATGATCAGAGATTGCTGACAAGGTGTGGGCTGGTGTGATATGGTCAGAGATTGCTGACAAGGTGTGGGCTGGTGTGTTATGATCAGAGATTGCTGACAAGGTGTGGGCTGGTGTGGTATGGTCTGAGATTGCTGACAATGTGTGGGCTGGTGTGGTATGGTCAGAGATTGCTGACAAGGTGTGGGCTGACGTGGTATGATCAGAGATTGCTGACAAGGTGTGGGCTGGCGTGGTATGATCAGAGATTGCTGACTAGGTATGGGCTGGGATGGTATGGTCAGAGATTGCTGACAAGGTGTGGGCTGGCGTGGTTTGATCAGAGATTGCTGACAAGGTGTGGGCTGGTGTGGTATGATCAGAGATTGCTGACAAGGTGTGGGCTGGTGTGGTATGGTCAGAGATTGCTGACAAGGTGTGGGCTGACGTGGTATGATCAGAGATTGCTGACAAGGTGTGGGCTGGCGTGGTATGATCAGAGATTGCTGACAAGGTGTGGGCTGGCGTGGTATGATCAGAGATTGCTGACTAGGTATGGGCTGGTGTGGTATGGTCAGAGATTGCTGACAAGGTGTGGGCTGACGTGGTATGATCAGAGATTGCTGACAAGGTGTGGGCTGGCGTGGTATGATCAGAGATTGCTGACTAGGTGTGGGCTGACGTGGTATGATCAGAGATTGCTGACAAGGTGTGGGCTGTCGTGGTATGATCAGAGATTGCTGACAAGGTGTGGGCTGGCGTGGTATGATAAGAGATTGCTGACAAGATGTTGGCTGGCGTGGTATGGTCAGAGACTGCTGACAAGGTGTGGGCTGGTGTGTTATGATCAGAGATTGCTGACAAGATGTGGGCTGGCGTGGTATGGTCAGAGATTGCTGACAAGGTGTGGGCTGGCGTGGTATGATAAGAGATTGCTGACAAGATGTTGGCTGGCGTGGTATGGTCAGAGATTGCTGACAAGATGTGGGCTGGCGTGGTATGGTCAGAGATTGCTGACAAGGTGTGGGCTGGCGTGGTATGATCAGAGATTGCTGACTAGGTATGGGCTGGCGTGGTATGATCAGATTGCTGACAAGATGTGGGCTGGCGTGGCATAGTCAGACATTGAAGGCGAACTGCATCACCCTTTCCATTGTTTTTTACGGATACGAGTAGACCACATCCCACGGAGCCGGGAAGACAACTGGGAGAGAAGCTGCAATCACCAGAAAGCATTTATTTCATTAACACCCGACAATTTACAACATGCAGAACTGTGGTAATAATGTAACAATTAATATCTACATAGGTGGCACGTGGCTCTCAATGGCAGCCATTGTTCTGATATTGTGAGGATATCCATTTACTCTGCCATTTATCAACTGTGTTTAAATAGAAGTGGGAAAGGAAGACACAGACCCAGCTCCATTTGCATGACCTAAGCTTCTTTATTGGGTTCAATAAAATTAACATTTTATTGCTGTAAAAAATGTTCATCTCCATTTTGGTTATTCATGAAAGGGCACACAATATAAAGACACTATATTTAGTGAAGTCTTGCACACTCTGTTTGGTGCTTCCAGATATTTTGTGTTATGACGAACTTCTGTATGCATAACAAGCATCAACAAATCTGCTTCGTGACCATCTTTTAAAACCCAAACCGAAACATTTGTGTAAATGTCTCGAAGTTTATCTTCGATTTAGTGTAAAATAGTGCAGGAAGAAAATCCCTTTAGTTGATTACTGCTTACGATGAGTTCTTCCCATTGTCAATAATTACGGTCATTTTAGACTAAATAAGCACAAAATTCCTCTCCAAGGACACCTTCCATGATGAGATGAATAGTTTTGTGCTAAATACAAGCCATACTAGCCATTCTTCATCGATATGTGCCTATGTGAGGAGATGACCTTCACCTTTGCTGGCACAGGTTGCTATTCTCAAGAGAACCCTTTGAGCCAAGACGCGCACACCACCTGGTGTCAAATGACAGTATTTTCTCAGGGTGAAAACTCACAAGTTGATTACGTATTGCTGATATCCTTACAATTAATACACTTGCAGAAATAATCTAGATAGTCCTGAACTCGAATATTATAATATATTAGGATATCAATGATTGAAAGGAACATAGAAAGAATAGATTGAAATAAGAAAGACAGAATAGATAATAATAGAATACATGTATTAATAATAGAATAGATGTGATAAGAATTGGTAAGAATATGATAGATTATACTGGAATATGTTGGATTAGAATAGATTGGATTAGGATATATCGGATTAGGATATATCGGATTAGATAAATTAGAATAGATTCATTTGAATAAGAATAGAATAGAGCAAAATAGAATAGGTTTGTAAAACACGTATTCTTTTTTACATTTTGAGTAAGTTGGACTCAACAGAGAAAGAAATTTTATAGGGGATGAAATGGAAATGGATTTACAATTATGACTGTTCAATCATCTTGTAGGAGGGGAAAATCTGAATATGGCACATGACATAAAGACAGAAAGAATTCATAGGATGAGATTTAGAATTGTTTATGCTGCATTTTCCCTACATATGATCATGGAGAGTCGGGTCACGTCTATCGCCATCTGAATATTAAACACCAACCTTGAATATTGTTATTTTTTCTTATCATATTTCTCTTCCTTATTGAGCGATGGGCCAATATTCATTTGTGGGGAGTGAATGAAAATAAAATTGCAATTTGTTTAGCATGCAAGGACATTCTCATTTCCCCCCGACCAAATCATATCTATATCTTTTCCCCCGATCTGTTGATCACCTATATTTTTTCAGGGTGCACACATCTTTATATCTTTACTTATCTGTATGTTTAAGGATATATCATTTATTAGGAATTTATATAATGTTTTATTTACACTATTTAGATCAATTTACAGTTTATACAACTGTTTCAGTAGATTACTCATGGGTTTGAATGATAATATCATACTCCAACAACTTCCTGAGACCATACATGCATTAGTTTGTGACAGTCCATTTTAGATATGAACTATGAAAATAAATCTTTCAAATTACACAAATACTATATTGTAAGTTGACTATGATAAATAATGATAATGCGCTGCAATGAAAGAAAATGATAAAAAATAGATTGCTCATGAATTAAAGTAAAAACAGTGGAAAAGACTGCCCCATTCATACAGGTTTCAGACATCAATTTTTTATTTATAGTTGTTTAGAATCTTTCATGAAAATATAGATTTTGTTATTATAAGCAAATGTCATTGGTAAGATATGGACTTACCAAATAATCTATATTCAGGTAAGAATGTTTTTTTAAACTTATTGGAAAGGGTGTGTTGTTAATTTATTTGTTTCTCATGTGTAAAGAACTTCCCCAAAAAAATGCAATGGGTAGATCACACGTATAGATGTGCCCAGGGATGTGAGGCCAATTTTTTCCATGTTTGCCTTTTGCCCTCTAATACTAATTTCTTCCAGGTGGAAACTCAAATATTTCTTTTCAATTTCAAACCTTTGAACAATTTTCTACAGATAAACGAGTGCTATTTTTTCCCTCAATGTTGGCATTCTCAATATTTTTCCTCACCAATATCTTTCCCTGTGAGTAATGGTCTTAAGTTTAACTAAGCAACCCCAATAATATGCATTTAACATAATTGTGAAATATTTAAGAATATTTGACATCTCAGAGGCTGCACACGTAGACCTTCCCAATGAAAGGTCACCTCAGGAATCCATGGCAATGCGCATGCCCAGAAAACCTAAATGACAGGGCAGTTAAATTGCAATATGTAATTTCACAAATGTCAAGAGTATCTAAACCAATTCTGTGAATTCTGTTGTATAATTGACTTTATGTCTTGTGCGTGTCGTTGTACAGTTATGAATTATCGTTTTCAAAGTGAAGCAAATCATTTTATTTTGTCAATATTTATAATTAACAAGATGTAATTTTTGGACAATGCAGTGAGATGCGTTTCATGTTATTTATTTATTTTTATATAGAGAACACATGTGTAACTGATCATTGCAAATGTCACAGCTTTAGCTACATGATTTATTTCAGACATGGGTCATACGCTTTAAACTTTTCAATTTGTGGACAAAATTACTGAGATACTTTGGCTAAATTACAATTTGATAACAAAGTCCAAAGATACACTTCTTTAAAGTAGAGGGATGTTTGGGCGAAGAGAAAACTAAATAAACTTGTATCTACCTAAAGTTATGTGTAGAGGGCGGCATGATCAACCAGTTTACCTGAGAGCGGCGGCAAGCATCAAAGGGTTGTTGTGAGTGACACATATCAATGCCAATCTCACTCCAAGGGCTTCCAGACGATGTTTTACATGCAGAGAGCAAATATATGCAATGTCACTCCCCTGAAACACTTAAGGTCAAAACTACATAGACAATAAGGATAAATGCTCTGCTCTGGGAGAGTGTGAGGTTAAGTCAGTGACATTCGGCAACATTTCTGACACATAAATAGTCCTTGGTTTTGGTACGCTGGTGGATTATTATAGAGGGGACAAATAGGTTTGATCAAACTCGTTGTGTTTCCTTATCAGGATTGACACCCTCTCCACATACAATGTCATTGATAGAACAATCTTATCAGTTATTTGCTGAAATCTAAAGGGAAGGTAAATAAAGCTCTGATATGGACCTGATTCCGATATGTGATACTCTGATAGATTTGTCAACATCGCTTTGGAATTGGTTAGCTAATTCGCAGTGACAAAATTTAGAAAAATGCCACTGTATATCCGTTAAATGTATTTTGGTTGAATTAAAACATATTTAGTCCCCAATGTCTAATAAAAAAAAATCTTGAAATGGCTTTCTATCAGTAAATACATATGCACCTGCATCAATGTATTTATTTTTGTAAAATATAAACCCTTTTAAATGAGCATATTTTATGGGGTAAAAGTTGGATGTCAACCTTTTTTTATGAAAATAAAGATGTAAATGTTGTGTTACTTTTGGCAGACACATCGTGAATGAACACAAGGATAAGATCAAGACAAGGCAGACGTTGGAGGCCATATGACCTGACCTACCCGACCACAGGTCATGTTTGTCATATTTACGACTGGGCACTTTTACAACGGCTCTTGACGGCCAGCTCAAGGGCTCACTGGGCAAGCGAAACGGACATGGCGTCCTGCGGGATGGACGCAGTCAAAATGTCGTCTGCTCTTTCACACACCAGGCAATACTGGTATTTGATTTCTCCAATATCTTCTGATCGATATTACATCCATTGCAGAGGCATCAAGCACAGAATGATTCGTCTTCAACCTTTTGGTATAAGTACCCACTCACACAATAAAAAAATGCATTTGGTTCAATTTTTGATGGTTCTCGGTTGAAACCTGAAGGAAGCCGTCAAAAGTTCAATGTCATACAAAAGAATCGGATTTCTCCAAAATTGAAGGAATTTAGTTTTCCTGTTTTCCCAATACTTTGTGCTCTAGTGCTTGCAATATCCAGGTATCTGATGTGGATAAAGCCAAATTGACGCCGATCACGATTTATTGTCCTGATAAGTGAAATCCGGAAACTTCTAATGAGACTACAGTAATATGTACTAATTAGTTGAAATTCATGAACCAACATCTCTTTGTGTACAGGCGCGACCATGATTTTTAGAGTATTATGGGTACAATATGACTTTTATATAAATCGCACTTTGAGACTTGTGTACATGGCTGCATTTCCTAGGAGTAAGTTTGGCATAGAAACGAGACCCAAGTTAATAATTGCGGTGTTCTAGTTGATGTTACTTGAGATACATCCATAAAAACTAGAATAAACCAAACCAACCTCGTGTGTAGTTCTCACTGCAATGTCTACTTTCTGAACCGCATAGATATTAAGTATATAAGTATATACGCTCAAATCTATAAAAAAAAAACAAAGAAAGAAACAATAAGAATAAGAAACAAAAATGGCATATTGAATGTATTTTGTTATTGTTTTCAATCATGAGACATGAAACATTATTTGGCCTAGACCCCACACGTGAAAAGTCATTGTATAGAAATCGTTCATTAGTGGAGCAGTATCTATATCTACCATGTCTCTTTATGCATAAACTTTGGCTCAGATCCACAAAGCACAGATATATTTGGAGTCCGACGATGGATTTTCCAGATGCGGTACTGATATATTTATGCAGATATACAATTCATTATTTTCTATATCTCTCTGTGGTATATGTATTTATTTACAGATCCCAGAAACTTATTCCACTCAGCGTTAAGATTTAAATGAAAAATAAAATAAGATGAACATGTGCATAAACACAATTTCGCATTAATTCTGTAGTAGATTTTGACCATTATCTCCCTCATTACCGGCATATGTTAGTAATCCAACTGATAGAGGGTTATTAACTATCTCAGATATAGAGACAAAAACCCGCTGATACATCCAACAGATAAGACTTCCAGGGCCATCATTGATTGCCAGATATATGCCAGATTTCATCCTTTGATATGGTATCTCATCCAATATATTCAAAAGTTAGAATAAGCATTTGCTTATTGTTTGGGTGATTCTAACTTGCTTCTAACACATAAGTACCTCAACATAATAAAAAATACACTCCTTTTATAAGTTAGTGTGTTTGAGCTTTAGCTTCACCTTGTTGCACAGATTCCAGACTTGATGCTTTGTTATAAAATTGTCACTGCAATTTTGGCATGGTACACTTAATGTTATCTGTATTGACATGATATCACTTCGGATATTTGGCTTGATTTCAATATTTATAAGTATTGTCCCTTTAGCGTGGGACGCAGGCCATTTCATCAGAGAGCATATTCTATTGGGTGAGCTTGAAGTCTGTTTCCAATTTCACTGTATTTGGGGCACTTAGCTATATGATTATCAGCGTGTTAAAGCAAAAGTTTTGAAGATTCAGATTTTAGAACACTGCAATATAGTGATAATATAACAATTATTGACAATTATGAATCGTTCCTATTGCATTTAAAAAGTAAATGAAATATTAACAAACGTTAAATGTGGTACATGCTGTGTATTTCATGTATAAAAAAAGACAAATTTATTAAATATTTGATTTTGAATTTGCCACCGTGATAAATATCACTTTCTCATGGAATATGCATTCATCAAAATCTTTCAAATTTGCATTTTTCTAAGTTATCCTCACATTTTAGAATTGCCCCTTTGTATGTGAATAAAAGTATGTGACTCTTCGCTGTCGACCCCAGTGCTTTTTAGTCTGACTATACTTGAAGTTTGGCTTTCCACTTTCAAAGTTGATTGAAATGTATTTAATTTTGTAAAACAAAATAACCCATTTTGAAGAGTCTTGGAATAGCTATAAATTGCATGCCTAGGGTCTGAGATAAGTGCATTCATTTAGAAGCAGGAATTCGGTCACTCGTACATGAGGCAACATTTTATTGAGTATTATTCCCAAGCTTAAGAATCTACCGGCGCATAGTATTAGCTATGCGGAGGACCAGACCAGGAGACAATGGGACTGTTGAATAATCGTGAATGAAAGGGAAACATCAATTAAATGCCCAACTTTACAATGATTTGGAATTTATCATATTTGTTCAATATGAGCAATGACCCCTGGCGGGTGACAAAGTCAACCCTCTGATGTTGTAGAAGATAAAACCTCCCTCTTCCTTACTAAACCGTGAATGCTTCTGATGGTATAAAGATTGGATGTGATGTGTAATTTGAGGGGGTTTCAGGAGCCAGTCCGGAGGGGTATCAGGGGGTGGGGAGGGCTGAGCGGGTTGCCTCGGGGCTGGGTCATTTACTCGGTGCGCTATGGGGATTCGGTTGTAAACTCCGGGGGTTGCTGTCAGCAGTACCACGGGCCTTCTTTATTCTGACCGTGTGCCAGGGTCGCCTGCTCCCAAAACCGCTTTTAAAAGACATTGACAGAGAAAAATAAAACTATCAAAATTATCCAACCAAACGCTTAGGGACCCACTGAAATAGTTGTCAATTTCCCATATCAGACGTGAGGGGTGCATAACTGAATTCTGAGAGCGACATCACTTGTTAAGTTCACCGCCTCTTCTTCAGAAATGGAAATGCAATGGCCCCGTAATGGAACCGCGGACCTGCCCCAACATTATAATGGCATTTGACGCACAGTTTATCCCGGCACTTCAAAGCCCGCCACATCTGACATGAAAGCCAGACTCAGTCCCAGAATCTGCTGAATATGAATGGCTGCCGTAGAGGCCAGCCTGTAATTGTCATTCTCCCCCAATATGCGAGATCTGGGGGTTTTCATCAGCGAGCTATCTGGGACTGTCTGCGCCCATTATCTCCCCATATTGCACAAGGAAGCCAGGTTCTCCGCCTTTAATCACGGCGAACATCTTGTGTAAAATACAGAACAAGGAAATATATAACCTTTGTACATTTCCTAATGATCCGCCATGATCGCGTATAGATTTTGGTGGAAAGTGTCATTATTGTTCATTTCCTTCTATTTGAGGACTGAATATTCCAAAATTTTGACCATTAAAATACCATTAAATGCAAAGTAATTCAGTTTTTAATAGAAATACAGTTTTAATTGAATTAGGGATGTGCAATTAATTTCAATACATCTAATTGTCAATGTCGCAGCTAATTATAAAACTGATCTGACATATAACATTGACGTTAAAAGTGAGTAACCACACGTTAAAGCGGGCCTAATAAAAGGTCACAATTTAATATCTTACCTGTTTTTTTATTGCCCACTCATAACATTTTTACAGGGTCTAAAAACGTTCAAGTTCCGAGACCACATATAATAAATGGTTGGGTTCAAGGTCTCGATTTCATGGGTTGATTTTGTGGTTTATAAAAACTAGAGAAACCCAATAAAGGCTCTCACATTCTCCCCTAAAAATGCTTTCATTTTGTAGTCCTTTATATCACATTACTATTTTGTTATATTTTTCCTCTTCCTTACTTTGGTTTCAATTCCTCAATTTATAACTTTTATTATGTCAAGTGTCAAGTGCGTATCATTGTCAAACTGTATTTTTCTATTTGAATCCCATTGTTTGAACACCGATGTCAATTAATACACACACACACATACACACACACACATATATATATATATATATATATATATATATATATATATATATATATATATATATATATATATATATATATATATATATATATATATATATATATATATATATATATATATATATATATATAGACCTATATATATAGACCTATATATATATTATATATATAGACCTATATATATATATTGATGTAAGAAAATACACATGTACTGATATTGGTGTAAATAGTGCAAGTCTGGGAAATATATTCCCACCCTGGACAATCGGCACATGAAGTCCTCTCCATAAATTATATGAACACAATTGTCTATTGAATGTCGTGTAATGAAGTTATCAGACTAAATTGTCAATAACCATTTAGACCAACAATTTGGTATGGCAGTTGCCGGTTTTAATCCAATGCGCATTTACTTCGCCTTTGTGTTACCAAGCCGGATCCTCTGTCCATTTCATAATTCCCATTTTGCCATAGAATGGACAAGAGCATGGTCAATAAAATGCAAATATGGTGGTATGGCTCCCAAACGCTCCCCCAAACAGCGCACACTCACTGTTCGTTAATTCTCGCGATTAGTTTCGCGCCTCTCGTGCTAAATCCGTTATTTGTGAAAGACACCTTTCATTTCATGGACCCTTAATGCGATTTTTATATACACGCATTTTACTTGATCACAATGCGTGTTTCTTAACCAACGAAATAAATCTCAGAACCAGAAATGGACAAAACAATTTTATGAAACAGTCGCATGGCGAATTTATGTGTAGATATTGCTCAATTTTCACGGCATTCCATCCAGTTGAACATAAAATAACCCCAGGCTTATTGAAATTCTGCGTCAAAGCCAACTCGGCACCGTGCTTCAAGCGCACATGAAATGGCGGGGGCCATAAAAATGTTCAATTTTTAATCAGAAACGACCCCATATCGAGATGTAGGTCGGTGTCGTTTGTGGCTTGCGTGTGTTACTGATGCATGAGGAGAGGCATTGACGCTTCTATATATGTCATCAGAACAGTGAAAAAAAACAGAAAAGGGCATTGTCTTTTTAATTTTCATGGAAGCAATCCTCCTTAAATGAGTCGGAATTGAACCTTAAGTTTTAAATATATGAACCCAAAGGACACCTATATTGTATTGCCTGGGGAGAAAAGAAAGAAATTCTTTTCCAGGTCCAAGTCCAAGTTTCCAGGTCCAAGGAGGCGTTTTTCCTGGACAGATAAGATGCAAACTTCTTCTGAAGCACGTATTCGCGTGAGCGTCGGGATTAAACTGTTGCTCATCTGTCTTAAGAATTTGCATGTCTTTCTGGACAGGGTCTTGATAAAGAAATTCAAATATATGATACTAGTACTTGTGAATACCACCTGGTTATGGTAAGGTTTTATTTTAACTGAAAAACTTCACTCGCAGATTTATTTCATGATTCCTTCTGCCCCACAGATCAAATAGATTAAATTATATGGTCATATGTGGATTATACCATCCTCACTGGATATTAATATGGATTTATGGTTAGAGAAATCGTATACTGGAAAAATATTCAATTTAGGGTCAACAGTCCGAAGAAATGGTAATTAAGGGTTGCTGAAAAATCATATTTTTACTTTCAATCAATCACTTGAACTGGAATTTGCTGGGGTATTTTGTGTCTTTTTTCTGCTGCCCAATATAAGGCTGAATATAATCAAGACCCAGGGGTGGAGACAGCACGTCAGACACAGAGATACACGGACGGCGCTGCTCCGTGATGTAATTTGGCACACAAATCATTCTCAGCGCACGAGTGTGGAATCTCGAACAGGTGTGTCAATTTCTCACCTGAAAGTGGACACCTGGGATATAATTATCGGCCCTTTGAAGTCTTTAGAGGATCCCTGAGTGGATCGAGACTGGATCCTTGGATAAAACTACCCCGAAAATCCCCCACAGATAAGAGTGAAGTTGTGTGAAGGGGAGCGAAGTGGCACCGGATATGTGATCAAAGTCGCCGCCTCTTTGATCTTGAACGTCCAAATATAGCAATATTGCACGGTTCTGGGTGGCGGGTCCAGGAGCTGGTCCGAGGGAGGCGGAAACAACCCCTTCCTTGATATGCACCCCTTCCTTGGTATGCACCCCTTCCTTGACATGCACCCCTTCCTTGATATGCACCCCTTCCCTTACACGTACACGTACCATTTTTGTGTTTAACATATTAACTTGTCTTATCTTATTTCTTTTAAGTACTGAAGAGTTTAAAATATTTCTTTTGATTAATGTGTTATTGGATGGGAGTGAAAATTGAATATGATGATATTTTATATTAGTTATGGACAGAATATGTGTTGTAGATGAGAATTTAGAATATATCTAAATAAGCTATTCTTTTTGCCAAAGAAATAAATACATAGCTAGCGTCCCCTTGCGACAGATTTGAAAACTAAAATAAGTATTTGAATAACGCAGTAAATTCTTATTTGAAGGTTTCAACAAATTACAATCATTAATAATAAAGAAATATATGAATGACAATTTGCTCCTCGCGTTTGACATGTAAACTATTTAATTTAATCAAAAGAATAAAACAATGTTAGTTTTAAAAAGCGGCTTTAATTATTGATCAAGACCACATGATTGAGTCACAAAGTCATAATGGTGATTTATCCCTTTTCAGTATAACACAATATAAATAAACAAATGACAATGATAAGTTATTATACCAAACATGCTACGCTATAAACATGTCAGATCGTATTAAAGTGCTACACGGAAAAATTATGAATATTCTAACATAAACTGCGCTATTATGAAAACAAGTTGTCATTGACTTAATTTTAATGGCCACGTTCAAACAAAACCAAACAAAAAAATGACATTTTACTTTAAAAAAACTTTTTCTCTGTATGTGTCCAATACTGTTTTTTTCCTATGCAATTTTATGAATGATGGATGTAAATATAAAGGATTTATTAAACTGAATTGAATAAGTAGACATAAAGTGTTGATTTACACATATCCAATATAATACAATTTAAATAAATTAAAGACGATGAAAAGTTATTATCCCGAAACACGCCACTAAAAAGACTTGGCAGACTGAAATAATGAGTCACATTAAAGTTATAAACATCATAACATTGACTTTCAGTTTGTCTTTGAAAGTAACAAATGACATCCAAATTGTAAAAAAAAAAGTTATTTGTTTCTGAGGCCGTCCTGGAATACAATATGAAATAAAACCTCATTGTTAGTGACATAATTTTCCAAAGAAATTATAAGGACTTATCTTTTTCCTTCTATATAAAACAGATAAAGAAGACAAGATTAGAAGCTTTGATATATCGTTATAGGTCGTCAGTTATTCTAGTTTGTTTTTACCTCGCCCACCAGAGGTCGTCCTAAAAACAAACCACGTCATTCTTGGGTCCAGCACATGTCTCTTAGGTAAACTGTGTTCGTTATTTAATTTTCTTTTGACTCCATCCTGAGACTGTCTAGTCCATATAACACCTGTTCTCCATATCTAGACAACTTTATGGTGTACATTTATTTATTTTGTATTCAATGAAGGAAGCAGTGGTACTGTATATCTGCAATATATCTACACAGGCCTCCGGACAAAGGCCTCAGGGCTCTAATATATACCTACTTTGTATTGATTCCCCCTTTTTTTCTACATCTTGCCTTACTTGATGGGCAGGAAGTGAAAATCATAACAAAAAGACTATGGATATTTACTGGTTCTTTAATTGAAAATAATTATTTATCAATTAATTATTAAGTAATTCTTTTTTCATTGATCGGTTTGCAGGGATACCAAATCCTTTATAATGTACATTATTCCCAGGATATATTTCAGATCGCGTATCAATGAGGTTTGTCTAATCCAAAACAGTGGATACATTATAGACACCTCCAAGATATGTCAGCTATTTCTTGTGGGAAAGAAACACAAGGATTAGTCCGGTCAAACAATCTGTATTGGAAAGGCAAACAGTTAATTTATTTGTTTATTAGGGTTTTACATAACTTTCAATATTATTTCACGATACATGATACATGACACGATACATCATAATCACTGGGACAAGTAGAGACAGACATGATGCATCATAATCACTGAGACAAGTAGAGACAGACATGATGCAACATAATCACTGGGACAAGTAGAGATAGACATGATGCATCATAATCACTGGGACAAGTAGAGATAGACATGATGCATCATAATCACTGAGACAAGTAGAGACATACATGATGCATCATAATCACTGAGACAGGTAGAGACAGACATGATGCATCATAATCACTGAGACAAGTAGAGACAAACATGATGCATCATAATCACTGAGACAAGTAGAGACAGACATAATGCATCATAATCACTGGGACAGGTAGAGACAGACATGATGCATCATAATCACTGAGACAGTTAGAGAAAGACATGATGCATCATAATCACTGGGACAAGGAGAGACAGACATGATGCATCATAATCACTGGGACAAGTAGAGACAGACATGATGCATCATAATCACTGGGACAAGTAGATACAGACATGATGCATCATAATCACTGAGACAAGGACAGACAGACATGATGCATCATAATCACTGGGACAGACATGATGCATCATAATCACTGAGACAAGGACAGACAGACTGACATGATACATCATAATCACTGGGACAGGTAGAGACAGACACGATGCATCATAATCACTGGGACAAGTAGAGACAGACATGATGCATCATAATCACTGAGACAAGTAGAGACAGACACGATGCATCATAATCACTGAGACAAGTAGAGACATACATGATGCATCATAATCACTGAGACAAGTAGAGACAAACATGATGCATCATAATCACTGAGACAAGTAGAGACAGACATGATGCATCATAATCACTGGGACAAGTAGAGATAGACATGATGCATCATAATCACTGAGACAGTTAGAGAAAGACATGATGCATCATAATCACTGGGACAAGGAGAGACAGACATGATGCATCATAATCACTGGGACAAGTAGAGACAGACATGATGCATCATAATCACTGGGACAAGTAGATACAGACATGATGCATCATAATCACTGAGACAAGGACAGACAGACATGATGCATCATAATCACTGGGACAGACATGATGCATCATAATCACTGAGACAAGGACAGACAGACAGACATGATACATCATAATCACGGGGACAAGTAGAGACAGCCATGATGCATCATAATCACTGAGACAGTTAGAGAAAGACATGATGCATCATAATCACTGAGACAAGTAGAGACAGACATAATGTATCATAATCACTGGGACAGGTAGAGACAGACACGATGCATCATAATCACTGGGACAAGTAGAGACAAACATGATGCATCATAATCACTGGGACATGTAGAGACAGACACGATGCATCATAATCACGGGGACATGTAGAGACAGACACGATGCATCATAATCACTGAGACAAGTAGAGACATACATGATGCATCATAATCACTGAGACAAGTAGAGACAAACATGATGCATCATAATCACTGGGTAAAAGGGACACTAGATGGAAATAAAAATGTCCTCCTCATTAGGCGAAATCCTGTCAATTGGATTTAAATTTCGATAACATATGAAGATATTGATCATTCATTAATAAATTATGGGTAATTGAGAAAAAATATCAGCAGATTGTTATTAATCTCATAAATTCTGGTTAATTATTTATTTGCCATCCGCCCATACTGGACGTTGGTAAATTGTATTGTTTTAGAATATTTAGAAATAAATCAGAAAACAAGATCATGAAATCATCTTCAACCCACAGAAGATAAGTATATATCAGATAATTCACATCGTAACATCGGGCAGATTGAATATAAATAGAGCTTGAAGAGTTTTTATATATGTTTGTATAAAGGTAACTGTTATCTAATGCGTCTGACTGGCTCGATATATGAAGATGAAGAATTATGATAACAGAAAGGTCACTACTATAAATGTAGGTCTCACCTAAGTCTTACTATGAGCATATTGGGTATGTATTGAATCGTATATCATCATATTCAATGTTTTTCTATATCATCACATTGAAGATTTTATTTTCAAATGCTGCCTATGACGATGAACAATTTTGAAAAATAAACTGCACCTCTTATTAGTTTACATCGACGTGTTTACTGTCATTCAGTTCAGGCATTTTCATCATGATGATTCACACTCACTCTTGCCTTCTGACATGTTATACCAAACTCACAACGGCAAATAAAAATATTGTAATGTATGGCATTGTGCTGTTGAAATTGAGTTTTATATGAACTTGACACCGTCAATGATAAGCGGGTTGACTGTAATACCAGAAGTCATATTATTACGATCCTCCTAAGCATAACCTGGGTTTATACCAGGCTCTGCATGTAAAGGGCAGAAGATCCTGGGTTTATACCAGGCTCTGCATGTAAAGGTTAGACATCTATTTGCGAGTCAGACCTGGGAGACCACGCCCAGTACAAGTTTATTTCTATCAGATAATAGGCACTGAGTCAGATATTTTGCACATGTTGTAGCATGGCCAATGAACCATTAATCTTCAAGCGGGTGAAAAGAAATGTCTTTTTCTTCTAGGGCAAGGTTGATATATCAGGGGTCAATATGAAATGACTGAAGTAATATTGAAAGTGATGTAAAAACCCTAAATAAACTTATATTAATGATATACTTTTACAACCAGATACTTCCAATATACAATATTCCCCCCTCCCCCAGCATTAAAAATGATCTACACTAAATTACATTTGAGCGTATGAAATAGGCACGTACACGGTTGTGTCATTGTGCATGAACATGTACAATGTCAAGCAATTTCAGGGCTGTATGGTAATTACATGATAATGAGCGGAATAACTAGATGCAAAGAACAATGTTTCTTGGCAGAGGGAGTATGTGACTCTACCTTGCCATGAAGAGTAATTTCTTTCATAAACATACCTAAAATTTCTTTTTTGAAAAAAAATATATATAACTTCATTCTTCCCAAAAAACTTTCCTTGAAAGTAAATTGATTTTAAAAATGTGAAGAGTTATGCAGATTATTGTGAAATGAAGAATTCCGAATTTGAAATATCAGCTTAGTTTTGATTTAGGCGAGTATGTTTTGGCCGGATTCAGGTCCTGGTGCGACTTGATTAGGCCTGAAGGTATTTATGACAGGGAGAGGTACTTAATGTGTGAAAGGAAGCTAATGGTGAATAAATGGAGAGGGTGGGGACAGTGATGAGGGAAATACCACAATATAAGGATCAACACAGGATGTTAACTCACTGTCTTAGCGAGAGCTTGGAGTATAATGATAATAATGATGCTCCAAGGAGAGCGTATATCAAGCCAAGCTTGATTATTTAAGAGAAGAAAATATTAATTTTTAAGATAAAACAAATTTATTTGTCCGATGCGGATGTTATTTTGAAATTTGATCATGTGGCAAAATTTGATCATGTGGCGTATATTCTGGAGAATATTGCCAAAAGAAAATGTCCTCGAAGATACAATTGTTCATTTTATGAATATATCTTTCACAGCCAAAACACCTCATCACTGGCCAATCTAACTTGCTAGGGGCAGATAATAGGTCATGATGCATGCATTGTTTCTGTGTAGTTTATCTAGAGATATCTCGGAACTGCAGTATCACAAATAAGATACAGGACTACTGTTGTAGATGAATAAATTCTTATTATATTCTGGTCAAAGTCTAGTTATATTCTGGTCAAATTCTAGTTATATTCTGGTTAAATTTTAGTTCTAATCGGGATAAATGTTGGATATAATCTGGATTAATTTTGGATATAATCTGGATTAATTTTGGAAATAATCTGGATTAATTTTGGAAATAATCTGGATAAATTTTAGATATAATCTGGATTAATTTTGGATATAATCTAGATAAATTTTGAATAAAACACAAAATGTCATACAGAGGTACAGGTTTATCAAGATGCTTCATAATATTGACCATCATAGTGATGATTATGGAAAATGAGATGGGAACTTTTGCTCAAGATGCACGAAAGCAGAAGTTAAAGTTATACATCAGACACAGGGGTCGTCTTGGTAACACTATGTTCCAGATCGCATCTGTGTATGGTCTGGCCGTCAGGAGTGGCAGACACCCCGTAATTATGGCTCATCCCAAGATCAACTTGACGTCCATATTTCCTAGCATGAGCGATTATTTGACAATACTTGAAGGCAAAGAATTCACGAAGCAAGTCAACTCCAAGAAAACCACGGTCATCAACCTCGCAGATGAAGCGAGGAAGGTGGAATTTTCCGTGGAGAAAGATTTTAAAGGACTGCTAGAATTTCTCAATGAATATAGAGAAAACGTTGAGATCTTGTGTTGCCAACCCGAGAAGTACATGTACTTTGAACATTCCCACAAGGAAATACAGCATATGTTTAGTTTTGACGGGCCCACCATGGCCCGGTCTAGGGCTTTCCTTGGGCTGCTTTCTTCCCGGGTTGCCGAGTGCGGGGACAGCTGCACTTTCATCGGGATCCACGTGAGGCGGGGGGATTACGTGGACGGCATCTGGCACACCCAGTATGGCTGGAATTCCCCATTTGCCAGCTATTATGAGAACGCCGTGGAATATTATAGATCCAAATATGACAATGCGGTATTCGTTATCGCTACCGATGACCGCGAGTGGTGTACATATCATTTCAGAAAATTAGATTATGAATATATTTACCTCACACCAAATGGGTCTTCCCCCCATGAAGATATGGCCATCCTCTCAATTTGCGACCACAGTGTCATGTCCGTGGGCACGTTTGGCTGGTGGGGTGCATATTTGGCCGGGGGTGACGTGGTGTTTTATAAGGATATGGTGACTACCGACGGCAAAACTTCAACTCGAGCCAATAAATTCCTACTGGCACAAAAGACTGAGCCATTTTGGCCAAAAAGATGGATAGGAATGAGAGATTGAGCTTTTTAACAAGATATTGGATTGGTGAATAGGAATGAAATGATAATTATTACCTTAGTTATTTATTCACATCCTGAAAAAATGGAGAAAAATGTTACTGAACATGACCTTTTTCATGGTAGATAAAATATATAATGAGTACTTCTTATTAATTCACACATATTTTAGCTGAAATCTTTGATAACTATCCGTTGAAATATCGCCATAAAAACCTTAATATAACCGTTACATTACCAAGTACATAAAGTAATATCTCACCGTTTATGGGTGTTTGTCAATATTTACCTGGCAGGAGGATCAAAGAAGGACTGGTGATATTTTATGGTGAATGCACTCGCCACCAGGTGTCAGTATGTGTCACGTGGTTACTAAGATGTGGTCGTGTGATTAATCACAAGTTCTAAACAGGACTTTCTATTGTATCATGGGTTCATTAAGGACAACCTTCTTTACTTGAAATGTACATGCATGGTTATACATATCCAAATGATAATAAAAAATATTTCAGAGAAAACATGTTCAAGCGTTGAATAATTACTTTAATCTTTGAAGTCAGTCAGCATTTGATAGATTTATTGAGAACATTTTTTTTCAATATTGCGAAATATATAATTTAATAAGAGAATGATTTTAATGTGTAAATGAACGATGCTTTTGCAATAAATTCAAATTTACTCGAGTAAAAGTTACAAATGCGACCATGCTGTCAGATATACTCTCTTAGTATTCGTATATGTCGAACATGAGAGCAATAATTATATTGCTCTCAGGTTTGTAAGTATACAATGTTTTGGTTCGGTGCAATATTTTCACATTTTCAAGAATGTGATAAGCTCAGTACAAGTAAGACGGACGTAGTAACCCGGAAATATCTTTCTCATTTGGAGTATTTATGCTGCTTGTGTCTTTTGTCAGTGACCAAACTCTTGACACTCAGACCACAGAGTATTGTGTCCTTTTTGTCTCTCACCACTTCAAGGACCTTGCACCCCGATGACCTGCTGGAAGCTGTGAGACCTCCTCGAGAGAAGGACCTACCATTTCCACACACCTGACGTGATATCAACGGTCAACTCATACAGACACATGGTTGTCATCTTTATTTCATTTCTTTATTTGAATGAGGAAAAAAGAGAAATGACGATTACATGACTTAATTCTACTTTCAGTCACTTTTTTTTAAAATGTAAGTTTGCATGTAAAAAACATTCTCATTTTTAAAACCTTTTGAACCATTATTTAAATTTTGCAATTTAAATAATCATCATAATTAAGTAAGAATAAAAAATCTAGTTTCTCTTATTTTTCTGTTAAAATACGAGTCTTGGATGAGGAAGGATTGTCACAACCTGGTCGGGTGTTAGGATTATATAATACTCTGCTTTTATTTTATTTTTATCATCAGCTTTTCATCATTATGTTTTTATTGGAGTATATTTGTTGTCGCGATATATTGGCGGTGCTGGAAGTTATTGATGGTTTCATGGAGTGGGTATATATCTTTTCTGAGAAGCGATCTCAGTGCCGCCTGGTGGAGAAATTTCGCTCAGATGCCTGATTCCTAAGTTAGCATACCACCAATTCCCATGATTTAATAACCTTACCCAAGGAATATTCGCAGCTGCAGACCTGACATAACAGACACTGCCAAGTGATTATATGAAGACTTACACGTGGTCTCTCCATGACTTAATCAAAAGAATCAACTAAAAACTCCCCGTTCATAAACTATTTTTTAATTACTCATCGTGAGATAAATATACACATTTATATAATTTGCTGCGTGCATTAATCAGTTAAGTAATAGCACAGGCAATTTCATTTGAGGAAACCTGTTAGGTTCACCATGTCGCCCTCTGGTGGAGTTTTGGTAGAACCTCTCAGACCTGTACCACCCACGTGCAATTTGTTGGCAGCAGCTTTTCATGATAATTATGCTGTATCCTATCAATTATTTTGACTTTGGTTTTGATTTATTGTCCTGACCCAGGGATTTGATAAGGTTGATAAAACACATTTATATCACAATACATGAAAGACAAACAAAATGTATTTCTTCCATTAATTGTGTCCATGCTCGTGTGAGATTGGCCAATGGCATGGTATGCTTTTATAAGCTTGGAAGATTGTATTTTTCTTTTCTTTCTTTTTTTCTTCTTTGTTTCATTTTTTTTAATAGTATTAATTTTAACTGAGAGCAATATAACAATATTATTATTGCTCTCAGATTTTGATAGTTCATTAATATGTATATATATATATGGTTGAAATAAATATTTAAACAAGAAAAAGTGGTGCTCTACATGTAACACGGATGGGAAAAAAATAACAAACAAATCCAAAATTACAATAAACAAAACACAAAAATTACAATAAACAAAACAAAAATCACAACAAACAAAACAAAAAAATAAATAAACAAAATACATTTAAACATAAACAATCATTGCAAACTGATGGGGTAGTTAGAAATTATTTTATCGTATGTGTGCGTCACAGAAATTTTAAAAATATCCACACACTGTCCACCAGAATGACACGCAAACTATTATATTATTCCAACTAAACTACAGGTTCACCACGTTGCCCTAGCCTCTGGTGTGGTTTGAAATCTTCACAGCCACAAAGTGATAAAACCGTTTTCTTTTCCTTTTTTTCTTCTTCTTCCTGTTTAATATAAACAAGTATGTTTGTGTAACACCCTGGTAACAAATGTTTTTCATTGTCTCCACCTGTGCTTAACCCGGGGGGGGGGGGGGGGGGGGGGGGGGGGTACTCTCATGATTTTAACCCGCGGAGGCTGGGATGGAACTGAAAACCCCAGAGCCTGAATTAGGGAAATATTCTAGCATTATTGGTACCCTGATTTAGGACTAGCTGAAATTTGGTACCCTGATTTAGGACTAGCTGAATTTTTGATACCCTCATTTAGGGATGATGCAGAAGGAGGAGATTTGGAAAAGGGGATTGTGATCCCTGTTTTAAGGAGAAATTTGAAAAACAGTACCCTGTTTTAGGGAAAATGATAAAATATCTTAACCCGGATGGAACTGTAAACCGCAGAGCCTGATTTAGGGAAATATTTTATCATTATTGGTACCCTGATTTAGGACTAGCTGAAATTTTGATACCCTCATTTAGGGATGATGCAGAAGGGGGAGATTTGGAATGGGGGATTGTGATCCCTGTTTTAGGCAGAAATTTGAAAAACAGTACCCTGTTTTAGGGGAAATGATGAAATATCTTAACCTGTTTTAGGGAAAATATCAGCGAAAAGGACCCTATTTAGCCCAGCTTCCCCGGTAATGCTGACTATGAGAGTACCCCCCCCCCCCGGGGTGCTTAACATATCTTGACCATTTGTCCCATCCCAAGGACCTCCTTTTACCGTGATTATCCCACCACTAGGACCTTTTTATACTGTGCCAACTCCATCTTTCAGAATTCTAATAACTCATTTATGATAGACCGAGATAAAGTATATATGGCATTGGTCCATAATTTGCCACGATGTGGTAAACGTTTTTTTTAATATAGTTCTGGTGCACATGGTAATTTTCTGAAAAACATCTCAAAATTGACACACGCACACTCACACTAAAATGGAAACAAAGGTTATGAAAAAAGATATTTATCAAAATCGACAAATATATAATCATAATAGGATTTGATAGAATTCCGTTATGACAAATAACTTTGAAACTTTTTATGAAAAGTATATAATAAGAATGTGCAATATCGTTTTAACAGCACGTGATTTTTTTTCTTTTCAGAGCCATCAGAGGGCATTGTTTATCAAGGAGTGTCATCTGGCGGAGAATATAATCATACTCGAAATTTGGGAAGGTTTGGGGAAATATATTCTTATGTGTTTTTTTCAGAATTAACGTTTTGAGATGGCAATTCCAGTCGAGCAGTATGTGAATAAAACACTAGCCCTACTTCAGAAGGAAAGAGAGGCAGAGATAGCAGAAACTGAGTAAGTTATTTGTGGTTCTGTATTATCGCCCAACCTAAAAACTAAGATCTTGTCTCTTGACAGTCTTGTGCAATACCAAAATTGACCCTTTGAAACCATTTTGACTTTTTTGAAAAACCACCTGAAATTTTCTCGGCTCGATGCCATTTGGTTTTGCCAAGTAAAGTTATAGATGTACATGTAGATGCTACAGTAAAGCCTAAAAGCCAAGGGTTAGGCCGATGGGCGGCAAATTTAGCCCTGAAAGACGATTTGTGCAGAGGTTACTCGTGAGGGACCCGTTTTCCGTCGCTACCAATAACTGCCGATTACAGCGGCTAAGCCGGAGAGGACCCTTGTAGCCGCTGCCAGTCACGGTCTACTTCATCAGCGGTAACTGGTCCCTTGCGAGTAGAGCAAATTAAGACAGTTAATTATAAACAATTTATAGCCATTCTGACTCATCATTCTCAGAACTTGAAAGACCAAATGCAGTTATCGGGGTGGGAGAGCTCTCTGAAGCTGGACTGAAATTGCAGCATATTGGGATGGTATGGCATCATACCATTGTTCTACACCAATTCGGAACCATTGATATATTACGACTTTTTATGTATCACGAAAGGCATCAAAATCTTATTAAAATCATCACAAAATTATACATCTTTCATTACAATTCTCACTATCTGCTCTCTGGGATTTTCAGCAGGTCCGTGAAAAAACAACGGGCCATTGACACGAGAGAGCAATGCATGACAGGAAAGATTGTGCATTGTAAACTTCTGCCCACCATTCTTCAATACGGGAGGGGAATTTCAGATTCACATTTTTGTTATGCAATATTTATAAAAATATATTGCAATCTGCACAATATATGTCACCATTACAGAGGCAAAACTGAGAGAAACAACAATGTAAAGACGAAAGGCAGAGGCAACAATGTCTCGAACAGGTCGTTGCCACTGTTCTGATGTGCCGTGTGCAAAGAATTGAGTCATATATGATCGTAGAGCTGTAAAAATGCAACGGATATGGGAGAGCAGAGAGAGAGAATGAAGAGTGGTTCAGTGTCTTGTTAATGAGAGTGTAAATTTTATGATGAATTTATAATCATTAATGTTCTTAATTACTTAAATATGTGTGCCCCCAAGTCTGGATAACTCCTTGTTATGCAATCTTAAACTAGGGCACATTCTTCTGTTAGAATTGAGAAGAAATCTCATTAAAACTCAGTCTCAGGTGATCCTGTTATTTTCTTTAAAATTTGGGTATGCTGGTCAATATATAAAGATTAAAGAAAGCAACTTTTTAATTCTGGCTATTGTTCATCATATGGCACCACTCAGATATCATGCAGATTGGCTGCCATTTAGTGTCCAGTTATGTTACGAGTGTCCAGAATGATTTGATTTAGCATCCAACTCTGTTGTGAGCGTCCAGTATGAGAAAGAGCTCTACCACCCCTAAGTTGCAATGCTGATTGTTGGTTGCCATCATCCCCCCTCGCTCTACACATTATCTCGCTCTACACATTATCTCGCTCTATGCATTATCGCGCTCTACACATTATCTTATTCCAACATTGCTTTTCAAAATGGGGTTGGGTGGTGGTGGTAGGGGGGTTACTGACTGTTGGTAATTGTGCATATAAAGATATCAGACCCAAAATTGTAGAACTCCCATGATAACAAATACAATCATAAACAAGAGAAAAGTGGTGCTTTACATGTGAAATGGATGAAAATAAAAAAAAGAAAAGAAAGGACCCCTAAAAAAATGCTAATAATAAGACAACAAGATGATTAAATAGGCATCAAATACATTTTTCCTCCTCACTTTGCAAAGGGCCACGCCAAAGTGTGACCTCATAACACTGAAAACAAACTGTGATGTCATAGAGCACTACTTTCTTCGCACACTCTCCACCAGAGGCATAGGATCACTACTCACTGGTGGAGTGGAATTTGGGCTCTTCAGGTGTATGAATTTGAATGATGCTGACACTGCACAGTGGTTGTTAATTGTTTCTAACATTCTTACCACATTTTACAGCACCAACAGGAAATGACGACCCGTTCCCCATTGCCTCAACCTTCACTGTTTAAACAGATAGTCCACTTTGATATCCACTCCCTAATAGCAGTGAATATAAAAAAAATCAGATCTTTAAAAAGAAATGCCAGAATGATAATTGGTAATCAGGCTACAGAAAAATGTTAAACATGAAATTGATGGTTGTTATTTTTCTAGACACCTGCAGGAGAATGTTTCATGTCGTGAGCTGGAGCGTCGGGGAGTTTGCCTTCTTAAGCTCCGGATTGGTAGTCGCAACACAGGGCTGTATGGCAGGACTGTTCTCTTATTTGAACCATTCTGGCCAGGGAAGCCTCTGCCATCACACAGTTTCACACCAGGTAAAGTCAAATCACTGGCAGGCAGGAAAACATAGATAGGTAATCTAGCCTATACACTTCAAACATTTCCATATCCATAATATTGTGATTCACACAATAGGGGAAGATCTCAGTTACTCTGGCAAATTAGAATAAATAGATTAAGATCACAAAAGGTAGAGTGACTTCATATGGTGTTTCTGTTGTGCAGGAGACATTGCGGGATTGTATGAATCATCGTCAGAAGGCAACAAGGATCAACTGGCCTCAGGAATTGTGTCAAAGGTCACAGCCACTGCTCTGAGCGTGGCATTTGATGAATCTCATGACACTCTCTCATTTGAGGATTCTATGCAGTATCGCCTTGTCAAACTAGCCAATGATGTCACCTACAGAAGGATTAAAAGGTTTCATATTCAATTGTTATGTTTAAATATTTTATTGATAAAATTGAAATTATGATTAATAACTGATATCAGTAAATATGTTGATAACAATATAATATTTTTCTGCATTGATAACAAAATATGCAATTCACCAGATAAATACCTTTTATTTTTAAATTCGTAGATTTTGCCTCATATGAAACAAGACGATTTTTATTTTTTATTTATATTCATCACTTTTACAATTTAAAACAATTGATGCCTGGAGATATATATGTAGGTGAGTGTTTGCGTTTGCAGGGCTCTGCAGGAGATGCATCGTTACCGTGGGGGTCCAGCAAGCCACCTCCTGGATGTCATGTTTGGAGAGGCACCACCCAGCCCACCATTCAATACTGCCAGAGATGGACAGCAGGCACAACACCTACGTAAGACTCATTATACTTTGTATTATTGTAATTAATTTAACTTAACAAATTAAGGGTGGAAATTGAATGAAGGCATGTAAAAAGGGCATTATGTGATTATACTGTAGTATTTTTGGATCATGTCAACGTTAGAGATTCAAACCATGTTGCTAGTAAAATCAGAACCCGCATGTGGATCATTTAAATAAGGAGTTTTTTTGGTAAAATATACATAAAAATATATTAAAATATTGGACAAACTGCCAGCATATTGAAAAATATAAAAGATATATAGAACACATGTACATTCACTATTACTATATATAGATGTCAGATACTATACATAGATAAATATGTAAGATTAGCCTATATAGGAAGACCACAGTCTTCTCCTTCATACGACAATCAATATACATTGCCCAATATGTTAGACTGGGTTCCGTCTCGATCCTACAAGTAAGAATACAGAGTGCTGACCTCTACAGGCCACTTCTGCCCTCTTCTGCCTTCAATCCAGACAGATTTCTCTGATTTGTCAGTTATTTTCACACCTTTATGACTTAGACTGATCGATTAATTTATCCAAGCTCACACAAAACAGGGCACACTCATAAACCACTCACTCACACAAGTAAATTTGGTTTGTTAGAACCTACACCCAATTTTATAGAAATCTAACACACAAAACTTCTGACAAATTAGAGCTGTGTTTTCAGTGGCCCAGACCAGATACCTAAACACTTAAAACACAATATATTTAGATGATTCAGTAGCCTTAATCAGTAACTGAAGCTTTCAAACTACCAATGTTAGAATTACCCCACAAGATTGCCACAGTCCTTCTTGTGACACATGCTATTTATTAAGCAGTATATAGTTGTGCAGGTATAGTTCTCAAAGCTTCATATCAGGTTATATAGTTCTAACATATACATCTGACATTACAATGTTTATAAAACATGACAAAATCTTTGAGCTGAAAAAACAAAATATCAAATATGTCTCATCTGATTTTTTTTACAGTACTAAAAACAATTTACAGCTTTATATATCATTTTAATATAAAAAATTTGCTTGGAGTTTATGTTCGTTGCAGTAATAATTGTGTTTTTCAGAGGATTTGAAGTTTCTGAATGAAAAGTTAGATGCATCTCAACAGGAAGCAGTGAAGTTTGCCCTGAGTCAGAGAGAACTTGCCATCATCCACGGACCTCCAGGCACGGGAAAGACAACTACTGTGGTGGAGATCATCAAACAGGCTGTCAAGCAAGGCCTCAAGGTAAGACAACCACCGTGGTGGAGATCATCAAACAGGCTGTCAAGCAAGGCCTCAAGGTAAGACAACCACCGTGGTGGAGATCATCAAACAGGCTGTCAAGCAAGGCCTCAAGGTAAGACAACCACCGTGGTGGAGATCATCAAACAGGCTGTCAAGCAAGGCCTCAAGGTAAGACAACCACCGTGGTGGAGATCATCAAACAGGCTGTCAAGCAAGGCCTCAAGGTAAGACAACCACCGTGGTGGAGATCATCAAACAGGCTGTCAAGCAAGGCCTCAAGGTAAGACAACCACCGTGGTGGAGATCATCAAACAGGCTGTCAAGCAAGGCCTCAAGGTAAGACAACCACCGTGGTGGAGATCATCAAACAGGCTGTCAAGCAAGGCCTCAAGGTAAGACAACCACCGTGGTGGAGATCATCAAACAGGCTGTCAAGCAAGGCCTCAAGGTAAGACAACCACCGTGGTGGAGATCATCAAACAGGCTGTCAAGCAAGGCTTTTAGGTAAGACGACTAATGTTTGAGAACTATGTTTCACTAAGTTTAGCCTCTTGAAAATCAGAAAATGCAGTTGTGGAATATATTCATTAGAGCAATGCAAGTGGAACCTCTATTAACTTCACTGGTTGTTTATTTGTTCAGATATTGGCCTGCGCTCCCTCCAACATAGCTGTGGACAACCTCCTGGAGCGTCTAGCAGGGAGTGGGATAAGACTGGTGAGACTGGGTCACCCGGCCCGCCTCCTTCCCTCCATACAGAAGTACTCCCTGGATGCTGTACTGGCCCGCAGCGATGAGTCACAGGTCACAGACGGCATCAGAGATGACATGGAGAAAGCTCAGGTGCATCATCATCATCATCATCATCATCATCATGTTAATAGAAGATATTAGAATAGATTAACAGTGTTATATTGGATAACAGATTAGGCTATGCATTGCTTCTCTATCAGATGGATCATCCAGATAATCATATGTATAGGTTTTTTTATCCATCAATATCTTATCACAAACATGCCATTTTACCTTTTGAAGAGGTGCAAACGACAAAACCAAATGTGATAAATAAATTCTGCATGTGAACTTTGCAAGGTAGATATAACAACAAGACAGGTGCAGCATTTTATACAAAAGACAAACCTTTATTTGTTGTAATGTATAGTATTTTTCTTTGAAATATTTTAGTCCCAGCTTAGAAAGAGCAACAACAGAGGTGAGAAACAGAAGTTGCGAGAGGAGCTGCGCACTCTGCGCAAAGAGCTACGCCAACAGGAGCTGACAGCCACTGCAAGAGTGCTGAAGGGATCGCAGGTTGTCATGGCGACACTTACCACCGCAACCGATAATGGGCCAATGAAACATCTGGAGGAACAACACTTTGATCTTGTCATTATTGATGAGTGCTCTCAGGTTTGTGACATATAAATAATATACAATGTTAATGTGAGAAATATCATTTGCATGTGATATTCTAAAAGATGATTTTTTTCCAACCAAAAGAGCTGACAATGTGGGCTTAGTTTGTAGGGGGAAGAGTGAAGAAATAAAGTTTCTTTCCTACTCCTTTATGTATTTTGAAATGGACTTGTCCGACCCACCCATGTATGTATTTTCAAAAGGAACTTTTTCCAACACCATTGCTATTTTCCTTGTTTCAGGCTTTGGAGGCAGCATGTTGGATAGCGTTGCTGCGTGGACCGCGCTGCATCCTGGCAGGAGATCACAAGCAGCTTCCTCCAACCATCCTCTCTCATCAGTATGTCACATATATCTTCCCATCAACCCTCTCAATCAGGCTTATCTAGTAATGGCTGTCACTTAGTTCCATCAGGCCTGTAGGGTGATAAAATACAAATTGTAATGGTGAAAATATATTTTTGTTTATAAAAAAGGAGATAAAAATAGATTTTATTTTTTATTGAGAGAAAAAATTGATCAATATATATTTATGAACTTACCAGAGCTGCCAAAGATGGTTTAGCAGAGACGTTGATGGAGAGGCAGATTGGTCTCCATGGAGACAAGGTGGTTAAGATGCTGGTGGTACAGTATCGCATGCATCATCTCATCATGGACTGGTCATCACGGCAACTGTATGATGGCCAGCTACAGGCCCACGAGTCTGTAGCCAACCACCTGGTCAGGTAGGATGCTCACTATATTATTATAACATCTCTAAGCTTAGGATACAGGCAAAAATAATGAGATCTGACAATTTATAGCATGGTACTTAGAAAAGCAAATCAAATTCATCTAATGCTCTCCATGCTTTGTTCTGAATTTTATATTTATTCCTCATTAAAAAATATATTATATAATTTTTATAATAATTGGAAGAAGTTATTGCTCAAAACATTTTTATGGAAAAAGTAACATTTTGAATATGATCAGATCAGTACAACGTTATAGCCACTTTGTTTATTTCCGGTAGGCTTATTTTTCCAGGGACTTAGCAGATGTGGTGGACACAGAGGAGACGTCCCTTCCCTTGCTTCTAGTGGATACAGCCGGATGTGACATGCAGGAACTAGATGTCCCAGAGGAAATATCAAAAGGAAATGAAAGTATGCTTGAAAATCATTGGATTTGACAGAGTAAAAATATCCCTTTTAGGCCTAAACAGGTTATATTTTTCAAGTATTTATGAAAGGGATTCTAAAATAATTTTAGCCTTTTTTTTATTCTTTCTGAGTTAGCTGAGATGTTTTAACATATTAAAAGTTATATGTTAAAGAAATTGAAGAAATTACTGTTATCATATTTGTGATTTCTTAATCAATTAAAAAAAAGAAGAAATCTTAAAAGCAATGTTATTTTGTAATGCAGATTAAACTGAAAGATGTTCCAATACAGTTAAAAACTTTCACCAGCTATATAACTGATTAGAACAACAAGAATGATAAAGTAAAGCATACAGGAACATTCAAAAGCCTAGTGACACTTAACATGCATTCTTCTCAACTTTGAAATCTCTGATCCTTGTGTTGATGTATTTATAGGTGAGGTGGAGTTGGTTGGAGTGCATGTGGAGAAGCTCATATCAAGTGGACTCCAACCTAAAGACATAGCAGTCATCGCACCCTACAATCTACAGGTAATCTTTATTTGAGATTCAATAAAACAAGAAATCCTCATGAACATTTAAAATCTTAACTCCTTTATTATCAAAATGTTTGTTACAAATAGGTTCATAATTTAAGACTTTTTAAAACCTTTCATATTTGTTTGAAAATGATTTTGTAGTCATGCTTTATTTTTGTTGATCTGTTGCTAGGTGGAGCTGCTGAGGCTGAGGTTGTTAGGCAAGCATCCAGGACTGGAAATCAAATCTGTGGATGGATTCCAAGGACGAGAGAAAGAGGCTGTGATCATTTCCTTGGTCAGGTCAAATGATAAAGGTTTGCACCCAGCAGTATTCACTCATTCCCAAGTCTTAAAATTTAGCCAAGAAATTTCAGAAAAAAACTCAACTTTGTTAATGGTACTACCTGAATTGTATCCTGTTTTGTACAGGAGAGGTTGGTTTCTTGGCGGAGGACCGGCGTATCAATGTAGCGATCACGCGAGCGAGGCGCCACCTGGCAGTGGTTTGTGACAGTGAGACAGTGGGGCATCATGCCTTCCTCAAGTCCTTGGTAGATTACATGGTAGAGAATGGAGAAGTGAGGTCAGCGCAGCAATATATACAAGGTAAAAATACAACACAATTCAAAGCTTATAATTGGCTAAAATTGTGTAAATATATGGGAGATATCTGGAAAATTTAAAGACATTTAGGTCTAAGATGTTAAGTATATATGTGATATTTCAGAGGGCTTGATAAACATGGATTCTAAACGACCAGAATTCCTGGAGAGCAGGCTGGGTGGTGTAGCATCCAACCAACAGAGGGCAGCACAATCCAAAGCAGCCAAGCAGAAAAACAAGAAGAAAAATAGAGAGGCCACAGATGAGGGGAAAGCCAGGTCTACTGCAAATAACTTGGCGAAGAAATCACAGGATCTCCATGCTGAAGCAGATAGGTGAGGACCACGGTGTAGTTTGAGTGGTTATTTAGGATCACAGTGTAGTTTGAGTGGTAATTTAGGATCACAGTGTAGTTTGAGTGGTAATTTAGGATCACAGTGTAGTTTGAGTGGTTATTTAGGATCACAGTGTAGTTTGAGTGGTAATTTAGGATCACAGTGTAGTTTGTGTGGTAATTTAGGATCATAGTGTAGTTTGAGTGGTTATTTAGGATCACAGTGTAGTTTGAGTGGTAATTTAGGATCACAGTGTAGTTTGAGTGGTTATTTAGGATCACAGTGTAGTTTGTGTGGTTATTGAGGATCAGAGTGTAGTTTGAGTGGTTATTTAGGATCATAGTGTAGTTTGACTGGTTATTGAGGATCACAGTGTAGTTTGAGTGGTTATTTAGGATCATAGTGTAGTTTGAGTGGTTATTGAGGATCACAGTGTAGTTTGAGTGGTTATTTAGGATCACAGTGTAGTTTGATTGGTTATTGAGGATAATGGTGTAGTTGTGTGGTTGAGGATCACAGCTGAAATGTTTATGTGGTGTCCTTTTTTGCCTGGATAGTTCTTGCATTTATTGTTCATCACATGATGGAAACTTATAGCCTGAAAGCTGCTTGTTGTTAATATTATTATTAAACTAAGAAGATTCCTTTATCAATCATTTATATTAGAATAGAAAAGTTAATAATTCAACAAGATATAAGGGGTCCTGAAGGGTACAATATTGTATAATTTAGGAAGATACGAGGGGTCCTGAAGGGGTATAATGTTGTATGATTCAGCCAGATATAAGAGGTCCTGAAGGGGTATAATGTTGTATAATTCAGCAAGATATAAGGGGTCCTGAAGGGGTATAATGTTGTAAAATTCAGCAAGATATTAGGGGTCCTGAAGGGGTATAATGTTGTATAATTCAGCAAGATATAAGAGGTCCTGAAGGGGTATAATGTTGTATAATTCAGCAAGATATAAGGGGTCCTGAAGGGGTATAATGTTGTATAATTCAGCAAGATATTAGGGGTCCTGAAGGGGTATAATGTTGTATAATTCAGCAAGATATAATAGGTCCTGAAGGGGTATAATGTTGTATAATTCAGCAAGATATTAGGGGTCCTGAAGGGGTATAATGTTGTATAATTGAGCAAGATATAAGGCGTCCTGAAGAGGTATAATGTTGTATAATTCAGCAAGATATAAGGGGTCCTGAAGGGGTATAATGTTATATAATTCAGCAAGATATAAGGTTCCTGAAGGGGTATAATGTTGTATAATTCAGCAAGATATAAGGGGTCCTGAAGGGTTATAATGTTGTATAATTGAGCAAGATATAAGGGGTCCTGAAGGGGTATAATGTTGTATAATTCAGCAAGGTATAAGGGGTCCTGAAGGGGTATAATGTTGTATAATTCAGCAAGATATAAGGGGTCCTGAAGGGGTATAATGTTGTATAATTCAGCAAGATATAAGAGGTCCTGAAGGGGTATAATGATGTATAATTCAGCAAGATATAAGGGGTCCTGAAGGGGTATAATGTTGTATAATTCAGCAAGGTATAAGGGGTCCTGAAGGGGTATAATGTTGTATAATTCAGCAAGATATAAGGGGTCCTGAAGGGTATAATGTTGTATAATTCAGTGAGGAGGTTGCAGAGGAGGAGGAGCTGAAGCAGATCCTCGTGCAGTTTACCTGTGATCCAACACGGCTAGAGCACGTCTTCCCAACAACTCTCACCTCCAGGCAGAGGTTTCATGTCCATGATGTGAGTCAAATATCGCCACAACCTTATCTATCTTCCCTGGTTTTAAAACTATCTTTAATTAACTAATTCAAGAACCAAACAATTTCACACCAATCTTGCTTATTTATTGTGATGTTCTTTTATCACTTTCTTTATCTATACAAAACATACATTCTTAAAAAGGTATTTATATATGTTTTGTATTTGATTTTACAGTTGGCAGAGCAGCTAGGCTTGGTGCATGTCAGCCAGGGTGACGCAGCAGATAGATATATCCTCGTCAGGAAAGAGAATGAGAGAGAGAAAGAAAAAACAGGGTCCAGTGAAGTGCTGTCACTTGGTGCTGAAAAGAGTGATTATATCAACAAAAAATCAATACAAATCACTGAAACAGATTCAAAAACAGATAGAGATCTCAACACAAGTAGGGAAAGTATTTGTACGAACCAAGACAAAAATATAGACAAGGCCAAAGTTGATAATGCTAATGACAGTACTAGTCACAACAGAAAAACAAACAAAAAGGAAGAACCTGTAAAAGAAAGACAAGAAACTGAAAGTAAAGTAGAGGAATCTCTCGGAGATAATATGACAGTCTGTGAGGAATGTGACAGAGAAGTTCCACTGTCCAATATGCAGCTGCACAAATTCTGCTGCAGAGGAAAACCACAAACTGCTACAAAAATAGATCAACCAAAATCTAGAAATAAGAAAAAAGCTAAAAATAAACAAAAGGGTAAAAAAGCAGAAAAGGAGGAGGAAGATTTTGATTCTTTGATTGCAGCAGCAATGAAGGAAAACACAAGTTGTGCTTTCACTAAATGCAAGGACAATGCTGCCACATTCGGCAGAAATTGCGAGTTTTGTGTCAAAAGATTTTGCATTTCGCATTACATACCAGAAGTCCATGGGTGTGGGGACCAGGCTAGAATACGAGCAAGACAGATGATCTCAAGGGAAGGTGTTCTATACAGGGGAAGCGGGGTGCCAGACAAAAAACTTGATCCAAATAAGAGAGCTCATTTAGAGCGAAAACTTGACAAAAAGTTAACAGAAATGACAGGCAAAAGAGCACATAAGAAAAAAGAAAATAATTGAATGATTCTCTGTAATACAAATCCGTTCTTGAATAAATAGAATAAAATAAATCAAAATAATGAAAGATGAGCAGTTTTTGTTGGTATAAATATTGATACATTCTATAAATTTATTGATCGAGACATGAACTCACGACACTCCTGCTCTCAATTATTAAGACAAAATGAAAGCCAGGTTGGATAGTAGTCATAAACAATTTTTTAAAGAGATTATTGATTGTTTGAGGTGTATTTTTGTTAATGTCTTGCCCCAGGAGCATAATGAATATTTTTTACAACATTTATTTTTATCTCTTATGTATTAATAAATCTAGCATTCACCCCTTTGAAAGACAAGTTACCAACTTTTAAGGAAAGTTTCCACCTATGCAAATGCATGTTAATTTTTCTAAATATTTTGAGAAATACAACATTTTTATGAAGAAAAATATAAGCCTTTCAATATCAATCAAATAATACTTTTAACAGGTTTAACACTTCACTGAATGGTCAGTATCAACTGCAACAGTTGTAAAGTTTTGGCTGAAATGCATCTTGATCAACATGCAATATTAATTTTTCCTTTTGCCAACATTCAGTGAATATATTTAAATTAATGAATAAAATTTGTTACAAATACAATTGTTATGGCTCTTTAGTTATGAGAGTATCTATATCTGGGACATGTTCTATAGTAATGGTCAAAAGTCAACCTCACAGATTACCCTTACCCCCGGCGGCATGAAACCCAACACTTGAGGAAAGCAAAGCATACACTTCACTGAAGATGACTGTTCCTTGATAAAAGTATTTCATCTTGGAATGACATCCCTAATGATATTAGGAAGAGTCCTACTGTATCAGTGTTCAAGTCTAACTTGAAGACATTCCTATTTAGGAGATACTATGGGACTGAGCGCAATGAACGCGCCCAGTCCGGTATCTGCGGTATATAAGCTTTATTATTATTATTATTGGATACAAATAACGCTCATCGAGATTCATCAAACAACCAAAATGTTTTATTTTGTTAAAATGCCCCCATGGTGACGATTTTGATATATATTTCCAAGTTTCGTGCTTTTATGTCACATGCTCATGTTAATGGTAGAAGCTCAAGAAATATGACAAAGCAGGCAATTTATTTTCTCAATTTTTATGAAACTAGATTCCTTTTGACAATTGTCACCAAAGGTACTGTAATAATCTATGGTTGCAAAGATAATTGTATACACTAAACTATCCATTGTTGTCCCAAATGACCCTGTTGCCAGTTAATTCGAACATTTTTCTAATCAGTTTTAATGGTTTGTCTCTGTTATTTATTTTGAGAAAGCCATCGTATGTGATGCTGAAATGTAGACACCTGGAGGTTGCCCTTCCCGCCATTGTTACTATGGACACTTCTGTTAATCGTTTGTTAGCTGCTCTCTGATTGGTCTGAATAATGCCATTGTCTCTCCTACAGTGATTGGTCAGCAAACCGGATGTACGTGCAGCACTCATAGGATTAATTTTAAAGGGATTAAGCACTGATTTTGGAAAAAACGTTTAAAATTCACATATTGGTGATAAATGTATTTGTCTTTCATGTCTATACATTTTTTGAAAAATGCATCCCCATCATTGTCTGTAAAACCTATTTGAACAAGACCTTAATATATATGCCCCTAATGAAAGCACACTCCTTTCTTGGCGTCATTTGTATGTGGAGTGTCATCATAGAGGCACTGAAAGGTAAAATGTCATAAGAGTATAGCTATATGCTTATGACGTCATGAAATGTATTGTCCTTTGAATAGTACCAAAATGATGTCAAACAGTGCTACCCTACTTTGAGCCTCAATTGAGGTCAAATAAAGTTCACGCTACCCATGTTTACCTGTCACGTGCAGCTTATGGCCCAGACAGACCTCTGCTTGGAGTGCAACTACTATGTCTCATAGTAACATATCTTATTACTCTATTAGAATTTCAATCTGTCATTATGTTCATGTGTGACTAAGCTTTCAAAAACACCAAATTGTAGAATTGATGCTTAATACCTTTGAGACAACTACAGCCAGATTCCTTTATATGATATACATTGCATTGGTTGATATTTGAACTTATTACCCAGCTATTTTACTTGTGTTGCACCTCAAGTCTCCTGTCCCATCCTGAATACAGATTACAACAAATATAGTCTACTGTGCACCTTGTATATCCTTACACATATTCTCATTTCTTCCTGGATTGCTATTTGCTTCACTGGACATTGAAGTTTCCATGGAGGGGGGATCATTCTCTGTGAGCTGCTGATGGGTATACGACATCTTTCAAGGTCTTCCAGCTAGGGCATGGCAGCTTACAGTATATTTGCATACAAGTACCGGTAGCTGTATTGGGTAAATATACCAATAGTAGAGAGACTATGGAGTGCGGTGTAAGTGATTAAGTTAGGATCTGATCAATGGCCTAGTTACAGTTGCCTAGCAACCTAAAACGTGTTACATAAACTTTTGTAATCAGCAACCAAGGATCATAGAATCAAACCCCCTCCCCCAATGGCCCTGATATTATCTAACCCTATATACCTTGGAAACAATATTTAAAAGTATCTGTCAATGGCTGCATCTGATCAGAAACATTATTTTTTGGAACATTCCAAGATATGCAAGCATATTTATTTGCACACAGCGTAAACAAAAGACACAATTTTACATATTCACATATAAAATTTATTTAACATATCTGTGATATTACATTCTTTCAAACAGAATCATAAATAAGCAAAAATATTTTTAATTTTAGATTCTGGACAATGGATGTTATTTAAGATCTTAAGATATACCATCATTTTTCCATCTGAATAGCTTGTTTGATATAACATAATTTGATCTGTATATTTAGCATTAATACAAGACAAAGGATGTATATTAATATGACAAATGTTAAAACTGGAGTTTTCTTTCCAACAACATATGAGGTTGGCCCATCACTTCTGATTCCATTGGGTCTGAAATAAAATAAAATAAAATATAATAAAATGACATTCCACAACTCCAACTATTGCTTTGCATTTTATTCCTACTGTGCATGACATGGTTAAATTTGGACATCTCCAAAGACCTTGAATATTACTGCTTTTGAATGTGCTCATCTGATGGACTCTGTACCAGAATGAGTGTTGTTTGCAGGTATGTGTTGAGGATTGATGAACTGTCATAACATCTATGATAAGTACTGTCTATGTTTGCATCAAAATGTGCATTCAGGCAACAATGATGAGTGAGTAATCTTGCCATGAGTGAAGGTAAATGAATATAAACAGAACTGCAAGACACAAGCTTTTTGGTGAAAATTTGCATTGCACTGAACATATTCTGAACTCATCTCAGATCATTTCAGTTACACTATAATCTGGTGAAAATTACATTTCAGCAATTGCAAATTCTACAAAATGAGTCAAAGCGAAAGAAAAGTTGATTTTTGATTGTTTTCATTTTGTTTATTTGAAGACTACATCTGTCTGCTTAAATAGGGCATGCATTAATGTATTTTAGCTCCATTTCCTTTGTAGTATATGATTGAATACATAATGCAAATTAAAGATGCTAGGGAGTTGAAACTTTGAAGTTATAGCTTTTCTGTGGAGACACAAAATGGGATGAAATCAACGCTGCTGCGCACAAACAACTTATCTATAGATGTTAATTTCCAAACATAAGAACCTCTGTAAGCTCATTATATAACAGGGTCAACTGATTTAAATAACAATTGTCAACTAGCTATCTGTTCAGCCATACAATTATGCCTATAAACAATAATATCTTTAAGCTGTACATCCTGTAATACTGTGCATTACAGAGGTAGCATTCAATTACTACATCTGCAGTCATTGCCCTATATTGGATACCATTCTAAATTCCCCAAGTTATAGTTACTTGCCCTGCTCACAAAAATATCATCAAATCTGAAATCTAACATCCGGTCATAAATTGTTACCAGGTGTTGGACACATAAACGATCAGTACTGCTGTCAGAATAAAACAGAATCTATTTCAGGTAGCATTTATTCCTCACCAATCAGTACACCGCCAGATTTCTATGAATACTGATGACTTGCGCTTGATTCTGTGCACACTTTTTTACCTTTGGTGGCAGGGACTGAGATGATAAAGAAATCCTGCTATGGAGGGTGATCCTGCAAGGCATATCTGCCAGTTGTCATGATCAGGTTATGGCCCAGTTTGATTTAAGCAAATTTAGACCACCCAATTGGAGACTTTGGCCCAAAATTAGTAAGAAATCAACTCTTTGACCTTGGTAAGTAATTCACTGAAGCGTACTTACTGTTGAGAATGTCATCATATTCTATGGTATCCAATTTGCCTGTTAAAGTATCTTTCATCAGGTTAGAGGAATGTAAGCAGGGTAATCTCTGAATCTGGAAACACAATACAAAAATCATCAATGCCTTCTTTACAAAAGAGAGGTTAAATTATGACAGTTTTATGTTGCTTTAAATCTGAATTAAATTTATCAAAATATTATAAAAATATATAAGTTGTTTGGTAACAATGCCAATCACTTCAAACTGTCCCAGTTAAATCTTATATCCTGATTTTAACTCCTAATTTCACACCTGACGAAGTAATCTAATATCTCCAAGAGTATCAGTAAATTTTTGTAATGTTTAAATCAAAAACTTTTTTACAATTTATTTTGACATAATTTTCCTTTGGATAAATACAAAAACCTCTTAATAGCCGATGCATGTGCATACACCAACAGTTAATATCTAAACACGTTAAGATTTTAGACCCAATGACTGACCTTATCTGCTGTCTTTCTCTCCATCTGTAACCTGAGTGGAGCATGAATTCCCTGCATGTTACGTAACATGGCAAAGTCCATCTTCTCTTGGTTCTCACGCCACTGCATGGGATAGAACACCAATTTGTCATCTTATTTGAGATGTTAGTTTGGTTTCATTTTGATATCCAACTTTTACTCGTTTAAAAGTTATCAGCATACTTTACTTTAGGTTATGAAAATATTAGAATAAAATTATGCTCAAGGTAAAATTAAATGAATAGATTTTCACACAAAATACACACTGAAAATTGGATTTCATTCAGGCAGCCTTAGGAGATATTGGAAAAGCATTTTCAACATTTGTTATTAAGCATGTCTCATTAGATTGCTTATTGAGGTCAATTTGTCATATCTGCTATTCTATGATACATTCAAAAGCAATTAAATAAGAGGATTCAAGCTACAATATTTATTTAAATATAGCATGGGGTCATTTTTTTCGTGCTCAGTTTAATGAGCAAAAGGTGGCCTTGTTTAACGGTGTACTCACATTTTGTTCTGTGTGTTCCAGTGGGTGTGACAGGTTAATGGTGTTCCTGACAGCATGTTTGTTGATGCCATTGCTCATGAGATCTGTGGTTCCGTAAGGGCCATCTGCTGGGGCAGACACCGTGTGGCTCTCGGGCACAGGACGCAGTGGTGGATATCCGAGACTCTGAAACAACAATCATGAATGTTGTTTAAATTAGGTGCCAAATTATGGGCAAAATAACCGCTTAAATTTGCTTAATGAAGTGCTGGGGTCAAAAGTTCATGATTCAGTCAGTCTGACGTCATTATCATGATTACATTGTAACAAGTTGCAGCCCTTCAGAATGCTACAAATGACGTCATCAACAGAACAATGGGGACGTCAACGTTTTTCCCGTCCGTCGCCGGTGGTGGACGTTGCGGTCCTTCCCGTCCATTAGGGGTTAAAATGGTCGCCATAAAATATCCAAATTCAGCAGCTTGACCGCTGTCTAATGTGGCAGTTCAATAGGGCGGTCCACTTCGTATCATGGCTATTTTGACCAGGTAACCTGGTGTCAGTGGTGGCAATGAATATTTTGATGATATGATAATAATACAAACAATATTAAATGACAGCAGGTCCTAAAATTTCAGAAGTAATCAGAAAAAGAGAGTACACATGTTCTTGTGTGTTGGATTCAAATCAAAGAATTGTACCTGAAATACATCATATACTTTGTACACAATTTCTAGGTTTATTTTGAGAAATGAATGCAATGTAAATGGCATTGCATGAACCTTGGAGTAATTATGAATGGAGGCGCAACGTCGCAAGATCAAAAGGGACACCATAGTTGCCGCCATGGGCATTGTTATGATGACGCCATATAGGTGCAAGATATGAAAGTTTTGACGTTATTTTTTTTTCAGAACTATTTTAAGTCATCAAAACCACGAGTTAGAGCTAAACATATCGCAAATGAAATCTTTCTTATTTCACACAGATTATGGGGATATAAATTTTATTTTTCTGCTCCAAGTGTAGATGATTTTATGAGGAGATATCAAAATTCATATCATATTTATGAAAATGAGTTAAAAATTTCGTTTTACCCTCACATTATCAGGAAATCACGTACTTTATTGTTATCTTTTTCTCTCCAGTTCATTTTTAGTTATTGGCGCATATATTGGCAGCTTAGAAATATATACCACGTTGTTCAGTGAAAAAAATACTATCAGAATATGTAATTTATAGCCCTGCCAATATATGCGCCGTTATAAATAAATTGACTTATAAAATGTTATGTCATCATTTAAAATCAACAAAAATAACAATAAAAAAATGCAACAGGAATTTTATAAATGCTGTATAATGAACAATATTCTGTTTTAAATGTTTTTACAACGTAACATGAATAGTGACATATTTTTTTAAAACATGTATAAAAAAATAAAAGGATTGGAATATGTACTTTTCTTTTTTTCAGAATATTTATTATTGAAGCAATCAAAACAGAAATGAACAGATTTATTTGAAGTAATTTTGAATGGATAGTATTGTAAGCCTGAAAAGAGCAACTGTTCTGATTTTTTCTTTTAAAAAAAGAAACCAATATGTGCTATAAAACTTCAATAAAACATTGGCCAATTTATTTTTTTTAAATATTAATGTTCAATTTTCCACTGTTTTGAAGTCGGCAACTATGATAGGATCAAAGGATTTTGAATCCATTGTGTAGAACAATGCGTTACCATGACGTCATATCTCATATAACGGCCGTCACGCCTCCATTCATTATTACTCCAAGCATGAACTGAGCATGCATGACAAAGCAAATTTCACAAAGTTATTTTTTAAAATGTAAGTTTCTGTCAATACATATCCTAACTTAAATGCAAGAAGTATGTCCTCTGGTAATATAAGTTTTATGTTTTCACAAAATATTGACAAGATTTACATTAAACAAGTAAAGATATTAATATTTCGAAGCGAAACCGGCAAATACAACTCACCATTTTGATTCTGTCAAAAACTTGTAAAATGGTGGTCTGAACTGTTCATTTCGTCATGATATATTCCTCAAAAAGGAGCAAATGCAAATGCGCACCAGTCAAAGATTATTTCATGACATTGTAACAACTTCATAAACACTTCCTTCAAAAGCAAATGTAGTGGTAATAAATCATTATTTGTTTAGTTGTCTATGAGTATGTCAATGCTAGATACAATTTCAATATTGCTGTACACCAGATTTGATTTAAATCTGATGAATAAATGACATTTGTTAGATAATATATAGCTCAGCACTCTGTACTTACTATATATTTAGTTAAGATTTCGCTGTGCATGCCAGTGTCCAGACAGGGTGGGAATTCTAAGTGGTAAATGTTGGATATCTGAATGCTTAACACTAATATTAAACATTTATAATACTTTGCCATCTTGATCTTTCAGGTCTATCTTTTTATCAAATATCAAAATATGCAGATAAAATAATATGGGACTGAGCAGTTGAGTCTTTGCACATTAGACCTATTTATTAAAACTTCATCAGTTTGCCATTTTTAAGGTAGATGATACTCTTTTAAAGGAATCTTTTCTTGTTATATCTACAGCTGTGTATAGGGTCTGGTTCACATTTGGATATTTTGAGTTCATTAATATTTAATTAGATTAGATAAATTACTATTAATATTTTATGGTATATCTATAAACAGCAATTGTTTATGCAGTATAGGTAAATATATCAAGTAATAACTACACAAACTCATCAAATAGCCAGTTATTACTTGTTGCGAGGGGATTTAGAAGATTTGGAATTTGATAATTAGTTGGCTTTTTGTATGTGATAAATGATTATAATTGGTCCTGTTGGCACGTTATTGATTATCACACTGATAAAGCAATTGACAATTTTGAAAGTTTGCTCCTAAATATTCATTGTGTCTACAATTGATAGATGTCTTCCTTTTTTAGCAGTATATTTGGTTTGGGTGCAATTCAAGCACTTTGTGAACAAATATGTAACCGAAATATTCAAAGCTTCATTTGCAAATGTATATATCATTTTGGGATAAGATTTTTTGCTACATAATCATACATTATATAGAATAAATGTGTATGACTTAAAAATGCATTTTGACACGAAAAAGATTCACCGATGTACCTTAACAATTATATATATAAACCCAAGCTCGTTGGCATTTGACAATGACGTAGCGGTGCGACAATACGGCAAATGCATGATATACAACAAGAATAAGACTGGCTGTAAACTGGGTCATATGACGACCTTGACCTCATCTTTCTTTAATATCAACATCATGATGTGCTTGGAAGATTCTGTGTGATGATATATATATGGAGAAATGAATAAATGAATGTGTGACACATACGTGTGGGTGAGTATATTTAGCTTTCATTATAAATATATCTTGTGTCAATGTTGTTCAGTTTGTCATTCTCTACAAATCCCAAAGCAAGGCACTGAACTTATGAAGTCCAGACAAGTGCTGTGTGTACCACAAATATGATATTGATAGAGCTTGAACTTGAAGAATCAATCAATCAATCACTCAAACAATTAAATTCTTTATTCTACACCCTTCTACACTAATTTACTGTTCAAATATAGAGGTTCCTTTGAAACAAATAAGGGTTTATGGTATGTGGAATATTAAAGCTTTCATGAAATGACAGAAGTCAGGCAATTTTACAAAGATTTGGGGTATGTTTGCTCAAATGATCATATGTTGTCATGAAGCTCTTACGTGCAGCCTCCTTGAAATCAACCAAAATACACCTGTCATGATTATTGTGTTTTGCTGGCAGTGCCAAGTACTGTGCTATACACTAGTGACCACTGTTGTGGTCCGTAAGGGTGTTAGGCCTGTACCAATACTTGCAACAAACACTAATGGACAAACAGGCCTCTGTAAGCCAATTCACTCCAATTTCCCAATCTGGGGTGCTCTATTGTTTACCAAGCAGATGTTTACACTAGATTGCTGGTCAGCTAAACATGGTTTGTTGCTTTAGTGTTCAATGGATGCTTTACATTTTAGCAGAAGACTCATCTACTTTTACTCTCCTTTGCATCGGGCTCAGTATATAACACCCTCTCCAAATTATGCGATGAGATATGTTCAAATAGGCCAGTACCATTAGCCCCGCCCCCTGAATGTATCCAACCGCACGTGCACGATGCGATTACGTAATTACAGTCTTTCAGTTGGACAGCACGTGCACGATACGATGACGTAACTCGAATCTCTGGCTCATTAATATTCATGAGCACCCAAATAGTACGACAATTGGTCGCGTCATCGCTAGGCCTATATTGAAGAGGCCTAGTAAAGCTGGGTAATCTACTTTCAAATGGCACAGAAATTTATTTAGGGGAAAAATGATAGGTAATTAGATTTCATCACAAATTTAAGGGTATGAATATTTATATCATGTAAGGAAAAATTACGCTTTTGAAAATCTGATTTCATGAAAGCTTAAAATGAATATGAAGAAAGAAACATCAATATTGTACACATCAAATAGTTGGCATCAGTCATTAGTGGAACTATATCCATCATTGCTTTTTAGGAGGATTCACCATACAATTATTATTGCATTATTTGATAAGCAAACATCTCAGTAAAATATGTTACTACCCTGAGAAGAGATTATTCTCATATCATCATTGTATGCTACTGTCAGTTTCTTAAAATTGTATCTCCAGTATTTTTAAAAAAATGAGCTGTGTATTTAATTCAATTCTCGCTATCTGCTCTCCCAGATCTTTAGCTGGTCCGTGAAAAAATGATAAAATTGGCGCGAGCGAGAGAGCAGTGCATGACAGGAAAGATGTTGCATTGTAAACTATCGCCCGCCTTGCTTCAAGATGGGAGGGAAATTTCAGACTGATATCGTACATTGACATGCCACTGTTAGTGCCATTGAGTGTTTGTTATGTAATCTTTATATACATGTAAGTATATTGCAATCTACGTAATTTATGTCAACATTACGGAGGCAAAACTGAGAAAAACAACAATGTAAAGATGAAAGGCAGAGGCGACAATGCCCCAAACAAGCTGTCGCCACTGTTCCCAGATATGTACAGATTTATGATTTTCTACTTGGAAAAGACAGGAGGTTGGGAAGGTCTGAAACCCAATATATAGAACTCTTATACACAGGGATTCTGACAAATCACAGCAGCACTATCAATGGCCCATACCAGACCCTAATTATGATTTGGGTCAGGGACAAGATTAATCAAATCACTACAGTCAGTGCACTAAACTAATCAGACTCTCTCAGCCCAGTCTCTCCATACCTTACCCTTTGAGTATTCTGTCATCAGAACCTTTGGGTATTGAGATAGTGCCATGTTAGGAGTTTTTGAGATAGGGTCATGCTATGTTGTCATACATGTCAACCTCAACAATGCTGAAGCTGTGTATGATGGTGTTGGGATAGGGAAACTTGATGTTATCACATACTTCACCAAGGCTAGATCAATGTGTGGTCATATAGGGATTGGTATGACTAGCTTACTCCCATTTTATGCCACTGTGCACAGCACCATGGTGCCACAGTGCCACAAATAACAAGAAAGTCTTTTTTTTGTATATAGCTCTTAGAGCAATAAGAGACGACGAGGGCCACATCTACATCTATATGTTTACTCGGCAAAACCAATTGGCATCCCGCCGAGAGTGCAAAATTGCACTAGGGGTGCAGCTGATCAATACCAGCTGCAGGCCAGAATTTACACTCTGGCAGAAAGGTTCCTGAAAGATGCCGAGTTACCAGATTCCAATGTAGTTAAACCAGAGGGAAGATTATTCCAGTCAGTCACAGTCCTTGGGAAATAGCTGTATTTATATTGGTCACAGTTGGTTGCCATTTCTATATAGCAATTTCCATGGTTTTTCCTTGTACGGGCTGATTTCATTTTGACATGTTCAGGTAGTTTCAAAGCTATTTCACCATTAATAGCCTTATAAAATAGAACCAGCCTCCTTCTCCCTGCTAGTGAATCCCAATTTAGGTCTTCGAGAATTTTTGTTACAGTGCCTGCCTCTCTCTTCCAATTGCTAGACACAAATCTAGCAGCTCGTCTTTGCACTGATTCTATTCGGTCAATATCTTTCTTAAGGTAAGGGTCCCACACACTTGATGCATATTCTAAATGAGGGCGCACCAGTGTATTGTAAGCTGCCTCCTTGATATTTCCTGGGCACATGTTGAAGTTCCTTCTTACAAAACCCAGTACTTGATTTGCTTTGCAGACAATGTTATTAATATGTTCATCCCATTTCATATTTGTTTGTAGCTCTACTCCAAGATAGGGGTGATGATCAACATGTTGCAGGGTGTGACCATTTAATGTATATTTCCTTGTTTCAAGAGCTTGGCTTCTTTTCTTGCTGCTCAAGGTGTAGCATTTCTGAGCATTGAAGTCCATTTGCCACTCATTTGACCATTCCTCCAGTGTGTTCAGGTCCTCTTGCAGTTTTACTGCATCATCATCACTTTGAACTATTCTATATAGGAGGCTGTCATCTGCAAATAGCCTAATGTTTGAGTGTTTTAGTTTCTCTCCGATGTCGTTAATATAGAGTAGAAAAAGTATTGGCCCCAGTACTGTTCCCTGTGGCACTCCAGATTTCACATGTACAGGGTCAGATTCTTCGCCATCAATAACTACCTTCTGTTCACGGTTTGAAAGCCAGTTTTTAATCCATGATCCAACCTGCCCTGAGATTCCGTAATACTCAAGTTTATTATTTAGTCTTTCATGACAGACTGTATCAAAGGCTTTACTAAAATCAAGGATGAGCATATCAACATTTTTTCCCTCATTTCTAGCCTTAAATATATCCTGTAAGGTCGTGATTAACTGTGTTTCGCATGAGTGACCTGTTCGGAAGCCATGCTGAAAATTTACCAGAATATTGTAAAGTTCGCAATGGTTCATCATATGTCTGACAATTATGTGTTCCAAAATCTTACATGGCACAGATGTCAAGGAAACTGGCCTGTAGTTTGCTGCACAGCTTTTATCTCCCTTTTTAAAGACTGCAACAATGTTTGCTGCACGCCATGCTTTTGGTACTTCACCTTTGTCAAGTGAGTCTTGGAATATTTTTGTAGTATTGGAGCTATTTCCTGCGAGCATTCTTTCAAGACTCTTGTTGGAATTTGATCTGGCCCATTTGCCTTTTTGCAGTTAAGGTTTGAGAGCAGCTTTTCAACACCAGCAACTGTGATGATAATTGGCTTTATTTGTGGAGTGGTTGGTTCACCTTTGTCGGGAATATTTTCCATGTTTTCAGAAGAAAATACAGATTTATATTGACGTGATAGAACTTCTGCCTTGCCCTTACTGTCTTTCACTTCAATACCATTTTCCGTTAATGTTGGTACACCAACCGTATCTTTGCGTCTTGACCTAATATAGTTCCAGAACCTTTTTCCCATTGAAGGTCTACTAAATTCAATGTCTGGTAGATCAAGTAATCCAAGAACATATTCATCATGGGATTCTCTCAACTTATGTTTTATATGTTTTCTAAGGTTTCTGAATTTACTACGGTCAGAATCCTTTTTGGTTTTTTCAGCCTTGTTATATAGTCTTTGTTTTCTTCTAATTTGTCTCTTGATTTCTTTTGTCATCCATGGCACATCCCATCTACCATATATTTTCTTGGTTGGGATATGTCTCTTGATTGACTCCATAAGCTTTGTTGTGAACTTATTGTTCAGAGTTTCAACTGGAAGGATAGAATCTTTGATCTCATCTTCATAAAAGGTAAGCATATCTTTTTTAATCTCATTCATGTCTCCTTTGTTGTACATTAGCACATTTCTTGGTTTTTTCTTGGCTAGTGTGGCTTTTGCATTGATTTCTGTTATTACCACATCATGGTCACTCATGCCTGGATGGACAGATACTTTATTTACTAGGCTAGGGTTGGTTGTACATACTAAATCTAATCTATTTCCTCCCCTGGTTGGGTGTGGATTTACTTGCGTAAGGCAGTGTTCATTAAAAGTATCAACCATTGCTGTATTAAGGTCAGTCCCATATGCAGGACTTGGTTTACAAGACATATTCTCCCATGCTATATCTGGTACATTGAAATCCCCTGTGAGCAGAATATTTGGAGTATTTGTATTAGACTGGGGAATCTTCCCCAGAGATGCATTGAGTTCATGAACATTGGTTATATTTCTGTCTGTTGGTCTATAGTAGCATCCTATAAACAGAGGTTTTGTGCCAGATATGTTAAGTTTTCTCCATACTAGTTCACAGTCAGTTTTTAAGCTTTCCTCCTTTGGGTCTGACAGCCATCTTTTGTTAATTCCAATCAACACCCCACCACCACCCTTGCATCTGTCTTCTCGCCCAATATCATAGTCAGGGTGAATGACACAGTCGGCAATAGTGTGATCAATGTGGGATTCTGTTATGCATAATATGTCAGGGTAGTTGTGCTCGGTTATTAGTTCATGTAGTTTCAGTTATTTGGTAGAGTTTAAGCCTCTACAGTTCACTGTCATGATCTTAAGCTTTTGTATTTTTTGTTTTTTCCGGCCTTGCTTTGGTCCAGTGGTGTGGGTATTCCCAGTTGATTGGTCCTGAGTACTTTCCTCACTTATGGCACTTTCATCACATAGTGTTTCAAAAAGGTTGTTTGTTTCAATTTCACTGTCAAAGAAAGCATCAGAGATATTATGTAGGCGGCATTTCCAGCACTCCCATGACAGCCATCTTTGTTTATTGAATAATTCATAATCTTTATTTGTTAGCCCATCACATTTAATGTGTACAAATATATCACATTCATCACACTGCATGGCTCTGTGATTTTTGGCAACTGGTCTTTCACACACGCCACAGGGGTATCGAACAGGCCCTGGGTGTGGGTGAACGTCACCACATAAAAGGAGTAAGGATATTTTGAAAAGTAGCATATAGCTATTGCCTCTTTTCTTCGAATTTGTTTTATCCCAGTAGCAGTAATTTTGTTTTCTGTATATAACACTGGCTTGGTGTGAAACAATACCCAGTATTGGGTTTCTTTCAATCATACATTGCTTGTGTATCATGTCATTAATGATAAACAATGTGGTACTTCCAGATTTGTAGGAAATATTGGCAGAATTTCCTACATGGGTTATGCTTGCCACCAAGATACAGGCAAGACAGTTTAGAATCAGTTTTGGAAGATAATGTTTCATCTTGTTAGGCATATTCATTAGTTTCTTTTATTTTCTAAATAAGGATGTAAGTATTTTGGATAGGGTTGTAAGCTGAGTATATTTCCTGTGTTACTGAGGAGTGCACCGGTTGACCCAAGAATGTGGGACAAGAATGTAGATTGTGGATATCAGAGTGGGAAGAGTGTCCCAGTTTACAATCTAAGAGTGTAGGTTGTAATTATCAGAGTGTAGGTTGTAGTTATCAAAGTGGGAAGAGTGTCCCAGTTTACAAACTAAGAGTGTAGGTTGTAATTATCAGAGTGGGAAGAGTGTCCCAGTTTACAATCTAAGAGTGTAGGTTGTAATTATCAGAGTGGGAAGAGTGTCCCAGGTTACAATCCAAGGGCCAAGTCAAACTAAGAGTGTAGATTGACGAGTATGTAGTCGGGAAGAGTGTCCACGACTCGTGGGATAAATAATTTACTCGAAAAGACAGAAGGCAGCAGAATGGCCGCGGGATCTGTGTTTTCATAAAACAGTATACTCTCCAGGTCACGCAGCCAGACCACTACACTACCAGTCAGTTCAAGTCGTCTGTAAAAACTGCCTTTGTTCGGTAAAAATGGCTCCAAAATGCCACTAATATTGAACAGAACAGTATGTAGTGCGCTCGGGAGTCGGTAGGGATTCAGGTAAGATGGTATCAGATCCAGTAAAACGATATTTAACTACGAAAAACGGGAGCCGATAAAAAGCTGGTCCACCATTACCGACGCATGCGCACTCAATGTGTAAATATTTGAAGTCACCCAACCCTGGGGGGATACTTTCATAATTTTAACCTGCGGAGGCTGGGTTGGAATTGAAAAACCCAGATCCAGATTTAGGGAAATATTCTATCTCCATTGGTACCCTGATTTAGGACTGTACAACTGACTTAAATTTTGATATCCTGATTTAGGGACGATGCAAAGTTAAAATGATACCCTGACTTTGGGGTGATGCGATAAGCATGATTAGAAAATGATACCCTGTTTTTTGGAGTTCTATGAAAGTAACCCCCACGGTCAGCCAGCCCCTCTCTGTCTCTGCCCTATATACTATGCACAGCTTATATCACAGGTTGCCAGAGAGTGGCAGTCCCCAGCCCCTCTCTGTCTCTGCCCTATACACTATGCACAGCTTATATCACAGGTTGCCACAGTGGCAGTCCCCAGCCCCTCTCTGTCTCTGTCCTATATATACTATGCACAGCTTATATCACAGGTTGCCAGAGTGGCAGTCCCCAGCCCCATTCTGTCTCTGCCCTATATACTATGCACAGCTTATATCACAGGTTGCCAGAGTGGCAGTCCCCAGCCCCATTCTGTCTCTGCCCTATATACTATGCACAGCTTATATCACAGGTTGCCAGAGTGGCAGTCCCCAGCCCCATTCTGTCTCTGCCCAATATACTATGCACAGCTTATATCACAGGTTGCCACAGTGGCAGTCCCCAGCCCCATTCTGTCTCTGCCCTATATACTATGCACAGCTTATATCACAACAGGTTGCCAGAGTGGCAGTCCCCAGCCCCTCTCTGTCTCTGCCCTATATACTATGCACAGCTTATATCACAGGTTGCCAGAGTGGCAGTCCCCAGCCCCATTCTGTCTCTGCCCTATATACTATGCACAGCTTATATCACAGGTTGCCAGAGTGGCAGTCCCCAGCCCCATTCTGTCTCTGCCCTATACACTATGCACAGCTTATATCACAGGTTGGCAGAGTGGCAGTCCCCAGCCCCTCTCTGTCTCTGCCCTATATACTATGCACAGCTTATATCATAGGTTGCCAGAGAGTGGCAGTCCCCAGTCCCTCTCTGTCTCTGTCCTATATACTATGCACAGCTTATATCACAGGTTGCCAGAGAGTGGCAGTCCCCAGCCCCTCTCTGTCTCTGCCCTATACACTATGCACAGCTTATATCACAGGTTGCCAGAGAGTGGCAGTCCCCAGTCCCTATCTGTCTCTGCCCTATATACTATGCACAGCTTATATCACAGGTTGCCAGAGTGGCAGTCCCCAGCCCCTCTCTGTCTCTGCCCTATACACTATGCACAGCTTATATCACAGGTTGCCAGAGAGTGGCAGTCCCCAGCCCCTCTCTGTCTCTGCCCTATATACTATGCACAGCTTATATCACAGGTTGCCAGAGAGTGGCAGTCCCCAGTCCCTCTCTGTCTCTGCCCTATATACTATGCACAGCTTATATCACAGGTTGCCAGAGAGTGGCAGTCCCCAGCCCCTCTCTGTCTCTGTCTCTGTCCTATATACTAATACAGATGTCGCCCTGGCTGCCCGTGGTGCTATATGGAAGTGAGCTATCCTGACTTGTGCTTTCCCACACCTCTGTTCAATGTGTGTACAAATATCTTTCTTTTGCATTATCATGTAATGGTAAAAAGCCACCCCCTTTTTTAATAGCATCTGTATAAATGATGCAATGTCGTTAACAGCCGCATGCCATTTTGCCACATTTCATCACCACTGTGATTCTATACAGTATGCTCTTGTGTCACCATATATAGCCATGATTATAGATAAACAAGTTGGTGTCCAGACTCGACTAATGCCGATAATATGGTATGATTATGACTGGCTGTCTTTGAAACACAACAGCAGACCCGTTTGACATTTGAGATTTTATGACTGTTAACCTAGTTCTAACTGGGTGCACATGGTGACCTGAAGTCGGGCACTTTACATGCTCTCTGGTTGAACTCTTGTCTTGGTTAGCTGGTGACATACACAGAGTCTACCAAGTCGCATAGCAGTGAGTATTCCTGATATTACCATTAGTATCTCTGACGGGTCACCTATCTTTTCCGTACCAATCTAATGAATGATAAGACACATGGCCTTTCATTATTATGTTCTATAGTTTATCAATGTATGTATATTGTGATATAATACATAAGATACACACTTATTCACCATATGCCAGGCTCACACTGACTGTACTGTTTACTATTATAGAACTTGACAGTCATCAGGTAAAGTATGTCAGTGATTTCAAACTGTTTCATTTATTATGGCTGTGATTTCTTTATGAAAATGGATCATTAATTTAACTTAATCAAGCCATGTTTTAGGTATGTCATTAGCTGGAGATGGCTGGTTTATATTTGTGTTTGTCTGCATAATTTAACATGACTGACTAATAGTCTTGTTTCCACTCAAATCGTGATTGTTTGGTCTTGGCCATTGGTAGCACAACTGTCAGAATCTTTATATGTTAGTTGTTAATTCATTCAATAGTTTTAAATTCTGACCAAAAGTTGTACTTTTGTGATAAAATATTCTTACTAACTGTTCTACTTGTGTGCATAGATGTAATTGTTGAGTGTTGATTGAAATCAGTCAAAGGTATATAGGTATAAGCAGGCCTGGCCAATCACAAAGATGTGCCTTGATTGAGGCAAAGGTAGGTGCAGTGTGTAGTGAACCACATCGGTGTCTAGTCCTACTTGGAGGATTGAGACAGAGCCCAGTCTATGTGACTGGTGACAATTATGAGCCCAGTCTATGTGACTGGTGACAATTATAAGCCCAGTCTATGTGACTGGTGACAATTATAAGCCCAGTCTATGTGACTGGTGACAATTATGAGCCCAGTTTATGTGACTGGTGACAATTATGAGCCCAGTCTATGTGACTGGTGACAATTATGAGCCCAGTTTATGTGACTGGTGACAATTATGAGCCCAGTCGATGTGACTGGTGACAATTATGAGCCTAGTCTATGTGACTGGTGACAATTATGAGCCCAGTCTATGTGACTGGTGACAATTATGAGCCCAAATTGGCGACAATTGTGAGTACGTAGTAGAGTAAGAAGATTTTCTTGGATTTTGCTCATAGATTTTGCATTGGGATTTTGCAAACTTATGCGAGCTTGATTTTTTTAAATCAACACTTGTTCAATTAGGTTTCAAATCTGAGTGAACCAATAGACTCACGTGATGACCAGGCACGACCTGCAAGTTTGCATTCATTGGACATACTAATTTCACAGTTAAATATTAATATATTAAAGTAAATTGTTTTTAAAAAAATGGATTTTTTATTTTTTATATTTTTTTATAGGAGTCCTCGATGACAGATTAGCTTGGATCTTGTTGCTATGACAACCACTGTTATGGATCCAGCACATAAGAATGCAGCAGACAAGATGCAGTCATCTTCTCCACCAGAGGGCTCTGCCAGATCTCACACTATCGATGCTGCTATTGACTTCACAGGAGGAACTGCAGGTAAACATAGTGGAAGGATATCAGTACACAAATTTTAATGATTGTTTAATTGTATGGGTCTTTCATAGATTGGAAACTGATAAATAGAATAAAAAGATAAAAAATCTTAAAAGAAGTATGACTCCTTTCACCTAACTATCATATTAGACTGAGAGTTGATATTGTATTCTGCATGCTTGTGGCCAGTATACTCATGCACACTCCAGATGCACCCACTCACTCTAGATATTAACTGTTTTAGATAGACCTGTTTAATCTAAATATTGGCTGTTTCAGATGGGCCCGCTCACTCTAGATATTGGCTGTTTCAGATGAACCCACTCACTCTAGGTGTTGGCTGTTCAGATGAACCCACTCACTCTAAATGTTGGCTGTTTCAGATGAACCTACTCACTCTAGATGTTGGCTGTTTCAGATGAACCCACACACTCTAGATGTTGGCTGTTTCAGAAGAACCCACTCACTCTAGATGTTGCCTGTTTCAGATGAACCCATGAACCCACTCACTCTAGATGTTGGCTGTTCAGATGAACCTACTCACTCTAGATGTTGGCTGTTTCAGATGAACCTACCCACTCTAGATGTTGGCTGTTTCAGATGAACCTACTCACTCTAGATGTTGGTTGTTTCAAATGAACCTACCCACTCTAGATGTTGGCTGTTTCAGATGAACCCACTCACTCTAGATGTTGGCTGTTTCAGATGTACCTACCCACTCTAGATGTTGGCTGTTCAGATGAACCTACTCACTCTAGATGTTGGCTGTTTCAGATGAACCCACTCACTCCAAATGCTGGCTGTTTCAGATGAACCCACTCACTCTAGATGTTGGCTGTTCAGATGAACCTACTCGCTCTAGGTGTTGGCTGTTTCAGATGAACCTACTCGCTCTAGATGTTGCCTGTTTCAGATGAACCCACTCACTCTAGATGTTGCCTGTTTCAGATGAACCCATGAACCCACTCACTCTAGATGTTGCCTGTTTCAGATGAACCTACTCACTCTAGATGTTGGCTGTTTCAGATGAACCCACACACTCTAGATGTTGGCTGTTTCAGAAGAACCCACTCACTCTAGATGTTGCCTGTTTCAGATGAACCCATGAACCCACTCACTCTAGATGTTGGCTGTTCAGATGAACCTACTCACTCTAGATGTTGGCTGTTTCAGATGAACCTACTCACTCTAGATGTTGGCTGTTTCAGATGAACCTACTCACTCTAGATGTTGGTTGTTTCAAATGAACCTACCCACTCTAGATGTTGGCTGTTTCAGATGAACCCACTCACTCTAGATGTTGGCTGTTTCAGATGTACCTACCCACTCTAGATGTTGGCTGTTCAGATGAACCTACTCACTCTAGATGTTGGCTGTTTCAGATGAACCCACTCACTCCAAATGCTGGCTGTTTCAGATGAACCCACTCACTCTAGATGTTGGCTGTTGAGATGAATCTACTCGCTCTAGGTGTTGGCTGTTTCAGATGAACCTACTCGCTCTAGATGTTGCCTGTTTCAGATGAACCCACTCACTCTAGATGTTGCCTGTTTCAGATGAACCCATGAACCCACTCACTCTAGATGTTGGCTGTTTCAGATGAACCCACTCACTCCAAATGCTGGCTGTTTCAGATGAACCCACTCATTCTAGATGTTGGCTGTTCAGATGAACCTACTCGCTCTAGGTGTTGGCTGTTTCAGATGAACCTACTCGCTCTAGATGTTGCCTGTTTCAGATGAACCCACTCACTCTAGATGTTGCCTGTTTCAGATGAACCCATGACCCCACTCACTCTAGATGTTGGCTGTTTCAGATGAACCCACTCACTCTAGATGTTGGCTGTTTCAGATGAACCTACCCACTCTAGATGTTGGCTGTTTCAGATGAACCTACTCACTCTAGATGTTGGCTGTTTCAGATGAACCTACTCACTCTAGATGTTGGCTGTTTCAGATGAACCTACTCACTCTAGATGTTGGCTGTTTCAGATGAACCCACTCACTCCAGATGCTGGCTGTTTCAGATGAACCCACTCACTCTAGATGTTGGCTGTTCAGATGAACCTACTCACTCTAGATGTTGGCTGTTTCAGATGAACCTACTCACTCTAGATGTTGGCTGTTTCAGATGAACCCACTCACTCTAGATGTTGGCTGTTTCAGATGAACCTACTCACTCTAGATGTTGGCTGTTTCAGATGAACCTACTCACTCTAGATGTTGGCTGTTTCAGATGAACCTACTCACTCTAGATGTTGGCTGTTTCAGATGAACCCACTCACTCTAGGTGTTGGCTGTTTCAGATGAACCTACTCACTCTAGATGTTGGCTGTTTCAGATGAACCTACTCACTCTAGATGTTGGCTGTTTCAGATGAACCTACTCACTCTAGATGTTGGCTGTTTCAGATGAACCTACTCACTCTAGACGTTGGCTGTTTCAGGTGCCATTGCTAGCGTATACACAGGTCAGTCTCTGGACACAGTCAAGGTGAAGATGCAGACATTTCCAGACATGTACCGGTCAGCCTATAGTTGCTTTATCAGCACATACCGGAAGGAAGGCATCCGCGGCCTGTATGCCGGAACCTTACCCTCCCTGGCAGCCAACATATCAGAGAATGCAGTCCTCTTTATGGGGTATGGCATGTGCCAGAAAGGCATGGCAGCTCTAGTCGGTCAGTTGATCAGATTCTTTGCTTGTGGAAAACGGCTTATTAAAATTAGTTATTGTTATCCAGAATATTATGATGATTTGAATAGAAAAACAAAGGTTACAATTTTGATCTGATTGCAGCTTCAGCTTTTATGGTGCTTTTTTAATCTTTCTTCTTTTAAATTATACTTAAATTCAACTAAAAATATCAAAATTTAAATGAATAATCAATTTGCAAAATGTATCAATAAAGATTTGTATTCAATGAGATTTTTCTAATGAAATATGTCAATATGATTTTGAATGCAGGTAAGAAGGATGTTCTCGAGTTATCTGTGATACAGAATTCCGTTTCTGGGAGTCTAGCGGCATTCCTCTGCTCTCTGACGCTCACTCCAACAGAACTCATCAAGTGCAAACTGCAAGCCATGAGAGAAATGGCCGTCCTCACAAAGGCACCACCTGTTAAAATGTATTGAGCAATTTGTAATCATATTAGCTCTCTTTGTTATTTTATCATAGAGTTTATTTTTTTGGATGTTTGGAAATAATATCTTGAGATAAATATCAAGATGTAGTTGAACCAGTTGTAATGAATGAGTTGTATCTTTTCAAATATTACTAAATATTTTGAAATTTAATGTCACTTCTATTGACATTTTGGAATGGATAAAACATTATGTGTTAGGCCTTTAAAAGATTTTGATGGAATATTCAAACCAAATTTTGACAATCTTGATTTTAGTGCTTTCACAGCATGGTTACAAATGATTTTCAGGGCTATACAGTAGTTGTGAATATATTTGCTGGTATGCCCTACTTTTAACCCCCAACGACATTTCCTTTCTCCATGTTTCATCTCTGAAGTCTGGTATATGTCAAGCATAGTCTTCATGTGATGTTCGATCATTACCTCCAGATTTAATGATGTTTCAGAGGACCGTGGGGTCTAATTCGGCAGATCTTACGTGAGGAAGGTCCACGAGGGATGTACAGGGGATTTGTGCCCACCCTCATGAGAGAGATGCCAGGATATTTCTTCTTCTTTGGAGGCTATGAGATCTCAAGACACATGATGACACCTGCTGGCAAGTCCAAGAATGAAATAGGTTAGTCTATCCCATGTTTTCCTCAAAATGGAAATATGTTTAAACTTTATAAAATCAACTTATGTTCATATCTATCCGATATAGGATTTTCATGACATGAGTATTTTGGAGAAAACAAATATCTGCATTTGTTTGTAAGATAAGATAAGTTTGGTTCTCAGAACAGTGGTAATTTGACTGACCATGAAAAGGATTGACATTTACAAGACCCAGCTGTCTTTTTAAGTTCATCGTTTCTTGCAGTTGTTTATTGGTAGATATGTTGATACCTACCTTGGTTTTATTTGAATTTTGCATCGCACTGTTCATATAGTCAGATTGGCTGTATATCATGACTGGCATATTTCCCCCTGCAGGGCCGCTTTGCACTATGCTGTGTGGTGGAGTAGGAGGCGTGTCCCTCTGGGTGTCCGTCTTCCCGGCCGATGTTGTCAAATCACGCGTCCAAGTGCAAACCAAAGGAAATGAAGCTCCCAAATTTCTACCAACACTTATAAATATAGCCAAAAATGAGGGTAAATATGAGTCTTGAATATCTTTTTTGGATATGACCATGCAAATGAAAGCAAATATTTTTCATTTGCATTACTTTGCCTCACTAAATTTTGAAATACAGAGTTCTTTGTTCTTTTACCAAAAAAAATGTCAATGTATTTACTCAAAATAAATGATTATAGCAGTATACTTCTTAGGTCAAAAGTAATTGTTAATTGATAGATCTTGCTATCAGGTTTTGATATTATTAAAGATGTGAATGTATTTATTTTTGATGCAGGGATCACAGCTCTCTATAATGGCTTGGGTCCTACAGTAGTGCGGACATTTATTGCCACCGGAGCACTCTTCCTCGCTTATGAGAACACAAAGAAGTACCTTACTGATTTGGCAGATGGCAAACATAGATGAAGCTTCATATATATAGACATAGCGTTAATGAAAATTTTGTTATGTTTAGGAAAATAAGAAGGTCTGATTTGAATCTCTTATCTTTGTGATCTGTGGTTCATTCACTCAGGATCCTTAGGTTGTAGATCACATGACCTCAGGTTGTGGATCACAGGTTGTGGATCACATGACCTCAGTTTGTGGATCACATGACCTCAGGTTGTGGATCACAAAAAGAAAAGGGATCACATGACTGAGGCAACTTATGGTATCATGTTTACTTATCAATTTACAGGTTTCCTATTTTTAAGGTTTTCAAGGGTGGGGGGGGGGAATTAATTTAAAGGAATTCAATTCTCATGAAAAAGATAATGATATTAGGGTCTGTTCTAAAAAAATATTTTGAAGGTCAGATCTATTGTACTAGCTGTTTATCAATTTCCAGTGTACCAAGTATTGATTAATCTATAAATGTACCATTTTTATTGTTATTGTACTAAATGGTGCTTGGGCTAATGCCAAAGCCCTAATGTATAAAAGTTTATTTATAATTTGTACTGATCATGAAGTGTACATTCAAAATGCTACATTTGCTTCAAGTGTAATGATTTTGGAAGGATATAAGAGATTAAGAGATGCAGCCGTGGGATGCAGCCTGAACATTGATCAGAGGATGCCAGACTCAGGATATTCAGAACCAAATAGGCTGACTGCTAGTTGCCATCTTGTTATTTTATGGTCTGGATGTAAGAGTTGCCCAATTTTGGTTTCAATTTTTATGAACAGTATTGTTATGTAGTTTATAATGGGAAAACAAAAGAGAATGACAAATGGCAATACCCCTATTAAGTCAAGCACACTGATCTTAAGTATATCTTAACTGACACGGGCTGTCTCTCCATTGATCATATTTATAGATGTATGGCTCCACCTACTGGAGCTGGCATAAATCAAGACATCTAATAAGAAATGCACTGAGGAAATGCTTTTTATATCTTCTTCACATTAATTACACATCACCATTGTCATTCATATTTCAATGCATTGTTAAATTTAGAATTTACCCAACATTAGTTAACCCAACATTGGTGTTATATTCAAAGTAAAAATTTTATGTTTTACTCTAAAAAAATAGGATTATGTAAATTTGGATGTGGAGTTGTCTTGAAAATATGAACATAACATAACAAATTATTTTTGTTCTATTTGTAAGCTATTTACAGTAGCTTTGTATACAAATAGGTCAATATCAAATCATATTGATTAAATTCAAAATGGCCAATAATGGCCAAAATCTACCTGGTAATTTTATCTGTAATATTTAGCGTCAACCTTTAATTATTATCACTGAAAGAATAACCAGTATACACAAAAATATCATGATATTTATTTTCATGAAGGTGAAAATAATTGTGACACTTGTAATGCCACAAGAAAGTGAGACTTGTCAGGAAAGGTCTATTTTAAGGCCATCAAATACTGTTATATTTATGGTAGACAAAGCATTTATGCTTGATTGTTATTTGGGAAGAAAATGAGAAGATGTGTGCACCCACTACCAATAAATGTGATATGTGTGAGTGTTAAGATATTTTCATTTAACATTTGGCTTGATACTGACCAGCTTTCGAGTTTGTTAAATGTGTCTTTTATTTTTTAAATTTTGTGTGTGTAATAACAGCATTCATTGCATTTTTAAACATGGAAATATCTTAGTGACGATGAATGCTATTGGCACGTATCCCTATAATATGTTTTGAAAACTCAGTAAAACTGCTGGATATATTAATGTGGACAATATATCAAATAGTGTGAGAATAATTGTACACTAATTTGAGTATCATCTGAGGTCAAATAGAGATTATGCTATTCTCTCTACCCATCACAAGCCATGCATTTCATCTTACTTTACATGGTTATTGAAGGTTTGAATTTATATATCCTTTTGTTTTGCTTATTTCATATTACATTTATCACTATCTGCTGCCACATTTCAACAGTAAGTTTATATCTTTAAACACAGGATTAATATTGTATTCCAACTTTTTATATTTAAACTGTTTTTGTACTAGAGGTGCTTGAATAACAACATAGAGGGTATTCAACTGAATTTGATTTGTTATTAATTTCATGCTGAAAAATGCAATAATTCATTATGCAAACTTAACTTTTTGATATGACTAAAAATATAAAGTGAAAAAATTATGTGAAAAATAACACTTGCCCTCTTATTTATTATAGTTCTAAGCTAGAGTTTTATCTGTGTCTAAAAGTTGATCGATTGATCTTAATTTTTTTCTTTGGGTTTACTACATATCAGAGAACATTTATTTTAATGAGCAGCTTGATCGGAAAAAAAGTCCCGAAAATGAAACACCCTATTGATCCGTGTTGTCTGAAGAACTAACTGAAGAAGTATGGTCGAAAATAAAAATTCTTATTGATGTATGGATGTATGTTTTTCCTTACTGAATATATTTTATGTTCATGTGATGGGAGAAATAGATAATTATACAAAAATAAGTACAGACATACAAATCTTTTTACCGACTGTTACAGAAAAATAAATGATTTGTAATCCTCACAATCTATTTGTACTCGTATTTTTTCAAACAAGACCAGAACACTAAACCAAATTTGCCTTAACATAATTGTTTTTACTTAAATAAAGGTTCTGAATGAATGGAAATAGATGGATGGAAAACATTTACCGGACTGGATCTGCTCACAGAAATTTATTTTGCAACCAAAGTATCAAATACATTTTTATTGTCAATTACATGTTTCCACCATTGTGAAAAATCATATAGATAAAAAGGTTTGACGACTTCAGACACTAATCAAAATCACATTATACATGTACATCATCAAGAAAAAATAAGTGTAGGTCTGCACTGTATTAATCATCAGATGGCACAAGCAAAAATTAACGATAGAGGGCAGTGTGCTTCGAAAAACATATGGCCAATCAGGATGCAGCTTTCAAATAGCGCTCCAAACTCAAAATGGCAGACGGCAAGAGTGAAATGGTTGAAGATTCCAAACAAAATTCCCTTGGAAAATCAAAATATGGTAACTATCACTTGAAACAATGAATCCTTTTTTGCTTGTCAACTAAACGAACAAATCGAAAGCATCAAATTCAAATATTATCAAGTAACGATTGATTTTTAAGTCGTTATTGTACTGTCCAAACGACATAATTTTCAAAACAAACCGACAATTTTGATCAGTTATCCGTCAGTTTGTCACTTGACATCAACTGTTCACTGGCTCAAATGTGATTATATGACGAATATTATCACCATGATGCAGTGATCCGTTGGCAAAGGCCAATTAACAGAGGCAGTCAGGAATAGATTGCTACTTATTCTCTGATATTGCGGGCTGTTCAATCAGGAATGCTGGACGATATAGACCCCCTGCCAATCTCTCTGACCAATGATTAAATATAGTAGAGTTGTACAGTTCTGGTTCCGGTAAAGTTGTACAGTTCCCGTGTGTACTTTTCAATGGGGGAAAAAAAAAAACATGGAGATCGGCAATCGGCCTATGAGCGTTTACATGTATGAGCGTGGGACTATATGAGCGGGGTCTTATATGAGCATGGGACGATATGAGCGTGTACATGTATGAGCGTGGGACGAGCTGAGCGTTTACCTGTATGAGCGTGGGACTATATGAGCGGGGTCTTATATGAGCATCAGATGTTATGAGTGTGGTCTTAATCATAAAATTACTTTTTCAGTGTAAAGCTGTGTTTCCATATGTGCAGTGCGTAATGCAGTCCGTGATGCAGCGCGTCATGCAGAGCGTCATGTGGTGTTCACATGTATGCGTCAGTTTTGTGATGTTTTCATGGTCAAACTTCCAATTTGGCGCCAAAATTAGACTTGCAACCTATGGGAAACCTATGCGTCACTCTATGCGTCAGATTTTCATTCGCTACCCTATGCGAAAGGCTATGCGTCAATTTGCTTATGGACGTCATTACGGACGGCAATACGCATACATGGAAACACCTGCATTGTTCAGTATGGTGTGCGAAAAAAATTGACGCACTGCATGACGCTCTGCATGACGCGCTGCATGACGCACTGCACATATGGAAACACAGCCTTAATGTAATGATAGAATCTTTTATAATTCTATGTAAAATTAATTTAGTCACTAACGGACGGGAAGGACGTTGACATCCACCACCGGCAACGGATGGGAAGGACGTTGTTCTGGCTTGATGACGTCATTTGTAACATTCTGAAGGTCTGCAACTTGTTACAACGTAATCATGAGAATGACGTCAGACTGCCTTAATCATGAACTTTTGGCCCCAGCTTTTGATAAAGCATATTGAATAACCATGGTTATAAATTTTATTAATTTGATATGTAGAAACACTAGTCCAGATAAAAATTGGTTAGTCCTGCCAATCAACAAAATTTAGATAGGCTAGTCCATTAGGGGTTAAAGAAGGAATATTCAATTGTATCAATGTTACTTTTTGTAAGTCTTTCAATTATAAACATTTTGGGCAGAGAATACTGGATACTGTGAGCTATCTACCGATGTGTTAATTTTCATACATTTCTCGCGATTGATGAAGAAACTGTAATTATATACTTTGCAGTAAAAATATTGCTTAAAAACAATGATATAATCGCATTTTATCACTCTCCTTTGCATCAGGCTCACTTTTACACCCTCTCTGATTATGCAATCAGATATGTACAAACAGGCCGGTTCTATAAGCCCCGCTCCCTGAATATAATCAGATGCATGTGCACGATGCAATGACGTAATTACAGTTTTTCGGTCTGACAGCATGTGCACGATATAATGACTTAACTCCAATGTTCATATTTATGAGCGCCCAGATTGTACGACATTTGATAGCGTTATCGCTAGGCCTATATTGGAGAGAAGAGAGAACAGGCCTAGTAAAGCTGGGTACCATTTTATACTGAAATTTAAAAAATGAATCCAGTGTCTTGATTTCCACTTAATGTGAATTGAATATACACTTATATCAACTCACGCTCATATGATATAGTCTCATGCTCATAACATCCCACGCTCATACTGGTAAACGCTCATGAATATCATCCGGGTACCCTTGTGAATAACCAAAGTCCATTGATGAAGTAGACCGTCAGCGGCTACAATGGATCACAACTCTATCTTAGCCTCTGTTATCAGTGGAAATTGGTAGCAACAGAAAACTGGCGGGCAGGAACAACCCAGAAAACTCAGGCCTTCCCAAACTTTTGCCTTTTTTAATTTGAAATCTTAGAAAAGCCAGACTTTCCTAACCAATTCAGTTTAGCCTTTCCAGATTATTGTGACATTGTTGGTGAGTTTTTCACAATGAATAACGGTTACGGATCTCGATGTCGATGTCGATCATTATGTATTTTTTATCAGATTTTTTTTGCTGTTGTTTACATACTATATACCCCCAGTTTTGAGGTTGTTGTTTACACGGGAATTATCCATTTTGAACATCAGAAGCTTGTTTGACACTATTGTCAATATATTCAACAATTCTTTGAAAAGATAAAAATCAGAATATCTTGTGTAAAAAGCATGTTTTACCTGCACTCTTATTTTTGACAAATATAAAATCTATTTTGACTGGATTGAAACTGATCCCTGACGATGTGAACTTGTGCAGAGGAAGTAGATCCTGACTATTTGTGCTGCCATTGCAGTTACTAGGGACCTCTCTAGCTCAGGGGCTTCAATCAACTTTTGCCTATTTTTTTAATGCAAAATGCTATTATTAAAAAATAATACATTTATTGCCCCACTTTTTTCCAGATTTTGTTGCCATGGCAACTCAGTGTTTAAAGATTGTTTGACACATGAATTTTAGAGTTCAGGGGTGGGAGAGCTCTGAACCAATCTGGTCGGTACTCGAAACCTGGGCGGTATGACGTCATACCATTGTTCTGAACCAATTCTGAACCAATCTGGGCGGTTCTGTTATGTAAAGACTTTTTTATATCTCATAAAAAGCATCAAAATCACATAATAATCATCACAAAATATAACAAATTTTGCTACAGTTGAGTGCAAAACAGTGTCTTGTTAATAATAATGTAAATTTTATGCTAAATCTATAACGTTTTTACGGTTAATTTGTGCCCCCAAGTCGGGAATTACTCTTCTTTATGCAGTCTTAAACTGGGGCACATTCCTGTGTTAAAATGTGACAATAATCCCGTTAAAAATCAATTTCAGATGATCATATACTTATATATGTAACTGATGAGCAAGTTATTTTCTTTAAAATTTGTGAATGATAGTCGTTATATAAAGATTAAAGAATGCAACGTTTTCAGTCTGGCCATTGTTCACCGCACGGCACCGCTCAGGTACCACTCAGATTGGCTGCGATTTAGTGCACAGATTGTTCCGAGCGCCCAGAATGACGTCATTTACTGCCCAGATCAGTTGTGAGCGACCAGAATGACGCGATTTAACAAGATTGGTTCAGAGTTACTGCACAGATTGGTTCAGAGCTCTTTCACCCCTGGATTTATCCTAAGAAAATGTGTAATCTAATTCCAAGGTCCAGTAACCTGTAAATTTTTAAAATATATCAATTAAAAAGCTTAATCATACCCTTTACCCCTAAAAAATCACTGTTTCTTCCTTTTATGCTACAAAATCCCCTTTTCTCAGAATGTGCTCATTTCCATTTTCTTACTTTAGGCAATCATCTCTGTAGTGTGGTAATATTTGTATCAATCATTATTTATGAATATAGTCTTTAAAATATAAAAATGAGGAAAAAAATTAGGTTGACTGCCAATACTTTTCACAAATTTTCAGTTTCTGACCATGGTTCTAAACTTGCATAATAAAAATATTTGGATAAAAACTCATAAATTTACCCATTTACACAAATAAATGGTTAAAAATTATTTTTGCCAAATAATGTGCATCTATATGGTCTGACAGGAGTTATAAGGTCAGCGCTGATAGTTCTGGATAGTACCACTGTAAACAAAACAAAAAAACAACAAAAAAACGTCATGTCAGCAAAACAATTGCCATGACAATCTTTGTTACATATCTATATTAATCATTAAAGTTCAAATTAGTGTGTAATGCCTGGGGATGATAATCCACTGGAAATATATATCGTGCATGATTCATGAAGAGAACAGGTCAAATATTCCTATGCCAGGAATTTTATATCTGGTGAAATCGGAAAAAATATAAAAACAAAACTTTTTTTCAGGAAAAAATCCTTTCATCACATATAGGAAAACATTTCAGTGGTGAACCTTAAATTTTTATCTGAAGAAACTAGAATGCATTTTTAAAAAAATAATTTGTACCCCCAAAATGTGAATTACACCCTATACAGGGGCATGTTGAGGGGGTACAAAGTAGAAATGTAATTTTTCAGTGCCAGAAGGCAGCCCCTATAATTCCTGTGAGATCATATGCAATTCAGCTCACTTCCAACTTCATTTTGATTAAATTCCTGTTATTTCTGGCCTTTCCTGCCACTATTCCTGTCAACTCAGGGCTTTCAAAACATGACAGAAGTTCAACTTTGTCCTAACATGGAACAACATTGCTTAGATGTAGATGTGTGCTCTTCCAGGGATAATGCATTTATTTTTGATTATTTGCAGATATCTACCTGGAGAAACTTGAAAAATATAGGGAAACCAAGAAATCTTTGAAAGCATTCACTCCTGCTAACAAACTTGCCCCAACACCAGGTGGCAGTACAAGTACAAAGAAACTTGGGAGAAGTACAAGTTTTGCAAATAATGTGCAACGGTCTGCATCTGTAAAACTGGTCAGAAGTAAAAGGTAGAGCTATTTAGAAAAATCATCTTTTGAGCTTTCATTGACACTGAACTTTTCACTATTTTGGCATGACTTAAATCAGTTTTCTGCAGAAAATATGTTTATGACAGTAAATTCTTCATTTTTATTTAAAATTTGAACCTTAATTTTTCAGTTGTGTAAAAAGACCCCCGACAGGTGCCAGTGATGTTCCCATCAAGAAAAGCCGACCAGTTTCCCCAAGCCACCAATTGGGGGCGCCTCCAAAAAAAATACAGAAGGAGAATAAGATCAAAAGAACAGAGTCCTTTAGAAGTCCTTCTATGCAGTAAGCATAAAAAACAATAATTTTAAATAGAAACGCTATTTTGACCTTATATAATTAGAGGATTCTTATTGTAATACTTTGCCACTATTTTAGAGCCAGGCTCGATGAATGGAAAAAGAAAAAGGAACAGAACGCTGGGTAAGAATATCCATTGGGTAATAAATATGATCAATATAGGCTTATAGCAAAAGTTTAAATTGACTAAATTCTGTGCTAATATAAGAGAAAATGAGGTATTGTCATTACCAATATTTTTATTAGGTTAGTAATTTTTGGTCGATTGAATATTTAAATCTTTGCACTCAATATTTAAAGGCAGAAGTTACAGAACTATAAGAGTTTGTTTTTATATTCAGAAATCCTACAACATTGCCGAAGTCTGGATCAACTCTAAAACGTCAAACCACATTTAGGGCCACTCCACAAACTGGTGTCACTCCTAAACCAAGACCTCCTCTAGGGATCACCCCAAGAACTACTCCTGCTCTGAGAAGGTCACCAAGAACTAACACAAAAACTAGTTTTTCAGTTGAAGAGAATTCTCATGTGTTGTTTCCAAAATCTGCACAAAAAACTGTTGGCATTAAGAGATCTTCAAGTTTCACTGTGAATCCCAGGCGCAATACATTGGCACCCTGCAATCTTATAAAGCCAGGTCTCTCTCAGTCTAAGACAGTCAACTCTCGAGCACCTCTTCCTCCGAAGACAAATTCTACAGGTAAAACCCCTGTCTCAAGTCTCAAAAGATCATCTACCTTCTCTGTGAGCAGTAAGAGCACTTCAGTGATTAATACGAAAACTGAAATTAGTGAAAAAATATCTGATACCTTAAGTGAAAGCCAGAAGAGGAGACAGTCCGTGCTGCCACCTACTGCCAGTCAGCGGAGGCAGTCAGTGTTGCCACCTACTGCCAGTCTGAGGAGACAATCAGTTTTGCCACCAACAGCCAATTCAAGGAGGCAATCAGTGCTGCCATCTAGTAAGAATCAAGGGAAGCAATCAGTTATATCTTCCTCAGGAAATGCTTTGCAGAGGAGACAATCACTGTTGCCACCTGGTGGTAATCAGAGAAGACAATCCATAGCACCATCTAATAGCAGTATCAAGAGGGCGACAAGTTTCACAGGAAATACTAGTAACAAATATTCTGCCTCAGTTAAGCAGAAATCAGGAGATCAACCTTTAAGACAGTTGGTGGTGCCACCTGTGAAGAGATCTAGTAGTTTTAATGTGAAATCTTCAGCATCCAGTCCTTTCAGTGCCAAGAAAACATTTAGTAAAGCAAATTTACACAACTTTAATGAAACATCAAGTAGAAAAACAGAGTTAAGGAGAAGATCGTATGAGATCAAGAGAAAGGATTCGGATAAACCTACGAAGGCCAAAGCTAGGAAATCAATCCTGAAGTTGCCAGTGTTGGAGGAGGGTAAAGATGGGACAGATGGTACAGATATAATGGAACCTCGCCAAGTTCAACATGTCCAGTTTTCCACTCCAAAATCGCAGACACCTGTTGCCAAAGTGAAGACTCCTTGCAAAACTCCCCTTCGCCCACAGAAAGAAATGTCTATGAGGTATTTATATATCTTGCATATTAATTTTTGTAAAATTGTTATGTAAAAGTGATAGAGAATAGGCGATGACCAGTATTTATATATTACCATAAATAAATAAGCCTGTTTTCTTCTTCAATAAACTTCTCTATTGAGCTCAAAATATGAAATATTTGCAAGTTTCACTTCTAGTAATATTTTAATAGCTTTTTCATGTTAAAACCTCAGTAAATGTCAAGTTTTACTTCCAACAGTGTGATTATATTTGCTTGTTACTTTAGAGAAAAGTTAGGTGCCTGGATGCAGGCCAAGGGAAAAACTCCCACTCGCTACCGCCACCTGTGCTGCTTCGGAGAACACCTGTCTGCCAAAAATAACACACCCGCCGGTGTGAAGGGTGGACTCTCAACATCTGAACTCACACATCAGGTACTATTGAAAATAACTTGCACCCAAGCTTCAAGTGTGAATTATGGCCTTTGCAAACTCTGTTTTGATCTTCATCAATTTCTACCTGCATGATAAGAAATAGCCTCAGTCAGAGTCAACTTGGATCCACCTTGAGTAGTCATTTAATGACATATTGATCAAAGCGAATCGGACCTTTAATGCTATGAGAATAAACAAAATGATACATACATGTGCTTTATGTATTGCACTATTTATTTCCAGCAAGAGAAGTTGGCATCAGATGAATTAGTCAGTGAGCCTGAGTCCGTCCTGGATGTCAACGATGAAGACTCACCACTCCGTAGCATGCTGCTTGAATGCCTCACACTATTTGATGCAGTAAGTCACCTGTATGATCAGTTGAATGATTGAATAGTCACACAACAATTAAACATGACCAAATATAGTCATGTGATGCTCACATATGACCCTATGGTTTGTGACTTCTGATGTCACAACTGATTTTAATTCATGTTGAACTGATATGATATGATATGAAGTTTATTTCCATTCCATTATTATAAGTTCTGATCTTGAAAGATATTTATATATTTTGCACTTACTTGATGGATATTCATCAAATATTTCTTGAATTTAAAAAAAAAACAATTGCAAAGAACTACTCTAAGAGTTGTCCCAGTAGACTTTGTCTTAATCATCAAAATTCATAGTGAAATATGTTTGGAAGTACAAAGATAAAAAAATCGTTCCCATTCAATGTTTTTAGGGATGCCCATTGGATAATATAGAATCTTGGCTGAATGAGATTGAGGTGAAGTACCCTGATGCAAAGGCAGTGTCCACATACTGGATATGTAGGGCTCGTATTGCAGAGGAGCAGGAGGACGACAACGCTGCAGTCAATATGTATGAACAGGCCGTCATACACTCCGCTAGGGTAAGCTACAGTCATACATCATACTTGTCTCTATTATATGTATGTACAGGCCGTCATACACGCCGCCAGGGTAAGCCTGTGCAGTCATATATCATACTTGTCTATACTATATGTATATACAGGCCGTCATACACGCCGCCAGGGTAAGCTACAGTCATACATCGTCAGACTCTAAACTATATGTATGTACAGGCTGTCATACACGCCGCCAGGGTAAGCTACAGTCATACCTCATACTTGTCTATATTATATGTACGTACAGGCTGTCATACACTCTGCCAGGGTAAGCTACAGTCATACATCATACTTGTCTATATTATATGTATGTACAGGCTGTCATACACTCTGCCAGGGTAAGCTACAGTCATACCTCATACTTGTCTATACTATATGTACGTACAGGCTGTCATACACTCTGCCAGGGTAAGCTACAGTCATACATCATACTTGTCTATATTATATGTATGTACAGGCTGTCATACACTCTGCCAGGGTAAGCTACAGTCATACCTCATACTTGTCTATACTATATGTACGTACAGGCCGTCATACACGCCGCCAGGGTAAGCTACAGTCATACCTCATACTTGTCTATATTATATGTACGTACAGGCTGTCATACACTCTGCCAGAGTAAGCTACAGTCATACCTCATACTTGTCTATACTATATGTACGTACAGGCCGTCATACACGCCGCCAGGGTAAGCTACAGTCATACCTCATACTTGTCTATACTATATGTACGTACAGGCCGTCATACACGCCGCCAGGGTAAGCTACAGTCATACCTCATACTTGTCTATACTATATGTATGTACAGGCCGTCATACACGCCGCCAGGGTAAGCCTGTGCAGTCATATATCATACTTGTCTATATTATATGTATGTACAGGCCGTCATACACGCCGCCAGGGTAAGCTACAGTCATACCTCATACTTGTCTATATTATATGTACGTACAGGCCGTCATACACGCCGCCAGGGTAAGCTACAGTCATACCTCATACTTGTCTATACTATATGTATGTACAGGCTGTCATACACTCTGCCAGGGTAAGCTACAGTCATATATCATACTTGTCTATACTATATCAGGCCTTGACATTAACATTTGTGATCCACTTGCCCACCGGGCAAGTAAATTTTAAAATCTACTTGCCCTGAATTATATTTCACTTGCCCTGAATTTTTGTCCCAATATTTGAATACGGTATAGGACTAAAGCTTATAGGATTTGTACATTCAAACATTGGCTGATAATTAGAAAAAATGCCCATATAACCCATAGAATACACAATATTTGGCTTGAAAAAGTTAAAATGAATAGTACATGTTTTTATTTAAAATAGCATGCAGTGACCTCAAGTTTGTTACAATTTTTTGTGCATATGCATAAGTACCAAATTTTTACGAAAACATAAAAATTGGCAATGCTCAGTCAATTCTTGACCAATTTATATCATTGATAACTCTTATTTTAGTTACTTGGATATAAAAACAATAGGAATAGGGCCTTTTCTAACTCAGGAGTTCAATTTTTAAGCAGAGAAATATATGAAGACTTTGAGCTTGTGAGTAAAAATGTCACTCTGAATTATCAATCTTGTAAGAATATAACCTACAATTATCACTTTATAAGATTAAGTGTTACTGATGGATATACCCCACTGTTACTCATCATACTTAATATCAACTGTACATGTTTCCTGGATAATATAATGATTGACAAAGACCAAAATGTGCGAAATTGATAAGCTCTACCTCCTGATACAGTGCGAAAAATGTGAAATACCATCTTGAGGAATATATATATTTAGCAGCATGCCATAACTTTATCTTGGTCAGGGTTTGGGAGGCAGGGGTAATACCAAGGGCAACGGAGCTTGGACACAAAGTTATCTCTGATCAGGTGTCATCCCTGTGATGTGGTCAGCAGCTCTCTCTGTTCTCTGTGGGGTACTTTGATTGGGGACAGATTACAGTACTTGACCACCGGGCAAGTGGAACAGATGTATCAAGTTGCCCGAACTTGCCCGACAGGTGTGAAATATACCTCCGGGCAAGCGGGCAACTGGCTAATGTCGAGGCCTGTATATGTATATACAGGCCGTCATACACGCCGCCAGGGTAAGCTACAGTCATACATCGTCAGACTCTAAACTATATGTATGTACAGGCTGTCATACACTCTGCCAGGGTAAGCTACAGTCATACCTCATACTTGTCTATACTATATGTACGTACAGGCCGTCATACACGCCGCCAGGGTAAGCTACAGTCATACCTCATACTTGTCTATATTATATGTACGTACAGGCTGTCATACACTCTGCCAGAGTAAGCTACAGTCATACCTCATACTTGTCTATACTATATGTACGTACAGGCCGTCATACACGCCGCCAGGGTAAGCTACAGTCATACCTCATACTTGTCTATACTATATGTACGTACAGGCCGTCATACACGCCGCCAGGGTAAGCTACAGTCATACCTCATACTTGTCTATACTATATGTATGTACAGGCTGTCATACACTCTGCCAGGGTAAGCTACAGTCATACCTCATACTTGTCTATATTATATGTACGTACAGGCTGTCATACACGCCGCCAGGGTAAGCTACAGTCATACCTCATACTTGTCTATACTATATGTATGTACAGGCTGTCATACACGCCGCCAGGGTAAGCTACAGTCATACATCATACTTGTCTATACTATATGTATGTACAGGCCGTCATACACCCTGCCAGGGTAAGCTACAGTCATACATCATACTTGTCTATACTATATGTATGTACAGGCTGTCATACACGCCGCCAGGGTAAGCTACAGTCATACCTCATACTTGTCTATACTATATGTATGTACAGGCCGTCATACACCCTGCCAGGGTAAGCTACAGTCATACCTCATACTTGTCTATACTATATGTACGTACAGGCCGTCATACACGCCGCCAGGGTAAGCTACAGTCATACATCATACTTGTCTATACTATATGTATGTACAGGCTGTCATACACGCCGCCAGGGTAAGCTACAGTCATACCTCATACTTGTCTATACTCATCGCATACCCAACCATAATAATGATATGGGCCATTAATATGGGCTATGATTAGTCTGAATGAAGTTAGGTGTCTTCTCTTTGGATGTAAGTTCTCATCAACCAATCTTGCTGCTGTGAGTGGGTAGGCACTGTGAGTGCACAAATTAACAATGTGCGAGTGTGATGAAACCAGTCTAAGTCATATACATGTAGGTGTGAAAATATCTGACCAATCAGAAAATTCTGCCTGGATTTAGGCAGATGTAGGCAGTGTGCAGTGGCCCGTACCGGTCTCTATTACTACAGGGAGGGTTGAGGTGGTCACCTGTGACTTGAGGGATGCAGGGTGGGTATCCCATTTTGTCCAGCTCAGATCTCTGCAACCATTTACAAACTCATGCTTGAGCATTTTCCAATCAGAGAAAAACTTTTGACCTTGAGACAGTGATATTTCATTGTTCTTATCTGCAACTCTTTGTTAGTTGATACTTTGATACATTTATATTTGACAATATGGCCCAACTTTATGCTTAAGCTAGAAGTGGGACAGTCACAGGCAAGAACAATAGAGCCTATTATGGTTTGTGATGGAAACCTATATTTCTATTTTGACAGCCAGCGGAGGAGATAGCAACAGCCCTGAAGGAATATGTGATCCGGATGGAGGACCAGAAGAAAGCCAAGGCTCAGGCTGCCAACACTCCCTGGAAACCTCTGCCCAGAGACGTCCAGCAGGAAAACGTCTTCCAGTCCTCCACAGTCAAATACTGCATCACAGAAACTACACCCTTCTTAACAAAGTTAGTACAGTAAAGCCCATGGTATCATTCTAAAAGCCTCAGTGACTATAGAGGTTCTGTACAAGTAGTTAGAATATATCAAATTTATTATCTCAATAAATTTATTTATTGTGCATATCATTTTTTTTAAACTCTGACAATTATTTAGCACAAATGTCTTTCATAGGACCTTGACAGAAGAGATTTCATTCATAAATTGCCTTGTTGGTGTTGGCAATTATTATACTTTATCGGAAGGGATTTGATTATTTTCAGAGTAAAGTCAAAGAGAGATAGAAGGTCAACCCCTCAAACAGTCCTGACTCCAGTGCGGCGTTCAACCCGTCGAAGTTGTGCAAGTCTTCCCAAGATGCTCCAGGACCATGACAAGATAGTGGAATCACTGGAGGACTTGCCCCCAGCTAACAAAGAGAACGCCCTCTTCCAGCCAAATAAAGCACTAGAACAAGAATTTGAAGAAGAAGCAGATGTTTAAAATGATATCCCCTTCAAATGGGCTGTATGAAAACAAATTTGTTTTAATAATATACATAAAAAACAAAGAGCAAATAGCCATTAGTTTGGTATTCCATTCAAGTGCATTAACTGAATCACTCGCTAATCAAACCAAATTTAAATGTTTGTATGGCCTGATTATGTAAAAACAGAAAATTAGAAAGCAAGTGCGAAAAAAAAACACAAATTATTGTGTTTATCATTTATATACAGCAAATTGCTACATATAAATAACAAATTCTACAAATTTGACTTTATATGGCATCAAATACTCCTGTGCAATATCATACAATTATCAGGTATCAGATCATGAAGGTTAGCAAAGGCCTGCATTTGAATCAATGCTAGATTTTATCACTATATTATACAATTAATGCAGATAAGCAGATCACTGGTGAAGATATTGTATGTTATGACTTGGATATATTTATTGTTATCTTCTGGAATTTCAGACGGCCCAGAATATCTGGCTCTCCATTATTTATCTTTTATGAATCCTCCAAGGTTAATCTTCACTGACTTGTGAAAAAGTGACTGAAATTCTAATATTTAGCATACAGATAATTCTAAAAAAGGTCTTTGTTGAGTTTTATGACAAGTGACAGTAGTCTTTTATGGTCAAAGCTTTTTCTCAATGCAAATATATGTTTATCAAAGGACTTTTAAAATAGTGAGTGGAATTGTTTCATATTGAGCACACTGGCAACTTTGTAGGGGGGTTTTAGATGATATTAAGGCCAGTTCATGACAAAACACCTGTGTCTAAAATCCTTTTTATCCAATGTGCTTTGACCAGTTAAGAATGCTTTAATATTACCTGGTCAGAGCGCATTGTAAGTAACTGGCTTATCGTATTCAATGCTCTCTGCATTGCAGTTTTTTGGTGTCTTAACATTATACATTAAAAACTTTTTGTTAATGAAAAAACATTTTATTTTAATCATAATTAATGTAATTCAAATTAGACTCCACTTTTAAGAAAAGAAAATCATTGACTTGAATTTATTTATAATAAATAAATAATTTTATATATACAAACCCTCTGAATACTAATATTTTAAATGGCAGAGAATGAGTAAATGTGATTCTGAGAAGGGTCCTGAGTGCTGAGAAGGGAGTGAATGTTGATTCTGAATGCTAAAAAGGGAGTAAATGTGGCTCTGAGTGATGAGGAGGGAGTAAATGTGGTTCTGAGTGCTGAGAAGGGAGTAAATTTGGTTCTGAATGCTAAAAAGGGAGTAAATGTGGTTCTGAGTGCTGAGAAGGGAGTAAATGTGGTTCTGAGTGCTGAGAAGGGAGTAAATGTGGTTCTGAGTGCTGAGAAGGGAGTAAATGTGGTTCTGAGTGCTGAGAAGGGAGTAAATGTGGTTCTGAGTGCTGAGAAGGGAATAAATGTGGCTCTGAGTGCTGAGGAGGGAGTGAATGTGGTTCTGAGTGCTGAGAACGGAGTAAATGTGGCTCTGAGTGCTGAGAAGGGAATAAATGTGGCTCTGGGTGCTGAGGAGGGAGTAAATGTGGAGATGAATGCTGAGAAGGGAGTAAATGTGGAGATGAATGGGGAAAAAGCCTGAGTAAAAGTGGAGAAAAAGTGACAAATTGTGGAGTGATGAGGCCAAATATAAAATAGTTTGGTTTCTGGTTGGCATAGCTTGTTTTGTTGTGAGAATTTTAATTTGTAAATACCTTTTAAGGTATTTAATGTGTACAGTAAAAAGATGTGTAAAAATCTAGAGTTTGCAGAGTCACCCGGAACTAAGGTATATTTTATTTGCTTATAACTTCTGTGTCAATGTGCAAGACGAGAGTGAAACTTTTAAAAGCATAAACTTACAAGACATAATTACTGTCTGTATTTGCTGTACTGCTTGCTATGCATTGTGCTTGCTATACATCAGTAAATTTTCTCTGAAGCAATTAAGCTCAGTAAATGTATCATACAGTTTTGATAATAATCATTGGAAAGAGAGCAATAATGTCATTTTATCATTTTAAAGGTAAACTAAGTACCATTCTCAAACAACAGGATGTATGTAAGGGATAAAAAAATGACAAAGTGCAATTATACATGTCTGTTTGAAATATTGTATGTGTTATTATGTTATTTTGGACAGTCAAATGCCTGATAATTGAGATGAACATGTGATTGCAGATCAGATAAGGAAACAAAGCTTACCGTATTTACTTGAATATAGGAGGAGAAATTGGGATCCAAACATTGACAAAATCAATTTGGGGGTCGTCTTATACATAGGGTCATCCTATATTCGAGTAAATACTGTACATAAATAAATATACAAAAATGACACCTTGGTTAAAGTGAAAGGACATCTGTATTTAAGGTCAGCTTAATGTCAGATAATGCAATCATGTGTTTTTAAAATTTCACTTTAGAAATTTGGGCATATATATTAATAACAGCGTTTTGTAAATACTTATTTTGATAATATTTCTTTAACAGTAAGGTCAGTATATTAACAAAACAATAATGATTTTAAGCTTTTTAATTCTAGTATTTAATGCTATTAAGGAATATAGAATGAAGGAAATCTCTTTAGAGATTTTCTCATACTTTTCTTAAATCAAGCTTACATGGATTAACTGCAAGTATTTGTTATATTCTGTGGAAGACCAAGGGCTAATTAAATTGTGCTAATTATGTGGGGAAATATTTTTTAAATAAATATTTCCCCATATGAATTATCGATCATAAAAATTTCATTGGAAGTATCTGATGAATTCTATTATGTATATCAATCTTCCTGCTATATAAATAAATGTAATCTATATTTCCCCTATGATAAGCCTTAATGTCCTTTCTATATACTTTTCATGAATATGAACACTTGTTGCATATAATACGGACTGCATCAAGATGTGTGTTATATTCAGGAAAGAAATTAACAAACAACTTCAAACTTCAGGAGTAAACTTTACTTGCTTATTTTGTAAACTTGGTACCTTAGTGAAATAATTTAAAGTTATAAAATAAAATTTAATGCATCAAACTAATTTTCTAGTTTTTTATTTTGTTGAGTAATGAAAATTGTTTTTTAATTTAATATTACAGAGTCTCAAAATTGCACTCCAGTATAATTGCAATGTACAATCTGTGGGCAGCAATGTGGGTATGGGATAAAAAGATCAGTCCTACCAGAGATAACTGACTGATTTCAGGAAATGGGGCATAGAATCGAGAAGTTATTAGATGGATCCCATTTGAGATGTCATAATAAATCCGGGATATTAGCTCGACCTGGATTGGTCTAAAAGATAATTAAAGATCTGCCATAAAATACATCTAAACAAATCCCTGTAAAAGATCTGTCAGATCATCTTAGAGATCAATAACTAGATGCCATTAAAAGTCATTTATATTGTACCACATTTGAAATCACTTATAATAACAAAACCTTGTAAAAGATCTGTCAGATCATCTTTGAGATCAATAACTAGATGCCATTAAAAGTCATTTATATTGTACCATATTTGAAATCACTTATAATAACAAAACCTTGTAAAAGATCTGTCAGATCATCTTTGAGATCAATAACTAGACGCCATTAAAAGTCATTTATATTGTACCACATTTGAAATCACTTATAATAACAAAACCTTGTAAAAGATCTGTCAGATCATCTTTGAGATCAATAACTAGATGCCATTAAAAGTCATTTATATTATACCACATTTGAAATCACTTATAATAGATATATTGCATAACAGATAAGTCCTATTGGATCCCATCAAAGATCAGCCATAACATGAATCTTCTCAGCCGTGTCGTAAGATGATCATTGACCTGATCATATGGGAGATCTCTCATTGTATTTTGCACATCCATCAGGGTATACATGTTAATTGGTCCCAGATTCAGAATTTATTGCCACTGTTTGATCACTATATATCAGTCCAATATGTAGAAAGCTCCTCTGTGCTATTAGCAGGGACGAGGGAAGCAAAGTCAATATCCTGAAAATAGTCTAGACGATGACTGAAACAAAACAAAATATGCAAAATTTGAGACTTGTAGGTTTTCTTACAGAAAAAGTTTCAAATATCAAATGATAATGGCAACTTGTCTGATTTGTGGCATAACTTACTGCAGAATGGTTTGTAAAAACAAAGGGGCAAGTGCTCCATTATCTTTTTTAAAATCCTGGATTTGAATAGTTTCCACTCACAAATCTGGTTGATCAAATTGCCCTGTTGTAGGGTAGAGAGCCTCATACATGCGATCCTCCCCAGCCCCATGGATGGCATAGGCATTAAACTTGACCACTTTTGGTGGAAAGTAGGCTGCAGGGATGTGAGCAATACCCTGCCAGGTGTCGCCACTTACTGAACAGCTGTAGTCTAAGGGAAGTTTATCCTGAAATTGAAGGAGTTATTCCTTGACATTTTATGCCAACACATTTAGATTTGCATGGCCAATCACCAATATATCATAATTTTTTAAAATACATAGTTTATGAAAAATTCCAAAAATGTGGGATACCCTTACCTTAATGCAATTTCTACATCCATCCAACAATAGCACCAAGTGTTGCCCATGTCTTTGGAGTAACAAGAAAGATATTTAAAAAAGAAACTTCTGTGCTGTTAATTAAGATGTAATTTAGATTCTAATAGGAGTACTTTTTTATAATAGGTATCAAAATCATTTTTCACAAGGAAATTGTTAAAATTATGTTTGAATATATTCTTATAAATTGTTATATGTTATTAATAATAATCCATTTGGGTTTGATGCATTGTATGCATATAAATGCAAACTGAAAGGTGAATGATGAAAGTTTCCTCAATCTATCTGGAAAACAAATTTTACTTACGGACAAAATTCAACCTCCAAATATTTATTTTCACTGGACAAAAAGAATGCTTCAACCACTGAAAGAGCAAACAATCATTATTATTACAGTGATAGAGCAGAACCAGTATTGGACCAATGGACATATCTATTGCTTATATCACAGGATATATCACTGAATTGTATACCCACCTTCATAATCCCAGAGCTGAGCAAACGGTTCTCCTTTCTGACCCCCGGGATCTCCAGGATCATTGAAAAACGGGGCTGAAACTTTGAGATCAAGGCCATTCTTCCCTGGGCTCAAGGACACCAATATAGGATTATGATTTGTAGGTCTTCCATCCCACTGTTGTGTGATCTTGAAATCCATTTCTGCAGATGATAGAATATTTATCATTAGATCTCATATCCATGTAGTGATATTTACAGACATCCAACCAGTTTTTATTGTTATTGTACTTAACATTCATGTTTTCTAGCACATAATAAACATAATGCTTTGGCTCATACATATTTTCAATTTTGACGATATGCATTTTCAAAGAAATACCTTTTTGAATACAAATATTGAACAACTGCAATTATTTTAACATTATCTGGTTCATTAAATGAAGGTTGGATTAAATTGGATAGTTAACAGTAGAAAATGTACTTATATGATTTTATTCTCAATATTTATTCATATATATTGTAGCAAAAAATGACTATCCCAATGGATTTTTTTTTTTTTTTTTTCAATTTTAGCTTAATTACAGTATATGATCAATAAAATATATTGAATTGACGAAAAATAATAGGGTTGGAGAAGAACAAGATACCAATCATTTGATTTGTTCATTTTCCGGTTATTAGTGTGTGTCATGTTTCATTGGTAACGTAAGCTTTGTTTCCAGATATTTTATCACTGATCTGTGCAGCTGTGTTTACAACACACAAATGACATCTGCCATTTCCGAGTCACAATTCTCCACCATATCGGTAACAACTTAGTATCCATCTTATTTGATTCGCGAAACTGTTAAAGTCTTGGAATAAGTATACATCAATCAACAAAACCAGGGGCCTGTCATCAATATTATAACGCACGTAAATAAGTTATTTGGACCAAATACCTGAATTTTAGATGAGAACCCAAACAAGTTGTTGACATGTGGCACGGTATCGCTGCACTATAATATTCAATAAAAATAAAATTCCATGAATGCATGATGATAATTCATTTTGTAGAAATTATATAAAACCTCAAGTGAGGTTCACCTTTTGATATTACTCACTTATGATTTTTATGATTTCATTGTCAGCTTTTGAGATCATTTATCCGAACTTTTTAGTGAAGCCTTTGCTCCGAGACCAAGAATTTTAATTAGCACGTGATCAGACTGAACTTCAACATTATACCTCAGTGATGCGCGTATTGATGCGATTTCGAATGAATACGCGCATGCCGATTATTTGTAAAATATTGGCTGGACACGATTGGGTCCGGCAAGTTAGCCCGGGTTATCCCGTTTCTCCACGATTGAGCCGGCGGGTTTCCGGCGGCGGAAGGCGGCGGACGCCGACCTCCGCCCTGTGAATACCCTCGGCGAATTCGGCGGAACAAAATGGAGGATCCGGCGATCTGCCGCTCTCGCCGCCGGCTAGACGGCGGGTGCCAATCGTGTACAGCCATTGATTAGTTTGCGTCGGCCATCTTTAGACTGGTCCCCCATCGAGTGTCAAGAACATCGTGTTTATACACAGATGGCGGCAACCAGTCTATGGCTGTACGCGCCATTTTCGGGTCACGTGACGGGGTCAAATGAGGTGCGCTTTGTTTACAAATGTTTGTAACGATAAATATCTTGTTTCATGTTTCATTTTTTAAAAATATAGTAGTTGTCTGAGGTATAAAAACAAAACATACACTCGTCGGTCAGCTGTGACCGCGGATTCAGTTCGTTGGTGATGGCGGACGGATACCCTTCGCCTTCGGCTCAGGGTATCCGTCCGCAATCACCAACTCACTGAATCCGCTCACCCAGCTTCCCGACTCGGTATGTTTTGTTATAATAGTTAACTGCAGACCTCGGTGCTCGGCGAGTCTTCCTCCGTGCTCCGTGGACTGCTCCTCCGTGGGATTTATGCAGCTCCTCGGCCGAGCAACTCCTTGCTCCGTGGTAGCACGGAGGAACTCCTCGGCCGAGCAAACTTCCAAATCTTGCTCCGTGGCTCATTTTATTTAATTCCACAACAATTCTGTGTCCCATTGTAGTTAATATGAACATCTTACCTAGCTGTGACATCGATTTAGAAGGAAAAAGACCCTTAAAAAGACAATTTAAACAACTTTTTGATAAAATTTGATAAACTCCTCGCTTGGATGGACAATTCAACCGCCAGATGTCACCCTGAAAGTTTATTCCATCGCATACAAAGTCCACTAGAGGGCTTGGTGGTCAATATTGGAACTGCATTGAGAGGTCGTGACATCTGGCGGTAGTCTTTAGCAATTTTGCCCGTCAGACGTGTGTTAACCATTGTATAATGTCAAATCTTCAAAACTATAATTAATATCTTTTTATTTAGTTCACAATTACGGCAGTCATTTTCGGGCCAAACACAAAATAAAATCTACAAAATACATATATACAGTGACCGGCAGCCAAATCCGGACACTTTCATGTTTTTCACTCCCGATTTTCACAAAACTTTTCAAAACTGGATAAATCACAATCAACGTTTTGAAAGGCATAGGAATAACAAGATGACGTGTGAGGCACAATATTCAGCTCAATTGCAATTAGTACAGCACAGTTTTACTCGATATTTGACTGAGTTAAAAATGTCCGAGTTTCATCTGCCGGTTTCGGACAGTTGCCGGCCACTGTAGCCTAGTGTAGGTCTAACCGTCTTCCTCTTGTTCTCACGATCTCAGATATATTTAAAATCTACAAAATATAAGGTGGTGACACCAAGCGGCCAATCAATGCATTCTCCTTCCGACGGAGGAGCAGTTTTCTCCTCCGTGGAAATAAACTGCATACAAATGTACTGAAGTGAGGTGGTGACACCAAGCGGCCAATTGATGCAACTTTCCTCGGCCGAGCAGAAATTTTCTCCTCCGTGACAGCCCACGGAGCACGGAGGAAGACTCGCCGAGCACGGAGGTCTACGGTTAACTGGTTCTCCTGAACTTTGACATCCACATGACGGTTCCCACACGGAAACCACAACACTGCCAAAAGTAATCCTGACAGATTTAGCCAGGTAAGTTTGTTTATTTAGAAGGCATAACGTGCAACAAAATGTATAATTTCGTAAACATCACGTACATTATACAGACATTGAACCACTTTACCCTAAAACATATTTTATTGTTGGCAAACAAATTGTGAAATTTCAATTTATTGTAATAATCCATTCAATATTGCACAAATCTGTAAATTTTTTTACCTAAATACCAGTGTAAGGACAATTTGACTATTTTGGGGAAATACTTTTTTATTACTCTAATATTGAATAACTGTCTAATGTGTGGTAGCTTTTGTATATCAAATGTTTGGTAGCTTGTATCAAATTCAGACAATCTTTATTGATCACACATAATGTGATGGGGCCAAGTTAATATTTAAATTGAAAAATACAAAACATGTTAAAATTTCTCTGCATGTATGTACTTGCTGGCAGTTAACCATCTCAACTGACATGTAGTTTAAAGCTTGGGCAGTTAGAGAGTTTGCATCCTAATTTCGAATGAGCCAACTAAACTATTAATTTGAGAAATACATTACTATTATATTCTAACTATTCCGTGCTCATTTATTCACTGCATGTGTATTGAAGCATTTCCCCTGAGCACCCTCACTAATCACTCCATCCCCAAATTAGTTACGCCTGAGTGAACTCCACCGCCTGTTGCCTTGGCAACCACAGAGTGAGATGCTGTAACTTGGCAACTTATTACTATAAAGCACACCTGTTACCTTGGGAACAGAAATGAGCACAGAGATTACAGCGATAATTAGCCATGATTAGGAGTGAATCATTGTTTGTTTACATTGATATATTTATTCAATATGAATCTCCATTGTGTACTGTTTGGCTGATATATTACTCTGCCAGATGTTTATTTGCCCGATATATTTGATAATTGCTTTTAAAGATAACCTGTGACTGCACTGTCCTGGATGACAGATCTTTTTACAGGTGGATTAGTTTCTCAGACATGAAGAATTAATGACATCCTTCGACCTGTTTTTTTATTATTATTATTTCTCAGTGCTGACATATAACCATGTTTGTTTTCTCCTTAAACATTCATTGGTCTCTTTTACTTTTCATTGTTGAAAAATCAGATGTGACATCATTTTTGCATTGCTCTATTTCTCCCCAATATGCAATGGTGCAAGGTACTGTTGAAATATTAAAATGGTTATTTTAAGTTTTTAATTTCTGAATTCCTCCATGTTAATTAATCATAATTATTTAATGTTTAAAAAAAAAGTTATATTATATAGTTCAAACCAATTAAACTAAAACAATTAGACGAATAAGAAACCCATATGAATATTAAACAGTAAATTATCAAGAAAAAGGATTTTGGCACCAACCAATGAAGCTTCATATTTTTTACTCAGTATTTTGATTTATTTGTTTTTGATTTTCAATAAGTTCAATGTTCTTTCCAAGTGACAGATTTGAATATTAAATGGCCACCAGGTGTCACTGTGATGCACTCATGAAGTACATGTGAAGGAGCCTGTACTTATGATAACAAGTGCAGGAAGCTTCTATATGATATCATACACTTCAGTAATCAGGGGAGATCATTCCACTCCTCGTAATAACCAGGACATAAGTATTAATATAACATATTTCAGACAGACAATAAAATTTGGTTTCCACGATTATTTATCATTAATGCAGATATTAATTTTAAATATTATAAAAGAACTCCCTTGTATTTGAGGATTTTACATATTATTCTTCTCTGCCAGATAAATAATAGTGGGATCAGATGTTATCTTTATTAGCTAAACATGACACTTATTATCAGGTGCTGACAGGTAATCTACAGATAACACTTATAATTATTTGACAATAACATAGCGTGTCAACAAATTTAGGCTTACCTTTCACTTTTTATCAGGTCAATATAAACAGAGACAAAGCACTTTCAAACAATTCTCTGAATGTGACCTTTTATCATCTTATTATGCATCAATATTGAAGTAGATGTTAATCTCTTAAAATAAAACGTGAAGATACCAAAAACTATCTCATAATGTTCATCTGGATTACAAGGATTCTTTTTGCACATACTAAAAACACACACAAAAATGCATTTCAAATAAATCCTTCTTGTTCTCAGTTTTATTAAATGTTTTAAAAGTTTAAAAAGAATAGTTTAAATGATATGTGCAGGTTGAGGTTATCAGATATGTTTTGAAATCATCTGATAGATAAGATAATGGGCAATGTTGTGTTTACTTATCCTGTCCTTCAGACTTATCATGTCTAGGTCCCTAACAAAGTAATGGCTGTTATACAAACAAAAAAACAACATTTGCACAAATGATATGCTAGAAACTGTTAAAACACTTTTAATATACCCACCAAACAGGTGATTCTCTCTCAAGTCATAACTCCATTTATATCAATCATATAACTGACTGTTTATTGATATATCTGCTCCAAAAACATTTTTTTTTATATTTCATATATCAAAGGTGTTATATTTCAACAATATCATGATCTGGTGTATAATGACATGTATTATAAGCAATTAATGCCTGTTGTCCTATCCATATACATAGAGCAAGTATTGATCATGGCTCTTGCAATGTAACATATTGTATGATATTAAAACATAGGAATATACCAAACCAGCCATGTACAAACTTCAGCATGGAACATGTGACATGATTAGGTAACCCACATTCGTGGCAATTTCAGAGGTTCACTATTTAGCGGGGAGTTCATTTGTAAACAAAGCCGAGTGACAAGTTTGGAATGCCTCCAGGTCGGTACATTCTATCCCATGAGCCAGCCCAGGAACTACATTGGCTGGCGGCAGTACATTGTTTTGGTTGAGGTGTGAATGGGCGAGGAATGGCCACAATGATTTGTGTCTCTATCTAAGTGAAAGACATTCATGAGACTAATTACCACCAGTTTTTTTATTACAGCCAAAACACTGGAGGAAACTTGGACAAGTACAACCATGTTAATCCAAAACCACCTGTAAACAACTGAGGTATGCTAATCCCACTTTTAAATGTCTCCTATTTACATTCTGCATCAAATTCTGCAGTAACACTAGCAGTTTGTGTCATATTTTGCATAAATAGTTTCATCGAGTAACCATATTGGAATAACATGATTGTTAGAATTAAATTTGTTAAATTATAATTACTTGTAGATCATATGGATCATGTCTAAGTAGTATAGAAAGTAAAATTACAGTACAATAATAAGATATTCACAATCTTCAATAGGTTGAAACTCTAAATATCTCTTAACAGCAAAGGCCATAAAGGGAACTCGCATATTGTATGAGATTATATTGAATAATATATTTACAGGAAAACTATCCTAATATATGAGCTTAGGATACCAGATAGAACATGGTTACAGGAAAATGTATCATAATATGTGATATTTAAGTACCAGATGCCTTGGTTACATGGAAATATCTATCATAATATATGAGCTAAGATTACTAGACAGAAGATGGTTACAGGTAATAACTATCCTAATATATGATGGTTACAGGGAAACCTCCCATGGTTAACATGGTTACATGGTTTCATTAGATGAATTGATTATTTTCTCATCATTTCTCTATGAAATTAAAAACAGATCCCTGGTGTGTCAAATGTAAATTCTATGTCATGATAAAAGGTAGCGTGGAAATACATTGACATGGTCAGATTCCAATATTTTATATTGCTATGGGATTCTGCAGATTCTGAGGATATGATTAAATGGATTTTCCTGAAACAGCAGAAAAGTTTTCTCTTGTATTTATTGTGATCTCTACTTGATGATATACCAATATTTATAATATTTTTTTTGTTGTTGTTAAATTTTATAACACAGAATTCTTTTAAAACTAAGATTGGAGTCAATTTGACACCACCAGCAATAATTGTGTTTCCACTTCCATTGGACAATTTGCAGCAAAGATATACTTATCATAATGTAATTGAAATAATGGTGCTGACAAAATAATTTTTTTTATGTTTAATTGTGTTATGATGGATGCTTAGTCAAGCATGTAAAGATAACAGATTCTTAATCTTGTGTTGTACCATGTGTATTGTAGCTACTCAGCCATCACCAGAAATTTAGCAAGAGATGTTGTTTTTAAATACATGTCAGCAAGGTAGGTAGACCATGAATACTTGGTTTGAACTCTTGAGAAGAGAGATGTTTCAGAAATTTGAGAAATGCCTTTGGCCTGAGAGCAATATAACTATTATTGCTCTCAGCTCTGGCTGACATTACATACAAACTCAGTCTGGTGATATATTATTTTTCATATCAACAACAAATTAAACATTTTTCGTGACAGTGCTTTCAATATTTCTGGTTAAAACAACGGGCGCAACATGACCATGAGTCCAAATAGGAAGCTGTACAAATTGGAAATCCGATTTGAGATGTAAAATTGAATTTTTTTTTTTAAACTTTGCATTCTGTCTATAGTATGACAATTGGAGAATTTGCTCGGAACCAAAAGGGTTGGTTTGCACATTGACTGTCACTTCAGAGTCTGTGATCTTGAATTTGTTAACCAGCCATTTGTTTATGTGAAGTATTCCTCAGTTTTAATAAGTGGAGATTGTACATGTTACACACACATTGCTACTTCCTGACAGCCTCGTCACCAGGAGCACTAGGAAAATAGTGCAAGTCACCGGCACATTAGCACAGTGCCCCAAGCTGCAGACATATGAGCTGTGGTGCTGCAAGCAAAGCCTTAATCTTGTGTGACATTTGTAGACATGTTGTAGTGTGGTAGAAACATTGGAAGTGGCGTATCTGATGAACACAGGACCTAAGTACCCCAGGAATACTCCAAGCAATGCCGGGAGCTTTACACCATCAGGCTTAACCAAACTCTTAATGTTTTATATATATATATATATTGACCATATTGAATATTTGTTGACCATCCTGAATATTTGTATTTGATCTTCCCCTGATAAGATAGATTACATGGTCTTCTAACAGTCTCAAAATTCTGAATAATTTGGACATATTATCAGCAACAGTTGAAATAAAATTAAATGAATTTAACATAATAGTAGTAATTATTATCTGAGTGTATATTTGCCCTGTAAAGTATAGAGTATATATGTGAAGTTAAGCAATAAAAATAGGATATGTTCATTGGTATTTACACCAGTACCATAACATTGTGGTGAAGGCATTGTTCAATAAATCATAAATCTATATAGAGGAACATTGTCAGTTCACAAGTCTGGAATGATATATCATAGATGCTGAGGGGCATTTCAACATCACAGGGAATCATAAATGTGAAACAAAGTCAAACTCGAACCATTGAGCTATCAATTAATCTCGTTTTGCACTGTCAAGAAGCCAGTCTGTGAGATTTATCTTTTAGGGTATTCATGATACGGCTGTGGCTAAGTGGAGAGTGTGGCTGTAGGCAACAAGGAGTGTGACTCTCAGCAGTGGAAGGAGTGTGACTCTGAGTCTTAGCACTGGAAGGGGTGTGACTCTGAGTCTTAGCACTGGAAGGGGTGTGACTCTGAGTCTTAGCACTGGAAGGAGTGTGACTCAGCAGTGGAAGGAGTGTGACTCTCTGCACTGGAAGGGGTGTGACTCTGAGTCTTAGCACTGGAAGGGGTGTGACTCTGAGTCTTAGCACTGGAAGGAGTGTGACTCTGAGTCTTAGCAACGGAAGGAGTGTGACTCTGAGTCTTAGCAATGGAAGGAGTGTGACTCAGCAGTGGAAGGAGTGTGACTCTCTGCAGTGGAAGGAGTGTGACTCTGAGTCTTAGCAATGGAAGGAGTGTGACTCAGCAGTCAAAGGAGTGTGACTCTCTGCAGTGGAAGGAGTGTGACTCTGAGTCTTAGCACTGGAAGGAGTGTGACTCTGAGTCTTAGCAATGGAAGGAGCGTGACTCTGAGTCTTAGCACTGGAAGGGGTGTGACTCTGAGTCTTAGCACTGGAAGGAGTGTGACTCAGCAGTGGAAGGAGTGTGACTCTCTGCACTGGAAGGGGTGTGACTCTGAGTCTTAGCACTGGAAGGGGTGTGACTCTGAGTCTTAGCACTGGAAGGAGTGTGACTCTGAGTCTTAGCAACGGAAGGAGTGTGACTCTGAGTCTTAGCAATGGAAGGAGTGTGACTCAGCAGTGGAAGGAGTGTGACTCTCTGCAGTGGAAGGAGTGTGACTCTGAGTCTTAGCAATGGAAGGAGTGTGACTCAGCAGTCAAAGGAGTGTGACTCTCTGCAGTGGAAGGAGTGTGACTCTGAGCCTTATCACTGGAAGGAGTGTGACTCTCGGCAGTGGAAGGAGTGTGACTCTTGAGTCTTAACACTGGAAGGAGTGTGACTCTCGGCACTGGAAGGAGTGTGACTCTGAGTCTTAGCACTGGAAGGAGTGTGGCTCCGAGCAGAGCCAGTATATGAAATAAAAATGATTAGTGAAATATGGAATTTATTAAGTTCCTAAGAGACATTGGGCTAGAAAGCAGAGGTTGATTTTGACACCTTTTGCTGAGAACAATATAGGCACTGGCCTGACTGTCCGATCAGGTGACACCTTGGTTCCTTTGATTTCGTAGCTTGTTTCACTGACTGAGAAAGTCAGATGGTAGGACTTAACTTGGAGAATTTTAGGGCTGAGAATTTAATAAATATAGTACAATTTGAACATCATTCCAGTCCCAGTATGGAGCCCAACAGCATAAAAAAGGTTCATAAGAGAATGAAACAGTCACCGACTGACTTCATGTGGAAGATATATCTCATGCCATTGGCTGAATTGTTGCTAGATTTTCACTCCTTTAACATCCCTGTCTAGACATCCTTGGGCCATTTCATTAGTTTTAACCTCCATATGGTCGAGATATTTCCTCACATCAATATCAGGAGCCAACCACTCTGAACAAAATTTAGCCAGATCACTCATTTTATTTAGCTTGAAGGAATAACGTGAGAAGAGAGGGTATTTATTCAGGCTTCCATTTCTATTCTGTCAGTAACATCTGTAGATTTATCAGGAAAGGTCGGTGGAGTGAGAGAGCCACAGAAGATGAAATATGCCCATGGTTTCATGTAACCAGGACATGGCAAATTCTTGCATCTGACAGATAGGGAGCCAGTTGATACATTATATGTGACACCATAGCAAAATAAGAATGGATAACAATACATCTTTGCCTTAGCTGACATGACTGAATATGAGACCATATTAAATATGCTTGAAATAGGATATTAGAAAGTTGTATATTACAAGTTTGGGACACATTATGTTACAGTGCATACATAAATTATTATCAACAATTCTATATAAGTCATAACTGGCATATTACATAATGTTATAGAATATCATAAAAACAAATGCATTGATTTTATTAGGTATGCATGTACTGTTGATATAAGTCTAGATGTCGACTCCAGTCCAAATGTTGGCGAACTGTAATGTGTTAGTTTCATGTCCATATATGGAGCCTGATGGAAGCAGATAACAGTATCGCAAGATTTAACTGCATCTTGCTGTGAAATATCCATCAAAATTAATCACCATTAGAACCATTATCTGCAATTGAATGAATATTGATAAAAATATATCCTGTGCCCAGGTCGAGAATTAAGATATCATTTGTCATATGTGTAGCTTCAATCAAGGATTAAATGTGATTGGTAAAAAAGTGTCTCATATTGATTTACAGTGAGTTGTTATGAATTTCTCTCACAGCAGTCATCTAAAGTGTGTATTATAAAGGTTTGATGTGAATCCCTAGGCCATTGATTTAGTCTATTTATAGCTCCAAATAATACATATTTCAAGATCCCCTGGGGTTCTGTTAGGACATTTTATATAACCTAGGGTGCTAACAGGAGATTTCTATTAAATCTACACTTTTTACATCACCTTTTTATTTCACTATAACTGGCTTTGCTTCCCATATTCTCATGGCTTTTTTTCTCCCACAACAAAAGTGCTACATATTAAGTGCTACTTTGGAAAGTCAAACTGTAGCAAAGTAGAACAAGAGCAATTTATGTGTTATTGATAAATGGTTTGGGGAAAGAAACTCCATTGTTGGTGTCATATATTTGTCAATGATTGATGGGGCCCAATTAATGAGTCTAACAAAGCAGTAGATTCAATAGGATATTTAATTCTACACAATGGCAGGTTATATAATTTTGTATTTCTCATGACAGATTGGATTTTCACAAGAAGCTGATGTGAATGGTTTGTTTTTGGCCTCCTATAGATCATTGTGTAACTCGCACCCAGCCCGGCAGCGGTATCGCCCTCTACTCAAGCAGCTGAATGATTGCTTCTTGGGGATTTTCATCAAGAGTCGGACCATTATTTTAGAAGGTTTAAGTATTCTGTAAATCAGTGTGCTCAGCCCATAGGGATGATTTTGGTCACAAAGTGAGATTAATTTTCAGGGAAGTAGAACAGACATATGTTAAGCTTGGTATTGGTCAACCCTTTTTTGCCAATGTAGAGCAGCTTTGAAAAAGGACCCACTAGTTTTCGGGGGTAATTCTAGCAAAATATCCATAATGCAGGGAGGTAGACTAGTAAAAGTGCTTCGTCAGTGAATCCCACTGCAATCAGCAGTGGAGACTACCTCTAAATCCATGTAATCAATAATGAAAAATGACCCTTGCTTCGGTAAATGGGATGGTATTTTTTTTACCGAAAGGGCACTGGAGAGTTATAAAGGGTGAAAGATATATAAGGGTGTAGGTTGTGGGGTGAAGGAATTGTGTTACTTTTGGGGGCAAACCTCTGTAAAATTTGTGAAAGGTTGCAGAGAATGCAGTATTGGGCTCAATAGATATTGTTATGCCAGTGAGAGCGGGGGATTGGGTTCAGAGCGGGGGATTGGGTTGGTGGATTTGGGCACACAACATCTCTGAAATACGTCAGTGATATAAAAAGGATGCAAACCACAAAAAAAAGAGAATTTTCCGAACAGCACTACTTAATACATCAGATTCTCGTAATTAGAAGTTAAACTGCAATGATACACAAACAGTCAAATTGAAAACCTCAGCTCCAAAATATATAGTTTGATGATCTAGAATAGTCGGACTGATCTGACAAGTAAGGTGGTAACGACACTGGGAGGATTGTACCATCAAGAGTTGGTGGGTATAAGAAGCACCAAATGAGGTGGCACGCAACCGTTATAGTTCTGTTGGATCAGCTCTGGCACAATATTATCTTGTGACTACCGTGTGTGAATCACGTTTGTCCGTCACCAAACAAGCCATCTTATTTATATGTCCCAGACCTTCTAGCCTGTGTTCTTCAGTAACCATGGCAATCCTTGCGCAAAGGTTGCTGGTTTTTTTTTTCAGCCTCAGTTATATTTTAGCAAGCGACATTTATATTTAGACTAAGATTGTCCTCTGACATTATGACTGGTTAATTAACCACACTACACACTATTGTGGGAAAAATGGAAGATTTAAAATAGAAATGGTTGTTGACTAAATGAAGTCATTTTAATATAGGGATTCACTATGGATTTACACTTTCAGTATTTAAACTATATGTTAATTGGTGAACATGTGTACCAGAAACGAGTTGTGAATACTTTGTATTTATTGTTCTTGAAGATTTACATCCGATGCTATGAAGTATGAAGACAAATGTGTTTCTTCGAGGCTCTTCCTTTTACAGGCAGCTGATAAAGCCAGCGAAGCAGAAGCTGGAGTATTCTTGCTGCCAACAATGGACTCCTTGTGCCTAATCTTAGCATTCTGTCTCATCTGTTTACCATCTAGAAAAAAGTTTTGTATCATGCCACAGCATTGTGTCTATTAAGCAAGTCAGTGCCTCTCTGAGGAGGTTAGAGAAACAACAAAATTGCTAGAGAAAAAATATGCCATGGTATTGTTCATATGAGGGGACTTGAGACACAATACCACAGTAAACTGACATGGGTATGCCATGGGTATTGTTCATATGAGGGGACTTGAGACACAATGCCACAGTAAACTGACATGGGTATGCCATGGTATTGTTCATATGAGGGGACTTGAGACACAATGCCACAGTAAACAGACATGGGTATGCCATGGTATTGTTCATATGAGGGGACTTGAGACACAATACCACAGTAAACTGACATGGGTATGCCATGGTATTGTTCATATGAGGGGACTTGAGACACAATGTCACAGTAAACTGACATGGGTATGACATGGTATTGTTCATATGAGAGGACTTGAGACACAATACCACAGTAAACTGACATGGGTATGCCATGGTATTGTTCATATGAGGGGACTTGAGACACAATACCACAGTAAACTGACATGGGTATGACATGGTATTGTTCATATGAGAGGACTTGAGACACATATGAACAATACCATGGCATACCCATGTCAGTTTACTGTGGTATTGTGTCTCAAGTCCCCTCATATGAACAATACCATGTCATACCCATGTCAGTTAACTGTGGTATTGTGTCTCAAGTCCCCTTGTTCATATGAGGGGACTTGAGACACAATGCCACAGTAAACAGACATGGGTATGCCATGGTATTGTTCATGTGAGGGGACTTGAGACACAATGCCACAGTACATGGTGACATGGGTATGACATGGTATTGTTCATATGAGGGGACTTGAGACACAATGCCACAGTAAACTGACATGGGTATGACATGGTATTGTTCATATGAGGGGACTTGAGACACAATGCCACAGTAAACAGACATGGGTATGCCATGGTATTGTTCATATGAGGGGACTTGAGACACAATACCACAGTAAACTGACATGGGTATGCCATGGTATTGTTCATATGAGGGGACTTGAGACACAATGCCACAGTAAACAGACATGGGTATGCCATGGTATTGTTCATATGAGAGGACTTGAGACACAATGCCACAGTAAACTGACATGGGTATGCCATGGTATTGTTCATATGAGAGGACTTGAGACACAATGCCACAGTAAACAGACATGGGTATGCCATGGTATTGTTCATATGAGAGGACTTGAGACACAATGCCACAGTAAACTGACATGGGTATGCCATGGTATTGTTCATGTGAGGGGACTTGAGACACAACGCCACAGTAAACTGACATGGGTATGCCATGGTATTGTTCATGTGAGGGGACTTGAGACACAACGCCACAGTAAACTGACATGGGTATGCCATGGTATTGTTCATATGAGGGGACTTGAGACACAATGCCACAGTACATGGTGACATGGGTGGGGGACACTCATAAATGAATGCATCGCATGATGAGAATGATGGTGGGGGTATAAATAGATAGATCTAAACTTTTCTAGGTTAAGATTTACTTTGCAGCTCTTTTAGTCAACCAGAATATTTGTTTTAAATAAATTTGAAATTGATATTGATAAATCTATATTGATAAATTTCATAGTTTTAGAGAAAGAAGAACCGGCCCCAGTAGCATAGTTGGTAGTGCAATAGATCAGTGGCTCACTTGGAGGACAGGAGGTGGTGGGTTCTATTCCCACTGCTGATAGTGTTACTTTCACACTGGTTATATTAGTGGAGGACGGGAGGTGGTGGGTTCTATTCCCACTGCTGATAGTGTTACTTTCACACTGGTTATATTAGTGGAGGACAGGAGGTGGCGGGTTCTATTCCCACTGCTGATAGTGTTACTTTAATACTGGTTATATTAGTGGAGGACAGGAGGTGGTGGGTTCTATTCCCACTGCTGGCAGTGTTACTCTCACACTGGTTAAAAGGCTTGAAAGTTGATCTAATATGGTCGTTGTTGCTGAAAGGGTTGTTAAAACACCATTTCACAATTTTTCCCTATTTAGAGAAAGAAGTATCTCAAGTTCATATCACTGGCCAGTTTAATTCCACAGTTATGTAGAGGCTGGGTAAATGACAACAATTTCTTCTACCTGATCAAATGACCCTCAATATGTCTGAGAGAGCTCTTTTAGGCAAGAGCACATAATGGCATTGTGAAAAAAAATCTTGTTTTGTGATGTTAACACAATATTCGGAACAAGTCACTTAAGACACAAGAGTTGTAGTAAAAACACTCAAAGCCTTTGGTGGGTCTCTTGAGGTTAACCCCTGATTCCAGGTTAGTGCAAGAGGATAAGCTTGTTTAAATAAAAGAATTAAAGAATGATGAAATTGATGAATTGATATTGACTTATTAAATATTCACAGTTTGAGATGTCAGTGGCACTGGAGGATGAAGAGTTAAATCAGCCGTGAAAACAAAGAGGTTTTAACAATGTGTGGATGTATTTTAAGGAAGCTTAGGGGAAGCAGATGGTTAATAATCCATTGTGCATTGGGAGTGTTGTCCTTTGCATGTCAGAGGTGGCATCAGATATGTATTGTTGTTTACACCAGTCAGGCCTGGTTGTATCTGCGAGAGGCTGGGTGCTGAATGGTAAGCAGGGCCACGAACCCCACCACAAAATTACCCCCCAACTGCTATCATAATGCGCAGCTAAATTATATTGAAAAAATGGCACAAAATATTAGGATGCAGAGAGGCACTGCAGAGGAGAAGAAGAAAACGAGGTTCATTTAAAGGAATTGGTGTGCTCATGAATCCAAAGAGTTAAGGTCCCGGGGTCACCTGCGCTCGTAATTGTACGTAAAGGCATCTAAGCTCGGCGTGGGCCAACGTTTGACTGGTACCAAGCAAGCAGCCTGGGAAGTTGACGGGTGCCCCATACCAGCAGGGAGTCTTGCGATCAGGAGAGCAGTACAGCATATCCCCATTATACTCAGCAAGGGCCATGTGATCATTGATCAATACCATCGACGCTTTCTCCGCCGTTCTCATATCTAACATCAAACTTGCCGCTCAGCCATCTTCAGTGTCAGTGTGTGTGCGTAGTGGATAAGACACCATATGAAATTGCTGTGTGATGTAAAATAAACATGGTGATGATGTGCAGGAAAAAGCCAGCAAAATTTGCACACACTAAACAGGACTATTTAAAGATTTTATTTCCCTCTGAAATGGAGATATTAATATAACTATACAAAATGATTCCAGTACTGAATTCCAGGTAAGATAGTCATTAAGTCCATTTTAATTGACTTCTTACTAGATGCGTGTTGAAGGTGTTTTTATTCAATTTCTTGTTGTGTGATGTTGAACTAGAGATTTCTGCCATGCTAGACCACAATGGAGTTATAAATATTGTATTGAAAATGTCTGACGGGAATCTTGCATGCATCTCTGAATATTTCTAAACTTAGGCTTAACATGCATATCTTCTGGCTTATCAAAATTTATTTATTTTTTCCAATAATATGGCACAGCATTTGGCACTGCCTGGGATTTGCTATGAAGTGTTATTGCGCTATGTGTTGTAGGTGAACCCAGGGACAGATAAACATGATTTGAAAGGTCCTACTGCACCACTTAAGGCACATTACACATATGTGCAGCTGGCCAAAGAATATCATTTCATCTTTGAATATTTATGTTTGTATTGTATTTACCCATTACCTACTTTAGGGAAGTATTTTATGGATAGCATTAAATGTAGCAGGACATTTGATATCTGTTACTGTACAATATTCTTCACATATGATGAATGGGAATGGGATTATGCCTCTGTTCTGATTTCATTTGCCAGATGCAGCTTGGCTAATCAACAGCACAAATTAACATTACAGCAAAAACATCTACATTTTGTGATAGGATAAGTAGCAGCAGATGGTCCCAAGCCAAGGATTAAGTGTGTGTGTGTGTGTGTGTGTGTATGTGTGTGTGTGTGTGGAATTGGTGTATTCCACATTTTTGCAATCTTTGATATCATTTCTTATTTTGCCAACTATAGTCCCTAGAATCCTACATTTAAATATGTGAGAAGAAACTGGGTGTGATGTCTATCAGATTTTCTTTGGTAATAAAGCATTGCAGCTGGGTATTCATTCTAGCACAAGTAAACTCTCTTATCTATGGAGTAAACAAGAGCAAATAAACTATCCTACCAATGGAGTAAACAAGAGCAAGTAAACTATCCTACCAATGGAGTAAACAAGAGCAAGTAAACTATCCTACCAATGGAGTAAACAAGAGCAAGTAAACTATCCTATCTGTGGAGTAAACAAGAACAAGTACAAGTTAACTATCCCATCTTTGGAGTAAACAAGAACAACTAAACTATCCCATCTTTGGAGTAAACAAGAACAAGTAAACTATCCCTTCTATGGAATAAAGAAAAGCAAGTAAACTACCTGTATCCCTTCTATGGAGTAAACAAGAACAATCTAAGCAATCTATTGGGTAAACAAGACCAACTAAACTATGCCATCTATGGGGTAAACAAGACCAACTAAACTATGCAATCTATGGGGTAAACAAGACCAACTAAACTATGCAATCTATGGGGTAAACAAGACCAACTAAACTATGCAATCTATGGGGTAAACAAGTTGTCTGAATGTCTGAAGGTCTCTCTTTCAGTGATGATAAAGTCACTTATGACTTAAATTAATCATGCTGTACTTTTTGTATGATTCCCTCAGTCATGCTTAACTTGACCATATAGATGCTTGACTCAAACTGTGTGACGGATTAGCAATGTGAGAAATACTTATAATCCCTGATTTAATCCTAATGGAATCTCATCTGACTAATCTTGCTGATGATAGCCTCATACTTAACTCTGTCATGTGTCCCTACTTCTATTTGTAAAAGGCAGATCATTTTCTGTCTTTTTGGGATGAGAAAAGTGGCTTGCATGGCCATTATCTCCCATACCCTGAGCCTAATCAAGAACAATGCCACATCTGATAAGAAATTATTCCAATTTCTCAAAATCTTTACAAGTCCTTTCTCCATATAAAATGATATTTATTACAGATACAATTATTTCTATTAAATGAAGCAAAAGATGAGAAAACTTGATCAGAATAACCATCCTGATGATTGGGACCGACATCATTGAATGGGGAAGATCGTAAAGATAACTGGCAAAGTGAGGATTTGTTTTTGGCAGCTTCTGTGAAAGGCACTCATAATGAACAGATTCTGTGTCCTGAGATAAGAGTAGTACAATCGAAATATGGACGATATCCTGTAGACAGTTTATTTATTTATTTAATACAGAAAAACAATAGATGTTTGCGTGAAAGACCTCTAGGTCTAAAAACTTTCCCTTTTATTTTGACATTCTTGGTGAAAAGACATACCGGTAGTTTCAGTTATAATGTCATTAACATATATCCATGTTAAATATATTTCACAACTTAGCAAAAAAAAATTAAAATAGGAAAATAAAATAAAAAACATAGGCATCAGAGATGCATCAACCCTCAGCCCTGGTAACTCATTGCACAACATTCGCTCCACACAATATTTGTGAACAAAACGTCACTGCACCAAGGCAAATTGATGCAGGGGTAAAAAACCCATAAAATCTACTTCCTTTGATAGCTTAGGTGTGTCAAGTATCATGAAACTGTCATCATTTACTCTAGAATTATTGATATGGGCCTGTGACCTTGAAAAGCAGGTTAAGGTCACCGTCCATCAAACTCATGTGGAGTCTTCCCAGATTCTTATGTGTGTCAATTTTCATGAAGCTGCCATCATTTGTTCTTAAGTTATCACGATGACAAGGATGATTTCACATAATTGTCCCTGTGACCTTGAAATCAGGTGAAGGTCATGTTCCATCAAGAGAAGTCTGAGGTCTTCACCAGATGCTTGTGTGTGTCAAATCTCATAAAGCTGCCATCATTCTTTCTTGAGTTATTGCGATTCTTGGGATTTCACATAATTGTCCATGACCTTGAAAAATAGGTCAAGGTCGCCATCCATCGAACTCATTCGAGGTTTTCACCAGATGCATATGTGTGTCAAGTTTCATGAAGCTGCCATCATTTGTTCTCGAGTTATCGCGATGACAAGATGATTTCACATAATTGTCCCTGTGACCTTGAAAAGTAGGTGAAGGTCATGTTTCATAGAAAAAATTCTGAGGTCTTCACCAGATACTTATGTGTGTCAAATCTAATAAAGCTACCATTATTCGTTCTTGAGTTATTGTGATTCTTGGGATTTCACATAATTGTCCCTGTGACCTTGAAAAATAGGTCAAGGTCGCCGTCCATCGAACTCGTCCGAGGTTTTCACCAGATGCATATGTGTGTCAAGTTTCATGAAGCTGCCATCATTTGTTCTCGAGTTATCGCGATGACAAGATGATTTCACATAATTGTCCCTGTGACCTTGAAAAGTGGGTGAAGGTCATGTTTCATAGAAGAAATTCTGAGGTCTTCACCAGATACTTATGTGTGTCAAATCTCATAAAGCTACCATTATTCGTTCTTGAGTTATTGTGATTCTTGGGATTTCACATAATTGTTCCTGTGACCTTGAAAAATAGGTCAAGGTCGCCGTCCATCGAACTCGTCCGAGGTTTTCACCAGATGCATATGTGTGTCAAGTTTCATGAAGCTGCCATCATTTGTTTTTGAGTTATCGCGATGACAAGGATGTTCGCTACAGACATACATACATACATACATACATACAGACATACATACATACATACATACATACATACATACATACATACATACATACATACATACATACATACATACATACCCACGCCAGGAGTACTGCAATACCCTCAGCCTGATTACATCAGGGGCTGAGGGTAATAAAAATCTACCCCCTTTCCTATATATTGAGGGATGTTATCAGAAACAAGGTTATTTTTTGTTTGGCCTCGTGATAGATGATGGAGAGCGAGATCATTTGGATCAGGCATTCCATTCTTTCAGTTGTCAAATTCTGGACAAAATCTTGAGCTGGTTTAAAGCTTCTGGCCAATTCCTGCTGAGCTTCATATTTGCACTGTTAAATCAACAGAAATCTGCAATTCTTTTGTATTATTTTAACAACAGATTATACTTACATGATGTTTTTGGCCCAAAACACAATATTTTATTTATTTTTATGACTTTCTGTATTTCTAGAATAATGGTGCAGACAAAAATTACATTTGAAGTATTTCACCTTCAGTTTGAAGGGAAGCATGGACAGAGCATGTGGTTGTGATTTGCAGACATGAAATATTATAACAGATTCAGAAAGTGAAGATATTTTGTGTTTTTTCATCCATTTGGTGATGTTTTAGCATAAAAAATTGAATGTAGAGTCAGAGTAGCAATTTGTCTTTCTTTTGGTATTTTACAGTGCATATAGTGACTGTCAAACTGTGAAAAAAATAGAAGAAAAAAATAACTTTCCTGTTTAAAATTCAGTGCAAGCAACAATTGATATAATAAATATATATACCGGTATACAATTAGAATTTTTTTATTATTATCATCATTTATGAATATACATTATTCCCTTGTTATACCTTTCCTTGTGTATTTCAAAGATTTTGTCAAGTGAAACTAAAGTCTACATGTTTTCATTACATTGTAGTGATGAGCTTCTAGATTTCTAGGTGTAGATAATTTACACTCAGAACAAGCAAATTAGGAAGATGCAGCTTTAATTAAGGACAAGTGATGTGCAAGAGCTCAGAGTTGATTGTGGTCTGTGATGGATCTTCATGGTTAATCTTCTTTGCCATCCATTCTGAATACACCACAAACTATTTGCATTTAGATCTTAAATCCCACAATACTAGAGTTATATATAGATTTATAATCATTTAAGTTGACAGTAAATTTCTACCTGTCGGTTTTTTGTCACGGCCAATTAAACAAAATGAGTGTGAGAATATAAAGTATGTAATGACATATCACATCTTGAGTGGCAGCCAAAAGAAGTAGGTTTTATATTGATTTATAGGTGCAGCTTAATATCAATAGGGAGAGATAAATGTGGTCAGAATGCTGGGTCAGAATGATGGGGTGCGATATTGATGTTCTGGTGCTCAGTACAGGTGTGGCACAGGCCACTACTTGCATCAGATCTATTTGACACATCACAGGTGGGGCCCTCATAGGGGGAACATACAGTCAGTGTATTGCCCTCAGACCAGAGGATAAAATAAGCAAGTCATTAGCCACGGAATCACACCAGGACCAATATACAGTTTGTATAATTGATCCTAGAGCTCTGCTTGGGAAAATATAGGTCATTTTATTAAAGTTTTTCAGGGTACATGTTTTTACCTCAAATATGTAACCAGGACAACAGGAAAGTCAGGTATTGAACCAGAATCCTTATTAGCCGGAAAATAAAAACCTCAGGATATAGACCTTGAAGCCCTGGGAGAAAAAACATATGGAAGTTAAGAGTATTGACATTGGAGTCCATCAAGGGGGATATGGATATCAGGGCATTGACCTTTGAACCCGACCAGGGGGAATATTAGGATAATCAGAGTAGTAGTATTGACATGAGAGGTTCCCACATACATCAGTATGGTTATGTTTGAATATTGTAGAAGGGGTTAAACATCCAGACTCTTCATCATTCACACAAAAATCCTTTGAGGGGGAAATGTGTAGTAATGGGGGACAGTGAACAGGATGCCGCTGGCTGAGGTGCATTGTGGGAGAAATATTATGTGTATATTTATAGTACCATCTGGGATACTCCAAGAGAGTAATTTACTGTGGCAGATAATGATAGGGACAGAATATATTTGTATAAGAAATATGAAACAGAGAAAGGCCTGGAGAGAAAATGCTTAGAATCATAGTCCCATTACAGCAAATTTTGTGTAGAATATTCATAACAAATTATGAGAACGAATTATGAGTAGAATATCATGTATGATATTATATTTCTGTATTGTGCGAACCATGGGATCTGCAGTAGATATTAGTATCAGATGTGAACCATGGGATCTGTAGTAGATATTGGTATCAGATGTGAACCACGGGATCTGAAGTAGATGTCAGTATCAGATGTGAACCATGGGATCTGCAGTAGATATTAGTACCAGATGTGAACCATGTGATCTGCAGTAGATATTAATATCAGATGTGAACCATGGGATCTGTAGTAGATGTCAGTATCAGATGTGAACCATGGGATCTGCAGTAGATATTAGTATCAGATGTGAACCATGGGATCTGCAGTAGATATTAGTATCAGATGTGAACCATGGGATCTGCAGTAGATATTAGTACCAGTTGTGAACCATGTGATCTGCAGTAGATATTAGTACCAGTTGCGAACCATGGGATCTGCAGTAGATATTAGTATCAGATGTGAACCATGGGATCTGCAGTAGATATTAGTATCAGATGTGAACCATGGGATCTGCAGTAGATGTCAGTATCAGATGTGAACCATGGGATCTGTAGTAGATATTAGTATCAGATGTGAACCATGGGATCTGCAGTAGATATTAGTATCAGATGTGAACCATGGGATCTGCAGTAGATGTCAGTATCAGATGTGAACCATGGGATCTGCAGTAGATATTAGTATCAGATGTGAACCATGTGATCTGTAGTAGATATTAGTATCAGATGTGAACCATGGGATCTGCAGTAGATATTAATATCAGATGTGAACCATGGGATCTGTAGTAGATGTCAGTATCAGATGTGAACCATGGGATCTGCAGTAGATATTAGTACCAGTTGCGAACCATGGGATCTGCAGTAGATATTAGTACCAGATGCGAACCATGGGATCTGCAGTAGATATTAGTATCAGATGTGAACCATGGGATCTGTAGTAGATATTAGTATCAGATGTGAACCATGGGATCTGCAGTAGATGTCAGTATCAGATGTGAACCATGGGATCTGCAGTAGATATTAGTATCATATGTGAACCATGGGATCTATATATGGTCATACTATACCAGGTGAAAATCTTGCAATCTGCAGTAGATCAAAGCATCAGATAAAAACCAGATAGAAAGGTCAGGAAATAAGGGATAAAAAAAAGTCAGTCTTTTCTGCTCAGAACAGCAGTGGCTCCCTGCAATTTATAGAAATGATTTTGACAGGTATCAATGGCCCATACTATTGAAATAATTGGTATTAATAATTCAAAAAGGAAGAGAGAAAGGAACGTTTGGCCCTCCTCTGCGCACCAAGCTTTTGATACACAATGTTTTATTGCAGACATGATCAGGAAATGTTAACTCTTTAGCCATCCCCGCCAAGTAATCAATTGGTGAGGTAAATTGCTTCAACACTCTATACATCGCTGGTTATAGTGTCAGGGTTCCGTACCAGGTTTCATTTGGCTCGCTTACAGGTGGAAACAGAGGTCACATCGTGCACACTGCAATATATATATACTTTTAAATAGAATTTTCACCCTCAGTGGGATGTCTATTGGCATTGCTGAGTTAACATCTAAATGTAGATGTAAATGTGAAAAAAAATTATACATGGGGCAATTTCCTGTTGTATTTTCAATGCATGGATTGAGTTGATGTATGTTATTGATTGGCTCTCATAGATTGTTAATCCTCCCGTGACCTTGATCTGATTGATCTCTACTTATGCACTAATTAGACCCTTCCTGGCCAGAAATAGACGTCATGAAATGCGATGAATGCTAGATTCTGTGGAATCCCTCAAATAAATGGGGTTTTAGGGATTCAAATCATTGGATATGGGATTGTTGGGAATTGGGAATCATTGGATATAGGATTGTTGGGAATCATTGGACATTGCATTGTTGGGAATCATTGGATATGGGATTGTTGGGAATCATTAGATATGGGATGGGTGGGAATCATTGGATATGGGATTGTTGGGAATCATTTGATATGGGATTATTGGGAATAATAGGATATGGGATTGTTAGGAATCATTGGATATAGGATTGTTGGGAATCCTTGGATATGGGATGGTTGGGAATCATTGGATATGGGATTGTTGGGAATCATTGGATATGGGATTGTTGGGAATCATTGGATATGGGATTGTTGGGAATCATTTGATATGGGATTATTGGGAATAATTGGATATGGGATTGTTAGGAATCATTGGATATAGGATTGTTGGGAATCCTTGGATATGGGATGGTTGGGAATCATTGGATATGGGATGGTTGGGAATCATTGGATATGGGATTGCTAGGAATCATTGGATATGGGATTGTTGGGAATCATTGGATATGGGATTGTTGGGAATCATTGGATTTGGGATTGTTGGGAATCATTGGATATGGGATTGTTGGGAATCATTGGATATGGGATTGTTGGGAATCATTGGATATGGGTTTGTTGGGAATCATTTGTTATGGGATTATTGGGAATCATTGGATATGGGATTGTTAGGAATCATTGGATATAGGATTGTTGGGAATCCTTGGATATGGGATGGTTGGGAATCATTGGATATGGGATTGCTAGGAATATGGGATTGATGGAAATCGTTGGATATGGGATTGTTGGGAATCATTGGATATGGGATTGTTGGGAATCATTGGATATGGGATTGTTGGGAATCATTGGACATGGGATTGTTGGGAATCATTGGATATGGGATTGTTGGGAATCATTGGACATGGGATTGTTGGGAATCATTGGACATGGGATGGTTGGGAATCATTGGATATGGGATTGTTGGGAATCATTGGATTTGGGATTGTTGGGAATCATTGGATGTGGCATTGTTGGGAATCATTTGATATGGGATATTTCGGAGAATCATTCACTTGAATATAAAAGAATAATATCTGAATCTGATGGTTTCAACTCAACTCCAGTGATAATCTAAGTTACAGTCAAATCATGTGCAATGGCGAAAACAATTAGTCAATGACTAATTCACTTAATATCCCAATTAAAGTTGTTAAATATATTTGAAGCCTTGTAACTTTGAAATCATGCGATGATTTATGTCCATTTAATAAGTTGATTTACGGACCAGATAAATACTTTATTAATAGATTAAACATAATGATTATGCCAGCATGATCAAGTTAATTATTCTGCACCCATGAAATGAATTGTTAAAAAATAATGTATAATGCCAGATGTGTTTCAACATGATACAATATGTCATACTCTATTACCATATTATAACATATTTTCCATTTGACTTGTAAGACTATTAATAGCCTTCAAGTCATGTCTATTTGTTAAGAGCCAAATATTCAAAATATTGATGGAGTACTTGCAGTAATTTGGTAATTATTTGATATATCATTAATACTTTGTGTGTGCTATTAATCACGGATGGATTAGGAAACAAGGATATGTACAGATGCATAAAATGAATGATGTCCGTCAACTTTCATGGTGAAAACTGACCCCTGGTTTATGAAAATAGGCTAAAGGTACTAAGGAAAAAGGTGTGTTTCTCCTCTGATACTTTTTTGAAGAAAAAATGTTTTTGATACTTCTCGAAGAATTTTCTAATTAATATCTGAGCTCAAAATATACATTTGTTTATTTTTGAGATGTTCACTTATTTCAAGCTTTGCATTTTGAAATGTATTTCATAGCATTAGAATTTAGTCCCTTAATAGGTAGAAAGCCTATGATGATGTCAGCAAATAGAAGTGTTACAAATTGTGACAAGAATCAGTTAACATGGTGTGGCCTCAGCTTTCTGCAGTGTTGTTCAGGATTGATCTAGTGACATATATTACTATATGGCCAGGTTGCCACAGATTTAACACAGCATATGAATTGTGTATGTCAGTCTTGTTTGCTATTTAAATTGATTGCTAAATCTGCTGTAAAGCAGGTTAGCTGTTTATGGATTTATGTTGTCTATTGAACAAAACTGCAATAGGATTTGATGAGAAATTCCGGCATAGATACAGCATCGCATTATACACTTTCTGGATTAATTCTTTATGCTATATGAGGTAGGTTTATTCAAATGATTTTTTTTCAGATAATCAAATGGTAGAATTTTGCACACTAAACTTTCTAAGGGTCTATATTTGAACACATATTGTGTCCAGGATACAATTTTTTTATTTAAGAAAAGTTTAAACCGACTTGTCTTCAGCTATAAATGATTTCATTTTGGACAATGGCTCAATCTTCAGAAAGAGGTTATTATTGCACATATTCGATGTTGAGAAATAAATGGATCTTTATTAGCATGACATGTTACATATTAAAGTATATATCTTTTTTTGTGAAGTTTAATTTTAATTCTCTCATTATTATTTATTTTGTCATAGTGTTTAATCAAATCTGAAGACATTTTTATGTAATATCAAATGAGAGAAATTCTATGAAACCCTTTTATGTTATTGTGTGAAAACCCCAATAATGTTGAAGTCATTTCACATTGTTATAACAGTTGTTGGAGTATCCAATTTGATTTGTTTTTCAGCATAATCTTTTGGTGTGAGCCTGTGATAATATATTTTCCTTATTATTTGCAATTAGAATTTTTTCAGGAGAAATTCAAGTCATGATAATTGATGAGACATTATGTGTGTTTTTTTATGAGGCTTTTTCAGTCGACTGTCAGTGAAGCGTTTTGCATGGTTTTCAAAGATTAGAAGATCCTAATTGGATAATCCTTGTCTTTGTAGACTTGATCCTAATTAGTCAATCCTTGGCTTTGTAGACTTGTCACACAAAATTCAATTTTGAAATACACAGCAATGCCTGGAATTTTGTCATCATTTAAACCCAAACTTTGATAAAGAGTTTTTTTTCCTGAGTGTTAGAATAAATGGATCAGCGATAAGTTTCTATGGCTCTCTGAGCATTTTGGCTGGGTCAGTTATTTACTGCACCACAAAGCAACAAAAAGGATCTCAACTGAGACAGGAAAAGTATATGCTTAGCAATGAGCTGTGATGGTCTGTCTGTGAGCCTCCATACAGAAGGTCCATCTAACATATAATACTGGAGGGTGGGGAGAGAAGGTAGCATCTACAGGGAGTTCTAAGCCTGGCTAGTAAGGCCTTATACCATGGCTGTATAATATATATATATTGCAAGCACTTCTTTTTTTAAACATATTAAGACTGCTGTGAATATGACTTCACATCTAGAAGAATAGCACTTCTTTTTTTAATAATAAATGGCTTTTACACATTGAGAGTTTTTTGTGCACAAAGGACCATTTCATGCTTAAAGCATATGGAATATAGAATATAGGAATATAATATAGCTGCAGTGACATTGTGGTATTGATAAAGTGGATGAGATGCAATTATTGCAAGATCAGCCAATTAATGCACAGCTTGATAGATTGTCAGGGGTGTCATGGGCCCATGACAGTCTTCACATGTATAGACAGGATTTTGACATACTCAAGCCATCACATTGAATGTCAAATATCTTTAAATATCTGCAAATTTGATTTTGTATTTCCAACAGAAGTGTTACAGATATTTTTTTCAGAAATTGTTTGCTGTTCAGTTTGTTTAGATATCTAATTTCATTCTTGTATCCATATTAAAGAATATATGTCTTGCTTTCTCCTTAAATTGTAATAATTTATTGATTGTAACTTTTAGATATATAGAAAAAAGAAAAAGGTTTTTATGAGGTATACCCTGTCATTCAGCCAGTTAAGACAATGTGTTAATAGGAACCACAGCCTCGTTGTGGATGTATATTAATGTGGGAAATATGAGCTCATAATATGGAAATATATTCTCGTGAAATGGAAGTAGAATGAGAGGTTCTGGGAGCTAATATATGGCTTTGTTTAGATATTATGATTACTTCAAATTCATGTTGCAGATTTATAATGGCCACATAATTGAAATAAAGTTAAGAATCACAATGTTAATAGGATCCTCATATTTTTTATTGTTGTAAGTGGGATGGCATAGCTATTTGATAGTTTTTCAATGTATATCTGCAGATTATCTGATCATGGGTTGGGTCATTCATTAATGAATTCTTATTCCCTGCAAGGTCACAAAATGTTATTTTAATAGTCGAGATTTAACATTTAGAAAAAAAATGACAAAAAAGTAAATGATATAAGCTATTATAATGGTTTAAAAGCATTTCATATAGCTACGCTTAACATTTTAATGAACCATTGTCATTATGAACTAAATTAAATATATTCATATTATAATGACATGAAATGATCTATCAATGTTAGAATAATCGTAGCCCATATAAAACACAGGCACATCTAGGTAATATTGCAGATATTGGGAATGCTCTGTTAAATGACAGCGTCCCAACTATGTGCTATTGTATTACAAAATAACAATATCACATGATCCCATTGTTTCCATATTTGTGATTCAGAAATTGGATTCACAAGGGAACACGCTGTCACCCTGTTATCATGAGACAAAAATATTTATAAGCTAGTCAGTGTAGGATGAATATTTGTTCACACACATAGTTAATGTTGACTATCTGATCTTGTTAGGACAAACACATTAAATAATGAAACACAATTTATAAAGCACATATTAAGCATCATAAAAATTGTATTTATGAAAATGCAAAATGCTTTAAAATGTGGGTGATATCTGGTTCTATTCTGACAGCGATCTGGTTCTATTCTGGCAGTGATCTGGTTCTATTCTGGCAGTGATCTGGTTCTATTCTGGCAGTGATCTGGTTCCATTCCGACAGTGATCTGGTTCTATTCCGACAGTGATCTGGTTCTATTCTGACAGTGATCTGGTTCTATCTGACAGTGATCTGGTTCTATTCTGACAGCGATCTGGTTCTGGGGTTGATCTGGTTCTATTCTGGCAGTGATCTGGTTCTATTCTGGCAGTGATCTGGTTCTATTCTGACAGTGATCTGGTTCTATTCTGACAGTGATCTGGTTCTATTCTGGCAGTGATCTGGTTCTATTCTGACAGTGATCTGGTTCTATCTGACAGTGATCTGGTTCTATTCTGACAGCGATCTGGTTCTGGCATTGATCTGGTTCTATTCTGGCAGTGATCTGGTTCTATTCTGGCGTTGATCTGGTTCTATTCTGGCAGATATCTGGTTCTATTCTGACAGTGATCTGGTTCTATTCTGGCAGTGATCTGGTTCTATTCTGACAGTCATGTGGTTCTATCTGACAGTCATCTGGTTCTATTCTGGCAGTGATCTAGTTCTATTCTGACAGTGATCTGGTTCTATTCTGACAGTGATCTGGTTTTATTCTGGCAGTGGTCTGGTTCTATTCTGACAGTCATGTGGTTCTATCTAACAGTCATCTGGTTCTATTCTGACAGTGATCTGGTATTATTCTGACAGTGATCTGGTATTATTCTGGCAGTGATCTGGTTCTATTCTGGCAGTGATCTGGTTTTATTCTGGCAGTGATCTGGTTCTATTCTGGCAGTGATCTGGTTCTATTCTGGCAGTGATCTGGTTCTATTCTGGCAGTGATCTGGTTCTATTCTGGCAGTGATCTGGTTCTATTCTGACAGTGATCTGGTTCTATTCTGGCAGTGATCTGGTTCTATTCTGACAGTGATCTGGTTCTATTCTGGCAGTGATCTAGTTCTATTCTGACAGTGATCTGGTTCTATTCTGACAGTGATCTGGTTCTATCTGACAGTCATGTGGTTCTATTCTGGCAGTGATCTAGTTCTATTCTGACAGTGATCTGGTTCTATCTGACAGTCATCTATCTAGTTCTATTCTGGCAGTGACCTGGTTTTATTCTGGCAGTGATCTGGTGGATATTGTGCGGCTGATTATATTCTAGGTAGATCTGGACGAGGTGGATACCGTCAGGTGGATACCATCAGGTTGATTCCGTCAGGTTGATTCCGTCAGGTTGATTCCGTCAGGTTGATACCGTCAGGTTGATACCGTCAGGTTGATTCCGTCAGGTTGATTCTGTCAGGTTGATACCGTCAGGTTGATTCCGTCAGGTTGATACCGTCAGGATATGTTGTATGGCATATTGGTGAGGTGAAACCAACACCTTCACGTGACTGTCCCCATAGTTGTTATAGGAAATGATCATATAATGGTGTGCAGAGATTGTGAGAGCTGAAATATTCATGTTGCCATATCAAATTTTGCCTTTCAACTACACATGGGCAAACATCTGTGTTGTTAGTATACCTTTATCATAGGAATTTGTTCTGTTATTGAAACATATTAATGCCTTAGATTTTATCATTATATGATTTATTGATAAATTTGTTTTATTCATTACAATTAAAATGGGACCATTTTATTTGAAATCTCTGCCAGCCAAATTATTTTATATCGTATTCTATAAATATTCTTGTAGCTATTTAGAAGAAACCCAGAAGTGATAAAGCAGTGATAAAGATATATTTACTATACTTTATGTATGTATTAAATTTATGGATATGTTCTGGGTGTCAACATGTTATTTTGAAAGGTTAATGTGATTTTGAGCGCAGGCATAGTGTGACTTGAGGGGACACTTTTCTGGAGACACTGCATCCTGCAGGGCTAAGCTGCAGAGCCCTTATGTGGATAGAAGTATCTTGCAAGGAGATTACGACCGAGAATGAAAATAGTGATCAATTTGCAAATGTCACTCCCCTACATTAGCCACCTGCTAAAGGTCTTTTTCTTGTAACCATTATAAATCATAGTCAGAGATGTTGGTACAGATAGATAGACGGATATGCTCTGAGCTACAGATTCATTGCAGCCATGATGGTTGCTGAATAGCTTGGTGGAGGTGATTTGTAAAAAAATGTGAAAACAGCCTGTCGAAACAAGGAAATGAAAATGATGCTGAAGGCGTTCTGGTTTGTAGTATTTCCTGGCAAATATCACAGTGTGTGGTGAGTGTATACTTGCTGCCATCATTTATGCCAAAGCGTGCTTTAGGGAGGCTTCTCAGAGAAAAACAACACCATGAAAGACTCTGCAGCCTATAGCTTTGTGTCCCATTACGCTGAAGTGTCTGCAGTGGGAGTTGCTCCAGAGAAAGCCTATCTCCAAAGATCCCAGCCTCTGAGCTGACAGTTCCCAAGAACTATATATATCTCTGCCCAAATCCTCATCAAATGCCCTGCTTTATTGGGGTGGCCCCATTTGCAAAATGAAAACAGCTTTGATGGTGGCTTGGCAGCTGCAGATATTATCTTTTTTAAAGTGATTGGCTGCAGAAATGAGGTCTGTGACTTGTCACTTTTCCAACATCAGCAGATAAAATCAATGAAATGCATTCTTGTTAAGATGAATGAAGCAAATTTGAATTGAGGGTTTTTCATAAATCTGATAAATCTTTACAGAGTAATGAATTTGTCCTGATGAAACCAATCTTATTATAATTTAAACTCATGAATTTGTTTAGAATTTAATATAAGTAGATCATATTCTGAAATTAAATCCATGGATGATTTAATGTGCATAAACTTAAAAATCATTTCAAATCACACAATGATGAAAATATTCTGCAGCCATTTAGCAACACTATTTTCAGGAATATTTGCTGTGTCAGCCAAATATAATTAAGAGGGATGTATAATGCTTTTTATCACAGGGTTACACGGTTATCACCTGGAATGTTTGCGAGCTGACGCAGTCTGACACTCAGGGATGATGGTTGATGGCATTGCACGGCAGGTCTCAGGCTGTGGTAGATGTAAGGGTCCTGAAAACGTGCAACAGAATTGTGATGTAGTGTCCCGTGGTACATTTGTCTCCACATCAACGTACAGGTTCCCCATGCTGCAGTGGCTCTGACATATCATATATATATTAAAATGGTGGATGCATGTCACTGAAAATTATCTCATACCCCATGAAAGTATTTCTTATGACTTTGTGATTAGGGTACCTTGAAGATCACAGATAAACAGATATGGCAGGATTTGTAAAGATTTCATGGTATAATGAACATAAAATAATTCTCTAAAACATTTTCTATATAACTCTTTATAATAATATCTTTACAAAGTTTTTTCAGTTTTATTTAATCAAACATGTATAAAGTTTATTGCCATATTACTGTCATTATACCCATGTTTCTTCAAGGACCCACAATGCCACAAAGACCTGTCAAAACATTGCATTTGGCAGTCAAATAAATGGTAAATAATAGTTGATACTACTTCTCCTTTTGGCTGATGTAATTTGGACCACAGGACACATACTTATCGGACTCTAATCTTGATTAGTTTAGGTTAAAAGCCAAGGTAGCTCAGATTTGTTTTGCTTGGACTTATCTTATAGATGATTTCTTTTATCCCCAGCAGTTTTCTAAGTCAGCACACTTATATTTAGTTTTGTCACTTTGTGAATATATGAGGTCACATCATATTACCTTATATTACAAGGCAAGAATCAAAGATGGCCTAATGAAGATATGCTAAATAACTGAAGGGAAGCTTTCATTACCTATATGATATAAACAGATAATTTGATTTTAAAGCAAGATTCATAAGTTAAGATATCCCTTACAAATCTCTTCATTACTGATGTACACCTAGTATTTTGGTTAATGTTCAAATGTTTGATCACAGTTGCCAAAAAACATAAAAAGTGCTTTGAAAAAATAGATGGAGCACGACTTGTTATTGCTCTGCGTTGGTTATCAGTCCCAGCCAGCCCCTCATGCGGTCATGTTTTGTCATACTAATAAGCAGCGGATTCCAGACCTCAATATAATCATCTGAAATTCGGGTCATATCAAGGCATGTCGGGACCCGGCCCCATCATTGAAAATGCCAATCCTTTGAATTATATGGTTAGATATGTGCTTAACATTTTATGAGAACAGTCTACAGTTTTTTCTGGGTAATATTCCATATAGTATCTTTGATGACTAATAGATGGGTGGATATGATGTAAACTTGAGTTATGGGAGAAGACAATTCATCCATTCATAAGACAAATTGTTATACTACCTGTATCATATGGATGTACCTGTGAATACCATGGAAGACCATATTATTTTCTTCGTATGACTGACAACGATACACCTGAATAGTAGGGTGCTAATTTTTCTATTTCTGGATGAAGTCGTTCAGGAAAGGCTTTCATTATGGCTGAGGCCTTTTACATGTGGGTCGTGTTGACCCTGACGCGCTCCGATGATTCTGTCTCTGGCTTGTGTTTTCCTGTGTGAATGAGTAACCAGTCATTGGTTATTTATCAATCTCAATATCACACGAGGACGGTGGCGTGTTGCAGTAAATCAAACAGGAATTAGCTCTTTGGTACCAACACTATTTTGTCTGAATTATATTGGAAACTGCTGATCCAGACATATTGCTTTCTCAAGTCCATGTGACAACTATTTTTGTATGCCTTAAGGATATCGCCTTTTCTTATTTCAAGGTGGGGATACAGGCATGGTCAGCTAAGAAATGGAGATGGACTTGTGACAAGAACTCTGACTGGCCAGATTTTATCTGGTTGCAAAAACTTCAATCAACATAGTGCCTGTGGATTTTACCCCAATTTTTACCCGTTGTCATGGCGACCAGCGGGTCCGAGGACGATGGTCCTGTCGACTTAACAACAGAGGATCCCCCAGAACAGGGCCAAGGTAAGTTAACATCATAAGATATGTCATTCATCTTTACCATTTTAAATACACATTAGTTTATAATCAGATTTTATAATAAAAGCTTCCAATCTCTTTGTGGAATTATTTTTCCCGACTCCTGCCAGACATAAATCGGACCACAACCTGTCAGGTACAGCCTTGGCTTTGTTTTGAGCTTAAGGTCACGACGTTAAGAAGTTTATGGGCTTAAATGTAAGACCTACTCCCTCATTATTAAAAACCTTTCAGAATTCATGAAGATCAATGTTAACAAACATAAAGGTAGTTGAGGTGGTTTATAGCAAAATATGGGTGTTCATCAGCTCTATAATGGAGTTATATCATTGAACAAATGTTTTAAAGGAGTGACATCAGCATTAGTCTTTTTTCCAAAATGGTTTGGGCCTCTGGGCCAGAATGGACCTGTGGTTATGAAATTCTTCTAAATTCTACTGCACTTTACTTGAGGAAATATCATTGGAATCAGTTAGGAAAATGCATGGTATTCATGGCCCATTCTTTCAGCTTTCTCTGGAATGAGTTACTGATATATTGTGATGTTATTAATAAAATTATTGTATTTAAGATGATAAACAAAATAGATTTCTTTAAAAAAGAAATGAAACAGTGCTGTTAAAAAAAGATGTTTTTTTTCACATGCATATTGTAGAATTCATAAACAGTATCACAGTTGTTTTCCAAACTGATGACGTTTGACATGACAAGTGTGCCAAGATTAGGATGTTCCTGAGTCATTCTGAAAATAAAGATGGCACAGTATAAGAACTTGTTGAAGGTCGCCTTTACTCGGAAATAGGGCATTGCAGTGTTACTATTTATCTAAGACATTTTCATTTATAAATTGACACTTCTTACTTCACATATTGCCAATTCTTACTCGACATTTTGCTAAATCTTGCTTTACATTTTGCCAATTCTTACTTTACATTTTGCCAATTCTTACTTATCAGATAAGCCCTTTTTATTTGTCACAAAAAAGCATTTTATACTTTACATATAAACCCTTTTTACTCAGCATGAGCCCTTTTCACTTGACACACATAAAAGCCTTTATACTTGACACATAAACCCTCAGTTACTTCCACACTGCCACATATTACTTCATACATCATCATTTCCAACACACTAAAGCTTTTTTCCCCATTGACAATTCTTATTTCAAACTGTTTACTTTGCACACTGATATTTCTTTGCACTCTTTGCACCTGGTGCCCATAGTTTCTGCATTATTTGTTATTCCTGATTGTTATATTGCTTATGAAGGGTGACGGGCCATGGTGCAGTTGGTTAGAGCACCAGCTTATTAGCACCAGCTTATTAGCACCAGCTCCTCTGTGGTGATCCAAAGGTTGTGGGTTTTATCCCCAGCTTTGCCCAGATTGAATTCATGATACAATTTCACATATGAGCTGAGGCCCATGCCTGAAGGGTTAACTCGTTGTCCTTGTAAATCTGTGAGCAGGTGGGTTGTCATGTCAAGGACCTGCAACATGACAATTGAGTGAAGCAGCACTATATCTGCTACAAGTAGGTCTCATCACGAAATGACTTAAATAATGTTTAAAGTGATGTAAAACCTGAAACAAACAAACAGACAAACAAACCGACCAATTTATTTGTCACTCCCCATTGTTTCTGACCCATTTATTTTTTTATTTCCCATTCTTTCTGACCCATTTAATTGTTTTCCCCCATTGTTTCTTACCCATTTATTTATTATTCCCCATTGTTTGTGACCTATTTATGTGTTGTTTCTCCATTGTTTCTGACCCACAATTTTTTTCCCCCATTCTTTCTGACCAATTTATTTGTTACTCTCCATTGTTTCTGACCCATTAATTTTTTCCCCATTGTTTCTGACCCATTTATTTGTTACTCATTGTTTCTGACCCATTTGTTTGTTACTCCCCATTGTTTGTGACCCATTTATTTGTTATTCCCCATTGTTTGTGACCCATTTATTTGTTATTCCCCATTGTATCTGACACATTTATATGTTATTCCCTATTGTTTCTGACCCATTTATTTGTTATTCCCTATTGTTTCTGACCCATATATTTGTTATTCCCCATGATTGTTACTGTTATTGATTTATTTCTCAACATTGTTCTTCACCCCTTTGTTTCTGAAGCATTTTTCTCTCCCATTTCTCTGCATTTTTATATACTTCTCCTCATCATTTCCTCCTTAAAATTATATCAAGCTCAGTGTTTCTGACTCTCTATTACTTTCTGATAAATTATTTCCCTGGCTGTTTTTGTTGTCACCTTTGCAATATGAACTGAGGACAACCTTGTTGCACTGTTGCCATGCTGTGACTTAGGTTCAGACCATTCCATCATAAATAATACTGACAAAAATATTTTGTCAAAATATAGTTCTAAATATATGTACTAAATTCTTTTTTATATGAGTTTGAAAGCTCGCAAATGATTAAGTTATATATTATGTTAATAACATCGCAATTTGTTTTCCTACATATACTAAGTACACTGATGGTGTGTAGACTCATGACAACAAGGAACACACTGTAGTTGTGTTCATATGTCATGTTTATATTGGCATTGAGAAGTTTTATGAAAGTATATGTCCATATTACCAAGATTGTTGTAATATTGACCGAGACAAATTACTTGTTATGTCAAATTCTTGCAAAGCCATTTGGTATTTCCAAAACATTGTAATAATTCTTGAGCAGTTTGATAACAAATTGACATTTTCATGTTATTTGCTACTAAATCAGGCAAAATTAGGCATGATGTAGACAGACAGATGAGGTGGGAAGTGTCTGGTCAGACGTATTTGTTTAAGGTGACATGAATGGTGGACACTGACACGACTTAGAACTGTCACATCTGGCCAGTTTGTCTCCCACAATGCATTGCTCAAAACTTACTATCCTCAACGTCTGTTGCCAACACAAAGTGTTACTTGCTCAGAGTTTTTAATATCTGAAATATCTGTCCACATTTTCTTGCAACTTTTTGGATTCACACCACACATGTTCTCTAGCAAAAGCCTTCCACCCAAAATATAGATCGCAAGAGTGCAAAATCATATTTTTTCAGAGGGTATTCAGTTCCACTTTTTTTAAATCCAAATTTGAAGAGACATCTAAATGTTGGATTGCATCAGTATTGATCACGGCGGTGAAACTGCTTGTACCAACTTTGGACAGAACTGAGCCAGACTCTCCACTTAACAGCATCTCACAGCTCATAATATATTTTATATTGGAAAACACCTTCAGAAAACATTCTATGTTTAGGTGCAAGTCTTGCTGCACTAAACCATTACTGGATTAATCTTGTACTTTTGGATAATCTTTTAACAACAATGAGATTTTGAGTTTAGAAATGCACTTGGTCTAGTTGTTGTGTGGGATTAACAATGAGATTAGAGTTAATGACCATCCAGACTTGTCGGGGATTCCTCCTGGCAAGATATCACTCACGATCAAGAGGTAAGACATATTAAGCCATCCTTTCATGTTGATCTGCTTACCAACATGTTTAAAATTGGTTTTCACAACAAAGCAACATTCTATCAGTGTGAGTGGTAAGAAGGGTGATAATGAAGGAGTTATGTAAGCCGTCCAGAATTGATCACATATGAGATGCTATAAATAATCATGATAAAACGTTATGTATCCCATAAATGGAATTGAACGCTAAATCCTATCTCTAGCCAAAAGATTGGACACAGATTCTCCAGACATAAATGTCACTCACATTCTGGCCATCTCCTCATCTGAGAGTTTTTATTGTCACAGTTTATGGTCAGTAAATGCTGAGACTATAACCGCACTTTTCCTCTTGTGTCTCATATCTCAGATATTATTGTTATATTAATTTAATTGAAACTGTTGTCACTGTCTTCTTCAGGGAAATCAGAAGATTTATAAGTGCTGTTGCACTCTCCAAATTAAAGAGCTTTTCCATATTCAATAGAATTTTGATGTACGTGGTTATAAGAAATATAAAAAATATATAATTGCATTGTATAATCATGATTAGTTGATAGGTTATCTCGTATGATGTGTGAATATTGATTTTAATATGTATAATTTAAATTTGCTCAGGACAATTGAGTTATTATCATGGGTGAAAAATTAAAACTGGGCTTCAATCAACCCTCTCAGAAAGATTTTGGATAGGCAAAGAAATTATTAAATAATTTAAATATTCAGAAAGTTAATGGTGACCAAATCAAATAGAAAAGAGAAATTGTAACTTTTATTGGTATTTCTTTTTGAACAAGCTGAAATGTTCAAAGAACTTAATGAATTAAAGATACAAATAAATGCCAAGACAACTAAAAGAGCTCAGGTACATGTGATGTTAATGTTAAAGCATGTTAATGTTAAAGATGCAATGTTAATGAGGAGAGAACTAAAAGGGCTCGATAAAGATGCAATATTAATGATGAGAGAAGTAAAAGGGCTCGATAAAGATGCAATGTTAATGATGAGAGAAGTAAAAGGGCTCGATAAAGATGCAATGTTAATGATGAGAGAACTAGAAGGGTTCAGTAAAGATGTGATGTTAATGATGAGAGAAGTAAAAGGGTTCAGTAAAGATGTGATGTTAATGATGAGAGAACTAAAAGGGTTCAGTAAAGATGTGATGTTAATGATGAGAGAACTAGAAGGGTTCAGTAAAGATGCAATGTTAATGATGAGAGAACTAAAAGGGCTCGATAAAGATGTGATGTTAATGATGAGAGAACTAGAAGGGTTCAGTAAAGATGTGATGTTAATGATGAGAGAACTAAAAGGGTTCAGTAAAGATGTGATGTTAATGATGAGAGAACAAAATGGGCTCAGTAAAGATGTGATGTTAATGAGGAGAGAACTAAACGGGCTCAGTAAAGATGTGATGTTAATGATGAGAGAACAAAACGGGCTCAGTAAAGATGTGATGTTAATGATGAGAGAACTAAAAGGGTTCAGTAAAGATGTGATGTTAATGAGGAGAGAACTAAACGGGCTCAGTAAAGATGTGATGTTAATGATGAGAGAACAAAACGGGCTCAGTAAAGATGTGATGTTAATGATGAGAGAACTAAAAGGGTTCAGTAAAGATGTGATGTTAATGATGAGAGAACAAAATGGGCTCAGTAAAGATGTGATGTTAATGAGGAGAGAACTAAACGGGCTCAGTAAAGATGTGATGTTAATGATGAGAGAACAAAACGGGCTCAGTAAAGATGCAATGTTAATGATGAGAGAACTAAAAGGGCTCGATAAAGATGTGATGTTAATGATGAGAGAACTAGAAGGGTTCAGTAAAGATGTGATGTTAATGATGAGAGAACTAAAAGGGTTCAGTAAAGATGTGATGTTAATGATGAGAGAACAAAATGGGCTCAGTAAAGATGTGATGTTAATGAGGAGAGAACTAAACGGGCTCAGTAAAGATGTGATGTTAATGATGAGAGAACAAAACGGGCTCAGTAAAGATGCAATGTTAATGATGAGAGAACTAAAAGGGCTCGATAAAGATGTGATGTTAATGATGAGAGAACTAGAAGGGTTCAGTAAAGATGTGATGTTAATGATGAGAGAACTAAAAGGGTTCAGTAAAGATGTGATGTTAATGATGAGAGAACAAAATGGGCTCAGTAAAGATGTGATGTTAATGAGGAGAGAACTAAACGGGCTCAGTAAAGATGTGATGTTAATGAGGAGAGAACAAAACGGGCTCAGTAAAGATGTCATGTTAATGATGAGAGAACTAGAAGGGTTCAGTAAAGATGTGATGTTAATGATGAGAGAACTAAAAGGGTTCAGTAAAGATGTGATGTTAATGATGAGAGAACTAAAAGGGTTCAGTAAAGATGTGATGTTAATGAGGAGAGAAGTAAAAGGGTTCAGTAAAGATGTGATGTTAATGATGAGAGAACTAAACGGGCTCAGTAAAGATGTGATGTTAATGATGAGAGAACAAAACGGGCTCAGTAAAGATGTGATGTTAATGATGAGAGAACTAAACGGGCTCAGTAAAGATGTGATGTTAATGAGGAGAGAACAAAACGGGCTCAGTAAAGATGTGATGTTAATGATGAGAGAACTAGAAGGGTTCAGTAAAGATGTGATGTTAATGAGGAGAGAAGTAAAAGGGTTCAGTAAAGATGTGATGTTAATGAGGAGAGAAGTAAAAGGGTTCAGTAAAGATGTGATGTTAATGATGAGAGAACAAAACGGGCTCAGTAAAGATGCAATGTTAATGATGAGAGAACAAAACGGGCTCAGTAAAGATGCAATGTTAATGATGAGAGAACTAAAAGGGTTCAGTAAAGATGTGATGTTAATGATGAGAGAACTAAAAGGGTTCAGTAAAGATGTGATGTTAATGATGAGAGAACTAGAAGGGTTCAGTAAAGATGTGATGTTAATGATGAGAGAACTAAAAGGGTTCAGTAAAGATGTGATGTTAATGATGAGAGAACAAAACGGGCTCAGTAAAGATGTGATGTTAATGATGAGAGAACTAAAAGGGTTCAGTAAAGATGTGATGTTAATGAGGAGAGAAGTAAAAGGGTTCAGTAAAGATGTGATGTTAATGAGGAGAGAACTAAACGGGCTCAGTAAAGATGTGAAGTTAATGATGAGAGAACAAAACGGGTTAAGTAAAGATGTGATGTTAATGATGAGAGAACTAAAAGGGTTCAGTAAAGATGTGATGTTAATGATGAGAGAACAAAAAGGGTTAAGTAAAGATGTGATGTTAATGATGAGAGAACTAAATGGGCTCAGTAAAGATGTGAAGTTAATGATGAGAGAACAAAACGGGCTCAGTAAAGATGTGATGTTAATGATGAGAGAACTAAAAGGGTTAAGTAAAGATGTGATGTTAATGATGAGAGAACTAAAAGGGTTAAGTAAAGATGTGATGTTAATGATGAGAGAACAAAAAGGGTTAAGTAAAGATGTGATGTTAATGAGGAGAGAACTAAACGGGCTCAGTAAAGATGTGAAGTTAATGAGGAGAGAACAAAACGGGTTAAGTAAAGATGTGATGTTAATGATGAGAGAACTAAAAGGGTTAAGTAAAGATGTGATGTTAATGATGAGAGAACTAAAAGGGTTCAGTAAAGATGTGATGTTAATGATGAGAGAACTAAAAGGGTTCAGTAAAGATGTGATGTTAATGATGAGAGAACTAAAAGGGTTCAGTAAAGATGTGATGTTAATGAGGAGAGAACAAAACGGGCTCAGTAAAGATGTGATGTTAATGATGAGAGAACTAAAAGGGTTAAGTAAAGATGTGATGTTAATGATGAGAGAAGTAAAAGGGTTCAGTAAAGATGTGAAGTTAATGATGAGAGAACAAAACGGGCTCAGTAAAGATGTGATGTTAATGATGAGAGAACTAAAAGGGTTAAGTAAAGATGTGATGTTAATGATGAGAGAAGTAAAAGGGTTCAGTAAAGATGTGAAGTTAATGATGAGAGAACAAAACGGGCTCAGTAAAGATGTGATGTTAATGATGAGAGAACTAAAAGGGTTAAGTAAAGATGTGATGTTAATGATGAGAGAAGTAAAAGGGTTCAGTAAAGATGTGATGTTAATGATGAGAGAACTAAAAGGGTTCAGTAAAGATGTGATGTTAATGAGGAGAGAACAAAACGGGCTCAGTAAAGATGTGATGTTAATGATGAGAGAACAAAATGGGCTCAGTAAAGATGTGATGTTAATGATGAGAGAACTAAACGGGCTCAGTAAAGATGCAATGTTAATGATGAGAGAACTAAAAGGGTTCAGTAAAGATGTGATGTTAATGATGAGAGAACTAAACGGGCTCAGTAAAGATGCAATGTTAATGTTAAGGCAATAAATAGGAATTAAGGGACATCAATAGGTATGTGATTGTTGCCCAGTTGCCCAGAGTCCTTATAATGATCAGAAATTGTAGAATGAATGTTTAATTGTAGCTGGTTTTCTCATGGCATAAAATTGATTTTTAATTGGACTCAACTAACAGACACCTCTCAACTCTCCAATGGTGACTACTTGAAACCATAATATTTGTGAATCATTAGAGCCAGGACCACAACAGACAACAAGTTAAAGCTTTTGTGAAATAGCAGAGGTCACAGGCAATTTTACAGATTTGTGGTCTGTTTTAGTGATATGTGGTCATGTTATTGTGCTACCAACAAGCTATCTCCCTGATATCAATCACAATACACCTGCCATGAATATTGTGTTTTATTGAAAGTGCCAAATACTGTCCAGTACTGTCACCACTGCTGTGGTCTGGCAGGGTGTTAGGCCTGTGCCAATAGATAAAAGCAATGGATAAACTGGCCTCTGTAAACCAGATAACGCCAGTGTCCCAATTTGATGATGCCCAATTGTTAGCAAAACTGAACTAAGCAGGTGTTTGTACGAGATCACTGGTCAGGTAAGCAAAGTTTGATGACAGAGTGTTCAATGGATGACTTGGATTCTACCAGAAGTCTCATCTACTTTTGACTGGCATTTATGAAGGGAGATATGATGGATAATAACATTTGATCACAAAGTTTAGGATAAAAACATATTATGGAAGCAAAAAGTGCTTGGAAATCTGAATTCGTGAAAGCTTTAAGTCTCTTCAACTCAAGATTTAACAATGAAACCTTGCTTCATGCTATTGACACTATGCTATTGGATGTGATCTTAAATTTACATGATGTATTTTTCATGAGGCTGGTTTTGGAAAATTGTTTAAACCACCAAAATAATTAACAGACAAATAAATAACAGATAGAATAAGATTGATATCTTAAATTGCAGAGTTATTAAACTTGTGTTTAATGAAACAGATACAGGTTTGTGCCCAACAGTTTAAAGACTATAAAACACATAGATTATTTCATATTAAAGGTATTACACATCACTCCTATAATTTGGTTTGTTAAAAGATAATGTACATGTGAACATCATGACATATTAGATCTTATCAATTAGAAATTAAGAGAAATATTTTTTGAGCAGTTGCATTGTCAGCCAATAATTGCTTGTGACGGGTAAACATGGGTAGCATGAACTTTTTGTGACCCCAGCTGAGGCCCAAAGTAGACATCATAAGCATATTGCCTACTTGATTGACGTCATCTTACCTTTCAATAAATTATTGTTTACAAGAATATGTGATTTTTTTCCAAAAATAATGGTCTCAATGTTCCAGATTTTGTATTGATATTGTCACAAATATTTGAGTTCTTTGCACATAACAAAAATATTGTTTTCCCTCAGGGCATGAATGAAATACATGTACAAGTCAGTCAAAGAGAAGCTCTCTATTGGCATGACACATAAAAGTCCATCACTCTAACCTACGGAGCACAAATAGATGGCAGAAATTATATTAGTGGTCTCGGAAGAAAAAAAAAGTGCATTGGAGCCGTATCTGATACCAGAGCCCAGAGGAAAAGATGGGTAGTTTGCAGCAGTCTCACTCAGAATGACAATTTTTTATATTTTTTTAAGCTTAACACAGAACGTTGAAGAGTCTGTGGCAAGTTTCTGAGTTGGGAAATGCATCATGAAATGCATTATGAAATGCATCATAATTGTTATGATGTGAAATGTGTTTTGATAAGTTTGAATGTGTATTGTAATGTCAGCTTCATGATTTCACATTTCTTATAAAATGATTATATAATGGGCAAATTCATGTGTCATTTTGACAACACAATTAAATACAGTAGAAATTTCTTGAGAAGTAAGCTTCCAGGTTACAGGATATGTGGATAACATTCTGAATCCTGCCTGATCTGTCAAGATAAAATATATCTGCCATCCTGTGTTTCCCTAAAATCTGATGACAGAAAATCATTGTGTTGATGATAAAGATTGAAAAATATGCCAATATAAACTAACATAGGATATGAGACATCCCCAAATTGGAATTTGTATTGAAAAGTGAGCATTGGCGTTATTACTGTACATGATAAGGATTTTGTGGATATTTTCTGTGGGCTCCAAACTATTAAAGGTTTCTAGAGATTTTGACACCAGAGGGCGGTAGTTGCAAAGCAGCAGTATAAACCATAAATGTGGTACATACAGACTTTCGAACCATCACAAAATTAGATTGGTTTATGTTGATGAAATGTTTATCTATGCATATCACATTATTATTTCTTTACAGAATAAGAATATTTAAAATCTGCTACAGAAAATTATATAACAACAAACAAGTTTATGAATGAATCAAATGATATGCAACAAATTCAAGATGAGTTTTTTTCTCATATTACAGACATGCCTGCAAAAAAGCGGCGATTTCTTGGTCCGTTCAAGAAAATGAAGCGGTTCTTTACGAGTCGCATCAGGACTAAATCCAAGGAGGATGATACTGTGACCGCAGTGGGGATTAAGGCCAAATCCACCAGTGATGTGCTGGCAGCCCAGGCTGATGACGACACTGAGGACGAGGGGTAGGTACCGAGCATCACAATATCCATCTTAATCAAACATCATTGACCACATGTGATTGCTACCAAATTATTCACATTTTCTCTGTCTTTCAACAGTGCATCATTCTTTCTAAATCTTGATTTGACTATTTCAGATTTAAGATAAAGCTTTGTAAGTGAAGTATGTACCTGAAATATTTTTTCTGAAAGTTGTATTTGTCATGGTTATTTACTTTTTTAACTCATTCAAACAAACATCTATAGACAGTAATAAATTTTTTATGACAAATAGATTCAAGATCATGAAGGACTTACCAGGAATATGATTGCTTAATTATAGGTGTAATCAAATACATGACTTTGAAAAGTAGGTCAAGGTCATATGATGGCCATTTAACTGCTGTGGTGAAATACAAGTCACCTGAACTGATTAAATGGATCAGTCAAAGAGAATATCATTTGACAGTTGCAGAATGAGCACTTCTGACACTTATGTACATTTGATAAAAATAATGTTTTGGTCAAATGTAATGAAATAAATGTACAAGCTACATGAGATGGGTTCTATTCATGGTGGATGGTGATAGTCTTGCCAGAAAAACGATGTCATTAAGTTTTGGATGTGATCAAAGTTCAGACTACCTGTACATGATGACACATACTTCCCGAGTTGGTCGGCATGATCTGAGGTTTGGATCAACACCAATTCTTGTGCTTTTTTTCTCATTTTCTGGTGATGAGTGGGAAGATGTGATGAGAATATCAATAACCTAAGAAAACAACCAGAAATCTGGTGATAGATATATTGACTTGTAGTGAGTTTCATGTATTTCTATTAGGTGTTTAAGTCCTTAATAGTCAAATCAGTAAAAGTATTTGATATAAACATTTTTTAAAGATAAAACACCGGAGATATGTATGAATATTTATGATTGGCTGATGCTTATCATGTGATAGATATACAGTAATTACAGAGATTTAATTTTCTGATTTGAAAAATAAAATCCTTGAGAGTTTTTAAGTACAGTCCAAACAGTGCATCACATGATTTCGCTCATTTTTGACAGAGATGAAACTCTCTTTTACGGAAGTCATTTAAGCCACAGAGTTCAACACACTCACTATGTAAAGTAGAGACCATTGGCAGGAATTAATGTCGGAAATACGCCACTAAATACACCTCCACTCACTCTCAACCATAACATCCGCAATAAAAACATGCTGCACTTTTTTCATTAAGGGGACGAGGTATATCTGATTACTGTGTAAGTAGCCAAGTCTTGGCAGAGACAAGGCATTACCATGTATGGGCACAAAAGTGCACCACATCTTACAGGATTGTTCTTTTGAATGGCTTAACCATTTAGATACCAAATCCTGTATAGTTCACCTTTAAAGGATTGGTATTGAGAGAGCTTGAGTTAGGTTTGGGCAGTGATAGTGTTGAAGTGTTTGAAGTGGTCACTTAAACTTGTGATGAATCACTCCTTTTAAAAGCACTGTCTTAAATTGGTGACCTAGAAAGAAAGTTGTGTTGTGCTTAAGACGTGATGGAAGTCAAGTGTAATTGTGGTGTGTTATGCAGGAGACACACAAATATGGAAATGGAGCTATTTTAGGGATCTGTGGGGGAAAGTGGGAGGATTTATTTCCAACCAGGACCTCAGCTCCTGACAAAGCACAGAGAAATCACCAACTATTTTAGCACATTTAAAACCATGAAATAAGATATATACATGTGATATTTAAGAATGAAAGGACAAAAGATCATGGAATAATGAACCTTAATTGGTGTAAATAATATTCAAGGCATTGAAGACTACAAAAAAGTATTGAAACTTTATCTTTCTCCTCATACGGGTATGTAATGTTTTTATAAGTTTCTTCTCCTGTTTTAAGCAGAATGTTTATGTTTTGTTTGACAAGTTGTTAAGTGTGGGATAGGGGCGGCAATTTTATCAACCCAAAAAGCATATAAACAAAACATTCATGCTCCAAAGTCCATAAGAACTTTTATTAAGTGTTACATAGATACATTATGACCATGGGGAGAGTAACATGCACCCTCCAGCATTGACGGGGAATGACAAACACACTGCTGCCGGATTATCACAGGACTTAATGTCACAAAAAATTGGTTCATAAAATGCACATATGTCTATGATATAGGTAAGTGTTATTGGCGTGGCAATGAGGTCATAAAGTGGTCAGTGTATGCCACTATGAGGGCTGGTGTCCTACATCACATCTCAGTACTAGGCTCAGCAATAACAACTACTTTATCAGCAACTTTTCATGATATATATATATTGCTTCCACACTGGTGATTCAGGTTTGTTCATATGAATTGGTTTATAAGTTTGATTGCATTTTATTGATACATTTATTTTTGTAATTAAATTTGGCCAACATAATTGGTATTTTGATTTATGCCTTCATTGTACATGTCAGTCAACTCTTAATTTTAGACAGTTATAATGCAAATTTATAATGATATTTCTATTATTAAGAAATAAAAGAGCAATTATGTATAATAACATTTATCATTTAATGAAAAAGACTGTCAACTTATCTAACACCAGGTGTCACCTCTCTGCATTGCATGTGAAACTGAATGTCGACCCAAGAATCAGTCAACATGTCTTTCAGGCAAATGAATTAAAATGACCACCCGAGGGCTTAGCAAATATTTCGTTGACATGTATATGCTGTATGATGCTCATGATCCAGTTCTGTGGCTTTACTCTCCCATTCTCTGTCCCTCATCACACATTTATGATCTTCTAACATTTGCAGGCCACAGTTGTCAGGGAACAAAACTTTGAGCATGTCAGCGGATAGTGTTTTTTCACCAGAACGACCCAGAGATCCTGGAATAGGGGAATATAATTACTCTGCCAGATCCATGGAAGCACTCCCAAGGAATGCCTTCACAGTGAGTAATGTGTTTTATCATCTATTTATTTGACCATAGACGTACCTTGAGACAATATGAACACATTGAAGAGAATGGGTTTCCCCGCAGATGCCTGTATTGCAGGTTATATTGTAGTCAAAGTGCAAGAATTTGTTCATTATTTTCAAGAAATTTATTATTGAAGAAATAAGACACAACCAAAGAGATTTTAATGTACTCTTAAAAGGAGCATATTATGAGAGTAGAATGGTGTCTGAAAGGCAGACTCAGTGTATTCTAAATTAAAAGTAGACAAGATAAAGAATGAAAAGATGGTATTCTTATGTTTGGAGAAAATTTTAGGAGATGTTTTATTCATTTAAGATTACAAGTTAACATGGGATGCTTTGCCTCTCACTATGATGTGTTCTTTCCATAAGGTATTGTAGATCACGATTAGATAGAGATTGTACATCATATAATCTCAGGCCATTTAGTTTGAAACGTCATCAGCTTGACAAATAAATCCTTAGTTTATACTGCATTTACCTTTCAATCCAACATTGATTGATTAATTGATTGATTTGAGATTCTTTTTTTGTGTGGGAGGATTATTTGCAAGCTTTAACAAAAATCTGTGACATGATACTGATAGTATATGTATATCAAGAGAACAATTTACTGTAAAATAACCACTGAAAATTATATAATAAATTGTTCTCTTGATGAACAATGAAGATTTTATGGTCATGGAAGGCCATATGAAGGTATGGATAATGAGAAATTGATCATCTAACAATCGAATTGCATTTATCATTGCCCATCCTTCAGATATAAAATACAATGAAAATGTTTCAGGAACACATATATGAGCAGTGGACATGACGGAAGAGTCCATCAAATGCTCGCTAGCCCCATTAAACATATAATGGAGGAGAAATTGTGAACTATTTAGTTTGACAACAGAGGGCACTGTAGCTTTAGGAACCTATTGCAATGTGTTAAAAGAAGATCTTTATATTTGTTGAATAGACAATTGAATGCCTGAGAGATGCATCACACCTATGAATTACTCTATTGAATATTTGTTTTGAATTGTACACATTTTGGCAGGTTGCTAGTTTTGAGGTTTGATGGAATTTTACAAGCAGATGACCTCAGGCAACAAATGTACACATGCAGATCACATAACCTCAGGCAGTCAGTATCTGTGTCTGACGCCAGGAATGGTGCATCATGGGAAGCTCGTGTAGGTCATGTGATCATGTGTAATATTTATGTTTGCAGACATCAAAGTGAAGAGACATAATATTAATAGACCAGTAACAGGTACTCACTGGAAGACTAGTGTTATTTCTGTAACATTGCATTTTTTATATAAATAATTGAATATTATTTCAATTTTTACTTTGGTGTTAAATTGTGAAAGAGTTACATGAATATGTCTATTTGAATCAAAATACTAAAGATATATTTATCCATAAAAATATATATCATTGGTAATGTTTAATTAATGAAAAAATATGTAAATAATTCAATAAAATAGTCACTGCTACAGTAAATGCTAACATTTCTATGCAGGCATCATGTTGATAAATGAGAAAAAAAATACAGTATACCGGTAACTATGCAATACAAGTAAGCCAGACTTGAAAGAACACATTGTGTCTGTGTTAAGAGAAAGGAAGGAGAGGAGCATTTGCTATGATAAAGACAAGATCACTGTCAGATAATACCTGTTAGATCCCATATTGTGTCTCATGATGCATGTGCTGGAGTGTTAATTTGTGTATTCAGGTGTGTTGGCAAAACCCACATTGAAGCCCAGCAGCAGTGCATATATTTGCACAGCACAGCTGCAGATGAACGACACTGTCATTGTGTAGTTCCATCATGGCCTCCAGAGGGCTCTGGAAATGGTCACCCAGGGGATTATTTGCATTTATCCTGCATCTATTGTCATATTTATACAGACAGTGATCAAAATATCAGACTTCCTATGCAAAAACCTCAATAAATAAGAAAGTGATAAAGAGTTATATTCATATTTAGATAAGTTAATAAATAAAACAGAGATGGAGACTAATATAACAATACATCACTCCTCACCAAGAGTATATGAAGATGATGATGTCACTAATTATCTTTTATCAGTGAAAGCATGATACTGAAAGATTGTAAAATAAAGTTTTGAACCAGGTCACTTTGACATAGCTGAATAGTGCCCAGAGCCCACCTAGTGTGGCACTCCATATAATATGCAACAGCTTTCAACCAAATTGACCAGGTCTTGTGGCTTTCTTTTACTTTGTGGAAGCTTATCTTTTAGCTTTTAGTCCCCATGGACTGCTTAAAGTTCTGTGTTCATCCTGCATTTTGAATCCAGCCTCTTATATCTCTCAGCTTGGTGGCCTTTTATGGTAAAACAATGTACAGGAGAATGTCCAGATAATCTTGTTTAAATATGGAAGATGGAGTTGAAAGGGAGAGTTCATCTTCAGTATGAGATGTGTTGGTCATGCGGAGACATCACAGTCCATAGGAATAACTAGATATTTATATGAACACAGAGGATGGAACTAGGAGAGATCATTAGATAGGAGAGATCATTAGACAGGCCCTGAGAGTGTTGGTCATGCAGTGACATCACTGTCCATAGCAGTAACTGGGTATTTACTGGTATATAAACATGGAGGATGGAATTAGATACGAGAGATCATTAGATAGGAGAGTGTTGGGCATGAAGTGACATCACTGTCCATAGCAGTAACTGGGTATTTACCGGTATATAAACATGGAGGATGGAATTAGATAGGGGAGATCATTAGATAGGAGAGATCATTAGATAGGAGAGTGTTGGTCATGTAGTGACATCACTGTCCATAGCAGTAACTGGGTATTTATATGTCATGTTAACCATTAAGTAAGAAACTCTTATTTCCAAGGGCAATTCAATGAATAAATTTCAAATTATTCAATTTTAACTGATACATATTTAGCAACCATCCCAATATTCAGGCTGAGCTGAAAGACTGCTTACCTTTAATAATAGTTCAAATATCATGCTTGGATTTCAAGACCGATCTTTGAGATATAGTGGCAGAGATGGAAATCTCTTGTGGACTTTTCTGTGGCCTGAGGGTTCATACAGGGTTCATCTATTAGCAGAAGGAGTCATATTTGAGTAAGGAACCCCCTTGACACGCCACCATGGAAACAAACTGGAATTGAGGCTGCTTGATTGATAAATGGATTGCTGGATTGCAAGAAATGGGAAATCAATATTGCTCATTCCCTTCATGAAAGGTTACATCATGATAATAAAGCTTTAATGGAGAAATTATACTTGATATCTTGATCAAATTGATAGACAGTAGACTGACGTGTTGGTTAGGCAAACTTTATAGAATCTCTCGGATTAATGACTATTAGATAATATCATATTTAAATAGAACTTACTGGTGAAAATTGTTTACCAGAGCATGATTTCCATTACAGTACAGCAATAGAATGTTTTTTTTTCTCTCACAAATTAATGTGTTATTCTTTTGTTTTTTATCAAAGAATTAAATAAAATGTATCTTGGGAATATGAATACCAGACTGATACATAGTTGTGGTTGGACTGTATTCTGTGTAAAATATGAAACCCATGAGAATTGTGTTGTATTTTACCAAGAAACAAGCTCCTGTTCTTAGTGCGTAGAATGTGTCCGGGCATTGACCCCTCACAGAGGATTCTGGGACATGGTCTGATATTAGGAGTATGGTAAAAATGACTGCCACCCTACCCACGCAGCACCGTTCATAGACCACCCCACTCTTGTCATATTTAAGACATTTGTCTTTCATATTGCTTCCTAGTTTCATGTTGAATGCAGCAAGGCAATTCATTGACAATTAGTAGTCACCACTGCTAATGAGAAATCTGGTATAACTGTAAATTTGCTGTTTAACTGCCTTTGTATAATGTCATTCTCGCAAAATTTGGAGAGCTGCAAGATTGGCACATGTTGTTTTGCCACGCAGTATTTCCCTGAAAGGTCAACCTTTTCTCTTCGCATTTTAAATTTGAATTACAGCCAAGTTATAAGAAGCGTGAGTTAAATTACATTTTAAAGAGTTTATTTTCTATTGTTTGCTGCCTGTGGCTTTGCAGTTTGATTTACAACATGTGGAAGAGGGAGTGGGAAAATATTGCTGTTTACCGCTCATTCAGGAGGAAATCAATAGAGGGCATGTAGACTAGCAACTGCTGATGCTGGTGGGAGGGGCCATGACAACATGGCATCCCGCCTTAATAGATCTCACAGAATCACACCCTAAATCACACCAGATGTACTCAATATTGAACAAAATTATAAAACAAAAATTACTAAGTTTTGGCAGAATTTAAAAAAAAACATTGGCTGTAAAATGTAATTTGGTTAATGTGAACTGAGCCCTTCCTGTGTATGGTGTGTCGGTGATGCTACTATAACGTGACCATTCTGCTGTCAACATATGGGCAACGCAGCAACCATCAGCCTTCATGGCAACTATCTGACATACATACACACCTATACACCACCAATACAACACCCATTTGCAGATTAAAGTGTTACTTCAGGCTGGGAGAAGCTATTTTGACCATATAAGGGAAGGCTGGACCAGGAGTTGTTTTGGGAAGCTTGTCAGAGGTGGTGCGCTGCAGGGAGCCAATACGTTGTTCCTGCAGGACCAGCTCCTACTGTGTACGAGGTAGGATCTCTCTTCTATACACAAACGTTCCTCGTTATCACATCTATAAAGGTCTAGGGTTTGTTTAGATTAGACAAAGAACTGATGTTAATGGTAGATGTGTTTTAAAGAAAGAGGGTTATGGTTTTTAAAGGGTGGGCTGTAATGGAAGGGGTGTGGATCATTGAGCGAGCATTGTTGTGTGTTTCCCCGATCCCTCTCTCTCCACCCTCATGGTTTTGAGAGCAGCTGATCAATGTTGACATCCTGATTCACAGCTAAAGGCCTAACATTAACAGGTGGGGAATCATGCTGGAGCTACTGTAGACTAATTATACACCGGACACTGCATCCACCTGCCTTGTTGAACATAGGGGCATGATGGGAAAAACCTGACAGCAATATTAGTAGCCATTGCCAACCACATTAATATGTTTAGATAAAATAAAACAAGCAGGCAATCAGCAATTATTCTATATGAAATTAGATTATATCATACAGCATGTAAAATATTTATGCAGTAAAGTTGACTTTGGTGCACAAAATGTGAATGTAGCATTGTTTGATGTTTAGCCTGAGGCTAGGGGATGGTTTATCAAAGGTAAAGCATCCTTCACATTTCCTTTACTATGACACGTAAAACTAATTGTGGACCACGCCTAAACTGGCGTGCAATTCAAAAATAGCCTTGTCGCATTCCCATTATATAAGTGGTGAAAGAATGCTATGACCTGCTATGAACTCTATTCAGACAAAATCAACAGGAAGATTAACTTAAATATAGAGCAGTGTCCTTCATTTTGCCTTGTCATTGATACAAGATGTTATTTATTCATCTTCCCAGTTGAGCCATCCGCCTCTGCGTTGCTCTGTTGTGAACAAGAGGATTCTAAGAAATTAATGTCCTAATATAAGGTTTGTGGTTTGTAGAAAGAAAGACTTGATACATCTATTTTTATTGTTTTAAGTACTGAGAATATTGACACTGACTTGCCCCTTTATCACATAAGTTCTAGAAATACCATTTTCAAAATGAAATTTGTCAAGAAGGAGGCAGATGTTATGATATGACCCACACAGAGGTTTTACTTTTATGTATTGTTGTGTCAGGGCAGGTAGTTTATAAAATATGAGCAGATATTTTAAGTATGACAGCATCTCCCCTCAATCCATCTCCCAGTCTATCAGGCATTGCCTTTGTTGTCATGCCGACCATCTTCATCCTGAAGGCTTCTGCTGCACCAGCATCCGGTTACCACAGCAACCAAATCTCAGACCATCTTGTTAGTGTCATCTACCCGGATGTTGTCATTGTGAACAACACTAAAAAATTATCTGGCTTCCTCGGAAAAACAAATCCTAAAGTCAATGAGTGCACTTTGAATAGTGAGTGAATGAGCTGGCATTGAAAAAATGATTATTATCTGTACTGAGAGAAAATTGGTATATCATCTTTCTCTGAGCGACTGATTGGAGGATTCAGGCTGTCTTTGATTGCTGTATTGTTGCCACGAGGTCTCCAATTTCATTTCTGTTTAAATTTTAGCTTAAGTCATATGCAGTACCAAAGTGAGAACATGTGAGTACAGTGTCCAGGGAGAGAGATCTCACAGGTTAGTTCCTCTGGAAGTGAGATCCTTAATTGAGCAACCATTAAGATATGTCTCCCTGGATACTGTACAAACCCATGTTATTATCTTTAGTTCATACTTTTGTTTTGTTGATATCTCTTTCCACTTTTCATTGATGAAAACATCAATCATTTTTCATTAATTATCTTGAGTATGGTGCTATTTATTACATGTAATTTTCTCCGTGAGTATTCCGTGAAAGTAGTTGACACAGGAGTGTTCTGCAAACAAATATCCCACAGTTACAGAACACCATCTTGAGGTGATGCGAACTGGCAGACTATCATGGTTAAAAATCTTATCAATTCTCATGCTTAAACTTGTCTTTGATCCCAGTGAAGATTGAAGGAAATGAGAGGTTGTATGTGTATACATAAAACTGTCATGAAATGACACTAAGGATGGCTGAAGTATCAAATCTTTTTGTAAACCTTTACAAGCAAGAAAAGGCGCTGCTCCATGTGTAACATGGAAAATAACAAACAAAAGTGATATTTCAAAGAAACCAAAAAATACAGAAATAACACCAGAGCAACAAACAAAATAAAAAAAATTCAACAAACAAATATTTCATTCATAGATTTGCGACCATCTTATCAAGTTAAATTTTCTGTTTTGTCAGTGTTGATGTCATCAGGCCGTGACATCATCACTGCTTTTTCTTTGTTCACATGATGACAGAATGTATTTATACACAATAGCCAATGTGCAAATATGAGTCTCTGATTCATGGTCTCAGAAACAAATTTTCACAGTGGCGTGAATTGTTCAAACCATACCAACCACAAAAAAGCCAAATTACAAACCACAGGAAATGTCTACAATTCTTAGGTCTGCTATCGGCAGTGGATCTCAAAAGAGGGCCCATTTATGTTTTTAAAAAATGACCTTTACACAAGTATTTTTCTCACTGCTTGTATCTATACATTAACACACTTTTGCAAGATGTCTGCTACTGTCACCTGAGATTAGTTTGCGACCAGGAAGCTGCTTTCTCTGAATCAGTCACCGACACCAAGATTATCTGAGGTCACAAAATTTGTACTGTATCAATTATAAGGACATCCCATATATCAAACATAATGCCTGTAGAGTAATTGAGTTCATATCAATGGATATAAATAGACAGAATTTGCCATATTATATTCAGCATTTTGATAGAAAAAGAAGAAAGACGAGAGAAGAGAAGAGACAGGGAGGGGAGCAATATTTGGAGATAATTTGGTACATGAGACAGGGAAGGGAACAATATTTAGAGATAATACAGTACACGAGAGAGACAGGGAGGGGAGCAATATTTGGAGATAATTTGGTACATGAAACAGGGAGGGGAGCAATATTTGGAGATAATACAGTACACGAGAGAGACAGGGAGGGGAGCAATAATTGGAGATGATACGGTACATGAGAGATTTGAGGACAAGACCTGTATATATATAATGGGCTTGTTGTGGTGGGGGGCTCGGAGACCAGCAGAATAATTAATCAATCTGCATCTCAAGCAAGCATCATTCTGGTACTGTGGTCTGTGGCCAGTGTTTGATATGAATTAACAGGAGATATTGGCCCAAGAGTAACATTCAATTTAAGTTTTAAAAAAACTGCTGCAACAAATTTGAAAAATGGGGAAGTAAATTTATATTGCTTATCAAATTGATAAATGATCTGTAGGCCAGTTACAATTCAGCTTTCTAGTATCAGATATTGTATATGAAATGTTAAACTGTAATCTCCTCCATATGATCTGTAAGGTATTGTACTTCCATAATAGATCAGGCTTTGATTATAATAAAAAAAAACCTATTATCTGCACCCCAGTCTTTCAATTGCTGAATTGTTTGACTTGAATATAGAATTTATTTTTCCAGTATAGTGCTGGCCTGTGAGAAATATATGGATCTATATATACATGTATATATATATATTTCTGGTATTCCTTGATAAGGCTTGAATTTGATCATATTTTGGGAGGAAATTCAGATCAAGTATCAAAATATTATGTTTGGAATCCGCTCCCTGTATTTGAGACTGCACCTGCATAGACATTATATATATATTTATATCCTGTGTAATAATGTGTATGGCATGTGCCCAACAAAAAGGCCTTGATCTCATCCAGCAATACATCATACCCTGCTATATCCCCATATATCCCAGCTTATCATCAGTACGTTACAGACACAATATTATAATATTAACCACATTGACTATGCTCAAAGCAGATATGATCAAGATTTCAGATATGTGTTTAATTCCCATTTTATCACATCAAGTCTATGAAATAAATCACATCACTGCACATCACATGAAATGACTGTATATGTAGTCTATAAAATATTCGGACCTCATTTATTTATAGTTAAAAAAAGTGAATAATAAGTGATAATGATGATATTACAGGCATTGAAAGGCTGACGTGCACATTTTTTACCACATATTTTTTAGATTTATGTGAATAAATGCATGGCACAATTCCACACTCAAGCATTTAATGGCTGTTATATAAGGGAGAATCACTGGTAATTAGCATGAGCCATACCTGAGACGAGAGTAAGACACCAGGTATGGGTGCATATCTGCCATATTGTGCAATATTCAGGATGACATGCTGTCAGGGCTCTCGGAGAAGTTCTCACCAAGACATGCAGTTCAGAGCTTCTCTAAATAATTGATATTTTACCTGATGTGAAGATATTCTCCTTCTCGTGATCTGTGTAATTGGGGTATAGTTTGTCAGATCACTGGGAGAGAGCTGATGTCATCTAGAAGCTGAGGACATTATGTAAAGTGGGTGGGGTCGATAGTACTGTGATAGCACCATAACCAGGAAGAAGACACAAAGGTAAACGGCAACATATAGCTGTATATTGCTTCTCATATATACAGGTGATCAAAACGGTGCATTAAATATTCAAGTCCTAAAATGTAAATTTGGTGTAATATAATCCATGTTTATTGAGAACAGATGTTTTCCTTTAGTGAAAATGAGGATTTCTATGACATGAAATGAAATAATAGTTTTGCCAGAAATGTAATTCTCATAATTTTTACTGCATTAAGTAACTCACAAATTGTATTTTGCCTAAATTTATATTTCTTGCTCAAAATAGCAATGAATGAACCAAATACATGTTTAGAGGTATATAGCAGGCATTATGTGAACAGTGTTATTTGTGTTTTGTGTTTTGTCATCTGCATGAGGCTTATTGTATTCTCTGTGGAAATTAAACAAGTTGTAGACTAATCAAGGTAATGCAGATAAAACCGAGTTTATGGAAACCCCTGCAGACAAGAACTATATTCTTAGCCTGTGTAAATCTGTTTAAAATATACTGTGTTAGTTTGTTTAAAATATATATATATATATATATATAGGATTTTGGTAAGAGAAGCAGGTTACTCCCCAGGCCTTGCCTTTGTATGACTCCACACATTTGATAACAGTCAATATATTTCTGAATATATTTTAGAATACTGAATCATGATATTGAAATGGATCACTGGGTTTGTCTCGTCTTATGATCAGTGGTTTAAGGTATGGTTGTATGGTATCACTGTGAGGTCAAGTTCCCAGTATGGTATGGTTGTATGGTATCACTGTGAGGTCAAGTTCCCAGTATGGTATGGTTGTATGGTATCACTGTGAGGTCAAGTTCCCAGTATGTTATGGTTGTATGGTATCACTGTGAGGTCAAGTTCCCAGTATGGTATGGTTGTATGGTATCACTGTGAGGTCAAGTTCCCAGTATGGTATGGTTGTATGGTATCACTGTGAGGTCAAGTTCCCAGTATGGTATGGTTGTATGGTATCACTGTGAGGTCAAGTTCCCAGTATGGTATGGTTGTATGGTATCACTGTGAGGTCAAGTTCCCAGTATGGTACGGTTGTATGGTATCACTGTGAGGTTAAGTTCCCAGTATGGTACGGTTGTATGGTATCACTGTGAGGTCAAGTTCCCAGTATGGTATGGATGTATGGTATTACTGTGAGGTCAAGTTCCCAGTATGGTATGGTTGTATGGTATCACTGTGAGGTCAAGTTCCCAGTATGGTATGGTTGTATGGTATCACTGTGAGGTCAAGTTCCCAGTATGGTATGGTTGTATGGTATCACTGTGAGGTCAAGTTCCCAGTATGGTTGTATGGTATCACTGTGAGGTCAAGTTCCCAGTATGGTATGGTTGTATGGTATCACTGTGAGGTCAAGTTCCCAGTATGGTATGGTTGTATGGTATCACTGTGAGGTCAAGTTCCCAGTATGTTATGGTTGTATGGTATCACTGTGAGGTCAAGTTCCCAGTATGGTATGGTTGTATGGTATCACTGTGAGGTCAAGTTCCCAGTATGGTATGGTTGTATGGTATCACTGTGAGGTCAAGTTCCCAGTATGGTATGGTTGTATGGTATCACTGTGAGGTCAAGTTCCCAGTATGGTATGGTTGTATGGTATCACTGTGAGGTCAAGTTCCCAGTATGGTATGGTTGTATGGTATCACTGTGAGGTCAAGTTCCCAGTATGGTATGGTTGTATGGTATCACTGTGAGGTCAAGTTCCCAGTATGGTACGGTTGTATGGTATCACTGTGAGGTTAAGTTCCCAGTATGGTACGGTTGTATGGTATCACTGTGAGGTCAAGTTCCCAGTATGGTATGGATGTATGGTATTACTGTGAGGTCAAGTTCCCAGTATGGTATGGTTGTATGGTATCACTGTGAGGTCAAGTTCCCAGTATGGTATGGTTGTATGGTATCACTGTGAGGTCAAGTTCCCAGTATGGTATGGTTGTATGGTATCACTGTGAGGTCAAGTTCCCAGTATGGTTGTATGGTATCACTGTGAGGTCAAGTTCCCAGTATGGTATGGTTGTATGGTATCACTGTGAGGTCAAGTTCCCAGTATGGTATGGTTGTATGGTATCACTGTGAGGTCAAGTTCCCAGTATGTTATGGTTGTATGGTATCACTGTGAGGTCAAGTTCCCAGTATGGTATGGTTGTATGGTATCACTGTGAGGTCAAGTTCCCAGTATGGTATGGTTGTATGGTATCACTGTGAGGTCAAGTTCCCAGTATGGTATGGTTGTATGGTATCACTGTGAGGTCAAGTTCCCAGTATGGTATGGTTGTATGGTATTACTGTGAGGTCAAGTTCCCAGCTTAGCCATTCAAACACTCCAGGTGACAGTGATTATATTGGTAATAGTGAGGACTATATTTGCTAATATCTTCTCAAAATGACAGGCTGATTTTATTTTAATTGAGAGATGACAGGAGCTTTATTGTAGTTCAGGTAAATTGCCCTCTTCATAAACCCTGGATTTATTTATAGAAATAACTGGCAGAAAAACATGAAAGTGGTGGAAGGCAGTTTAGCAGGGGGCATCAGCAACACCTGCCTCAAACAGCATGCTTCAAAGCCAGAGACATCAGCTCAGTTAAACACCTCTAACTACTGAGTTGTTTCTCACTCAAATCACTATATGTGTGAAGGGCTGTGGTTTGTTTTGTAATGCCTTTATGATAGTGCAAAAGAATGGTTCCCGGTGATTATTGATAAAGAGTGGGGCATTATATCCTGGTAACAGGCTTCTAACTGTCCTGATATAGCCTCCATCTTACCCTATACTGCTCATTGCTTCCAGAGACAGAAACATTGATTCTTTTGCTGAATATGTTCAACTGCTTATTGTTGTGTTGTCGCAATACAAAATTAACAAATATTAACGCAAGGCCAAATGTCAATATTAGGATAGAACTTGACAAATCTTACTAAAAGTACAGACATTAGGATCTCAAAATCTTTTAAATGATAAAACCTTCTTTCTTTGTTAGACTGATGGATGCTTTTGTTTGTTTGGAGTTTGTACATCACTTTTAACTTCATTTCATTTTTAATGAGACCTCTTATTGTAGCATATAAAGTGCTGCCTCACTGAATTGTCATGTTACAGTTCTTTGACATGACAACCCACCCGGTCACAGATTTACAACAATGACAGGTTAACCCTTCAGGCATGGGCCTCAGCTCATATGAGATATTGTAACATGAATTCAATGCTGACACAGCCAAGAATCAAACCCACGACCTTTGGATCACCACTGAGGAACTGGCCCTAACAAGTTTGCGCTCGAACCAACTGTGCCATGGCCCATGGCCACCAGATGCTATGTTTGGTATATGATAAGGGTCTCTGTAGAGATACCTTCCTTGTGACACGATTACCACTTATAGCGCTCACATATATTTCACATATTTATATCCATTTTTAGGATGAGGAATGGAATGATATCTAAAATTTTGATGGAACTCTTTCAATATTGCCTTGATTGCCATTCTCATAATGATATTCATTTTCTTCATTTGAGTCATTTTAATTCTGAAACCATAATCATGTCTACCAACTACCAAGCAAAGTACTGGCTAATTAGAGATATGATACAGACAGACTTACTCAAATTTAATGATAGTATTATATTTGACAATTCACATCATATTTTATTTCATGTCTTTGATTTGCCAGTTTGTTTACTGCCCAAGCTTTCAGCTTTCATCTAAAATGTTAAATTACCAGTTTCATGAATTATTAAATTCCTTGATTACATGAGACCAATTAACAATAATATCTTCCCTTACTGCCTTGCAAATAGGGATCAGTTCAAACAATGTTGCCATCAAATATACCGGTAAATGTAATGACTCCAGAAGTTATTATAAGTTATTTATAGATCCTCAAGCCCCATGTGAACTTACACCACATGCTTCAAGGCTTGTTACCGTCATTTGTCAATTTGATTGATTTTATCAGTTTTTTTCAGCCACAAGGTTAACAATAGATCGATCCCATTTACTCTAATTGGTGGTTTAGGATGACCATTTTGTCTGATCTAGCAATATATTTGGACAAAACTGACAGCCGACAAACACATGAAATAAAAAAAATGGCAAAATGACAAAATGTGAAGGATAAAATTTATTTTATACTGCTTCATGAGATCGTGGAACAAATATAGAGAAGAATATTTCACATTGGCAAAATTAAAGATAAAAGAAAATGGACACATGCGAAATTTAGAAAAAAAGATCACAAGTTGCTCTTTGAAAAGAACAGGGCATGAGGTTCCAGTGGTTGGCATCTACCTGACATAACTTGGTATAAATGTGCTGATACAAATAAAGTCATGGATTTGATAAGGCAATACTTCGATAAGTTGCAAAACCAGAAATGAAGGAGGTTTTAAATTGACCAACATTACCAAAACAACTTTATTATGCTTTGGATCTCTTTGGACTTTTTTAATTTGAAATTATTTTAATTGTCTTCAAGTGAACTGAAACTGATTTATACAAATTGCTTTGAGTTGTTTGAGCCTTAGCAACCATTGATGTCAGAGATTATGTCTTTCTCCTCTCAATGAGACATAATATTATGACGGAACAGTGAGAGTCCTTACGGCCAATTTGTATTAGATTTAAGCATTGAATCAATTTGATGAATCATGACTTGTAAACTGGAGTGGAATTTAAATCACCACACATTTCTACTTAGTTATTTCTCAGTATTTATTTATCAATATCCAGAGCTTTTATGAGACAACCAGAGAATCCCATTGGATAGGTTATTCTTTATGCTAAGTCAAGGTCATTATTTAGATTACGTTTTCCAAGAATTGAATGAGAACATTCATAATAGTTATTCATTGATTGATACTTCCAAAAAAATCCATAATGATAAAATTCTTTAAAAAATAAGTTTGGTAATATGTTTATTGTGCTAGTTATGGTATCAAGGTAATATTTATCAATGAATTTGTTTGTTTGTATTGACCAAGACAAAATATTTGTCTAGGACAAGACATCAGGAGAGGAGACATGATGTGATTTGGTCTAAATTATGATACAAAGACAGGAAACTTCAGTCATAATTGTACATTTATTAGATAAACAGCTGATGCACAAAGACATCTGTGCCAAATCATTTAGTTGTCATGACAACCGACTTGAATACATGTACATATAAGTCAAGACTTTTATTATTGTTTTGCTATTTGGGTGTGTATTTGAGACAAACATGCCTCAGAAACTGCTGAATATGGCCATGTGCGTGACCTAGTTGTCATGCATGGGTGATCAGCTGGTCATGGCTTTGTAGTTACATACCATTCCCGGCTTTGGCACGACTGGCAGTCACGTTATAGTGCACATTCAGTGCTTTGGATATGTCTATATGTATTTCCGAATATGACACTTTGAGATCCGCACAGTCAAAGGTCTACCCACCTCCAAAAGACAGTCCTTCCAAATTCCCACTGACCCTGGCTTGGGGTATGTTTGCTAACAACTCTGAAGCAGTTCAGTGTGCAAAGTGGCAAAGGTGGTAAATACCAAAAACAAGACCAGAAGTAAAGGGGCTAACAGTTGTGCAGTACACAAAGAATGACTTAGCTTTCAATGGGGAAAGGGTGGCATGACTATTATGACTGTATCAGAGCAGGGTTCTCCTTCTCTACAATAACTCCAACTTAAATATTAATGTCAATTACTTCATCGAACAACCAGATCCACACACCACCCCTATATATTGAACTTGAGTTTGCGGTCAGGATTGGCTCCATGCTGTGAGGTTATTTAGTAAAATTAATGAGGCGAAAACATACTCAATTTTGGCCCCAGCATGCACTGCCCGGTTTTACGGCCTGGTTAATACAGAGCTGTAACTACTGTAGATATATAAATACACCCAGTATTGGAGAACTGAGGACACAGGGAAAACAGTTCTCCTGATCTGGAGTGTATTACAAATATTGCTTTTTTCTGATCATCAATACTTATTGAGAGACGATACTTTCCAGGATCATGTGACTGTAGAAAAGTTAAAGTGGATTCTATATATTGAAGGAAACTACATTTTCATCTTGTCTTGACGACATTGGTAACATTTATATGTATACACTATGGGGGTCATAGCCCCATTATGGACAGGGTGACAAACCCATAACTTGGACGTGTAATAAGCAGCAAAGCTTCAATATGGAGAAGCATATATGGAGATTTAGTTACAATTAGGATTTTACATTTATAGGCACATATCCATCACAATGAAGTGCTTGGTAAGTGAAATGAAAGGACAACTTTAAGAAAATAATGACAATGTATGTTTGCTTGGTTGCCATTCTCTCGGTGTATCTATTCAAAAAATATAATATACATAAACATATATATATTGCTGAATCATCAAATGACAGGATTGTGTTATATCTGACCATAGACTGTGTGAAAATTCAGTTAATCCCTTCATGTCGATATGTTTTTGTGTCAGATTTCTAAGTTTGTCTTATTTCTTCATTGCTGAGAGTGTTACGAAAGTTGACAAATTGACATATCGTAATGATGACTGTAAACATGAGCCGAACTTAAACTGGGGCATTGACGTACACATTTAAAAGACCTTGCAAAAAAATTAGCAACAGGTAGACGCTGTGATAAAATATCACTCGGAGGCAAATTGTAGCTTGATAGTACATCGTCAAATTGATGTTGAATGACTGTTAATGGGGACACTGTTATTTGAGTCTCATCAGCTAAAAAACAATTGTCAACCACGGCGTTTACAGCTCATTTTTGTGGCAATTTGGTGCTGAACATTTGCCCTTTAAATAGAAGCAACAAGACAGCCCCCGTTATGCAGCTAAATGATAAATATTTTATCATGACAAGGTGTAATTGATCTATTATTAACAGTGTATGTATATATAGCCAGAAAGTGTTGCAATGATTAAACCACCTTGAATTAAGTGGAGATATTGATTTGCTCATGATTTGGAATGGGGTTATTTTTGTCTTTGGTTGTTCTTTTCTATAACAAATCTCAGTTTACAGCACAGTCATGGACATGGCAATATTTTGACAGAATATGGAATTTGCATTTTGGTTAAACAACAAAAATTTAGGGCTGTTCACAAGTGTTTTGTTAATTTTATTCTTGATGTTTAATTACAGAGATTACTGAAATGTGTTCATCTCTGAAAGATAATAAGGCAATAATGTTTGTTCCAAAATATGAGAGTGATTGAAATAAATAAAAATAAGATGAAACCCCAGTCTGACACCCTTGTGCAATATAATGCAATCTTGCACTCTCAGTGGGATGCCAATTGCTTTTGCCAAGTATACTAAGATGTAGATGTAGATGTGCTCTAAGTCTGGTACCCCTAGTCGTGTACCTCAAGTCTTGTGCTCTAAGTATGGTACCCCTGGTCTGGTACCCCTAGCCTTGTACCCTAAGTCTTGTGCTCTTAGACTGGTACCCCTGGTCTGGTACCCCTAGTCTTGTACCCCAAGTCTTGTACTCTAAGACTGGTACCCCTGGTCTGGTACCCCTAGACTTGTACCCCAAGTCTTGTGCTCTAAGTATGGTACCCCTGGTCTGGTACCCCTAGTCTTGTACCCCAAGTCTTGTGCTCTAAGTATGGTACCCCTGGTCTGGTACCCCTAGCCTTGTACTCCAAGTCTTGTGCTCTTAGACTGGTACCCCTGGTCTGGTACCCCTAGTCTTGTACCCCAAGTCTTGTACTCTAAGACTGGTACCCCTGGTCTGGTACCCCTAGTCGTGTACCTCAAGTCTTGTGCTCTAAGTATGGTACCCCTGGTCTGGTACCCCTAGTCTTGTACCCCAAGTCTTGTGCTCTAAGTATGGTACCCCTGGTCTGGTACCCCTAGCCTTGTACTCCAAGTCTTGTGCTCTTAGACTGGTACCCCTGGTCTGGTACCCCTAGTCTTGTACCCCAAGTCTTGTACTCTAAGACTGGTACCCCTAGTATGGTACCCCTAGTCTTGTACCCCAAGTGTTGTACTCTTAGTCTGGTATCCCATGTATGGTATCAAACAGTGTTTTTTTCTGTTAATGGTATTAAAGGCAGTCATGAGATCCAAGAGAATATTTTGCTAATCTTACTATAAAGTCAATTAATCTGATATTTAGCTTGGATAATCTGCTGGTGGTCAAATGTTCAGTAATTATGTCATATTGTAATCATCAGGTAATTAATCTTATAGAATGCTTAGTAATCGTTTTGGTCAGCTAATCATGAAGCATGGTCAGGTGTGATGCATTGATCAGCTAATAATAATTTCTAATAATTTTCGAAACTTCCAATCTGATGTTCTATTCAGATGTTCTATTCTGTTTTAATCATTTCTTCCTGTTAGAACTCGTTTGGCTTTTGGTTTTCAGACATTTGCATGAAAGGAATCTGAATAAGATGTTAATATCATGCACTCGTGACAGGGTTGTTTCATTATATGGCTGTGAAACAACTAAGAATAAAATATTTTCTGCTGACATACAGGAAAAATATCACGTGAACAGATTGACCTCATTTTTATAATGTTAAAAGGATAGTATAGTAATTGTTTTGAAGAAATCTTTCTTCCTGTAGGTAGTCATAAAAACTACTTGAAATAAGGATGATTGCATAGTGTAAATATTGGTTGTTGATAATTTCATATCAATAAAACAATGGTAATATTTAGTGTAATCTTGTGAATAAGATGCCCTGAGTTCTTTAAGTATGAGTGTACCATGGTGTTTTTTTCAATGTTCACATTGCGAGGATCAAATCATGATGCATAAATGTCTATATATATACAGCCTTGCAAAGACTGACAGTCCACCAGGCTCCATTAAGGAAGTGCTCCCTTCACGACCTGTATCACATTGCCAGAGAAAGCCTTTTTTATGTTTGATATTGCAATATATATCTTGCATTAAAACCAGATGCCACCATACCATATGCCCGTTTCAGGATCCATGTAATGATAAAACATGGTGTTCTTTTCTTGATTATATTATTTTTGATTATTCTATTAATCCTGTGGTGAGGAAAACTAAAAGGCAAGATATTCAGGAGGGAGTTGTGTACCTGTGTTTGATATTTACATTAACTTTGTGCAGACATATAGAGATTTCAGTGATTCAGTGTTATACAGTGCAGTTGTTGATTCAGTGTTATTCATTTGTTTATTCAGTGTTATACAGTTGTTTATTCAGTGTTATACAGTTGTTGATTCAGTAATGTTCAGTTGTTGATTCAGTGTTATTCAGTTGATTCAGTGTTATTCAGTTCTTTATAGTGTCAAACAGTTGTTGATTCAATGTTATACCATATTTAATTCAGACTTATACATTTGTTGACTCATGGTTGTAGTTAAGAGTAGTTAAAAGGTTATACAGTTGCCTTCATTTGTGGATTTGATAACAATGAGTAATAGCATTACTAGCACTTAATGAAATCCATTCATGAAATGCATCATATATTTAAATCCCACAGAACAAATATAAACAAACAATGAAATATCACATTCTAGTATTTATAACTTTCTGGTAGGATGTATTATCACTTTGCATCACAGTAAATGACAAATATTTAATTAATCATTTTATCCATAATCAATTAGAGTTGATGTGACCATTATTATATTGTTCCGGGCTGTGATGCATGATTCCAACTATTAAATTTGATCAACTCTTGAATATATTCCTCCTAGATCAAGCCCCTGTCATTTTAACAATGAAGATTTGGTGAAAAAAATTATGACTAAGTGAAAAATTCATCATTTGGATATGGTAGATCAAAGAGATGTTAAAGAGTTAATCTTATATCTGAGAGATCAAAAAGATGGCAAAAGGGACACCTTGTATATGGGTGAATAAGTAACTTGTATAGTGATGAGATAATTAAGAGATAATCTTGAATAAGGTTGGTTAAATACAGGACCAAGATTTCCCTATGTATAAAGTTATTTAAAGAGATGTCCAAGACATATTTTATGTGCAGATGGTCAAACAGATTAAGAAAAGTTCATGATGCATTAATTAGGGCAAGTAAGGTACATATAAAATGACTCCATATGTTTCATAGAATTTCAGATTTTGATATATAATTATGGGAATTATTATGGAGTTAAATTTAGTCATAGTTTGTCATATGTAATCAGACAATCCAGTCATTTGGGTATTTAATTGATATATATAAATATATATATGTGTGTGCGAGTGGACTGTGCATTTATACTGAGAACTAGATACCAATTTTAAAGATATCACCAAGGTTATCTAACCTGCAGCGACCATGGGTGGAGTACTCAGCTGTCTATTGCGTAGATTTAATGGTTCAAAGAATGACTCCTCTGAGGTTGGTATTTTACGTAATATCTTTAAATCTTTAGAAATTGAATCATGAAAAAAGGAAGTTTGAAAAGGAAGTGGTTTGTTTATCGAAGTGTGTAGCCTCCATTTCATATTACAAAGAGTCAATATTTGTTAGGATTGCTGGCAAGTGGCAAAGAGTGTTTGAGAAAAAGATGGTTAACATTATATGCATAATAAAACCTGAGTGTACACTATGTTTACTGGACTAATTGTCTCAATCTCAAAACTGGCCTGTATCTGTATTGTTCTGCAATACCTTCTTGATCTGATCATACATGAATATAGAGAATGGACATAGAGTAGCAAGTTAAGCTGAAGTATTGCATCATAAAGTTAATAGTTTTAAATCCAAATTTAGACACAAAAGTATTTTATGATATAGAGGTGTCTTATTCAACATCTTGTTTTTAACCCTTTGTCACCAACAGTTGACATATACTCAAATATCCAAATTTGTTGTTTTGTTGTTTTGCTTTTAGAATTACAAGTCATAGGATTAATTTTGATTTCAATTACTCACCGAGGGACAGGATTTCAATATATAAATATTATTGAATTAAATTTTTGACATCATATGTATCACAGCCTGAAAATGTTTACATTACCAATCTGAGAAAAAGCCATCAAAAATCACATATTTAAACAGGTTTAAAAAAGTGTGTCAATGTGTGTGATGAAAAAAAGTCTTTTTTTTTCAATAAAAAAATTATTTTGATAACACAAGTATGATTTAATGAAATGTGACAAGGAAATACTCCAGATCTGAGGGATGCACTTATCCATGTTAAATCTGCACGTCCCTCAGAACAGAGCAACTTTACTCTGACAGTAATTACAGGGTTCATATCTATCATTTATTGTGATCCTTTTATGGTGATTATTTTATTATCAGTAAAGAAATTATTTAACACATAATCATTTCTTGATACAATGGATGCAATTCTTGACATTTGCTCAGTTTAGTAATAACAAGTTTGGGGGCAGGGACATCACGTTCAGGGACATCACATTTAGGGACATCACATTCAGGGACATCACGTTCAGGGATATCACATTCAGGGACATCACATTCAGGGATATCACATTCAGGGACATCACATTCATTTGTCTTCTTCTTTTTGACTTAAACTCTAGAGGAAAACAGACTTTTGTCAAGTTCAGGATCTTAATGGATTTTGCAAGAGAAAAAGTCTTTTTGAACTTCTGATATGTCAAAATCCACATACTTGCTGATGTTCTTGTCAAAAATAGAAGGGGTATATGATTGGCTGGTAACTGGTAGCTTGAGCTACTATGAGGAGAACTACGTCTAAGATACCAAATCTGAGCAGAGAATGAGCACAGTTGAGCTGGTTGGTCAGAATCCCACGTTGTTGTACTGGGCATTTGTGACGACATTGATAGTTGCATGATTGTCGTATCCTTCACGCGGGCTCGATGCCTGTCACTGGTATCTTCAAAGCGGAAAACTTCATCTGGCCTAATTCCTGCTTCACATGAACAGGATAAACTAGGATATTTACAAAGTTCTACTTACGAATGAGGTTTATCCTCTTGGTGTGTTGCTGATATTTTACTGTTCTATCTGGATAAACCACTATAAGCTGGACTACAGTACATATACTTGGTCACTCAGAAGGCATATTGAATACATACATATATACATCATCATGGGAGGCAAATTTAGCAAATTTAGGGGGTTCGTCAGAGAAAATGCGGTGAGTTTTGCATCACTCTCATAATAATATATATATTTATACAAGTATGCATGAATTGAGTATTTATGTCAAATATTATTTTTTCATTGCATATGCTTATACATGTAGGCACAAGAATTATTGCAATTAAATTATGCCAGGAACCACATATCATTAACAATATCATGAGACCCACATTTCAAATATACTGCACACATTCTGAGAGAACTGTTTTGAAAATATATTTCATGATGAATGGTGCTTTAATTTTTCATATTATAATTATTTTCATTGTTTTTTTATTATTTTTTAACAATATTTTCTAACATCTGCAGTGACATGTAAGAGGTTTGCAATTAGGAAACATTATTTAAGTTCATTGTCCAGACTTTCTCATAAAAATTTCTTGGAAAAACCTTCTTAGCATGAGTGCTCAGACATATATAATGTATACTACACTTGTTTAAAGAGAAGATCAGAATGTTGCGAGATGAAATATGTCACAAAACTTTATCAATTTTCAATGATATGAATGAATGATTTGTCATGGTAGCATTCCTGGTGTAACTTTCTATATATTATTCATGGTGAGAGAAATGATGGGAGGTGAATCACATTGTGAGGTTTATATTTACTTGGTGGCCCACCATTTCATTTTTTCTACCTAGGCCAGGTGAAGAGCTAGACCAACTTTGTACAGAAAGTGTTTGTTTAATACGATATGTTCCAGATTGTAACATTTCCTTATAATATAGTGTCAAGAGCTGAGGCTCAAAATATGGCTGATGCTTAAAACATAAATTTATAATGTCTCAAGCCCAACTGAGATCACCAGGTGTTTTACCCATTGAGATAAAAATATGAAGTAATATGTTTTTCTGGGAAAATGACCTATGGAAAAATATAAAATCATGAAAGTAAAATTGTTGATATTATTTTTGAATGATTTGAAGATATTTGCATCAGTGGCAATTCATATGAATAGATCTGTCTCTGTTCTAATAGGATTTGCAATGTTTCACCAGGTGATATAGATAAACATGAATTATATCATATATCTACCTGGATTGTCAACTTTATTGCTATATAAATAATCATTTATTGAAAATATAAATTGCTATAACATGGTCGCTCATGTGCAATGACACTGATTGCGGTATCTTCAATTTGGTTGTTTATTATCAATTTGCATTAGTTGATTAGGTAAACAGTAACAGTATTTAACAAAATAAAATAATTATGATATTATAGACACAATTTGTGTGGCAGATTAATTGATAACCACGCAAAGGTAATCTTCACCATGAATTGTTTACTTTTCATTCATTTATTAGATCTAATAATTACAAAGACTAAAAGTGACTTAACTATAATGGATGTTGTTGGTAATTTCTATTTAGGCCTAAATATGGCAGATAAATTGAAAATGCAAAGGATTATTATTTAAGAATAGAATGTTATAATATTATATTGTTTTTAATCACTCATCATTGTTTTCTGATTCTTTCAACTTAAGACAAATAGTTTAGTCAAAATGTGAGATTCTCAATTTGAAACTTTAAAAAAACAGTTATTAGAGTTTGACTTGTCTGAGTGATAAATGAGGTACTGTTGGGTTGGCTAATTATTGTCACTTGATGAAATAATCCATTATATCATGGTTAGATCTTGAATGATATTGACAAAGCATCAATAATTAAAAACATATATCAATATCAGAATACCATGTATTTTTGTCAGATAAAATGGAAATATTGAATTTAGAAAAGTTACAAAGTTGGATAGTTTTTGCATCTTGAGTCATTTATGTTTAAAGATGCAAAGAGGCACATATAGGGACAGGGTAACATGGGACAGGGTAACACGGGACAGGGTAACATGGGACAGGGTAACACGGGACAGGGTAACACGGGACAGGGTAACACGGGACAGGGTAACACGGGACAGGGTAACACGGGACAGGGTAACACGGGACAGGGTAACACAGGGCAAGGTAACACAGGGCAAGGTAAAACTGGACATAAACATAACTGGACATAAACAGGGCAATAAAATTTCACAAAATATAATGAGAAATGAGGTTCTGCTGGATATTAAGTCTAGGTGCACTGCCAAATATTTGTATTTTCTTTATTCTCTTGTGGAGAGATGCTAGGCCATGTGGATCATAAAATTACCAAATGAAAAGATCAGCCATAATAAATCCTACCTCCTTCAAGCCTTATCAACATGTGTTGCCCATCAGTATATCAAGAGCCCAAAGGTGAATCTATTTACAAAAATATTAAAATATATATATATATATATATATATATATATATATATATATATATATATATATATATATATATATATATATATATATATATATATATATATATATATATATATATATATATATATATATATATATATATATATATATATATATATATAAATTCTGTATTAAATGGATTTGTGAATACAACACATTGAATAGCATCAAATATAATTGTTTTTTTTCTGTGCTGGGCGTGGGTGGTATTTTAAATGCCTGGGATATCAATACTGAGATTGTTTTACTATTTTCTAAGCTTAGCAGGTGGGAGGACTGTGGTCGACACCCAAGTCTCGTCTCATCCAACCTTATAACTGTGGTTTTCTTTATTTATAAATATATTTCCGAGTACCAATGTATATATATGTAGTCATAAACTGCTTACTTTATTTCAAATCTCTTCTTTATTTGCCAGTTGAGACTCCTAGATTATACTGTTTCTAAATGGCTTGCTTAGCTTCATAAATTCAGAGATTTTGGACATTTATCCACAGTAAAACTTTATGTAGAAAAATATTAAAAAATGCTAAAAAAAACCAACTAAATGAATTAATCTCAATAATAGATATTTCCCCTGTCTCTGGATGATGATAACGAGCTGGGGGCAGTTTGGATTAATGTGGCGTGGAGATTTTGCTTCATTATCGGGCCGGGCCGGAGTCTGGCAATGAATGGGATCACTCTCATCATTATAGTTTGATCCTGTGCCCTGCATCAGCAGCATTAAACACAGATTCCTGACTGAGAATATTAAATGGGTTTTGTTGGGGTTTATATTTGGCAGCTTGCACAGTCCAGGAAGCAGAATGATATAGAAGTTATATCAACACTGTATTTAATACAACAAGCCTGATATTTGTATCTGATATACATGTATGTATTTCACAGTCCATAAGTTTTTTTATAGAGGGAATCTTAATTTATAGAACTGATAATTATAAATATTTCTATTATATATGACAATCTCAGAGATTGTTTGAACCTCATAACAAACACCTCAGAGTAATAACTCTGGTAAAGGTTTCTAATTGTAAGAAATAAACTCACGATACACCATAAGGAGGTTTATTTTTTATGTATATTAGGATAAGTTTAAAAAGGACTACGGACAGTTTGGCTGTGGTAATGAAGAGGTGTGTTGTTTGTAAGTTAAGCCCGATGTCATTGTGAGGAGAGCTGCAGATTAGATCAGTGCAGGGAGATTGAGGCTCCTGCAAATGTCAGCAGGCAGACTGTATGCGCTGACATGCCTCAAAGCCTTGTTTAGGTTTCCAAAAAGGGCATTTTTTTTTCTTAATTCTCAAAATCATAATAAGAACATTTTGTGATGTTTTAAGAAAAAAATTGTTTTAGAAATATGTAAAGTTGAGTTTCTGAGGTGGCTTTTGATATGTGAGGAGATGATAGGTCAGAAGCAGGATAAGCCGGGGGGGGGGGGGGGGGGGGGGGGGGGGGGATTATATATCAGCCAGCATCTTTGAGGTGAAGCTGTCTGTGCAATCTGAAGAAAGACAACATAGCATGTTATTCTCCATGATTGCTTCTAGAAAGGTCATCGGTCACATGAGCCTCCAAGATTCAGCTGAGTATCTGTAGATATGTGTGATGGTGAATACCTGATCTCCCAAAAAGTCTGCCCGACCTGATGTATCTACCTGACCTCACGTATAGTCTGCCCGACCTGATGAATCTACCTGACCTCATGTAGAGTCTGCCTGACCTGATGAATTTACCTCACCTCACGTATAGTCTGCCCGACCTGATGTATCTACCTGACCTCACGTATAGTCTGCCCGACCTGATGAATCTACCTGATCTCACGTATAGTCTGCCCAACCTGATGTATCTACCTGACCTCACGTATAGTCTGCCCAACCTGATGTATCTACCTGACCTCACGTATAGTCTGCCCGACCTGATGTATCTACCTGACCTCACGTAGAGTCTGCCCGACCTGATGAATCTACCTGACCTCACGTATAGTCTGCCCGACCTGATGAATCTACCTGACCTCACGTATAGTCAGCCCGACCTGATGAATCTACCTCACCTCACGTAGGGTCTGCCTGACCTGATGAATCTACCTCACCTCACGTATAGTCTGCCCGACCTGATGAATCTACCTGACCTCACGTATAGTCTGCCCGACCTGATGAATCTACCTGACCTCACGTAGAGTCTGCCCGACCTGATGAATCTACCTGACCTCACGTAGAGTCTGCCCGACCTGATGAATCTACCTCACCTCATAACAACAACCTGACCTCATAACATTTCCTGACCAAATTTTGTTACATTCCTTAATTATTCTATCCTATCGAATACTAATAATCGGTTTGCAATAATTACACATCCAAAGATACAGATAGATGTTTAAATTTGTTAACAAAGTCTAATATTTCAAAGGTTTTCTTCAAATTAGGGCATATAATCTAGGATGTCACAATTGAAAATGTTTTCATTAGTTTTGTTTGTTTGAGATAAACATTTTACAAATCAAAGAAAAAGATATTTAGATTTACAATGATCAAAGTTCTGCCTTAACAGTATGAAAAGAAAAGTAAATCCCAAGGTGTTAGTTACTGATCCTCTGGACTTCCTGGCAGATGAATAATGGAGATTAACCCAGAGGTTACAACTGCAGGGATTATGGCATACTATCCGTGATTAATCATCTCAGAATCCTCCAAGAATCAATATCTCTATGTCCACGATGCTGCACTTGGAAAATCATTGAGATGTTTTGTCTGGAGCAACGTGCTTATGTTTCATGATGTTCCATTCACATTTGATTGTATTTCCTACCCAACTGTGGCCCTTGTCTGCAGATGAATAATCAAAATATAAAGGGCATGTTGTCTATGAGAAATAGGAGCAGGGGAAATGGACTTATTCACAAAAATATTTACATGTTATGACAAAAGAGTGAATTCCTCAAGAAAAATTATTATCTTGGGAATTATGATATTTTGATTAGGCATTTTCCTGTGCAGCATCTTAGATCTGGTGATCAATAGAAGGTAGACAGACAACTTGCCAGATAATTTCTTCACATGCCCAGGGCCATCTAGGCACCTAGAATGATGCAATGATATGACCCTTACTCTGCAGCATGTGGACCTATCACATTGAAAAAAGTTGATTCTCACACTGATTTACAGAATTAAAAATTGATATTATACAAGGAAAATGTCTCATTCCCTGTGAAGGAAAGGTTCAGTCGTATCCATACCCTCCCTGCACATTGAACATTCTACGAATCATTGTCTCTTGACAAAAAAGAGAAATAATTATGTTCTTTAACAGATTGATGGCAACTACTCAGAGAACTGTAGATGACCTTGATGGGGCTTTTTTTATCACAGCTTTGTTGCTGTGTTGTGTATGGTTCAATTATTGATGCACAGGTTACCCAGAAGATGGCTAAATTCTCTCCAGAATCTCCCTCTTCATAGGGACTATAGAAATTGTATCTAGCATAGAAGTTTTATGTTGCAGAGCATTAAAGTATGAATCAAGTTGAAAATAGATATTAAAACCTACTAATATTTGGATCAAATTAAAGATATTAAAAACTGATAATATTTGGTGCAAATTAGACTTGATATAGATATTAGTGTGACCCTGGATGTTTGCCAGGGTGGCTTAGCTGGTGCAGTAATATTAGACTAATGTCACTGCTGATGTCCTTACCTTACACTCTATTGTCTTCTCCAGGGTGGCGCCATTTAACTCTCTGTGTCTCAGTCATTGTGAAGTTTAAATCAGGAAGTCAATGCAGTTTTATCTGTACAGGAACAATATTTAGCAGGCTAGAACAGAAAATCGATTATGAAAGGTATATGTATAATTGGAAATAAGAGAGACTGAAAAATTAATCACAGATTGAGACAGTCCACAGTATTTTATTTATCAAATTGTTTTCTCATGTGTGCAATACAGTATCTATAAGTGAAATGTTTGACTTCTGAACATATAATTTTTGAAGTCTTTGTTCTGTCAGCCTGCAAACAGATGTGAAATCCAGGGTAGTTAACATGCTTGAAAATGGTCCATTTGAATAGATGTCATTTACAGTTTAGACATAGAGACACGAGGAAAAATGTACTTTGCCATGTGTAATCAAACATATGAGAAATTTTAATATGCTGATATTTGCTATCAGAAATTATTTAATGTATTGTGTAATAAAAATGAGACTGTAAAAGGTATACCAGAATAGCATGTACAAAACCAGCTCCTGTTCTGATCATTTCACATTTTGCAATCCCAAGTTAATGCAAATCCAGAAAGTCAAGGTAGTGTATGATATTGTGTTTTTGGTGCAGTGGTTGTGGGTTATATAGAGAGATCTATTTATACATATATAAATATATGTAAATGTATGTGTACGGGAAAGATTAGATGGTTTTCATGCATAAATCTTCATATAAAATAATAAAAATTTTAATATTTAATTTTTTAATTTGATTTTGTGGCACATACATCAATAATTGAAAATATTTATTTTGGGTGTTGGTTGAAATCATCAAGGTTGTATGGTCACATGCTCTGGTGGTGACTGTTATACATTGCTTATTTTGTATAGGGTTTGTTAAAATTTACCAATCTAAAAATTACATTAACGATTAGGAAGAGTTGAATAATATTCAAAACATTTGCCAGCATTTTATACAGAAATTATTCTGTATACCGGTATATTTCATGTTCATTTTAATGATATTGTTACATTTGGTCTATGACATTCTTGTTATCGTCTTGATTTGTTATGAAATCTAAGAAATAATAAACCTATAGCACCAAACATTGGAAATATCTTTCTGCAGTATATTAGCACTATGCGATGGTGTCTGTGCCAGGATGAGTGAATCATGTTCACATCACATGTGGGTCACCCACCTTCATCTCGTCTTTGACCCAGTGCAATATTAGTTCATTACCTGGGAGAATGGGGAGGCACGTGTATAAATAGAACTGGATCAATTTGATTGGTGACAGTAACCCAGACAATTCCTTTAGCCTGAGATGCTACAATGTATTCAGTACAATCCCAATTAACATATCACATCAAGTCTTAACATTTAGGAGCTTGAGGTCACTGGCCCAAAGGGGCAAATAGATTCTTACCAGTATATCCTTAGACCATTTAAAAATGTATTCTACTGGTCAGTGGAAGGATTACAAAACAAATTACACACATACATGTGCATGTACATTTAATTCAGGAGCTCTGGCAGAAGTTCCAATCCAATGGCCCATACTGACTCTGAGGCTAATACAATGTTACTGGGTCACAGATGGAGTATTTTATATTAAGCCCAGCATATATCTTGTCAATTAGCAGCATTAGAGTGATGGTTAATTCATTGTGTGAATCATCAAGTATTAAGTGTGGCCTCATCAATGCAGCTTGCTTCTGTCTCATCATACATTATGAATGCATGCAGCTGCAGTCTACTACGCCATGTAAACATATTGATTCCTAAATTGTTTCCACAATACAGATCAGTTGATTTGTGTTGATAAACCAAAAGGCATGGCTTTACATAAAAATGTATGCTCCAACTCAAACTTTTGTGGGAGGTAACCTGAGAATAAATTGAATAATGCCCCAGCTTTCTATTTGTGGTGGACGTCATGAAGGCCAAATAGGATGACTTCCACTGACCTTTGTTTCCAAATAAACACAAATCCTCATATCTATATTAAATCTGTAATTTCAGCACGAGTTATTCCGGAAGATCAAGAATCGGCGGTCAGGCGATGATGACGATGATGGCTTGCCGCACAGCCCGGTAACGCCAACCACAACTGCCGACGTCATACAGAATGGTCTTGGGGTACGTTCACTCTATATTTAGTTTTTTGATAAATTCATTCAGGCTCCCTTTTCATTGTAATATCCAATTTGAAGAAAAAATCAGTGTTTTGTGTATGATATATGATTGTTTTTTTTTTTCAAATAATACAAAATTTTATTGGTATTCAGTTCACAAATACCATATTTGAAATGGTAATAGTTGTATAGGTGAGATACGTGCCACGAGTTGATGCATTGTTGTGAGCATAATCTTTGTTTTATGCCATGAATCATCGTATCATATAATTGATATTATATTCATGATATATAAATCATTCATTATGAATACACCAGAAAATGGATTCCATTGTAAGCGTCACAATTTTGTGAATTATTTGCAGAAATCTGGCAAGTCTTTGAGTCGAGACAGTGATTTCAGTATGGACAGCTCAGAAAACGAGCTTGATGAGGTAAGAACATACTTTATGAATGCAAGAGAAGTTTTATCACCTTATGAAAAATCAAAGCACCAAATGTGATATACATGTATATGATAATATATTTGGGATTGTGATACAGTTGATAGATTGGAAGGTATTTAACCAGTGGTAACTACACCATGGGCATTTCACCTTACTCAGGCTTACACTTTCTCTCTGTCAACTATGTAGCCTTTATTGCTGATTTGTCTTTTAAAAAACATTGGGTCAATAAAAAAAATACACAAATTTAAAGTTTCATCACCAAAATACTTGTTTTTTTACAGGATATGTTTGGAGCAAAGTGGGCATCCGTTGCCAGTGTCAAAAGACCACATTCACCAGGTAATGTATAATATGATTGTATCAGGTGGAGCATTTATTCATTGGGTAAAATATAATACAGACTCATATGGTGTCCATCATATAAATCTGTGAGTGTAGGGCAAGACACATTTGACTCTCTGTGGGATGCCAATTGGTTTTGCAGGTAAACTTATAGATGTAGATGACACATGCTGACACTGTTTTATACTCCTGGTGGCTTTGATCTTGCAGAGGCAGATTCTGGAGGCTCTGACCTTGACCTTGACATGGTGAGCAGTACGACCTCTCTGGTGAGCACAGGTGCCAAGCACAAGATAGCAGTCCGGCCCAAGGGCAAGCGAGTCAGCACACACTACAGAGCAACCAGGCGGGCAGCATCTCCGGTATGACTTCTATACAAAACTTAGATGTACAGTCTATTTAGATTTGAAAATTGAAAAAAGAAAATTAAATTAATCTTAAATATAAAATTGATAATTTGATGTTACAATATACAATGTTTGGTCCCAACAGTTGCCGCCTTCAGCCCAGTTGCCCCAGGTGAAGGAAGAGTCTCCTCCGCAAGCTCCCCTGGAGGAATCGGAAGACGAACGTAAGAATCTTAATTCATTGGATGAGAAAGATCACATAATCATATAAACAAGGCACTTATCTTTGCCAATCCCTGGCATATACATTTTCTACCAACATTTCCCTATTTCTCCCACCATTCTTGACATGTTATATTTGCACTATTCTATTCTATTACCTGTGTCTTATCCCTGCGCGTCTGTCTGGTTAATGAGCAGGTGTTTATGTCTCATTTCCCATTTAAGTCTTGTATTGTTGTTATATGTATAAAGATGATTTCTAGCACAGAAGAGATTGAGAGTCCTGAATCATTAGTATGGAGCTTACTTATATTCAATATAGAATGGCATTCAGGGGAAAGGGATAGGGATTCTTCATACAGAGAGGGATAAGTGTCTAAGATACATATTGTTTGCCTCGATATATGAGCCAAATGTTTGAATAAAGACAAGATAAAAAATTAACAGAATTGCTAACATCATTTTACTCAATATGATAACAACCTAAGCCTGACAAATATATGTATGGTTACTTGTAGTTGAGGAGAATGAGGAGGCTGAAGCTCCCAAGCCAGAGCCAGCTCCGGAGACTACAGAGCAGAAGGTAGAGGTCGTGATCGAGAAAACTCCAGAACCGGAGCCACAGCCAGAGTTACAGCCACAACCGGCTGAACCAGAACCGGTGGTAGAAGAACTGAAAGAAGAGACTACTCCAAAGCCTGAACCAGAGCTTCCAAAAGAGGAGCCCAAGCCTCAAGAAGCCCCAAAAGAAGCTCCTAAAGAAGCTCCTAAAGAAGTTCCTAAAGAAGCTCCAAAAGAAGCTCCTAAAGAAGCTCCTAAAGAAGCTCCAAAAGAAGCTCCTAAACAAGAGATTAATGAGGAAGCGAAAGAAGAGCCTGCTGGCTTTAAGGGAGTCAAATTGCGTAAAACAGGCAAGCTTGCTCAGATCCAGGAGGCAGGAACATTACGTAAGCCATCTGCGAGACAGGATCCAAGTAAGAGACAGACCATTGCTGGTGATACTGGCCTCACTATGTTTGGAGAGACCAAACTTGTACGCAAAGAAACTAAAACAAAGGACGACATGGATAAACCTAAAGACTTACCAACAGGTGACACTGAGGAGAAATCTGAACTAGATAAGATGTTCAACAGACTAAAAAAACAGACATCTATTAAAAGAATACAGCTGGAAAAAGAGGATGAGGTACAGAATGTCTCAGCTTCGAGTAAAGGTAAAACTGTAGAAGTTAAGCCTAAGCCTGCAGAAAGTAAGCCAGTTGAGGTCAAATCTCCTGGGCCAAAACCAGCTATAACAGCTGCCAAACCAAGTTTGCGAACTAAACCTAGTTTGGCTGGAAAACCTGCTGAGAAACCAGCAGAGCCTAAAACACCTGAACCTAAAAAAGAAGAGCCTAAAGCTGAGCCAAAGCCTAAAGCTGAGCCAAAGCCCAAAGCTGACACAAAGCCCAAGGCTGAGACAAAGCCCAAAGCTGACCCAAAGCCCGAGTCTAAAACATTGGTTATTGCCAAAGAGGCAAAACCTGAGCCTAAAGTTGTAACATTGGCAAAAGAACCAGAGGCAAAAGCAGTTCAGAGGGCACCTAGCTTAAAAACAGTGACAGTAGCTAAAGAGAATAAAAAACCTGAGGAATCTAAACCAGAAGAAAAGAAAACATCGCCAAAATTACAGAGAGCTCAGCCTTCAAAGGTCCCAGCGAAAACTGAAAGTAGTCCCAGCACATCAGGTGGAGAAGTGAAAAAGCCTGAACCCCAAAAAGTAGTTCCAGAAACAAGTAGTAATGGTGGTGCTGAACCTGCATGGTTTGCCCTGGCCCGCAAAAAGACGAAGGATTGGGGTGACAAAGATAAAGATTTAGAAATAAAAGAAAAAAAGGATAACTCAAATATGGCTGTCAAGAAGGACTTAGAGGACAAAGATAAGAAAGAGTCACTCATCATTGAAGACAAGAAAGAAACGCCGGTAAGTCTTTTGATAGAACTTTTTGTGAAAAATGTGTAGATCAACATTAGATTTTTTCCTTTACTTTTTTTCTCATAAATATATTTGTAGTTGGCAGTGGGTTTATATTTAGTTCTGTCAGTGGAGAACACTATTTTATACAACTGATATTATATAGCAAACTGATGTGTGTGATTCTGAATTAATACAGTAATTCAAAATATATATATAAACAATAACATTACACAATACAATAAGGCAGTGACTAAATATTAACAGACTGAGAAGAAAACATAAAGAGATATCACTCGGCATGGTTTTGATGTATTTACATATATATATATATATATATACATTTTAGTATAAAAGTCCATCTAAAAAATAATTTTTCATTGAAAGGTCTGGCATTAATAAAAATTCTACTATCTGGAGTGTTAGGTTCTTATGGAAATGTAAGTTTGTGTTTTGTGTTGAATCTGTTTTTATAGATTTCTTGTTCTGAGAAGAAGCATATCTGTATCTGCTTGGAATTGAAGTCTTTGCTGTAAAATTTTCTCAATTCAAAATGATGGATAAAACTGTTATCATTTTCTTTAAGCTGAGAAATGCTCTATTAATCAAAAGAAAGAAATCGTCAATTAAATGGGTTTTTTTATGAACAACACAAAATTTACATACCTAATGCATACTGCTGTATATAGATATTTATTCTATTTTTGTTTTTTAAATTATTTACTTAATGTTTTTGTTCAAATTTTATTTTTGATCAAACATAAATCAATATTATTTGCATGTTAATGAGTTATTTTGATGCAAGATTTTCATTGGGCATGTTTGCTGATGCTTTTGCTTTGAGAAATCCACACACAACAGAATTGTATTGGATTTTTGTTTTGTTTTCCCGTTGTTTGGTATGATTTTAATGGACATATATTTAAACTATAAAGATTTTCTGTTGTTCTTTGTTTATATATCTCTTATGAAACACTAACACACATATATTTGTATGAATGAATTTTCCACCCTGTATTGCACAGATTAAACATTGTACACTTTTGTATTGAAACAAAATGCCAGTAACAGTTATACCAATACTTAAAACATGATCACAGCAGCTCATTAATACTGTCCATATAAAAAACCTCTTTTCCAAGGTAATTGTAGAGAATAAAATGTTAGTTTGAATCCTTTCTGGTCAAATATTTGTATTTCAACAAAAAGGTATCTTGTACCAAAATCTGGATTTGGATCAATTATATTTTGGAAACCTTTAATAATTCCTTATTTTTGGTATACAGCCCATCATATTCTGAGTCTGGAGTCTTTCTGCCACTTCTGCAATTTTCCTGGATGATAGTTTATGAAAAGTTTATATTTTAATTTTAAAGCTTTTTTACACTTTGATGTTTGTTTTAGTACCATGGTAACATGTCAAGATTTGGCATTTTTACTGTAATGCATCAAACAATTGTTTCACAAAGATTGTTTGATTAGACTGATGCAGTCATTGAACAAACAGAAAATGTATTCCCTTTTTAGGTTATCTTGTCACTTGTGAAAAAATACTTCTTCCGTGGTACTTTAGCAGAGAATAAATACAAAAGTGTATTGATAAAGCTTTTCTGACATGAAGTCATTGCTTACACAGGGAGAGGTTTCAATAAACAGTGTGAATGTTAGAAGGCTTTACCAAAATCTCTGAGTAACTATTGAAACTGTGGGAGCTCTCTCTGGGTGTATGGTCGTATTAAATATATACTAAGCAATAAGATTTGGCATTGTTTTTGTTTCATATTACAGAAGATGGTAAAGATTTGTGCACAGATTTGTGATTCACATTAATTGATAATTTCGTATCATGAAATATTACATTTTTCATGCAGCATAGCATAATGACTTTTTAAAACATGAAAAATATAGATATATAATATTGCTATATTATATAATAGTTTTTGTGTAGAAAATGCACCTCATTGGGAAGAAATTATTTTTATCATGATCTGTGCACTTATACTTTTAATTTTCTGTAAATTTACATTAAGATAAATATTGCAGATTTCCTAAACGATCACTCTATATTCCTCTGCAAATATTAAAAATGAGTTCTAAGAATGACATCTCTATAGAAGGCATCAATTTAATCTCAATTATGCCTGAAATGATAAAATGTAGGAAAAAATGTCACCATTGTACTCAGTGTGGAGAAGGTAATTTTTGTTTTAGTTCTGGAAAGGGTGTGAATTTGGTACCTACATATTTCTTGAAATGTTGAAATGAAATTTCCCTAGAAAATATTTATGCTGCAAACAAATGACTGTTTAGCTCAAATGACAATTTTTATACCAAAATCTAATGAACATACTAAGTTTTACCAGATATTCCTTGAAATAACATAACCTGCTTAACCTCTTTCCATAAATACTGTAGATCTTCTGATTGTTTATAGATGTGATTTATGATTTCAGGAAGCAAACAAGGCCGTGCTACGAGTGCAGAAATGCTCCTCTTCTGCTTCCAACCGCCAGTCCAAGGTGCTCGACTTGATGAAAAACTTTGAAAATAGTCAAGTCAGTTAAAACCAGAGAATAATGCAAGAACTTGATGGATACATCCAGTTGTCAAGTAGAAATTTAATTTATGGTAACGAAAGTGTTTCACAAAGAAGACACATGTTGCTATCACAAGGACTGTTAAGCTGTGGATCAACCGTTGCTAATTCACCTTAGCAACATATTGTGGTTGTCATGGCCACAAAAGTACTACACATGATAATGCCAACATAATTCTCATGAAAGACTTCTATGTGTTGTCAAAGGATATCTCCAGTGAGGAACTGGTAAAGCCGAATTCCAAGATACAGAAGGAGAGTAAAAGGCCTGCATGACCTATGGAATCACATCAATGTAGTTTAGCAAATAATTTGATGTAATAACTCTAGTAAGAGCCTGTATTGTGAAAGAGCATTTTGAATGAGTATAGCAGTGACATCTGTGTTATATATTCAAACATGATAATGCCGCAGAGTCTGCAGTTTACAACTTGTGATTGCAGTTTACAACTTGTGAGTGCAGTTTACAACTTGTGATTGCAGTTTACAACTTGTGATTGGCTACTTACTTATGATATCTATGTCAAAACAAATATTCATAGCTGAGTTTACATTAAAAATAAAACTATTTTGATAAATAAATAAGCTGCCATTTGTTGAAAGCTGTACACCCAGTAAATATTTGTTTTTCAAAAAATTATATTTAAAGTAAACATTCAGAATGGCAGAATAAGTATCAGTGGTTGGACAGCATGTTCAAATCAAATCATGAGAAAATGAGAACTCAGTTTGAAAATATAACATATACATACATAAATTCCTAAGAAAAAAAATCATGTTTATCCACGTGCATTGAAAAAATCAATAAAATTATGTGAATTATCAAGCTTTAATGTGTGACATCCTTTGAGCAATTTCTGATTTGAGACACCTTTTAGCTGTGTACCCAAATAACCTCAGATGTAAATAATCATGTATGAAAAATGATTCTGTCTGAGAAAGTACATTACAAAATGTAGTGATCAATATTGTAATTCAAGAAAATGGAGCAACTAAAAAAAATACAAAAAAAAACATTAACCTGTTCGTTTGGAAAAGTAATGTTTATTTTGTACTTTCTTGGGCCGTTTCTATGATAATGCCTGCACTTGAACATGTTGCATATACCGGTATTTTGCGAAAATCAATGAAAGAGAGAGTGCCTGAGATTTTAATATAAAATATAATAGTTATTAAAGAATAGTGAATACTTTATACTACCTGAAATAAAGTTATATCACAATATCTGATGAAAACATAGCCATTTCTCATTGTCGATATGGTATATATATATAGAGTATAACATAAAAAACAAACTAGAATCACCTATGCACAAATGAACTGTAAAGTTTCTGATATATTTGTATTCATCTACCTTTTCCCATAATGTTGATATCATTTTTACCATTTGATGGGATGAGGGTCTTGGAGTGCATTACATATATTCTATTTTGTCATAATATTGCTTCATTCAAACCTTAGTGACCTAAACTATATTTCAAGAGAGATTTTAACCAAAATGTGAGGTGAAATGCAAATCTGTCTCATGTTAGTCATGTACAGTAAACATGGTCTTTTCTTTTTAATTTTTGCATACATTATCTCTTTATTCTCAAGATAATATTTTGGCTACCAAGTGAATACGACTGACTGGATCCAAGGTAATTTCACTATTTGATAAATCTTTGAGACTTTTTATAAATAGTTTGCCATGTTATTAAAGTTTGTACAGTTTTTGAATTGAATGCGAAAATCAGGGACAAGGAGTGTTTTCAATGTGCGTCAAAGTATTTTTATTTGTACTCAAAAGTGATATTTATTATTGTGTACATATAATGATAATACAGATCTTCATTTATATGAAAATAGATATTGAGCACCAAGTTATAATGTAAATTACAGGTATAATAATTGATATTAATACAGAATATTCTGTCAAAACATGATACTTGCCACAAGATGTCACCACTATATGGCAATTGAATTCCTAATTGATAAAATCTTCCCAGCATTCATCCAAAATGTCTGTTTGGCATTCCAAATTTTGTTTAGTTACATATCATGTTAACTTCCACAAGAATACAAAAAATACAAGGAATGAATGGTTTATAGAGGGCAGCACTGAATAATGTTAATTTAAGGTGCTGCTGCTTTTAGAATTCCTTGCAGTTGCCATACTTGACTAATTAATCATAGAATAAACCGGGCTGACATTTTGGAGCAAAGGTATTGAGAACCTAATTATTAGTTTCTTAAATGATTGTTCTTGAAAGAATCATATTGTATCATTTAACGTAAAAGTTATTTTTGGGGTGATTGATAAAGAGGTATGCCTTTATTAATAGAATTTATGATCAAATTGACATTTGTGGAAACATTCCATATTAGGCCCTCAAGATATTTTGATGCAATATTTGACCTTTCAGTCATCTTGGTTTTGGTGCTTTCACAGTATGGCTAGCACTATCACAAATGATTTAAACCACAATAGGTGTGAATGCTTTCACCTCTCTTCCCTGTCCAACTTTTTAACCACCTACGCTGGTTTCATTTCAAACACTTTCCCCTCTATATTTGGTCATTTCTCTTAAGGGAATATCACGTCATGTCAGATTTTAACATGTGACTATTTTCACAAGACAATAAAGTATTCTTTCTCAAGTTATTCTTTGTATTTGGTGGACTCTACATTTGTAAACCATTTTGAAAACTGTTGTTGTGCAATATCACTATTTTGTTGCATGCTTTGGTGATACATATTCAGAGAAGGGAAACAATTTGTCAGAAATAGTTGAGAGCGGATGGACCAACATTGTATTGATCTGTGGTAATGGTTACACTGCCTTTGTCCTCATAGTGTATAATGCAAGTGTGATTTTTTTTTTGTTCACATTTGCCAAATTGTTAGTAAAAAACAAAAGAAGAAATGGTTAACAATAAGCATGTTTGAATGAGAAATCTAAACAAATATGCCCTATATATTATATAGAATATTGTCTTGTATATATGTACAGTGGATTATAGTGCATTTCAATTATAAAATGTGAATATTAGTGGACATATTATAATAATATTGGTAATAAAATTAGTAATATTTAGAAAGATACAGCCCTGTTAAGGCTTTGTAATATATGCTGGTCTGCAAAGTGGCATTATGAAAAAATAATATCTGTAGATTGCATAGTCAGGGAGTATTTTAATTATAATATTTGATCTAATATTATATTAAAACACAATGATAAGTATCTTGTTTAAAGATGTGGACTTGTTGGATTGTCATATTTGGATGTAACTTAGATTAGAACAGAAGTGCATCCTGACCTTGATATCGAGTGCAGCCTGTACTTAATACTAAGTGCACCCTGACCTTGATATCGAGTGCAGCCTGTACTTAATACAAAGTGCATCCTGACCTTGATATCGTGTGCAGCCTGTACTCGATACAAAGTGCATCCTGACCTTGATATCGAGTGCAGCCTGTACTTAATACAAAGTGCATCCTGACCTTGATATCGAGTGCAGCCTGTACTTGATACAAAGTGCATCCTGACCTTGATATCGAGTGCAGCCTGTACTTGATACAAAGTGCATCCTGACCTTAATATCAAGTGCAGCCTGTACTTAATACAAAGTGCATCCTGACCTTGATATCGAGTGCAGCCTGTACTTAATACAAAGTGCATCCTGACCTTGATATCAAGTGCAGCCTGTACTTGATACAAAGTGCATCCTGACCTTGATATCGAGTGCAGCCTGTACTTAATACAAAGTGCATCCTGACCTTGATATCGTGTGCAGCCTGTACTTGATACAAAGTGCATCCTGACCTTGATATCGAATGCAGCCTGTACTTGATACAAAGTGCATCCTGACCTTGATATCGAGTGCAGCCTGTACTTGATACTAAGTGCATTCTGACCTTAATATCGAGTGCATCCTGTACTTGATACTAAGTGCATCGTGACCTTGATATGAAGTGCATTCTGACCTTGATATTATATGCAGCTTCTATTTTATATTAAGTTCAGCCTGACCTTGATATGAAGTGCAGCTTGGCCTTATGTGCAATCAGAAGTGATATGCTCTGGGCAGAACATTTTGGAAATGCTGGTATCAAGGTTGGCTAGACTTTATGTTTCCAGCTGCAATCTCTAATTTGGTAACATACAATCAGTGTACAGCTTGATTTACCAGTACTAAAATCAACAGGCATTTATTCAGTTTCCTTGCTATTGAAACTTGGCGATACAATTACATTGTCATCTGGTGGCATTTTGATAATCAACACCAGAGGACACAGGAAGTACTAGTTTTTTTCTTGTCAAATTTAGCCAATGTCTCATTGAGTTGCTTTTTTTAGATGTCAATTGTATAAAATAAGTTAAATAATTTCGAATTATACTGAATATAAGGGTTTTGCCAGGTTTATGTATACAAATGGTCAATTTCTTTGAAAAAACAAATTTGACTTTGACATTGATTATGTTATCTGACTCCAACGTTCATAGTAAGTTTTTGTGTTGTATTATTATTTTCTGGTTTGTATATATAATGGTAGTAGAGTTTGGTTTATGTGGCAACATTTGTCAAGCTTGTTTGTAACAAAATATAAATTGCACATGGTCTCATAAATATTCAGTGGCCTAATTTGCATATGATAATTACTCACATTATTATTTTACATTTTCAAATGTAGCTGTTAAGATTAAAGATTACATGAGGAGGGGAAATAACAAATCTTTGTTGTATAACTTACAAAATGTGCAATAGTAGTTTAGCTGATGATTTCTAATTAGTTTGCCAATAACCTGCAGAATGAAATAGTTACTATTATTCTAGGAATTATGTGAAGTACCTGGGTCAGAAAGAAGTCCAGTGTAAGAAATGGCACAATAAAATTTCATATTATTGTGCTTGGAAAACAATGGAATTAAATGGCATTAAGGTATCATACTTTGATTTCAAATTCTTGAAAGCCATTTAACATAATTCTTAGAAGTATAGTAAATTTTTAAGTATGGAATAAATTTCATATGCAAATTAATGCCAGTTAATCATCCCATGTATTTTATTGTGACATTTGTAACTGACAGAAATAAATATAAAAATGTACAAGTCTATTTAGATGTTACTGTAAAAGGGCATTCCAATTTCTGAATTTTATATGAACAAGATTGAGTCTACTATTACTGGTTATTGAGCGAATATCTGGACGAATTAATGCTATTTTACAAAATTGGTACATCAATTGTACAAAATAATTATTGAAAAATATTCTGAAAGAAATGTTGACAATAAAAGTGTATGGGAAAATAACTGAGATGTTTTATGTTTTGTTTTTCAAAAAGGTAAGTGAAGCTCACAATGTAAGATGGGAAAGTCAAAAGTCCAATGAATAAAGTTGACCTTATCAGAGGGATCAGAAGAGACCTTTGTTTGTGTGGCCATGCTGCCACCTGGTGTGTTAAAATCTGTCGTGCATTGAGGAATTATTGTCAACCTGCAAGCTTGGCTCATAATAGTAAAATTGGTGATTAACATCTTATTCAATTTCATTCCGGTTATAAAAGTCTATTCTTTTTAAGATTCCCCAACTGATTAGTCTTGTTTTGCATGGTAATCATCATATCAGCTAGAATATCTACAAAACTATCCCACATGCATTGTACATGACACTAGAGACACCTGGTGGGTCACAAATGTTGAAATTTAAGCATTGAGAGAATTAAGAAAGTCTCAGCTTAACTAGTTTAATGCTTATAGCTTAATATATCTTAACAAAATATATATTTTTGATGCCCCAGTTTATTATTTATTAATTAAGGAAGGGCTTAACCACTCTGCCAAAAAGTTCCTTACGTCTGTGATGTTGACTCATTTAATTATTTAAGACAATTATTGGTGGTGGATATAGAGAGCTAAAATGTGGGCCATTTTTACCATTTTCTCAGGAAATCAATGAGAAAATCATCATTTTCTGTGATACCTATATTTGAGGACAATATCTGGTAGATCTAATCTTCAATATCACAACCTCCTACCTTTCTAACTTGATATATAGTTTTAAAGATCCTCTTGAAAGACAGCAACTGTATTATAGATAACATCAAATACAATTTACAAATTTTCTTTTATTTTATGCAATACATTTATCAGATATTTTTTTAAAAGGGAATTAAAATTTAAACATACTATTATTTTTTCGCCTTTTTATCAATCGCTAACATAACTGATACAAAAGAGTTTATTTCAAGAAGGACTATTATGTAGTTTTATTTTTTTTTAAACATTTTTGAAATTTTGTTTTTACATTATGTTTTTACCTCAACATTTAATATGTTTTTGCTGTAATGTTATTTTGGATAACTGCTCTAATGATTTTTTATTCATTTTGCTGATCTCGAAAGAATATCCAAGAATATATGGTGAAACAAAATGTACATATTTGCAGGTCATCAACCCAGGACCATTTGCAATAACACTTGAATGGTGTTAGGAAGTACATTGTAAGTTGAATATATGTATATCTATCTGTAAGGCATAGTGAGGTAAGTAGAAGTCATTGTGGAGATTCATATCCAAACAATTATAGGTGTACATTTGTGCTGTAAAGGTGCATACATTGTATTACCTATTATCTACTTTGAATGTAAAAATTGTTTAAATGGAATATTTTTTTGGAAGAATAAATTTCCTTGTATGATAGCTTTTAGTCCTTTGTCAGGTTAAATGTCTGTTAGGGTAAAAGTTAATGTCATCAATAAAATTGCCGTTGAAATCTTAATATAGAATATAAATGACAAGTTTGCATATATCATCACATACTATGTTGAATATTGCACTGGTAGAGTATTCATTAATTAAATGTGCACAATATTAATTTGCATTTATCACTGACAAATATCGTAATGTGCGTCTCTTCACACGGTTTCCAATCAGTTGAGCTTCTGTGAGTATATAGATTTAAAAATCGTATATGTTGTGATTTAGATGTTGATTGATATGAATTTAGATAAACTTTCATATCAATAAAGTTGCTTGGTATATTTATTATAAACTATCAATACTTATGAATGTCAGTATAAATTCAAATTCATACGTGAGGTGGTGGGATTGACTCCCACTGCCAGCAGTGTTACATTCACACTGGTTAAAAGATTCAATGGTTGACCTGATATGGCCATTTTTGCTAAGATATGTCTGAAAACAAACACCATTTCACAATTGTTATTCATCAGTTTCTCAATTTGGAGATTTACATGTTATGTGTTATATACAATGACAGAAGCTCAGCTCATTGTAAGAAAGGTATACTTATAATCTTAATGTAATTTTCTGTACGATCACAACATAATATTTAGTTTGAATCACAGTGTTTTATAATGTAAACTATAACCCATCCCCATGTCCAATAAAATCACATTGCACAACACATATCCAGGCCAGTAAATCACAGACATTTTGGAGATACAGATCTATCTGTGTAGACATTGTGGAGATACAGATCTATCTGTGTAGACATCATGGAGATACAGATCTATCTGTGTAGACATTATGGAGATACAGATCTATCCGTGTAGACATCATGGAGATACAGATCTATCTGTGTAGACATCATGGAGATACAGATCTATCTGTGTAGACATCATGGAGATACAGATCTATCCGTGTAGATATTATGAAGAGATACAGATCTATCCGTGGAGATATCATGGAGATATAGATCTATCTGTGAAGACATTGTGGAGATACATATCTATCTGTGTAGACATCATGGAAACACAGATCTATCCGTGGAGATATCATGGAAACACAGATCTATCCGTGGAGATATCATGGAGATATAGATCTATCTGTGTAGACATCATGGAGATACAGATCTATCCATGGAGATATCATGGAAACACAGATCTATCCGTGGAGATATCATGGAGATACAGATCTATCTGTGTATACATCATGGAGATACAGATCTATCTGTGTAGACATCATGGAGATACAGATCTATCCGTGTAGATATTATGAAGAGATACAGATCTATCCGTGGAGATATCATGGAAACACAGATCTATCCGTGGAGATATCATGGAGATATAGATCTATCTGTGTAGACATCATGGAGATACAGATCTATCTGTGTAGACATCATGGAGATACAGATCTATCCGTGGAGATATTATGAAGAGATACAGATCTATCCGTGTAGACATCATGGAAACACAGATCTATCCGTGTAGACATCATGGAAACACAGATCTATCCGTGGAGATATCATGGAGATATAGATCTATCTCTCTAGACATCATTGATATACATATCCTTTTATGTAGACGTTATAGGGATACAGATCTATTTATGTTGTAACCATGGAGATTTAGGTCCATTTATGTAGTCTGTTTTGTGTACGTCTACATTTAGTGGCGATCAGGAAACCTCAGAAGTGAGTTTTTGTGCCATTCGTGCATTATAAGACAGGAATTACTGACCCCAATGGGGCAAGGAAAATATGAACGAGTTTGAATAACATATCCACAGAAATTGTCATTATACAAATTAATATTAAACCAATCTTTAAGCAATTCAGCCCAAAGAGAAATAATTATCACATACCTCTGTACATCTACCAGATTCTAAACAATAAAAGTAAACAGAAATATTTTTGTCCGATATCACAGTCCATATTTATATTGCATCTAAGTTCTAAGAAAAATAGAATTCTTAAAAAAATAATTGCATATTTCATTTGTCAATCCAGAGAGCGTAGTTATCTAACTATATCAGGTCAGAAGGAAGCCTGCCGCTGGAACATAATTCCTTAATGTGAGTAGTGAGTGAAGATATGTTTTAAATTATCACATAGGCATAAGAACGCATAAACCACAGCCTTTAATAACCAGTTGCAGGGGTACTGGCCGGAGTGAGAAGTTTTCCCATATATGGTTAATAAGATACCGCAGAGATATTTAAAATATCTTTATATATCTCTGGATACTGATAAAGAAAAATAATCAGTGATTTCATTACTTAATTCTCATATAGAAGCCTGCCATTAATATTGTAATCAAAATAATATGTGTATGTTACTTTAGTGTCAATGATTTTACAACCATATCCGTATATGTTTGTAGTATTATGTTCATGGATGCTTTAGTGCCAAAGATATAGCATATCATAGTAGTATTGTATGTGTATATGGTGTACTTAGTGTCATGTGTTTGTTGCTTCAGTGTCAAGGATTTTACGATCATATTATTATGTGTATATAGTACTATGTGTATATAATATTATGCGTGATGTTCCAGTGTTAAGGATATTATATAGCACGTAGTATGTGTATCATGTGCAAGTTGCTTCAATATCAAGGATTTTACAATCATAATACGTAGTATGTGCATTTAGTATCATCTGTACGCTGCTTCAATGTCAAGGATATTACAATAATTGTACGTAGTATGTGCATTTAGTGTCATGTGTATGATGCTTCAGTACCAGGGAGATGACGATCATGGCAGTATGTTTATGTTTCCAGGGAGATGACGATCATGGCAGTATGTTTATGTCTCCAGGGAGATGACCATAATGGCAGTATGTTTATGTTCCAGGGATGTCACGATCATGGCACTATCTGTTTCTTGTTGCTGAGTCTCTTCATAAAGCTAAGGATGAGATAGTCCGGCAGCTCACAGACAGTGAGACAGGGAGATGACGATCATGGTAGGATCTGTTTCTTGTTGCTGAGTCCCTTCATAAAGCTAAGGATGAGATAGTCCGGCAGCTCACAGACAGTGAGACAGGGAGATGACGATCATGGTAGGATCTGTTTCTTGTTGCTGAGTCCCTTCATAAAGCTAAGGATGAGATAGTCCGGCATCTCACAGACAGTGAGACAGGGAGATGACGATCATGGTAGGATCTGTTTCTTGTTGCTGAGTCCCTTCATAAAGCTAAGGATGAGATAGCCCGGCAGCTCACAGACAGTGAGACAGGGAGATGACGATCATGGCACTATCTGTTTCTTGTTGCTGAGCCTCTTCATAAAGCTAAGAATGAGATAGTCCGGCAGCTCACAGACAGTGAGACAGGGAGATGACGATCATGGTAGGATCTGTTTCTTGTTGCTGAGCCTCTTCATAAAGCTAAGGATGAGATAGTCCGGCAGCTCACAGACAGTGAGACAGGGAGATGACGATCATGGTAGGATCTGTTTCTTGTTGCTGAGTCCCTTCATAAAGCTAAGGATGATATAGTCCGGCAGCTCACAGACAGTGAGACAGGGAGATGACGATCATGGTAGGATCTGTTTCTTGTTGCTGAGCCTCTTCATAAAGCTAAGGATGAGATAGCCCAACAGCTCACAAACAGTGAGACAGGGAGATGACGATCATGGCACTATCTGTTTCTTGTTGCTGAGTCTCTTCATAAAGCTAAGGATGAGATAGCCCGACAGCTCACAGACAGTGAGACAGGGAGATGACGATCATGGCAGGATCTGTTTCTTGTTGCTGAGCCTCTTCATAAAGCTAAGGATGATATAGTCCGGCAGCTCACAGACAGTGAGACAGGGAGATGACGATCATGGCAGGATCTGTTTCTTGTTGCTGAGCCTCTTCATAAAGCTAAGGATGATATAGTCCGGCAGCTCACAGACAGTGAGACAGGGAGATGACGATCATGGCAGGATCTGTTTCTTGTTGCTGAGCCTCTTCATAAAGCTAAGGATGATATAGTCCGGCAGCTCACAGACAGTGAGACAGGGAGATGACGATCATGGCAGGATCTGTTTCTTGTTGCTGAGCCTCTTCATAAAGCTAAGGATGATATAGTCCGGCAGCTCACAGACAGTGAGACAGGGAGATGACGATCATGGCAGGATCTGTTTCTTGTTGCTGAGCCTCTTCATAAAGCTAAGGATGATATAGTCCGGCAGCTCACAGACAGTGAGACAGGGAGATGACGATCATGGCAGGATCTGTTTCTTGTTGCTGAGCCTCTTCATAAAGCTAAGGATGATATAGTCCGGCAGCTCACAGACAGTGAGACAGGGAGATGACGATCATGGCAGGATCTGTTTCTTGTTGCTGAGCCTCTTCATAAAGCTAAGGATGAGATAGTCCAGCAGCTCACAGACAGTGAGACAGGGAGATGACGATCATGGCAGGATCTGTTTCTTGTTGCTGAGCCTCTTCATAAAGCTAAGGATGATATAGTCCGGCAGCTCACAGACAGTGAGACAGGGAGATGACGATCATGGCAGGATCTGTTTCTTGTTGCTGAGCCTCTTCATAAAGCTAAGGATGAGATAGTCCGGCAGCTCACAGACAGTGAGACAGGGAGATGACGATCATGGCAGGATCTGTTTCTTGTTGCTGAGTCTCTTCATAAAGCTAAGGATGAGATAGTCCAACAGCTCACAGACAGTGAGACAGGGAGATGACGATCATGGTAGGATCTGTTTCTTGTTGCTGAGTCTCTTCATAAAGCTAAGGATGAGATAGTCCAACAGCTCACAGACAGTGAGAACACTGGCGCCTAGCAGCAGACCCAGGAATCCTCCTACTTCACCCAGCAAACTCAGAAGCTCAAATGATTTACGCTCCACAATCTTCTCATAACTCAATTCTGGGTAGAAGATATCTACCTGCAGAAAATTTTCCCTATAAATAGAAAAAAATACAATAAAAAGTGCATAACAAAAGATATGACCAGAGTAATTACAAGACTCAGAAGATAGGGCCACACTATCAGGTTAAGAAACAGTTTAGAGAACATCTGTGCTCATTACAAAACCGGAACTAATGATTGAAATACTACATGTAAATGTGGGTTAATTTCAGTTAAAAGATTTTTTGTGGTTCTATTAATATAATAAACAAATGTAAGTTTAAAACCCCAGGGAGCCATTACTTGCAACCAACTATGAAATGATCACTGGGAAGAAAAGAGCAATTTCTCAATCTGGGTTCAATATATATGAGTTTGCAGAAACAAAAATGTCATTCGCTGCACACAGAAGCATTTCCACATATCTTATTAAGAACAATTCTCTTTGATCTGACAAGGTACACCATTAAAAGCTTTAATAGAACATTCATCATACTAATAATATATGATAGAATTATTAAAAAATAAATTTGATACTTGCATGAAAAACTCATCATCAATCTTGATGCTGGCTAGATATTTTTGCAGGTGGTCCTGAAGGACGTCCAGTGATTCCACAGTTTGCTCCACAGCATTGGTTATCTTATCCTCTATTCCCTCTATGGCACTTACATAGGCACCAAATGACCTTTTCAAAGATGCTGAGAACTGTTGTATAACATTTGGTACAAACTGTCCATATTCCAGGATTCCAATAGGATCGCTTTTGTTCAGGTGTTTGTATAAGTTCAATTTAACAATATTTGATGTATTTAGAATCGGTATTGAGAGATTGAACAATCGACTGAAAGTATTATCTAAATAGATATTCATATAGTTTGATTCGCTCTTTAACGATTTTGCAGCAGAGGTTACGGTTAATTGCAATTCCTTGATTTCTTTAATGCTTGCCTGACCGGATGTACTTTGCCAAGTCTGAGCCAAATCCATTTTCGATATTCGACCAGCCATATAATTTCTCATAGCTTCTATGCTAGACATTGTGAGTTCTTTGACCTGTTCAGAGACAGCTGGAATAGCTGCGCCCAGCTGATTGTGAGAAACCCGCATGCCACTGGCAACCATCACTGCCGACTGGAGACTTTCCAAAGCATATTCAAACTTTTCCTGGAACTCTTGTGAATAGAGTTTGTCTGTGGTCCACTTGCATGGTGTTTTGATATACCTGATGTCATCATATGATAAGCTGGAGTTGAACATGTGCCTGTAATCGTAAATGCTCACCGCCAGCAGAAGGTCGATCAGAGGCTGACGCAATCTCTTCAAAAGGTCCTCTGCTTCCTGTATTCGTTCAAATACTTTTGTGGAGGTTGGTTCACCAGTGAGATTTTTGAATAAAACTAAGAGGTTTTTGAAAAGTGGCAAATCTTCTTGGAACGATATCAAGGTAGCATTACAAATCTTGTGTTCTTCTACGTTGTCTGGAATTTGATTTGTGTTGTTAAAGAGCAGAGTAACATGATTTATATAATCACCATATATGTCCCCTGAGGAATCTGCAAGCATCCTTTCAGAACGTCCTATGTAAGATCCAAGTCTCTCCAGAGATCCCGGCAACCCAGAACACGCATTCTCAAGATCTTTCTCAGCTGTTTTGGCTGATGTTAGAGATGGAGCTATAGTATATGCTTCGCTTGAGACTTTAGGGGCCTGAGTAACTACCACATCTGTTGTGTTTTGTTCTTGTTCCAAACAGAGTCTCACTAGCTCTTTGAGGTTAACAGAAGATGACGTATAGTACACATCATAGAGCGATGCATTCACAAGTCTGTATATATCAACGAATGCCCAAATATATATGTTGTAGTAAATATATCGCGAGTAGCGGAACTTCATGAGAGAAGACCGATCCTCCCTTATGAAATCTTCTGCATTCTGAACAAATTCTGTCCCAATATTTATGGTAACCAACTCATTCTCAAATATTTTTAAACAATCTTCAATAGCCTTCTCCAAATTTTCCATTCTTGAGTGCACAATTTCAATGAGTCTTGAATCCTCCTGGGCTACATTTTTAATAGTCCTCTGCCCTACTTCCATTGCCTTCAGAAACCGTTCATTAAGGGCATATTTCTGACGGGCATCAGTGATGATGAGTCTCTCAACATTGAATTTGGAAAGTTGTGCATAAGACATTGATGGTTCATATTTGATTTTATGACAAGGCACTGTGCACGTGCAGTCTGATGAATGTGTCCTGAATTGATCTGCAATGAGGAGTAAAGTATTTTAAGAAAAGAGTTTTGCTTATTGATTTATTATCTGCTGATTTCTCCTCTTCCTAGACATATATTTATAATATAAGATAATGCCCAATGTGATAATGGAATGGAGGTCGTATTCAAATTGATAAAATTGACATTAGGATGGAAGTAGGATGTAGCATCCTTAATGACAATAGGATAGAGGTGGGATGTAGCATCCTTAATGGCAATAGGATAGAGGTAGGATGTAGTATCCTTAATGACAATAGGATGGAGGGAGGATGTAGTATCCTTAATGTCAATAGGATGGAGGGAGGATGTAGTATCCTTAATGACAATAGGATGGAGGTAGGATGTAGCATCCTTAATGACAATAGGATAAAGGTAGGATGTAGTATCCTTAATGACAATAGGATGGAGGGAGGATGTAGCATCCTTAATGACAATAGGATAAAGGTAGGATGTAGCATCCTTAATGTCAATAGGATAAAGGTAGGATGTAGTATCCTTAATGACAATAGGATGGAGGGAGGATGTAGCATCCTTAATGACAATAGGATAAAGGTGGGATGTAGCATCCTTAATGTCAATAGGATGGAGGGAGGATGTAGTATCCTTAATGACAATAGGATGGAGGTAGGATGTAGCTAATATGATAAAAAGATGGATGCAAGATCCTGTTTATAAGATGGAAGTAGGGTCTAATGTGATGATAGGAATGGTAGTTTGTTTATTTGTATGGGGTTTTTCATCACTTTCAACATCATTTCAGTCATTTCGTGATGAGACCTACTTGTAGCAGATGTAGTGCTGCCTCACTGAATTGTCATCGCAGGTCCTTGACATGAAAACCCACCCAGTCACATAATTACAAGGACAACGGGTTTAACCCTTTAGGCACAGGCCTCAGCTCATGTATGAAATTGTATCATGATTTCAATCTTAGTTTGGCAGAGAATCGTACCCACAACCTTTGGATCACCACAGAGGAACTAGTGCTTATAAGCTGGCACTCTAGCCAACTGCGCCACGGCCCATGGCCTATGATAGGAATGAGGTAGGATCTTAGATAGAAAAAGGGAAGCTATAATGTGATGGGATTGATGCAGTGATATTAAGGTAGGTCCTCAGGACAGAGGTAAGAAATCATATGATACAAGATGCAGGTAGGATTTGATATGATGAAGGATTCAGGTAGGATTGTATTTGACAACAACAATAAACTAACCAGACAGTGGTTACCATGATGATGTTAGATATAATAAATTTAATCAAATATATATATATATATATATATATATATATATATATATATATATATATATATATATATATATATATATATATATATATATATATATATATATATATGTGACATTTACCTTCTGCATCTGAGACGCATTGATACTTTCCTGTCATATTGCACACCGGAACATGGTCTGAAAACCACATTCAAATGGAGAACATTGTTAATGACAAGGACTATTTTAAAAAATCTATATAGAGCATACCATTCCCATTTTTGGACCTGTGTATATTTCTAGCATCTAAATCACAAGGTCACTGTGGTACCACTACAATTAATCTATAAATGTGCAAAATGGGTCAAGGTCAAATTCGATAGAACCTGCACGTTGATAAAACACTGAGACCATTTTGAAGAAAGGAGTTCCTTGGAGATATGTATGGTTCAGCAATAACCTCAAAAGCTTTATCTCGTCATTATTAGAAGAATCCTCTATAATTGATAATCTTATTGGTGTAAACTTACCAGTCTCCGGAATCTTCATATAGAGGTCCTTGCAGCCACAGATATCCACCACTTTGCGACTTACACACATTGTAATACACTCTGACATAGGTATGTCTCCCTCCACACATTCACCAAAAGGCTTTGGCATCCATGTGAACTATATCAATATATTGAAATATAAAAACTCTGGGGTACTGGGGTGGATGCAGTGATAATGCTATAGTTTGATTATCAATTTAATAGAAAGAATTTGATGAAAGGATACATGTTACTCATGGCATGTTTCATAAGCGGCCAAGCTTGGCAACATTTAATTTGCATATGCAGACTTAAGATGTGTTTTCACCTGTGTTTGTTTTACAGCAACCAGGGTATGTGAACCTGGAGGAACTGCCACGCCTTGATCCTTCATCATTGGTACCTCTGTTTGTTCATGTAGTAAAATCTAAAGAATATTCAGACATTTTATTGTGAATTTAGAGGTTTGTATTAACATCCTTTCGAGCATTGTTTTGACTATATTAGTCGAAGCATACAACTGGGATACTCTGCATGGCGAGGTAGAGTCACATACTACCTATGCTCCTCTGCATGGCGAGGTAGAGTCACATACTACCTCTGCTCCTCTGCATGGCGAGGTAGAGTCACATACTACCTCTGCTACCCTGCATGGCGAGGTAGAGTCACATACTACCTCTGCTACTCTGCATGGCGAGGTAGAGTCACATACTACCTCTGCTACTCTGCATGGCGAGGTAGAGTCACATACTACCTCTGCTCCTCTGCATGGCGAGGTAGAGTCACATACTACCTCTGCTCCTCTGCATGGCGAGGTAGAGTCACATACTACCTCTGCTACTCTGCATGGCGAGGTAGAGTCACATACTACCTCTGCTACTCTGCATGGCGAGGTAGAGTCACATACTACATCTGCTACTCTGCATGGCGAGGTAGAGTCACATACTACCTCTGCTCCTCTGCATGGCAAGGTAGAGTCACATACTACCTCTGCTACTCTGCATGGCGAGGTAGAGTCACATACTACCTCTGCTACTCTGCATGGCGAGGTAGAGTCACATACTACCTCTGCTACTCTGCATGGCGAGGTAGAGTCACATACTACCTCTGCTACTCTGCATGGCGAGGTAGAGTCACATACTACCTCTGCTCCTCTGCATGGCGAGGTAGAGTCACATACTACCTCTGCTCCTCTGCATGGCGAGGTAGAGTCACATACTACCTCTGCTCCTCTGCATGGTGAGGTAGAGTCACATACTACCTCTGCTCCTCTGCATGGCGAGGTAGAGTCACATACTACCTCTGCTCCTCTGCATGGCGAGGTAGAGTCACATACTACCTCTGCTCCTCTGCATGGCGAGGTAGAGTCACATATTACCTCTGCTACTCTGCATGGCGAGGTAGAGTCACATACTACCTCTGCTACTCTGCATTGTGAGATAGAGTCACATACTACCTCTGCTCCTCTGCATGGCAAGGTAGAGTCACATACTACCTCTGCTACTCTGCATTGTGAGATAGAGTCACATACTACCTCTGCTACTCTGCATGGTGAGGTAGAGTCACATACTACCTCTGCTACTCTGCATTGTGAGATAGAGTCACATACTACCTCTGCTCCTCTGCATGGCAAAGGTAGAGTCACATACTACCTCTGCTACTCTGCATTGTGAGATAGAGTCACATACTACCTCTGCTCCTCTGCATGGCGAGGTAGAGTCACATACTACCTCTGCTCCTCTGCATGGCGAGGTAGAGTCACATACTACCTCTGCTCCTCTGCATGGCGAGGTAGAGTCACATACTACCTCTGCTCCTCTGCATGGCGAGGTAGAGTCACATATTACCTCTGCTACTCTGCATGGTGAGGTAGAGTCACATACTACCTCTGCTACTCTGCATGGTGAGGTAGAGTCACATACTACCTCTGCTACTCTGCATGGCAAGGTAGAGTCACATACTACCTCTGCTACTCTGCATGGCGAGGTAGAGTCACATACTACCTCTGCTACTCTGCATGGCGAGGTAGAGTCACATACTACCTCTGCTACTCTGCATGGCGAGGTAGAGTCACATACTACCTCTGCTCCTCTGCATGGCAAGGTAGAGTCACATACTACCTCTGCCACAATTGTCATCAAATTTGTCCTCACATTTGCGTACGATTACCATACAGCTCTGCAATTTGTTGACTCTTAGACATGGTCATGTACAATGACAGAAATGTACACGTGCCCATGTCAATCTTCAATGTTCAACAACAATTTAGAATGGATCATTTATAGTTCAGTGGAGGGAGGTAAATTGGAAAGATCTTGTTGGATTTGATATATCAGTGTGATTGTTTGGGATTTTTACATCACTTTCAAAATTATTTCAGTTATCAGCTTTCGCCATAAGAAAAAATGTTGTGCTCACTTTTCAATCATAATAATGACACCAATTGGCCATGTAACAACATGTAAAAAAACCTTTGTCCTAATTGGCTGCTAAAAAGAGGCTTGTACTGGGGGTGGTATTGGCAATCCTGGTGTTTACTCGCAGAGCCAGGTATAAACCATGGGTCTGCTATGGAGAGTAACAACTGGGAGTACTCTTTTCAAAGAGTGACTGGCGATCTTTCTTTTGTATTTTGACAATGGCACGTAGATAAATTGAACATAATGACTATACATTTTGGTCCAGTAACAGCTGGTTTAAAAAAAGAGAATATTGTCCATTCCCCATTTTTAATGTACGGAGTTGTAGTTGTATCATGTATGATAGAAGCTTGTCACGAGGACTCAATGCACTTCTCTTTTCGAAGATGGACTCAGAATCTTTGTTTTTGTATTGTATTGTATTTTGTATGATAACACAAACTACGGTTTTGGAGCACTGTTGGACCAACCTTTCCAAGCAGCATGAGCAAAGTCCTAACCAGAGATCGAACTATGGACCTTTACCAACTAAGCCAGTTCTCTCCTCCAGCTAACATTTAGAGCAGGGTGTATTATCAGCTTACCTTAACACCGGCATCATTCTGTGGCCCTCTCATGTACTCATACTGCTCAATATTCAACACAAGACTCAGACCACTAAATGCTCCTATGGAAAATGAAAAATATTTCATTACATTATAATGGGAGGGGATGAAAACGTTACATAACTTTTCTGTCATATATATCATATAATGTTATTAAAGCTGAAACGTTTTTATTCAAAACTGTTGTTGATATGGTCTGGACATTGACTTGCTATGTTGAGTTAGGTAGACATTGACTTGCTATGTTGAGTTAGGTAGACATTGACTTGCTATGTTGAGTTAGGTAGACATTGACTTGCTATGTTGAGTTAGGTAGACATCGTCTTGCTATGCTGAGTTAAGTAGACATTGACTTGCTATGCTGAGTTAAGTAGACATTGACTTGCTATGCTGAGTTAGGTAGACATTGACTTGCTATGTTGAGCTAGATAGACATTGACTTGCTATGTTGAGTTAGGTAGACATTGACTTGCTATGTTGAGTTAGGTAGACATTGACTTGCTATGTTGAGTTAGGTAGACATTGACTTGCTATGTTGAGTTAGGTAGACATTGTCTTGCTATGCTGAGTTAGGTAGACATTGACTTGCGATGTTGAGTTAGGTAGACATTGACTTGCTGGATAAGGCACAGGGGTAATGTAGCTGCTATATGAGGCTTAGTAGGCATTTATGATTTAAACTCAGCAGATGTTAACCTGCACATCATACATTTACCTCGATCTGTGACCTCCTTGCCGGGCACCATTGAGTTGAATGTATAGCATACACCAAGGTCAGTGACTACTGTACTGAATTCCTCAGATATATTACAGTCTCGGCCATGCCATTTACACCTATTCATAAACAGAGAGAAAACGTCCAATATTATATTTCTTCTCATTTTGTTTGTTTTGTTAAATGAAATGAATTGATCTTGGAAATAAATATTCAGGCAGGAAATCGCCATGTTCACGAAGTCATTAAAGCTTTCTTGAAATCACAGAGGTTGTAGGCTATTTTACATTTGGGATATGTTTAAATGAAATGTGGTCATGAAACCGTGATAAAAGTAATCTCCCTAAAATCAACCAATATACACTTGCAACGAATAATGTGTTTTGCTGAAAGTGCCAAATACTGTACAGCACTCTTGTGACCATTATTGTGGCCCACAAGGGTGTTAGGCCTGTAAAAATGGACGAGAACTTTCTTGATGAAGTTTCTTGATAAAGTGTCCAATGAGTATGATTTGGCTTTCAACAGAATACTCATCTCCTTTCAAATGGCATAGTAATTAATGCAGGATAAATATTATAGGTAATAACACTTGATCACAAGGTTTATAAACATTCGTATAATGTTAGGGAAAAAGGCTTAAAATCTGATTTGAGTGATAGCCGTGTATTGATTGGGTCAATTGCAGGTTTATGTGCTTCTGTTTAACATGATCACATGGTTTGGTGAATATGAATACAAAGTAAACAGGAACTACTTCATGCATGTCGAATTTTTGCTGCTCTCCAAACATATTTAATCCACCTTTGACAATTCATTGATCATTTCTCTTCGCTTCAGAAAGATAAAACCTGACCAAATGGAACATTTGATTGAAAAGTATTTAATTGATTTCAGTTCAGGTCATATGGCGTGTTTTTTCCGAATATACCTGACCTTGGAGGCTGAACACTGAAGTTTGGACACATTTTGGGGAATTAAAAAGTTGAATAGCCGGAGCCAAACCTTTTCTCACAAAAAAGGGCCTAACGTAACATTTCCCTTCGCGTTTTTTCATATATTATAATAAGCTGGTCTACATGTACAAACCCGTAGATCATATCTTCTTTTTGATGGTTGGAAGCAAGAACAAAATCAGTGACATCTATTCCTTCAATGGAGTCAAATATTGGACCTAAAACTAGAGTGAAGAAAACAAAATATCAAAACATGATATCAATCTTTTATCTCATGAAATCATTTTTGAAATTTCCCTCAAAATCTCATCCAAATCTGTTAAAAACAATATACGTAGCAATTTAATGCGAATTGTTTGAATGATTTATGCTGTGATGTATAATATTCCTTTTTGTAAATTATTACTTAACTTCACTTTGCAATGTACAAAATGATATGATTAATTTATGTAAGTAACATACAGGACATTTAAAGAGGATGCAGTATTCATAGATTAATGAAATATTCCTTAAACACTATATACTTAATGATGAAAAAGAGCAAAGAGACCAGAGGACAAGGCAGATATTAAATTTGTACATAGTAACTTACCTTCCTTGGATCGTCCGTCATTCCCATACAAGGTATCAATAAACCTATACATGTTCCATTCTACCGCCTTCGTTATTCTATTTAAAACATATATGCTATGTAATTATTTTGGAGCACATATGATACAATAGAATAACTATTTGTTGCAACATTGTTGAAGAGAATAAATAAGCAGCAATCAAACATTTCTTTACTCTGCATTACACAGGCAGTATTCAATTACTACCTCTGCAGTTATTGCCCTGTTTTTGATCTCATTCAAAGTTTGGAAATCCCCGAGTCATAAATACTTGCCTTGCTCACAAAAATATCATCAAATCTGAACTGACCAACATTAGGTCATAAACCGGTGTCTGGCACATAAACTAACCACTCGGTACAACTGCCAGTACAAAAAAATCTATTTATATACTTTCACCAATGGGTTGGCAGCCAGATTTTCCCGAATACTGATCAATTGCACTCGATTCAGTGCGCACATTTATAGCATTGGTGGCAGGGACTGATATGATAATATGATAGTCCTGCTATGGAGGGTAACATTTCTTCTGCATAAGGTAAAACATATCAAATAATAACACAATTCTATTGTTACATTATTAACGAGAATAAAAAGAAGTATTAAAATATGTTTAGGACTTTTGGTCTTCTGTTTATAGCCCAGACCTCACTCACAACTCAATCCACGTACCCAGACCTCTAGACATTGCCTTTTAATAATTCATATTTTTTATTTGTTTCAACAACATTGCATGTGGTAGGATTTGTTATAGAATTGTTTGCTACCTGTATATATTCTGGTTGCAGATGGTGACTGCCGGGAAGGACATGTTAGTTGTGTAGATGACATCTACATCTATGTTGGTGTTATATTGGAAATAGACTCCCATTCTGGTGCCAACTTGGCCGATAAAGACACCAACTGCTATCACCACCACGAACAACCATAACAATCTGCAGCATAAATTCTAAATTGAAAGTCACGAAAGTAATTTGCAAACTATAGCAAATATAAATGACAGAAGCCTGCCACCGGGACTTTGTGCCCGACACGTTTTGGAGAAGGTTGGAATCTTTCTTTTATATTAACACAAGACATCAAAACTCAAGCTAGGTTACAAGTTGTGAGGGGGCAAAATTAAAAACCAAATAAATCGATAGATAGTCAATTTTTGAAAATAATAAGGAGAACTTATTTTGAAAAAAGACCTTTCAATAGCATATATTAAACAAACAAGGAAATCATAACTCAGAGAAAATATGCGGTATTTTTAAGGTAAGTATCAATTAAAAACTTTAGATGTGTTTGTCATGATACAAAGTTACAAACAGTGAGTCTACAATAATCATATAGATTTAAGAAGAATTGATAAAATCACTTTTCCCCCTGGTGACATGCGTGTGAAATAAGCAGCCATTGTTACACGGCCACAGAATGCACAGGATATGTGTTCATGATAAGTAGTTATTCACGTAGTTCTGCCAGGGCACAAATGAGATCTCTGTGTGCATGCAAAAAGCAAGAAAATAAAAGCTTCATTGTTAATGGTAAGAGATTAATACAAACCATTTAGTACAGAGAGTAGATCACCACATTACAAGGTTTATACAGTAATCACTATCATGACATACTACGTTTATCCCACAATATCAGGAAATCAGAAACCCACTTATTGCAAGGTCAAATAATCCCCGGTTAATTATTGCGATTCCAAAACACAACATGATCTAGTTTGGAGACAGAAGGTGCAGAAAGGACAGACTCATTCAGGCACCTTTTGTGAAATACTGTCAAACATTCAATAAATGAAAAGTTACTGCTTTTAATAAAATGTTCAATTAAAATTATTCGGTTTTATAATATAATTATTCTAGACAATATTGATGGAACCATTCAAATCTATTGGTTTATGAATGTACATGCGCAGTCACACGTTTGTTTGAAACACGTTAGATTGCCAGAAAACAAGATGTTGGAAACGATAAACTGTCTTATATCGAATTCCGTATGTGTAAATTGATGTCCAACTTCCGTGAATGTTACTGCATATCAAATATAAATAACAGACATATCTGGCATGCCAAATCTTGTACAAGTACATTCTAATACTATTGTTACAGTATAATGTCTGTTATAAGAAATGAGATGAAATGACTAAAGAAAGGAAGCCTTTCGTATTGTCATGAGCAACATCAATGTCAGGCTGAATTTTATTCATGCCATATCCGTGTATAGAATAGATGAGGAATCAATTGCAACTTCTACTCGTCATACTGAGAAACGGCAGAGAGGCAACTTACAACACATATAAATATAATACATATAAATAACCAATAAAGAGTACATATAAATGTACTATATGTGTATTTATATGTACAATATAAGTCCAACAACATTGAAAGAAGTTGAAAGTATTCTTCAATTACTTCCTGAGCTTATAAATGTATCATTGTCCTGTACTGCCTAACGTGACTCGTGAATGTCACTGCTCTGCACAAAGTCAGAAACAAATAATCACAACCCATGTCAATGCTGTTATGTGTCACCTATGATTTTCTAAAGTATATTTCTATGATAATGTACGTATTATTATTCATAAGTCCGGAAGTACTGTTGCTTAATGTTGTTGAAAACTCCTATAAACTTTGAGAGGAAAGTATGGGAGATTAAATGGGAACTAGTCGCGAGAACATACACGTGCATTGCGTTATAGTCAAAATCATTTGTGATAGCGGTAGCCAAGCTATGAAATCACTGAGAACATGGTGGCTGAAGGTAGGTTGGGCGTGAAATGCCTTAAAAGAGCATAATAAGGGCCGAATACACAATGCACCTGTTTTGGAAAAAGGGCACAAATAAATGTTAACATAAGAGAGATAAATGGAAAGTATTATTGATCAGTAAACATCGCCTTCAACAATATGACGTTCGAGGACATGCATTACTTTCGTTTTAATTTAACTTTTGATGAATGCAACAAACAAATTTGATTGAAATGGCATGTACCTGCGAAATCTATAAGGAGACTTGTCATCAAAGATATACTTCACTCCATGGAATGTTGTGTTTCGAGTGAAAGAATCCCAGTCGATTGGTAAGTCGTTGCTTCCACTCTCCTCATAGGACCCATATCCATTCACCGGCACCTGTTTGCCAGATTCGTCTATCTTAAACGCCACCACTGGGGTATTTTTAAATGCCATATTCACTGTGGATGACATGTCCTCACTTACATTTTATGCATGTAGATATTGTAAGATTATATTAAATTACGCCTCTCAGCACATATTATAAATGAATATTAAAAATATAAAATATTCTTCACATATAGTTGCCTGTCATTATCATTTAAGACTGAAAGTGTGGAATGTAGCAATACGGAACGGACACATAATGCAATGAGCCCAGATCCTGTATGTTGATGCTGTTAAGCTCATTAATTCTGCAGTTGGAAGAGGAATCTCTATTTTTCAAACAAAGCAGGAAAATAATTACAATGCACCTTTTCATAAGATTTCATTTCAAGTATTTTTAAAAATCTTTTAGATGATTTTCTGTATTTATTACAGGCAGGTTTAATATCCCGTATTATTATAAGTTTATATGCATATCACCCCGTGATATAACTTGGTCTTGTTGCTGATACAGAGAGCGGTGAGGCGAAGGATGACGTATGACGCCTACTAATGGCAATGTAATCAATATCTACATGGCTGGTCCTACTTATGTTGGATCCTCTCCACCTCCTTACCACCAATACCATGTTAGTTAGCAAACATTTACTTATTTGCAGCGCCAGTACTAATTTCACTATGGTTCTGACAAATGCCGTTTCAAATATCCAGAACAGATGTAAAGAGTCGAATAGCATTATATATTCTTGTGTGAAATTATTGTAATTGATCGTTACCATAACAAGAAAAAGGAGCATGTACTATACAACTCAAAATCGTTTAATAATACTGAAAATAATATATTAAAGTTCCACTGTGGTACAAATAATACAAAAACATAAAGCAATTGATTTAGATCTGTTCTGATTATTGTTTTTTTTGTTATGTTTGTGAACATTTTCTAGAAATGCCAGTAAATTACTTCATGAATGATCATTTAAATCCTTTCTACGAGTACACGTTAGCAGATGCTAATTTCGTCCTATCAAAATCAATGTTTCATATCAAATTTATTATCTCGAATCTCATTGGCTAATACTTGTCCTGTCATTCAAAATAGCAGCCTCCTTGGCACTTGACATTCTTTTTCAAAATCATGAAAATATCATTAACCTGAAGGGAAATAGAATTGGTCCCCTAAAAATACTAATAGTAGCTAAGAACTCCAACCAGTAATTTCATAGTGAAAGACTTACGTTGACGAACAGAGTGACAGAAAATCCCCCCACACTGCAGGAGCTGTGCTATGCATAGCTAAAAGATCCTGACCTGCCATTCAACCTTACATGAATGTGAAAGCTCACATTCATGACATCTCCCTATCATATGTCTCAGACATGTTGAGAAGATGTGATTAGAACAAAATAAATTCCCCAGGAAATTTGTGACCTGAGCGTAAACCAACTAATCAATTTTTTTCTTGACAAGTATATCTGCATACTAAATTGATGAAATCTATAACCATGGTTATTCAATATATGCTCTATTGAAAAATTGGATTCAATAATTCATGATTCAAGCAATCTGACATCATTATATCATGATAGCATTATAACAACTTGCAGCCCTGCAGAATGTTAAAGCAATGGGGATATTGATGTCATCCACTGTCAGTGGTGGATGTTGATGTCCTTCTCGTCCTTTAAGGGTTAAGTGATAGTAATCAACTCTTAATACAAGAATACTGATATACCAATAACTTTATTACTCTCTATTTCTATTTGAAAGAAGTGAAAGTTTCCAAAGGTACAATCTTTCTTATTTTAATATATTTATTTACTTTTACATTTCCTGAATTGGATTTAACAATCCATTATATGAGTTCTATATTCTAATTCTCAAGGGTTGTGCGTAGTAAAAAAATTATTTCATAATTCAAATATTTATATATCCAATTTCAGGTAAATCACCATTTATCGATCATACTCACATATATGTATATAATTTCTGTTTTGGGAATACAATTTCTATAAAGTGAAGGTAATGTAGCATATTTAATATGGACCCATAAAGCCTTCAATAAAATATCAGAACATGGATCTGTGATTATATCATATACAGCTATAACATTAGTGGTATGTATATAAAACTAATCTTACATTAGCAAACATTTAAAAAGAATAAATATTCCAATACAATCATCACTTGCAAGTAAACTAGAATTCGGACATGTGAAATATTAACCAGGGAAATTGATTTATTTTAATGTTTAGGGGCCATTCTATTCTTTATCACTTTGAAATTGTACATTTGTTTGATATAACTCTTAGATGAAAAGTGGTAATAGTCCAGATTTGATATTGTGACAAATACAAAATGTTACATAGATTTTGAAGAAAAAAGATGTAAAAGGCACACTCCTTTTTTAAGAGGAATCTTTCCTGTTACTATTGCATGTATTATTGTGTGTTTTCTTGTCAACACTGCCACACATCATTGGTTATTCCTCTTCATTCAACCCTGGCTTGCACAGCATTTACATAGCATTTGGACCCTAAGTGTCAATTATATTAGTGGTTGAATGAACACAATATACCAAAGTTATTGCCAAAGTATGTAGTATTAATAAATTAACAGTTTAAAATGTTTACACAAAGAGTTTCCAGTTAAAATTCAATTCATAGCTATAAACATAAATTAATGAAAGGGCTTCTTTTCTCTATAAGGCACGTCGGTACAATAAGGCCATACAGTGACATAATATTATGAGCTGAAACTGGAATTTAGATATACACATAGTATTCCAAGGTTGCCACTAACGTCTATACCATACTTGTCCTAAACAACTTTTATAAAAGTTTACAGCATGTAACAAGAAAAGATGTTTTTAAACGAATGGCCGTCTTCGTACAAAGCATCATCAAACTTTTGCCTTTTCACCCACACAGTAGGACCTGTAGGATTTTGTCAAAGGCACAAGATATATATTGACATTATTTCACCCATTTCCTCAGTATAAAAGATAGACATGAGCTATATGCACTTTGCTATCGAGAATAATAAAATAAAAGCCACTCTAACGTTCATGTTCCTGGTTTGTTTACATTTGTCCGTGATTTTTACCTGTGTAGGTAAATACATACTTTAAATAGTACCGCAGAATCCATTTTGTCTGGTGGCCTCTGTATCAAACATGCACCTATTATTGTGGCGATATCAACACACCACATGACACGCTATTTCTATCAGAGAATGTACCTGACTGAAACACTGGTCCAGGAGCAAAAAATAGTCGTGGGATTATAAAAAGCTGAATAGGGGAGAGCGGCGAATCTATTCGCATCTACTTTGTCACCAGGAAAGTTAATTGTGATACCGGTAAGGGGCCGTCCATTGAGTTGAGTGTGGGATGAAAAAGGAAATCAGTTGCAAAGGGGGGAGGGGGGGTCCAGAGTGCTGTTCATACTTTTTTGTATGCTTATCCCACATATTTGACTTTTCAGGAAGTCAAATGTAATCAGTTCAAATAGGTGTCGGGTAAAGTGTAAACATTGTATACAGTATCATGTCTCTCTGTCAGACTCTGTTTACACAGCAATAAATGATCTTCAAATACATGGTCACCCAGAGTGCAATTAACAAGTTGACTACATCAGACCTGTTCTCTCTCAACATGCTTTGATATTGAACACAGCAGTTTTGATAGCAGTATGAATAGACACATATCTAGACAGATTTTGTTATTCATCAAAGAAGTGCACCAGACAATTAGACCAGAATGCTGGAAAGGTACACAATCATGTTCACAGGCCTCAAGCACTGTTATCTTCATTCTGGCCAGATCATTCAGCCTGCAACCATGGCTAAAAAGATGGTTCAGTCTAAGTTATTTTTTTCTCAAAAAGAATCAACAATCAAAGTGGATCCTATTGTGAAAAATCCAGTGTCAGATTTTGACAGAGTGACAAACAAGCTATGGGAAAAGAATGTAATGTGTGGGATGACATCTTGGAAAGTTGCATACCAGGGGGGAGGGGGGGGTCTAACAGAAAAGGAAGTGAATTTCCTTTTTCATCCCACACTCAATTCAATGGACGGCCCCTAACCAGGCTATGAAAGCATTAAAACATTCATGAAACCTCACAGAGTCACAGACGTTTGGGGTATGCTTAAATGTTATGTGGCCATGAAACTGTGATACAATTAAGCTATCTCACTAAAGTCAACCAAAATACACTGACCATGGTTATTGTGTTTTGATGAAAGTGCCAAGTACTGCCAGTACTCTTTTGACCACCAGGTGGCCACATCTATTCAATCATGTGACCTCTATTGTGGTTTGACAGGGTGTTAGGCATGTATCATTGGACAAACAGGGCTCTGTTAGCCAAATCACTCTATTGCCCCATTGTTAGAAAGACTTTACTAAGCAGGTGTTTGCACAAAATCACTGGTCAGCTAAACAAAGTTTGTTGACAAACTGTCCAATGGATGATTTGGATTTAGCAGAATTATATGTAGGAGAAATATGATGGGTAATAACTTTTGATCGCAAAGTTTAGGGTATAAATATTATATTATGCAAGGAAAATGTTGTTGAAAACCTCATTTCATGAATGCTTTAAAGCATTGGTGAAACCTGACTTTCAGACACATTTTCTTTACATAACATGAATGTTTATACCCTAAACAGTACTTTTATGTAGTATTAACAAAAACATTCCCTGTTAACAACTTTCTGTGGCATTTGAAAGTTGATCAGTTGTCTGCTGAAACCTACAACAGCAATTGAACACTCTGTCAACAAGCTTTGTTTAGCTGGTCTGTGTACTCGTGTAAACACCTAATGAGTTACCAGTTGGGCACCTGTCCAGCTTGGGAAACAGGGTGGAGATGTTTTGTACAAATTTATTGCCAGGAGTATACTTCAGAACAACAAAAGATTATTTTAAAATTATTTGAATCAATGAAATAACTATCATGGTTGTGACAAATATTTTATGGTTGTGACAAATATCTTATGGTTGTGAAAGATATAAAATCATTTGTGGGAAAAGTATACTATTTATTTCAAAATATCTTATGCATGTGAAAACCTTTCTGTCAAAAAGGGAAGACATGCCAAGGTTTGGAAAAGTGACATTAAACCCTTTGATCACTGGTTTGGCCTTAAATCACAAGGATTTGAATGGCAAAACTGTGAATGCTGATAATTGGTATCAGTGAAATTTATGATTTGACCCTCTTTGATGAAATTTGGGGTTTTTCACACCACTGAATGGGCAGACAGACATCAAAGGCTGCATGAATTCCCCCTTAAAGGCTGAGCTGTATAGAATTGATTTTTTAAAACTTTTTTTTTGCAAACATATATAATATAAAAAATAATGATTTTGTATAGAAAACAAAGATGAAATCTTCATAATGGGTTCTATTTGAGAGAAATGCACATTTCGGCAAAATCTTCTCGGACGTTTGGACTCATAACTTCAAAAATATTCATCCGTTTTTAATAATTCTACCACCAAAAGAAAGCCAAGACTTCATTCTATTAGCATGTGAAGTGTCATCCTCCAATATTTTGATCAAATATTTTTTTAAAATGGCCGAAAATGTGTTGTTCCGATTTTGTCAATGTACAATATGAACACAGAATTGTCAATTTCGGCAAAATCTTCTCGGACGTTTGGACTCATAACTTCAAAAATATTCATCCGTTTTTAATAATTCTACCACCAAAAGAAAGCCACGACTTCATTCTATTAGCATGTGAAGTGTCAACGTTCGATATTATGTTTAAATATTTTTAAAAAATGGCCGAAAATGTGTTGTTCCGATTTTGTCAATGTACAATATGAACACAGAATTGTCAATTTCGGCAAAATCTTCTCGGACGTTTGGACTCATAACTTCAAAAATATTCATCCGTTTTTAATAATTCTACCACCAAAAGAAAGCCAAGACTTCATTCTATTAGCATGTGAAGTGTCATCCTCCAATATTATGATCAAATATTTTTTAAAAATGGCCGAAAATGTGTTGTTCCGATTTTGTCAATGTACAATATGAACACAGAATTGTCAATTTCGGCAAAAACTTCTCGAACGTTTGGACTCATAACTTCAAAAATATTCATCCGCGCCACCTAACGGCGGTTTGTTACGAGATTTGGTTGTCATTGTTAGGACGCCATTTTGTTGTACTTTCACGTGTTGTTTTGTCTCACCAATAAATTGATGATAATTGAAGAACTGTGGATCTCTTCTCTGTTGACGTGGTGGCAGCGGTACAGCATATCTACGCCTCCAGAAGAATATCAACAAAAGGATATTTTAGAAGCTCTACATACCTCTCCAAGCCCCAAAAGTGGTCATCAAAACAGAGTGGGAATCACATGTGCATTGTGAATGGTAATGTAACAAACTGTCACTGACAATCTCCACCCCAGTGTTCCCCAAGCCCAAATGTGAATAAACTGTATAACATACACTGTACACTTCCACCATGGCCACCAACAGAGCACCGAAACAATGGCAGCTTACTAAAAATGAGACAGTTGTGAGCTTTGAGTCCTGGAAACAGAACTTACTGTACATATTGTCCCTAGATGGGCAGTTCAGACCATATCTGACAGAAGATGCGACCTGGCAAAAAAGGACTGCGGCAACGCCAAATAGAGGCTTTGCCGATGATCCTCAAGACGCCATGCCCAGGTTGACAGCTGCCGACAAGGTACAGAGACTTGAACTCATGCTAGGCCAGATAGCCAATTTCTGTACAGTCATATCAAGGAACTCAATCATCAAAGGGTCCACCTCCCTCAAATATATCTGGCAACTCATCAGGCTTCACTATGGTTTCCAGTCCACCGGGGGCCACTTCCTTGATTTGGCAGGCATTCATCTGCAAACTGATGAACGGCCTGAGGACCTCTACCAACGACTCATGGCCTTCTTTGAGGACAATTCGCTCACCAGGGAATGTGGAGTTACTCACCACGGTGCAGCTATAGAGGCAGATGAGGACCTCACACCCACACTGGAAAATACCATTGTAGTGGTCTGGCTAAAGCTCATCCACCCTTCCCTACCCAACCTAGTCAAACAGAAATATGGGGCTGAGCTGCGAAACAAGTCTATCGCATCCATCAAGCCGGAAATATCCCAAGCTCTGCCTTCACTCCTGGACGAAATCCGTGCCACAGAAGATACCCGTGCCATGCGCATTGCATCGTCCCTTCCCCCTGCACGTAAACCCCCCCTAGAGGCAGATTTCCTCATCGTGCCAAGTTCTGCTGCCTGTGTAAAACCGGAGACCGTCAAGGCTTTAACTCCCATAACCTCAGTGAATGCCGTTTTCTGCCAGAAGCAGACCGGAAATACATGACATCGCGTGCACGCCTTATTGGGGAGGTTGACGAAGACTATGGGGATACCGAATATGCTGTGGAAGCTGACTATGGTAACACTGACATTCCCAATGCCCTATTGGACACTCCCACAGTCAGGCGAGTGGATGTGATCCAATCACCCTACCTCCACGCCTATTACCATGAACATCCTGTCAAGATTATCCTGGACACTGGAGCTACAACTAACATGATAAGAGCATCATTCGCTCGGTCGATCTCCATGCCCATCAAACCAGCTTCACAAATGGCACGCCAAGCAGACGGCATAACGCCTCTGGAGGTGGTGGGTGAGATACACTGCAATCTCACCAGGGGGCGCCACACATTCAAACTAGATGCCCTCGTCGTCTCACAGTTGGATGTGGACATCCTGGCAGGCAACACCTTCTTGGTGGCCAATGATGTTGCCACCAGGCCAGCCAAACAGCAGATTGTCTTGAGCGGGACGGACATAGTCCAATATGGACCGGAACCCACAGGCGAGGCCACTATAAGGTATGCCCAAGCACATGTTCTGCGACCCAGTTCCAATGAAGGTCTTCTGCCTGGAGAATACCTGGAGCTGAAAACTCCGGGAAGTGACGCGGAATGGGCACTTGAGCCCAGATGGGACACAGCATACAATAGGGCACACCCAGAGACTGTATGGCCCGACGCCCAGGAGATCAGATCGGTAGACGGTTATGTTCGCGTAGTGAATAACACAGCAGAGCCTATCCCCATTAACAAACATGAGCATGTCTGCCAAGTGCGACCGGTTTACAGTGTACCCAGTTCTCCTGTGACGTCACACAATGATGACAAGTTTACCCGTCCGCCGGCTGCTTCACCCAGTGGCCCATTCTCAAAACTGGTCAGTGTGGATCCTGACAACTGTTTGGACAGCACCATGAGGGAGAGGTTCATCAAACTACATCAGCAGTATGACAAAGTGTTTGACCCAACCATCTCAAAGTACAATGGGGCCAGTGGTAAATTAGAAGCCACAGTCAATATGGGACCCACACAACCACCACAGAGGAAAGGGCGTTTACCTCACTATAAACGAGATCAATTGTTACTACTACAAGATAAGTTTGATGAACTAGAAGCAGCAGGAGTATTTGCCAGGCCTGAGGACGTCGGCATTGTATGCGAGTACTTGAACCTATCATTCCTGGTCACCAAGCCTAGCGGTGGTCATCGGCTGGTCACACTATTCGGGGAAGTGGGCCAGTATTCGAAACCCCAGCCCTCCCTTATGCCCAGCGTTGACCAAATACTAAGGCATATTGCCCGGTGGAAATACCTGATAATCACTGATCTGAAATCCTCGTTCTATCAGATTCCCCTGGCCAAAAGCTCTATGAAATACTGTGGCGTGGCCACGCCCTTCAAAGGCATCCGAGTATACACCAGGTCCGCCATGGGGATGCCAGGGTCGGAGACAATCCTAGAGGAGCTAATGTGCAGAGTCCTGGGCGACCTCCTCTATGAGGGCAAGTGTGCGAAGATCGCTGATGACTTATACACGGGTGGGGACACACTTGATGAGCTCTTTGGGAACTGGCAACAAGTCCTGCAAGCAATGGCTACCAACAACCTGGGCCTGAGCGCCATCAAAACCATCATCTGTCCCCGGTCAGCAGTAGTGCTTGGTTGGGTCTGGTCCGCAGGAACCCTGGGTCCCAGCAAACACAAGATCTCTGCACTTGCAGCTGTGCAGCCCCCCGCTACAGTGCATGGTCTTCGATCTTTCATCGGAGCATATAAGGTGCTAGGCCGGGTGATCAAAGGCTCAGCCACATACATGGATCCGCTAGATCAGGCTGCTGCAGGCAAGGCTTCCAAGGAGAAGGTAGAGTGGTCTGAAGAACTCCTGTGTGCATTCAAGAAAGCCCAAGCCAGTCTATCGTTCGATATTATGTTAAAATATTTTTTTTAAATGGCCGAAAATGTATGAACACAGAATTGTCAATTTCGGCAAAAACTTCTCGAACGTTTGGACTCATAACTTCAAAAACATTCATCCGTTTTTAATAATTCTACCACCAAAAGAAAGCCAAGACTTCATTCTATTAGCATGTGAAGTTTCAACGTTCGATATTATGTTTAAATATTTTTTAAAAATGGCCGAAAATGTGTTGTTCCGATTTTGTCAATGTACAATATGAACACAGAATTGTCAATTTGGCAAAATCTTCTCGGATGTTTGGACTCATAACTTCAAAAATATTCATCCGTTTTTAATAATTCTACCACCAAAAGAAAGCCAAGACTTCATTCTATTAGCATGTGAAGTGTCATCCTCCAATATTATGATTTTTTTTTTTTTCAAATGGCCGAAAATGTGTTGTTCCGATTTTGTCAATGTACAATATGAACACAGAATTGTCAATTTCGGCAAAAACTTCTCGAACGTTTGGACATTAAATTAAAAAATATTCATCCGTTTTTAATAATTCTACCACCAAAAGAAAGCCAACACTTCATTCTATTAGCATGTGAAGTGTCAACGTTCGATATTATGTTTAAATATTTTTAAAAAATGGCCGGAAATGTGTTGTTCCGATTTTGTCAATGTACAATATGAACACAGAATTGTCAATTTCGGCAAAATCTTTTCGGACGTTTGGACATTAAATTAAAAAATATTCATCCGTTTTTAATAATTCTACCACCAAAAGAAAGCCAAGACTTCATTCTATTAGCATGTGAAGTGTCAACGTTCGATATTATGATCAAATATTTTTTTAAAATGGCTGAAAATGTGTTGTTCCGATTTTGTCAATGTACAATATGAACACAGAATTGTCAATTTCGGCAAAATCTTCTCGGACGTTTGGACTCATAACTCATAACCGTTTTTAATAATTCTACCACCTTCACCTTCACTGGACTCACTACTTGAGTTAACCCACTCTGGTCTTGACATCTTTATTTTCTTATAATAATTTGTAACACTTGGTAAACAACCCCTCCTGTGACTTACGGAGCCCTCTGACAGTTCAAAGGTCAAGGTCACACAACACATTTCCGGTTTAGTACTGGCAGTACCTGGTGGTCACAAGAAATCATAATTCTCAGAGCAGATGTTATTTTGTGGATTTCAGACAGATAGCCTGTATGTATGTCAATTTTAAGATCATATATTGTTTTTAGATACTTTAAACCACTGTAAAATTGCCTGCAACTTTCCAGGTTTCACCAATGCTTTAAGTATTCATGGTTGTCTCATTAACTCACAACAAAATGTCTGAGTCCGGAATTGAAGACTTTATGTCATTAACTAAATATCTATGAAAATGTGTTTACACTTAAATGTTTTCTGTGTTTCTTTTTTTATTTAAAAGAAATAAAAATTCCTCAAGCTGGTCAATCTGAATGACAAGTACAGTCTAAATGAGCGATATTAATGAATAATCACCTCCAAAGTACAAAGTTTTCTCTCTCTCTTAAAACAAAATTTCATGCCATTCACTTTACACAAATAATCTAATCCGTAAAATCTATTTAATAAAATAGTCTTTTGAAAAATACAATATTATGATAGGTGAACATATCACATCCAGTTTGAATGGCATAGCTTACATTCTATTGGCACTATTGTGGCGCGCCTTTATATTGACAAAACAAAAGTGATAGTCTCTATATCAGAAAAATAGACGGGAATCATATTATAGAACCAGAGTTTAATACTTAATGTGCAAATATATACCTGATCAGAGCACTTCCTGTTTCATGAACACCTAGATACTGGCAAGGCGAATGAAGTTGTGCTGCGTTTCGAATAGATATATTCAATGCGCTAATACCTCCAGTTCAGCAAATATTGAAGCATTTCAAACTTCCAATAAATGCTTTCTGATGAATCTGTTTTCTTTCTTATGAGTTTGCCAAAGTCATTGAGTAACTACAGGTCTTACTTTTTTAATATCAGAAGAAATACAATAAAAAAGTAAATTGTTATTTTGTTATGATCTATTTGAATACAACATTTAATCAAACCTGTACAAATATCAAGTAAGGGATAAATTGTAAAGAACATAGTCAACTGCTATCTGACTGAAGATCAAGATCATTGAGCACGGTCCACACCCAGAGAAGGCCATTCTCCAGACAGGGTTTTGGTTCAAACGCAATGTACACATAACATCCTTGATTTATACTTAGTTTCTTGGAAGTAATTTTGAAAGGTCAATTTAGCGTTTGCAAATAAAGTGGTTTACATTTCAAAGTTGATGAATTTGTCTTATAACTTAATCTATATTTCAATAAAATGCCTATAACCTTATCAATATCTTTTGAACAAATATTTTAACAAAACCTTGGATTAATTTCTGCAAGCTTTGTTTTGTGCTGGGAGGCTAATGGAACCATTCACTCATTTGATTAAAATATAAAGGGATTTAAATGTTTAACTGTAAAAGAACTGTCTTTTTTTCCTTGTTTGGCATTAATATAATTCTATGAAATGATCATATTGAAAGATCTTTATTTCATTTAAAAGAAGTTACACTAATTTTAAATGCGCCATGATATCTGGGGCATTAATAATGTCTGTCCTCATCCTAGCTCATACTAAAAAGCAAATTCATATACATGTATATGTCCGGAATGCTAGTTTCTATTTAGATCATATCTTTATGAATATTGGTAACCACATGGTTCTGAACAAACTGATCCAGGACGTTACGAGGACATGACTGGGCCACCTCAACCAGGCTTATCCAGCGGCTGAAAAGAAACAAAATGTTTTTGAAATATCATTATTTTAGTAGGAAAGTCCAGAAATTTGTTAATAAAAATGGGACTAATTCTTTTATTTAAAAAGTATGGCATACTCAGTGAATATATGGTTGAGAAACGCAGCATCGTCCTTCATGACGTCACATATGCCATTTACCACTGCACATGCGCTGAATGCTTCTTCCAATAGAACAGTCACTTCCTGACAATCGTTTGGCTGAGAATCTGTCCAGAACATCCCTAACATGCAACGGTTTGTGTGTTTTGCCCATGATAAACCCTGAAATGACATACTTTTATGTAATTACAAGTGCCTTCGGCTGGGAATGCATGCTGTCTGTCACTGTTGTAGATATCTCTCACTTATGCAGCTGTCTCTCACTTGTCCTGCTACATCTTACTGCTATGACTGTATCTCGCTGTCATAATTATCTCTCACAGATACAGCTGTCACTTACATGTGCAGCTATCTCTCACTTATGCAGCTGTTTCTTACTTGCGCGGCTATCTATCTCTGGTGTTACTACCTCTCACTTGTGCAGCTATCTCTCACTTTTGTAACTATCTCTCACTGTTGTAACTATCTCTCACTTTGCAGTTCTCTCACCTATGCAGCTGTCTCTCACTTGTGCTGCTATATCTTACTGCTATAACTGTCTCTCGCTGTTGTAATTATCTTTAACTTATGCAGGAACCTTTAACTTATGCAGCTGTCTCTCACTTGTGCAGCTCTCTATCTCAGCTGTAACTATCTCTCACTGCTGTAACTATCTTTCACCTATGCAGATGTCTCTCACCTTTGCAGCTATCTCTCAGCTGATCTCTCATTTATGAAGGTATATCTCACTGTTGTAACTGTGTTTCATTCACCATTGTAACTATCTCTCCCTGTTGTAACTGTCTCTCACTGTTACAGCTATCTCTCAAGGTTGCAGCTATCTCTCAAGGTTGCAGCTATCTCATTGTTGTAACTATTTCTCACTTGTAACTATCTCTCACTTTGTGCAGCTATTTTTCATGTCTCAACGCAGCTATCTCTCAGTCAGTTATGCAGCTATCTCTCACTGTTGTAGCTATTTTTTAATTATGCAGCTATCTCTTAATTGTGCAGCTATCTCTTATTTATGCAGCTATCTCTTATTTATGCAGCTATCTCTTATTTAGGCAGCTTTCTCTTGCTGTTGTAGCAATCTCTTATTTTTGCAGATATCTCTTATTTTTGGACCTATCTCTTATTTATGCACCTATCTCTTGCTGTTGTAGCTATCTGTCACTTGTGCAGCTATCTCACTATCTCACATTGTTTCTCACAATCGTGCTAGCTAAAAATATCTGTATTTCACCCATGTAGGCCCCTTTGTACAAAACCTAGTGGGACCTCAATAATTAGGTCATTAATTAGGTTAAATTGCCGATGTTGAAAACAAAGCTCTAATACAGAAAAATAGGCATATTGTGGGTAATATTTCATATCTAACATAATTCTGAGATTCTCAAAATTGAGTGAAAATAACTCCATTCCTAACGTACATATTGTGCAAAACATCGCATAAACTTGCAAAATAAAACTGAAGTGGAGACTGGTCTAGCATCCACCAGAGGGCAACATAAAAACACAACAGCGAGATTGCACTCTCTTATCAGTGGCGACTTTTATCGCAGCCCATAACTCATATAGCAACTTTTTTTTCAAATCTCGACACCCTTCCTCTCTGATCACGTTCATGCTTTTTTTTATATAGTATGTAATAATAATAAATTACACATAGCGCTGATAACAGGCAAGGTCTGTTTTATAGCACCAACAATTTATATAAGACCAATATGTTCAAAACAGACATAGTCGAAACATTATCTGTATTCATGCTGGACCAGTTACTGTTGATGAAGTAGACCGTGAATGGCAGCGGCGACAAAGGTCTTCTCCAGTCTATACCAAAAGCCATCGGTAAAATAGACATGAAATCCACTGTTTCTAGAAATATGGCGCACTGCCCATCATATTGAAGTTTCCATACAAAATTAACTCGACCTCTGGCGATTGACTGTTGCAGTTCTGACCCATGCCACTATCTTTCCCAGTCATAATGTCTAAAAATGCAAATCCGTGTGCATTCTGGAGTGTTTTTTCTCCAGTATCAAACTTGACAACGAGAAATGGCATTTAGGAGAGTCCAAGTGATGTCAGAAGGACCACAACGTTGTTGAGCTTCAGATCGTTGCTGTCACTCCCGTGAATAAACTGAACCACTTTCACCTGATTGCGCAAACTCGTAAACAATGGTGAAACGATGCCAAGATGAAGAAATAACAAAGAATTTTTTTCAAACAGGGCTGACATCTTAAGTTGATTTAAACAGTACATAATTCTCTGATTGTTAGTTGCCGGAAGTCGAGTTCTTACAGAGTCGGGACTTAAATGGGATGGGCAGTGCATGGTATTTCTAAAAATCAAAGGATTTCAAGTCTATTTTGACGATGTCTTTGGGTATAGTTACTGTAATCGGCAGTTATTGGTAGCGACGGAAAACTGGACCCATGCGAGTAAGGCAAAGATATAATTCCCTGAATAAAATGCCATAACTATACCCAAAGACAGCGCCAAAATAGACTTGAAATCCACTGTTTCTGGAAACAGCTTGCACTGTCCTTCATATTTAAGCCATGAGTCTGGAAGAACTCAATTTCCAGCAACTAACAATCAAAATTATGTACTTTTTATATCAACATAAGATATCAGTCCTGTTTGAAAATATTTCTTTGTCTTTTCAAGAGCTCAGCATCGTTTCGCCATTGTTTACGAGTTTGCGCAAAGACGTGAAAGTGGGTCAGTTTATCAACGGGAGTGAGAGCACCAATCTGGAATCTCCACAATGTTGTGGTGATTCTGACGTCATCTCCCTTTGTGTTTCCATGACGTCATCACTTGGACTCTTCTAAATGCCATTTCACGTTGTCAAGTTTGATATCGGGTAAAAAACTGAAGAAAAAACACTACAGAATTCACCCGGATTTGTATTTTTAGACATTATGACTGAGAAAGATAGTGGCATGGGTCAGAACGGCAACAGTCAATCGCCGGAGCTCGAGTTCATTTAGTAGGGAAACTTCAATATGATGGGCAGTGCGTGGTATTTCTAAAATCAGAGGATTTCAAGTCTATTTTATCGATGTCTGTGGGTATAGTTATACTTATTTCATCAATGAGTATATATTAGATTACTATTTAATTTAAGAAAAAGCTGCCCAAAACATGCTAAATATGTCAACAATCTGCTTAACTGTCAACAATCTACTGCACATAACCGTTCAAATAAAGTTCGCCTCTATATAATTATCAACAGTTACAGGTGTAGTAAGGTTTACACGTGTTTTGAACAACTTACTTTTTCTGTGAAGTTTTGTGAACCATGTCTTGCAGCTTGGCAGAACATGTTGAAAGGTAAGCGAGTACTGTCTTCTGTACAGCCATTCAATGTCTGAAGGTGCTGCAAACATTGATAGAAGCGGCAGTGTCCTTTGTGGGCCTCGATAGCACACACCTCATATTCTAATTAAAAACATGGACAAAAAAGATTATTGTGCACAATTTTAAACCTTAATTGTTCTGAACCTTAAATGTCTACTGAAATAATTTTCAGCATCTTTTCAAAATTAACGCTTAATTCACTGTCTTAAATATGCTGGCTGTATAAATAACCCGCCAAAATTAAACGCTATATAAAGTACTAAGGCTTACAATAATCAATGTTTAAATAGAAACAAATTGGTAGCATTATTTTCATTAAACATCTGTCAACATTAGCAGGATCTCAGCAATTACTCACAATGCTTCACATTATGAAGTGTCTCAATTTAATTGTTTAGCGATTGCTTATAGTGATATATAACATCAACTGAACCACATTTTTCAATTGTCTATGACTGGAAAAGTAAATTTCTAACATCCAAAAAACCTTTTATATGTATCAGAATTCTCTCAGGAATAGATATCATACCTGCCATGCCCAAGGCATACTTATCGTCCGATTTTGACAAATGCCTGCTTGCAACCAAATCTAAAAACAAAATAAGGAAAACAAGCCCCATCTTCATGCCGACACCTCGCAGAACCCACAGTTGAACAGTGTATTGCCGAGAATTACTAGTATCATCACTAGTCCTAAGAAATAAGTTCTTTCTGAACATGTCTCTTTTCCAGGAAATAATATAAAAATTATTTCAGATAATTAGCAATCATATCATAAATTGACAAACAAGGCTTTTCTTAATTTGTTATAGGTGGTTGCTCAGTATGAAGAATGAATTGCAATAAATGCATAGACTAAATATTTCTCATTTAATGCACAGTTGTAATGTGACATGTCAGGATTACACTATATGAGTTTATTAAGATAGGGTTAGCACAGGGTCAAGAACAGACTTAAAAGTAAGATGAAACCCCCTTGTCCAATCCTGTCTATCGCTGATCAGGATTCCGAGGCTTTACTTTTGAGGGATGCCAAACCCATGGACACATTTCCCCCAAAAAATATTGTTTTCTCACATGTCTGACAATATTGAATAACAAAAAATGTGTCAACGTGTTCAGTTTTAAGTATCCCAAAAAAGATTTTTAGAATTTTGGGGCGGTTTCTAAGTTGTCACTGCTGGTCAAGATTGTCATCTGACTGTCATTAAAACATGCCATCAATTTATGGGCCTTGATATTCTGTGTTAACCATGTGTATTTTAGTCAAATATAATAATTTCATTTCCGAAGGGCCTCTGAGTGAACGGTTCATTAATGGCGACATTGAGATGGGAAGTCCATTCTCTGTGGCCGTAAAAAATTGATTATAAGCGTTAGATACAGCCTAATATGCATTTTACAAGGTTTCAGTATCTCAAGAATCAATATCATACCAACTCTCTGCAATGCTGTGAGATAGGAAATTCCTTCCTTGAAATTAATACTTATGTCTCAACAATATGAATTATTCTACAGCAATTTCATATGCACAAACAGCATGGACAGAAAGCAGGGAAACCTAAGGTAATAAATGAAATGCACGTCCGGAATATCCCGGTTGAAAATCTCAGAACACCATGTCAAAAAGGTAATATATGCTGATTTAGGTATTACGGTAGTCATCGGAGAAAAGTGTTATTTATCTATGTGTACAAGATTGGAAGGGAACATATTTCAGACAGTCAAAATCAGTAACATGTCGCTATCCATATCCATGATTAAAAGAAAGTTTTGGTGGAGACCTCAGGTGGATAGCAATACTGGAAATGGCAGCATCCCGTCCATAGTGATAACATGTACTTGAACAATATGTTTTGAGTGTATGATTTATTTTTAATAAATTTACAAACATATAAAAATATAGTGAAACATTACTTATGTTACACCATAACAATTATATTGTATTACTATGGTGAAACAGCCTTAGCTTGTTCTTATCTTTACAGAAGGAGGCGACATTCACTGCCTTTATTTCCCTGCTTTACTTATATATACTTATTTTTACAATGCTGATTTCCACGATTTAGCCTGTCTTAATCGTTTGAAAAGTAAAATACTATCAACAAGTCCATGATGTTTCACAAATGCACATTTAGGCAAAGTTCCAGACACTGTGAATCCAGCATTTATTGCAATTTTAAACATAGCTGACATTTCAATTGCCAAGATGTCCAACAATAAAACTGAATAGTTCTGTTTGCTAGCTAATTCGATAATGTATTCCAATACATGTTTTCCAATCCCGCAATTCCTGTGATTTGTTGGGATAGCTATATAGCAGGCCCCAGCTGTTCCCTTGCTCCTTGACAAACCGGAAGGACCAAATAAAGCAGCTCCAACTATTCCCCCTGTTTGACCCCTAAGCACAAACATATCACTCTCATACAAAAGGTTTCGACAATAGCATCCATTCTGGTCAAACTCATCAATGCCATATCCCTCCCCGGCCTCTGCCAGGCTGCGAAACAACTTCTCTATTTCCCATAGTTCTTCTTCATGCGCAGATCTGATAAGAAATGTCCCAGCCTTGTTTCTTATCACTCGCTCAGGATATTGATGTCCCCTATGATATCTTTCTGGATATGGACGGTCAGTCCGCAATGGAGGCAGAGGCTTGTCATGCTCAGCTAAGAGTTTCTGAATAAAATATCTAACAAATATTAGTTACCATTTCAAATTATGAACAAAATTATTATTGCACATTTTCTATTATGAAAAAATCCCGAAACATATATCCAATCAACATTTGACATTTGCAAATATTGAGTGGAACAAAAATACACTTCTTTGTCAAAAGCCAAGTTTGAGTAAAATAAAGGCTGCTACCTTGTATATTTTAGGGTTGAGACTTTGAGACATTGTCTCCCGGTAAATGATCAGGTTGTCCATTGGTCCAATGTCTTCTAGCAATAAAGAGTCTGGAATAGTGCCTGTGAATTCAAATCCGCTAATCTTGTCTATCACTGCTACTTTGTTCCCCAAAGCAGTACGCATCAACACACCTAAAATATTCATATTTCAATATCATAAACCATGCTAACAATCAATCATAATATCACAGTTCATATTAAGCATCCAATGTAATATATAAAGAAAGTAAATAAATATTACGGGTGCAAAAGTCCAATCAATTGTCGAATATATCTGAAAGATCGGAATTTATACAGTTTGTGGCATTGGACGTTCTAATTTTTACACACTTGATGTGATAAACGTCATCCGTTTATGTGCAAATTGTCTATTTTTTGGCACCGAATATCCGGATGTCCTGCAAGTTAATCCTGAAAACATCTCAATATTGATACACATATATGCTAACAAAGCTTACAAATATTTTTATATAATTCATCAAATCTTAGAAAACATGTATATTCATATGGATTAATTTAATAATTTCATTATAAAAAATAATTTCTCTTATATGGAAAAATCTTTCTTGTTAAAGTCAAATAAAATATTATGTATTCTAATAATTAGAGTAGACACTAATTAGAGAAGTCTGTCGTAATCTGATATTATTACTGATCGAGTGGACCATGCTGCCACCTGGCACCTTTGTAGACATGCAAGCTTGGCTCTGATGAGTAAAAATGTTGATGAACATTTTATTTAATTACAATTATTTTACAACAAACATAACTGTCTTTCTTTTCTTTTCAAGATTCCCAAACCGATCATATTTCTCTCTGTACATGCATTTGTTCCCCAAGATTAATGTATTCCCTTCACATCATCCAGAACAGTTATTATAACAGCAGTCATGTCTACAAATCTATCCCACCATGCATTGTACATGAGAGACGCCTGGTGGATCACAAATGTTGAAACTCGAGCAGTGAAAATTAAAACCACTTGCCAATGTATTTCATGTGGCCATTGTGCATACGGTGCATCCACATTTTATTGACCACACCCAGGATCCCCTTGTTTCTGTAGGATTTCTTTGTCAGACTGAATGCACCACAGCACAATGGCTTAGCACTACGGCATAAAGAGCTGGGCATGGAAATTCCTGCGAATATCATCTCATCCGATTCGTCATTGTACACCATTAATGCATCGTTGTCTTTGAAGAGAGAGTATATTTTCTCTTTTGTAATTTCTGTTTTGGAATATCCATCTTCTGCACGAGCTGCCTCATTAAACAATGCATATAGTTCTTCCTGGCGTGAAATGTTCATCTGTTCAATTCTCACTTTCAAGCCACCCACAACCTTCCTAACTGGATAGGAAAAATCAGCTGTTGATGGGTCATCTTCCATACTGCAAGGTATACAGAGCCCCTCTGAAAATTAAAATTCTCACTTGTAAATCATTTTGACCATTTGGGTGTGTTTGGTCAACCTGGATTCTGTGCTTTTACCCTGGCTACAGCAATCATAAATGATTTGTTTAGTAATGCAATAGATGCAAATGTCAGATATATTCACTTGTGGGAAAAAAACATCATAGAATCCGGACTTCTCAATTTTCATAGTAAATTAGTACATAATGGTCGAAACAAGTCTCAAAATGACTGCATTTAAAGCATGGTCTGCACTTGGAAGAAAATAATTATGCCCCTTTCTGTGCGAAGCATAAGGGATGAAGGTGTCAAAGCTGCCATAAAAACATGTCTGAATTGTTCATAGTTATCTAGAGCTTGTGAATTTGGATTTAAATTACTTGACCTGGCATGTTATATTTTTCCATAAAACTCTGAACAAAATTAATATTTTATAGTCCTCAAACCTGTGTTATGGTTTAATGTTCTACCTGTTAAAATGGACGACTTTTGTCACAGGTGTGTTTGTTTGTTTGGGTTTTTTTATATCACTTTCAACATTATTTCAGTCACTTCGTGATGTGACCTACTTGTAGCAGATATAGTGCTGCCTCATTGAATTGTCATGTCGCAGGTCCTTGACATGACAACCCACCCGGTCACAGATTTACAAGGACAATGGGTTAACCCTTTTGGTACGGGCCTCAGCTCGTATGGGAAATTGAATCATGAGTTCAATCTCGGCATGGCTGGGGATCAAACCCACGACCTTTGGATCACTACAGAGGAACTGGTGCTAGTAAGCTGACGCTCTAACCAACTGTGCCACGGACCGTGGCCTGTCACAGGTGTGAAGGCACAGCACCTTTCGTAACTACAGTTTGAAATGTCTTTGTTATGAAAAAAATGAGACTTATTGAATGGACTATATTTTTGTCTTTGTTGTGAGGGGCTCATTCCTATATTTGTTTACAAGATAGGTGCTTTAACAGATCCTGACGAAAACTTTCAACGGTCAACCTCACATCATACTCTGCTTTTAGAAAGATGAATATTTTTCCCATTTGATAAACATTGTTCAAAATATCCTAGGTTGATAAATGTTTAAAAAAATATTTTGAAGATGAGGCATTTACAATGGTTACAATGTGGCATTGTAATAACAGTGGTCCATGGCCTGACACTTTCATCTGCTATGCAGATCACATGAAGTCATGAGAAGGGTCATTTTGAGACTTGATTCCACCATATAAGTAAAAATTTGCTATGGGATTTGAGGTAAAGTTCTGAATTATTGACCAGTCAAGTGAGCAGTAATAGGGAACTGTCCGACACAGGGTGTTAAGGGCAATACAGAAAATCTGAAAAGGGCTAGTTATAAATGGATGGCATGACTGGACTTAAAATGGGACTTTTGTTAGTCTTTAACACAGAACTTTAGCTGATTTTACATGACTTTCAGTTAAAAAGAGAATAAACATGGAAAATGCCGCACATAAATACTCTTTACACGATCCATGATTGCTTTATGAATGAGTAATTTTCCCCATTGAGAAAGAAATGCATAATACTAAGGTCACAAACACGGTTGTTTACATGAGCTATCTGCAAACCAAATGATAAGAATCTCCTCTTAGGTATGTCCTAAAATCTAAAGGTTATAATCCATACAATGCTAAAATAGTAAAGCACTTTTCGAGACTTTACTTTACCATTACTCTGCATGGCGAGGTAGAGTCACATACCTCTGCCACAATTGGCATCAAATGCGGAATACATTTTCCTCACATTTGCACACAATTACCATACAGCTCTGCAATTTGTTGGCTCTTAGACATGGTCATGCACAATGACAGAACTGTACAGGTATACATGTCAATTCCATAATCACCATAAGAAAAAATTGAGGGTTTTTCTTTTTGCCCCCTCCTGGAAATTGATGCTCCATCCCCTGATTGGGTTTGTCTGACTATTTTGGTATGTGTGTCACTAACAATATATATTTTAATTAGTCAATTGTTGTGCTCACATTCCAGTCATAACAATTGGCCATGTAACAACATGTGTAAAATATCTAACTCTGTCCTTATTTGCTGCTAAAAAGTTTGTACTGGGGGTGGTACTGGAAATCCTGGTCTTTACTAGCAGAGCCAGGTATAAACCCTGGGTCTGCTACGGAGAGTAAGTACTTTACCATATGCTTTCTTGAAATATTTCATTCATAGAGTTGAAAATTGTGTTCCAAGAGAACTATGAAAACATAGGCCAATGGCCTTGGAGCTATAGTATGCTGATCATGGAAAAGTAGGGTCTTTAAAAATATATCTTGCAAACGGGATTGGCCTTAAAAGTCGGTAGACCTCACTAGAACAGCTATCACAGCCTGGTTAATTGATATATTGGGTCACTAATGCACAAGAACATTTTGTTTTATGCTCAGTATGAAAGAACTCCATTCACCTCATAAAATATTTTCAGATACATTCAGGCTGATCTTCGATTTTATAAATGACTGTCCCATCACTAATACCAGTCAAAACATATTTAGCAGCAAGATTCGATCCAAAGATATCAATGTTCTGTTCTGTATGTGTTAGTGTTGTACTGGCACCATTATCATATTTTTGCATTTTGTACATACACATATGCCTTGGAATATAATTTGGTAATTAATTCAATTCATGACATAATTAAATGACAATTATTTAAAACACAATGCATATTTATATGCACAATTTACTAACCTTGTTTTGGCCTATTTATCAGTCCATAAAAAGTAGGTCAGTTTATCTTACAACAGAGCAAACTCCACCAGAGGGCGACATGGTGAACCTATCACCTCTGTACAAGGTGCCTTTTTGTGCTGGCTGACCACATCCACCAATTTTTATGTAACTGTCCGTCTTACTTATTTTTTTTCTTAAATTGTACTCAGATTGGTATATTATGATATATTTCACCCTTAATACAAAAGTTTATGCATATAGAAACAAATATTAAGAGAAATAAAACTTGGAACTACTTTCTCAACCGGAGGAGCCATTTCCTGGGGTAGTGATAAGGCGGAACCACAACAAAGATGGCCGCTTTGTTTACAATTTGAATTCTTTTAATCCTTTATACTTTTCGTTAATCTAACCAGCAAAAAATGTTCAAATGTTAACAAATGAATTCTAATACATCTCAAGGCAACTTCATATTTGATATTAAGAGATGTTAATACGTCAATCACATTTACAACACACTGACAGTTCTTGAGCACATGGCCAGTAAAAGTAGGACCGGATGAATACTAATCTGGGTTGGCCAGAGGTAATAGTTTGCGTGTGCCTCTGGTGGACAGTGTGACAACAGAGGTCACTGCACTGACAATGACAATGTATTTTATTCTCAAGAGAGGCCCTGGTGGGCCATGGGAGAATTAAATGGTGTTGCACTGATAGTTACATGTGGTACTGCCTGTATGATACAATGTTTTGACATATTTAATGCTTGTATATATGTCTACTTTTGAATTCTGTATGCTGTAAATTAATCTTCAAGAATCACAATAGGTTTATATATGAATATGGGCTGCATCAGGAGAGAAAAGGATGTAGTTTAACTTATTACATGATAGGACATCAGTTTGTTTTGGGGTTTTACATCACTTTCAACATTATTCCAGTCATATATCTGTTTATTTATCTGCTACTTAAGTTCCATCTATACCTATGTGACATGGAACCAAGCAAAATTGTTAACTCGTCATCTATCAATGTTATGCATTTCAAGCACTTCATGAGTCATTGGATTCTTCACTGTTTGTATAGTTGACCTTGTATCAGCAAAAAGGTTTGCTAGTTTCAACATAATCTAACTTATTGCTTTAAAAAAGCATGTACCTCTGCAGAAAAAATAAGGACTTGATTTGTAAAATTAGAAAAAAATAATCTTGGGTAACCACAATGAAAAAGCTATATGGTCACATTTTCTACCACTAAGAACTATTCTGGTTGCACTGTTGTGGATTGTGCACAAAATGTACATCATTGTTGTTGGAATACCAAAAAGCAATTTGGTAAAGTATGATTTGCTGGGTATGAATGATGGAAGGTACTGACACCTATTTCATATGACTTCCATGAAAGTTGAACCCCGCTCTAGAAACAAAATAACTGTTATGCCATTCACAGAATATGCAGGCTTATAAACAATAATCAGGATCACACCATTCATTTGAGACACATATTTAGTGTATTCATATGAGGTACAAACAGTATCAACAATAGGTTGAAACATTATTATAGCAATAGCCATCTGTTATAGCCATTAAGTTCCAATCATGACTCTGTCACTCCTTTGGGAAATTGTCAGAGCCTGGTTGAGAATACATTAAAACTAGTTCTGTAATAGGAGGGGGAGATAGAACCCCAGAGAGAACCAAAACTATAGGCAGAGGGGGAGGCAATATTACCCTACAGACATAACCTGAATGTGAGAGAGCAATGAAGCAGGAAGCACTGAAGGCATTTGAATAACATACTAGGAGTTATACACTTTTGAAAGTGTCTTCCACAATTATTGTGATATTTTTTAAAACAAATTTTCAAGAAGTAATGTTCAAGACAATCTCTTGAAAGTGTCAAATCCTGTCACATAGAAAATGTACCACAAGCGTGGCTGCATTGAAAATATGATTGTTTATTCTTTTAATTGGAAATATTCATTGTAGAATGTTTGATGAAAGACTGTGATCTCATGTATTGCTCTATTGTTACTTAATCCAACTACTGAATATCAAAGGCAGTAGTTTGTGTTATCATGCATATGTGAAATTCACAAAGATCCAAGTCCCTCTTTCAAATGTATTTCAGGGTGCACGTTGGATAAATCTAACCTGTGAAAGTGTAGCTTATAATACAAAGGTTGTCATACACAGAAATTAAAGCTTCTACACCTGATTCTTTGAAGATAATTCATAAAAATCAACTCCGTCCTTGTACGGGTCCGAATCTCAATATAAATGATTTCACTTGCCAGTTATGTATGACTATTCTATTATTAATTCACAGGTTCTTCACAATATATTGTTTCACCATTTCATTATTTCTCTGGTGTTTTAATAAAGCACGCGTTCATCTGTAAAGAGACTCAGATGAAGATTTCTGAGAATAAGTTTCAATTTTTTATTTATAACTGAAGTCCCGCAAATAAACTGCCGAATAGCAGCTCATTATTCAGCTGAACACATATTTACAAGATTATTCAAATTGGTCAAGAATTGAAACGCAGTTCATCAGAAAAAAATAATTTCACTGCATTGGAATATGAAAAATATTACTTCATATATTAATATATGGAATTTATATTCATAACATTTTAACCTTCCTCTGATCATGGCAAATTGTCCAGTCATGAAATAAAACTGGCAATTTGAAAACTCATTAACCCAGGAAATCTAGGCTTTTTTTATCATTTATGATGTAAGATATTGAAACCTAATGATAAAATTGTTTCCACAAATGTCAATATGACAATAGCCACATTTTTGTTTCATAAAAATAAAAACAATAAACATTTTACTTCTACAATTTCATTCTATTTATGTTTCATAAATAATATATACAAAACAGATGCTATCCTCATGCCATCTAGATGATACTTTCATGCCACTTATACAAATCAATATGTACCTGGATAAATCTTCAATACAATTTACAATTTCATTAGGAAATTAATAAATGTAAATCATTAACTATTCTGATTATTAACGGTTCTGGCAGAAAATCAATGAACATTGGTAAATTATGACTAATGAAATCATTTTTAAACTGAATGATATGATGACAATGATTATTTACAATGAAATATACTGCAGAAGATCATCCTGTCAAAAATTTTCTTCCATAAAATTGTGCCTTTTTGTCAAATGCTACTGATTTAATTGCAGTATTGGTTTCATAGAATGGGTTCATAGCATACTGAAAAGAAAGGGGGAAAACAAATAAAAGATTAAGATAATTATGTTTTATATTTCAAAATGTGAAGAAGTACTGTAATTACTCGTGTATAGGACGACTTGTGTATAAGACGACCCCCCAAAATTGAGGTTATTTTGCTTGAAAAAAAACAATTTCCGAATATAAGACGAGTTGGTTTTTCTTGAGATATCGGCTCTGCTACCATTCAAGCTTCAGCTGACGCTTGGTGGCCATTTTAAAAGTGAAACGAAAATATGCTTACGATATAAGATCTTAGCGGTCTTATACACGAGTATATACGGTAAAACGTAAATACGATGTTCGTATTTTCGAAATAACGAATATCAGACGTAGCAGATTGATTTTAATTGCGTTTTAAATGATAAATAAAGGTATTTACCCAATATTATGACAAATTATGCTTCGCAGGTCGAGAATTTCTCCACGATGTAGAACGTAATACGATGTACGTGACGTCCTTGATCTAAGCGTCAAAACTAACACGTGGTAGAATATTTCTTATAAAGCCAAAGATATTCATTATATCGCTTTTAATTATTATCGTTTATAGCACATTACCAGGGAACTCCATGAGGCAAATCCACCACATTTTCCACCTACTTCAGCCATTTTTAAGCCGGCCCACTGGGAGTATTATAACTGATAAAAATGTGGCACAAGTCCCACTAGGACCTAACATCTGGCACCGGACTACTTTTCTGACTGACATATATATGGATATGTCAAATTTTACAGAAATAATGACATACATAATATATTCAATTGTTTACTTTACAAATTTAAATTTCTTTATTCACAAATAGTCTTACAATAAATAACACATTCTTCTGCTACGATCAAGTCAAACTCACTTGACCAGCCTACAAATGACACTCCAATGTCCTCCTCACCCACAGATGTAATTTTTCCAATCTCCCAATGAGCATAGTGGTCCACAGCTTGAACCTTTGCTCCACAGAAAATTGATGGGCCATGATCACAAACTTTTACTCACATTCACCCATGGAACATTTGGCGCCAAAACATGCTGTGCTATTGCGCAATCGCATATACATCCACAAAAAGTAGTCCCGAGAAGATTTATTAATCAACAAGCAAATTTACTCCAAAATATGTTTTGACATTTGAGTTAAGCAATATGCTTGAGTCTTACATCATTTTTGTAGTTAGTAGGAGTATATAACAGGAATTACATGACATGTCCCAGGCGTAGTGATATTGACCTACTTCTGGGTGTGAATTCAACATCCTGTCCTAATTCAAAACAGGGATACTCCAGAAGTATAATTGCTTTTCCCTTAACTCAGCTTATTTTTCACCGATTTTGAAAATTAAAAAAAGGGAGAAACTTATTTTTTATACAGCTGTCATGTGGAGTCTGTCAAGTGATCATTAAACCTATATTTTTTAACAAATTTACCAGCAGTCAGATCTCTTATCAATGACTATCTGTGTGATAAGTGAAAGTGTACACACAAAATTAACTCGCTAACCACAGGGGTTTGGTCGGTGGTTACCCCGAGTCAAGGCAAGCCCAACTCGGGAAAACTGCCTCATGGCTCTCCCTGGTAATGACTCGATCGGCTGTAAATCATCGTGATAATATTGGGTAAATACCTTTATTTATCATTTAAAATGCAATTAAAATCAATCCACGTGTGAAAGCATTTCTTTCATAAAGGGAAGACACGACTCAAAGCAGTGAAAACAAATGCCGCAAAACTGTGAAGGCTGATAATTGGTATCAGTGAAATTTTACTAATTTCCACACCACTGAAATGCTTTGTTTTGACTTTGTTCTCACTGATTCCAATTATCAGCGTTCAGTTTTGCGTTACGTCATTGTCTGCACTGCTTTGAGTCGTGTCTTCCCTTTTTGACAGAAATGCTTTCACACGTGGATCGATTTTAATTGCGTTTTAAATAATATTATTTCGAACCACTTTGTTTTGACTTTGTTCTCACTGATTCCAATTATCAGCGTGTTTCGAAATAATAGTGTTTCGAAATAATATTGGGTAAATACCTTTATTTATCATTTAAAATGCAATTAAAATCAATCGGCTACGTCTGATATTCGTTGTTTTGTTTTGACATCGTATTACGTTTTACCGTAATTACTCGAGTATAAGACTGTTAAACCAACCCGCTATGTCCGATATTCGTTATTTCGAAAATAAGAATGTTCGCAATGAAAACTCATAGTGCCGTAATTTTTTGGCGTAAATCCTCGTCCACAGGTTGCTCTCGTGTATAAGACGACCCCCCAAACATTAACTAAGAGTTTTTGGAAAAAAACCTTGTCTTATACACAAGTAAATATTATATCCATATTTATGCACATCTAAATATATATACTTTCTTTCAAAAATGTGTATAACTTTAATATGCAGTTTGATTTTATCTCAAATAAAAATAATTACAAGAAGAAGATTTTTAAACAATTCTACAATAAATGATTTTTTGAATTTCTTACTGTGGTTATCACTTTTGACTTGTCAGTTTTATGGATATGCCATAGGAAATGACCAAATAGAGAGATCTGCAGATACATCTGCATCTTACCTTAAGATAGGTTTCATACATATCTTGGAAAAAGTTTTTGATTCCATCCTCATTCTTCATCTCATGGAGCATAATGAATCTCATACTTGGAAATTGTTAAAGAATTCTTCACAAGTTTAATTACAAATATAAATGAAAAAAACAATGTCTAAGATTTTTACCCCTTTAGATATAATATCCTTATACTGGATATCTTAAACATAAAAAAATAACTGGAATAATGGATATCAAGTCCAATAAAAGTGGACCTTGTTAATCCTAACATCAATTTTACCAAGTATTTTCTTCACCAGAATTTAAGTGTGAACAAAACAATAATTTAAATAGCCCCTTTAAAAACAATACAAAGACTCTTTTTTATTTGATATGTTTTTGTTGCAAAATGTTTTATATAACTGATATAAAGGATATGACCAGCAGTAACAAATGCAGAGACAAACCACTCGTTAAATTTGTCCACAATTTTGAGGTACATATTGTTTGACATCCACATCTGTTCATCTACAAGGTCCAGCGCTGCATGAGCTATGAACTGGTTCAAGTGCCGGTGATCATCCTTTAAGTATATGAAAGCACATATATTAGGATATTGTGAACACAACAAAATCAAGTCACATTTATTATAGGAAAAATATTAATATATGTAAAAAGAATGGCACATGTTTCTGTTGGCTAAATTAAGATATCAAGTATAAACCGGTTACTTACCTTAGGCTCATTAGCTTTATTGGGTGGCACAAACTCCATTTCAAACACTGGATTGTCATTATGGCCCACAATCACAAAGTAATAATTCCCAGACATTGTGACTTATACCTAAATATAAATAAGGTTACAAAGGTAAATAAATTAGAGTTTAAAAGTAAATAATTAATTTTCAATGGATTAACTCTTACTTTTTAATATACACATGGAAAATAATAGAGGGATTGCCATTCATTTGAGATCCAGTATGATTAACCATCCATTCATCATTTGAGATCCAGTATGATTAACCATCCATTCATCATTTGAGATCCAGTATGATTAACCATCCATTCATCATTTGAGATCCAGTATGATTAACCATCCATTCATCATTTGAGATCCAGTATGATTAACCATCCATTCATCATTTGAGTTCCAGTATGATTAACCATCCATTCATCAAAATTTCATAAATATAGACTGTCACAGTTTATTTGTGTATATCTGTATGCATTCTTGTGAAAATTCTTTTGTCACGCCCATAATTATTTTTTTTATGATTTAATTTGACATAATTCTGGTAGCAATTTTTGAACAGACTTTCTGGTATGTTGTTTACATTATGAAAAGTGGCCACCTCCAATCAGTCTAAGAAGACCCTCAATGCCTTATTGGGGGCTACCATTATATTCTTTTTGCAATGATTGGATTTAAGATAGTTACATAATTCAAGTTCAGAATTTTCAACAATGTGATTGATGGTAACCATCTTGTATTTTTTTTATATATTAATACAAGTGCCTTCGGCTGGGAGGGGTTGCAATCTCTCACATATGCAGCTATCTCTCACATATGCAACTATTTCTTACATATACAGCTTGACTCATATATGCAGCTTTCTCTCACTTATGCAGCTATCTGTCTCACTTAGGCAGCTATCTCTCGCTGCTGTAGCTTTCCCTCACACATGTAGCTATTTCTCACACATGTAGTTATGTCTCACTTATGCAGCTATCTCTCACTGTTGTAACTATCTCTCACTTGTGCAGCTATCTCTTACTTATGCAGCTATCTCTTATTTATGCAGCTATCTCTTACTTGTGCAGCTATCTCTAACTTGTGCAGTTATCTCTCACTGCTGTAACTTTCACAGTCTTATGCAGCTGTCTCACACTCATGTAGCTGTCCATGTAATGTCTGCATTTTACCCATGAAGGCTACCCTAATCATTACATGTATATTATGCAACCCATCACATAAACTTGGAAACTAAAACTGAAGTGGAGGTCGAGCGTCAGCAAATTCCACCACAGGGCAGGCACCATGGTGATGGAACAGCGAGATCGGACACTCTTTTCAGTGGCAAATTTTATTGCAACCAATACCTCAAACAGCAACTTTTTTTCAAAACTCGTCACACTCCTTCTCTGATCACGTTCATGCATTTTAATGTAGTATGTAACAATTCCAGTTCCATTTTTTCTGTTCTGTTCGAGTGGCAAGATGGACTTATAGCCACTCTTTGTGTAATTTAAAATATAAGATCCACCACCACAGTGCTCAGTAATTGGTAAAGACAAATTATGTGTTGGACGTGAATATCACTATGAGTGCCACAAACATTGACACAGTGCTGACTGGCTGTTTTGACTGTTCCTCTATTCCCCTGTTTGACCATCACTCTTCAATCATGTCTGTTTGACCTGATGACATCAAATAAATTAGCTACTTTCTTCTTTTTTCTTTCAAAGTAAGTTTGGTATTCAGGGTCATTTAGCTATCTCGAAGGATATTTTTGAGTTTTGAGCCATTTCAGAGTGATTGGAGCCGAGTTCTTGTGGGTTTGCTCCTACTCGTGCCAACCATTCTTCTGTTGCTAGCACTGAATGCAGCAGCTAAGCTGGAGAGGACCCATATAGACCCTGGTAGTCATCATCTACCTCATTGGCAGATAATGGTTGTCACTCTATAATGCCTCAAAACTTATGACATCTCCTTTGAGAAGGCCATTTGACCCTAAGAGCACTAACTAACCCTAGGGACCCTTGCCTTGGTAGCCTTTACTTTTCGTTTGGTAACTTGATAATCTATCCAACTATACCCAAAGACATTGTCAAAGTAGACTTGAAATCCACTGTTCCCAGAAACATCACGCACTGCCCATCCAATTAAACTCACAACTCCAGTAGAACTTGACTTCCGGCAACTAACAATAAAACAATTATGTTCCCTTCAAGTAAACATAAGATGTCAGTCCTGTTTGAAAATATTTCTTTGTTTTTTCTTGATCTCAGCATCATTTCGCCATTGTTTACGATTTTACGCAAAGACGTGAAAGTGGGTCAGTTTATTCACGGGAGTGACAGCAACAATCTGGAAACTCCACAACATTGTGTTGTTTCTGACGTCATATGATGTTTCTCCCTTTGCGTTTCCATGACGTCATCACTTGGACTCTTCCAAATGACATTTCACTGCAGAATTCACACGGATTTGTATTTTTAGACATTATGACTGGGATTATAACTGCAACAGTCAATCGCTGGAGGTCGAGTTTATTTACTGGGGAAACTTCAATATGATGGACAGTGCGTGGTGTTTCAAGAAATAGTGGATTTCAAGTCTATTGCCTTTCCAAACTCGTACGTCATACGCCGTCGGCCACTAGGTGTCGCCACACGTTCCGGTGAGTCAAATATTAACAGTACTGAGAAGCACTCACTGACTTCCAATTTATTTTGTCTAGAATCCACAAAATTGAACAAACTTTTTTTTTATCTGTATTAAAATCCCACGAGGAATCTAAATATGTTGGTTATGTATTGCCCTGTACAATATTTGTTATCGTAAATGATCGTTAATCGGGACGTAGCTGTCAGGAAGACATGACACCTGAGAGCCTCGGAGCAACAATTTTAGATGACACAAAGGCTACAAACAATTCCCCTTCAAAGCTTGAGCTGGGAAACAATGACAAAAAAGGTCTTTGATCATAAAATTCAAATGATTTTGGATGACAATGGTGTGAAAGCGTATGGTTGTCTGACTGAAGTGACATGAACAACTCGTCACCTTGGCTTGGTGTGACTGAATACAAGTGAAGTCGGCCCCCAAGTGAAGTCGGCCCCGCCGTGGGTAGGTGAACTCGGCCCCAAGAGAAGGCGGCCCCAGTACCTCTGTACCGGCTCAAATCTCATGAAATCTCCTTCGAGAAGGCTATTTGACCCTAAGGGCATTAACTAACCGTAGGGACCCTCGGTAGCCGTTAATTTTCTTCCGGTAACTTGATATTAGGGGAAGTCGTGAATTTTTCAAAGTAACTGAAATATTGATTTTAATAGCCTATGTTATGCAGCTTAACAAGACGATTGAAACAAGGTCTCATTTACCAAAATCGGAGTAACGGTTGTCAAGTTATGACCATTTTTCACCCCTAAAAAGGGGCTTTTTTGGGGACGCCGGCTTATACAGGGGGTAAAAACAACAAAATGGCCAAGTTTACAGGGGTGTAATATTCAGAATTCTTATGTTAAAAGGCTTCTATTTCATTTATTTAAAGCTTTTGGTATAGATAAAGATATTTCATTAAAATTAGAAGAGTCCTGAATCAATTTTCCAGTTAAAATTGAACCTCAAACTTCAGAAAAAAAGTGTTTGGACTTAGTTTTTTTACGAAACGGTACCAGAAATCGAAAAAAATAGCCTAATATTTAACAAAAAGTGACATAACTTTATAACTAATAATGATAATTACATAAACATTTTTTTATAAGAATCACATTGCAAAGGCCCACATCAATATGAAAGAATAGAAGAGCTTTACTATTTGAATAATTTCTGATACAGTAAATTCTAAATCAAGGGTATGGTAAAAATCTACACACTTTTCAACAAATCACATTTTTTCCCGCAAAAAAATTGACTATATGTCAAATAATTGTATCCAAAGTTATATTGCCTTAATTTTATGTCTTATTTTAAATGTAATAAATTTTCTCATATAATCATTAATAGGCATGTCATATAATAGCTATTTCAAGTCACAGATCAATATGCATGATCATTTCTCAATCCATATAATTAATACATTCCTGGAAAAAAATATTAAAATTTTACCTCCAGTTGATATAACATGTTTTGATTTTCACAATTAACAGATCTTTTTTCATCTACAAGTTTAAATGTTTTTATTGGGATTAAAGGACAACTAAAACATCTTTGTAAATTCATTTGGGTTTCACCCATTAAAAAAACAGAAAATATTTATCAAAGATCAAAACTTTGACACAAATGAATTTTACATTTCTGATTTCATATATGGCTTGTCGCATACTATTCATTTAAAGATAAAGATAAAGATAATTTTATTTTCCAGCAATCATTTGAACAAGAAACATTAGCTTACAGCTAATTATTGATGACTACATAAGAGAAATATTTACAAAATTTACAATATACTGTGCTTTTTGACACAGTGAACAAGATTTATAGACATACGAAAAGGTTAATCTTAGTAGTTTCTATGTGAGTTAGCTTTGGCATCTTTAAACAACATATATTACACAATAACACATTACTTTAAAAAAATATAATAAATATTTTTATAATATCATTCGCGATCCTAAATTGAAAGCACATGACTGGAGAATTTCATGACTGAAATTTAAATTGTCACATTATTTGCCAATAAATGGATGTTAAAGCTTGTTAAATCAGACTGCCAACTTGTCGGTGGATCAAACATGTAATACTGTACTGTCAGTATCCCACACAGCCTCGTTGAGTACCTGTTACTGGACTGTTAACCTGTCATTGAACTGTTGGCATCTGCAAAATAAAAATAAAAATCAAATACAATTAAAATAAATGGCTTTGAAAAATTTATATAAATAATGCAAGTCTAATGTTCAATATACTAATTTATCAAAACAAGCTTAAAGAGGCAGCAACACAACTGTGGGACTAAATCTTAACCCCTAAAGGATCAGATTTAAATTTTGTTATTTTGTAGGACACACCATTTTTTTCTGGACAGAAATTAACACAATTTATAACCATGGTTATTCAATGAGATCATGAAGTACTTGGGTCACTCCTTTGAACATACTGAATGGTTATAAATGATGGGTTTTTGCAAGAAATGTGATTTTCCAATCCATGTGAGAATCATGCTCAAACTATTCACAGTGCAAAAATGCAAACATTACTTAGACGGCTACATGAGTGTGTGACAACTGCATAAGTGAAAGATAGTTACAGCAGTGATATAGCTGCACAAGGGAGAGATGGATACAACAGTGAGAGACAGCTGCATAAGTGAAAGATAGCCGCAGAAGGGAGAGACAGCTACATAAGTGAGAGATAGTTACAACAGTGAGACAGTTACAACAGAGAGATAGCTGCATCTGTGAGAATATCTGTACAAGTGAGAAATAGCTGTACAAGTGAGAGAGCTTCATAAGTGAGATAGTTACAACAGTGAGACAGTTACAAGAGAAACAGCTGTACATGTGAGACAGCTGCATCAGTGAGAAATAGCTGTACAAAGAAGAGACAGCTGCATACGAGAGATAGCTACAACAGTGAGATAGTTATAGCAGTGAGAGATAGCTGTACAAGTGAGAAACAGCTGCATCAGTAAGAGATAGCTGTACAAGTGAGAAACAGCTGCAACAGTGAGAGATAGCTTTACAAGGGAGAAACAGCTGCATCAGTGAGAGATAGCTGTACAAGGGAGATACAGCTGCATCAGTGAGAGATAGCTGTACAAGGGAGATACAGCTGCATCAGTGAGAGATAGCTGTACAAGGGAGATACAGCTGCATCAGTGAGAGATAGCTGTACAAGGGAGATACAGCTGCATCAGTGAGAGATAGCTGTACAAGGGAGATACAGCTGCATCAGTGAGAGATAGCTGTACAAGGGAGATACAGCTGCATCAGTGAGAGATAGACACAACAGTTAGAAATAGCATCCTTTCACAGCTGAAGCCAATGAAGGCACTTGTGACAATTGATAAAATGTTACACTTACCTCACTCTGTCAGTCTCTGGTCCTCTCTCTGAACGTCCATTGCATCTTTGCACTGATAATTTCCCTCTTCAGTCAATGCTTATCATGTTCAAATTGCTTTAGCAATGAATATTTATCTCATATTGAGGTAAATATTGTTGTAATATCTTCAAAGAATATGCAAACTTTGACAGATAACCACATGTGGTGTTGTTTTGTTTCTTCGTGTCTGGACCATTGAGACTCTCCTCATTCAGTAATTAGGTCAGCCCTTTACCTCGACATATTTTTACAAGGGGCTGGTGTTGAGTCAACACCCAAATATGGAGATGGTCCTCAAGCAACAGATGGCAGCATGCAGTTTTCAAATCAAAATCGCCAACAGGGGTGTGCATACATTTTATAAAATAAATTTAAATCCAGTTAACAAGAAAAAATGCTTTTAAATGGTAGGTTGTTGCAAGAAATGTGATTTTCCAATCCATGGTAGAATCAGACTCAAACTATTCATAGCAAAATTATACATGGAAATAATTAAAATAAATCTTGCAACACCCCACCCCTGTAATGGCAGAAGACTGTACTTTTCACTGCACTTGGAATGAGGTCGATCAGTACAATAGGATTTTGGCGATTTTGAAAAGAAGACAGCAGGGTTGAAACCTTCCTTGCTACCACGGGCAGCAAGATGGAGGCATAAATGGATGAATTTGTCAAACTTTAATCCCAGATATCTTTGTAAAAAAATAAGTAAGCATTATATTTTCTTTACAAACATATCAAAGCACTTCTTGTTATCAATATGTGCAAATTTGAAATTATTTGAACAAGTTTTGAATCCCCTATACAAGATTATAGACAACTAAATTTTCACTAAATTTAAGCTGGGAAAGCAGTGTCCCGCGAGCGAACAGCAGCCTGTGGGCCCTCCTATTGATATTCTAGTCACCTAATTGTGGGGGCCGACTTCTCCTAGGGGCCGACTTCTCTCGGGGGCCGACTTCACTTAGGGGCCGACTTCACTAGTTACCGGTGTGACTGCCTCACTATTACTATGCATGCTATGCATCAAAGACACTTAAGTTTTGTTTATCTCAACGTCATTTCTTCCAAAAGTTGTCTATTGTCTTCATATTATCTCACAGATTTCAAAATTGTTTTCGGTTTTCTGATAAATGGTGTAGTTTTTAAGATATCTTCAAAATAGTGATTTCTTGTTATCAGCTGTCAGTTACAGACCCACACGAAATTTGTAGCGCCACCTATGTGCGATTCATAATTGGGGATTTTCGGGAAGGAGAATTGGTTTTGCCGAGTAAACTTATAGATGTAGATGTGGATAAAGGTGCCATCTAGTGATCACTGAGCTCAGTGAAGATTCATTGTTGTCACTGATGTCTAGTGTCAAGTCAAGAACTGCTTGCTACTTGAATTGTGTCATTGTGTGACAGTGACAGTGTCTGCCACTCTGTCATAACTGAGGCTCTGAGTCTGACTCTTAGTCTTACTGAACATGAATGATGAGCATCTCGGTGCGATTTACTTCATCTTTTGAGGCCAATCTGCTTAGAAACGTTCTTATCTAGGGGCAAATTAAATCATAAGTATGTCAGCTGTCCCTTATAACTAGAAAGCAAGGGTCAAAATAGCAAAACCCATCTGATAAATATCCACCTACCTCTTTCGACAAATCACTTCCGAAATTTATTTCTAAGGTCATCTGTCTGAAGTTCGTAAATTTCAGCCAATCAAAATCATTCAAGTTTCGCGCACCTGCAGACATGGAATGTTTATAATCCTTCCGACATCATATAATCCATCCAAACCCGATGCATATTTAAATCAATATCAATATTTCGAAATAAAAAATATTGCATTTAATTTTTAAGTTTATCTTTTAATATATTAAACAGTTCGAACATGAATGTCCTTTCGTCGAAAGGAAGATTATGGAAGGTAATTCTGGCAACTGGGTAACATATTCATTCGCACTCCAGAACATGGCCGCCATTTTTCAACAATCCCGCGAAATATCCTATATTTTTTGATAATTTCTTCGTTGCATGGGAAGATCATCACTTCTATTAACACACAAATCATTAATCACTACTCTAAGGTTAGTATGCAATTATCTGTTTGAAGTTTTAGTTGTCTTAATCCCAGAAACAACCCTAAACTCATTGCCGGTAGCGTCCCGATCGTGGTCGAAGCAACACGCTCTCTCAAGTTAATTGTCAAAACTTCGACCGCACATTTATTGTTGAAGCATGTTTTGACATGTGTGCATCTTTGGCCAAGACATTCCCAGGGATTCTAATCTGTTGCATTTGACGTTTTATACGTGAACTTTCTGTTTATGTTGCCTTGACAATTCAAAATATGATTCATTAAATCCATTCCATATCTTTTAACCAACTCAGAATTCGGACTGTCAAACCAGGATTTGACAGCTGTCAAACTAAATAATTTCTGGTTGTTCTCAAAGGAAAGGGGCAAGACACCAACATCCAATCACACTTGAGTTTGTTGAGTTGCCAGATAGACTAGTATTTGGTTTGGGTTATTTGAATCATCTAAATGATGGTAAAATGAGGAAATATCAAAATCCCAGACAAGGAACAAGTAGTTTTTGGTTAGCAAGCTTTATTGTTAAAGTACTTGCTTGAATAGCAATTAAAGATTTCTTGTGAACATGGTGAAAATATAATTTTACAGAACAAATATTGCTGTTCCTCGGTTGGCCAAGACTCTCATCACAGGCGCAGTGATGTGTATTGATTGGTTGTATTTGACCTAATTTAATAATGTATTGTTTGGTATTGTCATGGTGATAGCATGCTATCTTTACAGAGTCTGTTGCATGACAGAAAATACTGCCTGTTTGGAACATTTCAAAAACCAGTTCCTAAGATAAAAGGTTTTTAGTACATAGCAAATATTTTTTTGTTTAGCAAGGTAGAATGACCAGCAGCATCAATATGCAGCCATGCAGGCCTGACGCCTCAGTCGTTTCACTGTATTGTATTGATCTTCCAATAGAAGTCATTCAAGTACACAAGTGCTCCATGCATGAACAGTGAAGATTGCTTTACAATAAGATTAATGTTGCTGCCTTCCCTTTGCCAGGTAGATTGAAGGGAAAGATATATTTAGACTTAAAGGATTAGCAATAGTTAGAGCAACTATCAACACGATTCATGGGCAACAAGAGCATGTCCTACATATAAGGGTAAAACAAAATTGGAGAATTAGCATATTTCAGGATGTAATCAATAATTTAAGGTTTTTAAAGATTACAGATTGGGCTAATTTGATAAATCTTATCAGCAATGATGACAGTATATTGTACATCTCCATGCCCATGACCTGCATTCACAAAAAAGTCCATGAAACAAATATAAATAAGCATGTATTGTTGATTTATTGTTATTGCCATTCTAGACATACCTCACAGAGACTGGGTGGACTGATTGCTCTACACCGTCTCTAATTGTGAAAGTAGCATTGGCACGAGTACGCCCCTGCATGCATTTAAGCAAGAAAATATATTACTTTTTGAAGAAACCCGAACCATGATTTTTATGTTGTCATGAGGTTGATATGTTAAGATACAGAAATGATTAAGATAATTTACAGGGAAAATCAAATCTGAATATATTCTTGAAAAAATGATATACTCTTGAATAAATGGGCAAGTGTTTTGGAACAGAATACAATATGCTAATAATATGAAATACTTTTTATCCACAGTCCTCATTATCATACAGGATCTTGAATTTAACCATTTTATCTCTTCAGATGTCTTTAATATTCTTGTGAACACTTTTCCATGCCATTGCTATATCTGATAATCATCAAACTTGTGTTAATACTTTGAATCAATAATGCTAGATGACCACCATTTATTTCAAGGCCACAGTGCAGCGTCAAATACAGTATATCTAATACCTATTTTGATTGCTTTGTAACAAAATATATTCTTCTGTGGGTCATAAGATACGAAATGATCATTGTGTTTGTGTTATTACATTGATGACATTATTTGGCAATATAAGTTGTGGTTCTGTTTTATTTTTGCAGCTCATACAGGTCCTGATCCTGTGGGTATAGACTATGGCCTCTGGTGGAGGGGGCTCCATTCGCAGTTCTATGTCAGAGCCAAAGAAGAGATCAGCAGCAAACCGTCTTGATTTGGATGAGCTGTCCAGCCTGAGCAGCTTCAGGCAGGAAGTTAGGCCAAATAATTGGGTAAGATTTACTTCAGTTCTATTGAACTATTATCATCACTGATCATTCCTGACGGTCACTAGACCTTAACTGGACATTCAGTCTGGTAAATGAGTCAATATCACTGTATTTTTACTGGACAGAAAAAAATAATCGTAGCAGCTTTCAATTGAGTGAATTGACAAGTTACAATTAATTATCCAAATTAACACAATTAATAGTACAAATATCAATACCCCAATCAATTAATTGACCCTATCCCAAAATTGTATGAATAGTAAAAAAGGTAACAATTGTTTAAACAAAACTAAGATTTAAAATTGAAAAAAAAAATTGGCAAGGGATTTGCCACAATGCTGAGCTGCAAACATGTTTAACCCCCTTTCCCACAGAACTGGGGCCAAATGACACCACAGTTCTGCACCCAACCTGAATAGTAAATAAAAAAATGACTTACCCTGAAAGCCACTTGCCTGTCATCAGAATACTGCCTGTATGTTCAATTGTCTGTATATCCATTAATTTGTATTTACATTAAATTGTATTCCAATTAAATTTATTTGTTCTGAATTGGAATTCCATTGGTCATTTATTTCCTTTAAACTTTGAAAACACTGGTTTATTTATTCTTTGGTGGAACAAAAATTGTTATACACAGAGACACAAGTGGTACAAGTCTTATCTAACTGTTTATCATGACATTTGACGATCTCAAAAGCTGGATGTCAAGATAGCAATTGAGGCTTGTTAAGTGAGGTTTGCACTTCAAACTGTCAGGACGTCAAAAGTGAGAATATTGACAGAAATATATGTCGGACATAATTCAATTATGGCAGAAAAAAGGCTGGAACTTGGCAAAAAATATTATTCAGGATCAGCAATCCGGCAGTTATTGGGATTTATTTATTGCTATGATGTAAAAGTTTCATATGAAAACTTCTTTAAACTTGAGACTTTTGGGCTTTGCACAAAATTTGCTGTCTAATTAAAGTGACTGAACATCAAACAAGTATGACACAGCAAGAAAGTTTCAGATGCCATACTGAAGATGTGGTTGGTGAAAAAGTATGTATTTGATTCCAGGACTTCTCAGACTGGAGACCAACATCAACCTTAGATACTGGCAAAAGAATCAAGAAAGGAAATCCAGAAAAAGAGAAAGAGAAAGAAAGAGAGAGGGAGAGGGAAAGGGAGCGTGAAAGAGATCAGTTTTCTCTGGACTCCAGTCCTCGTGGAGAGAGAACCAGGCACAGGACACCTTCGACATTTCCCAGGACTAAAGACACCTCCACACAATCCTTGTCTCAACGCAGAGCCCTGGAAAACCTCAGACAACATATGACGTTTAGTGATGCTGAAGAGGTACTGCAACAGTTCTTTGATTTTTGAATTTGTCATGCTGAATAAAGATTTTTTAACAATGAAACGTGAAATGTCACCTTTTATATCAAACCAATGATTGTATCATACATATCTGTGGAGCATAGCAGATACTTGACATTTTAAAACAAGGTCAAGTTATATCCATGATTGCTTGAACTCCAAAAGATGAGTTTGTCAGAAACAATTTTTTTTGAAGTGTGTATTTATTATCTATTGATTCCATGTTCTGATGTCAATAAGAATGCATCACTTATTTGGTTCATAATGTTTAAACCCAATGTCTCCTTTGTATTTCACAATTAACATTAAGGGGAATAGGTTCAGAGGGGATCAATGTTTATTAATACACATGAAAGCACCACACGTTCTTTTATGGCTAATCGATTAACTGCTGTATTAGACCTCATCACTTACTCCAAATATTGTTCTGTTTAGTTTAAATAGAGGGAATTTTTTATAATGGTCTATATTTTAAAATATTTAACTTTCTTCAAAGTCAAATCAAAAATTACAAATGGTGTCAAAAGTTTACATGTATTGGAATTATTTTTTATAAAAAAAACCCCACAAATTACTTTGGTGTATTTAAACTAAAAAAAACCATCGATCTGGCTAAAGATAAATGCCTTAGTTATACAGATTGATAGTGCAGTCATTCTCAAAAATGTTTCAAATTTATCTCCATCCTTTCTATATAAATGTACCATATTTACTTGTGTATTAGATGATTCGTGTATAAGACGACCCCCCCCCCAAGTTCAGAGAAAATCCTGTCAAGGGTGCCACTTTTTACATGATAAGTGTGCAAGACTTGTTATTCTTTAAACAAGACTTGTTATTCTTTAAACAAATTCCCTTAGTAGAATATCTGTGCTTACACCACAAGCCTATATGTGGTCTAATAATGATGGTACAAGTCGATTAATATTCATGAATTGGGGGATTGGTTTCCACCTCTGAGGGACATCAACTTTACTGAGAAAATGGCTTTAACAATTCATTGATATTACAAATGACATGAGAGAATGTGCTTTTATAATATGTCCATATAATTCCAATATTTCAAATTATTTCTCATAATTTGTAGATGAGTATGGACAGTGAGAAAAATAATGAGCGTTACATGGCATCAAGGAAGGAGAGACCATCAAATTATTCTCTTCAGGATACCACAGGCAGGAATGACATGAATGCCGAGACAAGTGGCACCAGAGACAATACCAACAGAAATTCTAACATCAACAGGGAGGAACCTGGGGTGAGTTCTTGTCATTTCATGGGAGATATTTGTATTTATTTTTGTATGCTGTTTACTTTTTTTTGTTAGAATTACAGCTGTTTAATTATTACTAGTAAAATAAGAAATAATTTTGAAAGTATAGGAATTTAAAAGAAATTTATGCCACACTATGAACAGATAAATCTACAGTGTGAGTTATATTGTTATGTTCTAGCCTGACAGCAACCAGGTTGTGGGACGGTTAATGCAAATCCGAGATTATATCAAACAAGCTACATCCATGATGGACAACCTTAAGAAATCTGGAGATGCTGTAAGATATACTCTTCTATGTGAAAAGCCTTTTTTACCCTCAGCCCCTGATGTAATCAGGCTGAGGGTATTGCAGTACTCCTGGCGTGGGTATGTATGTATGTATGTATGTATGTATGTCTGTATGTATGTCTGTAGCGAACATCCTTGTCATCGCGATAACTCAAGAACAAATGATGGCAGCTTCATGAAACTTGACACACATATGCATCTGGTAAAAACCTCGGACGAGTTCGATGGACGGCGACCTTGACTTATTTTTCAAGGTCACAGGGACAATTATGTGAAATCCCAAGAATCACAATAACTCAAGAACGAATGATGGCAGCTTTATGAGATTTGACACACATAAGCATCTGGTGAAGCCCTCAGAATTTTTCCTATGAAACATGACCTTCACCTACTTTTCAAGGTCACAGGGACAATTATGTGAAATCATCTTGTCATCGCGATAACTCGAGAACAAATGATGGCAGCTTCGTGAAACTTGACACATATAAGCATCTGGTGAAAACCTCGGACGAGTTCGATGGACGGTGACCTTGACCTATTTTTCAAGGTCACGGACACTTATGTGTAATCCCAAGAATCGCAATAACTCAAGAACGAATGATGGCAGCTTTATGAGATTTGACACACACAAGCATCTGGTGAAGACCTCAGACTTCTCTTGATGGAACATGACCTTCACCTACTTTTCAAGGTCACAGGGACAATAATGTGAAATCATCCTTGTCATCGTGATAACTCAAGAACAAATGATGGCAGCTTCATGAAACTTTACACGCATAAGCATCTGTTGAAAACCTCAGACTAGTTCGGTGGACGGCGACCTTTACCTATTTTTCAAGGTCACAGGGACAAATATGTGAAATCCCAAGAATCGCAATAACTCAAGAACGAATGATGGCAGCTTTATGAGATTTGACACACACAAGCATCTGGTGAAGACCTCAGACTTCTCATGGTGGACCATGACCTTCACCTACTTTTCAAGGTCACAGGGACAATTATGTGAAATCATCCTTGTCATCGCGATAACTCGAGAACAAATGATGGCAGCTTCATGAAACTTGACACACATAAGCATCTGATGAAAACCTCAGACATTTTTGTATGGAACATGACCTTCACCTACTTTTCAAGGTCACAGTTACAATTATGTGAAATCCCTATCATTGCTATAACTCGAGAACGAATGTTGGCAGCTTTATGAGACTTGACACACATAAGCATCTGGTGAAGACCTCAGACTTCTCTTGATGGAACATGACCTTTACCTACTTTTCAAGGTCACAGGGACAATCATGTCAAATCCACGTCATTGCAATAACTTAAGAACAAATAATGGCAGCTTCATGAAAATTGACACACATAAGCATCTTGGAAGTCTTCACATGAGTTTGATGGACGGTGACCTTAACCTGCTTGTCAAGGTCACCTGCCCATCTCAATAATTCTAGAGTAAATGATGACAGTTTCATGATACTTGACACACCTAAGCTATCAAAGGAAGTAGATTTTATGGGTTTTTTTTACCCCTGCATCAATTTGCCTTGGTGCAGTGACGTTTTGTTCACAAATATTGTGTGGAGCGAATGTTGTGCAATGAGTTACCAGGGCTGAGGGTTGATGCATCTCTGATGCCTATGTTTTTCTTTGTGTTGTTTTGTAGTTTGTGAAAATTTGCCTATAATCACATGCACCTGTGCTTTGTGAGACATTCTGGCCAAGTTTTACTTTTCAAATAACTAGGCTATGCATGTCACACAGATCTATCTTTGGATAATCTTGATAATGATCAGTTACTTTAGTATCCTTAAGTTTGGTAGATTGAATGGCCATGGGCCGTGGCACAATTGGTTAGAGCCCAGTTTATGAGCACAAGTTCCTCTGTGGTGATCCAAAGGACATGGGTTCGATACCTGGCCATTCGGAGATTAAAATCATGATGCAATTTATTATATGAGCTGAGGCCTGTGCCTGAAGAGTGAACCCATTGTCTTTGTTCAGTGATGAAAGTCTTCAGGAAATTACCTGAATTCAGTTTTTTTTCTTCAAATGTGAAATTCAAAATGGTCTGAACTCTGTCTGAAACATTCAAAAAATGACATTTCAGAAAGGGGATAGGGGTATCTTCAGGTTAATTTTAAAGGGTTTCAGGTTTTTTCCTGAATGCTGACTTTCATCACTGCTTGTAAATCTGTGACTGGGTGGGTTGTCATGTCAAGGGCCTGTGACATGACAATGCAGTGAGGCAACACTATATCTACTACAAGTAGTCCTTATCATGAAATAAATGAAATAAGGTTGAAAGTGATGTAAAACCCCAAACAAACAAAGATAGATTAAATAGTGAAAATGAGATATAACAGAGGAGTATAATTGACACTAAAATAGGGAGAAACTATTTGGCACTTCCTGGAAGGCACAGTGCAATCCCAGCCACTAGAGCTAGTCATGTTCCAACTGAAGGAACAAGAAAAGAGACATTTTAATTATCTGCTCTTATCTGCTGGGGGGGGGGGGTCATGCTTGTCATATTGTATTGCACTCTACATACTGAGATTGAGATGGACAAATTGATTAAGATATTGATCCTTGTCATAATAGAGTCAAGACATGACAGTAAAATCAACTTTTCTCAACCTTGTTATGTGTGGTCATCTCTTGCTTAATAGTTTTTCTCTTCTCAAAAATAAAGCTATACATTTTATATTTTGTGTTGAATTTGCTTGCAAACAGAAAGGTCAAGAGCAACATACAAAGCTGGAGAATTTAGTGGATCATCTCAAGGAGCAGGAAAAGGGCTACTTGACACTTCTTCAGAAGATGTTGGTACGTGCAAGTTGTAAGCTGTTGTAACCTAGGGCATGCCATGCATAGTTTATGCCATTTTCAGCGTAGTATTACAGTGTTTTCGCCAGCAGGCAGTGTCGGGCATCAAGATGTAGACCACACCCCAAGTCATGCATGAGCACAAATATGACACACCCACACCCAAACTTGTCGTTAATAATCAAGCCAGGCTGCAATGGTTTTTGTAATTGATTGTTATCATCATGCCTTGGGCTGATGCAGATACTTCACCAAATCATTTTTATTTAGAGAATAGTGTTTATTGGCTATAGACAATTGTTACACAAAACCATATGCGGCTCCTCTTGTGCAATGTTAATTTGCCAGATTGTGTATGAATGTCACTTCAGTGTCCTTCCAATCACAAAGTGTGCAAAGTCACCAGCTTAAAATGATTTCAAATTCACCATTCCAACATATATCAATTAATATTTTACTCACAAAAGATTTTACGAAAAATGAATTTTTTGCTCACTATTTGTTACATTCCTGCAATTTATTTTCCATGTGAAAACCCTTTCTACAGTAATTCCCCCCCCAAAAAAAGATGAACTTTTAAATGCATTCTATTTTTAGAGATATTTGTTTTCCACCAATATTCTATATCACATTTAACTTCAACAGTGAACGTAAGTTTACACATGAAAGCAGTTCTTATAATCATTCAAAAAGTACTGTGATATTACACAATACCAAACTAAACATCTTGCCCCCGGCAAGTGTTTGTGTGCCTAGTCTGTTTGTCGACACTGATATTAATTGTGTGCCATTGTTAGATTGCTATGTGGCAAAGATCCTGAAGTAAAAAGAATAGCAATTGACACTCATACTTGTCATGAAATTAAGAACTTACTAAAATAAGATTCCTGACCACAGTTCATATTTAACTCCTTTTTTTTTTTTTGTGTTGCACAAATATGAATTTCAAAGAAAAAGGGCTTCATGTACAGTTCAAAAGCTGAAAGATGATATAATCTTTTTGGCACAGCAGTCAAACATTTTATAGAATAAATTCACTGTGTTCCTTTTTTTACAGTTTTCTGGGCAACAGCAGATAATCAAATTAAAATGCTACGACTTAAGTGTTATGGTGAATTTCAGTGGTTTTCTTTCAAATTATCCTGGAAGCAATGTGTAATTTGCGGTTTCCTAATCTGGATGTTAGAGATTGAGATTCAAGTCTTATTGTAATGGTACTCACTGTTTGCATGATCCACACATCTGTACTGAAAACACTGTTATATCTTCAGTCCATCATCCATTGTTCATTTTGTTATTTTGATCAAAATAAATGTTTAAGATGAGATTTTCTAATTTATTTTGTGTATATTTATTTAAGACTGTTACGTGTATCAAGCAAGTGTGGATAAATTTTATGATTTAATTTTTAGTTAACCAGTTTAGAGTGTTTGCAAGGAAATACAACTGTAGTCTTTTTATGCAATTTTAGTTCATTTTTTGCCCATAATCTTTGGCAGCTTTGCCTTGCACTTGCGCAAAAATACCTTTCTTCCCAATTCAAATGTCATCACAAAATTCTATTTCTCATAAGCATGACTCAAAATGATTTAGTTTATTCCTGTTTAAAACTTTAAAATAATGATAATGTGAAGCTTAAAAGCAGTATGTTCTGGAAATACTAAAACAGTTCTTTCATATTGGAATGACCCCTTTGATGTCGTTCATAAAGACCTAAATCTTGATGAGATGTAGTATAGTAGCTGATATGTTTATGTTTAGGCTGCAAGAGAAGAGGACCTCCTCTTCCGACAGAACTCGAACGAAGCTGGGAACTCGCAGGAGTCTGAATCTGAGGCTGCGTCCGTAGATCTGGAGCTGCAGTCTGCCAGATCAGAGACCTCAGTGGACACCACAGTGAGTTCACCCTCAGTATATTCCACAACATTATTGAATGTTGAAATCGTAATCTTTGTTCTATGTATAAATATATATTTTGGTTTATGATTTATTGGATGTCAAAACAGTTGGAGGAATCATTGTACCTGAGAAAATATGTTGTACCTGGTTTGTCCTGAATCATGTATTGTATTTTTCATTCCTGCGCTCAAAATAGCAGCAAGCAATATGCCAGTGCAAATGGGGGGAAAATTTGAGAGGAAAATATTTATTTAATTCAAAGATTTCTTGCATTCTGAGCAGTCAATTGTATAATTATAAAGATTTTTGGGCCTTGAATGTGAAAATGCATGCATTGTTTGAGTGAGCACGCCTATATATGGGGAAATTGAGTGGGATGTGTATGTTTTATTGCCTGGTGAAGGATCAGAATGAGAATGGTCGACCATGCATAGAGGATAAGCTTGGGAGGCACTCTGACACGGAGGCTGAGGAACCCGGCAGTGCCCGCTCCAGTAGAACCAATGATACGCTGGTGGAGACCGATCTGAGCACGGTGGCCGAGGCTCCACTTAGACCAGCCAGCCCCTCTGAGTCGGAACTTGCCTCCCGGAGAGTTGTCCTTGAGGTATATTACTGCTGTGCCCATCACATGATAACCACTGTTGTCTAGATCTCAAATTTGGTGTGAAATGTAGTGGAGGGTGGGTTCAGTGCTCGGTGTCCCCGGTCCAAGTGTTCACCCCTGGGGTGCATCCTTTACCATCTGATGTTTTTAAAATCTTTTTTCTTGACATGAATATTGTGAATTTTTGTATGTATTAAAGGAATTTACAACCAGAATTTGCAGAGAAGTTGATCGTTTAAGGTTTTGAACTAGACTTAACTTTCTAAAGGAGTTCATTCAATGCACATTTTTACATGAAATATGAAACTCATTTCTGTGATATGTAGCCTGCATTTGTTTATTTGTTTTAGAATGTGTATGCCTTTTTTCGTGTTTGTTTGATTTTGAGCTGTAGCACAGAGCTCTGCAGTATCTGTTTGGCTGATCTGACACCCACCCCAGGGTTGCCACTTGGGCTGCAATGCCCAGAGCTTTTTAAGTGTTTTCATGTTGATTCATTTGCAAATTTTGTATGTTTTGATTAAAACAAAAAGAAAAAGAAAAAAGAAGGGTGATATCCAAACAATTTATTTATATGCATTTCAAAAGGTAAACAATATATTTTTTTTAAATCAACGATAAGATGAGAGCACATTACAGCCGAACAAATTCCAGTGTGTAAATTCATTGTTTGGATATGAACCTCAGCACTCAGAAATTTCTGGATGGTCAAAATAATTCACAAATATCACTGAATTTAAAATGACATTTGATAGATTTTGTTTGAAAAGTTTTCATTGAAAGAAAAAGTATTACCTTTTGTATTGGGGATTTTTTTTACAACCATTAAGTTATTGAGAAATCCAGGCTTTTCCTGCTGGCATGCTGATATTTTAATCAGTGCAAACTCAGATTACCCTTCCCCTTTACTTTCCTGGGCTTAAGTTTCATTATACCTGCTGAATTAACTATTTTGATCTTCACTAATGATAAGATGTAATTGTACAAATTAAGTAAAAAAATCAAAAACACTTGAATGATGAGAAATAAGTTTTAGAGAGAGGTAGTTTCTGACTGAGCTGCTGATTTCAGAACTATTGTCCGCTCATAAAGTTTCAGATTTTGAAGTCTAACCAAATCATATGATATCATGATATTTTGTATTTAAAAATATCTAATCCCTGCTGAAATATATTTGATAGCAGCAATGCATAAGAGCTTTCCAAATTTATTAATTTTTAATCAATCTTATCAAAAGGGTATGCAGAGTGGGATGAAATTTAGCGGAACATTTTGTACATTTACATCAACACATATTTACTCAATATGTGAAATTATATTTACTCAAATCTTGAAAAAAATGTATATTTTACTATTTGACTAGGGCATCATATCGTTGGATTTCATCGATACGATACGATATATATCGATGATTTATCAATATTCGATACATATCGATACATATCGATATTACTGAACCGAAATAGAAGAATAGACTGTCTTTATCAGTCCGGGTACAAGCTCCCCAAACGGCGATATATTTAATATCTTCGGCTTAAAATACGCACAGAAATATTCTACGACGTGTCAACAGTAGTCCGCCTCCTATGAATAAGTGTATATATTGCTTAAATCGGAGAAAATATGAATTTAACAATGCTTAAATATGCATACGCAACACGAGTTCGTCATTTCGAAAACCGGAAGTGATGGGGAGAAGCTCTTATTTTTGGCGCGAAAACGATTGGAGTGCTGTCACAACGTATTCATTCCCATTGAAATATTGATATATTGCGCAATGATGGATCCCTCAGTCGTCGTATTTACATTTGAAAGATTAAAAAACTTACGATGCGTAAAATATCGAGTCAAAAATCTGTGTTATTATGATGATATGAGGGCCCAATTCGATACAACTAATATATCGAAGCACCAGTATGACAATACCGGTTATCGTATCGATGTCTGTATACCGGTATATCGATAATATCGCGTACCGGTGTGATGCCCTATATTTGACTTCATTTTATTTGACAAATAGAAGAGCAAATTTGAGGAAGAAGCATTGGTTGGAGAGGAGAGGCATCTTTGTTCTTTCCTTCCAGTTATATAACAAGTGGAATAGCCCTTAACATAACTCTAGGTCACTAACCTTGTGTCAATATGGATCTGCAGCCTGTGCTTTGGTGACACATGTACTGCTTTATTTTTTCTTTTAGTATATTTAGTTCTTTCTATGTTTGGTATTTTTATTTCAAATGTTATCGCATCCATGCTTTCATGGTGCTTGTATTCCTTCACATTAAACTTAGATCTGAAAAGTCCTGAGACTTATTATTTATTTAACTAGAAATGAACTCTAGATGCGAAAAAATGTTCAAAGGAAATTGTGATTTATAAGTTCCAAACTATAGAAGTATTAAAATATTTTAATTTAAAAGAAAGAGACTCAGGACTTTTCACATTGTAGCATAATGTTGCTCAAATTCTCATATATGAATACATTATTTATTCAATTTACTGGTACTAAGACAACTGACAAGTGAAGTGACATTGTTTGATAACAGAATGTATATATATATATATATATGTATTCTAGGTTTGGATATATGCTAACATAAGTTACACAACATCAATATAAACAAAATGCTGAACATAACATATTATCCCAATCAATAATGCTAAAATGATCATATAAATACACAGGCATTTAAATTTTTTCTGGAATCTTATATTCCATTATGAAAAAAGTTATGTGTAATAAAAACATTTTTTTGTTTTTGTTTTTTGGTATAGTTTTTTTTTTTTTTTTTTGTGGAAGGAAGTTTGACCTCACAATTTGGAATAATATGCTCATAGCTTAATCAGAAGAGATGATATGTTATGTGCCAGGCCTATATATCAAAGATTTTGTCTCTGTTAATATTTATATTTTGAGGATTATATATTAGATTCTAGATAATATTTCTTTCAATTATTAAGTAAAATATGCCAAATAGGTTTAAGCACATAAGTTTTATCCACTATTTACTTTGTTGAAGACAATATGATTCACACAAATTTTAGAATATTTGGTTCTTAAGAGTAAATCTTCCTGACCTTTGGTAATAATAGATTTCTCAAAATATTTGAACCTATGTTAATGGAGACATAAACTTAATAATTATCAAAATTAATTGCCAAATGATTTGGCAAATTGAGAAATAATCATGGTATTATATTTGAGGATTTAGTGGATTCACACACTATTTAATTGATGAACATTTTGATATATAGCACCACTCTTAGAGATAATGTTATCTGTTAAGTACCATATTTTAATGATTATGAAAACAGTAAATTTCACAAATATATTTTCTTACATAATAAATATACTGTATATAGTTGAAAATAATTGATCCATAACATATTTAGGCTGCGCTGTTCTTTTAACACTGACATTTATAAAGAAAACATGAACATGCTGGATAGCTGCTGGTTAAATGCTCAAAACCAAATATGAGTACTCGTCGACTCAGTTCCAAGCAGTTCTTGGCATGGAAGACCAGACACAAAATTTATAATGTGCATTTCAGCAACTTAAAAAAACATACATTTTGCACAAGTTCCAACTTGAAACTCACCGTTATTCCTTATTAAAGATATCAGATATAGAGAGCATTGTAGTCAAAAAGTAAACAATATGAAATTATTGTAACTGGTCGATGTAATTTGAAGATAATTTAAAAAAAAAATTCTTTTCAAAGCTGGATATTTCGAAACTCATGTTTGCATTTTATGAATTAAACAGAAAAAGCATCTCTTGCTTAATACAATTAATTATCATAAAATATGGTACACAAAGCAATGTAATTTTGAAAGATTTTTTGTTCACGATGACCAAATGTCAATATTATTGATTGTTTCAGGCTGATCTGGTAAAGAAGAATGATGAGTTAGATGCCCTTAGAGAGCAGCATGGTCTGCTGAAGAAGATGCTCTACCAGCAGGAACAGGTCAGTAACACTCACTGATGTAACCAGTCTCCTCTTAAACCCTTGAAAGTCCCCAAACTAAGTCTACCTAATAGCAACTGGGGAAATACAGAGTTAGGAGACATACAATCTTCCTTTTCTCGATTTAGACCATGATTTGGGAACTATATATACACTTATTGTGTTGTTTCATCACCGGTATTTGTACTTTGTGAATGAATAGTTTTGATTGCAATGTATTTCCTTTCAGTTGCGAGCTTTACAAGGTAGACAGGCAGCTTTGATGGCACTCCAGAGAGATGCTGAGGAGAAATTAGCAGAAGAACAAGACAAAAACCCAACAGAAGGTAAGTTTTATTCTCAAGATATCTACTTAATAACAAGATCAACAATTCTAATCCTCTGAGCAGATTATTTTATGATTGTCACATTTTTGACAGCTGGGCAAGTGAATCACTGTTATGATTTATGTTTTCAGAAGTGTTAGTGAATGGTGACATGGAGATGGGAAGTATGGCCTCTGAGGCAGAGGATGAAGAGGGAAGAGATGAGGAGGAGGAAGAGGAGCTTAATGCCGGTGCTGTGGGTGGCGAGAAGGACCCGGCTGACGAGCTGCAGGATCTACGCCGCAGACTTGTCTACTTAAAAAATGTCTATGATATCCAAGATCAGGTCAGTCTCCCTTTCCATTCAGGGCCTTTTAGCTCCATTGGGTCCCCTTTAAAGTTATATTTGTATATCCTGCATTGAAGACAAATCTGAATTACTGATAAGTTTGTCATTGGTCTTATTGTAGTCGACTGAGGACCAGAGTCAGCAAAGCACCAACACGGCTGCTGAGTCAGACCTATCTGTCATGTCTATAGAGAGAAGGCATCTACAGAACAAACTCAAAGACCTGCAGACAAAGAAAAACCAGATGGATGGACTCCTAGCAGAATTACAGAGTCTACGTAGGCAGAAACTTCACACCATCAACAATGGTAGGCATATTGATTACCATGTAGCAATTTTTTTTAATGCACTACTTGCGAGCAAAATTTCAGTAAAATATTGACATGGACCGATTATAAAAAGAGATGAACATATTATTCTCAGGTGTACTGATCCCTTATGGATATTTACCATTAGAACAAGTGCCTTCGGCTGGGAAGTGATGCTGTCCCTCACTGTTGTAGCTATCCCTCACTTGTGCAGCTGTCTCTCAATTGTGCAGCTATCTCTCACCTATGCAGCAATCCCTCACCTATACAGCTATCTCTCACATGTGCAGCTGTCTCTCACTTGTGCAACTACCATGTGTGCAGCTGTCATTCAGTTGTGCAGTTGTCTCTCACTGTTGTAACTATCTCTCACCATGTGCAGCTATGTCTCACCATGTGCAACTATCTCTCACCATGTGCCGCTATCTCTCACATGTGCAGCTATCTCTCAAACTGTGCAGCTGTCTCTCACCATGTGCAGCTCTCTCTCCTCATGTGCAGCTATCTCTCAAACTGTGCAGCTATCTCACCATGTGCAGCTGTCTCTCCCCATGTGCAGCTGTCTCCCCATGTGCAGCTGTCTCTCCCCATGTGCAGCTATCTCTCCCCATGTGCAGCTATCTCTCCCATGTGCAGCTATCTCTCACCATGTGCAGCTATCTCTCACCATGCGCAGCTATCTCTCACCATGTGCAGCTATTTCTCAAACTGTGCAGCTATCTCTCAACCTGTGCAGCTATCTCTCAAACTGTGCAGCTGTCTCTCCCCATGTGCAGCTATCTCTCACCATGTGCAGCTATTTCTCACCATGTGCAGCTATCTCTCACCATGTGCAGCTATCTCTCACATGTGCAGCTGTCTCTCACTTGTGCAACTACCACGTGTGCAGCTGTCATTCAGTTGTGCAGTTGTCTCTCACTGTTGTAACTATCTCTCACCATGTGCAGCTATCTCTCACCATGTGCAGCTATCTCTCACCATGTGCAGCTGTCTCTCAACCTGTGCAGCTATCTCTCACCATGTGCAGCTATCTCTCAACCTGTGCAGCTATCTCTCAAACTGTGCAGCTGTCTCTCCCCTGTGCAGCTATCTCTCACCATGTGCAGCTATTTCTCACCATGTGCAGCTATCTCTCACCATGTGCAGCTATCTCTCACATGTGCAGCTGTCTCTCACGTGTGCAGCTGTCATTCAGTTGTGCAGTTGTCTCTCACTGTTGTGCAGTTGTCTCTCACTGTTGTAACTATCTCTCACCATGTGCAGCTATTTCTCACCATGTGCAGCTGTCTCTCAACCTGTGCAGCTATCTCTCAAACTGTGCAGCTATCTCTCCCCATGTGCAGCTATCTCTCACCATGTGCAGCTATCTCTCCCCATGTGCAGCTATCTTTCACCATGTGCAGCTATCTCTCACCATGTGCAGCTGTCTCTCAACCTGTGCAGCTATCTCTCAACCTGTGCAGCTATCTCTCAACCTGTGCAGCTATCTCTCCCCATGTGCAGCTATCTCTCACCATGTGCAGCTGTCTCTTAACCTGTGCAGGTACAGGTATTTCTCAATATGTGCAGCTGATAGTATTGTTCGCATTTGACCCATGTTGGCCCCTTTGTACAAAACCTCACAGGGCCTCCATTGATTCAATAACTAGGTCAAGAATTAGGTCAAATTCCCGATGGTTAAAAACAAAGCTCTAATACAGAAATAAGGGCAATTTGTGGGTAAAATTTCATATGTGACATGATTCTGACAAAAAATAACTGAAATCTACTCTATTCCAAATATACATATTAGGCAAAACATCGCATAAACTTGCAAAATAAAACTGAAGAGGAGACTTGTCTAGCGTCCACCAGAGGGCAACGTAAAAACGCAACATCTAGATCACACGCTCTTATCAGTGGCAAATTTTACTGCAGCCAATACTTCACACAGCAACTTTTTTTTTTTTTTCAAATCTCGCCACACTTCCTCTCTGATCACGTTCATGCTTTTTTTAATATATATGTAAATAGATGAATTTTGAAAGAATGTGCTTACTATTTCAGAGTTGGACACAGGCAGTACGACCTCATCACAGATGCACATGTTGGACTCACTGGCAGCCACCACCATGGCCGGACGCACAGCAGGAGAGGCCTCCAACCTCCTAGAAATGATGGAAGACAGAAAGAAAATGAAGTGAGATCATTGTTACTTTTAATATCAAATTAATGCATAATTTTAAAAATAAATATTGACATAAATAAATATTCAAAATACAATAATATTGATGTCCCTTTAATTGCAAGAATGAAAAAGAATAATTTAGTGTCAAAACTTCCAGATTATGATTAAAGAAAGAACACACAAATTGAAAGTGTTATGTGAGCAAATGGTTTTGAGTTGAATCTGACTTCATTTGATGTCAGATTACATGTATACATGACCAATGGGTCATTCATTTGGGACCAAATAGATCCTGGACACAGCAAATCTCAAATATGTTTGATCTTTTGAAAAATCTGAAAACCAATTTTAATTTCTAGATTACTTTACTCATAACATGCATTGATCTAATTTTGTAAATTGTTTGACAGGAAACTACAAGATGTGCGGGACCGTCTGGGGCAGCTGCGGGGATTAGTGCACTATTACCAGAGTGGGCAGGAGTTCATCCATGGTGGCCGAGGAGATCCTGACGACCAGTCCTCACTGCCAGCAGACGTGGCAGAACTCATGGAGCGCATGCAACCCCAGCAGCAGCACCACCAAAGTCACCAGCCAAATGCTAGGTATTCTACCAATATATTATGTGTCCCTTATGTTCTAACAGACTTATCACTGCATAAAGCTTTCACTAATCAGTAATGTTGTCTTTTGTTGGAAATGGCAGATTTCATGTTTTGGTCAAACAATTCAGGAATGTCTTTAATTTCATGCATATTTTTAAAAAGTTCTCTATATAACAAATAAAATTATTTTATCAACAAAACAAAATGCTTTCAAGATTTGAACCAGAGAAAAATGTTTTGAACCAAAACAGGTGGGAAGCTGCTACTAGTACTACTAACAATATCGAAAGTCTCATGAATATGCAAGAGACAGAGGGAGAGGGGGAGGAGCAGACCGATGATCAGTCCTCCGTAACAACAGCCAGCGAGGACCAGCCAATCACTGCAAGGTTTGTATCTGCTCCTAACAATGGGGAAAACACACGCTTCAACCATGGTAGTTCTAGTAAGCAGGAAGATGGAGTTAATGAGGATAATAAGGGTGCTGCAGGAAGTAGAAGCAAGTGGGATACTGCAACTAGCAACGTGAGCAACCTCATGAAGTTCATGCATGGCCGAGAAGAGAAAATCATCCCTCAACATCAACAAAGACCCATTCAAGTTCTGGCAGATCCGCGGTTTCAGAAGCACTTCAGGTTAGGTGGCCAGGTTGGCTTTGAGCATCCAGTCGCATGCTTTTCTTCCTGTGTGGAGCCACATAGATTGGCTTAGCACTCACGTCACTGCCTTCACTCTCTATATGGCTGTGCATCACAAGCTAGACTGGCAGGCACACGATACCAGTTCACACTATACTTGGCTTTTATTATTGGTAGAATTAGGTGTCTATATTGGTGTGTTCACAATTGGATCTTTCCTGATGATAAAGCTTTGCAACCTGACCTTACCAGAGGACTAAAGGACTTATCCTTTTGACAGTAAAGCACTGTATAATCAGCAAAAAATGTCAGTTGCACCAGTTATTTCCATTTCTTGCAATTATTTAAAGGTTTCAAATAGAATATGAAAGGAGAATTGAATGGAAAATGATTACACTCAAGGTCCTTATCATGTTTACACATTTGTAAGATCTACCACATCAAAGCACCCTACAAACAATGCAAAGAACAAGACAAAATGACATATCTATCTTGTTGATAGAATCGTCAAAAATGTTCAGTTGAATATATGAAAATCTGACTTCTATTATTCCCGCACAAAACAAAATCTTACTTACAATTTCCCTTTTTGAATTGATCTTCTACATTGATGTGTGGCTAAAACCTGCTGCACACATTATAGCTATGATAAATTAGTTTAAAACAAAATCAATGTTTATTTTAAATTGTTTAACTTTCCTGCATCATTTGTTAATTATTTGAATTTATATGCACTTCATTTGTCCTTTGCCCATCTCATTAACAGTAACATTTTGGCAAACAACAACCCTACATAAAATTACTTGTTACCAAACAAAGGACAATTAACATATTTTTTGCATAAATAGGTGGACATCTGCTACTAAGACAATTGAAAATCTGATGCAAAAACACCAAGCTAATCCACAGTATAGTGTCTTGGCTGATGACCAAACATCACTCACAAACAATGCCAGCGAAACTGAAGACCAATCTTCAGTATATACAGCTGATCAAACTGACCAATCATCTGTGACCAGCGAAGACCTGGAAACAAGCTCCGTTACCACGGCAACCACTGCCAGTGAAGATAAGCCAGCTACAGCAAGGTTCACAGGAGCAGCACAGGATGTCAGATCTGTGCTGAATTTCATTCACGGTGATTCTGGTGAGCAAACTCCTGGTGGAGATTGGGGCCAAGATGCTGCTGACAAGAGAAATAAGTGGAAGACATCTGCAAAGACTGTTGGCAATCTCATGAAGTTAACCTATACCAGTGGGACTGCTCCAAACTGGAATGAAAACAACTTCCCAAAACGTTTGAGGTTAGAAACAAACCAAAATGGCTTCAAACAGTTGATTGTACACAAGTTTGTCGCCAAGAGCACTTTACAGTTCTATCTTTCTGAACACATGGACATATCAAGCACAAATGTGACAACAAGTGTGGAACTTTGACACATGGACTTTTCTCCTTTCAATACATTGACATCCATGCTGAATCTTTTCTTTTGAGCAAATTCTACAGTTTACATAAAATAATAGCATGAATATAAGCATGTTTTCACCCTGCAGCAACAGAAATAGGCAGGGGGTATTGTAATAATGTTGTCAATATGGCTGCCTGTCTACATATCTTAGCTAAATGTTGGCACCACTCTTCAATTATTAAGCTTGGCACCCCAAAAGCATGTAAGAAATATATTCTGGGTTGTTCTACAGTGTTAAAGAAAGTGGGTGTCAAATGTCCAAAATTATCTGGTTTAGAAAAGACAAATAAATGTCAAAACATTTTTGAGAAAATTATAATCCTCAATTTTTTGCCTAAACCATATTATGCTGACTTAAGATATGCACAGCAAGCTTCTGCAGTAAAGGGGTAGAGATTTTCTGTCATTCTGTCTGTCCATCATCTTTTCCTCTGAAACTACAGTTTAAGTCAGCATAAGGTGACTTTATGTACTTATTCTGTTTCCACCGTATCTGCCGTGTCCGCTGCCGCACTTTATTTTCTTCATCACTCTTTTACGCTTGGACATAAGTACTGGATGCTATAACTTGATAATATGTAGGCCTGGGAAATTTTTTGGGCTGAACTTTTTGTCACAGGAGCCCATTTTCAAAATTGCCTATTTGTGATATTTTGCAAAAAACTACAAATAGTATGTATCCTCACTACATTTGTCTTGCATGATATCTTTGTTCATAATCAGTCACGATTGAGCCACACTTCAACGGCTGATTGCCTTTGCATTTTGGCTCATTTTGAACTACATAGATACCATTCATATATTTGGTTGCTAAGTGTATGTAAATATGTGCGGACGCTATGGAAAATAGCTCAACTCATCTGTACCATTGAAATCAATGGGAAAAAAAACATCGAACTTTGCTTTGCTGGAGGCTGTCAGTCAACACTACTACACTTTTTAATTACGCATTGCACCACATACACATTCACAGTGTACAGAGATAACAGTTTATATTATAACCTGCAATCATCAGAATTGTCAAAATGTGCATGCCTCAAAAGTGTAGCAGTGTTGATTGACAGCCTCAAGCAAGGCAAGGTGCGATATGTCAAGTTCTTGTCTTTGACCCTAAACGACTTTTTAATTCTGAAAAGTCAAACAGGGGTAAATAATCACATAATAGATCAGCTGGTGTGAAGAGATTTCACAATCCTTTTGCCTTTATGATATAAACTGACTGAAAAGAAAAGCCTAGTACTGACGCTAGTCCGTTATACTACAGATGGCGTGATGGTCACATTTAAAAGTAAACCTTCCATCTGGCGGAAAAAGTGGGAGCTTGATCCTGACTGTAATTTTCAGAAGAAAAAAAATGATCCTTTGATCCTTGGTTGCCAGCTACATAAGCTTATGTAACATCAGAGGGCATGCTTCTTTGATCTTTTGGATTGCTGGGCAGCTGTGACAAAGTAGAGCAATGGTCAGATCACATACATAGCACTCTATTGCTGCTATCTTTACTCAGTTCAGCTGCTTGTATGCAAAGCTAGCATGCCCTAACTGGAAGACCTACTGACCTACATTTGGACCATCAGTGCTATAAATAACCTCTGACTTAGGTGCTGCTGGTATTGAGTGTTGTACACTCTGTAAAGGCATTATTTAAGCAGCAACAAGGAAATTTGATTCACAATGAAGCCAATAACAAGCTGGAAAAATGACAATACATGTAGTGTTATGGCTGCAGCACAGGGTAAAAGACCTATGTCATCAGTATAGATATCAACCAAAGCAATGTATATAGTATTAAGGAATCTGGTTTTACCCATGCATACTATTATTGTTGACACCACAGATTATTACAGTACCAATTGTCACAAGTTCAATACATGACTTGCATTTTGGTTTGCTGAAAATATCTGTGCAAGTCTGTTTTGGAAAAGGATTAAAATGATCATTGATGAAGCATCTTGCAGGCATTTCAGAAAATTTTCACAAACATTACAAAAAGCATAGATCTTAGGCCATTTTCCTGAGTTTTTAGAAGTGATGTGTATGTACATCTGGTTTAAATACACTATGTGACTTATACAAGCATGTATGGTTATTTTATTCAAATGATTTGCTGATTTTACAGGGAGATGACAGCCCGTGATGCGATGGCTACCAAGCTGAAGATGTATGCGGAGGGCACGCTGTCTTCTGCTTCGTCCCTGATGGGGAGCACAGCCCAGGATACAGAGGACACAGAGTCCCAGCTCAGCAGCAACATGGGAGTCTGGGGAGAGGATCCAGACATTCAGGAAAAAGTCAAGTCAGTCCAATATACGTGTACTTTTAGAAACCATGATTTATAGGATAGGGGGTAGTTGTGTGGGTTTTTTTAAAACATGATTTTATATATAGAGAATTGACATTGAGGCATACAATTTTCCTGACATTATTTATAAAACAGAAATCTTCCTAAATGAGTAGTGTAATATGATGGAGCAGCCATTGATTGGATTCCTTGATATCTCAGGAAGTTGAAAGCTGCCAAGGAGAAGTTACGTCGTCTGCAGGACTTGGTGGCGATGGTGCAGCAGAGTCCTGAGGTAATGCAGGTGCTGCCTGACGATCTGGCTGAACTAGCCGCCAGTCTGGACGACACCACCTCCCTCAACTCTCAGAGCCTGTCCCGGCCCCAGGCTCGACTCCAGGCACGGGCCAAGAAGCGACCGCAGACACGGGCCCAGGTCCAAACACGGGCTCAGGCTCAGGCCCAGGCCCAGGCCCAGCAGCGGGCCATGGTGGAGCGTCAGCAGCAGGATGAACAGAGTGAGGGCGAGATGCCATATGACATTAAGTAAGAGCATCACAGAAACATCATATACACTTAACAAAACACATCTGTTTTTTAGCCTTTAAATACTTCTAAGAAGGATTTTGCGTGGATTAGAAATAACATCATTGCTTGTCTTTGTATGTTACCAAGCAAAAAAAGTTATTAACATTTGTGAAATTACCAGTTCTGCCCAGTGGACGATAATGCAGAGAATGTCATTTCCCGCATGAAAGTATTTTTATTAGAGTCTATATATTATGATGATAAGAAGCCATATGTTCTGACACTATTTCAAGTAAGAATGAAGAGATATCCTTCACATAATTAAAATCTAATTTATAAATTGTAAAGACAACCAGAAGTGAACCTGAAGCTGGTGATTTAAGTTGTTTTGAGATGCAACCATTGTGTCAGAAGCTCATTTCTTTGGTTGTTTCTTGTCAATTTTCATTAATCAAGGTTTGAGTATTTATATCAAAGAAGGGTACATAGAATGGCATGGGATGAATTTCTTTAAACTTAGTATCAAAAAAACATATTCACCTCTCCTGTTACTTTCAGTATCTAATTTGTAAATGATCATTTTAATATATATGTGAGGGCTGCAAAAGTTTAATGCAAGAAATATATATTTCAGTGAGGAGTATTATGAAGTTAAAATGCAGGAACAAAGAGAAGAACTAGACAATCTGATGGATGAGAGGAAAAAGTTGTTGTCTATACAGGAGCAACTGCAGAGACTATATGAACAACTTCCAGGGGTATGTACTGAATTGTCAAATACACATTTGATCAACTTTTATGCCAGTATTAAAGTAGACCATTCAAAGTTGACAGCTTATATTTACTCCTTTATCCTTGATGACTATATTTTGTTTTCAGGCGGAGAGTGCTGGGAGAGGAGATGTGATTGAGGAGGAAGATGAGGATGATGAGAGTGGACAGGAGGGGCCCGGCAGCAGTGCTACAAGGGTTAAATCTGTCTCAGAAGCGGCCCAGGTCACATTCCAGGAACCACTCGCAAGTACGTCACATTCACTTTCCTCTCATTCCCTGATTTAGAAGCAATCTTTATGATCATAAGATTTAAATAATGCTGATATAAACTAATAATAAAAGATAATTTGTTTCTAGAAGTTAATATGAGGTGTTAAATATATTTGTACCTTTTGTTATTCAGCTGTGGCTTCATATGATGAGTTGTATGGTCGTATGAGACAACAGAGGATGTTGAGAGAGGAACTGAGGGAGAAAAAGAAAGAATTAGAGAACATGATGAGAAAAGATCGGCCAAGAAAGGCCTACTCCCGAAACCAAGACAACCAAAGTGATAACATATCCTTCTCCAATAAGTCAGATCCTTTTGGGTAAGTAATTTTGGCAGTTTAACTACAACAGGCAATCTTTCATAAAACAATGTTTTTGATTGACAATTATATGTATGAATTAGAATCTTGATGTATGAAATATGACTTAACATTTAAAAATGTGATTTTGGATAAATAAGTGTTAATATTATGACATTGGTTTGACTGGCTAAGTTTGATTTGTTGATGTTTAGTACCACCAGTGGAGACATGACGATGGCCACTTGGGGTGGGTCTACAGCTGACAACCTGGAGAGTATAGAGGAGAATGAGAACGCAAGCGGGGACGGGCAGGTTCCTGAGGAGGAAGAGGTAGACGATGGTAAGCTTCTTAGGCATCAAGTCTGCAATGTAATCACCACAAAATGTCTCCAGAACCACTTGTGTTATTTCCAGGAAATTTGAATAGATTATTCCGTTGAGGTAGTTCCACTATGATGAAGTAAAATATTTTTTGGGCTCCAAAATGCTTTACCAATAGATTTTGCATCCATAGAAATAATACCAACACTTTCCTCCAGATGTTCCAGAACAAAGAAAAATTTATCAACATCTGTAAAAATACTAAATCTGACCTATCACTAATAATGCAGAAAATGCTATTTGTAAGAATGCAGTAGTCTCCTGTTGAATATGCAATGCATGTTGACATGTAATTAATTCTTCTTTTCTTTTCAATGTTTATTTATCAAAGTTAAAACCTTATATAAATCAAAGCAAGGTACATAAAATTGCATATGTGATGCTAAATTATAAGTTTATCATGGTGGAATCAACATCAGAAACATCAGTAAATACAAAACCTGAGCTCATTATGGGTGACCTTCCTTCAGTTAAATGTGTCTCATGGTGGCAGACCATACCGTTTAAAAAGCTATTTGTTATCTTTATTGTCTTGCACTACTAGTATTTTAAATTGTCTGCCAACAATTCTGAATTTTTTAAATAAAAATATTTGCAACTTGTATGTTGAAATTTTTGGCAAATGGCAAATTAAAATTTCCTTAGAAAACAAATGGCTTAATAGAGAAAAGACAAATAAAGACAGGATTAGGTTTTTTTAATTATGTTTTCTAAAATTTGCTTATAAATGGATGTTTTCTCTTAAGGTTACCCAAGTGATGGAATAGTGCAGGTAGAAGAGGAGGAAGAGGCTGCTGATGAGTCCGATGACCATAATACATACACCATAGAAGATGAATACGCCACACGTGCCCGCAGGAGGAACCTCAAACCTCCCGCAGTCGACAGCCCCAAATCCCGAGGCAGAGCTCGCAGAGCAAGGGGAGCTCCCCTCATGGAACAAAGGGGTATGTTTACTCTACTGGATTAATATTCAAAGTTCTGCAGTGAAAATTCAAATTCAAACATATAACTATTTCTGAAGTTTTGCAAGATTGAAATGCAGGCATCTTGTTCACCATCTCCTGCTATTGTCACTATGGACACTTTCTTGTAACCATTTGTTAGCTGGTCTATGATTGGTTGAAAAAAATCAATGAACATGATGTGCAAACCACGGACATAGTATTATTATTTGGATAGTAAGATATAACATTGAGCTTTGGACATTTCCACCATGATACCACATATGGTACTATTAGATAAAGAATAAATTTATGAATCAATAAATGGATGAAAAATGAATTCCACTTTGGAATATACAATAAGATATATCTTGATTTATTTTTGCTTCACTTCACAGAAGATCAGAGAGGGGGACCATATCAGTATAATTATTGGGCACCGCAAGAGAATCTCAACAATGCAAGGACAAGCAAAACGCAGAACAGGAGAAAGAAAAGACAGGAGGTGGGTGTCTGTTGGAATGATATTGATTATTATTAGTAGTTTGACATTTAAACCCAAACTAAGATTTTGTGAAATTTTGTGCACAGTGAAATAAAAAAAAGTAATATTAAGATGATTTATGATACAGAATGTAATGGCGGCAGAGGAATTAGTGGATGGTGGTGTAGGTGGAGCCACTGATGATCTCCAGCAGGAGATCCGTATGCTGAGAAATCAGTTGGAAGACACAAGGGCACAACTATTTAATGTGCAAGGACAGGCAGCGGGTCAGTCAAATACTAGATATTGAATTGATATAAATGTCGTAATTCTTTTGGCAGTGCTATCATTTTATGTTGCACAAATATTGTCTAAATCCTTTGCTCATATTTGCTTTTTTAAAGATATTATGACACAAAGACTATGGCATGAAATTATGCGGCCAATTTTGTGCTCAGGCAAATCAAAATTTTGCTGAATTTACTTGTCAGTCATGAATATTATGTGAATGATGATGTATGTTTGTGGGATAGGTCTGTCAGGTGGCATGCCCGGGAGCAGTCCAGGGATGTATGGTCAGCCCTATGGCGGTCAGCTACAGCAACACCAGCAGATGCTTATGAACCTCAACCAGTGCTCCCAGCAGCTCTTGTACCAGCAGCAGGAGTTCACCAGTAGACTGCGCCGCCTGGAACATATCCTAGCCCATAGTACAGACGCACCTGATGGTGGTATGCGTAGAACTATCCCAGCTTACTCCCCAGCAGGAGAGTTCCAGCCTCCGACTGTGACCATCCCTGGCTCCCAGTATTCACCCTCCTCCAATAGACTGCTCAATGAAACCTTTACTTTACAGCCCAGGGGCTTTAATATGGGGCAGTCTGTGTTAAATAACGTCTCAGGTGCTTACGCCGCAGCCCATGGCTACAGTGTTGGGGAAAGTGATGCACAGGCCTTTGATGAGGAAGGCTTTGCAAGAAATATCCAAGCCCTTAGCCAGAAAGTTGAGGCAACAAAAAGATCCAACATGGCCAAAGACAGGCTGAGAAATAAAGAAGCAAAGAGACAAAGTAAGAGGAGCAACATAGACAGAGACCGTGATCGGGATGAGGTGGATGCCACTGTCCCCATCCAGACCATTCAGGCCTCAGACCAGAGGATTCCTAGGCTTAACTTGGAGGATGTGCTAAAAGCTCGCCCCAAAAAAGACAGACCAAAATCTTCTAAAATTGAAGGTGTGATTTCAGATGTTTTCCATAATTCTTATTTTGCTAAATGAGGAGACAAAAAACTTGAAAGAGAAATTATTTTTCCACTTTTCACATGATTTAAACTAAGATTGAATTTTATATGCGTGAATATTGTTATTTTATAGTTGTGATAGGGAGGAAGTTTCCCACCCCAAGCCGGGCAAAGGCTGCATCGAGACTGGCAAGCCTGAAGGTGCCTGGTGGCGAGTTGCGGCCAGGTCTCAGTGCAGACATCAGTGGCACGGCCTTCATGGATGCGGCCAGTATGTCCAGTTATGTGTCCAGTGTACCTGGAGGTGGCTCCATAGTGGACGGCCCCATCAGAGGAGAACAGAAAGCAGACGCCGCAATGGCTGCTGCTCCTGGAGAAATGTATGCTATCTATAACATTATGTATAGAAGAAAAATAATCTTTATATTATTGAGTATTTTTCTGCACATTACAATGGTAATATAATAAAGTGATACAGAAACAAACAAGTTCTTGAAAGTGTATTATATCTTTTTTCAGAGGGGAATCAGATGCAACTGAATTTTCCTTGTTTGAAGCCCTTCGTGATACAATCTACTCAGAAGTTGCCACATTGATCTCACAAAATGAAAACCGTCCACACTTCCTAATCGAGCTGTTCAGAGAGCTCCAGTTGCTTAGTAGTGATTATCTCCGCCAGAGGGCACTGTACGCCATACAAGACCTGGTTACCAGACAGCTAACAGAAGACGATGTACAGAACTCTGCAGCAGAGGCAGCTGCTGCTCAGCAGAAACAGTACATGCAGCAAGTAGAACAGCTGGAGCAAAGAGCAGAACAAATGAAACAGGTGAGACCATGAACTCGCCATGACACATTCACTCACGTCAGATAAAGAAATCTCGTGAAGCAGAGAGGTGCTATTAGATTCTTCTTCTTAAGTCCAATAATCATGCATGAAATTTCAGAAAATGAGCATGTATTATTTTATCGCTGTTTAGTAAATAAGTTAAGGATTCAATTCATCCCTACCCTATGTAAATATATCCTTGCACGTTTGATGACCTTTGAATTGGTTTGTGATAACATTTGCCACATTATAATTGATGGCCTTACTAATGTTTGATTTTCAATAATTTTCTATAATAGATGCATCTAGCATGAGTCACAACCTTGTGACTAAGCTGATAATAGAAAACTTAAGATTGACCTGAAGTGCTTGTTTAGAATTTTTGTGATAAACTTAGTTAAAATATTATGAGGATCTGGCAAAATATAAGATTGTGTGTGAGATGGGTGCATGGTTCCTGACGGGTGATGTATGTTTTTGTGCCTAGTTTCCCCAGTGGTTGTACTCTAACCTGTCTGAGCAGACCCCCAGTGAAAGCTTGATGACTTCTGATGAAGATGAAATCAAGGTGAGAATGTAGGCTTAGCTGATATAGGGCGCTGGTAAACAAACCCCATGTGTATAATGTCATATAATGTCAAATCTTATGGGCAATTTATACCGTACAGTGGAAATTATTGCATGGCCTTTAGTTCTTAAACTCTTATTCTATGTTTTTAATCTAATTTTTTTAATATTTTTATTTAATCTTTAAAAATCTTATTTCAGTACTTCTGAGCTTTGGGCTAATATTATATCAATGTATATGTGCATTTAGAAGAAAGCTGAAATTCTAATTCTAATAATGCTTGGCCATATTTAGGCATATACGTTTAGTGAGTGTTGTGTGAGTAAATATATACTAACAGATTATACTAAGAATGCTGACATTTTGCTCTGTAAAGGATTTACATGTGGAATTCAAATGTAAGACTTCCGATATGACCAAAACTTCAGCTGCTTCCATATAGTGTTAAATCTTAAGTGGTGTTTGCAAGCGACCTGTAACCATACAAATGAAAGAGGAAACATTGCATGATTCCCAACAGGCGCAGTTATTCCGACGTAATCCGCAGCTGCTGGCCAGACTGAAGGCTGCTCAGGAGCGAGAGATGGCTGGTGCTTCCGGACAGTCCACGTCCACGCGTAGTGACATCAAGGACGGCTTTGACTATGCCGAGAATGTGGACACCACCAGTTCCATGTCCACTCCAAACTCAAGTGCTTATTGGGACAACCCCTTTGCCAAAGATTCCCTCGGCGACACGGTTATCCATCTGGACAAGGTACTTTGACTATTGTGCTGATGGTGCTAGTCTTAAGTCTCCAAGCATGCTACATTTAGCAATAAGCCATTCATTTCCACACCATATTCCTTCTCAAATCAGTTCCACGAGTTTGGTGAAGAAACACACTTTTTCACACAATTTTAATAAATTATTGCGGACAAAGATTTTTTTTTTTTTAATTTGTGTCAGAACAAAATGTCAGATAACTTGCAATATAGGTAAACATTAAATGTTGTAATGTGAGTGTTTGGATTTGATGGTGTGTATGCATGCATGTTTGATGAGTTTGCTGTGTGGATTTGTTTCTTCCTGACAGTGGTGGCAAGAGACCCAGTTGAATGAATACAGTGATGAGGTATCCCCACCTTGGTGGCGTCATTTCAAAACTTCCACCTGGCCCAAGGTCTATAACAAAATTAAAATCTTTCAACTTCTGGTTTTGTTGCACCTCTCAGTTGCATTATTATGAACAAATTGGCAAACCATTGTCATTTGATATATAAATAATCCTAAAATATTTGAAATTCTGATTTTTGAATTGGCCAGTTGTGAGTTGTTTTTACTAACATTGTTGTGTACTGAGTGACACGACTGTTTTGTTCAATTACATAAATATATCATCGATTGTGATTATTTAGTCCTCATAGTCTACATTATATGAAGGATTAAAAATATATATAACAGAAATATGAGTGGCTGTGGCTTAGAGTAGTGAGTCTGGTGCATGCTGGGTATATAGAGAAGGCCAGGGTGGTGAGCTTTGGAATATCGGAGAGATAGAGGTTTTGCTGGTTTCTGAATTATTAAAAATTTTCAGTTGTTTTAATTTGTCCATATTGATTTTGAGTATGCCAGGAAACCTTCAGTCATCATAAAGTTGTGTTGAAAACTACTTTGAGAAAACTTTTTTGATCTCAGGACTGAAGAACATGTAAGTTGGCATTGGAAAGATCAAAATGAAAGCTTATCAATTAAATTATAGTGGCTGGTAGTCTTATTATGTCCCCCCCGGGGGTGACGTCATTTTCTACCTACCAATGAACTTCGCACTGATGCTCTTATATGCTAATTTTTCTACTGTCTCAACTTGGCTGGCACCGTATCATACCCTTCCTTTCAAAACAAAGCATATATCACACTCTCTGAGCAGTCCTTAAAGAGATACTTTCTGGAGAAATACATTTCATAAATTACATGATTAAATGATCATAGATGCATAGATCATAGATTCATAGACAAAAAAAGATAGTAGCAACCATGGAAGCACAAACATTGAAAACTAATCTTCCAACCCCCATGAAATATGATCACTTATTGCAATTTGTGTCAATGACGTCATCGTGGGGGATTTATTGCACATGCAACTCGAGCTGCAATCATCTTTAATTTTCATAAAACGTGCCATAACTTCACTAATAATGGTCATGTTTTTTACACCAAAATATCATATTTTTCGTGTTCTTTCCGACACAAATAACCAAACTGCAGTGGGTGTGTTCAAAGACCAAAAATCATAAGATCACTATTTCGGCTGCATTCTTCTTGTTTTACTCATTAGTTATGCAAGTAAGTAATTTCCCCACAATGACGTCATTAATTTTTTTCCACCACGTGCATATAAAAGAGCTACTTTTCTCCAAAAAAACATGTTTCCTTTGTAAAGTCATACTAGCAGAGCCCACAGATCAATGTGCATTTTAATTATCCTTCATACTACAAAAGTATATCTGAGAAGTGCATAGTGTTACATTCAATGAAGTAAATGTACATTTTTAAACAATCAGGGTATTCCAGCCAAAAATCATGACATTTCAAAATTCCCACTCCTATTTTTCTATCCTGCCATACCGGAATCTCTGCCACTTCCAGAGGCAGCAACATGAGGGATTATGAGGAACTAGTTGCATGCTTTCACTTCTTTCTGTATTTTGTACCAAGAAAATTGCAACTTTATATTTTTTTATTACATATAATTGAGGCATCTCATACAAAGCAAAAGGAGGAATTTCAATATGGTGTGCCACTTCTTCACCCTTCACGTTGTACACAGTGTGGGACATTTTGCAATCCCAGATTGATTGCCACTTAATTTGTCATCAGTACATACAGAATATTTTGATATCCCAGACCAACATTATAGGAAATTAAACTATTTTATGTTTATGGCTTTTACAGGCTCTGCAGAGAATGCGAGAATATGAACGCCGCCAAGGTGAACCCAGTGGAAAAGATCCAGATGGCGCCAGTCCTGCCAACACTCGTAGAACTCGAGGTAACAGCAGCACAGGTGGCGCAGCAGTAGCCGCAGCCTATGATAGCGAGTCCATCGCCAGCAGCTCTGCCCAGGACCAAGGCAGCGAAAGCTCCGTCTCAGACTTCCCTGTGAGTATATCTATATTATATAAATATCTTTATTCCTTTAAACATTTCACAGCTTTAATATTTAATCATCGTAATTTTATAAATCCAGTTTGGAGTGGAGTGAAATAATATAATCTTGTGTTTTGACTATTAAACATTTTTGTGCATGAATAAAAATAGTATGATTAAGTTGCAAACTCACACCATCTATACATTTCAATATGATGTATTTAAAGCATGTACATATATCTGATAAGCTAAGAATATTTCAGCATGATTAAAAAACATTTTCTTGTGGATTTTGCTTGCCAAACTTGCTAAACTTAACCAGAAGATAATATGTGTTACAAGGCTCAAAAATATATAAACTTTACAAAGATCCCCATGAAATATGATATACAGGATGCAGTCTCAATACCCGACACAGAGAGTGTTTGTAGTACAGTAACAGATTATGATGTAAGTGAACATAACATAGACATCTTAACACATCTGTAGACTATTGTAAGGTTTTGGTTGGACAAACCATGCTCAAGCCCAGGGTCAATCACACAATAGGAATCTCTGAAAATCCATTTTATACTGATGCAAAGAATTATTATATCATAAATAAAATTTGAGATAATGTTGTATTTTGTTCTTGAAATACTGCTTAACTTTCTGATAAAAACTGACTTCCAATTGTTTTCCATGAGAACTTGTTGCACATTGTTAGGAGGTCAATCCGGTTCATATTGTGTGATTGGCTAACACAATCCGGGCTTGACCATGAGCAGCTCTACTCTTTTAATAGGTTCCTAAAGCACATAAAAATATTTGTCATTCTTTTTTCCACCCATTAACAATTATACATGGTGCAGTGACATGTTTGGTTCATAATGACAGCAGAGGTGGAACAAACCTACCCTATACATGTGATAGAGGATTTTTATTCAAAACTTTGTTGTCCCTGCACATTTTGCACATTCAAATAATGAGACTTCTTGCATCATTCCTGTCAATGACAGATTTTTTTATCATTGATCTTGATAATAAATGTAAGGGACTTAATAGTTTATACGATCAAACATAGTCATGATAAAATACAATAACTGCACCACTAAACATTTACACTGGACAAATAAAAATTTTGATTTGGCAATTGGAGTCAGACTATTTTACTATTTTTTTGCTGAAAAGCTTAATCTTTTGTGACAGTTGAACATTGCCAAATCTGAAATCAAGTTGCTTTTAATAATTTTAATTGTAATTTAACTATTAATATTTGCATATAGACATTACATTTTATATGATACAACATAACAAAGTGCACGCTTCTATCTGAATCTGGCAGGTGTTTCTTTCAACGAAAAATATAATTATTTTCCATTATTATAAATTCTTCCATTAGGTGGATTATAGTGTAGATCTTACCAGTTTTCTTTGTCCCTTTTTAGGGAGCAGAAAGATCTACTGTAAGTACACACTACACAAGAAGCATGACAAAGTTATGTGCATGATAAAATGTGCAGCTCATATTGAGACCATCACAGATAACCCCCATCTCCACCCAGTGTCCAAGCTAACCTCATTTAACCTCAAGGCAAACCAAGTGCTCCATGTTAATTTTGTTCTTCAAATGAGCAAAAGCAAATCTGTTTTTGTTGTGAGCATAGTCAAAATGACTGAAATAATGTTGAAAGTGATGTAAAACCTCAAACAAACAAACAAACAAATCAGTCAGCATAGTGATGGTCTCAATTGATATCTGTGCAGAATTCTCAGGTGATTTTGTTCTGAGTTCATTAGATGTAAGTGATGATTTATCTGCCAGACTTTATGCACTATTCTTGTTATCTGTCAGTTTCATACATCTATTAGGTCCAAGGGAGGTTATGCAACGCCACCTGGCGAGTGATGTGTGGTTCACGTTTGGCACTTGTGTGAACTCGCATGTTCACCCATGTGTGACCTAATGGATGTATGGCTCCCACTCTTTATCCTGCACACCTTGACATGAACACTTCTACCTCCAAACTTGACATTTTCTTACTGTCAGGTAAATTTATAATACTACAATGCACTGGTTGGGTCATGTTTCAACATCACAAGACAATATTGTAGTTTGGCAGAGGTGTATTCTATCAGAGTTTATGCTGTATTGTTTATTTACGAAAGTCTTTAAATTTAATATTAGCAAACTTGGAACATTAACATCATAGATATGATATAGCAGTCACATGAAATATAACAACAAAAATGAAATTCATCGTTTAGGTCTAATAAATTCTGTATCTTGTATATTATTTAATCATAGTTGCAGCTGAATACCTTGACTGAATACCTTGACAATTTTTAGTTGACATTCTTAACTTCTGCAGTGATAAGGAGAAATTTTTTGTCATGTTTGTTTGTTACCTTCAATCTTCTCAAAATCTACTGGTCAGACTTCTTAACTTTTAGCAGATCAGATAATTTATTCTGAAGGAACCGATTTTACCTATTTTCTATTAGGTTCAGAATTTTTTGCATATTTTAAAATGATTTTTGAAAAATGTAATGGCCATCACTGAGTTGTCAAAAAGGCTGCCAAATGTTGACAAATGGACAAAATTGTAAATAACATTTTTGTAATGGTTGAAAGTTAAATTTTCAACAAATTATCTTTCTATAAACCATCTTTAAAAGCAGCTTAATTCCAATTTTTGACTTTTTGAACATTTTGAAATTTTAAGTCTCCTAAAAACATTTGACTAAAGGTGTCAAATTAAACTAGAGATGCATGTTGAAACGGGATTGATTTGTGATTGTAGTATCCGCGTATTGACACTCAGCAGCTGGATCGTCAGATCAAGGGCATCATGACGGAGATTATTCCGGTACTGAAGGAGCACATGGAGGATGTATGTTCTCAGCAGTTGCTGCAATATGTGCGCCGTCTGGTGCTCACCCTCACCAAGCAGCAAGACAACACGCACGAGTTCGTCAGGTTCTTCCACAAACAGCTGGGCTCCATACTACAGGACTCACTCACCAAGTTTGAGGGCAGAAAGTATGTATAACACACTACTTCAAAGAACATGAATTGTTTACAAATTGTGAATCCTCCCAAGGAGATCATCATGAAAATAATAATAACATAAACATTTGAGAATAGATTCATAATATTCAGAGAAAATTAAATTGATGATAAAAGCTGCCTTAATATTAAGATCAGCACAATGGATACAATGAGTATATTTTACCAAGTTTATGTCAAAGAAAAAAAAAACTAATTATAAGACCATAGGGTATGGAAAGTAGCAATCTTAAGGAAACTCAAGGGATAATAATAATTAAAAATATATCATTTATTCAGACTTGTAAAATACATTCCAATCAGTACATTGAAACAATTTAAATAACTAAAAAAAAACACTATTCAGTTGAGATCTGGTAAATGATGTCTCTATCCTTATCTTTAGTGAGACCACAGCATTGTACATTTAAGAGAACATCCAACATTTGTTTAATCAGAAAACACTTCCATTCTTTATGTCTAAGGCCATTCTTTATTACCTGCCTAGTTGTCATGTTATAATCCCTGTTCCCTATTATCTTACCGATAGATCAATAAACATGAATGCCTTTTTGGTCCTCATTGGAATATTGAGTGTTTATATTGTAGAATGCGCGACTGTGGTGAGGACCTGCTGGTAGAACTCTCTGAGATTCTTTTCAATGAGTTGGCCTTCTTCAAACTGATGCAAGACCTTGATCATCCCAAGGAGAAAGTCAGAGCTTCATTAAAACAATGGAGACAGGTAAACACTCCTGTCTACACTCGTGAATAAATGCATGTTTTTCCAGTGATTTCATGTGAGAACAAATAAGATTAAAGACATTTACTCATCTGCCAGCGCAAACAAAATCCTTTTTACCCTCAGCCCCTGATGTAATCAGGCTGAGGGTATTGCAGTACTCCTGGCGTGGGTATGTATGTATGTATGTATGTCTGTATGTCTGTATGTCTGTATGTATGTCTGTAGCGAACATCCTTGTCATCGCGATAACTCAAGAACAAATGATGGCAGCTTCATGAAACTTGACACACATATGCATCTGGTGAAAACCTCGGACGAGTTCGATGGACGGCGACCTTGACCTATTTTTCAAGGTCACAGGAACAATTATGTGAAATCCCAAGAATCACAATAACTCAAGAACGAATAATGGTAGCTTTATGAGATTTGACACACATAAGTATCTGGTGAAGACCTCAGAATTTTTTCTATGAAACATGACCTTCACCTACTTTTCAAGGCCACCGGGACAATTATGTGAAATCATCTTGTCATCGTGATAACTCGAGAACAAATGATGGCAGCTTCATGAAACTTGACACACAAAAGCATCTGGTGAAAACCTCGAATGAGTTCGATGGATGGCGACCTTGACCTATTTTTCAAGGTCACGGACAATTATGTGAAATACCAAGAATCGCAATAACTCAAGAACGAATGATGGCAGCTTTATGAGATTTGACACACACAAGCATCTGGTGAAGACCTCAGAATTTTTTCTTTGAAACATGACCTTTACCTACTTTTCAAGGTCACAGGGATAATTATGTGAAATCATCCTTGTCATCGTGATAACTCAAGAACAAATGATGGCAGCTTCATGAAACTTTACACGCATAAGCATCTGGTGAAAACCTCGGACTAGTTCGGTGGACGGCGACCTTGACCTATTTTTCAAGGTCACAGGGACAATTATGTGAAATCCCAAGAATCGCAATAACTCAAGAACGAATGATGGCAGCTTTATGAGATTTGACACACACAAGCATCTGGTGAAGACCTCAGACTTCTCTTGATGGAACATGACCTTTACCTGATTTCAAGGTCACAGGGACAATTATGTGAAATCATCCTTGTCATTGTGATAACTCAAGAACAAATGATGGCAGCTTCATGAAACTTTACATGCATAAGCATCTGGTGAAAACCTCGGACAAGTTCGGTGGACGGCGACCTTGACCTATTTTTCAAGGTCACAGGGACAATTATGTGAAATCCCAAGAATCGCAATAACTCAAGAACGAATGATGGCAGCTTTATGAGATTTGACACACACAAGCATCTGGTGAAGACCTCAGACTTCTCTTGATGGAACATGACCTTCACCTGATTTCAAGGTCACAGGGACAATTATGTGAAATCATCCTTGTCATCGTGATAACTTAAGAACAAATGATGGCAGCTTCATGAAACTTTACACGCATAAGCATCTGGTGAAAACCTCGGATTAGTTCGGTGGACAGCGACCTTGACCTATTTTTCAAGGTCACAGGGACAATTACGTGAAATCCCAAGAACCGCAATAACTCAAGAACGAATGATGGCAGCTTTATGAGATTTGACACACACAAGCATCTGGTGAAGACCTCAGAATTTTTTCTGTGAAACATGACCTTCACCTACTTTTCAAGGTCACAGGGATAATTATGTGAAATCATCCTTGTCATCATGATAACTCAAGAACAAATGATGGCAGCTTCATGAAACTTTACACGCATAAGCATCTGGTGAAAACCTCGGACAAGTTCGGTGGACGGCGACCTTGACCTATTTTTCAAGGTCACAGGGACAATTATGTGAAATCCCAAGAATCGCAATAACTCAAGAACGAATGATGGCAGCTTTATGAGATTTGACACACACAAGCATCTGGTGAAGACCTCAGACTTCTCTTGATGGAACATGACCTTCACCTGATTTCAAGGTCACAGGGACAATTATGTGAAATCATCCTTGTCATCGTGATAACTTAAGAACAAATGATTGCAGCTTCATGAAAATTGACACACATAAGAATCTGGGAAGACTCCAGATGAGTTTGATGGACGGTGACCTTAACCTGCTTTTCAAGGTCACAGGCCCATATCAATAATTCTAGAGTAAATGATGACAGTTTCATGATACTTGACACACCTAAGCTATCAAAGGAAGTAGATTTTATGGGTTTTTTACCCCTGCATCAATTTGCCTTGGTGCAGTGACGTTTTGTTCTCAAATATTGTGTGGAGTGAATGTTGTGCAATGAGTTACCAGGGCTGAGGGTTGATGCATCTCTGATGCCTATGTTTAATAATAATTATCTATTTTACATTTTAAAAGTTAAGTTATGATCATTGTCTCCACGTTGTCTGTTGAGGTATTATTACTGCCTTGCTTCATAAATGTGTATCCTGATATTTAGAATGCTGAGTGGTCCTCTGATTAATAATCAGCCTTGATACTGAGGTAGTGTTTGCCATCTTTATGGTTCAGTACAAGTGTTATCAAATGAATTGCAGGATTCACAGACTTCAACAGAAACAGCTGCGACAAAAGAGGAGAGCGAAACACAAGGAGATGAGGGAGGAGAGGAAAGCACAGAGGAGAGCGAAGAGGATGAGGTGTCTGAAGTGGAGGAGAAGGATGAAGAAGAGATGCAGGAAAGAGATGGAGCAGACAGCATCGCCACGGAGACCGAGACTGAGGCAGAGACTGATGCTGATACGGAGGCTGACGAAGAGGATGAGCAGCAGGAAGAGGAGGATGAAGACGAAGAGGATGAAGTGGAGGATGAAGAGGTGATGGGCAGAAATGAGGAGGATGACCTTGGCAAGGTGAGAACAGAAGTAACATTCATCTCACTATGTCAGATTACGTTCTCATTTCTTATAAGATTAGCTTGAATTTAGTGACATAATATTAAAAATGTCAGACTGCGACGCTCCATATTAATGAAACCTAATATTTCAGGCCAGAGATGATGAGTTTGCAGCAGAGATTGACATCAATGACAGAGATGATTGTGACAGTGAGATGAGATCTAAATCTCCTTTGAAGATACAGCTTGCTCCTTCAGAAACCAAGCCATACACCAGGTTAGTTTTTGTGTGACTGACAAAAAAACTTATTTAATAAAAAAAAATATTTATTTTAAAAAAAAATTACAGTGCAATAATGTAGATTGTCTAGATTTAAGTTGGTGTAAATTGTTTGATGCTCCTGTATAAATTGCTATGATCAGTAATTAGGTTATCAAAGTAAGAAAAAAAATGGAATTATGACCCATTTAAGTGAATGCAATGTTGTCCATGTTAAGTGTGATATTTGTATGGTTTAAAGGATTGGGAGTGATGAGGACGATGAGGAAGGAGACGACATGCTGAGTGTGGAGGGAGATCCCTCAGAGACGGCGGTGTCTCTCTCCATGAGGGCTGCCCACCTTGCTGACATGGCTCAGCAACAACTTGAACCACAGCAACAGCAGCTTAACAGGATGGAGACACCAGAGGGCACCACTGATGAACCACCAGAGGGCACCACTGATGAACCACCAGAGGGCGCCACTGATGAACCACCTGAGGTCACCACTGACAGGGCAGCAGAGGGCAGCACTGAGGAGAAGGCTCCAGGTGAAGCCACCAAGGAGGCCCCAGAGGTTGTTCTCAATGGCGAGGTTAGGCGCGAGCAGTTGGTTATGTCACATTTCTTAATGTTCAATGTGTTCCCAGATACAAGAAATGAGGTAAAACACTGATACAGTTGCAGCAAGTGTGGCTTGGATGAAGTTGATTTGGAGATATTTGGTTTCTTCCTAAACCCACTCAGACGTAGAGCCTAGACAGAGCCTAGTATAGTCCCAACATGATAAGCTTTGAATGATTTTGGTTTGCCTTGCAACAAATTTTAATCTTTGCAAATTATTTGCTACTGAAGCATTAACAAGCTTGTTGCCATGTGATCATTTTGCCAAATTCAAGATGTTAATTTTATATTTGACAAATTTTTAGAGGAATTGTTTTTGCTGTGGACACATTGAATACTAACACAATTCATTTTAAAGATGTATTTAGATGCTGGCTTTGGTTAAAATCTTTTTAAATGATACAATAGAAAATAATACAACTTGCTGTATGATATATGCCCACTCCAATTACTTGAATCGAATCAAACAGCTCTTTTGGTAAACATAATGAAAAGTAAATATCTTTTTAGTGTTAAATGATTTTTGATATAACTTTTTAGGTTGAAGGTGAAGAAAGTGAAGAAGTCACCCTGGAGGATCTGCCGGCCAAACTTAACATTGTCTCCAAGGTACTGCTTCACTTTATATCTCCCTCTATTACTGGATGTAAACAGTGCAGAAAATTACTCTGGGAATTTTTCAGTTACTTTCCTTAGATAGCATACAATTGACAGTTATTTTGTTTGTCAGTGTGTCCTGAAATTGACATCTGCACGTCCGGAAGAAAAAAATGTGTTAGACTATCAAGTAATAAGAGAGCAAAAATGGTCTATTCATAAAATAAATTTTCAAAAGCAAAGTCAACTTGGCGATAATTAAAAAAAAATCATTGGTCATTTCATTGAACCAAAATGCTCCACATATTAAACAATCAGAAATTCTTTTTTTTACCTTTCATACCGAAAAAAAGCTGACCATTTCAAGTCAAATTATGAAAAGGGGTAAAAAAATAGAAACCTTGAAGTTCAACTGAGTTGCACTACTATATCAGTATACAAATCCAAGATATGTTCGTAAGTAAAATGTTGGTAATATTTGTGTATGGCAGGAGGAGACTGAGGCTTTAGAGAAGCAGATCACTCAGGAAGATTCTGACAACTCAGGAGCTCAGGCTGTGCTGGAGGTGATGGCAGATGCACCAGAACTCGCTGGGGACCCGCTAGCTCTCAAGGAACCAGGTGGGTAAACCATGCACCCCTTAAGCATTCAGTATGATGTCATGCCGTATGTGGGAAAAACAGGTTGATGTCATATACAATGTGACAATTAAAGTAGAAAGATTAAATGGTCATGATGCACAGATAGCCAATTAAGGAGGTCATTATTTATTTTAATTTTTTCAAACTGCAATGTCAACCTTTCAGAATAACTTGTTTATGAAAAGTGAGATATAGAGTGCAGTTTATGGGATTGAACGTTCCTAATCTTGGTATTGTTGACTTGGAAAATGTTATCAGTTTGTTCTCATGACAATCCGATTTTGGAGCCAAATTTGAATTTCCTGTAATTCAGTTATGAAAACATCTCTAACTTGGCACACAATTGGAAACAAGGTTGAAGCAAGAAAAAAAAATGTTTTGAAGTACAAAAATCTACAAATGTTAAGAATGTTTTATTCATATATGTGAATTCATATTTTTATGAAAAAATTATTTGTTACTTTCAATGAACAGTCTCCTATATGAGAATAGAAATAACAGTTTTTAACAACAGAGTATTTTTTTTATGAATCTTTCTTGTTAAGAATTGTAATCACAAATGTCAAAAATATAGATATAAGTTGCCTAAATTGCAAGCTTGGTGCTTTCAGATGAGTCAAAGGTTGAACTGAAAGATGATGTCAAAGTTGAACTGAAAGATGACAATGTCCTCTACCTTACATCAAATGTTGATAGCGTTGCTGAAGTTGTGACTCAAAATTCAAATGAAACTGATGTATAATTTGTATATTCATTAACATATTGTAAGCTATTTAATATTATGTTAACTTTCTACCTATATACTCCCCACTCTCTTAAAATCACTGTCAAATTGGAGATAGCATGTATGAATGGTGGTGTTTTGTCTTGTTTGTAGTGAGTGTTGAGCATGAAAGTGGGCGAGCTCTCTAGATTCTAGGCGTCAGGCACCAAGTAGTTGGCCCTTTTCACAGTGAGTGCAGGCCAATTATTCAATAATTTAATTAAATTCATTTTGAAAGAGAAAGTGTCTTTCTACTTTCTCATATCTAATGAGAGTCGGGTATTTGTTTATTCTATCGGTATATCAGAATGTGTTGTTGGTACTTTTCAGCGCTATGAACAGACTTGTCTGGTATTAGTGCTATACAAATTTTATTATTATTATTATTACTGGAGTGCATTTGAGAAATTGCGCTTGGTCTGTCCAGTCCAACACATGCTATACACATATAGATATATGAGGATAAAACAATCTCCAATATGAAGCCAGAAAATACCTATCTCAAGACTGTCTGAGGAAGTAACCATATCAAATATATTAAAAGTTCTGATGACATGAAATAATTAAGTCCCACTGGAAGGTTTGATATGTTATTTTCAATCTATTGACACATGGAAGAATATTTATAAGCAGAATTCAGATCTCTTCACACCACTATGACTCGATATCTTTTATGCCTCAAGTTCGACACAGGGATTGCTGTTAATTTGTTTTGAATGTTCGAAGGTTATAAAAGAAAAAAAATACAAAATACTGACAGAGCTTTTGTGATATTTATCTCCGTGCATGCAGCTTATTAAATTCTTACATTTCTCTTCTGTTGCTTTGTGTGGTCTTGTCCAAAAAAGCTATCATTCACCACCATTTTTAATCCACACAAGTATCAAAATGGTGTTTAACAGATTATATTTTTTACACACATTTCAATGCTGATGATCATAAATGTGAATTTTAAGCAAAACTATTAAATATATGAATTATAAATACTAATACTTTTACATGTATCCTGTTGTAGAATTTATTCAAATTTGTGTGATTGATATTGTGTACCTTGTTATATTTTGCTAGATTCTGTGATGTGAATACTGATGAGAGTGCATGAAGACAGGGATTGTGTTTTATGTGGATATCAACATAGCAAGGCTACCACAACATAGCAAGGAATCCACAACATAGCAAGGAATCCACAACATAGCAAGGAATCCACAACATAGCAAGGAATCCACAACAGCAAGGATACCACAACATAGCAAAGATAACCAGTTGATCTCAGAAAATCTACAAACAACACAAACATCAAGTGTGAGAATGTATTGTTGGAAACAGCATGAAGATACTAAGGAAAAACTAATGAACTGTTGAAGTGAAGTCTTCACTTGTATACAAGGGTTGTAAATTATACTCTATGTAATATATTGTGTACATAATTATATGTATATCAATGAGTAGTGATTCACCAAATATCCTCACTGAAAGAGATTTTATACACAATTGTTAATGTATGAAACTGAGACAGTTTCACTGGGTGTCTGATACAAAGCACACTTTTTACAGCTTTAAAGTAAAATGAATGCAATAAAATGTCTCCATATCAAATAAATATGATTTGAGAAAGAGATTTAAACATATTCTTTTATTCTGCAGCAAAATGCTGTTTTTTCTCCAAATACACAATATTTAGTAGAAATAGAATATTGTAGTTGTAAAGAAAGCTTTGTGATATACATGTATAGCAAACTTGAATAATTATTTTGTGATCATTTGATATACTGAATTTCAAATATAATGTTACAAAAAAAATTGTGCCACAAATATATCAAACATCTGTATATTTTTCTGTTTACATTTTATCTTTTGCTCAGCACAAAAGTAGTTTTCTGGAAATTGATGAGTGTCTTATTATTTTTGGCCAGTAATATGGTGGCGCCCTCTAACCTGTCTCCTCGCACGGTCAGCACTTGTTATCTTCACAATTACTCCATATTATATTATACAATTTCTGTGTCATGTTCTAAAATAGAGAATTATGAACTGCTGGGAGGTGCTGATGCATCAGCTACTGGTGCAGATATTCTTTTATCTATCAGGAAAGAAGACCATTGCTTATAACAATGTAATACTGTTAATTCTACCTGTGAAACTGCTTGGACATTGAAGCACAACTATTTGTGGTCAGTACCAGTTGAGTGTGGACTGCTGTTAACTACTTTTTGGATACAAATTAATAACTGGAGAGATCCTCTCAAATTCAAACTCAATCATCAGCTTTAAAAGTTGATACTATTATTTCCTAATCTGAAAGTGTTTATATTTAGTGCTATATATCACTATAATATTTTGAAACATTTATGAAAAGTGATCTATATAATATATATAATTGGTGGTTTTGATACCAGAACTTGTGCATGGGAACTCTGCTAGTTACTGTGATTTTCCCTGGATGTGATTTACTAATGTCTTGCCAGTCATTGTTTTTCCACAAATAAGATAGATTGTAGTTTGTGTTGTAATTCAGAATCTGCAGTTTCCCCAGATTTTTATATCCGTCCACCAATATTATGATCTGGGAGAATGCATAAGGAATTTCTCTTAATACATAACTATATTGAACAAGGTTTATTTATTGGCCTTTTTCTTGTTGGATAGATCCCATGCACAATACAATATTTAATCTTATAATTGTTTAGAATAGCCTAAATTTTCATAATTTATACAACCTTTGACTCTTTGATTTACATAAATAAGCTATCAGTTGTTGCGTGTGGAAGAAGCTTGCAAATAGTATGGTGCAATCATACAGCTATGAATTATTAAGTGCTTCTTAAAAATGGGTAATCAACAACCAATATAATAAATGAGTGATTAAATTTCAAAAGAATTTGACACTACACTACATATTTTGGTTAAGTTTCTAAAACATGAAGCAGTGAAACTAAACAAAGGTAAAATGATGAGCTTGGCAAAAGTTGTAGATATAGGTCACAACATGTATGATACATTATTAAACACATTCCATTGGACATAGCTTCAATCTTAATGTGACTAAATCTGTACATTTGTGTATATTCTGATGATGTCAGAATGATGTGTTTTGAGTGTTAAAATTGTTGGCTTTTTGTGAGCAATTTTGAAATCATTCTGTTGAAATTGTTTCCAATGTAAACTACAACACTGTGACTCTTCATAGTTCAGAATAAAATATTGTTCACAGCAATTTTTGTCTTTCTTTCCTTATGTGGCAGGTTTTTAGCTCTGCTTCTGCAGTGAAGGGGGGGGATTTTCTCTCATTCCTTCTGTCATTCCTTCTGTCAACTTTGATCATCTGTGACGCTACTGATCAGATTTCCTAGCTAAAAGCTCGGAAGATTTATTTTCTGGGAACCAATTCTATCTATTTTCCATTAGGCTTAGAAACATTTCCATTTATATATGAATTTTTTTTTTAAATCTAATAGCTATCACTGACTTGTCAGGAGGCTGGCATATTGAATAACTTGACAAATATTAGCCAATAAGAATAGATATAACAAGTTTAGGCCAAATTCAACATGCATTTTGGTGACCAATTCTATCTATTTTCCATTAGGCTCAGAATCTCCATTTATATATGATTTTTTTTCTTTAAAAATCTAATAATTTCCATTTATATATGATTTTTTTTTTCTTTAAAAATCTAATAACAAGGAGGCAAGCATTTTGAATAACATGACAAATATTAGCCAATGCTCTTGAAGCAGGTTGCAGGCTTTCCCCCAAGAATGTTCACAAGCATTACAAAAAATAAAAACAGCATAGCTCTCTGGCCATTGGTCTTTGTTCAGAAAAAAAACTCGTCAAAAGGAAAATCCCCTCCTTACCATTTGACACGTTAACCCTTAAGGGACTAGGCTTTCTAAATTTTGTTGATTGGTTGGACTAACCAATTTTTTTTCTGGACGTGTATCTGTATACTTAATTGATCAAATTTATAACCATGGTTATTCAATATGCTCAATGAAGTGCTGGGGTAAAAAAGATCATGGTCCACTCCGTCTGACATAATTATCATGATTACATTGTAACAAAGTTGCAGCCCAAGAAACTGTTACAAAATGACGTCATTGAACCAGAACAATGGGGACGTCAACGTCCCTTCCGTCCGTTACCGGTGGTGGACGTTGCTGTCCTTCCCGTCCGTTAGGGGTTAACAACAGCAATCGATTTAGTAGTTATTTTTATACAAAACAATTATCTTGCTCCATGTCATTTTTGGGGGTTGATTTTTTGGTGGGAAAAGAGAAATTTGGAAGACACTGTTCCCCCTGATGTTCACAGGCATTCTCATTTTAAATCAAGAAAAAACAAGATTCATTTTCATGGTATGAAGTTTTATTTCAAGCATCATGTCATACAAACATGGTTATTTCTATATGGTCAGTGGAGAAATGCAAAACCAGAACATACTCGGTATGTATAGTTCTTAAATCTACTTAAAGGAATGTAGAGAAATAACAGGCATATCCACAAATTGATATACTACCTTAAAACAACATGGCTAGTTCTCCATGAATCTAGTATAGAATTATATCAATATTCTCAATAAACTTCTCATTTCTTGGAATAATTGTTTAGTTCTACAGTCAGAAAAATGAGGTTTTCTTGCTCAGCAATACTCAGTTTCCCAAGTGGCAATTATTGCCCAATTTTGGTGAGGAACATCTTATAATTTAGACTTTCAAAATATGATGGCTGTGCTTTAGATAATTAAAACATGATTGCCTCCAACTTTAACACTGGACAAAATAACCTACCTATAAAGTTACATAAACATCACCTAAAAGATATAATGCAGTATAAATATAAATCTAACTTACCAATGCAAAATGACTTATCTTCATAAATGACATCACATATAAATTAACCTACCTTTTATACAATATTGCAAATCTATCATATTTGGCAAACTTATAAAATAATTTATGGACTAAATATGTTCACCTTTTAAGCCTATCTGTCTCCAAGCAAATAAGTGTGTGCATAATTTAAATAACTAATTACTAAATTATCCATACAAATGAGTGCATATATAATTTAAATTGCTATAATTAATCCTATATATGTCCACATATAGAACAAGTATACTGGATATTTTAACATAACACGTAAATTTTTCGACCACATAATTTGATTTGGATTTGACAACCTCAAAGATATTGCTTTTTTACTTATTTAATTTCTCACAAACTTTTCAATTAGACCGTAATTCTTTTCCCATGAATAACATTTATTTTCACAAAGGCACAATCATTGATGACCTCAATGTACATATCTCATAAAATGCAATAACATTGGTTGATCATAGATAATGACACCGTAGCCCTGTACAATAGCCTTCCTTCCACTTGCTTTAGTTCCAGATGTATAGTTACTGGGGACAAGTCCTATTAACCACCAATGACCTCAATTATCCACAAACAAATCTGACAAAATCAAAATCAAATATTCATGTCAGTCCAAAATATTACAACACAAGAATTTATGTTAATGATGGCCTTGACTTCGACACAACCCACACTCACACTCCAGATTTTCAGGTCACTGAATTTTAAATTTAAAAAAAAAAATCTGGTTTCATAAAATATTCAGTCAGTGTAGTTTAATTGCTCAAAAAAGTTCCACATTTTCCACAGAACTGCAGACTTTCTGTCAGATTTACCCCATCACACAGTATTATCACAGATAATCCTTTGCACCAACCAATCAAATCACACATTCAAATCAAACATTTAAACAACCAATCAAACCAAACTTGGATTGAAACAACCATAATCAGACTTGAACAACCAATCAAATCACTTGAATTTATACATCCATATTCACACTGTCCACCAGAGGCACACGCAAACTATTACCTCTGGCCAACCCAGATTAGTATTCATCCGGTCCTACTTTTACTGGCCATGTGCTCAAGAACTGTCAGTGTGTTGTAAATGTGATTGACATATTAACATCTCTTAATATCAAATATGAAGTTGCCTTGAGATGTATTAGAATTCATTTGTTAACATTTGAACATTTTTTGTTGGTTAGATTAAACAAAAGTATAAAAGATTAAAAGAATTCAAATTGTAAACAAAGCGGCCATCTTTGTTGTGGTTCCGCCTTATCACTATCCCAGGAAATGGCTCCTCCGGTTGAGAAAGTAGTTCCAAGTTTTATTTCTCTTAATATTTGTTTCTATATGCACAAACTTTTGTATTAAGGGTGAAATATATCATAATATACCAATCTGAGTACAATTTAAGAAAAAAAATAAGTAAGACGGACAGTTACATAAAAATTGGTGGATGTGGTGAGCCAGCACAAAAAGGCACCTTGTACAGAGGTGATAGGTTCACCATGTCGCCCTCTGGTGGAGTTTGATCCATATTCAGACATGCATAACCAATCAAATCATTTGCATTTAAACAACCAATCAAACCTTAATCAGACTGACACAACAATTCACCCACACTCTGGCCTAATTCACTTATTTTCATCCCACTACTGTCCACTTGCCATGAGTCATACCAAAGGCTAAATTCACACAACTGATTTTAAACCAGTTCCAAACTTTTTGAATCTATAAATATGATTCTATACTGAATCTATAAATATGATTCTATACTGAACTATACTTACAAATCAACATTCTGATAGTTTATTTACACAATATTTTGTCACTTCACTACTGTTACAGCAGTAGTTTCATACCAACCTGATCAGCCTGACAACTGTTAAGCACCAATCATTCCACCAAAAATAGTCAATGATTTTACCTGGAATTACCAATACCAGATCATAGTACACAGACATCTTCCACCACAAGTTTTTAAGTCACATTCACAATACTTCATTGTCTGCCCAGTGTTTAACATACAAAAGAAAACCTCTTCACAAATGTTCAGAATGGAGATCTCTACTGTTCAAACCATCTATTTACCAACTTAATAATTTTTAACAATTAATACTATACTGTCTTTTACATGCCTCACCATGAAAATATCGATATTTTACTGGTATTCGAAACAGTTTGAGCTTATGTCCACAATATCTGACATAACTGTAACCAATATAGGTCATGTGGGGTTGTTGTATGACTTGATTTGTTTACCTTAGTCTGTTGCAAGAACTTTGTTTGGCTGAACATGATTATCCTCCTGCAGACAGATAAACATGTTCAATATGGCATTAATGGAACCACAACAGACTTTATACCATCAGTAAACATGCCAGCCCTAAGTCTACACACATTAAATTAATATCAGAATGATCATGAGACATAAAAAAAATGATTTACTATACAATTACCAATGTCAACAAGACTCTCTCCCAGAGGGCCCTTAGCTCATCATGGAGTAGTATCAGCCAGAGGGCCCCCTAACTCATGATGGAGCAGTATCAGCCAGAGGGCCCCCTACCTCATGATGGAGCAGTATCAGCTAGAGGGCCCCCTACCTCATGATGAAGCAATATCAGCTAGAGGGCCCCCTACCTCATAATGAAGCAGTATCAGCCAGAGGGCCCCCTAACTCATCATGGAGCAGTATCAGCCAGAGGGCCCCCTAACTCATCATGGAGCAGTATCAGCCAGAGGGCCTCCTAACTCATCTTGAAGCAATATCAGCCTTTCCATGTAAATCACTAGGCTATTTACCTGTAGGGCTACCAAATTACCAAACTCTCCAAGGAATATATGCTTATTTTGAACTTATCTCGTTTGTGTTAAAAAATTCACGTCATGTCCATCATATCCTTTTAACTCACATCACAATTTCAAGTTACATTCATCACATTGGCACATAAACTGGTAAGCATGGTTTTGATATAAATGATCAATAAACCACAATTTCTAAATGTAATAAAAATAAATTGAAGTTAGTGAGGATACCTGACCAGAAAATGACTACACTGCCATGATCTACAAACATTAACCACTTATGTTTTCAACAAAAGTTTTTAACACATAATTTATATCAATCCAAAATATCAATTTTAATTACTGTTGATCTGTACTAACCCAAATTTTAATTGCTAACAATTGTTAAGATTTGAAGCATTTTACTTTCTACTTCAGCATGCATAAAGACATACCAAGTCAAACTGTTACAGAATTATGTGATCCAACCAACTTCCATGAGCTGGCTTGTCAAATTAAGCATTTTTAAGCAATATCGTTTCAGCAAAAATGCGAATATGCCAATCTGTATGTTCAAGTCAAATGTTTTAGGTTTGGATGATTCCCTGATTTGGCTAAAAGATATTAGTTTTTTCACATATTTTAAACAAAATGATACATTTAATTTACTGGTCATTATTACTCACTCATCCATCATCTTTGGTCCACCTTGAGAAAGTAACTAATGAGATAATTTATCTGACACAATACACAAAGTCAAGCTTGTTCTGTGACTGGCTGTTTCTCACAGGCCCTTGATTGGCCGTTCATGTTATGAGTTATGAGCTCTTACAGAGTGACTGAGGCAAACTGGGGGACAGATTTATATGCCATGGTTGGACATGCCACAGTCAAACAGGAAAACACCAGCACCCACTTGTTCACATCTGACATGAACTACAACCACAAATCTTTTGAACAAATCATTAAGTATAGACCTATATCCCATGCCACTGTTACCTTCATAGTGATATTATATATATATACATGTTGACTGATATTATATCTCTCATTACTGGTGCATAATATTGGTCAGCGAAACCATTATGAGGAAGTTTCTCAGGCAGGGCCAGTCCAAGGTCAAGGTCAATATAAAGCCTACAGTTCGGTCCATTCATCTATCAACCATGGTAAATTGTGAGAGAATGGCATCATGCAGAGCACGTTATCTTCACACAAACCCTTTCAGTACCTCTCCCCAACCGAAATCAGATGCATACTAGAAACCCCGAGAGGTCCCATATGGGAGATTCCGGCATGCAGACCTGACACAAACATACATTTTTGATGTTCGTGGAGATTGACAATTCTCACAACTGATCACAAATCATGCTGAAATTGGTTCTCCAATCATCTGATTTAAAAATTGGTTTTAATATCCTATCTAACTGATGTAATACAAGGTTAGAAAAAGAAATGATACAAACAAGCTTTGTTTAGACTGTTTCTATCATAGCTTTGAATTATGTCAGGAAATGTTAGGAAAATGTACTGTCTCTTGTTTCTAACCAAGTCAATGCCTTTTATTTAAAACAAAATGACCGAAAAACTTGGATAATATGACCCCCAGATATAAATATTGATTCTAAATTAAAATTTTTATGAAATCTGGAAATTAGCATAATATGAGAGTGAGTCCTGAATATGAAATGCTCAAGATGAAACATTCTAGAACCCTCAAGAAACATGACTGCTGTCGCACTGATGTATTTATGCGGCTATCTATCCAATATAAAAGAGTAAAACATTTAAATTGATAAAAAGCCATTTTCTCATAAAGATTTTCTGGGATCATTTTAGAAGATGAAATTTTGAAATTGAATAATGTAGTCTGCAACACTGAAAGCTCTCATTTCATTCAGACAAATATATATATTTGTGGGGAAAATTGGGTAATACAAGTGAAACTGATCAGCTTTTGAGGGGGTTCATTTCATACACACACTGACAAAACGGAACTGCTGACCTCTGACTCAAACTGATTTGATCTTTTTAAAAAATGGCACCTTAACCTCATGTTTAAGTAACGTGGAATGACTTTTAAAATGTTCCCATTTCTAAGTATTAGTAATGGCAAGATATAGTCAGTCAGCATGGTCAAGGTCATTTTCAAGTTCGTCATATGAAAACAATGGACATGCTTAAACCCGTCTATCTACGAGTTAGTTTTACCACTATCATAATATTTCTGAGACCACCTCTTCATAGTTTCTCTTGATTATTCAATATAGACCAACAAATGTTAATTTGGTAGGAAGAATTGAATGTGCAATATAATAATCAGAATGACTCCATGAAACAGGAACCGGCAGGAAGCTATGGGTGCCATTTTGCCTAAAATGCAACTGTCTATATAGAGATAATTTGTAGTGCGAGAATTTAAGCAGAATGTTCCCACTTCCATTTAGCATGATTGTTCAAGATTAAATCCTGATACCTCAAAGATTTAATATCTGGCCATACATTGCCCTGAAGTTATGATTGTTCACCACGGGGCACTAGAAAGCCACCAGGGGGCACTAGTAAGCCACCAGGTGGCACTGAGTGACCATTTATAAAGGCACAGGTTTAATGAGCACGGCCATCGTGCGGGCAGGGTTAGGATCGGAGATTGTAACGTTCATATTGATGCAATTTCCTCGGCTGACAACTGAGATCGGGCCTCTTTGAACCTGGATGACCTTTTCTTTTTCGTTGTAGACTAAGACCGATGGTTGGACCCGAGCTTCATTGTTGACCATCGCTGTGTCATGGCCGTACAACTGCAGCTGCCACGTGTCATTTTGTGGTTTGCGATAGGTGATTTTCCAGTCTCCGTCCCTGTTCTCAGAAGGAACTGGTCCCTTGTACATGCGGACGTCGACCTGGATGCCGAAGCGGAGTGTGTTCTGCATTCTGACATTGTCTACTGTCAGTTCCACATAGTCCCTGGGCAGGTAGTAAGCCTCGTTGAAGACGACGTCAAGCTGCCCCTGGTGCGGACAGAGGGCCCTGAAGCGGTATGCCTGACTCAGCAGTCCCTTGATAAGTTCCCGGCACTCCACGCGACCCGCCAGCTCGTTCTGTTCCAGCTGATACAGCTGGTGTGGCAGCATCTGTGGGTACCTGATCAAAGGGAAAAGTTTCTTAGTGTTCGCCTCCAGATCTTTCATCCGGTCCTCTTGCATCAACCACTTGGCCACTGCCTCAAACAACGTGAACTCGTTGGAGATCACCAGCTCGGAGCTCTGAAGCATGTCACTGACAAACTCCAAGTCCATGCTGAGCCACTCTGGTGAGCTGGTGATGTCCTGCGAGTTCCAGGCGATGGTCTTCATACATTGTTCTATGAGTGGGATCAGGTTGAGGGCCTTGGCCCACTGGTACCAGTTCAGGGCATTTTTCACTTTGGGGCTCTTACTGTTCTCAACCATGTAATCGACACATAACTTCTTGAGCGAATCCACGTTGTATTTGTCAGAGAGGCACAGAATTCCCACAGCAGTAGACACACAAATATTCACTTCAGCCGTGTAAAGATATCGCAGAAATTTATCAAAAACTGCTTGGCACTCGGGTTCCTCTTGCAGGCTGATTTCCTCTTTAACATTATGAGACCAAGGCTGTTCATAGAGCATCTTCATGAAAACCTCACTAGATTTGGCCAGCACAAATTTATGAGCATAATACTTGAGTTCCCCTATCTTAAGAATAACGTCTGACAGCGCCTCCTGGTTGTAGAACTGAGAAACATTCTGTATGAAGTTTGTTTCATCGCGGAGGACCTGGTCCATGCTCTGTGGCTCAGGATTCTCTGGTGGTGCCTCCTGCTGGAAAGACAGAAATATGCATATATAATATTTACCAACATTGGGGAATCATTTCTATTCTTTTCATTTGCAGATAAACAACCCATTATGAGACAAAATTACCTGTTTCATCTATCATTTTTGTAGAGTAAAAATAAGAAAATACATTACTCCTTTCAAGCATACAAATCCATATGTCATGATTTAAGTTTTTAACTTGATTTTTACTGTTTGCAGGGTATTTTGTTAGGGTCAATTATACATTTGGCCAGGCAAAATTGAACTAAATATACTCAGGTATGACTGCATATGCCCAATGTATGACTGCATATGCCCAATGTATGACTGTATACGCTCAATATATGACTGTATACGCTCAATGTATGATGCATATATGCTCAATGTATGACTGTATACATTCAATATATGACTGCATACACTCAATGTATGGCTGCATACACTCAATATATGACTGCATACACTCAATGTATGGCTGCATACACTAAATGTGTGACTGCATACACTTAATGTATGACTGTATACGCTCAATATATGACTGCATACTCTCAATATGACATATGCTCATGCTTAGCTGTTACATGACTTTCTATAATCACCTCAGGAGAGACACAAGAATGATATATTACAGTTAGATCAATGTATGAACAAAATATACATTTTAGCTCCGACTGTGTATGGTGAAGATAAGGATGGCTGCCCACTGCTGTAACTGGGTAACAGCATGACTGAGAGTGAACCCTGGCATAGCATGCAACTTCGATGAGATTCAACAGTTACTGATAACAGTCATATAAATATAGAAAGCGTACCAAAAGTCAACTCTATCTAATAATCTAAATTCAATCCCTTGTGAATATTTAGCTTCTTTGATCAAGTTCGTCCCAATATTGATACTCAGTCAAGCTGATATGCTTATTTCAGCTGGAATGTCACAAAATTGTGATGATCTTTATCTCTATCATGTGTGACATCCAGTGATATAAATAGCAATTCTCTTCCTTAATGGTTTAACCTGTAAGATAGGTGCATACAGACATCATAATAATTTTCATATTTAATATGAAGTGTGACATTATTGAATCATAAGCATAAATATGACAAGTTATAGTATGAAGTGTGACATCATTATATCGGACATGGTAACCTGTAGTATGAAGTGTGACATCATTATATCGGACATGGTAACCTGTAGTATGAAGTGTGACATCATTAAATCGGACACGGTAACCTGTAGTATGAAGTGTGACATCATTAAATCGGACATGGTAACCTGTAGTATGAAGTGTGACATCATTAAATCGGACATGGCAACCTGTAGTATGAAGTGTGACATCATTAAATCGGACATGGCAACCTGTAGTATGAAGTGTGACATCATTAAATCGGACATGGTAACCTGTAGTATGAAGTGTGACATCATTAAATCGGACATGGCAACCTGTAGTATGAAGTGTGACATCATTAAATCGGACATGGCAACCTGTAGTATGAAGTGTGACATCATTAAATCGGACATGGTAACCTGTAGTATGAAGTGTGACATCATTAAATCGGACATGGTAACCTCTATAATATATTGCTTTCCTCTCCTTTTAAGATGAGCAATTTATTCCTCTCATAAAGGCCAGAGGAGAGCAGTGAATGTTGGCCAACATGGATGACAACAAGGCCATCATATGCACATGGTTTACGAGACAATGTTTGGTGTAAGCGGATCTTGTGGGCTGATCATGGTGTCGCTGTCTCTTTCAGACAATTGCTGCCACAGCTGACACATACATATTCCACTGTAACTTGTGTGAAATCAGACAAATGTAACCATGGTAACAGATACGAAGCCAGACTACTGCCTACATTGGGAATTCCACCAAGTTTGGAAATATACAAACAAGTGTGTGTATAAAGTATGTGCAAGACTGGCATAAAACCAAACAATGATTATTACGGAAACTAGTATAGAGAAACCTCTTGAAACTAATATTGTATATTCTTTCTCAATAACTCTTGGCCTTGTATCTTTGAGACTCTCGATTCAAACACTATATCTGTTACATATATTGAATCAAACAATAAATCTGTTATTTATATTCAGTTGATTGGTACAAAATTGACACTTTTACAGCCATATCTGGTTATTTATATATTTATGTTATTCATATATAAAATGCAGAGCTTGATACAATGGGAGAATATTCACTCGTTCCATCATATTTTGTCAATATCTCACAACACTGGATTCTCTTATTACTATTTTGTTTATCCCAGACCAGTGGATGCCCATAGATCACTGCTTTTGACCACTGTATCTGACCACTGCTTTTGACCACTGTATCTGACCACTGCTTCTGACCACTGTATCTGACCATTGCTTCTGACCACTGCTTCTGACCACTGCTTCTGACCACTGCATCTGACCATCATCTGTCTGCAATTGCTTACCCCAGACAACAAAATGCTTCCCAGATTTTGGTCTATTTCATACAGTTTACTGTTGTACAAATTGCAGCCTGGTGATATACACCATAGTGTATGTACAAGCCTTTTTTTGTGTCAACCTGACATATCGTAGCATCGTGTTCTACAATTCTCACACATTTCCAAAACTGCACCTGGAGCCAGTATCTTGCACTGGGGACTGTCCCAAAGCCCCAAGCCAAATCTAAGCCAACTTCATACTCAAATATATAAATCTAGTCCCCATTATATGAGAATATATATATATGATAAGATTATATGAGCAATGTGTCTCTGGCTGTGCTTTGTGAGGACACAGTCTGGTACTCACCATGATTGCTAAGTCATCAGGGGTAGGTCTTTGTACACTGGTGTCCCCCATCATGGATTCATTCATCCCAACCAATTTGCACAAAATGAAGTGGTCACTGGGATGTGGCAAGTTTTTCATGCCAGGTTGTGCCTTGACTCATCAATGTATGCATATCTGTGATACGATATTGGACCAATGCCTACAATCCTACACAGTTCCCTAACAGTTCCTCTCATTACACTCTCACTGCACACAAATAGCCAGACTTCTAAATCTATAAACAGGATGCAAAACACTACTTTCTTTTCATTCAATTCTAAAATTTGAAATAACTTTATATCACATAGGTTAAGCATAAATGAAACAAAAGGTTTTGACACAACTTTGACTTTTAATGAGACCAGTTCAATTTTTTTTAAATCCATCATTGCCAATAGAATCATGCATCCTGAACATTTTTTCAAGCACATAAAAAAACAGACATTTATTTTTTTGCTATCTACTTTTTCTTTGTGCAAATTCACTCTACAGAATCCCTGATATTCCTATCGTACATAACTTCTTTTTTTAGCCTTCTGCCATTTTTGACTACTGAAGGAAACATCTGTTATAAATGCTGAACATTTGCCAAAACCACCCACCCTGAACACAAGTATAACTGTTGACCCTAACCATGTATCATAGAGGTATGTTGTATACAAAGTACACAAGTTTATAAAAGAAAAAGGCAAGACCTCAATTGAGGACTGAAATCATACCACGAAAATATTTTCAACACATATAACCTTTGTAAAAACATGATTCCTTGAAGTTTGTAAGATACATTAACCCATGAATTCAAAATTTTCATATTTTGTAACCTCTTTCTTCTCAGAAGCATGAAAAGATCTCATTATTTTTGTTGTGTGATGTTTCCAATGGGCAGATCTACTTTCTGTCTTAGATTTAATGTGTTGGCATCATGCTGGGATAAAGGCATTGCCTACTCCAAGCTGTGCTCTCCAGGCAGAGGCAGATCTACTTTCTGTCTTAGTTTTAATATGTTGGCATCATGCTGGGATAATGGCATTGCCTACTCCAAGCTGTGCTCTCCAGGCAGAGGCAGATCTATTTTCTGGCTTAGTTTTAACGTATTGGCATCATGCTGGGATAATGGCATTGCCTACCCCAAGGTGTGCTCTCCAGGCAGAGGCAGATAGCGGGACTGCTGTGGACATGCTACATCATTACATTAATTACAAGATGGGGACATTTTTTTCATCTCTGTATTTGGTAAGCCAGATATACTGTCTTATCTGTACATCTTTGGCATGTCTTACTCCATATCTGTAGCAATATACCCAGCTGGGGTAAAACGTCTATTATGTGATGCATAAACCTGAAACATTGGGGTAAAACAGGGCCATCAGTTTGTTTCAAAATAAAGGCATGACAAAATATTGACAGCCATTTTGTCATGCATAAACATGAAACTTTGGGGTAAAACCCACTATCTGATTCATTTTGTTTCAACCCAAAAGTGTGACAAAATATAGACCTTGAGCATTTACCAGTTTGACCTCATTTTCTATGATTTATGCCTGATGAGCTCCTTGGCCTACCTGAAATGATGGAATCCGAATCTGAGCCAGAGTATATTTTGCGGATGACAAAACCGGAGCCAGGGCCATTGCATTGACATCAAACAGTTCTCTCACCGGCCTTCTTCCGTATCTGGAACCTAATGGAAGCCTTGGAATGTCCCTCTGAGCTGCTCTGGATTCCAAGTATCTGAACCCCATGGAATAGGGATTTCTTGTCCTGTGATTCCCTCTGCTATACCCTACAGCGCCCTCTAATGCTTGTTCTTCCTCTTGGTTTTCTATCGTATCTTCTTGCCTCTCAATCTGCTGAAACTCTCCTGGTCTGGATTCATAATTAGTTACATTCTGTTCTACACCAAGTGAAATGCTCTGGACTTGATCATCTGGAGACCCTCCATTCCCAGGTCCACCTGCTGCCCCTAGAACCTCTCCTGAGACCATCTCACTCCCCTCATCATCATGTGGCAGCCGTCCCTCATCAGAAATGAAGTTAGTTTGCCCTATTTTATCAGATACTGAATAACCTAGTGATATTTGCTCAAGGGAGACTGTATCTTCTGTTGTTTGCTCAGAGGTGACTGTATCTTCTGTTGTTTGCTCAGAAGTGACTGTATCTTCTGTTGTTTGCTGACACTCTTCTGTATCTTCTATTGTTTCTTCACACTCTTCTGTATCTTCTATTGTTTCTTCACACTCTTCTGTATCTTCTATTGTTTCTTCACACTCTTCTGTATCTTCTATTGTTTCTTCACACTCTTCTGTATCTTCTATTGTTTCTTCACACTCTACTGTATCTTCTATTGTTTCTTCACGCTCTTCTGTATCTTCTATTGTTTGCTCACACTCTACTGTATCTTCTATTGTTTCTTCACACTCTACTGTATCTTCTATTGTTTGCTCACATATTCCTTGTTGAAATACATCAACTATCTCTGCTCCCACCTCAGATGTACTTTCATCAGCTTCCATTTCTTCCTCAGCACTCATGTTTAGCTGCATTGGTACACTATCACTATTCCCTTCTTGAGCAGATATGCTCATATCTTGTTCAGTCTGCCCATTGCTGTCATTCTCGTGCACTGCATTGTGGGACATACCTATATCCTGCAATGTTTCCCTGCAGATAATGGCTTCATGTGCTCCCTGCTGAGATACACTTGCCAATGGCACGTTTTGCTCAGGAGCATTTGAAACTGGCATTACTAGCTCACAGTCACTGGCAACTGCCTCTGTTTGCTCAGATACACCACTGACTGGCATTATGTGCTGAGATACACTGGCAGATGGTATTTGCTCAGGTATACTAACAGTTGGCACAATTTGCTCAGACCCACTGATAACATGAGCTTTTAGCTCACAGGCACCTGGTACTACCACAGTTTGCTCAGATCCACTGGTAACATGAGCTGTTAGCTCACAGGCACCTGGTACTGTCACAGTTTGCTCGGGGGTAGCACTGTGAGATTTCCTGAGTTCTGAGGTGGTGTTTTCTTGCAGACTCGCCCTCCTGGCCTGTCTATGCTGCCTGGCTTGCTCAACTAGCTGCCGTGCCTGTTCTAGTAACTTGGGCTTTACTGTTGCCTGTGGTCTCACCACTCTTCTCTCTCTCACTCCTCCCTGAGCTCCTTCCTCTGCAATGTGTCTGCTGAATCCTGAAATCTCAACTTTAGATGTTTCTCTCTTTGTTGTTGTTACTTTTTCTTGCTCAGTCTTCTGCTGGACTGCACATTCTTCAAAAGTGACGCCATCTTTGCTAGAGTTATCATTCACAGATTCTCCTTCTTCTACGCTCTGGTCAGAATCACTAGTGTACACCAGGTCTGGGTTCTGATCCGCTAAGATGTCGGAATCACTATGACAACCTCTCTCCTTCTCCGCCACAGCTTGGACCACTCCAGCACTCTCAGTGTGAGCTGTGACGCCCTTTGATTCATTCACACCCATTAACACACTTTCCTTGCGATCACTTATGGGAACTTCTTCTTCTGGGGCCTCAGTATCATTAAATTTACTGTCTTTTTCTGTTTCAGTTTTTACAACCACTTTTGTTTTGACTTCAGAGCTAGGATCAAACCTTTCCTTGTTAGTATTTGGTGTCTCTGTGATGGCATGAATTGTCTTAATCACCTGCCCAGTGTTTGTGGCACCCTGGATGCCCGTCTCTCTGCGTGGTGTGATGGTGAGTGACTGAGTCTGGGTGTGAGCGTGGCAAGTTGCTTTCTGGCGTCTCCTGCGTGTCTTAGTCCGTGTCTTGGTCGGTGCCTGCTGCTGTGACTGCTCCATGCTGGGCTAGGATATCACCTATATGCTGAGCAGTCAGACACACGCAGCCTATGATCTCGGCATGGTTCAATGCTATAATGATCAGCGGTCCCAGTAGCTGCCATCCTCATATGGCACGGGAAATAATGACGCAGTTCCATGCTACTTGGCCCAGGGTATATATACACTATGCAGATGGCAAACTAACTTTATGAGCACCCAACCCATCACTTCTGCCTTCCTTTTCTGGTATGCACACAAATAATGGCTGGTGTACTTGCAATACTGTCACCATTCCAAAATGTCCAAATCTTTTGTCTTTTATTGAGTTTGTTTCAAATTTGGTCATGTATATTAGATATCGTTAAGTACATTTTTTTTATTAAGAGTTGGAGAAGAAATTGTTTTCTTCTTTATTAGGGTTCATCTGGGTCCAAATTGTCATGGGAAAAAAACATAAGGTTATTAACAAATCTTTGAGAACAAACGAAACTTTCCTTATTTTGAGTGTTCAAATTGATGATAACAAAGGCATGAACATGTACATTCTAAAAAAAAATAAATATCATTTTTTCAATATTGGTCATTTGCAAATGAATAAACACTGCAAAAATTTATTTTAAGCACAGCTAGAATACTCAGCAGCTCATCAATGTCTGCGAAAACAGATTTATTTCTTGCAATCCAAATTCAGGCAATCAATCTTTGGGCGTCTGTTTAGTCCTTTAATGATTGCTGCTTTTAAGCCAGTAAATCTTGGTAATCATCGTCTGGATAACAAGTGCTGACTCGGCCTTTCCTTTATATCCTCCACAGTAATGGCTAGATAGAGAGGCTGGATGTCCTGAGGGGGCAAGGAGGGCTAGCTATGGAGCTTGGTTACAGTCCAACCTCTCACCTCTCTTACCAGCCCTCCCCATACACATGACACACACACACTTACCAAGGCCCAAATGACAGCCAAACACCAACTATGCCCAGCTATGAATTTGCCAAGATTTTGTCCTTAGACAAATAGGAGAACAGATCTTTGATGTCATAAAAAGTCACTAAGCATCTTCAATACCATGCCATCATCCTTGCCTGTCATTAAGAGTGACAAATGTCCATGACACCCATGTACACTCTGCATGTATAGAATGCTCTTTCCTATACCATCAACAATTAAGAACTTTAAGAATTATATATCATATTATATTTATTAACATGTTTATGAATAATAAAAAGTAGTATTTTTTCTGATGAAGTTGTGTTAATCAGGAAAGTTGGGGCTGGTACAGCAATGTATGGAATCCTTCCTGGCCCCTTCCTGGCCACACCGTACATGTTAGGCGCATCATACCTGTGATCTTAACATTGGATTGCACTGGGCAAAAAGGACAGTGAAAACATGAACCTCAATAAAAATGGCATCTTCACATGAACACTTTAGTAGGAAACAATGTCCTCAAAATGTTGCACCTAATATAACATGTGGAACTGTACAGCTATGTCTCAACTCTATTTACAACTTCACTGAAGTAAAACATAAAATATAATTTGTAAATCACAAATTTGCTTTCTCGAAGGTTAATGATTGTTTGAATCAATCTAACTCAAAATATGAAAGCAGTAATTGTTGACTTCAGAGGTAAAAGGTTGGTATTTATATAGATGATAAACTGTGTCACCAGTCATGATGGCTTTGTTTTATATTTTCTGTCTTAGATCACATCATCAGGAGGCAAAGCTTATATGCATCAAGAGATTATTTGCGATCATGACAAGGCATTTTGTGTTCTTACAATAACAAAGTATGCTTTCTTGGCAGCATGTCGAGGGCTGGCTGACACTCTAACGGTTGAGTGAACTTCTGTACACTCTTCATCATAGTCCATGAAATAATTTTAAGGCCCTTTCTTATGCCAATATTTTGTAGAATTTTTCATTTATCATAATTCTCAGTCTGTGTTGTTTTTCAAATTATAATTTCATTTTAAAAATCAGTTTTATCTAATAAAATGAATGACCTATCAACCTCTGAATTATGTTTTTTGTCCCATCCAATTTTGGACAACAAAGATTAAGTGTCCTAAGAATACAGTTTTCAAGCCTTAATAGTAGGCTGCTGGAATGGAAAAAAAACCCAGACGAGACAGTCTCTTATTTTGTATCTCATAATGTCTGAGACAAGATTTTCTATTGACTTAACCACTTGAAAGCTACAGGCTGATGTCAATGCTGTTGACCTTGCAGTTTTTTTCAATACATAGTTTTTGTTATGTCCAAAAACAATGATATGAAAACTCACCAAGGATAATTCAATAAATTCACACCTTGCTGTTCTGTTAGGTGAAATCCTCAGATTAGTACTCAACTTGTCTGCATTTGTCCACCAGGGGGCAGTAGAAAAAGGTTGCAATTTAAAAATGTCTCTCCAGAGTGTCCTTAATGGCTGTATGATGACAAACACTAGTCCACTACATGGTCTCTGGTGGCATCATCCCCACTATTATGCTTCATATTCTTGCTATTTTCTGTCTCTATGTCATCAGGTACAAGGCGTGACCTTTACACTGAGTGATATTCGTGTTACAGCTCTGTATATTCCACATCCTATAATACCAGGAGGTCAGCAGCTGCCCTCAGGTGGAGCTCTTCATTCCCTGCAGTCTCCTGCAGGTATACTTGTCTCCTGCAGTCTGCGCTATATACACACACTTGACTCAATCAGCCGCTCCATTGCTTGTTCTCAGCTCGACCATTTCTCTTTGGGGAAACATTTCATTTGAGATTTTATGCCAGTTCAAGATTTCATTATCAACGTTTTGTTTTTCAGAAATTTTCATATATTGTTTTTATTAAATGCTTTTTTGCAAGCTTTATGTAGAGGAGAGACAGATTATTTTTATATTAAAAGCAGTGGTGCAGTGACAACCTGTGCCTTGATGTGAACGTTCAGACTAAACACGCTCCCAGCAGTACCATGCCCCGCCACCCTCCTACAGCACACAATCCAAACTATAGATCCAGGAGAAAATTACCCAAAAGCTCACAGCAAAAACCCTTGTGCTCGGCTGACATGGCTGCTCCCGTATATCACCTTTATAGTTTCCTGCATAGGAGATCTAGGCATGTCTCCCTCAGACTGGTAGATACTCAAAATCCAAGTACCGCACAAAACACATCAATTCTAACACGATACTGTTTCATGGACAAGAACTAAAACTAACTTAATTTCCTCTGCAACAACTTGTAGAGGCCCATATTATTTGTTACATTTAGACCTCTTTTCATCAGGATGAATACAAGTTGTCAAGTAAATGATGAATGAACATGACGTCATTATCTGCAGTAATGTCTTTCACCATTAATGTCCAATATTTTGTTGGTTTATACTTGAGAATATATATGATTTGCTGCTAATCTTGATGATGAATAAATATCAGCAATCATTACATTTCCATATATCAGTTCCATTTAATTAACTTACAGCAATGTCAATTCATTTAATTATTGGTTACATAAATGGGGACTGAGTACATGATGAGAACACTGGGCCCTTGAATATATCTGTCTGCCATACTCTGGGGTCCAGAGTACAAGTACACTGTGCAGATTGAATCTATTCATCAAATGCTGCCTCCCCATTGATCAGTTTGGGTTATCTTGTTTCGGGTTATCATTGTTGCCATGCATGTTGATTGATTTTTTTCTGTCTGTCTTCACCATTTCAACACGTTCATCCAAATGCTCTTTGAATTTTGTCTATTTAATCAAAATAAAACATTTTTTTCCTTTTTGATAACATCAAATACATACTGAGATTATGTCTATTTGCCTTGTAAGTCCATAAAAACTATTTGATTGCTGGTTTTGACTTCAGAAACATGGCTAGGCCTTTTTATTTGAAAAAAATCCATTTCTGTAAAACTCTTTATCTTTTCCAAAACAAATCAAAATTTTGATAACAAAGAATGAACAGCTATTTTTGTCAGCGTTATATATATGCAAATAGCATTGTGTGCCTGCATAAAGAAGAATAAAACAATGTTATTTTATTCAAAGAATTTTCAATTTGCATGTGACATGATGTAAATGACTAGTATACATATTCCATAACATTCCAGAATAAGTGTATCCCAGCTAAACAACCCCTCCAGGCCAGTGTATGAACAGCAAAAATGCAGTCAGCAATATCTATAGGTCAGTTTGATCTCCCCAACCAAATTCCATTGTTTCAACCACAAAAAAATGTTCTTGTGCATGATCATGCATACTGGCACAAGAACAAAAACAGAATTATAAATCTCAGTTTTGCATGTCAAAAAGAAACAGGCGCATTCCCTGTAAATGAGCGGGGAGACAATCGCTCGATCTAGGCCAGGAACACAAGCTTACCTCCTCCTCCAATCAGCAACCAATCAGGAATGCTGCAAGACGCCCTAATACATCAAGATGCCAGCTTACTCGCTTGCCTCCATTTCTCACTATTTTGCCTTTTTATCTTTTACGATTTTGACAAGAAAATATGATGATTAGTCAAGCAATAAAAGGATACTTCCACACATTGCTCAGTAACCAGTTGCAGATATCTTGAAAAATAAATTTTCAATTGTATTCACTTTATACCTATCAAAATAATCTGCATATTATCTGTTAATTGAACTAATATTACCATCACAATCAAAATTTAAAATCTGGGTCATTTTGGAGTCAAATCATTTCACTGTGTCAATGGTGGGACATTTGCACAAATTTGACTCATGTCCATTTGATATTTTGATCTTGTTTATACTTAGTCTACTAAGGTCACACTGTATATCACAAAGGATCCCTATGGTCAATACAAGACTATTATGTAAGTCCTCCAAGCTGACCTCATGCCAACAGCTATATATAATCCAAATGTTTTCTTTGTTTCCTCATTCGTCACAAATTTATTTATTGAAATGAAAATATTACCATTTTGTTGATGAACTAAATGATGTTTACATTGACTCCTCACCTTTAAGAAAGGTTTGCCTGTGATATCTTGGATGTTCATCGCTAAGTGGCGTGGACAGGGGTGTCTGTGGCATGTGATCACAGAGGTAGGTGCTGTTAATGATATGTTCCTGTGCCTGGTGCCAAGCCCAAGTAGTACCTTAGACACATGTGCCAGCCTATACCTCACAATATATCTCTGGCACAGCACCAGTCCAATCAAATACACGTTCACATAAGATTGAGTGATTTCTCAAAGGTCCAAATATCACAATGCCTTTCTGCATATCCTGTTGGCGTGTCACAAAAAAGGCCCCAATCAGGAGTCCAGAGTATTTTGCAGACTATCCTATTATTATATATCCTGATTATTTATGCCATAGACAATCTGCCTATCATAAAACAAGCAGGAAATGCCACCCTTATTGCTCACCAAATTCACAGCATCAAGTAAGTGCTTTTTCTATTAGATTATCATTTCTTTTAAAGGAACTTTACAAATGTTTTGGGTTACTAACAATTCCTGTCAAAAGTCTCATCTTTTTTCACAACAAATAATTCTGTCCTAGACATATTCAGCTTCTCCCTGAGTTCTGTAAACAATATAATTCATTCCTGGAAGGAGCCCCCACTTCCATTTGTAACTTTTACTTTTTGAACATGACAGGTGACATATGAAGTTGAGTTGGTCAAATTTCAAAGCAGCAAAATGGTTGAAAATAAAGTTGGTGAGTAATGAAAGGAGACATGAAAACAAACCAAACAATAATTGGCGTCCTCAATATTTTTTGGATCACTTTTTTACATGGTTGAGGATTTATTTTTGGCATGAACACATGAAGATCTTTAACAGTGAAATAAAACATTTAATGGAGCACTTATCTAAAGTTTATGATCAAGAATTGTATGCTTTCAACACATTTTATTGGTCAAGAAATTGACACAACAGAACAAGCAGATCATAAAATATCTTGAAATATATCTTCATAATTATGAATGTAGATGAAAAGTGGTAGGTATATATATATGAATGGTTTTGTATCCTTTAGCATGCCAGGTATTCAACCCAAGATTTAAGTGACATACCCTTTCTCTGGCTCCTCCAGTCACTCTTTCTTCACACACTGTTAACACCATGCACCCATGCAATTCCATTAATTTTTCACATTTTTCTGCACAATTTTACCAAAGTACATGGAAAGTTTCAATAAGACTTACCAATATCAACATATTGTTGGTACTCCCTTCATTTCCCCCTTGGACATTACCTGCTGACTATGTTACGACTAAAAAGGTCCGACACACTTGTCCTACACAAAGCGTAAGGTGAATGGACTGAAACAAATGGCTGATGGTAAAGTGTCATGTAAAAATAGGCAGGCAGGTGGAAGGGGTCTTTGATCCTTACTGGGGATTGTTGAGGGCTGTTTCATGTCGGCACGACACCTGACAGCTTGGATGGCGGTGACCGTGTCTAACCCTGCTCCCCTCTATCCCACCATTGCCTAGGCTTGCCAAGGGTGCTTGCCCAACATCCCATCTTTGACCTTTTCTAATATATATTTGCCTGAAAAATTGGCCAACCCTGACTGACTATTTAATCCCGCTAGCTCTGCACAGAGCATTGGCATCCTCATGCTCCACCCTCCAAAGCCACAGATCAAGCTGACTCACGTAGAGTCTGGTCAAATGTGCAAAGGTCCTTTGAACATTTTAAAAAGTAAGTACTTCTCAACTGAAAATTCCCAGCATGCATCTGCCCATAAAGAGGTTCAATGCACAAAACTTTCTATTAAAAAAAATCATTTTCTTCTCGATAAGAATATACCATGATGGAGTTGTTTCTTGGACCAGAAAAAAGCTTAAGTCTGAGAAAGCAATCTTATCCATTTCATTGGATCAGCATCATAGCATCATTCACCATTTGTCATGTTATTAAGATCACTGGTGTGGTAACTTTAGGACAGTAACCCTTTTCAACCCTTTCTATAAAATATTCTTTTATTTTTCTGTGGTGTATTGCCACTTCTTTAACAAATGTTTAAGTTTGCTTTGGGGCAAAGAACTTTTCTGTTGATTCTCAAACTTGGCACCTGCTTCCTCCTTCATGTTTACTCTAAATATAATCTCAAAAAAACATACAAACACATTGACCGCATGGTGTGCTTTATGAGTTTAAAACATCCAGATCTATAGAAAAAATGCAGTGTTCAGTGCTTTGTTGAACTACATACATTTGGTCATTAGTTATCCCAACATGAACCCTGTCCCACCTTATAAATCATTTGGCAACAAGGGACATCACTGAGACCTGCCCAAGTGTACACATTTTATACAGTTATACACTAGGATTCACAACAAAAAAACTAAAACAGAGAAATAACAGTTTGTTAGAAGGTTCAAAATAGTTCAAAATCTGTGTCTGTTGTGTTGCAGACAAATACCTAGGGTGAGATACATAGGTACTTAACTTTGGCAAAATACCTCTGCAAATGTTTACTTAAAAGAGAATAACTGCTGAAATATTTGTTTGATTATCAAAACCCCTGCTTGCAAAGCCTGACCATTATATAAGATTTCCTACAAAACTAAGTGTCACTTTTCATTAAAAAAGAGTTTTATGAGAAATGTGATTTCTGGCTGTTATTTGGAAGTCTATGGTTAGTGGAAAGAGCATATTTGAATGAATATGGTATATTTTTGTATTAGTCATTCTTGTGGGGGCAGATGGGTTTTGATCTCCACACACTAAAGACTGACACATATGAATATGATAAATGGACATAATGAACAAAATAAGCACTGTTAGCGCAAATTGGTCCCAAGCTTTTTCATAAATACTCATTTTGAAGAGAGAGTATATGATTTATCATTGTACAAAATAGCAATGAGTCAATCTGGTGTATTTTTTTCTTTACTTCTGCCAGCCAGTGCTATTTGTCCAATCTAGTTATTGTGCCACAGAGATATTGTCCTACCCATCCCATTTCAACCAGTTTACAGTTGGCACTGATATAGTAAAATTTGCCAACAGAGAAAAATACCACAAATGTCACCCAATTATGCTCCAAATTACATTAATCGTTTGTAATTTAATACTGTTACACTGAATGACACAAAAAAACTGGAAAGGCATTTAGCCTAACTGGCTCAATAGGTGGTTGTAGTCAGGCATGGACATATCACTGCCACATCATCTGCATGAGAAGTCAGGTGTGTTCTTTTAGCACAGTATATTATTACAGGTGATCACAGAAAGTTGACTGGGTGCCAGACTCGTGAATATGAGCTCACCTCCCCTGACATATGCTGTCCTCCCTGCTAATTAACCTCTTCCATGCACCCAGGTGGCGACACTGTCAATCAGAATTTATGCATGATCCAGAACAGGCCAGGCCATATCATAAAGTAGAAACTGCTTTTCCATTCACATTTTTTCTGAATATATCTCTAAATTTATGGGAACATTTCATTGATTTTCCCATTATCAATTTTTTTAGGCCTATCTTTATTCTCATCACCAATGGAATGAATATATTACAGAAATTAGACTGTTATCACTGCTCCTAATGCCAATATATCATGATACTTTGAATTTTTGTCAACAAAATGCATTCGCAAAACTGGTTCTTACAGACCAAATTTATTGATGCATTTGCATAAACTGCTAATTGTTGACTTATTATGCTATCAAAATACAAATGAATTTCTGTAGCACGAAGAATGAATCTGGAAGAAAACAATCTTCTCAGCTGATTTAAATTCATATTAAATTTTCACATCATTTTCAAAAGATTTGTGTTTAGTCCAAATATTCAAACAGCCCAAATATTCAAATGGCCATTCTGTAACCATGGATGGACTTGGGGCTCCTCACAGTGTCAGGATGACACACCTACAGAATGAATAAGAATAAAACCTCTCCATCCTATTAGATTTATTGTGATAACATACATCTACAAATTCAGAGATATCCTAATATTTTTAAATCAATATGGTAACATTGACATGTTTTACTATTTACCCCTCCTCAAGACAGGGCTGAGATAGCTTTCAGATCTATGAGCGGGAGCTGCCTGTCATGAATATTCACTAGTTATTCATGACTTACAGGCTACTGTGAACTGATTGGTCAGGGACACTGAGAGTTATTTGGGAAGGCCTGAAATATGCATGATAAAAGCTACAAGAAATTGTGTGCCCAGTGTTGCAGATAAGGTTTGAGATAACAAACAGCATTATCACACATTTGCTTTAAACAATAGGCACTTAACTTGGGTAATTTTAGAATTGGAAAGTGTGTTAAAATAGTCCAATTTTGAACCCTATTTGAATTCTAGTCCCTATATGAACCCTCATTGCATGAAATAGTTCATGAGAGATAGTAACAGTCAACTATTAATAATTACCCATCACCTAATTATACATGTATATTGTATACAATCTAGTTAAATCTCATATAATAGATTTTTGCAGTCCAAAGTCCCTTATATGTTGACGCAACTGGAAATATATATTTTTGTATTCCAAAGCAATATTCACAAGCATTTGCCATCAGGTGGCACCACCTCACAATATGATATGATTAACATGCACTAATTTTGGGCGACAATATGTGTTGCTCATTCTGAGGGAATGTTATTCAAGGTGAAAACTTAATCCCCGAATTTTACATTGTATATGATGTACTAATCTGTAAAATAATTTAGAAAAAATATACACTGCAATTTACTTAGTTGTTTTATCTAACCCATTAATCTCTTCTATAGGTCATACTCTAGTAACATATGTCATGCTATGGTGCAGATGGGAGTCATCCTTGTGACCTAATATAGTAATATATATATATTACACAATATGACCTTATAGGTATTTTGATGATAAATATATGACCAGAAGCTAACTGTTTTCCTGGAAAATGTACCACAGCTGTGTAGTTATGTTTGGCAAAGTGTCAAATCCAGAACAAATCAATTGCAGACAAAGAAATTAGCACCAGAGGATTACTAGCTGTTAAAGGCTTGATTGAGTGAAATATACTTGCCATCCAACATAAAACGGCCACCGATCCAGACAGACAGAACATCCTATGCTAGACAGTGCACCATGCAGATCTGCAGTTCATGGCTGCACAGAGTGCGATATGCTTCATCGTCCAGCTAGCTCCTCAATCGATATAGCTTAGCTCAGCTATGTTAATTGTCAAAGTGCATCTAAGTTCCCTTACATAACTCACAGCATGACCGATCGGCACACTCTCCTCTGTCCACTCTCCTCTGTCCACACTCCATCCCAAATGTGTTAATTTCTTAGTTTTTCTTTTTACTCTATCTTGGCTGACACTGGACAATGTCCGATGAAAAGAGGCCTATATGACTAACAAGGAAGAGATATTGCTCAGTTAAGTGTCTGGGCATACTAGATATACTACCACAAAAAAACTAATAATATTGATAAGCCTTGTCCTAAGCACAGAGATGAAAACATGCACCTCCCACAAAAAAACACTCGAGCTTCACTGTTGCCAAGAATTTGGTGTGAAATCTAACTGGTTCTATCCTTACATCCTGCTAATGCACTGTAAACTTCACATAGAAAAAATCAACACTGGAATGATCACAGAAGATGTGTTACCTACCTCTAATATTACATCCACTGTATCCATATTAAAAAGTTATGATTTTGCATTCTATTATTGTGGTTTACAGAAGCTCCCCAAATCTCAGTCTTTTTTTTGAACGGTGTTGTTAACTTTCTTGTCATATCTTATCTTGTTCATGAGGCATGTGTTTTCCCTCATATGGTTGTGTGATAATATTCACATCTACAGAGATAAGACTGGGCTTCCCCTCCATTCACCTCGGCAGTGCCATGATATTTGGAGAGCTGATAGTTGTGCATACATCATGCACAGCCCCGTGTCCCAGAGCGGATGTGTTCAGCTCAGTCCCTATTCGACGTAGTATGTGCTATAACGGGTGTTTATTGATGTCGGGCGGAAAGATCAACTGAGGACATTCATATGATCATCTCATGCATATTCATGACACTAATTTCATCATTACATCAAATCAGCATTCTTATTGTTTTACTAATATACATACATATAAACTTTACACACAATATACACAGAAATATGACAAATTCATTTTCTACAATGAACAATACAAAAGACCTCATATACTTTCATTGTTTCACCGTCATGTATGTAATGGCTATAACACTGGGTGGAAACCGAATTTTGTTAAGATCAAGAAAGGCTATGATTCTCCTGCTCATTGTGTGTGTGAAGTTATCTCAACCAGTCCACGTAGAACTTGTAAACAATGACATAAGGTTTAAATATGGATATATTTACGTACAACACACACACATATATGGAAGGTTTTTTTTCATGTTTTGAAAAACACAGTGCATTGAAGCACCTCAGGCATTCATGGCTGTCTGCTCTATCCTACACTAATCATGCTAATTCAATTCTCAGCAAAGATATACCAACACCTGTCCCTCTATTTCACCTCACACAGGTCAGATGTCAAGGTCAGATGTATTATGAAATAATGTAAAATAATATCTTATTCTTGTTCAAAATTGGGATAGTCCTTCGTACCAAATAATTTGTTTCTTTTTTGTGAACTTGGTTTGATAAACAAAGATACATGCATGCATGCTCACACACACACACACACACACACACACACACACACACACACACACACACACACACACACACACACAAATGTCCAAATAGCATGTTGTGGACATCCCCATTGCTGCTGTGATCTGGCTGTGCATACAACAAATCAGCAGATTGTGTTATCAGAAGTGGTGTGAAGGTCATGTCATACCAGAGTTCTTGTTGCACCCTGGTCTGGTTCACTGGGTGATAATAAAACATGTAGAGATTATCTCAGCCCCATTTTACCACTACTGCCTTCAGGCTTTGAGGCCCAGAAAAAACATTGAATGAAACTTGTGCACCAAATAAGGGTTATCATAAACATTTCTGGGATTTAAATGCAGATTAAATTTGAAATCTAGTAAATATTTGCAGTCAAATAAATCACTGAAAAGAATATTGAATTCAAATGCAACAAGATAATACTTATTTTTATTTCAGTCTCACTGCACCATTTTCTGCCATGTATGTTCCATATCTGTTATGAATTGTAGAGACAACATAATGGTGTATGATTTATGACAAGGATAATTTTTTAATCACATTTGACATACATTGGCTTCAGATTATGAGGCTTGTTTGTCCAATATGAGTTAATCATGTTTATTGGCATGCCATTAACATAACATGAGAATTATTATCCCAGTGCATATCTGCTAAGTGTATCACATTTTGTGCCTCGTTAAGCTCACTGCATTAAATCCAACCCACATAACATGTTCTGTAAATAAGACTGGTCTTTGAAAACATGCTTAACTAAAGAATCTCTTGTAAGATAAATGATCCAATGGTTTAAACCACAATATCATCATCTTATTATTCTATACAATATCTTAATTATCACACTGTAACATAATTTCTTCCTCAATCACAGCTTTTAGCATGTTATAAATGTATACATCTTATAAATAACAATGGAACATTGGGGCAATCTGTCTGAGGCCTTTGCTTGTTACATTCTCATCTTAATAAAAATAACTGAATAAAATAATATTTATGGGCACATAACTTGGAACTTCTCATATACCATTGGAATGAATATTATGCTTGACATGATTCATTTCTATTCATGTTCTCAAGTTGTCTAATTGAAGAATTTATATTGAACTGTGTCCTTGATCCGTCTCCTGGAGCCAAACCTTCAGGCTCATTAATTCATAAATTTGCATATCTCTCTTCCGACCCATATCTCAAAGATATTCACAAAATGGCTGAGCTATTATGGCCATAAATTTACAAATCAACTACCTGCATTCATACATATATCACATGCCATGAAATATATATATATAGATATAAATACATATATAAAACTGTAATATGATTAGTTCTGGCATGAATATTTTCCTTTGAAGTTCAGATGTGATATAAAATAATGGTCAATCAGAAGAATATTGCATTTCAAAATATAAGCCTAGAGCTGTACTTTTTTGTAATTACTGCTCCTGAAGGTTTTATTTGTAATGTAGTGGTTTTCTGATAGAATAGCAAACCATGTAATAAGAATGAGGCCAAACTAGTGATATAGACAGGTGGAAAGAATGGTAACCACACCTAACAGAATTACAATATTCACAAGAATCACTATTTTATATAAATGTGAGGCCAAAGAGTATGACAGAGAGAAGTTATACAACATATAGAACAAGGAAATCACATGCCAGGCATGTATAATGACAATATGAAAATAAAAGCCCTTCATCTAGAAATTATCAACATTGATTTAAATTGTATATAAATTAATGTTATTCCCATAGTTCTATGTATTTTTTGCTGCAAGTTCTCCACTAATTAAATCCCTGAAATTGCCTATCACTATCTCAAACCTAATATTTCAATTATCTTCATTCACACAGAGGCTGACAATTTGTCAGATCTTGTGCTCAACTATTGGTCATTCTGCTATCCTTTTGTTTGAGCACTGGATTAAGGCTGATACATTGATGAGGCAACATGATCAGTGGTTAAGCATATGGATGCAGTAATATGATCATATCACATGCCTCTAATCTATACACATATATACAGGTGTCAATAGGAGAAAGCTCAGCATCCTCAGATCGGACAATCATATCCAATTCTTATTTTTGCATAAATTATCACAGTTTATAGAAATATTAAAAGCCTATTTCTACTATCTTGACCATCCCTAATGAATCATGAAGTCTGGAAATATAATTGCCATGCAGTAATTAAAATCATATTAAATTTCAGGAGGATACATGCATGGAGGTATAATACTTGAAATTGGGACCTACATATTTCTCATTTCACCTGTGGACTTCCAATATCATCTGTGTACCTCCCATATCACATATGTGCTTCCCATGTCATCTGTGTACTTTTCCTGTCACCTGTGTACTTTCCCAATCACCTGTGTACTTTCCCTGTGTTCCTCTGTTACCACCTGTGTACCTCTGCTACCACCTGTCTATACCCCTGTTACCACCTGTATAACCCTGTTAGCACCTGTGTACCCCTGTTACCACCCGTGTACCCCTGTTAGCACCTGTGTACCCGTGTTACCACCTGTGTACCCCTGTTACCACCTATATACCCCTGTTACCACCTGTGTACCCCTGTTACCACCTGTATACCCCTGTTAGCACCTGTGTGCCTCTGCTACCACCTGTATACCCCTGTTAGCACCTGTGTACCCCTGTTACCACCTGTATACCCCTGTAACCACCTGTATACCCTGTTACAACCTGTGTACCCCTGTTACCACCTGTATACCCCTGTAACCACCTGTATACCCTGTTACAACCTGTGTACCCCTGTTACCACCTGTATACCCCTGTTACCACCTGTATGCCCCTGTTACCATCTGTGTACCTCTGCTACCACCTGTATACCCTGTTACCACCTGTGTACCTCTGCTACCACCTGTATACCCTTGTTACCACCTGTATACCCCTGTTACCACCTTGTGTATGTCCCCCTTTGGCCTGTCCCTAACGTCATCAACCTGCCATCAGTCATGTTTACAAGAATAACCCCTGATGATTTCCCAATATCTGGTGTAAGACAGAGATAGTAAAAGGAGCTTAGTTACCCAGCATATCCGTACTGCACTGTAAGAAGGCATGTTCCTATTGTCACAAATTCACATAAGGTTTTTACAGCATGTGATCCTCAGAGCTTAGCAGAGAATTACATCCAATCCAGTGCAATATAGAGTGTGCCTTACTGTTCCAGCAAGCACATAACAGCCTCTACCGCAGACTCTGTGTTATTATACCAGTATATGGAGGCTATATGATGATGGCAGACTGCTACTATTTCGTTCTCCATTTGCCATTCACTGTCAGATTGACTTATTTCTCACATTCCACACCACTCTAACACCATAAGGCTAAATAGTAGCAATGCTATTCAGTTTCTGCTGCTTGGTGTTCGGAGATGTCTGATATTGATGCCTACACACAACACTTCCATCAACACGCACCATGGGTTTTTCCTCAAAACAACAATGAAGCGTGCCACCGAATCTAATTTGTTCCGAGAATTGGTTCTGTTATATCTTAATGAAGGTGATCATTAGCATATGCGTGTCTTTGTGTCGCTGGTCCAAATGATGTGAAGTAAGCAATGTGACCTGAGGCTTGTCCTGACGGTGGTCAACTGCAACAAGGCTGCTGCCCAAATTGCAATAATTTGTCCATGTGGCACTGCAATGTTGCCTGGAGGTACGGAAACCGCAGAGGCTGAAACAATGTCTTTGCAAGACACGTTGGTTCTGCTACCTGTCAGACGCCAGATAATACTAACGATTTCCAGGTCATCCAGCTGAGTATCTTCTAAATCTAGTTCCACCCTATCTGACGTTGGACTTCAACTATCACTGCTGATTTGCTGCAATCGCAAACTGGTCTATGTCGGTTTGACGACACATTGATCCACTAGCAACGTGCCAGCCACAGCAGCCCAAATCTCATCTCACACAAAAATATCAAGTACAATCTCATGTAATATAGCAACAAATTCTCTTTTCATTTACCACGATATAAGAGGCGTCAATAAAATTGACAGTAGCTTTGCTGAGGAGGAGTGTGGCAGGCTGTGCTGATATATTGCTCCGGAGCCTGGCTTATATTCTAGCAGTGTGTCAAGTGTTATGTCCTGCTAAGCGCTATGTTAGCTCACCACTCTAAGCAGGCTTCAATTGCTATTAATTTTATGATGTATCAATACAGTTGTGTTTACATTCCCCTTATTAGTCCTGCCTGCTCCAGCATCACAATACATCTTCTCATTGTTTTCTGCTCTGATCAAATAAATTCAGGGCTTTGTTTCTAATTTTATCATTAGCAATGAAAAAATTGATATCAATGTTATTTATGATTTAATTTTAAGTGTAGAATGAGAAGGATCTGCGTTTAATTTTCTCAAATTTTCAATGTTGATTATTTACTTTTTGCCACAAAACATGGTCAGAAAAAGTTTATTTTAACATGTTATCCATTCCCATCACACATGTATGCGCAAACAAACAGGGTCTCTTGTGAACACAAAATCAATATTTTATTATTGGGCACAAAGAATGCTGTGTGGCACCCAGCTGACGCGACATGCAGAGATGGGACAGTGATGTTTGAGCACATGATCTCAATGCCAAGGCCTGTCATCATGGGTACTGCGTTTCATTTTTACTGAAACCTTTCTCTCACTAAATCAAATGACGCTGCTTTGTTCGATTCCATGTTCACCTCAGATACTCTATTGAGCAGCATGACCAGGGAGGGGGGTTTCTTAGTTGGACAGAAATCTTCTCAAAAGCCTTTTTTTCCTTTTTTTCATGGGAATATTAAAAAAAAATATATCAAAATAAGGTGTTTTGAAATCTGCCTGCTGGGTTAAATCATCACCCTTCCCATTCTGTTTAAATATTCTGGTGAAAAAAAACATTCCCATGCTGAGCCTGCATCAGTGTTTTATACTGTATCAATACTCAGGTGGCAGCACCGCTGAGCAAACAGACAACATGGAAATGCTATTTCAAAGAGTTAACCCAATAAAAGTCTGAGCTTTTTCTTTTCTGAAAGCACTTCAAGCAGCCAGTCACACACATACCCCATAATCATAAATCCAACCGCACACTATTAAGATGGCTCGCAGTTTCCCTGAATTGGAAAGCGGGTATTATATCGACCCTGTCTTTTGCTCCAGACACAGAATGTACTTAGTGTTTGATGGTCTCTGAAGTTGTCCCTCTCAATGGATATTCAATTTATGAAAAGATATTTTTGTCCTGGCTGCCCTTATCATGGCTATGCAGGAGGTTGTCAAATTGATCTCATCTCCCATATAGAAACAAAGCTTCACTGCATCTATGAATATAACAATATAATGTGATAAGTTGTCGCATTGAAATGTCACAATCCGGATTCAATTTTCAAATATATCATTTTTTCAGACTCATGTCCAAATCTGTGACACATTTGCCTTGTTTTATAAGGATAGATATATTTTACCAGTGCATGAAATTTAAGTTTGAATACAACAATAGTCATTATATCCATGAAAGTCATGATATCCAGTAATGTCATGATATCCACTAAAGTCATGATATCCACTAAAGTCATGATATCTACTTGTCATGATATCCACTAAAGTCATGATATCTACTTGTCATGATATCCACTAAAGTCATGACATCTACTTGTCATGATATCCTCTAAAGTCATGATATCCACTAAAGTCATGATATCTACTTGTCATGATATCCACTAAAATCATGATATCTACTTGTCATGATATCCACTAAAGTCATGATATCTACTTGTCATGATATCCACTAAAGTCATGATATCTACTTGTCATGATATCCACTAAAGTCATGACATCTACTTGTCATGATATCCACTAAAGTCATGATATCCACTAACGTCTGATATCTACTTGTCATGATATCCACTAAAGTCATGATATCTATCACAATATATTTCATTATTAATTTGGGTGAAAACTTGATGAAGACTCCATTCCAAGGTAGATATCTGGTTCAGACTGGTTACTGTGCAGACTACTACTGTATAAATATTATATCACTCTTCTGTTGGTTAATTGTATAGATTCCAGCAGATTTTTCTTTCTTACTTTTATTTTCTTAATTTTTTGTTTTGTTTTGTTTCTAATGGGAAGGGGCTGATTTCACTGCATTGTTTTTGTTCTGGTTTGTACATGACAGCAGGTGTATTTGGGGCTAGGACTTGTCTAAGGAGTATGAATAGATGTTACACTACAGATCACAGTCAATACATTTTTGTGTGCATTACAGTAGATGCATATGGGGTTTGATATGTAACTTGTGAATATTACAGTGTATATTTTTAAGCAGTTCTAAATATTACTTTAGCAGCTGGCCAATCCTTGTAATGAGATGGCTTTCATTAAGCATACACCATGTTCATCAGTTTGTATAATCATGCCAAACTATCGTGATATATTGATCAACTTGCACATCTGACAATGTTTGCAATCATGGCACTATTTGTGATTACGAGCATGCTTTATTTGTTCTATTGACTTATAAATTAAATCATCTGTCAATACAAACCAAATAAATATCAGCCTGATTCAAGCCATACATCATGGTCAATATAAAATAAACTACATTATCTGTGAATATAAAGGAGCAAATTTTAATTTGAACATTAAATGATGATGATTAATAATAATTGTTAAAAGCCCTTTTTTAAATATTATTAAAGCATCAATGAGTCATAAGAAATAGCTTTTTGTCAGTTCCAGCCAATCTTCTATTTGATCATGTATTAATATGACTATATAAGGTCACACACGCAGCCATTGCTTGGCAATAAGCTAGTCATGTACAACTGGAGCCTCGCATTATTTGGTCACCTTTATGCCTGATCAAATAGTACAGCTGTAGCCTGGCATTATTTGGTCACCTTTATGCCTGATCAAATAGTACAGCTGGAACCTGGCAATATTTGATCACCTTTATGCCTGATCAAATAGTACAGCTGTAGCCTGGCAATATTTGATCACCTTTATGCCCGATCAAATAGTACAGCTGGAGCCTGGCAATATTTGATCACCTTTATGCCCGATCAAATAGTACAGCTGGAGCCTGGCATTATTTGGTCACCTTTATGCCTGATCAAATAGTACAGCTGGAGCCTTGCATTATTTGGTCACCTTTATGCCTGATCAAATAGTACAGCTGGAGCCTGGCATTATTTGGTCACCTTTATGCCTGATCAAATAGTACAGCTGTAGCCTGGCATTATTTGGTCACCTTTATGCCTGATCAAATAGTACAGCTGGAGCCTTGCATTATTTGGACACCTTTATGCCTGATCAAATAGTACAGCTGTAGCCTGGCATTATTTGGTCACCTTTATGCCAGATCAAATAGTACAGCTGGAGCCTTGCATTATTTGGACACCTTTATGCCTGATCAAATAGTACAGCTGTAGCCTGGCATTATTTGGTCACCTTTATGCCCGATCAAATAGTACAGCTGGAGCCTGGCATTATTTGGTCACCTTTATGCCTGATCAAATAGTACAGCTGTAGCCTGGCATTATTTGGTCACCTTTATGCCCGATCAAAAAGTACAGCTGGAGTCTTGCATTATTTGGTCACCTTTATGCCCGATCAAAAAGTACAGCTGTAGCCTTGCATTATTTGGTCACCTTTATGCCCGATCAAAAAGTACAGCTGTAGCCTTGCATTATTTGGTCACCTTTATGCCTGATCAAATAGTACAGCTGGAGCCTTGCATTATTTGGTCACCTTTATGCCCGATCAAATAGTACAGCTGGAGCCTTGCATTATTTGGTCACCTTTATGCCCGATCAAAAAGTACAGCTGTAGCCTTGCATTATTTGGTCACCTTTATGCCCGATCAAAAAGTACAGCTGTAGCCTTGCATTATTTGGTCACCTTTATGCCTGATCAAATAGTACAGCTGGGGCCTGGCATTATTTGGTCACCTTGGTGCCTGGTCAAATAGTACAGCTGGAGTCTGGCATTATTTGGTCACCTTTATGCCTGATCAAATAGTACAGCTGGGGCCTGGCATTATTTGGTCACCTTGGTGCCTGGTCAAATAGTACAGCTGTAGCCTTGCATTATTTGGTCACCTTTATGCCCGATCAAAAAGTACAGCTGTAGCCTTGCATTATTTGGTCACCTTTATGCCCGATCAAAAAGTACAGCTGTAGCCTTGCATTATTTGGTCACCTTTATGCCTGATCAAATAGTACAGCTGGGGCCTGGCATTATTTGGTCACCTTGGTGCCTGGTCAAATAGTACAGCTGTAGCCTTGCATTATTTGGTCACCTTTATGCCTGATCAAATAGTACAGCTGGAGCCTGGCAATATTTGATCACCTTTATGCCTGATCAAATAGTACAGCTGGAACCTGACATTATTTGGTCACCTTTATGTCTGATCAAATAGTACAGCTGGAGTCTGACATTATTTGGTCACCTTTATGCCTGATCAAATAGTACAGCTGGAGTCTGACATTATTTGGTCACCTTTATGCCTGATCAAATAGATATTTGGCTCTAACTAGTCATACATGCAACCCTGGATCATCCGGATGACATAGATCTATAATCCGGAATGTAATCATTATATTACATAATATTCACAATCAAAATGGCAATATCACATATGACACATGCAGACAATGTTAGTGTAGGAGTCTCCAATGCCAGACAGCTATTCATCACAAAAGTGGAGATAAGAGAGACAAAAGCTCTTTCGTCCGCATTAAAGCAACATTATGAAAGCGGCTTTCTATGTAAGATGCTGCGTGCTATGAGCTAATATGTAAAGGATATCCTACCAGTATTAGTACTGACCAGAGACAAGTCTGTTTCCATGCTCCATCAGTGGGCTCTGTCCATGAAGTCTGAGGTGAGGGAAACCTGGAGGCTGAGAGGCACTCAGTCTGCCATTTGAGCACTTTAACCCATAGGCCACTGATAGCCACACACTGGTAGCTCACACTGGTAGCACACACTGGTAGCACACACTGGTAGCTCACACTGGTAGCACACACTGGTAGCTCACACTGGTAGCTCACACTGGTAGCACACACTGGTAGCTCACACTGGTAGCACACACTGGTAGCACACACTGGTAGCACACACTGGTAGCACACACTGGTAGCTCACACTGGTAGCACACACTGGTAGCACACACTGGTAGCTCACACTGGTAGCACACACTGGTAGCTCACACTGGTAGCACACACTGGTAGCTCACACTGGTAGCACACACTGGTAGCTCACACTGGTAGCACACACTGGTAGCACACACTGGTAGCACACACTGGTAGCTCACACTGGTAGCACACACTGGTAGCACACACTGGTAGCTCACACTGGTAGCACACACTGGTAGCTCACACTGAGGCTGGTGTGGAGGTGTCGGAGGTAATATCCTATGTATCACACTGCTTCATACAGCATTCTCATTCAACACACAGTAAAGACATACCACTCAATGCATTCTGGCCATTTAACCCCTTATCTAATGATATTATCAAGACCTGTGATATATAATTTGTTTCAGTGTTTTATGAGTAGTATCACGTCCTGTTCCTCCAAATGTCTATTAAAAGGGATCTAACAGCTGGTTACAGGCAACACACCTCATCAAAGGCAAGTGTTCAACCAAGCATTGACATACAAAAAAAGTTGTGGTATAAAAACAGTTTACAAGTACCTGCAGTGTGTAAAGGTGCATAATCCACAGTTAACTCTTGCCATACATGCTTGAATAACAAGGTATAAATTTCATCCTGCACTATTAAGACTTCATATATGTACCAAAATAGACAGCAATGTCAAATGAGCAAAAATATTCACAGATTGGCATCTTGTCTGTGATTGGCTGCAATGTACTGGCAATGTTAACCCCTCACGCTCATCTTGTGTCAGTGTAGCTGTAACCATAGGTAGTCCACTGTCCCCCTGACATGGATGTCTAGGGTTAACCAGGAGTGGATAATAGGTTGACTTAACACACCTGTTGAATATATTATCATGCAGCAAGAGTAGTCAATGATGTAGAGTACATCCAGCACTGGGCTAGACACAGAATCGATCATCAGCCCCTAGCGCACAAGCTACAACTAGTGCAGCCTCAACATGCTCTACCTTGATCTAGTCCTGAGCTGTCCTCTCTATTGTGTCAGTATTGTGTCAGACTTCTGCTCTACCCTTTCTTGGACCAATCATTATAATATACCATAATTCTATTGATGGGACTGTCACTTACCTAAAAATGATTGTCTTTCTCTTTAAAGCTCTCAAACAAATGTCCAAATTAATAAATCTAGGCATTTTCCATCTGCATTGTTTTCTAAAAAATTTAAAGACAAATTTCTTTGTATATATCCATTTTACCATTGAACATGTGATGTTCACATTATATACAGTGTGCTGCACCAGTTGGAAGTGAGCTGAGTGCAGTATGCTATGCAGACTTGTGCTGCACTGCTGTGGTCAATATCCCCCACCCCTTCGGCCACTCCTCTTACCTCCCCCCCCCCCCACCACCCCTGCGGCCACTCCTCTTACCTCCCCCCCCCCCCCCACCACACACAGGGCCACTATGGGATCCCAGTACATTCATATATAAGTGAGTAATAAGCAAGTCATCAAGATGGCAATAAAAGTGCCACATTTAACACCATATTTCCACTCCCTCCATTCTCATCTCTTTGGTCTGTTCTATTCTTATATTTGTATGTAGTACAATCAAATATACAAGTGGTTTGATTTTTTTTTTCAATTTAACATATTTTTTATCATTTATTGTGTATCTCATTTATCTTTATTCAGTACAATTGTGAATAACTGTTAAATAAATCTGGTTAGTTTCATTTTGTTTTTTAAATAAAAGAAACAATTAAAAACTAGCTTGTTCCTTTTTATCTATCATCATACTAATTGTTTAAAAAACAATACACAAATGGACCATATACAAGAAAGATTCCTTTGAATAGAAACTATACTGTGCTGTTAAAATTGACACTTTCACCCAAGATTTCATATAAAGAGCATCAAAATTGTTCTTGCAATTCTTGTAATTGTTCAAATTTGGCATTAAATAAGATAACCATAACTGATGATGATGAACATGTCGAGTGTGCCAAAATTCAAGCACCTCATACCTTATTACTGTGCCATATATGTAATAATCTTTGATTAATAACTTATTCTGAAAGATCCAGGCGGCAGAGTATGAAAATCTGACAGTGAAATGTGCCTGACAAGAAAAAGGCAACACCAACCACCAGGTGACAGCACTGCTCCATATTGGAGTGAGCATTGGGATCCATGCATGATCACATCAAAAATATCAGAAAAAGTGATTAGTTCAACATCTATATATGCATGTCATTTGTTTTAAGCCAGAACAATATAATATGTTTTGTCCTACCCATAATACCATACTATGACTTGACTCCATAACATTTATTATCACAACAGAGATACTGTTTATTTACGATATATAACAGCTGCTTCGTGAAAATTCATCAACTTCTTGTTCGCAAATGTCTCCCTCACAAAAATGTTTTCGTTTTTTTTTTCTGCTGGTATCTTGCTGATTTGGAAGTATTGTATGACCGTGTTCACATGCCTACAGCTCCATAAAGCATGGCAAAGTAGATTCCTTGATGACACCTGCAGCTTCCATGGGTGGGCTTCCTAACAACAATAACATACTCCAGAGGATAAACAATTCATCACCTGTCTAATATCTCCTACTTACCACATTTTATGACTCTTTTAGGAAGATTTTTAGGTATTGGTTCATGACCTCACAATCCTATTTGAGATAGGAAGAAAAAAGGTTCTTGGCTCCTTGTTTTCATTCTGTTTGTGAAATACTATGTGAATAGTTTAAAATGAGTATTCTTATTAAAGTAGTGACAATTTTGTTTTACCAACAGATGGAAATATATTTGAATATCATATAGCACCACTGAAAATTTTGTCTAAAGTTCATGTAGCAGGTAAACTTTTTGTGAAACCTTGAATTTTATACCATGTATGGATAATACCGTCAATAATATTACACGTTCAAAAATCATTTATTGTAGAACCGGAAATGTGATTGTCAGAGGTCAACTTTGAGTTTTGTCAGTTAAATTAATGATTTTTATTTTATTTTATTTTTTTTTAAATATTTTACTTGAATGTACGTGAAAGCCTAAATTTATAAGATTATTTACTGGAAAAAATGCACTTGTTTTTTTTTTTTCTTATTTCATCAAGTTACAAAAGAGCATATGCTACGGCATAAAAAATATGGTTGTATGTGTTGCACTAAGTGGCATCTATGACCTCAGGTGAGGGCACCAAGCATTGTTCAGCAAGTTACCTGAGCAGCTGATGACAGCATGCGCGGTGGGAATGAGGAAGAGGCTGATATTTGCTGACAAGAGGCTGACAAGAGGCCCCTTTGCCACACACACACCAAATAACATGCCAAGGAACATGTATGACATCCCAGTTCATCACTATCCCACCTTTATGTACATGAAGTCAGTCCTGCTTGCCCCAATACATGTACTATATGGCCTTTCACTTCACAAGTTGACATAATACAGAACTTTGTATCTACCAGTATTAATGGTTATTCCTGCTGCCTCTCAAAGATGGGAGAGACCAACCAAAAACTACTAAACCTAACCTATCTTTGAATATTATATCAAAGGTCCTAACATCTCTCCCTTAAGTTAAGAATAGACTGCACCCTTTTAAAAGTGATACAGTAAAATAAAGTTGTTTTTTTTTTGTTTTTTTTTACTCTTTTCTCTCAATTTGCTTAAATTCAATGGAAAGGGATTTTGGCAGATATCGCCATCTGTGTTTATGTTTTAGTCATGATATTAAGATGGCCCCTTATCTGAATACATCTTAGATGCTCACATCTGTCCTACATGTTCCTGTCAGCTTTCGGTCTGGCTGATGTCTCTATAACCCCCAGTGCATGACCCTAGCTTCCACTGTGTGGTGACCCTGCCAGGCTTGATGTCAGCAGCTGGTGGCTCAGCTCAGCTGGCTGCTGTCCTGCCTGCTACCCTCCCTGGCAGCAACTGAGATCACCGCCTTGTCTTAGTTCCTGCTGATATCACCTGTGGCCCAGGTGTGGAGCACAGTCCATAACAAAGACCCACAGAAACTGCGCCACTCACAAACATAATTTAATATTCAATTCACATGGTAAAACTACTATTTAAATTTGCTGGTGGTGTGCATAGACTGGCTGAAATATTAAATATTAAATATTGATAAAAATATAAAATGTGAACCTTTTCATTCAATATATAGCAATTCTGGCAAACAATAATAACAAGGAGCAATGCTCATAAGGAGCAATATTCATAAGGAGCAATACACACAAGGAGCAATACTCACAAGGAGCAATCTGTTTTCACCCCATTATCTTAACACAGAAAATAACCCTGTGAAAAATAACTAAAATGATAAATCATTTATACAATTAGCCATGAGAACTTGCGATCAGACAGCAACATTCAGATAGTTTTCATTACAAAAGGCCAGAGATAAATAATGTTATAAAATAATGTTATATTCAAATCAAAGCTTCTATCTTGGATGTTTTTAATTTGTCTTCTTTCTGACCTTTTCAAAATCAATGAACACCTCAACATCTTTGAAAATTGCTGTGCAATATTTATCTCAGGAGGCATTATTTAATGACCACCCTGGTAACCAGAAACTAAACCTTAATATTTCTGGCTCTGAAATAAATGCTCTTGCTCTATTTTACTGTAATATTACTTGAATATGCAGGGACTAATATGACAGAACAACCCAGTGGTCTTTTTGACACATTTCAGTCAATTCATAATTGCAAATATAATTTTTTTTATATATCACTGTGGTGAAAATGTCTATTATACCCAGGAATAATGAGACTCTTGATGAAATAATTGGATAATCACCCACTGCCCACAGTGTTCTGCATGTCTGATGGGCCAACTCCACATGGCAGTGCCCTACTAAAGTCTAGGCCATTGTCACTCTGGCAACCTCATCAAATCTCAGGAATACTCCTTTTTTGTGATTATAAAAAGCAATGCAAAACTCAGAGACCGATTATCATCAGTTGGAGCCAAATATCTATTTGTTCATGCAGGAACATGATCCAATGTCCATAACATATCTTCCATTTTGTCATGTTTGGCATGAATTTAGTCAGCTAGCCAGAGAGATGTAACAATCCTAGATAGAACTTTACATATTCCCAGGTCTATTTACTGCCCGACTGACATTGACAGCAACGAAGGCGACAAACATGAGATAGGACCACCAACGACCATTACAAGCTGCAAAGATTTAGAATTCAAGACAATGGAAACATCACCTGAATCACATGTATAATGTCCCTCCAGACTGCACTGATGCTGTATCTGATATTCTGCTATGGTTTCAGCTTTCTCAATATTACCATTCAATGCATCATTAAGTTGCCTCTTATTCAAACACACTGACATTCCTCAATCTGTCAAACTTATGTTACTTACACACACTTGTTTCCAGTGCTAACACCTGAAATGCATACGCTTTGTGTTTGCCACATATCAAAGTGACTTTCAGTGCATTCATGATTTTGAATAACTATGATGATGTAAATGCAGAGAATTTCATTTACCTGAAGGCAAAATTGGGCAAAAAACGTTGAGTGCTTCTTAAAACATACCTTAATTTTTGTTTCCATTCAAATGTAATAAGAATTCAAATGCATTAAGTCATTCAAATGTAAGGTATGGAGCATACATGTATTTAAAGAACTTTCAGCCTTGTTAAGTTCAATATATATCAGAGATCTGACGTTAGAAATCAATGGAAGAATACAAAAACTTGCCCATGGGTGACGATACTGTTCTGTGGCTGGGTTATCATGTCTGACTCTTCTCAGCCCAGGTGAGCCAAAGAGAATGCTATGATAATGAGGCAGAGCGACAATATTAGTCTGAGCCCTTGTCATGTGGAGGCCTAATGGTTGTTCTATATATGTGGCTGTGGCTGGTGCCAGGCTGGGTTTGGTCACTAGGTTGACACTGTGCAGGGTCAATACAAGTCTCAGTGTACTCTGCACACTGGGGTGACAAGATACTTTGCTATTGTATACATAGTGACAAACTTTAGCCACCCTCATTGTAAACTAAACATATTTTACTTCATTTTGCACTTTCTGGGCTCTTCAGTCTTAGGTTCTATAAAGATTGCAGAGGACAGAATGATCAATCACACTGATACATCTGAGCATCATTAATCATCCATTTATTTGTCCTCATCAGGTAATATCCCTATTTTGTTATACCCCAATGTGACCTGATGAAGTCATGCATGTGTAGCAAATTACATCCATACTGAGAACAGGAAATGAGTTATCCTTTGGGGTGATCTCAGAGACTCACCATAAAGTATACATCCTGAGGATCATATCTATTACATGTATCAAGAATTGAATCATATGTGTTGAATCATTCCAGAACACCTGATTAGGGCCAAGTGCATTCATATATAAAATTAACAGTTTTATAAAATTGTTCCCTCTACCAAAATTATCAAGACCAAATGATAATAAAATCCAAATGCCTAAAAATTAAAAATGTACAAGGTGAATACTCTGCCAATTGAGTTATTTTAGCAAGTTCTCTAAAACGACATTGTATTACCAAACAAAACTGTTTAGCAGATGTTCATTACAAAAAAAAATCTCCCAAATAAGTGTAAACTGCTGAGCAGATGTTCATTATTTAAAAACATAATTTCAAAATAAGTGTAAGTTTGCCATTACCATGTTAAAATGTGATTTAAACACTTAAATGTGATAAATATTATTTAAGATCCCCCTCCTCCCTACCTTTTCAAAGATTTGCAATAAATGTCACAATAAAATATTTGGTCAATCTGAAGCACCTCTTTGTTTCCATTATATCTTTCATCTTTATCTTATCCTCAATGATCATGCTTTAAATAAATACTTTGTGCACAATATTAAAACATTCCCAAGCAGAGCTTACAGATCCTTGCAAAGTGTGTCTCACATTTCAGACTGAGAGGCATGTTTGCAGGAGAAGCTATCACACATAAAAACCATCTGGCATGAACCAAAAAAAATAGGTTTTAGATTTCACATTATTATGATAATACTTCCAGCAATTGGGAAAATGTGCAAACCCTTCTAACAGAGTCTGGCGTACAAGATTATATAGGCAATCATCCTCAAATGCACTGAGAACATGACTTGGTCACACACTGCATTTAAGTATTTATTCATTTTAAAATACATTTTGGCAAGTACAAAGCAATATACTTTATTGTCTCTGAATTCATTATTTTGGTGTGGTAAGCAATGCCAACTTGATTGGTAAATTATAGTGGCATATACCAAGCCCACTCAGTGCATAACCTTTGTCAATTAAGTATTCCTCATAATCAAGATAATTTCCTCAATAATAAAACTATTATCCAATAATTCAGCATTTTGTGGAAGAAAGACTGGGATAAGATTTATGTGAAAGACTCTTACAGTTCATACGTTGGCTGATGCCAACAAACTAGTTTAAATCATCGCTAATTTTGCAATTGGATGAGGACTGAATAAATTATTGTCTGTGTTGCTGTTCATGGTTCATGTGGATGTGCATTCACGTCCAATAAGACACCCACAGTGCTGAGGTTTCTGAGTTTTGGGTTGCCCCTGTTGTGTAGGTGCCATCATCAGATTTCTATAATCTTACCATTTATCATTTGGTAGTTTCTTAGTCATGTCTAGGCCTTCATAGTTGACAGTCACTATCATCTGGTACATGACCAGGATGCAAATTACAATTACTGTTCATAGTCTAAACTTGCACTGATTTAATATCATGGCCAAAATTAATACATTTTCTTTCTAGTTGGCTACCTACATTAGTCAAATTTTTACTACCATGACTTTTTCCAGAAAATTATTATTATTATTATTATTATTATTATTATTATTATTATTATTATTATTATTATTATTATCATTATTATTATTATTAAAATTAATTATTATTATTATTATTTTTTTTTGAGAAAGGCAATTTTTAGTCATTTTTTGTTTTTGTTTTGTCTTGTATCTTAATTTGAAATAACAAAGAAAAACTATTTTTAAAAGACAACAGGATATACTAATTTGTTTATATTTTCACTGCTAGTCTCCCATATATCCAAGAAACATCCAAAATCATTTTTAAAGATTTCAACTAAGCACACGTAAACTTTAAATAATAACAAAATGTTACCTCTCTGTCCCGCAACATTAGTTCATCATACACATGTTCATACTGCCGTCCATGCACATATCTTTCATACATTTTGAACCAAAATAATAAAACAAGTCCCTTAAACTTTGAGTGAGCAACATGGATTTTCTCTGGTGAATGAAGTCTGAGTTCTTTGTGTGAGATGTGTAAATACCATGGCCCTATCTCTTCCATGTGGTCACGTGGCTTAAATGATACCCAATGGGGTGGTAATTCATTATCCAGCCCTCCTTGTCAGCTGCTTGCTACCCCTTCGCCAGATGGCCCTCTGCTCCAACCCCATCAACACCTGCATGCTTGTTGTCATTGTCAGCTGTACCCACGTGATTTTGTTTATTGTGTGCGGAAATGTGACAGCACTGACCTACTTTCTGGGGTCACTGACCCAATTCTGGGATGTTGACTCACTGAGCCGAGACAGTGCAAACATATTGGGCACAACAAACTTGCGGCTCATTCATGCCATAATATTTTTTTCAAGTCCAATTGAATGGCAATATGAAACATCTCACGCCTATGGCAATAAAACACCTTTTATCCATGTTCACACGACCTTTCCAGAAACCTCGAGAAGTTTTTGAAGTTGACGTTTTCAGTCCACTCAACCAGACACAATAAAAATAAACATTCGGTAATAAATGTCGGTGTTGGCGTTGGAAGATGGTGACACTTACCGCCATTGGCTCCGGTGTCTCTGCAGCCTGAGGTTCTGATTCTTCCATGCTGAACATTTGTTTAAAATGTACTTTGCAGTCAAATATTCTGAACAAATATTCCAACACACACCAAATCACACAAAATCAGTGCACGCGGCTGAAATACGTCACGGTGTTTAGTCACGTGATTCAAAGATACTCGCTCTGCCAGCCAAACTAATCGCTATTTGAAGCGAAACTTTACGGCGAACAGAAATACATTTGGAGTTATTCTCAATGTTTCAGAAGTTGAACGTCTGCGAAATTTTGCCAAACACACGATTTTCTTCTCATCTTTTTTCTATTTAGAGATGGCAGATTCTTACAGTCTTGTGAAAAGTGGGAAGTTAAAGTTAAAAGGAAAGAAAGACAAAAGGTAAGTTATGATTTCATGCCGCTTTTAGCGAATTATGACCAGCTTATAGAAACAAGAGAGCGATAATACAGTTGTTTGTGCACACTGCACACAGTTTGAAACTGATAGACCTGGACTTGGCCCCGTTGATTAACTGTGGATGAACTAGAATATATACATATATTTATTCCATGCTTACACCTACACACTTTATCACTTAGTGACTATTTCCCATTTATAAATAATGTCTCAGTGCACAGGCCACATACTGTGACATAGGCCCCCTGCCAATAGCCCTGGATGACCACATCAGCTACAGCAGAGCTGGGCTGATTGGGGTCATGGATACTCCTTACCATTTTACCAGTCAGTCAACAGAAAATCAAGTTTTCTTTTATACATAATGTATTTCAGGGGAAATCTTGATATCATCTTAAAGAATAAACTAACCTTAAGTGATTCACCTAGATTCGGACACCCTATTTCCTGCCAATACTATACTTGGAGGATTTAATCCATCTGACAAAACTAGTGTCTTCTGCTTTGATATCCAAAATGGTTCCTGTCACAATCAATCCATAAATATGCAGTAGATACCTCTGGTAAGAGAAAAATGACAGGGAGCAGTCCATAGTTCCAGCAGAGTGACCTTGTCAAACTGCATTGTGAGTGAAGTTATCAACACAGTTTGTGATTCAAATGCATTACTCATTTGCATAGTGATACTTGTAGTCAGTGAGAGGCTCATGGTGAGTTCTTCGGTTAATTTCACTCTTAAGCCTCTAGACTCCTGCTTTAACAAACATTTATTCACAAAGATTTCCCTTTCAAAAATTGACTTCATAATTCACAAAATACCAAATGTTAGTTGATTCTAATGTGTTGGTATTTACATTCAGTTTTTTCTCCATAACTTGACATGAGCTATAATCAGTGTAAAGTAGTTGCATTGAGGTCCACATGTGAGTTGTTTACATGAACTTGTATGACCTGACTGCAGTCCATTCATTCACAAATAGCAAAATTAGTCCATTTCATGGAAACTTCCTTTGGCATTGCTCAGGTCGTAAGTTACCGAATGAGTAAGAATTGATTTCATTGACATACAAATGTCTATCAGCCTGCCACCTGGTGAATAAGTATATCATTTAAATTTACTTTGCAAAAAGAAATTCTGAAACTGATCAAATGTATTGAAATAAGGTGGTAAAATGAGAATAATACTTGCAAGTATTTAATCATTTTCTAGAATCATAAGACAAAATAAGTTCACTTTTTTTGTGAAGTAAACAATCAAACAATTTAATGAATGAATTTTATCTCCCCATCAAAACTAATGATTACTCCCCAGATCCTATTTTCTGACTTCCTTTCTGGGTTCATGCAGTGGTTTGGCCTTCTTGTCACCATTTTTTAAAATGGCTGAAAAACAACTCCTTGTTATTGTGAGGATTAATGTGCATAATTAAAGCAATTCATTCATTGAATAATGATGTTCTGATGGTGACGAGCTAGATTGAGGCCAGGGCAACAACATACCTGTTGAGAATAAGACAAAACTGCCATTAAGTAGGTGAAATCAATGATATTCAAATTCCGACCAAGGAAATGATTAACAGTAAACAGAGCTGAATTCACAAGTGAATCCAGCTCCACGGAGTAACCCTGCCAAATATAGTGGAGTTTGCTTTCTGATGAATGTGTAAAGTAGTGTGATTTTCAGAACATGTAACCGTCTTTATCTTGGGGATGCGCTCCTGTCCAGTGAAGTGTAACTGAGGATGGGACTGCTAACACCAAAATGATAAAAGCAAGTGTCGCCTGACCATGTGGTTAGGTAGGGCACACTTTTTGGAAAAAATTATTTCCTGAAAGGGAAATGAGAGCAAAGATAATGAATATACTCTATCTGTGAAATATGAAATTTCCTTCATAGGCCCCCTGCCAATCTCTCCAACCAATGATTAAATATAGTGGAGTTGTACAGATCTGGTTCCGGTAAAGTTGTACAGTTCCGGTGTGTACTTTTCAATGGGGAAAAAAAACAACATGGAGATTGGCAATCGGCCTATACATGTTTTTATTCCACTTACATGTCAGGCGATGCCGATCATCAGTTTCATGTATTGCATTTTGATACTGCCCTAACTCTCTGACATTTCAACCTGATTTATTTGCTTTTTTGACCAAATTGACCATTCAACTTGCCTTTTTTTCCCTAAACAGCCTTTAAACTGTACTCCGCCCACCTTGTTATAAGTCACATGCCACAAGATACCAATATTTTAGCTCAAGTCAGCCAGGGAACTCACAGTTCACACTTGATTTCAACCATGACGTCGATATTTCCTTTCAACCTGAAATGAATGTTTACCTTGATTCTCATTGCTTGAAATAAATGTGTTGAACGTTTACCTGGATTTTTGACCAATTAACAATTCTCCCTATCTGATCTACCATATAAGCTGCATTTTTAAAGCGCTGCGATCGTATTTGACCCAATTCTTTGCACACGGCACATCTGGGAACAGCGGCGACAGCTTGTTTGAGGCATTGTCGCCTCTGCCTTTCATCTTTCCATCGTTGTTTTTCTCAGTTTTGCCTTCATAATGTTGACTACATTTCGTAGATTGCAATATACTTATATAAAGATTACACAACAAACACGCTTTAGCGCTGACATTGGCTTGTCAATGTACGATGTCAGTCTGAAATTTCCCTCCCATCTTGAAGAAAGGCGGGCGGAAGTTTACAACGCAACATCTTTCCCGTCATGCACTGCTCTCTCGCGCCAATTTCGTCATTTTTTCACGGACCAGCTAAAATTCCGGGAGAGTAGATAGTGAGAATTGATAAACATAAACAGGAAATTATGAGTCTATGGATGCAATCCCCACACGTTCAATACCTTTCCTAAAAACAGCACATGAAACTGGTGACTGGCATGGCCTGACATGTAAGTTGAATAATAACATGCATTGGGCCTGTGATCTGTGGCACCCTTTCTCACATTTTTCTGCCAACATAGGCCCCTTGCCAATGTCTCTGACCAATGATTAAATATAGTGGAGTTGCACAGCTCTGATTCCGGTAGAGTTGTACAGTTCCGGTGTGTACTTTTCAATGGGGAAAAAAAAACAACATGGAGATCGGCAATCGGCCTATAGATAATTCACTTCACCAATCTTTCACCTATTATTGCTCAAACACTAGAGAGCACCCTTTTTTTCACAACTTCCAGGAGTAATGTTTGCTGCAGTCAATTATACATATTTTCACCCATGTAAACAATGCCTTTAAACTGTGTATTCAAGTCAAATAATCACCAAGAGACATTAATAATACATACAAACTGTGAATAATAGTTTGCTTTCTCAACAGGACATACAAAGATGTTTAAATGCTGAACATTTCCCCATTTAATGTGCATCTATAATATTCTTTGTTTGTTCAACTACTTAAATTCAATATGGCGGCCAGTAAGCAGGAAGTTCGTGTTATTCTGTGATCGTTACGATCATGGGAAACGTGTAGTCATATCCTCTGGGTTGTAATTCGTTTTTTTCTGTGGCCATTATTGAATATGTATATAAAAGAAGTGAACAAAAGAAAAGAAGTGCATGATGTAAACAAAGCACAACGTTCATAACAATATCGTCATGCTCGTCCATCGTTGCATAAAATTATCCCTTTTAAATTGCTTGAAAATGCTTCCCAAATAGATAGAACAAGGAATTTTAAGTATGTTTAGTTCCAATTTGGTGTAAATCGGACAAATAGAACAGAAATGCTGAGTGATAATAGAGCAACTTACATAATCGAGCCTGAAAAGGCACATCTTTGCATACAGCTGTGCTAAAAAAAATCGTTCATTTGCCAAATTAAATGTTTTTAAAACATGAATAAAAATAATTTCAACTACCCCATCAGTTTGCAATGATTGTTTGTATTTAAATGTATTTTGTTTTTGTTTGTTGTAATTTTTGTTTTGTTTGTTGTAATTTTTGTTTTGTTTGTTGTCATTTTTGTTTTGTTTATTGTAATTTTTGTTTTATTTGTTAATTTTTTTCCCATCCATGTTACATGTGGAGCACCACTTTTTCTTGTTTGTAACACAGATGGTCCATTTTTGATATGCACTGCCGACAGGAATTATCAATTAATATTGCTTAGAATTTAGAAATGCTTTCTAATCGACAGAGTGTGGAATTCTGAGTGTATTTCGTTCAAATTTGCTGTAAATCGGACGATTAGTACAGAAACCACAAGCTGAGTTTCTTACATTCTTAATATTCCTCTTATTTGTGAGAGTGAAGTTTAGCAATAAGACATTTTTCTCATCTTGATTTTGACACTTTAACTTTCAGCCATAAGAAGCACAAAAAACACAAGAGCAAGAAGAGGGAACGCGATGAAGATAGCGACAACGAGGCCAATGATGACATGCTCAAACATGGTCAGTAATCTTTATCTCTCACAACACAATGTTACATACATCTTGTAAGATTTCATCCATATGCTCATGTATATACATAAACTTAAGCATATGAGAAAAATGATTCAAATATGCCATCAGATAATATCAGATGTAAAACAAAAATTCATTATCTAATTTCTCAACATTTGATATAATTTTCTCCACATTTTGATATAATTTATAATCTTGATGTTGGAAGTTGAGTGATTTTTTTTCTATACACATTGTAGGTGGATGGTGGGCGGTAGAGAAGTTTGAGGAGATCCATGGAGGCATTGCTATAGAGTTTGGGAACAATTCATATATGAGAGGATTGGACAATGGACTCTTTACTATTGGAGCACCACATGAAATAGGTCATTACCATCATGTAACTTGGCTTACAAATATTTAAGACATCTTGAACTATTATTAATAATTTTAGTTTTGTATGAAAGACAATGTCATACTGGTTTAGGTGTTCAATATATGAAATTGATTACAAATACTGAGGTCACCAGCTTTGTGACAATGATATAATTCAGAAACCAATAATGTAATGGAAACTTACCATCAAAGACTTTATTGTTGAATCATGGATGTCATAACATCTTTTGTGTAATGTATATTGAGCAGGTGTTGGACCAGATGCAGAGGAAATTTTGACAGCCATCAAAATCAGTGACAACAAAATAGCTTTGAAATCTGGATATGACAAGTATCTATGTGTGAATCCGGAGGGACGAGTGGCTGGAAGGTCTGACGCTATCGGCCCCAGAGAACAGTGGGAACCCGTATTCCAAGATGTAGGTCTTTCCTCCATTTTCTTGAGTATTACAGAGAAATGTTTCAGAATTCAGAATGTTTCACAAATATCATTTAAATATTGAATAAAGACATTGTAAGGCATAGCCTTTTCTAGTATTTTTAACAAGCATAAATTGTATTTGAGAAATGGGGAAATTTAACTTCTTATTTTGTGGAGAGAGTATGTAGTTATTGAATGGCTTTATTCCACAAAAGTATTATGTGGTGGTTAATTGATTTTATTTTCAGGAGTAAGTGTAGATTAAACATGCTCAATAATGGAAGATACTGTGTGCTTCAGCACAGCAATGGTAGCAAGCATATTGACTGTTGGTTGACTCTCAGCAGTATCCATGGGTGCTGGTCCTCCGTCTACAGACGGATTTCCGTCAAAATTTAAAATCCGTGAACGGAAAATCCGTCAAATCGAATCGATTCCTCCGTAAAAAAAATAATTTCGTGTCATCAAAATTGCACAAATTGACCCAAAACATCGAAAATTCAGTCGTTCGCTTACCGCTTGTGGCCGCCGCCTTGTTTTGGTGTTGCGGGCTGCTTCGGTAGAGTTTGACGGATTTTGATTGGCTAAAATTTTTTTTCTCACCAGCACCCATGAGTATCATAAAATTGTGAATACCTTTCACCAGACTAAGGGGGTTTTGCATGTCTTGTATATGTGAAGCTATTCCTCTTATTTTCACTGAGTCAAACTTGTTCATATACAGCCATGAATATGTGCAACGATATGAAGATTTTGGTCAAATGAATGATTGGATCGATAATGAATGTTTCAGGGCCAGATGGCTTTGCTGGGATGTAACGGTTGCTTTGTGGCAGTGGATGATGAAGCAGATGTCATGTGTGAAAATAAAACTGCTGGGGAATCAGAAATTATAAAAGTAAATATAACACCTACAGTCACTAATCTATTATTTGATATCAGTAGGCTTGTGCTTTGAACATTTCCACACAATTTTCATGATATATGTAAAACTAGCTTGATTTAATATTTTAGTGAAAAAGTTCAAACATTTTCTTTGTGTATTTTAATCACCTTTAAAAGCAATAAGATATATTGAACTTTAAATTGAATAAGATAAAATCTAGATAGGTTGATTACAAATTTAGGTAAATATAGTATTTTAAACAATGAAGGTGTAATATCAACTTTCTTCCACTGACTTTTTCAGATACGATCTTGTGCCCAAAAAGAAAAGAAAAAAAAGACAGATGATATACCAAAAGAAGAGCAGGGAAAAATGAAAGATGTAGAAGTGAATTATGTGTAAGTCTGAAATGACAACACAGAGTTGATATCCTGTCACATGTCATAACAAGGTTCCACTCAATCAAGCTCATTATGTCACAACAATAAAAGACCAAATAGGTTATGGAGAATAGTTTTAAAGAATCTAATTTATTTAATTATGATAGGAAAATATTTTTATTAGTTCCCGAAACTTACCTTTTTCAAATAGAATTTATTTCTCAGTTTTGGTAATTCTCATCTATAACTATGAACTAAATTTAATGTGATCAATTTTAATGATGAGTCAGACAACCACTTGTAGTTTCTAATTTCTGGTAATCGGAGAAAAGTAGTAATGTTTACATGGCTAATTTCACTCTTTGCCAGCATCTCATGGTTCTGATTACATTCTTTTCTAATTGTTGCAGAAAAAAATTCCAAAGTTTTCAGGACAGAAAGTTACGAGTTAATCCAGAGGAACGGTCAGTTCTAAAGGAAGCCAAGAAGGATGGTTCTTTACATGGGGCATTGCTTGACAGGTAGGGGAATACAGCTCAAATTAATGTATTCAAGGGGAAGGGCACAACCTATTTAACTCTTGACACAGACTTTGAGAATTACCAGTATTTTTAAAAGCATTCTCATTTGGAAATGAACAAGAAAACTGTGTTTGAAATTATTGTTTTGGGGATCAAGATCTGATATAAAAAAATGAAATGAAAATCCTAATTTTGTACATTTTACTTTGCAGAAGAGAAAAGATGAAAGCAGACCGTTACTGTAAATAACAGTAAAATTCGATGGGAGATATTTATATAGATTCAGGGGAAATGATAAACCTTGTCTTGTAATAGATTAAAAGTGATAAAATACCTTTAAATCAGAAGAATGACAACAAACTTCAAATAAAGCTCACATTGGACAAAGGTATTAATGTTTATGTCATAGAGGTAATCAACTCTATACATACAATTTAAAGGAAAATACCACACATCATATAATTAAGGTGCAAACAAAATCTCAAACAAAGACATTATTTTGAAAAACATAATTATTTTTTAAATCAAACCAACATTTTCTTGATATATTCTTATCTTTTTTTCTTTTGCATCTGCTACTTGGAAACTTAAAAAGATAAGCAATTGTCAAAATATATCCAGGCTGCATTCTAGAAATAAAGAAAATGAGAGAAAAGAAACAAATTTATTTGTAACAAATGTATTTTAAGAAATGTATTTGTGACAAGTGTATCATTTACAAATGCATCAGGAACAAATATATCAATAACAAATATGTATCTGTAACAAATGTATTTGTAACAAATGTCCTTTTTTTACAAATGAAGCTATTGTCATTTTAAAATATATACCGGTATTATAATTCAATGAATCTGTAAAAAGAGTTGGAATGATTACAAAATTCCCCTTCTGAATTTGCATTAAAATTGCATATATAAAGCTGTTTTTTTTTATCAGACCTAAAATTCTGAAATAATGTACAATACATAACATTATGAGTAAGTATAAATTCTTACATGTGCTATGTATATATCACCAGATGTATATATATATATATATGTGGTATTAGGGGCACAGCTCTGCAGTGGTTCAAGTCATATCTATCAAATAGAAAACAATGTGTAACAATTGAGGGTAAGAGATCGGAAAATATGAATATTAGTTATGGAGTTCCTCAGGGCTCCGTTTTGGGACCCTTATTGTTCACAGCATATATGGAGCCTCTGTCTGACATTATTGGTATTTATGGTCTCAAACATCATATCTATGCTGATGATACACAGCTATACATTACAATTGATCCAAAATCTGAAGAAGCTAGAAATAGATCCTGTAGAGAAATGGAAAAGTGTATTAAAGTAATAAGGAAATTCTTAAGGTCTATAATCCACAATCAGTTTGAAGCATCGGGAGAGAACTTCGTGTGGTCTCGTATATTTACGTAACTGCCTTCGGCTCTGCATGCGCTGGGGGATTCCAGGATGAGAGTGAGGCTATGACGTCAGTGGGGGGTATTTCTCATACAGCACACATGGTGTCCAGCTGCAATAACTGAGTCGAACCCGTTTTAACGGTAGTTAAAACGGGTTCAATTTAAATAATAAAAGTTTAAGACTAGCTGGTTAAGTTTACTTTTTCTGTGCTAAATTAACAAATAACATGACTTTGAACACATTTAAGCCAAAAAAACATAAGTCTGTCCCAGTGTTTCATTGTGGATTATAGACCTTAATAGAAAATAAAATGAAGATAAATGATGGGAAAACAGAAATGCTTTTATGTGGTAAAAGCTGTGATTTCAGAAAAGACAATGTACCTAATGGAATCCTAGTAGGTGAAACTAATATCCCTAGATCAAATACAGTTAAGGATCTTGGGGTTATCCTAGATCAAGAATTATCGATGAAATCACAAATTAAAAAAATGTGTAAGAATGGTTTTTTTCATGTAAAAAATTTAGCACAGATCAGAAATTGTTTAGATGAGAAAACTGCAAATACACTTGCTCATGCTTTTGTTACTTCCACTCTTGATTATGGAAATTCACTTCTGGCTGGTTTACCAAGGTGTGAATTAGCCAAATTGCAGAATGCTGCAGCAAGAGTGGTAGGTAAACTTAAAAAGACGGATCATATTACGCAAAAACTTATGGACCTTCACTGGTTGCCTGTAGTGGCGAGGATTGACTTTAAAATATCTCTATTAACGTGGAAGGTACAGAATGGCTTTGCCCCAAAATACCTTTCTCAATTATTAAATTGTAAAAAATCTGATTTGGGACAGATCTAATGAAAAAAATGAATATACAGTGCCCAAGACTAATATGAAAACATATGGTGACAGGGCCTTCATGGTATATGCTCCAAGAAATTGGAATGCCCTGCCCCTTGAGGTGAAAAACTGTAAAACAGTGGACACTTTCAAGAAAAAACTAAAGACGTTTTTATTCAGGAAGCATTATCTCGAGAAGCACTTAGAGCAGACTTAGTCTGATATAGCGCTATATAAATCATTATCATTATTATTATTATTATTATTATTATTATTATTATTATTATTATTATATATATATATATATATATATGCATATATGTAATATATATGCAATGTAATCATGTGAAATGGTCTGCAATAGCTGACTTGTGAAGAGTACACATAACTTTGGCTGCATAGCTGCATAGACAGATAACATTATTTCAGTCTCACTTTTTTCATTTTAAAAATACACATTATCATCATTTTATTATCATTTTTATAAAAAAGCCACTCTATGAGAGTTATGAGAGACTATCAGATAGCATAATTATTACATAACATCACTTCCGATGATATTCTCCATTGTCCCTGAGCTGTTTGGCTCTTTCTGAATCAAAGGTTGCCTTGATGAATTCTAGGATGTGGCTACTGACATTGTGGACAGTGTGTCCTGGAGGTGCAAAGTGGAATCCCACATTGGTGGGGCCCTGAGCTGTCAAGGAAGGGGGAGCTTTGTATACCCCCAAAGTAAAGTAACATTAAATACTAATTTACAAGCTTCTGCAGTCAGGGTTACCCTGCATAATACATTAACTATATGTTCATTATATTTCACACCAAGTGAACCAATTAATATTACAGATTTAAATAATTTGATAACCCAGCTGCCACAGCCATATATGTTGGTGACTTTAATGCTCGCAACTATCTTTGGGGTGGCAGAAACAATACTGATGCCAAAGGATGTATAATAGAAGATTTGTATAAATAACAATAGTTTGTGCATTTGGAATGACGATTCTCCAACATATTTACATCCTGCTACAAGCTTTTTAACATCAATAGATCTCTCCATGTGCACTCTATTCTCAGGAAGTAGAGGAAGATCAATGGGGTGGTGATCATTACCCCATTATTTTAAATAACCATTTTCCTCCTCCAGATGAACAAATCCCCAAGAAGAAATTTCATAAAACCGATTGGGCAAAATTTCAAACATCCTGTTTCAATAAAATAACTCCAGAAATTTTTAACAATGTAGATGTTTTTACAGATACATTGTATGATATTGCTGATGGGTGTATTCCCAAATCAAAGCCAAATTCTAGAATTAAAGAAAAACTCTGGTTTAATGATGAGTGCAAAAAAGCTGTTAAGGAGCACAAAAAAACTTTGAAAAAATTTAATTGACAGCCAACTCAATATTATTTGCCCCAATTTGGAGTAAAAAGAGCTAAAGCATGTTATATTTTTTAAATAAGCAAAAGAAAAAGTTGGAAATGTTTCCAAATTAAATATGTGTACACCGATTAAAAAATGCTGGGATTTTTGGATAAACATGCGCCTACTGTTGAGATTTTTGGATAAACATGCGCCTACTGTTGTGAAAACCATAAGTAATAGAAAACCTGCTCCATGGTTATCGGACAATATACAGATGGAAAAGAGAAACAAAAGAAGATGTGAAAGAAAATATAATAAAACTGGTCTTTCTTCGGATAAAATACGTTTTAAAATACAGAGGAACAAATACAATAATATCATTAAAGACTCGAGAAATAATTACTATTCAGAAATAATAAATTCAAATAAATCTGATCCAAAAAAACTCTCTCTCTCTCTCTTGTACGCTGTTTCGTCACCTATAATGACATGGCGCGCCGAATCAGATATTGCCACAGTTTTCTATCTTGGGCTACTTGTTCTATTGCAGCTCTACTTTGTTTTCCTTCACCATTTATAACCACCACCTTTATTTTACTCATGTCTTTTTCTACAAGTTCTAGCCAAGTAGTTTTGGTTTTGCCCCTTGGCTTTCTCACATATCTCTGTGCTTCTCTTAGAGCTTTCTTTGCTGGTGTACTTTCTGGTAGTCTCATTAAATGACCATACCAATTTAGTCTTCTCCTTTTTACTTCTTGACTCCAAGGTTTTTCTTTTGTGATTTTGTACAGCTCTTCATTTGATATCTTTTCTGGCCATTTTATCTGTAGGATTTGTCTAAGCATATTTCTCTGGCACACATCAATTTCATTTTCCAGCTTTTTGGTAACTGTCCATATTTCTGAATTGTACAGGAGGATACTTTGTACATGGCTTTTGAACAGTCTTATCTTTGTTTTTGTTGATACTTTTCTACTTTCCATGATATCTTTTAGCTTGTTGAATGCATTCTGAGCCAAGATTTTTCTTCTTTTGATGTCTGCTTCTGTATCTATAAAGCTCCCCAGAAGCTTGCACTTTTCCCATTCATTTTCTCCATTTCTAGGGGCCACGGGCCGTGGCGCAGTTGGTTAGGGCGCCAGCTTATTAGCACCAGTTCCTCTGTGGTGATCCAAAGGTCGTGGGTTCGAACCCCGGCCGTGCCGGGATTGAACTCATGATACAATTTCCCACATGAGCTGAGGCCTGTGCCAAAGGGTTAACCCGTTGTCCTTGTAAATCTATGACCGGATGGGTTGTCATGTCAAGGACCTGCGACATGACAATTCAGTGAGGCAGCACTATATCTGCTACAAGTAGGTCTCATCACGAAATAACTGAAATAATGTTGAAAGTGATGTAAAACCCCAAACAAACAAACAAACAAAATCTCCATTTCTACTTATTTCAAATTCTTCAGTTTTGCTATCATTGACATTTAGATTGTATTCTTTCAGTCTTGGTGGAATCTTTTGCTTTATTTCTTCTTTCCTGTCAAAAGAGGTGCTGGCATATCCTATGTCATCTGCATACTGTTCATCTATTGTGAATTCATTTACTATCTTTCTATTGTATGTATGGTCTTCCAGATGTTTTCCATTATACATACTGTCTGTACCTTTCAGTGCTTGTGCAAGATATATTACAAACAGAATTGGGCTGAGACAATCTCCCTGCGGCACTCCAATATTTGTGGTAAACTTTTCTGATGTTTCTGTGCCGATTCTAATCATAAGTTTGACATTTTCCAACAGTAATTTGAAGATATGTAGTTCATCTGTAGGCATGAAATTTCTCAATATGTCAAATAGGTCTTTTCGCTTCACGGTGTCAAAAGCTTTTGACATGTCTAACATCAGCAGGTAGATCTTGTAATCTGCTGATGTTATGGCTTTTTCTGCAAGAAGTCTAAAGCAATGAACTTGTTCTGTTGTGCTCCTGCCTGTCTGATAAGCTGCTTGGGATATTGGGATCTTTAGTTGTAGTCTTTGAATGCTTCTGGCGATCATGCATATTGCAAGGATTTTTCTCAGGACTGATAGTAATATTATGGGTCTTAGATGTCCTGGTGGGCCTGCTTTCTTCCCTGGTTTTAGCAGGGGTACTAAAATACCTTCTTTGATTTCTATTGGATGTTCACCTGTCTCTGCCATGGTATTGAAGATTTCACTAATACCTTCGTATATCTCATCTGGTCCATGTTTTATTAGTTCGCTATTCAATTCATCTATGCCTGGACTTTTCCCATCTTTTAGTCTTTTTACAGCTTTTTTGATTTCTTCTTTTGTGAATGGTTGTGTCATTTTTGTTGGTTCTATTCCTTCAATTTTTTCTTCATTTTCTTTATCTAACATTTCTTTGAAAAAGTCTTTCACTATTTCTGTTTGCAATTTCTCATTTGTTGTTACACCATATTCACTGTCTACTACGATCTTTTTCTTTTCTTTCCTGTGCACTTCTTTTACTGCTCTGAACATTCTTCTTGAATCATCCTTATATTTCTCAATTTCTTCCACTTTCTTTATTACTCTTTCATTTTCTTCATCTTTTAGAATTTGATGGATTTGCTTCATGATTTCATGTCTTTCTTTGTTCTTTTCTTTCTTTTCATTACTATCTTGTTTTGAGTTTATGTCATTTCTTATTTTCTTTTGCTTTTCTGATAATTCTTTTATTTTCTCATTTTCACTTTTGTTCTTCTTCGGCTTCTTTTCTATGGTTTGTTCTGCCGATTCTAAGCACACTTTTTGGATTTCTGTCCATTTTTCCTGTACTGATTTTGCTTCACTGTTTTCTAGTCTTTTTGCTACTTCTTCTTTGTATCTTTGCTGTATTTCTGGTTTTCTCAGACTTTCGTAGCTTATTTTCTGACTTTGTTTTGCTGGTTTTATTTTGTACCATTCTATTTCCATCTTTGCTTTCACTAGTCTATGATCTGTAAAAATGTCTGTACCACTGTATGACCTTGAATCTTGGATGAAAATCTTTTGGTTATTTCTTATGATGATATAATCTATCTGATTTCTATATGGATTTCTACGTGGTTCTCCGTTTTTGTCTTTCACTTCAGTTCTCAGGGGCCACGGGCCGTGGCCCAGTTGGTTAGGGCGCCAGCTTATTAGCACCAGTTCCTCTGTGGTGATCCAAAGATCGTGGGTTCGAACCCCGGCCGTGCCGGGATTGAACTCATGATACAATTTCCCACATGAGCTGAGGCCTGTGCCAAAGGGTTAACCCGTTGTCCTTGTAAATCTGTGACCGGGTGGGTTGTCATGTCAAGGACCTGCGACATGACAATTCAGTGAGGCAGCACTATATCTGCTACAAGTAGGTCTCATCACGAAATAACTGAAATAATGTTGAAAGTGATGTAAAACAACAAACAAACAAATCAGTTCTCAGGGGTGCTTCCCATGTTGTTCTATGGGCCATTTTGTGTTTGAAAAGAGTATTTGAAAGCACCATATCAGTTCTATGTACAAGTTCTGCTAACAGTTTTCCATTTTGATTTATTTCTCCTTTTCCATACCTGCCTATGTTTTGTGGGTAGTCTCTATGTCCTGATCCTGTTTTAGCGTTCATATCTCCTCCGATTACTAGTATGTTTCTCCTACTTATGGTATTTATGTATCGCTCTAGTTCTTCATAGTAGTTTTCTGTGTTTTTAGGATTTTTCTGAGTTTGTTCTAAAGTTGGGGCATATGTTGACACACAAGTTGCTATTCTGTTTTCTATTTTGAAGGTAGCAGTACATATCCTTTCAGAGATCTTTTTATATTCTGCTTTGAGTGATTTCTCTGCAACTATTCCAATTCCATGATGTTTGTTTGTACTTCCAATTAGCATGAGATCATATTTGAATTTTCCATCTGTGGTGTTGATATCTATATTGCAGTCTTCTTTGATCTTAGTTTCTTGTATGGCCAGAACTATTTAAAATATTAAACAAATTATTACACTCAAAAGAGGACACTCCCTTTCCGAAACATAACAACAAAAAAGAATTAGCCTCAGAATTTAATAACTTTTTTCTAGAAAAAATTGCAAATCTTAGAGAAACTATGGACAAAAATGACAAAAATTCTGAACAACCAAACGAGGAAACTAAATTCAACACGCAGTTGAAAAATTTTACATTGTTGAATGACTCGGATATTAAGAAAATTATTAAAGAATCTGCGAAGAAGTCATGTGAGATGGATCCCATCCCAACATGGCTTCTTAATGAATGTATGGGGAATTTATTGCCATTAATAAAGGCTATCATAAATAAGTCTATCTCATTGGGAAATGTACCCGACGATATGAAAATGGCCATCATTAGACCTCTAATTAAGAAATTGGGTTTAGAATTGATAAAGAAAAATTATAGACCAGTCTATTTGTCGAAATTAATAGAAAGGGCTGTCGCTACACAATTTGTAGGTCATCTGGTAAAAAACGATATTCAGGGGCTATTTCATTCAGCATACAAGGAGTTCCATAGTACTGAAACCGCATTGCTCAAGGTTCAAAATGACATCTTAATAGATATAGATGATGGTAAAACGGTAATGCTGCTACTTGGTACTACTTGACCTATCAGCTGCTTTTGACACCATTGATCATGATATATTATTGAATAGATTGGAAAAAAGATGTGGTATCACAGGTACTGCTCTAAAATGGTTTAGATCATACTTATCAAATAGAAAACAATGTGTTACAATAGATGGTAAAAGATCTGAAAATATGAATATTAAATAAGGCGTCCCTCAGGGCTCAGTTTTGGGACCGTTATTATTCACAGCATATATGGAGCCATTATCAGACATTATTGGTAACTATGGTCTCAAGCATCACATTTATGCTGATGACACGCAATTATATATCACCATTGACCCTAAATCTGAAGAAACTAGAAATAAGTCTTGTAAAGAGATGGAAAATTGTATTATAAATGTAAAAAAATTCCTTATAGAGAACAAAATGAAGATAAATGATGGAAAGACAGAAATGCTTTTATGTGGTAAAAGCTGTGAATTTAGAAGAAACAATGTACCTAATGAAATTTTAGTAGGTGAAACTAAAATCTCTAGATCAAATACTGTTAAGGATCTAGGAGTTATTCTAGATCAAGAGCTATCTATGAAATCACAAATCAGAAAAATGTGTAAAAATGGTTTCTTTCATGTAAAAAATCTAGCACGCATAAGAAATTGTTTAGATGAAAAAACTGCTAACACTCTAGCTCATGCATTTGTCATCTCTACCCTTGACTACTAGCCGGTTTACCTGAGTGTGAATTAGCCAAACTGCAAAAGCTACAGAACGCTGCAGCCAGGGTAGTAGGTAAACTTAAAAAGAGAGACCATATCACACAAAAACTTATGGAACTGCATTGGTTGCCTGTGAAGGCTAGAATTGATTTCAAAATATCTTTATTGACATGGAAGGTGCAGAATGGCTTTGCCCCAAAATACCTATCTCAGTTATTAGAGTACAAACAGCTAGGTATGGGACTGCGATCTAATGACAAAAACGAATATGTAGTACCAAAGACTAATATGAAATCATATGGAGATGGGGCTTTCATGGTATATGCGCCAAGGAATTGGAATGCCCTTCCCCTTGAAGTGAAAAACTGTAAAACTGTAGACACTTTCAAGAAGAAACTTAAGACATATCTATTTAGGAAGCACTATCTTGGTAAAGCGCCTTGAGCAAACCTAGTCTGGTAAAGCGCTATATAAATTGTTATTATTATTATTATTATTATATGGTGCATAAAATTACTGGAAAGGGATGTGGAGCAAGGATCAAACATCTAAATCAAAATGGCCGATTAATTTCAAATCCCACTGAAATAGGTAAAACAATCAAAGATCAAAACATTTCCAAAAATTCCTCATCTGATAGTTATTCTACAAAATTCCAACAAATAAAAAATAGAAAAGAAAGAAACCAACTTAATTTTATATCTTATAACTTGGAAGAATATAATAAATCATTTACAATAGAAGATTTAAAACTTGCTCTGGATAAGTCTCATGATACCGCTCCTGGGCCTGATCAAATCCACTACCAAATCCTTAACCACCTTCCTGAACAATCAGTTGGGCATCTTTTAGATATTTTTAATATAATTTGGGAAAGTGGTGATTTTCCTCCTTCATAGAATGAAGCCACTATTATTCCCATTCCTAAGCCTGGCAAAGACTCATCAGATTCAAATAATTATCATCCCATTGCTTTAACAAGTTGTGTTTGTAATACAATGGAGCAAATGATTAATGAACGTTTTGTTTGGTTTTTAGAAATTGCAGTTTTTATTTCAGTTGCAGAGTGGCTTTCGAAAAACTTCATCAACCATCTGGTACGTTTAGAAACATTTATACGTGAGGGTTTTATAAAAGGCGAGCATGTGGTTAGTATATTTTTTTATTTAGAGAAGGCATACGACACCACATGGAAATATGGGATAATGAGTGATTTACATGATATGGGATTAAGGGGTCGTTTACCCCTTTTTATTCAAAATTTTTGTCAAATAGACAATTCAGGGTCCGAGTTGATTGATGCATTTGATCAGGAAATGGGTGTTCCACAGGGTAGTATATTATCCGTTACCCTATTTATAATAAAAATCAACAGCATTATAAATTGTGTGAGACCTGGAATAGATTGTTCATTATTTGTTGATTTTAATTTATGCCTCAGGTCCACAAGCATGCATACTATAGAAAGACAGCTCCAACAGCATCTTAATAAAATACAAGAATGGGCTGATCATAACGGATTTAAGTTTTCTTTAAAGAAAACTTTGTGTATGCATTTTCCTAGAAAAGGTTCACCCAGATCCGGATCTTTATTTAGGCCAAAATCTGATACCTGTTGCCAAAGTTTCTTGGACTTATTTTTGACAGGAAATTATCTTTTATTCCTCACATTCCTTTATATAAATAGATATAGAGAAATTAAATCTATTTTCACTGGATATCAGTATGTATACACTGATGGATCATTTGGCAATGTGAAGGCTGCTGCAGCTGCTGCTAAGGGCAATCATATATATTCAGAACGTCTGCCAAATAAATTGTTGATTTTTTCTGCAGAACTACATGCTTTGTATCTTGTATTAGATCACGTGGAGACTTCTCCACATCGGACATTTTTTTTTCTGATTCTTTGTCTTGTTCACAAGCATTGAAAGCAAAGGATTGGAAAAATCCTTTAATTTAAAAAATCCTTGAGTGCCTTGTTTAGTTAGGTCATTGACCTATTTATCATGAACCACAGAACATCAAATGGTATTCAAATCTCTTTAATAATTTATACATATTTATTTTATACATAGCTGATATCTTCAAATTCTGTGATATATATTGTTGCACATTATTATCTAGTCAATACCGGAGGGGACCGTAATATTTTATTACAATTATATAGAGCACTGGTACGTTCCAAACTTGATTATGGGTGTATGGTATATGGATCAGCACGTCCATCATATATTAAAATGCTCGATCCTGTACAAAATCAAGGGTTAAGACTATGCCTTGGTGCATTTCGTACCTCGCCTGCAGATAGCTTGGCAGTTGAGGCAGATGAACTGCCTCTTGATTTAAGAAGAGAAAAGCTTGCCCTTCAGTATGCTGCAAAAATTGCTGCTTGCCCAGACAATCCTGCACATGACGCTATATTCAATCCAAATTATGTTGATCTTTTTGAAAATAAACCAAATACAAAACCGACTTTTGGCATTCGCATTAAAGAATCTTTACAATCTTTAAATTTAAATCCGAATCACGTAGCTGAATTTCAATATCCTGAAACACCTCCATGGACCTATGAAACTTTAAATATTAATGTAGCCATGTCAGAATTAAAGAAATACTCAACCGATCCATCCCTTTATATAAAAAGATATAAAGAAATTAAATCTATTTTCACTGGCTATCAGTGTATATACACTGATGGATCATTTGACGATGAGAAGGCTGCTGCAGCTGCTGTTAAGGGCAATCATATTTATTCAGAACGTCTGCCAAATAAATCATCTATTTTTTCTGCAGAACTACATGCTTTGTACTTTGCTTTGGATCATGTGGAGACTTCTCCACACCAAACATTTTTAATTTTTTCTGATTCTTTGTCTTGTTTACAAGCATTGAAAGCAAAGGATTGGAAAAATCCCTTTATTTACAAAATTCTCGAACGATATCATAGACTCTGTACAGATGATAATAAAGAAATACGTTTTTATTGGATCCCCAGTCACATTGGAATCCATGGAAATGAGGCCGCTGACCAAGCTGCCAAAGCAGCATTGGACAAACGCCCAATAGATTTACTTATTCCATATACAGCGTTTAAGAAATATATTACTGTTTTTTTATGTTCTAAATGGCAGTTGCGCTGAAACGAAGCTATTTTTAATAAATTACATGAAATTAAGCCCGTTCTAGGCAAAACTAAAGGTGCTATTAGAATTAACCGTAGAGAAGAGTCTGTTTTAACCCGTATAAGAATAGGACATAGTCATTTGACACACTGTTATCTGCTTAAAGGTGAAGATCAACCGGAATGTTTTGGTTGTCAAAGGGCTTTGACTATTAAACATATTTTAATTGAGTGTATCGATTTTGATATTATACGAACTCAATATTTTAATGTACAAGATTTACATACGTTATTTGATACTGTAGATACTTCTGTAATAGTATCGTTTTTAACTCACATAGGACTTTATAATCAGTTTTAAGGGCAGAGCTTTTGTTTATTTATGTCATTGACTTCTTTATCAAGAACTGCAAAACATCATACTGATAAAGCATTTTAAACAAATTATACATATTCATTATATTTGATTGATGTTGTATAGATGCTTTTCACAGTTGATGAATTCTTGTGTTATCTGCATGTTGTATTAACATTTGCATTTTGTTTCTAGTCAATATTACGTTTCTATTTTTACTGTTTTGGCACTTTATTGTGTCAATGTGAAACCATTCATTCATTCATTTTTACCATTTTTAGGCACTAAATAACCTTAGTGGTTGATGTGCCTCTAAGCAACCATTCATTCATTCATTCTAGTCAATACCTTTATGATTTTCTACCATTTTTAGGCACTGAATGACCTTAATGGTTTTTGTGCCTCGCCACAGCAGATAAGGGATTTATTCCTGGCTCTGCAAGTAAACTGCATATTAAATTCTTTGGTTGAGTGCCCAGAGGACCACACCCAGTGCAAAAAGCCAGGACACAATGAGTAAAATATTTCATCACATGGGGTAACATGGCCAATTGGTGTCATTGTTATTATAAGAAAGTGAGTAGAACAAGGATTGAGATTTTAGTGACATGTGTACCAAATTAGTCAGACAAAAATAGTCAGCAGGGGATGGACCACTATTCCTCAAGGGAGGAGGAGGAAACAAAATCTTGATTTTTTCCTCTTGGACAAAGTTTATATGTCAGGCCTCGCCATAAGCTGATTGAAATAGCATTGTAAGTGCTGTAAAAATCCTGATCAAATTGATATAAATGATATAATCTTTCAACCAGATATTTCAAATATACTCCCCTCCCAAATTTTGAATGGTCCATTCTAAATTACTTTTGAACATATGAAATTGGCATGAGCATGTGTACAGTTGTGTTGTTGTGCATGAGCACATATATGAGCCAACAAATTGGCCAACCGTATGCTGATATGCGGACTACTTCTGTGCAAAGAACAATGTATTGTGGCAGAGGTAGTATATGACTCTTCCTCGCCATGCAGAGTAGGTCATGAGCTGTCTGCAAACCAAATGATAAAAATAGGTTTGATCTCAGCCATGTGACTATGTATAGCATTACTATATAATATGTATAAACTAAGGGCATGAAAGCTCTTGCACCACATTTATGTCAATCTGATGTTTAAAATCAGATTAAAAGTACTTATGTACATCATAAAAAAGTAGGACGTGACTATTTCATTCATTAATAACCACAGCACCATTATGACGGCATCACTCCTTCAACTACATGAAGTAATGCACCTTTATAACATACCAAAGTCAACTACACCTTTGGTATGGTATATTTAAAATCAATTGTATTCTGTTTACACATTTAAAAAGTATAAAATAACATGAAAATATCTTATTTGGCATATCAAACTGCTATGTAAGCTATACTATAAATGAGATCAAACATATTGTACTGCACTTCACTGTATTTATAAACGAAATGCAATTGACTTTGTAGTTGAATCTTAATAATAATTCATGTTTTATGTAATGAGATCACAAACTATATATCATTAAATTACATAAACTTTAATCTATGTAATTTTTTTCATTTTGTGGAATGTATTCAAGTGAACACATTTGGTTTCATACACATTTACACTTATTATTTCAAATATACATCATTGTGTTAATTCTGCATTACAAACTAAATAACAGTTGCTGTCAAACCAATAAAACTATAGTCAAACTTTGCAAATACTATACATTTTACTATTGCTATAATATACAAATTTTAATTCTGTAACAATAAATCAATTATCATTTGAGCTAAACATCTACATTTGAATTTAACCTTTTATATACAATATTTTCTTTTAATCACCTAGACATTCATAATTTACATTTATAGCATTTCACATAAGCTAATAAAACTATAAATAATTAATAGAACCTTTAATAGAAGAATTGTTTGCGATTATATAAAATATTGAAGGAATATTTCTTTTTTTATCATAAGTGATGTACATTTAATAGTAATATTCTTAATTGCGGTTTTATATATAAGAAATATTTCTACAAAAAATACAAATATGCACATAATTTGCAATTCTCTATACACATTTTCCCTGACAAAATGTACAATTAGATTAGCACCAGTTATTGGATGGAATATTATATAATACTGTAAGGAATGTTAATATAATAATAATAATAATAATAATAAAATACTTATATAGCGCTAAATCAGGCAAGCCTGTTCAAAGCGCTCACAAGTCCTTAAGTCTCATAGTATTTCTTAAAGAGAAAACATTTAAGTTTACCTTTAAATATATTTAAACCAGTACATAACCTCAGATCAGATGGAAGTTTATTCCATAATAAAGGTGCAATATACCTGAAGGCCCTATCTCCATAGTATTTACTATTCGATTTCGGAATTATTAATTCTAGTTTATCATTCGATCTCAACATTCGGCAATTAATTCTTTTGGTTAAGAGGTCCTTTAAGTATATTGGAGCCATGTTATTTAATGTTTTCCATGTAAGAAGTAAGATTTTAAATTCTATGCGTGCTGGAACAGGTAACCAATGTAATTCTTTTAAAATAGGGGTAATATGTTCTAATTTCCTTGTTTTAGTAACTAATCTAGCTGCAGCGTTTTGCATTTTTTGCAATTTCTCTATATCTTTTTTGGGAAGTCCAATCAGTAATGAATTACAATAATGAATATTTGAGGAAATAAAAGCATGTACCAACATATTAGTAGATGATTTATTTAACGATTTTCTTATCTTAGCAATATTCTTAAGATGAAAGAAACCTTTTTTACAGATATTGCTAATATGATTTTTAAAATTCATTGCAGAGTCAAAGATCACACCCAAGTTTTTTACCTTTTTAGTATTAGTTATTTTATCATTCCCAATTTTAATAGTATCAAAGTTATTAATTTTTTTGTTTTTGTTTTTACCATATTTTGAAGCAATAAGAAATTCTGTTTTGTTATCGTTTAAACACATTTTATTTTCCAGAAAAAAATTTCTAACCATACCAGCACATTCTTGTAATTTATTATAATTTAATTCCATCTTTTTATCATCATCTAAGTCCATCGAGATGTATAACTGAGTATCATCAGCATAGATATGGTAATTCAAACCAAATTCTCCTATTATTCTAGATAGAGGAGAAATATAGATAGTAAAAAGGATAGGTCCTAAAACCGATCCCTGCGGAACTCCATATTTAAGGGACTTTTTTTGTGAATAATTACCGTTTACCGTCACATATTGAACTCTATTACATAGATATGATCTAAACCAGTTTAATACAGAGCCATTTATACCACAATTTTCAGAAAGTCGAGATAATAGTATATTGTGATCAATGGTATCAAAAGCCGCAGATAAGTCAAGCAAAACAAGCAAAACCGTCTTATTATTATCAGTATCATATAAAAAGTCATTATGAACCTTTATAAGTGCAGTCTCAGTACTATGGAACTCTTTATAAGCAGATTGAAAACAATCTCTTAAATTATTAATATCTAAATGATCTATTAATTGATTGGCTACTGCTTTTTCAATAATTTTTTATATATATTTAAGATTTGATACTGGTCTATAATTTCTCTTAATCAGTTCAAGCCCAAGTTTCTTAAGAAGAGGTCTAATAATAGCAATCTTATAATCATTAGGCATTGTAGAGCACAGTAGTGATTTATTGATTATTTCAGTTATAATTGGTATAAATTCATCAAGATGTTGTATGATCAACCACGCTGGGATGGGGTCAAGTTCACACGATTTTGAAGATAATTTTTTAATAATTTTTCTGACATCTTCATGGTTCAATAATTTGAATTTGTTCCATTGCGGACCATCGAATCTATTAGATTTAACTATTTCAATAGTATTATTGATCAATGAAGTATTGTTATCCAATTTTATCGATGAATTTATATTGTCCAATTTATCTCTGATTTGATCAATTTTCCCAATAAAAAATTCATTAAAGTCATCCGCAAGTTTTCCATAATCATCCGACATAACAAAAGGAGTATTATTATTCCTGTTTAATAATTTATTAATGGTTGTATAAAGTTTTTTTGGATCTTTATGATTATCAGTAATTATTTTTTCATAATATTTGCATTTAGCATCATTAATTATTTTATTAAATTTATTCCTTTGTTTTTTATATAGTTCTTTATCAATAGTCAGACCTGTTCTTCTCATCTTTCTCTCAAGCTGTCTTTTCAACATTTTTTCCATATTAATGTCATTATTAAACCAGGGCGAAGAATTTCTAATTTTAATTTTTTTGTTGATGATTGGTGCATGATTATTTAAAATCTTTTTAGATCCCTCAAATAGATCTACTAATTCATCCAAAGTAGAATTTGAAAAAGGGGTTTTATTAAAATACATATTAATATCATTTTTAAACGCAACATGATCCATTTTATTATATTTCCTAAATTTTATTACCTTTTCTTTGATCACCTCATTTGTAAACCTAAATTTACATCTTATTGTACTATGATCCGAAAAAAGATCCTCTACAACAAAGTCCTCTAATGACGTGCTATCATTAAATTTTATTAATAAATCTAATGTATTACCTAGTATATGCGTTGGTTTATTTATTAATTGTGTGCAATCATAATCATTCAATGTTTCATTCATTTTTACTACTTCAGGTTTTGACTTTTTATTCATATGCAGGTTGAAATCCCCAATAAGAAAGACATCATGTGTGAAAAGTTTGTAATATGATAAAATGTTGGATAACTCATCAAAGAAGAAATTGAAAGTGAAGTTATTTTTCTTATTAAAGCCAGGTCTGTATATATTAACGAACGTAATTAATCTATTATTGTAGTTTAGGCATGTTTCCATAATTTCCATAGATAATATTTTAAATGGTATATTATTAATAATTTTAATATCCAGCTCATCACGATGCAGTACTCCTAGGCCTCCACCGGATCTCAATTTTCTTGAACATTTTTTGAATTTATAATTATTTTTTTCAAGTTCCTCACAAACTTTAGTATCTCTCTCATCATTAATCCATGTTTCAGTAAAAAACATTAAGTCTATGTCATATTGAAAAATATATTCTTTGATAATGTCTGTCTTATTTCTCACACTCTGTGCATTAACAAAAGACATATTTAATATTTTTTTAATATTAGATAGTTCAGATTTCCTACTTGTTTTATTTAGTAAAGAGTTTACATAGTTCTCTGTATCATCCTCAGAATTCAGAACAGTCGGACGCAATAGAGGACTTTTATCGCCTAAAGGCTTTTCTATAGCGAAGTAATCTTTATCATATCTGAAATCTAAATTTAGCTGATGAAGTGTACGCTTGGTTTCAATACGAAAACGCCGGCCTGACTCCACTGTAGAAAGCGTGCCTTCGGGTCTCGCCTTATTGGTCAGTTTTATTCCTGAAGTGTTACGAAGTTGCTTCGGGTGAGCCGAATCATCATCGCGTCTAATAGAAAAGTGTGGCGGTGGAGTGCTTTCTTGTCGCTTCTCTGCATACATTAAATCATCAAGATATGAACTTCGATTCATACCAGTCGCCTTCAAGGCATAAAGATTAACTTGAGGTTTACGTTTATATTTTGCTTTTGATAAAACAGTTGTCTCAATTACATCCTCGTTGTTTAGAGGTGAAAACTTGTTATATGATTCAAAATTATTAATATTATGAATATTTAAAGCTTTTTTGTTAACTTTTCTTCTCATTGTTTTTTTTGGAAATTTTTTACTCAAAGTTTTAAAACGATTATTAGTTTGAAGTCGCTGATTTGGAGATGTAATAATATAATTTTCATGTCTAATTATCTTACTCTTCGTATATATTTTATTCCTATTCAAGTACTCGCCAGAGTGGCCTAATTTAATAATCTTAATATTAAAGTTATTATAATAAAACTTTCTGAGCAATAAAAATTTACCAGACTTTATAAGGCCAATAGGTTTAGTTATTTTATTTTTATAAAAATAGAAGTAGGATGTTCTCATGGGGTCAAGTTTATTGTCATCAAATTCTTTTTTATGGAATTTACATAGAATAAGATTATAATCATAAAAGAACATATTTTTAAGGCCATATTGAGGAAAACAGACACAAGTACATATTTTTGAGCTCATATTTTTTATTTTATTTTTCATACCCAGGTAATCTGAGTCGATAGACATAATACAAAATTCAGTACCATCAATATTTGCACTATCAATATTTGTACCTGAATTGTCATTACCAGCCATACCATGTGACAAATATCCGTTATCACAAAGCAACCGAGTATCAGAATTGTGAATATCATGATTATGAATATCATTGTGAAACATTTTAGTTGACTCATAGCTTGTTAAGACATTAATATATTTAGAACCATTATTGTTTTTAGAGCTATTATTGATATTAAAAATAGAAAAATGGTTTTTGCACTCTGACCACTCTGGCCAAACACATCATGCGGATACATTCATTTCATCAATATTCTTTATAATCATATTTTTTGCAGTTTCAATTTTCCCTTTATCACCTTTAATACATGCAAAATATTTTTTACCAAAGTCATTTTCATAAGAGTCTATGCTTATCTTGGCACCAGATTCACTTTCCAGGCGGCGCACATTGGCGCCACCTTTACCAATGATTCTTCCTACTATACCTAATGGAATTTGTACCATTTCCTCATAACCAGCTTTTTTGTAGGAATCCCTGAATATGATTGCTGGTCATTCCTTCTACTTGAACTACTGTTGCCCATCCTAATATTAGAGATGGGTGTTTGTGGTGGGATGAATTTTTTCTCTCTGGTAGGCGTTGAGAGCTCATCAATCGTCTTTGTTAAGAATTGAATATTGTTTCTCCTCAAGAATCCGTTTTCATTTAAAAGTTCACATTTAGGAAGTTCTTCAAATTTTTTTACCGCCACAAAGCAGTATCCATCCATTTTGTGCCTTTTGATTTTTTCAATCAATAGTTCCTGTTGAAAAGAATTCTCATCATTCAAAACTGGAGGTGGCGCCACAACCACTACTGCAGGGCCTGCAGCTCTAATTAATGCAACATGTTTCAAAATGGTCCTGGCTATTTCAAGACCTTTATAGCCATTTCTGACTTCAGCCAGGCCAGGTATTATGACTACCACATCAAACTCAACCAGTCTATCAGAGTCCCCAGATACATCCATGATAGGGTCACTAGTAATCACTGAGAAGGCCTCAGGTCTCGTGATAGCATTTGCTATGTCATGCTGGATCTCATCATTGGAGATCATAATCAGCATTCTATCCAATTTTGTTGTGGAGGATGTGTCCATGTCTAGATCTCCTCCATCAATGTCCGCCATTAATCGATCGATTATCTTCTTTTTTCCCAGTAGGAGCTGTTCAGACCTCACAGCACCTTTCAGGGCCTCCTCTTTTGTTTTCAGAACCTCAGTCATTCTGGCGTTCACACTGTCAAGAGCCTCTTTCATTTGTGTCTCGGAGACTCTGGGCATTTCAATCATTTGAGTTTTAGAGAATAGGTCCTCCTCCCGCCTCCTCAGCATGGATTCCACTTGTTCAACCCTCCTCACAAGATCGTTCCTTTCAGTTATAATGGCCTCATGATTCTTCTGATTCTGGATAACCTTTTCCACCAATTCAGATTTCTTCATCCCCATCAGTTTCGTGGTAACATCATCACCGCCGTCCCCACGGAAGGTCACCTCATCAGTCATGTTCTGCAAAAATATAATCACTATGATCAGTAACCAAAATAGTGGTAAGCAGCAGTGATTAATCTCTTATTGTCATAAAAAATGATTAGATATACTCAGATGTAAAATCAAGTATGTTCAGATATGCTCAGATATGTATCAATAAGTAATATAGCCAGGTGTAATACAATCACGTGTTCAAAATGTATAATATAGTCAGGCACAACCGAGCACAACCACCCGAGTGCGTCCGATTGCTTCCGATTGCGTTCAGCAGAGACCAAAAAACACTAGTAGCAAAGTGTCATATTCTTACCTCAGTCATCCCAGTAGTTTTCCGGTAGTTTGAGCCAGCTAACACAAACAGCTAACTGAGTAACTCGCTAGGTACTAGAAGTAGCTAGTATTCCACTATCAAGTATATCACTATCAAGTATATCACTATCAAGTATTTCACTATCAAGTTTTCACTATCAAGTTTTCACTCTCAAAGATAAGTTAAGATCCCGGTCTTAGATAACTACTCAGCAGAACAACACCTTTGTGTAAAGACAAGTCCAGGTAAGTTGCTGTTGTTACGTCTCAGATGATAAGGAAGCTTATGATACTATTGCTTATGCAGGAGTACTATAAGTATAGATAGTTTAGGAGGTTTAGTGTGACGCCACAATGGTGATTTATTGTGACGCCACAATAAGTTATGATGTCACAGACAGAATCAGACTCAAAAACAGACGTCACAATGCAGAACAGACAATGAAATTACTCCACGTGAAATTACTCCACGTGAAAAAAATTTGCTACAATGTAGTTGAAAAAATTTTCAATTTAATCTCATACGAATATTTTTGAAACAAAGTATTATTCTTGGAAAAAACTATTATGTAAGCTAATTATGCAGCGGGATATGATTGTAAGTTAATTATGCAGCGGGATATGATGGAAAAAATGATGTACACCATAAAATTTTGGAGAGATATGAATATTCATGCAAAATTAGAAAATTCGGGCACAACCAGACTGTCACAACCACCTTGAATGCTTCCAAAGTGCGCCCGTTCACGTATACACATCAGTTCACCAAATAACATAACACGCTATGGCGTCAAAACTATTACTGGAATCAGAGAAATACCATAGGCTATTTTAGAGAAATACCAGAATACCATAAGCCACAATTTGTAATTAGAACAATGTTCATAAGAAGTTGTTTGTGTAAAAGTTTCAGGTTTTTATGTCTTTTGATAAACGAGATATAGCAATTTTTCATTTGTCATGCAAAAACGGCTACTTGTCTGTCGCGCGAAAAGGGCTAGTAACAAAATTTTAAATATCAGCCAAAATAGTGCACGGATGAGATTGCTATTTACAAGGAATAATTCGATATATGAGTTCTTGAATATATCAAAGTATTGTAATATGAAACCTCTTAGATATTGAGATATTGATCATATAAAAATATTTCTCATATAAAAATTGAGTCGTAGACGATGCGGAAGATGCAATGAGGGGGCTGTGTGAAGCAATCGTGAAAAACGTAAAAACCCGGTAGAATACACAACGAGCCAAAAAATACTATGAGAGATCAGAAAAGCCGATCTAATCAACCTATTCTCAAGATTGAATAGGAGGTCATAGTATCATTTTTAGAATGATATTAACTCTAGATGCTAAAGAAAATAAAGTATCATGCAACGTAAACCAATATATGCGGTAATACTCAGCGTGTCGGGCGTCAATAGTAAAATAAGTGAAGGCAGTCTCAATCAAAGTTCTCAATCAAAGTTCTCAATCAAAGTTCTCAATCGGTTTTAGGTAAACTATATCAATATATGGTGAGAGATCAGAAAAAGCCAATCTAATCAACCTATTCCGAGAACGAATAGGAGGTCACAGTATATATTGATAAAGCAATTTTCAGAATCAAAATTCAAGTCAGTTCAGTTGAATTCACCACGTGAAGCACGTGCGCGCAGTCAATGGCGATTCAACGATGATACATAAATCCTTATAAATCTTTGTAAACTGATATAAAAATTCCAGTTATGAAATTAATAATTATCAGTCATGGGTTCTGCTATTATATCTTCAAGTTAGGCACTCCATGTGCAAAATGTTATCACAAAAAATATCCAAAATACGTGATTTTTTGAGAGCCCATAAAAAACACAACCGAGCCAAACCGAGCATGCGCAGAACAAATAATATAATACTTGTATATTTGATATCTTCATTACATATAAGTTATGTATGTTTGATATTTTAAGGACATACTTTAATGATATTTAATGTTAATATAATGGCACAAATGTGTTAAGTTATATAGAAATATATTTATTAGAACTATTTTTCATTAAAAGTAACTAAATTGAAACTTTCAAAGAATCTTATTCAAAGCTTGTTAAAACACTCTTATTCAAACTGTATATATGTCCAGACCAGCTGGTGACTAAAAATGAAATATATTATAGTTGAAATTAATTAATATGGTTCTAGGCATTTCAACCATTTAACCATTGAAAGCAAAGGATTGGAAAAATCCCTTTATTTACAAAATTCTCGAACGGTATCATAGACCCTGTACAGATGAAAATAAAGAAATACTTTTTTATTGGATCCCCAGTCACATTGGAATCCATGGAAATGAGGCCGCTGACCAAGCTGCCAAAGCAGCATTGGACAAACGCCCAATAGATTTACTTATTCCACATACAGAGTTTAAGAAATATATTACTGTTTTTTTACGTTCTAAATGGCAGTTGCGCTGGAACGAAGCTATTTTTAATAAATTACATGAAATTAAGCCCGTTCTAGGCAAAACTAAAGGTGCTATTAGAATTAACCGTAGAGAAGAGTCTGTTTTAACCCGTATAAGAATAGGACATAGTCATTTGACGCACTGTTATCTGCTTAAAGGTGAAGATCAACCGGAATGTATTGGTTGTCAAAGGGCTTTGACTATTAAACATATTTTAATTGAGTGTATCGATTTTGATATTATACGAACTCAATATTTTAATGTACAAGATTTACATACGTTATTTGATACTGTAGATACTTCTGTGATAGTATCGTTTTTAATTCACATAGGACTTTATAATCAGTTTTAAGGGCAGAGCTTTTGTTTATTTATGTCATTGACTTATTTATCAAGAACTGCAAAACATCATACTGATAAAGTCTTTTAAACAAATTATACATATTTATTATATTTGATTGGTGTTATATAAATGCTGTTGTTAAATTCTTGTGTTATCTACATATTGTATTAATATTTACATTTTGTTTCTAGTCAATATAACATTTTTGTTTTTACTATTTTGGCACTGAATGACCTCATTGTGTCGATGTGCCGTAAAGAAACCATTCATTCATTCATTCAACCATTTAACAAGTCTCCAAAATGAAAAGATATATGTGTTAATGTTAAGAGAATGTACTTTATATAAAAAGGCTATTCGAATACATATGTTATTGAGCAAATTGTAAAGGCACCTTCATCATACAAATGTAATCTTCAATATAAAAATATATATAGCAAGAGCCATAGAATGTGAGTGTTTTAAGTACTTTTGTTACACAAAATATAAAAATATAATCAATTTACCCTTTTGTAACCAAATAAGTTTAAGAAAGGTTGAGAAATAATGAAATCAGATCTGTTTCTCTATTGACTACTCTATTCTAATCTATCTGTCTAAAAAAATAAACTTATATATATGCATAAGGTATAATGTTGCTAAACATTCAAAAAAAGTTGAGAAATTATGAAAACAAAGTAAAATATGTTTAACTTTACCAAATAATAATTTTATGCTTTATTACATACAAAAAGTGAAATCTGGGTTTTACTTTCAAATCCCTAAAGTGATTAAAACAATTGAATTATTATAACCTTAGATAAAGAAAATTATATATGAATGGGTTGTAGTAAATTATCAATTAAATCCCTCTAAGTTACTACCAATTAAACAAGCTTGTGTGGGTGTGAATTTTGAATATATACAATTATGTACTACTAATAATTAGTAATGAAGGTTGAAAGAAGTTTGACACTTTGATATGGTGATCTTGAATAGCATAGAAATGTTGTGAACATACCTTGTCTAACCTATCAATTTGAAAAATTATTAAATCAAATTTTAATAATCCTGAAAAGTTTACTAAAAGCTAACTTAGTATGTAAGTATGAGATCATTTATTCTGTTAATTTTCATTTGTTTCCATAAATTACTTTTTTACCGGGACAACACAAAATCGGACACATTTATTATTGGCTGTAGGGTTGTATGAAACTCTTAGGGGAATGGTTTCAAGAAGAGTGGTTTTGAGAATTTCGCTTGTTTCTGGCAGTTCTTGTAAAATCTTTTTGATGTCTTTAGTGAATATTGTAAGAGTGTTCATAGAACCATCAGCAATTTTTCGTACAAAAAACGTGGCAATATAACCTTTGCTGGTCTCGGGTTTTGGTATGTTACACTTGGTACATAGATCTTTTTTAACACTTTTCCCGCAAATTGCACAGGCATCATACACATTGACAGTTTTTAATGCGATCAACGTCCCTTCCGAAGAATTCATGTGTATCACGTTGCCTACATCTAGTTTCACATCAGCCAACTGGAAGAAAAAGATTAATAATGATTCTTTAAATAAAAGAAATATAATTTTAACATTGACACATTGCATTTATTGGATTTTTTTTTCATTAAAAGAATATTTACAATAATCAAATATATGATAAATTACTTGTAAAAGAGTTGAATATATCACATTTGAAGTACATAAAATCTCAAGATTATCTTTATTAAGTTTTGATTATTTGTTAACATAATTAGGTTTCTACACATATTTCAGTCAAGCAAATATTTTGATTAATTTCTTTACAATTTTAAATGAAATAATAGTTTTTATTATTTTAAAATAAATAAGGCATGCAAAAATTTATTTTTATTAGAACTTGTTTTTATTGGCAATCTTAGTTATATTTAAATCAATTCTACTATAAATAGGAGTTTATTTTTACTGGTTGTGTGGATAATTTAAACATTGAAAATAATTCAAAATTGCAATGATTTTGAAATTATAATAAAATTTATTATTTTTATGAAAATAAAACAAACAATGAAGACTTTTGAAACTAAAAATTATTACTTTATGTGTTTTAAATTAAAATGTTTTTGACATTGAAATATAGTTGTGTAATTATGAGTAAATTATTCAATACTATGTTTATTTCAATGAAATTATTAATATAAAAAATACCTCAACCTTTGAAAAAGTTGAGCCAGTTATTTTTGGCATCTCTGCCTTTTGGGACAAAACCACTCTAGACATCTTTACTGTGTTGCCCACTTTAAATTTCTGAATCATTTCTGCAGATTTTCTCCAGAAAGCGAATGGCACATTAGCTGTTGTGTCTCCAATGAAACCATTGACAACTGCCAATGTTTTGTTAGTTCCAACTAACAGTAATGGTTCAATCTAAAATGATATTTAAAATTTCATTTAATTCCAAAAAATCTAGATTTTTAGCATAAATAATATAAATTACACTTTAAAAGCAAGGGTTATAAATTGTTATTAAATTAACAATATTAAAAAAGGTCATGTATTGTGTATTGCATGTAAAATTAGCTTCATTATTTTTTAAAATAATTATCATCTAAAAGTAAAATAGTATAAATTTGTTCATAAAATATTTTAAAAATCTTTTGTAATTTTTAGACAAGATAAAGCATACCTCAGTGATCCTACCAACAACATGAAATTCTTCTGAAACGCCTTTATGAGTTAAGTTAACCAAATCTGTAATTTCTGACAAATCAGGTCCACAGGAACAGAATTTTAGCACTGTCCATAACTGATTCTGGAACCGAGAGCTGAAATTAGAATAGATTAAATGTTAAAATCACAAATGAAATTATATGAAATTTTTTCATATGTGACCATTTTTTAAAAGTATACTTACATAAATATATTAATGTTTATAAACGTTTTTTAAAATTTGTGCAAGAGAGAGAAGTACAAAATTTTATAGGATTGTTGCAAAAAAGATGTTCAATACATGATAATTGTAAGGAATTAAAATGTATGCTTAATTTATATTTAATTTTCAAAAGCTTGTATTTACTTAGTTTCTTGAGATACATATATACATACAAACTTACATACACATATATCAATATAATAACATCAGGGGTTGAGGGCAACAATACTAAAATAATCACTTTTAACATAGGTTTATAAAAATGTCCATACCTTGGTGTTTTTGCCGAGAAATGCTATTTCGGAATCATCTGCTAGAATGATAGACTCTGTCTTTGCTGACATTGATCAGTAGCAGTTTATTTGCAACTTCGACATATTGAAAAAGTAGAGCCTTGGTGACTTTCAAGTAGTATGCAGAGGTTTCAGTGACCACTACACATTCCTTTACATCAGTGTTGTTAGATGATTTGAAGGGTCCTTGAACATGAGTGATCAAGACCTCCATTGGGGGTTCTTGGTGCTGCATCTGAAATAAAGCAATTTACAAATTTAGAACAATATCTCAATAATTTAAAATATGTTTTAGTGTACAGTTTTGCAGAGTAATATCTGAAGCAAGATCTATGGTGAATTTTATAAACAATAATAAATGCTTTATATGCAAATGTTTAATTCACAGATTTTAATTTAGCATTTAACTTCAAGTTATTATAATTATTATTGTTTAACATTTATGATTTACTGAAAAGCAGACAGTTTAATTGATATTTTTTAAGTGTTGTATTAAGAGAAAGGAATGTCAATTGTGAAAGTAAAATAACTTTGTGGAAGTAAGCCTTATGAACACATTAAAAGACAATTTTATCTGAGACAATTTCAAGAATATGAAGTTAACAAAAAAATAGGATTTACAAAATAAATTAAATAAAATGTTAACAATTGCGTTTTTATATATCTTACCTTTAGAAGTTAATATTTATTTTGAGAAACTTCCCTCAAAGATCAATTTATTTTCATGTTTGCTTTGTAACTAAGGTATATTTTATAATTTTCTGAACACAATAAAATGTTTAACATTTTTCAAAATTTCAAAACTAAAAGTATAAATTAGACGTATATTTTATAGTCGTTAATGTTTATGCTTAATATTTGTTACGTTTATGCTTGCATAAAAGTCCTTTACAATGTCGTCTGCATAAATTTTGCTCACATCTAATGAGAGAAGACCTAAACCTTCGAGGCTTGTGACTCTACTTAAAGCTACATAACTCTGGCCAGCTTGAAAAATTTCTTTACCTAAACTACATATAATTTTTTCTGCTGAAATGCCTTGACATTTATGGATAGTGGCAGCCCAAGCAGGAACTAATGGAAAATTTGTATGTACTATAAATCTACCTTCAAACATAAATTCTTGCGATATCTGGTCTATACCTATTGCATCTTGTTTTTCATCATAAAAAATGCGTCCTATTTGCGTATCGTCAAACTTGACAAATATGCGTATAATTTCATTGGTTTGAGAATCTCTTGAAATATCTGTTATAAAACCAATGGCTCCTTTGACCAAACCATTACTTGTAGCAATATTACGAATCAACATTACACGTGTATTAATTGAAAATGCTAAACTTTTAGGTAATCCACCAGCATCTCTATCATCTTTTGGAATTAAATGTATCGGGACTTCATTGCCTACTTTTAATTGTGCTTCAGTATTATAACTTTTTACAAGTGATACTGTTGGGTACATGTGTAAACACCCCGAGAGGCTTTTATTTAAGTTTTCTGAAACATGTGTCAACAAAACTTCAATATGCTCTTGGGTCAATGAACCCACACGTGCATGATTTAGAATGTTTTGATATTTGGGATCATTTATTTGCCTAATATTTTCAGTTAAGATATAAGTGTCAAACAAATTCCACAACAAATTATTTTTAAAGGCATATTCACCACGTACTGGCTTCAATTGATGAAAATCACCAATTACAATAATATTCATTCCTCCAAAATAATCTCCATTTTCTTTTATACTAATCAGACGTCTTCCCCTGTGGGTGCGGGGATTAAAGAATAGCCCCACTGCCCCCCAGCATGTCGTAAAAGGCGACTAAAGGGGCATCCTGTTTGCCGTGGGATGCGACCCGTATCGGGAGGATATGGAATCCTGACGGGCTGAGCACTGGGCTGGTTTGACAGTAATACCGGTCCAGTTGCAACACGCCTGTCTTGGATCCAGATGTTCACCAGACGGGCAGATCAGATTAGGCCTGGGTCTGATTTAACCGGCTTGTGGTATATTTCCTTTAATGTATTCTGGCTATTTTATTTTTATTAGTGACATTTCAATGTTTAAAATTTAAGAATAATTGATAAATTTTTGATTGATATTTCCTGAAAGGAGATTACTGCTGATTGGGTCAATCGAGGGATATAAATAAAATCCGAAAGGGTGGAGTTTTTATTCTAAGAGTATGTCATGTTGGGTATCCTCATGGCGTCAGGGCTTGGAGTTACCGGCCCAGAAAGGCGTCCCCTTGTTGGGCTCCGTGGTGGGTAGGGGACCTAACTGATGAAATATAAAATAATACACATGGCGCAAAACAAACAAAAACGACCTAGGAATGACATAGACAGTGATGACGACTCAAATAAAACAGAAAAATGGCCTAGATTTTTAATTGCGGAAAGTTCCGATCCTGAACATACCCTGGCAAATATGTCCCCCTTTGCAATTGCAAAGGGGATTCAAGGCATTGCCGGGGTGCCGAAAACAGTTAAAAAGATGGGAACGCGTTTATTGATAGAAGTTGAGCGGAAGAGCCATGCGGACAATCTTTTAAGATGCAGAATGTTGGCCACAGTTCCAGTTTTGATAACAGCTCATAAGACCCTTAATAACAAAAAAGGAGTGATAAGATGCCCAGATCTGGTGGGAGTTTCTGAAGAGGAAATAGTGGAAGAATTAAAAGATCAAGATGTTGTCCAATGCAAACAAATTTTTATTAAGAAGGAAGGAGCCAAAATTCCAATTAACACATTCATTCTGACATTTGAAGCAGCGCAGCTTCCAACATCTATTAAAGTTGGATATTTAAACGTCCGAGTTGATGTTTTCATTCCAAACCCTCTGCGCTGCTTCAAGTGTCAGAGGTATGGACATGGATCTGATCGATGCAAAGGAAACATAACTTGCCCGAAATGTACAGCCCAGCATAGTGGAGAAGAGTGTTCTTCGGAAACCATGAAATGTGTGAATTGTCAAGGCAATCACCCATCGTATTCGCGGAATTGTCCTTCATTTTTAAAAGAGAAGGAAATTCAGCGAATACGCCACACCGAAAACATTTCTTTTCCTGAGGCACGTAAACGTGTAGAAAGTTTTAATAATTCCAAAACATCCTATGCTACCACCTTAAAAACCAAAGAGACAAAAACAATAGCAATACAGACAGAAATAACCTGGCCAATCGATGAAAAGAATTATTCCTATTTTTCAAATACCTCCAAATCTTCAGGAACATCCACTCAAACCCAAACACCCACTACCCCAGCAATAAATGTACCAACAGTTCAATCCACTAAAACCTCTTCACAAACTCCCTCCACATCATCCAGTAAAAATGTAAATAGCAACAGACCAGTTAAGAAATCAGACAAAAAAGAAATCAAAGATCAAAGCAAAACTAAAATAAATAGAACTAAATCCTTAGAAAGGATGGACACAGGTGATCCTTCCGATATACATTTTACACCTGTTCACTCAAAACATAATCATAAACTCAAATGATTATGTTAAATCTTATATTTATCCTCATTATTTTTAATATGGCTATCAGCAGTATCATACAATGGAACTGTAGAGGATTCGAGGCAAACAGGCCAGAACTGGAGTTATTAGCCCAAAAATATAACGCATCTGTAATTTGTTTACAAGAAACTAAATTCAAAGATAATTCCACAACATTTAAGGGGTATGTACCTTATAATAAAGTTGGTTCAATAGATGCATTGGACCGAGCACATGGCGGAGTTTCTGTTTTTGTTAAATCCTGTATACCACAAAGTAAAGTAACATTAAATACTAATTTACAAGCTTCTGCAGTCAGGGTTACCCTGCATAATACATTAACTATATGTTCAATATATTTACCGCCTAGTGAGCCAGTTAATATTACAGATTTAAATAATTTGATAACCCAGCTGCCACAGCCATATATGTTAGTTGGTGACTTTAATGCACACAACTATCTTTGGGGTGGCAGAAATAATACTGATGCCAAAGGACGTATAATAGAAGATTTTTTAAATAATAATAGTTTGTGCCTTTGGAATGACGATTCTCCGACATATTTACACCCTGCTACAGGCTCTTTAACATCAATAGATCTCTCCATGTGCACTCCAAATTTATTTTTAGACTATTCCTGGGAAGTAGAGGAAGATCAATGGGGTAGTGATCATTACCCCATTATTTTAAATAACCATTTTCCTCCACCAGATGAAAGAATCCCCAAGTGGAAATTTCATAAAGCCGATTGGGCAAAATTTCAAACATCCTGTTTCAATAGAATAACTCCAGAACTTTTTAACAACGTAGATGATCCTCTTCAAGTTTTTACAGATACATTGTATGATATTGCTGATGGGTGTATTCCCAAATCAAAGCCAAATTCTAAAATTAAAGAAAAACCCTGGTTTAATGATGAGTGCAAAAAAGCTGTCAAGGAGCGCAAAAAAGCTCTGAAAAAATTTAATCGACAGCCAACTCAATATAATTTGCACCAATTTCGAGTAAAAAGAGCTAAAGCCCGTTATATTATTAAAATAAGCAAAAGAAAAAGTTGGAAGGATTATGTTTCCAAATTAAATACGCGTACACCGATTAAAAAATGCTGGGATATGGTGCGTAAAATTACGGGGAAGGGAGGTGGAGCAAGGATCAAACATCTAAATTATAATGGCCAATTAATTACAAATCCCACTGAAATAGGTAACACAATAGGTCAAACAATTTCCAAGAATTCCTCATCCAATAATTATTCTGCAAAATTTCAACAAATAAAAAATAGAAAAGAAAGAAACCAACTAAATTTTATATCCCATAACTTGGAAGAATATAATAAATCATTTACAATAGAAGATTTGAAACTTGCTTTGGATAAATCTCATGATACTGCTCCTGGGCCTGATCAAATTCACTACCAAATCCTCAAACACCTCCCTGACCAATCACTTGGGCATCTTTTAGATATTTTTAATAAAATTTGGGAAAGTGGTGATTTTCCTCCTTCATGGAGTGAAGCCACTATTATTCCCATTCCTAAGCCTGGCAAAGACTCGTCAGATTCAAATAATTATCGTCCCATTGCTTTAACCAGTTGTATCTGTAAAACAATGGAACGAATGATTAATGAGCGTTTAGTTTGGTTTTTAGAAACTGCAGCTTATATTTCTGTTGCACAGAGTGGCTTTAGAAAAACTCGAAGTACCATTGACCACCTGGTACGTTTAGAGACATTTATAAGAGAGGGTTTTTTAAAAGGTGAACATGTGGTTAGCATTTTCTTTGATTTAGAGAAAGCGTACGATACTACATGGAAATTTGGAATAATGAGCGATTTATATGATATGGGATTAAGGGGTCATTAACCCCTTTTTATTCAAAATTTTTTGTCAAATAGACAATTCAGGGTCCGAGTTGGTTCATCACTTTCTGATGCTTTTGATCAGGAAATGGGTGTTCCACAGGGAAGTATTTTATCAGTCACCCTTTTTATTATCAAAATTAACAGCATTGTTGATTGTATGAGGCCTGGAGCAGATTGCTCACTTTTTGTTGATGATTTCAACTTAAGCTACAGGTCCACAAGCATGCATACAATAGAACGACAGCTCCAACAACACTTAAATAGATTACAAGAATGGGCTGATCATAACGGATTTAAATTTTCTTTAAAGAAAACTATGTGTATGCACTTTTGTAAAAAATGGAAGGTTCACCCAGATCCTGATCTTTATTTAGGCCAAACTCGGATACCTGTTGTCGAAGAAACCAAGTTTCTTGGACTTATTTTTGACAGAAAATTATCTTTTATCCCCCACATTAAATACGTTAAGAAGAAATGCCAGAAGGCATTAGATTTATTACGGGTTCTTGCCCATACCGATTGGGGAGGGGACCGCAATATTTTATTGCAATTATACAGAGCGCTGGTACGTTCTAAGCTTGATTATGGGAGTATGATATATGGATCAGCACGCCCATCTTATATTAAAATGCTTGATCCTGTACAAAATCAAGGTTTAAGATTATGCCTTGGTGCATTTCGTACCTCGCCTGCAGATAGCTTGGCAGTTGAGGCAGATGAACTGCCTCTTGATTTAAGAAGAGAAAAGCTTGCCCTTCAGTATGCTGCAAAAATTGCAGCTTGTCCAGACAATCCTGCACATGATATTATATTCAATCCAAATTATGTTGATCTTTTTGAAAATAAACCAAATACAATACCAACTTTTGGCCTTCGCATCAAGGAATCTTTACAATCCTTAAATTTAAATCCAAATCAAATAGCTAAATTTCAATATCCAGAAACACCTCCATGGACCTATGCAACTTTAAATATTAATTTAGCCATGACGGAATTAAAGAAATACTCAACCGATCCATCCCTGTATATAAATAGATATAATGAAATAAAATCTATCTTCACTGGATATCAGTGTATATACACTGATGGATCGTTTGATGATGACAAGGCTGCTGCAGCTGCTGTTAAGGGCAATCATATTTATTCAGAACGTCTGCCAAATAAATCATCTATTTATTCTGCAGAACTTCATGCTTTATACCTAGCTTTAGATCATGTGGAGACTTCATCACATTGTAATTTTTTAATTTTTTCTGATTCTTTGTCTTGTTTACAAGCATTGAAAGCAAAGGATTGGAAAAATTCCATTTATTTTAAATATCCTTGAACGGTATCATAAACTCTGTACTGAGGAAAATAAAGAGATTCGTTTTTACTGGATTCCCAGTCATATTGGAATCCTTGGAAATGAGGCTGCGGACCAAGCTGCCAAGGCAGCATTGGATAAGCGACCAATAAATATGCTAATACCTTATACAGAATTTAAGAAATATATTACTGTTTTTTTACGTTCTAAATGGCAATCACGCTGGAACGAAGCTATTTTTAATAAATTACATGAAATTAAGCCCATTCTAGGCAAAACTAAAGGTGCTATTAGAATTAACCGTAGAGAAGAGTCAGTTTTAACCCGTATAAGAATAGGTCATAGTCATTTGACGCACTGTTATCTGCTTAAAGGTGAAGATCAACCGGAATGTATTGGTTGTCAAAGGGCTTTGACTATTAAACATATTTTAATTGAGTGTATTGATTTTGATATTATAAGAACTCAATATTTTAATGTACAAGATTTACATACGTTATTTGATACTGTAGATACTTCTGTCATAGTATCGTTTTTAACTCACATAGGACTTTATAATCAGTTTTAAGGGCAGAGCTTTTGTTTATTTATGTCATTGACTTATTTATCAAGAACTGCAAAACATCATACTGATAAAGTCTTTTAAACAAATCATCCATATTTATTATATTTGATTGATATTATATAAATGCTGTTCACAGTTGATAAATTCTTGTGTTATCTACATATTGTATTAACATTTACATTTTGTTTCTAGTCAATATTACGTTTCTATTTTTACTGTTTTGGCACTTTATTGTGTTAATGTGAAACCATTCATTCATTCATTTTTACCATTTTTAGGCACTATATAACCTTAGTGGTTGATGTGCCTCTAAGCAACCATTCATTCATTCATTCATTCTAATCAGACGTCGATGAATAAATGTAAGCAAACGTGCAGAAACCATTGATATCTCATCAATAATTAGAGTATGAATGTACTTAAAATGACATCGTATAATTGGCAATATACGACTAGATAGTTCTCTGTAATCTGGTTTTTTTCAGTGTGAACTGGTAAACGTAATGCGCTATGTAGGGTTTTACCACGTATATTTTTAGCACTTACTCCTGTTAGAGCACAAACTAAAACTGGATCTTGACCATGATACCTAGCAGTTGAAACTTTAATCCTTTCTCTTATTATTCTTATTAAAAAAGACTTCCCAGTTCCACCATTGCCTGTTATAAATAACTGTAAAGGTTTTAAACATTTGGTTTCAAAATGTTCACGAATTATATCAAAGACTTTTTTTTGACTAATTGTAAATTTATTTATATCTTTCTCCAAGTCTGCTTTTGGTACGCTTGCAATTTGAATATCATGAAATATGTTTGAAGCATTGCATAAATGAACAGGAACTTCAGACATATTATTTTCATTGCTAGAATCAACTATCGGTATATTATATTCATGAAATATATTTAAAGAATGTTCATTTGAAATGTTTTCATGTGTATTGGGTGCCACATTGATACCAAGATCAATTTGGGTACAACGTATATGGTTGATAACACGTTTTATATCATGAGAGATTTTTTCAAATTTGTTATTTGACATGTCTAGAAGGCAGTATTTATTTATAAAAGCCTGCTTCCAGGTTGCAAATGGTACAATCAATGTTAATTCATTTCTATGTGGTAAATGCAATAGTAATTGGGAATAAAAATATTCCTCAGAAGATACTTGGTGATTTGGGTATCTTAAAATTTGTGGTTTGCGTCGCAATTGCATAATTTTGCCACTTAAAAGAGTTATACGTGGTTGGCCATTATTACTTTTTGGCAAAACTTGACTTTTTGACAGTGTATACATTGATGCAAAACGATACAATGACACATTCTCACATGACTTTGGTCTTTGAATGTAATAATCCATCATATTTTCATAAAAAATATTTGTACTGTTTTGTGGTAACTTATCACGTTCTTCTTTGGGTTTTAACATTTTATATCTTTGACATGGAAAACGTGCATTTATAAATATGACCTCTCTTGATGTCCAAACAAATTGTAAACCTCCTAATCTTGCTGAGGCTTCTTGAGCACTCAACGTTCTGGTTTTTAACACACAATTTCCAATTTTCATCATCTTGTAACGTTCACTAATTGGGCCTGGCAGAGTTAATAATTTTAAAATAGTTTCAGAAAGAGATTTCTTTAAATCATCTGGTTCTGCTTTAGCTACATATGCACAAACATAATATGATAATCCATGTATTTCAGAAACCAATTGAACATCCATATTACCTCTCCATCTTTTGAGTACAGATGGACAATAAGCATTGATATTAACATCTTTTTTACGCTTTGTTTCATAGAAGCGTCCACGATGATAAGGAGATGACATATTTGCATTGCGTATAACATGAGTTTTTATAGTTACTGGTCGCGGAAATCCATAATGACATTGAAAATTTCTAGTACAGGATTTTTTATGTTTATGAATTTGACAAGAAGTCACATAATGATGTAAATGAGGTTCAGAATCTTTACAGGGTATTTCTGAACTAATTACTGAATTAATAAATTCTTCAATTTCTTCTGCAGTATTAGATAATAGTGACACAGCATTTTCTACCCAAAAAAAGCATGAATATGGCCTGAACCTCTTTTTTGATACTCAAGCCTTGCCCAATGATCAATAACTTTACCACCCAAGGGATACTCATTACAGTTTTTAATATATTGCAGTAAAGCTTTCCATCTCTTCTCTAAATGTATTGAAGCTAATAAGGGATCTTTTATTACATGACTTGCATGTGACTGAATGTTTTTAGCTGAAGAGTAATTCATATTTCTTAATAACATGCCAATTTCTGGCCAATGACAATCATCTGATGAAAAAGTGCAAAAAAATGTTGGAGGACCTAATGTTTTAACGGTGCCAATAAATTATTTAATTCATTTGCCCAATAAGCAGCTGTACCACGTATATTGTTCATAAACATTTAGGAATTTTGGTGTGCTTCTGCAGTTTCATTTGACCTATTTAAATCCTGAAGTGTTGGTTGGTAAAAATTATGAGACTTTGTAATACGCATGTGTATGTTTATACAAGATATCAATTTTGCTTGTTCAAAATGATTGACTGCATGCATGAGAATGAATGAATGGTTGCTTAGAGGCACATCAACCACTAAGGTTATTTAGTGCCTAAAAATGGTAAAAATGAATGAATGAATGTTTTCACATTGACACAAAAAATTGCCAAAGCAGTAAAAATAGAAACGTAATATTGACTAGAAACAAAATGTAAATGTTAATATAATATGTAGATAACACAAGAATTTATCAACAGCATTTATATAATATCAATCAAATATAATAAATATGTATAATTTGTTTAAAAGACTTTATCAGTAAGATGTTTTGCAGTTCTTGATAAATAAGTCAATGACATAAATAAACAAAAGCTCTGCCCTTAAAACTGATTATAAAGTCCTATGTGAGTTAAAAACGATACTATCACAGAAGTATCTACAGTATCAAATAACGTATGTAAATCTTGTACATTAAAATATTGAGTTCGAATAATATCAAAATCGATACACTCAATTAAAATATGTTTAATAGTCAAAGCCCTTTGACAACCAATACATTCCGGTTGATCTTCACCTTTAAGCAGATAACAGTGCGTCAAATGACTATGACCTATTCTTATACGGGTTAAAACTGACTCTTCTCTACGGTTAATTCTAATAGCACCTTTAGTTTTGCCAAGAACGGGCTTAATTTCATGTAATTTATTAAAAATAGCTTCGTTCCAGCGCAACTGCCATTTAGAACGTAAAAAAACAGTAATATATTTCTTAAACTCTGTATATGGAATAAGTAAATCTATTGGGCGTTTGCCCAATGCTGCTTTGGCAGCTTGGTCAGCGGCCTCATTTCCATGGATTCCAATGTGACTGGGGATCCAATAAAAACGAATTTCTTTATTTTCATATGTACAAAGTCTATGATACCGTTCGAGAATTTTGTAAATAAATGGATTTTTCCAATCCTTTGCTTTCAATGCTTGTAAACAAGACAAAGAATCAGAAAAAATTAAAAATGTTTGATGTGGAGAAGTCTCCACATGATCCAAAGCAAGGTACAAAGCATGTAGTTCTGCAGAAAAAATCGATGATTTATTTGGCAGACGTTCTGAATAAATATGATTGCCCTTAACAGCAGCTGCAGCAGCCTTCTCATCGTCAAATGATCCATCAGTGTATATACACTGATAGCCAGTGAAAATAGATTTAATTTCTTTATATCTATTTATATAAAGGGATGGATCTGTTGAGCATTTCTTTAATTCTGACATGGCTAGATTAATATTTAAAGTTGCATAGGTCCATGGAGGTGTTTCTGGATATTGAAATTTAGCTACCTGATTCGGATTTAAATTTAAAGATTGTAAAGATTCTTTAATGCGAATGCCAAAAGTCGGTATTGTAGTTGGTTTATTTTCAAAAAGATCAACATAATTTGGATTGAATATAGCTTCATGTACAGGATTGTCTGGACAAGCAGCAATTTTTGCAGCATACTGAAGGGCAAGCTTTTCTCTTCTTAAATTAAGAGGCAGTTCATCTGCCTCTACTGCCAAGCTATCTGCAGGCGAGGTACGAAATGCACCAAGGCATAGTCTTAACCCTTGATTTTGTACAGGATCGAGCATTTTAATATATGATGGACGTGCTGATCCATATACCATACACCCATAATCAAGTTTGGAACGTACCAGTGCTCTATATAATTGTAATAAAACATTACGGTCCCCTCCCCAATCGGTATGGGCGAGAACCCGTAATAAATCTAATGCCTTCTGGCATTTCTTTTTAACGTATTTAATGTGAGGAATAAAAGATAATTTCCTGTCAAAAATAAGTCCAAGAAACTTGGTTTCTTCGACAACAGGTATCCGAGTTTGGCCTAAATAAAGATCAGGATCTGGGTGAACCTTCCGTTTTTTACAAAAGTGCATACACACAGTTTTCTTTAAAGAAAACTTAAATCCGTTATGATCAGCCCATTCTTGTAATCTATTTAAGTGTTGTTGGAGCTGTCGTTCTATTGTATGCATGCTTGTGGATCTGTAGCTTAAGTTGAAATCATCAACAAAAAGTGAGCAATCTGCTCCAGGCCTCATACAATCAACAATGCTGTTAATTTTGATAATAAAAAGGGTGACTGATAATATACTTCCCTGTGGAACACCCATTTCCTGATCAAAAGCATCAGAAAGTGATGAACCAACTCGGACCCTGAAATGTCTATTTGACAAAAAATTTTGAATAAAAAGGGGTAAACGACCCCTTAATCCCATATCATATAAATCGCTCATTATTCCAAATTTCCATGTAGTATCGTACGCTTTCTCTAAATCAAAGAAAATGCTAACCACATGCTCACCTTTTAAAAAACCCTCTCTTATAAATGTCTCTAAACGTACCAGGTGGTCAATGGTACTTCGAGTTTTTCTAAAGCCACTCTGTGCAACAGAAATATAAGCTGCAGTTTCTAAAAACCAAACTAAACGCTCATTAATCATTCGCTCCATTGTTTTACAGATACAACTGGTTAAAGCAATGGGGCGATAATTATTTGAATCTGAGGAGTCTTTGCCAGGCTTAGGAATGGGAATAATAGTGGCTTCACTCCATGAAGGAGGAAAATCACCACTTTCCCAAATGTTATTAAAAATATTTAAAAGATGCCCAAGTGATTGATCAGGGAGGTGTTTAAGGATTTGGTAGTGAATTTGATCAGGCCCAGGAGCGGTATCATGAGATTTATCCAAAGCAAGTTTCAAATCTTCTATTGTAAATGATTTATTATATTGTTCCAAGTTATGAGATGTAAAATTTAGTTGGTTTCTTTCTTTTCTATTTTTTATTTGTTGAAATTTTGCAGAATAATTATTGGATGAGGAATTCTTGGAAATTGTTTGACCTATTGTGTTACCTATTTCAGTGGGATTTGTAATTAATTGGCCATTATGAGTTAGATGTTTGATCCTTGCTCCACCTCCCTTCCCCGAAATTTTACGCACCATATCCCAGCATTTTTTAATCGGTGTACGCGTATTTAATTTGGAAACATAATCCTTCCAACTTTTTCTTTTGCTTATTTTAATAATATAACGGGCTTTAGCTCTTTTTACTCGAAATTGGTGCAAATTATATTGAGTTGGCTGTCGATTAAATTTTTTCAGAGCTTTTTTGCGCTCCTTGACAGCTTTTTTACACTCATCATTAAACCAGGGTTTTTCTTTAATTTTAGAATTTGGCTTTGATTTGGGAATACACCCATCAGCAATATCATACAATGTATCTGTAAAAACTTGAAGAGGATCATCTACATTGTTAAAAAGTTCTGGAGTTATTCTATTGAAACAGGATGTTTGAAATTTTGCCCAATTGGCTTTATGAAATTTCCACTTGGGGATTCTTTCATCTGGTGGAGGAAAATGGTTATTTAAAATAATGGGGTAGTGATCACTACCCCATTGATCTTCCTCTACTTCCCAGGAATAGTCTAAAAATAAATTTGGAGTGCACATGGAGAGATCTATTGATGTTAAAGAGCCTGTAGCAGGATGTAAATAGGTTGGAGAATCGTCATTCCAAAGGCACAAACTATTGTTATTTAAGAAATCTTCTATTATACGTCCTTTGGCATCAGTATTGTTTCTGCCACCCCAAAGATAGTTGTGAGCATTAAAGTCACCAACTAGCATATACGGTTGTGGCAGCTGAGTTATTAAGTTATTTAAATCTGTAATATTTATTGGTTCACTTGGTGGCAAATATACTGAACATATTGTTAATGTATTGTGCAGGGTAATCCTGACTGCAGAAGCTTGTAAATTAGTATTTAATGTCACTTTACTTTGGGGTATACAGGATTTAACAAAAATAGAAACTCCGCCATGTGCTCGGTCCATTGCATCTATTGAACCAACTTTATTATAAGGTACATATCCCTTAAATGTTGTTGAGTTATCTTTAAAATTAGTTTCCTGTAAACAAATAACAGATGCATTATATTTTTGGGCTAATAACTCCAGTTCTGGTCTGTTTGCCTCAAATCCTCTACAATTCCATTGTATGATATTGCTGATAGCCATATTAAGAATAATGAGAAAAAATATATGATTCAGCATAATCACTTATTAAGTTTACGATTATGCTTTGAGTGCACAGGAGTAAAATTCATATCCGGAGGATCACCTGTGTCCATCCTTTCTAAGGATTTAGTTCTATTAATTTTACTTTTAACTTGATCTTTGATTTCTTTTTTGTCTGATTTGTGTCTATTGCTATTGATATTTGTATTACTGGATGATGTGGAGGGAGTTTGTGAAGAGGGTTTAGTGGATGTTGCTGTTGGTGGAGTTATAACTGGGATAGTGGATGTTGTAGTCTGAGTTGACGTTGCTGAAGATTTAGAGGTTTTTGTAAAAAAGGAATAATTTTTGTCATTGATTGGCCATGTTATTTCGGTTTGAATCGCTATTGATTTGGTTTCTTTCGTTTTTACAGTGCTAGCATAGGATGTCTTTGTTGTGTTCAAACTTTCTACTCGCTTCCGTGCCTCTGGAAAAGGTATATTTTCAGTGTGTCGTATTCGCTGAATTTCCTTCTCTTTTAAAAAGGAAGGACAATTCCGCGAATACGATGGATGATTTCCTTGGCAATTGACACATTTAATCATATTTGAAGAACAGTCGTCTCCACTGTGCTGAGCGGTACATTTTGGACATGTTACATCACCTTTACATCGATCAGATCCATGTCCATACCTCTGACACTTGAAGCAGCGCAGAGGGTTTGGAATAAATACATCAACTCTAACGTTCAAATATCCAACCTTAATAGATGTTGGGAGCTGCGCTGCTTCAAATGTAAGAATAAACGTATTGATAGGAATTTTGACACCATCCTTTTTTATAAATATCCGCTTACATTGCACAACATCCTGGTCTTTGAGCTCATCCACTATCTCCTCCTCAGAAACTCCCGCTAAATCTGGGCATCTGATTACTCCTTTTTTATTGTTGAGAGTTTTGTGAGCCGTTATAATAACAGGAACTGTGGCCAACATTCGGCATCGTAGTAGATTGTCCGCATGGCTTTTCCGCTCAACCTCAATCAATAATTTATTTCCCATCTTTTTAACGGTTGTATAATATTCTAAATCAATATCACTTAAATGACCCTGTATAATACTTCTGCTATTGATTATTACATTTTTTTTAACAGTGGTAGTTTTCAAGTTTTCATTCAATTTCTTCATATATGGTTTAGAAGTGCCCATGTCATCTTGAGCATCACTTATGTTCATTGAATAATTACCTGAAGTGTGATTAGTAATACCTACATTTGTTGATTTTGTTCTAAAATTTGTCATTTCATTTGCATCATGTAATTGGAAAATTACTGGAGTAATATTAAAATCCAATCCAAAAAAACTTGAATTTAAAAAACAACACAACGCTTGCAAAGAATCAAAGCGTATCAAAGATGCTGATCCATTGCTACTAAGTTCACCACTTCTATTACGTGAATGTGAATCAAACAAATAATAGTTTCTTGATGAGGGGTGGCATATGATTGAAATGGATGAACTTCCAATAGTAATCAAAATGTGATCACATATGTTAATTGCTGTTTCAAGAGCTTGACTGAAATTTACAGTCTGAAACTCTATTTGCCCAGGTGATCCAATAATTCCTGATAAAATGTCTAAATGTAACTCGGCCTCTACAGAACTACCATCAGAAGTGGACAATGTACTTGGCAATTCCCAATTTCCCAAATATCTTGGATGTAACAAATTGTTTTCAAAGAATATGTGACTGTACAAATTATTGCCATTGTACAATAAATTATCTATATGTACAGAACTCCACTCATGCACTGGCGGGCTATGCATAAATGCTATGAAGAGAGCAATGTAAGCAATGGCAGTGCATTGAAAGCCTCAAAAAAAAGATCCCATATTGCCTTGGTGAAAATTTCCAGAAATTATTTCTTGGGCCATTCTTAAGTTTAATTTTGTTTGCAATAAAAATATATAAATTTCTTTGTAAATGTGTCAGCTATTTATCAAAATGTACAATGATGTGAAATGAAATTTATAAGCTTTTAAATATTTTCTATAATATAAGACAATTTTTTCTTGGTATGTATGAAGCCTTAAATGTATTAGGTCCAAGAATTATTTCAAGTTAAATCATAGTTATCTAATCTAATGTTAACTACAATTACATATCCCAAATAATACATTACTGGTCATGATATATAATATAAAAATTTAAGTATTTGATTCATTGTTATGATAACTAGTGATAACTAGTTTGAATGAAACTGTTATTATCTGTTGTTTCTAATACTTTATAAATAATACTTCTATATCCAACCATTTAAATACTCTACCATTTCTAGAACTGATTCTCCATTCACTACAAAATCTGCCTCAAAATTGTATGATGATGTATGAGCTCTGAATCTAAACATATCTACTAACTCTACAAATCTACCTAAGCTACCGCTACCTGGCATACACTTGCTAAGTGTAACCTCTGCTTTATGATCTATTAACACAATTGAATAGTCATTTACCAAAACTGGCACCTGAGCTGTATACTCGACTCTATCTATTATACGTTCATCAAAATCTTCTACATTGACATCATTGAGGCAAGCCTGTATAAAATCATCAGATACAGTCAATTCTGTGAAAGATACCTTGATGTGATCAATGTAGCGTAGCAATGGATCATAATGGATATGGAAATCCATTCCATGGTGTTTTATGAAGGAATACTGTCCAACATGGTACAAAAGGTACTGTGTACCAACCAAATCTTCTTCTTGTACTATGGTATATATGGTATTGAAATTAATTTCAACTTCAATATAGCTTTTTCTGTCAATACATTCTGTGTACAGGTCCACACAACTTCTCAAATTAATCGGAATGTCTGAACCAACATCACCTCTCAAGGCTACCTCTTGTACAGCCAAACATTGTAGGCTTACTGGAGAAAATGACATTCTCAATAGTTTGTATATATCAATCTTACCTGATTCGTCAAGTTTCTTCTAGGAGTGTTATAATGTTCACCTTCTCACCTAAAAAAGAATTCTGATAATTAAAATAAACATAAATAATTATTCCTTCACATTTTAGCTGCATAAGTGAGAGATAGCTGCACATGTGAGAGACAGCTGCATAAGTAAGAGATAGCTACAACAGTGAAAGACAGCATCCTTTCCCATGGACTCTTTGGGTTCATTTTATGATTTTGATTGGTCACAGTGACTGTAAATAGCAGTTATAATGTTTTTCTCTGGTATAATTATAATATCACATTCCTTGGACTGGTAAAACTGGTAAAACAAGCTAAATTGCAAATATTCTTTGCATAAATGGAGGCTGAATTTCAGATTTCAGCTGTTGGACTTTTGGTTCAGTGTGTCACGTGCGATTTTATGCACGAAAAGCAATTTTGCAATAACTATAACAAAAAGTTTCTCTAAAACACAGCATTTATTTTTGATATTTTATGGAGTTATGCACAAAATGAACACAAAAGATTAATTATCTGCCTGTATATTGCATTTATTGGAAAATTATGTACAGTTGAAAATCCAGATTTCGTTTAATTTTTACTTCATCTTTGATTTTAGAGCAAAATAGGAAGCTTTTATATTTTTCAGATTCAACTGACGTCAAATGTGAACTACCAGGGGTAGAGTTACAATCAATGGCTCATTTTAAAGGTCCAGATAGGGACTATGTGATTACAGTATAATTTAATTTAATTAAATAAAATAGATTTCAGTTAAGGAAAGTTTTGTGGTACAAAGTCATATCAATTTTACAAAAAATGATGAATTTCTGATATCTAAATTTGATTTGAAAAAAAAATTTAGGTGTAAGATCATAAAGTTGACATGTAATAAAATGACAGTGACACTCAGTGATAATTTCACTTATATTTAACATATCAAAATCTAAATAAATTACATGGTGGGATCCAAAAACCACATCAGATTACAATGGTCAGATGTTTTTTTTTCTCTTGAATATAGTTTAATCAGATATGATAGATAGCAAGCCTGCAGGATGATGGCATTTGAAATTATTTATATTTGTGATTTTTGCACAGTTTGTATCTCACACTTTGGTAACAATATTTGAAATCTACAGAGCCCCACAAAATATTATTTTTCTTAGAAATAATTTAATCAGATATGATAACTTGCAATATTTTAGGGTGGTGGCATGTTAAATTATTTAAAATTGGTGATAATAAGCAAATATTATCAAATAAAATAATATATGAGGTAGATCAACAAACATCAAATGATAGGAGGCCAAATGTGAGCATGTTTTTAGTGCAAAACCCATATGGGCCCCTTTGCTCTCTTTTTTTCTGAACTTGAACAAAGTATTTTTTCTCAAAGAAAAGAAGTATGAAATAGTATACTCAGAGGTAAAAATGGTTCCTAAAACTGCTATTTCCATGTCAGGGCACTTTGTTAATGTAAATATTGGTGAAAAATGTGTTAAAAGGACTAAAATCGGAGGCCTGACATGAAGACAACGTGCAGTGCCCCCTGGCATTTCAATTGGCAAATGAAGATATTCAGCGGTGACACCTAGTGGCAATAATTGGCAAATGATCTCCATGTGAGACAACTTTAAAAATGATATTAATGACTTTTTTGCTGAGAATCTCAGAAAGGTTCTTAGTCTTGATGATTAAATAAAGGTTTATGAAAACACCTCTAATATTTTAGATGTTCATGCACCTATTATTAATAAGAATATTAGGATTAGAGAACTTTGTCCTTGGTTTGATAAATGAAAAAAGATTGAAAAGAAAGTTGGAGAGAAAAATGAAAAAATCAAAATTACAAGTTGATATAGAAATTTATAAATCTCAAAGAAATAAATGTAATGCCCTAATTAACAAAGCTAGAGGTGACTTTTATTGAAATGTAATAAATGAAAATATTAATGATCCGAAAAAGTTATATAACATGATTAATAAGCTATTACACAGGAATGATGACACGCCATTTGTATCTGTAGATGACTATAACATTCTATCTAATGAATTCAATAAATTTTTCATTGGCAAAATTGACAAGATTAGACATGATCTTGATACTAGAAAATTAATAATTGTAATAATTGAAGGTAATATTAATATTAATGCTTGTGGTAATACATATAATAATATTGATCAATATCCCAGCTATAATCCCGGAAATTATAATATTATCCCGCGTAAATGGGAAAATTTTAAGGTCTTAATGAAAATGAAGTAAAAATATTAATTAAAAAAGTGGCCAAAAAATCATGCGAACTTGATCCGATTCCAACATGGTTACTACATGAATGCTTACATTTATTTCTTCCCATTATTACATAAATTATTAATAAATCCTTGATGCTATCATATTTTCCAGAATCACTAAAATTAGCAATAATACGTCCCTTACTTAAGAAACTTGGACTTGAATTAATTAAAAATAATTATCGACCAGTTTCAAATTTAAAGTACATTTCAAAATTAATTGAACGAGCAGTCGGTGATCAATTAATCTCGCATCTTGATTATAATGGCTTAAATGATTTTTTCCAATCTGCTTATAAAATTTTCCATAGCACTGAGACTGCACTGCTTCGGGTTCAAAATGATATCTTAATGGATCTTGATAATGGACGCATTGTTCTCCTAGTTCTATTAGATTTGTCTGCAGCTTTTGACACTATTGATCATGATATTCTTCTAAACAGACTGGAAAATAGATGTGGAATTGTTGGAAAAGTCCTAACCTGGTTTAAATCTTATTTGACTGGAAGGAAACAATATGTTACTATAAATGAAAAAATACTCAGATATGGAAAAATTGAAATATGGGGACCCTCAGGGCTCGGTTTTAGGTCTGATTCTTTTTACTATATATATGTCTCCAATTGCTGATATTATGAAATCTTATGGATTAAGTTATCATATATATGCAGATGACACTCAACTTTACATCTCATTTAATCCTACTGATGCCACTAATGTTGATTTTAATTATGCTAACATTGAAAACTGTATATCTTGCTTGCGAAAATTTCTGAGGGATAATAAAATGAAGCTGAATGAAGGGAAAACTGAATTTTTGGTATCATCCAAAAGTAGAACTAAAAAAGCTCATCTAGATAAAATTCCTAAATCCATTAAAATTGGCAGCACTGAAGTTAAAATGGCTAAAAATGTTAAGGACCTAGGCATATTATTTGATAAAAATATGACACTAAAAAATCAAGTAAATTCTATCTAAAAAAAGGATTCTTCCATCTGAAAAATGTTGCTTCTATCAGAAATTCTCTAAGTGAAAAATCTGCGAACATGCTAGTGCATGCCTTTGTTACGTCAAACCTTGACTATTGTAATTCATTACTAATTAATTTGCCATTACAAGAAATAAATAAGTTGCAAATGTTGCAAAATACTGCTGCCAGTATTTGGTCGTATTAAGAAGTTTGACCACATTAGCGTCTTTATGCGATGATTGCACTGGCTGCCGATACGAGCCAGAATCAAATTTAAAATAATATTATTAACATGGAAAGCTCTAAATTGCATGGCCCCGAAATACCTATCTGATCTGATTATACATAAAAAAAGTCCTAGGTACCTTAGGTCAAATGACAAACATAAATTGATTATACCCAAAATTCGCTCTAAGTGGTATGGTGGGAGATCCTTTAAATATCCAGCACCTAAATTATGGAATGAGGTACCAGTATGCATTAAAAAGCAGAATGGTATTAACAAATTCAAAATATCCTTAAAAACATATTTATTTCAGAAATATTACAAAGAAAAATATGATTATGATAATATATAGCGACCTTAAAGCGCTACGAGCAAGCTTTGCTTGGTGTATGTGCTATAGAAATATTTTATTATTATTATTATTATTATTATTATTATTATTGTATGTTGGTAAAAATCGAATAAATTGCAGCAATATTTAAAACTCCTTTACAGTCAATTTTTCAGAGCTTCATTATGTCAAGTGATTCATGCTTTCCAGTAATCCTAATCTACCACCAGGTGTCCCAAAAACGATAAATAAATTGTTACATCCAGGTGGCTCTGCACATTATTTCCAGATCGCTATTCACTTCATTCTTGCATGGAAGCCATTTTATGTAGAATATAATCAGCTGTATAATAGAATGTAACTGTGAAATAGGATGTAACTGAAGGTAGCTCAAATGACCCAATAATTGCGTTTAAATAAACATTCAGCACTTTCAGTTATCCAACCTGGCATAATTTGTTGAGTTTAATGCTCATAATTATCTTTGGGGTTGTAAGGACAATGACAGATGCGTTAGAATACCTGACTGAAGATCTTTGATTAAACAAGTCAATTTGCACCTTTAGAAAGATGATATGCCCATTTATCTTCAAACTAAGATTTCTCATCAGAAGCAGCATGGAATTGATTTCTATTTTGTCCACGGTAGTAGAAGGAATTGTTCTTAAAGGTCAATTCCCTTCCACAGATGAAAATTGATATGCTTATAAAACTCACAGGGTAAATTTAAAACTGTCTGCTGTAAAAATATATCTCCTGATCCAACTGACAAGATACACTGTATGATGTGATGGCTGTCGGCACAAAGCCTAACTCCCAGATCAAAACCGAGGCCAAAACCCTTTAATAATGAGTGTTAGCAAACTGTCATAGAGTTAGGGGAAGTCGTGATTTTTTCAAAGTAACTGAAATATTGATTTTAATAGCCTATGTTATGCAGCATAACAAGATGATTGATACAAGGTCTCATTTACCAAAATCGGAGTAACGGTTGTCAAGTTATGACCATTTTTGACCCCTAAAAAGGGGCTTTTTTGGGGACGCCGGCTTATACAGGGGGTAAAAACAACAAAATGGTCAAGATTACAGGGGTGTAATATTCAGAATTCTTATGTTAAAAGGCTTCTATTTCATTTATTTAAAACCTTTGGTATAGATAAAGATATTTCATTAAAATTAGTAGAGTCCTGAATCGATTTCCAGTTATAATTGAACCTCAAACTTCGGAAAAAAAGTGTTTTACAAAACGGTACCCGAAATCGAAAAAAATAGCCTAATATTTAACAAAAAGTGACATAACTTTATAACTAATAATGATAATCACATAAACTTTTTTTTATAAGAATCACATTGCAAAGGCCCACATCAATATGAAAGAATAGAAGAGCTTTACTATTTGAATAATTTCTGATACAGTACATTTTAAATCAAGAGTATGGTAAAAATCTACAAACTTTTCAACAAATCACATTTTTCCCGCAAAAAAATTGACTATATGTCAAATAATTTTATCCAAAGTTATATTGCCTTAATTTTATGTCTTATTTTAAATGTAATAAATTTTCTCATATAATCATTAATAGGCATGTCATAAAATAGCTATTTCAAGTCACAGATCAATATGCACGATCATTTCTCAATCCAAATAATTAATACATTCTTGGAAAAAAATATTACAATTTTACCTACAGTTGATATAACATGTTTTGATTTTCACAATTAACAGATCTTTTTTCATCTACAAGTTTAAATGTTTTTATTGGGATTAAAGGACAACAAAAACATCTTTGTAAATTCATTTGGGTTTCACCCATTAAAAAACAGAAAATATTTATCAAAGTTCAAAACATTGACACAAATGAATTTTACATTTCTGATTTCATATATGGCTTGTCGCATACTATTCATTTAAAGATAAAGATAAAGATCATTTTATTTTCCATCGATCATTTGATCAAGAAACATTAGCTTACAGCTAGTTATTGATGACTACATGAGAGAAATATTTACAGAATTTACAACATACTGTGCTTTTTGACACAGTGGACAATATTTATAGACATACAAAAAGGTTAATCTTAGTAGTTTCTATATGAGTTAGCTTTGGCATCTTTAAACAACATATATTACACAATAACACATTACTTTAAAAAAATATAATAAATATTTTTATAATATCATTCGCGATCCTAAATTGAAAGCACATGACTGGAGAATTTCATGACTGAAATTTAAATTGTCACATTATTTGCCAACAAATGGATGTTAAAGCTTGTTAAATCAGACTGCCAACTTGTCGGTGGATCAAACATGTAATACTGTACTGTCAGTATCCCACACAGTCTTGTTGAGTACCTGTTACTGGACTGTTAACCTGTCATTGAACTGTGGGCGTCTGCAAAATAAAAATCAAAATCAAATACAATTAAAATAAATGGCTTTGAAAAATTTATATAAATTATGCAAGTCTAATGTTCAATATACTAATTTATCAAAATCAGCTTAAAGAGGCAGCAACACAACTGTGGGACTAAATCTTAACCCCTAAAGGATCAGATTTAAATTTTGTTATTTTGTAGGACACACCATTTTTTTCTGGACAGGTGTATCTGTAAGATAAATTAACACAATTTATAACCATGGTTATTCAATAAGATCATGAAGTACTTGGGTCACTCCTTTGAACACACTGAATGGTTATAAATGATGGGTTGTTGCAAGAAATGTGATTTTCCAATCCATGTGAGAATCATGCTCAAACTATTCACAGTGCAAAAATGCAAACATTACTTGGACAGCTACATGAGTGTGTGACAACTGCATAAGTGAAAGATAGCAGTGAGATAGCTGCACAAGGGAGAGATGGATACAACAGTGAGAGACAGCTGCATAAGTGAAAGATAGCCACAGAAGGGAGAGACAGCTACATAAGTGAGAGATAGTTACAACAGTGAGACAGTTACAACAAAGAGATAGCTGCATCTGTGAGAATAGCTGTACAAGTGAGAAATAGCTGTACAAGTGAGAGAGCTTCATAAGTGAGATAGTTACAACAGTGAGAGATAGTTATAGCAGTGAGAGATAGCTGTACAAGTGAGAAACAGCTGCATCAGTGAGAGATAGCTGTTACAGGAGAAACAGCTGTACATGTGAGACAGCTGCATCAGTGAGAAATAGCTGTACAAAGGAGAGAGAGCTGCATAAGAGAGATAGCTACAACAGTGAGAGATAGTTATAGCAGTGAGAGATAGCTGTACAAGTGAGAAACAGCTGCATCAGTGAGAGATAGCTGTACAAGGGAGAGTCAGCTGCATCAGTGAGAGATAGCTGTACAAGTGAGATACAGCTGCATCAGTGAGAGATAGACACAACAGTGAGAGATAGCATCCTTTCACAGCTGAAGCCAATGCAGGCACTTGTGACAATTGATAAAATGTTACACTTACCTCACTCTCTCAGTCTCTGGTCCTCTCTCTGAACGTCCATTTCATCTTTGCACTGATAATTTCCCTCTTCAGTCAATGCTTAGCATGTTCGAATTGCTTTAGCAATGAATATTTATCTCATATTGAGGTAAATATTGTTATAATATCTTCAAAGAATATGCAAACTTTGACAGATAACCACATGTGGTGTTGTTTTGTTTCCCGGTGTCTGGACAATTGAGACTCTCCTCTTTCAGTTAGGTCAGCTCTTTACCTCTACATATTTTTACAAGGGGCTGGTGTTGAGTCAACACCCAAATATGGAGATGGTCCAATCCATGGTAGAATCAGACTCAAACTATTCATAGCAAAATTATACATGGAAATAATTAAAATAAATCTTGCAACAACCCACCCCTGTAATGGCAGAAGACTGTACTTTTCATTGCACTAGGAATGAGGTCGATCAGTACAATAGGATTTTGGCGATTTAGAAAAGAAGACAGCAGGGTTGAAACCTTCCTTGCTACCACGGGCAGCAAGATGGAGGCATAAATGAATTTGTCAAACTTTAATTCCAGATATCTTTGTAAAATAATAAGTAAGCATTATATTTTCTTTACAAACATATCAAAACACTTGTTATCAATATGTGCAAATCTGAAATTATTTGATCAAGTTTTGAATCTCCTATACAAGATTATAGGCAACTAAATTTTCACTAAATTTAAGCTGGGAAAGCAGTGTCCTGCGAGCGAACAGCACCCTGTGGGCCCTACTAATAGAGTGCTTAATTGATGTAGCAGTTGAGTGTTATTTATATTAACCAAACAATGTTATATTTGGTTTCCGCATAAAAGAATCTTTGGAAGCTTTGTCATGTTCATGCAATATTTGTCACTTTAGATCATATTACAGCCTCCAGCAGTCAATTGTTGGACATTTAAATTTGATATTGTATTAGGTGAATATTTTTATGTTAACAAGATTGAGATGCTATTTAAACACAAAATAAATACCTCTTGATTTAAAACATTGGCCTGTTAATTGTTTTTAAAGGTCAAGTTCTATTAATTTTGCTTCATTGTCTAACTTAAAAAATTTCTGACGTCACATTCACAGTGATTTAGGGAGAGTGGGGCGTGGATCAGATCGTAAGACGTCTGTCTCCAATGCTAAAGGTCTGAATGTCAGTTGGGACAAGCACTATGTGTTATGCAGCTGCATGATCAAGAAAGATGGATATCTGCTATTGAGTTCCCACTATTGAGTTCCCATTTCTGCCAATGCTGCACGACCTGTGACTAATTATCACAGGTTGCATGGGGTTCGATCCCCGGCCATGCCAAGATTGACTCCTGATACAAATTCCCAAATGATCTGAGGCCCATGCCTAAAGGGTTTATTCGTTGTCCTTGTAAAACTGTGACCGGGTGGTCAAGGATCTGCAACATGACAATTCAGTGAGGCAGCACTATATCTGCTTTAACTGAAATGTTGAAAGTAATGTAATGAATGAATGAATTCTTCACGGCACATCGACACATTAAGGTCATTCAGTGCAATTAAGGTATGATTAAAAACTTGTAAATGTGAATGAATGCAAACACATACAATAAACAATGATGTAATATACTCACAAGTTACACGTAGACATCACATTTAAAAGACCCTAAATCATGGTGAACGTGGTGCCTTAAGTAGATGCTAAGCTGGCAATTAATGCCAACCCAACACTACTAAAACCAAGCTGCAGATGACGACTGGGGTTCCATGGAACTGCATGTATGAAAGGACTCAAGTACCACTTGACCCATAACCACACACAACCGTCAGTGCAAACATCTGATGTTTTGTTTTGTATAATTTAGCCTATTTTACAGGTAAAATATATTCAAAAATCAAAAACATATAGTCTGCCATCTCATAGCAAATCAGTACTTATTTTTATTTTGTCATAAGCACTTTAAGCGATGGAAAACGTTACCTGACAATAAGTGGCCTTTCAATATAATGACCATTGCAGTGACCAATAAAATGGACAAACAACTAAAATACATTCAAAGAGTGCAACTCATCATATATCGCCCTTAGAGCTCTATCAACTTTTCATGGGAATGTAAATTCACCCTTGTCAATTTTCGTCAAGGGCTTTTCCACAAAAAATGCCATGCTTTAACAAACTTATTAAATACTGTAATCTTTTTATTTTTAAAGATTACTTTAAGACATGTGAAAGTGACCACACACCCCACTCATCTCAGCAAGCAAGTCTTTTCTACATGAGGCCAGCTCAAAATGTTTATCTCTTCCATTGGTACCTACCCTCCAGAACAGGACTTCTCTGTCATATCAGTCTCTGCCACTGATGATAAAAAGATGCGCACTCTCATGACTATTCATAAACCTCTGGCTGTGAACTGATTGGTGAAGAACAAATGACTATTCATACAGATTCAGCTTTGTATAGAGTAGAAAGCGTCTCGGTCAGCCTGAATTTTGTCAATTCTGACTGGATGGTATTTGGGGAGCAAGACCAGTATTTAAAACTCCTAGGGTATTCTAAATTCTGAATATCAAATACAGACAATGGCAGAGGAAGTGAGAAGATTGAACTATTGGTATTACTACCAATGTAATGCACAGTAGCTGGTCCCTCGAACAGAGACTTTCCTCTCATATTAGGCATTTCGTCTGTTGTCCCCATGACGCATCAAGAAAATACACGTCATGGTATAACATTATTAGCAATTCCTGTGTCCAAGCCGTAAGTAGCATGTCATATATTGCAGAGAGAGGTCCTTTCAATATTGTTAAATGAAATTGGAATATTGGTTTCTTATAAAAGTTATGAAGAAGCATTTCTATCGAGATCTCCGAGAAATACTTCTTCATAAAAGACCAAAATGTGCAGCACATTATGTATTTGAAATGACCGTCTTAAATATGTCACACCGGAGAAAGACATGAGAAAATGAGTTAAACATAAACTCATGTGCGTTAAAAATGCACTCACGTGGATCAAATGTCTGCATATATCGATATCCTTAGTATAGGTGAATAACAGACAATGGCAGAGGAAGTGAGAACTCTCGGCGGGATGCCAATTGGTTTTGCCGAGTAAACATATAGATGTAGAACCTCCACAATGTTCACAGCACAATAGTTTCTTTTTCAAAGAAATCTTTCTTATTCGTGGATTTAGTGTCAAGATTGCTCCTAAGTCAGTTCTACATTGTAATTTTGTTTGTTTGTTTGGGGTTTTACATCACTTTCAACATTATTTCAGTCATTTCGTGATGAGACCTACTTGTAGCAGATAAAGTGCTGCACTACCTCACTGAATTGTCATGTCGCAGGTCCTTGACATGACAACCCACCTGGTCACAGATTTACAAGGACAACGGGCCTCAGCTCATATTGGAAATTGTATCATGAGTTTAATCTCGGCACGGCCGTCTGCATTGTAATGCTCCAAAGAAATAAGTGCATACATAGTAGATATAAGGCGTGCCCTATTCCTCTGTTGATGCTCATAATGTGTTTTTACATAAAAGTAATACCAGCAATATGATCCAGACTCGCTCTAAGGTTAATCTCTCGGTATTGTTCAGTTTTATATGTATATATCATTCCTTAATATGGTGAATGTGTCTATTATTATAGTTGATTTCAGTGCACAAGGAACAAAAAGGAAATGCTTCAGTATTCTCCATTGAATCCAGAAAGAATAGGTCAGGCGATTATGCGATTGGTTTGCGATTGGTTTATGCGATTGGTAATCATGAAGCTCTGGAGAAGGGCGAGAATAGAGAAGTAGAAGTGCGTCAGAGAGAAGTAGAATGACGAAATAGAGAAGTAGAATGACGAAATAAAGAAGCAGAATGTCAAAATTATGAAGCTCTGGAGGTATCATTCGTACCTCGCACTTCGCTTTTCAAGCTTCGCTATATTCGTACTTCTACTTCGCCATATTCGCATTTCTACTTCGCTGTATTCGCATTTCCACTTTGCTTTTTCGCCCTTCTACTTCGCTATTTTCGCATTTCTACTTTGTTATTTTCGGCCTTAGTCTTCTAATCTTCACCCTTCGCCTTTAGCAAACTTTATATACTACAGTAAGCTGCTCACTGATTGGCTACTTGAATATGAAGTGCGAAGATAAGAAAGGCGAAGGTGGCGAAGTAGAAGGGCGAAGATAGCGAAGTAGAAGTATGAAGCTCTGGAGGTATCATTCGTGCCTCGCACTTCGCTTTTTAAGTTTCGCTATATTCGTACTTCTACTTCGCCATATTCGCATTTCTACTTCGCTGTATTCGCACTTCTACTTTGCTTTTTCGCACTTATACTTCGCTATTTTCGCATTTCTACTTTGTTATTTTCGGCCTTCGTCTTCTAATCTTCTCCCTTCGCCTTTAGCAAACTTTATATACTCCAGTAAGCTGCTCATTGATTGGCTACTTGGCAGCGAAGATAACAAAGGCAAAGGGCGAAGATAGCGAAGTAGAAGGGCGAAAATAGCGAAGTAGAAGGGCTAAGTTAGAGGCGATGTACGAAGCACGAATGATACCTCCAGAGCTTCATACAAAATAGAGAAGTAGAATGGTGAAAATAATCAAGTAGAAGAGCGAAAATAACAAAGTGAAAGGACGAAAATAGAGAAGTAGAAGTTTGGGGCGAAGTACGAATGATACCTTATGAGCTTCATAGGGCTAATAATATCACTATTTTGGGGGGGATTGCTCCGTTTGGTTGACACAGATCATGCAGATATAGAACCGTGACAGGGGAACCCCAAACCACGACCAGATATTTCCAATGATTTGCGACCGGAATTCCGGCCACAGCATACGGGCACATGCATGGTGGTTTACTGTCCCTATATCATGTATATGTACATGTTTTTGGGACAGTTATTGGTGTCTAGTTCAGACAACTTTGGCTCAATAGGCTGAGAGGTGTTGGTCGTCTGGGGCTACTCCTGGTTTGACATTGAATGAGTCATCAAAAGTGGACGATACATTAAATTATGAACGGCACATTGATACATTTACGTCATTCAGTGCCATCAAGGTATGAATTTAAAAAGTGTTAATATGGATGAATGATAACTGTAAAAACATACAACAATGACTTTGCAATAGCTAATAACAATAAACATCACACTTTAAAGACCCTAAATCATGGTGAACGTAGTATCTTAAGTAAATGCAATAAAGCCAGCCCAACACTAAAAATTAAAATGATTAAACAGGCCAAAATGACAAGTGTCAACTGTGTCAAATACATTTTTAAGAATCGGAGCCTTAAAATATTAATCTATAATATTATCAAATTCAACACAGTCAAGCATGATGTCCTTGACTGTCAAAGGGGCTTGAAAGCAAACATTCAGGCTGATCTTCACCTTCTAACAAATAACAATGTGTTTAGTGACTGTGCAATTCAAATATGTGTTAATACCACTTCGAATACTTCAATGTATTTTACAGCATGAATTATAATTTTTACCTAATTTAGGTTTTATATCAGGTGTGAATAATATATGAAGCAGGTGTGAATAATATAAGCTTATTATCCACATCTTCGTCCCACTCAGTGTTACATTTATATATGTACCAAATGGTTTAAACGAAAAAGCAGATAAAAAGATTATTTTCCAACCCTAAGCAGACAAAGTATTGAAAAATAGATTTCAAAATAACTTTCAATCTAGACCAATGTCTGCCATTGAACCACACCATCTATTTTCAAAAGGTTCAAAAACACCAGAAAAGAAGTCAAACTAATTTATAGCACGAAAATGCAAAAAATAGGACTTACATAACATATTTTACATAACATTTTTTGGCGCAATGTAGTATTCCAACTAGGCCCAAAGGACAAATCAAGCAATTAACCCTTAATCAAGCCAGCCAAATTTAAATCACGCGTGGTCCGAGTGACAGCAGGTAGTGACAATGCCCCGTTACCCATAGCAACAACCACAATACACCATAGCCCTCTGTAACAACAAATCAACGCACGATGATGTCAAAGCAACAGGGATACCCCGTCTGCGACCTCTGGCAACATTTACACCACTAGACATGCAAAAAGCGTGCCAAAAAATGGCATTTTTACAACCCCCCAAAAAACCAAGATATATAAATATAAACCCAAATATAATAAAAAACCATAGGAGAAAATTCTTTAAACACAGGGAAAAAGAACAAAACCTGCACGAAAACCCAATGTGGCTAAGATTTACGCTTCCACTTTTAGACAACAAAAGAGAAGGGCATCAAGGGAGGTCAAAGGTGGGGAAACCAGCAATGCTTCCCCTCCACCGACTCAACCTACCCCACACCAATCTCCCAGAAGCCTCCAGGAGGCGGATACCCTTGACGACATCCTGGAGGCCCAAAACGGGGATACAGAAAGCCTCCCCACAGAATGGACAAAAATCATGGAGACCTCTCGAGAATCACGTACGAAAAAAACATTCTCAGACCTGCAAACAACTAATGTATATCTTGAAAAAAACAACATACCTTGACAACAAGGAAACACAGAAGAAAGTGAAATCAGAAATAAATATATTCAAAACACCATATATCTTCTTGTCAGAGTCTTATATCACCGAACTCAGTGAAAATTCGTAGGCAAATACGCACATGTGCCCACAGAAATTTGTATAAAAATGGCCAATAACACAGCAAAAATAATTGTAGAAAAATCCCTAAAGAAAACAAATGAAAACCTGGGCTTCAATATGAACAGCTTAGAAATGGACAATCCGAAATGGACAATCCGACCTTGCGCTGGAGTCATACAAAGTGCAAAATAAACAAAATAGTCTGGAGGCTTTAGGGGCGAGGTCCTGAAATTTAAAAACAGTAAATTAAATAATCAAATCCGATTAAATGGTACAGTCTGCCTTGAAAAAAACAAACTCCCCAGAAAGCGTTGCATCATAACGTGAAATACGTTACAAGTCTCTTGGTAGCAAAACATGCCCTCTAAACACGAAAGAACAGGTTTTTAAAAGAGCACCTCCACCATTTATCAAATAAAAACAATAGCACCTCCAGACTGGAGGCGCCCTAGCAGAGGTGCCTGCACCTCCACGCACTCCAGTGTAAGCAAGACCAAGGACAACGCGGTCAGTCCCCATCTGAAGAGATCTAATAAGATTGAAACCATTGGTTGGGACTACGATCATTGTTTACATCGTCTTACACAGCTTCACCTTTTATCTATCGGTATTTATTGAAGTTTATTGCTCATTTTTCTAATAGATTTTTCAGATTCACCAACCACACCTGGCATCTTCTTTATTTATTGAAGTTTATTGCTCATTTTTCTAATAGATTTTTCAGATTCACCAACCACACCTGGCATCTTCTTTGCAATGGCAAATGTACTTTCTGCTTTAAAAGATCTAGACTATTTCATAAACTTTGTCTGGTCATCAGAATCAGATCTTGGACGTTTAGAACTTTGATGTGCCATAGTTGTCAGATATAATTCATTACCTGGGCCCTATCCACCACAGAGTGCAACCAAGCATATGTTAATTGGGATCTGGCACTCCTAATACCCAGGATAATATACTCGCAGAATATATATCATTCCAGAATCCCCTGCTCGGACCTGGATAGAGGGCCATACCAGACAGGAGACCGAGCAGCTGCAACCCAGGGACCTTGACTTATGATACCTACAATTGTAGGCTAACAGGCACAGACCTGAAACTAGGAAGGAGATTCTCCATTAATCCCAGCGGTCTGTAAATACAACTTAAACTGGGAGTACATAAGTTGTATAGATGGGTTGGTGATCCAGATCTGGAGAGCTGATAATGGCACAGGGTTGACCAAATGAGTTATTGTCTCTATAACACTCAGAGACACTTTATTGTCAAAACAAATCACTCCAAAAGAAGCAGATTCTATTGGTGTAGGATGAGTGTGGACAAATACAATCATATATTATCACTGTTGCATATGCAGAGCCAATCATATCCTCAAAGGAGATACTGAGTCACTCTTAAGGAATACAGGGTGGGTTAACCTTTGGGGACCTCTTCCCTTGTCCCTGGGTGGAAATAATTATGTATTGGTTATTGCTGATGGGTTCACTTGGGTGGAAGTGTATGCAATCCCTGACCAAAAAACGGAATGGGTTGCCTGTGCCACGGTGGAGACAGTTAAATCCAAACTTGGATGTTCGTTAGGGCATAATTCACATTAAGGTCGCAACTTTGAATGAGAGCTTTTTCAAGAAACATGACCCAGATTTGTTTAATGTTGGGGAGAGATAAATTTGCCTGTGGATTTATTTTTCCCACTTCAAGCAATATAATCCAGGGTGTTTGGTGTATTGGCAGCATCCAATCAAGCTGAATGCCATGTCTAGATCCATATTGGGTGATTACATCACTGATATATATACCTGCTTGGAAATAAAAACAAAAAAATAATGACTTGCTTTAGCCGTACAAGTCTGGTGTGATGCTCCATTGGGCTAAATCAATTCAGGCGTAGATTATTGCCAAATAGTTAAACATTTTTTCTTTTAGGGGTAAACTGGTGCTTGGAGTGTGATTGTTCAAACATCAGATTTCAGATGTTTTGCCTTATAAAGGTTTAAATCTGATATACATAATGATACTGTCATGTTCTATATGAGCTTCAGAGAATTTGACAACGTGGCAGTCATACAACTGCATCATCAAGCCAGCTCCTAGAACATGCAAAATATTCCATATAAAATAAGATGAGTTTGTTCTGAAACTCCGCAATATTAGTTCTAACATGATATCACAACACATTGTCGTAAGACATGGTAACACAAACCACAATCTGTGTGTTTTGTTGGTTTGTTTGGGGTTTTACATCACTTTTATAAAATATATTCATACTTTGATTAGATACATGCGACAATGTGAGTGGGATGAAGCTGTGAATAACAAGCTTCACAGTATAAAACCTACATTAGGCAGAAATCATAATTCATGCCATAAAATATGTTGTGAAGAAGCATTATTAACACGTATTCGAATTGAACACAGTCACTTGACACATGGTTATTTGTTAAAATGTGTTTACTGTCAAACCCTTTGACAGTGAAAAGCATCATGCTTGACTGTGTCGAAATCCAAATTACCTTCTCTTTATTTATATAAGAATTGATTAGATTTTTAGCTATGCTGACTGTTAGTTGTGCACTCTTGAGGTGGATAGTATATAAGCAATAAATTTCAGATGCAGAGCATTAAATAACTGTCGAAACTGAGACAAATAACTGTCATATCTGAGACAAATAACTGTCGAAACTGAGATAAATAACTATCGAAACTAGTCTGGTGACGCCACCGTGTCTTTCTTAAAAAGCTAACGAGGGACCCATTGCTGTCTTCTAGCTTTTTACATAAATTATGTACCAACCTCAGTTGCCTGAATGTCCAATCTTACAAGATTGCAACATTCCATCTTGCTGCTGAACGCTTGAACACAAGACTTGAAAACATTCAGGTTTATGAATACCAAATCGCACAATTTTTTTAAAGACAGACATTAAATCTCTGAAAAAAACAACAAAACTATATGTATTATTACGGTGCCTTAAAATACTAAGACAGACCTGCAAAAAAGATACAAACATATGTGAATCTGAGAAAATTGTCAATAAACAGTACTTTATCCCAAAAAATTGTCCCTCATGGATTATACAGATTAAATATTAAAAATGAACAATATGAGGAAAAATATTCTAGCTCTACAAAATAAAATAAGAGCATTGAATTCCCCATAACATACCCAATAAAAAACACCTTAATTTTCATTAAATATGATTATTTAAACCCCTCAAATTGACCGGGATACCTTGTGACCAATGAAAAAGCCTGTAGGTTTTGTCCACCCCAAGTGGACAACTTGTCCACCCACTTGTCCACCTGGACAACCCCAAAAAGGTATATATATATGAGGAAAAAAGATGATACTCCTCATACCACTGATGAGACTAAATTAGTCGAAACTAGTCTGGTTAGCCGTACATCTTATACAACAAAGAAGGACCCGACAAGATCTGCTCCATTCCTTGCTCCTACTTCTCAAAAACGCACAATATTTTGGGACTGAATCCTTTTGTCACTGCATATAATCTACAAGAAAAAGAAATGCAGAAGCGTGTATTATTGTCGTTTGATAGAAGAACTTTTAATTTGCTTGCATTTAAGTGTATCTATTAAATAAATATAACTGTTATCAACCTCTCTGATTATATCAAGACATACACATATTTTCACAACTCACCTTTAATTATACATGTGCCATGAAACACGGATTTGCACCAAGTTTATTCAGTCGCTCAAATGTAAGTAAAATCATTTTGCAAATGGTCACGTTAATATAATATAGAAATGTATAAAATCTGTTTTCATGTATGTGACTATATTTCTACCCAGAAGGATAATAGGGATTGTGGAAAAGCTTAATCCTGCACCAACATTGATTTCAAACACATTTCAATTATGGGTAAGACTGGTCAATATTTCCTAGGAAACTATTTTTAACAGATTCTGAAAAAAAACAAACTTTGAGTCTTAAGTGGCATGGTCGCGAGTGGAATGGGGCGTGGTTTTTTGTTTGTTTGTTTGGGGTTTTACATCACTCTCAACATTATTTCAGTTATTTCGTGATGAGACCTACCTGTAGCAGATATAGTGCTGCCTCACTGAATTGTCATGTCGCAGGTCCTTGACATGACAACCCACCCGGTCACAGATTTACAAGGACAACGGGTTAACCCTTTGGCACAGGCCTCAGCTCATGTGGGAAATTGTATCATGAGTTCAATCCCGGCATGGCCGGGGTTCGAACCCACGACCTTTGGATCACCACAGAGGAACTGGTGCTAAGAAGCTGGCGCCCTAACCAACTGCGCCACGGCCCGTGGCCTTGGAATGGGGCGTGGTCGCGAGTGGAATGGGGCGTGGACGCGAGTGCATTCACACCTATTTTGTTCATTTGTGATGCTAGAAGCTAAGCTGTGAAAACATAACCACCGACAGTTGATTGAGATATGCATCAAAATATCTTAAGGATCTAACAAATAATGAAACAGTCAAATCAAAATTGGCGATTACAAAGTGATTAAGGCTTTATGATCAATATTTTACTTGTTTATTTCACTACAATCTTACATTCATTTAAATAGGGTATATTCTGGCCCGAGCATAACATAATTGCGCCCTGAAAAAATATATGACAACTATTGTGCATTAATACATATTCTATTTAAAAATAAAAGTGATGAATGGATAACTACTACCAATACAGCAGCTCAAAACTTGTTTACCCGAAATCTGATTTCTCTAATTCGGCACTGATTGGCATAACTAAGATACAACTCAATTAGGCAGATTACAGTGTGGAAGATTGGAGAATTCTACCGCCAGCATTGTACTAAAACTTTGAGAATTACTAATTATTGTGTGATTAAAGAATACACTCTGGCTTCCTTTTGAAGTCAGAACTGAACAAATAATGAGGATATCTTTAGCTCTTGTTGTTATGGTCTTTTTGTGTGATTCGGATATTCTTATGATTGAAAATATAAATCACCATCATCCAGCCTCAAACTGTATTCGCCCATTCGGCACACTTAACAATCAGTTACATGAACAGTTTCAAGAGGATGGCCTGTACCACATGTTGGAATGAATTTATCTTAATAAAATATAATTGATTATTTGTTGTATTCGGCTCTTAATAGGTGCCTTATTTTCATCAGCCACTTGTAATTAAGACAGATTTATTGAATGTAGATGTAGGGTCCTTTGCTTGATCCAGCACTTTATAGTCCATGATCTAGATCTGGTCATATAAGATAAGAGAATAGTCCGTCTGAGAGGATACGGCTGTCTGTCCGCTTGAGCAGATAAGAGGACTGTCTTTTTGAGGAGATAAGAGGACTGTCTTTTTGAGGAGATGCGGCTGTCTGTCGGCTTAGAGCAGATAAGAGGACTGTCTCTGAGGAGATAAGGCTGTCTGTCTGCTTGAGCAGATAAGAGGACTGTCTCTGAGGAGATAAGGCTGTCTGTTGGTTTGAGCAGATAAGAGGACTGTCTCTTTGAGGAGATAAGGCTGTCTGTCTGCTTGAGCAGATAAGAATGCTGGTTGTCGGCTTGATCGAGACTATAGGAATGTAGCCCGTATATTTGACCAGGTTTGTGTCTGCTTGACTATATACGAATGCTAGCTGTCTGCTTTAACGATAGGATATGAAAGTGTCTGCTAAATAAGACGCTTAGCTGTCTGATTGAGAACATAACAAGCTTGGCTGTCTGGTTGAGTACTTATGAAGCCTGGCTGTCTGGTTGAGTACATAAGAAGCCTGGCTGTCTAATTGAGTACTTATGAAGCCTGGCTGTCTGGTTGAGTATACATAAGAAGCCTGGCTGTCTGGTTGAGTACATAAGAAGCCTGGCTGTCTAGTTGAGTACTTATGAAGCCTGGCTGTCTGGTTGAGTACATAAGAAGCCTGGCTGTCTGGTTGAGTACATAAGAAGTCTGGCTGTCTGGTTGAGTACTTATGAAGCCTGGCTGTCTGGTTGAGTACTTATGAAGCCTGGCTGTCTGGTTGAGTATACATAAGAAGTCTGGCTGTCTGGTTGAGTACATAAGAAGTCGGGCTTTCTAATCGAGAAATTATGAAGCCTGGCTGTCTGGTTGAGTACATAAGAAGTCTGGCTGTCTGGTTGAGTACATAAGACGCTTGGCTCTAGTGGAGAAGAAGTACCAACCTGAGTTTGGGGAAACATACTGAGAGCAAGATAGAATGATAATCAACCTCCAATTCGTAGTAGATGTGATTCATGAAAAAAGAGACGCTTCTACTTCGAAGAATTGGAAAGGCAAGCTGAAAATATATCTATGACAACCTCATATTATGGAGTGCCTTTCAGGAAGATTAGTATCTAGTATTGACAAATAACATCTATATGGAAACGACATCAGTACACATATTGCTCATCATGAAGACTAATATGCTAGATGTGACACATACAAATATAATTTCCTTCCCAGAACCGCCAACATGGGATGAAACTAGATGATGTCTTGCCACCATCTCTGGTAAGTATAATCTTTACACTTGAGACTTGGACATTTCTGTGGTTGTTGTGTTTATGGAGTCAGTGTCCTCCCGCTGGAGAGACGCGTCCCCGGATATGCAGGAACATACAAGATGCTTAAACCTGGACCGGAAATCTTCATACTGAAGTGCATAGATGAACGGGTTCACTATCGCATTACAAACGATCAGAACAACTGACAGATGGTACCAGTTACTGACATAGTTCACTGGAACTGCACCCACCATCACCAAAAAGAAGTACAAGCCATTTGGACTGTTACATATAATATAAGCAATGGCCACCATTGCCAAAGTCTTGACAACTTGCTTCTTTCCTTGCAGAAGTTTTTTGTCTCCCTGAGAGGAACCAAGGCTATCTTTAGAGCGTTGGTGTAGCACCCAAGCTATGTGACAATAAACCACCAGAAGGACTGTCAGAGGCAAAAAGAGAACGAGAATGTTGCTGACGATTCCAGCCAACTGCTGAGCCTGGGGTGAATACCAGTTTAACAGCGGAATACAGACGCCATTGACGATATCAGAGGTGGGAACAAACATAAGCAAGCCATAACTGACACCAAATATCCATGCAACGACCATGAATGCCACGACCAGCTTCCTCTTGAGGTGGGCTTTGTGCCACAAAGGGAAAACAATAGCAATGTATCGCTCTATAGTGAGGAGAATGAGGTTGAAGCAGGAGGCTGTGAGGAGTCCCCAGCCAAGGGGCTTGCTCTGCCACAGGGTACAATACAACTTGCCAGCTATGCCGGGAACGGTATTTATGCCATCCTCATTGGCAGTAGCTAGAAACATTAGAGAAGTCATGAAATCTATCAGACATTGGTTAATTATCAGTTTGTTAATCAGTTTGTTCCTAAGACTTCGTGAAGACATAAGAGTGACCACCACTATGGAATTGTCTAGGAGGCCGATTGATCCAATGACATAGTAGATTATAGTCAAAGGAATGCTTGAATCGTAGTTCGCTGAGGACCCTGGTTCAATTGCCGTCAGAAGGGAAGAATTAGCCAATGATGTAGATGGAGAAATTCCCGTCTGAGATGTGTTCCCCTGATAAGTCTCAGTTAGTGCAGAATAAGTGATGGCCATAATGGTTCTTATCTTGATGCTGAAAGCAAGATCCTCTTAATGTCTAAGAAAGATGCAGAAAGTTGCCAGCCTGTTGCCTATTAAGGCGATGATGGTATGAACCATGTATTTATGAGTGATGGTGAATATGGCCGGTCTCAGATCTATTGTTTGCAGTTGTCAGATTTGTGTGCGGTTGTCTGTCTTACAATTGCTACTAAGATTTGGAGTAGTAACGTGTGTGCGTGCCGCTTATCTATGAATAATCTGTACATATTCATAATATCCACATATGATATGCACGACGCTTATAATTTGCATATGTTATGCTGAGAAAAAAACTAGACTTGTTTCTCTTTTGAAAAAATACATAGAGTCAGTCAGAAATATGTGTTTATACTCGCTTCCCCTGCTTCTCCTCTGTCTAACATAAATTTGGCTGTGTAAAACTATTATGTTTTATCCCAATATCGGTAAGGGAGACTGATAGTAAAAATTAGCTCCGTGCGTTGTCTTATATTGGAGTTTCCGAAGAATGTTCAGACATAACCTGATATGATATTTAACAATGCTTTAAGTGCAATATATTCTTGTTCTTTGTGATACACATCTTAGGACTGTGAGTCCACAGTATGGCATTCCCTCCAGTCCCCGTCTACTACTATAATACCCACCTCTTTTAAGTTATACCCCATGACAGTAACAAAAGTAAAGCTAACTACACTCAGTCTGTACACAGGTACATTGTCTGTTTGTACATATCTATTTGTCCCATAGATTCGTTGTATTCATGATAAAAAAGATAACAAAATACTTGTGGTGATACAATAACAAGATGATGCGTCATTGTATATGTAAGACTTCTCGATAAAAGCAATAAAACAAGATGATGTGTCACTGCATAAATGATAAGACTTCTCTAAACAATAACAAGATGATGTGTCACTGCATAACTGATAAAACTTCTCAAAGCAATAACAAGATGATGTGTCACTGCATAAATGATAAGACTTCTCAAAGCAATAACAAGATGATGTGTCACTGCATAAATGATAAGACTTCTCAAAGCAATAACAAGATGATGTGCCATTTCATGAATGATAAGACTTCTCTCAACAATAACAAGATGATGTGCCACAACATAAATGATAAGACCTCTCTAAACAATAACAAGATGATGTGCCATTGTATATGTAACACTTCTCGATAAAAGCAATAAAACAAGATGATGTGTCGCTGTTTAAATGATGAGACTTCTCAGAGCAATAACAAGATGATGTGTCACTATATAAATGATAAGACTTCTCAAAGCAATAACAAGATGATGTGTCACTGCATAAATGATAAGACTTCTCAAAGCAATAACAAGATGATGTGTCACTGTATAAATGATGAGACTTATCAAAGCAATACCAAGATGATGTGCCACTACATAAATGATAAGACCTCTCTAAACAATAATATGATGATGTGTCACTGCATAAATGATGAGACTTCTCAAAGCAATAACAAGATGATGTGTCACTGCATAAATGATAAGACTTCTCAAAGCAATAACAAGATGATGTGTCACTGCATAAATGATGAGACTTCTCAAAGCAATAACAAGATGATGTGTCACTGCATAAATGATAAGACTTCTCAAAGCAATAACAATATGATGTGTCACTGTATAAATGATGAGACTTATCAAAGCAATAACAAGATGATGTGCCACTACATAAATGATAAGACCTCTCTAAACAATAACAAGATGATGTGTCACTGCATAAATGATGAGACTTCTCAAAGCAATAACAAGATGATGTGTCACTATATAAATGATAAGACTTCTCAAAGCAATAACAAGATGATGTGTCACTGCATAAATGATGAGACTTCTCAAAGCAATAACAAGATGATGTGTCACTGTATAAATGATGAGACTTATCAAAGCAATAACAAGATGATGTGCCACTACATAAATGATAAGACCTCTCTAAACAATAATATGATGATGTGTCACTGCATAAATGATGAGACTTCTCAAAGCAATAACAAGATGATGTGTCACTGCATAAATGATAAGACTTCTCAAAGCAATAACAAGATGATGTGTCACTGCATAAATGATGAGACTTCTCAAAGCAATAACAAGATGATGTGTCACTGCATAAATGATAAGACTTCTCAAAGCAATAACAAGATGATGTGTCACTGTATAAATGATGAGACTTATCAAAGCAATAACAAGATGATGTGCCACTACATAAATGATAAGACCTCTCTAAACAATAACATGATGATGTGTCACTGCATAAATGATAAGACTTCTCAAAGCAATAACAAGATGATGTGCCACTACATAAATGATAAGACTTCTCAAAGCAATAACAAGATGATGTGCCACTACATAAATGATAACACTTCTCTAAACAATAAAAAGATGATGTGTCACTGCATAAATGATGAGACTCCTCTAAACAATAACAAGATGATGTGTCACTGCATAAATGATAAGACTTCTCTAAACAATAACAAGATCATATGTCACTGTATAAATGATAAGACTTCTCTAAACAATAACAAGATGATGTGTCACTGCATAAATGATAAGACTTCTCTAAACAATAACAAGATGATGTGTCACTGTATAAATGATAAGACTTCTCTAAACAATAACAAGATATGTCACTGTATAAATGATAAGACTTCTCGATAAACAATAACAAGATGATATGTCACTGTATAAATGATAAGACTTCTCTAAACAATAACAAGATGATGTGTCACTGCATAAATGATAAGACTTCTCTAAACAATAACAAGATGATGTGTCACTGTATAAATGATACGACTTCTCTAAACAATAACAAGATGATATGTCACTGTATAAATGATGAGACTTCTCAAAGCAATAACAAGATGATATGTCACTGCATAAATGATAAGACTTCTCTAAACAATAACAAGATGATGTGCCACTTCATAAATGATAAGACTTCTCTAAACAATAACAAGATGATGTGTCACTGCATAAATGATAAGACTTCTCTAAACAATAACAAGATGATGTGCCATTTCATAAATGATAAGACTTCTCAATTTAAGGAATAATGTCATAGCAATTTACTTTATAACCACTATATGATGTTATTGGCCTATTTCATCAGATTAACAGATGTCATTAAAACGTGTCCTTAAAGTCTCAATTGCCCTATTAACGTCTGTATCTAAATTTCTTCAGTTTATATTTTAAAACCATCAAATTTAAGTTCGGTAATGGGTTTTACCTGTGGACGAAAACATCGATTTCTGATCATTTTCTCTCCAGCTCAAATAACAGTTTTCATTAGCCTTGAGCTAAGAAATAAGAGAAATATCAAAAGGAGTAGAGAAACAATAAAGAAAAGGTATCATTTTGATATCACAATGCTACAAATGGTCGTGCTGGGCCCCAAAATGAGGAAATGTCAGAAGCGATGCCAAAGGAAAACCCATTGTGATAGATGATAGGCAAGTCCGAATTATGGTCAAGCTACTGAATTTGGACATTTTATCAATGTAAATTATCTACAAGTGTAAATTAGAGAATATGTAAGCTTAGCAGGGGCGGATCCAGGAAGCAAACTTCATTTGCCTATAAAGTCCTGGGTGCCAGCAGGTTTTGTCATTTTTGCCATGAGTATGATCACATTAGATATGGGCACTGCATGGCCACCCTAGCGCCAACCACATATCGCCTGGACACCACACATCTTTCCAGACATCAGGCAGTCTAAAGGTGCCCTAGGTAGACAACCGATTTTGTATAAAAAAAATTCTACGCAAAGCATCTTTTGGGAAATTGGAACAAATGTTCGAAATTGGAATAAATGTGACTGGGGTAAAAGACCTCATATATGCATGATAAAAGCCACACAAAAAGGGACAGCAGACATCTTAATTATTGGTAGGTCAGTAGGCCAGGGCCTTTTAGTTATAACAAAATGGCAAAGAATTTGGTTACAATTTAAAGCCTATGACCAAGTCAAAGTCGAGCTGAGGTCATCCTATTTTGGCCTTCATGGGATGTATGTGTGGTAAAATATGAAGCCTATATCTTAGATTGCTGATAAAATAGCAAAATGTCAAAATAGGAATTGTTTAAAACCTGCATTCACCCCCCCCCCAAAAAAAATAATATATTTGTTGAATATGTGTTATTAAGCAAATGTCATTGTTAAGATATCATACTAGATGTTAAGTTAACAAATCCAGATTATGAAAGTCTATGTTTTGCCCAGTAATAAATGTTAAGTAAAGTAATCAAGTTAATGCCTTCTTAATGTAAAATATAAAAAGATATTTGCAAAAGATTGTACCCGACAGCAATTTAACATTCATTATTGCTCTTATATTGAATGTCACCCTAAACATTATGTTGTAAATTGTATTTTTTGCTGATGCCACAAAACTAGATCCTGAAACATCTTTTGGGAAGATTATAGCTAAAATGTTTTTATGTTTCTTTTCCTCTCTAAAATTGACTTCTACAAGGTTGAAACTCAATTTCCCCCCCCCCCAAAAAAGACCCTTCGAACATTTTTTTTCTGCAGATGTGAGAGTCTCAATTATTTTTTTCTTAAAAGTCACATGACAAGAAAATTGTGAAAATGTTTATATTGAGCCATAATATATTACAATACATGGACATTGCATTTCAACATGTTTTACACATTTTTATAAATGGAGTACAGAATTATAGTGGATCAAAGTGATTTGCTGGACACGCCCCTTTTTATGTGGGTCAAATCAGGGCTGCTGAGATTTTGCCGGAAGTGACGCATGTTCGCCCTTCATGTTCAAAACAAACCACTCCAAGCCAGTGAAAGTCTGGAGGGATTGTAATTTATAAGTAATAACAAGAGTGTTGATAACATCTTTGAACCACTGGTGGCCTAATTAGCACATGTGGATAGTAGGTCAGATCATGTTTCACATCATAGTCACTTGGATTCTGCCTGTAGTGATGGGGAAGACAGGAATACAGCCAGCCTCCCAGTTGGGTTTGGCAAACTTACATATGCCTATTGAGATTATTCAGATCCCTCAAGGGACTGAACTATTCTTTATCATAACATTATGGTCAAAGTCATTTCCTTGTTGAGAAAGAAATGTTGAAATCTCAAAGTTTAGTATCATTTTTACAGAATTTCTATTTTCATTCAAAATTCCTTTGTCTGTTTGAATATAAATACTGATATATGATTTAGTTGGGTACCCACTGACACACAATGACAGACATTAAAAAAATACCAAACTAAACATTTCAAATGGCCATTGAAATACAACTGCAATGCATAAATGATATATAACCAGACCTCAAAATTTAGAAGTCAAAATAATTTCCAGCAATGAAACAGATCTAAAAATATGTGTCGAATGCTTTCAAAACTTTTTTTTCAATTATGTCATACGAAGTTTAGCTCAACATTACTGAATATGAATAATATTCAACCAATTGATATTGTTACTGGTCATTGGTTAACAAATAAATAAATAAATTTTCAGTGTAAAAAAATATGGAAATATCAACTAAAAATAATTCATAGATATTTTAAAAGTGTCATCTCAATGTTCCATTTACAGTTTGAAAACCCTTAAACTTCATTCTATGATGTTTTGGGCTAGCTAATAAGTGTCTTGAAACTGATAAGAGTAGAGCAGGCCATATTTCAGACACTATACCCAATTAAGTCATGTTTGTTTATTTTCTTCAATTAAAGTAGGGATTGTGGGATGGGAAGCTGATGTAAATGCAAGTCTCTATTTTACAGCCTTAAGTTTTGCCATTAATCATATTTTCAATGGATGTTATTTGTGTAGAAGTAAGGACATCAGGTGTTATACATGTACAGACATAGGAGGAATATGTGTGCAGGAGATGCATGCGGGGCGCAATGACGTAGGCAGCCTGCTGACCCAGTTCTAGGTCAAGGGAGTAGGTTTATTACCCTGGGGGTTCAAAGATCTTGGATTATAGCTAAACTAAACATCAGATTGCAGAAAAAATTGTCAGATGTTTCTCAGAGGTATGAAATCTAAAGATTTACCACTTAAAAAAATTCTTGTCATATGACTTTTAAGGTTTGCATTCTCAATATTTTTTTTTCTCCATCAAGTGGTCTCGCCGATATTTTTTTCAACTTTCCTCCACCCCCTTTGAATAATGGTCCGCCTAACATGGCGTATAGCAGCACTGGTGTAATGGAAGGGAATTACGGTCTTTGTGTACACGTGGTAGTAAATCGCCTAAGGTGCATTAACGTCAGTGCTTCTGTCTGTGACAGGTGTGAGAAAGTCTTGTGAAATTTAATTGAGTAGACGAATGAGTATACATTGCTCAGTGCTGTAAAATTTGTGAAATTTTAATGTTCACTGAAATGTCAGGAGGGAGGTATTATGTTCCCATAATTGCGTTATTTCTTTATCCACAGGCAAGCAACACTACATGATAACCTGATTACTGTGGAACATTTTCATTTATGAGTGCACATATGATTTCCTGTGTATTAGATTTCTTACTTGACTGAGCAGACCCTGGTCAAAAATGAATTGCAGACGTAGATATGTGATTCTACCTTGTTACGCAGGCAGGGTATGCATTTCTCATGTAATCTCATCAATCATTTCCAATCCAGATATATGATAATGTTCGCATTCAGGTATGAAGTTGGTGGACTGCACATGCGCATTGACAACGTTGGCTCTCATTTAAAACCACGTGTGGTTAAAAACCAAATTGTAGCTTATCTGTATGTTCGGGATTTTTTTTAGTGAATCTTTTGAATCATTAAAGGTCTGCCCCTTGGTTATATCTGAGAGCAATATAACTGTTTATTGTTGCTCTCGGGTTATTTTGACTGCAAATTTTGTTATAATTACTTTCCTACTTGACCTTTGGACGTTTGTTATATTGAAAGGTGCGCAGGAATGAACATAGAACTCACAGAGTCAGATATAGTGATTAAAACGCAGAGGTAAGCATGTGACTCGCTATGCACAGTATAGATTTCTCATCAATCCAATCAATCTTTTACAGATTGGATATGACTGATATGATAACAAGCCATTATTTGCTCTTGCCTTGGGATTTTGCTGGTGCCAAGAAACTTTCTCTATCAGAGACTTGTATCATTGTAACAAGCCCGGCAAGGTGGAATAACACGTTAAGGGGGACTACCGATATGCACCAGACTATATCAGACTACACAATGTATAACTTTGGAAGGTTGTTTGGATTTCAGTGCTCTGTCACCAAAATCCTAATCCACACAGGTACAAACGGGAAGGCAATATCCCTCAAGTCTATGTCAGAAAACATTAGATAGGTCGACAAATTTATTGAAATGATAGCACAAACATTATAAATGTATGGTATTTGATATTACTCAACTATATTGAGAGAAAAAGTGATCTCCATAATAGCTTTAAGGGTGAGTAAGATGGGAGGATGTTGTTTCACCCTGCTAAGTAAAGTTCCAATGCCTCAAAGGCCTTTGTGCTTAGCTTATGGTATCACAAATGAATTAACACCACTGACATATTTTCATTGAGCATAATTTATTTAATTGAATCCCAATTGACTGAGTTTCTAGCCCCCTCCTTGTGTCAGGCAGCATAAAAAGGTCGGAGTGGGATGGTAACAGTCAAGAATGTCTACCTTATAGACACTATATTAGGTATGGACACGATAAAAAAATTACGTGTTCTGATATATGATATTTGTGAATGTATTTTGACAGCATGATTTAATTCTGCAGCCATTTTATATTAGCAGTGCAACAAAGGGTATCTAGAATAAGACATTACTTATCGCATTAAGACTTCTACTAATGCCTCAGTCACATTTGCACTGGGCGCCGGCGGGGAAGTTAGAATCGGTCGACTTCACAATCTGCCGGGCGCCGGGGAGTCTATCAGCAACAATCTGAGAGATGCCGTAGCTGTGGTCACATTATAAAAGGGCACCGGACGGCACGTGCAAGACTGAATGGCACAGACGTCTGTAGGATATCTTTACGACGTCTGTTTCATGACACAGACGTCTGCAGGATGTCTTTAAGACGTCTGGGTAGACTTGAAAAAAATTATTTAATCCTATTTTCACCACACGATGCCACAGGCAGCCCTAAGATAATCTGCCGATGTCCCTGCGGGACACTGCCGAGACCCTGCCGTGTACTTTAAGATGATATTTGCTGATAAGACATCGGGGAAACGCCGGCAACTTTTATGTTGCAGCTAAAAGTTCCCGATGACCCGCCCGACGTCTTAAAGATGCCCAATAGTGGCCGATGATCTCCCGGTGCCCGCACGGCAATCTGAACTGCCTGCCGATTTTGTGAAAAATACCCATCGGCCGGGCATCTTTACTGAAATCGGCGCAAATGTGACTCAGGCATTATGCCTCAGTCACATTTGCACCGGGCGCCGGCCGGGATGTAATCATCGGCCGACTTCCCAGTCTGCCGGGCGCCGGGGAGTTTATCAGCAATAATCTGAGAGATGCAGTAGCTGTGGTCACATTATACACGGGTGCCGCACGGCACTTGCTAGATGAGATACCACGGACGTCTGCCAGATATCCTAAAGACGTCTGTCTCATTGACAGACGTCTGCCAGATATCCTAAAGACGTCTGTATCATTTGACAGACGTCTGTAGGATATCCTAAAGACGTCTATGTGATATCGCAAGGAGCCCGTGGGATCATCTGACGATGGCCTGTCAACACAGGAAATAAAAATAATCCTATTTTCACCGCACGATGCCACCGGCAGCCCTAAGATGATCTGCCGATGTTCCTGCGGGACACTGCCGGGACCCTGCCGAGTACTTTAAGATGATATTTGCTGATAAGACATCGGGGAAACGCCGGCAACTTTTATGTTCCAGATAAAAGTTCCTGATGACCCGCCCGACGTCTTAAAGATGCCCAATTGTGGCCGATGATCTCCCGGTGCCCGCACGGCAATCTGAACCTCCGGCCGATTTTGTAAAAAATACTCATCGGCCGGGCATCTTTACTGAAATCGGCGCAAATGTGACTGAGGTATTACCTGTGCACAAGGCAACACGGGAAAAATAGTCCCTCACCCCTTCTGATAAAATGTAAAATATTTGTATATACAGGATCTCTGTTACTTGTCTGCTTTAGCCAAGCAATTAATGTCATGAAAAATAAACCCAGGTGATAATCTTACCTGAACCATTGACGGTTTAGGTGCAATTCTTTTACTAACAAATGATGATTTAGAATGGGAAATGATCCCTGAAACAATTCCTATACTAACAAATGATGATTTAGAATGGGAAAATAAACCTGAAAACCTAAAACTGAATCACACTTGAACATGGTAAGTTACAAATGGGAAACAACCCCGGATGCAACTCTGATAACTGACAGGGCCGTTTCGCCCCCACAATTATCCAGATGCAATGAGGCTTAATTTAATAAACTTGAGATAGAAAACAGACTTAATAATTAAAATAAACAATACTAGGGTGAAAGATTTAATAACTTCAAAACAACTTTGAACATGAGAAATTTGGAAACCTGAAGTTGAAAAATATCATACAATTGTGCACCATATTATATGACTTTGTGACCTACTGCCATTACATTGTGACAAACATAGCTTCTGCAGTGGTGGGTGGGGGGATTATTTTCTGTCATTCTGTCTGTCCGTCAACTTTGATCTTCTCAAAAACTATGGATCGGAGTTCTTAGCTATTCATAGGTAAGGTGTTGTATATCCAGGGGATCAATTCTATCTATTATCAGGCTAGGATGTTTTCCCATTTTTAACATATATATAAAAACGTAAATAACTGTCCATGAGTATTGAAGTATGCATTACAGTGGCTCCACCTTTATTGAAATATCAGACAGTGCCTCATTCTTGTAATCTGAACATAGCTTCAGTTTGAGACTTTCCAAAAAACGGAAGGTGGTGGTAACTGATTGGCTGCCATAAAAGATTAATTATTACAGCTTTCAAGAATTCAAGGAACTTTTTTGAGTATATATTTCATCATCCAATGGTAAATAAATGCTTAATTTCTTGTCGTAAAAAACCCTCTGCTACCTCTGCTTCCTTTAGCTGATATACTATTTACAAATATGGACTAATAAATAAAGAATTTGGTAATTATATCGAAAAGTATAAAAGAATACATAATTTAATTTGTCTTCATATAAGTCAGTTTGAGTGAATATTTTTGTAAGTCTCAATTTTTAAATATTTCCGACTTTTTGGTTAAAAAAGATATAGCGTGCCATGAGACATCTATAAAGTATTGTTCAGTTTCATTAAAAAATATAAATGTTTAAATTTTCATTGGTCCAAATTTGGAAACTAAGGTAGGATCAAAGAATTTTGAATTCATTTTACAACACAATGTATTAATGCCATCCATTCCTAATATCATGAACATCTTGCCCCAAATATAATAAACGGCACTGTTGAAGCAGCTCTTTGATGTAGCTTTTTGGATTTCGTTTCCATATTAGCATGCAATAAATAGACTTTTTTATCCATGATCTAAGGAACAATGTCACAAATGCACAATGCAACAAGAACACTTCTGCTTTCTACTCTTGAGCAAGGCTAATATATTAATGGTATATTTGTCCAACCAGATATTTTCAATATTAGAAATGATGGCATGCACACGTTTACGATTGTGAAATTGTGCATGGGCATGTGCAAGACTCGGCCAATTGCACAGCTGGTCCACAGAAATCCCTTAAATTTGCAGAGGGCGTATGTGATTCTACCCTGCAAGGCGGAGTAGTTTGTGAATGAAATATAATCCATAACAGAAACAATTCATTTTGTAAAATGAGTATATTTAACAATAATTGCAAAATACATCTATGAATTAATATATCTGACTAGTATAGATTTAAGACTAGATACATATGTATTTCTATGCCAGGTTTTAACCTTCAAACAATAGAAGAGAAATGTATGAACTAGTATTATAGGGTAGCATTATATTGTATATACATTTGACTAGAAATTATTTACAGAAGTTTAAAAACATATTCGATAGTATGTTCAATATTTTTTCATTCTCTGAATATTTCTTTTACTTTTGAATATTAAATCAATAGATATATCCTTCATCTTCAGAGAAGGCTTTTTATACTCGTGCATATACCAGGCATGAATTGTAAATGTATTTACTTTTCAATGATATATGAAGTCTGTCAAAGTCATTATCAATAATTGTGTTTAAACTTTTACACAAATAGCAAAACATGTATATACATTGATTTTAGACTGTAATTATGGCTTACGGTGACATACTTCCTTTATTTCCCGGCAACACAAAATATCCAAATACTCACCTTGTTCTGCTGAACCACAAAATAAATTGTCACACAGCTTAAAGTAACTTAAAGTATATTTTTCTTTTTCATTTAAACAAACTTTTCAGGGATGTATATAATGAGTATATCAGACTTTGAAATAATGATATCAATAGCAACGTTGGATATAAACTACTATATAAATAATGTCTTAAATGGGCAGATCTGACTTCAGAAGAATGTTGAACTTGTCAGGGTTACATTTGTTGCTGAATCTGTTGTCTTGACATTCAGCGTCTACTCGCCACGTCCTTTTATTTTGAAACAGAGTCACATTTCAAAGGGAAAATTCCACTTAGTCAATCTTTCAGATATTTTCTTTATGTCCTCACATCGAAACATCAGAGTGATTATGTCCAAGAGATGGTCACGTGATTAGTGCCCAGATGAAGCATATTTGCTTACGAGATTACCCTTAATGACACTAGGTGGCACTGTTAATTTATCAGTCATCTCCAGATCAGTTCTGTGATGTGGCCAATATAAGATTTCGAATGGCAGCTCAGTTTCACAACAATGAACTCTAAAGATGCTTTATAAGATAAGCTAAGAGAATATCAGTCCTATAATATAAGTGTGCAATTCCATGTTTCAGTGTGAAATTACCTTTGGGTGGACAAGGCCTCTGAGAGGCTTGCATGTGTAGTATTACTTATGTCAGAGGCATTTAACACATGTTTAAATATCTCTGCTTATGTAGTATCAATGTTAATAAATACTCAATGGATGTGAAATCAGTTGCACTGTAAACAAAGGCACTTCTCTCCAAAACATATGCATTTAAGTCAATATGGATAAAATATAATGAAATTTACTGTAAGCTCTCATATGAACAGGTTAACTGTTCTGGTCAGCTGCATACTGAGGTAATACTGAGGATTTTAAAGACCAATTCTAGCCAATTTCTAATTGAAACAGGTCAGGAATGGATGAATTAAACTTATATTACCACCGATATTTTGGAACCCTTAAATCACACAGATCATTAATGATTTCCAGGGAAACATCTCATCTCTATTAGTTACTCTCATATTTCTTTGTCATCTCTATTAGTTACTCTCATATTTCTTTGGTAGTATATGCAATTTATCTATTGATAACACCAAAACTATAAAATAGATTTCTACATGGGCTCATCAAATCAAAACAGTGCCACCTGGTGTGTAAATTGTAACATGGCCAAATCTTTGCGTTTATAACAATATTCAGCTTGGTGGTTAAAGCTGAGAGCAATAATAATTATAAATAGCAGTTATATTGCTCTCAGGTTAAAGGTATCATCACACATGGCCATTGCGTGCTTGGACCATGGGTTGTCGCACCTCCAGAGGTCCTCCGTTAGGGTGGTGTGACTCAGCCATCCGCCCCACTCTCCGCCGACCTCCCAAGCTGTAACCATACCTGCGATTTTGCAATGTACTTGAGCCTGCATTTTGTGAGTATGGACTTGGAATGCATGCACATCTACTTCCGCTTTTCCTTGGCACAAATCCTCCAAGACAAGTAAAGTTGAGACATGGATCTTGCACGGCTGTGGTGGTAGCCGCAGAAACTGTTGTTCTTTCAAGTGTTGTTGACTGTGTTGTTGATGTTGTTGTTGTTGCAACAGTCACAGGCCGGGTCTGGCAACTGTAAAGTATAAACAAAATTGGTTATGATATTTTAAGATATTTGAAGCCATGAAATATCACCTTTGGTTGCAGGCAGCATCATTATCATAACACATGGACGCAAAATGGCAACACATGTCAAAAGTAGTCCGAAGACAGCTATAAAATCAGTAAAGCCTATTTTTCAGGGCTTTAATATTCTGTATTGTTTATGACTCCACACAAGTAGCCAAAACTTCATGCAACACAGGACAAGTAATAGAGTTTTCTGAAACTTGTGTGTTGGTATTGACATACCTGCATGTGTGGTTATTGAAGTATTCCCCCTGCAGACAGTAGTATTCCCTGGGGCAGGTACAGGCACACTGGTTCTCATCCCACGTCTGGTGGCTCTCACAAGAAGTTGCCTGGTAGTCATTCAGGCATCGGCACCGACAGGAATCAGCAAGATATTCCTACAAATATTCCATATGTTCTACAAATGTTCAAATATTTCATCATTGCAGTTTTTTTTACTGACATGGTAGAAGGGGATTATGACATGGTAGAAGGGGATTATGACATGGTAGAAGGGGATTATGACATGGTAGAAGGGGATTATAACATGGTAGAAGGGGATTATAATATGGTAGAAGGGGATTATAACATGGTAGAAGGGAATTATAACATGGTAGAAGGGGATTATAACATGGTAGAAGGGGATTATAACATGGTAGAAGGGAATTATAACATGGTAGAAGGGGATTATGACATAGTAGAAGGGGATTATGACATGGTAGAAGGGGATTATGACATGGTAGAAGGGGATTATAACATGGTAGAAGGGAATTATAACATGGTAGAAGGGGATTATGACATGGTAGAAGGGGATTATAACATGGTAGAAGGGGATTATGACATGGAAGAAGGGGATTATGACATGGTAGAAGGGGATTATGACATGGTAGAAGGGGATTATAACATGGTAGAAGGGAATTATAACATGGTAGAAGGGGATTATAACATGGTAGAAGGGGATTATAACATGGTAGAAGGGGATTATAACATGGTAGAAGGGGATTATAACATGGTAGAAGGGGATTATAACATGGTAGAAGGGGATTTTGACATGGTAGAAGGGGATTATGACATGGTAGAAGGGGATTATGACATGGTAGAAGGGGATTATAACATGGTAGAAGAGGATTATAACATGGTAGAAGGGGATTATGACATGGTAGAAGGGGATTATGACATGGTAGAAGGGGACTATGACATGGTAGAAGGGGATTATGACATGGTAGAAGGGGATTATGACATGGTAGAAGGGGATTATGACATGGTAGAAGGGGATTATGACATGGTAGAAGGGGATATATAACATGGTAGAAGTGGATTATAACATGGTAGAAGGGGATTATAACATGGTAGAAGGGGATTATGACATGGTAGAAGGGGATTATGACATGGTAGAAGGGGATTATGACATGGTAGAAGGGGATTATAACATGGTAGAAGGGGATTATAACATGGTAGAAGGGGATTATGACATGGTAGAAGGGGATTATAACATGGTAGAAGGGGATTATGACATGGTAGAAGGGGATTATGACATGGTAGAAGGGGATTATGACATGGTAGAAGGGGATTATGACATGGAAGAAGGGGACTATGACATGGTAGAAGGGGATTATAACATGGTAGAAGGGGATTATGACATGGTAGAAGGGGATTATGGCATGATAGAAGGGGACTATAACATGGTAGAAGTGGATTATAACATGGTAGAAGGGGATTATGACATGGTAGAAGGGGATTATGACATGGTAGAAGGGGATTATAACATGGTAGAAGGGGATTATGACATGGTTAGAAGGAAACAATGACATGATTGTAGGGGGATAATGTTATGATGGAAGGGGAGTATCAGGTTATTATATGGTAGGGAGTTGGGGTACCTACCTGTTTAGTGCTGTGACAATGATGGGCTTGTACTTTACACCGGCACTGGCAGGCCAGATGGTGCTCCAACTGTTTAGAAACCATGCCCACAATATTAAACCGGGAAGACCCAGGGTGTGGATATATAGCTTTTAAAACCTGAAAAAATGTAAAACGTTTCATGAAAATTGAAAGGAGCATCACTGACTTAAATAAATGAGAACTGTTGACATGACCACAATAATGAAACGTATATATAAATTTTCCACCAGAGGGCAGCATACTAAGTATACTTTGGAACTGTATGAAATGGTCATTAATACTAATTAGGAAGTATTGAAAATAAATAATATGAACATATGGTCATGTTAATGTGTTTTTTCAGCTTTGTCTTTGGTCTGAGAATAAATATATTGCAGAAATAAGATCTTGTTATATTTTTATATAGTACTTTTAAAGAAAGAAAGACATTTTTCAACTCATAACTTGTGGTAAAATGTTGATAATATTCCTCAGTCTTGGAGATGTTCCTTATATTTCCTTGTATAACCCCATGCAGCAAGTATCTCCATACAATATTACCTCACTTATATATCTGATGAAGATCCCTACTCTTGCCCTTATCAATAGTGATATATAATTTACCTCAATAGTTATACACAGTGATACATTACATACATCTACAGTGATGATGTTCACCTCTATAGTGATATATAACTTATCTCTATAGTGACATATAACTTACCTCTGAGGTTATCATATTAACCTATCATGTTGACCTCTGATATATAACTCACCTCTTTAGTAATCATGTTGACCTCTGATATATAACTCACCTCTATAGTAATCATGTTGACCTCTGATACATAACTCACCTCTATAGTAATCATGTTGACCTCTGATATATAACTCACCTCTATAGTAATCATGTTGACCTCTGATACATAACTCACCTCTATAGTAATCATGTTGACCTCTGATATATAACTGACCTCTATAGTAATCATGTTGACCTCTGATATATAACTGACCTCTTTAGTAATCATGTTGACCTCTGATATATAACTCACCTCTATAGTAATCATGTTGACCTCTGATACATAACTCACCTCTATAGTAATCATGTTGACCTCTGATATATAACTGACCTCTATAGTAATCATGTTGACCTCTATAGTAATCATGTTGACCTCTGATATATAACTGACCTCTATAGTAATCATGTTGACCTCTGATACATAACTCACCTCTGTAGTAATCATGTTGACCTCTGATATATAACTGACCTCTATAGTAATCATGTTGACCTCTGATACATAACTCACCTCTGTAGTAATCATGTTGACCTCTGATATATAACTTACCTCTATAGTAATCATGTTGACCTCTGATATATAACTCACCTCTATAGTAATCATGTTGACCTCTGTGGGGGCGCACTCCAGCATTTCATGGCCGCAGCAGCCTCCGCATCTGAATATGGACACGCACGTTGGCCAGAAGATGACGTTAGGATTCTTGTCGCGGGGTATTGCCACTGAGGTCTCTCGGGGACTACATGCATCTTCCATGGGGATCATCCCAGCGATCACATCTGAATACACATCACGGTCTCAATGACAAACACTGTAGCAAAGTTTAATCATGATTTGAATGGAGATAATACCATATTATGGTATATAAAGAGAGAAATAGTGCTAAGCATGTCTTTATGGTAAGAAGAAAAAATAAATTTTGTATCACTGAGTGAGCAGAAACAATATTATATCATGGTGGGGTAAATAAAAATGTGCACATGGAATAGGAATGCAACAAATGGTGAGAACAGAACAATGGTATACTGGTATCCTGGTCTCATATCATGATTGGCCTTGAGATATTATACTCATTAGCTACAGATATACTCCATACTGATATCATACTCTAGACTCGTTAGCTGCAGATATACTCCATACTGATATCATACTCTAGACTCATTAGCTACAGATATACTCCATACTGATATCACACTCCAGACACATTAGCTACAGATATACTCCATACTGATATCATACTCCAGACTCATAAGCTACAGATATTCTCCATACTGATATCATACTCCAGACTCATTAGCTGCAGATATACTCCATACTGATATCATACTCCAGACTAATAAGCTACAGATATTCTCCATACTGATATCATACTCCAGACTCATTAGCTACAGATATTCTCCATACTGATATCATACTCCAGACCCATTAGCTACAGATATACTCCATACTGATATCATACTCCAGACTCATAAGCTACAGATATTCTCCATACTGATATCATACTCCAGACTCATTAGCTGCAGATATACTCCATACTGATATCATACTCTAGACTCATTAGCTACAGATATACTCCATACTGATATCACACTCCAGACTCATTAGCTACAGATATACTCCATACTGTTAAAAATTATAATATCAACAATTAATGAATACTTTTCCCCACTGTTTGGTCCAAAAAGCATATTTGTATATAATTGTTCCTGTGCATTGAGGGAGGAGCCTATCCGCAGATTTATTAATTACCTGGGGTTTTCTTGACTGAGTTACAATGCCCTCCCTCAAGTATGGACCTTCACAGCATAAAAAGGTTCATAAACCAGTCAAGGGGGTTTCATATTCCATGTGAAGACAATCAAGGGCTTTGAAGGCTGAGTTTGGTAGAGAATTGACTACCTCTGTTGAGCTAGGTACTTGAAATTGGGCTACGGCTTAAATTTCAAATTCCAATTTAATCAATTTAAATTATGTATAGTTTTTTTGAGAGAAAACCATACAAAAGCAGTCTGGAAAAAAGATCAAGTACAAGAAGTACAAATAGTTTCCAGAGTCTTTACTTAAAGGTGGCTGCTCACTGAAGAAAGAGTTTTAAAACAAGCCCTTTTGGAAGCCATTACTTATTCATTTGGAATTACTTTAAGGCACAGATATTTCATTTCTGAATTGTGCGCACATCAGCTAATAAAAAAGACACATCAAAATGACACAGTTTAGTCTTTCTGACAGCAGATCCCTGTATGACAGCCAATTGTATGCGATATCTAAAGTCAAACTTGATCAGTCAAAGCAGCAAGTGCAGAAATAAATATCTTATATTTCAGATATTTGTAATATTTAAACTCATTACTTATCTCAAATGAGAAATAAATCAAAACTGATGGAATAAACCTAAGAGAGGCAAGATCTAATTTCATTATCTCTCGTTTTTCTTAGTTATCAGTTTCATATGATATGGTGCAGAGAATCCTGTTATATTTGATTGCAGCTAACTGATTACAGGATAGGATGCATAAGCCCCAACTTAAAGGGTTAGGGAATCCTGGCTGACTTCTTAATTGAGCTACATCAGCTTGTCTGGGTGCTTGACTGTGGTGAGTTATTGTATCCAAGTGCCTATCCTGCCATACTACTTCCCATCCAGTTCGCTGGCCTAACAAATTGACCTAATCGTCAGTTCATTAAATGTGACAAATCTGTGTGTCTGCGTTGGGGCGTGCAGCTATTTGCCGCCTGTGGACACTCCACTGCTCTCCCCCCTCGCTCTGATCCTGTCACTAATAATTCCCCCGTGATACATCATATAGCTGCTTAGAAAATGTGCCACAATCTCATGGGACCTCCAAGGTTGAAATGACAATCTTACCATGCAATTTCCAATTGTTGCCTTTTTTTCCTGAACATGTGTTAAATGTATTCATACATTGTAATTGTAAGTTGCCAACAATTTCCACATTTCCCACAATGCCTCGTGGCAAATATACCCATAATTCTGAGTAGTCTTAAAATAACCTCTCACAAATTACAGCTAGACTTGTAAAAGCTAACAAAAAGAACTATTGTAGCCAGGGGTCTAATTGCATGTAAAAGAGAGAAAGAATTTTATCTGCCTTTTATCAGGGCTAATTCTGATGCCATATAATACAAGCTGACAAAAAAGAATATGGGAACTTTGAATATGAAAAAATAAAAGCTGTATTCGTTCCATTTGGCACAGGCAAAATGAGGCTTTGTGCAGGTTACAATAAAATAGAAATTCAGAATGGTAACCAGAAGAAAGTGTCTCTGAGCCACAGATCAATGTCTCTGAATGGGGCCAGTGACACCGATCTATGGTTCAGAGATAATTGTCTCTAAATGGAGCCAAATGTAAATGTTTCACAATAGGGCCAGAGAAAATGCCTCCTGAATGAGCCAGAAATAAATGTCTCCTGATAGAACCAGAGATAAATGTCTCCTGATAGAGTCAGAGATAAATGTCTCCTGATAGAACCAGAGATAAATGTCTCCTGATAGAGCCAGAGATAAATGTCTCCTGATGGAGCCAGAGATAAATGTCTCCTGTTAGAGCCAGAGATAAATGTCTCCTAAAGGAGCCAGAGATAAATGTATCCTAATGGAGCCAGAGGTATTTTTATCTTAAAAATGTGCCAATATTTCTGGGCCTGGAATACTATGACATTTTCCAAAATTGCTCTCTGTCATTAAATGCACTAATAAAAAGAATTTTAAAGTTAAGAATTATGAAAAAAAAACTTGGTAAGTTTGACAATAATCCTATTTACTGATAGTCATTATTGAATTGGCATTTGGAATAATTAATATTGCCTGGAAAATTAATTTCACACTCATAGCTGAGGATGTGGGATGCGTTCTCCAATTATGAATAATTAGTTTGTCATGTAGTTTTGTCTAAATGGATAGGCAATATAATGGGTGTCAGTTATTATTCCACATTTTCTCTGAGACGATGCACTTATTATATGAAAGCAGAAATTCCATTTTGCTATTTTCTCTGGATTTGAAAAAATATTCTCTGATGATATACTGCTCTTTTGATGCCCTACAGTCTGCCCTACCTGTATTTCTCTATTTCATATATATACTTTATATTTAGTTATGTTTTCACATGTACTTTCTCTTTAATTTGTTGTATCAGCATCATTTGAACATTGTTGATAGCCCCAGTCACAGAATCATTCAAGAATCTGTATGGAACTGGGCACCATGTAAAAGGCCTTAATTGATGAGGAAATTGTGCACAAAAACAATCTTAGACTAGTGGTATCTTTATTTTCCATGATCAAGCATCCAGATATGACTATCACCATTCCCACACTCCACTCAACTGTCATCACCAATCCCACACTCCACTAAACTGTCATCATTAATCCCACACTCCACTCAACTGTCATCACCATTCCCACACTCCACTCAACTGTCATCATTAATCCCACACTCCACTCAACTGTCATCACCAATCCCACACTCCACTCAACTGTCATCACCAATCCCACACTCCACTCAACTGCCATCACCAATCCCACACTCCACTCAACTGTCATCACTAATCCCACACTCCACTCAACTGTCATCACTAATCCCACACTCCACTCAACTGTCATCACCAATTCCACACTCCACTCAACTGCCATCACCAATCCCACACTCCACTTAAATGTCCATCACCAATCCCACACTCCACTTAAATGTTCATCATCAACCCCAGGGTTTTTACCCCACACTCCACTAAATTGTCTATTTCTAATCCTACACTCCGCCATCACTTACACCACACTCCATCCAGTTGTTAATTCCTAATCCCACACTCCAATAAATGACCAATTCCACACTCTACTGAGTTCTTATGATGAAATTCACACTCTGTTGAACTGCCATCACCATTCCTACACTGCACTAGAAAGTTGGTCCCTCTATGGTATTGACATGTCTCACCCGCTCCACTGTTTGTCAGGCTTGACTGATTTTTGGTTGTTCTTGTCATCATTAATAATCTTGTTCTGGGCTCATGCAATGATAAATGTCATCTTCACATGTAAAATCAATTAGTTTGTTGCCGGGTGGCAACTTCCCCTCATCTTGATGATACAGATCAGGCCAAGAAAAATAGCCTCTATAAACACCATTAATAAAGAGCTCATCTCTATAAGTTTATTTTATACTTTCAGATTTACTTATAGAGCATGTAAATAACACCAAAATGTCTCCAACAAACAGGAGCAGGAATGTTGGTGGCATTTCTCAGCTGGGTGCTAATTGACTTTGGCTAGCAGACACATTTTTCAAACCAAGAAATCACATTTGTTTTAGGCTGCTTGTCGGCATGCCAGAGCCTGAAATATTATGTTCATTGTTCAATAATAGTTCTCCTACTGATTGTCTCAAATTATCTGATAAATCAATGTTTTAAAATACCAAAATAATATCTATTGTCAGTATATAGTACATAAACAGGAACTGTCAAATTAATCTGAGTTTAAATTGTAGTAATAAAATGACTTTATGCTTTTGCTGCTGAGGTAAATTGAGGAGCATCCAAACTATTCACAAAAATACACACAGAGAGTGGATACATGTTGGATATGTTATGGGCCAGAGCCAATATCAATTTTTTTCAATTTTCAATATTAAGGTAGTTAGACAAGATCTAAAGGAAAAAGGCCAATATTGTCATGTACTTGGTGCCCCTGTTTCAAGAGATATGGTACACACAATACACGAAAATCACTTGACAAATATAAAAGGTAGTGAAACGAAATAAGCATGCATTGAAGGGAAAATTACATTTTTAGGATCCACTGTGCTGGGCATCAGTGGAGTATGATATCTGCAGCTAATGAGTCTAGAGTATGATATCAGTATGGAGTACCGGTATATCTGCAGCTAACGAGTCTAGAGTATGATATCAGTATGGAGTATATCTGTAGCTAACGAGTCTGGAGTATGATATCAGTATGGAGTATATCTGTAGCTTATGAGTCTGGAGTATGATATCAGTATGGAGTATATCTGTAGCTAATGAGTCTGGAGTATGACATCAGTATGGAGTATATCTGTAGCTAATGAGTCTAGAGTATGATATCAGTATGGAGTATATCTGTAGCAAATGAGTTTGGAGTATGATATCAGTATAGAGTATATCTGTAACTAACGAGTCTGGAGTATGATATCAGTATGGAGTATATCTGCAGCCAATGAGTCTGGAGTATGATATCAGTATGGAGTATATCTGTAGCTATTAACAAGTCACAGTATATCCAATATCTTGTGCAAAACAATCAGCTGATTTTTTTGGAAGATATTCAGTGACAGAATATTTATTAGTGAAACAGTTAATTAGTTTTACACACAGACCAAACTATCTAATTCAGTCATTCTCAATTTTTCAGGCCATGTATAACTTTTATTTAGATCATTGTATATAAGTTTGCATTGTTCTGGTATTTTTGGGACATAATTTCATCTTAATTGTATGTCTTTTTCTGCCATCATGCTATCTTATGTTTTGTAGTTGGATATTCTTTATCCATTGTTGTACAATATAATTTAGCAAATGATTTAGACCCAAAACAGACCATATTGTTCTTAAGGAAAATGGCAAATACTGATACTTATCATATAGTGTGGCATTACTGTATCTGTTCTATAATTACCAGAGCTTACTGATGAGGGAGAATTTGAACAATTACAAGGTAAACAATAACAACATGAACAAAAGCATTATTTCTATTAATTCATCTATTTCTAAATCTAATGAATTATAACTAATGTGACTTCTACAATGTTAACTAAAATAAAAATTTGGATTGGCAATGAATCTATATACGTTTGCTGATTTTCAGTTCCTCTCATGTTTTTAAATGTCAACATTATTTGATCATTAAAATATATTATTGACAAAGATATATATGTCATTGTATCTATTATACAAGTGTATATAAACTTTGGTGAACTGTTTATTTGATATCTTGGCAGAAGTTTAGGAAAATCCTTTTAGGCCACAAAGATATGTGGAAGGGAATGTTACATTTAGGCTTGTAATAAAGGATAAATAAGTTGGCCTGGCCTTAGAATTGCACATAAGATGAAGGAAGTAGAGTGCCCTGAATATTGTTTATATTATATTGTTAAGCACTTAAATTCAATCTTTATTTTTATCTGAAATATCAGGAGGAGTATATCTTCAAATGTACTGGTGACCTATCCTATATATATGTTGTATCAGTAGGAGCATATCTTCAAATGTACTGGTCACCTATCCTATATATCTGTTGTATCAGTAGGAGCATATCTTCAAATGTACTGGTGACCTATCCTATATATCTGTTGTATCAGTAGGAGCATATCTTCAAATGTACTGGTCACCTATCCCATTTAATTTATCTTGGATAAAAGAGTATTCAATTGCAATGCATATTCAATAGACAGTTTTCTCTATCATAACATTTTTTCCTTCCACATAAAGTGTCCCAAGAGAATAGAATATTTATAACTGCAGAGATCACAGAGATTGGCAAATCATATCTGGCGAATGATGACGAATTTCATGCATAGATATATGTGGGCCTGCATAATAAAGCCTCTGTCTGTTTGTATATCTCTGCCTCCTGCCATGTCACTTCACAATGCACTTCTCTTCTCTTATATTGATTTCCTCACATTTCTTGTTTGCTTTTATTAAGACTACCAATGTCCTCTCATTTCTTTGATCACATTGTGAAATTGAATTTTCAAGCTTTGGATTTTCACATATTTGCTTTAATTTTTTTTCTTTTTTTTGAAGTGGTCTTGGAGATAACAAGCAGTGTGTGTATATATTACTCATGTAGTTGGAGCTCAGAAGCTTGACTACCATTGGACGGCAGTGCCCCTCTCTGGTTCTGGATCTGCCCGCTGAAGCTTTCAGTATTGTCACACACTTTAACATGGTTAATTCTAGTATACAGTTTAAACTCATAATGGAGACACTATCTTCTTTGAGAAATAACACCAAAAAATATACTTACTTGCCCCAGTGTCATGGATTGCACCTGCAATAATATAATGAAAACAATCATTTGTAATATTACATATTTATCTTTTTTTACTCTGCCTGAACATGTAGGTCTACAACATATAGTGTTAAACCAAATGTGGTCTATTCTCTATATTGGTCGAATAAAAATCAAAAATATTTTTCAAATTAATGCATATGATGAAATCAGGTACTTTAACGTGCTGATAGACTGCTTGTGGAGCTGATGTCCTGGCCAGATCGGTCTAAATATATCAAGTCATATCATAGTCATTCTGTTATCAGAAGCAACACATGCTAATGGAGCAGGAATTTAATGACAATATGATGTTCCAGATAATGAAGACCGATATTATCTTTGTCTATGGCATCATTGCTGTCCTCAGCAGTAAATGCACCGGTCAATCCCTGGTGATCCTCTTATGGCTACTGCCCACCAGGGGGCATTCCAATGCAGCAGCTAATAACAGTATAACCGCAATAGCCTTAAATGACAAGTTGCCTGCTTACTTTATCATGCCTTATCGTTTATCAAAAAGTGCTTAAACCAAGGCTAATATCTGATGGAAATCATGGAAATGGTGTCTTATTCAAGATTTGATATTAATATTTAAAATTAATCTTAAATATTACTGTGCATACAGAGTCAGATATCCCACTCTCCTATTACATGAAAGATTTGTTTACACAAGCCACTTTCATATTGTTTTGCCATCTATTCCATCACTATTAATAATAATAGTGCTTCATCCCTTATAAATAAATGTCACCTGGCCAAACGCCCTAAATAAAATAAAATAGCTTCAAAGACCTGAGTGATTGTAAATAAAAACATATATGTTCTTTGACCAAAGTGATTATAAACCTTTTTAAGTATATAAAAACTTTGACCTGAGTGGTTCTCAACCTAAACAACTACAGAGAATCTTTGACCTGTGTGATATCAAACCTAATTAAGTGTATAAAATCTTTGACTTCAATGACTCTAAACCGAATCAAATAAATAGGATCTTTGATACGAGTTATAAAGAATTACACATATATAGGTTCTTTGACTGCAGTGTTTCTAAAACAAATTAACTGAATAGAATCTTTGACATGAGTGATTCTGAACCTAATTAACTGAATAGAATCTTTGACCTGAGTGATTCTGAACCTAATTAGCTGAATAGAATCTTTGACCTGAGTGATTCTGAACCTAATTAGCTGAATATAATCTTTGACCTGAGTGATTCTGAACCTAATTAGCTGAATAGAATCTTTGACCTGAGTGATTCTGAACCCAATTAGCTGAATAGAATCTTTGACCTGAGTGATTCTGAACCTAATTAGCTGAATAGAATCTTTGACCTGAGTGATTCTGAACCCAATTAGCTGAATAGAATCTTTGACCTGAGTGATTCTGAACCTTATTAGCTGAATAGAATCTTTGACCTGAGTGATTCTGAACCTAATTAGCTGAATAGAATCTTTAACCTGAGTGATTAAATATGTATGATTTTGACCCGAGCAGTTAGGAACCTAATTACATTATATAGGATTTCTGACCTGAGAGACTGTAATAAGCTGAGGATTAACTGATGTTTGTGTGTATTGGGTAATTAACAACTTGAGTGTAGCAAATCAAATAAGAATGACCCACTGAGCAGGGTACAAAAAATGAACAATGAGTAAAAGATCGGCATGATTAAAAACATTGAGTGCAATAAGTATAATGGTGACATCTGATACAAATGAATTATGCCTGGGATTAAATTAATAGTTTTTCATGCAAGTGATATTGATATGCTACTCATTGTTTTCCTGACATTTTATCTGCAAAAGCGGCAGAAAAAAGAGTGGGCAGCCTGCAATGTGACTAACCCTTTTATAAGGAAGTATTATAGTGAATGGTTTATGTATAAAATATGTCATGAAAGTAAAATGAAACTACTCTTGAGCTAATCTCATAGGCGACTCATATGCTTTGCAAAGGTCCACATCTAGTACTGCATCACATTTATCTGAGATTCATGGAATGCAAAGGTCTGCATCTATCACTGCATCACATTTATCTGAGATTCATGGAATGCAAAGGTCCGCATCTATCACTGCATCACATTTATCTGAGATTCATGGAATGCAAAGGTCTGCGTCTATCACTGCTTCACATTTATCTGAGATTCATGGAATGCAAAGGTCCGAACCTATCACTGCATCACATTTATCTGAGATTCATGGAATGCAAAGGTCTGCGTCTATCACTGCTTTACATTTATCTGAGATTCATGGAATGCAAAGGTCCAAACCTATCACTGCATCACATTTATCTGAGATTCATGGAATGCAAAGGTCTGCGTCTATCACTGCTTCACATTTATCTGATATTCATGGAATGCAAAGGTCCGCGTCTATCACTGCATCACATTTATCTGATATTCATGGAATGCAAAGGTCCACATCTATCACTGCTTCACATTTATCTGAGATTCATGGAATGCAAAGGTCCGCACCTATCACTGCATCACATTTATCTGAGATTCATGGAATGCAAAGGTCTGCGTCTATCACTGCTTCACATTTATCTGAGATTCATGGAATGCAAAGGTCCACATCTATCACTGCTTCACATTTATCTGAGATTCATGGAATGCAAAGGTCTGCGTCTATCACTGCATCACATTTATCTGAGATTCATGGAATGCAAAGGTCTGCACCTATCACTGCTTCACATTTATCTGAGATTCATGGAATGCAAAGGTCTGCGTCTATCACTGCATCACATTTATCTGAGATTCATGGAATGCAAAGGTCCGCATCTAGTACTGCTTCACATTTATCTGAGATTCATGGAATGCAAAGGTCTGCGTCTATCACTGCTTCACATTTATCTGAGATTCATGGAATGCAAAGGTCCGCACCTATCACTGCATCACATTTATCTGAGATTCATGGAATGCAAAGGTCCGCACCTATCACTGCATCACATTTATCTGAGATTCATATTTAAAATTATGGAACTGTAGCCAAACATTTTGAAATTTGGATTGTCAATTCTTGATTTGACATTTCACCAAGTGTAAGTTTAGGATATTTCAGATCTTTTTTTTTCAACTGTAGATCTTTCTAAAATTTCCTTTAGTAGCTCTGTGCTGATTTAATAATGATACCTTTACTGGGTAACCCAAGTGGAGACCACTTTGGACCAGACATGTTTGTCAGCTTATTTCACAATCTCCTTTGTTTATATTCCATCATAGTAGATCAACATTCTATAAGAAAGGCTTAGCGTATTTCCTCTGCTTTATCCGAAGCTCAAAGTTAAGATAGACAAATGCATATATACATGATAGGCATATGAATGACACTCGCAAGATTGTTTTAATTAACAGTTTTCATGCTTATTTTTAGCATGAGCATATAGTATGAAAGGTTAAACCTACAATTATTAAAGGAGTAGCAAAAATTCTTTTGACTAAAATAGCCAATGACCTATTCTGTTTCTCAATCGCATCGGCCATATTGCATAAATCTGCGGATCTGCTTTAGGCTGTGTATTTGGCAGGTTTGTCTGGCTGTGAGCGTTATCTGGTGTGAGCACCTGCATGTAATCAGAGAGAGCCTGCAGGGATGCATTGTCATACCCACAATGCAATATCCTGACAGCCTTATTGCCTAATAACGCAGCTCGGGGGTTGGTTCTGGCATATTACGAGTGATCACCCCTTTTCCCCTGCTCACAATAATATGCATTGTTCAACAAAACGGCAGGCGACAACTTTCATGAGGAAACATGTTCAACAGGATCATGATGTTTCTGAGGGGTAGTGTTTCTAAACAGGATAAGCCCTAATCCATATCCAGAACAAAATTATTGAATTATTTCTTATCTACCTTTTAGAACAATCCACACTTTTAGTTACGTGGCACAGATAGCCAAAATTGACTATATTTTCTTTGAGGATTTTTCATTATATTATGATAGAAATTGAGGTATTTTTTTAATAAAGAACCAAAGACTTACCTTCTTCTGTGAATATAATCCTGTTTATAATGTCATCTTCACTTCTGGCTGAAAATACACAATATGAGATGCTAGAATAGAGTCAGCGGAGAAAGCATCACATTCTACTTGCTGCAAAAACTAAAAGGTTCCTATTTTAGTTTTTTATATAAAAACTGCCTTAGTAATTTTCCACACTTTATGAATATTCCTATTTCAAAGATTTCCTGTCATTGGAAATCTGTTATAGAAACCTGGTTGCAAACAAAAGCTACAAAGCTACAAAGGATTTCTTCCTGAACATTTTCAGAAATTTACCAAGTCTTTTTCATTCTAATGAAGTCCTGTATCCCTGCATGAGGTTTGCTTTATTAAGATTCATACTGGCTGCAGATTATTCTTTGGGTGGGTTTAATTACTGTGGACCATTATAAGCATTGTGATACCTCGTTCCCTTTCTCATTTCATTTGTCTTGTTCCTTTGAGGAATCAAAATACAAAACTGCAATCAATAGTATTGTTCTATGATCATGCATACCATTAAAAAAAATCTGAATCAGCTGGCACCTCAGACTGATCACTTAAGACAGGATACATCACGAAAAAACATCTTCATCATGCACTCCAATCATACTCTTAACCTTGCAATATAACCACTGTTTGATCATTCAATTTAATCATGCTCCAAAATTTTACTTCATTACTTTGCAGTTTAATCATGCTCTAAAATCATACTATTTAACCATGCAGTTTAATCATGTTCTATCATCATACTCTTTAACCATGCAGTTTAATCATGTTCTGTCATCATACTCTTTAACCATGCAGTTTAATCATGTTCTGTCATTATACTCTTTAACCATGCAGTTTAATCATGTTCTATCATCATACTCTTTAACCATGCAGTTTAATCATGTTCTGTCATCATACTCTTTAACCATGCAGTTTAATCATGTTCTGTCATTATACTCTTTAACCATGCAGTTTAATCGTGTTCTATCATCATACTCTTTAACCATGCAGTTTAATCATGTTCTATCATCATACTCTTTAACCAATGCAATTTAATCACATGCAATAATCATACATTTTAACCTTGCATTAAATCATCTTCTTTAATTGTTTGTGCTCTTTAAGCATATAATTTAACCATGTCTTATACTTGTACTATTTAATCATAAAGTTTAATCATCCTATATAATCATATTCATAAATTGTGCAATTGAAGCAGACTCTATCATCATACTTTTTTTTAACATGAATCTAATTATGTTATAAAGTCATGCTCTTAATCATCCTCTTTGTCAGTGCTCTTTTCATGTTGTTGTGTGATTTGCTTGTGAACAATATGCTAGATATCTCTGTGAGTGATGTTCACAATGACAGTCCAATTTGGTCAAACCCACTACACTAATAGAGGTACTAGCTAAGCTATGGACGAGACCATAGATATTCCAGAATTTGCTCATGTTGAAGTTTAAAATAAATGAATGTTGTGTAAGCTAGTTTAAAGGCAGTTCAGGAATAAAAACTTTTTGAATTGATTGCTGTCAAAACCCATGTTAAACTAATGACTTTTTGATATATTTACGTTCACCTGATCCACGGATCTGGTGGTAGAAAGGAAATATATGTTTAATCAATCACAAGACGGTGCCAACTTTCACATATTCAGAGCCAACAGAGAGAAGTAAGCTGTGATTTGGGACGAGTATCAAGCCTCTCCTGACAGCCCAGCCTGCACACCCCGGGACCGCCAAGCCTCTCCTGACCGCCCAGCCTGCACACCCAGGGACCGCCAAGCCTCTCCTGACAGCCCAGCCTGCACACCCCGGGACCGCCAAGCCTCTCCTGACAGCCCAGCCTGCGCACCCCGGGACCGCCAAGCCTCTCCTGACAGCCCAGCCTGCACACCCAGGGACCGCCAAGCCTCTCCTGACAGCCCAGCCTGCACACCCAGAGACCGCCAAGCCTCCCCTGACCGCCCAGCCTGCACACCCTGGGACCGCCAAGCCTCTCCTGACCGCCCAGCCTGCACACCCCGGGACCGCCAAGCCTCTCCTGACCGCCCAGCCTGCACACCCCGGGACTGCCAAGCCTCTCCTGACCGCCCAGCCTGCACACCCAGGGACCGCCAAGCCTCTCCTGACAGCCCAGCCTGCACACCCAGAGACCGCCAAGCCTCCCCTGACCGCCCAGCCTGCACACCCTGGGACTGCCAAGCCTCTCCTGACCGCCCAGCCTGCACACCCAGGGACCGCCAAGCCTCTCCTGACCGCCCAGCCTGCACACCCAGGGACCGCCAAGCCTCTCCTGACAGCCCAGCCTGCACACCCAGGGACCGCGAGAGCCAGGTCTGTTGCCATAGACTCTCAGAGGCCGGCAACCAGTCCTGAACGGGGCGACCGGGTTATGTCCCTGGAGATGCTGCAGGCAATGTATCAAATCTGATGACTGCTTGCATTGGCTCAACTATATCCTCCTTTGTTCTGATAACATCATAAGAGTTGGAAACCCTTATTACCACTGGACAATTGTTTCATATCAAACTATTTGTGAGGAACTTGATTTCTTTTTCCAAACTCTATTCCATCATATGGGATATGTTATGAATGACCCCAATCTGCCATTCTGAGATGAAAAAACTCCTCTAACTATCAAACATTTTATTTTTTTATTTCCAAGATATCTAAAGAATTCCCGTGATGAATATACATTTAACCTAGATTCCTCCAATCTTGATAGAAATATCTTTTTCTCTGAAAGTTGAAAAGAGATAATGTAGGCATTACATTGCACCAACTAACCATGGCACAAACCCATATAGCCGTGCCATTAAAGCTACAGCTATCATCATGTTTATATGATCAAGCACAAATATGATCAAACTGCATGACTATATATAGATATTGGGTACAGATATTTGGCCCTCACTCAGCATTCAAAATAGACTTGGGCGCCAGGTTTGATTTGAAAAGCTGAGTACACTCAGGCGGGCATTCCCATGTAGTGAAAGTTCTATGAGAACCTGCATTCCTTTCAATGAAACTCCATCATCATTCATATTACAATTTTCTTAATTTTGGTTTGTATCATCTCAGTTATGTTTATCTGATTTGTATTATATTTTAGAGTGAAAATCAAATTTGTTGATTTTTTTGATAATCAAATGATGTTTTTTTTATCCAAAACTTTAATCTGCAGCTGTTAAGATATTATTGCAGAATTTCATCAGTTCATGAAAACAATATGATTCATAAGCGAGATTATCTACTAAAATCTCAGGAACAGCAAAGTGGTGTATTCCAGGTGAGGTCAAATGTGGTGAGGTTTTGATGTTGTGTTCAGAGGCGCCATTCAAGGTATGACAACCTTGTGACAGGCCGACAGGGCCTGGGGCTGTGGAGCAGATTCCGCCGACCTCCAGTGACACGGGAGGGCTGATAAGTCACAGCTGCTGCCCGCTGATAGCTTTATCAACCAGTCAAACTAAACGCAAACTGATTAATGCTTCTTAAACGCCCCATGAAACACTTCCGCAGATCTTGTCAATAACAGAACAATTATTCCCAGATTAATGGTGCTCAAGTTTGTGGCAATGATTAATGTCAATTTTTGACTGGCTCCCAAAAAACCCCATTCTACAGGTTCGACCATATCTCCTCAAGTGATCCTATCACAATTGAAATTCTGTTGACTGAATCATCTAATATGGCCAATACCCCAGTTGTTAATATTGATCTGCCACCGATGTCAGTTTCTGACAAGACATTTGATACCCGGCGGAGTTTGGGCATGCAGGGAAAGTGACACTGTGACTTGGAATCTTTCCACTTGGCCGCCGCCATTTGCCAAGAAACCACAATGCTGAATGCATGTACAAAGTGTGTCAAACAGTTTAATGTACTTTTTGTGGCATCTGAAGGTCCTTGGTTGATGTTTTTGGCATTATACTTAAAAAGCAATAGTCTAAATTTTAGATCTGAAAATAGCTTATATCTATCATTATTTTTTTCCATAAACACTACAAGTAATGGGTGATATGATATTGAGTGGAATTGGCTATGTGAACTCAACTATTATCCTGTTAAGGATAAGTTTTCCTTCCAAGATATAAAAAGTTTTCCAAAATATTGTCCAGTTCATTTCAATAAAATGCAAAAAACCAGTTTTCTATTTTGACATCTATTTCTGTGACATATACCGGTAGATGCCCATGTCTGTGCCTTATTTAATTGAATTACAATTATCACCTGTATCATTCCGTAGAGCATTTCAAGCTTTGGGAAAATTGATTAATTTTACATTATCATGATATTGGAATTAATGCTTCACCAGTTGTCATTTGAGGGATTAGTGCATTGACCATTATGTTGAAGTTCACAATATTGATCTCTTTCTGTATGTAGCTAATCATAGGTATTGAGTACCTGGTCTGTGTGGGTTTAGGATAGGAATGAAGCAGTTATATAAAAATTTTGGATTATTCCAAACTGATAGTTGTATTATTTTTATAAATGGCCCCTTGGTATGAAATCGAACCTGACCTTTTTGTGTGATTTGTAAACTAACCATTCTGTGTGATATTCAACATGACCATTTTGTGAGATTTGTAACTTGACCTTTTTGTCTGACACAAATGAATACAAGCCAGATGTTCCTGTTCCTCACTCCACTGATGTGATTACATAACCATAGGCTGTATCAGAGGTTATCCATCTTCTGTTTTCATTGGATTATATTCAGGGATTGATAGAATGTTGCAAAACTTAAAGTAAACAAAATGAAAAACCGACACAGCAGTTCCTGATATGTCTCTGGGTGTGTATAATATGGGATGAATAAATGAATGATGGGAATCCAAGTCTGGCCAAACATGCCTTTTATCATCACAGATTATATTTTAAAACACAGCATCATGCTGTTTGGATTACGATCAAATGAAGTTTGTGTTGTAGGTGGTATGGGATTCAAGATCAATGGCCACTAGACTTGCTTAATATCAAAACATATCCCTTCCGTTAGAAACCTCAATTAACTTCACTGTGGCAAGGTGAAAGGTTTAATGTGGAATATATTATAACTTTGTGTTATTCAAGGTCAGTATCAGTTAAAGTAATCAATATTTACTGTCTGAGACAGGACAAGACAATTTTGTACTTATCTCTATCATTGCTCAGGCTAATGATAGAGATAAGTTGATCTTATCTCAATTGCCTTAAATTAATGGGGAATGGCATGATGAAATCTATCCCCTCACTGCATACTCTGCAGCATCTGACAACGGCAATGTTGGTCTGGTTTAGAACCCCTTTAAGAAGTTTTCAATTGTGCCAAATCAGTATAGTACATGGAATACTTACTAGGAGGTGGCTCCAGAAAATCATTGATGAATTCTTGTGTTGTTGTGATCTGTGACAAATTACGGTAGATTGAAAAAGGAATCTGAAATGTAAAAAATAGACATTATAAATACCTAATTGACATGTATAATGAAGCACAAAACTTCAAATCCCTATTAATATTCCTTATATCAATGATAGACCAAATGAATATTTCATAGTAGCAGACTGTATTCATGGATCTTTAAGATTTGCCAGTGTTATGCAGAGATAGCTTTTATTTCATTTTGTTATGTTTAACTATGTCATAAGATCTAATTCTCTGCATTATTGGGAGCAGCACAATATTGTCTGTGCATGCCATCACATGACTCTATACCAGCCAAGTTGCACACCAGCAATTATTCATTTGTATGATTCAATAGCCAAATATTTGCCTGTTGGAGTCAATCTACACCTAAATATGTTTGCTATCACTAAGCTCAAATTCCTTCATGCATGTTTCACAACTTTTTCACTTATAAGAATAGATATCTATTTAACTTAAAAGTTAAATCTCATTCTTTGTTTTCCATGCAGATCACCATGTGCTTCATCTGTGAGCAATTGTTGTCTCTGTACATAGAAGGCAAGGCAAACAGCAAAATGCTCCTGGTAGTTGATACGGGAAGACGACAGAAGTCAATCTCATGTCATTGATAGATTCCAAAGTCGCGGGCTGTATCACATGGATGAGTAAATATAAAGACTCGCAGGGACTTCCTGATTTATATGCAATCTGAAAAGTATACCTCAAAAAGTCGGATACTCTCAAACTCTGTGCACTTCTTTGTCTATGGAATAAATAGGTTTTTTTCAAAATCAAATTCAGAAAAACAAATAACTTCCAACAGAAATTTCTGAGTGTTGCCTTTCCGATGACAGATCATTTATCCCATCTAAATTTTCTGTATGCTCTTTCACTTTATCAATCTAATTTACTTGGTGATGTTTCCAAAAACTTTTAAAAAAGAATTTGTTTGATCCTAGACCAAGCAAAATTGTTTCGTGTTCAATAGCATCTAATTCTATTATTCAATCTTATGGCAGAACATATATCTATTTAGGCCTGATACTAAATAATTCAATACCAGAAACTTCTATATAAATTGCATATAATATAAATGTTTCACAAAAGAATCATGACAGATTGGATTTTCTCAGGCAAATCAATTAATTGAGACCGAGTTATTTAGCTGACCATGGCAGGCAGTCTGAACACTGGTCCGTGGGGTACGGGGTAAAATGGCCTCTATCTATACGCACTGCAAACCAATAACATACATGGACAGGCAGATTCCAGGGAGAATTAGGGGGCAACTCAAAATTTCTGATAGCTGTACAAAACATTTGTTCCATGTTAACTGTCTATACATTTATATAGTACATATATATATATATATATATATATATATATATATATATATATATATATATATATATATATATATATATATATATATATATATATATATATATATATATATATATTTAACCATTCAATTAATGATAAATCATGATTAACAAAAGGTAATTGAATTGATCTGATGTGATATGTTTATATGGTTAAACTCATCTCAACTCATCTATGATTAGCACATCAACCATCTTCATGTGTCATATTCATGTGTTATCCTAAAATCCCTTACATATCTGTGAGGTACTGTAGCAGGGTTTTCAACATGTTCAAATAGTGTCTCAGCATTGTTTGCAACAAAATCTATAGGCTGCACAGATCACAACCTGTTCAACTTCCAACATATGCACTAATCTAAAATTATGTGCCATCCCTTCCTATCAGCCATTCATACACACACATACACACACACACACACGAGGTACCTTAGCAGATATATATATATATTTATATATACAGTGACCGGCAACTGTCCGAAACTGGCAGATAAAGCTCGGACATTTTTAACTTGGTCAAACATCTAGCATACCTTGCTGTACTATAATTGCAATTGAACTGAATGTTGTCTCTCACACGTCGTCTTGTAAATCCACTGACTTTCAAAACGTTATAAAAGTGTTTATTTGTTTTCACGGCACGAATGTTTGTGTCACTGTCAAATGACGTCAGAAGTGGTGACGTATCCAAACATCATCGTATAACTCAATTGGAAACTCAGACAATCTGCAGGTTTATTGAATGCGTAAAAATCATGCTATTTCTGTTAATATTGAACGGGTATCATTAAAACTCCACAGACCGTTAAAGTCGAAGATCCTCTTTCGATGTAAGCAGTTTAAAAAAAAAATTTAAGGTTTTGTGAAAATCGGGAGTGATAAACATGAAATTGTCCGGATTTGACTGCCGGTCACTGTATATATATCTGTGCATATTCCAGAAGCCAAAGGGTAGCCATTAAACCCAGACTAATATTCCCCTCAGCAATCTGTTTATTGCCTGCAGTGCTCTCATTGTCAGGGTACACTGTCAAAATTAATTGCATGGGGTACAAATGGCACAACTGCCTGGCAGCCTTGTTTTGGTGCATAAACCTTTAATTTCACCTTATTTAGCAGTGTAGAGCAACTGGTACAGTATCAATACATAATAGATCAATCTCTTCATAACAAAAATTTTCATGATTGGATATGATATTATATCTTTAAAAAAAATTCAGCATATGACTAAATAAACATAACATTGAAAATGCGAATATAAGCAGTGATATTCATGTTAGATGGAGATTTTAAAGCTGAGTACGACCACATACCCTTCGATAAAAAACGCTTTATACCAAATATGAACACATTCCCATATTTCTCCATGGACAATCACACAGAAAGATGCAGTAGGCTTCAACAATACCCTTGCATTAAAGTTAATGTTGGAAAAAATATGAAATGGTGTTTTTACAACCCTTTCAGCAACAATGGCCTTATAAGGTCAACTTTCAAGCCTTTTAGTCAGTGTGAAAGTAACACTGCTTATTAGCACCAGTTCCTCTGTGGTGATCCAAAGGTCGTGGGTTTGAACCCCGGCCATGCCGAGATTGAACTCATGATTCAATTTCACACATGAGCTGAGGCCCGTGTCTAAAGGGTTAACCCGTTGTCTTTGTAAATCTGTGACCGGGTGGGTTGTCATATCAAGGACCTGCAACATGACAATTCAGTGAGGCAGCACTACGTCTGCTACAAGTAGGTCTCATAACAAAATGACTGAAATAATGTTGAAAGTGATGTAAAACCCCAAACAAACAAACAAACAAATCTACTTATATAACCAAATAAGGTACAGATCCTTTGCTCTACCAACTGAGCTACTGGAGCTGTAACAAACATGGAAGAGATGGGACACAACATCTAAAACTTTTTATCTTTGTCAATTGCATATTGAAAGCAAACTCCTATATGATAAGTCTGTCTATAACTTCACTGAAACAGACCTCCAGCCTTTGAAATGAGACAGATATCCCATATCAGAGACCTGAATATTTCCATTAAATGAGACAGATCTGAATATTTCTATTAAAACAAGACAGATGTCCCATATCAGAGACCTGAATATTTCCATTAAATGAGACAGATCTGAATATTTCTATTAAAACAAGACAGATGTCCCATATCAGAGACCTGAATATTTCCATTAAATGAGACAGATCTGAATATTTCTATTAAAACAAGACAGATGTCCCATATCAGAGACCTGAATATTTCCATTAAATGAGACAGATCTGAATATTTCTATTAAAACAAGACAGATGTCCCATATCAGAGACCTGAGTATTTCCATTAAATGAGACAGATCTGAATATTTCTATTAAAACAAGACAGATGTCCCATATCAGAGACCTGAATATTTCCATTAAATGAGACAGATCTGAATATTTCTATTGAAACGAGACAGATGTCCCATATCAGAGACCTGAGTATTTCCATTGAATGAAAATGATAACCTATATCAGAGACCTGAGTATTTCCATTGAATGAAAATGATAACCTATATCAGAGATCTGAGTATTTCCATTGAATGAAAATGATAACCTATATCAGAGATCTGAATATTTCCATTGAATGAAAATGATAACCTATATCAGAGACCTGAGTATTTCCATTGAATGAAAATGATAACCTATATCAGAGACCTGAGTATTTCCATTGAATGAAAATGATAACCTATATCAGAGATCTGAGTATTTCCATTGAATGAAAATGATAACCTATATCAGAGATCTGAGTATTTCCATTGAATGAAAATGATAACCTATATCAGAGATCTGAGTATTTCCATTGAATGAAAATGATAACCTATATCAGAGATCTGAATATTTCTATTGAATGAAAATGATAACCTATATCAGAGATCTGAATATTTCCATTGAATGAAAATGATAACCTATATCAGAGATCTGAATATTTCCATTGAATGAAAATGATAACCTATATCAGAGACCTGAGTATTTCCATTGAATGAAAATGATAACTTATCTCAGAGATCTGAATATTACCATTGAATGAAAATGATAACCTATATCAGAGATCTGAGTATATCCATTGAATGAAAATGATAACCTATATCAGAGATCTGAATATTTCCATTGAATGAAAATGATAACCTATATCAGAGACCTGAGTATTTCCATTGAATGAAAATGATAACTTATCTCAGAGATCTGAATATTACCATTGAATGAAAATGATAACCTATATCAGAGATCTGAGTATATCCATTGAATGAAAATGATAACCTATATCAGAGATCTGAATATTTCCATTGAATGAAAATGATAACTTATATCAGAGATCTGAATATTTCCATTGAATGAAAATGATAACTTATATCAGAGATCTGAATATTACCATTGAGACAGATATCCTGTATCAGAAATCTGAATAAATCATTTTATCTTCACTTCTTCAATAATGGTGTACCTTTAATATCAAATTAAATATGACTTTGCAGTCCACTCTTTGAGCAATCAAGTAAATTCTCAATTGATATTTTAATTTTTAATTTACATCTATGCAAAATGAGATAATTCAATTAGTGAGCACTTGTGTTAGCAGTGGCAACTATTTAGTGGGGTTATATTGACTTGAAGCCTTTGTTACTATCTAATATTTCTTATTGATTGCCTCATGCAGGATTTGAGTGAGTCTATCCCGGGATCCTACTTTCCCTATATAAGTATACCCCTGCCACAAATATCTCACAATTGCTGTATACTTACTACATATATTACATACTCTCTATGGCCTATCAAATGAAATGCTTTCAGTATGAAAAAATTAGGCACATGTATATCTCTTTAGGATTTTTGGGAATGCAATTATAAACTAATGGATTTTATACAGGCTAATGTATAAAGCCAAATGGTTTCTACTCAGACCTCTGTAAACAGACATAGATTTTATTCAAATAACAAAAATATGAATAATACATTTCTCATTCATGAATTTGCTATTTTTAATGTCATGTTTGGCCAGAAAAGTCAATGTAAATGAGAACATTCTGATATTTTCCATTTTCAGCTTAATTTTCATGAAGATAACAAAAACAAATTACTACGTTTTCTGAAACATCAAGGTTTGAATTAAAAAAGAATGAAAAAGAAATTCCAAATATGGAAAGTATAAAACATTGGATAAGAACTAAAATTTTATTTAATTCAAACCTTTTTAAAGCAAAGACAATAGTATTCCAACATCCATACTTATATATCTATGTAGATGATATGCCACCATCTCATCCATTCATACAGCCACCCAACTCCAGGACACCTGAAGGCGGCTTGATTGCTTGACATTATTGTTTTAATATTATGAGGAAATAAGTGGTTTTCTAATCAGTTGGAACCTGATATTTAGAGCTTTTTGATTTATATACATTATGTACCTATAATGATGTAACCTAATTTCAGGCTATGTATCTAATTACAAATTGGAGGTTATAATCATCCATATAATTACTGTCATCATGTTCAGTTGGATTTTAGAGATCCAGATATTGCTGCTACCAAATTTAATACCAAGAGGTGGGGCATGTAATGAATACAGTAAGTGAGAGTGATTACCTTTGTTCTTTGTAAATTGACAACTCATTGAGCAATTATGCAAGGTTAGTTAATGATCAAATGTAGAGAATCCAGTAATGTGCGTGATCAATGGAGTGGTGCCATATTATGCAACTGGGCTGTCAGAATCAATGATAATAATCCTGTAAAACTGCAAAATTATGTGATCATCATCTAAAGTTTATTTCTAATTTGTAAGATCAGATAAATATTGGTTCTAGTTGTATCAGTATTTGGTAATGTTGAGCATATGAGAAGATAAATCATTTTAAAGAAAGGAGTATACAAACTTATATTTTGATATAAATGAAATCTTTGTTAAATTGAAATCAGTGAGAGTGAAAATGCCTTGTTTTACAGTAATGAGTTGATGTGCCTTGATATGCTCAGTTCTGCCTCTGATGTTTATATTTCTTGCCTCTGACATCCACTTATTGCCTCTTATAGGTATGTTTCCATGCCTGCCGAGAACGCAACAGTCCATACACAACCAAAGATGGATGCACAATTGTTATAAATGGAATGTTAATTCAATAGAAACTTCTGGAACTGCAAGAGTTTATGTGATTTTGACCTTGGATATCAATAAAAATGACTACTTTGACTTGGGTTCAAACCTCAAAATAGAATTCTTATTACAAATTCAAGGATGTCAAGCAATAATCCCAAGACATGTTGATAACAGCCAAAGGCCCATGCCATCTTTGCCTCGGTGAATAACTAAATGTGAATGTATCAGTGAGTAATTAAATTTGTGCTAAAATAAGAAAATGGCAGCATGGTTGTTGCTGCCATGCCTGTTGGTTTGGCACTTGCTCTATCTGTGACTGCTGAGTGGATTGTTGCCCACGCTATCTCTCGGGGCAGTGCTGCCGAGCCATTCATCTCATGACCAGTCTACAGATCTGACATACAGATCTACAAGTTGCAAATGACCTCACAGTCTGTAGAAATGATTTTTTTTCACATGTGAGAAAATAAAACCTTCATAAAGACTGGGTGTTGTGACTTTTAAATATTTCTGTGTGAAAAAATAAAATAATTTCTCATTAAAGATGTTTTAAAATGCACGGATATTGATTATGCTAGTTTTATAATCCTTCTTTTTTGACACCTGTAAATGTATATGATCTTAATCAGCTACATAATGCACAAAAATGTGACCAAATGATGTCACAAGAATCCAGAATGTATTTGTGTCAGCTTCTATGTTATGACCAAAAAGTGAGTTGCAAAGTCCTGAAGATTACCAACCAGCCATCTTGAATGACCTCTATACAAATTGACTTGCCCTAACAGCAATCATTTCATGTCCAATACAAGTTGTTGCTTGCACAAAGGCCGATTGGACACGCTTGTAAAACCCTGCATAAGGCCACAGTTTTCTGCAAGCAGTAAGATATTATCAGCCTGTAACAAGTCAAATAGATTGACAAATTAAGATCAATCTGCATATACATTCTTCCACATGTGCTTCCAAGATCTAAGTTTGTAATTCACTCAGGTGGCAGCACCTTAGGAATTAAAAAAAAGAGGACTGATGCAATCTTATGCTGAGGGCAAGTCAAGATTCAAATAAAGGAAATACACCTAAACATAGACTACTCATGTGACTTTCATGAACAATTTGGCCTGGGTTAACTAGCAAACTGCATGTTGTTGGTGGATGGGGACGTAAATAAATACCCCATTGATGTGAAAGTTGTGAAAGGTGCCTGTAAGCAATTTCAATCTCTTTGCACAAAGTTTGAGGCCACTTCGCTGGGCTGTATCAATTTGTAGCCTATCTGATGTGTGCATCTTGACATGGACGGGCCACTCTTAGATAAGAAATAAACCAATTTGAGTGCACAGACCACGGCTGCATTGTGTACAGACCAAATATATATCACATCTTCTGCAATGTCAAAACAGATAAGGGAACCAGTCATTTCTACTTCTTCAATTACAAAGTTTAATCTTCATCTCTTCAAGTTCTTTGTGTAAGGGAAATACCAATATAATTGTAAAAGGAAATGAAGCTCAGCAATGCATCTGATAAAAGTGCCACGATAAATGCTCATCTCGGAACAAGAAAAACCAAATGAAAGGCAAAAAAAGATGGAATAAGAATAGCTTGTGTCAGAGGAAAAAGGCAATATAATTGTATATCAGGGAATAAGGTGAGCCTCTTTGTCAGAGGAAAAGGCAATATAATTGTATATCAGGGAATAAGGTGAGCCTCTTTGTCAGAGGAAAAGGCAATATAATTATATATCAGGGAATAAGGTGAGCCTCTTTGTCAGAGGAAAAGGCAATATAATTATATATCAGGGAATAAGGTGAGCCTCTTTGTCAAAGGAAAAGGACAATATAAATTTTATATATTAGGGAATAAGGTGAGCCTCTGTGTTAGAGGAAAAGGACAATATAATTGTATATCAGGGAATAAGGTGAGCCTCTGTGTCAGAGGAAAAGGACAATATAAATTTTATATATCAGGGAATACGGTGAGCCTCTGTGTCAGAGGAAAAGGACAATATAATTGTATATCAGGGAATAAGGTGAGCCTCTGTGTCAGAGGAAAAGGACAATATAATTATATATTAGGGAATAAGGTGAGCCTCTTTGTCAGAGGAAAAGGCAATATAATTATATATCAGGGAATAAGGTGAGCCTCTTTGTCAGAGGAAAAGGACAATATAAATTTTATATATCAGGGAATAAGGTGAGCCTCTGTGTCAGAGGAAAAGGACAATATAATTGTATATCAGGGAATAAGGTGAGCCTCTGTGTCAGAGGAAAAGGACAATATAATTATATATCAGGGAATAAGGTGAGCCTCTGTGTCAGAGGAAAAGGACAATATAATTATATATTAAGGAATAAGGTTAGCCTCTGTATCAGAGGAAAAGGACAATATAATTGTATATCAGGGAATAAGGTTAGCCTCTGTATCAGAGGAAAAGGGCAATATAATTATATATCAGGGAATAAGGTTAGTCTCTGTGTCAGAGGAAAAGGATATATAACTGTACTTCTTAATGTATATATTGAAGGAAAAGGTAAACAAGGTATATCATGGAATGAGGATGCCCGACTATGCCAGATTAACGAAACAAACTGTTTTTAATCAGGGGATAAGAATACACAATATGACTGACAGACAACAATGGATAACTTTATCAAGGAATGAGTTTTTAAGTTTACAGATTGTCACTGTATTTTCGCCCCAAGTTTGGCAGCCATCTTTAGGGTATTCTGTCACGTGATGGTGCATTAAGATCGGAAAGGATGAAAGCAAATTGATGTGCATGGCCGAGCATTTTGGCCAATTATCAGAAAACCTCAGACTTTGCTTACAAGATTTTGTCAAAACTTTTCATTTATTTTTGGTTTCTTTTCATATTAATTTACAGGTCATCACTTGTTTTATCTTACTGTCTGTTGTGAAGTCTTTTACCTCTATTTTTCCCTTGTTACAATTTATCAAGAATTAATACATCACAAAGTTCCCATGAGATACTGATTTGTATGAATGTGAGAAAATTTCACAAAATATATAAATAAATCTTCTCTTTTAACCCCAAACTGATCAATCATTTCCCACCTAGAGAGCACCACAGTATATTATTATACGATATGATATCAAGTTCATTTTCAGCTTGTTATTGTTATTGTAATTAGTCACAGAACAGCACAATTCAGTCCGTATAAAGACTGGTTTTCATGGTCTCTTCTAGATATAGGCTAATTGTGAGCACAATGAACAGATCTCCTAAATGTTGGATGAAATAATTAACATGTTATTGTTTCTATGGCTGCCCCTGTATAAACTATGGTGGATCCTTGTAAATGTAAAATACAATCAGGTTTTATGTGTGCCCCTGTATAAACTATGGCTGACCCTTATAAATATGAGATGCTATACATTTCTATGTGCCCCTCTATAAACTATGACTGATCCTTATAAATATGAGATGCTATACATTCCTATGTGCCCCTGTATAAATTATGGCTGATCCTTATAAATATGAGATGCTATACATTTCTATGTGCCCCTGTATAAACTATGACTGATCCTTATAAATATGAGATGCTATACATTTCTATGTGCCCCTGTATAAACTATGACTGATCCTTATAAATATGAGATGCTATACATTTCTATGTGCCCCTGTATAAACTATGACTGATCCTTGTAAATATGAGATCATTAAGTTTCGGTGTCCCTCATAAACATATGATTGAAAATAACCAGAAGAAAGTGAAAATTCTCGCTATCTGCTCTCCCGGTTTATTGAACACCAGATGTCAGCTCGGTTGATTCGCAATGCATTGTGGGCCGATTTGTTGCACGCTATACTTCCGGGGCACATGTTTGGCCCACGGACCTCAAGTAGTGAATGTCTGCACTCAGGACACATGCAGCACATATTTTTGAAATTGCAGTTCAGTTTATTTACATTGGAACATGATTAATCAATTAGTGAACATAAGATGACCGTTGAAGACCTGTTCACACTTATCTAGCAGATTGAAATGACGGAGGAATAACGTGCGTTTGTTTTGGCTGGTGTATAATTGGACCGGAAGTACCCAGTGCAACAATCGAGGTGAAATTCGATCGTAGCGCTCTGAAAATGCAGCGGATACGGGAGAGCAGATAGGGAGAATTGGAACATCTAGAAAACACAGTGTTTTTGAACTGCAGAATTTCTATCAGAGATAATTTTATGATGTCATGATATTGGTGGGAGCAAACTTATTGACATGTGTTGTACGCCTTCTGGCATCTGGTTCCTGGCCTGACAGTGTTTCTCATCACAAAAAGATTCATTTTCCCAGAATGTCTACATATATTTTGAGTCCACAACTTTATGGTCCCTGTTATAAGCATATATTAGGGTCCATCAACACATAAACGGTGACCACTCCTCTGTCTTTATGTATGATGCAATAAATGTGCAATTTTAAACAAAAAGATATTTTTGTTTCTGTGTTCATCCATATGTAAACAATGACCCATCCCTTTTAATATAGGATGCAATGAGTTAGGATCTATTTTTTGTACATCCATTTACATGTATAAACTATGACCTGTCTCTCTCAATGTAAGCTGCAATAAGGTGCTATTACTTGTTCATCCATATATAAACTATGACCAGTCCCTCTCAATGTAAGCTGCAATAAGGTGCTATTGTTTGTACATCCATATATAAACTATGACCAGTCCCTCTCAATGTAGGATGCAATAAGTAGGGCGCTATTGTTTGTACATCCATATATAAACTATGACCAGTCCCTCTCAATGTAGGATGCAATAAGTAAGGCGCTATTGTTTGTACATCCATATATAAACTATGACCAGTCCCTCTCAATGTAGGATGCAATAAGTAGGGCGCTATTGTTTGTACATCCATATATAAACTATGACCAGTCCCTCTCAATGTAGGATGCAATAAGTAGGGCTCTATTGTTTGTACATCCATAATAAACTATGACCAGTCCCTCTCAATGTAGGATGCAATAAGTAGGGCTCTATTGTTTGTACATCCATAATAAACTATGACCAGTCCCTCTCAATGTAGGATGCAATAAGTAGGGCTCTATTGTTTGTACATCCATAATAAACTATGACCAGTCCCTCTCAATGTAGGATGCAATAAGTAAGGCGCTATTGCTTGTTCATCCATATATAAACTATGACCAGTCCCTCTCAATGTAGGATGCAATAAGTAAGGCTCTATTGTTTGTACATCCATATATAAACTATGACCAGTCCCTCTCAATGTAGGATGCAATAAGTAGGGCTCTATTGTTTGTACATCCATATATAAGCTATGACCAGTCCCTCTCAATGTAGGATGCAATAAGTAAGGCTCTATTGTTTGTACATCCATATATAAACTATGACCAGTCCCTCTCAATGTAGGATGCAATAAGTAAGGCTCTATTGTTTGTACACCCATATATAAACTATGACCAGTCCCTCTCAATGTAGGATGCAATAAGTAGGGCTCTATTGTTTGTACATCCATATATAAACTATGACCAGTCCCTCTCAATGTAGGATGCAATAAGTAAGGCTCTATTGTTTGTACACCCATATATAAACTATGACCAGTCCCTCTCAATGTAGGATGCAATAAGTAGGGCTCTATTGTTTGTACATCCATATATAAACTATGACCAGTCCCTCTCAATGTAGGATGCAATGAGTAGGGCGCTATTGTTTGTTCATCCATATATAAACTATGACCAGTCCTTCTGAATGTAGGATGCAATAAGTAGGGCGCTATTGTTTGTTCATCCATAATAAACTATGACCAGTCCCTCTCAATGTAGGATGCAATAAGTAAGGCTCTATTGTTTGTACATCCATATATAAACTATGACCAGTCCCTCTCAATGTAGGATGCAATAAGTAAGGCTCTATTGTTTGTACACCCATATATAAACTATGACCAGTCCCTCTCAATGTAGGATGCAATAAGTAGGGCGCTATTGTTTGTTCATCCATATATAAACTATGACCAGTCCCTCTCAATGTAGGATGCAATAAGTAGGGCTCTATTGTTTGTACATCCATATATAAACTATGACCAGTCCCTCTCAATGTAGGATGCAATAAGTAGGGCTCTATTGTTTGTACATCCATATATAAACTATGACCAGTCCCTCTCAATGTAGGATGCAATAAGTAAGGCTCTATTGTTTGTACATCCATATATAAACTATGACCAGTCCCTCTCAATGTAGGATGCAATAAGTAAGGCTCTATTGTTTGTACACCCATATATAAACTATGACCAGTCCCTCTCAATGTAGGATGCAATAAGTAGGGCTCTATTGTTCATTCACCCATATATAAACTATGACCAGTCCCTCTCAATGTAGGATGCAATAAGTAAGGCTCTATTGTTTGTACATCCATATATAAACTATGACCAGTCCCTCTCAATGTAGGATGCAATAAGTAAGGCTCTATTGTTTGTACACCCATATATAAACTATGACCAGTCCCTCTCAATGTAGGATGCAATAAGTAGGGTGCTATTGTTTGTTCATCCATATATAAACTATGACCAGTCCCTCTCAATGTAGGATGCAATAAGTAGGGCTCTATTGTTTGTACATCCATATATAAACTATGACCAGTCCCTCTCAATGTAGGATGCAATAAGTAGGGCTCTATTGTTTGTACATCCATAATAAACTATGACCAGTCCCTCTCAATGTAGGATGCAATAAGTAGGGCTCTATTGTTTGTACATCCATATATAAACTATGACCAGTCCCTCTCAATGTAGGATGCAATAAGTAGGGCTCTATTGTTTGTACATCCATATATAAACTATGACCAGTCCCTCTCAATGTAGGATGCAATAAGTAAGGCTCTATTGTTTGTACATCCATATATAAACTATGACCAGTCCCTCTCAATGTAGGATGCAATAAGTAAGGCTCTATTGTTTGTACATCCATATATAAACTATGACCAGTCCCTCTCAATGTAGGATGCAATAAGTAGGGCTCTATTGTTTGTACATCCATATATAAACTATGACCAGTCCCTCTCAATGTAGGATGCAATAAGTAAGGCTCTATTGTTTGTACATCCATATATAAACTATGACCAGTCCCTCTCAATGTAGGATGCAATAAGTAAGGCTCTATTGTTTGTACACCCATATATAAACTATGACCAGTCCCTCTCAATGTAGGATGCAATAAGTAGGGTGCTATTGTTTGTTCATCCATATATAAACTATGACCAGTCCCTCTCAATGTAGGATGCAATAAGTAGGGCTCTATTGTTTGTACATCCATATATAAACTATGACCAGTCCCTCTCAATGTAGGATGCAATAAGTAAGGCTCTATTGTTTGTACACCCATATATAAACTATGACCAGTCCCTCTCAATGTAGGATGCAATAAGTAGGGTGCTATTGTTTGTTCATCCATATATAAACTATGACCAGTCCCTCTCAATGTAGGATGCAATAAGTAGGGCTCTATTGTTTGTACATCCATAATAAACTATGACCAGTCCCTCTCAATGTAGGATGCAATAAGTAAGGCGCTATTGCTTGTTCATCCATATATAAACTATGACCAGTCCCTCTCAATGTAGGATGCAATAAGTAAGGCGCTATTGTTTGTACATCCATATATAAACTATGACCAGTCCCTCTCAATGTAGGATGCAATAAGTAGGGCTCTATTGTTTGTACATCCATATATAAACTATGACCAGTCCCTCTCAATGTAGGATGCAATAAGTAAGGCTCTATTGTTTGTACACCCATATATAAACTATGACCAGTCCCTCTCAATGTAGGATGCAATAAGTAGGGCTCTATTGTTTGTACATCCATATATAAACTATGACCAGTCCCTCTCAATGTAGGATGGAAAACATAGGGCTCTATTGTTCATTCACCCATATATAAACTATGACCAGTCCTTCTGAATGTAGGATGCAATAAGTAAGGCATTATTGTTTGTACATCAGTGTTTGAACTATAACTGGTCCCCCTTAATCTAGGACGCAATTAAGTGCTATTATTTTTACACCCATATTAAACTATGACCAGTCCTTCTGAATGTAGGATCTGTTGTTTTTGGTGTGTTATCCAGACATGAGATGGTTGCATTGTCTTGAGTGCATAGCATCTGACCCATTCACGATCCTGATATACAATATATAATGGAACATTCGAGCATTGTCTTAAACAGCTGTGTACTTTAAATTTATTTAATGCACACATTTGGCTTGGGATGATGAGGAACTAAGGATTTAATTGAAATTATTCTGTTTATCCCAAGGATCATTTACATTAAAACTATGATTCTCAATTATCTCCTTTTTCATCCTGAAAATTTACAAAAAATGCACTAAAATCTCCAGAAGAGTTAAGTGTCTTAAGTACAGTATAGAAGATCACTGCAAAAGTTTGTCTCCATCTCTCTTCAACACATTAACATAACGGTACTTATTTTATTTCACATCAGCTATTTGCTGTATGCATTCAAATATGCAAATAGAGATTTTGGCTGAGTTTGAGGTCTGATCCTCATGTCAGGACCCTCACAGCATAACAAAGTACATAGGGGATACTAACAGTCAAATACAAGAGATAATCTTAGGAAATTAAATTCTACATACTTTTCTGTGATTTGTATTTTTCTCTGTAAAAAAACTAAGTAAAATGTAAATGCATAGAACTTTTATCAATCTTTTAAGCGATTATGCTGCCTGTTACTATATGTTTTTCCAGGAATTAACTGATTAACTAGTTTCCAAGAAATTCATTTATTATAATTGTACAACAGGATCTAAGTAAAATGCAAAAATATCTCTATGTTGTGTGGTCACTACATATGTTTACATAGTTTAACTATGCACAAAAAGTGATAAATCTAAATTTGAGATTTTTGACATAATTGTCAACTTATCCTGTTCGTACCCTACACATTGTTGACACATATCCTGGTGCGTACAATTATGGAATGTGCCAGGAAAATTCAATTATCAAAATGATGCAGTGGTATATGTACATTTGAACTTGGTAACCCCTTGCTTACTCACTCCAAACTTTCCAGTGGTACCTCAGTATCATTCCTTATAGGACATTCCAACAAAAAGGGAAAAAAGGGGAAAAAAAAAAGACTTTCTTTTAATAAACATATTTTTGGAGTGATTTTTCAATGCCATGCAAGTTGTTGATTCTTATATTTTAAAACATATCAACATTATAAGTCTCTACATCAATAACAGGCTTAATGAATCTGTAAAGCTATTAAATATGTACAATTATGCTTGCATTGCATGGGATGGTACTGATGACAAGAGCATAATATCATATCATAAAATATTTTGAAACTTCATGAGATATGTAGCTCATAAGAATTTGTCTTTTCAAGGAAGTGAGTCTCCACATACAGGAACATTTCAGTCAGTGAGGCAGGTATTTGTTAATCCTGTTTGTACCACTTATCATATTTGGCATTCCAACAAACGTGGTTAAAATATATACATTCCCACAAACCAGATAACAATCATTCCAATGAAAACCAAATTGGAAACAAACATTTAATTGTAGTATACAGATCAGAATGATAGTAATTTCATCCTCCAGGAAAATGGAGTTTAATTGTCAGGAATTTAATATTATTCTTTAAATAGACGGGAAAAAACCTGTAGCATAATTATATGCTGCTCAGCCTCTGTAGCTCTTTTGATAAACCAATTCATATGTCCCCAACTGAATTTTGTGAAAATAATTAAGATTATTTTCATATGAGAGAACTACAGAGAGGTTTGGTGTGTTTTGCAATCACTGGAAATAAGGCTAAATAGATGATAAGATTGTGTACAACAAACCTCTTTATCAGGCCTATATACCACAGTGGAACCATATCATAGTAAAAGATTTAATGTGATACATCAATATTTGGCAACAATTAGAGTAACATGAATATAGACCTATAATTAGACTCCAAGGAATCTCAGTCTACGAGCTTCACAAAGGGCGTTACTTGTGATCATCACAGCGTCAATAGCCAGCAGGAAAGATGATGAGCAATGAGATGAGAATTACCATTCTCTGGAACAATAGGCATTGTCTCCTCGCTCACTGAGCACAGCTGATCAGAGGACCTTCACCTGTGTGCTCTGGAGAAAGACTGAGACCAGCTGACCTGCTCTCAGTGCCTGTCACAGGATTCGTCGCCTACTAATTCAATTCACCCTTCACAAATATTGTGAGATGACATTTACCTCACTAAATTACTTCTTTAGGTATTCAGTGATTGTTTGTATAACATTAATTAAATAAATATTAGTATTTATTATTGCAGTCTTTCAACATCTCATTTATCTTAAACCATAATTCAAAGTTTTGATTCAACGATGTTAAATTGTTAAAAGAAAGCTTGGTCAGTGAAATGCTTTAAATATTTTTCCAATTTACATCCACTATTACATGTAGTTTAGTTTTTGTCTGAGTGCTTACACAGCAGACTATTGCTGTAGACACATGACCTTTGCAGTACCGTTTATGTTGTGAGATGACCTTTGTATGTCTCTGTTGGAATCGAGAGTCTGTTTTGCTATGATCCAATATTCAGTTATTCTTTTGTTCTGAATTGTGTGTATAATGCGCTACAAATCATTTCCTAATATTACCATTGCATCCAATGTTACCTTGCTTCATAACGTGAAATCAAGGTTAAATGACTTGTTTTACAATGCTTTTCAAAAGGATATTTTTGGAGGATATACATTCATTGCAATATAAACAATAACCGAAGTCAGATGTCAAAATCCTGCCCATGTGCCTGCACTGTGAAGATTGCTGGTGAACTTCCCCTCAGTATCATAGCTAACCACATTGAATTCTCAATATCCTGTTATCACAATAGTGTTGGAGTTCTGGAGTTTTTATTCTTTTATATATCTGTGCGATTCTAAACAAAAAGGTTGAAAATAAAATTTAAGGTTGATATTTAGCAATGAGCGGTATTTAATTATGCAGAAAACACTTGTCTGTAAAGATCAGTGCTTCACAAAGCTCTTTAATGAACGCTCAGTTGAAAGAAGCAGTACTCAAAACAGCACCACAATAAAGCACTTATATTAAGGAAGTAAAACTTCATACAGCACATTAATTGCGAACTCAGCTGACAGAGAACGTGCTACATATTATGGCTAATGGTGCTCCTTATTAGAGCATTCTCTGAAGAGAGAGATCTCCTCCAAACCAGCCACATACTTAAGCACTTCACGTATAAAGCTCGCCAAAATGAATTATCAAATTCATTGATTTTTCCTTTTTGTATGTTCAAAACACTCTGGAATTTTGAAATATGCACTTCAAAAATGACACCAACTTGGAGGAATCTAAGCAACGTAATATTTTCATAAAGAATCCCAAATCAGAAAGAAGAATCTTAGCATTCTTGCAAAAACAAGCAGGAAACGTATATAAGTTATAAACCCTGAGGCAGCGTTGACATGATATATTATTGTGAAGCTATTATTTGCTATCTCCTTTGTGAGATGATTGAATGGCAGAGAGAGGACAAGTGGCGTTGTTTCCTGACCATTGTTCTCTGCCGGTTTTGCTTGTCAATCTTGTGACCAATCAATACAGTTACCACCCACATCTTTGCAGATTTTATAACTTTATCAAGAATCAATTACAACTTACTCAAGAGGGGTTTTAAGACATAATTGGAATATGCAAGAGAATAAAAAACCTCCATGAAAGTAGTCAGTTATGCTCAGTCAAACTTAATCTGCACATGTTTTAACCAAATTTATGTCAAATTATTGTGAGCATGAGAATCTCTTGTCAGACAAAAGCCAGGTTTACAAAAGGCTGCCACCAATATCTCCATACATTTCTCAATGAGACATCTTCATAGACATGTTGGCAAGATAGTTGGCCTTGTTTGTTTGAGTTTGTCTTTGTTGATATGATATTTTTGGGTGAAAAACATTTTCAAAAAGCTGTTCAACAGTAATTCTGGTAAAATATTTTTCTTCAGTGACAGCAACCAGATTATATATATATATGACTATTGAATATCAAACAGTTGTGTAGATTTTTCACAAATTAAGACTAAAATACATATGAATACATATTTTCATAAATGTAACATTTTTATCAAGTTATCAAGAGCTATAATATTAACAAAAACAAATCATGATAAGGCAAATTTTGAATCATCCTCAATACTTTAAAACACATTTTAGTTATTTCACAGATAGGATTTATTGCAAATGGGCAGTGAAGAGAAATAGAGATTTTCCACATACTTAAGTATTCTTCTGTAATGAACAAGTGAAAAAAAGCTTACAGATCTTTCTTTGCATTTATTCTTGTACTTGCAAATAGTGAGTTTGCCATGAAAGAGATTTATACCTTCACCTGGTCTGAATGTACTGACTTACTCCCATTGGTATTGAATATAGAACGTCTTTGGAGCTGTCCACACAAAGCATGTGTATGTCTGTCCATTGCAAACAGCAGGCACATAAAGCGACCATTAGCGACGGTCCTGTCCACTACAAGACAGCTGAAAAGCCATCTTATCTGCCCCATGTTTTGCCAGATTCACTGCCTATACAATCTCTTCAGACCAAATATGTACCCTTCATTTCTTCTGCCAAGTCCACATCATGTTTATTTGCAACATGGAGGTTGTGTTACCAGTGTAGAGTTTGGCTGGTTTACCAAGCTGCATCTTAAATCATCACCTGATTCGCAATGCCACATTTTGTGTGATTTTTGGTCTTTAAATTGGAGTAGTCCTATATAAAGAAATGTTCAAATTTTCATAAAACAATTTTGTTTTAGATTATTGAAAGAAACTCTAAAACCTTTCAAAAAAAGAAAAGAAATGTTGTCCCCTTCTGAAAAAAAAACAGAAAAAAAAATGACAGTCCAAGACAGTCTGAATGCAGCCTGCTGAGCCAGATAGAAATGACCAAACAGTGACCATAAAGACACATTGTTTTCCCATCATCTCCATTACCTCCCTTGTCTTTGCCCACCTGTTCTTGTCCTCATAACAAAGTCTACAGCTATTCACCTGTCCCATGTCATACATAGAGGAGAAGTCTGAGAAAACCTTCTATACTTCACTTTTCACTTTGCATTTGCCATCTTGTTGGCTTCTGAAATGAAAATCCTCCACACGTGCGTGCATGCATGCGTGCGTGCATGTGTTCGTGCGTGCGTGCGTGCGTGCATGCATGCGTGGAGGATTTTCATTTCTATTCATCTGATCAGACAGAAAAAGGATGAGGAGATGGAATGGGATTAAAAAATGATGAGATACATTGCTGACATCAGGATATAGGCCCAGTACTTGAGGATGGACATATTGCTGACAATATAGGCCCAGTACTTGAGGATGGATATATTGCTGACAATATAGGCCCAGTACTTGAGGCTGGATATATTGCTGACAATATAGGCCCAGTACTTGAGGATGGATATGTTGCTGACAATATAGGCCCAGTACTTGAGGATGGATATATTGCTGACAATATAAGCCCAGTACTTGAGGATGGATATATTGCTGACAATATAAGCCCAGTACTTGAGGCTGGATATATTGCTGACAATATAAGCCCAGTACTTGAGGATGGATATGTTGCTGACACCAGTAGAGGCGTGTGCGTGTGTTGGGGAATGCAGGCCCAGCATCAGTCACACTATGGCCCTGTATGGACACCACATAATCGTGTCTCCCATCTCAGTACAGAGCCCTACGTATGATGCAGCATACAGTATCGGCTCAATGATCAAGCGATCATCTGTGTATACCCGCTCTTATTGGCAGCGGGTGGGCAGTGAATAATATGACATTCCCACTGGATGCACCAGATCACAGACCATCAAAGCATCAGAGAAATGCTTGCCATTGATAGAACTTCACTCATAACATTAGGTTGAAGAAGTACATTTTCTCCATTCTAAATCTAAAACTGGAATTAAAAAGGACAATAATGTTTTTTCATTGACTATGTTTCAATGAAATGTAATAAATTCATATCATTCCCTGATCAAAGTCAAAATTCCCCGACCTTTTCCAAACCTTAAAAATATAGAAAATCCTGACTGACTTTTCCTTGACCTTTGTTGCAACTCTGATATGTTCTAATTCTACAGCAGTTACTGAAACTGTTATTGATAAATGTGAATTGTATAAATTACCGAGCTTGTATTAATATAAATTCAATATCTCATAAATTATTGATATTTTGATAACACAGGCCCTTGGGATAAATGACCTGACTGATGTAATAAAACCAGTGCAGTTTGCCCACTATTACGAAACAGGACACAGCACTGAGGCAGCATCCCACTCACTTAAATTAACCAATATGCTGTGTTACTTCTCATACAGCAATTAGTGAATAACATAAGACTATAAAATAGTGTGGATTTAATTTAAATGGCATATAACAGCTGAAATAGTTGAAATAGAATTGTTGTGAGCCATTTAGATTGTGAGCTATATAAATTGACATTCAGGTAGCAGTAGTGGCACTGAGTCTGTCACTTCAATAGCACAATGGCTGCTGTGAAAGCATGCAGGTCCTCCCTCTGCACAGGCCGCTGACATGACACAACTGTAAAACTTCATCCCACTCACAACCACTTGTGGTACAAATGGTGAAGTGTACAGTCTGCTGACACAACGTGACTGTAAAACCCCATCCCTCTCATGACCACTCGTGGTACAGGTGGTGACACAAGATGACTGTAAAACCCCATCCCTCTCATGACCACTCGTGGTACAGGTGGTGACACAACATGACTGTAAAACCCCATCCCTCTCATGTCCACTCGTGGTACAGGTGGTGACACAACATGACTGTAAAACTCCACCCCGCTCATGACCACCCCTGGTACAGGTGGTGACACAACATGACTGTAGAACCCCATCCCACTCAGGACAACTTGTGTTACAGTTCGTGAGGTGTACAGCCTGCTGACTCAACTCCACCCCACTCAAGTACACTCATTTACGATATGGGTGGTGAAGTTTACAGCCTGGTGTTTAACTCAACCCTGCTCATATTCAGGATGTAGAGCAGAAAGGTTTAACTTAGGGAAGTTGAACTTAAGCACATGATCTGCAAAGCACACAACAGAGTGTAAGCAAAACCATGATTAAAAAACAAAAACACGTCTTTGAATTGAGAAAACTTCTGAGGTGGTTTAATTCAAACTCCACAGTGGGCATCAGAATGTACTATTAATAAACTAATACCAGTGAAGCCTGGCTTAATACAAACACACCTCTGACATCTTTTCAAACTTTTTGTCAATATTATTCATAGAAATCAGATTGTGTATTTCACCAAATACATTCAAAAACAGTTTGTATTTATCTAACATAAAATATATCAATTTTACACAATTGAATGCACTTTTTGAATTATTGTGTTAATTTACTCCCTTTGAAATCAATCATACAAGATCATTTTTCAATGTTGACATTTTTGAAAATAATTAATTACTTTTCACTTCAAAAATACAATTGATGACTGAAGACAAATTTGATATCAGAATGAGTCTGGGACCATATCTGCAAATAGCTTGACAGATCCTGACAATTTCTTGAACTGTCATGGTGAAAAAACTAACTCTATGAAAATTAATAAAATAAGTGAAATGGGCTTTTTAATATCACTGGAAACAGACCACAATAAAAGGGCCATTATCTAAGGGAAGAAGGCTTACAGGTGTGAAAATTGCCATCATTCAAATCTTGCTCATTCTCTTTCAAACCAACACCACCAAACCTGCATCTTTCTAGATTTCTGCTGAGAAAAACTTAATATCAAAAGACATTTATTCTGAAACATTTCAGTGGCACTCAAATGATAAGGCACTGAACAGGGAAAATCGCCAAGTGACAGTTCAGTTTTGTCTCTATATTGTACGGCACAGTCACCAAATGGAAGACCACCTCTGTTAACCTAAAACCTTTGATGTTTGTGATGCTTCATTAAGAAGTCTCGATCAGAGCAGAAATAGGCTCTTTTTTCCAAGCGATTCACTATAAGCTGATTTCTTAGCTGCTACATGTGTCCGGTAAATCCCGTCGTAAGGAAGAGATCTCATTATTGCATCAAGCCTGAGCCTCTTCCTCGCAAGAGATCCCTCCTAATGTCTCGATGCTTTGATCATCGAGAAACTGCATCAAGGCCATTTGCCATAAAAAGGCACAGCCATCAATAAATCAGACTTCACATATGTATTTTTCAAACATTTACATTTTCTCAATAATTCTATCGTGTCATGAATATCTCTGAATAGGGCTCTGTAGGGATTGCAGATATCAGCTGATCAGATACCATTCTAAATATCAAAGGAGCCCCCCAAGGGGGATAGAACTATAGGTCACTTATTTCCACTAGTTTAAGTGAACTATCAAGTAATTACCGGTAACCCCTGCAGGTACAAGAGGGCAATATAAAGCTTGGACATTTCTAGCAGTAATATTCTCTTGAGACGTTTTTGTCAATTCAAACAGAGTTTGGACATTTCTAGCAGTAATATTCTCTTTGGACATTTGGTTGACTCAAATAGAGCTTGAACCTTTTTGAGAGTGATATTCTCTTCGGACATTTGAAACTTATCAGCAAATCCAAGGAGTCAAATTTGATGTAAAATCAAGATTAATTTGTAGACAAGTGGATATTTATTTCCACTCATATTGATTTACTGTTATTCTCGAATATAAGATTTTTGTCAATTTCTTCACTTTAATAATAAAATAAGAGGCCTAAATATTATTTCTCATGATAAAGTTTACCTACTCTTTCATTTCTAAAAGCTTTCAGTCACTTAAAACATTCAAACACTGCCAAGTTTCTATGAAAACAGGACAAATACATCATGCCATCTATCCCATCTGAAATCTAAACAAAGCACAAAATTAGACTTCCTCTCTCATATTAAAGTGAATCTTTATTACAAGATGTGGGTCTTTTTCAATGATCTTGGAAGACAATGGCAATTATGGTCCAATATAACAGACATTTTAAGAAGTAACTTAAACACAAACAGAAAACCAATATCATAATAGGAGGTAACATTTCCAGAGATAGAATATTTTAAACCATTTAATTCTTTCATGCTCCCAGTGATCTATTCCTTATATCTTATCTCAGGGCATTGAAAAGATCCAATACGACAGTCAGAGTTATGCAAGTGTTTCAATCCAATATCAACTTATAAATTTCTAAGAGATAATTTCCAGAAGTATGTAGACTATAATAAAAAAATAATTGTAAACATGTGAAAGTGACACATGTAATCTGAAGCAGAATTTGTCATCTTAATATTCATTTTAAGAATGAGGATCACACAAATTATGACCTCTTTAATTGAATCATTTCTGTAGCCCCGTGGCATTTGTTGGAAAAATAAACTCCTTCTTCTGATTATCATGTAAACATCAAAATACAACTTCTAAATATGCTCTATTCATCTGGATTTTAATATTTCATTTTCATATACACAAAAACTAACTGCACCAAAGCTTGTAAAATTTGTGCCAAAGTGACCCACAAAATTTGATATTTCTTATGAGATTCATTACTATATAAATATATATATATATATATTCCTAACAATATTGTGGTGATTCTCCACCTATATCGTGGTGATTCTCCACCTATATCGTGGTGATTCTCCACCTATATCGTGGTGATTCTCCACCTATATTGTGGTGATTCTCCACCTATATCGTGGTGATTCTCCACCTATATTGTGGTGATTCTCCACCTATATCGTGGTGATTCACAATGCCTCTGCATCCTTTGATCTCATCATGTATGTGAAACTACATAGAGGTTTGTAGCCAACTGATAATGAGGTTAAAAAAATACTGCTTGTTTCATCATGAAGTTTAGATCCCGATTTTCCCCAAACTGTTCCTTTATGTGAGTGCCAAACAGCCACTTTCCTATCTCATTTCACTTTTATGCACAACTAATCCCCTCTGAGCTGATAACATGGATCTTCTATTGCAACCTCCTGCAGAAGGTCCTTTTAAGTTATCAAATTGCACTTGTGTTTGCGTCAACTGGCACATTCATGGAGAAAAATATTTGTGTGCTATCGAGATGGTAGATGCCCAATTTTGGAGAGTATTTGGAGAGTGCAGAAATCGTTATTTCTAGATGGGCCTCTGTCATACTAGCTGATGAGTCAGTAGAATCTCCTAGTGTGGCTATCTGTTTCTGATGTTACCGAAATGTGCAGCTGTGCGGAAGACTTGTTAATCTCCTGAGTATTACCAAATAAGTAGAATAACATCCAGGGATTTGAATTGGTGAAGAAGATCCATTTGAGATGCAGTCCATGTCAGTGTGTGGATGCGTGAGGTTGGTACACGCGTGACACAATGGCCCCCGTAATTACTTATCCGCTGTGCAGGAACATTGTATTTCCAGCTTATCAGCCTTGTATGCAACCAGATAAAACACTCAACACATTCCACTAAGCACTTCTCCTAATAATAGACATTATATAAAGGCGTTTATGTAATTGTATTTTATATAAAGTTTTGACAGTTTCCTGAGTCCATCAGATGACTTTATATATGAATAATTTGTGAATCCACCAAGTCTGCTATCTTTGAAAAAGTGGCAATGAAGTTCACAATTTTATCTTGTTTCAATCAACTTTTCAAAATATTGCAAATCTTCTCTTTAATTACACAAAAAGATATTTTAACATTCCTACACACAGCCGGAAACTCCATGTGCCCTAATGTCAATGCTTCCCAGTGAGTTGATTGTACGATTGTAACTCATTCATTTATCTGAGGAAGTGACTAATAAGATTTCTCATAAACTAATTATTATAACCATTTCAAAAGAATAAGTAATATAATAGCAATGATGTATGTGGTGATTAAATAATTTTGAATTAGAATCAAACCCACTGACTCAATCATCTTCACTAAATTTGGTATTGCCTTTTTATTGGCATTTGAAACATTTGCAATTCATCATCAGGAGTTGACATTAACAAATCTGTCAAAGAGATTTTGCAGCTGTGTCATGCTAAAATGTTCCTCTTGAATATCAAGCTGCATTTCCTATGTGTGTGTGTGTATGTGTGAGCGTGTGTATGTGTGTGTTTATTCATTAATGGTAATCCTGCATTTAATACATCTATTTTTCCTGATACATTTTGTTAATTGAATAATGAACAGGCCTTAACTGCTGTCATGATTATTAAAAAACATCTGCCATACTGTATGAGCTATCTTCCAAACTCATTTACCTGACAAATATATATTAGTGTTAACCCAAGTCCTATCTTGCGTAGAACAAATTACAAGAATCCTCATATGTGGGGAAAATTGACTAACATAATCTATTGTCTTATTAGATCATTGAATATTCCAAAGCACAGGTTTATATATTATTAAATGGGCAAGTGTTGTCACCTGTGATACAGGAATGACAAATATTGCTTGGCTGTGCCATTGTTTGATGTAAATGCTGACATGTGATGATGGTGGTGTTATCTATCCTATCTGGGAGAAACAGTTGATTTGCACAGCCAGCAGCTTCATGCAATTTGTGGAAGCCAATGATTTACACAATGAGGAAGATTTAAATTGAGATGCATTTCACGGTAATTGCTTAATACATCAAAACTGATACACCACTATGCTAACTGAATATTATGGTCTGTACAAAAGCCTTTATTCAGTCTAATTTAAGCTTGGTAGCTTCACAAGAGGTTTCTGAAAGAAGGAATCATTATGTGCAAAAGCTTTTAAAACAGAAGCGCTTTCCATTTAATCTTGGCAAAAATCTTCCTGTCTCATTCCCATGCATGCTAAATTAAAGAGATGTATTTCATTTTTATACAGTTCTGGGCATAGCAAAAGGCACCAGATCAAAATGAAATATCTTGTTGCCAAAATAAGCTATTATTTTTCCCTCCTCTTCTGATAAATATGATGTATATGTTGTCAGAAATTTTGGGAAAAATTAAATTCAAATCAATGAAATATTTCACTAAAAGGATTAAAAAGAAACAAATGTCATGTTAGTCAACTGGATTCTCTCCAATGTGAATAGTTATGTTTTAACTCTCTTAAATTTGGTGCAATCCTCCACAATTTCTGCGAAATATGTTAAATTATCTTGATGCAAGTTTAATCTGGGAGTAATAATTGAGTGTCGGTTCATGTCAAAATTGTCAATGGGTTGTCTGAATGCTAAATTTTGAGAGGAGAATTTTTTGCCTCGGATTTATGTGGTATCAGTACTTCCAGTTTGTTTGGTGTGATAACCAACTACTGTAGGTATTTAACTTCACAGAGATCCCCCTGTGATCACTGTAACAGAAGGCACAGCTGTGTTGTTCTTTAGTACTTCATCATGTTCATAATATGGCACAATAGTCAAAGTTGGGATTTTTATTTTACAAGGAAGGGCAAGATACTAGAGAACATTCTATATTTTGTAACCTTGATTGGAGGAACAATGCAACATTCAGATAAAGGAAGAAAGTAAATTCTCTATTTCTATCACCTAAGATCATAGGATCTGCCCATTTACATTATAGTATTTTTTCACTGTTATATCTACACAAAGATCCTGCTTCTTCCAACAGGCCAAAAAGTGACCAATGTCTTAAATATTAGAGCCTCAAAATCTTCAATTAGAACATTACAGAGATCTTTTTAGATGTCAACATGACTTTACAAGAACAATTTGGCAATGTTAAATATTTGGTATCAGTCATTTTAAATATCAGTCATTTTAACAGCTGAATTATTTCAATGTGTTCCTGCCTGTGCGGGGTGCAGGTCATTGGCAAGGCTCGGCCCCTGCTGTGCATGCAGTACATTCCATATTAATTATCAAATGTTCCCCTCACTTAAACTAACCTTACAACATCTAAGCCATCATTACTACATATTTGTGAACATAAAAACATTCTGATTGACAAATTAACTTTTCGTTTCAATCTTTGTTATGAACAAATATAAAATGGTATTCATCTGCTATTTCCCCAGTATTAGAACTCCTGCAATTGATTTGGCTGGCATCAATGTTATTTTAATCTTCTTGTTTCTATTCCTTATGGCTGGATGCCACATCTTAGTATGACCATCACAGACCTTTACATCCAATTTAAGCATTGAAAAACATAGGATTCAATGCCATTTTTTACCTTTAAATTTGACAATGGTCCAGAGCCTGGGGGAATTCTGAGTGCTCTGTCTCCATTTATCTGATTTTCAAAAGAAAACCAACTTCCTGAGCAAACTGCTTTGTTAATATAACATTTTCTCTGGTCTGTCTCTTCTAGTATACATTTTGCTTTGCTACATCAGTTCATCCTCTTGTACTATTGTCATTTATCATCTGGAGGTCAATTTTCTCAATTAATGTGGTATTCAAAAGTTACATAATTCTATTCTAATATCTTTTTGTAGCTTTCTTTCATCTATTTATCTATGAGGTGTGCATCCCGTGTCTCCATTTATTTCCACTAAGCGAGCCCAGTTTGCTACATTTAGCATCTGCTAGGCTAAAACCAACAAAATCTTGAAAAACAACACCTTAATATCGAAATCTCAAAATAATGTCAAAGGCAGCTGACCAAAATTAAATAGAAAACGTGTATCAAAGATATAGGTATACTCAATCATAATCATTTTATTAAGTACAAAGGAAATAATGAATAAATATTAAAGGAGAAAGATGCAGATGTTTTCATTATCAATTGGTCTTCCAACATTGCACGAGTTCCTATCCTCCAACCTATTGTAGTACTATAAGTGTGTGTACTGTACAGTTGGTATACTAATCAATAAAGTCTTCCTTCTCTCTGCACTTCACTTGTATTCCACCTGTCTTAGTTGCACCATATAATTGTTTCATTTGAAAATCTACTGATATACATCACCCACTGATCTAGGTTTTCAGTCATTATAAAAACTAATTGTCAAATAATTTGACTGGATTGTCAATGATTTGAAGCAAATAATGAAATGTAAAAAAAAATCCTTTATAATAAGTTTCCAATACATTAAACCTTCCTTATCTTACCACCCTCTTTTCTGTGAAACTGTCAAGAAAACTTTACATTTTCTGTTTGGAATTTACCCCCATTGAAAACATATTCAGAAATCAGTTTCATTTGGAATTATTGTCCAACGTTGTGTCTTTCATGAATCAGCTTTTAGCATGAAGTATTTTTTATAGGCATCATTTTTAGGATACTGAATTGTTTCTTATCATTTATATGTAACTCCAAAACAAACAATTCTGTATGGTGGTTTGGTGTGGAATCTTTCTGAGTTAATGCCGTTAATAAAATAGTTAGACGACTTTATTGTGATGCAACCGATGACTACTTGTAATGTCCCAGCCTATCTCAATTCCTGCAGTGGGTGCAGGGAACTGAAATGGGCACGTTAAAATTTGCCACATTCGTGAATATTTGGACACTGACAACCTTTGAAATCTAATGAATTTTAAAATATATGGAATAATAATTAAACTCTTACCTGTCCATTTACGATTTCTTCCCCTATGAAGGTTAAAATAACGAGAGAAACTAATATCCTTGTGACTCCAGCCATTTCTGCAGCTCAAATGAAAAGTTTGTTGTCTGCTACGAGATTTGGGCGATGACTGCGATAGCGCGGCGAGACTTGGCCTTATAGAGCCACTTCCGGAAGCCGGCGAGTCCGCATTTTCAGATGTTTTGACGGAAATATTTGACAATTTATGTAAAATTTATGTCGTCTATTTGATCAGAATGGAGTTGGTGTACACGGCCAGTGCCCCGCCTTATCACAGAAAAGATTGGGTCCGTGATGAATGGCCCCTGTGTACGCTGTCACCCAGAAATATCATCGCTTTCACGTCAAATCAAATTCTGAACGAAAACGACAGGTAAACAAACTGATCCAGCTTTGGTTTTTTTTACAGAGCCAGTAAATGAACTGTGCGAGTTTTGTATATCTTCAATGAACTTTTATTTTTTTAAAGAAACACAGACATTTTGAGAAGCCTAATTTGCCATAGGTCGGTGACCGGGAAAACGTCCATCAAACGTTTCCACTTTGGAGCACAGTTCGTTTTCAACACAAGACAGGTTGATTTTTGTTAAATTTATGTCAAATAGCCAACAAATTATAAATATAATTTGTGTTAAAATGTATAGAAAATAATTGTCAACAAAAAGGCGACCAAAATGGTTATATCTACAATCATTTTATCATTCAGTTTTCAATTTAGTTCTCAGTTATAACTCAGAGTCAGACACCATATTTTACTTTCTGATGAATGTGTAAATGAAGTGTGATTTTCAGAACATGTAACCGTCTTTATCTTGGGGATGCGCTCCTGTCCAGTGAAGTGTAACTGAGGATGGGACTGCTAACACCAAAATGATAAAAGCAAGTGTCGCCTGACCATGTGGTTAGGTAGGGCACACTTTTTGGAAAAAATTATTTCCTGAAAGGGAAATGAGAGCAAAGATAATGAATATACTCTATCTGTGAAATACGAAATTTCCTTCATAGGCCCCCTGCCAATCTTTCCAACCAATGATTAAATATAGTGGAGTTGTACAGATCTGGTTCCGGTAAAGTTGTACAGTTCCGGTGTTTAGTTTTTAATGGGGAAAAAAAAACAACATGGAGATCGGCAATCGGCCTATGATTATTTTAGACTACAGCATCAGTGAGTCAGTTGTAAACCTTAGACTTAAAATGGCTACTGACTCCGTATTGAGAAATTTAAAAACCTTAAAAAGATTATGTTTTAAGTGGGAATACAGAGTTACAAGATATATCAATTCTCTGAATTTTGCTCACAAAATTCACACATTGGCTGATAATGAGAAACAGTATGGTGATCACAGAGTTACAAGATATATCAAAAACCTTCACCAATATATTAAATAGGGACCAAAGGCTGATTGTGGGCCGCCATACTGCCTCATTAAAGACAACACACTGGAACTGCACTAACAAATTCGGAAGTGCACAAAAAATTCTCTGAAATCCAGTCATAGAAAAAGCAAGATGGTAACCCACAATTGAATTTTGCTCACAAAATTCACACATTGGCTGATAATGAGAAACAGTATGGTGATCACATATAACCTTAGAATACACAATTTTGGCATAGATAAGTTGATATTAATAGTGTAGCCTGCTTTATAAGCAACTGATACAAAAGAAACCAAATAGTATGAATAGTGATTTTAGCAATCACTGATTGAAATTATCTTGTCAGATGTGACTCTGTAAAAGTGGTTCCAAATCCCTGTTTGGTCATCTGATGGAGGATCAATGGCATGAGAATATGTTTGAAGTTAGTCACTAGTGCACACAAGACATGGAAACTAGTTATAATTAAACATTCAAAAAATTCCTATTTAATCAACACATGTGGCAAAACCACACATGCTAACATGAACACTGCCATGTGGTCTAATAGACAGAACATTACAAAATCCGTCTCAGAGACTATAATGCTTATGATAAAGACAAAATGAAAATCATTTGATTACATTCTGGTGAATTTTGACATTTTGAAATGTTTCGAATTTTCTTTATATTCAAGAAGAAGGCAAAAAAAATCTCATCCTGTAATATACAGACTATTTTTATTTGAAACATATATGCATATTCGTGAGGGTGGACTTGAGAAATATTTTGGGTTTTGATTGCTGAATAATGAGAAAATAACAAAATCTAAAATTTTCATTTCAGAATATCAAAGGGTCCGACAGATTGCAACTATTTTGTGTATCTGTGTGACATAGACAAGCCATGGGACATTTACTTGGTGACGGAGAGCCTTGATAATATCATCTGGCTGCAGTGGGATACCAGTGGCACCAAACTCATCATGGCTACAGCCTCTGGCAAGATACAGTTGTGGGTGATGAAGGTCAGTCAATAATCTGTTACATACTTGTATAACAGATATAATTTCTTTCAGCATTGGGATTTCACTGTCAGAACCCTGTTTTTGGCAAGTCCTGCTTTATACCGGCATGCAGCAGACACTGTGTAACCCTGATTACTTAATGGTTTACTGAAACAATCACAGGCACAACTATTGTACAAAGTTAGAGCTTCTCCGCAAAAAAACTTTTATCTTTCAAAAGCAATCAATTATTACAAAGACATAAGATCAGGAATTTAATTGATCATGCACACATTTCTTTATTAATGATGAATTATATTTTAAATTTTACACTTAATTTTGGTTGCTTGATGAGTGTTTTGGTATCAATATGTTCTGGGTCTGTTTGTGGGTACCGGAATATCTCTTGGGATATGATTTGTATTTCTTTATTAAATTTTTGAAACATCACTTTTTCCTTCAGACAGAATTAAAATATCAATTTGTAAAATAAACCAATTCCAAATTTATGTCCTGTAACTCATGTTATTTCCTGCTAAATTTTTGCTAAATCTCAGAGAATCATGATATTTTTTATGATTAAATCTTGGCTTGAAGCAAACCAACAAACTCTCAGAGAATCAGAATTTTTATGATTAAATTTAACAACTTACTGTGTACAGATTGATATTTTGATCAAATTATTTTACAGGATTATCTGTTCAACAAATGGGAGTGCTCACACAGCACCGATATAGAAGGAGAAGAAATTGTAGCTGTATCATGGCTCCACACTGGAATCAGGGTAAGCTTGCATTGAGGTTATTATTATTGTCAGTTATTATTGTCATAATGAGGTCAGTTTGTCTCTCCAAAACTGTTTCTCATTTTCTATCATTGAACATGAAATACTCTGACAGTTGTAGTTGGGAACCTCTAACTTATAGATTTCAGGATGACCCACCCATCAAAATAGAGTTCATATCTATAAATTCTTTTAACACTTAAAGTGGCCAAGTGCCTCTAAATCACATGACGGGCATTTTTGGGTGTCCCGTCATTGACCGTATCTTAAGATATGTCAAAATACTGCTCTGAATGAAAGAGTTACAGGCAATATTTATTATGTATTGCCCCAGCTTAATACCATCAGCAAGGTTCAGATGTCACATAAAATTTATTGATGCTTTGAAATGCAATATTATTTAGTCATCCCTAAATGTGTTTCAGATGCAAAAGTTTAGTTTGTAATAAATTATCTTAACCCCTGGTTATTTAGGTAACTGAGATTGAAATATACTTTGACACAAAATAACAAGGTTGTGATAATAATGGTTTTATCCTGATAACTGACTGACAAACCATTTATTGGTTTGAATGTATACATATATATCTTTTTACAAATATTTTTTGTGGGTTTTATTTACAGATGAATTTCCAGGCAGATAACAAGGACAATGTGTTCTACTCAGACAAGATAGCAAGATCCAAGTTTCTCCCATCACTTACTCATTTTGGAGGGAAGCCAACAGAGGGATTTATTGCTATCACAGCTTCAGGAATGGTATATTTAATGAATTAACATAATCTCTTATTGTAAACCTTGACCTGCTCAACTTAGACTCGTCCCAAATGCATGTTAAGGCATTATTCATCTCAAAATATCAAAAAAGAAATGTGAAAAAAAGATACATATATATGTATATATACAAAAATAAACATAAATATTGTTTTACAAAAAAAAATTACTTATGCTACTGTTTTATTTATCACAATTCTATTTAAAAATTATATAATTTGAAATGCATGGGTATGGTTATGAGGAAATTATATATATATATGCTTGACATTTCAGGTGTTTGTTGGTTTGCTTCAAGCCAATGACAATGAGATCACAATGAAGTCAGAGAGCCTGGCTGCATATAGAAACCGTCTCATGATCGCAGATATTACACATGAACCCACAGGAGAAATACTGGTGGCTGCCAGTGATGGTAACATAGGATCAGCCATACAATGCTTTAGGATCACACTTAAGCCAGAAAAGTTGGTTTGTGCCATCTTATGCAAGCCAGTCGCCAGCTTATATGCCAAGTGCCACATGGACAAAAATCTCAGAGAATCACAAACGTCGCGTGTGACTCATATCAAGTTCATGCCCACAGAGAACGGTCAAGTGTTAATCATAGGAGCTGGGGACATGGACACGAGCCATGTGGAACTGTGGAATCTCACTGACCAGGTTGTCAACTTGCATCGCTTTTATCAGAGTGGTGCAAATCTCGACTCCAATTATTCCACGCATAAATGGATCCACAAATCTTCAGTGACACATGGAAGCTTGCCAGTATCTGTAGCAGTGCCTCGCTTCCCAGTGGTTTACACTGTGTCTGATGGGAATGCAGGACTCTTTCAATATGTTGCCATCTCCTACAAAGATGGTTCAGTCAAACTGATAAATCGCAGTAATTTCCAACCAATGAGCACCACTAACCTGGACATAGGAATATCTGAGAATGGTGAGAAGCGTCGCAAGACTGTGCCCTATATGGTGTATATGCAGCAGACACTGACAGGGTGTGGACTGGTCGGGCTGGACCAGTACAGTTGTCTCTATGTGATGCGTGCTGTCAACACTCGAGATCCCCTGACTGTCACGCCACCTGTCTACTTGGTGGCGCTATTGGAGTATGCCATCATTATGGGATATGATTGGTGGGACGTCCTTGCCTCACTCAGACCAGGTTTGTTAACAAACTCAAATCAAATAACACAAGAAATATCCAATCCTCAGTTCAGGCAGGCTATTTGATATAATGAGTTGAATATTTATTTTCAAATATTTCCTAACTATATCAGTGATGGGTGACCTTAAAGAAACACTATACAAAGACAATAATAACAGGTGCACATGGTGCTTATAAAGCCCCATTCACTTATTTTGTTGGCATTTAATTTTATCCATCCATTCATTCTCTAAACTGCCTAAACAGCACAAATTGAGAATTTGATTTAAATATTTTAATTACCCTTAATTAAGATTGACAAAAATATTTGGATTTAAAAGAAAACATTTTCATGAACCAGGAACCAAAATGCTAAAACCAAAGAGATTAAGAAACCTTGCGATTTGAAATCATACATGGAGAAATATGAGAAAGTGAAAATATTGTGTTTGTTTTTTTCCAGGTCTTATAGAAGATGTGATACAGAAACTGAGTGACAATTACGTTAAGCAGCCATCACCAATGCAGGATTTATTGTATGCTCGCTTCATGGCTGTGAAGGCCTCCATGTATCGTAATTCCACAGCTGGCCAACAGAGGGCAGCAGACTGCCACTGTCAGATCATGCTGCATTCCCTTGCCACAGCTTTCAAGTCTATGCTCAGACCAAAGACCATATTCCCTAAAGAAATGGTAATATATATATATTTTAACCATCATACGTACTATGATTTATCTTAATTTATTTACAGGGAAGTAACATATAAAAATCATAAATAATTGATAAATATATTTCCCTTATATGGCTTTTTACTTATTTGATTGATGCATCACAATAAGTGTAAACCAAAATTATAATATTAATGCATAATACCTTTAAGATATTGAAAGATCTTTCAAATTGATAATTTTAATGGATGCAATTTTTTTTCAATTAATGTGTTTTGTAAATCAAACATATTTTTGTCTCGCCTGTGACAGCTGTTGGGGAGATAGAATGTCACTGTCTATCCATCTGTATGTCTGTCAACATCAAGAGCCAGGAGATATATTCAGTGGTCATTACAGAGCTTTAAGAGTAGTATTACCACCCATGCTTCAGGTGTCTTTTATTTTGGCTTATATACACATCATAGCTTGAAACCTATTGAAAATGTGTACTGTTGTCAGTTATATAGGACTTGTTGATTTATTCATGCTTGAATTTACAGTCACCAATCAGTGATCACGTTATAGAAATTATTGACAAGAATATTCCTGTGATGAATGGAGCTGTAATTTGTTGTTTGGATGATGAAATCTTGATGAACTCCATACCTTAGTTGATATTATTGCATTCTTCATTGATGATGGATGATGAAGACAGTAGTGATGAACTAAATGCTTCAGTGATCAGTCATGCATCAATGAACACCTTGAAAAATAAGCTTTGGTTATGATTGATGGAACATTATTGGTTAGATAATGAATCTTAATGACTAATTAGTTAGATAATGAATCTTAATGATTAATTAGTTAAATGGTTCATTTTAACAAATGATGTAGTTATCAGAAATAAAGACTTTTTCTGAGTTTATGTACTTTTCTCCCACTGAAAAGTATAAGTTGCAAAAATGTATCACAGAATTTTGATCATTACTCTGATGAATATGGGGAATGAGTAAAATGGGGTTACAGGCAAGACCCAACTGTGTTTTTAAAGTTATCTGACCTGGGTAAAGAAAAAAACCCAAAACTATCTAAACAAGAAAAAGTGGTGCCACATGTAACACAATGGGAAAAAAATAAACAAAACAAAAATTACAACAAACAAAACTGAAAAAAAACAAACAAAAATAAAAACACAATGAAACAATTATTGCAAACTGATGGGGTAGTTGAAATTATCGTTGTTCATCTTTTTAAAAATCTAATTTGGTATATGACCAATGTATTTTAACACGGATGATCTGACAGGCAGTGGATATAAAAAAGGGGATATTCTGTGATCGTTACGATCATGGGGAATTTGTAATCATTTCCTGTGGGTTGTAATTCAGCTTTTTCTGTAACCAATAAGGTTCAAACAACTGACGCCACTGTGGAGTGTTCATCGTTTGCATATAATAGATTCCAATTTGTGCATGTGCAAGAGTAAGAATACATACCTATAACATTTAAACAAACAAAAAGAAATGAATGATGTAAACAAAGCAGAACTTCAAAACAATATTGTGTTCGGCCATTGTGAAACAAAATTATCACTTTAATTTGCTTGTAAATGCTTCCCAATCGATAGAACAAGAAATTTAGCATAAGTTTAGTAAAACATTTGCTGTAAATTGGACTGTTATAGAAATGACAAACATAAGCAATATTAGAGTAACTTACAAAATCAAAACTGAAGGAACAGTTTTGCATATGGTTGTGAATATTCTTTCATATATGGTTATATACCAAATTAAATGTTTTTAAAAGTTGAACAAAGATAATTTCAACTACATCAGTTTGCAATGATTGTTTCATTTTGTGTTCATTTTTTTTATTTATTTTTTTCAATTTTTTGTTTGTTTGTTGTGATTTTTGTTTTGTTTGTTGTAATTTTTGTTTTGTTTGTTATTTTTTTTCCCATCCCTGTAACATGTGGAGCATCACTTTTTCTGTCGGCAATCACTGTCAAAAAAGGAACCATCCATGTTACAAAAAAATCATGTTCTTGCCCAAAATCATTCTTAATGCAAATCCCCGATTGTATTGCCTCCAATCAAGCAAACTCCTTTATAACAATGTCCAATACATGCTACTAAACCATGACTTGCATTAACTCAAGATCAAGAATGTGATTTTTCTTTTCAAAAGGCTTGATATATAATTTGTTGTAAATTCTAACCTGGTGTTATCAAATCTGCTGTGTTTTCAGAGCCCAGCTGAGAAGTTAACTAACAACTGCAGCAAGAACTATGAGACGGACATAGACAAGGTGATGGTCACCATGAACCCAGACAGAAAAGAGTTCTTTGTCGATCCTGCCACATTACAGGCATTGCAACAGTTGATCCAGTGGGTGACAGATCTCACACTCTACCTTCTCACATCTCTGCCCATGCTACAGAACTACAACAACTTTCCAGGAGCAGTGTTAGTGCATGATGCTGGAGCTCTGAGCATGCTCCGGGAGCTCCTGGTGCTGATTCGAATCTGGGGCCTCATCAACAACACCTGCCTGCCCCACTTCACCACCACCTCCACCAACGACTGCCTTGCCTTGATCTTCAAACTTCTCACCAAGGTGTGGCTGATCAGGAAAGATGGTGGAACCATTGAATGTGATGAGGGTTTGATTGACGAGTGCTATCTACTGCCCAGCCAGGTCATGATCCCACCTATAGACCAGGGTCTGTTTGGTGACACCAACTATGAAAGCTCCATCTTCTTCCAACCACAGCCGCTCAAATATACTTTCAGTGACACGCCATCCCATGTGAACAGGAAAAATTCCTCCCTGGTTCTCCCGGTTGGACAGTTTCAGTCACCTCAAAAGAAAGACATTGTGAGACAGATAAGCTTGGGAACTGAACCAGTGGAGGACTTGAGGCAGTGTTCTCGCTGCAGCTGTGTCTCTCTCATCAACAGCATCTCCAAAGTGTCAGCTGTCCGTGCCTGGGATCTCCGGTGGGCCAAGATCTGTCCCTGTGGAGGCCATTGGAAAATGGTCAGGCAAAATCCAAGCTCAAGTGTGACAACATTGCCAATCTAGGGAAACCAAATTCATTGCTTGGTTGTTACAAATTGTCATTTTTTAGGGCATTTGAAACCAGATGGACACCTGCTCAGTGCTCACTAAACACATCCAACTATTTCAACACATTTTAGTTTTAAGTTTAAACTCAACACCCATTTTAAGAATGGCACACAACTAATTTGAATATTTGATGAAAAAACAACACAAAACATATATAATTATCATGCAGAAGTTTATATTTGACATGACATATTGATAAATTGTTTCATAAAAATATTGGTATATTGTAATATACAGCCAGATGGTGCTTTACTTGGCAAATATAGATATCCAGAAACAATAATCAAACTATAAATTAGACTAAAATAACATAGTTTTTACACACAAGGATTTCACTAAAGGATAAGGAAATTATGATTTCAGTCAAGCCTACCAAGATCAGGATGTGATGTACCGTATTATCCCTAGTAGCCGCCCTCTACCTAATTACTGCCCCGGTCCTGTCTAAGGCCTTGGTGGCTGGGGTAGTGGAGTTGCAGGCCTACACCCCTTCGCATCAATCAGTAATTAATATGTAAACAGTACTCACAACTTCACATGCAATACATATCAAAGAAAACACACAACCCTCGTAATGTTGGCCACAAACGCCTGATTAAAATTGCTCAATTTCTCATGTTTGTATCAATGTGTAAGATTGGACATCCAAATGCTGAGTGAGGGTTACATGGGAGTCACAGTATGGTGCCCAGTAGCACACCTCAGCCTCTTGTAACTTAATTGGTTAGCTTCCCATCAGGCATGTGGAGGATCTACAGGGCTCAACACTGTTTTAACAGGTTGTCATTTTCAGTATTTAACATGCTTCACTGTTTTGTATCTAAACTGACAATATTTCTATAAGTTCACCTTAAATATATCAAATAATGCTGTACTGTACATTAACAATTATTATTACCATCAAACTATTCTTCAAGTGCAAGATGTGACCAATTATTTACTAAACATCTATTGTGAATCTGAAAAACAGTCCATTTTGAACCCTGGTCTTTGCATGTCAGTCAGTCACGTATATGTGGGGCCCCTTAGAGACAATGTTTCCACGCCCCCGGGGCTGCAATTAGGGATAATATGGTATATGTGAATAGCCTACCAATCAGTGATGTCATACCATGGAAAAAAGAAGACAGCATATGTCCATATGCACCTAAAAAAACATTTGATATGTCCGTCACACCTTCAGATGTCTAATAATTTCAAATTAAATAAAGATTTTGCATACTGTCAGAACATACCGGTACCTACATTTATTCAAACATAGATACCATATCTTGGTACAGTTTTTTTTTTATTATATCATGGAACACTTTTAAAATGTGTTCATATCTTAAGATCTAAAGATATCAATTTCTATTTTTTTTTCAACTATTATATTACATGGATATATAAATAGCACATCTAAATGAAAACTATTACCCTATGTGTTAAGTTCTACAGTTCTACAGAAAAACTTTTTATGCTCGCATAAAATCCAAGATATTATTTGTCATTAAAAATTAAACAAGATCTTTTGTAATATAAATAAAGAAGATTGTATATGGAATTGGAAGGAAGGATAAATCGGATCAGTGAAGGAATGTTTTTGGTTCTTTCATTAATTTACTTGCAGACTTTACAAAGGCAGGGGCAAAATGATGTTATGATGTGATGAGAACCGAATACTGAATAAACTTGAGAGAATTATGTATTTCCCTTTTGTGACTTTATGCTTTTTGGCTCTGCTGACTTCTTTAAAGTTGCAGGGCTTTATGATTGGGGAAAATGTCTGTCTGTCAAAACTACCAGTAAAATATTTTTCAAATCTAGAAGGTAGATATAAAAGTGAAGAATCAGATTCCTCCAAATCTTAGTGATACTACTATTGACCTTAGTGCAGTGACCTCGAGGTCACAAACTTTGAACGGAGCATATCTCAGCAACCACTTATAAGAGGAAATTAATATTTGGTATACAGAAATGTCTTGGGTCATAGCTGTGCCTCGTCATAGTTTTTTTAGTCAAGTGACCTTTGACCTTGACAATGACCTTGAATTAAAATGTGTGCATGCAGCATTTCAAGTGAATAAAAAGTACTTTATATCTATTATACATCAACACTATTGAGCACATTCTTTTTTTACAGATTTGACCTGGATGATGTGACCTTGACCTATGCAATATTGTGCAGGCCATATCTCATGAATAATGAAAGAAAACCATTTTTTTTTGCTCTGCACCCATTTACTTTAATGGTCACAATTTTTTGTGAGGTGCATATCACAGCAACCACTTGCAGGAAGAACTTCATACTTCATACATCTTTTGCTGATGACAGCGATCGAGTCAAGTGGATTAAACAGTAAAAATATGGTTAAATATTCTAAAAATACATGTATCAGTATCATTGTACATATTTTATGTATATAATGAATTTATGTAATAATATTGACTATATTATAAAAAAAATATATACATAGTTATCAGAGTAAAACGCTGGTGCATATACATCAGATTTCTGTGTACATGTCATTCTGTGATGCATTTGATTCGTACTCTAGCGTAGCGAATTTGGGATGGCGGTGCTCTGAACAGTGCACATGTCCTTCTTTCAGCAGTTCGCAAATCCGCTCAAAAACAAAGATTGGCTATATCACATACGATTTTCAAAATCAAATGCATCTTGAGCAGACAACATTTGGCGAGATTTACAGCCAGGTCATTTGATATTTGGGGGATGGAGAAATATAAATATTTTCAGAAAGGAAATTGCATATTGCTGGCCATTTTAACAGGATGAAAATCAATCACACCTTATCATATACACTTTATATTTTAGTTTGTCATAAATGTTTTATGGGAAAATATAACAAATCCATGTTTTTATTCACAAGCTTTTGATAGTTACAACCAATTTTCCTTTGGAAATTGAGAAGGCTAGATTCTTAATTATAGACTGGGCATGTGAGCAGTAGTATTTTTGAAAACATTTGGGGTCCAAGGTCAACAACTGGATGGGGTGAAAAGGGTTAAAATCTCGGACCAAATAATTGGGTTTTGAAATGGGGGTTATGTTGCTGTTAAGTTTAAATAATTTACTCAAGTGAAAAGGAAATTTCTTTTATTCACATGAAAAAATATTTTGTGAACAAATATTGCTAGATTAAAAAAAAAAGAATTCACAAGGAATGACTTTGTGTTAGGAGTATATAAACAGAAACATTCCAAAATCCAAAATAAATCTACCTTTACAGCATATTATTTTCATGACCAAAATTGACTCCATGCAAATCTGGTATTTTTTCAGCACAAGATTGGAGAATAAGGCAGCGGTTCATAAGGCAGCGGTTTCAAAGGCAGAAATGGTCATGACAAGTTCACAGAGTACAAAACGTTGTGACATCATATAAAATTTACATTTTTTATTGCAGTAAAAAGTTAATATACACATGGTTATGATACACATATCGTAACTAATGGTTTACACTAAACTGGTGGACCTGGTGGCCTAAAATATTTTCAACAACTATCACCCAACCTATACTGGTGAAAAGTAATATTCCTTTTCCAATTACTGGCCAATCTGAAACTAGTAACCAACCCGAACTGGTGGCCTTTTACATTATTTATACAACTATTAGCCAACAGGTGACATTATTAATACTACTATAAGCCAACCTGTACTGGTGGCATGTTACATTATTAATACTACTATAAGCCAACCTGTACTGGTGGCATATTACATTATTAATACTACTATAAGCCAACCTGTACTGGTGGCATATTACATTACTAATACTACTATAAGCCAACCTGTACTAGTGGCATATTACATTATTAATACAACTATAAGCCAACCTGTACTGGTGGCATGTTACATTATTAATACAACTATAAGCCAACCTGAACTGGTGGCATATTACATTATTAATACTACTATAAGCCAACCTGTACTGGTGGCATATTACATTACTAATACTACTATAAGCCAACCTGTACTAGTGGCATATTACATTATTAATACAACTATAAGCCAACCTGTACTGGTGGCATGTTACATTATTAATACTACTATAAGCCAACCTGTACTGGTGGCATATATTACATTACTAATACTACTCTAAGCCAACCTGTACTAGTGGCATGTTACATTATTAATACTACTATAAGCCAACCTGTACTGGTGGCATATTACATTATTAATACTACTATAAGCCAACCTGTACTGGTGGCATGTTACATTATTAATACTACTATAAGCCAACCTGTACTGGTGGCATATTACATTACTAATACTACTATAAGCCAACCTGTACTAGTGGCATATTACATTATTAATACTACTATAAGCCAACCTGTACTGGTGGCATATTACATTACTAATACTACTCTAAGCCAACCTGTACTGGTGGCCTGTTACATTATTAATACTACTATAAGCCAACCTGTACTGGTGGCATGTTACATTATTAATACTACTATAAGCCAACCTGTACTGGTGGCATGTTACATTATTAATACTACTATAAGCCAACATTATTTCTACATTTTTAAACAAACCTATACTAGTGGACTGTAATATTATGTTTACAACTATTAGCCAATTTATACTAGAAGACAGTATCATCCCTTTTCAAATTACAAGCCAACCTGTGCTGGTTGGCATTCTTAAACATTACTCTCCAGCAATCAACCAACATATCCCAGTGGACTATAGTTTTATCAAACAGCCATCCTATACATTATTAATACTACTATAAGCCAACCTGTACTAGTGGCATATTACATTATTAATACTACTATAAGCCAACCTGTACTGGTGGTCTGTTATCCTTCATCTTTCAGCCAACCTGTACTGGTGGTCTGTAACATTTGATATGTCAGCCAACCTGTACTGGTCGTCTGCAACGTTTGATGTCAGCCAACCTGTACTGGTGGTCTGCAGTTGTTCATATTTCAACCATCCTGTACTGGTGGTCTGTAACATTTGATATGTCAGCCAACCTGTACTGGTGGTCTGCAGTTGTTCATTTTTCAACCATCCTGTACTGGTGGTCTGTAACGTTTGATGTCAGCCAACCTATACTGGTGGTCTGCAATACTTCCTCTCTCAACCAACCTGTACTGGTGGTTTTATTTAATTAAGATCCTTGACTTTTTGGTTAAGATGAGACAGCCACCACCGGCTACACATTTGAGGCAATGCATAAAGACTTTTGCCTTTTGTGACAGCTGAGTTAAAACATGAATCATTCAACCGAGTCACTGTCACTATCAAGTAGCTGAGCTATCGGCGTCCTGACCCACTATCAGCTATACCATGTGTACTGAGTCAAAACATGGATCACTCAAGCAACTGAGTCCCCATTGTCGCTACCATTTGCATGATGCTAGGTTATCAGTCTCATGACCCACTATCAGTATACCAGCAGTTAGACACCCCCTATCGTCCTACTAGATTCGTTTACGTCGCCGTCACTTTTTGCTTTGTTCTCTTGTTCAGCCTTTGAGGACGCCATATATTGGTTGGTCAACCTGTACTGGTTTCCCATGTCGGGTAATAAAATACAGCATCCTTGGCTTAAGAATTCCTGCCTAGCTGCAGTATCATTCATTCTAACAGATGTTCACTATATTGCCTCCTATAACTGATACCAGAATCCTTGAACTTTTACTTTAAATTAGAACCACACTTTTCATCTATCAACCAACCTATACTGGTGGATTGTAACACTCTCAATCGATTGACCAACCTATACTGGTGGTCTGTAATTCTTCATCTTCCAGCCAACCTGTACTGGTGGTCTGTAATGTTTTATTTACAAGACAACCTGTACTGGTGGTCTGTAATGTTTTATATACAAGACAACCTGTACTGGTGGTCTGCAATACTTCATCTGTCAACCAACCTGTACTGGTGGTCTATCACATTAGATATATCAGCCAACCTGTACTGGTGGACTGTAATATTTGATATACCAGGCAACCTGTACTGGTGGTCTGCAATACTTCATCTGTCAACCAACCTGTACTGGTGGTCTATCACATTAGATATATCAGCCAACCTGTACTGGTGGACTGTGACAGTTGATCTGGAGGCCAACCTGTACTGGTAGACTTTCCATAACATGTTTTCCTCATCTGGTGGACTATAATTGTATCAAATAACCCCTATTCTGGTAGACAGTCTATGACATATGTGCTTCATCTATCAACCAACCTGTACTGGTGGTCTGCAATTGTATCAAATAACCAACCTGTACTGGTAGATTTTCTAGGACACATTTTCTTCTCTTCATCTAACAACCAACTTGTACTGGTGGGTTGCATTTGTATTAAATAGCCAACCTATACTGGCAGACTTTCTATGACATTGTCTTCCTATAACAACCAACCTGTACTGGTGGGCTGATATTGTATCAAATAGCCAACCTATACTGGTAGACTTTCTGGAACAAATTTTCTTCATCTATCAATCAACCTATGCTGGTGGACTGTAACACTGTGTATTGGCCAACCTATACTGGTGGTCTGTAGCATTTAATCAAACAGCCAACCTATACTGGAAGTCTGCAATTCTTCATCTTTCGACAGCCAGCCTGTACTGGTGGTCTGTAACATTTGTTGTCAACCAACCTGTACTGGTGGTCTGTAATGTTTGATTTGTCAGCCAACCTGTACTGGTGGGCTTTAATCCATCTTTCAGCCAACCTGTACTGGTGTCTGTATTCAAATCTATTGAGGCTTGTATAGAAGCATGATAACCCTACTGATAAGCACTTATGTTTTAGACAAAGTGGTGAAAATCATCATATTATGGCCTAAAGGTTGTCATAAAAGATCAGCCTGTACTGGTGATCTATATGTAAAAGGAATTTTAGGACCAAATACAGGTCATCAAGTCACCAAATGTTTGCTTATGACGACTCATCGGTCTGGTAAGTTTGCCCGCTCAGATCAGTGCTAGACGATTCACGTTTCAGATGGGTTTGTATGGCTGCCCAGACTCTCATAACCATCAAGGAATGCTGCTTCAGATGAGTATGTGCTGATTGTTCAGACTTACCAAACCATCCAGGATTCTCTCTATCAAATGTATCAGAATCCTCAGCAATATGAAGACAATTCAAACCTCATATAAATGTACAAAGTAAAAGACCTTTCCCTCTTTGGTTGAGTTGTTTTTCTTAGTGAAGCTATTCTCCTGTGGAACTATTTTCATGCGAGGCTATTCTCATGTGATGCTATCTTATTATATTAGTGTAAGGCTCTCTTAGTTTATAAACATGTAAATATAATATTTACTTACCAGAAAGATGTGTTCTGTTCACATTGTTGGCTTTGAGGAGTAGTTTTGTCGTTTTTGGCAGGCATGGAAAATAAAATGTAACATTGCATTAGTTATATGACAAATTACAACATATGGTCATTGAAAAAAAAACCCAACATCCAACCTATACTGGTGGACTGAAGTACTGTCTCAAACTATACATAAACATGTATATATTATATTTACTTACCAGAGAGATGTGTTGTGTTCACATTGTTGGTTTTCAGGAGTAGCGCTGCCAGTCTTGTCAGGCATGGAAAATAAAATGTAATATTGCATTAGTCATATGACGATTTACAACATATGGTCATTGAAATCTTTTTTTTCAAATACCCAACATCCAACCTATACTGGTGGACTGAAGTATTATCTCCAACTGTCAACAAAATTATACTGGTGGATTGTATTATTGACTCAAAAGTTAACCAACCAAAACTAGTGGACAACATGACTGTCTTGAATTATTAGCCAAACTATAGTGTTTGACCATGTTTCTCCAGATTTTACTGTGAATATCTTTTACTTTGTTTGTTAATGAAGTTTGAGGTGGTCTCCTTACAATTTATATTATCAATACTATGTATGAGAGTATTTTGCCAGTCAACCTATACTGGTTGACCTTCTAAAACATTCTTTAGCTCCGAACCAACCTATACTGGTGGACTAAGTTTATCAAACATCCATCCTAGACTGGTGGACTGTAGTTTTGTCAATCAGCCAAACCTATACTGGTTGACTGTAAGATTCCTTCTCCAATAAAAAGCCAACCTATACTGGTGGTCTGTAACATTTCATCAAATAACCAACCTATACTGGTGGTCTGCAGTTCTTCATCTTCCAGCCAACCTGTACTGGTGGTCTGTAATCCTTCATCTTTCAGCCAACCTGTACTGGTGGTCTGTTATCCTTCATCTTTCAGCCAACCTGTACTGGTGGTCTGTAACATTTGATATGTCAGCCAACCTGTACTGGTCGTCTGCAATTGTTCATGTTTCAACCATCCTGTACTGGTGGTCTGTAACATTTGATATGTCAGCCAACCTGTACTGGTGGTCTGCAGTTGTTCATTTTTCAACCATCCTGTACTGGTGGTCTGTAACGTTTGATGTCAGCCAACCTATACTGGTGGTCTGCAATACTTCCTCTCTCAACCAACCTGTACTGGTGGTTTTATTTAATTAAGATCCTTGACTTTTTGGTTAAGATGAGACAGCCACCACCGGCTACACATTTGAGGCAATGCATAAAGACTTTTGCCTTTTGTGACAGCTGAGTTAAAACATGAATCATTCAACCGAGTCACTGTCACTATCAAGTAGCTGAGCTATCGGCGTCCTGACCCACTATCAGCTATACCATGTGTACTGAGTCAAAACATGGATCACTCAAGCAACTGAGTCCCCATTGTCGCTACCATTTGCATGATGCTAGGTTATCAGTCTCATGACCCACTATCAGTATACCAGCAGTTAGACACCCCCTATCGTCCTACTAGATTCGTTTACGTCGCCGTCACTTTTTGCTTTGTTCTCTTGTTCAGCCTTTGAGGACGCCATATATTGGTTGGTCAACCTGTACTGGTTTCCCATGTCGGGTAATAAAATACAGCATCCTTGGCTTAAGAACTCCTGCCTAGCTGCAGTATCATTCATTCTAACAGATGTTCACCATATTGCCTCCTATAACTGATACCAGAATCCTTGAACTTTTACTTTAAATTAGAACCACACTTTTCATCTATCAACCAACCTATACTGGTGGATTGTAACACTCTCAATCGATTGACCAACCTATACTGGTGGTCTGTAATTCTTCATCTTCCAGCCAACCTGTACTGGTGGTCTGTAATGTTTTATTTACAAGACAACCTGTACTGGTGGTCTGTAATGTTTTATATACAAGACAACCTGTACTGGTGGTCTGCAATACTTCATCTGTCAACCAACCTGTACTGGTGGTCTATCACATTAGATATATCAGCCAACCTGTACTGGTGGACTGTAATATTTGATATACCAGGCAACCTGTACTGGTGGTCTGCAATACTTCATCTGTCAACCAACCTGTACTGGTGGTCTATCACATTAGATATATCAGCCAACCTGTACTGGTGGACTGTGACAGTTGATCTGGAGGCCAACCTGTACTGGTAGACTTTCCATAACATGTTTTCCTCATCTGGTGGACTATAATTGTATCAAATAACCCCTATTCTGGTAGACAGTCTATGACATATGTGCTTCATCTATCAACCAACCTGTACTGGTGGTCTGCAATTGTATCAAATAACCAACCTGTACTGGTAGATTTTCTAGGACACATTTTCTTCTCTTCATCTAACAACCAACTTGTACTGGTGGGTTGCATTTGTATTAAATAGCCAACCTATACTGGCAGACTTTCTATGACATTGTCTTCCTATAACAACCAACCTGTACTGGTGGGCTGATATTGTATCAAATAGCCAACCTATACTGGTAGACTTTCTGGAACAAATTTTCTTCATCTATCAATCAACCTATGCTGGTGGACTGTAACACTGTGTATTGGCCAACCTATACTGGTGGTCTGTAGCATTTAATCAAACAGCCAACCTATACTGGAAGTCTGCAATTCTTCATCTTTCGACAGCCAGCCTGTACTGGTGGTCTGTAACATTTGTTGTCAACCAACCTGTACTGGTGGTCTGTAATGTTTGATTTGTCAGCCAACCTGTACTGGTGGGCTTTAATCCATCTTTCAGCCAACCTGTACTGGTGTCTGTATTCAAATCTATTGAGGCTTGTATAGAAGCATGATAACCCTACTGATAAGCACTTATGTTTTAGACAAAGTGGTGAAAATCATCATATTATGGCCTAAAGGTTGTCATAAAAGATCAGCCTGTACTGGTGATCTATATGTAAAAGGAATTTTAGGACCAAATACAGGTCATCAAGTCACCAAATGTTTGCTTATGACGACTCTCATCGGTCTGGTAAGTTTGCCCGCTCAGATCAGTGCTAGACGATTCACGTTTCAGATGGGTTTGTATGGCTGCCCAGACTCTCATAACCATCAAGGAATGCTGCTTCAGATGAGTATGTGCTGATTGTTCAGACTTACCAAACCATCCAGGATTCTCTCTACCAAATGTATCAGAATCCTCAGCAATATGAAGACAATTCAAACCTCATATAAATGTACAAAGTAAAAGACCTTTCCCTCTTTGGTTGAGTTGTTTTTCTTTGTGAAGCTATTCTCCTGTGGAACTATTTTCATGCGAGGCTATTCTCATGTGATGCTATCTTATTATATTAGTGTAAGGCTCTCTTAGTTTATAAACATGTATATATTATATTTACTTACCAGAAAGATGTGTTCTGTTCACATTGTTGGCTTTGAGGAGTAGTTTTGTCGGTCTTGGCAGGCATGGAAAATAAAATGTAACATTGCATTAGTTATATGACAAATTACAACATATGGTCATTGAAAAAAAAACCCAACATCCAACCTATACTGGTGGACTGAAGTACTGTCTCCAACTATACATAAACATGTATATATTATATTTACTTACCAGAGAGATGTGTTGTGTTCACATTGTTGGTTTAGAGGAGTAGCGCTGCCGGTCTTGTCAGGCATGGAAAATAAAATGTAATATTGCATTAGTCATATGACGATTTACAACATATGGTCATTGAAATCTTTTTTTTCAAATACCCAACATCCAACCTATACTGGTGGACTGAAGTATTATCTCCAACTGTCAACAAAATTATACTGGTGGATTGTATTATTGACTCAAAAGTTAACCAACCAAAACTAGTGGACAACATGACTGTCTTGAATTATTAGCCAAACTATAGTGTTTGACCATGTTTCTCCAGATTTTACTGTGAATATCTTTTACTTTGTTTGTTAATGAAGTTTGAGGTGGTCTCCTTACAATTTATATTATCAATACTATGTATGAGAGTATTTTGCCAGTCAACCTATACTGGTTGACCTTCTAAAACATTCTTTAGCTCCGAACCAACCTATACTGGTGGACTAAGTTTATCAAACATCCATCCTAGACTGGTGGACTGTAGTTTTGTCAATCAGCCAAACCTATACTGGTTGACTGTAAGATTCCTTCTCCAATAAAAAGCCAACCTATACTGGTGGTCTGTAACATTTCATCAAATAACCAACCTATACTGGTGGTCTGCAGTTCTTCATCTTCCAGCCAACCTGTACTGGTGGTCTGTAATCCTTCATCTTTCAGCCAACCTGTACTGGTGGTCTGTTATCCTTCATCTTTCAGCCAACCTGTACTGGTGGTCTGTAACATTTGATATGTCAGCCAACCTGTACTGGTCGTCTGCAATTGTTCATGTTTCAACCATCCTGTACTGGTGGTCTGTAACATTTGATATGTCAGCCAACCTGTACTGGTGGTCTGCAGTTGTTCATTTTTCAACCATCCTGTACTGGTGGTCTGTAACGTTTGATGTCAGCCAACCTATACTGGTGGTCTGCAATACTTCCTCTCTCAACCAACCTGTACTGGTGGTTTTATTTAATTAAGATCCTTGACTTTTTGGTTAAGATGAGACAGCCACCACCGGCTACACATTTGAGGCAATGCATAAAGACTTTTGCCTTTTGTGACAGCTGAGTTAAAACATGAATCATTCAACCGAGTCACTGTCACTATCAAGTAGCTGAGCTATCGGCGTCCTGACCCACTATCAGCTATACCATGTGTACTGAGTCAAAACATGGATCACTCAAGCAACTGAGTCCCCATTGTCGCTACCATTTGCATGATGCTAGGTTATCAGTCTCATGACCCACTATCAGTATACCAGCAGTTAGACACCCCCTATCGTCCTACTAGATTCGTTTACGTCGCCGTCACTTTTTGCTTTGTTCTCTTGTTCAGCCTTTGAGGACGCCATATATTGGTTGGTCAACCTGTACTGGTTTCCCATGTCGGGTAATAAAATACAGCATCCTTGGCTTAAGAACTCCTGCCTAGCTGCAGTATCATTCATTCTAACAGATGTTCACCATATTGCCTCCTATAACTGATACCAGAATCCTTGAACTTTTACTTTAAATTAGAACCACACTTTTCATCTATCAACCAACCTATACTGGTGGATTGTAACACTCTCAATCGATTGACCAACCTATACTGGTGGTCTGTAATTCTTCATCTTCCAGCCAACCTGTACTGGTGGTCTGTAATGTTTTATTTACAAGACAACCTGTACTGGTGGTCTGTAATGTTTTATATACAAGACAACCTGTACTGGTGGTCTGCAATACTTCATCTGTCAACCAACCTGTACTGGTGGTCTATCACATTAGATATATCAGCCAACCTGTACTGGTGGACTGTAATATTTGATATACCAGGCAACCTGTACTGGTGGTCTGCAATACTTCATCTGTCAACCAACCTGTACTGGTGGTCTATCACATTAGATATATCAGCCAACCTGTACTGGTGGACTGTGACAGTTGATCTGGAGGCCAACCTGTACTGGTAGACTTTCCATAACATGTTTTCCTCATCTGGTGGACTATAATTGTATCAAATAACCCCTATTCTGGTAGACAGTCTATGACATATGTGCTTCATCTATCAACCAACCTGTACTGGTGGTCTGCAATTGTATCAAATAACCAACCTGTACTGGTAGATTTTCTAGGACACATTTTCTTCTCTTCATCTAACAACCAACTTGTACTGGTGGGTTGCATTTGTATTAAATAGCCAACCTATACTGGCAGACTTTCTATGACATTGTCTTCCTATAACAACCAACCTGTACTGGTGGGCTGATATTGTATCAAATAGCCAACCTATACTGGTAGACTTTCTGGAACAAATTTTCTTCATCTATCAATCAACCTATGCTGGTGGACTGTAACACTGTGTATTGGCCAACCTATACTGGTGGTCTGTAGCATTTAATCAAACAGCCAACCTATACTGGAAGTCTGCAATTCTTCATCTTTCGACAGCCAGCCTGTACTGGTGGTCTGTAACATTTGTTGTCAACCAACCTGTACTGGTGGTCTGTAATGTTTGATTTGTCAGCCAACCTGTACTGGTGGGCTTTAATCCATCTTTCAGCCAACCTGTACTGGTGTCTGTATTCAAATCTATTGAGGCTTGTATAGAAGCATGATAACCCTACTGATAAGCACTTATGTTTTAGACAAAGTGGTGAAAATCATCATATTATGGCCTAAAGGTTGTCATAAAAGATCAGCCTGTACTGGTGATCTATATGTAAAAGGAATTTTAGGACCAAATACAGGTCATCAAGTCACCAAATGTTTGCTTATGACGACTCTCATCGGTCTGGTAAGTTTGCCCGCTCAGATCAGTGCTAGACGATTCACGTTTCAGATGGGTTTGTATGGCTGCCCAGACTCTCATAACCATCAAGGAATGCTGCTTCAGATGAGTATGTGCTGATTGTTCAGACTTACCAAACCATCCAGGATTCTCTCTATCAAATGTATCAGAATCCTCAGCAATATGAAGACAATTCAAACCTCATATAAATGTACAAAGTAAAAGACCTTTCCCTCTTTGGTTGAGTTGTTTTTCTTTGTGAAGCTATTCTCCTGTGGAACTATTTTCATGCGAGGCTATTCTCATGTGATGCTATCTTATTATATTAGTGTAAGGCTCTCTTAGTTTATAAACATGTATATATTATATTTACTTACCAGAAAGATGTGTTCTGTTCACATTGTTGGCTTTGAGGAGTAGTTTTGTCAGTCTTGGCAGGCATGGAAAATAAAATGTAACATTGCATTAGTTATATGACAAATTACAACATATGGTCATTGAAAAAAAAACCCAACATCCAACCTATACTGGTGGACTGAAGTACTGTCTCCAACTATACATAAACATGTATATATTATATTTACTTACCAGAGAGATGTGTTGTGTTCACATTGTTGGTTTAGAGGAGTAGCGCTGCCGGTCTTGTCAGGCATGGAAAATAAAATGTAATATTGCATTAGTCATATGACGATTTACAACATATGGTCATTGAAATCTTTTTTTTCAAATACCCAACATCCAACCTATACTGGTGGACTGAAGTATTATCTCCAACTGTCAACAAAATTATACTGGTGGATTGTATTATTGACTCAAAAGTTAACCAACCAAAACTAGTGGACAACATGACTGTCTTGAATTATTAGCCAAACTATAGTGTTTGACCATGTTTCTCCAGATTTTACTGTGAATATCTTTTACTTTGTTTGTTAATGAAGTTTGAGGTGGTCTCCTTACAATTTATATTATCAATACTATGTATGAGAGTATTTTGCCAGTCAACCTATACTGGTTGACCTTCTAAAACATTCTTTAGCTCCGAACCAACCTATACTGGTGGACTAAGTTTATCAAACATCCATCCTAGACTGGTGGACTGTAGTTTTGTCAATCAGCCAAACCTATACTGGTTGACTGTAAGATTCCTTCTCCAATAAAAAGCCAACCTATACTGGTGGTCTGTAACATTTCATCAAATAACCAACCTATACTGGTGGTCTGCAGTTCTTCATCTTCCAGCCAACCTGTACTGGTGGTCTGTAATCCTTCATCTTTCAGCCAACCTGTACTGGTGGTCTGTTATCCTTCATCTTTCAGCCAACCTGTACTGGTGGTCTGTAACATTTGATATGTCAGCCAACCTGTACTGGTCGTCTGCAATTGTTCATGTTTCAACCATCCTGTACTGGTGGTCTGTAACATTTGATATGTCAGCCAACCTGTACTGGTGGTCTGCAGTTGTTCATTTTTCAACCATCCTGTACTGGTGGTCTGTAACGTTTGATGTCAGCCAACCTATACTGGTGGTCTGCAATACTTCCTCTCTCAACCAACCTGTACTGGTGGTTTTATTTAATTAAGATCCTTGACTTTTTGGTTAAGATGAGACAGCCACCACCGGCTACACATTTGAGGCAATGCATAAAGACTTTTGCCTTTTGTGACAGCTGAGTTAAAACATGAATCATTCAACCGAGTCACTGTCACTATCAAGTAGCTGAGCTATCGGCGTCCTGACCTACTATCAGCTATACCATGTGTACTGAGTCAAAACATGGATCACTCAAGCAACTGAGTCCCCATTGTCGCTACCATTTGCATGATGCTAGGTTATCAGTCTCATGACCCACTATCAGTATACCAGCAGTTAGACACCCCCTATCGTCCTACTAGATTCGTTTACGTCGCCGTCACTTTTTGCTTTGTTCTCTTGTTCAGCCTTTGAGGACGCCATATATTGGTTGGTCAACCTGTACTGGTTTCCCATGTCGGGTAATAAAATACAGCATCCTTGGCTTAAGAACTCCTGCCTAGCTGCAGTATCATTCATTCTAACAGATGTTCACCATATTGCCTCCTATAACTGATACCAGAATCCTTGAACTTTTACTTTAAATTAGAACCACACTTTTCATCTATCAACCAACCTATACTGGTGGATTGTAACACTCTCAATCGATTGACCAACCTATACTGGTGGTCTGTAATTCTTCATCTTCCAGCCAACCTGTACTGGTGGTCTGTAATGTTTTATTTACAAGACAACCTGTACTGGTGGTCTGTAATGTTTTATATACAAGACAACCTGTACTGGTGGTCTGCAATACTTCATCTGTCAACCAACCTGTACTGGTGGTCTATCACATTAGATATATCAGCCAACCTGTACTGGTGGACTGTAATATTTGATATACCAGGCAACCTGTACTGGTGGTCTGCAATACTTCATCTGTCAACCAACCTGTACTGGTGGTCTATCACATTAGATATATCAGCCAACCTGTACTGGTGGACTGTGACAGTTGATCTGGAGGCCAACCTGTACTGGTAGACTTTCCATAACATGTTTTCCTCATCTGGTGGACTATAATTGTATCAAATAACCCCTATTCTGGTAGACAGTCTATGACATATGTGCTTCATCTATCAACCAACCTGTACTGGTGGTCTGCAATTGTATCAAATAACCAACCTGTACTGGTAGATTTCTAGGACACATTTTCTTCTCTTCATCTAACAACCAACTTGTACTGGTGGGTTGCATTTGTATTAAATAGCCAACCTATACTGGCAGACTTTCTATGACATTGTCTTCCTATAACAACCAACCTGTACTGGTGGGCTGATATTGTATCAAATAGCCAACCTATACTGGTAGACTTTCTGGAACAAATTTTCTTCATCTATCAATCAACCTATGCTGGTGGACTGTAACACTGTGTATTGGCCAACCTATACTGGTGGTCTGTAGCATTTAATCAAACAGCCAACCTATACTGGAAGTCTGCAATTCTTCATCTTTCGACAGCCAGCCTGTACTGGTGGTCTGTAACATTTGTTGTCAACCAACCTGTACTGGTGGTCTGTAATGTTTGATTTGTCAGCCAACCTGTACTGGTGGGCTTTAATCCATCTTTCAGCCAACCTGTACTGGTGTCTGTATTCAAATCTATTGAGGCTTGTATAGAAGCATGATAACCCTACTGATAAGCACTTATGTTTTAGACAAAGTGGTGAAAATCATCATATTATGGCCTAAAGGTTGTCATAAAAGATCAGCCTGTACTGGTGATCTATATGTAAAAGGAATTTTAGGACCAAATACAGGTCATCAAGTCACCAAATGTTTGCTTATGACGACTCTCATCGGTCTGGTAAGTTTGCCCGCTCAGATCAGTGCTAGACGATTCACGTTTCAGATGGGTTTGTATGGCTGCCCAGACTCTCATAACCATCAAGGAATGCTGCTTCAGATGAGTATGTGCTGATTGTTCAGACTTACCAAACCATCCAGGATTCTCTCTATCAAATGTATCAGAATCCTCAGCAATATGAAGACAATTCAAACCTCATATAAATGTACAAAGTAAAAGACCTTTCCCTCTTTGGTTGAGTTGTTTTTCTTTGTGAAGCTATTCTCCTGTGGAACTATTTTCATGCGAGGCTATTCTCATGTGATGCTATCTTATTATATTAGTGTAAGGCTCTCTTAGTTTATAAACATGTATATATTATATTTACTTACCAGAAAGATGTGTTCTGTTCACATTGTTGGCTTTGAGGAGTAGTTTTGTCGGTCTTGGCAGGCATGGAAAATAAAATGTAACATTGCATTAGTTATATGACAAATTACAACATATGGTCATTGAAAAAAAACCCCAACATCCAACCTATACTGGTGGACTGAAGTACTGTCTCCAACTATACATAAACATGTATATATTATATTTACTTACCAGAGAGATGTGTTGTGTTCACATTGTTGGTTTTGAGGAGTAGCGCTGCCGGTCTTGTCAGGCATGGAAAATAAAATGTAATATTGCATTAGTCATATGACGATTTACAACATATGGTCATTGAAATCTTTTTTTTCAAATACCCAACATCCAACCTATACTGGTGGACTGAAGTATTATCTCCAACTGTCAACAAAATTATACTGGTGGATTGTATTATTGACTCAAAAGTTAACCAACCAAAACTAGTGGACAACATGACTGTCTTGAATTATTAGCCAAACTATAGTGTTTGACCATGTTTCTCCAGATTTTACTGTGAATATCTTTTACTTTGTTTGTTAATGAAGTTTGAGGTGGTCTCCTTACAATTTATATTATCAATACTATGTATGAGAGTATTTGCCAGTCAACCTATACTGGTTGACCTTCTAAAACATTCCGAACCAACCTATACTGGTGGACTAAGTTTATCAAACATCCATCCTAGACTGGTGGACTGTAGTTTTGTCAATCAGCCAAACCTATACTGGTTGACTGTAAGATTCCTTCTCCAATAAAAAGCCAACCTATACTGGTGGTCTGTAACATTTCATCAAATAACCAACCTATACTGGTGGTCTGCAGTTCTTCATCTTCCAGCCAACCTGTACTGGTGGTCTGTAATCCTTCATCTTTCAGCCAACCTGTACTGGTGGTCTGTTATCCTTCATCTTTCAGCCAACCTGTACTGGTGGTCTGTAACATTTGATATGTCAGCCAACCTGTACTGGTCGTCTGCAATTGTTCATGTTTCAACCATCCTGTACTGGTGGTCTGTAACATTTGATATGTCAGCCAACCTGTACTGGTGGTCTGCAGTTGTTCATTTTTCAACCATCCTGTACTGGTGGTCTGTAACGTTTGATGTCAGCCAACCTATACTGGTGGTCTGCAATACTTCCTCTCTCAACCAACCTGTACTGGTGGTTTTATTTAATTAAGATCCTTGACTTTTTGGTTAAGATGAGACAGCCACCACCGGCTACACATTTGAGGCAATGCATAAAGACTTTTGCCTTTTGTGACAGCTGAGTTAAAACATGAATCATTCAACCGAGTCACTGTCACTATCAAGTAGCTGAGCTATCGGCGTCCTGACCCACTATCAGCTATACCATGTGTACTGAGTCAAAACATGGATCACTCAAGCAACTGAGTCCCCATTGTCGCTACCATTTGCATGATGCTAGGTTATCAGTCTCATGACCCACTATCAGTATACCAGCAGTTAGACACCCCCTATCGTCCTACTAGATTCGTTTACGTCGCCGTCACTTTTTGCTTTGTTCTCTTGTTCAGCCTTTGAGGACGCCATATATTGGTTGGTCAACCTGTACTGGTTTCCCATGTCGGGTAATAAAATACAGCATCCTTGGCTTAAGAACTCCTGCCTAGCTGCAGTATCATTCATTCTAACAGATGTTCACCATATTGCCTCCTATAACTGATACCAGAATCCTTGAACTTTTACTTTAAATTAGAACCACACTTTTCATCTATCAACCAACCTATACTGGTGGATTGTAACACTCTCAATCGATTGACCAACCTATACTGGTGGTCTGTAATTCTTCATCTTCCAGCCAACCTGTACTGGTGGTCTGTAATGTTTTATTTACAAGACAACCTGTACTGGTGGTCTGTAATGTTTTATATACAAGACAACCTGTACTGGTGGTCTGCAATACTTCATCTGTCAACCAACCTGTACTGGTGGTCTATCACATTAGATATATCAGCCAACCTGTACTGGTGGACTGTAATATTTGATATACCAGGCAACCTGTACTGGTGGTCTGCAATACTTCATCTGTCAACCAACCTGTACTGGTGGTCTATCACATTAGATATATCAGCCAACCTGTACTGGTGGACTGTGACAGTTGATCTGGAGGCCAACCTGTACTGGTAGACTTTCCATAACATGTTTTCCTCATCTGGTGGACTATAATTATATCAAATAACCCCTATTCTGGTAGACAGTCTATGACATATGTGCTTCATCTATCAACCAACCTGTACTGGTGGTCTGCAATTGTATCAAATAACCAACCTGTACTGGTAGATTTTCTAGGACACATTTTCTTCTCTTCATCTAACAACCAACTTGTACTGGTGGGTTGCATTTGTATTAAATAGCCAACCTATACTGGCAGACTTTCTATGACATTGTCTTCCTATAACAACCAACCTGTACTGGTGGGCTGATATTGTATCAAATAGCCAACCTATACTGGTAGACTTTCTGGAACAAATTTTCTTCATCTATCAATCAACCTATGCTGGTGGACTGTAACACTGTGTATTGGCCAACCTATACTGGTGGTCTGTAGCATTTAATCAAACAGCCAACCTATACTGGAAGTCTGCAATTCTTCATCTTTCGACAGCCAGCCTGTACTGGTGGTCTGTAACATTTGTTGTCAACCAACCTGTACTGGTGGTCTGTAATGTTTGATTTGTCAGCCAACCTGTACTGGTGGGCTTTAATCCATCTTTCAGCCAACCTGTACTGGTGTCTGTATTCAAATCTATTGAGGCTTGTATAGAAGCATGATAACCCTACTGATAAGCACTTATGTTTTAGACAAAGTGGTGAAAATCATCATATTATGGCCTAAAGGTTGTCATAAAAGATCAGCCTGTACTGGTGATCTATATGTAAAAGGAATTTTAGGACCAAATACAGGTCATCAAGTCACCAAATGTTTGCTTATGACGACTCTCATCGGTCTGGTAAGTTTGCCCGCTCAGATCAGTGCTAGACGATTCACGTTTCAGATGGGTTTGTATGGCTGCCCAGACTCTCATAACCATCAAGGAATGCTGCTTCAGATGAGTATGTGCTGATTGTTCAGACTTACCAAACCATCCAGGATTCTCTCTATCAAATGTATCAGAATCCTCAGCAATATGAAGACAATTCAAACCTCATATAAATGTACAAAGTAAAAGACCTTTCCCTCTTTGGTTGAGTTGTTTTTCTTTGTGAAGCTATTCTCCTGTGGAACTATTTTCATGCGAGGCTATTCTCATGTGATGCTATCTTATTATATTAGTGTAAGGCTCTCTTAGTTTATAAACATGTATATATTATATTTACTTACCAGAAAGATGTGTTCTGTTCACATTGTTGGCTTTGAGGAGTAGTTTTGTCGGTCTTGGCAGGCATGGAAAATAAAATGTAACATTGCATTAGTTATATGACAAATTACAACATATGGTCATTGAAAAAAAAAACCAACATCCAACCTATACTGGTTGACTGAAGTACTGTCTCAAACTATACATAAACATGTATATATTATATTTACTTACCAGAGAGATGTGTTGTGTTCACATTGTTGGTTTTGAGGAGTAGCGCTGCCAGTCTTGTCAGGCATGGAAAATAAAATGTAATATTGCATTAGTCATATGACGATTTACAACATATGGTCATTGAAATCTTTTTTTTCAAATACCCAACATCCAACCTATACTGGTGGACTGAAGTATTATCTCCAACTGTCAACAAAATTATACTGGTGGATTGTATTATTGACTCAAAAGTTAACCAACCAAAACTAGTGGACAACATGACTGTCTTGAATTATTAGCCAAACTATAGTGTTTGACCATGTTTCTCCAGATTTTACTGTGAATATCTTTTACTTTGTTTGTTAATGAAGTTTGAGGTGGTCTCCTTACAATTTATATTATCAATACTATGTATGAGAGTATTTTGCCAGTCAACCTATACTGGTTGACCTTCTAAAACATTCTTTAGCTCCGAACCAACCTATACTGGTGGACTAAGTTTATCAAACATCCATCCTAGACTGGTGGACTGTAGTTTTGTCAATCAGCCAAACCTATACTGGTTGACTGTAAGATTCCTTCTCCAATAAAAAGCCAACCTATACTGGTGGTCTGTAACATTTCATCAAATAACCAACCTATACTGGTGGTCTGCAGTTCTTCATCTTCCAGCCAACCTGTACTGGTGGTCTGTAATCCTTCATCTTTCAGCCAACCTGTACTGGTGGTCTGTTATCCTTCATCTTTCAGCCAACCTGTACTGGTGGTCTGTAACATTTGATATGTCAGCCAACCTGTACTGGTCGTCTGCAATTGTTCATGTTTCAACCATCCTGTACTGGTGGTCTGTAACATTTGATATGTCAGCCAACCTGTACTGGTGGTCTGCAGTTGTTCATTTTTCAACCATCCTGTACTGGTGGTCTGTAAAGTTTGATGTCAGCCAACCTATACTGGTGGTCTGCAATACTTCCTCTCTCAACCAACCTGTACTGGTGGTTTTATTTAATTAAGATCCTTGACTTTTTGGTTAAGATGAGACAGCCACCACCGGCTACACATTTGAGGCAATGCATAAAGACTTTTGCCTTTTGTGACAGCTGAGTTAAAACATGAATCATTCAACCGAGTCACTGTCACTATCAAGTAGCTGAGCTATCGGCGTCCTGACCCACTATCAGCTATACCATGTGTACTGAGTCAAAACATGGATCACTCAAGCAACTGAGTCCCCATTGTCGCTACCATTTGCATGATGCTAGGTTATCAGTCTCATGACCCACTATCAGTATACCAGCAGTTAGACACCCCCTATCGTCCTACTAGATTCGTTTACGTCGCCGTCACTTTTTGCTTTGTTCTCTTGTTCAGCCTTTGAGGACGCCATATATTGGTTGGTCAACCTGTACTGGTTTCCCATGTCGGGTAATAAAATACAGCATCCTTGGCTTAAGAACTCCTGCCTAGCTGCAGTATCATTCATTCTAACAGATGTTCACCATATTGCCTCCTATAACTGATACCAGAATCCTTGAACTTTTACTTTAAATTAGAACCACACTTTTCATCTATCAACCAACCTATACTGGTGGATTGTAACACTCTCAATCGATTGACCAACCTATACTGGTGGTCTGTAATTCTTCATCTTCCAGCCAACCTGTACTGGTGGTCTGTAATGTTTTATTTACAAGACAACCTGTACTGGTGGTCTGCAATACTTCATCTGTCAACCAACCTGTACTGGTGGTCTATCACATTAGATATATCAGCCAAACTGTACTGGTGGACTGTAATATTTGATATACCAGGCAACCTGTACTGGTGGTCTGCAATACTTCATCTGTCAACCAACCTGTACTGGTGGTCTATCACATTAGATATATCAGCCAACCTGTACTGGTGGACTGTGACAGTTGATCTGGAGGCCAACCTGTACTGGTAGACTTTCCATAACATGTTTTCCTCATCTGGTGGACTATAATTGTATCAAATAACCCCTATTCTGGTAGACAGTCTATGACATATGTGCTTCATCTATCAACCAACCTGTACTGGTGGTCTGCAATTGTATCAAATAACCAACCTGTACTGGTAGATTTTCTAGGACACATTTTCTTCTCTTCATCTAACAACCAACTTGTACTGGTGGGTTGCATTTGTATTAAATAGCCAACCTATACTGGCAGACTTTCTATGACATTGTCTTCCTATAACAACCAACCTGTACTGGTGGGCTGATATTGTATCAAATAGCCAACCTATACTGGTAGACTTTCTGGAACAAATTTTCTTCATCTATCAATCAACCTATGCTGGTGGACTGTAACACTGTGTATTGGCCAACCTATACTGGTGGTCTGTAGCATTTAATCAAACAGCCAACCTATACTGGAAGTCTGCAATTCTTCATCTTTCGACAGCCAGCCTGTACTGGTGGTCTGTAACATTTGTTGTCAACCAACCTGTACTGGTGGTCTGTAATGTTTGATTTGTCAGCCAACCTGTACTGGTGGGCTTTAATCCATCTTTCAGCCAACCTGTACTGGTGTCTGTATTCAAATCTATTGAGGCTTGTATAGAAGCATGATAACCCTACTGATAAACACTTATGTTTTAGACAAAGTGGTGAAAATCATCATATTATGGCCTAAAGGTTGTCATAAAAGATCAGCCTGTACTGGTGATCTATATGTAAAAGGAATTTTAGGACCAAATACAGGTCATCAAGTCACCAAATGTTTGCTTATGACGACTCTCATCGGTCTGGTAAGTTTGCCCGCTCAGATCAGTGCTAGACGATTCACGTTTCAGATGGGTTTGTATGGCTGCCCAGACTCTCATAACCATCAAGGAATGCTGCTTCAGATGAGTATGTGCTGATTGTTCAGACTTACCAAACCATCCAGGATTCTCTCTATCAAATGTATCAGAATCCTCAGCAATATGAAGACAATTCAAACCTCATATAAATGTACAAAGTAAAAGACCTTTCCCTCTTTGGTTGAGTTGTTTTTCTTTGTGAAGCTATTCTCCTGTGGAACTATTTTCATGCGAGGCTATTCTCATGTGATGCTATCTTATTATATTAGTGTAAGGCTCTCTTAGTTTATAAACATGTATATATTATATTTACTTACCAGAAAGATGTGTTCTGTTCACATTGTTGGCTTTGAGGAGTAGTTTTGTCGGTCTTGGCAGGCATGGAAAATAAAATGTAACATTGCATTAGTTATATGACAAATTACAACATATGGTCATTGAAAAAAAAAACCAACATCCAACCTATACTGGTGGATTGAAGTACTGTCTCAAACTATACATAAACATGTATATATTATATTTACTTACCAGAGAGATGTGTTGTGTTCACATTGTTGGTTTTGAGGAGTAGCGCTGCCAGTCTTGTCAGGCATGGAAAATAAAATGTAATATTGCATTAGTCATATGACGATTTACAACATATGGTCATTGAAATCTTTTTTTTCAAATACCCAACATCCAACCTATACTGGTGGACTGAAGTATTATCTCCAACTGTCAACAAAATTATACTGGTGGATTGTATTATTGACTCAAAAGTTAACCAACCAAAACTAGTGGACAACATGACTGTCTTGAATTATTAGCCAAACTATAGTGTTTGACCATGTTTCTCCAGATTTTACTGTGAATATCTTTTACTTTGTTTGTTAATGAAGTTTGAGGTGGTCTCCTTACAATTTATATTATCAATACTATGTATGAGAGTATTTTGCCAGTCAACCTATACTGGTTGACCTTCTAAAACATTCTTTAGCTCCGAACCAACCTATACTGGTGGACTAAGTTTATCAAACATCCATCCTAGACTGGTGGACTGTAGTTTTGTCAATCAGCCAAACCTATACTGGTTGACTGTAAGATTCCTTCTCCAATAAAAAGCCAACCTATACTGGTGGTCTGTAACATTTCATCAAATAACCAACCTATACTGGTGGTCTGCAGTTCTTCATCTTCCAGCCAACCTGTACTGGTGGTCTGTAATCCTTCATCTTTCAGCCAACCTGTACTGGTGGTCTGTTATCCTTCATCTTTCAGCCAACCTGTACTGGTGGTCTGTAACATTTGATATGTCAGCCAACCTGTACTGGTCGTCTGCAATTGTTCATGTTTCAACCATCCTGTACTGGTGGTCTGTAACATTTGATATGTCAGCCAACCTGTACTGGTGGTCTGCAGTTGTTCATTTTTCAACCATCCTGTACTGGTGGTCTGTAACGTTTGATGTCAGCCAACCTATACTGGTGGTCTGCAATACTTCCTCTCTCAACCAACCTGTACTGGTGGTTTTATTTAATTAAGATCCTTGACTTTTTGGTTAAGATGAGACAGCCACCACCGGCTACACATTTGAGGCAATGCATAAAGACTTTTGCCTTTTGTGACAGCTGAGTTAAAACATGAATCATTCAACCGAGTCACTGTCACTATCAAGTAGCTGAGCTATCGGCGTCCTGACCCACTATCAGCTATACCATGTGTACTGAGTCAAAACATGGATCACTCAAGCAACTGAGTCCCCATTGTCGCTACCATTTGCATGATGCTAGGTTATCAGTCTCATGACCCACTATCAGTATACCAGCAGTTAGACACCCCCTATCGTCCTACTAGATTCGTTTACGTCGCCGTCACTTTTTGCTTTGTTCTCTTGTTCAGCCTTTGAGGACGCCATATATTGGTTGGTCAACCTGTACTGGTTTCCCATGTCGGGTAATAAAATACAGCATCCTTGGCTTAAGAACTCCTGCCTAGCTGCAGTATCATTCATTCTAACAGATGTTCACCATATTGCCTCCTATAACTGATACCAGAATCCTTGAACTTTTACTTTAAATTAGAACCACACTTTTCATCTATCAACCAACCTATACTGGTGGATTGTAACACTCTCAATCGATTGACCAACCTATACTGGTGGTCTGTAATTCTTCATCTTCCAGCCAACCTGTACTGGTGGTCTGTAATGTTTTATTTACAAGACAACCTGTACTGGTGGTCTGCAATACTTCATCTGTCAACCAACCTGTACTGGTGGTCTATCACATTAGATATATCAGCCAAACTGTACTGGTGGACTGTAATATTTGATATACCAGGCAACCTGTACTGGTGGTCTGCAATACTTCATCTGTCAACCAACCTGTACTGGTGGTCTATCACATTAGATATATCAGCCAACCTGTACTGGTGGACTGTGACAGTTGATCTGGAGGCCAACCTGTACTGGTAGACTTTCCATAACATGTTTTCCTCATCTGGTGGACTATAATTGTATCAAATAACCCCTATTCTGGTAGACAGTCTATGACATATGTGCTTCATCTATCAACCAACCTGTACTGGTGGTCTGCAATTGTATCAAATAACCAACCTGTACTGGTAGATTTTCTAGGACACATTTTCTTCTCTTCATCTAACAACCAACTTGTACTGGTGGGTTGCATTTGTATTAAATAGCCAACCTATACTGGCAGACTTTCTATGACATTGTCTTCCTATAACAACCAACCTGTACTGGTGGGCTGATATTGTATCAAATAGCCAACCTATACTGGTAGACTTTCTGGAACAAATTTTCTTCATCTATCAATCAACCTATGCTGGTGGACTGTAACACTGTGTATTGGCCAACCTATACTGGTGGTCTGTAGCATTTAATCAAACAGCCAACCTATACTGGAAGTCTGCAATTCTTCATCTTTCGACAGCCAGCCTGTACTGGTGGTCTGTAACATTTGTTGTCAACCAACCTGTACTGGTGGTCTGTAATGTTTGATTTGTCAGCCAACCTGTACTGGTGGGCTTTAATCCATCTTTCAGCCAACCTGTACTGGTGTCTGTATTCAAATCTATTGAGGCTTGTATAGAAGCATGATAACCCTACTGATAAACACTTATGTTTTAGACAAAGTGGTGAAAATCATCATATTATGGCCTAAAGGTTGTCATAAAAGATCAGCCTGTACTGGTGATCTATATGTAAAAGGAATTTTAGGACCAAATACAGGTCATCAAGTCACCAAATGTTTGCTTATGACGACTCTCATCGGTCTGGTAAGTTTGCCCGCTCAGATCAGTGCTAGACGATTCACGTTTCAGATGGGTTTGTATGGCTGCCCAGACTCTCATAACCATCAAGGAATGCTGCTTCAGATGAGTATGTGCTGATTGTTCAGACTTACCAAACCATCCAGGATTCTCTCTATCAAATGTATCAGAATCCTCAGCAATATGAAGACAATTCAAACCTCATATAAATGTACAAAGTAAAAGACCTTTCCCTCTTTGGTTGAGTTGTTTTTCTTTGTGAAGCTATTCTCCTGTGGAACTATTTTCATGCGAGGCTATTCTCATGTGATGCTATCTTATTATATTAGTGTAAGGCTCTCTTAGTTTATAAACATGTATATATTATATTTACTTACCAGAAAGATGTGTTCTGTTCACATTGTTGGCTTTGAGGAGTAGTTTTGTCGGTCTTGGCAGGCATGGAAAATAAAATGTAACATTGCATTAGTTATATGACAAATTACAACATATGGTCATTGAAAAAAAAAACCAACATCCAACCTATACTGGTGGATTGAAGTACTGTCTCAAACTATACATAAACATGTATATATTATATTTACTTACCAGAGAGATGTGTTGTGTTCACATTGTTGGTTTTGAGGAGTAGCGCTGCCAGTCTTGTCAGGCATGGAAAATAAAATGTAATATTGCATTAGTCATATGACGATTTACAACATATGGTCATTGAAATCTTTTTTTTCAAATACCCAACATCCAACCTATACTGGTGGACTGAAGTATTATCTCCAACTGTCAACAAAATTATACTGGTGGATTGTATTATTGACTCAAAAGTTAACCAACCAAAACTAGTGGACAACATGACTGTCTTGAATTATTAGCCAAACTATAGTGTTTGACCATGTTTCTCCAGATTTTACTGTGAATATCTTTTACTTTGTTTGTTAATGAAGTTTGAGGTGGTCTCCTTACAATTTATATTATCAATACTATGTATGAGAGTATTTTGCCAGTCAACCTATACTGGTTGACCTTCTAAAACATTCTTTAGCTCCGAACCAACCTATACTGGTGGACTAAGTTTATCAAACATCCATCCTAGACTGGTGGACTGTAGTTTTGTCAATCAGCCAAACCTATACTGGTTGACTGTAAGATTCCTTCTCCAATAAAAAGCCAACCTATACTGGTGGTCTGTAACATTTCATCAAATAACCAACCTATACTGGTGGTCTGCAGTTCTTCATCTTCCAGCCAACCTGTACTGGTGGTCTGTAATCCTTCATCTTTCAGCCAACCTGTACTGGTGGTCTGTTATCCTTCATCTTTCAGCCAACCTGTACTGGTGGTCTGTAACATTTGATATGTCAGCCAACCTGTACTGGTCGTCTGCAATTGTTCATGTTTCAACCATCCTGTACTGGTGGTCTGTAACATTTGATATGTCAGCCAACCTGTACTGGTGGTCTGCAGTTGTTCATTTTTCAACCATCCTGTACTGGTGGTCTGTAACGTTTGATGTCAGCCAACCTATACTGGTGGTCTGCAATACTTCCTCTCTCAACCAACCTGTACTGGTGGTTTTATTTAATTAAGATCCTTGACTTTTTGGTTAAGATGAGACAGCCACCACCGGCTACACATTTGAGGCAATGCATAAAGACTTTTGCCTTTTGTGACAGCTGAGTTAAAACATGAATCATTCAACCGAGTCACTGTCACTATCAAGTAGCTGAGCTATCGGCGTCCTGACCCACTATCAGCTATACCATGTGTACTGAGTCAAAACATGGATCACTCAAGCAACTGAGTCCCCATTGTCGCTACCATTTGCATGATGCTAGGTTATCAGTCTCATGACCCACTATCAGTATACCAGCAGTTAGACACCCCCTATCGTCCTACTAGATTCGTTTACGTCGCCGTCACTTTTTGCTTTGTTCTCTTGTTCAGCCTTTGAGGACGCCATATATTGGTTGGTCAACCTGTACTGGTTTCCCATGTCGGGTAATAAAATACAGCATCCTTGGCTTAAGAACTCCTGCCTAGCTGCAGTATCATTCATTCTAACAGATGTTCACCATATTGCCTCCTATAACTGATACCAGAATCCTTGAACTTTTACTTTAAATTAGAACCACACTTTTCATCTATCAACCAACCTATACTGGTGGATTGTAACACTCTCAATCGATTGACCAACCTATACTGGTGGTCTGTAATTCTTCATCTTCCAGCCAACCTGTACTGGTGGTCTGTAATGTTTTATTTACAAGACAACCTGTACTGGTGGTCTGCAATACTTCATCTGTCAACCAACCTGTACTGGTGGTCTATCACATTAGATATATCAGCCAAACTGTACTGGTGGACTGTAATATTTGATATACCAGGCAACCTGTACTGGTGGTCTGCAATACTTCATCTGTCAACCAACCTGTACTGGTGGTCTATCACATTAGATATATCAGCCAACCTGTACTGGTGGACTGTGACAGTTGATCTGGAGGCCAACCTGTACTGGTAGACTTTCCATAACATGTTTTCCTCATCTGGTGGACTATAATTGTATCAAATAACCCCTATTCTGGTAGACAGTCTATGACATATGTGCTTCATCTATCAACCAACCTGTACTGGTGGTCTGCAATTGTATCAAATAACCAACCTGTACTGGTAGATTTTCTAGGACACATTTTCTTCTCTTCATCTAACAACCAACTTGTACTGGTGGGTTGCATTTGTATTAAATAGCCAACCTATACTGGCAGACTTTCTATGACATTGTCTTCCTATAACAACCAACCTGTACTGGTGGGCTGATATTGTATCAAATAGCCAACCTATACTGGTAGACTTTCTGGAACAAATTTTCTTCATCTATCAATCAACCTATGCTGGTGGACTGTAACACTGTGTATTGGCCAACCTATACTGGTGGTCTGTAGCATTTAATCAAACAGCCAACCTATACTGGAAGTCTGCAATTCTTCATCTTTCGACAGCCAGCCTGTACTGGTGGTCTGTAACATTTGTTGTCAACCAACCTGTACTGGTGGTCTGTAATGTTTGATTTGTCAGCCAACCTGTACTGGTGGGCTTTAATCCATCTTTCAGCCAACCTGTACTGGTGTCTGTATTCAAATCTATTGAGGCTTGTATAGAAGCATGATAACCCTACTGATAAACACTTATGTTTTAGACAAAGTGGTGAAAATCATCATATTATGGCCTAAAGGTTGTCATAAAAGATCAGCCTGTACTGGTGATCTATATGTAAAAGGAATTTTAGGACCAAATACAGGTCATCAAGTCACCAAATGTTTGCTTATGACGACTCTCATCGGTCTGGTAAGTTTGCCCGCTCAGATCAGTGCTAGACGATTCACGTTTCAGATGGGTTTGTATGGCTGCCCAGACTCTCATAACCATCAAGGAATGCTGCTTCAGATGAGTATGTGCTGATTGTTCAGACTTACCAAACCATCCAGGATTCTCTCTATCAAATGTATCAGAATCCTCAGCAATATGAAGACAATTCAAACCTCATATAAATGTACAAAGTAAAAGACCTTTCCCTCTTTGGTTGAGTTGTTTTTCTTTGTGAAGCTATTCTCCTGTGGAACTATTTTCATGCGAGGCTATTCTCATGTGATGCTATCTTATTATATTAGTGTAAGGCTCTCTTAGTTTATAAACATGTATATATTATATTTACTTACCAGAAAGATGTGTTCTGTTCACATTGTTGGCTTTGAGGAGTAGTTTTGTCGGTCTTGGCAGGCATGGAAAATAAAATGTAACATTGCATTAGTTATATGACAAATTACAACATATGGTCATTGAAAAAAAAAACCAACATCCAACCTATACTGGTGGATTGAAGTACTGTCTCAAACTATACATAAACATGTATATATTATATTTACTTACCAGAGAGATGTGTTGTGTTCACATTGTTGGTTTTCAGGAGTAGCGCTGCCAGTCTTGTCAGGCATGGAAAATAAAATGTAATATTGCATTAGTCATATGACGATTTACAACATATGGTCATTGAAATCTTTTTTTTCAAATACCCAACATCCAACCTATACTGGTGGACTGAAGTATTATCTCCAACTGTCAACAAAATTATACTGGTGGATTGTATTATTGACTCAAAAGTTAACCAACCAAAACTAGTGGACAACATGACTGTCTTGAATTATTAGCCAAACTATAGTGTTTGACCATGTTTCTCCAGATTTTACTGTGAATATCTTTTACTTTGTTTGTTAATGAAGTTTGAGGTGGTCTCCTTACAATTTATATTATCAATACTATGTATGAGAGTATTTTGCCAGTCAACCTATACTGGTTGACCTTCTAAAACATTCTTTAGCTCCGAACCAACCTATACTGGTGGACTAAGTTTATCAAACATCCATCCTAGACTGGTGGACTGTAGTTTTGTCAATCAGCCAAACCTATACTGGTTGACTGTAAGATTCCTTCTCCAATAAAAAGCCAACCTATACTGGTGGTCTGTAACATTTCATCAAATAACCAACCTATACTGGTGGTCTGCAGTTCTTCATCTTCCAGCCAACCTGTACTGGTGGTCTGTAATCCTTCATCTTTCAGCCAACCTGTACTGGTGGTCTGTTATCCTTCATCTTTCAGCCAACCTGTACTGGTGGTCTGTAACATTTGATATGTCAGCCAACCTGTACTGGTCGTCTGCAATTGTTCATGTTTCAACCATCCTGTACTGGTGGTCTGTAACATTTGATATGTCAGCCAACCTGTACTGGTGGTCTGCAGTTGTTCATTTTTCAACCATCCTGTACTGGTGGTCTGTAACGTTTGATGTCAGCCAACCTATACTGGTGGTCTGCAATACTTCCTCTCTCAACCAACCTGTACTGGTGGTTTTATTTAATTAAGATCCTTGACTTTTTGGTTAAGATGAGACAGCCACCACCGGCTACACATTTGAGGCAATGCATAAAGACTTTTGCCTTTTGTGACAGCTGAGTTAAAACATGAATCATTCAACCGAGTCACTGTCACTATCAAGTAGCTGAGCTATCGGCGTCCTGACCCACTATCAGCTATACCATGTGTACTGAGTCAAAACATGGATCACTCAAGCAACTGAGTCCCCATTGTCGCTACCATTTGCATGATGCTAGGTTATCAGTCTCATGACCCACTATCAGTATACCAGCAGTTAGACACCCCCTATCGTCCTACTAGATTCGTTTACGTCGCCGTCACTTTTTGCTTTGTTCTCTTGTTCAGCCTTTGAGGACGCCATATATTGGTTGGTCAACCTGTACTGGTTTCCCATGTCGGGTAATAAAATACAGCATCCTTGGCTTAAGAACTCCTGCCTAGCTGCAGTATCATTCATTCTAACAGATGTTCACCATATTGCCTCCTATAACTGATACCAGAATCCTTGAACTTTTACTTTAAATTAGAACCACACTTTTCATCTATCAACCAACCTATACTGGTGGATTGTAACACTCTCAATCGATTGACCAACCTATACTGGTGGTCTGTAATTCTTCATCTTCCAGCCAACCTGTACTGGTGGTCTGTAATGTTTTATTTACAAGACAACCTGTACTGGTGGTCTGTAATGTTTTATATACAAGACAACCTGTACTGGTGGTCTGCAATACTTCATCTGTCAACCAACCTGTACTGGTGGTCTATCACATTAGATATATCAGCCAACCTGTACTGGTGGACTGTAATATTTGATATACCAGGCAACCTGTACTGGTGGTCTGCAATACTTCATCTGTCAACCAACCTGTACTGGTGGTCTATCACATTAGATATATCAGCCAACCTGTACTGGTGGACTGTGACAGTTGATCTGGAGGCCAACCTGTACTGGTAGACTTTCCATAACATGTTTTCCTCATCTGGTGGACTATAATTGTATCAAATAACCCCTATTCTGGTAGACAGTCTATGACATATGTGCTTCATCTATCAACCAACCTGTACTGGTGGTCTGCAATTGTATCAAATAACCAACCTGTACTGGTAGATTTTCTAGGACACATTTTCTTCTCTTCATCTAACAACCAACTTGTACTGGTGGGTTGCATTTGTATTAAATAGCCAACCTATACTGGCAGACTTTCTATGACATTGTCTTCCTATAACAACCAACCTGTACTGGTGGGCTGATATTGTATCAAATAGCCAACCTATACTGGTAGACTTTCTGGAACAAATTTTCTTCATCTATCAATCAACCTATGCTGGTGGACTGTAACACTGTGTATTGGCCAACCTATACTGGTGGTCTGTAGCATTTAATCAAACAGCCAACCTATACTGGAAGTCTGCAATTCTTCATCTTTCGACAGCCAGCCTGTACTGGTGGTCTGTAACATTTGTTGTCAACCAACCTGTACTGGTGGTCTGTAATGTTTGATTTGTCAGCCAACCTGTACTGGTGGGCTTTAATCCATCTTTCAGCCAACCTGTACTGGTGTCTGTATTCAAATCTATTGAGGCTTGTATAGAAGCATGATAACCCTACTGATAAGCACTTATGTTTTAGACAAAGTGGTGAAAATCATCATATTATGGCCTAAAGGTTGTCATAAAAGATCAGCCTGTACTGGTGATCTATATGTAAAAGGAATTTTAGGACCAAATACAGGTCATCAAGTCACCAAATGTTTGCTTATGACGACTCTCATCGGTCTGGTAAGTTTGCCCGCTCAGATCAGTGCTAGACGATTCACGTTTCAGATGGGTTTGTATGGCTGCCCAGACTCTCATAACCATCAAGGAATGCTGCTTCAGATGAGTATGTGCTGATTGTTCAGACTTACCAAACCATCCAGGATTCTCTCTATCAAATGTATTAGAATCCTCAGCAATATGAAGACAATTCAAACCTCATATAAATGTACAAAGTAAAAGACCTTTCCCTCTTTGGTTGAGTTGTTTTTCTTTGTGAAGCTATTCTCCTGTGGAACTATTTTCATGCGAGGCTATTCTCATGTGATGCTATCTTATTATATTAGTGTAAGGCTCTCTTAGTTTATAAACATGTATATATTATATTTACTTACCAGAAAGATGTGTTCTGTTCACATTGTTGGCTTTGAGGAGTAGTTTTGTCGGTCTTGGCAGGCATGGAAAATAAAATGTAACATTGCATTAGTTATATGACAAATTACAACATATGGTCATTGAAAAAAAAAACCAACATCCAACCTATACTGGTGGATTGAAGTACTGTCTCAAACTATACATAAACATGTATATATTATATTTACTTACCAGAGAGATGTGTTGTGTTCACATTGTTGGTTTTGAGGAGTAGCGCTGCCAGTCTTGTCAGGCATGGAAAATAAAATGTAATATTGCATTAGTCATATGACGATTTACAACATATGGTCATTGAAATCTTTTTTTTCAAATACCCAACATCCAACCTATACTGGTGGACTGAAGTATTATCTCCAACTGTCAACAAAATTATACTGGTGGATTGTATTATTGACTCAAAAGTTAACCAACCAAAACTAGTGGACAACATGACTGTCTTGAATTATTAGCCAAACTATAGTGTTTGACCATGTTTCTCCAGATTTTACTGTGAATATCTTTTACTTTGTTTGTTAATGAAGTTTGAGGTGGTCTCCTTACAATTTATATTATCAATACTATGTATGAGAGTATTTTGCCAGTCAACCTATACTGGTTGACCTTCTAAAACATTCTTTAGCTCCGAACCAACCTATACTGGTGGACTAAGTTTATCAAACATCCATCCTAGACTGGTGGACTGTAGTTTTGTCAATCAGCCAAACCTATACTGGTTGACTGTAAGATTCCTTCTCCAATAAAAAGCCAACCTATACTGGTGGTCTGTAACATTTCATCAAATAACCAACCTATACTGGTGGTCTGCAGTTCTTCATCTTCCAGCCAACCTGTACTGGTGGTCTGTAATCCTTCATCTTTCAGCCAACCTGTACTGGTGGTCTGTTATCCTTCATCTTTCAGCCAACCTGTACTGGTGGTCTGTAACATTTGATATGTCAGCCAACCTGTACTGGTCGTCTGCAATTGTTCATGTTTCAACCATCCTGTACTGGTGGTCTGTAACATTTGATATGTCAGCCAACCTGTACTGGTGGTCTGCAGTTGTTCATTTTTCAACCATCCTGTACTGGTGGTCTGTAACGTTTGATGTCAGCCAACCTATACTGGTGGTCTGCAATACTTCCTCTCTCAACCAACCTGTACTGGTGGTTTTATTTAATTAAGATCCTTGACTTTTTGGTTAAGATGAGACAGCCACCACCGGCTACACATTTGAGGCAATGCATAAAGACTTTTGCCTTTTGTGACAGCTGAGTTAAAACATGAATCATTCAACCGAGTCACTGTCACTATCAAGTAGCTGAGCTATCGGCGTCCTGACCCACTATCAGCTATACCATGTGTACTGAGTCAAAACATGGATCACTCAAGCAACTGAGTCCCCATTGTCGCTACCATTTGCATGATGCTAGGTTATCAGTCTCATGACCCACTATCAGTATACCAGCAGTTAGACACCCCCTATCGTCCTACTAGATTCGTTTACGTCGCCGTCACTTTTTGCTTTGTTCTCTTGTTCAGCCTTTGAGGACGCCATATATTGGTTGGTCAACCTGTACTGGTTTCCCATGTCGGGTAATAAAATACAGCATCCTTGGCTTAAGAACTCCTGCCTAGCTGCAGTATCATTCATTCTAACAGATGTTCACCATATTGCCTCCTATAACTGATACCAGAATCCTTGAACTTTTACTTTAAATTAGAACCACACTTTTCATCTATCAACCAACCTATACTGGTGGATTGTAACACTCTCAATCGATTGACCAACCTATACTGGTGGTCTGTAATTCTTCATCTTCCAGCCAACCTGTACTGGTGGTCTGTAATGTTTTATTTACAAGACAACCTGTACTGGTGGTCTGTAATGTTTTATATACAAGACAACCTGTACTGGTGGTCTGCAATACTTCATCTGTCAACCAACCTGTACTGGTGGTCTATCACATTAGATATATCAGCCAACCTGTACTGGTGGACTGTAATATTTGATATACCAGGCAACCTGTACTGGTGGTCTGCAATACTTCATCTGTCAACCAACCTGTACTGGTGGTCTATCACATTAGATATATCAGCCAACCTGTACTGGTGGACTGTGACAGTTGATCTGGAGGCCAACCTGTACTGGTAGACTTTCCATAACATGTTTTCCTCATCTGGTGGACTATAATTGTATCAAATAACCCCTATTCTGGTAGACAGTCTATGACATATGTGCTTCATCTATCAACCAACCTGTACTGGTGGTCTGCAATTGTATCAACTAACCAACCTGTACTGGTAGATTTTCTAGGACACATTTTCTTCTCTTCATCTAACAACCAACTTGTACTGGTGGGTTGCATTTGTATTAAATAGCCAACCTATACTGGCAGACTTTCTATGACATTGTCTTCCTATAACAACCAACCTGTACTGGTGGGCTGATATTGTATCAAATAGCCAACCTATACTGGTAGACTTTCTGGAACAAATTTTCTTCATCTATCAATCAACCTATGCTGGTGGACTGTAACACTGTGTATTGGCCAACCTATACTGGTGGTCTGTAGCATTTAATCAAACAGCCAACCTATACTGGAAGTCTGCAATTCTTCATCTTTCGACAGCCAGCCTGTACTGGTGGTCTGTAACATTTGTTGTCAACCAACCTGTACTGGTGGTCTGTAATGTTTGATTTGTCAGCCAACCTGTACTGGTGGGCTTTAATCCATCTTTCAGCCAACCTGTACTGGTGTCTGTATTCAAATCTATTGAGGCTTGTATAGAAGCATGATAACCCTACTGATAAGCACTTATGTTTTAGACAAAGTGGTGAAAATCATCATATTATGGCCTAAAGGTTGTCATAAAAGATCAGCCTGTACTGGTGATCTATATGTAAAAGGAATTTTAGGACCAAATACAGGTCATCAAGTCACCAAATGTTTGCTTATGACGACTCTCATCGGTCTGGTAAGTTTGCCCGCTCAGATCAGTGCTAGACGATTCACGTTTCAGATGGGTTTGTATGGCTGCCCAGACTCTCATAACCATCAAGGAATGCTGCTTCAGATGAGTATGTGCTGATTGTTCAGACTTACCAAACCATCCAGGATTCTCTCTATCAAATGTATCAGAATCCTCAGCAATATGAAGACAATTCAAACCTCATATAAATGTACAAAGTAAAAGACCTTTCCCTCTTTGGTTGAGTTGTTTTTCTTTGTGAAGCTATTCTCCTGTGGAACTATTTTCATGCGAGGCTATTCTCATGTGATGCTATCTTATTATATTAGTGTAAGGCTCTCTTAGTTTATAAACATGTATATATTATATTTACTTACCAGAAAGATGTGTTCTGTTCACATTGTTGGCTTTGAGGAGTAGTTTTGTCGGTCTTGGCAGGCATGGAAAATAAAATGTAACATTGCATTAGTTATATGACAAATTACAACATATGGTCATTGAAAAAAAAAACCAACATCCAACCTATACTGGTGGATTGAAGTACTGTCTCAAACTATACATAAACATGTATATATTATATTTACTTACCAGAGAGATGTGTTGTGTTCACATTGTTGGTTTTCAGGAGTAGCGCTGCCAGTCTTGTCAGGCATGGAAAATAAAATGTAATATTGCATTAGTCATATGACGATTTACAACATATGGTCATTGAAATCTTTTTTTTCAAATACCCAACATCCAACCTATACTGGTGGACTGAAGTATTATCTCCAACTGTCAACAAAATTATACTGGTGGATTGTATTATTGACTCAAAAGTTAACCAACCAAAACTAGTGGACAACATGACTGTCTTGAATTATTAGCCAAACTATAGTGTTTGACCATGTTTCTCCAGATTTTACTGTGAATATCTTTTACTTTGTTTGTTAATGAAGTTTGAGGTGGTCTCCTTACAATTTATATTATCAATACTATGTATGAGAGTATTTTGCCAGTCAACCTATACTGGTTGACCTTCTAAAACATTCTTTAGCTCCGAACCAACCTATACTGGTGGACTAAGTTTATCAAACATCCATCCTAGACTGGTGGACTGTAGTTTTGTCAATCAGCCAAACCTATACTGGTTGACTGTAAGATTCCTTCTCCAATAAAAAGCCAACCTATACTGGTGGTCTGTAACATTTCATCAAATAACCAACCTATACTGGTGGTCTGCAGTTCTTCATCTTCCAGCCAACCTGTACTGGTGGTCTGTAATCCTTCATCTTTCAGCCAACCTGTACTGGTGGTCTGTTATCCTTCATCTTTCAGCCAACCTGTACTGGTGGTCTGTAACATTTGATATGTCAGCCAACCTGTACTGGTCGTCTGCAATTGTTCATGTTTCAACCATCCTGTACTGGTGGTCTGTAACATTTGATATGTCAGCCAACCTGTACTGGTGGTCTGCAGTTGTTCATTTTTCAACCATCCTGTACTGGTGGTCTGTAACGTTTGATGTCAGCCAACCTATACTGGTGGTCTGCAATACTTCCTCTCTCAACCAACCTGTACTGGTGGTTTTATTTAATTAAGATCCTTGACTTTTTGGTTAAGATGAGACAGCCACCACCGGCTACACATTTGAGGCAATGCATAAAGACTTTTGCCTTTTGTGACAGCTGAGTTAAAACATGAATCATTCAACCGAGTCACTGTCACTATCAAGTAGCTGAGCTATCGGCGTCCTGACCCACTATCAGCTATACCATGTGTACTGAGTCAAAACATGGATCACTCAAGCAACTGAGTCCCCATTGTCGCTACCATTTGCATGATGCTAGGTTATCAGTCTCATGACCCACTATCAGTATACCAGCAGTTAGACACCCCCTATCGTCCTACTAGATTCGTTTACGTCGCCGTCACTTTTTGCTTTGTTCTCTTGTTCAGCCTTTGAGGACGCCATATATTGGTTGGTCAACCTGTACTGGTTTCCCATGTCGGGTAATAAAATACAGCATCCTTGGCTTAAGAACTCCTGCCTAGCTGCAGTATCATTCATTCTAACAGATGTTCACCATATTGCCTCCTATAACTGATACCAGAATCCTTGAACTTTTACTTTAAATTAGAACCACACTTTTCATCTATCAACCAACCTATACTGGTGGATTGTAACACTCTCAATCGATTGACCAACCTATACTGGTGGTCTGTAATTCTTCATCTTCCAGCCAACCTGTACTGGTGGTCTGTAATGTTTTATTTACAAGACAACCTGTACTGGTGGTCTGTAATGTTTTATATACAAGACAACCTGTACTGGTGGTCTGCAATACTTCATCTGTCAACCAACCTGTACTGGTGGTCTATCACATTAGATATATCAGCCAACCTGTACTGGTGGACTGTAATATTTGATATACCAGGCAACCTGTACTGGTGGTCTGCAATACTTCATCTGTCAACCAACCTGTACTGGTGGTCTATCACATTAGATATATCAGCCAACCTGTACTGGTGGACTGTGACAGTTGATCTGGAGGCCAACCTGTACTGGTAGACTTTCCATAACATGTTTTCCTCATCTGGTGGACTATAATTGTATCAAATAACCCCTATTCTGGTAGACAGTCTATGACATATGTGCTTCATCTATCAACCAACCTGTACTGGTGGTCTGCAATTGTATCAAATAACCAACCTGTACTGGTAGATTTTCTAGGACACATTTTCTTCTCTTCATCTAACAACCAACTTGTACTGGTGGGTTGCATTTGTATTAAATAGCCAACCTATACTGGCAGACTTTCTATGACATTGTCTTCCTATAACAACCAACCTGTACTGGTGGGCTGATATTGTATCAAATAGCCAACCTATACTGGTAGACTTTCTGGAACAAATTTTCTTCATCTATCAATCAACCTATGCTGGTGGACTGTAACACTGTGTATTGGCCAACCTATACTGGTGGTCTGTAGCATTTAATCAAACAGCCAACCTATACTGGAAGTCTGCAATTCTTCATCTTTCGACAGCCAGCCTGTACTGGTGGTCTGTAACATTTGTTGTCAACCAACCTGTACTGGTGGTCTGTAATGTTTGATTTGTCAGCCAACCTGTACTGGTGGGCTTTAATCCATCTTTCAGCCAACCTGTACTGGTGTCTGTATTCAAATCTATTGAGGCTTGTATAGAAGCATGATAACCCTACTGATAAGCACTTATGTTTTAGACAAAGTGGTGAAAATCATCATATTATGGCCTAAAGGTTGTCATAAAAGATCAGCCTGTACTGGTGATCTATATGTAAAAGGAATTTTAGGACCAAATACAGGTCATCAAGTCACCAAATGTTTGCTTATGACGACTCTCATCGGTCTGGTAAGTTTGCCCGCTCAGATCAGTGCTAGACGATTCACGTTTCAGATGGGTTTGTATGGCTGCCCAGACTCTCATAACCATCAAGGAATGCTGCTTCAGATGAGTATGTGCTGATTGTTCAGACTTACCAAACCATCCAGGATTCTCTCTATCAAATGTATTAGAATCCTCAGCAATATGAAGACAATTCAAACCTCATATAAATGTACAAAGTAAAAGACCTTTCCCTCTTTGGTTGAGTTGTTTTTCTTTGTGAAGCTATTCTCCTGTGGAACTATTTTCATGCGAGGCTATTCTCATGTGATGCTATCTTATTATATTAGTGTAAGGCTCTCTTAGTTTATAAACATGTATATATTATATTTACTTACCAGAAAGATGTGTTCTGTTCACATTGTTGGCTTTGAGGAGTAGTTTTGTCGGTCTTGGCAGGCATGGAAAATAAAATGTAACATTGCATTAGTTATATGACAAATTACAACATATGGTCATTGAAAAAAAAAACCAACATCCAACCTATACTGGTGGATTGAAGTACTGTCTCAAACTATACATAAACATGTATATATTATATTTACTTACCAGAGAGATGTGTTGTGTTCACATTGTTGGTTTTGAGGAGTAGCGCTGCCAGTCTTGTCAGGCATGGAAAATAAAATGTAATATTGCATTAGTCATATGACGATTTACAACATATGGTCATTGAAATCTTTTTTTTCAAATACCCAACATCCAACCTATACTGGTGGACTGAAGTATTATCTCCAACTGTCAACAAAATTATACTGGTGGATTGTATTATTGACTCAAAAGTTAACCAACCAAAACTAGTGGACAACATGACTGTCTTGAATTATTAGCCAAACTATAGTGTTTGACCATGTTTCTCCAGATTTTACTGTGAATATCTTTTACTTTGTTTGTTAATGAAGTTTGAGGTGGTCTCCTTACAATTTATATTATCAATACTATGTATGAGAGTATTTTGCCAGTCAACCTATACTGGTTGACCTTCTAAAACATTCTTTAGCTCCGAACCAACCTATACTGGTGGACTAAGTTTATCAAACATCCATCCTAGACTGGTGGACTGTAGTTTTGTCAATCAGCCAAACCTATACTGGTTGACTGTAAGATTCCTTCTCCAATAAAAAGCCAACCTATACTGGTGGTCTGTAACATTTCATCAAATAACCAACCTATACTGGTGGTCTGCAGTTCTTCATCTTCCAGCCAACCTGTACTGGTGGTCTGTAATCCTTCATCTTTCAGCCAACCTGTACTGGTGGTCTGTTATCCTTCATCTTTCAGCCAACCTGTACTGGTGGTCTGTAACATTTGATATGTCAGCCAACCTGTACTGGTCGTCTGCAATTGTTCATGTTTCAACCATCCTGTACTGGTGGTCTGTAACATTTGATATGTCAGCCAACCTGTACTGGTGGTCTGCAGTTGTTCATTTTTCAACCATCCTGTACTGGTGGTCTGTAACGTTTGATGTCAGCCAACCTATACTGGTGGTCTGCAATACTTCCTCTCTCAACCAACCTGTACTGGTGGTTTTATTTAATTAAGATCCTTGACTTTTTGGTTAAGATGAGACAGCCACCACCGGCTACACATTTGAGGCAATGCATAAAGACTTTTGCCTTTTGTGACAGCTGAGTTAAAACATGAATCATTCAACCGAGTCACTGTCACTATCAAGTAGCTGAGCTATCGGCGTCCTGACCCACTATCAGCTATACCATGTGTACTGAGTCAAAACATGGATCACTCAAGCAACTGAGTCCCCATTGTCGCTACCATTTGCATGATGCTAGGTTATCAGTCTCATGACCCACTATCAGTATACCAGCAGTTAGACACCCCCTATCGTCCTACTAGATTCGTTTACGTCGCCGTCACTTTTTGCTTTGTTCTCTTGTTCAGCCTTTGAGGACGCCATATATTGGTTGGTCAACCTGTACTGGTTTCCCATGTCGGGTAATAAAATACAGCATCCTTGGCTTAAGAACTCCTGCCTAGCTGCAGTATCATTCATTCTAACAGATGTTCACCATATTGCCTCCTATAACTGATACCAGAATCCTTGAACTTTTACTTTAAATTAGAACCACACTTTTCATCTATCAACCAACCTATACTGGTGGATTGTAACACTCTCAATCGATTGACCAACCTATACTGGTGGTCTGTAATTCTTCATCTTCCAGCCAACCTGTACTGGTGGTCTGTAATGTTTTATTTACAAGACAACCTGTACTGGTGGTCTGTAATGTTTTATATACAAGACAACCTGTACTGGTGGTCTGCAATACTTCATCTGTCAACCAACCTGTACTGGTGGTCTATCACATTAGATATATCAGCCAACCTGTACTGGTGGACTGTAATATTTGATATACCAGGCAACCTGTACTGGTGGTCTGCAATACTTCATCTGTCAACCAACCTGTACTGGTGGTCTATCACATTAGATATATCAGCCAACCTGTACTGGTGGACTGTGACAGTTGATCTGGAGGCCAACCTGTACTGGTAGACTTTCCATAACATGTTTTCCTCATCTGGTGGACTATAATTGTATCAAATAACCCCTATTCTGGTAGACAGTCTATGACATATGTGCTTCATCTATCAACCAACCTGTACTGGTGGTCTGCAATTGTATCAACTAACCAACCTGTACTGGTAGATTTTCTAGGACACATTTTCTTCTCTTCATCTAACAACCAACTTGTACTGGTGGGTTGCATTTGTATTAAATAGCCAACCTATACTGGCAGACTTTCTATGACATTGTCTTCCTATAACAACCAACCTGTACTGGTGGGCTGATATTGTATCAAATAGCCAACCTATACTGGTAGACTTTCTGGAACAAATTTTCTTCATCTATCAATCAACCTATGCTGGTGGACTGTAACACTGTGTATTGGCCAACCTATACTGGTGGTCTGTAGCATTTAATCAAACAGCCAACCTATACTGGAAGTCTGCAATTCTTCATCTTTCGACAGCCAGCCTGTACTGGTGGTCTGTAACATTTGTTGTCAACCAACCTGTACTGGTGGTCTGTAATGTTTGATTTGTCAGCCAACCTGTACTGGTGGGCTTTAATCCATCTTTCAGCCAACCTGTACTGGTGTCTGTATTCAAATCTATTGAGGCTTGTATAGAAGCATGATAACCCTACTGATAAGCACTTATGTTTTAGACAAAGTGGTGAAAATCATCATATTATGGCCTAAAGGTTGTCATAAAAGATCAGCCTGTACTGGTGATCTATATGTAAAAGGAATTTTAGGACCAAATACAGGTCATCAAGTCACCAAATGTTTGCTTATGACGACTCTCATCGGTCTGGTAAGTTTGCCCGCTCAGATCAGTGCTAGACGATTCACGTTTCAGATGGGTTTGTATGGCTGCCCAGACTCTCATAACCATCAAGGAATGCTGCTTCAGATGAGTATGTGCTGATTGTTCAGACTTACCAAACCATCCAGGATTCTCTCTATCAAATGTATTAGAATCCTCAGCAATATGAAGACAATTCAAACCTCATATAAATGTACAAAGTAAAAGACCTTTCCCTCTTTGGTTGAGTTGTTTTTCTTTGTGAAGCTATTCTCCTGTGGAACTATTTTCATGCGAGGCTATTCTCATGTGATGCTATCTTATTATATTAGTGTAAGGCTCTCTTAGTTTATAAACATGTATATATTATATTTACTTACCAGAAAGATGTGTTCTGTTCACATTGTTGGCTTTGAGGAGTAGTTTTGTCGGTCTTGGCAGGCATGGAAAATAAAATGTAACATTGCATTAGTTACATGACAAATTACAACATATGGTCATTGAAAAAAAAAACCAACATCCAACCTATACTGGTGGATTGAAGTACTGTCTCCAACTATACATAAACATGTATATATTATATTTACTTACCAGAGAGATGTGTTGTGTTCACATTGTTGGTTTTGAGGAGTAGCGCTGCCGGTCTTGTCAGGCATGGAAAATAAAATGTAATATTGCATTAGTCATATGACGATTTACAACATATGGTCATTGAAATCTTTTTTTTCAAATACCCAACATCCAACCTATACTGGTGGACTGAAGTATTATCTCCAACTGTCAACAAAATTATACTGGTGGATTGTATTATTGACTCAAAAGTTAACCAACCAAAACTAGTGGACAACATGACTGTCTTGAATTATTAGCCAAACTATAGTGTTTGACCATGTTTCTCCAGATTTTACTGTGAATATCTTTTACTTTGTTTGTTAATGAAGTTTGAGGTGGTCTCCTTACAATTTATATTATCAATACTATGTATGAGAGTATTTGCCAGTCAACCTATACTGGTTGACCTTCTAAAACATTCCGAACCAACCTATACTGGTGGACTAAGTTTATCAAACATCCATCCTAGACTGGTGGACTGTAGTTTTGTCAATCAGCCAAACCTATACTGGTTGACTGTAAGATTCCTTCTCCAATAAAAAGCCAACCTATACTGGTGGTCTGTAACATTTCATCAAATAACCAACCTATACTGGTGGTCTGCAGTTCTTCATCTTCCAGCCAACCTGTACTGGTGGTCTGTAATCCTTCATCTTTCAGCCAACCTGTACTGGTGGTCTGTTATCCTTCATCTTTCAGCCAACCTGTACTGGTGGTCTGTAACATTTGATATGTCAGCCAACCTGTACTGGTCGTCTGCAATTGTTCATGTTTCAACCATCCTGTACTGGTGGTCTGTAACATTTGATATGTCAGCCAACCTGTACTGGTGGTCTGCAGTTGTTCCTATTTCAACCATCCTGTACTGGTGGTCTGTAACGTTTGATGTCAGCCAACCTATACTGGTGGTCTGCAATACTTCCTCTCTCAACCAACCTGTACTGGTGGTTTTATTTAATTAAGATCCTTGACTTTTTGGTTAAGATGAGACAGCCACCACCGGCTACACATTTGAGGCAATGCATAAAGACTTTTGCCTTTTGTGACAGCTGAGTTAAAACATGAATCATTCAACCGAGTCACTGTCACTATCAAGTAGCTGAGCTATCGGCGTCCTGACCCACTATCAGCTATACCATGTGTACTGAGTCAAAACATGGATCACTCAAGCAACTGAGTCCCCATTGTCGCTACCATTTGCATGATGCTAGGTTATCAGTCTCATGACCCACTATCAGTATACCAGCAGTTAGACACCCCCTATCGTCCTACTAGATTCGTTTACGTCGCCGTCACTTTTTGCTTTGTTCTCTTGTTCAGCCTTTGAGGACGCCATATATTGGTTGGTCAACCTGTACTGGTTTCCCATGTCGGGTAATAAAATACAGCATCCTTGGCTTAAGAACTCCTGCCTAGCTGCAGTATCATTCATTCTAACAGATGTTCACCATATTGCCTCCTATAACTGATACCAGAATCCTTGAACTTTTACTTTAAATTAGAACCACACTTTTCATCTATCAACCAACCTATACTGGTGGATTGTAACACTCTCAATCGATTGACCAACCTATACTGGTGGTCTGTAATTCTTCATCTTCCAGCCAACCTGTACTGGTGGTCTGTAATGTTTTATTTACAAGACAACCTGTACTGGTGGTCTGTAATGTTTTATATACAAGACAACCTGTACTGGTGGTCTGCAATACTTCATCTGTCAACCAACCTGTACTGGTGGTCTATCACATTAGATATATCAGCCAACCTGTACTGGTGGACTGTAATATTTGATATACCAGGCAACCTGTACTGGTGGTCTGCAATACTTCATCTGTCAACCAACCTGTACTGGTGGTCTATCACATTAGATATATCAGCCAACCTGTACTGGTGGACTGTGACAGTTGATCTGGAGGCCAACCTGTACTGGTAGACTTTCCATAACATGTTTTCCTCATCTGGTGGACTATAATTGTATCAAATAACCCCTATTCTGGTAGACAGTCTATGACATATGTGCTTCATCTATCAACCAACCTGTACTGGTGGTCTGCAATTGTATCAAATAACCAACCTGTACTGGTAGATTTTCTAGGACACATTTTCTTCTCTTCATCTAACAACCAACTTGTACTGGTGGGTTGCATTTGTATTAAATAGCCAACCTATACTGGCAGACTTTCTATGACATTGTCTTCCTATAACAACCAACCTGTACTGGTGGGCTGATATTGTATCAAATAGCCAACCTATACTGGTAGACTTTCTGGAACAAATTTTCTTCATCTATCAATCAACCTATGCTGGTGGACTGTAACACTGTGTATTGGCCAACCTATACTGGTGGTCTGTAGCATTTAATCAAACAGCCAACCTATACTGGAAGTCTGCAATTCTTCATCTTTCGACAGCCAGCCTGTACTGGTGGTCTGTAACATTTGTTGTCAACCAACCTGTACTGGTGGTCTGTAATGTTTGATTTGTCAGCCAACCTGTACTGGTGGGCTTTAATCCATCTTTCAGCCAACCTGTACTGGTGTCTGTATTCAAATCTATTGAGGCTTGTATAGAAGCATGATAACCCTACTGATAAGCACTTATGTTTTAGACAAAGTGGTGAAAATCATCATATTATGGCCTAAAGGTTGTCATAAAAGATCAGCCTGTACTGGTGATCTATATGTAAAAGGAATTTTAGGACCAAATACAGGTCATCAAGTCACCAAATGTTTGCTTATGACGACTCTCATCGGTCTGGTAAGTTTGCCCGCTCAGATCAGTGCTAGACGATTCACGTTTCAGATGGGTTTGTATGGCTGCCCAGACTCTCATAACCATCAAGGAATGCTGCTTCAGATGAGTATGTGCTGATTGTTCAGACTTACCAAACCATCCAGGATTCTCTCTATCAAATGTATTAGAATCCTCAGCAATATGAAGACAATTCAAACCTCATATAAATGTACAAAGTAAAAGACCTTTCCCTCTTTGGTTGAGTTGTTTTTCTTTGTGAAGCTATTCTCCTGTGGAACTATTTTCATGCGAGGCTATTCTCATGTGATGCTATCTTATTATATTAGTGTAAGGCTCTCTTAGTTTATAAACATGTATATATTATATTTACTTACCAGAAAGATGTGTTCTGTTCACATTGTTGGCTTTGAGGAGTAGTTTTGTCGGTCTTGGCAGGCATGGAAAATAAAATGTAACATTGCATTAGTTATATGACAAATTACAACATATGGTCATTGAAAAAAAAAACCAACATCCAACCTATACTGGTGGACTGAAGTACTGTCTCAAACTATACATAAACATGTATATATTATATTTACTTACCAGAGAGATGTGTTGTGTTCACATTGTTGGTTTTGAGGAGTAGCGCTGCCAGTCTTGTCAGGCATGGAAAATAAAATGTAATATTGCATTAGTCATATGACGATTTACAACATATGGTCATTGAAATCTTTTTTTTCAAATACCCAACATCCAACCTATACTGGTGGACTGAAGTATTATCTCCAACTGTCAACAAAATTATACTGGTGGATTGTATTATTGACTCAAAAGTTAACCAACCAAAACTAGTGGACAACATGACTGTCTTGAATTATTAGCCAAACTATAGTGTTTGACCATGTTTCTCCAGATTTAACTGTGAATATCTTTTACTTTGTTTGTTAATGAAGTTTGAGGTGGTCTCCTTACAATTTATATTATCAATACTATGTATGAGAGTATTTTGCCAGTCAACCTATACTGGTTGACCTTCTAAAACATTCTTTAGCTCCGAACCAACCTATACTGGTGGACTAAGTTTATCAAACATCCATCCTAGACTGGTGGACTGTAGTTTTGTCAATCAGCCAAACCTATACTGGTTGACTGTAAGATTCCTTCTCCAATAAAAAGCCAACCTATACTGGTGGTCTGTAACATTTCATCAAATAACCAACCTATACTGGTGGTCTGCAGTTCTTCATCTTCCAGCCAACCTGTACTGGTGGTCTGTAATCCTTCATCTTTCAGCCAACCTGTACTGGTGGTCTGTTATCCTTCATCTTTCAGCCAACCTGTACTGGTGGTCTGTAACATTTGATATGTCAGCCAACCTGTACTGGTCGTCTGCAATTGTTCATGTTTCAACCATCCTGTACTGGTGGTCTGTAACATTTGATATGTCAGCCAACCTGTACTGGTGGTCTGCAGTTGTTCATTTTTCAACCATCCTGTACTGGTGGTCTGTAACGTTTGATGTCAGCCAACCTATACTGGTGGTCTGCAATACTTCCTCTCTCAACCAACCTGTACTGGTGGTTTTATTTAATTAAGATCCTTGACTTTTTGGTTAAGATGAGACAGCCACCACCGGCTACACATTTGAGGCAATGCATAAAGACTTTTGCCTTTTGTGACAGCTGAGTTAAAACATGAATCATTCAACCGAGTCACTGTCACTATCAAGTAGCTGAGCTATCGGCGTCCTGACCCACTATCAGCTATACCATGTGTACTGAGTCAAAACATGGATCACTCAAGCAACTGAGTCCCCATTGTCGCTACCATTTGCATGATGCTAGGTTATCAGTCTCATGACCCACTATCAGTATACCAGCAGTTAGACACCCCCTATCGTCCTACTAGATTCGTTTACGTCGCCGTCACTTTTTGCTTTGTTCTCTTGTTCAGCCTTTGAGGACGCCATATATTGGTTGGTCAACCTGTACTGGTTTCCCATGTCGGGTAATAAAATACAGCATCCTTGGCTTAAGAACTCCTGCCTAGCTGCAGTATCATTCATTCTAACAGATGTTCACCATATTGCCTCCTATAACTGATACCAGAATCCTTGAACTTTTACTTTAAATTAGAACCACACTTTTCATCTATCAACCAACCTATACTGGTGGATTGTAACACTCTCAATCGATTGACCAACCTATACTGGTGGTCTGTAATTCTTCATCTTCCAGCCAACCTGTACTGGTGGTCTGTAATGTTTTATTTACAAGACAACCTGTACTGGTGGTCTGTAATGTTTTATATACAAGACAACCTGTACTGGTGGTCTGCAATACTTCATCTGTCAACCAACCTGTACTGGTGGTCTATCACATTAGATATATCAGCCAACCTGTACTGGTGGACTGTAATATTTGATATACCAGGCAACCTGTACTGGTGGTCTGCAATACTTCATCTGTCAACCAACCTGTACTGGTGGTCTATCACATTAGATATATCAGCCAACCTGTACTGGTGGACTGTGACAGTTGATCTGGAGGCCAACCTGTACTGGTAGACTTTCCATAACATGTTTTCCTCATCTGGTGGACTATAATTGTATCAAATAACCCCTATTCTGGTAGACAGTCTATGACATATGTGCTTCATCTATCAACCAACCTGTACTGGTGGTCTGCAATTGTATCAAATAACCAACCTGTACTGGTAGATTTTCTAGGACACATTTTCTTCTCTTCATCTAACAACCAACTTGTACTGGTGGGTTGCATTTGTATTAAATAGCCAACCTATACTGGCAGACTTTCTATGACATTGTCTTCCTATAACAACCAACCTGTACTGGTGGGCTGATATTGTATCAAATAGCCAACCTATACTGGTAGACTTTCTGGAACAAATTTTCTTCATCTATCAATCAACCTATGCTGGTGGACTGTAACACTGTGTATTGGCCAACCTATACTGGTGGTCTGTAGCATTTAATCAAACAGCCAACCTATACTGGAAGTCTGCAATTCTTCATCTTTCGACAGCCAGCCTGTACTGGTGGTCTGTAACATTTGTTGTCAACCAACCTGTACTGGTGGTCTGTAATGTTTGATTTGTCAGCCAACCTGTACTGGTGGGCTTTAATCCATCTTTCAGCCAACCTGTACTGGTGTCTGTATTCAAATCTATTGAGGCTTGTATAGAAGCATGATAACCCTACTGATAAGCACTTATGTTTTAGACAAAGTGGTGAAAATCATCATATTATGGCCTAAAGGTTGTCATAAAAGATCAGCCTGTACTGGTGATCTATATGTAAAAGGAATTTTAGGACCAAATACAGGTCATCAAGTCACCAAATGTTTGCTTATGACGACTCTCATCGGTCTGGTAAGTTTGCCCGCTCAGATCAGTGCTAGACGATTCACGTTTCAGATGGGTTTGTATGGCTGCCCAGACTCTCATAACCATCAAGGAATGCTGCTTCAGATGAGTATGTGCTGATTGTTCAGACTTACCAAACCATCCAGGATTCTCTCTATCAAATGTATTAGAATCCTCAGCAATATGAAGACAATTCAAACCTCATATAAATGTACAAAGTAAAAGACCTTTCCCTCTTTGGTTGAGTTGTTTTTCTTTGTGAAGCTATTCTCCTGTGGAACTATTTTCATGCGAGGCTATTCTCATGTGATGCTATCTTATTATATTAGTGTAAGGCTCTCTTAGTTTATAAACATGTATATATTATATTTACTTACCAGAAAGATGTGTTCTGTTCACATTGTTGGCTTTGAGGAGTAGTTTTGTCGGTCTTGGCAGGCATGGAAAATAAAATGTAACATTGCATTAGTTATATGACAAATTACAACATATGGTCATTGAAAAAAAAAACCAACATCCAACCTATACTGGTGGACTGAAGTACTGTCTCAAACTATACATAAACATGTATATATTATATTTACTTACCAGAGAGATGTGTTGTGTTCACATTGTTGGTTTTGAGGAGTAGCGCTGCCAGTCTTGTCAGGCATGGAAAATAAAATGTAATATTGCATTAGTCATATGACGATTTACAACATATGGTCATTGAAATCTTTTTTTTCAAATACCCAACATCCAACCTATACTGGTGGACTGAAGTATTATCTCCAACTGTCAACAAAATTATACTGGTGGATTGTATTATTGACTCAAAAGTTAACCAACCAAAACTAGTGGACAACATGACTGTCTTGAATTATTAGCCAAACTATAGTGTTTGACCATGTTTCTCCAGATTTTACTGTGAATATCTTTTACTTTGTTTGTTAATGAAGTTTGAGGTGGTCTCCTTACAATTTATATTATCAATACTATGTATGAGAGTATTTTGCCAGTCAACCTATACTGGTTGACCTTCTAAAACATTCTTTAGCTCCGAACCAACCTATACTGGTGGACTAAGTTTATCAAACATCCATCCTAGACTGGTGGACTGTAGTTTTGTCAATCAGCCAAACCTATACTGGTTGACTGTAAGATTCCTTCTCCAATAAAAAGCCAACCTATACTGGTGGTCTGTAACATTTCATCAAATAACCAACCTATACTGGTGGTCTGCAGTTCTTCATCTTCCAGCCAACCTGTACTGGTGGTCTGTAATCCTTCATCTTTCAGCCAACCTGTACTGGTGGTCTGTTATCCTTCATCTTTCAGCCAACCTGTACTGGTGGTCTGTAACATTTGATATGTCAGCCAACCTGTACTGGTCGTCTGCAATTGTTCATGTTTCAACCATCCTGTACTGGTGGTCTGTAACATTTGATATGTCAGCCAACCTGTACTGGTGGTCTGCAGTTGTTCATTTTTCAACCATCCTGTACTGGTGGTCTGTAACGTTTGATGTCAGCCAACCTATACTGGTGGTCTGCAATACTTCCTCTCTCAACCAACCTGTACTGGTGGTTTTATTTAATTAAGATCCTTGACTTTTTGGTTAAGATGAGACAGCCACCACCGGCTACACATTTGAGGCAATGCATAAAGACTTTTGCCTTTTGTGACAGCTGAGTTAAAACATGAATCATTCAACCGAGTCACTGTCACTATCAAGTAGCTGAGCTATCGGCGTCCTGACCCACTATCAGCTATACCATGTGTACTGAGTCAAAACATGGATCACTCAAGCAACTGAGTCCCCATTGTCGCTACCATTTGCATGATGCTAGGTTATCAGTCTCATGACCCACTATCAGTATACCAGCAGTTAGACACCCCCTATCGTCCTACTAGATTCGTTTACGTCGCCGTCACTTTTTGCTTTGTTCTCTTGTTCAGCCTTTGAGGACGCCATATATTGGTTGGTCAACCTGTACTGGTTTCCCATGTCGGGTAATAAAATACAGCATCCTTGGCTTAAGAACTCCTGCCTAGCTGCAGTATCATTCATTCTAACAGATGTTCACCATATTGCCTCCTATAACTGATACCAGAATCCTTGAACTTTTACTTTAAATTAGAACCACACTTTTCATCTATCAACCAACCTATACTGGTGGATTGTAACACTCTCAATCGATTGACCAACCTATACTGGTGGTCTGTAATTCTTCATCTTCCAGCCAACCTGTACTGGTGGTCTGTAATGTTTTATTTACAAGACAACCTGTACTGGTGGTCTGTAATGTTTTATATACAAGACAACCTGTACTGGTGGTCTGCAATACTTCATCTGTCAACCAACCTGTACTGGTGGTCTATCACATTAGATATATCAGCCAACCTGTACTGGTGGACTGTAATATTTGATATACCAGGCAACCTGTACTGGTGGTCTGCAATACTTCATCTGTCAACCAACCTGTACTGGTGGTCTATCACATTAGATATATCAGCCAACCTGTACTGGTGGACTGTGACAGTTGATCTGGAGGCCAACCTGTACTGGTAGACTTTCCATAACATGTTTTCCTCATCTGGTGGACTATAATTGTATCAAATAACCCCTATTCTGGTAGACAGTCTATGACATATGTGCTTCATCTATCAACCAACCTGTACTGGTGGTCTGCAATTGTATCAAATAACCAACCTGTACTGGTAGATTTTCTAGGACACATTTTCTTCTCTTCATCTAACAACCAACTTGTACTGGTGGGTTGCATTTGTATTAAATAGCCAACCTATACTGGCAGACTTTCTATGACATTGTCTTCCTATAATAACCAACCTGTACTGGTGGGCTGATATTGTATCAAATAGCCAACCTATACTGGTAGACTTTCTGGAACAAATTTTCTTCATCTATCAATCAACCTATGCTGGTGGACTGTAACACTGTGTATTGGCCAACCTATACTGGTGGTCTGTAGCATTTAATCAAACAGCCAACCTATACTGGAAGTCTGCAATTCTTCATCTTTCGACAGCCAGCCTGTACTGGTGGTCTGTAACATTTGTTGTCAACCAACCTGTACTGGTGGTCTGTAATGTTTGATTTGTCAGCCAACCTGTACTGGTGGGCTTTAATCCATCTTTCAGCCAACCTGTACTGGTGTCTGTATTCAAATCTATTGAGGCTTGTATAGAAGCATGATAACCCTACTGATAAGCACTTATGTTTTAGACAAAGTGGTGAAAATCATCATATTATGGCCTAAAGGTTGTCATAAAAGATCAGCCTGTACTGGTGATCTATATGTAAAAGGAATTTTAGGACCAAATACAGGTCATCAAGTCACCAAATGTTTGCTTATGACGACTCTCATCGGTCTGGTAAGTTTGCCCGCTCAGATCAGTGCTAGACGATTCACGTTTCAGATGGGTTTGTATGGCTGCCCAGACTCTCATAACCATCAAGGAATGCTGCTTCAGATGAGTATGTGCTGATTGTTCAGACTTACCAAACCATCCAGGATTCTCTCTATCAAATGTATTAGAATCCTCAGCAATATGAAGACAATTCAAACCTCATATAAATGTACAAAGTAAAAGACCTTTCCCTCTTTGGTTGAGTTGTTTTTCTTTGTGAAGCTATTCTCCTGTGGAACTATTTTCATGCGAGGCTATTCTCATGTGATGCTATCTTATTATATTAGTGTAAGGCTCTCTTAGTTTATAAACATGTATATATTATATTTACTTACCAGAAAGATGTGTTCTGTTCACATTGTTGGCTTTGAGGAGTAGTTTTGTCGGTCTTGGCAGGCATGGAAAATAAAATGTAACATTGCATTAGTTACATGACAAATTACAACATATGGTCATTGAAAAAAAAAACCAACATCCAACCTATACTGGTGGATTGAAGTACTGTCTCCAACTATACATAAACATGTATATATTATATTTACTTACCAGAGAGATGTGTTGTGTTCACATTGTTGGTTTTGAGGAGTAGCGCTGCCGGTCTTGTCAGGCATGGAAAATAAAATGTAATATTGCATTAGTCATATGACGATTTACAACATATGGTCATTGAAATCTTTTTTTTCAAATACCCAACATCCAACCTATACTGGTGGACTGAAGTATTATCTCCAACTGTCAACAAAATTATACTGGTGGATTGTATTATTGACTCAAAAGTTAACCAACCAAAACTAGTGGACAACATGACTGTCTTGAATTATTAGCCAAACTATAGTGTTTGACCATGTTTCTCCAGATTTTACTGTGAATATCTTTTACTTTGTTTGTTAATGAAGTTTGAGGTGGTCTCCTTACAATTTATATTATCAATACTATGTATGAGAGTATTTGCCAGTCAACCTATACTGGTTGACCTTCTAAAACATTCCGAACCAACCTATACTGGTGGACTAAGTTTATCAAACATCCATCCTAGACTGGTGGACTGTAGTTTTGTCAATCAGCCAAACCTATACTGGTTGACTGTAAGATTCCTTCTCCAATAAAAAGCCAACCTATACTGGTGGTCTGTAACATTTCATCAAATAACCAACCTATACTGGTGGTCTGCAGTTCTTCATCTTCCAGCCAACCTGTACTGGTGGTCTGTAATCCTTCATCTTTCAGCCAACCTGTACTGGTGGTCTGTTATCCTTCATCTTTCAGCCAACCTGTACTGGTGGTCTGTAACATTTGATATGTCAGCCAACCTGTACTGGTCGTCTGCAATTGTTCATGTTTCAACCATCCTGTACTGGTGGTCTGTAACATTTGATATGTCAGCCAACCTGTACTGGTGGTCTGCAGTTGTTCCTATTTCAACCATCCTGTACTGGTGGTCTGTAACGTTTGATGTCAGCCAACCTATACTGGTGGTCTGCAATACTTCCTCTCTCAACCAACCTGTACTGGTGGTTTTATTTAATTAAGATCCTTGACTTTTTGGTTAAGATGAGACAGCCACCACCGGCTACACATTTGAGGCAATGCATAAAGACTTTTGCCTTTTGTGACAGCTGAGTTAAAACATGAATCATTCAACCGAGTCACTGTCACTATCAAGTAGCTGAGCTATCGGCGTCCTGACCCACTATCAGCTATACCATGTGTACTGAGTCAAAACATGGATCACTCAAGCAACTGAGTCCCCATTGTCGCTACCATTTGCATGATGCTAGGTTATCAGTCTCATGACCCACTATCAGTATACCAGCAGTTAGACACCCCCTATCGTCCTACTAGATTCGTTTACGTCGCCGTCACTTTTTGCTTTGTTCTCTTGTTCAGCCTTTGAGGACGCCATATATTGGTTGGTCAACCTGTACTGGTTTCCCATGTCGGGTAATAAAATACAGCATCCTTGGCTTAAGAACTCCTGCCTAGCTGCAGTATCATTCATTCTAACAGATGTTCACCATATTGCCTCCTATAACTGATACCAGAATCCTTGAACTTTTACTTTAAATTAGAACCACACTTTTCATCTATCAACCAACCTATACTGGTGGATTGTAACACTCTCAATCGATTGACCAACCTATACTGGTGGTCTGTAATTCTTCATCTTCCAGCCAACCTGTACTGGTGGTCTGTAATGTTTTATTTACAAGACAACCTGTACTGGTGGTCTGTAATGTTTTATATACAAGACAACCTGTACTGGTGGTCTGCAATACTTCATCTGTCAACCAACCTGTACTGGTGGTCTATCACATTAGATATATCAGCCAACCTGTACTGGTGGACTGTAATATTTGATATACCAGGCAACCTGTACTGGTGGTCTGCAATACTTCATCTGTCAACCAACCTGTACTGGTGGTCTATCACATTAGATATATCAGCCAACCTGTACTGGTGGACTGTGACAGTTGATCTGGAGGCCAACCTGTACTGGTAGACTTTCCATAACATGTTTTCCTCATCTGGTGGACTATAATTGTATCAAATAACCCCTATTCTGGTAGACAGTCTATGACATATGTGCTTCATCTATCAACCAACCTGTACTGGTGGTCTGCAATTGTATCAAATAACCAACCTGTACTGGTAGATTTTCTAGGACACATTTTCTTCTCTTCATCTAACAACCAACTTGTACTGGTGGGTTGCATTTGTATTAAATAGCCAACCTATACTGGCAGACTTTCTATGACATTGTCTTCCTATAATAACCAACCTGTACTGGTGGGCTGATATTGTATCAAATAGCCAACCTATACTGGTAGACTTTCTGGAACAAATTTTCTTCATCTATCAATCAACCTATGCTGGTGGACTGTAACACTGTGTATTGGCCAACCTATACTGGTGGTCTGTAGCATTTAATCAAACAGCCAACCTATACTGGAAGTCTGCAATTCTTCATCTTTCGACAGCCAGCCTGTACTGGTGGTCTGTAACATTTGTTGTCAACCAACCTGTACTGGTGGTCTGTAATGTTTGATTTGTCAGCCAACCTGTACTGGTGGGCTTTAATCCATCTTTCAGCCAACCTGTACTGGTGTCTGTATTCAAATCTATTGAGGCTTGTATAGAAGCATGATAACCCTACTGATAAGCACTTATGTTTTAGACAAAGTGGTGAAAATCATCATATTATGGCCTAAAGGTTGTCATAAAAGATCAGCCTGTACTGGTGATCTATATGTAAAAGGAATTTTAGGACCAAATACAGGTCATCAAGTCACCAAATGTTTGCTTATGACGACTCTCATCGGTCTGGTAAGTTTGCCCGCTCAGATCAGTGCTAGACGATTCACGTTTCAGATGGGTTTGTATGGCTGCCCAGACTCTCATAACCATCAAGGAATGCTGCTTCAGATGAGTATGTGCTGATTGTTCAGACTTACCAAACCATCCAGGATTCTCTCTATCAAATGTATTAGAATCCTCAGCAATATGAAGACAATTCAAACCTCATATAAATGTACAAAGTAAAAGACCTTTCCCTCTTTGGTTGAGTTGTTTTTCTTTGTGAAGCTATTCTCCTGTGGAACTATTTTCATGCGAGGCTATTCTCATGTGATGCTATCTTATTATATTAGTGTAAGGCTCTCTTAGTTTATAAACATGTATATATTATATTTACTTACCAGAAAGATGTGTTCTGTTCACATTGTTGGCTTTGAGGAGTAGTTTTGTCGGTCTTGGCAGGCATGGAAAATAAAATGTAACATTGCATTAGTTACATGACAAATTACAACATATGGTCATTGAAAAAAAAAACCAACATCCAACCTATACTGGTGGATTGAAGTACTGTCTCCAACTATACATAAACATGTATATATTATATTTACTTACCAGAGAGATGTGTTGTGTTCACATTGTTGGTTTTGAGGAGTAGCGCTGCCAGTCTTGTCAGGCATGGAAAATAAAATGTAATATTGCATTAGTCATATGACGATTTACAACATATGGTCATTGAAATCTTTTTTTTCAAATACCCAACATCCAACCTATACTGGTGGACTGAAGTATTATCTCCAACTGTCAACAAAATTATACTGGTGGATTGTATTATTGACTCAAAAGTTAACCAACCAAAACTAGTGGACAACATGACTGTCTTGAATTATTAGCCAAACTATAGTGTTTGACCATGTTTCTCCAGATTTAACTGTGAATATCTTTTACTTTGTTTGTTAATGAAGTTTGAGGTGGTCTCCTTACAATTTATATTATCAATACTATGTATGAGAGTATTTTGCCAGTCAACCTATACTGGTTGACCTTCTAAAACATTCTTTAGCTCCGAACCAACCTATACTGGTGGACTAAGTTTATCAAACATCCATCCTAGACTGGTGGACTGTAGTTTTGTCAATCAGCCAAACCTATACTGGTTGACTGTAAGATTCCTTCTCCAATAAAAAGCCAACCTATACTGGTGGTCTGTAACATTTCATCAAATAACCAACCTATACTGGTGGTCTGCAGTTCTTCATCTTCCAGCCAACCTGTACTGGTGGTCTGTAATCCTTCATCATTCAGCCAACCTGTACTGGTGGTCTGTTATCCTTCATCTTTCAGCCAACCTGTACTGGTGGTCTGTAACATTTGATATGTCAGCCAACCTGTACTGGTCGTCTGCAATTGTTCATGTTTCAACCATCCTGTACTGGTGGTCTGTAACATTTGATATGTCAGCCAACCTGTACTGGTGGTCTGCAGTTGTTCATTTTTCAACCATCCTGTACTGGTGGTCTGTAACGTTTGATGTCAGCCAACCTATACTGGTGGTCTGCAATACTTCCTCTCTCAACCAACCTGTACTGGTGGTTTTATTTAATTAAGATCCTTGACTTTTTGGTTAAGATGAGACAGCCACCACCGGCTACACATTTGAGGCAATGCATAAAGACTTTTGCCTTTTGTGACAGCTGAGTTAAAACATGAATCATTCAACCGAGTCACTGTCACTATCAAGTAGCTGAGCTATCGGCGTCCTGACCCACTATCAGCTATACCATGTGTACTGAGTCAAAACATGGATCACTCAAGCAACTGAGTCCCCATTGTCGCTACCATTTGCATGATGCTAGGTTATCAGTCTCATGACCCACTATCAGTATACCAGCAGTTAGACACCCCCTATCGTCCTACTAGATTCGTTTACGTCGCCGTCACTTTTTGCTTTGTTCTCTTGTTCAGCCTTTGAGGACGCCATATATTGGTTGGTCAACCTGTACTGGTTTCCCATGTCGGGTAATAAAATACAGCATCCTTGGCTTAAGAACTCCTGCCTAGCTGCAGTATCATTCATTCTAACAGATGTTCACCATATTGCCTCCTATAACTGATACCAGAATCCTTGAACTTTTACTTTAAATTAGAACCACACTTTTCATCTATCAACCAACCTATACTGGTGGATTGTAACACTCTCAATCGATTGACCAACCTATACTGGTGGTCTGTAATTCTTCATCTTCCAGCCAACCTGTACTGGTGGTCTGTAATGTTTTATTTACAAGACAACCTGTACTGGTGGTCTGTAATGTTTTATATACAAGACAACCTGTACTGGTGGTCTGCAATACTTCATCTGTCAACCAACCTGTACTGGTGGTCTATCACATTAGATATATCAGCCAACCTGTACTGGTGGACTGTAATATTTGATATACCAGGCAACCTGTACTGGTGGTCTGCAATACTTCATCTGTCAACCAACCTGTACTGGTGGTCTATCACATTAGATATATCAGCCAACCTGTACTGGTGGACTGTGACAGTTGATCTGGAGGCCAACCTGTACTGGTAGACTTTCCATAACATGTTTTCCTCATCTGGTGGACTATAATTGTATCAAATAACCCCTATTCTGGTAGACAGTCTATGACATATGTGCTTCATCTATCAACCAACCTGTACTGGTGGTCTGCAATTGTATCAAATAACCAACCTGTACTGGTAGATTTTCTAGGACACATTTTCTTCTCTTCATCTAACAACCAACTTGTACTGGTGGGTTGCATTTGTATTAAATAGCCAACCTATACTGGCAGACTTTCTATGACATTGTCTTCCTATAATAACCAACCTGTACTGGTGGGCTGATATTGTATCAAATAGCCAACCTATACTGGTAGACTTTCTGGAACAAATTTTCTTCATCTATCAATCAACCTATGCTGGTGGACTGTAACACTGTGTATTGGCCAACCTATACTGGTGGTCTGTAGCATTTAATCAAACAGCCAACCTATACTGGAAGTCTGCAATTCTTCATCTTTCGACAGCCAGCCTGTACTGGTGGTCTGTAACATTTGTTGTCAACCAACCTGTACTGGTGGTCTGTAATGTTTGATTTGTCAGCCAACCTGTACTGGTGGGCTTTAATCCATCTTTCAGCCAACCTGTACTGGTGTCTGTATTCAAATCTATTGAGGCTTGTATAGAAGCATGATAACCCTACTGATAAGCACTTATGTTTTAGACAAAGTGGTGAAAATCATCATATTATGGCCTAAAGGTTGTCATAAAAGATCAGCCTGTACTGGTGATCTATATGTAAAAGGAATTTTAGGACCAAATACAGGTCATCAAGTCACCAAATGTTTGCTTATGACGACTCTCATCGGTCTGGTAAGTTTGCCCGCTCAGATCAGTGCTAGACGATTCACGTTTCAGATGGGTTTGTATGGCTGCCCAGACTCTCATAACCATCAAGGAATGCTGCTTCAGATGAGTATGTGCTGATTGTTCAGACTTACCAAACCATCCAGGATTCTCTCTATCAAATGTATTAGAATCCTCAGCAATATGAAGACAATTCAAACCTCATATAAATGTACAAAGTAAAAGACCTTTCCCTCTTTGGTTGAGTTGTTTTTCTTTGTGAAGCTATTCTCCTGTGGAACTATTTTCATGCGAGGCTATTCTCATGTGATGCTATCTTATTATATTAGTGTAAGGCTCTCTTAGTTTATAAACATGTATATATTATATTTACTTACCAGAAAGATGTGTTCTGTTCACATTGTTGGCTTTGAGGAGTAGTTTTGTCGGTCTTGGCAGGCATGGAAAATAAAATGTAACATTGCATTAGTTACATGACAAATTACAACATATGGTCATTGAAAAAAAAAACCAACATCCAACCTATACTGGTGGATTGAAGTACTGTCTCCAACTATACATAAACATGTATATATTATATTTACTTACCAGAGAGATGTGTTGTGTTCACATTGTTGGTTTTGAGGAGTAGCGCTGCCGGTCTTGTCAGGCATGGAAAATAAAATGTAATATTGCATTAGTCATATGACGATTTACAACATATGGTCATTGAAATCTTTTTTTTCAAATACCCAACATCCAACCTATACTGGTGGACTGAAGTATTATCTCCAACTGTCAACAAAATTATACTGGTGGATTGTATTATTGACTCAAAAGTTAACCAACCAAAACTAGTGGACAACATGACTGTCTTGAATTATTAGCCAAACTATAGTGTTTGACCATGTTTCTCCAGATTTTACTGTGAATATCTTTTACTTTGTTTGTTAATGAAGTTTGAGGTGGTCTCCTTACAATTTATATTATCAATACTATGTATGAGAGTATTTGCCAGTCAACCTATACTGGTTGACCTTCTAAAACATTCCGAACCAACCTATACTGGTGGACTAAGTTTATCAAACATCCATCCTAGACTGGTGGACTGTAGTTTTGTCAATCAGCCAAACCTATACTGGTTGACTGTAAGATTCCTTCTCCAATAAAAAGCCAACCTATACTGGTGGTCTGTAACATTTCATCAAATAACCAACCTATACTGGTGGTCTGCAGTTCTTCATCTTCCAGCCAACCTGTACTGGTGGTCTGTAATCCTTCATCTTTCAGCCAACCTGTACTGGTGGTCTGTTATCCTTCATCTTTCAGCCAACCTGTACTGGTGGTCTGTAACATTTGATATGTCAGCCAACCTGTACTGGTCGTCTGCAATTGTTCATGTTTCAACCATCCTGTACTGGTGGTCTGTAACATTTGATATGTCAGCCAACCTGTACTGGTGGTCTGCAGTTGTTCCTATTTCAACCATCCTGTACTGGTGGTCTGTAACGTTTGATGTCAGCCAACCTATACTGGTGGTCTGCAATACTTCCTCTCTCAACCAACCTGTACTGGTGGTTTTATTTAATTAAGATCCTTGACTTTTTGGTTAAGATGAGACAGCCACCACCGGCTACACATTTGAGGCAATGCATAAAGACTTTTGCCTTTTGTGACAGCTGAGTTAAAACATGAATCATTCAACCGAGTCACTGTCACTATCAAGTAGCTGAGCTATCGGCGTCCTGACCCACTATCAGCTATACCATGTGTACTGAGTCAAAACATGGATCACTCAAGCAACTGAGTCCCCATTGTCGCTACCATTTGCATGATGCTAGGTTATCAGTCTCATGACCCACTATCAGTATACCAGCAGTTAGACACCCCCTATCGTCCTACTAGATTCGTTTACGTCGCCGTCACTTTTTGCTTTGTTCTCTTGTTCAGCCTTTGAGGACGCCATATATTGGTTGGTCAACCTGTACTGGTTTCCCATGTCGGGTAATAAAATACAGCATCCTTGGCTTAAGAACTCCTGCCTAGCTGCAGTATCATTCATTCTAACAGATGTTCACCATATTGCCTCCTATAACTGATACCAGAATCCTTGAACTTTTACTTTAAATTAGAACCACACTTTTCATCTATCAACCAACCTATACTGGTGGATTGTAACACTCTCAATCGATTGACCAACCTATACTGGTGGTCTGTAATTCTTCATCTTCCAGCCAACCTGTACTGGTGGTCTGTAATGTTTTATTTACAAGACAACCTGTACTGGTGGTCTGTAATGTTTTATATACAAGACAACCTGTACTGGTGGTCTGCAATACTTCATCTGTCAACCAACCTGTACTGGTGGTCTATCACATTAGATATATCAGCCAACCTGTACTGGTGGACTGTAATATTTGATATACCAGGCAACCTGTACTGGTGGTCTGCAATACTTCATCTGTCAACCAACCTGTACTGGTGGTCTATCACATTAGATATATCAGCCAACCTGTACTGGTGGACTGTGACAGTTGATCTGGAGGCCAACCTGTACTGGTAGACTTTCCATAACATGTTTTCCTCATCTGGTGGACTATAATTGTATCAAATAACCCCTATTCTGGTAGACAGTCTATGACATATGTGCTTCATCTATCAACCAACCTGTACTGGTGGTCTGCAATTGTATCAAATAACCAACCTGTACTGGTAGATTTTCTAGGACACATTTTCTTCTCTTCATCTAACAACCAACTTGTACTGGTGGGTTGCATTTGTATTAAATAGCCAACCTATACTGGCAGACTTTCTATGACATTGTCTTCCTATAACAACCAACCTGTACTGGTGGGCTGATATTGTATCAAATAGCCAACCTATACTGGTAGACTTTCTGGAACAAATTTTCTTCATCTATCAATCAACCTATGCTGGTGGACTGTAACACTGTGTATTGGCCAACCTATACTGGTGGTCTGTAGCATTTAATCAAACAGCCAACCTATACTGGAAGTCTGCAATTCTTCATCTTTCGACAGCCAGCCTGTACTGGTGGTCTGTAACATTTGTTGTCAACCAACCTGTACTGGTGGTCTGTAATGTTTGATTTGTCAGCCAACCTGTACTGGTGGGCTTTAATCCATCTTTCAGCCAACCTGTACTGGTGTCTGTATTCAAATCTATTGAGGCTTGTATAGAAGCATGATAACCCTACTGATAAGCACTTATGTTTTAGACAAAGTGGTGAAAATCATCATATTATGGCCTAAAGGTTGTCATAAAAGATCAGCCTGTACTGGTGATCTATATGTAAAAGGAATTTTAGGACCAAATACAGGTCATCAAGTCACCAAATGTTTGCTTATGACGACTCTCATCGGTCTGGTAAGTTTGCCTGCTCAGATCAGTGCTAGACGATTCACGTTTCAGATGGGTTTGTATGGCTGCCCAGACTCTCATAACCATCAAGGAATGCTGCTTCAGATGAGTATGTGCTGATTGTTCAGACTTACCAAACCATCCAGGATTCTCTCTATCAAATGTATCAGAATCCCCAGCAATATGAAGACAATTCAAATCTCATATAAATGTACAAAGTAAAAGACCTTTCCCTCTTTGGTTGAGTTGTTTTTCTTTGTGAAGCTATTCTCCTGTGGAACTATTTTCATGCGAGGCTATTCTCATGTGATGCTATCTTATTATATTAGTGTAAGGCTCTCTTAGTTTATAAACATGTATATATTATATTTACTTACCAGAAAGATGTGTTCTGTTCACATTGTTGGCTTTGAGGAGTAGTTTTGTCGGTCTTGGCAGGCATGGAAAATAAAATGTAACATTGCATTAGTTACATGACAAATTACAACATATGGTCATTGAAAAAAAAAAACCAACATCCAACCTATACTGGTGGACTGAAGTACTGTCTCCAACTATACATAAACATGTATATATTATATTTACTTACCAGAGAGATGTGTTGTGTTCACATTGTTGGTTTTGAGGAGTAGCGCTGCCGGTCTTGTCAGGCATGGAAAATAAAATGTAATATTGCATTAGTCATATGACGATTTACAACATATGGTCATTGAAATCTTTTTTTTCAAATACCCAACATCCAACCTATACTGGTGGACTGAAGTATTATCTCCAACTGTCAACAAAATTATACTGGTGGATTGTATTATTGACTCAAAAGTTAACCAACCAAAACTAGTGGACAACATGACTGTCTTGAATTATTAGCCAAACTATAGTGTTTGACCATGTTTCTCCAGATTTTACTGTGAATATCTTTTACTTTGTTTGTTAATGAAGTTTGAGGTGGTCTCCTTACAATTTATATTATCAATACTATGTATGAGAGTATTTGCCAGTCAACCTATACTGGTTGACCTTCTAAAACATTCCGAACCAACCTATACTGGTGGACTAAGTTTATCAAACATCCATCCTAGACTGGTGGACTGTAGTTTTGTCAATCAGCCAAACCTATACTGGTTGACTGTAAGATTCCTTCTCCAATAAAAAGCCAACCTATACTGGTGGTCTGTAACATTTCATCAAATAACCAACCTATACTGGTGGTCTGCAGTTCTTCATCTTCCAGCCAACCTGTACTGGTGGTCTGTAATCCTTCATCTTTCAGCCAACCTGTACTGGTGGTCTGTTATCCTTCATCTTTCAGCCAACCTGTACTGGTGGTCTGTAACATTTGATATGTCAGCCAACCTGTACTGGTCGTCTGCAATTGTTCATGTTTCAACCATCCTGTACTGGTGGTCTGTAACATTTGATATGTCAGCCAACCTGTACTGGTGGTCTGCAGTTGTTCCTATTTCAACCATCCTGTACTGGTGGTCTGTAACGTTTGATGTCAGCCAACCTATACTGGTGGTCTGCAATACTTCCTCTCTCAACCAACCTGTACTGGTGGTTTTATTTAATTAAGATCCTTGACTTTTTGGTTAAGATGAGACAGCCACCACCGGCTACACATTTGAGGCAATGCATAAAGACTTTTGCCTTTTGTGACAGCTGAGTTAAAACATGAATCATTCAACCGAGTCACTGTCACTATCAAGTAGCTGAGCTATCGGCGTCCTGACCCACTATCAGCTATACCATGTGTACTGAGTCAAAACATGGATCACTCAAGCAACTGAGTCCCCATTGTCGCTACCATTTGCATGATGCTAGGTTATCAGTCTCATGACCCACTATCAGTATACCAGCAGTTAGACACCCCCTATCGTCCTACTAGATTCGTTTACGTCGCCGTCACTTTTTGCTTTGTTCTCTTGTTCAGCCTTTGAGGACGCCATATATTGGTTGGTCAACCTGTACTGGTTTCCCATGTCGGGTAATAAAATACAGCATCCTTGGCTTAAGAACTCCTGCCTAGCTGCAGTATCATTCATTCTAACAGATGTTCACCATATTGCCTCCTATAACTGATACCAGAATCCTTGAACTTTTACTTTAAATTAGAACCACACTTTTCATCTATCAACCAACCTATACTGGTGGATTGTAACACTCTCAATCGATTGACCAACCTATACTGGTGGTCTGTAATTCTTCATCTTCCAGCCAACCTGTACTGGTGGTCTGTAATGTTTTATTTACAAGACAACCTGTACTGGTGGTCTGCAATACTTCATCTGTCAACCAACCTGTACTGGTGGTCTATCACATTAGATATATCAGCCAACCTGTACTGGTGGACTGTAATATTTGATATACCAGGCAACCTGTACTGGTGGTCTGCAATACTTCATCTGTCAACCAACCTGTACTGGTGGTCTATCACATTAGATATATCAGCCAACCTGTACTGGTGGACTGTGACAGTTGATCTGGAGGCCAACCTGTACTGGTAGACTTTCCATAACATGTTTTCCTCATCTGGTGGACTATAATTGTATCAAATAACCCCTATTCTGGTAGACAGTCTATGACATATGTGCTTCATCTATCAACCAACCTGTACTGGTGGTCTGCAATTGTATCAAATAACCAACCTGTACTGGTAGATTTTCTAGGACACATTTTCTTCTCTTCATCTAACAACCAACTTGTACTGGTGGGTTGCATTTGTATTAAATAGCCAACCTATACTGGCAGACTTTCTATGACATTGTCTTCCTATAACAACCAACCTGTACTGGTGGGCTGATATTGTATCAAATAGCCAACCTATACTGGTAGACTTTCTGGAACAAATTTTCTTCATCTATCAATCAACCTATGCTGGTGGACTGTAACACTGTGTATTGGCCAACCTATACTGGTGGTCTGTAGCATTTAATCAAACAGCCAACCTATACTGGAAGTCTGCAATTCTTCATCTTTCGACAGCCAGCCTGTACTGGTGGTCTGTAACATTTGTTGTCAACCAACCTGTACTGGTGGTCTGTAATGTTTGATTTGTCAGCCAACCTGTACTGGTGGGCTTTAATCCATCTTTCAGCCAACCTGTACTGGTGTCTGTATTCAAATCTATTGAGGCTTGTATAGAAGCATGATAACCCTACTGATAAGCACTTATGTTTTAGACAAAGTGGTGAAAATCATCATATTATGGCCTAAAGGTTGTCATAAAAGATCAGCCTGTACTGGTGATCTATATGTAAAAGGAATTTTAGGACCAAATACAGGTCATCAAGTCACCAAATGTTTGCTTATGACGACTCTCATCGGTCTGGTAAGTTTGCCCGCTCAGATCAGTGCTAGACGATTCACGTTTCAGATGGGTTTGTATGGCTGCCCAGACTCTCATAACCATCAAGGAATGCTGCTTCAGATGAGTATGTGCTGATTGTTCAGACTTACCAAACCATCCAGGATTCTCTCTATCAAATGTATCAGAATCCTCAGCAATATGAAGACATTTCAAACCTCATATAAATGTACAAAGTAAAAGACCTTTCCCTCTTTGGTTGAGTTGTTTTTCTTTGTGAAGCTATTCTCCTGTGGAACTATTTTCATGCGAGGCTATTCTCATGTGATGCTATCTTATTATATTAGTGTAAGGCTCTCTTAGTTTATAAACATGTATATATTATATTTACTTACCAGAAAGATGTGTTCTGTTCACATTGTTGGCTTTGAGGAGTAGTTTTGTCGGTCTTGGCAGGCATGGAAAATAAAATGTAACATTGCATTAGTTACATGACAAATTACAACATATGGTCATTGAAAAAAAAAAACCAACATCCAACCTATACTGGTGGACTGAAGTACTGTCTCCAACTATACATAAACATGTATATATTATATTTACTTACCAGAGAGATGTGTTGTGTTCACATTGTTGGTTTTGAGGAGTAGCGCTGCCGGTCTTGTCAGGCATGGAAAATAAAATGTAATATTGCATTAGTCATATGACGATTTACAACATATGGTCATTGAAATCTTTTTTTTCAAATACCCAACATCCAACCTATACTGGTGGACTGAAGTATTATCTCCAACTGTCAACAAAATTATACTGGTGGATTGTATTATTGACTCAAAAGTTAACCAACCAAAACTAGTGGACAACATGACTGTCTTGAATTATTAGCCAAACTATAGTGTTTGACCATGTTTCTCCAGATTTTACTGTGAATATCTTTTACTTTGTTTGTTAATGGAAGTTTGAGGTGGTCTCCTTACAATTTATATTATCAATACTATGTATGAGAGTATTTGCCAGTCAACCTATACTGGTTGACCTTCTAAAACATTCCGAACCAACCTATACTGGTGGACTAAGTTTATCAAACATCCATCCTAGACTGGTGGACTGTAGTTTTGTCAATCAGCCAAACCTATACTGGTTGACTGTAAGATTCCTTCTCCAATAAAAAGCCAACCTATACTGGTGGTCTGTAACATTTCATCAAATAACCAACCTATACTGGTGGTCTGCAGTTCTTCATCTTCCAGCCAACCTGTACTGGTGGTCTGTAATCCTTCATCTTTCAGCCAACCTGTACTGGTGGTCTGTTATCCTTCATCTTTCAGCCAACCTGTACTGGTGGTCTGTAACATTTGATATGTCAGCCAACCTGTACTGGTCGTCTGCAATTGTTCATGTTTCAACCATCCTGTACTGGTGGTCTGTAACATTTGATATGTCAGCCAACCTGTACTGGTGGTCTGCAGTTGTTCATTTTTCAACCATCCTGTACTGGTGGTCTGTAACGTTTGATGTCAGCCAACCTATACTGGTGGTCTGCAATACTTCCTCTCTCAACCAACCTGTACTGGTGGTTTTATTTAATTAAGATCCTTGACTTTTTGGTTAAGATGAGACAGCCACCACCGGCTACACATTTGAGGCAATGCATAAAGACTTTTGCCTTTTGTGACAGCTGAGTTAAAACATGAATCATTCAACCGAGTCACTGTCACTATCAAGTAGCTGAGCTATCGGCGTCCTGACCCACTATCAGCTATACCATGTGTACTGAGTCAAAACATGGATCACTCAAGCAACTGAGTCCCCATTGTCGCTACCATTTGCATGATGCTAGGTTATCAGTCTCATGACCCACTATCAGTATACCAGCAGTTAGACACCCCCTATCGTCCTACTAGATTCGTTTACGTCGCCGTCACTTTTTGCTTTGTTCTCTTGTTCAGCCTTTGAGGACGCCATATATTGGTTGGTCAACCTGTACTGGTTTCCCATGTCGGGTAATAAAATACAGCATCTTTGGCTTAAGAACTCCTGCCTAGCTGCAGTATCATTCATTCTAACAGATGTTCACCATATTGCCTCCTATAACTGATACCAGAATCCTTGAACTTTTACTTTAAATTAGAACCACACTTTTCATCTATCAACCAACCTATACTGGTGGATTGTAACACTCTCAATCGATTGACCAACCTATACTGGTGGTCTGTAATTCTTCATCTTCCAGCCAACCTGTACTGGTGGTCTGTAATGTTTTATTTACAAGACAACCTGTACTGGTGGTCTGCAATACTTCATCTGTCAACCAACCTGTACTGGTGGTCTATCACATTAGATATATCAGCCAACCTGTACTGGTGGACTGTAATATTTGATATACCAGGCAACCTGTACTGGTGGTCTGCAATACTTCATCTGTCAACCAACCTGTACTGGTGGTCTATCACATTAGATATATCAGCCAACCTGTACTGGTGGACTGTGACAGTTGATCTGGAGGCCAACCTGTACTGGTAGACTTTCCATAACATGTTTTCCTCATCTGGTGGACTATAATTGTATCAAATAACCCCTATTCTGGTAGACAGTCTATGACATATGTGCTTCATCTATCAACCAACCTGTACTGGTGGTCTGCAATTGTATCAAATAACCAACCTGTACTGGTAGATTTTCTAGGACACATTTTCTTCTCTTCATCTAACAACCAACTTGTACTGGTGGGTTGCATTTGTATTAAATAGCCAACCTATACTGGCAGACTTTCTATGACATTGTCTTCCTTTTACAACCAACCTGTACTGGTGGGCTGATATTGTATCAAATAGCCAACCTATACTGGTAGACTTTCTGGAACAAATTTTCTTCATCTATCAATCAACCTATGCTGGTGGACTGTAACACTGTGTATTGGCCAACCTATACTGGTGGTCTGTAGCATTTAATCAAACAGCCAACCTATACTGGAAGTCTGCAATTCTTCATCTTTCGACAGCCAGCCTGTACTGGTGGTCTGTAACATTTGTTGTCAACCAACCTGTACTGGTGGTCTGTAATGTTTGATTTGTCAGCCAACCTGTACTGGTGGGCTTTAATCCATCTTTCAGCCAACCTGTACTGGTGTCTGTATTCAAATCTATTGAGGCTTGTATAGAAGCATGATAACCCTACTGATAAGCACTTATGTTTTAGACAAAGTGGTGAAAATCATCATATTATGGCCTAAAGGTTGTCATAAAAGATCAGCCTGTACTGGTGATCTATATGTAAAAGGAATTTTAGGACCAAATACAGGTCATCAAGTCACCAAATGTTTGCTTATGACGACTCTCATCGGTCTGGTAAGTTTGCCCGCTCAGATCAGTGCTAGACGATTCACGTTTCAGATGGGTTTGTATGGCTGCCCAGACTCTCATAACCATCAAGGAATGCTGCTTCAGATGAGTATGTGCTGATTGTTCAGACTTACCAAACCATCCAGGATTCTCTCTATCAAATGTATCAGAATCCTCAGCAATATGAAGACAATTCAAACCTCATATAAATGTACAAAGTAAAAGACCTTTCCCTCTTTGGTTGAGTTGTTTTTCTTTGTGAAGCTATTCTCCTGTGGAACTATTTTCATGCGAGGCTATTCTCATGTGATGCTATCTTATTATATTAGTGTAAGGCTCTCTTAGTTTATAAACATGTATATATTATATTTACTTACCAGAAAGATGTGTTCTGTTCACATTGTTGGCTTTGAGGAGTAGTTTTGTCGGTCTTGGCAGGCATGGAAAATAAAATGTAACATTGCATTAGTTATATGACAAATTACAACATATGGTCATTGAAAAAAAAACCAACATCCAACCTATACTGGTGGACTGAAGTACTGTCTCAAACTATACATAAACATGTATATATTATATTTACTTACCAGAGAGATGTGTTGTGTTCACATTGTTGGTTTTGAGGAGTAGCGCTGCCAGTCTTGTCAGGCATGGAAAATAAAATGTAATATTGCATTAGTCATATGACGATTTACAACATATGGTCATTGAAATCTTTTTTTTCAAATACCCAACATCCAACCTATACTGGTGGACTGAAGTATTATCTCCAACTGTCAACAAAATTATACTGGTGGATTGTATTATTGACTCAAAAGTTAACCAACCAAAACTAGTGGACAACATGACTGTCTTGAATTATTAGCCAAACTATAGTGTTTGACCATGTTTCTCCAGATTTTACTGTGAATATCTTTTACTTTGTTTGTTAATGAAGTTTGAGGTGGTCTCCTTACAATTTATATTATCAATACTATGTATGAGAGTATTTTGCCAGTCAACCTATACTGGTTGACCTTCTAAAACATTCTTTAGCTCCGAACCAACCTATACTGGTGGACTAAGTTTATCAAACATCCATCCTAGACTGGTGGACTGTAGTTTTGTCAATCAGCCAAACCTATACTGGTTGACTGTAAGATTCCTTCTCCAATAAAAAGCCAACCTATACTGGTGGTCTGTAACATTTCATCAAATAACCAACCTATACTGGTGGTCTGCAGTTCTTCATCTTCCAGCCAACCTGTACTGGTGGTCTGTAATCCTTCATCTTTCAGCCAACCTGTACTGGTGGTCTGTTATCCTTCATCTTTCAGCCAACCTGTACTGGTGGTCTGTAACATTTGATATGTCAGCCAACCTGTACTGGTCGTCTGCAATTGTTCATGTTTCAACCATCCTGTACTGGTGGTCTGTAACATTTGATATGTCAGCCAACCTGTACTGGTGGTCTGCAGTTGTTCATTTTTCAACCATCCTGTACTGGTGGTCTGTAACGTTTGATGTCAGCCAACCTATACTGGTGGTCTGCAATACTTCCTCTCTCAACCAACCTGTACTGGTGGTTTTATTTAATTAAGATCCTTGACTTTTTGGTTAAGATGAGACAGCCACCACCGGCTACACATTTGAGGCAATGCATAAAGACTTTTGCCTTTTGTGACAGCTGAGTTAAAACATGAATCATTCAACCGAGTCACTGTCACTATCAAGTAGCTGAGCTATCGGCGTCCTGACCCACTATCAGCTATACCATGTGTACTGAGTCAAAACATGGATCACTCAAGCAACTGAGTCCCCATTGTCGCTACCATTTGCATGATGCTAGGTTATCAGTCTCATGACCCACTATCAGTATACCAGCAGTTAGACACCCCCTATCGTCCTACTAGATTCGTTTACGTCGCCGTCACTTTTTGCTTTGTTCTCTTGTTCAGCCTTTGAGGACGCCATATATTGGTTGGTCAACCTGTACTGGTTTCCCATGTCGGGTAATAAAATACAGCATCCTTGGCTTAAGAACTCCTGCCTAGCTGCAGTATCATTCATTCTAACAGATGTTCACCATATTGCCTCCTATAACTGATACCAGAATCCTTGAACTTTTACTTTAAATTAGAACCACACTTTTCATCTATCAACCAACCTATACTGGTGGATTGTAACACTCTCAATCGATTGACCAACCTATACTGGTGGTCTGTAATTCTTCATCTTCCAGCCAACCTGTACTGGTGGTCTGTAATGTTTTATTTACAAGACAACCTGTACTGGTGGTCTGTAATGTTTTATATACAAGACAACCTGTACTGGTGGTCTGCAATACTTCATCTGTCAACCAACCTGTACTGGTGGTCTATCACATTAGATATATCAGCCAACCTGTACTGGTGGACTGTAATATTTGATATACCAGGCAACCTGTACTGGTGGTCTGCAATACTTCATCTGTCAACCAACCTGTACTGGTGGTCTATCACATTAGATATATCAGCCAACCTGTACTGGTGGACTGTGACAGTTGATCTGGAGGCCAACCTGTACTGGTAGACTTTCCATAACATGTTTTCCTCATCTGGTGGACTATAATTGTATCAAATAACCCCTATTCTGGTAGACAGTCTATGACATATGTGCTTCATCTATCAACCAACCTGTACTGGTGGTCTGCAATTGTATCAAATAACCAACCTGTACTGGTAGATTTTCTAGGACACATTTTCTTCTCTTCATCTAACAACCAACTTGTACTGGTGGGTTGCATTTGTATTAAATAGCCAACCTATACTGGCAGACTTTCTATGACATTGTCTTCCTATAACAACCAACCTGTACTGGTGGGCTGATATTGTATCAAATAGCCAACCTATACTGGTAGACTTTCTGGAACAAATTTTCTTCATCTATCAATCAACCTATGCTGGTGGACTGTAACACTGTGTATTGGCCAACCTATACTGGTGGTCTGTAGCATTTAATCAAACAGCCAACCTATACTGGAAGTCTGCAATTCTTCATCTTTCGACAGCCAGCCTGTACTGGTGGTCTGTAACATTTGTTGTCAACCAACCTGTACTGGTGGTCTGTAATGTTTGATTTGTCAGCCAACCTGTACTGGTGGGCTTTAATCCATCTTTCAGCCAACCTGTACTGGTGTCTGTATTCAAATCTATTGAGGCTTGTATAGAAGCATGATAACCCTACTGATAAGCACTTATGTTTTAGACAAAGTGGTGAAAATCATCATATTATGGCCTAAAGGTTGTCATAAAAGATCAGCCTGTACTGGTGATCTATATGTAAAAGGAATTTTAGGACCAAATACAGGTCATCAAGTCACCAAATGTTTGCTTATGACGACTCTCATCGGTCTGGTAAGTTTGCCCGCTCAGATCAGTGCTAGACGATTCACGTTTCAGATGGGTTTGTATGGCTGCCCAGACTCTCATAACCATCAAGGAATGCTGCTTCAGATGAGTATGTGCTGATTGTTCAGACTTACCAAACCATCCAGGATTCTCTCTATCAAATGTATCAGAATCCCCAGCAATATGAAGACAATTCAAATCTCATATAAATGTACAAAGTAAAAGACCTTTCCCTCTTTGGTTGAGTTGTTTTTCTTTGTGAAGCTATTCTCCTGTGGAACTATTTTCATGCGAGGCTATTCTCATGTGATGCTATCTTATTATATTAGTGTAAGGCTCTCTTAGTTTATAAACATGTATATATTATATTTACTTACCAGAAAGATGTGTTCTGTTCACATTGTTGGCTTTGAGGAGTAGTTTTGTCGGTCTTGGCAGGCATGGAAAATAAAATGTAACATTGCATTAGTTACATGACAAATTACAACATATGGTCATTGAAAAAAAAAAACCAACATCCAACCTATACTGGTGGACTGAAGTACTGTCTCCAACTATACATAAACATGTATATATTATATTTACTTACCAGAGAGATGTGTTGTGTTCACATTGTTGGTTTTGAGGAGTAGCGCTGCCGGTCTTGTCAGGCATGGAAAATAAAATGTAATATTGCATTAGTCATATGACGATTTACAACATATGGTCATTGAAATCTTTTTTTTCAAATACCCAACATCCAACCTATACTGGTGGACTGAAGTATTATCTCCAACTGTCAACAAAATTATACTGGTGGATTGTATTATTGACTCAAAAGTTAACCAACCAAAACTAGTGGACAACATGACTGTCTTGAATTATTAGCCAAACTATAGTGTTTGACCATGTTTCTCCAGATTTTACTGTGAATATCTTTTACTTTGTTTGTTAATGAAGTTTGAGGTGGTCTCCTTACAATTTATATTATCAATACTATGTATGAGAGTATTTGCCAGTCAACCTATACTGGTTGACCTTCTAAAACATTCCGAACCAACCTATACTGGTGGACTAAGTTTATCAAACATCCATCCTAGACTGGTGGACTGTAGTTTTGTCAATCAGCCAAACCTATACTGGTTGACTGTAAGATTCCTTCTCCAATAAAAAGCCAACCTATACTGGTGGTCTGTAACATTTCATCAAATAACCAACCTATACTGGTGGTCTGCAGTTCTTCATCTTCCAGCCAACCTGTACTGGTGGTCTGTAATCCTTCATCTTTCAGCCAACCTGTACTGGTGGTCTGTTATCCTTCATCTTTCAGCCAACCTGTACTGGTGGTCTGTAACATTTGATATGTCAGCCAACCTGTACTGGTCGTCTGCAATTGTTCATGTTTCAACCATCCTGTACTGGTGGTCTGTAACATTTGATATGTCAGCCAACCTGTACTGGTGGTCTGCAGTTGTTCATTTTTCAACCATCCTGTACTGGTGGTCTGTAACGTTTGATGTCAGCCAACCTATACTGGTGGTCTGCAATACTTCCTCTCTCAACCAACCTGTACTGGTGGTTTTATTTAATTAAGATCCTTGACTTTTTGGTTAAGATGAGACAGCCACCACCGGCTACACATTTGAGGCAATGCATAAAGACTTTTGCCTTTTGTGACAGCTGAGTTAAAACATGAATCATTCAACCGAGTCACTGTCACTATCAAGTAGCTGAGCTATCGGCGTCCTGACCCACTATCAGCTATACCATGTGTACTGAGTCAAAACATGGATCACTCAAGCAACTGAGTCCCCATTGTCGCTACCATTTGCATGATGCTAGGTTATCAGTCTCATGACCCACTATCAGTATACCAGCAGTTAGACACCCCCTATCGTCCTACTAGATTCGTTTACGTCGCCGTCACTTTTTGCTTTGTTCTCTTGTTCAGCCTTTGAGGACGCCATATATTGGTTGGTCAACCTGTACTGGTTTCCCATGTCGGGTAATAAAATACAGCATCCTTGGCTTAAGAACTCCTGCCTAGCTGCAGTATCATTCATTCTAACAGATGTTCACCATATTGCCTCCTATAACTGATACCAGAATCCTTGAACTTTTACTTTAAATTAGAACCACACTTTTCATCTATCAACCAACCTATACTGGTGGATTGTAACACTCTCAATCGATTGACCAACCTATACTGGTGGTCTGTAATTCTTCATCTTCCAGCCAACCTGTACTGGTGGTCTGTAATGTTTTATTTACAAGACAACCTGTACTGGTGGTCTGTAATGTTTTATATACAAGACAACCTGTACTGGTGGTCTGCAATACTTCATCTGTCAACCAACCTGTACTGGTGGTCTATCACATTAGATATATCAGCCAACCTGTACTGGTGGACTGTAATATTTGATATACCAGGCAACCTGTACTGGTGGTCTGCAATACTTCATCTGTCAACCAACCTGTACTGGTGGTCTATCACATTAGATATATCAGCCAACCTGTACTGGTGGACTGTGACAGTTGATCTGGAGGCCAACCTGTACTGGTAGACTTTCCATAACATGTTTTCCTCATCTGGTGGACTATAATTGTATCAAATAACCCCTATTCTGGTAGACAGTCTATGACATATGTGCTTCATCTATCAACCAACCTGTACTGGTGGTCTGCAATTGTATCAAATAACCAACCTGTACTGGTAGATTTTCTAGGACACATTTTCTTCTCTTCATCTAACAACCAACTTGTACTGGTGGGTTGCATTTGTATTAAATAGCCAACCTATACTGGCAGACTTTCTATGACATTGTCTTCCTATAACAACCAACCTGTACTGGTGGGCTGATATTGTATCAAATAGCCAACCTATACTGGTAGACTTTCTGGAACAAATTTTCTTCATCTATCAATCAACCTATGCTGGTGGACTGTAACACTGTGTATTGGCCAACCTATACTGGTGGTCTGTAGCATTTAATCAAACAGCCAACCTATACTGGAAGTCTGCAATTCTTCATCTTTCGACAGCCAGCCTGTACTGGTGGTCTGTAACATTTGTTGTCAACCAACCTGTACTGGTGGTCTGTAATGTTTGATTTGTCAGCCAACCTGTACTGGTGGGCTTTAATCCATCTTTCAGCCAACCTGTACTGGTGTCTGTATTCAAATCTATTGAGGCTTGTATAGAAGCATGATAACCCTACTGATAAGCACTTATGTTTTAGACAAAGTGGTGAAAATCATCATATTATGGCCTAAAGGTTGTCATAAAAGATCAGCCTGTACTGGTGATCTATATGTAAAAGGAATTTTAGGACCAAATACAGGTCATCAAGTCACCAAATGTTTGCTTATGACGACTCTCATCGGTCTGGTAAGTTTGCCCGCTCAGATCAGTGCTAGACGATTCACGTTTCAGATGGGTTTGTATGGCTGCCCAGACTCTCATAACCATCAAGGAATGCTGCTTCAGATGAGTATGTGCTGATTGTTCAGACTTACCAAACCATCCAGGATTCTCTCTATCAAATGTATCAGAATCCCCAGCAATATGAAGACAATTCAAATCTCATATAAATGTACAAAGTAAAAGACCTTTCCCTCTTTGGTTGAGTTGTTTTTCTTTGTGAAGCTATTCTCCTGTGGAACTATTTTCATGCGAGGCTATTCTCATGTGATGCTATCTTATTATATTAGTGTAAGGCTCTCTTAGTTTATAAACATGTATATATTATATTTACTTACCAGAAAGATGTGTTCTGTTCACATTGTTGGCTTTGAGGAGTAGTTTTGTCGGTCTTGGCAGGCATGGAAAATAAAATGTAACATTGCATTAGTTACATGACAAATTACAACATATGGTCATTGAAAAAAAAAAACCAACATCCAACCTATACTGGTGGACTGAAGTACTGTCTCCAACTATACATAAACATGTATATATTATATTTACTTACCAGAGAGATGTGTTGTGTTCACATTGTTGGTTTTGAGGAGTAGCGCTGCCGGTCTTGTCAGGCATGGAAAATAAAATGTAATATTGCATTAGTCATATGACGATTTACAACATATGGTCATTGAAATCTTTTTTTTCAAATACCCAACATCCAACCTATACTGGTGGACTGAAGTATTATCTCCAACTGTCAACAAAATTATACTGGTGGATTGTATTATTGACTCAAAAGTTAACCAACCAAAACTAGTGGACAACATGACTGTCTTGAATTATTAGCCAAACTATAGTGTTTGACCATGTTTCTCCAGATTTTACTGTGAATATCTTTTACTTTGTTTGTTAATGAAGTTTGAGGTGGTCTCCTTACAATTTATATTATCAATACTATGTATGAGAGTATTTGCCAGTCAACCTATACTGGTTGACCTTCTAAAACATTCCGAACCAACCTATACTGGTGGACTAAGTTTATCAAACATCCATCCTAGACTGGTGGACTGTAGTTTTGTCAATCAGCCAAACCTATACTGGTTGACTGTAAGATTCCTTCTCCAATAAAAAGCCAACCTATACTGGTGGTCTGTAACATTTCATCAAATAACCAACCTATACTGGTGGTCTGCAGTTCTTCATCTTCCAGCCAACCTGTACTGGTGGTCTGTAATCCTTCATCTTTCAGCCAACCTGTACTGGTGGTCTGTTATCCTTCATCTTTCAGCCAACCTGTACTGGTGGTCTGTAACATTTGATATGTCAGCCAACCTGTACTGGTCGTCTGCAATTGTTCATGTTTCAACCATCCTGTACTGGTGGTCTGTAACATTTGATATGTCAGCCAACCTGTACTGGTGGTCTGCAGTTGTTCATTTTTCAACCATCCTGTACTGGTGGTCTGTAACGTTTGATGTCAGCCAACCTATACTGGTGGTCTGCAATACTTCCTCTCTCAACCAACCTGTACTGGTGGTTTTATTTAATTAAGATCCTTGACTTTTTGGTTAAGATGAGACAGCCACCACCGGCTACACATTTGAGGCAATGCATAAAGACTTTTGCCTTTTGTGACAGCTGAGTTAAAACATGAATCATTCAACCGAGTCACTGTCACTATCAAGTAGCTGAGCTATCGGCGTCCTGACCCACTATCAGCTATACCATGTGTACTGAGTCAAAACATGGATCACTCAAGCAACTGAGTCCCCATTGTCGCTACCATTTGCATGATGCTAGGTTATCAGTCTCATGACCCACTATCAGTATACCAGCAGTTAGACACCCCCTATCGTCCTACTAGATTCGTTTACGTCGCCGTCACTTTTTGCTTTGTTCTCTTGTTCAGCCTTTGAGGACGCCATATATTGGTTGGTCAACCTGTACTGGTTTCCCATGTCGGGTAATAAAATACAGCATCCTTGGCTTAAGAACTCCTGCCTAGCTGCAGTATCATTCATTCTAACAGATGTTCACCATATTGCCTCCTATAACTGATACCAGAATCCTTGAACTTTTACTTTAAATTAGAACCACACTTTTCATCTATCAACCAACCTATACTGGTGGATTGTAACACTCTCAATCGATTGACCAACCTATACTGGTGGTCTGTAATTCTTCATCTTCCAGCCAACCTGTACTGGTGGTCTGTAATGTTTTATTTACAAGACAACCTGTACTGGTGGTCTGCAATACTTCATCTGTCAACCAACCTGTACTGGTGGTCTATCACATTAGATATATCAGCCAACCTGTACTGGTGGACTGTAATATTTGATATACCAGGCAACCTGTACTGGTGGTCTGCAATACTTCATCTGTCAACCAACCTGTACTGGTGGTCTATCACATTAGATATATCAGCCAACCTGTACTGGTGGACTGTGACAGTTGATCTGGAGGCCAACCTGTACTGGTAGACTTTCCATAACATGTTTTCCTCATCTGGTGGACTATAATTGTATCAAATAACCCCTATTCTGGTAGACAGTCTATGACATATGTGCTTCATCTATCAACCAACCTGTACTGGTGGTCTGCAATTGTATCAAATAACCAACCTGTACTGGTAGATTTTCTAGGACACATTTTCTTCTCTTCATCTAACAACCAACTTGTACTGGTGGGTTGCATTTGTATTAAATAGCCAACCTATACTGGCAGACTTTCTATGACATTGTCTTCCTATAACAACCAACCTGTACTGGTGGGCTGATATTGTATCAAATAGCCAACCTATACTGGTAGACTTTCTGGAACAAATTTTCTTCATCTATCAATCAACCTATGCTGGTGGACTGTAACACTGTGTATTGGCCAACCTATACTGGTGGTCTGTAGCATTTAATCAAACAGCCAACCTATACTGGAAGTCTGCAATTCTTCATCTTTCGACAGCCAGCCTGTACTGGTGGTCTGTAACATTTGTTGTCAACCAACCTGTACTGGTGGTCTGTAATGTTTGATTTGTCAGCCAACCTGTACTGGTGGGCTTTAATCCATCTTTCAGCCAACCTGTACTGGTGTCTGTATTCAAATCTATTGAGGCTTGTATAGAAGCATGATAACCCTACTGATAAGCACTTATGTTTTAGACAAAGTGGTGAAAATCATCATATTATGGCCTAAAGGTTGTCATAAAAGATCAGCCTGTACTGGTGATCTATATGTAAAAGGAATTTTAGGACCAAATACAGGTCATCAAGTCACCAAATGTTTGCTTATGACGACTCTCATCGGTCTGGTAAGTTTGCCCGCTCAGATCAGTGCTAGACGATTCACGTTTCAGATGGGTTTGTATGGCTGCCCAGACTCTCATAACCATCAAGGAATGCTGCTTCAGATGAGTATGTGCTGATTGTTCAGACTTACCAAACCATCCAGGATTCTCTCTATCAAATGTATCAGAATCCTCAGCAATATGAAGACAATTCAAACCTCATATAAATGTACAAAGTAAAAGACCTTTCCCTCTTTGGTTGAGTTGTTTTTCTTTGTGAAGCTATTCTCCTGTGGAACTATTTTCATGCGAGGCTATTCTCATGTGATGCTATCTTATTATATTAGTGTAAGGCTCTCTTAGTTTATAAACATGTATATATTATATTTACTTACCAGAAAGATGTGTTCTGTTCACATTGTTGGCTTTGAGGAGTAGTTTTGTCAGTCTTGGCAGGCATGGAAAATAAAATGTAACATTGCATTAGTTACATGACAAATTACAACATATGGTCATTGAAAAAAAAAAACCAACATCCAACCTATACTGGTGGACTGAAGTACTGTCTCAAACTATACATAAACATGTATAGATTATATTTACTTACCAGAGAGATGTGTTGTGTTCACATTGTTGGTTTTCAGGAGTAGCGCTGCCAGTCTTGTCAGGCATGGAAAATAAAATGTAATATTGCATTAGTCATATGACGATTTACAACATATGGTCATTGAAATCTTTTTTTTTAAATACCCAACATCCAACCTATACTGGTGGACTGAAGTATTACCTCCAACTGTCAACAAAATTATACTGGTGGATTGTATTATTGACTCAAAAGTTAACCAACCAAAACTAGTGGACAACATGACTGTCTTGAATTATTAGCCAAACTATAGTGTTTGACCATGTTTCTCCAGATTTTACTGTGAATATCTTTTACTTTGTTTGTTAATGAAGTTTGAGGTGGTCTCCTTACAATTTATATTATCAATACTATGTATGAGAGTATTTGCCAGTCAACCTATACTGGTTGACCTTCTAAAACATTTTTTTGCTCCGAACCAACCTATACTGGTGGACTAAGTTTATCAAACATCCATCCTAGACTGGTGGACTGTAGTTTTGTCAATCAGCCAAACCTATACTGGTTGACTGTAAGATTCCTTCTCCAATAAAAAGCCAACCTATACTGGTGGTCTGTAACATTTCATCAAATAACCAACCTATACTGGTGGTCTGCAGTTCTTCATCTTCCAGCCAACCTGTACTGGTGGTCTGTAATCCTTCATCTTTCAGCCAACCTGTACTGGTGGTCTGTTATCCTTCATCTTTCAGCCAACCTGTACTGGTGGTCTGTAACATTTGATATGTCAGCCAACCTGTACTGGTCGTCTGCAATTGTTCATGTTTCAACCATCCTGTACTGGTGGTCTGTAACATTTGATATGTCAGCCAACCTGTACTGGTGGTCTGCAGTTGTTCATATTTCAACCATCCTGTACTGGTGGTCTGTAACGTTTGATGTCAGCCAACCTATACTGGTGGTCTGCAATACTTCCTCTCTCAACCAACCTGTACTGGTGGTTTTATTTAATTAAGATCCTTGACTTTTTGGTTAAGATGAGACAGCCACCACCGGCTACACATTTGAGGCAATGCATAAAGACTTTTGCCTTTTGTGACAGCTGAGTTAAAACATGAATCATTCAACCGAGTCACTGTCACTATCAAGTAGCTGAGCTATCGGCGTCCTGACCCACTATCAGCTATACCATGTGTACTGAGTCAAAACATGGATCACTCAAGCAACTGAGTCCCCATTGTCGCTACCATTTGCATGATGCTAGGTTATCAGTCTCATGACCCACTATCAGTATACCAGCAGTTAGACACCCCCTATCGTCCTACTAGATTCGTTTACGTCGCCGTCACTTTTTGCTTTGTTCTCTTGTTCAGCCTTTGAGGACGCCATATATTGGTTGGTCAACCTGTACTGGTTTCCCATGTCGGGTAATAAAATACAGCATCCTTGGCTTAAGAATTCCTGCCTAGCTGCAGTATCATTCATTCTAACAGATATTCACCATATTGCCTCCTATAACTGATACCAGAATCCTTGAACTTTTACTTTAAATTAGAACCACACTTTTCATCTATCAACCAACCTATACTGGTGGATTGTAACACTCTCAATCGATTGACCAACCTATACTGGTGGTCTGTAATTCTTCATCTTCCAGCCAACCTGTACTGGTGGTCTGTAATGTTTTATTTACAAGACAACCTGTACTGGTGGTCTGTAATGTTTTATATACAAGACAACCTGTACTGGTGGTCTGCAATACTTCATCTGTCAACCAACCTGTACTGGTGGTCTATCACATTAGATACATCAGCCAACCTGTACTGGTGGACTGTAATATTTGATATACCAGGCAACCTGTACTGGTGGTCTGCAATACTTCATCTGTCAACCAACCTGTACTGGTGGTCTATCACATTAGATATATCAGCCAACCTGTACTGGTGGACTGTGACAGTTGATCTGGAGGCCAACCTGTACTGGTAGACTTTCCATAACATGTTTTCCTCATCTGGTGGACTATAATTGTATCAAATAACCCCTATTCTGGTAGACAGTCTATGACATATGTGCTTCATCTATCAACCAACCTGTACTGGTGGTCTGCAATTGTATCAAATAACCAACCTGTACTGGTAGATTTTCTAGGACACATTTTCTTCTCTTCATCTAACAACCAACTTGTACTGGTGGGTTGCATTTGTATTAAATAGCCAACCTATACTGGCAGACTTTCTATGACATTGTCTTCCTATAACAACCAACCTGTACTGGTGGGCTGATATTGTATCAAATAGCCAACCTATACTGGTAGACTTTCTGGAACAAATTTTCTTCATCTATCAATCAACCTATGCTGGTGGACTGTAACACTGTGTATTGGCCAACCTATACTGGTGGTCTGTAGCATTTAATCAAACAGCCAACCTATACTGGAAGTCTGCAATTCTTCATCTTTCGACAGCCAGCCTGTACTGGTGGTCTGTAACATTTGTTGTCAACCAACCTGTACTGGTGGTCTGTAATGTTTGATTTGTCAGCCAACCTGTACTGGTGGGCTTTAATCCATCTTTCAGCCAACCTGTACTGGTGTCTGTATTCAAATCTATTGAGGCTTGTATAGAAGCATGATAACCCTACTGATAAGCACTTATGTTTTAGACAAAGTGGTGAAAATCATCATATTATGGCCTAAAGGTTGTCATAAAAGATCAGCCTGTACTGGTGATCTATATGTAAAAGGAATTTTAGGACCAAATACAGGTCATCAAGTCACCAAATGTTTGCTTATGACGACTCTCATCGGTCTGGTAAGTTTGCCCGCTCAGATCAGTGCTAGACGATTCACGTTTCAGATGGGTTTGTATGGCTGCCCAGACTCTCATAACCATCAAGGAATGCTGCTTCAGATGAGTATGTGCTGATTGTTCAGACTTACCAAACCATCCAGGATTCTCTCTATCAAATGTATCAGAATCCTCAGCAATATGAAGACATTTCAAACCTCATATAAATGTACAAAGTAAAAGACCTTTCCCTCTTTGGTTGAGTTGTTTTTCTTTGTGAAGCTATTCTCCTGTGGAACTATTTTCATGCGAGGCTATTCTCATGTGATGCTATCTTATTATATTAGTGTAAGGCTCTCTTAGTTTATAAACATGTATATATTATATTTACTTACCAGAAAGATGTGTTCTGTTCACATTGTTGGCTTTGAGGAGTAGTTTTGTCGGTCTTGGCAGGCATGGAAAATAAAATGTAACATTGCATTAGTTACATGACAAATTACAACATATGGTCATTGAAAAAAAAAAACCAACATCCAACCTATACTGGTGGACTGAAGTACTGTCTCAAACTATACATAAACATGTATATATTATATTTACTTACCAGAGAGATGTGTTGTGTTCACATTGTTGGTTTTCAGGAGTAGCGCTGCCAGTCTTGTCAGGCATGGAAAATAAAATGTAATATTGCATTAGTCATATGACGATTTACAACATATGGTCATTGAAATCTTTTTTTTTAAATACCCAACATCCAACCTATACTGGTGGACTGAAGTATTATCTCCAACTGTCAACAAAATTATACTGGTGGATTGTATTATTGACTCAAAAGTTAACCAACCAAAACTAGTGGACAACATGACTGTCTTGAATTATTAGCCAAACTATAGTGTTTGACCATGTTTCTCCAGATTTTACTGTGAATATCTTTTACTTTGTTTGTTAATGAAGTTTGAGGTGGTCTCCTTACAATTTATATTATCAATACTATGTATGAGAGTATTTGCCAGTCAACCTATACTGGTTGACCTTCTAAAACATTCTTTAGCTCCGAACCAACCTATACTGGTGGACTAAGTTTATCAAACATCCATCCTAGACTGGTGGACTGTAGTTTTGTCAATCAGCCAAACCTATACTGGTTGACTGTAAGATTCCTTCTCCAATAAAAAGCCAACCTATACTGGTGGTCTGTGACATTTCATCAAATAACCAACCTATACTGGTGGTCTGCAGTTCTTCATCTTCCAGCCAACCTGTACTGGTGGTCTGTAATCCTTCATCTTTCAGCCAACCTGTACTGGTGGTCTGTTATCCTTCATCTTTCAGCCAACCTGTACTGGTGGTCTGTAACATTTGATATGTCAGCCAACCTGTACTGGTCGTCTGCAATTGTTCATGTTTCAACCATCCTGTACTGGTGGTCTGTAACATTTGATATGTCAGCCAACCTGTACTGGTGGTCTGCAGTTGTTCATATTTCAACCATCCTGTACTGGTGGTCTGTAACGTTTGATGTCAGCCAACCTATACTGGTGGTCTGCAATACTTCCTCTCTCAACCAACCTGTACTGGTGGTTTTATTTAATTAAGATCCTTGACTTTTTGGTTAAGATGAGACAGCCACCACCGGCTACACATTTGAGGCAATGCATAAAGACTTTTGCCTTTTGTGACAGCTGAGTTAAAACATGAATCATTCAACCGAGTCACTGTCACTATCAAGTAGCTGAGCTATCGGCGTCCTGACCCACTATCAGCTATACCATGTGTACTGAGTCAAAACATGGATCACTCAAGCAACTGAGTCCCCATTGTCGCTACCATTTGCATGATGCTAGGTTATCAGTCTCATGACCCACTATCAGTATACCAGCAGTTAGACACCCCCTATCGTCCTACTAGATTCGTTTACGTCGCCGTCACTTTTTGCTTTGTTCTCTTGTTCAGCCTTTGAGGACGCCATATATTGGTTGGTCAACCTGTACTGGTTTCCCATGTCGGGTAATAAAATACAGCATCCTTGGCTTAAGAATTCCTGCCTAGCTGCAGTATCATTCATTCTAACAGATGTTCACCATATTGCCTCCTATAACTGATACCAGAATCCTTGAACTTTTACTTTAAATTAGAACCACACTTTTCATCTATCAACCAACCTATACTGGTGGATTGTAACACTCTCAATCGATTGACCAACCTATACTGGTGGTCTGTAATTCTTCATCTTCCAGCCAACCTGTACTGGTGGTCTGTAATGTTTTATTTACAAGACAACCTGTACTGGTGGTCTGTAATGTTTTATATACAAGACAACCTGTACTGGTGGTCTGCAATAATTCATCTGTCAACCAACCTGTACTGGTGGTCTATCACATTAGATATATCAGCCAACCTGTACTGGCCAACCTGTACTGGTGGACTGTAATATTTGATATACCAGGCAACCTGTACTGGTGGTCTGCAATACTTCATCTGTCAACCAACCTGTACTGGTGGTCTATCACATTAGATATATCAGCCAACCTGTACTGGTGGACTGTGACAGTTGATCTGGAGGCCAACCTGTACTGGTAGACTTTCCATAACATGTTTTCCTCATCTGGTGGACTATAATTGTATCAAATAACCCCTATTCTGGTAGACAGTCTATGACATATGTGCTTCATCTATCAACCAACCTGTACTGGTGGTCTGCAATTGTATCAAATAACCAACCTGTACTGGTAGATTTTCTAGGACACATTTTCTTCTCTTCATCTAACAACCAACTTGTACTGGTGGGTTGCATTTGTATTAAATAGCCAACCTATACTGACAGACTTTCTATGACATTGTCTTCCTATAACAACCAACCTGTACTGGTGGGCTGATATTGTATCAAATAGCCAACCTATACTGGTAGACTTTCTGGAACAAATTTTCTTCATCTATCAATCAACCTATGCTGGTGGACTGTAACACTGTGTATTGGCCAACCTATACTGGTGGTCTGTAGCATTTAATCAAACAGCCAACCTATACTGGAAGTCTGCAATTCTTCATCTTTCGACAGCCAGCCTGTACTGGTGGTCTGTAACATTTGTTGTCAACCAACCTGTACTGGTGGTCTGTAATGTTTGATTTGTCAGCCAACCTGTACTGGTGGGCTTTAATCCATCTTTCAGCCAACCTGTACTGGTGTCTGTATTCAAATCTATTGAGGCTTGTATAGAAGCATGATAACCCTACTGATAAGCACTTATGTTTTAGACAAAGTGGTGAAAATCATCATATTATGGCCTAAAGGTTGTCATAAAAGATCAGCCTGTACTGGTGATCTATATGTAAAAGGAATTTTAGGACCAAATACAGGTCATCAAGTCACCAAATGTTTGCTTATGACGACTCTCATCGGTCTGGTAAGTTTGCCCGCTCAGATCAGTGCTAGACGATTCACGTTTCAGATGGGTTTGTATGGCTGCCCAGACTCTCATAACCATCAAGGAATGCTGCTTCAGATGAGTATGTGCTGATTGTTCAGACTTACCAAACCATCCAGGATTCTCTCTATCAAATGTATCAGAATCCTCAGCAATATGAAGACATTTCAAACCTCATATAAATGTACAAAGTAAAAGACCTTTCCCTCTTTGGTTGAGTTGTTTTTCTTTGTGAAGCTATTCTCCTGTGGAACTATTTTCATGCGAGGCTATTCTCATGTGATGCTATCTTATTATATTAGTGTAAGGCTCTCTTAGTTTATAAACATGTATATATTATATTTACTTACCAGAAAGATGTGTTCTGTTCACATTGTTGGCTTTGAGGAGTAGTTTTGTCGGTCTTGGCAGGCATGGAAAATAAAATGTAACATTGCATTAGTTACATGACAAATTACAACATATGGTCATTGAAAAAAAAAAACCAACATCCAACCTATACTGGTGGACTGAAGTACTGTCTCAAACTATACATAAACATGTATATATTATATTTACTTACCAGAGAGATGTGTTGTGTTCACATTGTTGGTTTTCAGGAGTAGCGCTGCCAGTCTTGTCAGGCATGGAAAATAAAATGTAATATTGCATTAGTCATATGACGATTTACAACATATGGTCATTGAAATCTTTTTTTTTAAATACCCAACATCCAACCTATACTGGTGGACTGAAGTATTATCTCCAACTGTCAACAAAATTATACTGGTGGATTGTATTATTGACTCAAAAGTTAACCAACCAAAACTAGTGGACAACATGACTGTCTTGAATTATTAGCCAAACTATAGTGTTTGACCATGTTTCTCCAGATTTTACTGTGAATATCTTTTACTTTGTTTGTTAATGAAGTTTGAGGTGGTCTCCTTACAATTTATATTATCAATACTATGTATGAGAGTATTTGCCAGTCAACCTATACTGGTTGACCTTCTAAAACATTCTTTAGCTCCGAACCAACCTATACTGGTGGACTAAGTTTATCAAACATCCATCCTAGACTGGTGGACTGTAGTTTTGTCAATCAGCCAAACCTATACTGGTTGACTGTAAGATTCCTTCTCCAATAAAAAGCCAACCTATACTGGTGGTCTGTGACATTTCATCAAATAACCAACCTATACTGGTGGTCTGCAGTTCTTCATCTTCCAGCCAACCTGTACTGGTGGTCTGTAATCCTTCATCTTTCAGCCAACCTGTACTGGTGGTCTGTTATCCTTCATCTTTCAGCCAACCTGTACTGGTGGTCTGTAACATTTGATATGTCAGCCAACCTGTACTGGTCGTCTGCAATTGTTCATGTTTCAACCATCCTGTACTGGTGGTCTGTAACATTTGATATGTCAGCCAACCTGTACTGGTGGTCTGCAGTTGTTCATATTTCAACCATCCTGTACTGGTGGTCTGTAACGTTTGATGTCAGCCAACCTATACTGGTGGTCTGCAATACTTCCTCTCTCAACCAACCTGTACTGGTGGTTTTATTTAATTAAGATCCTTGACTTTTTGGTTAAGATGAGACAGCCACCACCGGCTACACATTTGAGGCAATGCATAAAGACTTTTGCCTTTTGTGACAGCTGAGTTAAAACATGAATCATTCAACCGAGTCACTGTCACTATCAAGTAGCTGAGCTATCGGCGTCCTGACCCACTATCAGCTATACCATGTGTACTGAGTCAAAACATGGATCACTCAAGCAACTGAGTCCCCATTGTCGCTACCATTTGCATGATGCTAGGTTATCAGTCTCATGACCCACTATCAGTATACCAGCAGTTAGACACCCCCTATCGTCCTACTAGATTCGTTTACGTCGCCGTCACTTTTTGCTTTGTTCTCTTGTTCAGCCTTTGAGGACGCCATATATTGGTTGGTCAACCTGTACTGGTTTCCCATGTCGGGTAATAAAATACAGCATCCTTGGCTTAAGAATTCCTGCCTAGCTGCAGTATCATTCATTCTAACAGATGTTCACCATATTGCCTCCTATAACTGATACCAGAATCCTTGAACTTTTACTTTAAATTAGAACCACACTTTTCATCTATCAACCAACCTATACTGGTGGATTGTAACACTCTCAATCGATTGACCAACCTATACTGGTGGTCTGTAATTCTTCATCTTCCAGCCAACCTGTACTGGTGGTCTGTAATGTTTTATATACAAGACAACCTGTACTGGTGGTCTGTAATGTTTTATATACAAGACAACCTGTACTGGTGGTCTGCAATACTTCATCTGTCAACCAACCTGTACTGGTGGTCTATCACATTAGATATATCAGCCAACCTGTACTGGTGGACTGTAATATTTGATATACCAGGCAACCTGTACTGGTGGTCTGCAATACTTCATCTGTCAACCAACCTGTACTGGTGGTCTATCACATTAGATATATCAGCCAACCTGTACTGGTGGACTGTGACAGTTGATCTGGAGGCCAACCTGTACTGGTAGACTTTCCATAACATGTTTTCCTCATCTGGTGGACTATAATTGTATCAAATAACCCCTATTCTGGTAGACAGTCTATGACATATGTGCTTCATCTATCAACCAACCTGTACTGGTGGTCTGCAATTGTATCAAATAACCAACCTGTACTGGTAGATTTTCTAGGACACATTTTCTTCTCTTCATCTAACAACCAACTTGTACTGGTGGGTTGCATTTGTATTAAATAGCCAACCTATACTGGCAGACTTTCTATGACATTGTCTTCCTATAACAACCAACCTGTACTGGTGGGCTGATATTGTATCAAATAGCCAACCTATACTGGTAGACTTTCTGGAACAAATTTTCTTCATCTATCAATCAACCTATGCTGGTGGACTGTAACACTGTGTATTGGCCAACCTATACTGGTGGTCTGTAGCATTTAATCAAACAGCCAACCTATACTGGAAGTCTGCAATTCTTCATCTTTCGACAGCCAGCCTGTACTGGTGGTCTGTAACATTTGTTGTCAACCAACCTGTACTGGTGGTCTGTAATGTTTGATTTGTCAGCCAACCTGTACTGGTGGGCTTTAATCCATCTTTCAGCCAACCTGTACTGGTGTCTGTATTCAAATCTATTGAGGCTTGTATAGAAGCATGATAACCCTACTGATAAGCACTTATGTTTTAGACAAAGTGGTGAAAATCATCATATTATGGCCTAAAGGTTGTCATAAAAGATCAGCCTGTACTGGTGATCTATATGTAAAAGGAATTTTAGGACCAAATACAGGTCATCAAGTCACCAAATGTTTGCTTATGACGACTCTCATCGGTCTGGTAAGTTTGCCCGCTCAGATCAGTGCTAGACGATTCACGTTTCAGATGGGTTTGTATGGCTGCCCAGACTCTCATAACCATCAAGGAATGCTGCTTCAGATGAGTATGTGCTGATTGTTCAGACTTACCAAACCATCCAGGATTCTCTCTATCAAATGTATCAGAATCCTCAGCAATATGAAGACAATTCAAACCTCATATAAATGTACAAAGTAAAAGACCTTTCCCTCTTTGGTTGAGTTGTTTTTCTTTGTGAAGCTATTCTCCTGTGGAACTATTTTCATGCGAGGCTATTCTCATGTGATGCTATCTTATTATATTAGTGTAAGGCTCTCTTAGTTTATAAACATGTATATATTATATTTACTTACCAGAAAGATGTGTTCTGTTCACATTGTTGGCTTTGAGGAGTAGTTTTGTCGGTCTTGGCAGGCATGGAAAATAAAATGTAACATTGCATTAGTTACATGACAAATTACAACATATGGTCATTGAAAAAAAAAACCAACATCCAACCTATACTGGTGGACTGAAGTACTGTCTCAAACTATACATAAACATGTATATATTATATTTACTTACCAGAGAGATGTGTTGTGTTCACATTGTTGGTTTTCAGGAGTAGCGCTGCCAGTCTTGTCAGGCATGGAAAATAAAATGTAATATTGCATTAGTCATATGACGATTTACTACATATGGTCATTGAAATCTTTTTTTTTAAATACCCAACATCCAACCTATACTGGTGGACTGAAGTATTACCTCCAACTGTCAACAAAATTATACTGGTGGATTGTATTATTGACTCAAAAGTTAACCAACCAAAACTAGTGGACAACATGACTGTCTTGAATTATTAGCCAAACTATAGTGTTTGACCATGTTTCTCCAGATTTTACTGTGAATATCTTTTACTTTGTTTGTTAATGAAGTTTGAGGTGGTCTCCTTACAATTTATATTATCAATACTATGTATGAGAGTATTTGCCAGTCAACCTATACTGGTTGACCTTCTAAAACATTCTTTAGCTCCGAACCAACCTATACTGGTGGACTAAGTTTATCAAACATCCATCCTAGACTGGTGGACTGTAGTTTTGTCAATCAGCCAAACCTATACTGGTTGACTGTAAGATTCCTTCTCCAATAAAAAGCCAACCTATACTGGTGGTCTGTAACATTTCATCAAATAACCAACCTATACTGGTGGTCTGCAGTTCTTCATCTTCCAGCCAACCTGTACTGGTGGTCTGTAATCCTTCATCTTTCAGCCAACCTGTACTGGTGGTCTGTTATCCTTCATCTTTCAGCCAACCTGTACTGGTGGTCTGTAACATTTGATATGTCAGCCAACCTGTACTGGTCGTCTGCAATTGTTCATGTTTCAACCATCCTGTACTGGTGGTCTGTAACATTTGATATGTCAGCCAACCTGTACTGGTGGTCTGCAGTTGTTCATATTTCAACCATCCTGTACTGGTGGTCTGTAACATTTGATATGTCAGCCAACCTGTACTGGTGGTCTGCAGTTGTTCATATTTCAACCATCCTGTACTGGTGGTCTGTAACGTTTGATGTCAGCCAACCTATACTGGTGGTCTGCAATACTTCCTCTCTCAACCAACCTGTACTGGTGGTTTTATTTAATTAAGATCCTTGACTTTTTGGTTAAGATGAGACAGCCACCACCGGCTACACATTTGAGGCAATGCATAAAGACTTTTGCCTTTTGTGACAGCTGAGTTAAAACATGAATCATTCAACCGAGTCACTGTCACTATCAAGTAGCTGAGCTATCGGCGTCCTGACCCACTATCAGCTATACCATGTGTACTGAGTCAAAACATGGATCACTCAAGCAACTGAGTCCCCATTGTCGCTACCATTTGCATGATGCTAGGTTATCAGTCTCATGACCCACTATCAGTATACCAGCAGTTAGACACCCCCTATCGTCCTACTAGATTCGTTTACGTCGCCGTCACTTTTTGCTTTGTTCTCTTGTTCAGCCTTTGAGGACGCCATATATTGGTTGGTCAACCTGTACTGGTTTCCCATGTCGGGTAATAAAATACAGCATCCTTGGCTTAAGAATTCCTGCCTAGCTGCAGTATCATTCATTCTAACAGATGTTCACCATATTGCCTCCTATAACTGATACCAGAATCCTTGAACTTTTACTTTAAATTAGAACCACACTTTTCATCTATCAACCAACCTATACTGGTGGATTGTAACACTCTCAATCGATTGACCAACCTATACTGGTGGTCTGTAATTCTTCATCTTCCAGCCAACCTGTACTGGTGGTCTGTAATGTTTTATTTACAAGACAACCTGTACTGGTGGTCTGTAATGTTTTATATACAAGACAACCTGTACTGGTGGTCTGCAATACTTCATCTGTCAACCAACCTGTACTGGTGGTCTATCACATTAGATATATCAGCCAACCTGTACTGGTGGACTGTAATATTTGATATACCAGGCAACCTGTACTGGTGGTCTGCAATACTTCATCTGTCAACCAACCTGTACTGGTGGTCTATCACATTAGATATATCAGCCAACCTGTACTGGTGGACTGTGACAGTTGATCTGGAGGCCAACCTGTACTGGTAGACTTTCCATAACATGTTTTCCTCATCTGGTGGACTATAATTGTATCAAATAACCCCTATTCTGGTAGACAGTCTATGACATATGTGCTTCATCTATCAACCAACCTGTACTGGTGGTCTGCAATTGTATCAAATAACCAACCTGTACTGGTAGATTTTCTAGGACACATTTTCTTCTCTTCATCTAACAACCAACTTGTACTGGTGGGTTGCATTTGTATTAAATAGCCAACCTATACTGGCAGACTTTCTATGACATTGTCTTCCTATAACAACCAACCTGTACTGGTGGGCTGATATTGTATCAAATAGCCAACCTATACTGGTAGACTTTCTGGAACAAATTTTCTTCATCTATCAATCAACCTATGCTGGTGGACTGTAACACTGTGTATTGGCCAACCTATACTGGTGGTCTGTAGCATTTAATCAAACAGCCAACCTATACTGGAAGTCTGCAATTCTTCATCTTTCGACAGCCAGCCTGTACTGGTGGTCTGTAACATTTGTTGTCAACCAACCTGTACTGGTGGTCTGTAATGTTTGATTTGTCAGCCAACCTGTACTGGTGGGCTTTAATCCATCTTTCAGCCAACCTGTACTGGTGTCTGTATTCAAATCTATTGAGGCTTGTATAGAAGCATGATAACCCTACTGATAAGCACTTATGTTTTAGACAAAGTGGTGAAAATCATCATATTATGGCCTAAAGGTTGTCATAAAAGATCAGCCTGTACTGGTGATCTATATGTAAAAGGAATTTTAGGACCAAATACAGGTCATCAAGTCACCAAATGTTTGCTTATGACGACTCTCATCGGTCTGGTAAGTTTGCCCGCTCAGATCAGTGCTAGACGATTCACGTTTCAGATGGGTTTGTATGGCTGCCCAGACTCTCATAACCATCAAGGAATGCTGCTTCAGATGAGTATGTGCTGATTGTTCAGACTTACCAAACCATCCAGGATTCTCTCTATCAAATGTATCAGAATCCTCAGCAATATGAAGACAATTCAAACCTCATATAAATGTACAAAGTAAAAGACCTTTCCCTCTTTGGTTGAGTTGTTTTTCTTTGTGAAGCTATTCTCCTGTGGAACTATTTTCATGCGAGGCTATTCTCATGTGATGCTATCTTATTATATTAGTGTAAGGCTCTCTTAGTTTATAAACATGTATATATTATATTTACTTACCAGAAAGATGTGTTCTGTTCACATTGTTGGCTTTGAGGAGTAGTGTTGTCGGTCTTGGCAGGCATGGAAAATAAAATGTAACATTGCATTAGTTATTTGACAAATTACAACATATGGTCATTGAAAAAAAAACCCAACATCCAACCTATACTGGTGGACTGAAGTACTGTCTCCAACTATACATAAACATGTATATATTATATTTACTTACCAGAGAGATGTGTTGTGTTCACAAGTTAAAAGACAAACCTGCAGTGATCCTATGTTAAATTCGAAAAAGCAAATTATTCTCCCCCATTGGTTTTTTGCTTTTCTTTGTGAGCCTATTCTCCTGTGAAGCTATTCTATTTTGAGGCTTTTTTCCTGTAAGGCCATTCTCATGTGATCTATTTTCCTTGAAAGGCTGTTTTCCTGTGAGGCTATTTTCCTGTGCCCAATTGTCATGTGAGGCTAATCTTTTGTTTGGCTCCTTATCAAGCTATTCTAGTGTAAGGGTCTCTTAATTTATATGCATGTATATATTATATGTACTCACCAGAGATGTATTTTGTTCACATTGTTGGCTTTGAGGAGAAAAACTCTTGTCAGGCATGAAAATTAAATGAAACATGGCATTAGTAAGTCATATGACAAAATGAAAGATGTGATCATTTGAAAAAAACACTAAATCTGTAACATAACATTGTGAAAGCAATTTCACGTGAGACAAAGTGCACATAATTAACAATTATATTAATATGTCTATCTATAAACAACATTAAACTGGTGGAGTGTATTACTAACTCCAATAATCAACCAACCTAAACTGTGGACTACTTGACTGCCTTCAATTATAAGCCAAACTGTACTGTTTGACTGTTTTTACAGATATTACTTGAATATCTTTTACTTTGCATGTTAATGAAGTTTGATGGCATCTCAACTAACCTATACTGGTAGAATAGCATTCCTTTTCAAATTAATAGCCAACCTGTGCTGACCAAGGCACAAACCATTAAGAATCTGTGTGAATATTCACTTATTCTGTCACTGATCAGTTCTTACAAATAAACATACCTTCTCAGAAAAAAATTCTCCCAAATTTTCTCACTTATTCATTCTGACAAAAATGTGCCTTTAATGATATTTCTTTCATTCTGTTCAGCAAAGTAGCATGTCTGTCTTCTTCAGGGTCACAAAGGAATGGGAATGCCCCACTTTTGCAAAATGTAAAGTGGCAAGTGTCTGTGTGAGTGTGTTAAACTGCATGATGTCACAAGGCTCTGAAAAACAATATGAGCACCTCATGATGTATATTACAAAAACCAAGCAGATAGTCCACCTCATGTCAGTTTCATGCAGACAAATGAAAACACAAAATGCCTGTTCTTTTGATTTTAAAAAGATTATCTTTTGTCTGATGGATTAGTATGGCCCTGGATTATAATGTATAATCCATGGCTGGTGGCAACTCACAACTCATAAAAACCTCATTGGAAAGGTTTCAATCACTGAAACAACTGTTTGAAAATATCACAGTGACCTCCATGTTATATATATATATATATATATATATATATATATATATATATATATATATATATATATATATATATATATATATATATATATATATATATATATATATATATATATATATATATATATATATATATATATATATATATATATATATATATATATATGGCATCTGGATTCTGTGCCATGTGAGAAGAAAACATATAAAAAAACATATATATATATATATATATATATATATATATATATATATATATATATATATATATATATATATATATATATATATATATATATATATATATATATATGGTGTTCATGTTCAAATTATTTCAATAATACCAATGATTGGGGATGCCATTTGGTTTTGCCGAGTAAACTTATAGATTAGCCTCATGCTAACATTAGAGGCTTTCTCCCAGTTTTCTATTTTTCACAACAGAGCAATATATATATCATTGGTATTGCTGAAATCAAATAAGCATGAACACCAAATTGCTAGAATATGCTTTGAAAGTCAACATCATCATTTAAAAGGGAACTACTTTTGAGGAATGGAAAGGACTTGCCACCCATACTGGTATGTGGGCTCTGTTGCTGTAACTGCTTTTTGAGGGCAGGATATGGGGGAAATGTGCCATTTTCAAAGCAATAATAACCTAAATAAAAGATATAATAACTTACTTACACAATTAATTTGTTAACAAAGAGAAATGCAGCTGAAAAAGCAATGTTTCAATTTTTAATCTCAGAACAGATGTATTACACAATGGTGCATCTGAAAGAATATGAACAAGAGCATTGGCTCTCAGTCCCTGCACTTGAGGCACAATAGATGCTTATGGTTGGGGCAATGTCTGAAAAGGGTAGTGTTAAATTCGGAAAATAAATCAAACAATAACAACTGTAACAAAAAACACAGACACAAGTGAATGCACAGACGGATGATGGTTGCCATGGCAACATTATTTAATAATCACCGCCATAACATAATCAGATTGGGAAGGTCCCACGGAGTGCATATGTGCAATATCTAAGCTAAATGTTAGACTGTTCTGGCTGTATGGCACACACAAGTCTGTATGGTGCACACAAGCCAAGTTGGCAACATGGTTGCCATCGCAACATAACTTGACTAATCACAGGCATTATCTAATCAGATCAGGGAAAGGTTCCCAGGAGTGCATGTGTGCATCATCTAAGCTAAATGTAAAATGGTTGTAGCCTTATCGTGCACACAAGTCATTTACCACGATGGTCGCCATGGCAACAAAAATCAACCAATCACAGCCATAACCTATTCATTCAGATTCAGGAAATGTCCCCAGGAGTGCATGTGTGCAATACCTGAGGTAAATGTCAAACCGTTGTGGCTGTTTTGTGCACACAAGTAATTTGCCACTGACGCATGGAAGCAGGTCAATTTAATGTTCCCCTGCATTGCAAAGAATGCGGTGGACAAAAATGTGATATTTTAGTGTTTTCACCATATCAATCACACCAGAATTAACAAAGTAAACATGTTGTATGAAAATCAAAGATCATTGAAGCTAAAATGTCCCTTAAATGTTTCATCTTGACATCATTCTGAGTTGACTGCAACATGTAATTTTATATAAGGGTTGCAAGATACAAAGTTCATTCCTGTTTCCATGGTTACAAAAATACATTGTGTTTGAATTTTGATGTGATTACTTATTAAGAAAATATTACCAAATGACAAAATCCTACTTTTCATTTAAATAGCTCACTGTTACCTAGTTACATTGATAACATCTCTGAGCCAACAATAGTTTAATCACATATGGTATCGATATTGCTTTATTCTTGGTCAAGAAAGCATAATCAATAAAAGTAAGATTATTGGTGGTCTTGACCTCGACCTTGACCCAAAGTCAATAAAATTTCCTCCAAAGAAATAATCTTTATATGTACTTTATATTTAGACTTTATATGTACTTTACAGTTCTACATCAGCTTCTGCATATTTATGGAAGTTGTGACCAATATGGCCTTTAAGTAGGTCAATGTGACCTAGTTACATAAATTATTCTTCTATGAACAAACATATTGCATTAGATAGGTGTAGAGGGAGTAAATGCTATTTGTCGTGTTTCGCAAAACATCATAAATAGCTAATCTTGATAATTGGCTCCTCTGACCATGAAAATAACTCAAGGTCACCAAATATCCAACTTGTCTAACCCTCATGGGAAGTCATATCCATATTGCTGCAATCTTGACGAAAATAGAGCATTTGCATGCAAATTTGCTCCTCTGCTGGTAATGACCTTGAACTTGGATCACAAAAAGATTTTTTCAATTTGAATTAAACTAAAATAGAAAGTTGTCAATTTTTTTAAGAGAGGTTTGAAAAACAACCCTCCATTCTTACTGCAAAAGTGGGCCCTACAGCCACCAGGGCTGGATTGTATCAACAGCGTCCGGGTCCAAATCAGGGTTGAACCTTGAAATGGACCCCAAAGTATTGTATCAACAAGGTTAACACCAAAATCGGTGTTCACAGATTTTGGGGTTGGACCCTGAAATGCAACACCAAAATTTAAAGGGTTCAAATTGGCCAGAAAAATAGATTAATTTGACAAAATAATAAATATATGTTCTTTTTACCCAATCCATATGAAAAGTAGCAATTTTAAGTATACAATTCTTATACATTTTGTATGCAAATTTTGAAGTAATCAAAGCAATGCTTTCATATTTTGAACAGCTCAAAAGTTGGGCCAAAATTTGGATCCAAATATCGATAAGAAGATTATAAATGCTCCCTTGTGGCCTCATGACGTTATATAAATGCCCGTCTGGGCCCCACAGTAATTAGGTCACAATAAGGTTGTTGACTGTCAACAAAGATGGCGATTTCAGCACCACATGGGTGTTTCCATAAAACACTGAGATAAAACTCAAGATCTGTGTATACATATCAGTAAGTAAAGATGACAATTATCATAAAAAATAAAAGTGCATCAATGGAACTTTTGGGGGAACAAAACAGTGTTCAAGAACAACCCTGAAGTTGTTCTTTTGGAGCTGGAACCTGTGCATAAAATACTTTGGGGTCCAACAGCAATTTCTGGGTTTTTGATCACTGATTACCTCTGATTTAGAACCTGTTGATACAATCCCAATCTGTCATCACCTTTGTAGACATTCAAACTTGACTCATTAGTAACTGCTCTGAAGCACTATCTATTGAAGTTTGAGGCAATCTACCCAGACATATAAGTGCCTGTAGGCCACGTCATGGGCGATGCTGTCTGTGCCAGGGAGTATGTTCACCAGGAAAGTGCCAAAATCACTGAAGACAAAATTATTTGATGCTAATCTTATGTTGCATAAGATTGCCAAAAGTGAACTTAATTTTGTTAATGCAGTTACACATCAGAGACGTGGGTAAGGTCAGTATTCTGTCATATCTAATGGACTTTTGTATTAGTCTTTCTCAAGCACAGCTTAACTACTATTATTGGTTGAGACCACAGATTATAACAAGGTTCAAAGAGTTGTGTAAAGATTAACTGGAAAAGAAACATTGAAAACCATAAAGTTGAGACAATAAATAACAATCGAACATAGAACAATTGACAAAGCAGAAATAATATAGAATTAGAAAAATTTATTTCATGGTAGCTAGAACATTAGATGAATATTATTAATTTTTTTTATGAGCTAACCATTGCAGGGATTTATCTCAGACTTTAATATTGACTTTGCTATATGATATTTTATTCCATGTATTTTGGTGTGATTTCTTACTTTCTTTATACAGAAATGATGCCTTCTTGTCATCAGATACTTCTTTCTTCCTTATCGATGGCCGTTCTGAAGAAGTAAAAGCATTCATCCCTTCAACCTGCAAAAATGTTGAAATAAATGTGTAAGAAAAGACATAAAAAAGAATTGGGATGGTGAGGTGCACAACCATTTCCATTTTGACAAAGATAACAAGAATTTAACAAAGATGAAAAAGCATATATATTTTATGGTTGCTAGAACAGAAGATGATTTTTTTAGCAAATTACCGCAAAGATTTGTCTCTAATTTTTATATAATTTCTGTGATTGGGGGTCACCATATTGTTTTTTTTTTAATGATTGAATTTTGCTGAATTTTTTGTGCACTTCTGATTTTGTGCAGTTCCGGTGTGTTGTTTCATTGGGGCAATCCTGCAACCCAAAATCAGCATTTGTTCCATGATTTTTTGTTGTGACTTCCTGCACTCTTCAAACAGAAATCCTTTTATAGCCAGATCATGTATTTCTTCCTTTCTTATCACTGACTGAGCCTTGATGGTCAAATTATTTGTCCTTTCAATCTACAAACATAGGCCAATGACCTATGCTGACCATGTCTTTTTTGTAATGTTTGTGAACATTTCCTGGTAATTGCATTGGTTGATCATTTATATCCTTTCCCATGGCATACTTGAGCAGATGATACTTCAACCAATCAAAATGCAAGTTACATATTGACTATGGCCCCAAACTTGTTATCTCAATTCTCATTGGCTACTATTTGTCATGTTCAACTGATTTAAAATGGCAGCCTCCCTGACAACTCTGTGAAATCAATTAGATTTTTGAAAAATTCATCACATAATGGAAAAGCTTTTGAGTCCATGACTTCATGTGTTCATGAATTATGGCCTGCACAATAATATAAAGGTCAAAGTGACAACATCAAGGTCAAATATGTAAAAAAAAATGTATATTGCTTGACATAGTATAGATATGAAGTATTTTTTATTCACTTTTAATGGTTGAGATGTTGTATGTACAAAAATTTTGAATTCAAGGTCAATGTGTCAAAGGTCAAAAGATCAAAGGTTAAATGACAAAAAATATGATGAGGCACATTAAGGTCTATGGTGACATTTTTTTTACAAATTTGACCTTTGAAGGAATCTGAATCATCACCTCTATACCTACCTCTGTATAAAATTTGAAACATGTATTACTGGTAGTTTTGGAGATGATTTGAAAATGTTGACAGACAGACAGATGGACAGAAGTCAGCAGAGCTAAAAATAACAAGATAAAGAATATCAAAAAAAAAGGAAAAACCATAAACATAAATGAATAATAATAATTTGGTATGATCATGGAGAATGTAGTTATTCCTGTGGGTTGTAAACTGATGTTTCACTGTGGACCAAGAGTAAGATTCTAATTAGCATCACTAAAAACAGCAACAAACAGAAAGTTTGACATAAATGATTTTTTTGTTTTGTTTGTTGTTTGTTTGTGTTGTTTCTATATTTTTTGGTTTCAGGCAGAAAGACAGAAGTATTAGACAAGGGCTTCTCCAAAGGTCTTAAATTGTTGGAAATAAAGTACTCTGAACAACTACTTGTTTAACACGAGTGATAGTATTAGTAAAATCATGAGATTCTTCAAAGATGTGATTCAACTGATTTTTGTCATAATTTAAAAAATCATATTTCTCATCTTATCATTAAGCTTTTCTATCTCGCATTGGTTTGTGGTAGAAATGGCAATGTGATTAGAGATAATTAAGAAATGGGGAGCTGAAGTGTTAATCTATTAATGTAATTAATCAAAGTCCTTTTTTAACACGGATGATTCCTTTTTTGTCAAATAGATTCCAATTTGCACATTTGTCCATGTTTGAATGCATTTATAAAAGAGGTGAACAAAGGAAAAGAAGAAAAAGAAAAAACAAAGATCATTTCAACCACCAATTATTTTACAATGATTTTTTTTTCATTTTTGTGGTTATTCATGTTTTTGTCTATTTAATTTTGTTTTGTTTGTTATAATTTTTGTTTTGTTTGTTGTTTTTTCCCATCTATGTTACATGTAAAGCACCACTTTTCTGATTAAAGAATCATTTTGATGTAACGAGACTGTCAGAAATCTCTTCTAACCCTTTAATATACAGGGATGAGTAGTTTCCAACAACAAAAATGGCATTCTATGTTATCCTGAGAAAAAATGGTGCTTTGTTTACAATAATTGTTGAAAATAAAAGAGAATATTTCTGTAATATTTCTCTAATTTATCATATTCAGCATTTCTATCACAAACTAATAAGAGATAGCAAACCTCAAAAAGACATCAGCATTGCACTTTGGCTTCTTATTTCTTACATTTTTTTTTATCATCTTCGGCACTTTAATCACAAACTAATAAGAGATGGCAAAACACCAAAAAGACATCAGAATTACAACTGTGATCATTTTGAAAAATCTAAATTGAGAGTTACAGTGCTCAGACAGATAGCTGCACAATTGAGAGTTACATGTACATGTTCAACAATGGAAGATAGCTGCATAAGTGACAGATGGGTACAACAATGAAAGACAGCTGCATAACTATGATAAGTGAGAGACAGCTGCAAAAGTGAGATTGCATTATTATTATTATTATTATTATTGAATTTTATTGACAATAGAAGGTCACATAAAACCTATATGTCATGCTAATTAAAATTATACCAATACTACTCAGGAGTATCTTCTAAATATATACATTTGATACTCACAGATTATTTCTAATTCAATTAACACGAACAAATGTAAATACAAAAAAGAAAATAGACAATAGAACACCACTTGATGGCATTCAATTCAATATACGTACATTTTTTAAAGTGCTTTGGCAGAATCATATACAAATCAGACGAGATTGTTTATTCATAATTTTGTGATTCAAGAAATGGATGGGTGTTAATTTTGATAGCTTTCAGAATGATGGGAATTTAGATCAGTCTTAACTGAAAGAATGGTTCTGGATTGTGATTAATGATTAATGAATAAACTCGTATGACTGGTCTATGTTTGTCAAAGTTGGCATTGTTATCAATAATCATGCTATTTGTAATAAACATAATGAAATACTTGGTCTATAGCACCAGAGAATTATTATAAATCTAAGCATCCTACATATTTTGATTTTAAGCATTACAATTACTTATACTGGACTAGAATCTTAATTGGACGTATTGTTTAGCACTGTTTCAGATCTCTTTTTTAGACATAAATATATATATTTTGCTAGAGATCTAATCACTCTCTTATTTTCACATTTCATAATGACAGTGAAATATTCCAAATTAGGGGCGATCCATTTGATTTTTGTGGGGTGGGGTGGGAGATTTTGGAGAAAAAAAATTATTCACCCACCCCATCCCAGAAAAAAAAATTATTCATTCACCCTACCAAAGAAAAAAAAATTATTCATCCACCCTACCAAAGAAAAAAAAATTATTCATCCACCTCCTTCCAGTTTTTCTATCTTCTATATGGATTGCTTGAAATGAAGGATCAGAGTCTGGGGAAGCAACAAGAAAAAAAATTTATTCACCCACCCCACACCAGAAAAAAAATTTATTCACCCACCCCACACCAGAAAAAAAAAATTATTCATCCACCCTACCAAAGAAAAAAAATGTATTCATCCAGTACTGCTGTCCCACCCCACCCCACAAAAATCAAATGGATCGCCCCTTATTTACATTTGCCAAGTGATCTTCTCAAACGAAGGTACTCAGATTATGCCGGCCACAGAAGCAGGCTTTGGTTACTCGAGTAAATGTCTTTCCAAATATTGTCATATTTTGTTTTTTTAAATAGGGAGAACGAATGCGCGGACCGCTCTCTTATTTCAACTATCAATTTCCCGCTCTGACAAAAGTATTTCTTACCATTATTTGAGGCGATGTGATCCATAGAGAACCGCATTAGTTTTTTCTCACTGCACGTGCTGGTCAATGATGTCAATGGTTGGCACGTGCACGAGGCGATGACGTAACGCAAATATGATGTACTTCATATATTGGGGGGGGGGGGCACGTCATCAATCACCTTTTCCACCCATGGGATATCACGAAATATTTCCTGCTTGGTTTCACAAAATATGTCACCGCCTGTGTTTATTTCAAAAGGTACATGTAGTCGTTTGAAATTGTACCTTCCCCAGGGGATGTTTGTTTGTTTGTTTCTTTCTTTCTTTGTTTCTTTGTTTGTTTGGGGTTTTTGCATCACTTTCAACATTATTTCAGTCATTTCGTGATGAGACCTACTTGTAGCAGATATAGTGCTGCCTCACTGAATTGTCATGTCGCAGGTCCTTGACATGACAACCCACCCGGTCACAGATTTACAAAGACAACGGGTTAACCCTTTACCGGGACCCTTTAGGCACGGGCCTCAGCTCATGTGTGAAATTGAGCAATTTTTCTTTTGTACTACTGTCATGGAACTGACCCTTTCTGTGGGATCATACTTCCAACAAATAACATTCATTTCAGTCATATTATCCAAGCATTCTTTGACTTTGGTCTTTGTGGCATATGGTGGGCATCTTGGTGGATCAACAGATGGCACTGCATCTGGCTTCAGAAATAGGTGTGCATTGCGTCTGAGTCCCTCGAATCTATCCTTATACTGACTTGAAATACTATTGGGCTATGTTAGAATCGAGAATGGTGGAAACTGCATCAAGTCTCTACCCAAGATGGGGTCTACGCTGTCCATCACCACAAACGTTTATACCTTTTATCCATAGATGGGTTTTACCAATCAATGGGTGTCATGTGATGTCCCGAGTAAGACTTTAGTCTGATGATAGTGGGTGACAGATGAACATCTGACAGTTTACGGAATACATTGGATGGCAACTACCAGCTTCACTTCCGTCAAGCTTAAAAGGAACCTCAATGCCCTGGACTACTAAAGTTTCAGTTCACTGTGATTTGTAACCTGAATCAACTGTTGGGGCCCCCATAGGGGGGGTATGAAAAACCCAATAATCCCCCTTTTTTTACCTAAAAATCCAAAAATCCTTATCTTTTGTAGCCAAAAATCCTTAAATATTTTTCCCCTCAAATCTAAAATTCCAAAAGTATAAAACAAAAAATCCTAAAATATGTTTACATTTAGTACAAATTTATTTGGCAATGAATTACATAACATCCTAAACACTTTCCTCAAAATCCAAAAATCCCAGATATTTCACCCCAAAAATCCAATAATCCCTCTTTTTTAGGCCAAAAATCCAATAATCCTAAAACCCTATGGGGGCCCCGTTATCTCTCCCACAAATAACATCTTTTGTTGTATAAATGCCTCATAAACTTCTACAATCTCATGGATTCTGCAAGGAGGCGAGGGTCTTTTTTAGCCAAGTTTATAGTCTGGTGTACAGCCCTTTGCATCAAAGGTCAGTCACAGGAATAAGCCAAAGGTACTGAAATTTTGCAATATTGAATATGAATTTAATGAAAAAAGTACCAGAATTATAGTTACCAAGTATGGAAGATAAACGTATACATGTACACCATCAAGGATCTTGTTTTTATTTTGTTTGTTTGTTTTTTGTTTTTTTGTTTTTTTTTTGTGGGGGGGGGACCCATCTAAATTTTATCCTAATTTGGTATGTTCTTCAAGTACTTCACACTCACTAGTTTGCTAGGAAAGTGCATATGAGTAAAGCATTGAAGAGTGATCAGGGGTGTTATACCTGAGAGCAATATAACTTTATTATTGCTCTCAGGTAATACATTGTCCGATCAAAAATGCCCATTAATAGCCTTATAACATTGTCTGATTTAAATTTGAATTGTCTCATCACTGTTAGTTCATAAGGAGACAAGTCACATCGGCGTTTTCTTTTTGCAATATCTCTGCACCATAATACAAGCAAATTTCAATGATATCTATTTTTACCAAATTTAAATTTAAACCAGATTAAAATTTGGAGGGTGACAGCAGTATAACATGCACTTTCATAAAGTCCACAGCAAGAAGTTGTTGTTAGAGATAGTTTCAAAATAGCTCTGCATATCAAAATTTCCTCTAATTTCCTTTGGTCCAAAACAAAAAAATGCTCTTATATTGTTAATTTTTAAAACGGATTTTGATGAATAAAGACAATGAAGTTGTTTTTTGAAAGATGCAGATGATTAAATATTGAAATTTATAGTAAAATCGACAGAAATAGGAGTTACATTTTTCAAAGTCATTCAAAGGTCATTTCAAGGTCACAAGCAATATTTTATATAAAAAATAGCCTACAAAAATCCACATTCAGTTATTTATCATTTTTAGATGTGTCCCAAACAGTAAAAATGCTATATGGCTATGTCTGTCATTTATACTGATGGCCGTTTGGCCAAAACATTGGAAAATTTTAAACATCCCCACAACCTTTTTATCAGTATAACTTTCATAAGCGCGCCCAACGTTTGGTCAAGATTGCAAACTCGTTCCCCAAACATTGTCCAAAACATCATAGTGTGACATCCCCATAAACAATGGCAAAACAATGCTGAAATCAAGAAAAGCTTTTTTTTTTCTTCTGACAAGCCTTGTGTTTGATATTAAAAAGAGAACTACATGGAATTTCAAAAACCTGGTGCCTGGAATCAAGTTCCACGGGCTGGACAAGGCTATTTCTGACAAAACCTGGTGGCGGGAATCAAGTTCCACGGGCTGGACAAGGCAGGCTATTTCTGACAAACACTGGATTCCAACTTTATAGGAATTGTGAATTTATTTCGAAATGAAGGAAAAAATCATTAATCTGTGATAAATGTGTTTTCCTTTCATGTCTATTAACGTTTTTGGGTAGGAGCACACCATTTAATGTGTAAAACCTGTTTGAACATGTACAAGAACCTAATAACAAGAACCTCCCAGCAGAGGTCTGAGACAACGTTTATGTATTGTTGCAATTTATCTTACTACTCTATGTAAAACTTCATGATGTTCATATGTAGATAAGCTTTCAATACACGAAATTTATAAATGGTTTTCAAGCAGTTCCAAATGAGTCAAATTGCAAACTTCAAGGCCTTTGGCCATTGGAGGGTGACTTTGGCCCATATTGACATTTCTTGTGTATATTCAATATTTGTCTAAGATCTCGAATAACTGATAACAATATTTATGTTTTGTGCTGGTTTACCTTATTGTAGACAGAATGAGAGATAAAATGCAGCTGAGCAACCAAGAAGATTATCTGTGGAGTGTTCTTGATGATTTGGTGTCAGAAAAGTCATTGGTCAATGTTTTACATCATTCCAAGAAGGTTGATGCAGCATGAATGTTATCATCAAACTGACCAATTGACAATATATGACATTGAACCACGAGAAAGTCACACATGAAAGAGATGAACTGAATTCTTTATGATACTCCAAGCTCAGATTTAAGTGACATGAAGGATGAAACCTTTGAATACAAAATGAACACGATTGTTATGCAGCTGTAGAATGTGATGCAAGATAGAAACATCGCTCAAAATGGCCGTCATATCACAAAGCAGATGAACCTCTTTTAATGAGAAGATATTGAATTGACATTTTGTTTAATTGACTGACAACATGATTTGGCTTTTAATAAAAAAAAAAAGAATTTAACAAATAACTGTGAATATGTTTTTTTTGTTTATTCTATATCCATATATTCGTATACATTTTAATTAAAAGTCAATGCCAATGTCAGAGGCAGAAAAATGGTCAAAGTACATCAAGAGATATGAAGGGAGATTTATAATTTACACTATATCGCTAAGTATTAAATGCATTAATCTATCTTAGGACTGCTCTGACATGCTGTTACTCAGTTCCCATGGTTCAACCAAACACAACTTTGGATTGAGAAATAATGTTGAATTGAATTCTGTATGGTTGATCATACAGTTTCTTATTAACATCCTAGCTCTTCCATAATCACAATTATTATGATATAGAAATGTTCAATCAATATACCATAAAGTTTGTCCATATCGAATGTTGTGCTTACTAACTGCCCCTTCTTAGAAACTGGTACCCTTTTTACCACTCTGGGACTGCAAATGAATTTCCTTGTAGGATATTCTACCAATTATCACAAACGCTCCCTAAATCTATTTACACAGAATCTAGTAACCCTGAAATATAATCAACATGTGGGAAATTGTAAAATGGTCTTCCCTCTTGTTTCATGTGATAAAAACAACTTGAGCATCAGTGTCCCTATTCTATCTAATTGTTGCTGATGTTTTTTGGGGGCAATTTGCCTTGACGTGATCTGTGGACCGACAAAACACAAACGTTAATTTTAACAATGTCCCCTCGGTAGACTTATTTCGTTTGCTAATTTCTCTGTTTAATTCACTAAATCATTCAAAATTTGGCCCAGCTCAAATTGCATGACAATTTAAATCTGTACCATTATTGCTCGAAGAAAAACCTAATGGTGGTTGTAAAGTGTTTTTATCAACGAAAATCATCTAATAAATGATGCTAAAAATATTAAGATTACTCATTCATAGATTTCACCTCCAATTTCATATTTCACCTGGGTCACCCTCTTACATTTATAACAATTGAACATCACAGACAGGTTTAGAGGATATTTCTATTACATTTAAGGCAGTTTATGGGTGTTCTGGTGGGTGTCCTCTGGTGGCAATTTTACCCCAAAAACTGTTCAACTGCTGACAACACATTTATCCTTATGGGCACAGTGGTATTGAAAATCGTAACATATTATAACTTAACAAGATGGAATATATGTGATGTTTTTATATCTTTTAAACTAAAAAAGAGTGGCAAAATTCTACATCTCTACTAAAATACCTGTTTTATCAGGTCAATGAAAGATAGAACAGTTTCAACAGATTGTGGGACACCAATATAGAGGATTCCCAAAAGCTTTGGAAAAGTGTTCTAAACAATATTTACTGTGATCCTCTTGAAACAGATAATATATTTTGTCCTAAAGCAAAAAGAAAAAGAGTTTGAAAGGATACTCTTGAGACTTTTGTAAAATCTGCTTTTTTATTGTAATTATATACTTATTGCAAAACACTCCTTTTATTTTCATATTTTACGTAATAAAAAAACTATTTCACGATTTTATTTTACCAAAACAATTCCGACAAAGCTAAAAACAAGTCATTCTCTGTTAGCCCATAACAAATGATAAAGACCTCGTCATCCACAACTGTCAACGGGCGGGACGGACGTTAACGTCTAGCTTAAATGACGACATTTGGTAACTTTCTGTAAGGTAACAACTTGTTACAATGTAATCATGATAATGATGTCAGACAGTTTGGATCATGGACTTCAGGAATGGGAGAGCTCTGAATAGTGTCGGACAGTAATGTTAATATCTTTATTTACATATAAAAATATGGCAACAAATAGTGTATGTACAGAAAGAACAGAGAAGAGTTAAAACAAGAACTGAATAGAAACATTTAAGCTACAGTTATATCATAAATACTCAGCTTTACTTGGCCTCTTCAATACAGGTGTTATATTGAGCCCGATGCAGAGGAGAGTATATCATAAATTAAATCTAAAACATCTTCATTGCCATCTCTCATTTTATTAACTCAAGCCATGGTCTCCATTTCTATGTTAGAAAACTATTTGCATCCAAAGTACTTTTAAGTAATCAGCATTCATACACTCAATGTCAAGTTCATATAAAATACTGAAAATATCTCTCATGTTATTACCACTGGTTGGTCAGGCATTATAATCATACGGTCATCTTTGCTACATTAATTACATGTAACGATATTTATTAAAGGTATCAAAGATGACTCATGATCCATCACCATAAATTTAGGACATAGGCGTTAGAACGGGTAGGGATCCAAATTCATGTGTAGTGGGTGTCAGTGTGACATTTTGCACCATTTTACACACTTAAATCTAAATTTCTCAAAAAAAGTTTAAGAACTAGTTAATGAAAAAATTATGTATTGAAAAATACCTACAATAAGTAAAATTATGTCAAATAATAGTACAAGTTGACTATATTTCCCATAAAAATGGTGCCTATATTTACATTTTAATAGCATTTCCAAGGGGTAATTTTGCTAAAATGCATTGTAGTTTATAGTACTTTTTCAAATAGTGAAATTATAATGATGAAAAGTGTCCCATATTATGCTGGAAATATAACTTTGATTGCATGCAAAGCATAAGGAATTTTAAGAGTTGGTTTGGTCAATTTTCTGCCTTTTGGATTTGAAAGATATATATAATTTTCCCGATTTTTACATTGATTTCAATGGAAATCCATAAAAATCATATTTTTGTAAAAGGCAGAAAATTTTACAATGGCATTTGTACCAACAATGGCTTAAAAGTGGGCTATACATCCCCCTAACTTATCCACATGGGACACCTTTCAAATTGATGGCCAATTTTTCACAAAGTGAAAATTTCAATTCTTCTCCATTGAAATCAATGGAAAATCCCTGTGACCTTGGGCTGAAAATTCAACAGCCCATAAAATCTGTTCTATTATAGCTAGACTTAATCTTGGGCTTGTTTGTTTCGTTTTGGAGAGATCTGTCATAATATGACTTTAAAAATGAGAGTTTTAGTGTGCAACAGCATTTTCATATTTCAAGGTCATGTCGAGGTCATCCCAAGGTCACAGGATTTATTCATTTTAAAATCTTATTTTCAATCGTCAAACACCCCTATAATTTCTTTTTGGCTAAATTTTATATTTTTTTGTATAAATAGCCTATGTCCTTCATTTATGGCGATGCTAAGGCGCCATACTTAACTTCAGAAATGTTTGCCTAAGACTGATCTCAAGTGGCAAATACTATAGTAATCCGAGAAAATGGGTGAAATATTATAGCAGGCTAAAGATGAGAAATTCAAAAGGCTTTACGTGGACAATGAGGACAATACTGTCAAGTTGTGAAAGAAATATACTTGAAATCATATCTTATTATTCAAATATTGTAGCGTTTAAATATTGATTGTCATTAATGCTTTAATTTTTAAAGGGAACGTTAACACCATGCCAATTCCCATAAGTACAGTATTTTGGTTATTTCCTCCTCTGCCACTATAGGGAGCACTCGTTGAAAACACCCATAAATACCCTTTATCAGTTTTCTTTGAAACAAATTACTTTGTCCCTCAACTTAATAAAATCAAACATGATCTTCACGCTATAACTATTTTTCTTTGGTTGGAGGATGTTAATTGCTAGGTCTACCGTTTCAAGCTGAATCAAACAATTGTGTATGGTCAAAATCCTGACATCTGCTGAGGTCGAAATTGTGAACTCTATAATGTTTTCTGATTCCAGCCCATTTCAAGTTGGATTGCGTGCTGCCAATGACGTCATCTAATTTGGATCCAAGGGTCAAGGCCATATAGACGAAACCAGTCCACCCCATTTCTGTAGTTCCTGGCTTGTTCTGTCCAAATCAAGTGTTCTCCAACCACACATAGAATATTTATTCAATGTCGATGAATATTTTTCCTCATTACATTTAGATTTTATATCGAGAATTGTGCGCGATAAAATAAACTAGGGAAATAGGTCAGGTCAATGTCAGCAAGTGGTTGTGTCATGGTTGTTGATCGGTTTGTCGCGCACTGTTGTCCCAACACACAACCACGTGAATGGGCTTCCCCAGGTGCAAATTCGACGCAAAATCTATTGCGCAGCCAGATCAAACGCTACAAAATTGGTCCCAAGTTGACAAAATACGATAGACAAGGTAAGTAAAGACTATATAACATATTCCGTCATGATTTTATGGATGACATTACAAAGATTCGCCAGAAACGCACATGTTTATTTCAGTATTTAGCGCCTCAGATATTGAGAGTTGAACGTTGCGGTGTTCCGCGCAGTGAATCAGTTTCAGTGTGGGGAATGACGCATGTTGTTAATGTTAGCTTAGTGGTCCATGACTGATGATTTCATTTCACCCCACCCACAAAAGAAGGATGGTCAAAACGATAACAGGAACGCAATAAACTAGGTGACTAGGGCTATCGTGTAGGCATGACATCTTTATATGCGTGTATCGATATTTTTAAAGATTGAATTGAAGTTGACTGTCAAAATGGAACCATTTCAAATGTAGGTGCAATTATACTGGATACAGTGTGTGAGTACTCGTTGTTCCTGGCAATATAAGCCTTTAGAACTTCATTGCCACATAGATGTAAAAATAGAAGTAGAATAATTCCACCACGTCTTGATCAAATGATCAACCATGGTTGTGTATCGATATATATGACGTCACAAGGAAGTCTAAATTATTTGTTTTCTTTTCTCAGAACAATTTAATCACATATTTCATATATATACATGTACAGTTGATAGGATTGCATTACAACTTTTTATTACTACTTGATTCTACACATTTCAATATTGAATTAGAGACCAATTTTCCTTTTTGCATTCATTCTCTGGTCAGACATGTGAGAACAACATGCCTTAATTATGAGTTTAGGCCATGAAACATGATATTGATTTTATATGAAATAAGAAGTTTATAAATTTTGGGATATTTTCAAACCAATTTCTGTGCCAAGGTAAAGCCTTATTTGAAGAATATATAAATGAATATCTATTTTTGAAGTATAACCATATTACATCTCTGATTGCCTTATCACTATAACCATATAACCTGAGGTTTTACATTGTTAAGCAACTACTGGCACTGGCAAGTGCTTATTTAAAAAGGAGCAATCCAAAATATAACCACAAACATTCAAACTCAGTTCCAGATTTAATTTAAAGTGAACATTATTTGGACATTGAGGATGTATTTACCAGTCAATTTCAGTTTGATTCCAACTCAAGGAGAAAATAAGGATGAAATCTGACTGTTATTTAGCAGCTCGATTTAATGAGTAAGTCAGTGCACCTAAACCCATGATATATGAAGAAAAATCTTCTTTATTCAACTTATTGGCATTGCAGTGATACCATCTATGAAAATGCTAAGTTATTTATTAGATCACCCTGCAGAGTCCTAATTGATTATTACTGAAATATTACACTAAATGTAAATTCTATGACACAACAGGGAAGCAATCATCCATCTTTACATTGTAACATGCAAAAGTACTTCTTCATAGGAAAAGTTTGTTTGTTGTAAAACATCAGTATGACTTTGAAGAGGGAATTATTTGACTGATTAGAAAATTTATTTTACCATAAAAAAGATCTTCAGTCTCCTGTCAATGCTTCATCTAAGACACATTGTAGTTGAATGTAATGAAACACCCTGTTTTTTTATTTATCTATTTTCATATTTTTTTCCTCCTCAGATTTTGGGTGTGTGGACCCATTTAAACTGCAATCATTCTTGGGGTAAATATTCCTCACGGGAGGAGGATGGGAACAGAAGAGGAACACTCGCAGTTGTCTCCTCTCACTGGAGCTGAATCCCGCCACAATCAAGATGTCGTCATGGAAACTACAGCCACAACGTCTGTGCCCATGGTGATACCTGGCAATCATGCTCAGGTCCAGTTCATTCATATTGTTCCCCACCAGGAGGGACGACATGTAAGTTTTTATGAACATTTTACTGTTTTTACTTATTGAAAAAAATCAAGATTCAATTCTTCCTCATATAATATTTTTTTGAATGACAAGGAAATTTATAAAGATTTGCACATCTTCCTGGTGTGAAGAGGAAGATAGATGTCACACACACAAAATATGTAAAACTGGTATTGAGAAAACAAAGTATCAGGAATCACTATGTAATTTTCATGATTATGAATTTTTCAAGGTTTTTAAGGGGTATTTATCAAGATTGAAAGAGTTCTAGCAATTGAAATATTTTTTTGGATTTAAAAAAATAAAAATAAAATAAAATCACACGTTTAATTGAGGATTCCAAAACCTAGCCATATTACACTGCTAATGATACCTTGAAATGGTGCAGAAAATATATTGCAAGTTACTTGTCATTTCCCAAGGTCATCTGGTTTTTTTTCATTCTGCAGGAGACAGTGATGGGCGAGACTTTGTTGGAGGAATCTTCCCCCATTGAGGCCCCCATCTTGACAGCGTTGGATACCAGCATGCTGACAGACACCTCCATACTTACCGACACCAGCGCCATTCAGCTGAGCATCATCGACCAGTCCTCCCCAAGAAGTACACATACACAGGTCACTAAAACTTTTTATTTACACAAACAAAACTTTTTATTTTCACAAACATATATATATGGGGGTTTCATCAATGATTAATTTGTGTAAAGTGTACAGTTTGTCTTGGTGCCCATTGAGTAAGTTTAAAATTCTTATCACAAGTGATTTTATCTTATTCACTATCTGAGATATGATTTAAATTGTTGCTTATCGAGCACATTTTGGTCAGTCAAATAATAGAAGATTGTTAAAAAAACACCTCCAAAGTTCCTGGCCTTGGCCAATATTTGCTGGTTTTGGGCAACACTGGTTAAAAGGCTCGAAAATCAACCTGATATGGCCATTGTTGCTGAAAGGGTCAATTTTGAAATGTCAGCATATCGTATCCACTCCCATAAATGTCAACCAATTTGCCTTCTGAAATAATTATCACATTGCACTTGATACCAACTGATGATTGTATATATTAAAAATGGTTGGCATTAAGTTCTTGATGACATAATCATCTGGACTACAAATCACCCCAAATTGTCAGTTCATATTTTTGATGATGACTCTTGATGTCATATTTTGTGAATCAATGTTACCACTCCAATATTATGAGTCAGGCTTCATTGAAAGGTTTGTATGTGAACTAAATTTTGCAGTAAACTTTACCATATTCACCTTTACAAGATATAAACATCCAAGGCCTTTCTTTTTCACCTGATTCAGTAAACATGTTATTATCATATTTATGTCCCACAAGTGGGAGAAACATGTTACTTTCCACCTATCTACTGTCGGCATCGCATAAAAGTTGTCATATGTGCCAATGTTAACATTTCTTCACATTTGTTTTTCACTATAATGTATTTTTATCATATAAAGTAAAACATTGTTAACATCTTTCCTTAAATTTTTGCAGCTTAAATCGATATATTTTTGTCGAAAGCACTGCAATATCTGGTGCACACCCACTGTACATCTGTTTCATAATAATCATGCCACAATTATATAAATTAAAAATTATTATACTATATTTTTTTTTTGGTGGACAGAAGAAAGTGGATGCATGCACATATTCTGCTTTATTAAAATCAAGCAAGTGAAATTCTTTTTAGTCCTGATTGGTTAATAATTGATTGAGGCTCACTCATTGAAGGGCAGGGGGAAATAAACCTGTGGGAATTTCCAAACTTGTTGGTTTTTTGGGTTTTGTTTTCAGATGGAATAATTTTGTTGTTCAATTGTATACATTATTGAGAGAAACACAACAAATTTATTTTATTTGGGGTTTTGTATTGTTCGCAATGCATCAGGATTTAGTTTTAATGCTATTTGATGATGAAATAAACAAATTATTAGACAAATTATCTACCAGATCCTTTCTGGAAAAGGATCAAATGAATAGCTATTGATTACAGAAGAGTGCTGATTATAGAAAGTGCCTTTTAATCAAACTTGATTGAGATCATGATTACTGACATTTTCAGACTAATTATGTAACATATATACTTGAAGATGGGCTGGGAAAAAAGGACATACATATTTATCATTCCATCTATCATTTGAATAAGAACCTTTTATTTGAAATTGATATATTAATCCTGTAATTATGATATGGATGTTTTTATGTTTATATGATTGGTAAGCAAAAATGCAGTATCAAGGACATGTGTTTTTATCTGTTTATGTGTTTGCATCTTATTTGTTGACTGTGTTGTCAGTCATGCACAAAGTTATCAGACTATAATTAGAACATCTGTGACAAGTTGATGAAACTTCTAAGAAAATATTATTGGAGCGATGAAAAGTAGGTAAACACAAGCTGGTCCTTTGAGGTGAGCCACTTCAACTATTGAACTGTATATCAGGTTGTGATGATTGGGATTAGGACAAAGAAACATATTTCCTTGTATCACCCATGGGGCTAACACCGTAGTGTCTGTCTGCACAATGCCATAACAATGTTTCATAACAGTACCATATTTGCTTGTGATACGCGAGAGATTTTCAACTGCAGATCCAGTAAGACAAAAATAAAGTGCACAGATATGTAATAAATATATAGTGGTTGATTGAATTGCGTGATGCCTGACTTCAGAGCACCAGTTTACTATGGAGAGTATGGTAATTGGGCTGATAGATCTAGGTTATCAGATCGTGGTTATATTCACTTGTACTATGCCTCCTGTTGTTATTATCAGAGTTTAAAATGAGTTGCATAAATCAGTTATCTTGGTAATTATAAAATTGCAACATAGAATTTTGAATACTTAAAAATGATATAACTGACACATTTTATCACAGGAACAGCATATTTTAGTTTAATATTTGAATATTGAGGAAAAAGAACTTGTTCTAATTAATAGTCTTATTTGTCAGATATGTTATCTACATTCTCCTGAACGTAAGCACTATGTCAAATATGTTCCTGGCTCTAATTCGGTTAAGTAGCTTGTTTTGACACTTAACTTTTTTCTCCTGTTGCACACAACAGCCATTGAAAGACATTAGTCACATTTCTAATATTACTTAAAGGATTTTGTAAAAATGTGATATATATATAATATGATATATATAATATGATATATATAATGTGATATATATATATATATATATATATATATATATATATATATATATATATATATATATATATATATATATATATATATATATATATATATATATTGTAAATCACATTATATATATATTTGTGTGCATGTGAGGACTGTTTGAGGTTTGAACACCTCTTGATGAGAGGAAAATGGTGAGGTATGGTGATGATGAAATCAATGACTAAGAATGAGATCACACAATACACCTTTTTCTTTCCCTCAATCTTCACTGGGGTCAAAGATTGATTAACCTGCAAGTTTAAGCATGAGAATTGATAAGATTTATAACCATGATAGTCTGCCAGTTTGCATCATTGGCCAAAGTTGGTTATTTGTGGTGGTGATCTGGAATGTTATACACCTGAATGGTGCTTTCAGACAGGGTTGATATATCACCTCATGCATCTCGCATGACTCACTTCTATATTCATAAAAAAACACATTTATCAACTTACTTCCTTGGTAATGCACTTGTTTTTCCATTGGTACCAAAAAAACATTTAGTTAATTGTAAATGCGACCATATAAGAGGATGCATGACCATTTTATGACCATATTTGGAGGTATACATAGTTATATAGAAGCATTTAACAGCAAAACATGACCAATATGATCTCATTTTGTCGTGTTTATTCACACTATTGTTCCATGAACAAAGTCTGAGGATTGACATGTTTCACTTTAATTTCACATGCTGGAATGCTTCCTTAAATCAAAATATGAAAGGTTCAATATGGCTCTTTGTATTCACTTTTTAAAATTTAGATAGCAACTGTAAAGCTCACTAGCTTCTAATTGAAAACCACAGACTAGAATGATGGTTATATTTAACTTTCTCTTGTAAAGCTTCCACCTTTAATTGAGAAAATAAGATAATGACCAAATAATCTGTTGTTTTATGATCTGGAGTACATTAAGTTCACAATGGTTATGGAGGAAGGCAGTTTTAAGGCCTGTCATATGTCTTGAATTGTTTGATTTTGTTCAGATTTTGAAGTATTAGATAACAGAGTAATTGATTAACCTGCAAGTTTGAGCAGGAGATTTGATTATATTTATAACCATGATGACTGGAAACGACTGTTAGGTTTTATGGAGCTCCACACCCTAAAACTTAGTGAAAGACCCAAGTCTCTAAAACCAGAAGAGCAAACACCCATGGACCCTCTATTATATATCAGTATAATGAAAGGACACAGGAATACGGATCCAAACATTAAAAAAATACAATTAAACTTAATGTATGAATTAAAGTGTCAGAAAAGCTATAAAGGTCCACATAGTTACATAAAAAGTTAACAAGTATTAAGGAGTGGTGAATCCTGGTTCATTTGAGGGCAAGCCAATGAGGAGGTGATTATATGATGTAGGCCTTCTCAGAGTCCACATATTTCCACCAACCACAATTCAAGTAGAGGCTGGTGGTTTCTTGTCAGTGATATCTTTATCATTGAGTTTGTTTGTGCTGTTCGCTTTAAAGCATTCAGATATTTAGGGAATACCCCTCCATTTTGCTGTTTGTTGCTTCTTGGTGTTCTAAAATTATTGGGATATTTGACCCTTTTGTACTGTTCCAACACTAGAAAAGTCATCCTTTATCTTGTTTTTTGAAGTGCTCACCCCATTTCCCCATTAATGTACCCATCCTAGGTGTGGTTCCCTCACCCCATTCCTGCTCATAGAAGATACTCTACCCTTTGAGCTGGTCCCTAAATTCATGCTGTGATAGAGATATGACACCCATTCTTCATCCTGCTTCTTCACCCCATCCCAGCATTAAGGATACACTAAACTTTGTCTCCACCTTCCCACTGCCCCCCCACCCCCCATATACACATCAAGCAAGATGTTTCACAAAATCCCATACCAACATTTATAAAATAACCCACCCTTTGTGTCATTCCCTTGTCCCACCCCAGCACGGACTGATGGTACCTACCATTTGTGTTGTCCCTCACTCCATCCCACCATGGATACCCTACCCTTTGTGTTGTCCCTCCCCTCTACCCTTTTTGCTGTGCCTCACCCCATCCCAGCAAGGATACCCTACCCTTTGTGTTGTCCCTCACCCCATCCCAGCACGGACACCCTACCCTTTGTGTTGTCCCTCACCCCATCCCAGCAAGGATACCCTACCCTTTGTGTTGTCCCTCACCCCATCCCAGCACGGATACCCTACCCTTTGTGTTGTCCCTCACCCCATCCCAGCAAGGATACCCTACCCTTTGTGTTGTTCCTCACCCCATCCCAGCATGGACACCCTACCCTTTGTGTTGTCCCTCACCCCATCCCAGCACGGATACCCTACCCTTTGTGTTGTCCCTCACCCCATCCCAGCACGGATACCCTACCCTTTGTGTTGTCCCTCACCCCATCCCAGCACGGATACCCTACCCTTTGTGTTGTCCCTCACCCCATCCCAGCATGGATACCCTACCCTTTGTGTTGTCCCTCACCCCATCCCAGCATGGATACCCTACCCTTTGTGTTGTCCCTCACCCCATCCCAGCATGGATACCCTACCCTTTGTGTTGTCCCTCACCCCATCCCAGCAAGGATACCCTACCCTTTGTATTGTGCCTCACCCCATCCCAGCATGGATACCCTACCCTTTGTGGTGTTCTCTAACCCCATTCTTGTCATCCTATCCCTTGTGGTGGGCTCTTGCCTATCATGTTTATCCAGTGCATTTCCCTGTAATAATGAGATCTCATTTAGAATCCTGCGTAGATTCAGCTCTTTGTCTCCTGAGGGCAGATCAGAGTCCTCCCAGGGCTAGGTTCAAGATGTGGTACCACAGAGAAATAATAGAGCATTACTTTCTCTATGGTGGTACAAAGGGCAAACTTATTTTTGTGAAAAATATCAACATTTTTTCAGCTTTTGCAAATGTAAACTCCATTTCATTGGAGATTATTACTCTAAAATTTCATTGATATTTTTCAAAAGCTTTCCAAGGATAGTACTTAATTGAAAAACATGTTTGTTTGTCCTTATATCAGAAGTGTGCTTTCAGTATCAATATTTTTCATTTTATAGATTTATTTTTTTGTTTAAATGCACTCAAGATTTTAAAGCTTGTGAAGCATTTCAATGAAAGAGAGTATAGGTTTGAACCATTGCCAGGAATCATTGGGAGAACTTCGCATTTACCACTGCCATGTGTTTACTGTTATTATGCAGAATCCGGCCACTAGGTGGCAGAAGTGCCTGGCCAAGTGCCAAGAAACGTGGACAGGCCGAATACCAATGTTACTGAGTCAGTGTGGGCTTGTTATTTAGCTAAGATACCACTGTTGCTCTACCATGACTTGACTGAGGGTCCACCTACATAACATCAATGAACTGGCAGTCCCAATCCTGGCCACGTGTCCTCAAACACCCATTCACCCCTACAGCCATTGAGCGAAAAAGTTAAGACGCAGTTTTACATAAAAACACCAAGTGCGTTGTCATACGTAATGACACATCTTTTTTTTCACCTTCACCACGTTCTCACATCATCAGATCTTGTCATGATAAATAGTTCAGCATGTTCAGATGTTTATAAAGGGGGTTCCTTCTCGTGATGGTTGCTATGTCAAATATATATCCCCAAATAACAAGATTAAGTTGGTGATTCATCCAATAATATATATATATATATATATATATATATATATATATATATATATATATATATATATATATATATTATTTCAACATGGCCATACAAATATTCTAAATATTCAGAAAGAATTATGTTAAATTATTGCATTCATTCAAAACCCCAGAAGAAGCTTTTGATGAAAATGGTTATGGTTTATTACGTAATTCAACATGGGAGGGTAATTTGCATAAGTCGGTCAATAAAAAATGATGGCATAGGTCCAGGTGGTGTTTGTAATGCTTGTGCTGGAATGGCTTTTGTGAGCCCATTTCACCGAAAACTGTCATGCGTGACTCGTGCGAACTTCTTATTTATTTTGTATTTGTCCACTGATATTTATCAAAGTGAGAAACATTCAACAATAAGCCGTGACATGGTTTTTAAAAAGATATTGGGACAGAAGTAAAAAAGATTGTTACATGGTAATAATACATCATGATTGAAAGATATTTTTACTGAGAAATTATCTAATTGACATGTAAGCGATGACATTAAATAACAGCCAACAAGTTGTTACAAAACCAAGATAAAGATACTAAGTTCAATGTTCTCATTTGAATGGGACTTGCAGTGTATTCCAATTCAAACCTGTCAAAACAACGTGTAAAACTTGGCAAGCTATCAAATAGCCCGGCTGTTTTGCAAGAGCAAAGTGCACATCCTGATTCCAGTGGTTAGCTCATAATTCACGCAGCACAAAGGATGATTTTCAGATTGATTATTTAGAAAAAAGACAGTTTACTATGTACATTTTACAACAAACATTTCAATTTAATATGTTTATAAGTTTAGACAAATATATCTTCTAATTGTGGACTTGTCACTTGTAATTTGATTTTCGAGTTCAAGGAAAATATTGGATTTGTAATTAGATCATGTTGATTAAGAACATTACGTGAGACATCTGTCAAGTGGTTGAAATAGTTAAGAGCCAATAAATGAAGCCAAATGAAAAACATATTCAAACACGTTGAAATGAGTGGATGATGAATTGCACATTAGTCATCTGGGAGGTGCAGTTAGACCAAGGACACATATTTGTTTTTTATGACAAGAATTGAGAAAAAAAAGGTATTCAAAGAGAGTCTTCAGAACAGTTTACATACCATTGAATAAGCCATTTGTTAAGGAGAATTATTCTTGAAAATACATGAAAATGTTAAAAGACCTGTCAAAATGTATATTTGATACCATTAAATGCACCAGATCAAAAATATGTTTGGCCTGACTGATAAACATAAAACATTGAAAATATCATTTGGCCTAATAAAATATTGTTCACCTCCAAATCACCCCTAGTTTCTTACTTTGTAACTACTGCTTGGCATTTTGCCCAGGATACAAATTGAATAACCTGATAAACAAGAGATTTAAATTTCTGAATAAAAGGTTCACAATGAAAAGTATGTGAGTAAAGTTTTTTTCAATAACAAAGAGATATATAGGATGTACACATAGATCAAGTGATATGCATCTGCAGGCGATGAAGGTCTTGAATAATTTACTTGCCATCAAACAGGATATGGACCGAAAGAACCAGGGGGTACTCCAGTTGAAAAGTAACCGTTATATCTTTTGAAGCCATGGACTTTTTGATAAACCATTAAGATATATATTTCAACTATTTATCTCTAAGACCATACTCAAAACCACAAGTATCTGCAAATCCTTTTTTCTTAAGCTCCACCAATATGGGGATACTTTTGGTTAGAACTTGGAGGAGCAGCCTGGATAGTATTACGCTGCTGGGGAGAAGAATGGGTAGGACCAAAAAACAATATCTAAAGTTGATAGCTTTGAATATCGTACCAAAAACAATATTTTGGAAGTTATTTTGATTTATTGAAAACAATGGATGAGGAGAATTTTGGACTGTCTCCAACTGGACAGCTAGAGTTACCTGAATTGAACTATGCTATGTCACAAGAAACATTCCTGTGTCTCGGCGATCATATTGTTCATCAACCTGAACAGGTGCCACAAACAGTCTCAACTTCTTTATTTTCAAATCACCTATTGATTTAAAGTTATCTTTTACATAAAGGTGAAGGACTGAAAAACATCCAAATGGGAAGATGATAGTTAAATGGATATAACAAAAAACAAGATAAGGACAAAGGCCTAATTTGTTACCGTGGTTATCCATAATGCCTATTTAGTAAAGTTATTGTGTTTATTCTTACAGGCATCAGAGGCTTCCAAAGAATTTACATTCCGACTTCAAATTGCCAATGATGATGATGTCAAAATTAAAAGTAAGTTATCATTTCTCAATCTCCATAAATGTCAAGAGTTTTTATTTTTGTTTTTTTGTTTTTTTTTGTTTTTTTTCTTTTTACCCTCTCAGCTCAGTGTTTGTATTTTTGGCAGGCAACTTTGGGAATAAACAAATTTGAGTGTTACATTTATGTATACTTTCAGTTTAAGATTCTAAAGCCAATAGGTTTTTAGTTGTTACTGATCTTAATCAGTTAAGTTAAGGATTAATACAAGCCTGTGACATATCTCTGGCAGTTATGTTGAGGATTGATACAAGCCTGTGACATCTCTGGCAGTTATGTTCTGGATTGATACAAGCCTGTGACATATCTCTAGCACTTATGTTGAGGAATGATACAAGCCTGTGACATATCTCTGGCAGTTATGTTGAGGATTGATACAAGCCTGTGACATCTCTGGCAGTTATGTTGAGGATTGATACAAGCCTGTGACATATCTCTAGCACTTATGTTGAGGAATGATACAAGCCTGTGACATATCTCTGGCAGTTATGTTGAGGATTGATACAAGCCTATGACATATCTCTGGCAGTTATGTTGAGGATTGATACAAGCCTGTGACATATCTGGCAGTTATGTTGTGGATTGATACAAGCCTGTGACATATCTCTGGCAGTTATGTTGAGGATTGACACAAGCCTGTGACATATCTCTGGCAGTTATGTTGAGGATTGATACAAGCCTGTGACATATCTCTAGCACTTATGTTGAGGATTGATACAAGCCTGTGACATATCTCTGGCAGTTATGTTGAGGATTGATACAAGCCTGTGACATCTCTGGCAGTTATGTTGTGGATTGATACAAGCCTGTGACATATCTCTGGCAGTTATGTTGAGGATTGATACAAGCCTGTGACATATCTCTGGCAGTTATGTTGAGGATTGATACAAGCCTGTGACATATCTGGCAGTTATGTTTAGGATTGACACAAGCCTGTGACCTATCTCTAGCACTTATGTTAAGGATTGATACAAGCCTGTGACATATCTGTAGCATTTATGTTGAGGATTGATATAAGCTGGTGACATATCTCTGGCAGTTATGTTGAGGATTGATACAAGCCTGTGACATATCTCTGGCAGTTATGTTGAGGATTGATACAAGCCTGTGACATATCTCTGGCAGTTATGTTGAGGATTGATACAAGCCTGTGACATATCTCTGGCAGTTATGTTGAGGATTGATACAAGCCTGTGACATATCTCTGGTAGTTATGTTGAGGATTGATACAAGCCTGTGACATATCTCTGGCAGTTATGTTGAGGATTGATACAAGCCTGTGACATCTCTGGCAGTTATGTTTAGGATTGACACAAGCCTGTGACCTATCTCTAGCACTTATGTTAAGGATTGATACAAGCCTGTGACATCTCTGGCAGTTATGTTGTGGATTGATACAAGCCTGTGACATATCTCTGGCACTTATGTTGAGGAATGATACAAGCCTGTGACATATCTCTAGCAGTTATGTTGAGGATTGATACAAGCCTGTGACATATCTCTGGCAGTTATGTTGAGGATTGATACACGCCTGTGACATATCTCTGGCAGTTATGCTGAGGATTGATACAAGCCTGTGACATATCTCTGGCAGTTATGTTAAGGATTGATACAAGCCTGTGACATATCTCTGGCAGTTATGTTGAGGATTGATACACGCCTGTGACATATCTCTCGCAGTTATATTGAGGATTGATACAAGCCTGTGACACATCTCTGGCAGTGATATAAGCCTGTAATATAAGTTATTATGTTTTTTATTCAGGTCCCACAGGAATTCACTTGCAGGATTATGACAAATTCCAACTGGAAAGACTCATGCAGGATGCAATCAAAAGGGCAAACTATTCAGAATCGTCAGATGGTAAGGAAAACATCTTTGTCGTGTAGAATATTTGCTATTGTCAGCATGTTGACTGCTTCATTCAGACTTATCAATATGAAATTAAATACACACTTGAATATTTTTTGAGTTTGTGATTTATTTATCACTGATGTAAGTGTATTCTAAATATTCGGGAATACATTGTGTCGCAATTTTGGCAGAATGTCAGTGTCATGACATGGTAGAAATACCACCTTTTGATTCTTGAAAAGAATTATATATTCACATTCCATGTTTACCTCGTGAAGACCATAGAACTCTTGGGACTGCTTTTTTCACGAATAAATTTATGTTGATATTCATGATATGAAAATTTTAGACATGTTGATGTTTTCCTTTCCATGACCTTGTAAATCATATAAATAGGTCAAGGACAACTACCCAGTTGAGCACCATACTGGCACTGCTTGCATCTTTGCTGCTCTATGACCTTTTAAAATCTGACAAGATCAAAGTGAGCGCTGTACAAAACTGAGAGGAGCAATTATATTATTTAAAACTTGACCTTTGACTGTTGTACCACACCAAATTTGGTCAGGAATTTTTCATGTTTTTATTGTGAGAATTGTAGGATCCCAGGGATTGAAAAATTATGATTTGTGCACATAAAAAATTACATGATGATACATACACATGATGAGAACACAAGCAACTGTAAACAGTGAGAGCTTGAGGTTTAGCTCAGATTGAATTTTTAATTATTCGTTCTGACAGGCATTTGTCTGTGGAGTAAGTGGCCTTTCCAGATTTTGTTTTCCCATTTTGTAGAACTGTGGTATTTTTCTTTTCAAGTTTTTTTCTTTTCATGATTGACAGGCACACCCTTTCACACACATATTAAACTTAACACAAATTAAAGATAGAAACCCAACAAGTCCACAAACTCCATTGACAGGGTATACACTTCTGAATTGTAAAGGACCAGTTTCTGGACAAATAGAAGACAATTTTTCATCAAATTATCAATCCGCAAGCATACTGTTATGATGATTGATTATGAGGTTACCTTTACCAAGAAGTAAGGATGGCTAACCAGTCACCTGCTGGTTTATTCCCCTCCCTAAAGTTATTTCCTCCCGAAAGTTAAATAGTAAGATGAGGACATTTGATTAAACAGACATGCTCTTGCCTTTCAGTGGACTTGCCAGGAGTTTCAGAAGAAAAGATGATTCAGGATTTCATGAATCGCCATGTGACCTCTGACCTCCAAATGAAAGCTGACATTTCTGTTAAGGACCTGAGACGAATCATTCCGATATTGATAATGCAACTCTTTAACATTCGAGAAGAAAGAACACAGAAAAAAGGTAGCATATTGTGGACAGAAATCAATTTTAAACATTACATGTAAAACTGATTTTTTCTTTGGTGCTGTAATTTTTCAAACTTTTGTATTTTTTAAACCTTGAGGAAATTGTCGATTGTGGAATGGAATCTCATTTATACTAATTGAAATTTAATTTCATCCACTGGTAGATAGAGATATGTTGTAATCTATGACCTACAAGGGCAGTCCCCCTGGTAGATGGAGATATGTTGTAATCTATGACCTACAAGGGCAGTCTCCCTGGTAGATGGAGATATGTTGTAATCTATGACCTACAAGGGAAGTCCCCCTGGTAGATGGAGATATGTTGTAATCTATGACCTACAAGGGCAGTCCCCCTGGTAGATGGAGATATGTTGTAATCTATGACCTACAAGGGCAGTCCCCCTGGTAGATGGAGATATGTTGTAATCTATGACCTACAAGGGCAGTCCCCCTGGTAGATGGAGATATGTTGTAATCTATGACCTACAAGGGCAGTCTCCCTGGTAGATGGAGATATGTTGTAATCTATGACCTACAAGGGCAGTCCCCCTGGTAGATGGAGATATGTTGTAATCTATGACCTACAAGGGCAGTCTCCCTGGTAGATGGAGATATGTTGTAATCTATGACCTACAAGGGCAGTCCCCCTGGTAGATGGAGATATGTTGTAATCTATGACCTACAAGGGCAGTCTCCCTGGTAGATGGAGATATGTTGTAATCTATGACCTACAAGGGCAGTCTCCCTGGTAGATGGAGATATGTTGTAATCTATGACCTACAAGGGCAGTTCCCCTGGTAGATGGAGATATGTTGTAATCTATGACCTACAAGGGCAGTTCCCCTGGTAGATGGAGATATGTATTAATCTATGACCTACAAGGGCAGTCTCCCTGGTAGATGGAGATATGTTGTAATCTATGACCTACAAGGGCAGTCCCCCTGGTAGATGGAGATATGTTGTAATCTATGACCTACAAGGGCAGTCCCCCTGGTAGATGGAGATATGTTGTTATCTATGACCTACAAGGGCAGTCTCCCTGGTAGATGGAGATATGTTGTAATCTATGACCTACAAGGGCAGTCTCCCTGGTAGATGGAGATATGTTGTAATCTATGACCTACAAGGGAAGTCCCCCTGGTAGATGGAGATATATTGTTATCTATGACCTACAAGGGCAGTTCCCCTGGTAGATGAAGATATGTAGTAATCTATGACCTACAAGGGAGATTATAATGTATGGGTTTTAAATAGGTATATTTATGTATGCTTGTGGAACTTTCAGTGAAGGGCTTGTGGACTGAGAGACCAAAAGGTTGGCCCGACAACATTCCTTATTCTGACCCCAACAACCAGACCAAAGATGGACCAGGAAAACCCAAGAAAGAAATCCTCAAGAAGATGTTTGATTTCTTGCTGGTCAAGTACAGGGTAAGTAGCTTCAGGAAATTTAGATCTGTAAGTTTAACTGGAATAAATACTGGATACTTTAGCTAGTATTTCAGGTTTGATATTTTGTGGCAGCTTTTTTTCATTTCGTAATTCATGCACCTTTGATTTTTTTAAAGGAATGTTGGGTAAAAGCTGCCCTCAGAAAATAATATTGGCATTACTGTTACATTGAATGGCCTTTAAAATCGACAGTGATGTTTTCAAGGAATTGGACAGTAATTTAGTTTATGGAATTCTTGGTTATTAACATATTAAGTGGATAGTCATATTGTCTAGAAAATGGATTTCAATATAGGCAATTAGATGGATAGTAACATAGCATGTTAAGGTTAGCTGGAATAGTGTCTTCTAAAGTCCTTTTCTTTCCTGCCAAAAAATCATGTCCCTAACCTCAAATAACATGGTGCAAGATAATTGCTTTTTGTATTGAAATAAGTTGAGCTGTATGAATTATAATACAGTGAGTCATCCAATACTAGCATTTATGTAATGTCTATTTGATATGGTTTGAATATATTGTATATTTAGGAGCACATAGGTGGGCACTGGCCCAATGGGGAGCAGCCACAGCATTCATGGTCCGCTGACCATCAGCCAGCATGGTCCAGTGAACAGCAGCTACCATCATGGTCAGACAGTGCCACCACAGGCAGCCAACCCATGGAACAGTCTGACCTTGACCCTGCCACATCCATAGCCTCTTCTTCATCTCCCGCCAGCTCCCTGCCTGTTACCATGGTGACCAAGCTGGAGAAAGTAGAAGACAATGAGGAATGGGTGACAGAGCTCCTGGAACGCATCCAGAGCAAGGTCGCGTATGTGGAGAAAGATATTTACATGGACGATAAAACAAAGGGTCTGCTGTCTATTATAAGAGGTAAAAATAGCAAATTAGTCAAATAAAATTGTACATTTGAGGACAAAATGCTCAATTTCAGAGATAATAAATGTTTTCGAGTGTTATTTACTTAAGTATTTTTCTAGAAAAAGGCACAACAGGAATTTGCAGTGTCCTCGTTGATATCATGTCAGATAAATATCATTATCTTGCAGATTTACTGACAAAAATGTACGAGATTCGCAACGATGATGAGATCGGCCAATTCTTTGTGACATCTGGTCACAACTTCGAGGCAACCTTAGACATTGTGCGGCTCAAACAAGAAATGCCCAAAGACCACCAGCGGAGATGGGAGGAGTTCCAAGGTAACTGTCTGTGACCTTCACCACATCAGTGCCCTCAGTTTTATACTTCTGTTATATCTAAGGCTCTCTGAAGCATTTTAAAATGATATATTTATATATATATTAGCATGCAACATTAATTGTGTATCTTTTATTAATTGTGTATTTTGGTTGCATTTTTCAAAATGTTAATGTCTGTGAAATCCCAGGAGGTTTTAAAGCTGAGGACATTTTCTTGAGAATATTACATGCATAATTGGTCCCATTTGTATTAAGTGTGCTGTGGTGTGTTTTTTTATATATTTTTTTAATCATCATGCACCATGAATTCTAACAGATTGAAATATAAACAAATTCTGCAACTAAAAATGTCAGGGAAAGTCACAGCCCATTAAGACTTTTCAATTTGTTTGAAAAGACTTTTCTGGAAGAAATTATAATTTGAGTAATAATGCATGTCAAAGAGGCTCTGTATATTGATGGGAAGATGTAAAGGGAGAACTGTTTCAAGTGTCTTTACCCAGAAATTTGTCTTGTTTGCCTTTGGTAAAACCTTGCCACACAGATATGTGTTTGTGTATATTTATGCTCAAGATTTGATTTGCAGAAAGTGCAGTTGTAGGGAACCATTTCTAATATTGCTGATATGCAGACAATTCTTTCTTTCTAACATTAATCTACTCAAATACACACTCATATTTGAATAAATTACTAACATGTGTACATTATAGTTGGCATTTGTGTTTCCAAATAAATTATATGTTTAGATTGAGTTCTCATAGTAAGTGTATTTAAATATTATTGCTTAAATAGCAGTCGACTTCATTAAAAAATTAAAAGTAATATACATATTAACACACTTATTAGAGTGCTTAAACAAAGTCAACTTTAGAGCAATAGATTGTTTAATGACTTAATGTGATTACCTTTGATGGGGAAAATCCCACAGTCACACTGTGTACTAGTGTGAGATCTTATACATGTGGTGCCCTCTGTTGCCATTTATGTTAAGGTCATATCAGAAGTGGGGAGGAATCATTCACCTTTGATTAATGGCAAATTTCAGGGTAGGCTTCCATTAGAATTCTTTAGGCCTGGTATATGGCTGATAAATTAGGGTTTTATCGGATTTTGTACTTGTAGCCAAATGGTACGTGAAGATTGTGTCGTTAGCCAATCAGGTGCAGGGAGGGTCCGAAATCAGTCAGGCAGAGGCACTCACAACCATCACGGGGCAATGACATCACGCCTTACTAGCCACTAGTAAGGGCTAGCAACTGAAAACGGTAAGCAAGAAAATTTCTGGGTAGAGCAAAATAAGTACATTTTTTTTTAAATGGGAATCTTCAATAATGTTAGAAATATGGGAATCATCAGATTATTTATCAATAAGAAGTAAATTTGGGTTGGGAACATTTTGTACATTAATGTTTGAAGGTTAAAATGGTAGAATTAACTTGATATTGACATAACCTACTGTAAACCAAGAATAGAAAGGTATCCAAACTCTCATAATTCTTAATTATTTTGGCATTTTGCCAAGTGACTTCAGAACAAACTTTGTCATCTTAACCAGAAACCATATGAATGTAACAAATTATATCAAAGACATAAAAAGAATTTTAATGTCATAATCCTTGTAAAACTTAAAATGTATTAGATGATGATTAGCACTTTTTCTTTCTTGCATGTTTTAATATAGCTTTGCAATTTATCTTGCTGTTGTGTAAGCTTTGCTTCTGCTTGTGAGTAAATGCTGCATGATTAATCTAAGTATGCAAAATTAATCTGATAAATATGAAATATGAATCCAGTTTCCATGTTTATCATCTTCAGGATATAAATTTTGTTACCCTTTCAGATCGCGAGTGTAAGAAGTACGGGTTGAATTATGTACTATCCAAGGTGAGAGAATTGTTATATACAAAAAAGTGTTAAAACTATTATTTCAATTTTTTTAAATATCTGAAACATCTTAATCAGTTGGAATCAGTTCTATGTAATAAAGTATTATTGCCAAAAACCTGGGAAGGAAAATGTCATTGGTTCGTAAATCTAGAGATTTGATAATCAGGAGATGTTTTTGCATTGTCCAGTTATCTTTATTGTTTTTATAAAATTTGATGGGGAATGTTTCAGGAGGAAGAAGTATGCAAATCTGTTCCTGCTGAGATACAGATCCTGAATGCCAGGAATGCAGCAGAGGAGTTGCCAAAACTACAAAACCACCGGGATATCCATGAGGTCAGTGACAAGTTGACCTCCCTGGCTCTCCACCCTCAGTTCCTTGACCTCAGTACTTCAGCAATCTCCCAGCAAGGTAGCGTACTCACGCTTACCAAAGTCACCGACCTACAGGAGGTTGGTGGAAGGTTGGATGTGCAAGTGGTTCACAGCCTGCCACCAGAGGGCATACAGGCTGAATCTGAGAGTGGAGTGTCGCCAGTGGAGTCAGCTGTGACAGATTATAAGTCAATGACGTTGCAGCCAGAATTTGTCATAATGGACCCAACATTGGATGTGGTGGAGGAAATTGTAGTAGCAACTGAGACCGGAGAGAAAGAAAGGGAGGTTACTATGGAAACACTAGAAAGCAATAGTCCACAAAAAGACAGGGAGTTCAAAAGAGTCTCTTCTGCAGGGGATGAGGAAGGGGTGGAAATGGACAAGATTTTAACAGGAATTCAAAACCAGAATGCTTCTATGCCTTCTTCAAGGCCAACCTTGACAAATACTGTCAATGGTTTTAAAACAACAATGGCTTCAGGGCACAATGCATTCACAGTGGTATCTTCTGAGGAAGTGATTTCAAAGTCTGTTGAAAAATCAAATCCAGATTCAGAAACAATCATTCCAAATATTCCTATAAGTCGTCCACTTCCACCCAAACATTCCTTTGGAGCCAGTCCAACCTACAATCAGGTTCTCTCAATGATGGCCAGAGAACATTCCAAAAATAAGGTAATGAATGACCACCAGAGGACACCACCTGAATACACCATTCATCTGGTGTCATCAGAAGAGACTGCTTGGGGCAGCAACCAGGGGGCACTGAACCTAAGCCAGTCTACTAAAACAACTAGTTCCTATCAACCAGTTAATCTGCCAGTGAATTGTGGTATAACTGTCACAGAAGGCAACTGGGGCTCTCGTCAGCAAGGTAGCAGAATGCTCAGTGTCTCCAAGGGGCGCAGGAACAAGAGGCTCAATATGAAGCTCGACCCAGATCTGAGGAAAATAGCACAGAGGAACGGTGGCGTCCTTGCTATCAGACCCAAGCCTGCAGCCCCTCTGGGCACTCCCCCGGAGGGCGCCAGCAGACCCAAGCCTGCAGCCCCTCTGGGCACTCCCCCAGAGGGCGCCAGCAGACTCAAGCCTGCAGCCCCTCTGGGCGCTCCCCCAGATGGCGCCAGCAGACCCAAGCCTGCAGCCCCTCTGGGCGCTCCCCCAGAGGGCGCCAGCAGACCCAAGCCTGCAGCCCCTCTAGGCGCTCCCCCGGAGGGCGCCAGCAGTACACAGAAACCTTTGTTGCCAGAAAAGGTAAGATTTACATAGGTATTTTAGGTACATACAAAAAAACAAAGGATTTTACAGATCTTGAAAACAAATATTTTTATATGTGTAAATTTAATGTGCAGTTGTATGAAGTTTGCAATATGTTTCCCTTGTTTTATCAGCTTCCAGACCACCAGACTCCCAAAATAAAAGATACAGCAGTCAAGGATGAAGATGTTCTGGACCTGAGTCCAGGTGAGCTCATTCAAATGTAATATATATATTGGAATGGATTGAGAAATCAAAGATAAATATTATTTCTCTTTGTCTTGACCCAAGAATAATTTTGTGAATATGGCTATTTTTGAATGATATGAAAATGTTTGATGAGGATAATGTTTAATGAAAAGCTAACAATCTTAGGTTATTTTATTGCTTGGTCTCATACTATATGCTAGTGACCAAATTGTTTTATCTTATGTGCCAAGTTGTTTTCATATTCTTATCTTATAGACTTTTATGTACGGTGCTTAGAGCAATGTGATATAGGTGCCCTATAAATATGATATAGGCGTCCTATAAATCGGCCGCACCGTCCACAGGTTGCCCTTGTCTATAAGACGACCCCCAAACATTGACTAACATTTTGGTTCTGAATTCCTTGTCTTATGTTCGAGTAAATACGGTAGTTATTATTATTTTATTATTATTAATGAGGATAATGTTTAATATTTCAGCACATATCAGAGAAGTGTGCATCCCTATGACTGTTGAGGACATTGCTAACCAACCAGAAAAACCTCCAAAAATTACAGCTCGCTCAAAAAGAGGTAAAATATTATTTCAGAATAATGTTACAACTGATCAATCTGTCCTTATTCAAAGTAATCTTTTTAAAATTCTATTTCAAACTAATTTTCAAAATGTACTACATTTATGCACATAGACACGTAATATGAACAAACATCAAACAAATATTTTGTTCAAAGTATTTCCATGAAATGAAAAATGACATTTCATTCATATTATGTTAATGTTTCCTTTGTATCATACCAGTTTCATTCATACTCATTTTTTTTATTAAGACAAAATATCATTTGAAATTACACAAATATTACAGATTAATATAATTGTGACTATTTTAGCGGGAGGCCCAGCCACCAAGAAAGTGAGAAGAAACTCCAGAACCTAGGAGGATAACGGAAAGCTGTGGAACATCTTGCAGGAATATCATCATGTTTTCTTGAATCATCGGCAAAAGATTTCCCCAAGTTTAGCAAATATGGGGAACATGAGAATGATTATTAATCTTCAATTCTACAAGATCTTCTTAAGTTGTAAACATCTGGAGAGACAGAAAAATATATATTACGGAGGATGAATGTTCAGATTGGAATTTAAGATCCAGTTAAATTTTAACAATAATTTGATTGATAAAAACAAAGAAAGATTTGAATTAAAGATCCAGTTAAATTTTAAAGATTGTTTGAAAAGAAAAACAAGGAAACAAAGAAGAGAAACAAAGAAACACAGAGAAGTAGACAATGAGTTCAAGGGAAATTATACTCTCCCTTGTGTGAGATACAAATAGGATTTGAACAGTTGCAATTGAGACAGAGAAGATTTCATGTTGCTTGCTTGTGTAATAAACATTGCCCAAAAGCATTGACTTACATTAAACTTTTGGTATCATTTGGAGACAAAATAAATCCAGTGAAATAGTGTGCCATGCTGATACTATGAACATTTTGAAAGAAGTCTATGTTGTGTCCAACCAACTTATTATGCAAGAAAAAGTACTGTAAATCAAGGAGAGAAATTCAGCTTATTATGAAGCTTATTATATAAACCAGAAATAAGTAGTCTGTGCTTACTTATAATAACTTGGACTACAATAGGAACAGGCCCAGCTTATTGGGACATAATAGCAACAAATTTGCCATATATATAGCTTGGCAAATACTGTAGGATTCATTTCCTATTATTCCTCAGAAAATAAGACTTGCAAACATGAACTAATTATCGTTTAATGACTCTTTCAGATTCAGAAAGCTGTTTTTGTTATTTATTTATTTTAAGAAATGCTCATTCCATAAATCATTGTTACATTGCCTTGCCAATGAATTATCATCTTAATATTTATAAGCCTTAGAAATATTTTTAAAATTGTACTGAAAAATAGTTTTCTGTATCTGAAAAATGTTTGGTCTTTGTGCAATCTTTTTTGTCAAAATGAAATATATAAAATTTTCTTGTGTAATAATATTATTATGTTTTTGTAATGTGATGCTTCAGATCTGGAGCTCTCAAAACATTTGTGTTGGGGCTAACTCTATTTATATTATAACTGATACTCATATTTATGGTGACCTGTTATGTTTGCCATCATCTCAAAACAGAGGTATTATCTAATTTAAGACATGTGTTTTGTTTACTGTCCCAATTCGTTATAAACAGAAATATAGATTACAGCAGGATTAAAAAAAGGTATAAGGACTTTTAAGATAAAAAAGCTATTTTCAAAGATAGAACAAGTACTTGACATTGCAATAAACTAATTATTTTTAGACCAGGGGAAAAAGAGTTCATGTTGCTCCTTGGCTTAGTGAATTACAGACTTGGAATTTCAAAGGCAAAACACTACCATTTGATTTTGAATTTTGAAACAGAATTTTAAAGTTTAAATCCATTAAGTAATAAATACAATTATTATATGCCTTGCGAAATATTCCACTATGTAACCAGAAGTCATTGGTGCCTTTAGTAGAGTTTGTAGTACATGTAATATATCTTGTTTTATCCATCATGTAATGCAGTGTTTGCAGGCATGTGTTCCAAGATTCATAATTTTTGATAAATAAAACCAAGAACAGTACTTGATTCCAATAATAAATTGAGTAAGCGTTTTCACATTGAAATGCACATATTCAGAACTGAATGATTTTGGCTTTGTGGTTTAAGATTTCGAAGTGTTATATCACACTTTGCTTGGACATAAATCATCTCAGTTCATTTAAAAGCTAGCTTGATAAAATAGGTGAAATCAGTTGTATGGAAATAATAATGTATTATCCATAGTAATGTATTATCCATTACCTTTCAATATATAGTTAGTTCTCTGCATGAGATTCTCAAGAGGCTCAGTTACACTCCCAAGTCCACTGATGAACAGATGTCAAATGACAACTTTACATCTTAGATTGTAATTTGTGTGCTGTAGAACCTCTGTGATTCTTCACCCTAAAATTATAATATTTCATATTTAGATCAGGTATATTAAACTTACCCACTCCTCTCAAATTAAGCTGTTTATTGGTGCTCGGACTCCATTTTAAAACATACATTGATAATTGCTCAGTGTGGCCGTCAAATTATGGAATTTAGCTCGGGTTTTTTTTACAGGTCATCTCTTTTAGAAGATGGAGAAAGTACCATGCCATGATGGTCTAAAAAATCAGCAATATCTTACTTCTTATCTTGGTGCTTCAAGAGGGTGTTCTGCACCTATGAGATATTCTTTAGCAGATCACCCCTCTCCCGAACTACTTTCGCAGATCACCCATGTGCCAAACTACTTTCGCAGATCATCCTTGGTCCAAAGGAGGAGTGAGATCCTTCCACCAGAACCAACAAAAGAGATTTATCAGGCTGAACACGGCATGAACCCATGCTCTTGACTTTATCTCATACTTATCTACCGCAGATGGTTTATATACCAGACCATTGCAAGAAGTACAGATCTTAAGACAAGAACATGTGAGTGCAGTGTTCAGGCTGACAGATCTCTCAAGTTGGTTCTGATGGAAGGATCTCAAGAGTCTGAAATTATGTGGTCTCAATGCCAACCTCTCAATGATGTCATTACATAGTAAAATATATGTTGTAATGCCGTCATTGAGTGTGACGTCATTAAAAAGGGATGTGGCATTGTTTATGTTGTTTGACACACACAACATAGGTCCGCACATGCTGCAATGTTTTCCTCTCTGTTTTGCTTTAAATAGATTGAACATCAAACCAAACCCTTTATCTCACACCTATCTGTAGGAGTTATGTATGAGATAAAGTCAAGAACATAGGTTCGTGCCTTGATATTCAACTGTTGCCACATATATAGGAGTTACCGGTACATACATGAAGTAGCATTACAGATATAGAAGTAAGATGGTAATCAAGCCCAATTTCCAGTAAAGTGTCTGGTCATTTGAACACCAGCTATACCAGCTTTCAAGAAGTTTTAAGATTTTGGTTATATCCTGCACAAAGATAAGACATCTGCACATATTTATGTCATGTGTTGAGAATGTTGTTGTGCGGGTGATGTTGTTGAGCGGTGTTTGTGGTCCCCATATATGCAAGATATAGAAGAGTTGGATGTTATTAACTCACATCAAAAGCATATCTCTATGATTTCATGGTTATATCCACATCAGTATTAATATATTGATTCTGTAAACAGATTGATATTGGAGGTACCCATTAAAATAGATAGCAGGGCAGCTTCACCAGAAAATACAAGATAAAATGCAGAAGATAAATGTACAATTTGTTTGGTATCAAGCCAAGATTACATTATATATATAAAGTTTTTCCTATCTGATTAAACTGATTTTCAAGCCATTAAGTGTCATGGAATTTTTTTTGCATCAATTTTTTTTGCATCAAATCTCAGAGATATCTTGGTTATATCCACATAGATGATTTTGTACTGATTTTGTAAACAGATTACTTGAAGTAGCTGTTAAATATTGATAGCAGGGCAGCTTCAGAGGTAAAGATAAGATGTACCAAGAAATTGTATAATCTGTGGGACATCAAGCCAAAATTACATTGTCTACATACTTGAACTATTTTTCAAGCAATCAAGTCATAAAATCTGTCCCTTTACAATGTAAAAACACTTATAATCTTTATTTGCTCATATAATCTCTAAATCTCAAAATGAAAAGGCCTTGTTTTGCATTTCAAGAATTAACCAAAACATGTATTTTAATGGGAGAAAGCCAAGATAAAATACACAGCGACTCCACTTCATAAAATCCACAACACTAATAAAGAGGTTTTCATATTTCTTTGGTTGGAGTGTAAACGGTCTCTTTTACTTTATCTTCATCATGTGGTGTGTTTGTCCTTGGTTGTTGAACAAGACATATCAACAACTTTTAGAAGCAATTTTTATATTTGAGATCTGGTACATGTGATATAGTTTAAGGCTCACATTCAGACAATAAATATAAATATAAATATATTGCATTACCTCCAAGTAATCTCTGTGTCTGTGATACCTCTTTTCCTGCGAGCTTTTTCCTCTCCTGCAAGTTATATAATGTGACATACTGTCGGGGACATTTGGGGGACTGTTGGGTGCATAAGCTTAAGTAAAATCAGGGAAATGATTCTTTGATCTTTTGGGTTGCTATGCAACTGTGACAAAGTAGGGCAGTGATCAGATTCCAACCTTTTCTCTTACATAGCACTCTATATTTTTTGTTATTTTACTCCATACATCTCTTTGGATGCAAATATACTATAAGCTGCCATGCACTAACAGGAAGACCTTGAAAGTTGTGTTGTATACTTTGTAAAGGCATTATTTGTGCAGCAGCTTCCAGTGTGTGTCCCCTAAGTGGAAGAAATGACAATATGTATGGTTACACAAGACACACTGGAGACTATGACTATATTCGTTGTTATCTGTATTTAGGATTGGACAGGGGCCTTGGCATTTAACAGTTTCTAAGAGTTAGATAGCAGAAAGCAGAGTGCAAGTGCATTTGACAGAGTGCATTACAGAGTAAAGGAGCTAGGTCATTAAATCCAATATCAACCAGTGCAATGGGTGCAATATAAAGGAAACTGGCTAAGCCATGCATATTATTTTTATTTGACATCACAGATTATTACAGTACATTTGTGACATTTGTCACAAGGTATCTAGTTTTCCATAGTACCAGGAGAAACTGAATTGTTTATCTTTACAGTGATGCATTAATTTGCTGTAACTGATACTGTAAAAAACCTGATTATCAGAATAATTATATCATTGTCTGATATTTATTATCTTGATTATCTTTTTTTTTAAAGGTAAACAGGTATCACAATGATGCCTAATGCCCTGAGCAAAAATAATCACCCATTAAAGCTTTTATTAAATCAGATTTTCAAACACTTTTTCCTTATGTAATATATTTATTCACTCCCTAAACCTTCGATAAAATGTTAATACCAGCCCTATTACCCCAACATGAGACTTGTGTAGCAAAGCAATGCAGAGGTGATGGAGTCAGGCAGCCATATTGTGTCCTAGATTGAATGATTGCACCCAGGCACCTCAAAATGCATTTTTGGATTTCCCAGCTCAAAATTCAAGATGGAAATCACAGCTACAAAAGTGATCTTAATTTCAGAGGTACAATTAAGGTCATTCAATGAAACTGCAAGGTTACCACATACTAATGAAGATTGCATTTCTGTTTATATTGCAATATTGCAGGATAAATACATTTCTTGATACCCCAGCTTGCTGTGTGAGATGGGTGTCATTCTAATTTTATATTGCTCTGAAAACTTCACACCATAGCCCACGCTGATGACATCCAACAGATAACTATATGCTTCAGTTTTAACATGATTGTTTGTATGTTTGGGGTTTTACATCACTTTCAACATTGTTTCAGTCATTTCGTGATGAGACCTACTTGTAGCAGATATAGTGCTGCCTCACTGAATTATCATGTCGCAGGTCCTTGACAAAACAACCCACCCGGTCACAGATTTACAAGGACAGCGGGTTAACCCTTTTGGCATGGGCCTCAGCTCGTATGGGAAATTGAATCATGAGTTCAATCCCGGGGTTCGAACCCACAACCTTTGGATCACCACAGAGGACCTGGTGCTAGTAAGCTAAGCGCTCTAACCAACTGTGCCACGGCCCGTGGCACTTTCGTGTGAAGATCGGTGAATGAGTTTCATATCCCACCTTTATAGCAGCCAAAAGACAAACTGATAACTGACAAAAGACTGTTAACCTCTGAACTTTGCCGTACAGTTTTACGTTTTACAGATTACATGGGCTTTAATTATATGCAAAGCAAACATGAACAAAAATGTATCCGACTCAGCTGAGCAAAATTGGACGGATTAACAAGTACAGAGAGATACACGTGCCTCCTGGTATTTTGGTGCTCGTTCCACACTGCATCGCTTAAAATAAACTCTAAGCAGATCACACAGTGGATCAGGTCTGTGTGGCTGAGTGCTGGGTACACACACAAGGTGAACAAACTCTGTGTCTGCAGGTTCCCAGACCCATTCTCCCTCCCAGCATGCATCAGCAGACCATAATACACCATCTTACATGCTCCTAACTTCACATATTGCACTCACATTGGATTTCTACAGGAATCATGAAGTTTGATGACATATTGGTTGACCATATTGGTCAGTTTGGAAGATACCAACAGCTTATGGTTGCTGTATTAGCATCGGTTGGTATTATATCGGCCTTTGATCTTCTGGACATAGTTTTTGCAGGGGCAGTGCCTGAGTTCTGGTGTGAACCACCACACAATATTGGAGGTATTGCTAACCTTTCACACACAGAACTTCTCAACCTTACTTCACCCTTGGGCAAGAAAGGTTTTGATGTTTGCAAGACATTTGTTTATCAAGGAAACGTCAGTGATGTTGCTGAAGCCAATCTGCAGATCAGGAATGGAAATGTTACAGAGAAGAAGTGTGAGAAATGGTATTATGATACGTCACAATACACCTTGACGACGGTGTCACAGGTGTGTACCCTTAAGCTTAAAGTACCAATAATTGTTTGGTCAGGAAAACATTTGAGAAGTATGGAGTATGGCACTTTCTATGGCAAATATTGAAAGAATAATTAAGGCATCATAAATATATCATATTTCAGTATTTATGACTGGAAATTATATTTTTAGCTGTGCACACCATTGCTTCTGCGGTGATGTGGGAGAAACTTTTTGTTATTCTGTCAGTCAAATTTGATATTCTCCTCTGAAACTACTGGTCTTATTGTACTAAAAGGAGGCAAGATGTTGTATTTCCAGGGGACCAATTCTATCTCTATTCCATTGGGCTCAAATTTATTTTCGATTTATTATGATTTTTTTTTCAAAGTAGCCAATGAGAACCAAGAAAAAAGTTGGGGCCAAATAAATTGGGGACATATAGATTATTTAAATCTGAATGAAAAGCTTTTTTTATTATAAATACTGGAAAAGTACAGGTATGGAGTAGTCCCAAACAGGTTGGAGACTGGAACATATGAAAATTTAAGTGTGGAAGATAGACTCTGTCCAACCTGCCACTCCCGAGATGGAAACTGAAGAATATTTCCTCACAAGATGTCCCTCATATTCGTTTTTAAGAGATTTTTATAATGTTGCTATAAATATATGCTTCTTTTGTGGATTTTAATGACTGTGATAAGATGATCTTATACTGGATAACACAGATATTTGTAGAATGAGTGCCAAAACCTGCCATTATATTCTGTCATAGAAGAGTAATGTGCTTAATACCTACTTCATTATTATTTTGCTTTTTAAATTTTTTGATGTCTTATTTCTTATAAATGTGTTAAAAGTCTCTAGATAATAGCTCTTCTCGGAGAGGCCTAAAATGCTTTAGATGTGTTTAATTGTAAAATGTGTTAAAATGGTCTCATATCTTATCTCAGAGAGGCCTAGTCCTATAAAATGTTTTAGGTATGTTTTATTGTAAAATGTGTTTATATTGTCTGTTTTAAATGTTATTGTAATAGGGCAAACTACTTACTTACATACGGTACTTACTTAACTTCTCTCCCATCACATTCATTCATTTCCTCACTCAGTCACTTATTTAATTACTTACTTTCTTTTAACACAAATTTTGATTGGTCAAACTTATCATCTGCTCAAGCATTTTGCAGAAAATGTTAAAAACATTACAACAAAAAAACATAACCAGCATAGCCATTAGACCATTGGCCTCCGTTAACTGTATGACTATATAAAGAGTATAATATTTAAATATAAGATATCACATTAAATTTATTTGTTTCAAGGTTGTATTATTGTCTCCGTGTTCCTTTGAAACGATTTAGAAATAGATAAATAAGACACACGAATAAGTTCTCCCGATCACACAATAGCGAAAGATGTGTTTTGAGCTGTCTTAATGAAACAGATTTTCTTGTTTATTTTTTTTTCAAAATGTGTTAATGTAAGTACTCTTCCTAGCAGATCCAGGATTTTTGCCATGCAGAGTATCATGAAAGTAGTGTTTGGCAACCACAAATATGAAGAGAAGTAAAAAGATTATACTTTTCAAAAGTGCATATCTTTATTTTTAAAAAGTAGTCAATCTGTGTCACCAGTAAGTCTACGCGTTGCATAAAAGTTGCAAAACATTGTTGTGTGATTACTGCTAGAAGACAAAACTCAGCCTGAGTGACCTCAGCAGTGCAGATATGTTTCCAGGACGTGTTTATATATCAGCTGCTATAAATGACTTGAGTGCACACTGGACGTATTTCAATACCTCCACATTGGCCTTTCTGGAGTTACTCTCACAGCCGGATCGTATCGCCCCCTGGACTGACATAAGAATGTGCAACAGATAACAGTCTGTGAACTTCATACACTCTTTCTATTTGAATAGGAAATATACAAACCTTGTTTCATCAGTTATGTACAAAAATGGAAATAACACTGCTGGGTTTGTACCCTACCTGACAATGGGTTTGTACCCTATCTGACAAATCACACCAAGTTGAATGAGGCCCTCACCCAATACAAGTGTACTGGCAAGATTCTGGTTCTGTTGACCACCACAGAGTTAACAAAACCATCCACCAGTAAGGTGGTTATTTCTGCCTCAAACCATAGGCTCCAAGATAAATCTTGTGAATTAGATCCAATCCCATCATGGCTACTTCAGGATCTAATTGATGACCTTCTGCCGATCATCACTGCAATCATAAATAAATCACTAATGATTTCAGAGGTATCTGATAACATGAAAATTGCAATAATTAAACCGCTCTTGAAAAAAACTTGGTCTAGAGCTAATTGAAAAGAATTATAGACCGGTCTCGAGCCTCAGTTATGTCTCGAAATTAACAGAAAGAGCAGTGGCTGACCAATTAGTATCATATCTCATAAGCAATAATAATAAATTCCAGTCATCATATAAAGAATACCGTAGCACAGAGACAGCCTTGCTAAGAGTCCAGAATGACATCCTAAGGGACCTTGACCTTAGAAAAACGGTAATTCTACTTTTACAAGACCTGTCGGCGGCATTTGATACCATTGATCATCGATTGTTGTTTGCCAGGTATGGAGGTATGGAGTTAACGGTCAAGCACTCACATGGATAAAATCATACCTACAAAATAGACGACACTGTGTGAAGGTCGGATGCAAAAGGTCCACCACTAGACCAATTAAATATGGGGTCCCCCAGGGATCGGTACTAGGACCACTCCTCTTCACACTATATATGTCGCCCCTGACAGATATCCTAGCAAAATATGACCTGCCACTACCACATATATGCAGACGACACCCAGATCTTCATACCTGTTAATCACACCTCAAAACAGGATTATGAAATAACCAAACATAAATTGGAGGAATGTGTGAGTGAGCACTACCCTGGATAATCACATAAATACTATCAGGGTGGGTGATTCACACATATCTCCCTCCTCATCCATAACTGACCTTGGCATCATATCCGATGAGAAAATGGATATGAGGGCCCAGATAAAGAAAATGTGCAAGAAAGGATATTATCATATCAGAAATCTATCATCCATCAGAAAATGTCTAGACGAGAAAACAGCCTTAACCTTAACCCACGCCTTTGTGACCTCTACCCTAGACTATGGGAATGGCCTACTTGCTGGCCTACCGAATACTGAAATTAAAAAATTGCAATATCTACAAAATTCAGCGGCAAGGGTTGTGGGGAAATAAGAAAATTTGATTATATATCAGAGAAATTAAGCGAATTACACTGGCTACCAATACATGCTAGAATTAAATTTAAAATCGCCCTAACAGTCTGAAAGGCCTTTTAAATGGTAAGGCACCGTCTTACATAAAAGGACCTCCTACAAGTTAAAATGGGTGAGCGATGCTTACGATCTAACAATGGCACTTACCTCCATGTTCCTCACACGCACCTAAAGACAATTGGGGATATGGCATTATTATTATTATTATTATTATTATTATTATTATTATTATTATTATTATTATTATTATTATTATTATTATTATTATTATTATTATTATTATTATTATTATTATTATTATTATTATTATTATTATTATTATTATTATTATTATTATTATTATTATTATTATTATTATTATTATTATTATTATTATTATTATTATTATTATTATTATTATTATTATTATTATTATTATTATTATTATTATTATTATTACTATAAGGGGAAGATCATGACATGGTATGCACACCTGTTTAACAGTCCCTGCATTATTTAAGAGCATATTATTTCCATACGGAAAGGAAGTAGCTCAGTGGATGTTACCCACATTAAAAGGGAGCAGTTTAATCTATAGATCTATAGTATGGGCCCTTTTTTTAAAGGAAAGGTCAATTCATGACCGATCATTTTGAATAAATCTTCACCTGGAACTATATCAAGCATCCCACGTAGCAGGACTTTCTGTGAAGAAGCACTACTTTTCTTCCTTTGGCCTCTATATTTTTAACATATGTCAACCTCAAACCCTTAATACTTGAGCTTGCCAGGAACTCACATAGCCATTCTATGTGCAGTAAGAATATTTAGTGCTGTGCTTCCCCGTTTCTTGAATAAGCAGAAGGATCCAAGTTTTGCGTTAGAATTTTAAACCTTTAAATCTATGAATATGCTTGCAAATCCAAATACAAAAATGACACATGATTATAAGACACAGGGACTTTCAATATTGCCTGGGTCCCCGTGGGTTGACGTCAGGAAAGGCGTGAAGCTCTGTTAAAATCACAATTTATTTTTACATTGAGCGACCATAATAATGAAAACCTTCAGTAGAAATGACAAAATTTGCACTTAATGGGATACATCTCCAAATGATACATGCCTGAATGTGGACCTTTGTAAGCTATTTTTTTTATAAAATATTGCCAGTGACCTTGAAGTGACCTTAAATGATCTTAAATATGTAACTCCCATTTCCATGAATGTTACTGTAAATTTCAATATCCAATCTTTCAAATATGAGCTCATATTCAGAAAAGAACATTAAAATTAACAATATTAGAGCAATTTAAAGATTTGGATCACTTTGCAAGGGAAATAAGAGGACAAAAAATGACATGCTGAGCTATTTTGAAATATTATCTATAATAATGCCTAAAAAGAAGTTGATTTTTGAAAGTCCGTATTATATAACATAGAAAAAAAACCTGATAATAAAAAGTCCGTCAATTGCGAGATTTATTAACCTGCCAAATTAGATTAAAAATAGCTCAAACACGGTTGGTTTACAAAAGATGAAAATTTAAGTACTTTAAATTGATCCCACGAAATTAAAGTTTCAGATTTATAAAATTAAAGTTTCATATTTATAGACCACCGGTATATGTCTAATTTCAGAAAACAGTCCTTATAAGTTGCCTTAATCATAATATTACATAAACAAATTGATAACAAACTCTAATAAATATTAGACAATTTCTTATCAAATAGACATTTTTTTCTATTAAACAATCTGATGATAACAAATGTATTAAACGTAGACACAAATGGATTCCCTTATTTACTTAATAGCTGATAATGGACATAAATAATTTGCTGTAATAAGTTGGTAAGTCACGTGATTGTGTGAGTGTGTAATAATCTCCATGTTTGAACACTTTTAAACCTTTAGTCTAAAGTAGCTTACATTAATTAGTACTAATGACCAATAACGTTCTACTGCCATCTTGGTACACTGGCAGAAACATTGACCATGGCACACGAGATGTGAGGCTCTGCTTACAAATTCAATACAAGCTGTTGCCTTTACCTTTTGTTCTGATACTATAATCAGTGGTGTAGCCAGGATTTTCTGAAGGGGGGGCTGAAATCTGGATATGTTGGGGTCCATGACTACTTGCCCACGTACCTATCCCCCCATACCGGCCCGTAACAACCCCCCCCCCGTGAATAGAATAATACAAACACAACAAATTTTAGTACTAGTAAAAAAAAATTTTTTTTAATGTTGCCCCCCCCCCCCCCCCCTGGCTACGCCACTGATAATTTGAATGTCTTAATTTGATTTGTCTGCAGTGGGATCTGGTGTGTGATCGGAAGGTTCTAATCGCCACGACACAATCTGTATTCATGGCCGGCTATTTGGTTGGCACACTTATTTCCGGTATTGTGTCTGACAGGTAAATGTGTCCATTCTTTTTTTAGTGACCAAAAAGAAAAATAAGATTCCCATCTCACAAGCATATATGATTATAATAATGGACTGCACCCAATTTTAATTAGAATGACAACATGCTACGTTGTATGAGACATATCAGCATAAATTAGCTTTGCATGAGTAATTAAATTGAGGAAAATGCTAGGAAAACGGCAGGAGGAATTTTTACAATAGAGAATTGGCAAAAGAATTAGAGGCTTGTTTTTTTTTCAGATTTGGGCGGAGGGTGGTGTTTGTTGTGTCCGCTAACATCATTCTAATGTGTCGCATCACAGCGGCTCTGTCTCCCGCACTATTCCTGTATGTGACCGCCAAGTTCGGAGTAGCCGCTTCCTCTATGGCCTTGTACACTTCAGCTTTTATTCTTGGTAAATATCGGATCCTTGTTCATAAGGTGCCCAGTTATCACCAAAACAAAATAGATGTTTTATTTTCAGCGAATATTGGTATCAACATCCACTCATTTGGAGCCCCTCAGGAATGATAGGAAATCTTAACACGGAAGAAATTTTCTGAACATGAATATGTTTATAGATATAGTTACTAGTATACAGAATGAAAACAGTATAAAAAGGTTCATAAAGGATGGTAACAGTCAACGCACTTTCCAAAAGGGAGATTTTGGTATGACCAACGTTGAGAAAACGTTAGGCCCCAATCACGGATTAAAAGACTATTTTGGCAGGTAGAATTAAGTAAATATCGAATTTTGGCACAGCACTGAATATCTGAAGTTATTTCTCAATGCAAATCCAAGCAATTGTTTGAAACCTAAAATTGGTAAGGTAATTGAAGTTGGAATTCAACTTTATAAGAGCATGGAAATCCAACCAGTATCCAAAAAGTGTAATATTTAAAGTCTAATCATATTTTTTTTTTATTCAAATAAACACAGAATAATGTATGAGTTGAGATGTTGAGCTTATTGAATAATCAGTCTATTTATGCCATAAATAAAGAATGCCTTTTCTCTTTTACATGTCAGTGAAATCTTACACAGTCAGCAAATTGAATCTTTATTTTTGCATTATGTTATTATTTATTGGCTGATTTTTTAACCTTTCTTCAGCAACCGAGTTGGTGGGTCCAAAGTGGCGCCTCCTAGTGGGAATATTGTTTACTATCTTCTGGGGAGTAGGTTACGTGACAATAGCGGGAGTGGCTTTCTTTCTGCGAAACAGAATCGTCCTTGAACTTGTTCTTACTCTTCCTATCCTTCCCTATATCTTCTTTTTGTGGTGAGTATATAGCTCTGCTATATATTAAAGGACTGAAAAATGTCACAATAAAAGGTTTTAACTCTTTGTCACCACGGACTTCGTTGGATTACTTTCATCACCATTACACTGTATACAACTACCCTTTTACTTTGGAATATATATATATATATATATATATATATATATATATATATATATATATATATATATATATATATATATATATATATATATATATATATATATATATATATATATATATATATATATATATGTTAGGATCAATCAATGATTTAATTATTTAAAAATAATACAAATAAATAATATGCCTCTATGTGTAATTTGTATTATTTTTAAATAATTACTAGTAAATCATTGATTGATCCTAATATGACCTTTCTGAGGGAAATTGTAATTCAAACATCAGTTATCCAACTTTTATTGCAATGAATAAAAGTAGAGAACATATAATGCAATTCACATGTATTTTTGACATATAATCAATATTTACTGATGACTTTGTATTCTTAGTGTATGCAGAGTAAGTTTAACCTTATAATATAATAAGTATGTACCTCCTCCAGGGTGTTACCGGAATCCCCAAGGTGGCTCTACACACAAGGAAGGAAGGATGAAGCACAGGTGGTGCTATCTAGGGTCGCCAAATATAACAAAACCATCTTGCCAAAAATGGACCTGCTTGATGAAGGAAAACATGTACAAGTATGCATAAACTCAATACACTCCTGACTAAACACATGGTCAACCTCATATTATTAAAGTCACATGTTAACATATACAGTATGGGTTATCTTGAAAAGGGACTTAAATACTAAAATCATCATCATCATTATCATTAGATTAACTGACTCTTGATGACATGTTTCTTGATTTCAAGGAGGAGAAAGGTGGTAAGGATTCACTGCCACAGGTACTTAAATCTTGCAGGCTCCTTGCAAGATATGGAAATGTTATGTTTTTATGGTAAGTTACTGATATTGATGTGGGGGTGCAGGTGGGGGGGGTGGTACACAATTAATTTGCTTTACCTTAAGGAATTGGAGGTTCATTCAAGAGCGTGGTGAAGATATTAAAAAGGAAGTAAAAATGCCAACCAATGTAAAACTAATTATAACTAAATATGATCAAAATGTGAAATAGTTTACCTATTGTTATATCTGTAAACAGGTTTTCTCTGGGGTTCACATATTACGGCATAACCCTCAGTTCTGAGAATATGGCAGGCAATCTGTACCTGAATATTTCCCTTGCCGGAGCTGTAGAAATAGCTGCTGTTTTACTGTGCCAGTTGTCAATGAGTTCACCTCTTGGCCGCCAGAAGTCGCTGCTGACGTCCATGCTTCTCTCGGGAGCCATTCTCCTCTGCATTTTTGCAGTACCTGAAGGTATGTCATTTCAGAGTATGCATATTCTTCTTGAAATTGTCAGGAAATTATTGGATTCTAGTCATGTCATCCACCCCCTAAATAACAAGCCCCTCCAAAGATTTTTCCCCCGGGCCAAAAAAAAAAATAAAAATGGCAAGTTCACTGTAAGAGACCCTCCAGCTAATTTTATTCATGGTAATTACCAGAAATGATTTACACATCTGATTTATAAAATGTCATGGTTAAGTATAATTGAATATAATAGATCCATTGGTATTAAAATGCAACCATTTATCCTTTTTTGAATTTGGATAAAACGTGCATCAAAGGAAAAGGGCAGGAATCATATCGAAGGAAAAGGGCATTTTATCACGAGTAAAGAATGTGCCAGGAAACATCAATGCGTACCTTATGCAAATAGTAAGTAACAGAAACAATACAAGTTTATTAGGTCAGCAAAGGCAATTAGAAACCTTCTCGCCACACAAAAGGAAAATTTGACATTTAAGGCTTTTCATCTTTTCTTCCCGACGCTGTCTGATGGCGAATGCTAAGGATGATGGTAGATTCTTAGTAACATTGCTATTCTCCCAGGGCTCTGCTGCGTTCAGGAAATATGATACACTATATTCCATGAATAAAGATTGATGATTTCTTTATTTCAGAGAAAGGCGAGGTAAGGACGGCTCTGAGCATGATAGGCAAGGGGTCTGTGACATTTGCTTTTGCGGGCGTATACGTGTACACGGCAGAACTGTTCCCTACTGACTTGAGGAACTGGGGCGTGGGGACCTCGTCCGCCCTGGCCAGAGTCGGGGCCATAATCGCCCCCTTCGTCCCGCACCTGGTAAGAAACGCCTGCATTCAAAGACCGCACGTGACAAATTGGCTGGTTGTTTTTCAAATTTGATCATGTTGTAAATTAAAATATAAATGATATATCATTGACATGTGACGGTCAATCCAGAAACTAGTCACACATTGGATATATATATATATTGTTTAACATTTGCTGCTGAAGTTGATGCATACATTCGCAGTTTGGTAATCAACATCAGCGGAAGGGTTTTTGGGGAGTAAAAAAGTCTCAAGCAGTAAGAATTGCTTTACATTTCAGTGAAATGAGGTGCACATGCATCCTGGTGAATGCAATAGTGATGGTCAATTAATTTGCACTTTATATTCACCTCATTTACTCTTCCACTTTATGCCTAGAAATTATGTTTTGGCTGATTTCATGCATGATCTGAGATAACATGAAAAAAATGGAATAGAAAATTCATGGTGTTATTTTTTGATATTTCATCAAATGTATGAGCTTGATTTAAAAATGACATTCATATGAGATAACAATATGAAAAAAATAAATAATTCATGGTGTTATTTCTTGATATTTTATCAAATGTATGAGCTAGACTGAGAGATAATATTCATGGACAATTCTTGACAACCATGCCATTTCACTGTGTACTGTGCTAGCTGCATACATCAGATGTATGCAATCACATAGACACTGTGAAGTTACTCCTATAGATGATATATGATAACTTATGAATATAATATCTATGGTGTTTTGCTTTGTTTGTCAGGGACGTCATAATGCTGCCTTGCCCAGTGTTACATTTGGGATAGTCTCCATGGTGTCAGGAATATTTCTCATCCTGCTCCCGGAGACCAAAGACAAACCGTTGCCTCAAACCGTCCAAGATGCACACAATATGAGAGGGTATGTGTCTATTGTATGGGACATTGATGTAATCCCTCCAAGGTAGACAACACTGAATAAATTGACATCAAGTTGACATAAGATAGACATATTCTGGCTGATACCGGGGGGGGGGGGGGGGGGGCATATTTGGCTTTATTCAAATAATGATCACTGCACTCCTGTTTCTGGGATTTTAAAAATATAGGATTTAAAATATAATATCTCTTTATGGCCATGGATGTATCAGCTACAATGCTGTATAAGCATGGTCCATGCAAATTCCATGAGTTTGTTCACCTTTCAGTTCTCTTAAAGAAGTTTGGCAAAAATGTTATGCATTAATGTGTACCAGATTGAACATGTTCATAATCTTATGAAAATGATTGGTTATAATACTTTTTCATATTTTTTTTAGGATGGTAACCTACTCGAAAAGCCTCCCAGACAAATCTAATTCTGTGGAGATCAGCTGATCTTTAACGTTATAGAATTATAGGATAATATGAATGATATTTGCATCTCAGTTTATCTGTGGACAATAAGCATGTGACAAGTGTACAAAGCAATCAAGTTTGCCTTCAATCTCAGGATTCATAATGGAGCCATGTTCAGTAACCTTAATTTGTTGGATAAATTAACAATCTGTCAAGCATTAACTCCTTGAGCCGGACGTCTGTGACCAACATTAGATGCTAGAAAGGAATATTTCTTTTCATCTCAGACACACGGAACAGCCACACGAGTGCACACACACACACACACACACACACACACACACACACACACACACACACACACACACACACACACACACACACACACACACACACACACACACACACAAACAATGTTAATGCTGTTGATAGCAATATCCAAATCACTTTTGCACATAGCAAAAACAGATTATTAAAACAGTTACAGATAGAGTGATTTGCTTGTTTGCCAATACTAATAGAGTCAATATCTAATGAAGTCCCTGAAACTGAGTTACGCATGGTATATTTCAAGGTATGGTAATCAAGATATACAGTCGGTGTTGGATATGCTATTTTCAGTAATCTGACAATTTTGTGTCAGTATTAAATTAACATTACTAATTTACTAATATTATTATTTTTAAACTATAGGCGCCATCATCAAATATGAGATTTCAGGGAGAAGATTGTTTGAGGGGAAAATATTTTTTGGAAAAATCTGCTTTGCTTTTTCTTTGAACTGGCATAAATTATTTGTAAGGACAAATACATTTGATAAAATATTATGACAGAATACAATTGTTTCTCCTGTCCTTATTCACATAATTGGCTTTAATTTGTAAACCATTAAATCTGCTAGAATATTTTGACAGTTATACTTCTATCAACACTTATGTGTATCCTGTAAGTTCCATTAATAATTTTGCAAAGGTATCTTGAGACATTTGAGGTCATTCAAACCAAACCTCTTTGATTTCGGGACAACACTATTATTTACTTCATAAAATCATAAAAGTTCAATTGATGTTTATTATTTAAAATTTGGTGGTTTTTTTTATCAAACTTTATCAAAGGAAAAGTGACATATACTCTTTTTACTCTTTTTATACTCTAATTTTGAAGGGTCAAGACATATTCTAGACATGTCAACTAAAGGTGTCTAAACATGTCTGGTAGTTTTGGAGGAGATTTTCAAAGAAAAAGTTGACAGATGGACAGACTTCAAAGAAGCCAGCTAAAATGTGTAGCCCTTTGGTTAAGTATGGTATGGCAAGGAGGCAGCTTTCTGAATACGCCAAAACTTTTCAGGCTAAAATGGGGACTGCTTAATTGGTGTATTAATATATTAATAAAAAATACAAGATGGCTAAGTAATCTGACCCTCTTAGAACAAAATGAGATTCCCCACCCCCTTCTTGTTGAAATATATTGGAAATTCACATTAACACCTCACATTCATGGGCAACACTATATCTAACATCCTATTTTTTCTTTTAAAATTTAATAATGATTTTTTAAAATGAAAAATACATTTCAGCTGATATGTCCAACTTTTTGTCAATGATGTTTAACTGCTTTTTCTTATGAGATAAACATATTGCTTTTTCATTTTTCAACAGAAATCACAATCAATAATTTGTTATGATCATTAATATTTCAATAAAATATGTAAATACAATAATAAATAAACTCAAATTTTGTTTGACATTTGATCTTTAATGCATAAAATCATGAACATTTTCAGATATAAATATGACACACTGCAACACACTATTTACACTATACAAAAATAGCGGTCCAACACAGGACATGAACAAGGAGGCTATAATACTTGCCCTACACTTGTCCAACAGTTGACCCCCTGAACATACTCTACCTCAAAACTCAGCTCTCTATTATACAAAGAAACACTTATCATATCACACTCTCCTAATTCTCCTGCTTCCTTTTCTACAATTAATTTCCACTCAGAAGCAATAAATACCACCATGTTGGCTGTACTAGATGAACATATTGTGGTATTTCCAGAGCTTGTTTTATTTTACCTCAAATTAAGCAGTTATATCCTACCAGTTTGATATAATTATCATATGAGGTTATAATAAAATACTATTGCACACATATAATACATTGTATGCAACTGAATAATCTTCAGATAGACCATGCATGATCAAAGGCAGTCACACAAAGGCATTTATTATTTTATAATTATTTTATAATTATTTATTAAACACTTGCCAAAACTAAATCTGAGTGTTTTAAAACTATATTTTGATAATTTATGTTTCTCTTAATCAATGAAAGCACATTTCATGTATGACATGTAATCGTTAAGTCAACAATCTGTTTTGATATCATTTTGCTTATTTAGGAAGTGATGAGATACAGCACACAATATCTGACCTCTGCATCTCTAATATCTATGGTGATACATATCCGATATTTAAAGCATTTCACATCTACTTTCCTCAATGGAGAGCAACACAACACATCCAGCTTCTAGCACATACGGGGCCCTATGTACACTACTATTTACATCTTAATATGATTTCTAATATAAATATACATAATTTGTACCAGCTAGTTTCATTCATTATATTTAAATAATTATGCATTTCTTACATGGTAAATTTCAATCTGAATTTTTAAAAATGGATATTGCTTCAACAACAGTTCTGTAGGACAAAAGGCAATCATTAATATTACATTACAGGACACCGACATATTGCTTGACCAATTATGGTCAAGGTAAAACATTGATAATGTTTTATTGCAAATAGGACAAAAATCATGGCCAGCTGTGTTTGGCTCAATCACTGCCTTTTACCTGTAAAATTGGTTTGAAACTTAACGATAGAAATATCTCTTTTTCTTGTACAATGTAGTTTCAATTATCAACATAATCATTAATTCAATCAGAGAAAGAGTTTTGAAAAACTACAATTTACAAATAAATTAGACACGAACAGCATTTATTAATCAAATTAGATTCTGTATATTACATTGATATAACTACAGTATACAGCACCTAACAGTTCTCACCATATGAAAAAAAGCTCAACACAACTTTTAACAAAAAAAATCACAGAACAGTGATCAAAGAAGCAAAGAAATTCTTACACTAGTAATTTTCAGTTCATAATTCCAAACTAGAGTTAGATTTAATGGAATAATATTCCATCATTGGACCCATTAGACAAGTATATATTGTGTATATCCTAATCACACTTAAATGACTTCAGACGTTACTTTGAGTATGGCAGTAGGAGAAATTAAGACTGATTTGTTATGTTTTGGTTGGTACTCCCATCATACAAATGTTGACAAAAATGGAGAATGCAAATATTAGCAAAATCCTGTATTCTCTTATAGCTGGTTAATTCTCGTAGAATACAAATGAATGGCAACAATGTCCTTGTATTCTATATAATATTTTTTTTCTGTAGCATATAATTGGCTACAGTTAGTAATGATTATCTTTAGTTGGCTGCTTCACCATACTGTGGCAGTATGGAGTGGTGCCCCCTTGTGGATTATGTATGATAACAATACTATTTGACTTCCAAACCAGTGACCCCTGGTGAGACATCTCTCCTCGAGTCCGTCAGATTGCAGTGCCCTCTGGTGATGTTATTGAGTTTACTCATACATTTACAGGTGAGGCAACCCGGGGAGGGGTCTGGATGTTGGCACGTGCATTCTTGGCATCAACTTCTCGCTGTAATTCTTCCACTCTTCTCTGTAACTGAGCTTTTAAAACCAGTAACTCTCTATTGCGTAAATGAATTGGTTCCTAAAAAACATATATTTTAGAAAATAATTAGTTACAGTAAAGTAAGATCCTTTCAAAGCATGTATATACTCTTTTAAAACATAAAAGTTGTCTTAGTTCATGAATTATTTCAGACCTTTTATAGAGGTCTTCATAGATTATCAAAAGAGGCCCTCTATTTTAGACTATTAATAAGTGCATTCCCATTGACAAGTCATGCCTTCTGAGAACATTTATGGAGATTCTTTTGCTTGGAAATGCTTTATAATATTTATAGCTCCATATAAACATAACCCCATGGGTTGATAGCTCTGCTGACTTGAATGAAAACACATGAACTGAGATTAAGTACAACAAGCAACCAGGTTATGATTTCCCATACAAGATCCCAAAGTAGGCAAGATGTTGTATTTTCTAAGGTCTAATTCTATCTATTTTCCATTAGACTCAGTTCTTTTTCCATTTTGTCACGATTTTTTCAAAAATCTAATAGCTATCACTAAGTTTTCAAGGAGGCTGCAATTTTGAATAACATAGCCAATGAGAATCAAGATAACAAGTTGGGGCCAAATTTGATATGTAACATGCATTTTGATTGGTCAAAATCATCATCTGCTCAAGTCTGCTCCACTTGTAATGGTTGTGAGATTTTGCATGCACACAAATTTTGAATTCAAGGTCAATATGTCAAGGTCAAAGGTCACATGACTTAGAAAGTAGTACGAGGCAGGGCTATGACCTAAGACATTTCTGTATACCAAGTTTTAATTTCTTCTTATAAGTGGTTGCTGAGATATGCTCCTTACAAAATTTGTGACATCAAGGTCACTGCACTAAGGTCAATGGTGACATCACTGAGAATTTAAGGAATCTGAATCTTCAACTCTCTATCTAGCTCTGTATAAAATATGAAACATAAATTAATGGCAGTTTTGGAGAAGATTTTAAAATAGTGTTGGTATATAACAGATATGAAGTGCAATTAATTCACTTCTAATGGTTGTGATGTGGCAAATTCACAACTTTTTAATTCAAGGTCAATATGTCAAGGTCAAAGGTCACATGACTAAGAAAGTATGACGAGGCACGGCTATGACCTAAGACATTTCTGTATTCCAAGTTTTAATTTCTTCTTATAAATGGTTGCTGAGATATACTCCTCACAAAATCTGTGACATCAAGGCCACTGCACTAAGGTCAATGGTGACATCACTAAGATTTGAAGGAATCTGAATCTTCAACTCTCTATCTACCTCTGTATTAAATATGAAACAAATATTACTGGTAGTTTTGGAGGAGAAGATGTTTAAACATAGTGTTAGTATATAACAGATATGAAGTGTTTTTTATTCACTTCTGATGGTTGTGATGTGGCATGTTCACAAATTTTGAATTCAAGGTCAGTATGTCAAGGTCAAAGGTCACATGACTAAAATTTTATGACAAGGCACAGCTTTAACATAAGACGTTTCTGCATACCAAGTTTTAATTTCCTCTAAAAAGTGGTTGCTGAGATATGTTCAGTACAAAATTTGTGACCTCAAGGTCACTGCACTAAGGTCAATGGTGACATCACTAAGATTTGAAGGAATCTGAATCTTCACCTATATATCTACCTCTATATAAAATATGAAAGATATAGTACTGGTAGTTTTGGAGGAGAAGATTTTTAAAGAAAAGTTGACAGACGGACGGACAGACGGACAGACATTTTCCCCCCTCCTAAAGCTCTGTGAGCTAAAGTCTCAGCAGAGCTAAAAACTAGAGCTGTTTTATATCGACTGAAAACAGATACCCATGAAAAAGGTGCACTTTCAAATGGGGGCATTAAATTAGGTGCTGTGTGAATAGAATTTATACACACAAAGCTGAATTTAATTTATTGCACAACATCTACCCAAAAAGGTAATTGACATAAAATACAAATACATTTATGATAAATTTATGATTTGTGTATGTTTTTTTTTCTAAATCGCCATTAATTCCTTTAATAAAAGTACAATACAACATTAACGAATGCATTTAATAGGGGCAGTTGCAGGGCACTGAAAACATACCTGTGAAAATTCTTTCCTACATAAGTCATTTGGTATAGTGACAAGCTTCAATACTGTCTCCTTCACATGAGAGCAGCACCTCCCTGGGGCTTCATACGGGGGTTAGCACCTACCTGGGGCCTCATACAGGGGTTAGCACCTACCTGGGGCCTCATACAGGGCTTAGCACCTACCTGGGGCCTCATACAGGGGTTAGCACCTCCCTGGGTCTCATACAGGAGTTAGCCTCATACAGGGGTTAGCACCTCCCTGGGGCCTCATACAGGAGTTAGCACCTACCTGGGGCCTCATACAGGAGTTAGCACCTACCTGGGGCCTCATACAGGGGTTAGCACCTCCCTGGGTCTCATACAGGGGTTAGCACCTCCCTGGGGCCTCATACAGGAGTTAGCACCTACCTGGGGCCTCATACAGGGGTTAGCACCTCCCTGGGGCCTCATGCAGGAGTTAGCCTCATACAGGGGTTAGCACCTCCCTGGGGCCTCATACAGGAGTTAGGACCTACCTGGGGCCTCATGCAGGGGTTAGCACCTCGCTGGGGCCTCCTACAGGAGTTAGCACCTCCCTGGGGCCTCATACAGGAGTTAGGACCTACCTGGGGTCTCATACAGGGGTTAGCACCTCCCTGGGGCCTCATACAGGAGTTAGGACCTACCTGGGGCCTCATGCAGGGGTTAGCACCTCGCTGGGGCCTCCTACAGGAGTTAGCACCTCCCTGGGGCCTCATACAGGAGTTAGGACCTACCTGGGGTCTCATACAGGGGTTAGCACCTCCCTGGGGCCTCCTACAGGAGTTAGCACCTCCCTGGGGCCTCCTACAGGAGTTAGCACCTACCTGGGGCCTCATACAGGGGTTAGCACCTACCTGGGGCCTCATGCAGGGGTTGGCACCTCCCTGGGGCCTCATACAGGAGTTAGCACCTACCTGGGGCCTCATACAGGGGTTAGCACCTCCCTGGGGCCTCATACAGGAGTTAGCACCTACCTGGGGCCTCATACAGGGGTTAGCACCTCCCTGGGGCCTCATACAGGGGTTAGCACCTACCTGGGGCCTCATACAGGAGTTAGCACCTACCTGGGGTCTCATACAGGGGTTAGCACCTCCCTGGGGCCTCATACAGGAGTTAGCACCTACCTGGGGCCTCATACAGGGGTTAGCACCTCCCTGGGGCCTCATGCAGGAGTTAGCCTCATACAGGGGTTAGCACCTCCCTGGGGCCTCATACAGGAGTTAGCACCTACCTGGGGCCTCATGCAGGGGTTAGCACCTCGCTGGGGCTTCATACAGGGGAGAGCACCTACCTGGGGCCTCATGCGGGGGTTCCACCTCAGATAGTATCCTGTCCAGAGTTCTATGCGTCTCATGCTAGCCACGGGGAAGAGGACGTGCTGGTGGAGGTAGGACGCATACAGAGGGTTGGTGAACTCCTCCAGCTGGCAGTTGATATAGGACCACAGGGAAACCGTTCTCGTCTTCAGCTCCTACAAAGTATCATGGGATATTATAATACACTGTATCTGTGTGAAAAAAGATATAATAAAGATGAGATAATGCCTGTGTTGTAGTCATTGTGCACCTAAACTCACCTCTCAAATACAATGGCATCAAAATGGTAATTTCCTTCACATATATTCAATATAATGAATTTAACATCCCTTATATCATAAAAATTATTTTTGAAGGAGGAATTTCAGTGGTAAAAATAACCTATCTATTTTTGTTTTCAATGTAATATTTGATCAAGAAATAAGATCCTTTGCATATTAAATAACTGTTACTTCTGGATGCCCATGACTGAGCCAATATAACTAACTCTGCTGAGTTACATCTATTTATGCAGAGTATCACACAATTTAACAATTTAAGCTTTCTCTACAGTAGTCATTCTCTACAGTAGCCACATAAATTTCATGCGAATCAATTTAAACATGGTGATTCATTCATAAAAAATGCCCAAGATTCAAAACATCAGATCACATGTCTATAATTGATCAATGTGTGGTGTAATATGGCATAAGTAAGGTATTTGGATAGCCCATCCTGTTATGACCCACCCTGGTATGACCCACCCTGGTATGACCCATCCTGGTATGGCCCATCCTGGTGTGACCCATCCTGGTGACCCATCTTAGTATGACCCATCCTGGTATGACCCATCCTGGTATGACCCATCCTGGTGTGACCCATCCTGGTATGGCCCACCCTGGTATGACCCATCCTGGTATGACCCATCCTGGTATGACCCATTTTGGTATGGCCCATCCTGGTGACCCATCTTAGTATGACCCATCCTGATATGACCCATCCTGGTATGACCCACCCTGGTATGACCCATCATGGTATGGCCCATCCTGGTATGACCCATCTTAGTATGACCCACCCTGGTATGACCCATTTTGGTATGACCCACCCTGGTATGACCCATCCTGGTATGACCCATTTTGGTATGGCCCACCCTGGTATGGTCCACCCTGGCATAGCCCATCTCAGTATGACCCACCTTGGTATGACCCATTCTGGTACGACCCATTTTGGTATGGCCCATCCTGGTGACCCATCTGTGTATGACCCATCCTGGTATGACCCATCCTGGTATGGCCCACCCTGGCATAGCCCATCTCAGTATGACCCACCTTGGTATGACCCATTCTGGTACGACCCATTTTGGTATGGCCCATCCTGGTGACCCATCTGTGTATGACCCATCCTGGTATGACCCACCCTGGTATGACCCATCCTGGTATGACCCATCCTGGTATGACCCACTCTGGTGTGACCCATCCTGGTATGGCCCATCCTGGTATGACCCATCCTGGTATGACCCACTCTGGTGTGACCCATCCTGGTATGGCCCACCCTGGTATGACCCATCCTGGTATGACCCATCCCAGATATCTATCTTTAAACTTCCCTTATCATATTTTTTTAAAGGCAATACAGAACACTTTATCAAGTTATCATCCATCATATCCTATAACATTGCTCTAAACATGTAAATCCATTCTAGATTGTATCTTGATAACATTATATCATTCTTTTCAAAGGGTATATCTATTTCAATAATGATAATTCTATCCAAAAATCTATCATAAAAATTCTTGGTAGATTCTCCAATACATTGAATATAGTGTGAGATTCATTTTGAACACTGGATTACAAATGCTCCTTAAAGGCAGACCTAATAAATCTATCAAAATATTGACAGCAAGATTGTTAATCTAAAATCTAATTCATAACATACATATAATGGATCCTATGTTGAGTTTTCTATATCCTGTATACCATCCCTGCTGACCTAAATCCTCTATTATTGTGGCTGTATGGGTCCCCTATGGTAGACAATATGTCACCTATCTCCATGTGTCCACCATGTCCCTCCTGCCACTGACCACTGACACTCCACCCCTATCTCCCACACCCACCACCTGACAAAAGGCAGCATCAACAATACCTCCTGCTCATCCCACCTTCATAGAATATCAAAGCATTGCAGTGAGTGTACATTGTTAACTGCACATATAAGGCATATGTCAGAGTGAAGATGCTGCTGTTTGTTGCCATGAGGCAGCCTTGTCAGGAGAGTACCCTCATGTGACCATTTGAGCTGCATGGCCAGGGCTGGACACCTGTCACCTGTCTCATCTGTAGCTTACATAACCTCAGCAACCCCATCTGGTGTCCTCGGACTATATAAGGTCTGAGGTCCCTTCCTCTAGTCACCCACCATCTTCTACTCTGCCTCAGCCAGTCAACACATTCCATCAAGATGTCAAGCAGAGGTGATGCAAGCTGACTGTACCACAACTTGCCTGCATTAACAAGGAACTCACCAAATCAAGCAAAACAAGGCTGGACATTTTTGTATGTTTTTCAAGCAAAACATGGCTGAAGATTTTTTTTTTCAGATTAGGAAAAATGACAAATAAGCATAACAAGAAGAAATTTCTGGAGAAATCAGTGCAGCAGTGATATATTTTCCTGGTCAGATTTGTGACGGATACATTGGGCAAGTGAAGTAAGACCCTGCTCAGTAGATCCATCTCAACTCTGATGGGGAAAAGGGACCAGCAATTCAGAGATACGCACGGAATGTCATTTCTAAGATATGTGGAATTAAAATTGATTATTGTTTATAACTTCAACTTGTTCATGAGACAAAACAGGAAGTTTCACATGGAGATGGACAACTTGATAAGGAGGAAGCACCCCATGGAGGAAACACATCTACTGACCAAACAAACTGCAGCATACACATGCAATATACATATGTATGGGATTTCTATACTAAGTAGTGGTGCCGCAGGTACTGATAGTCAATATACTTGCACACTTCTGCTTACCATGGAGACCATCCCATAGCAACCACAGTGTCCATAGCAACATGAGCTGGTTTAGGTGCAAACTTCTTCTAACAAGGAAACCAATCCATAAACAACAATGTTGCCAAAGGAAATTGCATATATGTTGTATGAAAACTTTACTATGGTATTCTATGGTAACATTTGAGAGCAATATCCTATTTGCTTCATGCAGACCTGTGACCGTTTAATTGGGCTAGTAATCCTAGCATAGCTCAATTTACCGTTCTCAAATCTGACTGTGGCAAATTCAACCAATTAATTCACCATATACTATTCTACAACTGCATTGAAAACTCATGGATGGAAAGTGAAAGAGTTCTGTCAGATATGTGACCAATACATTGGGCAATTAATCAAACATTTGCTCAGTTTATTGATCTCAAATTTGCTGGAGACAAATTCTAAACGACTTGATGAGAAAGATGAACTTTTGTTATATATGATAGTATATATTATATTTGTAAAACTAAATCTTTTAGGATAGAGTGATAATGTAATTTATTCCCATTTCAGACTCACAAATTAGACACATGTTATGTCTCTGCCAGACTTGTGACTGATACATTGGGCAAGAAAATATCTCGCATGTCCCATGTACCAATCTCAAGTTTGCTGGGGTCTGCACTCTGACATTCATTATTTCTTTGGGATGCAACACAAAAAGGATATATTTTACAGTCTAATCATCAAAAAGAAGAAGACCTGGATCAAGCATTGTCAACCATTGCCAGCAACTTGTCTGCCTATATTCTCAAATAGACGTGGCTAAAAGTGTTCTGATATTGTGAATGTTGTTATTTTGTATGGCTAAGTAGTCAAATAACTGAAGTGCATGCTTTCTGAATCATATCATTCAATGTCAAACAGAGTGTTGGTTACAATATAGTGTGCAAAGAAAGCAACACTTGGACGAGCCCTCCTGCAGTAGAGTGTATGTGGAGAATCTACGAGTTGTTTTGGTTACTTTGATAAGTAGTTGCGTCACAGGTATCTGTTTTTGGTTCTACCTGTACCTTGCTACTCACCATAGCAACCCAACCTAACAACCACTTCCATGGCAACAAAGCAACCTAAACTAACAACCACTTCCATGGCAACAGCAAATCATCAGAGGTAAATTAGAGGTAAAGATGTGCCTATCTTTCACAACTATAGATGTTACTTTGTCGGGTTTGTGACCAATACATTGGGCAAGTGCTTTAGAATTACCTGGTGTATAGATTACAAGTTTGCCGAGGGATTGAGCACTAACTACCTGATATGAGGCAGGAGAACTGTGTGAGAGAGTGCCTTGAGCTTACCTCCTTGGCCCGCAGCTGCTCCGTGTTACAAAGGAAGGTGCCAAACAGACAGCTATACAGGTGATCCAGGACTGTCACCATGAAATGCTCATTGAACTCAAATGCATTGGGGAACTGCAACACATGAGCAAAACATTCACTCTACATCGCAGAAACCAAATCTTTATTTGCATAGTTTTTCTCTTCTGATAATCTAATCTTAAGTTAAGGTACAATTTTTTTTAAATTGCAGCATTTTTTAAACATAGGAATACATATGAGGTGTAAATGAGAGGGTACCTGTCTAGACATCTGCCAGACACAGTCTACAAATTGCAGGAAGACGGGGGACCGGTCTGCATCTGAATGTTTATCTTCACCATGACCTATCCTCTGGAAAGTACAAAATTTACATTTGAAACATCAATATAATTTTAAATATGTACAAATAATTTTCATGTGATAAATGAGTTTTTATTTCTGTCATATATGTTGATTAAAATTAGTTAGGTTAAATTACCTGGGCAAACTTGTGTCCAAAACTGAGCCATTCCTTCTCTATTAGCACCTCAAATCCAATGATTGTTCTATAGTATGGATCCAACATCAACATTGCCAGAGATGTCAACTGCAACAAAAGCACATGCCTGGTGAAATGATATTACCACATGATTATCAGATAACATGCTCTCTATCTGTGTAAAAAAATATACTGAACTAGTTTAGGCACGAAAAACTAACATGATGAAAATTAAAAAAGAAAGGGAAACTTGTTTGTAAAAACAATATTGATAAAATGTTAAAAAGAACATCTGCTTGGTGTAAAAGCCTTTGAAAATATTCTTGGTACTATTATAATTCGAATCTCCTCAACACTAAACTTGTGTCACTAATAACTTCTTTAAATGTTAAAAATATCATAGAATCTCTCTTCATTCCCACGAGGCACTGTTGGAAAGTAGTTTATCAACTTTCTAACTTTCTAAAATACAGTTTTATCTTGACACTATAGTGATGACACACCCGGGCTGTACTCCCCATAACATGTGATAACCCTCCCAGGCTGTACTCCCCTAACATGTGATAACCCTCCCAGGCTGTACTCCCCATAACATGTGATAACCCTCCCAGGCTGTACTCCCCTAACATGTGATAACCCTCCCAGACTGTACTCTTCATAACATGTGATAACCCTCCCAGGCTGTACTCACCCTAACATGTGATAACCCTCCCAGGCTGTACTCCCCATAACATGTGATAACCCTCCCAGGCTGTACTCCCCTAACATGTGATAACCCTCCCAGGCTGTACTCACCCTAACATGTGATAACCCTACCAGGCTGTACTCCCCCTAACATGTGATAACCCTCCCAGGCTGTACTCCCCCTAACATGTGATAACCCTCCCAGGCTGTACTCCCCCTAACATGTGATAACCCTCCCAGGCTGTACTCCCCCTAACATGTGATAACCCTCCCAGGCTGTACTCCCCATAACATGTGATAACCCTCCCAGGCTGTACTCCCCCTAACATGTGATAACCCTACCAGGCTGTACTCCCCTAACATGTGATAACCCTCCCGGGCTGTACTCCCATAACATGTGATAACCCTCCCAGACTGTACTCCCCCTAACATGTGATAACCCTCCCAGGCTGTACTCCCCATAACATGTGATAACCCTCCTGGGCTGTACTCCCCATAACATGTGATAACCCTCCCGGGCTGCACTCCCCATAACATGTGATAACCCTCCCGGGCTGCACTCCCATAACATGTGATAACACTCCCAGGCTGTACTCCCTATAACATATGATAACCCTCCCAGGCTGTACTCCCATAACATGTGATAACCGTCCCGGGCTGTACTCCCATAACATGTGATAACCGTCCCGGGCTGTACTCCCATAACATGTGATAACCCTCCCAGGCTGTACTCCCATAACATGTGATAACCCTACCAGGCTGTACTCCCATAACATGTGATAACCCTCCCGGGCTGTACTCCCATAACATGTGATAACCCTACCAGGCTGTACTCCCATAACATATGATAACCCTCCCGGGCTGTACTCCCATAACATGTGATAACCCTCCCGGGCTGTACTCCCCACATAACATGTGATAACCCTCCCGGGCTGTACTCCCCACATAACATGTGATAACCCTCCCAGGCTGTACTCCCATAACATGTGATAACCCTCCCGGGCTGTACTCCCCCTAACATGTGATAACCCTCCCAGGCTGTACTCCCCATAACATGTGATAACCCTCCCAGGCTGTACTCCCCTAACATGTGATAACCCTCCCAGACTGTACTCTTCATAACATGTGATAACCCTCCCGGGCTGTACTCCCCCTAACATGTGATAACCCTCCCAGGCTGTACTCCCCATAACATGTGATAACCCTCCCAGGCTGTACTCCCCTAACATGTGATAACCCTCCCAGACTGTACTCTTCATAACATGTGATAACCCTCCCAGGCTGTACTCACCCTAACATGTGATAACCCTCCCGGGCTGTACTCCCATAACATGTGATAACCCTACCAGGCTGTACTCCCATAACATATGATAACCCTCCCGGGCTGTACTCCCATAACATGTGATAACCCTCCCGGGCTGTACTCCCCACATAACATGTGATAACCCTCCCGGGCTGTACTCCCCACATAACATGTGATAACCCTCCCAGGCTGTACTCCCATAACATGTGATAACCCTCCCGGGCTGTACTCCCCCTAACATGTGATAACCCTCCCAGGCTGTACTCCCCATAACATGTGATAACCCTCCCAGGCTGTACTCCCCTAACATGTGATAACCCTCCCAGACTGTACTCTTCATAACATGTGATAACCCTCCCAGGCTGTACTCCCATAACATGTGATAACCCTCCCAGGCTGTACTCCCCCTAACATGTGATAACCCTCCCAGGCTGTACTCCCCATAACATGTGATAACCCTCCCAGGCTGTACTCCCCTAACATGTGATAACCCTCCCAGACTGTACTCTTCATAACATGTGATAACCCTCCCAGGCTGTACTCACCCTAACATGTGATAACCCTCCCAGGCTGTACTCCCCATAACATGTGATAACCCTCCCAGGCTGTACTCACCCTAACATGTGATAACCCTACCAGGCTGTACTCCCCCTAACATGTGATAACCCTCCCAGGCTGTACTCCCCCTAACATGTGATAACCCTCCCAGGCTGTACTCCCCCTAACATGTGATAACCCTCCCAGGCTGTACTCCCCCTAACATGTGATAACCCTCCCAGGCTGTACTCCCCATAACATGTGATAACCCTCCCAGGCTGTACTCCCCCTAACATGTGATAACCCTACCAGGCTGTACTCCCCTAACATGTGATAACCCTCCCGGGCTGTACTCCCATAACATGTGATAACCCTCCCTGGCTGTACTCCCCACATAACATGTGATAACCCTACCAGGCTGTACTCCCATAACATATGATAACCCTCCCGGGCTGTACTCCCATAACATGTGATAACCCTCCCTGGCTGTACTCCCCACATAACATGTGATAACCCTCCCGGGCTGTACTCCCCACATAACATGTGATAACCCTCCCAGGCTGTACTCCCATAACATGTGATAACCCTCCCGGGCTGTACTCCCCCTAACATGTGATAACCCTCCCAGGCTGTACTCCCCATAACATGTGATAACCCTCCCAGGCTGTACTCCCCCTAACATGTGATAACCCTCCCAGGCTGTACTCCCATAACATGTGATAACCCTACCAGGCTGTACTCCCCCTAACATGTGATAACCCTCCCAGGCTGTACTCCCCATAACATGTGATAACCCTACCAGGCTGTACTCCCCTAACATGTGATAACCCTCCCAGGCTGTACTCCCCTAACATGTGATAACCCTCCCAGGCTGTACTCACCCTAACATGTGATAACCCTACCAGGCTGTACTCCCATAACATGTGATAACCCTCCCAGGCTGTACTCCCCCTAACATGTGATAACCCTCCCAGGCTGTACTCCCATAACATGTGATAACCCTACCAGGCTGTACTCCCCCTAACATGTGATAACCCTCCCAGGCTGTACTCCCCTAACATGTGATAACCCTACCAGGCTGTACTCCCCTAACATGTGATAACCCTCCCAGGCTGTACTCCCCTAACATGTGATAACCCTCCCAGGCTGTACTCACCCTAACATGTGATAACCCTACCAGGCTGTACTCCCATAACATGTGATAACCCTCCCAGGCTGTACTCCCCCTAACATGTGATAACCCTCCCAGGCTGTACTCCCATAACATGTGATAACCCTACCAGGCTGTACTCCCCCTAACATGTGATAACCCTCCCAGGCTGTACTCCCCTAACATGTGATAACCCTACCAGGCTGTACTCCCCTAACATGTGATAACCCTCCCAGGCTGTACTCCCCTAACATGTGATAACCCTCCCAGGCTGTACTCACCCTAACATGTGATAACCCTACCAGGCTGTACTCCCCTAACATGTGATAACCCTCCCAGGCTGTACTCCCCCTAACATGTGATAACCCTACCAGGCTGTACTCCCCTAACATGTGATAACCCTCCCAGGCTGTACTCCCCTAACATGTGATAACCCTCCCAGGCTGTACTCCCCATAACATGTGATAACCCTCCCAGGCTGTACTCACCCTAACATGTGATAACCCTCCCAGGCTGCACTCCCCATAACATATGATAACCCTCCCAGGCTGTACTCCCCTAACATGTGATAACCGTCCCGGGCTGCACTCCCCATAACATGTGATAACACTCCCAGGCTGTACTCCCCATAACATGTGATAACGCCCCCAGGCTGTACTCACCTGGGCAGTGCGGTCCCACCCGTCGCTGCAGTGAACCAGCACTGAAGTCTTGTTGCTCTCCACTTTGTCTGCTATCCTTACTGCTCCTGATAAAATTTGCTAGACAAAAAAATGGATATCAAAACATTTGAGGAGAGAGAATGTCTGAATTGTTCTATATTGGATTAAATTAATGATTGTTTATTACTGTGCAGTGTGCATACATTCTGCATCATATATATTAACTCATACAAATTAAATCAAGATACTGGATTGATTTGCCAAAAAATATGAAATATTCAAACCAATCACATGCTTTCTCTTCTACTGCCTTCATGCAGTTTAATGGAATCTTTTCACAATGGATAGACTCTTTCTTTGACTTTAGTAAATAATCAAAAAGACATTATTTTGCTTCAATTCAAACTAAATTTTGGATCTTCATCTTTATATCCCGCCACACCTTAATTTTCTTGCATGATATGTGATATCACACATATTTCCTGCACTTACCTTGATGTGTTCTAACCAATGTGTTGACTCAATGTTTGATAGCCAGTGACTATCATCTATGCTTGGGAAACAAATATCCTTCAGTTTACGTAAACTGGAATGAACATATTAAATATTTATCAGGAAATGCAATTAGAAAATCCTAATTTAAAGTTTAAAGTCCTTCATAAATACTTCCAGACAATTTTCACATATTTAGGACAACATCTACTTATCAGTCCAGAGTTTCTAAAGTAGCTGAAATTTGATAGATATATTCATGTTCAATTATCTCTTGTACTGTAACTTTTTGAGAGTTTAATCTTATCCTGCCGTTTAGCTTAGATATAACTGTTCTTAATGCAGCATCCCCAACTAATGTAGTTGTTAAATGAGCAGTTTTAACTACACACTTAAGAGAGACTGCCTACCTTTCTCTCATGACATGTATGCTGTGTATATCTAACACGTAAGAGAGATTGCCTTCCTTTCCCTCATGACATGTATGCTGTGTATATATAATACATAAGAGAGACTGCCTTCCTTTCCCTCATGACATTTATACTGTGTATATCTAACACATAAGAGAGGCTGCCTACCTTTCTTTCATGACATGTATGCTGTGTATATCTAACACATAAGAGAGGCTGTCTACCTTTCTCTCATGACATGTATACTGTGTATATATAATACATAAGAGAGACTGCCTACCTTTCTCTCATGACATGTATGCTGTGTATATCTAACACATAAGAGAGACTGACTACCTTTCCCTTGTGACATGTATGCTGTGTATATCTAACACATAAGAGAAACTGCCTACCTTTCTCTCATGACATGTATGCTGTGTATATCTAACACATAAGAGAGGCTGCCTACCTTTCCCTCATGACATGTATGTTGTGTATATCTAGGAAGACTAGTTCAGCATTCTGGTAGGCATCTTCGTTCTCATATCCTCCCCCTTTTGCCTGAGAAATATCAAAGAAATTTCATTTGTTACTTGCTAATCATTAAGATAAATTATTAAAACAATTAAACAATTCAGTTTGTATATCATTAAAACAGAATATGCATACATAATATATATAATTAGGCATTTCAGTATGTTTAGTGTGAGAGCATATGTGTTTACTTTTATAAATTACTTTCCAAATATTATTTGTATTAAAATGATTCCAGGTACAAAAATATCATATCTAGATATAAAGAGAATATAAAATATGAATGTTAAAATTATTGAGATAGATATACAGAGCATGCAGTGGAGGAATGCTGACCTTGTTGGCTACAGCATTGACACTGGGTCTGGCGTCCATGATGTTGAGTTTGTGACTCTGTGCGTTGGCATCCATGATCATTTGTATGAACCTCTCATCATCTTTGTTACGCTTCCCAGCCACACCCACCAAAGGCTGACTGCAGCGTGTAATAGTGGCCTGACTCTCCGGATGAATCCACGACAATGCCTGCAACAGAGTGCATAATGAAGGAGTGAGCGCATTGCCGGTTTCACGAGTCTGACGGTTTGATGAAACGGAAATCAAATGAATACAAATAAAGAAAGATTAGAATGGTTGCAGCCAAATCACTGTCGGTAATTGATATGCCGGATTATCGGGGGACGGTCCGGCGAGGTCTGACTGTATTAAAGTTTGCAACAAAGTCAATAAAACGCTTCCTTTCTGCATCTATAGGAGTGAGGCAGGGTGCATTGTCTGATATAAAGGATCAGACAAAACCAGATCAAAGGATCAGTTATTCAGGATCAAAGCATCAGATGATACAGGATCAAAGCATCAGATGATACAGGATCAAAGGGTCAAAATATACAGGGTAAAAGGATCAAAGGGTCAGAAGATACTGGGTAAAAGGATCATAGGGTCAGGAGATACAGGGTAAAAGGATCAAAGGGTCAGAGGATACAGGGTAAAAGGATCAAAGGGTCAGAAGATACAGGGTAAAAGGATCAAAGGGTCAGAAGATACAGGGTAAAAGGATCAAAGGGTCAGGAGATACAGGGTAAAAGGATCAAAAGGGTCAGAGGATACAAAAGATCAATTACACAGGATCAAAATTTTAATGCTCCTGGATCAGATGCCATTTGATTAAAGTCAGTGACTTTGTAATGTGATATTGGATTAAAACATTTGATGATATTGTATTACATTACACACTGACATTAAATATTAAACATATCATACACTGCAGTATTAAGTGATACTGCATGAAAGCATGATATGATTTTTGCATTTCGGCATCCAGTGATACTTGGCATAGCACAAGCTGACACTGGATATTGGGAGGTCAAACACATCAAAATACTTACAGGAATTCTGCTTCTACTCCTGAAGGGAGCAACAAGTCTGAGATCATCATCTGTAGCTGCTGTTGGTACTCCAATCTGCCAAAAAGAAATAAAAAGTGTCATACCTGACCTTTTGCAGTGACACTGAACTGAACCTTTTGAAGTGACGTTAAACTTAACCTTTTGAAGTGACGTTAAACTTAAGCCTTTGCAGTGATATAAAACTTAACGTTTTACAGTGACATTATGACATTTATTGTAACTCTCAAGATCCTACTCACATATGCTGGGTAGGTGTCACTGAAGTCATAGTTTTCATTGATCCTAGATATCCTCCAGCTGTCATTGGGGAGACCCAGTCTCCTGAACTCTGCCACATGATCAAACACCAACCATCCATCCTCCTCGTACTCCTCACGGAACTCAAATGCAAACAAAGGCTGAAATGATAAGATCACTTAAAGGTAAACAAAGGCTGATAAGATAAGATCACTCATAGGTAAACAATGGCTGAAACCATAAGATTATTCAAATGTAAACAATGGCTGAAACCATAAGATTATTCAAATGTAAACAAGGGCTGAAATGATAAGATCACTTAAATGTCCAAAATATAAACATTTCTGCAAAATGTCTCAAGATTATGGCTGAGACCATATATATGAGACATTATATATTCTTAAAAAACAAAAGTTTCTTATTCTTATTTTGACTTTGTGAGTTTGCTTAAATTCTTTTAATGAGGAAGATCTGCACAAGGATGGATATTACTTGCAAACATTAATTTATCAAATTTAATTGTTCAGAATATTTTACCTAATTTACTTTTAAGAAATGGCCATTTCAAAGCCAATTTTGACATACCAGTTTGTTGGAGATTGGGAAGGCATACTGCTGCAGTTTCTCAAACACCTGTCTCCGTGAGTGGTTCTCTTGCTTGTGGGCAAACCGCAGGTTTCTCATATCTTTACATATCAGTTCAATGCCATACGAATGATCCCCCTTGCTAGTGGCGCCACCTACTTTTTCTAGTCTGTTTATGACTCCCAGAGGTATGTCCAGAATAAATGGAGGATCCTGAAAATCAATAAATACCAAGATATTTTGAGTAACTCAGAGCTGGTGTCTTTTTGTGTGCTGTATTAGGCAGAGATAGTTTCAGCTTATTATCGTGGGCAGGAAATACCATGAAACTGAGGTTTTTGAGATTTTTTAAATTCTAAAACAAAACAACTGTTGATATTTGCTGTTTATCTGAAGCAAGAGCTGACTCACCCTATCACTGCTCTTGAAGAATAGTTTGAAGTTAGTCACAATGAGTGTGCCCCTTGTTGGGTAGGTGTATGGACAAAGATAAGTCACATCCTTGGCTGGAAAAAATGATAAGTCACATATGAGATTAAATTATCCCCAAGGAAAAAATGATGGTATTAAAGTACATAGAAAATAACTAAACATAATAATTAGAACCAGTATATATATTATAAGTTTATAAATCTTAATTTATCTTATTCAATTTTTAATAAATTCATGAGTAAAATTTGTCAGAGTCTATGCATTATGTTCTATCTTGATATATAGATGTACTCAACACTATTTGGAACATATCATGAATAAAACGTCCCAACCATCATTTCTATTGTACATTAATACATTAATTATATTTTAATGATGTTTATATTCAACTGTATATCATGTTATATAGCATCACATAAGTTTGTGATAAGCATTTTATACTCACTGATGCCTTGGACCTTCTCACCCGTGAGCAAGGGTGGTTCATCTGATGTGTACTTGCTGACATCTCGCATTTGCTGCAAATACAAGTTCTCTTATAATTGTTCAACAATTTGTTCCTCATAATCCAATTAATATTATTTCCTTGTTGATGAATCATTTAAATATTTTTCATTATAAACTTTAATTAGAAATTACAATCTACATTTAAGATTTATGTTATAATTTGATGATCTTTGGCACTGAAATATTCTGATTTTCCAAAACAATTTCAGTTTGGAGATTGATAAGAATCTTATCAAAAGGGCTATTAAAAGGGGTGTAAAATGTGATGAGAGATACCTTTGTCCACTAATCTATATAATATCAGATATAATAGGTTAGAACTTATAACCAACTAGAACCATATTTATTCAGGTTTGTGGTATTGCTCTGTATAGATACCACAATTCTAAACTTAAGAGACTAACAATACATACAAATATCAAATTATTTAAGAAACTCTCCAAATGATAATTATCACATCATAAAAATATCTGGTCATAAAAATATTATCCTTTGAACTGAAAAAGTGTTGAGGCTATTACAATGAGATTGTCAGGTGTTCTCCTTTAATATTATAGTTTTGAAGTGTAAGTAATCAGTGTCAATCAAAAGTTGTGAATATCCATTCTGTCCTCCAGACTTCCCTACTTCCACCTTCATCCCTTGTTTATAAGTTGTGCAGATTATGTGTTATGCTTCATAACCATGTGCAAATTTTAACATGTTTAAATTGAAATTATAACTACACTCAGCAAGTGAAATGAACTTAGCAACTGAACTGAACTTAGCATTTCAACAGTTAAATATGCACATGTCTGAAATATTCATGTTTTTTATTTCTCACTTTCTGACGATGTTCCCCACAAAATGATGTACTCCTGTACTCAGGTTTTCTTGTTTGGCTCATTTTATTATCTAAAATCTGAAAATCATAAAATATAAATTACTGATGCCTGAATTTTGTAGCATAGCTTGATTTCATCACTATTTTTCATTCTTACAGATTCAATATTTTACAGTTATCTGAGTTTTAAAAATGACTGTACAGCACTAACCTCCCTGGAAGAAATATTTGCCATAATTTTATAAAAACATTAAATTTTATGAAAGTTGATGCAAGAGACATGCACATGTTGCAATTATGTCTCTCATTTTGCAAGTAAAATCATATCAAAATCCTATAAGTCACATAACTATATCAAATGTACGTGATTTTCATTGCTGAGATATCTAAATAAAAAGAAATGTTTCATAAGCTGAAATATTGCCACTCTCTGTAACAATTAGGTGATAAATAGTTTTTTTATCATCTATGCAGGATTTGGGAAGACTTGACTAACGGATTGGAAGGAATCTCCCCAAGAAGGCTAACTTGAGAAATCATTGAAAAGCCTTACACACATCGCTACACACGTCTCTTGCATCAACTTTCATAAAATTGGTCTCAAATCCCAGGGTCTTTGACCCCAAATGCATAAGTTGTTCAATGTCCAATGAGGGACTTAAGCCAAAAATTCATGATCCAAGTGACCTGACATCGTCACCATGATTATATTTATAGTTGCAGTCCAAAGCTTAAGGGAATATCACAAAAAGAATTCATATATTCAGGACAGGGATGTTCACATCTTTCCCATCCATTGTTGATATTTGTCATTGTAAAGGCCAGTCACTTTTGGAAAAATCTAACTAAAGTATACCTGTAAATTACATCATTTATTTCAAATTATTTGTACCTTGATCTCAAAAGTTTATCGTTTACAATAATTTGTATGCACATCGATATGCATGGCTGTGCAATCCTGAAGCGCTCACTAGTATTTTTCGCTCAGGGCTTTGCAAAATTGCCATTGTGGCAAAACATTGTGGCAAAACATTGTGGCAAAACAATTCCAAGATCCACTGCACATCCCAGAACAAGGGATCATCATTTTTATTCCAAAAGTTATTGACTCTTTCGTTGATTAAATTTTTGCACATAGTACCAAGAATGTACATATATTTTATATAGATCTATTACCTGTAGGCAGAATAATTTTTCTGAAACTTGCCATTCAACTTCCCAAATGTATCCTTGTAATTTGAGAACTTCGACAAAATTCTAATTCAGCAATATTTTGATGCAAAAAGACGAGTGCAAAGTACTTCACCTGCTTAAGTTTGTGACCTCCAAGAAGCCTAATAATTAACTGATGCTCCCTCTTAATCAACAAGGCATGGCAAACTTGATACTTCAGCAGGTCAAACCCAAGATGAAATGGTACAGATATGAGCATTTCATTTGACTTTGTTGTTTATATATTATTCATTAAGTCATTACTTTAAATGCAAAGTGCTTGGCAACCCATACAAGTGTACTTCACTTGTCATGCGAATGGTGTAACCAACTCTGAAATACACTGAAATTTAAACAAGAAAAAGTGGTGCTCCACATGTAACATGGATGGTTAAAAAGTAACAAACAAAACAAAACTTACAACAACAAAAAATTTAAATAAACAAAACAAAAATGACAACAAATAAAACAAAAATGACAACAAAATAAACAAAAATTAAAATAGAAAAAACTGTTCATCTTTTGAAAACATTTAATTTGGTATATGAACGATTTTTTTAGCACAACAGAATGCAAAGTTCTGTGTCTTTAGTCTCGATTATGTAAGGTGCTCTAATATCGCTCAGGCACTAACGAAAATCATCGATCAGAATTTTGCTTGTGGTTTCTGTACTAATCGTCTGATTTACAGCAAATTTGAGCGAAATACACTCAGAATTCCACACTCTGTCGATTAGAAAGCATTTCTAAGCAATATTAATTGATAATTTCGTGCAGCGATGGACGACGACGATGTTGTTATTTTGAACATTTTGTCATCACGCACTACTTTATCTATGTTTACATGTTATAGAAATGTATCCATACGCGGACGCATGCGTAAATTGGAATATATTGCATGCACACCACGAACACTCCACAGTGGTGTCAATTGCTTGAACACTATTGACCACAGAAAAAACCCAATTAACAACCCACAGGAAATGAATACACACTCTCCATGATCGTACAGATGATATAACAGTCTCTTTTTGATATGCACTGCCTGTAGGCAGTGCATATCAAAAATGGACCATCCGTGTTACAAACAAGAAAAAGTGGTGCTCCACATGTAACATGGATGGGAAAAAAATTAACAAACAAAACAAAAATTACAATAAACAAAACAAAAATTACAATAAACAAAACAAAAATTACAACAAACAAAGCAAAAAATTAAATAAACAACAAAATACATTTAAACACAAACAATAATTGCAAACTGATGGGGTAGTTGAAATTATTTTTATTTGTCTTTTAAAAACATTTAATTTGGTATATGAACGATTTTTTTAGCACATCTGTATGAAAAGATGCGCCTTACCAAGCTCGATTACGTAAGTTGCCCTATTATCGCTCAGGCGCTATCGCAAATCATCGATCAGACTTTTGCATGTTATTTCTGTTTTAATTGTCCGATTTACACCAAATTTGAACTAAACTTACTGAAAATTCCTTGTTCTAGCGATTGGTAAGAATTTCCAAGCAATTTATAGGGATAATTTTATGCAACGATGGCCGAGCACAATGACATCGTTCTGAACGTTCTGCTTTTACATCACACACTTTTCTTTTGTTTACTTCTTTTATTTAAGTATTCATCCGCCCGGGCGCTTGCGCAAATTGGAATCTTGCATGCACACGGATGAACACTCCACAGTGGCGTCAGTTGCTTTATCAATAATGACCACAGAAAAAAACCAATTACAACCCACAGGATATGACTACGCATTTCCCATGATCGTAACGATCACAGAATAACACAGATAGTTCCTATTTTTGACAATGATTGCCAAAAAAAGAACCATCCATGTTACAAAAAAAGATTTACACCAGCTACAATCATAATCATAGGTATATTAATAGTTGGGTCTCAGACAAAACTTACTTTCATTTCAATCCCGGCAATGTTTTCAGCGGAAGTGGATGTAGATGAACAAAGCGACTTAGATGGGGATGCAGATCCCTTGGAACTGGTGTCATTTCGCTCAGATATCGACACAGATTCACTGGTTTCGTCGGGAGTCTGTCCTCCAGCAACTTCTAGGAACTCAGAACTTCCCTTATTATCCATTCTGGATCAAATAAACCCTTTACCGCACCAAATTTGCAACTTTTTCTTGGGAATTTCAACAAAAATAGTTCTCAGTCCCAGCCCACAAATGACGTCACGCCTGCTTCCGGTAGTAGAAAACAGATTCTGAAATATTTGATTGTTAATATATCTTTGGAATTTATAATAACATCCTCTGTAAAACATAATTTTGAATAGATTCTTTTTGATAAATTATAAATTCATTTTCAAGTATTGCGTCTTTTTTCCACAAACTTAATGTAAACTGTAAGAGATAAAAAAGTTGATACACTTTTAGAATCTTTTTCATATAAGAGTTCCAAACCTTCACACATTATTCCAAAGAGGTCACTACTGTGCATGCTGTGGGTTAAGGCCAGGTTTAAGGCAATTTATCAAGGCGTTTGTGGGTCTTCCAATGAGTGTCCCCTTGTGGCAGAGAAGAATATAACCAAAATATGAACTTCATTGGAAGTGGTACATTTACAGTGTTAAGATACATTCCCTGTTATAAATCAGAGCATCAATTAATTTAATATTTAACCACCACAGTGTAAGCAGAGATATTTAAACATTAAATGTCTCTGGTATAATATATAATCACAGATATATTTCTTTCAAAGTGATAGTATTGTTTCATGTTCCTTAATTGATAGGTTTTGATAATAAATGGCAAGGTTCTATAGATAACACACCAGGGAAAGGCCTGTTTTTGACTGTGTTGATGTTTATTTATGTGTGAAGATTCACTATGATCAAAATTGAACAGATTTTCGCATTTTCATTTGGAAATATACAGAAAGTTTGGCAATCAGAAATATGAAAAAGGTGAAAAAAAAACCAGGTCATTAGCCTTAGAACTGTGCTAATCATTGCTTGTTTTGTAACGTTTGTGAACATTTCCTGGAAATTGCTTCATTTATGGTCATATACCGGTAAATCCTTATGTAGAGCATACTTGAGCAGATGATAATTTCAACTATTCAAAATGTATGCTACATATTGAATTTGGCCCCAAATTGTAATCTCGATTTTCTCCCCCATCACTGCAGATGTTATGCTGTGCATAGCTAAAACTACTGTAAGTGTGTACTTCACCTCCATTTTTCTGTGATAAAAGAAATCTCATTATTACTAAGCCATTTTTTCTGAGTTAAAAAGATATTATAGTTCCAAAATAAGTATAGTCATGACTTGGGTTGGTTATGAGACCACATATCAATGAGCAGTGACCAGGTCTAATGCAGCAGCTTATAACTAATAATTTAGATATAAAAGATGACTAAAATAAATGTCTATGTTTAAAAACTATATCTAATCACTTTTGAATAGAAGTATATCACAACACAGAGGGCTTGGTAGGAAACTTATCTTTTGATACTGCAGATAGTAATTGACCTCAAACTTCACTCTCTTTAAGCCATGATAATCAAAGGCTGGCAACAGTCATTATATTCTTATTCAGGTATAATATATCCAATTTTCACTGAACTTTACTGGTAATTGTAATCTAACTCTGATCTGGCAGCCATTTACCAAAGGGCTGGTATTGGAGTTTGCTTTATATTACTTCTTCCCCAGCATTGCTAGGCCTGTCATCTCCAATACATTACTGGGCCTGCTTCATTCCTCCACTAACAGGCCGCCTGGTGTTAAGAGTTTAAAATGAAGGCTCATTAATTATTCAGACACATTAATCTTCCCTTTGTGATGGGAACAGTCAATATCACTGTCATAACCTCAATTAAAACCATGCCCTGTCTCATTGTAGTGACCAATAAGTCATTGCATATAGCATGACATCATTTTATAGGTCATAATCAGTCTATAAAGGACACATTGCAAATTACATACGACTAAGCCAAAGTGCTCCCATCACTATTGAGGGTGTTATGGTGAGCCCAATGCAACGGAGAGTAGTTCCATCTGTAATGATAAACTTCTATTTTGCACAACAAATAAACTCAGTCTTGGTATCTTCTCTTCTTTTTTTTCTTTTTATTTTTTACTCAAATCTTTCAAATAATACACTTTCTGAGACAAATAAACATGTACAAATCTACAGTGTGTGTAAGATCAAGAATAAAATATATACAACCTTGCGACTTAACTCTATAATGTTATTCCCCTAGATAACAACATATATATCTATTATATAAATTTGATTTTCAATTAACATTTTCATAATCAATACTAAAACTGACAAACAAAATTAAGTAAATTAATGATCTACATATATATACATATATTTGTGAAATCAGTTTTCTTCAAAAGAGTGCTTTCAAAGAAATTACATTTTTGTAAATGACTAGCAACAAAATGTCAATTTTTCTGATATATACATCAATAAAATCTTAAAGCAAGATGGTTGAGATACAATTGTGTAAAAACTATCATTATCAAATATTACACATTAATATAACAATTCAATTAGAAATATTACAATATAAATTCATGCCAATCCACAACACTTGCCATGTCATCTATTTTTCCATTCTTATAACTGTTGCATTTAGATTCCCTTTCCTGTGGAAGTATTTTTTATGATTGCATCCATCAATCCTTATAATACACAAACACAAACATAAAAAGGCTTCAAATAGCTTTTTGGAGAAGTTATATATGGAATGTTCTCTTGGAACAATTCTCTTTTTTTTCATTAAATAGACATCAAAACTGGAATGCAAAAAATCTCATCATGTCGGTGGAGTTATCTTTCCCTTTAGTGTTCATAAAAGATTGAGGAAAAAAAATATGGCATGCCATATTCAATGAACTTTGAACTCAGCTTCATAATCAGTGTGAAGCAATATATATAAACATGATTACATCTTATTTTACTTCTCAATATTGTCTAACAATATAGTAAGTCTTCTATTACATTGAAAAATAATAGGAGAAAAAAGCACCTGTCATTTAGTTTTGTTCATGCACCATTGGGTATTTATAGTATTAATCCCTTCTTTCTAAAAAAAATAAAAAAGAGTGAAACATGGATATATTCTTAAAATAATAAATACCTGTCTGATCATTGTTTACATTTTTTTTTACTGTGTTACAGGCCCCCTCCCTAAAAAAAGCAGGTGACACTTATGTTCCTTTGATCAAGAAACATGCAAAACTGACATGGATAGTCAGTGGGTTGGACTTAAAAAAATAACTTGAGAATATTTAGGATTTAGAAGTGTGCAAAAATGGTATAATTCTGAATGCTATTCCAGACCCTGAATGGACCCTCACTGCATAAAAAGGTTCATAAGAGAAGGTAACAGTCAGCCATCTTTTTTACGCATGCATATATCTTGAATGTAATGTTATGTTCAATAATATTAAAATATAAAACCTCACACTGTCCACCAGAGGCCCCTACAAACTATTACAGTTCACCAACTCCCTCTGGTGGACTTAAAACCTAAGACCAACATAACTGCTTATTATTGCTCTCAGATAAAACATTTGACTGAGTTTCTAGCCCCCCTCCTCATAGACCCTCACAGCATAAAAAGATTCATTTAAAGATCCAATACATCGCTCCATGTAAATTCAAGTGGTTTTCGGTGCTACTTGTACTGTCTATGTCACTGCAACAAACCTTGTGTTACATCTAGTGACACCTGTTGACAAAATAATCAACAAAAAAATAACTGCAATCCATATATACATACGTGCAACATGTTTGAAATTACTTTCCAAAACATATGGAATGAGAAAGATTTGGAATTTGATCCAGCTTTTTTTCTTCATAAAACAGAAAATTTTGATCTCTCTGTTTGAAGATACAAGTTTATGCCAAAAAAATCCTACAAATCAAATAATGGCTGATTCAAATATACCCATAGATGTTACTTCTAATGATAGTAAGAATAATTCATCTTTATACCATACTGTGCTTCAGTGTGTTATCTGTGCTGCTTCAAATAAACATAAACAGTCCTGTGTTGCAACAAAATATTGAGACAATTGCTGATTCATGATTTTAGTTGTTTGCAAATAACTCCATCATTATTGAGTTTATAACCAAGTTATCATGGCAATTAGATCACTTCCTTATGTAAAACTTGTGAATAATGAACACCTCCTTTGATACTTTGATCTTATCCAGAAAATTTAATGCAATACAAATTCATATGTATTAAAAAGACGTGTTGATTATCACAATAAAATACTATTTGCTGAGACTTCTGTCCTACGCCTTTAACAAATCATAAATATTGCACTTAAAATAGAAGAAGACCTTTCCGATTGAGCATTTATATAGCACCCTGTTAGACATCCTGGATAATCTATTACTTATCATATATCAAACTTCTCTCATCGTGAAATGTCAGGTAAATCAGGTAATACAAACATACCATAAACTGCAATTAAGTCAAATTTTTCTGCCTTCATTAAAACCATCTCATAGACAATTTAATTCATCATTAACCATTTAATACATAGACACTATGGTTAAAAGAATAGAACTAAATTTGGTTGGCACTTATGGGAATGGTGGCATTCTTATGGACAAAAAAGACTGACTCCTCCTTGATTAATTCTGAGCATGAGACATCTACTGTCACAGTTTAGAAAAAGTGCAAGAATTCTTGTTTTACTCATTGACCTTATTCTAGGTTGTATTCTAGTTATAATGCATCTTATGTTATGTACAATAACAAATTCTGTTCATTTTATTTAATGTTTCTGTACATTTGTGCAAGGCACCAATCACATGAATGTTAATGTATCATTATCTTTTATATACATTGCTGGAGGCACTCTTGGCAGTTTTTCAAATATTTTGTGCTCAAAACATTGTCAATTATGTGATTATGAATAAATCTGCATTTACAGTAAATAATGTATCAAATAAATAAATTGAATACATACATATTTTTTTTACTGAACTACTGAAATGCTGAACTGATTTCTTTCATAGCAACAAGTCTTAAACTTCTCTACTCATTTATGGGTACATATAAATAATAACATGATATTTATATCACAACTTAATTCTTTGCTTTGAAGACAAATCATAGCTATTCAACACCAAACATACACCATTTTGGTGTTATCTGTTATAAATATTAATAATAAATCATTGGTGATCAGGTCTCAGAGAAAACGTTTGATAGTTTTCTCTATGAATATCTTAAATCCATGTTAACATAATATTCTCACATCTTTTTCATGGACTTACATCATAATAATATTTTCACATCTTTTTCATGGATTTACACCATAATTTCTCTCTCCCGAAACAAGCTGTAATCTGGGGGTGATGAGTCGGATGAGGCATCCGGGAGATAATCCGAGTGGAATCCGCTTGAAGTATCGGATGTAACAGAGTCATTACATTTATATCCTTTACGACCTCTGCGACCTGGAGGACCTCTGTCACTCTGATCACTTCCTGATCGAGACAAGAACGGCTCGACGGGAGAGTTCCTCTCCTCCTCACTCACGTCTGAGTGGGAATCTGTCGGTGAGTCTTTAGGGGCAGCGTGCACCATCGCTGTTGTCTCAATGGTTCCACCAAGAGACATACTGACCCTCAACTCATGCTTTTTTGATTTGGAAGAGGACTCCTCTTCTTTTTCCGCCCCATTTATTTCATCAACATCTTCTATTTTGATGAGAGGCTTCCAGACCTGTCCCACTGGGGCAGAATGCGATCTCTGAGCCACAGGGTGCTCAGGTTTTTCGGAACCCTCCTCTGGGTTGCTATGGACACTCACTGTGTCTTCATTGTCTGGGTGCGTGGCAACAGTTGCTGGGTGTGACACCATGGGGATATACTCTGAGGCAGTACTGCCCTGCATTCTGAGGTAGCCGCTGTTGGCACTGTCCTGGACTAGAACGTATTGAGTGTTCAGATCAATGTAATGCTGAAATAAAAAAAAATAATAAAAAATTAAAGGCACAACTCAAGGCTTCTTAATACCTGACCTGTCTATCAACTGAAAATATATTCTAAATAAATAGTATTCTAAAATGGTAGTGCCATTCACGACAATTCACTATCTTTACAGACTCTTTTAAAGTTGAAAAAATATCCCATGAGACAATACCTGTTTGACACTGGCTTGAAGTAGATTTCCAAACCGCTCAGCGAGTTCGGTAAAGTTAGGCCGACCATTTGGTTCTGCTGACCAGCATTGCATCATGGTCTGGTATCTGAAATAAATAATATATAATTCATATTTGTGATAGGGTTACTATTCTTTCTTACTTGTTTCCTTGACTTGACATTGCCATCTATAAGTTGTGGTTTCAGATAATACAATTGAGACTTTCCTTTGCATCTTGTTTACTCACATTTGATCTGAAGCATAAGCAGGTTTGTCCATACGATATCCATGCTTCAGTTTTTCAACAAAGGTTTCATCTATGTCTATGCCGGGGTATGGATTGCCACCCACTGTGAATAACTCCCATATTAATACACCATATCCCCATCTAAAACACATCAAATAATCCAGTATGAATGGTTACTATAGTAACACACATCTTCACTTGTAATACATATACATAAATTTTTTGTTATTTATCATTTCTGTTACCATAGTTACTTTTCATCTATCTCATAATATGCCAAATTATCAACAGAAACAATAAATCCTCCTTTATGTTAAATGAATCAAATAAAAGCTATGGCAAGGGTTTTCAAAAGTCAAAAATATTTGAGAAACCATGCATAAAACCAGAATGATTTATTTTGACAAAAGAAAGCGACTTACACATCACTCTTGGTTGTGTAGATTTTGTGTGTCAAAGATTCCAAGGCCATCCATTTAACAGGGACTGGACCCTAATAATCACAAGACATATAATGATTTCTCTATACAATTCTCATGTCTGCAAATTAGTTACACTTATACTGCAATATCACACAAATATAACCTTAACAAAATATTAAGTCCTTGAAATTGTTGAAAATGTGTCCTCATATTTTTCAAAGCAAAGAGTTCTACAGTTATTCTTCCTCAGAGACTCACATTTGTTTTCTTCTGGTATGCAGAATATCTATAGCAGTCCTTGGCTAGACCGAAGTCAGCAATCTTCACAATGTTATCCCGAGCCAGAAGAACGTTCCTGGCCGCCAAGTCACGGTGAATATACTGAAATACAAATCTCTCCTTTAAAATGAGCTGCCATGTGTACTTAAAATACACACCTTCAATGTTAAACACAACAACTCCAAAATCTAGGAAAATTGCTTTGCATGTGAGCATTTTCTGTCCTTTTTTTGAAACTTGTGCTTTCTAAAAAAACAATTTAATCTTATATTTGATCAATAATTCTGTCAAAGATTAGGAAATTCTAATATTAAACTAGCATCATGTATCAGTTCTATAAATAGTGCTTGGTCCAACTGAAAGCAGTTTTTCTGTAGTCTCTCGGGAATGACAAGAGCTGTCGACCACCATTAACACAATACTCTGCCTTATGATAGTGTTTGTTAATTTGTGTCACCTTTTTGGAGGCTAGATATTCCATTCCCCTGGCAATCTGGAATGCATAGCAGATCAGATCCTTGGTTGTGACTGGCACCATATCATCATCTTCATCACTGGTTGATGGCTTCATGTTCAGATAGTCTGAATCAGGAGATTTGGTTACCTACAACATGGGCAAAATTGTTTTAATTATTCTCAGGACATATTTTTCCACATGTGCATATACCTTAAGTGTGTAAGTGCAACACTGCTGTTAACAATTCTGAAAGAAAAAAAAATGTATCCATTTTCTTTTTTGAAAATGTGGCCTCATGAAATTACAAAGTAAATCCCATATGAGCCCCACTGTAATGAGTTCAGAAGGCTCAAATATTGGAGTAATGTAAACAAACTAAGCATTCACACCTATTGTGTTCAGGGGAAAATTAATCATGATAATTACAGCCAAGCTGCGAGAGCAATAAAAACATGGTGGCTTCAAGCTCGATGAATATTGCATCAAAATCTCTTAAAGACTAAACATGTAATGTGATAGGAAAAGCATTTGATGCAGCCATGTTATACTCTGGAACTATTCAATTCCTAAATAGTACTATCATATAATTTAAATATTTCCTTGGAACTAGTGTATGTTATGATTATTCCACAGTATAAATGACTGGTGGGTCTAAGCACCTGTGACTCGGTGTATGTGGCCTGTGTTCTCAGATCCTCCATGGTATCTATGAAGCCACCCCGTTTCTTCAGCAGATAATTTCGTAGATTTCCCTTGCTGCAGTACTCCACGATCACATACAATATACCTGAAACAAGCCAATGATGTAGATAGCACCACAGATAGCATGTTTTAACCCTTCTCACAGCTTGCAAATATCTCTTTATTAAACCAGAATCTTTCCTATTGACATTGCCTTTGATGCAGATTAGCAGAATTTTATATTTTTTCATATCCTTGCATGGTGCAGATAAGTAGAATCTTACATTTTCTCACAATCTTGATGCAAGTTATCAGAATCTTACATTTTCTCATATCTTTGATGCAGATTTGTAGAATCTTACATTTTCTCACAATCTTGATGCAAGTTATCAGAATCTTACATTTTCTCATATCTTTGATGCAGATTTGTAGAATCTTACATTTTCTCATTTCCTTGATGCAGATTAGCATAATTTTACAATTTTTCATATCCTTGATGCAGATTACCAGAATCTTACCCTTTCTTATATCTTTGGTGCATATTAGCAGAATCTTACCTTTTCTCATATCCTTGATGCATATTAGCAGAATCTTACCTTTTCTCATATCCTTGATGCATATTAGCAGAATCTTACCTTTTCTCATATCCTTGATGCATATTAGCAGAATCTTACCTTTTCTCATATCCTTGATGCATATTAGCAGAATCTTACCTTTTCTCATATCCTTGATGCAGATTACCAGAATCTTACCCTTTCTCATATCCTTGATGCATATTAGCAGAATCTTACCTTTTCTCATATCCCTGGTACAGGCACCCAGTAGGTTGAGGATGTTCAGATGGTGGCCGACATGTATGAGAACCTTCAGCTCTGAGATTAAAGCTTTCATTTGTTCTGCATCTGTAAAATCTGCAAAAAAACAACAATAATAATATTATATCAAGCTGATATTAAATCTTAGCTGCCAAAAATATGCAGCCTTATTTATAATTCATTTTTATATAACACGTCTTCTTCCCTTTGCATACGCGTGATAGCAGAGATTTATTTCTCACCTCGTGGCATTTTGACAGCCACAATACTTGATTCAGGATTTCCATCTATGCCAATAGCTTCAGCCTTCACCACTTTGCCGAAAGCTCCCTGTCCCAACAATATACCTGGAATAGAATATAAACTAAATAATCAGAGTAGTCCTATTTGAATTGTCTTGTATTGGATTTCAATTGTTTCTATTTTAGAATTAATTTATCAGATAGCATTGCAACTTGTATGTGAAAAGAATCACATCATTTTACATTCCTATGCACACAAACACTTATTTTACTTGTCAGAAGATTAAAATCCTACCAAAGTTGAGTCGTTCCCTTGGGAATTCCCATTTGAGATCATATGCCACACAGTCAGTCTGCTCATCAACAGGAATATCTGGATTGAAGGTGGACTTGCTGGCTAAGAGATAGTCATCTGGGTAGTACTGAAATCATAACTACGGATTATACAAATTGTCTAATTCATCTCTATTACACTAAAGCACTTAGATCTGTGACATAACATTCCCTTAGGAGACTTGATTTAAGTTGGTTGTAGCAATGCATTTTGTTTTAGAAATTATGCACAATCAAAAGAGAATTCTACACATATTAAATGTGAGTTAAGGATAAAAAGTGCTCATCAGGAATGCAAAAGAGGTAAAGGATGGCTAGAATAAATTTTGTTTACTTTTTTAGAAATTGTCAATCTCAATACTCACACATTTTGCACACAAGATAAAACTTGACAAGGCAATGTGAATATAAGTTTTTGATGAAGAACTCATTAGCAATTTCATATTCATTGATTTACTATGATTCAAATCATTTCAGTGCCACAAAACCAACAAAAAAAGCTATCAAAAACTGTCCTCAAAGAAAGTAATATATATGATTTAATTATTCTGCTGGGTTTTACTTACATGTGGCATGCAGATCCTTCTGGTGAGGATGACAACCAGTACAGCCAGCGCCAGAATGCCAAATATGATGCCAACAATCATCCCAATCTGGAACTTAGTAAGGTTTGCCTGGACGATGAGACCAGCTTCTCTGGCAGCTGAAAGCACAACCAGCAAACATCTTCACAGTGTCAAACTCTTGATATATATCACATTATTTCAAATAAACCATTTAGTTCATTTCCTAAATTTATTGATAAAATCCTTTCTTCTTTTTTACTTTTTTACTCATACATAGCTAAGAATAATTCTAAAAACTATGCAAATATCCACACTTCCATGGAAAGGTGAATAATTCCAGAAATTGCAGAAATCTGTAAGGTTTTCTATCCTAACATACCAATGTTGCTTTGCTAATCTAGCAGGGTGATGTTCCTACCCCCATATCAAGGTCATATACTGGGGTACACCTACAGTCCACTAGCAGGGTGATGTTGCTACCCCCATATCAAGGTAATATACTGAGGTACACCTACAGTCCACTAGCAGGGTGATGTTGCTACCCCCATATCAAGGTAATATACTGAGGTACACCTACAGTCCACTAGCAGGCTGATGTTGCTACCCTCATATCAAGGTTATATACGGAGGTACACCTACAGTCCACTAGCAGGGTGATGTTGCTACCCCCATATCAAGGTTATATACGGAGGTACACCTACAGTCCACTAGCAGGGTGATGTTCCTACCCCCATATCAAGGTCATATACGGAGGTACACCTACAGTCCACTAGCAGGCTGATGTTGCTACCCCCATATCAAGGTCATATACGGAGGTACACCTACAGTCCACTAGCAGGCTGATGTTGCTACCCCCATATCAAGGTTATATACGGAGGTACACCTACAGTCCACTAGCAGGGTGATGTTGCTACCCCCATATCAAGGTAATATACGGAGGTACACCTACAGTCCACTAGCAGGCTGATGTTGCTACCCCCATATCAAGGTCATATACGGAGGTACACCTACAGTCCACTAGCAGGCTGATGTTGCTACCCCCATATCAAGGTCATATACTGGGGTACACCTACAGTCCACTAGCAGGCTGATGTTGCTACCCCCATATCAAGGTCATATACTGGGGTACACCTACAGTCCACTAGCAGGGTGATGTTGCTACCCCCATATCAAGGTAATATACTGAGGTACACCTACAGTCGACTAGCAGGGTGATGTTCCTACCCCCATATCAAGGTCATATACTGAGGTACACCTACAGTCCACTAGCAGGGTGATGTTCCTACCCCCATATCAAGGTCATATACTGAGGTACACCTACAGTCCACTAGCAGGCTGATGTTGCTACCCCCATATCAAGGTCATATACTGGGGTACACCTACAGTCCACTAGCAGGGTGATGTTCCTACCCCATATCAAGGTTATATACTGGGGTACACCTACAGTCCACTAGCAGGGTGATGTTGCTACCCCCATATCAAGGTAATATACTGAGGTACACCTACAGTCCACTAGCAGGGTGATGTTGCTACCCCCATATCAAGGTTATATACTGAGGTACACCTACAGTCCACTAGCAGGGTGATGTTGCTACACCCATATCAAGATCATATACTGAGGTACACCTACAGTCCACTAGCAGGGTGATGTTGCTACCCCCATTTCAAGGTAATATACTGAGGTACACCTACAGTCCACTAGCAGGGTGATGTTCCTACCCCCATATCAAGGTCATATACTGAGGTACACCTACAGTCCACTAGCAGGCTGATGTTGCTACCCCCATATCAAGGTCATATACTGGGGTACACCTACAGTCCACTAGCAGGCTGATGTTGCTACCCCCATATCAAGGTCATATACTGGGGTACACCTACAGTCCACTAGCAGGGTGATGTTCCTACCCCCATATCAAGGTCATATACTGAGGTACACCTACAGTCCACTAGCAGGCTGATGTTGCTACCCCCATATCAAGGTCATATACTGGGGTACACCTACAGTCCACTAGCAGGCTGATGTTGCTACCCCCATATCAAGGTCATATACGGAGGTACACCTACAGTCCACTAGCAGGCTGATGTTGCTACCCCCATATCAAGGTCATATACTGGGGTACACCTACAGTCCACTAGCAGGGTGATGTTCCTACCCCCATATCAAGGTCATATACTGAGGTACACCTACAGTCCACTAGCAGGCTGATGTTGCTACCCCCATATCAAGGTCATATACTGGGGTACACCTACAGTCCACTAGCAGGCTGATGTTGCTACCCCCATATCAAGGTAATATACTGAGGTACACCTACAGTCCACTAGCAGGGTGATGTTGCTACCCCCATATCAAGGTTATATACTGAGGTACACCTAAAGTCCACTAGCAGGGTGATGTTGCTACCCCCATATCAAGGTCATATACTGAGGTACACCTACAGTCCACTAGCAGGGTGATGTTGCTACCCCCATATCAAGGTTATATACTGAGGTACACCTACAGTCCACTAGCAGGCTGATGTTGCTACCCCCATATCAAGGTTATATACTGAGGTACACCTACAGTCCACTAGCAGGCTGATGTTGCTACCCCCATATCAAGGTAATATACTGAGGTACACCTACAGTCCACTAGCAGGCTGATGTTGCTACCCCCATATCAAGGTTATATACTGAGGTACACCTACAGTCCACTAGCAGGGTGATGTTGCTACCCCCATATCAAGATCATATACTGAGGTACACCTACAGTCCACTAGTAGGGTGATGTTGCTGGAGATGGTGCCGGCACGGTTGGCAGCCTGACAGGTATACAATCCAGAGTTCTCCTTCACAGCCATCTCAAAGGTCATCCTGGACACAAACAATTAAATTAATTACATAACATTTTTCTTCAAAATTTATTATCCAATTAGGAAAGAATGCTCCCAAAAGTAAATAGTTTAAAAAATTCAAATAATATTGTAAAAGAAAATAGTTAATATTTTGTAAACAATCTCAGTCAAGTTAATTTGCCTTGTCTTATTGTGGTTGAAGACGATCTCGTCTGTTGGGAGGACAAGGTCGCCATCCTTATACCAGGTGAGTGTGGGCAGTGGGATGCCGTTAGCATTGCATTCCAGTGTGTGCTTCATCCCGGGCTCCAGAGTAATAGTCCCTAGCAACGGCTTGCTGAACCCAGGTGTCTGCATCGCTGCAAACCCAAGCATAACATTAATGTCTGCATTCTCTTCAGTCTTAGATCTTTTTGAACATTCTGGTAAAATTTCTTAGGATTTTAACAAATGCTCTCCACGAGGAGAAATAATTATATAGATGGCAGCACTCTAGCTAGTTTTCACCAAAGTATTCTAAGCATATGAATCAGGAAGAATATATGTTAAACCAATAAACTGTCTGTCTTTTATATCTAGTTTCTGAATGGTACTTATTGAAGGAATAAGACTATAATTTTCAATCTTACTGGAAAAAAAATGACTCATAAGTTGTTATAAAGACCAAAGCAGCCAATCTTTGAATTTTCAGAATTTTCAGAAAACAGCTTTATATTAAGTCTGGTGTGCATCATGTCATTATGGCAGTGATGTATCGGTAGTACACATATTGTGGCTTACGTTTGACAAACACTTGGAGATTGTCTCTGTGTCTCTCTCCAACTTTGTCCTCAGTCTGACAGTAGAACAACCCGGCATCTGTCACTTCTATCTGGTCCAATGTCAAGGTCAAAACATTGGAATATGCACCTCTGAAATACCAATATCTTCATTAAAACTTAGGGAAAGACTTTTCAAATGGTCAAACAAAATATCTCTTTTTTAAGTCAGGTATTTGTCATAAATAAAAAAACCCAGATAATTTTGTTTTAAATTTATATGTATATATATATATTTGAAGCTATATCTGGTTTTTCCTATTATTCAAGCACCGTTATTGCATTATTATGATACATACTGAGTGTGTGAGACAGTGAGACCCTCTCTGCTGGACAGCAGGATATGCTTATTGTCATGCATCATGTACATCTCTGGGGGGAAGAAGTTGAGTCTATTAGCCCTACAGACAATGGTCACAGGGTCTCCCTCAATGGGAAATAATGGTCCTTTGGTCTGCCCAAACCCAGTGCTTACATCTAAAAATTATAGTGAAATCTTGTGAAATCTTGAGTTTTGTGGACATATATCATTGTATTTTTTGCAAGAAGCACACAAAAGCATTAATTTTAAATGAGATCAACTATGCAGCAAAATATTTAATCTTAACCGTGACAACAACATTGGACAGAAAAAAAATGTTCTTTAGAAATGTATAAGTAACAACTGTAAAAGCTTTCTCAAAATGCATCACAAGCAGTAAGGAAAAATAGAATCAAGTAATTAGATGCAAATTTTCAGCTAAATACCTGTGACAAAGAAAGGCTTGAAATCAGCAGCTGTCCCTTCTTTATTTGTGGTGACACACTGATAGAACCCAGACTGCACGGCTTTCACGGTCAGTGTGGACTTCGTAACATTCTTCTCAGCCACAGGTATGTTCCTAGATGTTGCCACTGGTTGCCACCCATCCAGACGTGGACTGCATCCCATGTCAGAACATGGCTGCCATCTCCACACGATGCTTGGTCGAGGGTACCCAAAAGGTGCCGAACATTCCAGGGAATATGTCCGATCGGCGATGTAGTATGGCGTAGAGCTTGGCACGGTTATCAACACAGTGGGAGGCTCTGTAAACACAAAATATCAGTCTCAAACATATAACACAACATTTTTTCCCCAAATAATAAATAATATTTGCTGGAATAATAGTTTTTCGGGGGGCCTAAATTCCTCCTTTAAGGAGCCTCTCACTATTCTATATTCTACTTTATCAAATCTGATATGCAGAATGACAAAGAACTCGGAAGAGGTACAGAAGGGATATAAATGTGAAGACAGATTTTAGTATTATCATAAATATATTTGTGATATTAACCTGTGACATGCAGTTTGATGGAGTGTGAAGTATTCATATCTCTGCTATAGGCCATCAGAACATAGGTCCCGCTGTCTGCCTGCACAGGCTCAAAGATCTTCAACTTCACACGATCTGAACGCTCCCTGTATATCATAAACGTCTGACATAAACTTAGATCCTACATAAATTATCTAAAGTACACCACCTTGAATATTTCAAAGAAAAATTTAAATGGCATAACAGGATAATATTCTGCCCATAAATTTATGATGATAATAATTTATTCTTGAAAGGAAATCAAAAGAAATCAAAGTAAGTCCAATAAAGATCTCTCCATGCTTACTTGACTTCATAATGCCTGTTGTCCTTGGCGATGACAACGCCATCTTTGACCCAGCTGAAGGAGGTTGGGGTGGGGTATGCGTAGACAGACATGGCAAGGTAGACCTCCTTGGCACCCAGATCTACCTCCACCTCATCCTCCATGGCCGTCAGATACACAAACGTCTTGTCTGAAACCAGTAGCATAGGATGTTCAATAATCATCTACCAAAACTTGATGAAAAATAGCCCTTCACGGTATATTACTTTTCTCATTAAGATACTTTGATCAAATTTTTCTTCTCTTTTGTTTTACATTTCTAATCATGATTTTAAATGTAAAACAAGAGAGAAGAAAAATTTGATAGAAGATAATTAATAATCAATCGTTTAAAAACATTAGGTTCGTCCTACCAATAAAAGCTAATATATAAAATTTTTACTAATAACTTGCAAGGAACACTGGGAACTTTTTATGATGAGTGAATGACCTTACCATGCACATAGATACTCTTGGCTCTGGAGTTGGTTTTCCCATCGTGGTTTGTGACAGTACACTTATATACACCAGCATCAGATTTACGCACATCTCGGACAAACATCTCGCTTCGAATTTCGTCATAGAGGTAGCCATTAGCTTCCAAGCGTTCCCGGGATGGTGCCTTGATCCGGATTCTGTCAGAGTGCTGAACACACATAATGCAACACATGAAGCAAAGCAATAATCAAATCCAAATCTATTGTTGTTTCGTGATATGCGATACCAATATAGTCCCATCATAAGAGATGTAAATTATGATTTATTTTATATTTTCTGACCAAAGGCAAATACGAATTCTGCCAATGTTGGAACAGATATTTGTTGAGCAATAGGGTTTTACATTGAACCTTCATATTTTGTGCCATAAGCCAGTGTTGCAATTTTATTTGGATTTAAGGCAATCATTTAATTCTTAGATGAATATGACAAAGAGGAGTGTGATTAACCCCTAATGGACGGGAAGGACGGCAACGTCCCCATTGTTCTGGCTTGATGGCGCCTTTTGTAACATTCTGAAGGGCTGCAACTTGTTACAATGTAATCATGATAATGACGTCAGACTGAGTGGATCATGAACTTTGACCCCAGCACTTCATTAAGCAAATTTAGTAACCATGGTTATAAATTTTATAAATTTAGTATGTGGATACACTAGTCCAGACAAAAATTGGTTAGTCCAGCCAATCAACAAAATTTAGATAGCCTAGTCCCTTAGGGGTTAATATAAATATTGAGGATCAACCTCATGAAGTATCAAAAATACTGTGTTCCTCTTTTAATTTAAAATGACTGGGATTTTGTTCTATACGTGTATGAGTGATTGTTCTTTGATGTGTTTACCTCCTGGGAGGAGTACTGCCATTCCATGTGGACGACGACGCCGGGGACGACGCGTACGAAGCAGTGGAAGGTCATGTTCTCAGCAACCATCACATTGACGTGACTCGCCTCCAGCTCTGGTTGTGGCACCGCTGTCGTCGCTGCATCAAACAAATCACAATCATGTAGGTCTCTATCTACCTCCTAAGATTTCCAACATTAGTCAAATTCCATTAAAACGAAAAGGTCTTCAGAGAACTTTAACTAAAAAAATCACAAATCTAAATCAATTTACAGCAAATGATAAGTACAAACTAATCTAAGGAAATTTTGTTAATAAGTTCACATACTATATTCATATCATTATAGGATTGTTCCTATCATTACTGATTAATCTCTAAACTTAATGAATGTATGTATATATAAACAGATAGATATTATTTTTTATTTACTTTTGTAGCTCAGGAGAACCATGATTTCCTGTGTAAAGTTTTTAAACTCTGCTTCACAATGAAACATGCTGTTGAAGAAGAAATTAGGGAACATGATAGTAAATCCAATCCTGGGGTCATAGAGTAGATCATCTCCTGTGCTGACCTCAATCCCTGAGCTGGTGCCGACCTCAATGCCTGAGCTGGTTGATCCCTTCACCAGTCTCATGGTGGCGCTGGGGTGTGTCGTACGGCAAGGTATCGTGGATGGCTGACCCTGCGTTACCATCTGGAAGATTGGGAATGGATTTGATGGCATGTAGTCAGCATCTGGTGGTGCGATGAGGTTTTTTGGATCTGAAAAATATCAGAAACTGCAATTATTGGGGAACTTTCATTTCTTTTATACTTTTGTAGTTTGGAGAAATGCAGCCCACATTGGTCTCAAGGCTCTGTTAGTATGACTGCATACAGCAATCATCATATTTTTCTTTTTAATGCAGGTGCAGTTTAAAAAAGAATGATTTCTTCATGGCAATTTTAATTACCTAACTAATTTATTAACAAACAGAAATGGAGCAAAATATCGAAGTTACAATTTTAGATTTTGGAATTATTGCATTGTGCACTAGTAATATGGGTTGGGAAGTAAGTGAAAATAGTGACATTTTGGTGTAAAAATTTTAAAATTTCTAAACTTAAAATAAAATCTGATATTACTGCGCTGCCATCAGGAGTGGCAGAATTCTACACTTCAGTCAGGAGTGGCAGAATACTATACTTGCATCAAAAGCACCATTCAACTTTGGTTTGTAATACACAGCAAAATTCACAAATTCTTCCTGTTCTGACATATCTTGCTTATTTCTGAATTCTTAATGATATTAAGACTATAAGTTTAACTGGTCAGCATTTTACTTTTGTAAAAACAAATTCTGTCTATATAATAAATTCTGTTTTATCATTTTGATCAAATACTATTATATAAAATGACATAAATTAAATATCAGAATATGCACTATCATTGAGGATATCAGTTAATTTCACAAAGACATGTCATTCACATATAGGATATGGGTAGAGATATATAAACATTGCAATATTTGAGGATGCCATACTCTGATATGATTGGTGCAGCTTGCTCCCTACTCTAATTCAGGGTTCATAAAAGCATCTCCATCATCTGCTATGGAAGAAATCTATAAAGTTTATCAACCTATAATCATACTTGTGTTTATTTTGAATGTATCATTTTACTTTTAGAGGAGTAGGAGGTTAGAGAAGTGTGGATATAATCATTCACTTCAAAGATGCAAATGCCAATTTGACTAAATATTTTCAGTATTTTTTTCATTTTTCATATATGAACATCCTTTCTCTTGTGAGTACTAGTTGTCCCACATATCAAATTTTGATAACTCTTCATTCTCCTTGTTTTCGGCTTCATATACACCTTATACAGCCTCTAAGTGTTGCATGTCCTCTGGTCATATCTGGCCATTCCAATCATGGTCAAGCCACCACAGAAAACAGAGCTCCAATGTGAGGAGGTGGGTCACAGTTACGCTGCAAGTCACATGACTTCCTGTGACCCCTGACCTCTGCCTTTTATCAGCCAAATTGTCAGGGTATATTTATTATTGGACAATTTATCAATCCCTAGCAGCAGGAAGCTGGTGGAAATTGCGCGCCTCTCGGCTACTGGTCTTGTAATGTTATATCCCTCCATCAAGAAACCAAAACCAAGAAAAAGCCATTGTTTATATTATTTACATATTCCCTTGAATAGTTGTATTTCTGTAGTGCATGTTAAATTATTTTTTCTTTTTACTCTTTGACATTCTGGTATGTGTTTTGTATTCCTAACAGGCTGAGTCTAACACAATGCAATTTCATGCTACTAAGTTGATTTGAGTGCCTGGACTGAAAACATTTGTACCAGTCTGGCAAAAACAAATTCAATGTACTAAACCTGTAGATAATATGACATTCAAACTTAGTCCACTAACAAATCATTTTCTAAACGATATAAAAAAATGGTGCTGCCAAGAGTTCATCGAATTAACATTATATTGTGTTTAAAAAAACACTGCTTTTTGTTTTGTTATATACACATATACAAATGCATATATTTATTTGAATTACATGTTCAGAAAATATGTCATGACAGGACAAAAAGAAATTGATAAAGTACAATATGATAGCTCAGCAAAGAATTTGTTAACATATCATGTCACATTTCAGCATTGTCAGTTTCAACAATTGACAAGTTCTGGGATACACATACAGTCTCGTTTTGACAATACTGGAATAACCCATGACCAAAAAAATGTCAAAACAAGACTGTTTTCAACAAAACAAGATATGGTATAGAGTTCTGATAATTTTCACTGGTATAAACAATAATTTTATCATATTCTTATGTCTGATTTTATACATGACTAAAATAGTTTATACATGATTAAAATAGTCTTTTTACACCAAAGATATTTTAAAACAATAATATAAGGTACTGATAGAGACCTTCAAATTCCTCTATAAAGTGACATTTTTGCCAAATAACTGAACTTGATTTGCCCTCATTGGATATTGCAATACTTGATTTAAGTGCTACAATGTGTTAGAAGGCTACCTGATACGTAGACGTAGATGGAGGCATTGAGTGAGGTCTCGGTGGCGGCTACGTAGCTACAGGTGTAGTAGCCAGTATCCGCGTACATGGTGTCTCGCAGCACCAGCTCACTCTCATGGTGCTCAGAACTCAGGTTGGAAATCGTTAGTCTCCTCTGTATCCTTGGTCTCTGAGCCTGTCATCATAAAACAATATTGCTCAGAAAAATCAAATATTAATATATCAAACTTAATCTGAAAGGGAAAGTTTCCCTCTGAAAAATCAACTGTTGATTCAGAAAGGTAAAAGAGCCAACTTCTAACTTTTTTAAAGTAAAATCAACAATGTAATTCAGCCAACTTTTAACTTTTTTAAAGCAAAATCAGAAAATTACCATGATCACAGTTGGCAAAAACTCTTGTATTTCAATAATGATACATGATTATATTTTTGACTGTTTTGATCAATACAACCAGATAGAAGTACTGTATTTCAGACTTGGAAGGTAAATTATCATGGTAAATACTTATGGCAAAGGACCTTTAAAAATTGCTAAGTATCTACTTGGTCTTGATCCTCCTAACTGTATTTTATTTTATCTTTTATTTAACATATTGATGAGTTAATTCTAGCAAATAAAACAAATAGCAGGTTAGAATTCCACAGACATTGAGACACTGAAAGTGATATGTCTATTTTGACAAGTTTCATTCCCAAACTTGTTAGCATTTCTTTGATCCTTACAAATTAAGCTAATTTTCCCTGGCCAGAATTTGATGGTAAAATGGCATAAATTGCTAAATTTGCTGGACCTTCACCCTGGCATTCAGCCAATGCTTTCTGCGCTGGTATATGGTGGCTGGCTACAAATATGGTTGGCGATATCGAACACAAATGGATGTAAACGTCTCTACACTAGTTATAATCAAAATAGAACGATCAGCTGTGCTTCCCAAAAAAACTTTTGGAAACTTCTTGCATTGCTCATATAAAGACATTATTGAATCACGAATTTTTTGATAAATAGTAAATGATGTTTATTTAATCATCCCTTGATTGATGATTTTAAAAAAGAGACTTCCTTTGAGCTAAAAATTGGGCTGCAGAATAAAGAATATATTTCATATTGTGCAGACATAAATTACTGGGATATAGAGTGGAGTTCTGGCTTTGGTGGGTCTAATTATATGCGGCATAACCAGATCACTATGTCACTATGGGTATATGTCCTGGGCCAGCTCAGCACAGCTACATTAACAGATCAATGCACACATGTCAGGGTGCCATGAAACAGGGCTTTTTATTTTAATTTATTTTAAACTTTATACAAAGAGAAAGTGCATAATATGGATTTGGGACACCTCAGTGGTCATGTAATCATCAAATTATTCAGTAACTGTTCATATATTAAAGCCCATAGAGAACAGGTAAAGTTACAGATAAACTGGCTGATAAGTGTTAAATAAAAACATATGAAATGCATTACACAATTATACCTCAAATTAAAACAGGCTTATTATTTAATTTTGGAAGAATTCCAAAACAGATTCAGTACAAAATCAGAGAAAATTTGCCTGCAATGCCTTGTTGGAAATAATTGCTAACTAATGAACAATTAAAACGACATTTGGAAATAAAGAGGTCAAAGTTGGAGGAGAGGGGCCTGGGGGTTTGTTATCCTTCACTGCTGGTTTGTTGACTCAGGAACAGGATAGTTATGACATGATAACATGTCAACTACAACATGTCACATCACACATGACAGCTCCATATAAACCTTATCATATTTACCACAGTCAACAATGTATCCTTTTATTCTGACTTTCTCTAATCAGAATTGTTTCAAGTTTGGTATGAATAAAATATATTTGATGTAGAGTCAGTAAGCTTATCATAACAAGCTGGGACATCTGGGGAAGGCAATCCTATACCCTGTATCAAACCTTGCTTCTTCTATAACAAGGAAAGCTTTAAAGGGGGGAATAATAAACTGAAGAAAAGGTCCTGAGGATAATGATTAAAAACAAGGAATAGATTGAGCACCAAAAGTTATGGGGACAGGGTTTTTATATGCAGCTCCAGTGCTTTGCAATAAGTTACCTGTTGATATCAGGAAATGGTAAAAATAGACAGCTTAAAGAAAAGTCATAAATTTTGTTTATTTCACAAATATTACTATGATAGGTGCTACGAGTGAGCAATGATTGGTGTATGCGCTATATAAATATTTTTTTTTTTTTTTTATTATTTCTTTATTATAAAATGTTGAGTAAAGAGTCATCTAGAAAGAAGAGAATGAGAAATCAAGAAGAGGAGATTGGGATGGATGTGAGGAGGATGAGGAATCAAGAAGAGGAGATAGGGATGGATATGAGGAGGATGAGGAATCAAGAAGAGGAGATTGGGATGGATGTGAGGAGGATGAGGAATCTAGAAGAGGAGATTAGGATGGATATGAGGAGGATGAGGAGTCAAGAAGAGGAGATTAGGATGGGTACGAGGAGGATTAGGAATCAAGAAGAGGATATAGGGATGGATATGAGGATGAGGAATCAAGAAGAGGAGATTGGGATGGATATGAGGATGAGGAATCAAGAAGAGGAGATTAGGATGGATATGAGGAGGATGAGGAATCAGAAAGAGGAGATTAGGATGGATATGAGGAGGATGAGGAGTCAAGAAGAGGAGATTAGGATGGATATGAGGAGGATGAGGAGTCAAGAAGAGGAGATTAGGATGGGTATGAGTAGGATTAGGAATCAAGAAGAGGATATAGGGATGGATATGAGGATGAGGAATCAAGAAGAGGAGATTAGGATGGATATGAGGAGGATGAGGAATCAGAAAGAGGAGATTAGGATGGATATGAGGAGGATGAGGAATCTAGAAGAGGAGATTGGGATGGATATGAGGAGGATGAGGAATCTAGAAGAGGAGATTGGGATGGAAAAAAGAGGGATATAATGAAGAAGGAAAATGAACATTCCTGTTGAGGAGGATAATCAAGAGCTCAGCATTACCTTGTTGATGGGGAATGTCCACTGTAGGGGGCGCTCACCGAGGCATTTGATAGTGAGGTTGTCTGCCTTGTCTAACCTCAGGTCCTTCTTGTGTATGTTTAACACTGGATGGGTTAACACCTTCTCCCCTCCAATCTCTGAAAACATTGTCACCTGATATTATAAACATGATTATCTCAAGTGACGACCTGGACCTCACAGGTTTAAGAATTCTTCTGACATTTACAGCTATAACCAGCAGGTGTACCGGGTTTAGCCATGCTAACACTGAAATGTGAAGACACAATAACATGGAGAAGCCAGTAAAATTATAGCTTAAAGTTGATTTGTTACAAATGTAAACATTACTTTAACACCCACCTGCTATAACCCCTAACCTCAAAGACTTACAAACCTTCCCTAATACAAACGACTATGGCAATGTTTGACACACCCCTTACATTTATTGCACAACTGTCTTCTGTCTCACATTATCCACTGAAGCATGAAGTGTGCAATCCTTTTTTGACAAACATTTCTTCACGTTATTTCTACTCTGCACTCAAGTGATATTTCTCTCAGGTGAAGTTCACCCTTTGTTTTTATGTTTATCACTATGTCAACAACTGAAAGTACAATTCTCTGCTCCGACTGCTGAGAGAGGTCAGAGTTAAGGGGTTTATTCACTCACCCCAAGGGTAAAAGCTAGGATAAAAGACACTTGACAGAACATTGAAACATTTCAGCCTGCCAAATACTGTAGCATGTCACTGAGTTGAAAAAAATGTATCCATATTGTCACTTTTTATAGAAATGATTTTATAGAAATGTATGATATGCACTTGTTGTCGTATCAAATTCTCAAGAAAAATTTACAATCAGATTTACACTTGAAACCTAAATCTGTTTGAAACAAATAAGCTTAATATTTCTCTCAGAGATTAAGGGCTCTTCAGCATTGATTTGATTGCCCTTACAGTGTACTTGATGCACTTGAGGCCGACCTGATCTTATACTTGTTGATAACAGTCAACATGACCAGATAACAGGCTTTCCCCCTTTGATTAAACCTATCACTTATCCTCATCTCACCACATAGATTATCCTTAGGTCAAGCTAATCTGTCAACCACAATGATCATTTTATGTAGGTGTTTTGTGGGAGTCTTCCCAATATGCACAAAATATTAAAAGATTTTCCTCGGAACCATACAAAAAATTACATAAATAATGAAAAGCTTCCACGTCCTTTTAAAGTGACAGATATGGCAATGTGAAAAAGTGAATTTGTTTTATCACATAAATATCAATTCAATCAATAAAAATTATGATTTCTTCTTCTTTAATAATTTTAAAGTCATTCTAGACCATTTGAATTTATTCTGATATACTTTCAAATTGATACTACTTTTTATGACCAGCTCTAACTTAGAATCAATAAAATTGAGTATGGTTGTCCGAACAACCATTTAGAACATTTTAAATGATATGGGGCAACACAAGCCATCTGCACTGCAAGAGTGTATCCCTGGCAATGACAATTTGCTTGAGTTCTGTAAAAATATTTCATTGAAAAGATACAAACATGCAAAGATAAATATTTTTAAGAATAAATTTACTATCTGTCACATTATGTTATAAAGTACTGTGCTCCTTGTTTACAAAGCAAATATAGCGCAGAGTTATATCTATTTCATGTTTTTTCAGTGTTTGTTTCAAATGTTAACTGGGGTGGCAGTGTGTAATTTTGGTGACACTTTCAATGGCCTATATCACATAAATTGTAAGGTGAATCATAAATGATAATAGTGGCAAAATGATGATTTATTTGATGATGACGAGCGATGAAGCACACTGAAGGAGCGGCAGGGAACAAACCGGTCAACCACAACAGGATATCACTCAGTTATATACCGGCAGTTCTGTCCTTGCATCTATAGGGTCGTGGCGACCATGACAGTTATGGCAGCCATGACAGTAATTTGTGACCACACAAGGTCACATAACATTAATGGAACTATTTGTTAAGGTCAGACTATGATGATGTCTGGTGTGGATATGCTTGACTTACCATGCTTATTCAGTGTGTGATCTTGTGGGATCATGATTTATTGGGGACAGTACTGAACTGTACTACCAAACCATGCATGCACTAAAGCTAATGATAGATTTCAGGATGAATATGGGTTAAATTCTTTTTCATGTCATGATGTCCATGAACTGTGAATGAATATTTTTTAGATGTTTGTAAGCTGACGTATCGACTAAAATAAACACTCCCTTTAAATCAATATTTAAATCATCTGGTACTTCTATGTGTTGTCGTCAAATGATGGATCTGGACAGGCTTAATGCAAGAAAAAATGTTGAAGAAAATCTAATTTAATTTCAATGACGAAATTTCTATTCTTGGACCATATACACACTTATTATGTAAATAAAATCTAAAACTTTCCTTCAATCAGCACAAGAATAGATATAATATTGATGAATTATGTCTGAAGACCTATTTTATATGACGTGTCTATCTCCCATATGCCACAATATGACTTGATATAGGCCCATCAAATATTCTTTGATGATCAAGAGATGAGGGACTAATTTGGATAAATTTACACAATAAATTAAAGTAATTACATGTTTCTATCTTATCAATTAATGTAACATAGCGCAATAATCACTTCCCTTCTTTGTTTACTAACGGAAGATATGTTACAGTTTACAATGGTTAAATCGGGTGTAAATTGTATTCATAAAAGTCATCATATTTCAAGTTTGTGAATCCTACTTTCCAGGAAATAAACAGAGTACACTGTGGTTTTATGCTCGCATTTACAATAGAATCTGAACCAAGAGACGAGACAAGGTCATCATCCCACAAAGTTTTTATCTCTCTTTGGAAACCCAGTGTGGTTTATAATTTTTTGCTTTTATTTTAGACAAATTCTCAACTATTGCTTTTATCTCTCTTTGGAAACCCAGTGTGGTTTAAAATTTTTTGCTTTTATTTTAGACAAATTCTCAACTATTGCTAAAATATCAGAATTTCCAGGAATATACCACTGTTTATTTTATCGGTCAATATATAAAATATTAACCTTCATTAAAAATAATTCAATTTAAAATGAAAAAGATGCTATAAGATGTAATTATTATCTCATCTATTTTGTCAACAATATTTCTAATTGGTATGAAACAAATCAATTCCTATGGTGTGAATTTCCCATCAATGCCCATCTTGGTCCTTTTTAATGTTTAAATTATCCTCTGTCATTTAAAGTTTTGTTCAAACCATAGTGAACTTTGAGTCTCAAATGCCCTATCAAAACATAATGTGTCGCAAAAATAAAACCCGCTCCGAAAAGAAAAGATGCAATCATGTTGACATTTGAAAACGATGCTATCAAATAGTGGAATGAAATCCACCTCCCCCTTACCCCGTTCACATGATCTCTAAACAATGCCCTGCCATATAAAGTTTCTCTGGGGGAAAGCTGGGTCCAACCAGAAGCAGGACAGTCACTGTGAAAAAGGTCAATGATGCTTACTGTTTAGGTTCTGATACGCATTATCTGCTCGTCTTGTTTACTTGTTTAGTAAAACAATCTTGGCTTGGAAATTTAAGGAAACACCATATAGAATATAAAGGAACATTCCCTCGAAAGTCTTGGTTTGAAAAGTCTTGGTTTAAAAATCCCAGGAAGACGGTATGTCAGGAGCATTTCTGATTCTGACTCTAATATTTTCTATGATATGTTGATCAGATGCACAATGAATGTATGGGGTTGAATTGTTGACAGAGTCAGCTTCCTCGCCTAGTATCACCAGGTATTGTGGTGACAATTAACTTTGATAATAGCCTCAATGTATAAGTGTTGATGGTTTCATTCATCACAATATTAAGTATGACAATAATAGTTTTCCACGTATCACATGCCAATGTTCTCCTGGTATCACCTCGGCAGGGCCAGTACACACGCCATGGCTATTATGATGTGTCATGTTCATTTTGTGTTGCTCCATTCAGGCCCATATAGACATCAGGTGTGACAGACATGCTATGCAGCAATTTGCTTTATATCCATCATAAAAACTTAACCTTTCTCAACATAATTAAATGCAATTACCCCTGTTCAATTTGTACTTACTGTTATAAAGGATGGTGCATATTACACTAAACCAAGTAACATGATCATGAGATATCGCCTCCTCAAGAATAACACTGAAATATCAGACCTGACATTGAAATAGACAAAAGGTCAAAAATGCTTCATTTTTTAATGATCTTGGAATATTAGTGCTGCCTGCAATGCTGGTCAAGTATGACTGTAAAATACTAGTGCTGCCTGCAATGCTGGTCCAATTTGACTGTAAAATACTAGTGCTGCCTGCAATGTTGGTCCAATTTGACTGTAAAATATTAGTGCTGCCTGCAATGCTGGTCTAATTTGACTGTAAAATACTAGTGCTGCCTGCAATGTTGGTCCAATTTGACTGTAAAATACTAGTGTTGCCTGCAATGCTGGTCCAATTTGACTGTAAAATATTAGTGCTGCCTGCAATGCTGCTCCAATTTGACTGTAAAATACTAGTGCTGCCCACAACGCTGGTAAGATTTGACCTTAAAATATCAGTGCTTGACAGGTCATATCCCATGAACTTGGGATATCAAACTGGTATACAAGTCTTGAAGGATACAGGATAATATCCACAATCAAGTTAACCAAACCTAACGAGTGTTAATATTGTCATAAGATTTGATGGTCTTTAAATGAAATTTGCCACAAAAATATAGCTTGAAAAAAATTACACCTTGATTTTAACTGTGCCATTAAAGTGAAAGAAAGAACTTTAAGGCTTTGAAGCAAATCTCAAATATTTATTATAGATTACGTATTGTTTGAAAATGAAATGGTTTATTTGAAAAAAAAAAAGCTCAAATCAACAGAAGAGTGGGCACAAGATGGCCGTGCACTCACATAAAAAAACTGGAGTGACTCACATCTATTGCATTGTTAACGCTGAGAGATCAGATTTCTCTCAAACTTCATTCATAAATCACACCTTGTTAATGCCAGATTGTATCTTATACTATTTAACAATAATTTAAGAGAATAATCTCTTGTAAATCTTTTGAATATGGGTTGCAAACCTTTTCTTGAAAAATCAACCAAGCAGTTTGCCTTCATTTCTTTAAAGACACAATTTTTGTTTCTATTTGTTCTGATTCATTTATGCCAAAATGAAAATAAGTGACACCTGTAGTAAATACAAAATTCATGTTAAAATCAAACAGTGATCATAATCAAGTAATATCAATAACAATTTCCAGTTGAGATAATTGTCATGGTAACCAGCATCAAGATGCTGACCTCTTCAGGCAGATGCTGGTGCTGGCTCAGAAACAAATCTCCCCTATCTCCCCATCAACAGGTAGAAGCTGCAAACACTGACACATGCACTGCTGACACATGACATATGCACTGCTGATGTATGACACATGCGCCACTGACACATGACACATGTATGTGTCATAACAAATGCCACTGAGCCCACAAGCATATCCATCATCGTATCAACACAAGCTGTCATATGTGAAGAGATTTGCGTGTGCTTCCAGCTTGAGGCTTGAGTGGCTCCTGAGATATGACTCTCCCAACCCCACATGGAACTCTTCATGAAGGACAAAGTATGGGAAAAGTATGGACGAGGAGAGATCCTCAGAAACATTTACCCCTGAAAATTTGATGATATCAAAATCTTAAATTTCCTGCTCAACAAATGAATAAACATCAGATTAATATCTTCGGATAAGCCTCAACGTGAAGATAAGTCATCCCTGTCACTCTAAGCAAGCAACTGGCCAGGCACAGCAATTTTTGAGGTCTTTTTCTACAACTTTTCATCACTTAACTGATTAACACAAGGTAATGACAAGGATCCTTTTCAACCCTACTTCACACTCCTTTTTATTATTAAAGTTTCTGTGTCAAATCCCACGATGAATATGATTTTCTACTTGTTATATCATTGATGCTATCTGATTAATGTTGGAGGGTACCCAGTTACCTGACGTGAGGACAGAAGCCTCTCCTGACAGACCCACACGACACCTGTGCAAACACTGACCTGCCACCTCCACAACCCACAAGCTTATGCTTCGGCTTTATTCTTGTAGCAATCAAATACAACTTTACTATTTTCAATGGCTTTAGATTGCATTTCTGCTGCAATCTAATTTGATAAGAGGGAAAATCAAAAATCAGACATTTGTTACACAGCTGGATGGAGTTTCCGGCATTTCTGTGTTTGCTCTGAAAAAAACCTCAAGAGTCTTTGTACAAATTCACACAAAGACAGACTTTTTTTACCATTTCATGCATATAAGCAAACAGGGCGGCTTCTTTCCTGAGACACCATTTATGCGGGTTCAATTACGTGCAACAATTATGGCCGGTAAATCACAGGCATATTATTGGAAAATTTGGGCACTTCCTCCCTCAAAAATGGCCCCTCATTATGCCCATCAAATCTGTCTATGGGTCAATTGTTACCCCTTTCATGTCTCTCCCCTGTGCATTTGACCTACACATATTCTGGAGTATATAAAGTGTTCTTTAGAGTGGAAGTGAGGTTTTTTCTACTGCACGAGACACATTCTAAATTCTCCAAATTTCTCTTTACAGCATCGTTATGATTACCCCAAAATATGTGAAAAATGAAAGCTTTAGCACAAAGGTTGATGTTGATAAAATTGCAGGTGCCAAGGTAAGTCATAAGGTAAAGTGACCTACCACACAGAACCTCAATACCTGGCCATGACAGGTGCCAAGGTCAGTCATAAGGTAAAGTGATCAACCACATAGAACCTCAATATCTAGCCATGACAGGTGCCAAGGTGAGTCATAAGGTAAAGTGACCTACCACATAGAACCTCAATACCTGGCCATGATGAGTCATAAGGTAAAGTGACCTACCACATAGAACCTCAATATCTAGCCATGACAGGTGCCAAGGTCAGTCATAAGGTAAAGTGACCTACCACATAGAACCTCAATACCTAGCCATGAAAGGTGCCAAGGTAAGTCATAAGGTAAAGTGACCTACCACATAGAACCTCAATACCTAGCCATGAAAGGTGCCAAGGTCAGTCATAAGGTAAAGTGACCTACCACATAGAACCTCAATATCTAGCCATGACAGGTGCCAAGGTCAGTCATAAGGTAAAGTGACCTACCACATAGAACCTCAATACCTAGCCATGAAAGGTGCCAAGGTAAGTCATAAGGTAAAGTGACCTACCACATAGAACCTCAATACCTAGCCATGAAAGGTGCCAAGGTTAGTCATAAGGTAAAGTGATCAACCACATAGAACCTCAATACCTGGCCATGACAGGTGCCAAGGTGAGTCATAAGGTAAAGTGACCTACCACATAGAACCTCAATATCTAGCCATGACAGGTGCCAAGGTTAGTCATAAGGTAAAGTGACCTACCACATAGAACCTCAATACCTGGCCATGATGAGTCATAAGGTAAAGTGACCTACCACATAGAACCTCAATACCTAGTAATGTCAGGTCATTTCATCTCCAACCTCATAATTCAAAACATTGCAAAGGGTTACACTTGATAAAGTATAACTTACTAGTATTAAGCTAAGCCCCATTGTTCGGCAATATATCAATCAATGCCACACTGCTTTTTAAAAATATGACACGACACTTATATATCAACACTATTTTTTATAAGTTAAGTTTTCTCTCCTGTGGTTTATTGGTTTATGTGTCATCCCTGTTCTACCATCAGCCCTATCTCATGACCATACAAAGCCAGACTGGCTCAACCTGGCAGTGCCAAGGAGCCATTTCCTTGTCCTTATATCATACCTAAAGTGAACAATTATCTCTGCATATTGGGTAAATAATTGTTGTCAAGATAGAAAAAGGTGCCCCTATTGCAAATGTAGCCACATAACAGGGGTATTAGTCAGCAATGGAGCTGTTATCATCCTATATTAAGCTCATTTAGGCCCTGATGGTCCTCACACCACACTGGGGAGAGGAATAGGCTCAGTACACTCTCCTATAGAAGGATTAGGACTATAAAGAGTAAGTAAAGTCAATACAAGCTCTCTTGCCCAGATGAATAAATAACATAGAAACAACATGACTTGAAATATACATATCTTAAACAAATTATTGCATTTTTATGCAAATCAGTTATGGATTGTGAGAGATACTGTTGGGTCATGCATGGGTTATATTGTCTGGGATTTCACAGATTACCCCTCTGCATACAGACATAACTTCCCAGGCCTGTCTCTCCTCCCCCCAGCAGCTCTCCACTCAGCCATCTGCCAAAACCAAATGCTACCAGGTCCTCATTATTATCTGATCTTACTCATTGTTAAGTATGAAAAAAAAATCTATAAAATAAGTTGTGTTTACTTTCTAATTGAAAGGGTAGAATTCTGTAGTTGTGTGAAGCAAATGACCTGATGTAAAAATATTCTAAAATTATAACTAAATGTAAATTTTGAAGTAATTGTTTTTTTAGACATTTGACTTTACATCTAAAGTACTGAATGGTATTAATAATTCGTTTTTTTGGTCTGGTAGAACCATAAAATATACAGTTTGGAACACGAAATGCTTGCAGAAACATTGGATACTTTAATGCCATTTCACATGCGCTGACCTTGTTTGAGTTAATAATTCTATTTTTCTTTGTATTTTGTTTCATCTTTGTTCTATAAACATTATGCAGATTTTTTTCAAGTCAGGTTTTTTTTAAATAACCTAAAATGTTTCACATTCTCCGAATGTGAATAAAAAAGAAAAGAAATTAAGCACTGTGTTTGATTATATTGACTGTCAAAGTAAAACTAAAGATGGGCCAGAACAGATTGACACAGAATATATGGCGGGAATCCCAAAATACTGCATTCACTGGAGACACAGTTTGAGTCAATCTCTTTCAACCCAATAGTTTATCAGATATCACAAAGTGTGCTGGTAATTAGTACCCACAATAAGCAATTATCGGCCAAGCTAATTGTCCAGAATACTGCGGGCTATGCCAACAAAGCCTCCAACAGGCCAACCAATAAAGTCTAACTGTTTCTGTCAACTTTGAATTACCGGTAAACTCTAACTGAACTTCATTTCTAGATATCTTGAAAAGAAATAATATTACTCAATAACTATTTACATCACAGGTTTATTATTGAGCTTCATTTCTTGTAAAAGCCTATAAATCATGACAAGAGTTTAGATACAACGGAGTAACCATGTGGGTGTTAGCAGTACAAGAAACCATTGCACGCGGCTGACTGGTCTTGCCTCTGTGTCCCAGGCATGGTGTGTCCCAGGCATGTATCTGCCCAATGTATATATGTTCAATTGAGTCATTTACAAGTATGACATAATGTGACAAGTTAGAGGAGATATCTATTTGGTCATGCATAAATATGACAAAATAAGGTCATGCATGGCAACATTATTTGAAAATGCATACCTTATTTGTGGCACAATATGGTCATGTAAAGGCCCTGCATGACCTTATTTGGTCACGCTCATGTTTGACCACACAGGTGTTTAGCTCGAGCTCTTACTGATGATAAGCAATGTTGTCTTGCATGCCATCAACATGCCATATGGAAATAAATGAGTTAGACAACATTTTCCTACCTCTGTTACATCACAAATTAAAAAGAAACAAATGTTGTGCATGGATCTCTTTTGAGATTCCATGTTTTAAAAGTAGAATATAATCACAATATTTTAAAGAACTATATTCAAAATTAATATCAACACTGGATATTGCACACAAATGTTAAACTTTCTGAAGGTTTAAGCAAAATAAGCATACAATGGCTGGAAACTATGCTGAATTCATAAATATTTATTATGGCTGCCTTAATATATTATGTGCATGTTTCATATCCAATAAAAAATATGTTGCAACTTCTTCTCTAGCCATTAATAAAAGAGAGCAAGAAATTTATTGCGGTGATCAGACTTATTAGCAAAATTATAGCACTTTGTCTCATATCAGACTCAGTATAAATGAAATGCAGTGGCACCAGTGTCACACGACAGTATCAAATATTTGTGGGTTTTTGTACATGCGTATTATAGGAAATTGTTGGAGCTTTCACATATCCTGTAAATTTGCCTCATTTCCAGACCCAGATAATAGCTCAGGCTCGTACATCAAACATTAAGTGGTCAAAAAGGGGTAAATGTGGAAAAAAATGGGCAAACCTGCCTCATTTGTTCGCCATTTCGACAGTGTCAGGGAAATAATAAGCCCTAATTTTGTCTGCCAACCAAGCGTCCTGTTCCTGAGTGTTTGTAAAACATGATAAAACGGACACAGTCCCAGTTGAGCCTAACTTTGTAGACAAATAAATGCACAGGAAAACAAAATGCAAAAAGCACCAAATTCAGTATTACAGATTCGCACCTTTGCTGAGATAATCTGTTTATCCTCAATTATTTTGAAACAAGCAGACAGGCCAATCTTGCAAAAAACATTATCATTTAGTCTTCTTCAATGTATAATTTGTATCAAAAATAAACTTTGGATATTCTGAACATTTATCATTGTTATGTTTTGGTAACCATATGTGCCTCATATAATACATATTACCCATATATAATACATAGTAATATTTAATCAAAATCTTTAAAATCTTGTGGCCCCAAGAGAAAATCTACTTTTCTGATGTTCTACTTTCTGTAGAGTTACAAGTAGATAGATGAAATTTTTTGTAAATTTTCAAATATTTCATTTTGACCCAAGACAGATAAACAGTCCCAGTTCGTTGAGGACATATTTGTTTGGTAAGCAGGGAAACATGAAATAAGCCTATTTCAAATAATGAGTATGCTGATAAATTATCAATGATAATCATTCAAATTGATCTATGAAATCATTGTTATGATAAACTTCAAACATTTTCTTAACATCTCATTTCACCATCACTTAAAACACTTTATTATTCACTAAGACCTTTATATGTTATGCATGTTCAGTGTGAAACAAATCTCCACATTAACTTGGTTCCCATTCTCAATATGACAATGAGTTTGGTTTTATATTCACAGTTGAAGTGCAATTAAATAAAAACAAATAAAAACAATTTAAAAAAATACAAAAAATGCAAAATCAAATAATCTTGTTGAGGTGTGGAAGCTGCCAGTTTTTTGTGGGTGATCTATAAACAAATGCAAAATGTCAACAGATAACATGAATGACAATATTTGCAATCTCCAGTGATTGGTTTTCAGAATTATTGATAAACTTTTTTCTTAAGCATTAACTTACCTTTTATGGTACCGATGAGTGAAATCAACCATAAAGTGTACAGACAGTTTCCCAACCCCGCCATTGGAAAGTGACACACTTTATGTAGTCTGACGATCCTGTCAAATTGTATGGCAAATATCGTGGACTTTCAGAACTTGATCTGTGAAGAATTCTGGCGGTAGGGACACATACGTTATTGAACTATTCTCCCAGAGCTTTTTACCAACTTTTTCTTCTAACCAGCCGTCATTTTGCCTGTTTTTGTATCAGCACGAAGTAAAAGTTGTTCACTTTCTCTGCCACTTGTTGATGATTCATGTAACTGGGTCAGCCGGAACCTCCCAGACGTGACGTCACTGTGTGTGCGTATGCTTCCAGGCCAGCTTGATTGACGTCGCTCTTTTGGGGTGATGCTGTGAAGGACCGTAGACCAATTCGGGGGGGGGGGGGGGGGGGAGGGGGCTGGAATATCTTACACACAATGGGATTTTATTTTTATTTTTCTACTTATTTATTTATTTTTTTGCATTTTACTTTTTTGTTTTCTAGCATTTTACACGTGTTAGCACAGTTATGGCTTAACTGTACTAACAAAGTAACATGTTATCTAAAACCTCTATAAACTAGAAAAAAGCTACCGATATAGGCCTTACTTTACAAACAAATTATGTAGCCTTATAAAATAAGACAATTGGGGTGCTACCCTGTTAAGCCAGAGATATTTAAACAGAGATGTGTTAAATATCTCAGGTTAATGTTTTAAATGTCTCTGCATGGACCCATTCCTATTCTTCAGATAGTTTTCACTCTTCGGGGTGTCATTTATATTATTTTGACTACTTTCAGACAACTCAAATTCAACATATTCATCTCGGAATTTTGCTCATTTCGATCTTACTACAGGTAATCAGTCTTTACACAATTTATATATGAGTATCACAACAAATTGAATTCTGAATTTATATACGTCATGAAGAGAAGCAAATAGATATCTTTATTGTTTTTAACATTCTTAAATCCTTTAAAATAAAATGAAAAATATAGCAGTAAAATTGGATTCCATGAAAGCTTTAATTGGCTTCCAAGAGGGATGCCAGTTATGCACTGTAAGGATCAACTGTTTCATATCAGCCAATTGCTGTATATATAATTACAGCCATTGCAAATTCAGTCAAAACATATATTTTAGATGAATAAAACTAAGGTTCACTTTGCCAGAAAGGGAATTTTGAACTTCAAACTTTTGCAAGGGTCTAGAAAGATATCTGTCAAGAAATGTCTCATGAGTTTTCTTGGCACACATGCCATGCCAATACTAATCATACAGCGAATGGATGATCCGTCTACATAATTAAACAACGCTAATTAAAGCAAATTAATACCTGTATTATTTTACATCAAAAGTTACTGTATGTTCAAGAAAATGAGGTTGCTGTTAATCTACAGCAAAAGTTGTTGAAAACTGTGCTGCCAGTAACTTTTGCTGTAGATTAATAGCAAATTCACTGCAACAAATATTTAGTGTACCTCTACAGCTGAGACTAATAATACATTGATGGTACGAAAGACAAGAAAATGACTATATTACATGTATATGGGATAGACACATATGAACAATTGTATCACAAACCTGAGAAAAAGCATTCATTTCGACTTCAGCTCATTTGTATGTTTCTGGCTAAGGAATCTGTTATTTTTCATGATAACGTTTTGTCAGAAATATATTTTCATGGACGATATTCATGAAGGATGTGTTCTGCTCAGCCCTCACTGCTCACCCCTCACTGCTCACCCCTCACTGCTCACCCCTCACTGCTCACCCCTCTCTGCTCACCCCTCTCTGCTCACCCCTCTCTGCTCACCCCTCTCTGCTCACCCCTCTCTGCTCACCCCTCACTGCTCACCCCTCACTGCTCACCCCTCACTGCTCTCCCCTCTCTGCTGACCCCTCTCTGCTGACCCCTCTCTGTTGACACCTCTCTGCTCACCCCTCTCTGCTCACCCCTCTCTGCTCACCCCTCACTGCTCACCCCTCACTGCTCACCCCTCACTGCTCACCCCTCTCTGCTCACCCCTCACTGCTCACCCCCTCTGTTGACCCCTCACTGCTCACCCCTCACTGCTCACCCCTCTCTGCTTACCCCTCTCTGCTCACCCCTCACTGCTGACCCCTCTCTGTTGACACCTCTCTGCTCACCCCTCTCTGCTCACCCCTCTCTGCTCACCCCTCACTGCTCACCCCTCTCTGCTGACACCTCTCTGCTCACCCCTCTCTGCTCACCCCTCTCTGCTCACCCCTCTCTGCTCACCCCTCACTGCTCACCCCTCTCTGCTGACACCTCTCTGCTCACCCCTCTCTGCCTACCCCTCTCTGCTGACCCCTCTCTGCTGACACCTCTCTGCTTACCCCTCTCTGCTCACCCCTCACTGCTCACCCCTCACTGTTGACCCCTCACTGCTCACCCCTCTGCTGACACCCCTCTGCTCACCCCTCTCTGCTCACCCCTCATTGCTCACCTCTCTCTGCTGACCCCTCACTGCTCACCCCTCTCTGCTCACCCCTCTCTGCTCACCCCTCTCTGCTGACACCTCTCTGCTCACCCCTCTCTGCTCACCCCTCTCTGCTCACCCCTCTCTGCTCACCCCTCTCTGCTCACCCCTCTCTGCTCACCCCTCCCTGTTGACCCCTCACTGCTCACCCCTTTCTGTTGACCCCTCACTGCTCACCCCTCACTGCTCACCCCTCTCTTCTGACCCCTCTCTTCTGACCCCTCTCTGCTGATCCCTCTCTGTTGACCCCTCTCTGTTGACCTCTCACTGCTGACCAGTGTATTGATGGTATCCAGATAGTAGTGCACTGAACAAGGTTAATTCCCATTAATTCACGAAGTTGATATATCAAGTATCGAATACCTATTAAAACATCACTAGAAATGGGAGACATTGAACATGAAATGGGTAGTACAAACTTCCTTTTGCAGTGGGTACATGGTGTCACTTTCACCCAGTATAAATGGTGCCAAAAATAGGACACATTCTCCAATTTATATACATATTCAAGAATTAATTTTAACACCTTTCTATAATTGAAGAAAAAAAATATATGAAAATGTGCAGAAAGAAATCAGCTTTCAATGAGGTAATCCATTTGTCTCTATATCCAATACGTTTCTTGTCACCTGATGTTTTTTCTATTGCAAATTTAGCACATTTTCACATACTTTGATAGTTTAATGTCATTTTTCTATCTACCATTATGATTAGAGCAGCTTGTTGGGGGTTATTTTCTGAAAATACACTTATATTTTTATATGTATGAAACTTTAAAAGATTGTATTGGATCAATTTAAAGTCCGTCAATTTTCATCTTTCGCACACCTGCCACATTCAAGCTATTTCTAACCAAATTTAGCTTGTTAATAAATCTCGAAATTGACAGACTTTGTCTTTATTATATTTTCAGCATTAAAGTTTTTTACTATGTGGTATAATATGTACTTTCAAAAGTTAACCAACAAACAATTGTTATTACAGATATTATTTCAAAATAGCTCAGCATATCAAAATTTCCTCTAATTTCATTTGCCGATTGGTCCAAAATTAAAAATTGCTCTAATATTGTTAATTCTGAACGGATTTTGATGAATAAAGACTCTATAAGCAAATGATTGAATATTGTGTGTCAAACAACATAAAGAATGCCATGCCTCTTTTTAATGATGTGATGCTCAATGATGTCATTACAACATATATTATATTATGTAATGACATCATTGAGAGGTGGGCATAGCACCAGTCTATGTTGTGAGGCCACATAACAACATAGATCCATACTTCTTGCTATGTTAACACTGGTCTGCTTTTTATATAAACTATCTAGAGTAGATAAGTATGAGATAAAGATAATAAGGCAAGAAAATGTGAGTGCAGTGTTCAGGCTGACAGATCTCTCAAGTTGATTCTGGTGGAAGGATCTCAAGAGTCTGAAGGAAAATAGTTTGGCACAGGGATGATCTGCAAAAGTTCCCCAGAAGTCATACAGGTCATACAGTTCTACCAATACATGTACAATGTACACATAGGTATTCAACAAATAATCTGTTCCACATCTGCAAGACTGTTAAAATCACATCAGTTGAAAGCTTTTATCATAACTATCAGTTGACAGGACGATGTTAAAGCATTCATGAAATCACAGAGGTCACATGCCATTTTACAGAAGTTTGGGGTATGCTCAAATGAAATGTGGCAAAGAAACTGTTATACAATCAAGCTATCTCACTAAAATCATCCAAAATACACCGACCATGGTTGTTGTGTTTTGTTGAAAGTGCGAAGCACTGGCTTTACTTGTTTGGCAACCAGTTGGCCTCATGTATACAAGATAGTGACTTTACTGTGGTCTGTCAGGGTGTTTAGCCTGTACCAATGTACAAGCATTAATGGATAAACAGGCGGGCCAGATCACTCCACTGTCCCAATCTGAAGGTGCCCCATTGTTTGCCAAACTTTACTAAGCAGGTGTTTGCATTAGATCATTAGTCAGCTATACAAAGTTTGTTGACAAAGTGCCCAATGGATGATTAGGATTTTAGCAGAAGACTCATCTACTTGGCACAGACATTTTCTGGGGGAAATATGATAGGTAACAACATTTAATCACAAAGTTTGGGTTATAAACATTTATATCATGTAAGGAAAAAGTGATTGAAAATCTCATTTCATGAATGCTTTTGACAATGTTTTTCATAATTGGTTTTTATGGTGCCACTGAGCACCACAACGATACTAGTTTTATGCAGTGTTGCCATCTGGTGGATTGTGAATGTGATAAATCTGGCACTAACAGTTCATCCAAGTCAATTGTCTGTATGGGAAATTATTTCGTGTTTGGTAGTTCGTGTTTGGTAGTTCGTGTTTGGTAATTCGTGTTTCGTACTTCGTGTTTCGTGGTTTGCAGTTCATAGTTCATGTTTTGTTGTTCATACTTCGTGGTTCGTGTTATATTTGAATTTCCAATACCAGAAATTTCTTATCTTTATAATTATATTAAAAAATTGGACTTAAACAATTGATACAAGGTATAATTGACAGCTATAATAAGTGAAAAATCACTTTAAATTGCAGTTTTTGTGTAGTTTTCATATCATGGGATGATTCAATCTTGTCTAAATCAATACTGTATCATGTTCTATATAATAGGTATATTCTCTGGAAATATTGGACTTCAGCAATTAATATGAGCTATCAATTGACAGCCATAATTTGTCAAAAATCATTTGAAATTGCATTTTTTTTTCATATTGTGGGATGATTCAATCTTGTCTAAATCGATACTCTAGCATTTTCTATATCATAATTACATTCTTTGAAAAAAATGGACTTGAACAATGTAATTGACAGCCATGAAAAGTGAAAAATCACTTAAAATTGCATAAAAACTTGATGGGCCTCTAAGCTTGAGGGTTGGACACAATCAAGGTCTGAATGTACATTTGACAGTGTTACAATGCAATGAAATATTTTTTGACATCACCAAACATTCAAGATGCCACTTATGACAACAAGCTGAATGATACCTTTTAAATAAAAAAAAGAAATCACGAATCGGTGCATTACTTCCAACACAGTGAATATTTTAACGTCCGAAATTTATGAAAAATCAACTGTTACGAATGTTCATTATGTGTTGTACCTTTCTGTCAAGGTAAATTTCACAATTAATTTAAAGGTTACATTGCAAAAATAGGTCATATTTTGACTAATTATTTCTCTAGTTTTTTTTAGATTGTCTGGTGTATGGTATCACCCCAAATTGCATATTCCACGATACCTCTGGAAAATATGTGTTTTGTTACGGAATTTCTGGTTTAAAACCCCAATAATAAAACACTGTCTACATTTCTAATACTAATAACACCAATGGATTAATAAATACCTTCATTTGACACTATCATATGAAGGAATAAACAAATAAATATTTTAAGTTAGTCAAATCATTGTTATGTGAATATTATGCCATATCATGTTTTGAGGAGAATTTCAACAAAAATGCGTAGAGTACGTACCCCCATGTGAATTGGTAGGTCCAGAAAAGACAACTAATTCATATTATACAGTCATATTGAGCTACTGTTAAGTATTATTAGTGAGATAATTATTGGTTGAAAGCATGCTCCCAAAACCAGAAAATGAGATATGAAGTCTTTTTTGTAGTGTACGTACCCCCTTGTAGAGTACGTACCCCCTTGTTCACAGAGGTGTTAGTGTTGGTCTTGATTGACTTTAAAATCATTTATATTGTTTGTAAAGTGATGAGATGTCAAGTGGACATCTCTGTATAACAAAACAACAGATTTAGAAATTGTTTAATAATTATGTGTTTGCTCTCTACACAAAATTTCTTACAATAATTTTGGTAATATTTGACTTTCTACCAAATTCATTAGCCAGACCACGTGAAACTTTGAAGTTAATTTTGAATAAGTATATCAAAAGTAAATACAAATGGTTTGATAATTATTTCATTGTAAAATGAGTATCATAAAAGTCTGTATAGTCTACTCCATGAACTTACTAAAATTGTAATTGCTTCTGGGGTACGTACACTACAACATTTGAGTAATATTTACCAAATACTGATCACCCTTGGACTAGGTGGCTCATAACAATTTATTAACTAAATAGAGCAAGGAATCCATCAAGTACAAAAGTTTGTGGACTTCTTATTCAAAGAACATAGCCAAAATGAGTAAATTAAAGAAGAATACAATTAAAAATATGGAGGCAACGTCATGTTTCATATCTTTAGAAATTTTGTGTTAAAAGGCAAAACATAATTATCAAACCTGGTTTTTTAATAGAGTTGTCCACTTGACATCTCATCACTTTACAAACAACATAAATGATTTAAAATTCTATCAAGACCAACACTAACATCTCTGTGTACAACTGGGTACGTATGCTATGATGGGGGTACGTACACTAAAAACAGACAAGACATCTCATTTTCAACCAACATTTATTTCACTTACAATACTCAAAACATTGGTCAAATATATTTTTGTACCTGTATTGTACGTGTATAAACAACTATAAAAATATAATCAATCAATCATTATTAGAAATGTAGTATTGTTTATTACAGGGGTTAAAACCAGAAATTCCTTTAAAAAAAACACAATTTTTTCTGGTATTGTGGAATATCCAGGTTTGCCATGATGTCATACATGAGACAATCCTAAACAAACTAAATGAATAATAATTAGTCAAAATATACCTTGTTTGTGCAATGTATCCTTTATATTAGTTGTTAACTTTAACTTGACAAAAAGGTACAGCACACAATGCACATTCATAACAGTTTATTTTTAATAAGTATAGGACATCAAAATATTTATTGTTTTGGAAATAGTACGCTGATTCATGGTTTATTTTTTTATCTAAAAGGTATTATTCAGTTTGTTATCATAAGCAACATCTTAAATGTTTGGTGACATCAAAAAATATTTTATTACATTGTAATACTGCCGAGTGTACATTCAGACCTTGATGAAGCCCATCCCAATACTTCAAAATAAAAATCAGTTTTGTAAACATTTCAATTTCATTTTTGTTGGGAAAATCAGTGTTGTTTCTGTGTTAGTTTATGTGTAGAGTACGTACCCCAGGTAATGTATCAATTTTTTCAAAACAATAAGAAGTGAAATACTTAGGCAGTTGCATATTATATCTTTCACAAATATTCTTTCTTTATCTGCAGTTGATAAGCATTATGAGTTAAGATTCATTTGAAGTTAATTTGTTGTCATAATCTTTGCTTGGTGCAGTACTGAAAATATCAAAATGTTATTTCCCCGTCTCAACATTTTTTCTCTATATATTTAAAATTTTGGTTGTCCAAATTTAGTTTTAACTATGTTAGAACATTATATACACTATATTAAATTATTTGCTTTATATTTGTTTCATTTATATAACTAATTTGGATAAGATTTCTTAATTATCCAAAATCAGTGTATACAGTTTGTAGAGTACGTACCCCCTGCAACACGCGTATGTTAAGCAGCCATAAAATTTCAATGGTATGTCCTTGTGCAAAAAGATTTTGGATTTAGGACAAGGAGACCTTGCATTTTAATAAAACATAAGTTAGAAATGCAGGTCACAAGTTTGATTTTTCATGTTAAGTGACTGCCTCTAGTGACCTTGATTGTGTCCAACCCGTCAGTTTCCCTCTGTGAGGTAGGGGAGTGAAGGGTATTCAGAACAACATGAACACTGATAACTCATACTTCACTCACAATCTGTAAATCTTCAAAATTAATTCTGAACAGTGCTTTGATCAAACTGAGCCTAGTATTAATGCAATAACATCATTCAATATAATTCAAAGATAAACACTATATTTTCCCACCCATGTATTTCTAATCTATCTTTAAATACCTGAAATTTACATGTTGTCAGATGCCTCATATTCAGTTCATATCCGTTTCAAGGAACTGTTTGTGGTATTGTAAAAATGTTTCAAAATAATTATGGCAAAGGTTTGTACTGTTCTGCAAATGAAATATTTCCTGTATAAAACTTTTCACTGATCTTATGATCAAATCTAAAGGCCTTAGCTGAGGGATACATGTTGAACTTTCCCTAACAGAGTAGTTCTGTACACTACATATTCCCACAGTCAGGTGCCCCTCAAATCAGTTTGGAGAATGCCCATGTGTGTTTTGGGGAGGGTGGTAATAAAAAATCATGCATATCAAGAAAGAAATTGACAAATATTGAAACTTTAAAATGTTTTATTTCAAATAATGTTACATCAAATATTGTAGCCAGATAAATTATATCTGATCATTTACCTAATCTGACCATTTATTCTGTCCCAATTTCAGTCTTATAACTTTCAATATCCCAGGCTATATGGAAAAGATGTTTGTGGCAACTGCCAGTACTCCACTTGTAATATACAGGATATCCCTGTATTTTAGACTTGCTTTTTAAGTTATTCACACATACCAGCTAAAAGATTGTGGTTGTGGAAGAGTAATAAATGTAAGATCATAACATCTGATATTTAAATGAATCATCAAAAACATTTTGGTATCATATTGAAAATAAAAGCCCATCATATATAGTTACCGTGAAAAGTAATTATTGAAATTATAATTATTGTGAAAATTCTTCAATTCTCTCAAATATAATCATTGTTGGAAATTAATTCCAAATATTTCCCTTTATCTTATATTATACCCCAAGTTTCTCTGTACAAAATGTATACATCTGCTTTAAAGCCAATAACAAAGTGACAGCAATTTACACAATCATATTTAATTTACTATTTACATGCCTTGTGTTCAACACAAGAGATACGATAATATATTACATAGACTCTCCCCATTCCTATGAAACTACATACCACATCTCTCCAATTGTCATGCAATAAATGTCTGACTTGCATTGAGTTTTGTTTTTTCTAAATATATATTGAAAAGAAAGGATTTTGTCATCGCAATATGCTTGAAATTTTCCACTTGATTTCAAGGCTACCTTATAATTAACTACAAAGATATTCATTCATTTCTATCTTCTGAATAAAGGAATGTCTACAATATACCAGTATTCTCAATAAATAAAAAGGGACTATTAAGTATTCATGCAAAGGCTAAGTGAGAAACTTGTGAAAGTTGGAAACTGCTGGACATCCATGTAAAGCTAGTATGTTCAATGTAAATATTTAAGTAATAATAGAGTACCGGTAAGTGCTTATTTGTTAAAAATCTTATGAGAAAGGGAATGTATACAAAGTTGGAAAAAACAAGTTAACTGATAGAATCAGATTTTTGAATCTCCATCACTTTTTTAATGTAACACAAAACTAATGGTAACCAATATATTTTTCAACATATAGATCCAACATTTCTTGCATCAGCCTGTCCAGACACCTGACAAATGTTAGTCTAGTGCCAATAAATGTATGGCAGTAGTATCACAGTCATTTTATCCTATCAGCATACTGCCACCTAGTGGCTATATTCGTAGTGCCCTGGCTTGTGAGAAGTGCCACCTATGTGTGAGTGTGGGAGACGACAAGCCAGCTGATGATGAAGTAAAATAAGAATATTGGATATACTGCTAAGGCTTTTCTTTTGGCTGGCTGACTTTCTGATAAAAAAGCTGTTGATGCTGAAAATAAAAACACAGACACATTTAAAATCTTTTGTTCTGACAATCTCAACAAACACTGTTGCTACACAAAGTTTGATGTCAGTAAATAATATGAGTGAAATACATTCAATGCAATATCTTGTTTAGAATTTCAGAACATGATTTATATTGAGGTAGAATGATTTGTATTTTATGTGTATTTTTTCAAAATATGTCTGAATGGTACATCCATATAAAAATGTGTGATAATACTTCAAATTGGGCTTATAAAAAACAAAACGCGAGTTGTGTTAATAAAAAAAATTAGTTGAATTTTCTTGAGACTGTGTACAAATTTTGAGGACTTGTCAAAAAAAGGCAAATACAATTTACTTACCAAACGTTGACCAAGCAAAGGCAAGGAGAACTATAATGAATCTGACTATGAAGAGAGCAATGGTTTGGGGCTGGACTATTAACACTAGGCGGCATATAATCAGAGCGATGATCAAGGGCAACACACAGTACCCTAATACACAAACACTCTGGAAAAATGAGCTGAAATAACAACAAAAAATGGAATTTACTTTGAGTTTTAAGTCCTGTTTCCAAATGTGCAGAAAGTGTTTATCAATTTTGTTTTTTACATTTACAATTGGAAAATAATCACTATCAATCCATGAAAATTAATAAAATGGTTTCTGGTAAACACCAACCGTAGGTATGGTAATTCAGTTAAAAACAATTCATTGATTGGGGTGACGAAAATAGCTAGCATGAACAAGTCTGAGTTTTGTTTGAAAATGCAATATAGAAGAGACAATTTTAAGTTGAACTTGTATCAAAATTCACATAATTAGTCAAAATGGATATCCCACAATAAATGTATGACTTCATCATGTTCTTTTGTTGTCATCTGTTGTGGGGATAAATGTTATTATTTAAAGAAACTCACATGGCCCCTCCTAGAAGTTTTATGTTGAGAGTCACAACAACTGCTCCCACCCAGTATATCACAAATACTTCAGCAAACTGTGGCCCTCCATCATTTGTGCTGTTCAGCGTCTCTGTTGATCCTTGCAGCATCCTACAAAATAGACATTAACATTCATCAGCATGTTCTTGAATGGCAGGGGGTAATAATCTTATTTGTATCTTTGTTGGAGATATTTATAAGATAATATAATATAAACCTGATCAGTTAACCATTCTTATCAATATTAAGCGTTAACTCAGACTTTTGAAATGCAAAGAAATATGCAAGTAATAATATACATATAGATACTTACATTGCAAGAAATACACATAGCACCAGGGGCCCCCACAGATCCCCTATAAGTATAACAACAACAAAGCGTGTGATTGCAAAGAGCAAAAGAGACATTTATCAACAACAATATAAACAAATACTTTCATTGCTTATCAAGATAATACGCATTATAACACTAAAAATTCTATGTTAATTGTAGAAAGAAGTGAAATCAGTCAACATCAAAAACTAATTTTATAGCATAGGACAGAGTTAAATGACAGATTCAGGGCCTAAGTTCTTTGTTCAAGACCTGATCCTGGCAAGTGCACTCATCATACTGAGCTAAATTAATAAGAATAAGGCCAACTGAGTTAGTGGTGAATAAGGCTGTTGATAGAACTATAAAAAATACAATTTCAAAATACAAAAGTTTACTTACATTCTCTGAGCAATGTTTTGCTTTCTTTTGGATATAATACATGTAAGAATTTTTTTCCCACTGCTTTCAAGTCTCGCATCTGAAATCAAACAAATTGGTATTTGTTAATATAATACATTTGTGTATGCAAGGTAGGAATCCCTAATAATGTTTCAGTGTGTACTCACAATGGTGTCTTTGACAGGCTCATCCAGGGTATTGAACTCCTGGTCCTCAATCTCCTCAGGGGCCCCAGGCACCGTGATATCCCCTTCCAGAGAAACATCATTCAGTGGCTACAAGGTAAACAAAACCTTCTAATGAACCTAGTAACCAAGATATCCCACTTATTATTAGGATTGTTAAAATTCATTTGTCACAAATGCAACTCTGCCATCTGCATTCCGTACCTGCTCAGAACTTCAAATGCTCAGAACTTCAAACCACTCCCTTAAAACTTAACTGTTACTGTGGTTACTGACCCCAGCAACTCGGGAGCAAAATTGCAAAAGGCCACAGAAGGATTCTTGTGTGGAAGAGTGCTGTGCCTTTTGTTGCCCAATCAGTTGATAAAAATGATAAATATAATAATGGGGCAATAGACCAACATGCTCAGCCATTGGTACATGAATTCATTCACTATAATTGCCCTTTCTTCTTTTAAAAAATACACATAACAAGAAGATGTAAGCTGGGCATCATATTATAGTAGAATGATTTAAATCAAACATTATAAATTGCTGAAAAATAGATCTAACAAATCATGCTCTTAAAATATGCTAAAAACATTAATGAAGCAAAAGATAAAAATAATGAAAACTGACCCTTTATATATGTTTGTTACTGTTCTAGAGGATTTAAAGCAATTCTTGCAAATCACATTTGGTGAGTCAAGATTGAACATGCAATCCATGTGCTTTTGGGAAAATAGGGGACAATATTATATAAGCTAAACTACAACAACACTTGATCATTCCCAGAGACTGACTTACAGCATTGCCCCTGTGGGCTTGTATCAGGTCATCTACTAGCAGAAGAGTTTCGTCTGAGTCATCCGTGACAGTAGGACTGAGAAGAATCTAAAAATCAGTTTAAGTTACAGCTTATCATAAGTCAGCTACCATAACAAAACAAAAAAAAAGACCCAAAGGCTACAAGTATTTTTTTTCACATGAAAACTGAAAACTGAGAAGACTATGCGAAAAATGACAAAGAAATGGTAAAAGGATATTGGAACCATCATGTACATATTGAATCTGTAAGGTAGTCCTGAAGGATTTTTAGTACCCCAGTCTTACCCTGTGATATCTTTGAAATGTATGCCATAACGGGCTCTTATACATACATATATATATATATATATATATATATATATATATATATATATATATATATATATATATATATATATATATATATATATATATATATAAATATATATATATATATATATATATATATATATATATATATATATATATATATATATATATATATATATATATATATATATATATATATATATATATATATATATATATATATATATATATATATTTTTTAAGTTATTGCTTAAAATGAACGTTTGAAAGTTTCATAGGATTTCTGTATAAGGTTGATGCTCTGAGTAACATTGAGAATTTTAATAAATAAGGAGCCTCCTTTTTATCATCAAAGTCTTGCATAGATGACACCATCTCAGGAAACTATCAATGTGGTTTTATGAATGAATTCTCTGGCTGGATCTGGTTAATACTTGGTTTCATATTCTTTTATTCTGTTGCTGCTATATCTACACCAATTGATATCAGTCATAATGTTTGTAATTTCCATTTTTCATTTTCAAATTTCAGATGCAGCTTGTTCTCGGCGGGATGCCAATTGGTTTTGCCTAGTAAACTTATAGATGTAGATGTATGGCTTTGGACAAGCATCACCCATTTTCTGTTCAAGGGTATTCATATCTATATATACTGGTAAATCTATGCAAATTTTGTTTTTCTTGCATCATCAACTGAAACATATTTTTTCCCCACATATTTTGTGTAGGTGAACAGGATAAACGTGTGTTTGGTGGTGAAAATGGCTCAAAAGTTGGGGGCTTCACAATCATTATGACAATTTATGTGTGAATTCTATTGAAAAGAACTAATGACAATAAGATTGTGTCTATCCGTTAGGAAGCTCTTGATTGCAGTGAGAGTCCTTACTCTGTGAGGAAGGGCCGTGAAGCTCTGTCAAGACAAGAACTTGACCAAAACAAATGCTGAAGCTAAACTGTACTCTGTACGGGCTGCCGAGGACTTTGCGCTCGCTAGTACTTTGCGCTCAGGGCCTTGCACATCCTGTAGGTGAAGTTTTGTATCCAACATCCATTGTTGCAAAATAATCCCAAGATCCATAGCGCGTCCAAGAACAAGGGATCATTATTTTTTTTCTCCAAAAGTTATTGACTCTTTCATTGATTAAGTCTGTGCAAATAATAGGAAGAATGTACGTATATTTCAAGTATTACAGGCGGCTTTTTATCTTCTGAAACTTGCCATGTAACTTCCCAAATATATCATTGTAATTTGATAACAATTTTAAATTGTCTACATACTTTTAATTCGGCAGGATTCAAACGCAAAAAGACGAGCGCAAAGTGCTCCACCTGCTTAAGTTTGTGACCTCAAAAAGGCCTAACAAATGAGTGATGCTCCCTCTTCATCAGCGGGGCATGGCAGACACTCGATAAGGCCAGCTTCTGCAGCTCGAACCCAAGATGAAATGGTTAAAAATTTGAATGTTTATTTAGCTTTGTTGTTGATATATTGTCCATTAGGTTATTATTTTGAGCGCAAAGTGCTCGGCAGCCCGTAGACACTGACTCGACTGAGTGACTCGCAACTGCAAACCGAGTAAACTGTCAATATTGACATCCAAAAACATTCTTATTCACCTGTTTATAAATGCGAATGAATGGTAATAGTCTGATAAATTGGTGCACTAATATGTTACAAATGTGTCTTACTGTCAATGGGATACCAATTTATTATATAACTGGTTAAATTATTATTATTTGCACACAAACCTGTCGGTCTTGTTCCACGTCAGCCATTGTGGGAATGTCCTTTGATGACGTCGAGAAATGTTGGATTGTGGGAACGGGATTCCCTTTTCTTCTACTGTGTCCCCATCTTTGCAAATACTATTTTGAGCTAAAAAGACGATAGGCCCAACGTTGATGTGTTCATCTGCCGGCACATTTTCGCATTTGCCAGAGATCTTTGAGTCAGCTCCCCATATTTTGCACACAATGATCAGTAAATGGAGGTTAAAACAAAGGTGCGTGCAGTTGGTGTGTGTTGCTTTATTAGCACAGGTTTGCAAAGGGGTTGATGGAGCGGAGAAACCAAAGGAATCTGCTGCCACTACTGAGAAAACAAGAGGTGACACTGACAGCCCCAACAAAGATGGTGTTGCTGATGCTGGTGCAGAAGGGAAAGCTCCACAAACAGAGCAGCAGAGCACAGACCCAAAGAGCAAGATAGACCCCAAAGAAATGTGTATCCTTTATATTTTATTATTTAATATTAAAGGTGGTTGTCATTCTGTCAAATTTATGGTGACTGGCATCCAAATCTGGACATTTTCATGTTTTCCACTCACGATTTTCACAGATATATACAGTCAGGATCGAGCCACCCTTCAACGGCTGATTGCCTTTGCATTTTGCCTTATTTTGAATTACATAGATACCACTCATAAATTGGGTTGCTAAGTGTTTGCAGAGATATTTAAACAGGGATTGGAAACAGCAGGTCTGCCACTAGGTGTCAACGCGGTGCACCATGCAGCTCAGATGTGCAACTCTTGCAGATCAGCGATAAATAGTTTTGCATTTATAAGTAAGTAGTTCTCGCCATATTTCTTGCAAAAAAGACATATTTATACAAGTCCACAAGTCTGTGAATCCAGATCTAGGTCCATGTTACTGGGCGATATGTAGTATTTACCGTGGCGACAATGAGATCAGTTTGCCTGAGCGATAATGCAGAACTTCAGCTTGTTTCCAATCTCTGTGTTAAATGTCTCTGGTGTTTGCAAATTTGCATGGACGCTGCAGAAAACAACCTTAACTTGTCTACCGTTCAAACCAATGGACAAAAACACTGGACCTTGCCTTGCTGGAGGCTGTCATTCAACACTGCTACACTTTTTAATTACGCATTGCACCACTTACAAAATAACAGTGTATATGGATACTTGTGTGGATTACCACCTGCTGTCAACAGAATTGTCAAAATGTGCATGGCTCAAAAGTGTAGCAGTGTTGATTGACAGCCTCCAGCTAGGCAAGGTCTGATTTGCCAATTTTCCTGTTTGACCCCAAGTAACTTTTTAATTGTGAAAAGTCAAACCGGGGGAAATGATTACTTAATAAATCAGTTGATGAGAACAGATTTTGCAATACTTCTGCCTTTTTGACATAAACTGACTGAAAAGAAAAGGCTTGTACTGACGCTGATCCTTTATGCTACAGATGGCATGACAATCTCATTTAAAAGTAAACTTTCCATCTGGCGGGAAAAGCAGGAGCTCAATCCTGACTGTATATGTTAGCTCAGAGTTGTTGTCCAATCCATCCACAGCCTTGTGAGAAGTAGAGGCACATTCTTACTCACTGCCAATTATGCACATGAAAGGTTGGTAAAACGATAGAAATAGAAATGTGATATCGTAGGCAATGTGCAAAATTTGGTTTAAAATGTTACTAAAACTTAGCCTGCTTCAATCAATTAGATAATGCAAAATAGTAGAAAATTCCTCAAAAGTTGCTGGGCCTCGTCAAAAGTTGTTTGCTTCAGGCATCAGGGCAGGCTGAAATTTTTAACAATGCTGGTAGGTGTACAGGATGAGTTGTTCACTAGACCATTGCATCTTCAAGGAGTCAATGTGGTTTATCAAAGTATTGAGGGGAACATATTAAAGCCATATCTACAAAAATGCATTTTAAAGAAGAATTTCCTTGACAATGCCAATCAGACCAAAAGTTGTTTCGTCATAAACGACAGGCTCATATGGATGCCATCAAATCTATCATAGGAATGGGAAACTATGAAAAACAGTACAAAATGCTTTCAATCCTCATGGAAAAATTGTTCACAGTGAGTAGTATATCAAAATGTACTCTTAGTCGTTTTTCACTTTACTCATTAAGGCCAGAAAAATAGTTCTTGTTTCTCTTGCTCATCCATTTCATCCATAGCTTGCAAAACAAAACATCTTTTTCTTGCTACATACTCAATTTCAGCATGATCATCTATTTAATTCAATTGTAATGTTATCAGGTAATGACAGAGTCTAAGGTAAAGCTGATGGAGTCAGGATTCCTTCCTGGAGATCCATTTCCCACAGAAGAAGGTGTCCGAGATGGTAAGGGATTTTGTTGCTTATGTTTCACGTTTCTGGCATAGCAGGAATTACTCTATTCCTTTCTTTTCACATTCAGCTTAAATTTTTGTTGTTTATTTTTTAATTGTGTCATTCCATGCATATTCTCAATATTTATATGTTAGAAAAAAACCCAAATTTATGACCTTTAATTTTATGGTCTCTCCAAGACATACTTTGAATCAGTCGTAAAATTAAAATGCTGACAATATACCTTAAATTTTAAAGTCATTTAAAACAAAGTTTGAATATAAGTTGGTTTAACTAAAATTTGATTTGGCTTAGTTTTCATAAAGAGATGAAATGTTTTTCGATGTGCTTTGAGTTGTGAATCTCATTGGAATACCTTTTTACTTTGCCTGGTCTTTGCCATAGTTATGTATACTGTCTCATTGCCTTTTACATCACACAGAACAAACTTTAATGTAGTGTTTGTGGTCCCTTAATATATTATATATGTAGAAATCAAGCATTAATGTCAAAATTTTAATATACTAATCATAATATTAAATGGTTTTCAGCATACTCCAGTATAGCAGAGAACACAGCATTTTTTGGTGATATATTGCTTCATATGCCAGACATGACTCACGGAATACTGGAGTACCACAGAGACTGGGATGTGATCATCAAGTGGAGCATAGGCTTCTGTAATGAGAGCAAAGTTTATGTTGGTAGTGATCTCAAAATGCTTAATCTTGTAAGTATAATGGAACTTGAATGAATTTTAATTAATGAGACCGAAAAAAATATGATCATCTATTTTGAAACCTTCAGACCTGCCAGGAATAATCTTTGAATTGTGTCTTTAGTAACTTAGGTTTTGTGTGTTCCTTTCTGACTGTAGGTGGCACAAGAGTTGGAGATAATAGAGAGAGATGTAAATTATGTGAATCCATACAAAGCTGAGGCTCAGAGGGTAAGTTGTATTGATAGGAGTGATGTCAGTGGAAGTAGAATGTTATTCATAGATTTTATCAAATTATATTTTACTGACCCATACATGTCTTCATTTCATTACAGATGGAAATCCAAATGGAACAGGAGGAAATGGAGAGAAAAAGACTGGAAAAGAAAAAACAGAAGAGAAAAGATAAGTTGGACAAGAAGAAAAGAGGTCCACGGCTCAGTGGTGGCCGCACTGAGTTATGATCTGCCTGATGATTAAGTTAATCAGAACAGAGCAGACTAAAGCCATAACTCTGTCTTTGGTCCTCATTGGACATCATCAGTTTGTTCCAGGAAATTTGTTAAAAAAAGTACATCATGATTTAAACATGGGTCATGATATAAATTATATTATGGCTAAGTAAAAACCTTGAAACCATTTGGTTGGAAGAATCATGATATAGCCAAAAGGTACTTATCTTGTTTAGGATATTTTAGGAACATGAAATACAGAAATGAAATACAGGATTTAAAAAAAAGTTTTTAGAACAGGCATGAGTACATATGTTTTTCTCATGTCAGATCTGTGCATTCACCATTTGTGTATTCTCTTTGTAATAATGAAAATTGAAAGTACTAATATCATTATATAATTAGTTTTGAGTAATAGAAAGCATTTACCAGACAATCATATTGACCAGAAATAGTGTGTGTAAATAAAGGCCACAATGTGATATTTATAATTTAATTGAAAGTGAACAAAAGATGCTTGTAGATCAGTAATCTTCCACAAACTGCAAAATAATGAAATTGAATTAACAGTGTTGTGAAAAAGTAAAGACAAATCTATGAGCAAAATGATACCAAGGCTCTTTAATTACACAAGTATATTGAGCTTAGTCGGAAATTGAGGTGACTGATCCCAAGCTAATGTTCCCAGATTCTCTGGACTCTTGGGCCAGTCACATATTTTTTATGAGCTCTTCTGTGCCACTGGATCAGTGGTTAAAGTTAAGCCCTGATATGTATAAATACCTTGGGTTGTGCCAATGCTGGGTCCTAAAGCTGAAAACCCAGCCTTGTTTACACCTCTCTTGCTGAAGTATAAGAGAAAAAATGCATTTTATATCATAGTTTAAGAGATTGAAGAGAAACACCACATGATATGTGGAGCAATAAGTCAACACAAATAAGGCCAGGAAAAAAAGGCTTTGTTTCTCATCACCCAACACAATTTTGGGGTAAGGTTATAACAAGGTCCAAATGCCAGCTAAAAAAAAAAGGCTTGTCACAGCTGTGACCTTTGACGATATATAATTACTAAAACAGAGTAGATATTATTGCGCCCATAACAAAAGTATAAAATAATGAGAGAAAAAAAAATTAAAGACTTTATTCCTGGCCTATTATGAGTTTTTTATGAGCAGCTTCCTTATAATAATGATCTCATCACACTGTACATCAGATGTTTACTCTGTAAATATTATCATTATAATTCTGATGATTTACAGATGTTCCATTTATAGTAAATACATTAGTTATCAAATATGAATTGTAATATTAGCAGTTTCTGACAATGTGTCCGCACACTGTAGCATGGTTATTGTGTCAAACCACATCAAATGTGATACTAGAGTCAAGTGTGAACTCATGGAGTCTTTCTCTGAACTACATCTAAATCTTGAAACTAGGTCACTGAATTGGGTCACCTTGTGCATGACAAAAACAAACTGTGGCCTGTTAATTGACAAGTGATGTTTACAAAACATCTTTTAGGTTTTTTTTTCACAAGCCAGTAAAATTAGATATCAATTAATTGGATTATAGAATATTATATATATTATATTAACCTTCTGCAATTATATGTGCAGTATCACAAATAGTATGTGTACAAATAGTGGACAGTTAATCAACGCACCAATCAAAATGATGTCACAGAAATCTGAGACTAATGGGGCAAGCTGTGCAAAACCTAAGAAAGTAGGGATCTTTATGCGGAAAACTCCTGTTGGACACTATTACAGGAAATAGAATGAATAATCTATTCGTTAACATAAAGATTATAAAAAGGGATATATGGGTTTCAATTTGATTGGCCTTGACATTGACATCTCTATTATCTAATATAATAAATAATTAGTATTTGAAATATATGATATACATATTCCATCTGGAAATTTTATGCATTTAGATTTATGAATTGATATTTAGACATTATTATTTTTATATCACATGTGGTAAGGTGAATACAGAATCTGTATATGCTATTTTTTGTGAAATAATGGATGATTATATTGTAATTTAAGTTACATAATGAAATACTAGAAAATGAACTTTTTTTTTTTTCATTCACACATTCAAAATGCTTTGGACATTGATTAAGTGTCTTCAAAATTATGGATTAAGTGTCTTTCAAAATTATTGATTTTTGGAATAATTACTCATTTTTAAACCATAAATAATAAACTTGAATGTCAGTATCTCCAGTGGTAAAATGTTAAGTCAACAGCTATATTTCACTGTAAAATTAGATTTAAAATATAGATAGATCACTTTGAAAATGCATAAAAAATGAATGGAATGATATTTCAGTCTGTTTGGTCAGGCCTGAAATCAAACATGTATAACTTTAAAGAAAACAAAAATATATTGTTGAAACGAATCACAGCAATTTTATTTAACAGAGGAGTATTCTGTGGATACCATTTTCTGGGGGTTTCCATTGATGTTAGCATAATATTCTATTGTATCTTGATTAAGAGATAATGAGCATCGTCTTGATCTTGGATTACAGATGAGAAAACTGAACCTCATTGTCTTTATCCTGTTTAATTTGGATATCCTCATTATTACCAATATGAATCCAGAGAAATAGGATGTACAATCAAGTTTCATATGTTGACTATAAATTCTCATTATTTCTGTATTTCTATATGATCTCCCATGAGATCTACAAAGAAAAAAACATGTGAATTTCTATAAAAAAAATCTTCAAAATGAATGTCCTTTTTTGAAATGGAGTATTAGATTATAGACCACTAAAGTTCTATGGAAACAAGACAAGATACATACCATTAGTAATTGTAATTTACAAGTACAGGATATGTTACAATTAAGTTGTAAAGTGTTTAGGGAAAGATAAAAAAAATAAGAAAAGAAAAAACATTGCATTTATATCTATATTTGCATGATATAATGACTGTATACAATTTTAAAATGTCATTAGTGTGCTGTAAATATTTAAAACTGGGATGACCACTCTTATACTTGAGAAAAGGGAACATAAAAAGATAGATATTAAATTATTTAGTCTTACAAGGGTTTCACTGATCATTATCAGCCACTTACAGTAGTCAGTAAGTATATTTGGGCAAGAAATATCTCAAAGCCTTAAAGTTTCATTGAAACAAGTTGAAAAGAAATACATCTAGACTGTAATTCAGCATAACAGACTGAAATTAAATTAACACATGATGCCTTAAAACTGTGAGGGTGTATGTATATATGTATGCCTGTAATAGTTCTGCATCCTAAGTGCAGTTATAAACTTGGTAGAAGCTAACATATATTGTCTTGAACACGCAAAAAAAAACACATTTATACCTCTAAAATGTCTTTAAGGAGAAGACGGTTCACTTTTCTTAGCATATATATTGTACATAGATAAAGATTCCCAGTTCAACCTTATATAACTCTGTGTAGTGAGTTGATAAATTCCTTTCAATAGTATTTATAGACTGTAAATTTTTTTTTTCATGAATTTAAATTCATATTCCATTTTTTTATCATACATAATATCCTATAATATTTGGCCGCAGTCCAGGTCCGTATGAAACTAGGATTTTCAAGGAAGATCTGGTTGTAAATATCTTTGAAATGGCACCTATGTTTTTAACAATAAACAAACGAAATTTAGGTCATACAGACCATGCTATGATATTGATGTTACCATATATATAATGCTGAATTTATCATTGTATAGTGAGGACATTGCTTTTATCTTTGGACTGCTCAATTCCACCTAGATAATGATGAAAGACCTTTTATTACTTGGCATCTTTTTCACCATAAAACATGTATATGTTGTTTAACTCTAATGTTCATCAATTCCTCTTGAAAGATCACAAGCAAAGATGCAAACAGTGCCAATGATTGATGCATTTACAATAAATGACTTGAAATTTAATGTGTGTATGAGGAATAAATGATAAATGTTTATCATCAAAATTAAAACTATCCTTGAGGATTGTTATGATGTCTATCCTAAAATATTGATAATAATTTTATTTATAAACCAAATTTTAAAATATCTTAGCAATGAATAAATTCCCAGATATTATGATTTAGAGATTAAATCATTGGTGTCTTGCCAACAGAGATCCTTTTTGTCATATCACCTGTTAGATAGCAATAGAGAACTCTCTAGTCTTCTTTTTTGTGTGTAACAGCCTTATATTATTCTTGTTGTGAATGATAACTTTAAACTGAGAATGGGACTGAGTTTACACAGTGAATACCGGTATGTCAATGATTTATGAGATGTCTCAAACTTGAATGTGTATGGACAATATTTTGTGATATAGATTGTGTCAAACTGCCATGCAGTGCATTCCACATGTCATTAGTGATGACCAAATTGTTGTCATTAAAATATATTGAAATATAATTGATCTCTTTTTATCTTTACAAGCCCAGACTAGTAATATTAAATAGGGTACCTTACATGTTTTAATATTGTCATTTTTTGTATGATATATACAATAAACAAACTATATTTAGGCCCACTGAACAATTCAAAGAATGTCATCATTTTTCAGGTGATCTAATTTTACCTAACTTTGCCATCAAATTAATTAATATTTGACAGAAGAATATAACTGCAATATCTATACAAAAAAGTCATAAATCAGACTGTTCCAACATTTTTTTTCACTTGAACCAATAGGCAGGGATGAGATGTATATGCTTAAAATTACGGGTAATATTCAAGCACTGTCGTGCTGACATCTGGTGAGAGTCTAATACAAATATTGCTTAATTCCTCCACAAGGGGTCCTCATAGTGCTGATAATGAAAAATCATCCGCGTCATTTTTCCACACAATTTTTTCTGTCCATATATCTTTTCTTTCCAAATAAGAAATAGATATAAGATTTGTTAGTTTATTTGCCAGAGTTCAGACTGGTTCATTGAGTGAAGACTCCATTACCAGTATACTTACAAGAGAATTTACATTGTTAATTTATTTGCAAGATTTCAGACTGAAAAACACAAATTTTGTGTGGAATTCATTATTTTCCACATGATACCCGGACAACTGGAGGGTGGGTCTGTCTGACCACTTTAATTTGGTGTCATGTACATTAAACAAGAGAATTTATATTTAGCAAGAGTTTATATTCCAGAAATAATAGAAAAACTCATAATAAGGCAATCATCATGCAGTATATACTGATAAGGTTGTCATATCAAAATGTGTAAACAGTAGAACAAGTTACACTAACAAATTTATAATCACCACCTTGGATTTTATGTAAGTTTGGGTATAGATTTTAATTTAAAATATTGCAAAAGTAATAAAAAAGAAAGGCAGACTAATGTATCTGTGATTAGAAAAAAGTTTATGTCTGGAATGAATTTATATCAATATTGTATATTGAAATATAATTGATCTCTCTTTAATTTTACAGGCACAGACTACTAATATTAAGTAAGATGTCTCACAGATTTCAATATTGTCATTATTATATTATATCAACAATAAACAAACTATATTTAATCCTACTGAACAATTCAAAGTATGTCATCCCTTTGCAGGTGTTCTAATTTTACTTAACTTTGCCAACAAATTAAGATTTGACAGAAGAACTTAAATGTGATATATCTAGACCAGAAAAATTATAAATCAGACTTGTACATGTTCCAACATTTTTATCCAACCTTAACCAATCGACAAGGATGAGATGTAAATGTTTAAGAAAAGTTAGGGGTAGTTTTGTAGTGCTGACATCTGGTGAAAGTCTAATACAAATATTGCTAAATTCCTCCACAGGGGGTCCTCATAGTGCTGATGATGAAAAATCACCAGCATCATTTTTCCACACAATTTTTTCTGTCCATATATCTTTTCTTTCCAAATAAGAAATAGATATAAGATTTGTTAGTTTATTTGCCAGCGTTCAGACTGGTTCATGGAGTGAAGACTCCATTACCAGTATATATACAAGAGAATTTACATTAAGCAAGAGTTTATATTAAATAAATAATTGGAAAACACACAATGAGGCAAGCATCAGTATATATTGATAAGGTTGTCATATTAAAATGTGTAAACAGAGCAAGTTACACGGACAAATTTATAATTAGCATCTCATATTTCATGCCTAGCAAGTATGTCCGACCCCTCATTAGTCCCTTAAAATCTGCGAAGACATTGCGACAACTCTTAGAATTGGATATGCACATTTTGCCAAGGGAAAAGGGCAATAACTTCTACTCATATATTTTTCCTCGACTTCTAATATTACTAGATATGTGCTAGACATGCCTAGCAAGTATGTCCGACCTTTCATTAGTCCCTCAAAATCTGCGAAGACATTGCGACAACTCTTAGAATGTGCCCTATTAGATATGCACATTTTGTCAAGGGAAAAGGGCCATATCTCCTACTCATATATTTTTCTTCGCCTTCTAGTGTCTCTAGATATGTTCAAGACATGCCTAGCAAGTATGTCTGACCCCTCATTAGTCCCTCAAAATCTGCGAAGACAGTGTGGCAACTCTTAGAATGTTGGCATTTGAAAACTCAAGAAATGTTGAAATATGTGAATTTTAGCAGAGTAAAAGGGCCATAACTCCTACTCATATATTTTTCCTCGCCTTCTAATGTCACTAGATATGTTCTAGACATGCCTAGTAAGTATGTCTGACCCTCATTTGTCCCTCAAAATCTGCGAAGACATTGCGACAACTCTTAGAATGTGCCGTATTGGATATGCACATTTTGCCAAGGGAAAAGGGCCATATCTCCTACTCATATATTTTTCCTCGCCTTTTAATGTCTCTAGATGTTTTCTAGACATGCCTAGCAAGTATGTGTAACCCTTTATTAGTATATCCATGTTTGGGAAAGCTCTGCAACAATGCTTGTGAATCATTATCATGCTAAAAAATGTGTTTGTGATAGCTAAAGGTACATTTTAGTGTTTTAAAGGATATATATCCTTTTACATAACGTTTCTTTCCCAAATACCAAAAGGATATGAAGGTGTATACAGTTATTCTCCATTAATATATTGATAATAAATGATTAAGACTGTGCTACAATGTTGAGAAGGCCATTAATCATACTGAAAAACTCATTTGTCACAGGAAAAGGGATATATCCGTTTTTGACAGGATATATATCCTTTTACACAACTTTTTTCACCATGTCCCAAAAGGGTACACTGATACATACTTGTTGACACCTTTTGAAAAAAACGTCAAATATCAAATATCAAATATCAAAAGAACTTCACGCTCGTCCACAAGGGGTCCTCATAGTGCTGATGATGAAAAATCACCAGCATCATTTTTCCACAATTTTTTCTGTCCATATATCTTTTCTTTCCAAATAAGAAATAGATATAAGATTTGTTAGTTCAGACTGGTTCATGGAGTGAAGACTCCATTACCGGTATATATATTGCTCAATACCTGGACGATTTTAGGGTGGGCGTGTTTGATAACTTAAACTTGTGGTAATTTTACATGAAATTAAAGTTTATATAACTGAAATATTAGTTAAAAGCATAATGAGACAATCATCAATCAATGCATACTGATAATGTTGTCAGAGAGGGTCAACATTCATATTGGAATATGTACATCAGAGCAAGTTTCTCTTACACAGTAATCATCAGCTCCATGGATGCTACTTAGGTTTGGATATCATTGAAATTTTAAATACTGTAAAAAAAAAAAAGAGAAATGCAGACTAATTTATCTATGATCATTTATCTAAGTTAATATTGTTCTGTGACTCGTGCTATGGAACATGTCTATTGCTTAAATCGTCCACGGTTCCTGACATTAATCAAATACAGTATTTGGGACAGCTTGAATAAGGGTGATCAATATACTTTATATTTTTGAGGATTATTGGGTAAACTTTGGTATGAATGAATTATTAACCCACATTTTAGAGTAACTTTTTCTTAAATCTTATGGGGACATAACATGTTTCGAACAAAATGAAAAAAAAAGAAGATTATTCAACAATTTCTTATGCAATATGCAAGCTCATCTTAAAACACAACAGCTGGATGGATTAGAGGAGATAAAATACGTTTTTAAGTTAATTTAATGTGCAACAAACTTTTCATATTTTTACAATTTATTTCATCATTTGACATAAATACAAGTAGAATTGTTAGTCAATATTTACAATTTATACAAAAATACATTATTGGGATTTCATTATTTCAACCAAACCCAGAAAATGTTAGCCATCAGCTTGTATACCATTTAATGACTTTTCAATAAATATATTTATATATATATACAATTTACAGTCACATATAAAATATATCAGATTTGGGAGACACAGGCAGTGTTTTGATTTACAACAATCTTTGTTGTCATTTAATTGTCACTTTGGTGTATATGGCTAAGAAAAGCTTTTACAATTATACAGTACTCAGCTATTTATTTTTAATAAATTCACACACTACCCGGTAGTTATTATTTAAAGCATACAAATCAGTGAGGTCACATAACATATTTGAGGAATTATATAAAATGAAGCAGACCAGCTGACATTTTCACATTTACATAAAGAGTATACGTACATTGATATAATTCAACCCTATCAGACAATTTTACCAAGCAGCAACACATTTCAAGATGTATCCCTCGAGTCCAGACTCATATTGGGTTATGTTATTATGTTGTTACTTATAAAGGACCTTCATGACCTTCATGACCTTCATGACCTTCATGACCTTCATCAAGTCCCTTACACAGAGGGCTCTTTAACTTCCAGATTTTGTGGCCCAGGACTAAGTTTAGTTTTCCCTGGGACAAATTTACTTTCAAGTTTTTTTATTGGAATTCAAACATGACTGTTACTAGTTTACAGGTCATCGAAAAAATATCTCTGGGTACCCAATATGCCAGAGGACATGTGGCACTTTGATAGTCATGCATATTGGTAATGGGAAAGTTGTCTGGACTAGACTAACAATAGCTATATATAAACACTCAACACTTTGTAGCACCAAGACACTGCAGTATATGACAACAAACACTTCTCTAACAGAATTTACAAAACATTCAAAATATTTTCCCTCTGACACTAAGTCTCAGAACTCTATTGACAAGCAGTACAATTTGGAAAGCAAATTTAAATTACATATATTTGCCAATACTATTGTTTACTACATGCAAAACACACTCTAAATCCGGAAAGTATTGGTTTCTAAAGATAGAAAATATATTGTTCTGTGTTTGTTTGATGTGTGATAGATACAATAAATAACATTGTTCAACTGTTTGAAATGCATAGATATATTGAACTTTATGGATATAAATTATCAGTCATTTTTCATGCTGCCTTTCACTTCATCACTGCATGGTTATATTTGTTGTCATGGTTTTTTACAATGGTATCCATGGAAACCATAAACAATATCCATATATTGATTTGAAATGACTGTTGTGATTCACAATAGAGATTTTCGAAATTAGCATTCGAACATTTGGCAACTATGGAGACCATTGTAGTTTCCATGGCAACTACACAGTCACAGATGAAGCCAGCTGTTGACTTCCTTCCAGATACAGATCCTCAGCATCCACAATATAACTTCCGGAAGTTGTGCTTCCACCATCATCATCCCAACTTGACCGTCTTGATGACTGTGCTGACGATGGTCTAGACCGGTTACCATGGTAACCATTTCTATAAGAGTTAGAATTCATATTTGAGGGTACTCTTAATTTGTTATTAATGCACTGTGGGTTTGTTCTCTGTGAGTTTGATTGAGAATCAATTCTTTTCTGCCGGGTAGGTATTGGTGGAGGTTTTTCTGACATACAATGGTGGTTGTTGCCGGCAACCATTTGTTTGATTGTCTTTGGTCTAGAGTCATGAACTACTAATTTTTTATTAATGTTGCTTTGTTTTCTATTGTTTTCTTCATTTCTGCTTGGATGATGCACCTGAGGGAGAAAGCTGGTGACATGATAGGTGGTAGGTCTTGGTTCAAGCTGAGGGTCTGGTCTGATGTCCACAGCTGGGTAAGCACTTCTGCCATGCGTTGGTGTGAAGTAAGGGATCTGGCTTGCTGGGACACCTGAAAGAATTGATATTATATAATAATACTGTCTCACATCTATCAATAAGATTTACTGCTCACATATAAGAATTTTTTTCAAGTTTGCCAGGTGGTACCTTACACATATCGCTTTATATACCGGTATGAAATTTTATAAAAAAAAATTTTATTATATTATTGGAGAGGTAAGTTCCCTGAAATCTAACCTCGTCATTTTGATGATAAATATCAATATGTGATATTACAAAAGCAGATTTAATGGATATTATGCAGTGATATCATAAAAAATACAGATGAAAAGACAAAGATTCACTTTATTAAAGATATTCTGCACAGACAGAGGAGTGTACAGAATAATGTACAGAACAACACAGTGATTTCACCTTTTGCAAACATTTACCAAAACAAGCAGAACTTTGTGTCATAGCCTTATAGACTGAGAACATTTTGATATAACAGGGAGCAAGGCATTTTTTAGTTGAGTACATTGATTTTTTTGGGCATTGTTCAATGTGCAGGTTCTCAGGCAAGCCTGTGTGTGTACTGTGCGTAAGACATATAGAAGTTAAGCCTCAAATATTTAAAATGTGTGGTTAATATTTACATCTCCTATGCTGTTTAAATATTACAATAAAATAGATTAAATAAATTAAATCCCACATCATTCTTTTGGTCAACCAAATTCAAAGAGAGAAATGTCATATTAACAATATTCTTCTTACATAAAGAATTGCCACTAGGTGGTAGCATCATACAATGCTTTTAAAACAATACTGCCTTAATGTTTTCTTGTAATGATTATATCATTGTCGAGTAAATGCTTACCTTGTGTTTCTCCCTCCTCACTGGGACCACGGCCGCTGTCCGTGTTTGAGATGTCGCCAGAGTAGGCGCTGTCCGAGTCATGATCCTCCGCCTTTGTCTGCATCTGAAAGAAACATTTAAGCAGATTGTCATCAACGGCCTTTACAGGTTTGCCATCAAATGCTCAGATGTCATGTTATGTAGGAAAGAAATTTAGCTCTTTGGTGCAAAACAATTTCAAAAATGGTGTAAAATTGTCTCGGAACATATGGCGTACCTAAGCATGTGGTGTAAAAATTCGCAATTTTTCACTTTTATCAGAGAACTGCCAGGAATGTTTACAGCAGTATCTTTGTTGTCAATGGAGACTCAGCGCAATTTCCAAGGGCTGTGCAGTGTCAGCGTTCTATGCTTTAAACTACTTCTAACATATAACTGCACCTGGTTCAGTCAAGATGAAATCATTTTCATGCCCACATCACAGCATATATGACCACGCATGAGATCACCACCGACCAATTTTGGGTCTGTGGTGAGAAAAGCGGTCATTGTAAAACCCAAACTTCTTCCCTCCATTCAAACACATTTGATTTAATTTTCTACTCATTTGAGCTCTACCAATTTGTGGATTTGGTTTATTGATCAAGCATAAAATGGTCAGAAATGTACACACAAGTGGTCATTGTGTGACTTCAGAGCGTTGAAACGTGTTGCCTTCAAGCAAACAAGATTATGGGTTACTTCCATGCGACCTACCAGTTTCTATCAATGTGAATTGAAACCTTTCCGTTAAAGTCATTTTTCTGAAAAAATATGCATCTCTAATCCCAAGGCAGTTCCTTGCAATGATGCAAACTTTTTATATTTTTCTCGGATGTGAATTTATAAGTTCACTGATCATTCCCTTCAAACTACACCCAGTATTCTCTATGCAGGGTACGTTGAGTGCAAAAATTAATCATTCTGAATTTCCACTTCATTACTCAATGTTTTCTTTAGATGTAACAGTTTGCTATTTAGATCCAATCTGAATCCACTTTCACTCAAATAGAACACAATTGTAGGAGGGAAGAGTGAATGAGGCAATAAGCACAGGGATGTAGGAATCCTCTGAGTGTACTCACAGTGAGTTGGTGAGCATCAAGCTCCAGTGGGGGCTGCTGATGACGTCCTCCGCCCTGCGAGTCCCGCATCTAGAAATACAAGACACCACACATCAAATTTTACTGCTATTATATGCATGAGAACTTACATTAATTGAAGTCCAGTGTCATGTAAATAATTCTCATTTCTTTACATATATATATCTACACAACATGTATACACATTCCTTGAATGGCTGGATATCTTGCAATTATATTACCACATTATTGAGGAATGCTCGAGGCTTTAAGAAACATACAAGAGATATGTAATCGTTCAAAGCTTAATTGGTTGAAAAGGAAATATTTTGTGCCGAAAACAGCTGACATTTATGAGTCACAATACATGTAAATGAGCACTGTGAGAGTGATTGACAGCTGATAATAAAGGACAGAAATGTACACCCAGGAATTACACAGAGGCCAGGCAATAAATACTTCCCACTCTGCAAGTGAGAATATGATGATAGTGACCATAGAAGTATGTTCATGGCGGATACGAATAATAAGCAGTGGCTGCCCCTTCCGCGTAAATTACAGGGAACAATACTGCGCTTTGTAACTGACGTCCAAAATCTGCTTACCTTCCGAAGGTCACAATTTTCGCTCAATTTAACATGAGTTTTAACTGGAAGGGTAAAGGGGTTTGAGGGTAAATCCATGCATGAAAAAGAAGGAATCCTACCCATTTTCGTAGCGGGAGGTTTGGTTTAATTGATTTTGTTTGCAGTATCTTTGGGAGATGTACGCTTTTGAGCTGGCAGGTGAACTTGCACTGCTGATACTTAAAATTCCAGCGAATGCTCACAGCAAACCATTCGTGCATTCGATACAAATAAAATGATGTTCAACAAAAGACATTATCTCTGAATACAAAACACATACTGATTGAGTAAACCACTTGTAATATAATGAAGTCTATACTAACATTAAAATGCCACTTTCAAACAAATTGCATTTAATAAATCTTTCTCAAAATTATTTTAAAAATCTGACAGGTGAAATAAAGTTCTCTGATTATATACTAAAGCAACTGACAAAATTCTATTAAATCCAATTTTTCAAATTCCTTTCCATTTTGCAAATTGATTATTCTGAAATCACTGACCTGGTGAACTGTTTGGCTGAATGGAGATTGAAATGAATAATTCAAAATTCTAAAAGTTTTTGTCAAAGTAATAATTAAGTATAAGCAGTCAACCACAATTCATAGGTGAAATTTTGTAATTAAATTCATCATCAGGAGATTTAAATTGATCCTTTTCAAACCAAAATATTGAAATAGCAACTGAATCTACCAAGGAGAAACAAAGTTGCAAAGATTGCAATATTTGGACTCATTCTCGTAGACTTAACAAATTCTACGCAAAATTGATTACATTTTCACAAGAGATTTACATTGTAAGGTGGTAGCTGTAATCACTTTTCACACTTTTTGGTTTGTTTGGGTGGCACCTCAGTGCAAAACGAGCGACTATTTACCTCGCTATGTTTACCTAGGCAAAAGGCGAGAAGTACCACTCATTATTATGTTGATACGATATCCTTCTACCATTATCCTGCTCACGACACACTCCTCAAAAGAAATGTTGTTTCTATTGGCCAGATTTTATTAGGAGGGCCATTCATGAGTGCAAAGCTATACACACTTGATATATTAAATTCCTCACAAGAGTTCGTTGAAAAACCATTGATATTGTTAGGAGGATAAATATATCACAGACGCCAAATATGTCCAATCATGCAAGGCAAGAAATTGAGCAGCCGCACTGAATCACACACCTGTTGACTACAGCAATGTTAGTATATAGACATCTCTGCATACATAATCTCATAGGCAAGTATTGCCTCCATGTTTAAACTTCCAACTGGATTTGATGAGTCAATATTTAAAAAATGTTATGCAGAATGGCATAATTTCGTTGTACACATATATAAAGCATAAAGGTCAAATTCCATGTACATTTAAAAGCTTCAGGGTAATTTTGTATCAATTTATTCATATAAAGACACCCTTCAATTTGGTTTAGGTAAAAATAAAAGTACTTGTGTATCAATATACATAAGATTCTTCTCCCATAGGGAAATCACAAAGCCTAACCGTCTACTCAAAGCAAATGAATTGACAATTTAAAAGCAGATGCCAAACAGTATCTGTTATAACTGTTCATGTCACTTTCTACTTAGCCAAACTGATAAGTAAGATAACATCTTTGCTATCCTCTTTGTTAATTTTCTGATCTAACTTATATCTAAGAAGCTCATTAAGATCTTAATGGGATGGTGGGTAATCTGGCCGCTGTTTCCACCTGGCTGGCTCAGCCTGTACATACTCATCCCAGACCAAATCAAACCTGACAATACCACCGGTTTGTGACAGCGCCTAAAACTTTGCCTCCGACAATCACAAAATGCCAACTGTCAAATATTATGTAAGCCACGGATAAACAGATAAACAAAGCCTGAAAGGAATCCATTTAAAATTCTCCACCATTTCCTATTCACTGTTGACCCATGGATGATAGTTCAGGCATTGAGACTTGGAGTGTGTTTTTCTATGAGGTCCACGTTGTGGTAAATTTCAATTTAGGCAGCGAAATAACTGGTCAGACTTATAGAGTGACTTTGCAATAGGATTTTCCCGAAGGGTATGCCTTGATATTGTTTGCCTTTAATGTCTTTATTGTGAGTTTCGAGTATATCTGTGATGTATTTTGAGTGACAGGGATTATATGAATCCAGTCTTGTGAGAAATTGACATTTTGATAACTTGAGTCACTTCCATGACCTTCCTTATCTTTGAAATTGGACTAAAGAAGACACAGAAAACACATTTGAAATGCAATTTCTCTACAGAATTATACAGAAATGTAAACAGCAGTCTGTCAAAGAACTAAGAAAAACATCCCCAGAGCATTGAAACTGACCCGGAACCGCACTAATGAAAAACCTTCACAACTTATAATCAGATTTTGTTATGTTTCTATTTTGATTTCACCTGTGTTTGTGACTTAGGCATTACTAATACCCCAAAAAACGTTGTAATGAATAGCAAATATTTCTAATTAAAATTTTTGGTTAGGGCTAAAACCTAAAATTTCATTTCTCTCACAAATCCATTTCCGACCAATCTAACCAAATATTTTTGTCAGTTGGTCCGGAAATGATATCTTTTCTTGCATTTTGAGAGTTTTAAAATTCCTTTAAATCATCTCTTCTCTGTTTTGAAAAAGAAATTGTCCTGAGCGGAATTTACCCTTCCCCAGTCAAATTTGGTCCATTATTCTATTAAATTCAAGTTAAATTTGACCACATTTTTATACTATTAGCTATGAGTAGCAAAATTTTGTGTCCTTCTCTCTGTCTATTAACTTTGATCTATTAATCTGAAGTTATTAGTAGGTAAGATTTTGTATTTTCAGGGCACCAATTTTTGTTATTTTCTGTTTGGCTCAGAATTTTTTCCATTTTATTTAATTTTTTTTTTTCAAAAATCTAATCGCTATCACTGAGTTGTCAAGGAGGCTGGCATTTTGAAATACATGACAAATATCAGCCAATGAGAATTGAGATAACAAATTGAGGCTAAATTCAACTAAAAACTAAAGTCTGCTCTCAGAAAGAATATAAATAATCATTTTGCTGGCATCTTCATAAAATGTTCACAAAGATATATCATATATATTACTCTTACCTTTTCCTTGACACTGGTGGCGAGCCACAGCGACTGCTGCCTGGATCCAGTCATCTGATGCTGGTTGAACTCCTGTGAGCCCTGCTGGTAGGAGCTGATACTTCCCCGGGTGCCTGCCCGGCTGTTGTCCAGTATGAAGTTTACCTCCCGTTTTGACGTCTTGCTGATGCTTCCCGCAGAGGAAGGTCGCTTATTCTGGTTGCTGTCTTCGTCCGATGCATTCAGGAAGCTAGGGGGCCCCTTCTCACTGTCTCCACTCTCTGACTGCGCCTCGACGCGACACTGATATTGAAGCATGCGTTGTTTCTTGATGCAGTCCCGTCTCCGGATGAATACAATGGCCAGTATCAAGGCAGCCATGATTATTGCAGAGGCAATGGACAAGGCTATCACAATGGTTACATTCGTCCCATCCAGCAGACTCTTAGGATTGGGATTATGGTATAAAATTGAACTGTTCACGGTGACTTCCAACATGGCTGACGCAGTGTTCGAAGGGAAGCCCCGGTCAGAAACCTCGATCACCATTTTGATGGTTTCCATGTCAATGTAAGACAGACTTGCTCTTGTTACTACAACTCCTGTGTTAGTGTCAATAACAAACATGCCATTGTTCCTTTCTGGTGATATGACGTAGGTGAGCTCGGCATTCACACCCAGATCAACATCGTGAGCTTGGACCACGCCCACCTGATATCCCACTGGTACCTTGTTGGAGATCTCAATGGTTTGGTTCCCTTCTCTGGGGAAGTCAATGATTGGTGCATTATCATTCTGGTCCCTGACCTTGACCTCTATCACAGTTGACCCACTCAGAGGTGGCGCCACCCCCACATTGGTTGCCATAACGCTGAGATAATAAGATGACCTCAGCTCGCGATTGAGTTCGGTATTTGTTCTGATACTGCCTGTATGGGTATCAATGGTAAATGACTCAGCATCTTTAGAAACGTGGATCAAGGAGTATTCCACTCGGTTATTTGGTTCAGAGTCAGCGTCTTTGGCAATCACTTGTCCTACTTCAAATCCTATTGGCTGATTTTCCATAACATCAAAGATGAACACATCCCGATCAAACTGGGGAGGTTCATCATTTGCATCCAATATGATTACATTTATAATTGCCGTGGAACTCAGAAAGGGATCAGCACCATCTGTAGCAATAACTTGGAACTGCACCTCATTAGTGTCTTCAAAGTCAAAAACAGAATTAGCTCTCACAATTCCAGTTCTTGCATCAATTTTGAACAATTCTTTATCTTCATCGTGGAGAGAATATGTAATATCAGCATTCCAGCCCGCGTCCTTGTCGGTTGCATTCACCCTCAGGATCAGAGCGTTTATGCGATTATTTTCTTCCAAAACTACAGTATAAATGTCCTGGGAGAACTCAGGTGTGTTGTCATTCTCATCCAGAGCAGTTACTGTGATTGTCTTTGAAGAAGACAGGACAATATAACCTTTATCTTCACATATGATACTCACTTCATATTTTTCTTTAGTCTCTCTGTCTAAATACTTGTCAGTGTGAACTTCAAATCGTCCCCCACCCAAAGACACAAGCTTAAAAAGTGGGTTGTCAAGGACACATTCAAACACACCACCATTTTCTCCATCTGGATCCCTCACAGAGACGTGAGCAATGAATTTACCTGGACTATCCAACTCTGATATTTCTGCTTTCAAATTTCCTCCCAAAGTGTTGACCAAGATTTGTGGTGGATTGTCATTGACATCCTCAACATTGATGACGACAGTAGCATATGCCGGTTGGGAATTTGGTCCGCCATCTCGTGCCTCAATCATTAAATGATAATTCTGTTTTACTTCGAAATCAAGTGCCTCCTTCAAAAAAATCACGCCAGTGTTTCGTTGAACACCAAATGTTCTGGTAAATTCCTCATCTGTGGTGGAGGCAAACTTATACATGACTGCTCCATTTGGTCCAATATCCTGGTCTCTGGCCATTAACTGCATAATGGAACCCTGAACCGGAGTGTCTTCCGGTATGTTTATCTCATACAGACCCTGGCTAAACTCTGGTCCATGATCATTTGCATCACCAATAGAAACATTTATCAGTAATTGACCCTTTTTGGCAGGTGATCCTCCATCATAGGCTTCCAGAAGAACCTCATAAGAATCCTTGACTTCCCGATCAACGCTTTCTCTCAGACTCAGTTGGATGGTTTTTGGCACTCCATTCAGAAATGTCACTTTAAGCTCGAAACTATCAGTGTCTGTAATAAGGTTATATCCTTGCACACTATACTGCTTGCTGTCCGGATCAACTGCCAAAGGCAGATTATAGGTGGCGCCAGGTGTAGCAAGCTCCGGAATCAAAACAAAAAACTCTGGTTCAGGAAACATAGGGCTATTGTCATTTATATCCGTGATATGAAATTTGACTGTGATGACTTCAAAATGACCGCTTGGGTTTAATATAGCAATGTCATGCTGCAGAATACATTCGTCTGAGCTTGGACACAGAGTGTCTCGGTCTATCTCGTCATTGATGTTGATCTGTCCGGAATATTCATCGATTACAAACCGAATATGCTCATCATTCTCTTGTAAGAAGCGAAAAGTGAGGTCAGCCAAAGTATTGGAGTCATAATTATTCATTAAATCAGCATCGTTAATTATTCCGCCCACCAAAGTTCCATTCGGCACCTCCTCATAGATGTTGTAGTCTACTACAGTCTGAGATTGAACTTGAGAAACAAGGAATATCACAGTTAGAAGTGAAAGTTTGAAATCCATCACCATAGTTCTGGTGCTGGGTTGCAAGCCACTTGTGAGAGACATGGTCATTCTCGCTGAGATCTATCTCTGCAGATTAGTTAGGATTATCTCTTCTGATGTGGATTTAGCAGCTGTTCCCTTTGTTCATCATATTTCTAATAAGTCTTTGATTCGCGACCACAATGCGATACAAACTCAACACACTTAATTCACGACTGTGAGAACAGCTCCATCAAATGTGTTGTCTTCTTTTATCTGCAAATACAGAAAGCATAAAAGGACATTAGTATCATCTTGGGAACACATCCAACATGAGTTAAGCCTATTTTGTGCAAAGATGGATCTTTTGATCACAATTATCAAGTATATTTCTGAATGATTAGCACCAGAATGTAAATCACACTGCAATCACAGAGTGTTAATCAACAGTTGATGGGAACCTAGGCGTGGCAAATAAATGGATTCCCTTCTGTCTCATCTCATCTCCCTCGGGAAATAATGGTCACTATTGTTCATGGGGTGCCTGATAATTCAATAAAGTATCCTGAAGCAATGCACATATGTCTCTGTGACCATCCTTAGCTATACAACATTTCTATGAAATATATTTATCATTAGATGCTCAATAACATTTCCATTTTTCTATCACAGCACTGGGTCTTTTTCTCACATGTCTAATAATTTAGTTATTTCTCACATGTGGAAATATGTACTAATAATGGAAATATGTTCTAAGATTGCACCAATCCTTTTTATCATCTACAAAGGACCTTTTATATATTCATAAATATTCCTATTTTCTTGCATGTCATTTCCATCTTCCCTGTTATTTGTGTATTATGCAGATGGTTTACTTCTAACATAAGTTTCAACAGTAATCAACAAATCCCCCAGACTGCAGATCAATCAATTTATAGATTTTATTGGTCAGCATTGTCATATAACCCATAATTATTTGTAGCATGGCCAACCAATTATTTCTGGCTTGTCTTATTGTTATGTATATTAATTGCCAACATCTTAAGGGGAAATTCTTTGATGGATATTACAATCAAAACTGTTATTTATATAAATCCTAGCATGCTCCCTGTGTACCTCTGACCCAGTAGAGTAATACATATTAATCCCAGTTCATATTTCTCATCAAACCCAATAATATCTTATAATGAGGTTTTTCCACAAGAAAAAATATTAACCTGTTTTGTTCTATTTCTAACATAATTTTTTGTCAAAGTACAGTATCATTCAGTAAACTCAAGTTAATTTTTTTGCAATTTTTAAAAATTTCTGATATTTAATTAAATATTTTCTTTTTGTTTCCATCAAATTTTGTGAATGGTTGCTGACATTAAATATATGTACCAAGTGGACTACAACCTGTGAAATATACAAGCAAGAGAAATATACATCTGGTCAGTTCTCAGCCTCACAGATCCTGACAAGTATACAATATACACAAAGTTCAATAAGATGAATAGGACCCAGTAAATATGACAAACAAGACACCGGGAAATATAGCCCCTGTTGTGTAACAGTAATGTACCACACGTTGATGTGGAACTGAGCAAAGGAAACATGGCCGAAACCAACACTCAAGCTTCTGTTTAGACATAATGGCCCAGTCAAATATTACAACCCACTTCAAAGACTTTCAATTATTTGTGAATAATATTTAGTTCCTGCTGTGTTTGTTGACTTCTCTTATAAATTATTCTCATCTGGGTGTGAAACTAGTCTAAATAGTGGTTTATATTTGTTGAACATTATGAACTGAATAGTACCCATTGTTTGACTCATTAAAGCAATTTTGGTGTATTTTGATCAATAGCATTACACCATCATAAAAGACACAGGTGATGCAAAGCATAAACAGTATATTTACTCAACCAAATTAGGAAAAAAAAATCATCCTAATATCTTAAATATATCAAACAATGTTTTTCAATAAAGATTTTGACCATGGGATGAACCAAAGATAAAGATGAAAAATATAAAGATGAAAAATATGAATTTCAATGAATTAGAACGTAGGGTATTTCTGTTGTTAGATTAATGATGTACCAAGCGTTAATGAGATAAACAAGTTCTATAAACCTGACATATGATGGAATAGGGGTACTGCATACCCGAGATGTGGTGAAAACATCCAATAAAGGACCGCGTGGATATAAACACATTCAGTCTGACGGAGGTTGGTAAAATCAGCGGCCATGATGAGGATTTTTTGTTCTGTGCCCACAGGGCAGCAACGTTTACTCTCAGCATTTACTACAAAGCTGACAAATAAGAAATGGATATGTTGTTTTAAGCAGCGTGTTACTACCGGGCCAAGCCAGTGGCCCCATGCATTATGCCCCGTTCTGCAGCTAATATTTCAAGGGGAAAATAGCCGTTGTAATACCTGGCATTAACATTCCACACAGAAACAAAATCATACATTCTGCTTCCCTCATACACCATAAATGACAGCAGAACCTAAACTCCTTCAACCTTTCCTACTTGAATGACATTCTTCATACGGTCCAACAGCACTTTTAAAATTTACAAATTGGTAGCACGTTTTTTCTCAAATTATAGTTCTACAGGCTCAAATTAATAAAATTCTAAAAACAAGAATCAATGATAACCTACCTAGATTTCTTACAAATACAAACTTCTTGTATAAGTAGACTGTAATTTTCACCATCAATGTGTGATGTGTATCTCTGTACTTATGATGTGATAATCACTCCACATCTCTGATAATGACTTGCACATTCACAGAGTAATCTAATAATCTGTCTGTAATAAGATGTCATATAACATATACATATCACAGCAGCTCAGAGCAGTGCCTCATCCTGGTATTTCCATTTGTGTTTTCACTCTATTCCATCTTAAAGGTTACTGTTGGTTGAGTGAGGCTGTGTTATGATCCAGGTCCCTGGTCAGACAGCGTGTGTGGGGTGTAAGTACTACCCTCCCCTGGACTACTCAGACTGGCTGCCTGGTCAAGCAGTGGTGTGTACTGTGTGTCCTGTGTGTCCTGTGACCCTAGTAGTTGTAGTAGCATAGTTTAGTATCGCCAACTTGTCAGCACAGCATGAACAATACCTCTGCTCTGTCACTACACAGGTGAATAAGCCCGCCCCCTCTTTGTAGCCACACCCCCTAGCCACGCTCCAGCTAACGCAATCATCTGTGACCAACCTGGCATGAAAAGGCACAGGTGAAACAGTGGGTAGGCACACCGGATGATGAGACCTAATTAATTAAAGGTCCTCCGAGGACAAAGGACAGAATACCTTCGCAACATATGTTACAAAGTAATGAACATATCAATATCAAACCGTCGCCCCATACCACAATGTCTTGCAAACAGCAGGGAAAAAGACAAACACTCACTTAATTTAGCAATATTAGCTGATTATTCTTAAATACATCTTTGCTCTTGTTTTAATGACCTTAAATTGGTGAAATTTGACATATGCTGTGTCAATAATTAGGTTTTTAGTTCACAGTTTTGAAATTGTTTTGTTCTTTTTTTTTGCATCTTGCATCATGGTTTATAAGTGAACATAAGTGACATGTAAATGACAGGTATGAAGTGGAGATGTTTTATATCAGATGGCATACAGAGGAAATCTGACTGGTTCCCTGTTAGTGCACTGCTGGCCCCCTACTGGTCTCCTCTCCCGCTTTATCCTTCAACCTCATGTGCATTCAGCATTGTACCAGTCACATGATCACACCCAGTCAATAATGTCCTGCTGATATAAACGCTTCTATAAACTCAAAACATACTCTATTCCATATTAAATAACTTCTTTTATTTGGGTATTCTTATCAATATCATCTGAATCAAGAAACAAAATGCTACTTTTTTGTATTTCTCAGGGTGCACACGTGACATTTGTTACAGTTGCACTATGAAGTTTCTCCAAGCGCGAATGTGATATGTGCCTTATATTTGGAGATCACACTCGATAAAAAAGAAGTGTTTATCTTCATCGGTGATGGGATTATGCTCAAGATGTCCAACCAGCTTAAGAACACATGCCCTCCTCCAAGATAACTCTTCAAATAGGCTTTGCCAATGAATTTATCTTTTAAAATATTCAAGTACAATTCATCCCAAAAATCATTTCAAATGCTATAATTAAAGCAATGATGAAATGGATTTCAGCATTTTTTATTCTTAAAAAATAAATTAAATTTCAAACTTGATATTTTAATCATTCACAAACTTTTTGCTCTCAATTTAATTTACTATACACCAGAATGCATTTTTAAAGTAACAGTTTTTGATGATTTTATCAGGCTTAGTGCACCATAAATTAGATGCTCACTCACTTAAGTTTATCTGGGAGATGCTGGGATAATACCCTTTCAAATATTCACAATTAATTTTATAAATGGTCTAATAATCACTGAGTAACTGGGTTACATTTTCTGATGCACTTATTCACAACTTTGTAATAGTTTGTATAAATCACTATTACTCTCATTAAAATCTCATTTTTAACTTTAAAAGCACAATTACGAAAATTGGTGAATATGTTTGAAGTCGCACACCGTGACCTGCACCTGGGGTGAGAACTAATTCTTCTTTGACCAAACTTTCTTTTTGCAAAATAATGGCTATCTTTCAGCCCATCTCATTACAGTATGCTCAAGTGCATCTGGTTGAAAAGGATGACACCGCAACATTCATTAGTGATGTTCTGTTTACATTCACACAATGTAATATATTCTTGCACCTTCGCGTACATGTCATCGGAGGTAAATTAATGCGGGTGTGAGGAGCCACCGAGTTTACAGTTAGTGACTCTCAAGAATCATTTCCCTGAATACTGCTTGCGTCCCGTGGTCATTGGTTAATTACTACAGGGCCAGTGAGGACAGGCAGAGAATGGTGACCCCCCCTACCTGGGGTGCTACAAAGTGTACAGTGCAGCAAGCGCGATACACATGGCGGAATACAGACATATACATCATTGCTGAGACAGAGGGGAGGGTTGTGGGGGGCAAAATAACAACCTGCCGACTTTTTTACACCTTTTATAAAGAGTCAGGTGTGTCTTTCTATAACTTTAAGCATGTCCTGCAGGGATCAGTGTAAAAAAACTTTCCAAAGGCACAAAAGCTATCAAAATCCATGAAACTATAGACACAAAATTAACCGAATGAGACACTTAAGAGATATCACAACTGCATTAAATGTCATACTTTTTGTCACTGCCATAAGACAAACTTCTGTGCATCCAATTTTCATAGATCACTTCTTTCAATGAAAAGCTGTGAAAATTCTCTGGTTTCTTAATAGAAAAAGTCCTCAGATATCTTGGAAGCGACATCACCAGGTGGTAGCAATACCTCCCTGAATTCTTTAAGGAACAAGCAAAATTCACACTGTTATCATAGTCTTCCTTATGCCCAGCCCATTTGTTTGACAATTTCATCAACTTTTCTTAAAATCAAGAAATATATTTCTATAGGCAGCATCACAGGCAACATCAGAGGGTTTCTGTAAATGACAAACACACAAAAAACATGCCCTTGGCTATGCATATATTCACGATCTGATCAAGATATCAAGTTTTATAATAATCTTTTTCAATGTCAAAACTTTATACATTTTGACAATGTGACTAACCCGTGTATTTCTACATTCTCAGTAGGACCATATTGATTGTGTGTTTATGAACAACAGCACAGACAAGGTGTCCCCCCATATGCCTCACAGCCCTCATTATCATGACCAAAAGACCTCATCTCGGGGGCGCCCCCTACCTGTGGCAAAATGACAGGCTCTACCTTATTACAACTTTAAAACCACAAAAGCTGGCAAAGTGAAGCAAGTTTTGTCAAACGTACCAAGCTTTGCAAGAGGTCACTGGGCATGACCTTTCACCCCACCCTTTAACAGGTGCCAATCAAGGAGGGTCTGCCCTCGGCCAAAATTGACATTCACGATTCGGCTGCCAGGTAAAGGTGTTCAGGCATCGGCTTCTCATCTCAGATTTGGTGTCGCCACTGATGACGGCTTAAAGATCCAGCGATCCTCAGCCTCTATCATTACACATATTCATTGCACTATGATTTCCATTAGAACCAAGCTAAGAGGTATTTACAGGTAGTAATTATTTCAGTGGGAAGATGGAGTCAACTTTCACCCTTTTCTGCACCTCTCAACTAGTTGTAAAGACAGAGGAACTCGTCACATTTTCTGGTGTGGATTATATTTGCCCCTATGTGTCCTTTAAAGCTATCAGGTGATAGAATCATTTGTAAAACCTGGTTGGTATTACCTAAAATTGGTCTACCTAATTGAAAGTGTGGGATAAAAAGGCTGAATACTTCATAAGATGACTAAACTGCCTTTCATTCTCTCATCAACTGGTCTTTTGTCGGCTTTATGAGTAAAAGTAGTCAAGACCTGTGTGACAATATTGAATTTTGTCAAGCAACAGATACGTCTCTCTAAGTCAATTAAAGGACCTACATATGCAACATGATAGGGCCAGGTTTTTATCATATTGTTTTTATTTATATTTTATCATGTTGTTTTTTCTTCATTTTATCATGTTTTTTTTTTTTTGTATTTCATCATGTTGTTTTTATTTTTATCTCATAATGTTGTTATAATGAGATATGATGTGATGCGGGTCACTCCAAACTGTCCAAGTGATATTCTTAGGAACAACATACTTTTATAAATCCTGAGATATTTTACAAAAATTCAAAGGTCCTCAACCTTTTTATGCACAACATAAGGGTCCTCACTTCAAGAAATTCCTTTGTACCTGAACATGTTGTTTTCCTTGTAAAAAAGAGCATACTGCCTCAAATAAGCAACAACATATGCAACATAAAGGCCCCCCAGGGGCAACAAGAATAAAGTTTTATGAGTTTCATGGCTGGTTTCAAACAATGAAAAGGTGTTTATATTTCTACATGCCTTAATGAATGGCTGGGTTATCTCTAAAATCACACTTTTCAAATCATAACTCCTTTCCTAGCCGTCTAACATTGCATCATTCACAAAATTCACAAACCATAAAATGGCAAAAGTTAAAGAAGTTACAGATAACCTCTTGTGAACTTGTTGAGCAAGACATTATAAAAGCAAAGAATGCCTTTCAGCCTTTAACCCCAAACTTTTGTTAAAATTAGAGAATTTTTAACCAAATTTTTCTTGCTTTATGACCCTAAACTTAGAAACACCTCCAAATTATAAGGTACACAGGCACATCCTGCTTTGACCTTTTAGTTCCTCAGTACCCTCAGAAAATCAGTTATTTTTTTACAATGATCAGAGAGTACTAATTAAATCTAGATCATGATATTTAATCAAACCTTTAAAAAAACATTGTAAATGTTTTAAAAAATCCTAAGATGACCAAAGAAAAAGCTTGTTCATATCAAACATTCCAAAAACCACAATGTGCATGATATGAGAGCGACAATGCCTTCGTTCTTGCTGTATGTATTTAAGCAATGCCTTTTAACCTGAGTTGCGGCAGTTGTGGTGAGTTTTCTCCACGGTAGGTCTCTAATATTCTGTCCACACTATGTAATTATGATCAACAATGGGTGAAATAGGCCCCTGTTTTCTTGCGGTTAATTTTCTCTCCTTAAAAAGACAACAATGTTACACTGACCATGCCCCAAAATGGTTGTCAAAAAATGGATAATTATAGTGAGCAGAGGAAAGGGTGAAGTGTTAATGATGGGATTTACTGAAATTTTATTTAGTAATCAAATTTTATAAGGAAAGACTGGTGTAAAGCTCAAATTTCACAATTGTTACCAGCATATTCATATTATCTGAAAGTTTGACATGTGTCCAATATTGTCAAAATACATCAAACATTTGTGCAAAGAATTCATCAACAATTTTAGTTTTTCCCACTATGTTTCATAGAAATCTTGAAAAATGTTAAAAAAAGTCTTGGGTACTTGGTCTAGGCTCTGATTAAAATTTAATGTCCAGCATATAGATCATTTATATAATGTTACTGTATTAGCAAACTTGCACAAGTATAACAGATTACTGTAAAATATATCAGTAAAATACATTTTCTTTTTTGAGGAGTATCTGCCTTTATAGAGATTGATTCTATTCACTCCTAATGTTGATACTTAACCACAGCCATGGTCAATGAATGAAGTACGAAGACAATTATATTAGGAAGAGAACATGAAAACCAAATGAATACTTTGAAGAGAACTCAATCAGCCATTCTGAATTAAACATATAATCACTCAGGTTGACCAACCCCTTCCATAAACGGAAACCCCTTCAAAAGCAGTTTTATGCCTCTCTGAGTACGGGCTTTGGCAAATTTTCAGTCATACTTTAATGATCTCATTCATCCCTTAATGACCTTGATGACATCTCCTTATGATTGTGTTTAATTAATGCAGCCTAACTAAGTATTGGTTTGGTCAGTTGACTCAGGATTGTCTGCGAGGTATTCATACTGCCTCCAAAACAATCAGAGAAATGTAAAACACAATGACGATTAATTCAACCCATATCCAATCTCATTTAAGAGAAAAGCAGTTTAAAATGCTATGAACAATATCATATATTTGTGTGACAAGTTTCAGTTTTCATACTTTAAAATATAATTATAAGATCTCAGCAGTGATTTTCACCATCATGCATCTTTAATATCCCACAGTAAAATAACGGATGGTCTTCTCAGCATGGCAGTTTACAGTGTGAGAGCGAACTAAGAACTCGGGCAATCGTTTGAGACATAAATAATTCACCTTAATTGAAAGTGTGAAGGCAGATATTGGCTGGTTAGATACGGGAGAGAGAAGTGATGATAGGGAGAGATATCAGTGATGAGCTGTCTCCAGATCGGTGGTTTTTTTAACATCAGGTACATTTGTGGGGAACATGGGTTAAATGTATATATAGCTGTTCTTTATTATGTTCTGAAGTATGATAAACTTACTGGAGACAGAAGGTCAAACCCTGGATATTAGCAGGAATGGCTTATTAACCCTTTGCATGTGAGAAATTCCACACCACACAAACTGTTGATGACAAACTCAGTATTCAAAGTTATAGAAATAACGCAAACTCAATTTCCTGACAGATTAAAAAACATTCTATTACATTTTCGAACATAAAGTTTGTAAAAAGGGATTATGTGCATTGAAAGAGTTAATGTGGATCAGACATTTGTATCACTAGAAAAAAATGTTATTCCATTTATCTAAACTAATTTCTGATAAAAATCTGAATGTATCATGTCCTGATGTGCAGCTTGCATCAGCAGCCAGATAATCATGATATGTCGACAAATGTAAACTGACCCCTAAAAATATCTTGTACTTTTATTAAAAGTGCATGATGTTCTCTTATAGGATGACACAACTAATAATTTACAGGATAAAATATTTCTGAGACATTTTCAGGCAGAAAGAAGCTGTGATGTCAGATATAATTGGATATGATTTGTACCACCCCGGTTGTGCGATTTCTAACCTTACCCCCTGCCTTCAGAGACCCCTCCTGGCATGGGGCCAAATAAAAAACACCTACGAGACGCTTTGCTGTTCTGTCATGTATTACTCACTGACAGCTACACACTGGTACTCACAAAAAATCATATTCATGAATTTTAATTCCATTAAAAGTTAAGTTCTGTTTATATTATCTATTTTCCTGTTGCAAATGTTCCATATCCAATACAGTAAGAAATTCCGGAAAGCCCAACTCTGGATTGCCCTGAATGTTCTCAATAAGTACAGATCTGTTATGAAAAAAATCTACATTTGACAGATCTAATTGGACATTTGCTCCAGCCATGTGGGAAGTGTCCCCCCTTAAAGATCAACCGAGACTCACTCCAGATGGATGTCAAAATATCAAAGTCTGATCGCCACACCGGATTTCCTGAGAGGAATCAAATGAAATGTTCAAATGTACAATTTCAGATTGAGTTTCAATTTGAGAAGTAGATCCCATCAATGTTCCCCTTAAGATGTCAGTAAAGCCGGCCAGCTGCCATATATTGTTTTGATGGTTACCAGAAAGCAAGATCTCTTGACTTTATTCATGGCCTGAGTGTTGTTATAGTTATTATAAAGAGCTCTGGGTATTTCTCTGTGTACATCTTCCTTATCATCAGCAACAGTATAAATATGATGTCAAGAATCCAGTGACCATTCATCAACTTAAAATCAGCTAGTCAATGTGACTAAAATAAACAATTGATTACGAAAGGAAAGAGCCACTTCATCAGCGCATCATAATAACAGCTGCCTAACTGACTCCATTATCAAACTATTTGTCCTGATCTGTTCCGGCCTCACTTCCTAAGCAATCCTGACTTCAACCTGGCATCACATGAAAACCAACACAATACCACAATTATCTCAGACAATAAGTAGATGTGAATTATTGATTAAATGTTTTAATCCCAGTCAGATAAGCGATAGGCTGACCATACTATGCATGCCTCAAACTGTAGTTTCATTATCTGTGCCTTTGTCACCTGTCCCCTCTTCATCTGCATTGTGTTGTAAGCCATATACCTGCCAATCAACAACTGAAATCATGATTGATAGCCCTACTAATATTCAAACTCCAGAAAGGAAAAAAGATGCAAATATTAATATTTGGCCCAAGATCTGTAACAAAAGTTGAATCTTTCAGTTTGCAGGACATTTTTAGTTATATGGTAATCTGGTATGTAAATAGTTGTGTTAATTGTTTGGGTGGGGCAAGCTCACTTGGGCCTATTGAACATGTGAGGATAATTTACCTGGCCACCAGGGGGCACTCTTCACAATAGCTGGCTGATGCTCTAAACCTGAAGTGACCTAGAGTGGACAATGTGACGGGCATCTGCAGGTTGACTTCATGCATGATTTGTGGGTAGGGAACCTGTCAATGATCATCATTCCACACGCATTACAACCTCTTACCTGTTTTAAGAGCCCCATGGGCCTCTGCAGTGTAATTATCCATGGTTACGCAGGAAAGGCATTATTGTTTTGATGTCATGAAATCAACCATTATATATGTTCAGCTGCTGTTCTTGCCTCAACTCTAGCATCTGACAAACCTTGGGGTAAGTGATAGGTATTGCTGTATTTTACTTTTAGGCCATCTAGAGTTTTCAAACAGAGAGAACTAAACAAAACAAAAATGCAAGTTATTTTCAAAATAATTTAAATACAATGTATTTGATAAAGAAAAATGCACAATTTGCTGTCTTCATGTTCAACTTCACTTGATTACATGTAACTTATTTTATTTGAATGGGTTTAGATCATTGTCTGGCATGTTTAAGGAAGAACTTTATGGAACATTGTGGAACTTATCATTTATTCTAGTCCAGCATTCCACAAGGCTATATGAGGTAAATTACATGCCATGGCGGTCGGCCATTCTATCTCTCTAATTCTGGTATTTCCCCACTGATTCCAGCGCAAGTTACTCATCTGTTAGCTCTGCATACCTGAGTAACTCGCCCTAATTACATGTGCGCTACCTTCTACTTATATTTCTGCTGTTTGCAATTCCTAGATGAGTCACTCAAGGTTTCTTGACCTGAATTAACACTTGAGGAATGGAGAAAATACTTAGAAACAAGAATAACCATGAGTTGAACATAAATGAAGGTGCGCCATGGGATTTCCCCAAAGAACACACACCTGGATGGTCAGAATGAATGATAAGTAGCGCCCCCTATCTTGTCACACGTTGTACATGAAGCTGTCAGTTACTTCCTGCAGATCTTTCCCTGTAAAATCTCAACATTAGGCTTGTGTGGTAAATTACCATACCACACGCCTGCAGCAGGCTCTCCTGAACAACTGATGCTCTGTCACTATTATGCATCTGCAGAGACTCTGGGTTTTTCTGTTAATGAAAAGATCCAACCTGGTACATGTTGAAAGATGTATGGGATGAAATGTAAACTACCACAAGAGTGTCTGCATGTTCACTTTATAGCCAAATGTACAGATTCCAAATACCCACTTCATAAAACGAGACATTAAGCCCTCCACAGGATTTTCTCACAGCCATATCAGAACCAAAACAAATAACGGGTTAAAGAGTACTTGATTCATAAAAGATTTTTGTCTGTGATAACTTATAAATGGCAAAATTCCTCATATCACTTAATAAAACTTAAAAAGTATATATATATAAAAAATAAAAGAGATGATGACATAAATATCTTGAGCATTTTATCAGCAGACAGGAAGATTCCTATGTCTTCCCAGACCATCAATCTTAATAGCACAACCCTCATGTCTTCTGCTCCCATACCTTTTCATATATATTTTTTGCGGGTATAACTGCCTCCCATCACGCGTCAGGAAACAAATATTTTCTTTTTCAGAACTGAGAAGAAAAAGGTGAATTTTATCCACTTCAGTAGTTGATTGGTTATGACCCTAAACTAACCATGATCTCAAACCCTGGGAAGTAGTATTTCTTGTCTAATGTAGGGACAGAACTTTGCCAGAATAAGTTAAACCCAAAGACTGCTCTACATTCAAAACTTTTCTCTTGATCTCCTAAACACTTTTTGATTGATACAAATTCAAATTAATTCAATGTCAGTAATAAAAATATATTATAAATAATTGATACATAAGTAATTATGGTCATTAAAATGACATAAAAGAATAGCAAAAATGATTACAGATCATCTGCATGATAACAGAGATTTTCTCAAATTATTTCTCACTGTCCACATATTTAGAGCTGTGGAGAATATGTGCAATGTTTTTCTGCTTTGCTGGTTCTGTCCTGACAGTAGTCCACTTGCCTGTCAGATCTTGTCAAGAAGTCAGGCCGCATGGTGAGCATTTTCTCATTTACCAAACCTCATGCTATCTGATTTACATCTAGGACTTCACACAACCTGTCAAATAAATTTTCTTAAATTCTGCCACTGTTTATAGATCTCTAAAAAATCATTGTTGAGCAAGGACATTCACTCCTTATAATGTATAGAGTACCTAGATCACAGACACATGGTTCATTTTCCTTATCTAATTGAAGTTAGTATTTTTTTTTTCATCAGATCCATTTAAATTCACAGATCACTAAGATAGCTTATATTTGATCAATGCAGAGCTCTTCACACACAAAATGGGTAATACATAGTTATGAAGCAAACATAACTGCCAGCAAATAATACCTTAGCCATACGCAATAGAAAAACAACATAATAATTCATGTTTTATCATCTTCCACTGTTTATATTCCATATTTGTCAAATATGGAAATGCTATGGCAAGCATATACAAACAAAGGACTTGAATACCTGACGCCATCATATGGTGAAGTACAGAAACACAACTCCATAGATGTTCCAACTTGTTAATTGTTTGAGCGTATTTTCTTGCATATGTCACCCTGGAGTTCAGCCTCTAAATGAAGCCCAATAAAGAGCTCGGTTTTGGGTGACAATTTAGAGATCTCTCGTATGTTTTCTGTTTTGTGTACCTTCGCCATATTATGTTCTGTATGAGGTTGCCATTGGCATATTGGAGTGCTCGGCTTGCTCAGCAAAACATAAATCAACATTTTTCTAAACACTTGCCACAGATTTGGTTTCACCTTCTGTTCATATTTTGAAAATCTAGTAGAGCCTGCCTTTTAACTTCAGTTTAGGAAACCTACTAATGATAAGCGGGTTATTCAATTCTAAAAACCTTTTAGCATGTCTTACGTTTAGGCTCCGAACTATTAGGAAAATGGTTACACTTTAAACAAGGAAACTGAATTATCGTTGCTTAAACTAGTTCAAGTTGATGTTATTTAAAATAGGTCTTCTGACTCCTAAGGCAGCCACTAAAGTTTGATATCCAGTTTAAGGATATTTATTGCTTGAAAACCAGCATGAAACTAATAGAAATGCACACTCAAACATCCAGCGAGAAAATAAATTCCTAACACTGACATCTATAAGGTGTTAGACATATGTTCCTCAGAATGCTCTCTCCACAAGTTGTAATTGTGAATATTATAGTTTCATGAAATTTATTTCAAGAAAACATCATTTAAACCATGAAATTTAGTTTATGAAAACATCATTTAAACCATGCTAGTCCAGATCTATTTTGGGTGCTTGTTGCCAACCTGCTGATCAATGCTGAGAGGTTGTTATAAGAACTGCAGAATATAAATAAATAAGATATTAAATTAATAAGAAAATAAATTAATTGAATAACTCTTAAACTTACTTGATGCGCAGGGTCTATCTTCGTCTCTTTTCATTAAAATGTTATTTTTTTCTGATAGACAGTTATCCACGGCTATTTTATGTTACATTCACACAGTGATGCAGGTTGGGAAACTACACTGCCATGTTGCCACCACCACCATGAATTATCTGACCTGAGAGAATAGCACTACTGTTCCACTGATAATTTCTGCCAATTTTGGCGATTATTTCTATGCTACCTCTAACCAGCATCTGGGGGTGCCCGCCACCAGGACGAACAAAGGATTTGATTCTGTCGGTGGATATAATGTTTCTTGACATAACTGCCTTGTGGCTGGAGTTGAAACACATATGTTACATCCCTTACCTATGCCATAATATAACTCTCTCACTCACACGGCCATTTGCAATTTTTATACTGCTCAGAAATGTCTTCATATATTAGACAAAAAATGCACAGAAAGCAAAACATTTCACCATAATTATTATCTTTAACATGAAAAGTGGCATTTACACTTAGAATGTGAGCCACCTTAAGCAGATAAAAGATAAATTTTAGTTTTTCTTTTTATAAAATGGTGCCATGTTAGTCAAATTGTTAACAACCACTCCCTCCAGAAAGAACAGGTGTATCAAAATTAGCTATAAAATTTCAGAAACATTTGAATATTATCCCTGAAAAACTGTTAGATTGTTATCAATATAATTACAACTTAATGCCAAAATAAAACTGTGACATTCAAACGCAAAACATCTATCAAGTTATTTTCAGGTGGATATCACAAGAAGCAGTACATGTTTATGACATGCCACAAATTGTATGCTTGCATTACTGTCAGTGAAAATGTGACTCACTCTTTTGGTTACATAAATGAGAATGCAATTAAAGAAAATTGAAAGATACGGGATCTACCCCAAGAAAATGGCAAGACAAAGACGCCATTATAACTTTGAGAAGAGGTGGGCTTCAAGAAACAGGTAAATTCACACAACTGTTCCTGTATGCATCATGTTGAACCAAAATTACAAAATTTAATGTACTTTTATTGCAGCTCATTTATTTTTTGAAGAGCAAAATTACAGCATAATGATGATTTTTATCTATGGCCTTGTTTTTTAGGTTGATATGAATAAAAGCATGACGTGAGAAAAAAATTGCCTTAACTTTCGGTCAAATCATCCATTTCCAACAAAAAAGCTAAATTGTGGCCAATACAAACTCACCTCTTTGTAATTCTAAGATCCACAACTGCATTCTATTGAAGATTTATATTTAGAAGTAGATCAGAGAAAATCTTTTCTGTTATTGGCAACCAATTATAAAACCCCCATTGACAGATAACTATTGCATCTCATTTCTATACAACTCCCCTCTCTAACACAGAATATCTCTAAAGGCTACGACAACGCACATAAAGTACAGGCAACAAAACACGTACACATTTCTCCAGACAGATATCATAAATATCTCACGAGGTGCTGATTATCAAGTGATGATTTGGACCTAAAATTACCACCTGTGTTTGATTGGGGTAATTATTATGTTGGGCTCTGCCTACCTGACCATTACCCCTCTCTGGTAAGGGGTATATAAAGGGCCGTGTCTGCTATCTCTCTACCCATCTTGACAGGCCGTGTGCCTCCCCTTAGTCTCAGATAACTTTGCCCTCAGCATCAATGCTGTAGGTTATGTCCAAAAACGTTCTTAATAATGATTTATCAATTAATTTTGAAATATCAACAAGTGTTCTGTGTGGGATTGCTAAAATCAAATCAAATAAAAGAATGGTAGTAAAGACTTCTATACATTACTTTAATATATGTCAATTCTCATCTAAATGAATGAGGGAAATGGTCATAGGCTCATAGCATTGTCTATAGAATTTCACATTTCTTCATTCAGTGATGAAAGTGGTTGAAAGAAAAAAAATGAACATTTTGTGGAAATTTAGAAGCGATGACCAAAGGAAAAAAGGAAAAAAATGTTCAGGTACATTAAAAAATTGGATTTCCTAAAATTTCTGGAAAACTTTCATCACTGATCATTGTAATTTTGAAAGACTGACTGCTTTGTATTATGTATTAATCTATTAAGCAAAATAAATTGCTGTAATTTGATCATAAAATTAAAGCCCAAAAAAGTATGGTTATCATCAACCATCTACACTGATCAGATATTCCAGACATGTTCAGCATTTACCCCCACATATAAAGTAGCATAACCTCTGTGCGGCAAAAAAACATGGATAATTAATTTTATAACCCCCACCACTATGGAGCTTACTTGTTGAGAATACCTGCACATTTTAATAAACACACTTTAATCCCAGCATCTACAGGTGACAGATCTTATCAGTGATTTGTGTTCAAATTAGACTTTTTTGTTTTCAATGGTCCGAAATACGAAACCTGGTTTGATAAACAATCTCCATTCAATTTGAGAGTAAGTGTTTCCTCGATATCAAATTGAAAGGAGACACTTTGAGAGTGAACTGTTTTGCCATTTATCTTTTCTTTATGCATTACTTTTAAAGTTCCGCAGCTTTAAGGCTGCTGAAAAGTCAGTGTTTAATACTTTGCTGAAAATCAACATATTTCGTAAAATTGATCATGATAATAGGCAAAAACTGTGAGAGTTATGATGTCTTTTTCATGATAAGACAGATTTTGCAGACTGGGTTGTTCAGAATTCAGTCGACCCATTCTGATAATATAGCCTTATAACCACATCAAAAGATTAGAAAGTTGAAACGCAACTTGAAAACTGGAAAAGATCAAGACGTTTTGGGTGAAAGAAATCTTGTTTTGAAAGAGCTGTGCTCAATGTAAGGATTTCAGCTTGTTTGCTTGTCCATTTCATTTCTTGGTTGACAAAGACCTGTCCGCTGGCTGACGAGATTACATCTGAAATTGTCTCCCCGACAAAAGCACATCCCCTCCTAGACAAAAGCTATTACTTAATAGAAAATACCTGAGCAATGTCCCAACCAGGTTAATTATTGCCCGATGCTTATCTCCCCACATTCAGACTTCCAGATTGGACTGACTTTTTACCTTTTAATCCTCTTAGAGTTGTAGGTTTTAAATGATCAAATGGTCATATAATTATATCACCACATTCTAACAAGAGTGAGATCTTGATTTTCCATTCTAAGAGTAAATAATAATTGGCCAAAAAATGTGAAAAACTGAAGGTGAAAACAAAAGCTGACACATATGACAGTCAATCAAATAAGATAATATCAAATGTCAAGATTTCATAGAATTTTTGGAGAAGGGATGTCCCAATGCTAGAAATGCATTTGAACAATTAAGGTGTCTATTTCAGCGCCCCCTGCAGGCATAGACCTTATCATTTTTTCTAATCTGGCAATTTCAGAGCCTGCCCATCATGGCCAATTCTCAACTATCAAAAGCGCATGGCATCTTTTGTTGGCAGTTACATCACCTATTGTCGAACCATTTCCCTGTTTAATAGCAGATGACCACAGGTGGAAACGAAGTACACTCTTGTCTGTGGTAAGCACATCTTTCCTTAAACAGATTTGTCTGTTTTAAATTTTAAGAGGAAATCATGTTTTTTTTTTCTACTTTGCAAAACACCAATGGCCTAAGCACAATACATAGAGAATGAAGATATTGGCCAAGAATGATAAAGGAATCTTTCAAACGATAATAATAAAATCTGTTACAAAATGACAAAATTAAAAAAAAAATTGAGGTTATTCAATTATTTTTTTCTGATAAAGTAACTGACCCTGTGGCATTCATTAAATTGGTCTAAAAAATGATTTACAAAACATCAACAATCAATCATATCTGATTGAAACCTGTTGAAGACAATTTGTGGTCCATTAAAAGTGAATCAGCAGATATTCTTGGACAAACTTTGCCCCCTCCATGAGACGGAGGTCATTGAGCTGTGGCGCCAATGGGTGGTGACATGTCCCCCAAGCAAGGTTGTCCCTGCAGAAAGTATTAACCTTGGGATGGCCACCTAGCGGCATATCATTAACCCTGAGGGTCATTGGAATGAACAGTGTCTGGATCAAACATTTCCACATTTACTATGAATCAGGAATGTTACCCCTTTCGTGTAAGTCAGGTCGCGAGCACACCCCACACATCATGATTACATGGGGCGTTTTACTCCATTTTGTGATATATGGAACTGCAGGACATACACCACCCACTGCCCCCTTGTGGCCACAATATGTAAAGTGTTCACGCCTAAAGTCATCTGCTTGCTCAGTTAAATCAATATAACTATTCATGAGATCAACTTTCACTTTGAAAATTAAATTTTTTTTTAGGCTGCATATAATTCGATCAAATTGTTAAGAGTAATTCTACTGTTGATAAATAGTAAATATCTGTTAATCTAAACCTTCAAATATTAAAGAATTTTTTCCCCACAATTCTATTTAAAATATGCCCAAAGGTAAATGACACAAAGCCCTCTGAGATACTTGTATATTGTATATTTGTTTTGTTCACCAATGTATCATGCTCACAAATGTCTAAATATTTTGGAAAGCCATAAATTCTCAGCATTTTCACACATGTATCAATACAAATAAAGCATGAAATGCCAACCTTTGTAGCATCTCCAAACAACCTCTGCTGCAGTGCCAGTGGTCAGCTTTTGGCAACCATTCCAGGATTTGTTGGGAGGTCAATCTTTCCAAGTTGTTGGCAGACGACTATTTGCCTCCCTTGAAGATGCCACATGGAAGGTCAGCTCAAGGTCACTTTACCACTTCTAATGAGACATGTGGTTATGCTCTGCAGTAAAAATAATTTAGCCACTTTTGCAGGCACAGAAAAATGATTTCCTGCCTAAAATGTTTATTTTGCCAGAGGTTTCTCGCACAGAGCCCCACATCCTAAATAAAACAGAGACCTCTAATGCAAACCCCAGACTTTCTACAAGATGGAAAACCAGTTGAGATCAATTGTTGTGCAATATTACCTCACTTGAAGACAAATATGACATCTGGGGGGCCTATTATTTTCTAATATAAATATTTTCAATGGATCATTTACTGAGATAATGGGAAACTGTTATCATGGAGTCTCACTTTTATCCATCAAATACAGGAAGCAATCACAAGTTTCAAATCAGATTCATAGCAATCTTTGGTTCAGCTGCAGAGGCCTCTTATTTTCTTCATTTTTATTTTTTTGGTCAACTTTTGCCATTCACTTGGGCTGCAAATTTTCCTGTGAGAAAGCTATGCAGATAAACAGCAGTTTTTACTGATTGAAGTTGCCTGATATCAATCACGGTGAGATATCACTCTGAGCTTTGTCAGAGCAATGCTTTTCTAGATGGTTCCCTCATTCTGCTAACAATAGTTATGCCATCTGTCCAAGCCCCATTCTCTCCTCACTCTTGTTCCTCATACAATTTATGGTCACAAAGAATGTTAGGCAAAGATCATGTCTCAATCTATCAAAATAAATTGAACTGATAGTTTTACAAGAAAATGGACCCTTAATGTTTCATTCAAAAGACAAAAATTCTATTTCTCTGAAACAAAGAATTTACAACAATTCTGATTACTAATCTAAGCATTGTCAAGTTGAATTGAAACACTTATTCTGATGGTGAAATATTTAAATATATCATGGTTTGCTAATTCTACTACTTGATTCCCCTTTGTAGACCTAATTCAACATTCACATGCCAAGTACTGCTCAAGTATAACCAGTGTCAGATTATTCTACTCTCACTCTACAAGACCACACTGTGAGGGATTCCTTGTCTTGTTTAAATGTTGGAGAAAATATTAACATCTCAGATCACCGCTACCATTCCTTTATATAGTATGGACTGAAGACAGATTCTGAGAATATCTTGAAAATATCTCATTTAAACATCACATAGCTGTTTAAAAGCTAAATTTTCAATTCTGATTTAAAAAATAACAGTTCTGAAAACAAATCTAGTGGTATCTCAACAACCATCTTTATTGTGGTACATAGTAAAAATCAACATCACTAATAAAAATGAAGAGAAAATGTCTTACCAGAATGAAGGAGATGATGCTGGCGGGATGAAGATTCCAAATCTGCCACTTTCTTCCCCAACTGACCACCACCTGTAAGTAAATAACCATCTATTTACTCTCTAAATATTAGCCGTTGATCACTAATGCTTAGATTATCCTAATCTCTTCTTATCCACACACCCTTTATCCTTATCCTTCCATCCATTTGATGTGTCCACAATCAAAGTATCTCAGTGTCTCTGGATTAAATCAAGCTTTCTCTCTTACTCAGCATAAAACACAACTTTCTTGATGACTGCTCTTCATTTATCATCAAAATTCAAACTTTCTGTCAGCCCTGAGTGGCACGTACTACAAATGACACTTGTGGAAATCTAGCGTACCACTTTGTCTACATTTAATCTTGCGGGTCCGTTCCGGCCCAACTGCAAACCGAAACTGATCTTACCCAGCTAAAGTTTCATAGAGAATTCCTGTATAAGATGTGTTCAAATCCCTGTGATGAACATCGCTAATTGTAAACACTGTCAATCACTGTTTACGATGACCTCCATCAATAGCTGATGTATCAAGCAACACAAACATCTCTCATCTGGCAGGGAAGGAGCCCCGATCATCATGATCACCACGTTATGTGTGCGGGGAGCTACCACTGTGATTTAATGTGCAGCGTGGTGTAAAGTGTGGACGGGATCAACAGGCTGGCATATGTGACTTTAAATAGAACAGCAAGTCTCGTTTCTGAGGGTGGATAAAATAGCAATGTTGGCATATGAGAATGAATATTTTTTTTGGGCTTTTTCTATAAATGGATTCTTGAAAGCATATTTCCACATTAAGATCATTTTGTGCCACAAAACAATTTTGATTTGAAAAAAAATTGGATCTTGAATTATTTCTATTAAATCTCAACAGGATCAATGAGGATTAGATTAGAAATATATATTTTTGAAATGAATATCTAATAAGATTTCAAAATGACATTCAAAGATTTGAATATGGATCAGAGAAACAAAGTTAAAGGCTTGCATGTCAATGTGAAAATCTCATGTCAAGTTGGTTATCCGGTCCAGATATTAGAAGATGGCTGGGAGGAAATGTGGGTCTAGGAGTGGAGTGACATGGAGTACTCAGAACTCACTACCCATCAGACACATGATGGGGTTATCAGCACTGACAGCCATAAGACAGAAACCCTAGACATGGTCACTCTCTGACCACGCTGACCACCAGCCTTATAGCTTAACCCCTTGCATTCATCTCACAGTTAATCCACAAGATTGGACTCTTTAGCCCCGCTAAAAATTCTAGAAAAAGCAAAAGTATACACTTTTTATGCAATGTTTCTTGAAAAAATTGTGTATAGAATGGATCATTTTAAAGTTAATCAGAGAATTGTAAGGCAGTGGTCATGCGGACACTGATATGTAAAGTAGGGGTGAAAATGAGGGGTCTCACGGTGGGACTTCCCGGGATCCTGATCTCTCAAAGTGATAATCCTCTACTTCTCAACACTTGAGATAGATCTTGGCTCAAATTGCTAAATATCTTGTGATAAATGATGAATTCTTAAGTTTCTTGTTTCATTCCATTTCTGATTAATCCTTTCTCTTCACCTTCATTGTATATACCTTGACCTTGTCATATTTTCTGATGTTATTTCATATTTATTTAATTTTATATTTGTCCAAAGTATAAAGCTGGAATTCAAGCAGAATGAGTCTCCAGAGGCCAGGATGGACACCAGGGCATGACAGGTCATGACAGGGCATGACAAGGAACTATTGTCATGCAAATAAATCAAAGGATTCAGCGACAGTTGATGTTCCCAGCAGATGGGGTGTGGAAAATCAATACTGCAGCATGTAAACAATACTTGCCACTGCAATATATCATGTCATGGCACATCCACAGAAAATAAAGTTTGCTTTAGCTATCCATTGTATCTATCTAATTTTGGTTGGTTTCTATTTCAATATTTTTCATAAAAAAATGTATATAGGTTCTTTTCATGCTTCTCTGAAAACTGGGTGATTAAGACAAAACTCTTGCAATATTTTTGTTCTAATTACGTATCACATTAGCTTAATCATTATGACTATTACAAAAAATTCTGATGATACCAATAGTCTGCAAAATATCACATCAGCATATTTAACAAGGTTTCTGAGAAAGCGTTGATCTTTTCATTGGTTTTTATCTTCTAACATCCAAAACAAACTCTTGACTTGAGTGAGAGTTTCTTCAAGGGTCAGGATCAGGGGCTGACCAAGAGCATCTCAAGTGGTGTGGGCCCAATACATGGGGGATTTAGAACAGCCGCAGGATTATATCTGTGTCCTTATAAATTATCCAAGACCAAGACCTGATGGATGACTGAACAATCTACAGAGAACAGGCTATTTTGATACACTATAAACACATTTAAACTCAATACATCATTTACGAATACTATCTCTTTGTGTAAATACAAACAAATTTGCAAATGAATTTGTACCAAACTATATAAGATAAATGTTAATCCAGTGTGTTATCAATGTTGCAATAATTGTTTCAATGAATTTGTACTTCATGAAACTTGCAACGCAAATAACGTACATGTTTTCTGTAATTTTCAAATCTGTTTCTTTAAAATTATCTCTGGACAAATATTCTTAGTGATGAATCAGAGATCGTTAAGATAATTTTCATGATGCATTGCAATGGCATGAGTATTTATCCATGGTGTGCTGATGAGTGCGTTTAGTGCAGTCGTGGGTCCCGGAGTGTGGGGTGGCTACAGTAGACCCAGGCCTGGAGGGTAAGAAGGGGCTGATACCCCAATAGTCATGATCTCCCCTTGATAGCAGGGCGGGCAAATGTCATACCCCATCATCATGAGGCGTTCCACTTTGTTAGGCAGCCGCCCTCTTACCCCATACCCCATTTCGACCTTCACACCTATGCGCCCCAAGGCGATCAGCATCCCCCAAGAATCCCCACCAGAGCGGAGCCTGCTTCTCAAATCGCTGCCATTTCCTTAATATCTCATACCGTTTGCTGTCAAAGTAATTGATCTGGTTTAACCCCAAATCATCATATTATACAGCCATAGGCCAAAATAATGAAAGAGCGATTAACGTCGGGAAGGGCGTACATTTAACAGATCTCCGTCCGTGAGCACTGATCGCTTTGCATGCGTCTGTTCTCAGGAATATCTCCACACATTTCTAACTGGATGTGAACTGAGTTGATGCTGTGCGATCATTTAGACCGTCACTGCAGCCCATTGCTATGGCGATCCGACAGCTGACACCCACGAGCTGATGGCCATTTGTTTCCTTGATATAAAGCAGAGAATCAACCAACATATTCAAATTACCCACGTTTGCTCTACTATGACCTTCAATATCTCATTAAATTACTCCCTAACCTTGTGGTTCCAGAATGTTTTGTTAAAATCAAGTTCACACGACCGACTATTCAAACTTCAATAACTTGCATTTTTTTCTACACCAAAAACCAGTCTGTATTTTTCGTTGTTGTTGTTTTTTTAGACAAATTAAAATGTTTTAGGGCAATTACAACTACTTGACATAGTCTTTCAATGTTCTATACATTTTTTACACAGAAAAAAAACAAACAGATAAAATTGAAAAACTAACATGCCAAAAGCTTTTCACAGAAGTGCTGCACTGCACAAACAAGCATAGATCACATTTCTACTAATTGCAATTTGGGCATTGGAAGTCCTCACTGTATAACCTACCTGTTAATTGCAGCCAAAACACATCAAAGCAATCCACCTGTCTGGTCTCCCAACCTCATCTCTCAATATTCTGAACTGTTTATCTAACCCTGACCTAATCAGTGCAAACCTAGTAATTTTCATTTCATATATCACACTTATAACATATTTACCATATGATTCTTTGAAAGACATTTTATTCTTCTTCACATATTATGATCATTAACTTTTGTGGATATGTTTGAGAAGGAAATTGAAAAAAATATGACTGATCCTATCATTCCTTGTAGGAGACAACTTCGTCAATCAATAATTAATGGGAAAATTACCAGGTTTATTTGTCCTAAATTTATGATTGGCATTTCAGGTTAATTACTTGGTCAAATATTGAGAGTTTTAATGCTTCATAATCAATCCCTGACCACACATATAGTAATCCTGTTGTGGAGATACCTGTTGAGAGCATCTCGCTCTTATCATTTTTTCCTGATAAAGAAGTGTGAGGTTGATAACCCTCTAGATGCCATTATATTCATCTGACACTTTAAAAGTGTATTTTTTATGATCTAAAAACATATATGATAAAGGAAACTTGTTTGTTGGATCCCAAACTATTTGTAAAGACATGCAAGCAATCCCCCTTTCTTATTTACTATGCAGTTACTGAGAAAAATTTATTTCTGCCTTCAACATATTTTTTTTTCTAGTTAAATGTAGTAATATATATCTGAGTTTGCATGACATGCAAATTTCACACATCCCTAATGATGGAGACATTTTTGGCTATTGTTTCAGCTCAGGCGGGAGCTTAATTACAGACCAGCATGATGCTGATTTCCCAACAAAAGCTGAGAAAAGTCATTTAGAACCCCTCATTAAAAGGACATGGTCTCATGCTGTGAGAATGCACAAATTCAAATGTCAACTCCTGACCATTGATCTTGTCAAAAACCTGCGCCTGCCAGTAACAAGGAATTAGACATAATTAAAATGTACCTGATATTTATCACATTTGTACGTTGTTACCATGACTATTTTCACATTCAAAATATTTTTAATCTGCACTGTTTCTCTCAGACACCCATAGTTTTCAGTCACAGAATTCGAACCATTTTAACAATCTAGGGGTTGGGCTTTCCAAATTTCCTGAGAATCTCAGAATAAAATGATCAAGAAATCTGCTAACAATTTTCAATTGACTTTTTGTGATCAGAAATGGTCATTGATTTTACTCATCAACTATATTTTTCAATAAAGATTTCCTTACCAATGTTATGGTTTCCTCTGGAAAAGTCCAAAAATGTTAGCTGATTTACTGAATTATACAATAAATTCCGAACAAACTGTATATGAACTTTAGAAAATTTGATCTGCCTGTCATGTGTTCTTCATAAACTTGCATAGGCTAATATAGGGTAACTCTGACAGTGCCACCTGGTGACAGATGTCCCCATTACACCGTGACAACTCCATTATAAGCAGTAATATTGGTAAACACGCATCTCCTTCAAGCTACTTGTCTTGGCTTTTGTGGATATCTTCACAATGGTACACACGCACGTATGTCTTGCAATCTGTGGTGTTCAGATTGAAGGCAGTGCCAGTATGCTGGTGTTACTTCATGATAAAAGCCCCTGTGCAAATATAAATGTATCCACTTTTCTAAAAAGCCCCTAATTATGACTTTGTAACAAAGACAATTAACATTTTAACAGTTACAGTTGTATGACTTGTAATTGCAACTAAAAATCTTGTTCAAATATTGCAAAATGTCACACACTATAATACCACAAAATTGGACATTGACTTTGGCCTGATCTGTAAGAACAACACAATTAACCATGTGCTAATGGCACATCAATAGAATTGACATGCCCAAAAACTGTCAAAACTCAAAGTATACAAAATAATGACAAAGGTTTAACCATGAAGACACTTTAAATTTCACACTCTCAAATAACCAGTTGTAACATGTCCCCAGTTAGTTTGATTTAAGTGTTTCTTAAATTAGGTTTCCATGGTAACATAATTCAAACCATAGTAGGTGGATCAACACCTGTGGCATTTCATTAATCCATCCTGTAGTATACAACACCTTTAACCCTTTGAGGTATGGAATTAGGAGGATCTTTATCAGTTTAGACAGATAAACTAATTGTTTAATCTATTGCACTACACATATTAACAGTTTTTCCTTTTTTTACTATGTTGATATCAAAGTATCAATCAAATATATAATTACTTCTATATTAGCCTAATTAGTGTATATTCTTTGATGTCCAATTGGATTTAATATTAATTTCTCCACTAATGAAGTATGTGATAAGCTAAAAGGTTAATATAACTTTTGGCCAAAAAGAGAGGCGTCATTATTTGTAAATGCACATCAATGTTATGAATATGCAAAAATATAAACATTTGCAGTCATTTCAAATTAAGAATTGCTTTTGTGAAAAATCCATGTATATAAAATGGACTAAAAGCTGTTCTTTAAATATTCACAGAATTAAGTATAGACACCAGTCACAAGTATAACAATATAAGAGCATTATATGTCCATGCAAATATTGGTCTTCTTCAAATCCCTTCAGCACCTCCTGCAAGCTTCCCACTTTCAACTCAATATCAACATTAATATCTTTACTACATAAACTCTTGCCATTATTCACACAAAGGAAAAAAAAATGTGATGACTATCATTTTCATGAAAAAAATATTTAAACCGGTCTTATTTTCAGGTAATATAAGGCTGATGAGTCAATGGAAACATTTTGTAGTCACAGATTGTAGACTTTTCCCTCAATACTAAAAGTTTTCACAAAAATGTAGGCATCAGTATTACATCCTTATAAATGCGGCATATTCTTATCATCTATTTGATCATACTTCAAGAAGGACACATTCTATTTTCTGGATATATTCAAAATGATGAACATGCCCAAGGGGTTACTGTTTCTTTGAGATAAACTGGGGGATTTTTTGCCAAAAGACGAGACAACATTTGCAAGTATAATCCCAAACAAAAGTCAATAGAGAAAGTGACATCAAACATTTGTCTACTAATCCTCCATATAAAAGCACAACAAGGGTACAAGTGTCCGATTTCAGCATAATGTCAACATCAAGGCATCGACTGAATAAATGAAAAAGTTGAAATAAATCCTCTGTAAATTACATTTTATTTTGTCCAGTACTTTGTCACCACACTTTAAACAATATTTGTGACAAGTGTTGATTTCAAAATGGCGAAATTATGCAGAAGTCTTCAATGAGAATTCTTTCATTTTTATGATAAATTGAAATCATTAAGTGACCAAAATGGAATGAGCTTGCACACTGTGCGGTACTTGACTCTCTCTGGCCATGTCATTTTCCATCCATATCACCTTAAATCTCCCACACAGGGCTGGTGTCAAACTTTAAACTATAACTATAATGTTTATGCTGTGTATTAAGTGAAATAGTTTTAAAAAAAATTATTTATCCTATATTCTATTGCATTGCATTGCATTGCATTGCATTGCATTGCATTGCATTGCATTGCATCTTTAAGATCCTCACAAGGTTTTTTTGTACCTCATGTCTAAATGGATGACTGTGTGTAGTATAATGTTGGTCTGGGCTCACAGGACACTCAGCCTTTCCTTACTTCCTGATGGCCTTGGAAGTTGCTGCCCTTCTTTGTGTCATCTTTGTACTGTGGTGGCACTTCTCACCTGAACATAATGCAGGAATCTTGACCCACCCCAGTCCTCACACCTTGTCAAACATACTCCATATATGTACCACGGAAACCATCTCCAAATAACCCTCACACTGCCATCCTAACATCAAACCACCAACCTGAATACTAATTGTTTCACTGTTGCAACAATCATGAACGCCTATATTAATATTCTCAATACAAGATTAATCAGTCATCTAAAATGCATGTTCTAAAATATCATGTTTTAAACTATATACCGGTATGTATAAATATTAAATTTTCTTTTTGACTACAAGGAGTGTGATAGTAAGAGGGTTGATTCTGATGTCAAACCCATGTGTGACAGTAAGGCTTAGTGATGCTAAACCCCAATAAACCCGGTATCTTCATCTGATCCATCACACCAGAGCCTTTCTCTATACAGGCACGGACTATATCAAATATCAACTTCATTTAAAGGTCCTTTAAAGTATTTTTGAAGATCAATAATTCACTTATCTCTCCATTTAAGAAGTTATATGAACCATAAAGATTGCAGTTCTAGTTAAGTAGAAATGTGAGAGTATTTCACTCACCAATTTAAAGCAAAGTTAGTATTCATATTTAAATTCTCATAAGTATTAATTCTGTTTTTGAAGAAAACAAAATGTTTAATTTGGCAACATAAGCACCAAAAGGACAATTGTCCGAGATTATGTTTCTCATTCAAGATATAATTGTATGTGTTTGGCTCAAGTGGGAGGCAGGATCTATAACAATCATGCTCATGATATGAGCCCAAATTTCAAGGATGTGGCAATATCTGATTATAAATTTTCAATAACACTTCTCCTTTTTATGAATATGAAATGAAAAAATGATGATGGCAAATCATATGTTGATATTTATAAGTGCTGGTAAAGAAAGTGCAACATCAGAGAAAATATTGAGAAAAAGGTCACTGTCCTATGATAAATTCAAATAATACAAAATAAATGAATAAATAAATAAATAAGCAAATAAAACACATGAACTCCCTGAATAAGTGTGTCTTCAATCTACTCTTGAAGGAATTAACTGGAGAATTACTCCTAATATCAGTAGGAAGGAATTTCATAGTTTTAATTACAAATAGTTGTGTGAATGTAGAAATCAGATGGTTGATGTATCAAAGACATACAGAAGTTCCAAGAACAGATGGGGGACATATGGAGCCTGCAAGATGTAGGTCAGTTTCTCCAATATCACATTAATAATGTCATCTATTTCACTGTAAGGTGTCATATACTAAATGTACATATTAAGCAGCATATGTTTATATTCAAGTCTGATGAATGTCTCAGATGTGACCACCAAGCTTACTCTCATCTGTCTCTCCTTTGATATAATATCTAAGATGAGAAAATAACACTGTTTTCTTCACAGTTTGATTGGTAAACACTACCACATGAGAATTCTTTTATAAACCTGCATTTCTAACATATATTCCTGGTCAATATTTGATGTCAAATAAATTGAAACTGGTATTCTTGAAATACACACCACCCAAGTATGCACGTGCACAGAGAATGTGAATTGATTTCACTTGCAAAATTTGTATATTATGGAAATTATAAATTGTTCACACATGTTTAATATATATGCATGTGTGATCAACATGTGAAAGTCAAGTTCCCTCCTACTGTGTTATGTATATCATGTTAATAAAATGTCTTTGATATTATCTAATTAAAATGTAAATATTAACAACTGATATATGATATCTGGTCCCAGTGTGTATTTTCCCCGACTCGGACTCGGACGCCATATTCGCATCACCAGAAAGTTGAAGAAAGAATTGAGTTGTTATCTGCTGATCATGCGGAACTACTTCTATTTGACATAACATCATTTAATATTTAATAATTAAATTAAAATAATGTTCGTCTGGGCTCACAGACACTTTCCCTGTCTGCATAGTTCTATATCTAAACCGTAGACGCCAGGAGTCTGAACTTGACATTGACCTTCAAATGGCACTGAATGAATATACGACAACAAATCAAATACATTTTAAGGTAGAACAATGAGAGGTTCACATATTCGGGACGTCAGAAACCACTCACCTGGTGCCAAGTGACACGTGACTGTGGGTAAGAAGCTCCCAAGAAGATACTTTCGCTTTCTCTTTGAGTGGCTCTTGGAATTCTCTAACACGGATCCACTTTGATACAATTTAATTCCCCTGGATGTTTCAGATATTTTTATCGAGACTGTCGATAGAGCAAATCTCCCACGATTGTCAAAAACTGGGGGCACATCAGCTTCACGTCAGTCTTACCACCGCCTCTGATGTTGCCGACTTTAAATGAAATTGACAAGGTGGAGCACGTCACGAGTCACGTGACTTGACATGAAATAGATGCCGGCACGTGACATGATCTAAATGAGTGATGAGAGACAACTGCCACTTAGCCTAATTGCCCAATACTTCTGTACCCTGGACTTGATTTTATGCTGTTAATTCTTGTACTAACTCTCCAGGAAGACATCGCGGAAGCTGTGATAGCCTCAGTTCTTATTCTATCTATTTCAAGTTCATTTATCATAGTCCCCTAGTTTATTCATCAATTACCCTGATGAAAAATCTCTTCTGTCTTAATTCATATGTTTCTTTTCTTTTTTATACTCTTAAGGTGGCAGTGTCACCAAAGCAAGGGTAGGTATACATTTTTTACTTTAAAAAAATCCTGTGAGAAAAAACTAGTGAAGGCAAAAATCATAATTTTTTTAAGCAAAATATTAAGTCCTTGAACCTTGGAATAATTATTCCAAGCTTGAACTTATTTATATTGCATGTAACTTGTCTCGATTTGTGCTTACCTTTACATAGCGAGGAGAACTATAAATCTTCAGCATTCTGAAAGATCCATTCTGCCAGCAAATAGCTTCTGAACCGGATCTCATATTGTTCCCAGGTGTTTAATTCAGTTGTTTGGTTCCATTTGTGTAAGTCACTGTGAATGTTTTTCTTTTAATCAATGTATGTTTCACAAATAACATTCAGAAGTCTTTGTAGTGTTCCCTTATATAATCCCTTACGTCCACAGTCACAGTTTTATTTTGATGAAGTTTTAAAGCGGTATGAAAGAAGCCTTTTGAAGAGTCTTTGCTTACCAGCGGACTTCCATTCCGAATCTGATTCATGGAGCAATATTTTCACAACAGACACATTTTCAGACCATGATATGACCAAAATCACTTGTTTCTTTCAAAGGGATTAGTGTAAAGAGAATGACAATGCCACATGAAAGTAACCCAAATATTTCAAAATCCAGTGGGCGAATTGAACCACAATATGGAATAATTAGAGATATCTCTACCTTCTTCAAGATAAAAAATAACATATAAGAAAAAAAATTCTGATACATTTGCAAAGATCTTTAATTATGATAAGGATTTGTCTTTTACCATTCATTCAACTTTTTAACCACGAATTTTAACCACGAATACCTGTATTTTTTTTTTGTTTATTTCGGGAATGGGGGCTTAGATGAAACTCAGTGAAAATCACAAAATCGAAAATATCGCTCTGGCTTTACACACACACACACAAATGTTTGTTCAAATCTAATTCATTGTTATTGAAATCTTCTGGAAAATAATTAGAGATGATATTGTCCTCGGTATATCAAAGTTCCAATTCTTTAAATCATTCATTCTCAGAAGCTCAAGCAGTAAACAATTTATTGAGACAATTGAGGGTCACGTGTGAGATGTAAACATGGAGGGATTGCCCTGCAGACCAGGCATACTCGCACAGCTCTGAAAGGTCAATATCATGTGTATGAATCTCAATCATAGATTAATCAAAAGAAGAGCTTCTTAGACAACCCTGGCCCGGGGATATGAACCCAACTGACCACAAACCTGTCTTATCCTATCTCACAGCAGCCATTCACTCCTAAATAGATTCAATTCCTCAGTAAAGGAAGCTTAATTTTCTATATAAAATAGTCATTCATAGTCATTACACCTTCTGAAAAGAACCACCCTCCCCGGAGATCAATGTAATTTTATCAACAATTTCTTAATTAAAATACTGATCCTGTGTTACCCCACGTAAACAGGACACTTTTGGATAACAAGGCGATTCTTTTTCTGTCAGAACTGTTTAAAGCAGGTGCGACTTCCCCCAAATCCCTCTAATGCCAAAAACAAAGACGTTTACACAGGCAATTTTACAGCATTCATTAATTCTGTTGTTGTTGACTTTCAGTTTAGCAGTTGTCAGTGAAAGCAGCAACTACTGTTTTCTTTCCAATTGACACAGTGCTATAGCTTCTTAGAAACAAATAACAGATAACCATGGCAACCCTCAATTGACCTATTACGCAAATTGTCGCCTAGGTTATCTCCAGGCCCTCTAATTCTGAAATAGATTTGTAAAAAAAAAATAGTTTCTGGTTTTTGTAATAAATTAATACTTTTTAAGGCCATAGTAACAGTTTTAACATTCATTCTAGAGTGCAACTCATTATTTATAAATGTTTGAAGAAAGTTGACCTTTAATTTATATTTTCATAGCAATATTCTTTTTCTGTATTTCTTAAGAGATCTAGGTAACTAGACTTACACAGAACAAGGCCATACCTAACATTATAGAGTACTGTAACAGAAAAATACAATCAAGGGACAAGAACATAATCTGCCTGCATGTACCTGTGAATGACAAGCGAGCACTGCCTTGTATACTAGCAGAAAGATTGTCAAAGGTCTTATACCAAAAGAGCATTTATAGGATTATTGTATAAAGGAATGAATATCACATGAGAAGGCTAAGAATGCCAAAAGATAAATGGAAGTCCAGTTAGACCTAAGGTTAGACTGAGCATCATTGGTCCTGCCCTCGTCCACCTGGGACCCAGGTAGCATTATGAAGGTCCTCGTGGGACAGCAATAGTCAAGTAGCAGGCATACTATCATATGACATTGTAAGGCAAGGAAACTGGCCTGAGTGATATATTGTTATATTGCTCTCAGCTTCAAAGCCGGACAACAGAATGTGATGGGCAATATTTGTGGCATATAGACAAGGGAAAGTTATTCAATGCAAGTATAGTTAGGTGAATAGAAGTTAACACGATGCAAAATTATGTTTGCTTTCCATTTATTTGAGTGTGAGTTAAGAAATAAATAAGATAAAATCATATGAAATCAGTATTGTCGTGACTGTTATCATCCCACTTGGACCTTTTCTATGTTGCCTGGGTTTCATGGGGCTAGAAACTCAGTCAAGTATTGTCTTACATGGTAGACTTTCCCTGTCCCGCGTTAAGGAAGCTGAAAATGTTTCCCACATGGTGGCAGCACTGTACGTTCCTGTGAAGACATTGGCGGGTTTCCTTTTCATTTAACGTTTACATCTATATTATGGTACTGAATTTACACTTCAACCTTCTAACCATCAATGAAATAAAGAGCTATTCTAATGTATGATACAATGTTCTTTTAGTTTCAAAGCTTTCTAACTCTATGCCAGGAGCTGCCCCAATGTTTGGTTACAAAAGTATTGTGTCTTGCACAGAGCCATTTTGCAGGTTAGATTGCTAATTCCTAATGGTTGCTGAATTGAGATGAGGCTTAAGGTGACATAACCCAGGTAAGTAATACTCCTGAATTAGACTCCGTGGTGGCAGTGCTTGCGTGAATGTGCACATCTGCTCCAAACACTCGGACTAGGAGTCTCACACATCAAGAGTTCCCTCAATAAAGATGAGGAAATATGATAGTGGACAGCCCACTCAAATGTCACATACTTTAACACCTGCATATTCTGCACGTGCACCATTCAGCAGCAAAATAGACACACTCCTATCTAAAGGTCTACACTTTAAATGGAACTAATAAGGGATTTTATCTACCTATCATTTCAAATAAAATACACTTGTTGATTTCAAATTAAGAGCATCCTGCCAGGGCCCTGGTCTTACTCTAGGTGATCATATATAGTCACAGGCTGCCAGAGCGACATCTACTGCCAGCATCAGTACTACTTTATATAGGTGAATACATATATATAGGGCAGAGCAGAGAGGGGCTGGGGACTTGGAGTGAGTTGGAGCATCATCAGAGATTGCACTTCATAATAGATTCAAAATATATCTGTAATGCAACAAACAATGCTGATTATCAAGTTCTTTTTCACCATAGGTTCTTAACCTTGCTTTATTTATCGAGGTATATACATATTTAATAACACAAATAAGCAATGTATATCATGTCAGGTTTATAAAATAACTCAAATCTACTATTTACAAAATGGTGAAAAGTAAACTTTCCCCCAATTCGTACCCATCTGAACTATCATTAATTTATTGAGTTCAAAGATACTCCAATTAATTAAAAATTATTATCAATTATGTTCCTTAAGATATCACAGATGTGTAAGCTCATAGATCATGCAGCATCATATATTCAACAATAAATAAAATCTAACAAAGTTTGGCACACTTGTTCAGAGCATTCATACAGTTCATTGCACTGTATATAGCCTAGTAAATAACATTTTTATATCTGTTCGCAACAATAAATGTGAATATTTTCTGAGTGCATCTTGTTTCTTCCAGCTATATGACATCTAGGTGGCACCACAATGCCATAGGAATACATCTAGTTCAACTATTGGCAACCAGGGCACTGCTTGTATTTTGTAATGTCCAAAGTTATCCTGTTCATCTCTGCTGTACTTTTGGGTGTCATACTTTGACAATCAAGGAGACATTAACTGCATTTTTGCTTTTTGATTCTTCCTAGCACTTATCATTTTGAGAAAATTATGATCGCAAATTAGATACAAGTATACAAGCAGAGTGTATCAGTGCATGTACAACATTCTTGGTGAGAGGACAAGACAAACTAGATGGCAGCACCCATGCTTTGGTATTTCTTCCTCATGGTCTGTATTTCTATAGCAAGTTGGTAGTCCGAGATGGCTTCCTTTCTTCTTCCGATCTTTCCTCTCACATCAGCCCTTCTCTTCAGCACCAGAGCATCATCTGGCTGCAGCTCAAGTGCTGTACAAAATAAATGGTATCAGAGTGTACTAAAAGGCATATTGCTTGAACTACACTTACACATTTTCATAGTGACAATTAGAAATGATATCTATTGCCTTTTTATGGCTTCTTTTCTGTTATAAGAGAAAAGCAACTTCCGTATCCATTTTTCTCCTGGACATAAAAAACAGCACCCCCCCCCAAAAAAAAAAAAAAAAAAAAAAAAAAAAAAAAAAAAAAACAAGCTATATTTGGAATTAGAGAATGATGCATAGCTTTTGAATTGCTTACATTTTGAGAAGTCTGATTCTGCCAGATGGTATTCCTTCATGGACACGTAGAGATTGGCTCTGTTGAAGTAGATGTGTGCAGAGTATGGACTGAGCCTCAGTGCATTCCCAAAGTCCTTCAGAGCTCCGGCTGAGTCTCGCAGCATCACCTGAACATACACATACATCATACTGTAGTTCTCAATGTTGACTGCATTACTATTCTACCTGTTAGTCTGAATTGGACAAGTATTTAAAAAAAATGGAGTAAAGTATGAATTGTGGTGCACAATAATACCTGAATCAATGAGCCAAACCTCATCAATGTTGGGTTGTAGTTGTGCAAAGATAAACAAACATTGCACAGATACGTGAAGAGCTATCATAATAGCAGATAGCAAACTGGCTACTCACCTTGCATATGGCGCTATTCAAGAAGGCAGACTCATCTTTTGGATTATACTGTAATGCTTGATGATAATAGGCCTGTGCCTGAAATACATGCAATCATTTACAATTATGTTGAGTCAAAAAAATTAGATCCGTGTAGTTTAAGAAAAAAAGAGACCCCAACAAGAGAAAGGCATAGCTTTTATATTGCAATTTTTGTTTGGGATTTTACATCACTTACAATATTATTTGAATACTTTCATGACCAGATCTCCTTGGTGCAGATACAGTGCAGTCTCAATGAATTGTTATATCAAAAGACATGACAACTCACTCAGTGACATATTCACAATGACATAGGTTTTAACCCTTTAGGCACGGGCCTTAGGCCACATGAGAAATTGTAACATGAATGCAATATTGTCAAGGCCTGGCATCAAAGCCACACATTTTGGATCATCACATAGAAACTGCACCCTGGCCTGTTGCCCCCTACCTGTTTGAATTGCCTCATGTGGAAGTAGATATTTGCAGCATTGAAGTAAGCTAGGGCGTAGGTGGGGTCCATCTTGAGGGCTTGCTGATAATCCCTCATAGCATTCGCTCTCTCCCCCATAAACTGTAACCATAGAAACACACAATATATTCCCACTGCAAATACATATATTATTATTTTCCATAATATCTATCTATCTATGCATGTAATTTTACTTCTGCCATGTTAAATAACAGGAATGATAATTTTTTTATTCTCCTTGTATTGGATATAATGGTTTGAGCCTACCTGGTATATAACGCCTCGGTTTGTGAGTAGCTCAGCAGATGGCGCCACATTGATAGAGGCGCTAATATCCTGGTAGGCGGCGTATGTGTCTGACATCTGCAGGTTGATAATAGCACGCCCCTCCAGAGCAGGTTTGAAATCTATGGGAGAGTCAAGCACTTACAATCACTCACAAAAACTTTGTAGATTACTAGATCATGCATTCTGATATGTGTCTCTCGAACTGGACTATTGTTCATCGGTTAACTCTGGATCTGTCTTCAATAAATTTTAAATGATGAGTAACCATTGCCTATCTTTCATGGTTAATAAATCAAAGTTGGTTACAATCAGATTTGTGATAGTGTCAGTGGCTAAACATTGTCAAATAAGTGCGGAGAGGTGAGTGCTTACTTGGGTCAGTGTTGATGGCTGTGGTGAACTGATGCCAGGCAAGTTGGTAGCGTCCTGCCACCTGCAGGTTGAATGCCAAGTTTACTCTGGCAGACAAGCAATATGGATCTATGTGCAGTGCCCTCTGGTAGTCACGTCTGTAATATACATGACATTCATGTTCATAGAAATCTCCAGTAAAATTAAATGTTTATTTGTAATATGCATTTGACTGGTATATTCAATCCTATCGATGAGCTCCCCGGTGATTACATAAGATAGGAGCACCTAACAGGAACTGAATCACTTTGACACTTAGACGGGAGGATTTAAGTAGTAGGTACCTGGCCATGAGTTGTCCCATCTCGTTGCCGTAGTCCATGAAGACGTTGCCTCTGCCGATGTAACCCTCCAGGAAGAAGACATCCAGTTTTGTGGACCTGCTGAAGCTCTCCACTGACTCCTTCAGACGCTGCAGCCTGCACAGAACATAAAAAATCATATCTCAGTTCATTCAATATTACCACCTCAATGAAATAAACATGGTTAACATTTTCATGACATTGAACCAAACTTCAATAAATAATGTTAATTTTTTTTCTTGTGAGTGAGAAATAATAAAAAATTCACCATATATTTCTGAGGCTATGGAATCTTTTAGTTGCTGAGATATTTCCGTGTCCATTTAGAACCAGCCAGGGTTGTTGTACTTACTTGTGGAGGCATAAACCCAGGGTGTGATGTATTTTTTTGTTTCGAGGATCTATTTCTGCAGCCAGCTGGAAGTCATGCAATGCATTCTTGTAATCCTTGCGGTCAAAGTAGAGGAGTCCTCTGTTGAGGAGGACCTTGAGCTTGAGGTCATCCCCCAGCAGTAACACTATACCATAGTCCTGCAGAGCCTACAATACACAACCCTATTAATATCACAGACTTTAAGCCCTGATATAACTGGAAGCTAATTACAAACCTGGGAAAATCTCTGAAAAAATAATATATATTCCTTGAATATTATTATAACTCTACACATTTATTGCAATTGACCAAGATATCATCTTTAAAATAAGGTTAAATATGAATCAGTGTAATGCATGGGTTGTAGTACTAGTCTGGCAAACCTTTTGGTAATTGGCACTGTCTTGATAGCAGATGGCCCTGTTGAAGTATGCCAGGGCACATTGGTTGTCTATTAAGGTCGCCTGGGTTAGGTCATGAATGGCCAGCTTGTATGCCTTGATGTAATACTTGAGGGCGCCACGGTACAGGTAGGATCGGACACTGTTAGGTTGTAGTTTGATGGCCTCGTTACAGTTGAGGATTCCCTTGGTGTATTGCCCTCGAATCCCGTAATACCCTGCTCTGCTTAGGTACGCCTGTAACACACACCACACTCGCGTCAACAAGGATAGGAAAATGACATGATTCGGATCTGATGCACGTCCACAAATATGGAAACAAAAAGAAAACTATTAAAGAGAAACAAATCTTATTCATTCAACTTCACTCATGACAAGATTGCTCACTCAATATTTTTTTAATCGACATTTTAGCAAACATGAACCACTGATGCTAAATGCAGATCCCTGGATCAAGTGCAGTCTATCAGATCAGCATGCTATTATTCCAAAACATTATTATTCAATATATTTACCCTGTTATGTTACACTGGCTGCCATCTTGAACATGAGGTCAAAATCAGCAAGAGACATGTCAACCAGCTGTGATGGACATAGTAAACTGAAAGGTCCTAAACTTGACTCACCTTGATCATTTAATCTAGTTTTAAGTAGATATAACCTGGCACTAGTCCCAGACAGGTTAGAAGGGTATTATATTAGTGCCTCAAGGTATTGAAATGATGCAGAACCTCACTAATTTTAGGTCTTAAAAGTATGTGGAGAAGTCTATCTTCTGAGCATTAAATGATTTCTGACCTGCTACTGAAACTAAGTCCCCACCATGTAATTTGAATAAAAAAACTTAAAGTAGTTTTTGAACTGTGTGCAGATGATAAGATTTGGATGTGATATTTCACCTGGAACAGTTTAGGGTTGAGGGCGAGGGCGCGGTTGAAGTCCTGGATGCCCTTGCTCTGCTTCAGCCTCATCCTGGTCAGGCCTCGCTGGTAGAATGCCTGGCAACAACAGAAACATCCCTTCACTCATATTGCCTTATTTAAAAATTACACCAAAATAGCACACTTATCCTCAGATCACTAAATAATCATGAAATGACAATATTAATATGCACTATTACCTTATTGTAAAATATTTCTGGATGTGGATATGCATGTATTCTGTTAATATATATTGTCTTGAAATATTATATCAATATATGAACTGACCTCTGCGTATTTGTTATCCACTTTGATGGCATCGTTGAAGGCATCGTGGGCATCGAGGAAGTTTCTCTTCTCCACGTGACACATGCCTATCAGGTAATATATCTCAGCTGCTTCTGAGGGCCACGGTGTTGATGTTCCTCCCCAAGGTTTCTTAAATATTAGAAATATACTAGACTCATGAATAATATCATCTTTATCCCTCATTGATTGGTTAAAAAAAAATAGTATATGATCTATGTGCAATTAATAATAACCCATTACATACTTCATCTGAACTAATGAGTCAACATTTCCTTTGTGTCCATTTAAAAACATTTCTCTGAACTTCATTGGATGTTAAGACACGGTAGAATATAGTTATTTGTGTTATATTTGTTGACATTACAGCACCCTTTTTAACTATCAGCTGCAACTGAAATGAGTTAAACTTGTGATATAGGCAATGAGTTAAGCTTGTAATATAAGCAATGAGTTAAATTTGTGATATGGGTTATGAGTTAAGCTTGGAATATAAGCAATGAGTTAAATTTGTGATATGGGCAATGAGTTAAGCTTGTAATATAAGCAATGAGTTAAATTTGTGATATGGGTTATGAGTTAAGCTTGGAATATAAGCAATGAGTTAAACTTGTGATATGGGCAATGAGTTAAGCCTGTAATACAAGCAATGAGTAAATCTTGTGATATGGGCAATGAGTTAGACTTATGATATGGGCAATGAGTTAAACTTGTGAATCAGGCAATGAGTTAAACTTGTGATATAGGTAATAAGTTTAACTAGTGATATGTGCAATGAGTTAAACTTGTGCTATAGGCAATGAGTTAAACTTGTGATATAAGCAATGAGTTAAACTTGAATTATAAGCAATGAGTTAAACTTGTGATATAGGCAATGAGTTAAACTTGTGATATGGGCAATGAGTTAAACTTGTAAATTAGGCAATGAGTTTAACTTGTGCTATAGATTTTAAAGTGCATAAGAAAGAAGCTTACTAATAAATGCTACTGGCAGTCTAATGGTGAATGCAATACTTGCCAGCTGACAAGCAAATCATCTCAAAGTCAAAGTTAGCAGACAAACCCTTAAAAAACACCAATAACAAAATCTTGCTTGGAACTTTAAAATATTGTCTGCCTATCTCAGACCTTATCCAGGACGTAGTGATATGGGTGATAGTACAGTTAAATTTTGTGGCTCCATCTTTAATAGAGTTATAAGTTATTGCAGAGGTGTGACAACTGGATGTTCATAGCTGATGGCGATCCAACAAGAAAGAATGATGCTCCATGCGTGAGACTGATGGCAAAAATACAAAACAAATACAAAAGTAAAGAAATAAAATTAAATATTCAAACAAACAAACCAAAATTATCAAATTTATTTAAACAAACAAACCAAAATAAAAAACAACATAAAGTATAAAACAACAGAACAAAAAATAATAAACACACAAATGAAAAAAAACAGATGAGGTAGCTGAATTTATCATTGTTCATTTTTAAAAACATAACCCCATGGGTTGATAGCTCTGCTGACTTGAATGAAAACACATGAACTGAGATTAAGTACAACAAGCAACCAGGTTATGATTTTCCATACAAGATCCCAAAGTAGGCAAGATGTTGTATTTTCTGAGGTCTAATTCTATCTATTTTCCATTAGACTCAGTTCTTTTTCCATTTTGTCATGATTTTTTCAAAAATCTAATAGCTATCACTAAGTTGTCAAGGAGGCTGCCATTTTGAATAACATAGCCAATGAGAATCAAGATAACAAGTTGGGGCCAAATTTGAAATGTAACATGCATTTTGATTGGTCAAAATCATCATCTGCTCAAGTCTGCTCCACTTTTAATGGTTGTGAGATTTTGCATGCACACAAATTTTGAATTCAAGGTCAATGTGTCAAGGACAAAGGTCACATGACTAAGAAAGTATTACGAGGCAGGGCTATGACTTAAGACATTTCTGTATACCAAGTTTTAATTTATTCTTATAAGCGGTTGCTGAGATATGCTCCTTACAAAATTTGTGACATCAAGGTCACTGCACTAAGCTCAATGGTGACATCACTGAGAATTTAAGGAATCTGAATCTTCAACTCTCTATCTAGCTCTGTATAAAATATGAAACATAAATTAATGGCAGTTTTGGAGAAGAAGATTTTAAAACATAGTGTTGGTATATAACAGATATGAAGTGACACAAATTTTGAATTCAAGGTCAGTGTGTCAAGAACAAAGGTCACAAGACTAAGAAAGTATGACGAGGCACGGCTATGGCCTAAGACATTTCTGTATTCCAAGTTTTAGTTTCTTCTTATAAGTGGTTGCTGAGATATATTCCTCACAAAATTTGTGACATCAAGGCCACTGCACTAAGGTCAATGGTGACATCACTAAGATTTGAAGGAATCTGAATCTTCAACTCTCTATCTACCTCTGTATTAAATATGAAACAAATATTACTGGTAGTTTTGGAGGAGAAGATTTTTGAACATAGTGTTAGTATATAACAGATATGAAGTGTTTTTTATTCACTTCTGATGGTTGTGATGTGGCATGTTCACAAATTTTGAATTCAAGGTCAATGTGTCAAGGTCAAAGGTCACATGACTAAAATTGTATGACGAGGTACAGCTTTAACATAAGACATTCCTGTATACCAAGATTTAATTTCTTCTTGCAAGTGGTTGCTGAAATATGCTCCTTACAAAATTTGTGACATCAAGGTCACTGCACTAGGGTCAATGGTGACATCACTGATAATTGAAGGAATCTAAATCTTCAACTCTCTATCTAGCTCTGTATAAAATAGTGTTGGTATATAAAAGATATGAAGTGCATTTAATTCACTTCTAATGGTTATGATGTGGCATGTTCACAAATTTTGAATTCAAGGTCAATGTGTCAAGGTCAAAGGTCACATGACTAAGAAAGTATGATGAGGCACGGCTATGACCTAAGACATTTCTGTATACCAAGTTTTAATTTCTTCTTATGAGTAGTTGCAGAGATATACTCCTTACATAATTTGTGACATCAAGGTCATTGCATTAAGGTCAATGGTGACATCACTAAGATTTGAAGGAATCTGAATCTTCAACTCTCTATCTACCTCTGTATTAAATATGAAACAAATATTACTGGTAGTTTTGGAGGAGAAGATTTTTAAACATAGTGTTAGTATAAAACAGATATGAAGTGTTTTTTATTCACTTCTGATGGTTGTGATGTGGCATGTTCACAAATTTTGAATTCAAGGTCAATGTGTCAAGGTCAAAGGTCACATGACTAAAATTGTATGACGAGGTACAGCTTTAACACAAGACATTCCTGTATACCAAGATTTAATTTCTTCTTGTAAGTGGTTGCTGAGATATGCTCCTTACAAAATTTGTGACATCAAGGTCACTGCACTAAGGTCAATGGTGACATCACTGATAATTGAAGGAATCTAAATCTTCAACTCTCTATCTAGCCCTGTATAAAATAGTGTTGGTATATAAAAGATATGAAGTGCATTTAATTCACTTCTAATGGTTATGATGTGGAATATTCACAAATTTTGAATTCAAGGTCAATGTGTCAAGGTCAAAGGTCACATGACTAAGAAAGTATGACGAGGCACGGCTATGACCTAAGACATTCCTGTATACCAAGATTTAATTTCTTTTTGTAAGTGGTTGCTGAGATATGCTCCTTAAAATATTTGTGACATCAAGGTCACTGCACTAAGGCCAATGGTGACATCACTGAGAATTGAAGGTATCTAAATCTTCAACTCTCTATCTAGCTCTGTATAAAATTGTGTTGGTATATAAAAGATATGAAGTGCATTTAATTCACTTCTAATGGTTATGATGTGGCATGTTCACAAATTTTGAATTCAAGGTCAATGTGTCAAGGTCAAAGGTCACATGACTAAGAAAGTATGATGAGGCACGGCTATGACCTAAAAAATTTCTGTATACTAAGTTTTAATTTCTTCTTATAAGTAGTTGCAGAGATATACTCTTTACAAAATTTGTGACATCAAGGTCACTGCATTAAGGTCAATGGTGACATCACTAAGATTTGAAGGAATCTGAATCTTCAACTCTCTATCTACCTCTGTATTAAATATGAAACAAATATTACTGGTAGTTTTGGAGGAGAAGATTTTTAAACATAGTGTTAGTATATAACAGATATGAAGTGTTTTTTATTCACTTCTGATGGTTGTGATGTGGCATGTTCACAAATTTTGAATTCAAGGTCAATGTGTCAAGGTCAAAGGTCACATGACTAAAATTGTATGACAAGGCACAGCTTTAACATATGACATTTCTGCATACCAAGTTTTAATATCCTGTAATAAGTGGTTGCTGAGATATGCTCAGTACAAAATTTGTGACCTCAAGGTCACTGCACTAAGGTCAATGGTGACATCACTAAGATTTTAAGGAATCTGAATCTTCAACTATATATCAACCTCTATATAAAATATGAAAGATGTAGTACTGGTAGTTTTGGAGAAGAAGATTTTTAAAGAAATGTTGACAGACGGACGGACAGACGGACAGACAGACGGACAGACATTTTCCCCCTCCTAAAGCTCTGCGAGCTAAAGTCTCAGCAGAGCTAAAAAGTATATATTTTGTATATGGCTAATTTTTTATCACAGAATGATGCAAATTTGTGTCATTTTGGTCTCAATCACATAAGTCTGATATCGCTCAGGCGCTTACACAAATCATCAGACATTTTGTTGTATTGACAGGTGACAGCATGTTGATCTTTCTGTTTTGTGAATAATGATGTCAACGCACACTTATTTTTCATTGTTTACATGATATTAGAATATATTCTTATGCAATGACTTCATATTCATGGATGTGTTCCACCATATTCAATACAGGGAGTTTTAAACGCTCAATGTAGCACCCGCCTCCATATCAAGCAAGCTTGTTATTCACACCTCTCATATATCTATGAGTATTATGCTCTGTGCATGTCTACATATCCTTCTTATAAGTATCTACCTCTGATTCAGTCTGCCATATGTTTTCTCTGGGACGCTGAAATAGTCAATTTGCCAAGAAACAAAATTTAACCATTTAGATTTTAAATAACCGTTATTCACAAAAAACACGTTTCAGCTCAAAGATGGTTTTACTGTGTCCTTGAGCCTTACCAAAATGTATAAAAAAGAATATTCATGCTTTATGAAAAAAGAACAAAAAAAAAAAAGGAAAAAAAAATCAGGTCTATTAGAAAAGGATCAACTACTGTGGCTGAAAATAAAAGCTGTTTTCTGTAGATCAGAAGTAAGATAATTTTTCTTAAGATAAAGTAAGATAAGGTAAAATAAAATTTCTAACCACAATGTCCAGAGCTCTCTCAAAGCTGGCGACAGAATTGTTCCATAGCTTGGCCTTCATCTGGGTCTTCCCTAGCAACATGAACAATGGAGCAACTGGCTTCACCCGAGTAGCACTCTCCAGAGCCTCGATGGCCTGCATCCAAACAATAACTAACTATAATAGTGGCATATTTCAATAGTCAGTGGACAAAACATATTATTACTGAATTTACCACATAATATTTATGACTTAAATGAAAGAAGTACATTCTTACTGCTTTTAACACATAAAATTTCTGACTTAAATGAAAAAAGTACATTCTTACTGCTTTTAACACATATTATTTCTGACTTAAACGAAAGAAGTACATTCTTACTGCTTTTAACACATAATATTTCTGACATAAACGAAAGAATATATTCATGGGTGCAAATCTTATATTTAAAAAAAAAATTATTTTTTCTACTCATATGATAACTAGTATTTAAAAAAAAATAGAAATGCAGTTTGATTGATCTCTTCACCCATGAGATGAGATTTGACCAGGTGATGTGTATCCTGACCTTGTCATAGTTCTTGAGGAAGGACTGCACTATGGCCTGCTGTGTGGCGCTCTGACCCAGACCAGCATTAAGCTCAGCAGCGTGCCTGGAACCATACAGAAAACATGCAGAAATAGATGCCATCAAAATTGTAGTTTGAAAATAGAGTCATATAAATCTAGCGTGATCAATAATTATATTCTCTGATTTAACCAGTAAACTGGCAAAATATATTCATACAGTAAATAATAAAGATCTATCTTACTTGACACAGAAAGCAGCTAACTCAAGGTTGCCCATCTTCAACACCAACTGACCCTTGAAATGAAATATAAATAACAGATTATTAACTTGAAACACTTTTGGATTGATTTATTTTGTTAGCGTCATAAAAAGTGATCTGTTTCACCATAATCACTGTTAGTGTTACATTAGGATTAGTGCAAGTGCACAATATTACACAGAGATTTTAAGATCTCGAACAACTTACAACCACCATGTTTTTAGTTATTTCATAGCTTGGCTACGAGTATCACAAATGACCACAATACTTGCAAATGCTTTCATGACTTTACTCAATTTAACTTTTTAATCTTCCATACTGGTTCCAAAACTTTCCTTTTGAAGTGAGTATTTTCTCTGAAGAGAATAATGTGTCATGATGTAGCATCTCAGGGTATGGTCTGACTTACCCGGTACATGTAGTAGTGATGGACATCTGGCTGAAGATGGATGGCTCGGGTGAAGTCTGTCAAGGCATTCTTAATCTGGTGGAGAAAAATAACACAAATAAAATATAAATCATCAAAATAAAGATTATTTGAACCAAATCAATAAATATAATAATATAATTGAGATCAAATGAAATAATAATTAATAAAAGAGTGTGATAAGTTATAAAAAATCATTTTCTCAATGAAAAAATTCCTTTGATTGTATTGGCAACCAATTCAACACAATATAGCCAAGAGTGACTGATAACTCTGATATTTTTAGAAGCAACATTTCTCACTCATTTGATGTCATTAAAATCAAGGATGCTCTCAGCATGAGAGACCATTACTGAAGATTTTGAAAAGGAAATATTGTTCATCTAGGAGTTTGCTTGCACTGTTATTTGGTTGAGGCCAGTCTTGTGATACTCACATCATGGAGTTTGGTGTAGGCCTCTGCTCGGCACACGTATGCCTTAGCATAGGTAGGATCTGCCTTAATGGCCTGGGTAAACTTCTTAATTGCCCTGAAATATATCACGTAAATCTGCTTTAAAATCTATTTTAAGTCCTTCCATTTGTTCTATGTTTGTATAATACATTTATATTATATGTTTAATATAATATCTGCTTCTGTCTTAGCCTCTAGATATTAAGATACCTTGGCTCAGTGGAGAAGCATCATGTTAGATATGCAGCTACTCTGTCCTACTGTTTATATACATATACAAATGAATAGACTAATTAACACCCTGTGCTTGACATAAAAATCCGTGCTCTCTACCAAGAACCAAAAAGTGACCTTTAAAAGTTTGTCATTTTATTTACTTGGACAAAGTGGTCAAAATTTGAGCTTGCCTGCAAGTTGCCAGTACCACTTGACCGGAGCAAGCAAGAATTGAGACCTTTTTGTACGATTTTCTATCATTTGACGGGTTGAAATATACTGGGAGACATTGTGACCTACCTGTGGTGGTTCTCCATTTTGAGCATATAGATGAGTCCCAGGTTAACATGAGCCACTGCCTTGTCCTTGTCTAACTTGAGAACAGCCTCAAAATCTGGGATAGCGTCCTCATGCCTGAGAGTCAGGAAAAAATACAAAACGAATCATAATTTGATTCAGGAAAGATATTTTTGTGTCTTTTATATTCTGCTTCAGGAAACATAATTTTTTTGTGTCTGTAAGATTGTAACATTTTAATTGACATATGCCATTTTATGCATATTCTTTGTGAAGTATGTGATTATAAATGCCAATAGTGTGGATTGATTTTTACTGTAGGTTGCAACATACCTGCCGATCTCGTTGTAGAGAATACCTCGGTGGAGATAAGCCAGAATATTATCCTCACTATCATCTATCATCAGAGACACGCTGAAGTCCTGCAGCGCCCTCTTGGGGTGCAGTCTGAAAGAATCACAAGATATTATATTATATATTAGTATTTATATAGTTGGTTATATCAGAATATTGTTTCTATTTGACAGAGGTGTATTCCATGTAATATTGTGAGATTAAATTTCTAATTGTAATGTGATAGGAAATGCAGTTTTTAGGATAAAGCTCCTGCTGGATCATAACTCTGCAGTATTGACACGACTGACTTCCTGAGAATACAGCCCCTGTAGTAGAGGGCCACCTTATAGCTACACTGTGACACGACTGACTTCCTGAGAATACAGCCCCTGTAGTAGAGGGCCACCTTAGAGCTACACTGTGACACGACTCACTTCCTGAGAATACAGCCCCTGTAGTAGAGGGCCACCTTATAGCTACACTGTGACACGACTCACTTCCTGAGAATACAGCCCCTGTAGTAGAGGGCCACCTTAGAGCTACACTGTGACACGACTCACTTCCTGAGAATACAGCCCCTGTAGTAGAGGGCCACCTTATAGCTACACTGTGACACGACTCACTTCCTGAGAATACAGCCCCTGTAGTAGAGGGCCACCTTATAGCTACACTGTGACATGACTGACTTCCTGAGAATACAGCCCCTGTAGTAGAGGGCCACCTTATAGCTACACTGTGACACGACTCACTTCCTGAGAATACAGCCCCTGTAGTAGAGGGCCACCTTATAGCTACACTGTGACACGACTCACTTCCTGAGAATACAGCCCCTGTAGTAGAGGGCCACCTTATAGCTACACTGTGACAAGACTCACTTCTTGAGAATACAGCCCCTGTAGTAGAGGGCCACCTTATAGCTACACTGTGACACGACTCACTTCCTGAGAATACAGCCCCTGTAGTAGAGGGCCACCTTATAGTTACACTGTGACAAGACTCACTTCCTGAGAATACAGCCCCTGTAGTAGAGGGCCACCTTATAGTTACACTGTGACACGACTCACTTCCTGAGAATACAGCCCCTGTAGTAGAGGGCCACCTTATAGCTACACTGTGACATGACTCACTTCCTGAGAATACAGCCCCTGTAGTAGAGGGCCACCTTATAGTTACACTGTGACACGACTCACTTCCTGAGAATACAGCCCCTGTAGTAGAGGGCCACCTTATAGCTACACTGTGACAAGACTCACTTCCTGAGAATACAGCCCCTGTAGTAGAGGGCCACCTTATAGTTACACTGTGACAAGACTCACTTCCTGAGAATACAGCCCCTGTAGTAGAGGGCCACCTTATAGCTACACTGTGACAAGACTCACTTCCTGAGAATACAGCCCCTGTAGTAGAGGGCCACCTTATAGCTACACTGACACGACTCACTTCCTGAGAATACAGCCCCTGTAGTAGAGGGCCACCTTATAGTTACACTGTGACACGACTCACTTCCTGAGAATACAGCCCCTGTATTAGAGGGCCACCTTATAGCTACACTGTGACAAGACTCACTTCCTGAGAATACAGCCCCTGTAGTAGAGGGCCACCTTATAGCTACACTGTGACAAGACTCACTTCCTGAGAATACAGCCCCTGTAGTAGAGGGCCACCTTATAACTACACTGTGACAAGACTCATTTCCTGAGAATACAGCCCCTGTAGTAGAGGGCCACCTTATAGCTACACTGTGACAAGACTCACTTCCTGAGAATACAGCCCCTGTAGTAGAGGGCCACCTTATAGCTACACTGTGACACAACTCACTTCCTGAGAATACAGCCCCTGTAGTAGAGGGCCACCTCATAGCTACACTGTGACATGACTCACTTCCTGAGAATACAGCCCCTGTAGGAGAGGGCCACCTTATAGCTACACTGTGACAAGACTCACTTCCTGAGAATACAGCCCCTGTAGTAGAGGGCCACCTTATAGTTACACTGTGACACGACTCACTTCCTGTGAATACAGCCCCTGTAGTAGAGGGCCACCTTAGAGCTACACTGTGACACGACTCACTTCCTGAGAATACAGCCCCTGTAGTAGAGGGCCACCTTATAGTTACACTGTGACATGACTCACTTCCTGAGAATACAGCCCCTGTAGTAGAGGGCCACCTTATAGCTACACTGTGACACGACTCACTTCCTGAGAATACAGCCCCTGTAGTAGAGGGCCACCTTATAGTTACACGACTCACTTCCTGAGAATACAGCCCCTGTAGTAGAGGGCCACCTTATAGTTACACTGTGACAAGACTCACTTCCTGAGAATACAGCGCCTGTAGTAGAGGGCCACCTTATAGTTACACTGTGACACGACTCACTTCTTGTGAATACAGCGCCTGTAGTAGAGGGCCACCTTATAGTTACACTGTGACACGACTCACTTCCTGAGATTACAGCCCCTGTAGTAGAGGGCCACCTTATAGTTACACTGTGACAAGACTCACTTCCTGAGAATACAGCCCCTGTAGTAGAGGGCCACCTTATAGTTACACTGTGACACGACTCACTTCTTGTGAATACAGCGCCTGTAGTAGAGGGCCACCTTATAGTTACACTGTGACACGACTCACTTCCTGAGAATACAGCCCCTGTAGTAGAGGGCCACCTTAGAGCTACACTGTGACACAACTCACTTCCTGAGAATACAGCCCCTGTAGTAGAGGGCCACCTTATAGCTACACTGTGACATGACTCACTTCCTGAGAATACAGCCCCTGTAGTAGAGGGCCACCTTATAGTTACACTGTGACACGACTCACTTCCTGAGAATACAGCCCCTGTAGTAGAGGGCCACCTTATAGTTACACTGTGACACGACTCACTTCTTGTGAATACAGCGCCTGTAGTAGAGGGCCACCTTATAGTTACACTGTGACACGACTCACTTCCTGAGAATACAGCCCCTGTAGTAGAGGGCCACCTTAGAGCTACACTGTGACACGACTCACTTCCTGAGAATACAGCCCCTGTAGTAGAGGGCCACCTTATAGTTACACTGTGACAAGACTCACTTCCTGAGAATACAGCCCCTGTAGTAGAGGGCCACCTTATAGTTACACTGTGACACGACTCACTTCTTGTGAATACAGCGCCTGTAGTAGAGGGCCACCTTATAGTTACACTGTGACACGACTCACTTCCTGAGAATACAGCCCCTGTAGTAGAGGGCCACCTTAGAGCTACACTGTGACACGACTCACTTCCTGAGAATACAGCCCCTGTAGTAGAGGGCCACCTTAGAGCTACACTGTGACACGACTCACTTCCTGAGAATACAGCCCCTGTAGTAGAGGGCCACCTTATAGTTACACTGTGACACGACTCACTTCCTGAGAATACAGCCCCTGTAGTAGAGGGCCACCTTATAGTTACACTGTGACAAGACTCACTTCCTGAGAATACAGCCCCTGTAGTAGAGGGCCACCTTATAGTTACACTGTGACACAACTCACTTCCTGAGAATACAGCCCCTGTAGTAGAGGGCCACCTTATAGCTACACTGTGACACGACTCACTTCCTGAGAATACAGCCCCTGAAGTAGAGGGCCACCTTAGAGCTACACTGTGACACAACTCACTTCCTGAGAATACAGCCCCTGTAGTAGAGGGCCACCTTATAGTTACACTGTGACACAACTCACTTCCTGAGAATACAGCCCCTGTAGTAGAGGGCCACCTTAGAGCTACACTGTGACACGACTCACTTCCTGAGAATACAGCCCCTGTAGTAGAGGGCCACCTTATAGCTACACTGTGACATGACACACTTCCTGAGAATACAGCCCCTGTAGTAGAGGGCCACCTTATAGTTACACTGTGACACAACTCACTTCCTGAGAATACAGCCCCTGTAGTAGAGGGCCACCTTATAGCTACACTGTGAAATGACTCACTTCCTGAGAAAACAGCCCCTGTAGTAGAGGGCCACCTTAGAGCTACACTGTGACACGACTCACTTCCTGAGAATACAGCCCCTGCAGTAGAGGGCCACCTTATAGCTACACTGTGACATGACTCACTTCCTGAGAATACAGCCCCTGTAGTAGAGGGCCGACCTTGTAGTTACACTGTGACACGACTCACTTCCTGAGAATACAGCCCCTGTAGTAGAGGGCCACCGTAGAGCTACACTGTGACACGACTCACTTCCTGAGAATACAGCCCCTGTAGTAGAGGGCCACCTTATAGCTACACTGTGACATGACTCACTTCCTGAGAATACAGCCCCTGTAGTAGAGGGCCACCTTATAGCTACACTGTGACATGACTCACTTCCTGAGAATACAGCCCCTGTAGTAGAGGGCCACCTTATAGCTACACTGTGACATGACTCACTTCCTGAGAATACAGCCCCTGTAGTAGAGGGCCACCTTATAGCTACACTGTGACACGACTCACTTCCTGAGAATACAGCCCCTGTAGTAGAGGGCCACCTTAGAGCTACACTGTGACATGACTCACTTCCTGAGAATACAGCCCCTGTAGTAGAGGGCCACCTTGTTGTTTGGATCCAGGTGCACTGCGGCTGACAGATCCTCCACGGCACTGGTCCAGGCCTTCATCTTGGAGTAGGCCTGTCCACGGTACGTCCTGGCCTTGGCATCATGTGGATCCGTCTTCAGCAACTCTGTGAAATCATTGATGGCAGACTGCCAATTCCTGAAAATATGTAAATAGAATGACGCCATCATTTGTGAAAGAGAGAACATGATGCTTATAAAATATTATTCAAAAAAGAGAGTTGAGCGTTATCATTGTATTTTAAATCTTTCAATATGACACAAATATTGGCACAATGTAAGGAGTCATTTGTACTCATTTGTTATTTTAAATGAATTCTTTAGGGAACATGAATTCTAATTTCACGACTGTAAAAGTTCATATGCTTTGGAAGTGTTACCCGTTGTTGAAGTAGTGCATGCCGTGCTTGAAGAGAGCCTCCGTCTTGCTGGGCATCAGCTTGGTAGCCATAGCATAGTCCTCCATAGCCAGTAACATCTCACCTCTCTGTCAATAACACACACACATGCCAGTAACATCTCACCTCTTTGTCAATAATATACACACACACATGCCAGTAACACCTCACCTCTCTGTCAATAACACACACACATGCCAGTAACATCTCACCTCTTTGTCAATAACATACACACACACACATGCCAGTAACATCTCACCTCTCTGTCAATAACACACACACACATGCCAGTAACATCTCACCTCTCTGTCAATAACATACACACACACATGCCAGTAACATCTCACCTCTCTGTCAATAACACACACACATGCCAGTAACATAACACACACTAGTCACTTAGCAAATAATGACAAATCCTAACAACTATTTTCTAATTTTGTTAGAAAAAGATGTTAAAACCAAAACATTTTCAATACTAATATATATTTGAAATTCCATTAAAATATAAATGAAATTTTAAGATTTAAAATCTTGTAGAAATTGAACATCAACTGATTTTAAATTCATACTATGTATTCCATGTATTATAATATGTCAATATTCCATATTTAGACTTGAAGTTTGCTGCCTTACACTTTCATACATCTCTGCCCTCTGATAGTAGGCCTCGTAATCATCCGGGTTGAGCTTTATGGCTTGGGTGAAGTTGACAACAGCCATTGTGATGTCCCCAGTGTCCTTGCACACCATTGCTCTGCAGGAAAAATTACAGATACTTGTACATAATCAAATAACAGAGGTACATAATGTTATCTTATACATGAATCAGGGCCATCCTGTTCTCAAATAGCAATGATCCAGACACAAAAAAACGGTGACCGTAAATTTTTAAAAAATTTACAGTATTGAATGTATTCCACCCAGAATAAATTTAGAAATTATGTTTTTGACCCCTTTAATTAATAGTTATGTTTTTGTCCCCTTTGCATTGTGTATCTATTATATCTGTCCTACCTTGACTTGTAAGCACCTGCATGATGTCTGTTATACTTCAGGATAAAGTTGAGATCGTCAAGTGCAGCTTGCCGTTTGTTTTGTAATAAATACAATAGATGGCGGTGCCAGTATGCATCTATCAACAGTGGCTCCATCTCTATGGCTTTATTCAAATCCTCCTCTGCTGACTTGATCTTTCCCAGCTAAGAATTAAAATATTTTGATTGTTAATTTACCGTAGTTTAGAGTAAAAGTGTTTAGAGAAACACTTGTTCAACTCAGAAATTACATTGATAGGCAGAAACACACACACACATACGTGTAGTTGGTTCTTGCAATGATGATACCCCTCCAAGCAATAATTTGCTGAGGGGTAATAATAAAAGAGTAGTGAATAATATAGTCTGCTTATGATAATGGCATGTACCTTCCGGTAGAGGGCGCCCCGACGGGCAAGATGGAAGGTATTAGGCTCGGATGATTTAGACATCTTGTGAGACAATTTATTCACTTCAGCCTGAATCAACTACAACAGAACAAACATTTATAATGAGTTAAAATAGGATTGTTTTAAAAAGCCAACTAATGGAAAATAGTAGAAAAAGACCTAAAAAGTTGCTGGTCCACGCCAAGTTACTATCTCGGGGCAACAAGAAAACCCAAACGTCCCAGGTAAACCCATTATACATCTAATCATTAATAAAAATTAAAAAAAAAGACAAGCTAAAGAATGGTTTCTGACCTCCACATTTTCCATATCTTCATCGTCTTCTATGAGAGGATCCATATCCAGTGACTGGGAGATCACTGAACTCACTGACGACCCCTTCCTAGAACAATACAACAAACAATACATATCACAATTCAAAATGTTTACAAAATTAACATCTCTTAACCATAAAAATATAACACAATGAAAAGGGAGGACACTAAATGTACTTATGGCATATATCAAGTCCAACAGTATTAATTTTTTCCCTTTTTGATATGAAGATTGTTCCATTCCCCCTGATATAACCTATAACCTATATAAATGTATATTTTCTGCCTTTTCTGCTAGGAGTGGAGATATATGAACCTTTTTCCTGCTTCCTGCGCTTGTTGTTCCTCTTCAATTTCTTCCTCGTCATCTTCATCTTCATCATCTTCCCAGTCAGACTCATTTGGAGTTGATGGATAAACCTGATCAAACCATTTATTCCAAATGTCTCTAACAAACTCTCTTGGGTTTTCTTCTTCCCTGCAAAGTGGCATTTTGACATTTAGCATGTCCTCTTTGGTCTTTATGAATTTAAATGGGTAATTCAATTGAATATTCAATTTTTTTTTCAGTACTCATGTCAGACCAGTTATCAGACAATTTCTAACTGGACTCAGTAGATTGATTGTTGGAGTTTTCGACTGTTCTCTTATTCGACTATGGCAAATAATTCTGTCTCCCAGTTTGACTGTGGCTGGAAGAAGTGTATAGGCTCTGTTCCCTCTGTAACTGCCCAAAACCCACAAAATATCATTCTAGAAGGCTTACTGACCCCGATGGCAAAACTAATGTTGACAAGAACAAGGACAAAGTAGGTAATTTAATTGATATCATACGTTCAAATAGTCACGGGCCAACAGAGGAACGGTCGAAGAAGAGAACGGTCTAAACAACCTGTCATCAATACATTGTAATTACTGTTACCAAGCAAGCAGCAGGTCATGATATACTTCAATGACACAAACTACTCCATCATTTGACAAAAGTTTAATTAAATCAATGTTGCATCTATCTAGAAAGATAAGCCACTTCTAAGTCTATATCACACTTACTTGTATCCACGTTTACTGATATATTCCTCAAACTCATTCATATCTGGAATACTACCCCTCTTCTTCCTCAATTTGCTACAAATTTAAGAGTAAGATATCTTTATTTTCATATTCCATATTAATTCAAACCTTCCCAAACTTTAAATTTTATTTAATTTTACAGTACGAAAATTATGCTCACATGAAAATATACATGTGTGAAAAAGTATAAAAAGATGATAATGCTCATATTAAAATAGCATAAAAAGATAACTCCAATTTTCAAAGAGTTCTTATGTATAAAGATGACGTCTTACTGCGGCACCCTGAACTCGCGCTTGGGAGGCGCCCTGAGGTCGGGGAGAGATTCCACTCTCTGAAGACTTCCAGCACTCGGCTTCTGGGCCAGAAAGTTCTGAATTGCCTCAATTCTTGCAATATCCACATCTATGGTCTTCTTCTTTTTCCTGAAATATAGTGCAAAAAAGTTTAAGCAGTTTGATCAATAAAATTGGTGCTTTAAAACAGAGCAATAATGTTTTAACCGACATCATGACAAATAGGCATTTTACTAATAGCTGATAATATATGTAATCACTTTTTCTTTGGCAACAAAACGTAAGCTCTTCCAGCCTGCAGTGCTAGTTCTGCTGGAGTTGGCTCATCCTCTGAAATATCCAAGCAATAAGTGTGAAATATCATAAATATAACTAAATATTACTTTCAATAAAATGTTGAAAACCCAGCATGTGTCCGTCAACATGTTCAAGTAGAGAAGCAGTGAGTTTGTGGCACTTACCTTTCTTCATCATATCAAAGATGGTGACTCTCTCCCTGCCCTTTGGTCTATCCTTTTCTACAATGTGAGCATTCTCCTCTTCTGGTTCTGGCTCCTCTTCCATATCCTTCTCAGCACCAGGTGGCGGTCTTTTCCCGGAACGAATGTCTTTAAGAATTTGCTTTTGCTTCGTAATCTGATGATAAATAAATCTGAATTTGTTAATTCTCTAGACCTTTTGTACATTATGTGATTTCCATGTGATAATATTTATTTCTACATCAGATTGAAGATTAAAAGACATCTGAATCTAAACAGTCTTCATATCTTTGGCTTGAATCGCTGGCTCGATGTCCCAGACATGTTTCACCTCTCACGCTGCTCACCGGTCCATCACTATTTTATTATCATCATTGAATATTGTAAATAACAATTTTGATTTACGGCAGCATTGAACATTTTTGGTAAGAACAAAAAGTATATCATAACAATAACGCAAAAAAGGATTTCTTAAAAAAAAATACACTGCAAACAAAACCACAAAAGTCAAACATACATAAAAAAGAATTTCTTTACAAAAATGATGCATTGCAAACCAAACAACAAAGGTTGCACACAAATTTCAGACCAAATTTTACATATCCAAAACACAGACTGAGGAAACCATTTGAGAGCATGTGACTGACCTCATCCATGGCAGCATTGAAGTCTTCATACACGAGGATGAAGTCATCCTCCACTCCGTCATGAAGCAGCCATCCTGGGGCTGAATGCCGTCTCCTGCAGCATCACACACAGATACAACAACATATCACTCTCAACATATCAGTCTCATATCCAACTTGCAATAGACCCAATATCAAATTTGAATTGATTGTTATTCATAATAAAATCAAATAAAACATAGAAGGATTATTGAAATAGTTTGAATAATCTGTAATGAGAGATGCATACATTTCGGGCAAATATAAGCTGAGTGATACCAGTCCAGGCCTCGAGAACTTTGATGGTGTACATGACATGGCAGACTTGGAGTGAGTATATGACCTGGCTGTGAAAACTTGGAGTGAGTATATGACCTGGCTGTGAGAACTTGGAGTGAGTATATGACCTGGCTGTGAGAACTTGGAGTGAGTATATGACCTGGCTGTGAGAACCTGGACTGAGTATATGACCTGGCTGTGAGAACTTGGACTGAGTATATGACCTGGCTGTGAGAACTTGGACTGAGTATATGACCTGGCTGTGAGAACCTGGACTGAGTATATGACCTGGCTGTGAGAACCTGGACTGAGTATATGACCTGGCTATGAGAACTTGGAGTGAGTATATGACCTGGCTGTGAGAACCTGGACTGAGTATATGACCTGGCTGTGAGAACTTGGACTGAGTATATGACCTGGCTGTGAGAACCTTGACTGAGTATATGACCTGGCTGTGAGAACCTGGACTGAGTATATGACCTGGCTGTGAGAACTTGGACTGAGTATATGACCTGGCTGTGAGAACTAGGACTGAGTATATGACCTGGCTGTGAGAACCTGGACTGAGTAAATGACCTGGCTGTGAGAACTTGGAGTGAGTATATGACCTGGCTGTGAGAACTTGGAGTGAGTATATGACCTGGCTGTGAGAACTAGGACTGAGTATATGACCTGGTTGTGAGAACCTGGACTGAGTATATGACCTGGCTGTGAGAACTTGGACTGAGTATATGACCTGGCTATGAGAACTTGGCTGGAGTATATGACTTGGCTGTGAGAACTTGGACTGAGTATATGACCTGGCTATTAGAACTTGGCTGGAGTATATGACTTGGCTGTGAGAACTTTAAAGGACATCATTCACCTTGCTTTGAATGCTTTGAATGCTTTGAATGGGTATCTGGCCTGGCTGTGAGGAGTATGTAAGAGTATGAATACATTTACCTGCTTGGTAGGAAGATGGGGAAGACTTCGTCGTCAGGCATCACTGATTCCTCTTCATGGTGCTCATCACCATCCTCCGACACTTGTACTGTGGCCTGCTGGGAGAACTTGGCTCTGAGGTCAGCAAATGATATCATGTGCTGCACTGGGGGTGGCGGGATGCTGCTGATGTCACTCATATGACTATACCCAGCTGTTATCAAGAAATGCAGTACCGGTAATTTCTATTACATTTGTTGTAAGTTCTTGATAAAAAGAGGAAAACCCTTTTTTTGGTAATTGTTATTGTTTGTAAAAATTGTTCACTCAAGATGGCAAATGCTATAAATGATTGATAAATCCCAGATGTTCCCGCCAGTTGCTTGTCAAAATGGTGAGATATATTGAAATGTCAAAGTTTTTGGCCTTATTTTGAAAGAAACAACTCATTGGTAGATTTTCAATTACCAACTTACATAACTAATTTTTTTGATAAAGAGAAATTCATCCGAATATAGTGATGTTACAATTTTCAATCTTACAGTAGACAGCCTATACAATGCTTATATGCATCAATATTAGACCATGGAATATGTGATCTTTTGGTGTGAACAAAGATTGCAAAGTTATGACCAGTTTTATAAAATTAGAAGATCATTGCAGCTTTAAACAAGCATTTAAGCTAATGTGTCACTCACAGTAAACTTCAACTCATCTTTGAAAATATGAATATGAGGCAACAAATGATCATATTTTAGGGGGGGTTGCAAGGTTCTTTAAAGATGAAGCTGTTTAGTGCCCTATATTACCTTCGCTGATGGAGTCGAGGTCCGACTGTCGGGCCCCCTGCTGTCTGCCTGACATGGTCCTGTTAGACTGTGCCGCACTCTGCATGGTGCTGCCCTCTGATGTCAGAGTCCACATACTCTCTGTCCTCGATGCTGTGCTGGGCTTGTCACGTGGAATGCGTCCGGCTTTCATGTCATCCTCCCTCTGTTTCTTGATTTTCACCATCAACGTCAGATCCTCGGATGACTTATAAGTACGATTCAATACCCTTAAAGAAAAAAATATGGTTCAGTATTTTTCAAAATAAAAAATCATGTATAAAGGCAGCATTTGTTGTTTCATAATAGTGATCTATTATGAAACAAAATATTTCATATTTTCAAAGATGAGTTGAAGTTTACAGACCAAAGTTTTTTTTTTATACCCAAAGACATCGTCAAAATAGACTTGAAATCCACTCTTTCCAGAAACATCATGCACTGCCCATCCAATTTAACTCACGACTCCAGTAGAACTCAACTTCCGGCAACTAACAAATTTTAAATCAACATAAACTGTCAGCCCTGTTTGAAAATATTTCTTTGTTTTTTCTTGATCTCAGCATCGTTTCGCCATTGTTTACGAGCTTGCGCAAAAACGTGAAAGTGGGTCAGTTTATTCACAAGAGTGACAGCAACAATCTGGAAACTCCACAATGCAGTGATGCTTCTGATGTCATATGAAGTTTCTCCCATGGTGTTTCCATGACGTCATCACTTGGACTCTTCTGAATGTCAAGCGTAATGTCGGGTAAAAAACTGAGGGAAAGATGCTGCAGATAACCCCCGGATTTACATTTACAGACATTATGACTGGGAAAGACGATGACATGGGTCATAACTGAAACAGTCAATCGCTGGAGGTCGAGTTTATTTACTGGGGAAACTTAAATATGATGGGCAGTGCGTGGTGTTTCTAGAAACAGTGGATTTCAAGTCTATTTTGCTGATGTCTTTGGGTATAGTAATCATGGAATTCATCTAATCCTCTCAATGACTCACCTGTCCCTGGCCATCCTCTCCTCTGAATGACTAACCTTTCCCTGGCCATCCTATCCTCTTAATGACTTACCTGTCCCTGACCATCCTCTCCTCTTAATGACTTACCTTTCCCTGACCATCCTCTCCTCTTAATGACTTACCTTTCACTGACCATCCTCTCCTCTTAATGACTTACCTTTCACTGACCATCCTCTCCTCTTAATGACTTACCTTTCCCTGACCATCCTATCCTCTTAATGACTTACCTGTCCCTGACCATCCTCTCCTCTTAATGACTTACCTTTCCCTGACCATCCTCTCCTCTTAATGACTTACCTTTCCCTGACCATCCTCTCCTCTTAATGACTTACCTTTCACTGACCATCCTCTCCTCTTAATGACTTACCTTTCCCTGACCATCCTCTCCTCTTAATGACTTACCTTTCCCTGACCATCCTCTCCTCTTAATGACTAACCTTTCCCTGACCATCCTCTCCTCTTAATGACTAACCTTTCCCTGACCATCCTCTCCTCTTAATGACTTACCTTTCCCTGACCATCCTCTCCTCTTAATGACTTACCTTTCCCTGACCATCCTCTCCTCTTAATGACTTACCTTTCCCTGACCATCCTCTCCTCTTAATGACTTACCTGTCCCTGGCCATCCTATCCTCTTAATGACTTACCTTTCCCTGACCATCCTCTCCTCTTAATGACTTACCTGTCCCTGACCATCCTCTCCTCTTAATGACTTACCTTTCCCTGACCATCCTCTCCTCTTAATGACTTACCTTTCACTGACCATCCTCTCCTCTTAATGACTTACCTTTCACTGACCATCCTCTCCTCTTAATGACTTACCTTTCCCTGACCATCCTATCCTCTTAATGACTTACCTGTCCCTGACCATCCTCTCCTCTTAATGACTTACCTTTCCCTGACCATCCTCTCCTCTTAATGACTTACCTTTCCCTGACCATCCTCTCCTCTTAATGACTTACCTTTCACTGACCATCCTCTCCTCTTAATGACTTACCTTTCCCTGACCATCCTCTCCTCTTAATGACTTACCTTTCCCTGACCATCCTCTCCTCTTAATGACTAACCTTTCCCTGACCATCCTCTCCTCTTAATGACTAACCTTTCCCTGACCATCCTCTCCTCTTAATGACTTACCTTTCCCTGACCATCCTCTCCTCTTAATGACTTACCTTTCCCTGACCATCCTCTCCTCTTAATGACTTACCTGTCCCTGGCCATCCTATCCTCTTAATGACTTACCTGTCCCTGACCATCCTCTCCTCTTAATGACTTACCTGTCCCTGGCCATATTATCATCTCAATGACTTACTTGTCCCTGACCATCCCATCCTCTCAATGACTCACCTGTCCCTGGCCATATTATCATCTCAATGACTTACTTGTCCCTGACCATCCCATCCTCTCAATGACTCACCTGTCCCTGACCATCCTATCCTCTCAATGACTCACCTGTTCCTGAACATCCTATCCTCTCAATAACTCACCTGTCCCCAACCATCCTATCCTCTCAATAACTCACCTGTCCCCAACCATCCTATCCTCTCAATAACTCACCTGTCCCCAACCATCCTATCCTCTCAATAACTCACCTGTCCCCGGCCATCCTATCCTCTCAATGACTCACCTGTCCCCGGCCATCCTATCCTCTCAATGACTCACCTGTCCCCGACCATCCCATCCTCTCAATGACTCACCTGTCCCTGACCATCCTATCCTCTCAATGACTCACCTGTCCCCGGCCATCCTATTTTCTCAATGACTCACCTGTCCCTGGCCATCCTTTCCTCTCAATGACTCACCTGTCTCTGACCATCCTATTTTCTTAATGACTCACCTGTCCCTGGCCATCCTATCCTCAGGATCCATCTCTTCCACTGTTTCCTCTTCCTCTTCTTCACTTTCAGAATCCTCTTCCACCACCAGGGCTGCTGCCTCACTCTCTGTGGCCAGTGCTGCGCCATGGTAGGATGGGAACAAAGTCTCCTTCACCTGTATCAGAAAAGATTCAATTATTACTCATGTTACTCAATACTAGAGAACCATGATTTAATGCTTCTCATATAGTCTTCTTCAAATAATATATTACTTAATTCAATACTAAAACATAAACCAATGACTTAAGAGCTATGCTGATCATTGCTTTTTTTTGTAATATTTTTGAACATTTCTAGAAATTGCTTCATAACTGATCATTTATATCCTTTTCAAGAGCAGACTTGAGCAGATGATAATTTTGACCAATCAAAATGCATGTTACAAATTAAATCATTATCAAATTGACTTGTTGTCAAATCTAATTAACTTGTTATCTTGATTCTCATTGGCTAATATTTGTAATATTATTCAAAATGGCAGCCTCCTTTTGACCACATTAGAATTTTTAAAAAAATCATGACAAAGTGAAAAAAGATCTGAGCCTAATGGAAAACAGATACAAATGGTCCCCTGAAAATACATCATCTTTCCTACTGATAGCTAAGAACTCCACCCAGTAGTTTTTTTCAGAGAAGAAGATGAAAGATTGATTGACAGAAAATTCTCCCCCTATCACTGCAGAAGCTATCCTGACAAAATCAGCATAGCTAAAAATGTTCACAAGTTAAATATCCTTCTGGAATGAAGAACAGTACAATTCATCTGGGTTATCAGATTGCCTGTTAAGGAGTGTACTACTACAGGAGGAGGCAGGACCTTGCTGTGAAAATCCTTTACTATCTATAAGAAATAGAACTCACCTTGCTGTGAAAATCCTTTACTATCTATAAGAAATAGAACTCACCTTGCTGTGAAAACCCTAACTATCTATAACAAATAGGACTCACCTTGCTGTGAAAACCCTAACTATCTATAACAAATAGGACTCACCTTGCTGTGAAAACCCTAACTATAAGAAATAGAACTCACCTTGTTATGAGAACCCTAACTATCTATAAGAAATAGGATTCACCTTGCTATGAGAACCCTAACTATCTATAAGAAATAGGACTTGCCTCACTGTGAGAACCCTAACTATCTATAAGAAATAGAACTCACCTTGCTGTAAGAACCCTAAGTATCTATAAGAAATAGAACTCACCTTGCTGTGAAAACCCTAAATATCTATAGTATTTTGACAAGTTTGAGGAATTTGTTTGCATAAAGAGGACTTTAGAGATATGCCCCACCTTGGCAGGGGTTATGTCCCACTTAGGAGGAGCCGGCGTCCAGTAGAGGAATGACTCACCTTGGCAGGGGTTTGTCCCACTTAGGAGGAGCTGGCGTCCAGTAGAGGAATGACTCACCTTAGCAGGGGTTATGTCCCACTTAGGAGGAGCTGCCGTCCAGTAGAGGAATGACTCACCTTGGCAGGGGTTATGTCCCACTTAGGAGGAGCTGGCGTCCAGTAGAGGAATGACTCACCTTGGCAGGGGTTATATCCCACTTAGGAGGAGCCGGTGTCCAGTAGAGGAATGACTCACCTTGGCAGGGGTTATGTCCCACTTTGGAGGAGCTGGCGTCCAGTAGAGGAATGACTCACCTTGGCAGGGGTTATGTCCCACTTAAGAGGAGCCGGCGTCCAGTAGAGGAATGACTCACCTTGGCAGGGGTTATGTCCCACTTAGGAGGAGCTGGCGTCCAGTAGAGGAATGACTCACCTTGGCAGGGGTTATGTCCCACTTTGGAGGAGCTGGCGTCCAGTAGAGGAATGACTCACCTTGGCAGGGGTTATGTCCCACTTAGGAGGAGCCAGTGTCCAGTAGAGGAATGACTCACCTTGGCAGGGGTTATGTCCCACTTAGGAGGAGCCAGTGTCCAGTAGAGGAATGACTCACCTTGGCAGGGGTTATGTCCCACTTTGGAGGAGCTGGCGTCCAGTAGAGGAATGACTCACCTTGGCAGGGGTTATGTCCCACTTTGGAGGAGCCGGTGTCCAGTAGAGGAATGACTCACCTTGGCAGGGGTTATGTCCCACTTAGGAGGAGCCGGCGTCCAGTAGAGGAATGACTCACCTTGGCAGGGGTTATGTCCCACTTAGGAGGAGCTGGCGTCCAGTAGAGGAATGACTCACCTTGGCAGGGGTTATGTCCCACTTAGGAGGAGCCGGCGTCCAGTAGAGGAATGACTCACCTTGGCAGGGGTTATGTCCCACTTAGGAGGAGCCGGTGTCCAGTAGAGGAATGACTCACCTTGGCAGGGGTTATGTCCCACTTAGGAGGAGCCGGCGTCCAGTAGAGGAATGACTCACCTTGGCAGGGGTTATGTCCCACTTTGGAGGAGCTGGCGTCCAGTAGAGGAATGACTCACCTTGGCAGGGGTTATGTCCCACTTTGGAGGAGCTGGCGTCCAGTAGAGGAATGACTCATCTGTCCTTGTCTCCATCTTCTTACCATCTATTACCAGATCAGATGTGTCAAACTGAAATATAATGATATACACATACAAGTCAAGTCATCCTGATTGTGACAAATATAATCTTTAACATTATTTCCAATATCTCTTTGGGTAAAACCAAACCAGAATCTTTGTCTTTATTTAAAGCAATTTTTCATTCTACCCGAAATGCATACTTTTTGTTTATTACATGAAGATTTTCAATTGTGAGACTATTACGATTTAATTCTAAACAGATGTAAAAGAAATGAAGTGATTTGAACTGATAGCTTTAGTTGCTGTGATATAAGTAATGATGAGACCATTTGTTCTGCCTTGGTCTGCCAGTCCTCCAGGCTGCCTTCCTGCTGCTGCTGCTGCTGCTGCTGCTGCTCGGCCTGCTGTGCCTCCACCATGATGCGCTGAGCCGCGGCAGACTGTTCACGCTCCAATGCTTCCTTCTCCTCAGGCGTTATCTCCAGCATGGACTGGCTTGTCAGCACCTGTGACTTGTGCGCTGTTAACAATGGGCTGGTCTGCACAACTGGGATCTACAAAATACACTTACCACCCTTTACATCATTTTTATGACAAGCATACACATGTACTATTATATCAAGCAAATTGTCTTCATAGATGATAATAGGACAAAAATAGAGAGAGCACATCAATGTATTCATATATAAACTCTGCTAAGATTTATACTCATCATGTCGTACCACCTATCATTTGTGAAAAATATAATGGCCATAAATAACATAAACCATTCTTTTTATTTTGAATATGCTTCATAAAACCCAAGGCTTTTCTATGATTAATTTGTGAGAAGTTATCCTTGAAGTAATTTTGGAACTTCTGAGTAAATAACTCCAGTAATGTAGAAGTGAAAAAGGCTAGAATCCTGTAGATGAGGTTGACAATGGTCGCTCCAGTAATGTACCCCAAGGTAATTCAATTAATGAAGAAATGAAACTCACATTGAAAAAAAATAATATGATAAACACTGCCTTAGGTGAGACAAATTTTGGTACCATGTTTATCAATCACCTTACAAGTCATACAGTTGTGTAACACTTCCTCTCTCGGCACCCAGTTGACCTTTCATTACTTTATGTTTTTGTCTTTCAGAATGAAGTGGAAACATTGGTGAATCCCATTCATAAAATAAATGTTATAGGGTGTTATGTTTCCTACCTTTCTGCCTTCTTTTTGTGTAAAGTTGTATTTGTTGGGCATATGATATCTCCTCCACGTTCCCCTCAGGTGGTCCGGCAGCTGGAACTCTCCCGTCACAGTGCAGAAGTGATGGACACTACGCTCCGGACCTCGCTGTACTGCAGCAGGCTTCTCAGCGCCCTCTAGTGGAATCCAGGAGGATAGAAAGGACATGGATTCTCTGGCACTAGATGGCGCTGGTGATGCATGTTGCTCCTTTTCACGAGGATGCAGTATGGAATTCTGGGCATTAACGCTGATGATATCCTCATAGGTAACCTCAGCAGGGGCTACCAGGTCCTCATAAAACTTAAAACAAAAGAAATAAAAACACATAATATAAATGATGTCATTTGTCAATTTTGCTATAATAAATAACCCTTTTGATCATGACCCTATAATATTCAGAAAAAAGAAGATAGGAGGTAAAGAGTTGAGAGCACACCTGTCTGAGGTCTGGGGTGGGGGCTTTGGAAGGCTCTGTGGGGGGCACCTCCATGATCAGTTCCCCATCAGTTGAGGTTGCTAAGTCCTCCTCAGGACTACCCTTCTTCTTGGCTTGCTCTTCTAACTTCTCCTGATAACAAGAACATTAAGTATGAATGTTTCAGTTTTGTCAGAACTGATGCATTTTCCGAATTCAATGAGCATGATAAATACTGCATATACTAGCCTAGCTCTTAACTGGTGTACCTGTCAAAGGTAATTTCATATGATCATTATGCGATCTTTGATATTGGGCAAATGCTGTTTCTTAATTTGTCACATCTGAAGTCTCCAGCCAATGGTAACTGGGGATGATAATATTCAGAAGACAAGTATTTTTAACTATCTGTGGTATATAAGATTCTCACCAGAGCCTCCTTGATCACTGCTGGGGTATCTGGCAGTCCTGGGGTGTCCGTTAATTCTGCATCAAGTGCAGATGACACCAGCATTTCACTTTCACCGCGTTCTGTTATTTGACATAATTTATATTTGACTTTAAATGAAATTGTGGCAAGATCTTCTACTTGAATTATATGCAACCACAAGCAAGAGCTATCAGACCTATTCTTGAGTTTAATTATTGTAGAGTTAAAATCACAAATTGTAGTCTCAAAAAACCTAACATGAAACAATAGCAATATGGCATAGAAACTCAAGATTATTTGGTACAAAATCATCAGTAAGGCAAACCCAATGTTGAGATCCAGCCAACCCGGAACCCTAGTCCACACTTGACATTTATGCAAATCATACTGTTCCTCTGAGATCAGAGCAAAAATCTATGATCTCACCTGTTGGTGCAAGGGTTGTGTTCTCATCCAAGTCTGTCGCTGTTTCTTCTGTATGAAACAGAAATTTTAAATATTATTTTTATCAAATTTAATAACAGTCCTACCCCATGATATTATAAAAGATAAGGTAAAGTCATCTAAGAGTGCTTATAGTAACTCACCAAATCAATTTAAGTTCAGCATGGGGAGAATAAAAATGCTAAATCCAATTAAAGAAACCATTGCATGATATACAAATTCCAAAGAAAGATCAAACCAGGATTATAATGTACTATGAAAGAAGTAAAAACTGTCATTTAAGAAAATTCCTTTTTACTTAAATCCATCTTGCACAATATTTGTAAATGGTGTATACCATTGATTGTTCTCATTCTATTTCCCCACACTGCACAGTGTGCCATAAACTACATTTTATGTACATGTAGGTATCTTAAATGTAGGTCTCTTAAATGTCGTTAGCAATATCACATTTTGGAGATAAACAAGCCAAAACCAAATAATACAAGTGTTAATCAATAAAACAAAAAATTAAGCAACAAAACTAAAAAAAAAAAAACTTAATAAAAAATTCTCAAATATGATTTACTGTAAAATAAACTGTTATAAAGTCACAATAAATCATAAAAAATAACATTAGTTGATATTAATACCTTTCACAACAAAAATAGGAGGTTTGAAAGAATTTGATTGGTCATCTTCCTCTGGTGACATCTCCTGGGTCTCTTGGATTGGCTCTGTAATATTAGGCCACACCTTCTCATTTGTATTTTGGGATAGAGTGCCAAATTTTTCACAGAACAAACGGTGCATTTTCAAATCAAGCATTTATAATAGTCTTTAAAATTCAAAACAAAATATGCATTATTCACAAACAAACAAAGCATTAAAATAACAAACAAAACAAAAGTGTGCTTAATAACTGAAACACAATATCCTTATTAAAAAATATTCTTTGTACATATTTTGTGATCCACATAGATTTTTGAACTAAGGACAAAGTAATATGCTTTCATCATTGTCAAAGAATAAAAAGTATTAGATTGGTAGTAAATATTTCTTATTATGCATTAGTAGTAACTGATTTCTGTTAAATAGTTCTATTCCCATACTTCGAACACAAACATAATTAAAGAATTTTTCCTCGACTCTCCCAGGGCCAATATTACATGTTTCAGGATGAATTTTGTTGCAAACTGTAATTTCCTTCATATTTTCATGTGGTCATTACGAAAAGACCATCTGGTGCAAGGAATTTTTTTAATAAATATCTGCCTGCAATCAATTTTGATTTATTTTCTCCAAATTACTGAACTTATCTCATGGTAATCTCAACATCAAGTGTTGGGTATCTTACATTCATGAATTTGATTAATCAATGGTTGAGTTGTACAATAAATTGTCACCTATTTATCATTAACCTTCTCTCTCAGAGGACTGCAGGTTTACATTCAGCAGTGTTCAACTTTTAAAAGAGAGTCAGCAAACGATATCCCTCTAACGTACTACTAACATAACACTATCTACATGACAATAATTAAGATGGTTTGATCAAAACCCTAACAGACGGAAAGGACATAAATGTCCACTGTTATTCTAATACTGGGCATTACTGTGACAATAATTCATGGCATTCCGAGTTGTTACAGTGTAACAAATTTGTGTTCCTTTTATCAAAAACGTTTGACCCCAGTACCTGAATAGGCATGTTAAGAAATTAAGACTTATAGATTACAGCAATGTGGTTCCAGGGAGAATCAGCTTCGAAAATCTGGATTAGTTGAGCAGAATAGCAGAACAGCCCAGTCTGGGTATATGACATGCCAAAAAGCAAACCATGTAAAAAAAGTCTCTGGGGGGGTAAATTTCCCTTCACTTCAAAAGCAACAGATTATGATTGATGTTTGTTGACTATCAATCTGATATCATTGTTCTTCACATGACATGAATGGAATAGAAATATGTCACAAGACAATATGTGCTGCCCTCTACTGTACACAACTTGAATTAGATGCAAATAAATAACATAAAGCATTAGTTTCTATCCTCTTTATGTACCAGATCTACCACCATGCCATATTAAAATAACCAGACATTAAATTATTAAATATGAATAGCAAATGCTTGTCTTTATATTTTTTCAATATGTCAGTTTCGGATTACATGTATCTAATGAGACCAAGACTACAGAATAGGCCAAAACAATGACAAAGAGCATGATTAAATACACATCCACCTGTTATCATGCAGTTATTTTGCCAAATAAAGTATATACATGTATATATATAAAATTATAACTATAAACTTGAATTAGTTCTAGTTATTACCACCAGGTGCATCTTCGGCAGAGTCTGATGATTCAGTTCCATCTTCATCATCTGTGTACAAAATATTGTGTGCATTATATAGAAATAAAATAATGTGCAATGCCCTAAAAAACCTTGATTTTCAATAAAGCATTGTGTCCAAACCACCCATTTTCCACATCTTCTGGGACACAATAAGAAAAAAAAAACTGGCAAGAAAACTGGCATAAAAGTAGCATGTCTCAACCACATCCTTCATTTGGTTGAATGTTTTACATAATTTTTGGAAATATCCTTACTATTTCTTAAAGGTATTAAGCATCAATCCTATAATTTGGTGTTGCTATGAGTTGCTATGAGACAGAAGTTGCACTCCCATCAGAGGTCTGTCTGAGCCATACATTGCACGTGACGGGTAAACACGGGTAGCGTGAACCTTGTTTGACCCTAATGAGGCTCAAAGTAAGGTAGCACTGTTTGACGTCATTCTGGCACTATTCAATGGACAATACATTTCATGACATCATAAGTATATTGCCATACTTTTATGATATCATTTTATCTTTCAGTGCCTCTATGATAACACTCCACATACAAATGATGCCAAGAAAGATGTGTGCTTTCAAAAGTAGGCGATGCGATAGGGTCGTGTTCAAATAGATTTCACAGACACTAATGGTGATGCATCAATCGAAAAGGTAATAGATGTGAAAGACAAATACATTTATCACCAATATGTGAATTTTAAATGTTTTTTGTGTAAAATTGGTTCTTAATCCCTTTAATCTTTCCGAGACCTTACATAACATTGATGAGACACGATTTTTCAGTTTATTCTCTCGCTCTTTACTTATCTTGATACTCATAATACACAATTACACAAAATAGAAAAAATCATTGTCATTTTATAAAAAAAATATTAAACAGAAAAATCATGATGAGATCTAAAAATCTTCAAATAAAGCAACATTTGGCGATTTGGTGTTAATAAATAGTTTCTTTTACTCCTTTTGGGGGAAATTATACAAGTCAGCAAGATTTCTGAATAATTCTGATTTGAAAAAGCACAGAGTTGACCTACCCAAATCTCCCAGGACTGCTGCGGTTCTTGACAACACTCTCTTCATTATTTCCTGGATTTTTCTGTCTGCTTCAGAAGTCCTTCAATTACAATCATGGATTAATAAAAATATTTCTAAAAATTGTGGTTCACCTTTAAAAAGATTCAGAAAGAGCATTTATCTCTTTTCTAATGACTTTGATTACTGTGTTTATAATGCTACTAGTGCTTGTTTCTTTGTTTCTGTCTTCAGCTATAAGTTATTTTCTTCACTTGACCTGGATGCAATTATATTGATTGAAAAAAAACATGTAATGGCATTGACTGTTCCCATCTCTTATGAACCTTTTTATGCTGTGAGGGACCTTCCTTTAGGGAGGGGACTGAAGCTCAGGTAACGGCACAAAACAATTTTAATCTCAAAGTGTATTTGAATATTTCTTTCGTCTGTTGTCAACTATGGACAAGTACTACTGAAGCTAATACATTGAATGGTGAATGTATAATAGGATTTCTTACTTGACGCCTTTAGACTGGGTCTTCAAGGATGAGATAATTTCATCAACTGTCCTCTCCTTGCTCTCTTCTGTTTTAGATCCTGCAGATTTAGGATTTGAGCGACCAGATTTACTTGACTTAGACGAAGCTGCTGATTTCTTTTTGGTCCCAGACTCTGGAAGTACATCATATGATTGCACAATAAGCAAACAGATAAACAATAACAAAATGATAGAAAATAACATATTGATATTTCAATTTAAACCATATAAGCGAAAAAGCTATTTATCCCCAAAGATGCATTATAGCATGCCGTTCCTCTTATTTCCCTGAATTCTATCCCCCTGAACACATTCCAGAACATCATCTCTATAAATAAGGCAATTGTGGGTTACCATCTTGTTTTTTTTATGATTGGATTTAAGAGAGTTTTTTTGCACTTCCAATTTTGCTTGTGCAGTTCTGGTGTGTAGTTTTCAGTGAGGAGGTATGGTGACCCGCAATCAGCATTTTAACTCTGCCCTTCCTTCTTCCTGGATAACTCTGACTTCCTACCCCTGGATGTACTCTGACTTCCTATCCCTGGATGTACTCTGACTTTCTATCCCTGGATGTACTCTGACTTCCTACCCCTGGATGTACTCTGACTTCCTAACCCTGGATGTACTCTGACTTTCTATCCCTGGATGTACTCTGACTTCCTATCCCCTGGATGTACTCTGACTTCCTACCCCTGGATGTACTCTGACTTCCTACCCCTGGATGTACTCTGACTTCCTACCCCTGGGTGTACTCTGACTTCCTACCCCTGGATGTACTCTGACATCTTATACCCTGGATATATAGCGAGCCTCTTATCTCCTGGATGCACTGTGACATCTTATACCCTGGATATATAGCAAGCCTCTTATCTCCTGGATGCACTGTGACATCTTATACCCTGGATATATAGCGAGCCTCTTATCTCCTGGATGCACTGTGACATCTTATACCCTGGATATATAGCAAGCCTCTTATCTCCTGGATGCACTGTGGCATCTTATACCCTGGATATATAGCAAGCCTCTTATCTCCTGGATGCACTGTGACATCTTATACCCTGGATATATAGCAAGCCTCTTATCTCCTGGATGCACTGTGGCATCTTATACCCTGGATATATAGCAAGCCTCTTATCTCCTGGATGCACTGTGACATCTTATACCCTGGATATATAGCAAGCCTCTTATCTCCTGGATGCACTGTGACATCTTATACCCTGGATATATAGCAAGCCTCTTATCTCCTGGATGCACTGTGACATCTTATACCCTGGATATATAGCAAGCCTCTTATCTCCTGGATGCACTGTGACATCTTATACCCTGGATATATAGCAAGCCTCTTATCTCCTGGATGCACTGTGACATCTTATACCCTGGATATATAGCAAGCCTCTTATCTCCTGGATGCACTGTGACATCTTATACCCTGGATATATAGCAAGCCTCTTATCTCCTGGATGCACTGTGACATCTTATACCCTGGATATATAGCAAGCCTCTTATCTCCTGGATGCACTGTGACATCTTATACCCTGGATATATAGCAAGCCTCTTATCTCCTGGATGCACTGTGACATCTTATACCCTGGATATATAGCAAGCCTCTTATCTCCTGGATGCACTGTGGCATCTTATATCCTGGATATATAGCAAGCCTCTTATCTCCTGGATGCACTGTGACATCTTATACCCTGGATATATAGCAAGCCTCTTATCTCCTGGATGCACTGTGACATCTTATACCCTGGATATATAGCAAGCCTCTTATCTCCTGGATGCACTGTGGCATCTTATACCCTGGATATATAGCAAGCCTCTTATCTCCTGGATGCACTGTGGCATCTTATACCCTGGATATATAGCAAGCCTCTTATCTCCTGGATGCACTGTGACATCTTATACCCTGGATATATAGCAAGCCTCTTATCTCCTGGATGCACTGTGGCATCTTATATCCTGGATATATAGCAAGCCTCTTATCTCCTGGATGCACTGTGACATCTTATACCCTGGATGTATGCCCTTTTTCTTTACATAAAATCATTTCCATAGATTCCACTGACCTCTCAGTCTGCTCTTGGAGGGTGTCTCTTTCTCCAGATTGGCCCTTTCTCTGGATGCTCTTTTTCTTTGGTATGCCTTCCTCTCCTCTGGACTATTTATCTGCTTCGCTTCTTCAAGTAATTCCTTTACAGATTTAACCTTTAATAAAAATCAAACAATTATTAACAGACCAATCAAAATTCATTTAAAAGTTTAAAATATCATATGCATTTGAAAATATTCACTTACTGATTGCTGACTTGAAGTGCTTCTCTGATCCTCTTGGGCCTCACCACCAGGGGGCAGAGGGATCTCTACACTTGCCATAGAAGAAGCTATACTCTCTGTACAACAACAAAAATATTAAAAACAATACACTTTGCCATACAATATAGACATAAAAACAATAAATATAAAATTTAAAGATTCTTACCTGCACTTTTAACCCTGGCAGTGCGTGGAGGCGCTTTAAGCTTGGATCTGTTTTTCAGTGGAGGTTGTGGTCTGTTGGTGAAGGTGATGGGTTGAATAGCTCCAGTCTGAGAGACAATGGCAGGTCGTGGGGCCAGTGGGTCTAAGCGAGGTGTACCTTGTCTTGACACTGATATAAGGTCCTCTGTGTCAGTCCGAGCTTCTAGATCCATCTGTGCTGTGTTAGCCTTGAAAAAAAAACATCTCAATAAAACAGCCGAACAAGTTATGATGTATGCTATTTACAGTTCAATCTGAATTACGTTTGATTATTTAGAACACTTAAGAAAGCTCTTTGTGTAGTCCGTCGCAGGTTGTATATTTTTTATTTTTTAGACAAAAAAAAAAAAATAATAATAACCTTGTTTCTGATAACATGCCTTGAAAAATTAGGGTTGGGGTAGATTTTAATTTTTATTCTATGTTGTTATTTTTGTTAATATAGTGATCAAATAGATCGAGAATATGTATACATAAATGAAATTATAACTGAAAAATATATCTTTCATCTAGAATGTCATAAACATTTTTTAGGGTAGCTGGTTTGAAGTAGGGTAGGTAGAAAAATTGGAAACAAGCTTCTTTTTTTTAAGCCCAAGACAATATATTATTTATTTATTAGATAATGTAATACTCAAGAGACAATGATAAGATAACACAGAAAACATGACAGACCCTTTCCATTGGTCCAAAGACCGGGTCCTGATCCGATTGCAATGCTTTGCCTCCCTCCATGACCACATTCAAACCATCAATCTTCTCACTGAAAGACAAGAAATCAGTTTACTTCTTAATTTCTAAAAGAATATTAAATTCAAACTATGTTCACATTAAATGCTGAATGAAATGAGATTTGTTTATTGTTGTGTTTTCTTTCACAAAAACAAGTTATTGGCAGATCCTTTTCATAAAAACTACTGTGCAAAACAGAGGAAGTTGATCCTCAACCTCCTTTTGCCTCCAAAGCCCAATTGGCAGCCACCACTGGCTGCAGATCATGAATATTCATATAATGAGCACATGTATTTCTTAAGTGCATCATCAGACCTATCAAACTAAATGGTGCCCACTAATTGTACTTAATTCTCTTGCCTTTAATCAGGCCAGAATTACACTAACAACACTGAATGAGGAATCTATTTCTCTATTTCCTAAATTGCTTTGTCTAATCTGACAAGTGTCATGATATAAGTAAACTATATATGCAGAAAATGGTACCTGTTTTGTCTGATGATGTGCATTTAGGGAGGAGCCTATCTGGATATTTATTAATAACATGGGGTTTTCATATTCCTTGTGGGAACAGTAATAGGGCTTTGGTAAGTAGAGAATGGAGTACATAAAAACAAGGTATACACAGATCCTTATTAAATATTAGACTACTTATGAGCCTCATAACCTAAAAAATCATAATGTGTTCAAATGGACATAATAACATTTACCCATGCTTCTGAAAATCTGAGGTGGGCGGAAAAACTTCCAATCATGCTGAACCTACAGAACAGGTTAAATTTAAAAATTTAATGTCAGATATCTTAAACGTTTAGACTTACCTCGCTCTTACTGGAATAACTCCCACAGATGAAATGTGAGGTGTTTTCATTTCTACAAGTAAACAAGTTTCAGGTATATGCTTTTTGAGAATAAAACATACAGGCTCTTACTCTTAGATCCAATTAAATGGCAATGAAGAATTGATATATGTCCCGGTGTAGAACGGCAGGCACAAATTCAAGTCAAAAATATCATCTGCTAAATGGAAATTCAATGGCATTGTATGTAAATTGTGCAAATATTCTCCCATGTGTCAAACTAGCCCACCATTTTAAATGTAAATGTAAATTACTCATAACTCAGATAAAATTGGTATTAACAAAGCCAAACCTTGCTATGCATCAACGTTGCCGTAATTATGGAAACCGGAAATGGCAGAGAATAAATGAGTGAGAATTTTAAAATGGTGAACCATTGTTATATCATGATTTTTCAGCTGGAATATCTTCCTTGTATAAAAATGTACTTTAATGAAAGAATTACTATATGAATCTATGGGCTGTATGTGTAGAAGGCAAGGCAGGTGTAAAACATAACCCCATGGGTTGATAGCTCTGCTGACTTGAATGAAAACACATGAACTGAGATAAAGTGCAATAAGCAACCAGGTTATGATTTTCCATACAAGATCCCAATTCAGTTTTGATGAGATATTCATTAATATTTTGCAAATCATTATCATATTACCAATGCAATATTTCATGCACAAAATTTGTGATTTTTTCAAAAATCTAATAGCTATCACTAAGTTGTCAAGGGGGCTGCCATTTTGAATAACATAGCCAATGAGAATCGAGATAACAAGTTGGGGCCAAATTTGATATGTAACATACATTTTGATTGGTCAAAATCACTATCTGCTCAATTCTGCTCTTGAAAAGGATTTAAATGATCATTTTGGAAGAAATGTTCAAAAACATTACAAAAAAGCAATGATATGCATAGCTCAAAGGCCATTGATATATGTTTATTCACTTTTGATGGTTGTGAGATTTTGCAAGTATACAAATTTTGAATTGAAGGTCAATGTGTCAAGGTCAAAGGTCACATGACTAAGAAAGTATGATGAGGCACAGCTATGACCTAAGACATTTCTGTATACCAAGTTTTAATTTCTTCTTATAAGTAGTTGCTGAGGTATACTCCTTACATAATTTGTGACATCAAGGTCACTGCATTAAGGTCAATGGTGACATCACTAAGATTTGAAGGAATCTGAATCTTCAACTCTCTATCTACCTCTGTATTAAATATGAAACAAATATTACTGGTAGTTTTGGAGGAGAAGATTTTTAAACATACTGTTAGTATATAACAGATATGAAGTGTTTTTTATTCACTTCTGATGGTTGTGATGTGGCATGTTCACAAATTTTGAATTCAAGGTCAATGTGTCAAGGTCAAAGGTCACATGACTAAATTGTATGACGAGGTACAGCTTTAACATAAGACATTCCTGTATACCAAGATTTAATTTCTTCTTGTAAGTGGTTGCTGAGATATGCTCCTTACAATATTTGTGACATCAAGGTCACTGCACTAAGGCCAATGGTGACATCACTGAGAATTGAAGTTATCTAAATCTTCAACTCTCTATCTAGCTCTGTATAAAATAGTGTTGGTATATAAAAGATATGAAGTGCATTTAATTCACTTCAAATGGTTATGATGTGGCATGTTCACAAATTTTGAATTCAAGGTCAATGTGTCAAGGTCAAAGGTCACATGACTAAGAAAGTATGATGAGGCACGGCTATGACCTAAGACATTTCTGTATACCAAGTTTTAATTTCTTCTTATAAGTAGTTGCTGAGATATACTCCTTACAAAATTTGTGACATCAAGGTCACTGCATTAAGGTCAATGGTGACATCACTAAGATTTGAAGGAATCTGAATCTTTAACTCTCTATCTACCTCTGTATTAAATATGAAACAAATATTACTGGTAGTTTTGGAGGAGAAGATTTTTAAACATAGTGTTAGTATATAACAGATATGAAGTGTCTTTTATTCGCTTCTGATGGTTGTGATGTGGCATGTTCACAAATTTTGAATTCAAGGTCAATGTGTCAAGGTCAAAGGTCACATGACTAAAATTGTATGACAAGGCACAGCTTTAACATATGACATTTCTGCATACCAAGTTTTAATATCCTGTAATAAGTGGTTGCTGAGATATGCTCAGTACAAAATTTGTGACCTCATGGTCACTGCACTAAGGTCAATGGTGACATCACTAAGATTTGAAGGAATCTGAATCTTCAACTATATATCTACCTCTATATAAAATATGAAAGATGTAGTACTGGTAGTTTTGGAGAAGAAGATTTTTAAAGAAATGTTGACAGACGGACGGACAAACGGACAGACAGACGGACAGACATTTTCCCCCTCCTAAAGCTCTGCCATACATTAATTGGTAGGTCGAAAGTAATATGTCTGACTTCCTGGTGGAACATAATCATTAGCCATGATGTTTTACTTCTTTTTTACCAACCAATCTAGTAATATTCAATGCATGTTTAAAAAAGATATTTATAATATTCATTAAATATCTTTAGGCATATTATTTACCCAAATATCTAAAAAAATATTTCTAAAACTCAAAGTTGTGTATCATAGTTGTGAGTAAAAAAAAAAAGTACCTTTCCTTAGAAGCTTTAAGCATAAGTTTCCTTAGTTTGTCATATTGCCTGTCTTATTTCAGACTTTCATTTAAAAAAACTAATAAAATGTTCTTGCAGAATGAAGGTTCTCTTGCATAATATACAAGACAAAGTATTATCAAATTTCTGTTTGTGATAAAAAATAATTTGTTTGAGGTAAGAATGTATGATAAAAACTGTGTAAGATAGATGATTGGATTATTAACATAAAGGATGACCTAATGCTGACCTCTGGTGGTGATTGTTTCAGGTTTGCTGTAGGGGAACTTGTTGAGCTTGCTGCTGGGTTGAATTGCTAGCTTCATGCCTGTGCCTTCCTTATCTAGAGGATTGTATGGTGGGATGTCTGCAGGCCTAACCATCCCAGGCTTGGGTGACTGTAACATCATTATCTTGAGTCAAAGTTTGTTTTCAGGCTGTTTACAATTGTACAGGATGTCTTAAAATAATCTACTTTTATTACCATAATTTTTCATGGTTGGCACCATATGGAGAATATGCTCCAAACATATTAATTCTATGTGCCTCTTCAAAATACATGTATATTAGATTTAAAATTGTCTCATTTCTCCTTTTTGGACAATCCCTATTTTGCTTGTCCACATAAGAAAATTTGTTTTATAAAAAATATACTGTCTATCTTGCTTAAATGAAGGTTACTTTGAAAATTTGACAGTGACCTTCATTTATATAAATAATAAGGCCTGCAATGATTAAAAGGTAAAAAACCAAATCTTATATGGGCCTATGCATATATATCAGTTCAGATCATGAGATAATGTGAATATAAAGTAATAAAGAGCTGCCATTTTATACAGTTGCTAGGTCACACAACCTATTTATAATATATAACTTTCAATAAAAGGCAAACTTCGTGATCAATGACCAATCAGCAGTACCGTATTTACTCGTGTATAAGACGAGGTTTTTTTTCCAAAAACTCTTAGTTAATGTTTGGGGGGTCGTCTTATACACGAGAGCAGTCTTATACTCGAGTATTTACAGTAAAACGTAAATACGGTAAAACGTAAATACGATGTTCATATTTTCGAAATAACGAATATCAGACGTAGCAGATTGATTTAATTGCGTTTTAAATGATAAATAAAGGTATTTACCCAATATTATTGGTCTATTATTTCAAAACGCTTTGTTTTGACTTTGTTCTCACTGATTTCAATTATCAGCGTTCAGTTTTGCATTTCGTCATTGTCTCCACTGCTTTGAGTCGTGTCTTCCCTTTTTGATTGCGTTTTAAATGATAAATAAAGGTATTTACCCAATATTATCACAAATTGTTCGAGAACAGAACAAAACCATCAATCCATTTAAAACGCAATTAAAATCGATCCACGTGTGAAAGCATTTCTGTCAACAAGGGAAGACACGACTCAAAGCAGTGGAAACAATGACGAAATGCAAAACTGTGAACGCTGACAATTGGAATCAGTGAAAACAAAGTCAAAACAAAGCATTTCGAAATAATATGTTTTAAATGATATATAAAGGTATTTACCCAATATTATCACAAATTATTTCTCCACGATGTAGAACGTAATACGATGTACGTGACGTCCTTGATCTTAGCGTCAAAACTAACACGTGGTAGAATATTTCTTTGTGTATTATAAAGCCAAAGATATTCATTATATCGCTTTTAATTATTATCGTTTATAGCACTCGATCGGCTGTAAATCATCGTGATAATATTGGGTAAATACCTTTATATATCATTTAAGACGCAATTAAAATCGATCCACGTGTGAAGGCATTTCTGTCAAAAAGGGAAGACACGACTCAACGCAACACGTGGTCGCAATTTTGAAAGGCGGAAGTGATGGGAAGAGGCTCTTGTTTTTAGCGCGAAAACGATTATGAACTCGTATTGAAATATTAATAATGGATGGTTTTGTTCTGTTCTTGACCTGCAAAGTGAATTTGTGTTAATATTGGGTATATACGTTTATTTATCATTTAAAACGCAATTCTCTGGCAAATCTGCAAAGTCAATGATCACATGACTTGTGAGTCACGTGGCCAATCGATCCGCTACATCACGGACATCGTATTTACGTTTTACTTTTACTTCTATGTTTTTTAAATTAAAATTATTATTAAATTATATCGCACAATTCAATTCTGCCTTTGATGTCTTCCCTTTCAGTGGTGTGAAAATTAGTAAAATTTCACTGATACCAATTATCAGCGTTCACAGTTTTGTGGCATTTGTTTCCACTGCTTTGAGTCGTGTCTTCCCTTTATGACAGAGATGCTTTCACACGTGCATCGATTTTAATTGCATTTTAAATGATAAATAAAGGTATTTACCCAATATTATCACAAATTCGCTTTGCAGGTCAAGAACAGAACAAAACCGTCCATTCATTTAATATGCATTACGCAATACTAGCGTGAAAGCAAATATCGGACAGGCGGACTATTGTCTACACGTGGTTGAATATTATTTTGTGTATTATAAGATATTAATCATATCGCTTTTAATTATTATCATTTTTAATATTGGGTAAATACGTTTATTTATCCTTTAAAACGCAATTAAAATCGATCCACGTGTGAAAGCATTTCTGTCACATACAACGTATTACGTTCTACATCGTGGAGAATTTCTCGACCTGCGAAGCATAATTTGTGATAATATTGGGTAAATACCTTTATTTATCATTTAAAACGCAATTAAAATCAATCTGCTACGTCTGATATTCGTTATTTCGAAAATACGAACATCGTATTTACGTTTTACCGTATATACTCGTGTATAAGACGGCTAATATCTTATATTTTAAGCATATTTACGTTTCACTTTTAAAATGACCGCCAAGCTTCAGCTGAAGCTTGAATGGTAGCAGAGCCGATATCTCAAGAAAAACCAACTCGTCTTATATTCGGAAATTGTTTTTTTTTCAAGTAAAATAACCTCAATTTTGGGGGTTCGTCTTATACACGAGTCGACTTATACACGAGTAAATACGGTATTTCCCAAATAAACAGTAAAATGAAAATGCATTGTTTACAAACAGCATTTATATATATAGATAGACTTAATTACTTGATATTACCTGAAGATATGTAACACACTACAAACCTTGTCCCTTGCTGACTTAGACTGTAGGTCATCATGGAATATGGGATGCGTTTTCCTCTTTTCTCGAACTCTCTTTGGAACAAATTCTGGAGCTAATTTTCTGAAAGTGAAAAATGTTACAATGGAATAGCAATATTTTAAACAAAAGATTGACATGTAAAAACAAGTTTCAAAGATATTCAAAATCTATTTGGTTTATAATAAATATGCTGCCATTTACATGATATAAAATAAACATCACAAAATAACATCTAGATAAAAACAGTATCAAGAGAGAAGTGTGCAATTGTTTTCAAACTTTAAAAAATGTCTATTCAGGTGATTCAAATATTTGAACTTATTTAATAAATCTGGAACTCTGGTAATGTTTTCCGAGAGTCAGGCAGTGGTTGTTGATGTCTGGACTTACTGTACAATGTCTCTGAGAGTCAGGCAGTGGGTGTCGATGTCTGGGCTTACTGTATAATGTCTTCAAGAGTCAGGCAGTGTTTGTTGATGTCTGGACTTACCGGGCATGTCTCTGAGAGTCAGGCAGTGTTTGTTGATGTCTGGGCTTACTGTACAATGTCTCTGAGAGTCAGGCAGTGGTTGTTGATGTCTGGACTTACAGGGCATGTCTCTGAGAGTCAGACAGTGGTTGTTGATGTCTGGACATACTGTGCAATATCTCTGAGAGTCAGGCAGTGTTTGTTGATGTCTGGACTTACCGGGCATGTCTCTGAGAGTCAGGCAGTGTTTGTTGATGTCTGGACTTACCGGGCATGTCTCTGAGAGTCAGGCAGTGTTTGTTGATGTCTGGGCTTACCGGGCATGTCTCTGAGAGTCAGGCAGTGTTTGTTGATGTCTGGACTTACCGGGCATGTCTCTGAGAGTCAGGCAGTGTTTGTTGATGTCTGGGCATACCGGGCATGTCTCTGAGAGTCAGGCAGTGTTTGTTGATGTCTGGACTTACCGGGCATGTCTCTGAGAGTCAGGCAGTGGTTGTTGATGTCTGGACTTACCGGGCATGTCTCTGAGAGTCAGGCAGTGTTTGTTGATGTCTGGGCTTACCGGGCATGTCTCTGAGAGTCAGGCAGTGGTTGTTGATGTCTGGGCTTACCGGGCATGTCTCTGAGAGTCAGGCAGTGGTTGTTGATGTCTGGACTTACCGGGCATGTCTCTGAGAGTCAGGCAGTGTTTGTTGATGTCTGGGCTTACCGGGCATGTCTCTGAGAGTCAGGCAGTGGTTGTTGATGTCTGGGCTTACCGGGCATGTCTCTGAGAGTCAGGCAGTGGTTGTTGATGTCTGGACTTACCGGGCATGTCTCTGAGAGTCAGGCAGTGGTTGTTGATGTCTGGGCTTACCGGGCATGTCTCTGAGAGTCAGGCAGTGGTTGTTGATGTCTGGGCTTACCTGGCATGTCTCTGAGAGTCAGGCAGTGTTTGTTGATGTCTGGACTTACCGGGCATGTCTCTGAGAGTCAGGCAGTGTTTGTTGATGTCTGGGCTTACCGGGCATGTCTCTGAGAGTCAGGCAGTGTTTGTTGATGTCTGGACTTACCGGGCATGTCTCTGAGAGTCAGGCAGTGTTTGTTGATGTCTGGACTTACCGGGCATGTCTCTGAGAGTCAGGCAGTGTTTGTTGATGTCTGGACTTACCGGGCATGTCTCTGAGAGTAAGGCAGTGTTTGTTGATGTCTGGGCTTACCGGGCATGTCTCTGAGAGTCAGGCAGTGTTTGTTGATGTCTGGACTTACCGGGCATGTCTCTGAGAGTCAGGCAGTGTTTGTTGATGTCTGGACTTACCGGGCATGTCTCTGAGAGTCAGGCAGTGTTTGTTGATGTCTGGACTTACCGGGCATGTCTCTGAGAGTCAGGCAGTGTTTGTTGATGTCTGGACTTACCGGGCATGTCTCTGAGAGTCAGGCAGTGGTTGTTGATGTCTGGACTTACCGGGCATGTCTCTGAGAGTCAGGCAGTGGTTGTTGATGTCTGGGCTTACCGGGCATGTCTCTGAGAGTCAGGCAGTGGTTGTTGATGTCTGGGCTTACCGGGCATGTCTCTGAGAGTCAGGCAGTGGTTGTTGATGTCTGGGCTTACCGGGCATGTCTCTGAGAGTCAGGCATTGGTTGTTGATGTCTGGGCTTACCGGGCATGTCTCTGAGAGTCAGGCATTGGTTGTTGATGTCTGGGCTTACCGGGCATGTCTCTGAGAGTCAGGCAGTGTTTGTTGATGTCTGGGCATACCGGGCATGTCTCTGAGAGTCAGGCAGTGTTTGTTGATGTCTGGACTTACCGGGCATGTCTCTGAGAGTCAGGCAGTGGTTGTTGATGTCTGGACTTACCGGGCATGTCTCTGAGAGTCAGGCAGTGGTTGTTGATGTCTGGGCTTACCGGGCATGTCTCTGAGAGTCAGGCAGTGGTTGTTGATGTCTGGGCTTACCGGGCATGTCTCTGAGAGTCAGGCAGTGGTTGTTGATGTCTGGACTTACCGGGCATGTCTCTGAGAGTCAGGCAGTGGTTGTTGATGTCTGGGCTTACCGGGCATGTCTCTGAGAGTCAGGCAGTGTTTGTTGATGTCTGGGCTTACCGGGCATGTCTCTGAGAGTCAGGCAGTGTTTGTTGATGTCTGGGCTTACCGGGCATGTCTCTGAGAGTCAGGCAGTGTTTGTTGATGTCTGGGCTTACCGGGCATGTCTCTGAGAGTCAGGCAGTGGTTGTTGATGTCTGGGCTTACCGGGCATGTCTCTGAGAGTCAGGCAGTGTTTGTTGATGTCTGGACTTACCGGGCATGTCTCTGAGAGTCAGGCAGTGTTTGTTGATGTCTGGGCTTACCGGGCATGTCTCTGAGAGTCAGGCAGTGGTTGTTGATGTCTGGGCTTACCGGGCATGTCTCTGAGATTCTGGCAGTGGTTGTTGATGCTTGGCTTCTTTTTTGGCAGCCAGTTCCATAATGGAGGCCTTTGCCACATTATCAAGCTCCTCCTGCAAAGTTAATTCCACACGTCTATCTGTTCCATGTCTGAACCTCCCCAGATGGCGCTCCTCAAAGTCTCTACTTGACATGGTGGACCTGAGAATACATCATTCTGTGTACAGTTCATATGTAGTCCATTCAATTCATTTCTTATTTGGTCTCTAAGAATACAGTTTTGATCATTTAGTACTTATTTGTCACTTCATTCAAGTTATTCAATGATAAACTTATTAATTTGTAACAAGTTTAAAAAAACAACAAAAAATAAATGAAAAATTAAAAAAACACAAAAACAATTCATATATATTTTCAGAGAAGGAAAATTGCTATGATAATAATTCCTGATATAAGGTGTCATATGGATTTAATAATTTTCACAAATAACAATTTAAAAATGATTGCAAGAACTATATGTCATTCAAGAAAACATGATGCTCATGATCCAAGTGGGTTCTATGTGCCTCTCATGAGTCAACCTGAATAATTTGTTCGTAAATTTTTATTTCAATGCTGTGAAGATTAAATACAATGTTTTATTGGACTTACTCATGTCACACAGGTGGAATTAAAACTTAAGAAAGGCTTTAGTGTTTATAATGAATGACATGATATGAAAGTAATATCTGAATCAGAATATCAAAATGAGCAATATGGTATTAATAGTTCAGAAAAAGTTGTAAATTGAAGAATAATATTAATTTCTTTAAAATGAAAGTACGAATTGTAAATCATTTTATGATCCAATCAACATTGGTATTGCCAAATGTGTGTACTTTAAGACACACAAAAAGTATAACTATTAGAAAAAAAATTGGAGAATAGTAAATTTATCTAAAAATTTTTAAAATGTGCTATTTTATGTCAGAGGATGGCCAGTCTCCCACCATATAGCTTAGTGGGAATCTGGTGGAAGGACCCATTACTTTATGTGCCAGAGGCCTGTCTCTACAGGCATATACTTATAGAGAATGTATGATAAAAAGCTAACTTCTTATTTATGAACCTTGTCGTCTTGTCATTTTGCACAGGCCTCTGTTTGACTGTTCCCCTATTCAACCATGATCTTTTTGACCATGCCTGTTTGAACATCATATATAATATCAATCAAATTACCAACTTTCTAATTGTTCTCGCCATCATTAGTATGGTCTTCAGGGTCAACTACATGTAGCCTTATCAAAGGATATTTCTGGAGCTTTGACCATTTACATAGTGAAAAGGGCCAATGCCTTTCCCCCAACCACAATTGAACTAAGGGACAGAATACTTTGCTTCGGTTGAACACATCATGGCCAAACACAGGTCTGAACTGTTTTGGACTGAAATAGCAGCAAAACTGGAGGGTACGACGTAATACCATTGTTCTACTACATAATGTTCTGCTTCATAACGACTTTTTTTATGTTTCACAAAAGGCATCAAAATCACATCAAAATCATTATAAAATTTAACAAATTTCATTACAGTTGAGTGTATATCAGTGTGTTTATTATGATGGTTAAATTTTACAGTAAATCTGTTATGTTTTTAGGGTAATTATTGTGCCCCCAGGTGAAAATGCAGTTTTAGAGGATCACATTCTTTAAAATTTGGGAATGTTAGTTGATATATAAAGATTAAAGAAAGCAACTTTTAAATTCTGGCCATTGTTCACCATACGGCAGCACTCAGATACCACTAAGATTGGCTGTGATTTAGTTTCCAGCTGTGTTGTGAGCATGCGGAATGACATGAGTTAGTGTCCATCTCTGTTGTGAGTGTCCACAGAGACATTTAACCCCTAAGGAACTAGGCTATCTAAATTTTGTTGATTGGCTGAACTAACCAATTTTTTTCTGGACTAGTGTATCTACACACTTAATTGATAAAATATATAACCATAGTTATTCATTACGCTCAATGAAATGCTGGGGTCAACAGTTCATGATCCAGTAAGTCTGATGTCATTATTATGATTATATTGTAAGAAAGTTGCAGCCTAAGGGAATGTTACAAAATGACGTCATTGAGCCAGAACAATAGGGACGTCAACGTCCCTCCTGTCTGTGAAAAAATGTGAAATGGTGTTTTTACGACCCTTTCAGCAACAACGGCCATATCAGGTCGACTTTCGAGCCTTTTACCAGTGTGAAAGTAACACTGCCGGCAGTGGGAGTCGAACCCACCACCTTCTGCCCTCCACTTATTTAACCAACAAAGGCACAGATCCTACACTCTACCAACTGTGCTAGTGGGGTCGGTTCCCCCTCCTGTCTGTTACTGGTGGTGGACGTTGCCGTCCTTCCCATCCGTTAAGGGTTAAAACAGAGATTGGAAACAAGCTGAAGTTCTGCATTATCGTTCAGGTGAACAGATCTCATGGCAGTGCCACTGTCACCACTTCCTGTTTCCCACATGTGGCCATTTGGCCAGCTTGTCAAGTGATTTTTTAAAATATGTCTGGTGTCCAGAATCACCAGAATGGTTCAGAGCTCTCCCACCCCTGAAACAGGATCCCACGCAAACATGTCAGCAACCTGAACCTTCCATAACATGGGAAAAGCTATGTTGCTGTCAATGCTGTTTTATTTTTTCTTCAATATACAGACTTCAATCTTTATTCCTGCTCTCACTGGTACTTCACTAGTCTTCCGTGATGGTGATGCTGATAGGTCAATAACATGAAACTTAATTTCAAATGATTTTTAGTGGAAGATATATTTATAACAAGTAAGATTTACGTTCTCTGACGTAACAGCGCTTTCCCAGTGTCAATGTTACTGATAATGTGTCGGTGCGAATCAAATGGGTGATTGGTGTCTGACACTGTCAGTGGCGAGGAACAAGTGCGAGCAACAACGACTCTTTGATCTACAACTTACCTGTTAAAGAAAATGTTCAAAATATAATGCTTAACATCGAAATTCACTCGGTTTTACAACTTGAGCAGGCGAATGGTATACTGGAACGTTTGTGTTTGTCCCATTCCGACGAAAACATCAACTTCGAGGCCACATAGCCGCCATTTTCAAACTATCCCTTGGAAACATGCCCCTTCGGTCAAGATCGGCAATTTCCGTCAAAGTTTGTTGATCTTAATGTGCACCTGAGAGAATCACCTGCATTGCGCTGCTGTCAATTTCGCTGGAATCGCATTATTCAATTTAATAAATTAATATACCAGTATATTTACATTTTAATTACATAAAACTAAGGGAGAGAACGTAGAGGTAGTCAGCCAGGCCGGTATGAAAGCTATTCTTTTCATTTAAGAATGTAATGTTGGACAAATTTCTGCTAAGGGCTAGCTTATCATGTTGTCTTGCACCCAGTAGGAATCATGGCCCAGTAGGAATTCCTACATTGTGCAACTGCCCAAAGTAGGAATTCCTACTTTGTGCAAATAAGTAGGAATTTTAAGATATATCAATAACTGAGATCACTGGATGCGGCCAATATAATTACAATGTTTATCAGTTTTCTATTAAATTTTGTATTTAAAAAAAATAACAGACACTTCCTGCTTAATTGGACGTTATTGGCATTGGAGAATGTGGTTACACATTTGGATTGACTCGTACATTATAATGGAAATATGACATATTTGGAAATAGAAATGTTGATTGTCACTTTAATTTTACAAAAAATGTACAAACATTTTTTTTTTTTAATACTTTTACAGGCTCACATCCAGATATCTGCCTTTTTGCCAATCAGAAATGTACTGATAAAATCATATTTTATTATGCACAAAACTCATATCAGTGCACACACTGTCCACCAGAGGCACACGCAAACTATTGATAGGTTCACCAGGTCGCCCTCTGGTGGAGTTTGATCAGTGCATGCTCATATCATTATAATTATTTTTATAACAGTCCTACGTTCATAAAGTCCAACATTCATATAGCCTAAACCTCCTCAATGACCTCATTCAGCTTCCTGACATTTGGATTCTTGACTCTGATATTCCTACTTATTTGCGCAATGTAGGAATTCCTACTTTGTCCTGCACAATGTAGGAATTATTCCTACATTGTGCAAGATTCCTACTTTGCGCATGACAATTACATTAAAGACAAAATCATAAACATTAGATTTGAATTAGTTCGAATATAGTAAGTTTTTTTTATGAAGGAGTAGCTTTGCTTAGTTGTTTTTATCAATGGAAGATATATTGTGAAATGCTTTGGAAACATAAAACACCAAAATGTTGAGAATGTTATGAATTTGTAAATTATTTTGATAGAAATATACATGTACGGATGATGGATTTTCTTCTAAGATAAAAAGCAAAAAGCAAATAATTTCTGTAAAATTTGCGATGGTGACAAAATATTTCTCGATATAATGAGTGTAAATGTAATGAGATAATATGTTTTCTTCATGTCATGTTTTCATACATTATTATATATATAGGGTCCCATTTACTTAGGGTTATTATATAGGGTCCAGTTTCACCAGGGTTACATATTTTAAATGCTTTTTGCAGACTTGATACCTATTTGTTTTCTTTATTTTGTGCTCCTCATCAGAAGAGCAGATTATAACACTTGTGAATATCAGAGCGTTGGCCTTTCCAAAGAAAATATGAAAACAATAAGCAGTATATCATACTGTACTCTTATCTTTCATGTAGAAAATAAAATGACAACACAAATAACAATATAAAATTTATTATTTGAAGCACCTCATACAAAATCAAGTCTTTAATGTGTTATATATTTTTACTCATTATATGAGATATGCAAAAGTATAAATGTCTAAATGCTAGTTTTCCTAAGGTGAAGAGTGAGGATCTGCAACAGGAAAACTTCTCCTTGTTACATCATATTATACTTTGCAGCGTGGATGGGAAGATTTGAGCCCATATGGACATCTGATATACAATACATATATAGCTTATATTACAACAATCATCCAAGATAACGGTGGGAAACAAGGGTGATTTTTTAAGTGACCCAGAGATTGGATCACTTGACCAAAGAGTGTAGGTCAATGTTATATCATTAACAAGGGCACTATTTGGAGACACTGATAACATGCATCCATGGTTTAAGTTTGGTAATGCTATCTTCATTTGCTGTAAACTTATCACATTCACAAGATATTAAGAGATTGGGTTACATTGAGATATTAATAAGACACATCTATGGCCCCATTATTCATTCTCAAGTTATCTTGTAAGCAAAAAGGGATAGCGGCCCAAATGGTCAGAGACCCAGTGGCCCAGTGCTCACCGGTATGTCAATATCCTGTCAATATTGCCAGCAACAGACCACCAATGAATAGCACTCAGCAGTTTTCGGGTATCAAATATATGTTTGTGTATGGTACAATTTTTAATTTCACAAACTGCCTCATGACTTCTTGGCAAATGTGCTGTGTATATATTTGGAAGAAGAAAAATGACTTGTGCTAATTTGTGGAGTTCAATTATTTACAAATTTCAAATACTAATGACCAAGACATTTTCTGTCTGAAAAGCCAGAAAAATATGGTGTTCATTATATTTTTTTAATGGCAACACATCATCATAATAGAAGCTGCCTTGATTGTGATGATTAAACATTCTGTAATTGAAATATTGAATATATTTTGCAGATAAATCATCGGTTTATTAGCATGAGTAATACTCACAATATTTTCAAAACAAAATGATACATTTTGCATTTGCTAATATATTAGCTTTCTAAAAACCAATCTGACAGAGTTAAATAAGTCTTTATCCTTTCTGGAACATTGTTCAATCCCTTTGATCCCATAAGAACATTTGGATAAAGATGCTTTCTGACCTTGACCCTGCAAAGGTCACTTAGAGGTTGTGGATTGCTGGAGTATTCTCTTACCCAGGTATAAAAAATTGCATGTTGTTGGTATAAAAAGTTCAACACAAATAACTGCAGTTTATATCCACAAATTGTCAATAACCGTAAAACATGCTGATAATTAACCCAAACTTTATTGTTGGAAGCTTTCATGAAGGAACTTGTATCACACTCTATACGTGCCAGCATTTTGGCATCATTAGTGGCTCGGAGAAGCAAGAATGCATTACACAATGGCATGAATGGGCGACATGGCTCCTTGGTGAGATAATACTCAGGTATGGCTCCAGCCTCTAACAATCTCCTCAAGTAATCATGGGTAGAATTGTATGTGCAGTTAGTTATCAACACACTCAAGGTCACACTTTTAACCTTTTCATGTCCCTTATCACAGGTGACCTTGACCAGTTTGTCCAGTTTCTGTTGACCTTTAACACTGTTCAAACACTTATAGGTCATTACATCCAAAAATGTAGAACTGACTTCTGTTGCTCCTGCTGCCAAAAGACATTTTAAAATTCTGAATCGTCGACTGAGATTTAGTTTTTCGCCTTGTTTATATGATCCTTCAAGCCATCCCTTTATGGCCTCATCCAGTGCAGAATGTTTATTACGATCTTTTTCATTGATTTCACAATCGGGATGATTGACAAGAAATTCTACTATTTCGAGGTATCCATATTTCACAGCAAAGGTCAATGGTGTATCCCAGAAAGCCTCAGAAATAACAGCGTTGATATTGACTCCCTTGTTGATAAGGTTTTTGAGTTTTGTAGTATCACCATTATGGACAGCATTCCGCAACATTCGTCGCTGATGACCAACTGGAATATTCCCCATCCTACAAAAAAAAAAAAATTATATTAAAAACAGGATAATAAAACAAATTTATATAAAATAGCAAATAAACCTTGCCGATTCCATATAGTTTTCAATCTGCATAATCCCAGACTACAGAAATGTGATTCAACATTGCCTTCCTGGGAAGTTAAAATATGGAGGTGAGTAAATGTGATTAGATGAGTATAGACAAGAAAGATTACATTCCCACATCAGTCTCAAGACAAGGCAATATCAACAGATAACTGACAAGTTAGCACAGGAAGAAAGTTTAATCTATATACTGTGTACACATCAGAGACAACACCAAGCTTAAATCTGCCTTCAAGGATCATAGGTCAATTAAAGAGTGCAGTTTAATGGGTTGATCCTCGCCTGTGAAGGCAAAAAATGTTGTATGCATTTATACAGCAATCACAGTGCATCATATCCATCTGGGTGAGTGAATCTTGCTGCATGTTTTGCAGTTCCTCAGCCATCACATCTGCATGTCTTATGGGTCATGAGAGTTGCAGCCAAAAATACACTGCTATGCAAATACTGAGCGATGTTCATGATCACAGAGTTCAGTTGGAATGGCACCACCTGATTACTTGTATGTGGTGCACAAGTTACAGAAATAGGTGGCAATCACTTATGCAATCTCTGAAACCTGTCGGTGCCATGATGTCTTTAAAGTGCACTATAAAATAGTTATTGCAGCAGGTTACACAATAGTTGCTGCATCAGGTTGCTTGTGGATTGCAACAGTCATTTACATAACAGCTGTTACAGCAGATTACACAATAGTTGCTTCAACATTGATGAGTAGATGTACTGCAATTAATTATTCTAAGAGTTGCTGAAAAAAGATTGATGAGTCGAAATACTGCAATTAATTATTCTAAGAGTTGCTGAAACAAGTTTGATGAGTCGAAATACTGCAATTAATTATTCTAAGAGTTGCTGAAACAAGTTTGATGAGGGATGCTGCAGTTAAGTATCCCAAGAGCTGCTATATATGAAAGCTTTGTATAAACCATACTTTTTTGTAAAGTTTGACATTTTAGTGTGTACTTGTATATACTTATATATATATATATATATATATATATATATATATATATATATATATATATATATATATATATATATATATATATATATATATATATATATATATATACTTATATACTTATACTAATATATATATATATATATATATATATATATATATATATATATATATATATATATACTTATATACTTATACTAATATATATATATATTATATATATATATATATATATATATATATATATATATATATATATATATATATATATATATATATATATATATATATATATATATATATATATGGTTTATACAAAGCTTTCATTGATTACTCTCATTTTTAGTATATTAGAAAGTTTAGTCTTCATGTTATTCTGCATTTGTTATTACTCCCAGTCAAAGTTTCACTTGTTTTAATGAGAAACATAATGCACTCTACTATTCCATGCAATTGTGTTAGATAAAGCTGTTTTTTAATCTTGTGGGACATTAAACTTGAGAAAAATGAAAAATGAAAAATGAACACATGCAAATTAGCTTACACCAACCTGTGTCAAAATAATGACTCGAAATATCTTATAAGAAAAACCTGGTACATACTGTGAGAGGAGAGTGTCAGACTGGGGTGTCATATTAGCATTAGTGTATGGGAATAATCCTCAACTCAATTATCCTGTGTGCACTGAGCACATATATGGTCCAAGTGTACCAGCATGGCTCCTGAGCATATCACCAACAAACTTATCCCTCTGGTTATAATACTATATTACACTTAGCAGACCATGACACTGACATGGTGGTAGCCTGCACTATGCTGAGACATGGCTGATTCTGGGCACATTGCTGGGGTGTGTGAGGCATGTGTGGACCCTGAGTTTACCCCTCGCTGCAAGGGAGATAGACACAAGGGTACCTTGTTACTGCCAGCATACTGCACCTTATCCTGTTCCACCCCAGTGCTGCAGAGGACCTTGTTACTGCCAGCATACTGCACCTTATCCTGTCCCACCCCAGTGCTGCAGAGGACCTTGTTACTGCCAGCATACTGCACCTTATCCTGTCCCACCCCAGTGCTGCAGAGGACCTTGTTACTGCCAGCATACTGCACCTTATCCTGTCCCACCCCAGTGCTACAGAGGACCTTGTTACTGCCAGCATACTGCACCTTATCCTGTCCCACCCCAGTGCTGCAGAGGACCTTGTTACTGCCAGCATACTGCACCTTATCCTGTCCCACCCCAGTGCTGCAGAGGACCTTGTTACTGCCAGCATACTGCACCTTACCCTGTCCCACACCAGTGTTAGGGGACCTTGTTACTGCCAGCATACTGCACCTCGCACTGTCCTGCACCAGTGTTACTGCCAGCATACTGCATCTCACCTTGTCCCACCCCAGTGCTGCAGGGGACCTTTTTACTGCCAGCATACTGCATCTTATCTTCTCCCGCCCCAGTGCTGCCGGACCCTGCCGTGTTCCTATATTGGACTTTACTAGGCGCCTGTCTAGTTATCCTGCAACCCAGCATGAGAATGAGTGGGCAATGTAGCTATGAGATACTAATGGGTTCAGGGTGGCTTATGCACTTGTAGCTTCCAGTAGTAACTTTCAGTAGCTGAAACCTATCTATGTCCAAGTGCCTGCTACCAAATGGAAAAGACCAGGAATGTCATGCTAAATTTCATTTTTTAATTGTGTGCACAATAAAGATTTCCAGTCTCTTTGGTGCAATGAATGTTGGATACATACAATGCATCGCTCATGCACTACATAGCACTTACAAACAAGCAGGAACTATCTGCATGATAAAGATAGCCTGTGTTAGGTTAGCCGGGGGAAGTAGTGGCTGATTGTGTGAGCCTGCTTGCTACTTGAAATATACCCCCTTGTGTATCAGGCCCCCTGCTGCAGCCAAAATATATACACAGGGCAAACTGATAGGTATAAACATGATAACAGCTGGCTGGCAAGTAGTAACAATGTTTTGGGATCCTCAGCACATTTGCTGAACTGTACCCTGGATGAGAACGCTTGTCATATTTGTTTTGTCATACAGATCTCTTAACCATTGTTTTTCTAAGAAGTGGTCCACATACTTACATATTGTTTTCAGTCACTTATGTAGCTTGTTCTTTCAAGAAATTATATATTATGGCAGTGCTTAGAAGTTTTTTAATGAGGAAGCATTGCAAGGATGTTGGAAACAAAATATTGTAAATAAGTGGGTTACAAAGCATTCTAGTACTCTGTTCCTTTTTTCATGCCAGGTCATGCTAATGATTTCAGGAAATTATGTGACCAACCTGAATTTATGTGATCAATGTAAACTGACATAATCATTTTTTTCAAATCTATTATGGAGTTATCTTTTTTAGTTTGGTGCTCACTTGTACTAAGAGTGACAGCAACAAAATTTGCCCTCTTTCATTACATTGCTATGCAGCCTGCATCAGGAGCAAACAAATAAATAATGGTATAATAATAATGATAATTATCAATAATATGAATAAGAATGAGAAAGTCATTAATTAATTCAAACACGGCATCCGCTGCACCGATTGGCTTGATCTTGGGCTCATTGGAAAGAAAAAGATGAAATATTAAGAAAGGTGGAAGGGACATAGCATACATGTCTTTTATTATTAGTCAAAATAGCCAAAAACTGGTATTTCAAGCAGTACAGAGGGAGGAGCTTACCAAAAGGTAACAGCAGTATTGTACATGATCATATAAACATAATTTATGATGTTACCATGACGTTATTATGTCTGACATCACTATGACAACATCTTCCTGTCTGACGTCACTATGATGACACTTTCCTCTATGGCGTCATCATGTTTATTTTGCTTGCAATGTCAATATGATCTTTCTACTCCAATTATTGACAAAGGTATGGTCTTTTGTATATTAAACATTCAGTTGAAAGAAGTGTGCATCTCGTAGCCTCAACTATGTTTACCTTGCTCCCAGCGTCAAGACGTCTTCGTTGCAGGTTAAATCATCTTTCTACTCCAATTATTGATAAAACTGTGGTCTTTTGTATGTGCAATATTTAGTTGAAAGAATTGTGCATCTCGTTGCCTCATGCAACTGTGTTTACCTTGCTTGTAACGTCAAGACTTCTTTCACCATTGCAAGTCAAATCTTTTTACTCCAATTATTGATAAAACTATGATTTATATTAATTTTGCACCTCTGCCATTTGATATTATTGTCGGTTCACTTGTAATAATAATAATAATAATAATAATAATAATAATAATAATAATAATAATAATAATAATAATAATAATAATAATAATAATAATAATAATAATAATTTATAAAATAAAATATGTTCTGTTTACTTTTAAAGCCCTCATTTTTCATTTTTTTCAAATATCAACCAGTTATTTATTCCATGAAACAGGATACTGAAAAGTTCTCTCACCAAAACTCTTAGTGTAACTTTTAGACACACTCAACTGTAACACAATGAAAGAATTCTGCCACATTACTTGTGCACATATGTCCACAAAATTGTTCAGGCAGACTTTCCAGACCCTACTTATAAACTCTACTGATAAACTTGACTTTAAATATATTTTAAATTATCTAAAAAAAGTCAACTACTGAATACTTTTATATCACTTTTTCTGTGCAATCATAATCAAATCAGATGTTATGATCTCCGATTTCAATGAGATATTTTAGAATAAAGACCCTTTCTTATTCTTTGGAAATTGTCTGCCTGTATTTGTGACCCATAATGCACAACTTGCAACTCATATCTGACAACCCAATATTATGTGTGTCATGATTATAAATACATAAATGAGCCATTTTAAGAGTGATGCCATGTTCTGCAAGGCCTGTCCTCAGTACCTTGACCTGTAATTACTCTGCAAAATGATTCAGATAACCTCAGTGCACTTATCTGATGTGTTCTGGCAATGTGACCATATCAATCATACCTGTATCCTTTTATTTGTCTCCTTTTTCAAAGCAACTGAATGAAAATGGACATTGATTTTCCCATAAGAGGAAGTATTGGGCAGTTGCTGTGTGGTCCAGATATGATGATCTTGTCACTGGCTCCGTGACCTATTTGTCCATCACCATATCACCCCACCCCCTTATCATAACATTGAAATATATATATATGAACAAATTTGTTACCAATATGTTGCTCTCTAAAATCTATTTTTTGTAATTTCTCACCATGCAATCTTTAAAATGACAAATATTGATCAATTCATGGTTGTTCAAACTCACCAATAGCAGAAGATATATTTGTTCAATAACATGAGATATAACATAAGATATATTTGTTCAATAACATAAGATATAACATAAGATATATTTGTTCTACCAGGCACCACCAGGGCAGTGTGGTTATGAGACCCTACCAGACACCACCAAGGCAGTGTGGTTATGAGACCCTACCAGACACCACCAAGGCAGTGTGGTTATGAGACCCTACCAGACACCACCAAGGCAGTGTGGTTATGAGACCCTACCAGGCACCACCAGGGCAGTGTGGTTATGAGACCCTACCAGTCACCACCAGGGCAGTGTGGTTATGAGACCCTACCAGTCACCACCAGGGCAGTGTGGTTATGAGACCCTACCAGGCACCACCAGGGCAGTGTGGTTATGAGACCCTACCAGTCACCACCAGGGCAGTGCGGTTATGAGACCCTACCAGGCACCACCAGGGCAGTGTGGTTATGAGACCCTACCAGGCACCACCAGGGCAGTGTGGATATGAGACCCTACCAGGCACCACCAGGGCAGTGCGGTTATGAGACCCTACCAGGCACCACCAGGGCAGTGTGGTTATGAGACCCTACCAGGAACCACCAGGGCAGTGCGGTTATGAGACCCTACCAGGCACCACCAGGGCAGTGTGGTTATGAGACCCTACCAGTCACCACCAGGGCAGTGTAGATATGAGACCCTACCAGGCACCACCAGGGCAATGTGGATATGAGACGCTACCAGTCACCACCAGGGCAGTGCGGTTATGAGACCCTACCAGGCACCACCAGGGCAGTGTGGTTATGAGACCCTACCAGGCACCACCAGGGCAGTGTGGTTATGAGACCCTACCAGGAACCACCAGGGCAGTGCGGTTATGAGACCCTACCAGGCACCACCAGGGCAGTGTGGTTATGAGACCCTACCAGGCACCACCAGGGCAGTGTGGTTATGAGACCCTACCAGGAACCACCAGGGCAGTGCGGTTATGAGACCCTACCAGGCACCACCAGGGCAGTGTGGTTATGAGACCCTACCAGGCACCACCAGGGCTGTGTGGTTATGAGACCCTACCAGGCACCACCAGGGCAGTGTGGTTATGAAACCCTACCAGGCACCACCAGGGCAGTGTTGTTTACAGTCGGTCAAGACTCCTGGCAAAGTGGAATTTTTGCTGCTTACCGCAGACAGCTTAGTACTTATCCCTTCCAAGATATCTACTTTTATGACAAACGGCTGCACCAAAATTACCTTGGTATCTTCCATGTGTACTTCTAAGCCAACCTCAGAATAAAATCTGGAGAGAATTTTTGGTGTCTGACTGTCATTTAGGTTATATCTTGTTTTTTTCAAATGATATTCACCATTTTCGCATACCTAAATTCTGATGTCACAATATCAAACTCCAACAGAGCAGGCAAAATGAACCTGGCCTAGTTAGATTCTACCTGCACTGATTACAGTAGCTGGCCTTTGTATTGTTCAAGTTGACCCCCATTCATGTGCTCAATTGATATCTGATCAGTAGTGTTTTGCAGGTTTAATAATAATATAATAAAATCAATATGCCACTGATACCATGGATACCAGACTGTGGAAGCCATCTTGGTAATGCAAAATAATATTCACACTGGAAAAAGTGCAGAAAATGGAAATGTTAATATGGATGAATATATTCAAATATCAATTTATAACCTTCCTTGAAAAATAACATAGAAAGTAAAAATAATATAAATTTGTATTGATATACTGTGAATAAATGCATGGGTAAATAAGATAGAGATAAACATGTCTCGACGATAATGCTGAGCCGCTAGAAATGTTAGATAAATATCTCTCAGACCATTTGAACTGATTGCCTCTCTGGATGAAACTGATTACCGGTAGATTGGAAAACTTATAAGATGATATTTTCTCTGTGGGATGTGCCTATTTACTAACCTTAGGGTAGTCCATAGAGATTTTCGACTTAACTTGCAAACAGGTTACCAAAAGACAAACCATGATCATTACATACCATATGAAAACATAGGCATCAGAGATGCATCAACCCTCAGCCCTGGTAATTCATTGCACAACATTCGCTCCACACAATATTTGTGAACAAAACGTCACTGCACCAAGGCAAATTGATGCAGGGGTAAAAAACCCATAAAATCTACTTCCTTTGATAGCTTAGGTGTGTCAAGTATCATGAAACTGTCATCATTTACTCTAGAATTATTGATATGGGCCTGTGACCTTGAAAAGCAGGTTAAGGTCACCGTCCATCAAACTCATCTGAAGTCTTCCCAGATTCTTATGTGTGTCAATTTTCATGAAGCTGCCATCATTTGTTCTTAAGTTATCACGATGACAAGGATGATTTCACATAATTGTCCCTGTGACCTTGAAATCAGGTGAAGGTCATGTTCCATCAAGAGAAGTCTGAGGTCTTCACCAGATGCTTGTGTGTGTCAAATCTCATAAAGCTGCCATCATTCGTTCTTGAGTTATTGCGATTCTTGGGATTTCACATAATTGTCCCTGTGACCTTGAAAAATAGGTCAAGGTCGCCGTCCACCGAACTAGTCCGAGGTTTTCACCAGATGCTTATGCGTGTAAAGTTTCATGAAGCTGCCTTCATTTGTTCTTGAGTTATCACGATGACAAGGATGATTTCACACAATTATCCCTGTGACCTTGAAAAGTAGGTGAAGGTCATGTTTCAAAGAAAAAATTCTGAGGTCTTCACCAGATGCTTGTGTGTGTCAAATCTCATAAAGCTGCCATCATTCGTTCTTGAGTTATTGCGATTCTTGGGATTTCACGTAATTGTCCCTGTGACCTTTAAAAATAGGTCAAGGTCGCTGTCCACCGAACTAGTCCGAGGTTTTCACCAGATGCTTATGCGTGTAAAGTTTCATGAAGCTGCCATCATTTGTTCTTCAGTTATCACGATGACAAGGATGATTTCACATAATTGTCCCTGTGACCTTGAAATCAGGTGAAGGTCATGTTCCATCAAGAGAAGTCTGAGGTCTTCACCAGATGCTTGTGTGTGTCAAATCTCATAAAGCTGCCATCATTCGTTCTTGAGTTATTGCGATTCTTGGGATTTCACATAATTGTCCCTGTGACCTTGAAAAATAGGTCAAGGTCGCCGTCCACCGAACTAGTCCGAGGTTTTCACCAGATGCTTATGCGTGTAAAGTTTCATGAAGCTGCCTTCATTTGTTCTTGAGTTATCACGATGACAAGGATGATTTCACACAATTATCCCTGTGACCTTGAAAAGTAGGTGAAGGTCATGTTTCAAAGAAAAAATTCTGAGGTCTTCACCAGATGCTTGTGTGTGTCAAATCTCATAAAGCTGCCATCATTCGTTCTTGAGTTATTGCGATTCTTGGGATTTCACGTAATTGTCCCTGTGACCTTTAAAAATAGGTCAAGGTCGCTGTCCACCGAACTAGTCCGAGGTTTTCACCAGATGCTTATGCGTGTAAAGTTTCATGAAGCTGCCATCATTTGTTCTTCAGTTATCACGATGACAAGGATGATTTCACATAATTGTCCCTGTGACCTTGAAATCAGGTGAAGGTCATGTTCCATCAAGAGAAGTCTGAGGTCTTCACCAGATGCTTGTGTGTGTCAAATCTCATAAAGCTGCCATCATTCGTTCTTGAGTTATTGCGATTCTTGGGATTTCACATAATTGTCCCTGTGACCTTGAAAAATAGGTCAAGGTCGCCGTCCATCGAACTCGTCCGAGGTTTTCACCAGATGCATATGTGTGTCAAGTTTCATGAAGCTGCCATCATTTGTTCTTGAGTTATCGCGATGACAAGGATGTTCGCTACAGACATACATACATACAGACATACATACATACATACATACATACCCACGCCAGGAGTACTGCAATACCCTCAGCCTGATTACATCAGGGGCTGAGGGTAAAAAGCATAAATGTGATCAGAGAGGAAGGGTGACGAGGCTGAACTAATTACGTAAGATTAATTGTTGATATAATTCATTGATTGTTTGTATTTGTAATTGATAAAAATGTGAAATTGTAATATTTGACTATTTACCGTTAATATGTGTCACGCCGCATGGCTGGCAGCTTCTGTACAGTGGTAGACAGATTTATTGTAGTAGGAACTGAATAAATCATTTGTGTCCAGGTATTGAGGTATTTGTCTCTTTCTAAATGTGAAATATTGCCCACAATATGCTTATATTTCTTTATTAGAGCTTTGTTTTCAAGCATTGCTAATTTAACCTAATTATTGATCTTAATTATTTAGGTCCTGCCAGGTTTTGCACAAAGGGGTCTACATGAGTGAAATTCAGATATTTTTAGCCAGCACGATTATGAGAAACAATGAGATAGCTGCACAAGTGAGAAATAGCTGCACAAGTGAGAGACGGCTGTACAAGCGAGATTGATACAACAGCAAGAGATAGCTGCATAAATAAAAGATAGCTGCATAAATAAGAGATAGCTGCATAAATAAAGGATAGCTGCATAAATAAGAGATAGCTGCATAAATAACAGATAGCTGCATAACTGAGAGATAGCTGCATTGAGACATGAAAAATAGCTGAACAAAGTGAGAGATAGTTACAAGTGAGAAATAGTTACAACAATGAGATAGCTGCAAAACTGAGAGACAGCTGCAACAGTGAGACAGTTACAACAGGGATAGATAGTTACAATGGTAAAACACAGTTACAACAGTAAGATATAGCTGCTTAAATGAGACAGCTACATAAGTGAGATAACTGCAAAGTGAGGGATAGTTACAGCAGTGAGAGATAGTTACAGTAGTGAGAGATAGCTGCACAAATGAGACAGTTGCATAAGTGAGAGATAGCTGCACAAGTGAGAGCCAGCTGCATAAGTGAGATAACTGCAAAGTTAGAGATAGTTACAACAGTGAGAGATAGCTGCACAAGTGAGGGGCAGTTACAGCAGAGATAGATAGCTGCACAAGTGAGAAACAGCTGCATAAGTGAGAGATAGCTGCACATGTAGGAGACAGCTGCATCAGTGAGATAACTGTACAAGGGAGAGACAGCTGCATAAGTGAGAGATAGCTACAACAGTTAGAGACAGCATCCATTCCCAGACGAAGGCATTTGTTACATATATTAAAATATTTAATATATATATTAAAAAAAGCCTGAACGTGATCAGAGAGGAAGTATGGCGAGATTTGAAAAAAAAAAGTTGCTATATATGGTATTGGCCGAGTTCAAATTCACCACTGATAAGAGCATGCGATCTCGCTGTTGCATTTTTACATTGCCCTCTGGTGGACGCTAGACCAGTCTCCACTTCAGTTTTATTTTGCAAGTTTATGTGATGGTTTGAGCAATATGTATATGAGATATAGAGTAGTTTTCACTTATTTTTTTGTCAGAATTATGTTAGATGTGAAATATTGCCCACAATATGCCTATATTTCTGTATTAGAACTTTGTTTTCAACCATCGGCAATTTGACCTAATTATTGACCTAATTACTGAGCCAGTGGAAGTCCCAAAAGGTTTTGCACAAAGGGGCCTTCACAGATAAATTGTAGTTACAACAGTGATAGTCAGCTGCATAAGCGAGAGACAGCTGCAAATATGAGAGATGGCTGCCTAGGTGAGAGACAGCTGCATAGGTGAGACAGCTGCAAATGTGAGAGATAATTATAGAGACAGTTATGATTGTGAGACAGCTACACAAGTGAGAGACAGTTACAACAGTGATAGATAGCTGCAAAAGTGAGAGATAGCTGCACAAGGGAGAGACAATTGCATAAGTGAGAGATAGTTACAACAGTGAGACAGTTACAACAGAGAGATAGCTGCACATGTGAGATACAGCTACATAAGTGAGTGATAGCTGTACAAGTGAGAGGCAGCTATATAAGTGAGACAGCTGCATAGATGATAGTTACAGTAAGAGACAGATAGCTACATCAGTGAGAGATAGCTGCACAAGTGAGAGATAGTTACAACAGTGATACAGCTTCATAAGTGATATAGCTGCACAAGGTAGAGACAGCTGCATCAGTGAGAGATAGCTGTACATGGGAAAGACAGCTGCATAAGTGAGAGACAGTTACAACAGTGAGAGACAGTTATAGCAGTGGGAGATAGCTGCACAAATCAGAGAGCGCTGCATAAGTGAGAGATAGCTACAAAAAGTGAAAGACAGCATCCTTTCCCAGCCGAAGCACTATAATATTCAAATAAAATGCATAATACCACTTTAGCAAACCCACTCTTGCCAGGGCAATGACTGCAGAGGTAGTAATTAAATATTACCTATGTAATGATATTCGGAACTCCAAAGACCTGAGTCTACTATTTGATATGTGGGACCAGGGCATACGAAAGTAGTGCTTGATAATTTCCTACTCCCCCTTATTATACATGATAATAACGAGATGCAGATCACATTAGACATAAAATGAATAGTGATATTTAATAGCACAATAATGGCTTGTTTTGTCAAAGTTATTAGAAAAATAATGAGAATAATTGAAGGGACTATATATTGATCTTTGCTATCAGGGGCTCATTTCTATATTGCCATGTTCTGTTCTTTGTTTTCAAGGTAGGTGGCGCTTTAACAGATGCTAGCAAAAAATTTCAATGGTCAACCTCACTTCATACTCTGCTTTTAGAAAGATGAATATTTTTGCCATCTGATAAATATTGTTCAAAATACCCTAGGTCGATACATATATTTTTTATGAATTTTTGAAGGTGAGGCATTTACTATGGTTTTCAATGGGACATAGTAATAGTGGTCCGAGGCCTAATAGGCAAACAGCATGGAGTTTAACTTTCAACTGTGAATCTTTTGAGCAGTGATTTGTCAATTAATTTAGTAAATTTATGTAAATAGGAAATAGATCCAGTGTAGTTTAATCCATATCAGGTCCCTTTTTGCCTGATATAATGTATGACAATGCCAACAACCCCTATAAACCTCTATATTGAAGTGCATGCTCTATTGGCACCTGGACCACATGCTGCACAAGTCAACAGGTGTATTTTATATAATAAATATACACAGCAGAGAGAGTTTACAATGTGAAGATGTATAAGAAAAAACTGTATAAAATGTCCATTGTGAACTTCATGCTCATCAGTTAGGCAAAATGCATGCTCTAAGACTCTCTGTTTTCTGTGTAACATCCTAATATATTGCTCTTAGAGGGATCTCTATTTTTAATATTTCATAAATTATGCATGAAATCAGAAGGTAACATTCAAATCTAAATAATTTGCATAATAAAGTATCATTATGTACTCTTTATCCTATAATATCGACTCAAAACAACATTTTACAGCACAAAATAGCATTTTTTCATGATTTCTTAAAAAGTTTTTGATTTTTTTTGGCGTTAAAAAATTCTTTTGCGTAGTTATTTAAAATTTATACATGTGCATCCCTACTTTACAGTTTGATTCTGAAAGTTTGAAGTCAATATAAAATGAAATACTAGTTTTAATCATCCCTTATTGTGTGGCACCAAAATGCCCTGAATGGTACTCTAATCTGGTAAGACCAGGGGAGCCAATAGGTGGCACTATGGTATATAGGTAAGCATGCATGCTTGTTTTAACACCTGCACTTAATTAGGGTAATATCATAGATGACTATAATTGGCATAAAGTTGCATTTAGGTCTATATTTGATCTCTATTAGACCTGAGTCTACTATTTGATATGTGGGACCAGGGCATACGAAAGTAGTGCTTGATAATTTCCTACTCCCCCTTATTATACATGATAATAACGAGATGCAGATCACATTAGACATAAAATGAATAGTGATATTTAATAGCACAATAATGGCTTGTTTTGTCAAAGTTATTAGAAAAATAATGAGAATAATTGAAGGGACTATATATTGATCTTTGCTATCAGGGGCTCATTTCTATATTGCCATGTTCTGTTCTTTGTTTTCAAGGTAGGTGGCGCTTTAACAGATGCTAGCAAAAAATTTCAATGGTCAACCTCACTTCATACTCTGCTTTTAGAAAGATGAATATTTTTGCCATCTGATAAATATTGTTCAAAATACCCTAGGTCGATACATATATTTTTTATGAATTTTTGAAGGTGAGGCATTTACTATGGTTTTCAATGGGACATAGTAATAGTGGTCCGAGGCCAAATGTATATTTCATACCTCATATATTATCGCTCATCATCATACTCCTTAATAACACAAAAAAATGAACTAAATCCTTCAAGATCGATAAAAACTGTTAAGCCTGGTGGAAAAACTTACCAATGGCATGGAGATGACCCACACGTTAAAAATGTAACACATCAATTTCTTCTCGATCTGGATGAACCTGCTGGCTCTCTTTGGGGCCAGTACAATTTCTTCAAAAGAGGGCAGCACGTGTCAATAACAAATGTGCCACACCCACTTCTGTATGCGACTGGGTGGCGCCCTCTTGCTGTGAAATCATTGACCACAGATGGAGGCACCTTGGAGTAATTATGAATGGAGGCGTGACGGCCGTTATATGAGTTATGGCGTCATGGCAACGCATTGTTTTACACAATGGATTTAAAATCCTTTGATCCTATCATAGTTGCCGACTTCAGAATGATGGAAAATTTAATATCTATATTTTTAAATATTAAACCAATATTTTAATGGTGTTTCATAACATACCATGAATTTTTTTTTTCACAGAAAAGGTCAGAATAATTATTCTTTTGAGGATTCCAAACCATTCACTCAAAATGACTTGAAATAAGATCTGCTAATTTCTGGTATGATTGCTGTAGTTACAATTGTTCGAAAAAAATGAAAAAGAAATATTCCAAACCTTTAATTTTTTATACATGTTTATAAAAAATATTTATCTCTCCATATTACTTTTTTGAAACTTTTAAAACAAAATATTGTTTATGATATAGCATTTAGAAATTCCTGATGCAGTTTTTTATTGTTCATATTTTCATTGATTTTAAATGATGACATAACATTTCATAAGGCAAAGTATCTATGTCAGCGCATATATTGGCAGGAATATAAATTGCATTTTGTGATAGTATTTTCTGAACAGCATGGTATATTTTTCCAATCTGCCAATATATGCGCCAATAATTAAAAATAAACTGGAAAGACAAAAACAACAAAAAAAGTACATGATTTCCTGATAATCTGAGAGGAAGACGGAAATTTTAATCATTTTCATAGATATGATATGAATTTGAAAATCTCGTCATAAAATCGTCAAAACTTGGAGGAGAGAAATAAAATTTATATCCCCATTATCTGCATAAATAAACAAACATTTCATTCGAGATATGTGTAGCTCTAAATTGTGGTTTTGATAACTTAAAATAGCCCTGAAAAAAAATTACGTCAAAACTTTCAAATCTTGCACCTATATGGCGTCATCATAACAATGCCCATGGCGGCAACTACGATGTCCCTTTTGATCTTGCGCCGTTGCGCCTCCATTTATAATTACTCCAAGGAGGCACAAATCAGCTGAAAAATACCGATACCACTTATTCCACATCTAAAATCTATGGAGCTCTGGAGGTATCATTCGTGCCTCGCAGCTCTGGAGGTATCATTCGTGCCTCGCACTTCGCATTTCACCTGCGCTATATTCTACTTCGCCATATTCGCACTTCTACTTCGCTATATTCTATGAAGCTCTGGAGGTATCATTCGTGCTACGTACTTCGCCTCTAACTTCGCCCTTCTACTACTTCGCTATTTTCGTTCTTCTACTTCGCTATCTTCGCCCTTTGCTATCTTCGGCTTCGCTATCTTCGCCTTTCTTATCTTCGCACTTCATATTGCATTGCCAAGTAGCCAATCAGTGAGCAGCTTACTGTAGTATATAAAGTTTGCTAAAAGCGAAGGGAGAATATTAGAAGATGAAGGCCGAAAATAACAAAGTAGAAATGCGAAAATAGCAAAGTAGAAGGGTGAATATGGCATAGTAGAAGTGCGAATATAGCGAAGTAGAAGCGCGAATATAGCGAAGGTGAAAAGCGAAGTGTGAGGCACGAATGATACCTCCAGAGCTTCATAATTTGAAGCTCTGGAAGTATCATTCGTCCTTTCTCATTGAACCCTAATGTTCTCACTTCGACTTCGCTATTTTCGTCCTTCTACTTCGCTAATTTTGCCATTCTACTTCGCTATTTTCGCTCTTCTCCAGAGCTTCACAGTTAATAGATAAAGTTTGCTAACGGCGAAGGGAGAAGATTAGAAGGCGAAGTGCGAAAATATATAAAGTTTGCTAAAAGAGAAGGGAGAAGATTAGAAGATGAAGGAAAATAACAAAGTAGAAATGCGAAAATAGCAAAGTAGAAGGGCGAATATGGCGAAGTAGAAGTGCGAATATAGCGAAGTAGAAGCGCGAATATAGCGAAAGTGAAAAGCGAAGTGTGAGGCACGAATGATACCTCCAGAGCTTCATAATATATGCACTTCTACTTTGCTTTGTCGCCATTCTACTTCGCTATTTTCGCACTTGTACTTTATTATTCTCGCTCTTTGCCTTCTAATCTAACTGTATGAAGCTCTGGAGGTATCATTCGTGCTTCGTACTTCGCCCCTAACTTCGCCCTTCTACTACTTTGCTATTTTCGCCCTTCTACTTCGCTATCTTCGCCCTTTCTTATCTTCGCCCTACGCCTTTCTTATCACTTCTACTTTGCTTTGTTGCCCTTTTACTTTGCTATTTTCGCACTTCTACTTTGTTATTTTCGCACTTCGCCTTCTAATCTTCTCCCTTCGCCGTCAGCAAACTTTATCTATTAAGTGTGAAGCTCTGGAGAAGAGCGAAAATAGCGAAGTAGAATGGCAAAATTAGTGAAGTAGAAGGACGAAAATAGCGAAGGCGAAGTGAGAACATTAGGGTTCAATGCGAAAGGACGAATGATACTTCCAGAGCTTCATATAACTGTGAAGCTCTGGAGAAGAGCGAAAATGGCGAAGTAGAATGGCGAAATAGAGAAGTAGAAGTGCGAAATAGAGAAGTAGAAGTGTTAGATGATGGGTTTGTTTTGGCATCAGGTGACGAGGTTTTTGGTGATATATTGATGGGTCATTATGCCATTATTGATATTCAGTTTTGATAGAATATTGGTGTTTTTTTTTGCAATGTTGGGAGGAATTTCCGACTAAATATGTGATGTTTTGAGGTAGGAATGCTGTTTTGTTGGAAGTATGGAGATTTTCAATGAGTTTGGTTTAGCCATGTTGTTTAAAAGGTGTTGGATGGAATGAGGCCTTTTGATTGGCTGTTTTGAAGGTGGCATCTATAAATGGAAAGAGGGGGCGGGGCTTATTCCATATTTGGAGTTGGTTGTCGTCTACTCTTACCAGAAATCAAAAGAGGTGTCAATTGGGCCCAATTGGGGTATGCTATTGATCAATTCTTCCCCTAGGTACAGAATTGCCTCAATATGTTTCCTTGTGTTTTGGCTAATGCAGGGCTCTCGCAAATAGATATATGTTGCATATTGACATAGATAAATTTTGGAAAAGGAAGTTTTGGTGTCTTAGTGTGGACAGTTAAATAATTTGGTTTCTTTGTTGAGAGTGCTCATTTTTTTTTGGGGGGGGGTTAAGTCTATATTTAAATGAGAGGTCAAAAGATTTGGTTTATGAAAGGCATTTCATAATTTGAGTGGGGTGTTCGTTTGATACAATTTGCAATGAATGATCATATTATGGGAATGCAAGATTAATTTCAAGGGTATTTATTAGAAAGTATTTCTTGATGAGTTCTATGTTTTGAAAAGGATGATTTGAATTCTATGTGTTCTGATGCACATGTTGCTAAATTGAACATCAATATGAATTTTTGTCCTGTATAAAGGTCATTATTCTTAAAGGGCGACTTTCGCTTATCTGACTCAATTTATGTCTCAATTTTTGAGAATTGGGTGGGCATTGTAGTTTGATACTAAAATTGGAGGATGACACTTATCAGTCTGATGGAGAGAGGTCTTGGTTTTCTTTCTGGTGGTAAAATTGTGAGATTTAAAAAAAAGATTTAATTAAATAAAATAAAAAATTGTTATGACTTTAAACTTGCTTATATTGTCAGGGCTATGATAGTTGCTGTTTATTTTATCAGTTTCAGAAAACCAAAATGGCTGTTGTATTAAAGAGGAAGCACACGCTGAAAGGAAAGTCTTTGATAAAGTTGTTGGTGCGGCCTCGTGAGTCGCCAGCCCCGCAGCCATTGGCTAGGTTGTCAAGGGATCTGAGGACAGAGGTCATGGAGGATTCAGACTTGCGTCAGAATCTAACAGGGAAGAGGGGGGTGGGTGGGTTGTTTCGGCTGGCAGGTGTGGAGGAGGGTGTGGTGGGGATGAGGGCAATTTTGATGGCAAATGAGTTTGGGCAACAGGGTAACCAACCCCTGATGGCGAGTGCAGGAGAAGAGGAGAGAAAAGAGGAGGTGATCAGAGGCCCAGAGGGGAAAAAGAAAGAAGAGGAGTGGAAAGCCGAGTTGGAGGTGTTAAAAGAAGGACAGGTAAAATCTGTTATTTCTTCTTTGCGAGCGACAGCAGCATCAGAAGCGGGTGACAGAGCAGTGTTAGCAGGGCTCGATTCACTCATGGAAGTAGCTGTGAGGGTGGGGCATAAGAATGCTGGTTTGTACCAAGACTTGAGGGCTCAAGCTCTAAGGTTGAAGGACCTATTGTCTGTGGCGGGTTTTGTTTTGGAGGTGCTGGCTGACAAGGGGGTTGACAGGCTCTCGTCTGCAATTGCGAAGTCTCTTAAATAAGAGAAAAGCAGGAAAAATGTGGGTGGAAAAGAAAAAAGCCATCAGTTTCCGCAGCATCAGTTCCAGCAGCACCAGATGCAAGGCCCCCAGATGCCCTTTTTTCCAATGTATCATCCTCAATTTGGAAATGACATGGGGGGCAAGGGAATATGGGGCAGATGACCTTCCCTGGCTTCCCGGCATACGGTCAGCAGATGGGGGGAGGGATACAGGCAGCTCAAGCTCAGGCAGGTGGTGTTAGTGGGATGAGGCAGGGTTGTTTTTACAAAAAAAGAAAACTTGTGTGTTTCTTTTGTGACCAGGAAGGGCACGTAAAAACTGACTGTGAGGTCAGAAAAAAATTCTAAAAATTCATGTTGGTGCGAGTTGGTTATGAATTTGTTCATGTTGTTAAAAGGTTTCCTTCGGGGTCTATGGTACTGATTTATAACAGGGATGTGTATGATTGTGTTTGTAGGTGTGTTTGTAGGTATATAAGGGTAAAAGTTTATGTGTGTGATTGGGAAGGTATGTGGTTTGGGTGGGCATGTATGAATACATGCATACATATAGGCAGGTATTTAGATATGTGTATGTATATGTGTCTAGAGCGAATTAATTAAAACTTTCTCTCTCCTTTTGTATGGATATTTATGTTATTGAAGGTTCTATTGTAGGATATAGATTACCTACCTACAGACTCTTATAAACATAAATAGACAATCATAGAAAATCACGTGAGGCCAACAAGTGCAGGCTGATGCAATGCCCACTCGCCGCAAATAGACGATGATGTTATCCTCCCAGCTACGCAGGCAGGACATGTGCAGCCCCGAAGCAGGAGAAGATGCCACGTAGGCAGCCCCTCACACAGATGCTCAGTTTTCCTTTAAAAGGCCCCGCAATCGTTACTCGCAGGAGAAGCGCAGAAGACCAGAATCCACTTGCCTAGAAGATCCACGACACTCAGCTTCGTGACCGCATAGACTTGGGTGTTTTATGCATCCTCAGGACTTTGTGAGTATCATGCATTCAGGTATTTCATATGCCTCGCTCTTTGCCATGCCGACCTAGCCAGACTAGTGTATACAGCACCGAATAAAGGAGACCCTTGTACATAGGTAGATAGGGTAGCTAGGTTAAGAGCCCCATTCACAGCCAGCGAGTATAGCGAGTTGAGTATCATATCTGAGATCCCCGTCCATGACCCCCAACGACGGATGTCCCCTGCACCCACTCAGTACTACCAGTAGTACGTAACAAAGTGGTGGAGAATATCCGAATCGATCTATGGCATAGAGCGTTGCTGATACTGCATGGAGTTCCTGTTGGCCACCCTGTTAATTGATTTTAAGTCTATGTGGCTCCGATCTTCGAAAAAGCTTTCCACCAAGCTGCAAGTGGCACACGACGCGCCAGTGACAGAGCAAGGACCAGACGATTCTACACCTCAAGGTAAGTCACTTTCAAAATTTTCTAAGTTACCTGATCGACAGAGGGATCATCCGCCTGACTCTTTGAGAGTTGCGCCCCCCTCTGTTTCACCGTTGTCAGATCTCACTGCTACAACTGGTGCCGGTAACTCCCCTCTCACAAGTGGTGACAACATCCCGTTGTCCCATACTTCTAAGAGTTTACGACCACAAACTTTAGACTTACCTGGCTCATATTCAGACGTTCGTTTAGATCATCACCCCCGAGTAGACAGTGACCAAGAATCTTTCACTTTGTCTGAAATTTCTGATCTCCATATTACTCCTGAACAACCTAGTTCTGAACGCGCCGTTTTACCTGAAATTGAGATGGCTGAACCAGAAAGCGTCCAAGACATGCTCCAACAAGTGCTTGGGCACCTGCGCAAAATTGATTTAGGTGGTGCTAAAACTGATATCGTAGATATGCTTCAGGCTCAGTCTCGAGATAATAAAATTCACCAACAGAGACAAGGGTCTAAAGCACTTCTACCACCCCCGTTTTTTGGCAAATCTACAGATGATCCCCTCCGTTTCATGAACAAATTTCTCACATATGCCCAACTTTCGCACACGCCAGAAGAATTGAGAGTCCCAGCTTGTCGTATGTTATTACACGGTGCTGCTGATGTGTGGTACACTTCGCTGCCCGCAGATGTCACTAGTTCTTGGTCAACGTTCCATACAGCTTTCCTTAAATTTTTCGGTCGTGAGACAAACGCTTGGCTGTTAGAGCAATCTTTAGACAATCGAGTCCAGAAAAAGACTGAAACCGCCGAAACCTATATTAATGATGTCCTGAGTCAGTGCCAGAGACTTCAAAAAGATGACATTGAGACAAAGAAATTTTTAATTCGAGGCCTTATGCCTAAATTGAAAGCTTTCGTGGTTGGCAAATCGCCAAAGTTGCTTGAAGATGCCATTCAGCAGATTAAGCTTGCTGAGATGGTTTGTACGATGTCTGGTGATTCGTCCGTGACTTTAAACGGTCTAGAGATGCCAGACATGACTTCCCAATTCTTGGCTCAGCAAAGTTCCACCCTCGCTGCCATTAGGGAAGAGGTTGCTGATGTGACTAAAGAGGTCCAGAATCTCAAACTGCCGCAGGAGTCCGGCGAGTCTTTCTGTTTTTTTTGCAAAAATCCTGGATTGGCGATTGCAAGGCGCGCCATGATTGCATACATTGTGGCAGGAACAACCACATGTCCGTCAACTGCATGATGAAATCCCGCGGCCCACGAAACCAATTTTTCCGTGGTCCCGCAAGGTTTGCAAACATGCCTTATAGGTTTAATGATCACTGTGTGCCCCGCGACGGTCGTGACCGTCAGTGCCTTTTCCAGACTAGGTCTTATCAGGGAAATAGGTCAGGTGGTGACGGTAGAAATAACTTCAGACGTCCCTTATGGAATGATCAGTGTCGTCCTATGAACCGACCTGATAATAGATCATGGTGGCAGGAAAACTATTAACTCCTGTCCCGACCCGTGAGTCATGTGATAGGAGTAGTGATTCGTTTAATATAGCACGAAGTCAGAACAAATCAGAAATATTGAACGAGGTTCACTGTTAATTTGCAGAGATGCCCTCTAGTTCACCTTGCCCGTAGGACACTCATGAAGTGCCTGTCCATCCATTTGTGATGGAGAATTCAATGCCTAACGTTTCAGTTGACGACATTGATTTCATCCCTCTCTCCCAGGATGGTCGAATTGAGACCAGTGCCAAATTCTGTACTATTTTTGCTTTAATGGACACAGGTGTAAAGCTTAGCATTATCACTTTTGAGTCTTTAAATAAACTGTATCCAGATAAATCATTCTCTGAAGAATTATCACATAGTAAGCAAGTCATTGTGGCAGAAGGTAGCTCTATTCCTATTCATTTCCAAACCCACATAGATCTCAATATTGGAAATCAGATGTGTAATGTTTGTTTCCAAGTAGTACACGACCTACAATATCCCATAATCTTAGGAAGAGATTTCTTTGTTGCCTGTGGTGTTGTTTTAGACTATGCACAGCAAGGTATTGCTTTACAATTGAAACCCAAGTTACGTTTATCACAGACCATCAAAATCCCCGCAAAGTCAGAGTACATCACCCAAGCTCGCGTTAGACTAGGAAATATGTCAGGTATTTTAGGAGTATGCACGATGGATAGTGAATTGCCCTCGTATCCTGAGATTGCTATAGCGCGAGTTTTCGCGCCAGTACGAAACCAACATGTACCTGTCAGGTTAATGATCTTGGGTGACAGACCAGTCACTCTGCAACGAGGTGTTTCCGTCGGCTATTTTGACCCGATCCCTCTTGGTTCTGAACCGCAAGAACTTCCCTCACTAGATCTTACATGGGAAGCTGTCAGCTCCATAGACCATGGCACTACTGAAGCAGCTCCGATCTCTGCCCCCCTTCCGATTCTAACTCTCATCATAAATTGACCTCACTGATTCAGACTTAACTCCTGCACAGAAAGATTCTATAAAACGTCTTATTTCATCGTTCAGTGACATATTCACGACAAAAGATGGTGAATTTGGAGATACTAGCGTTGTCCAACATACTATTTATTTGAAAGGTTCAGTTAGCCCTATCAAACTAAGACCTTATCGCGTTGGTTATAAGCAGCGAGGCATCATTGACAAAGAGGTTCAGCGGCTTCTTGATAAAGACATTATATGACCTTTGAATAGTCCCTGGGCTTTCCCAGCGGTTTTAGTCGAAAAACTGGCACAAGACGGCTCTATTTCATATCGCATGTGCATAGATTTTAGGAAATTGAACGAAGTCTCAGTCCCCGATTCTTTCCCTCCACCCCATATACAGGACACTTTAGACAGTTAAGGTGCTGGTAAATTAACCCATATCAGTACGATTGACCTCATGGGGGGTTTTCACCAAGTAAGTGTTCATCCTGATTCTCGCCCGCTTACTGCATACATAACTCACCGATAAGTATTTCTTTGCTAGGAAACGGGTCAAATATCTAGGACACAAGAATGGCATGGAAGTTGACCCAGGTAAAACAAAAGCTGTCGACGATTACCCCGTCCCAGCTTCTTGCAAAGATGTTAGAGCTTTCCTAGGTGAATTTGTCGGGTTATTACCGTCGATTTGTTGAAGGCTACGCCAAAACTGTGCAACCCCTCAACATTCTCACCAGCAAAAAGAGTACTTTTGCGTGGGACGACGCGAAACAGTCCGCTTTCGAAACTCTCAAAGCTAAGTTGGTTTCTGCTCCGATTTTGGCTTTCCCTCGAATTGAGGATAACAACCCCTTCATTATCACCACTGATGCTAGCCTTTTTGCTATTGGTAATGTTTTGAGTCAAATGCAGGACGGTATTGAACGAGTGATAGCATAAGGTGGTCGTGCTTTAAACCCAGCAGAACAGAATTACACATGTACTGAACGTGAATGCCTCAGCATAATAGCTGCTTGCAAAATGCACGAACCCTATCTCAAATTTGATAAATTCACTACAGTCACAGACCACTTAGCTTTGCAGTGGTTATTTCGGACTGAACTGAAAGGACGCTTAGGTAGGTGGATGTTGACCCTACAGCAGTTTTGTTACGAGATTGTCCATAAGCGAGGTAATTCTATCCCACACGCTGACAGCTTGAGTCGTCGCGTGTATCCCCCTGAATCCAATCCTACCCCAGAGTTAGAACTCAATTTAGCGGCTGTGTCTGATATGACTGATGATGCCGATACGCCTCATGACGTTCCAAACAATTGCAATTCTTGTTTAAGTGATTTTAATCGGACTGTTAGAGAAAATTACACATTTGACGTTATTGGTGCGAAACAAATGACAGATCCAATTCTTCAACCCCTCATCACTTATTTCAAAAAGTCTGCCCTCCCCTCTACCAAAGGAGAGACAAGTAAACTTCTTGTGCAAGTTGACGATTATTACTTGAAGGAAGGTGTTTTGTTTCATCTCTATATCATGCCAGGTAGAGGTCCAGCGAAGGATAGGTGCAAAACGCAACTAGTTATCCCTCCAACTTTGCGCCATACCTTACTCGAAGCTTTCCATGATAGCTCTATGGGTGCTCATTTGGGAACCGATAAACTTTACTCGACCATTTGGCAAAAGTATTATTGGCCCGGAATGCACAGTGATATCATGAATTGGGTTCAATCCTGTCACGTTTGTAGTTAAACGAGCAAACTCCCGAAGAACAGACATGGTTCACTCCAACCCATCCCTGTTTCACGCCCTTTTCAGCGTGTCCATACTGATCTCATAGGCCGCTTACCGGCAACAAGTATATCCTAGTTTTTCAGGATGCCCTCACCCGTTTTCCTGAGGCTTTTCCTTACCAGATCAATCGGCTGTTTCTGTAGCCGAGCGCCTTTTCGAAGACATTTGGTGCAGATGGGGAAATGTTGAATAGATTGTTAGTGATCGTGGTGGTTGTTACGCTAGTGTAATTGCCGAAGAACTTTGCAGGCCAGAAAGGTCATGACTACGCCCTATTGTCCCCGCAGTAATGGAATGGCCGAACGAAGTGTGCAGTCAATTTCTAAAAATTTGACACGCCTCTGTCACGATAAGCCTACATCTTGGTATTTATTCCTACCCTCAGCCTTATTCGCTATGAGAGCTTCTGTACATCAAGCAACGATGTATAGCCCTCTATTCTTGATGACAGGCCGAGATGCTAAACATCCCTTCGAGACAGCACTGCCTGACCCCACCCACCCTAGTTCTTCCATTCGTCACTATGTCAAGAACGGGCCAAAGAGAATAATGAGATCATGCAGTCTAAGATGAAATCTTATTACGACTCGAGGAATAGAAGTTGGCATTTTCAGGTTGGAGATAAAGTGTGGATTTATTCTCCCGCTACGAAAGTTCCTGGACGAAAGCTTAAATCGCCATATAGTGGTCCATATTACCTGATTGAACAAACTACCCCGTTGAACTTTAAAGTCCGTACTTGTGACACCCATGTAGAGCCAAATTCCTCAATACATGTCAACAGATTTCGCCGTTTTGGTCGCCCTGTTTCCCCGCTTCAATTCGAAGAAGGTGTTCCGCCTGGAGATGACCTTCCGAGTGATGCCATCCCGCCTTCAGATCTTTTACCAGAGACCAACAGAGTAGATTCTCATAATGATAATGATGATATACATGTCAGAGACCCTCGTAATTCTGACACAGACAATGATGACAACGAATCTGACTCCCATTATGAAATTGAACGAATTTTGAAGCAACATAAAGGTTCTCAAGAGATAGAATATTTGATTGAATGGAAAAATTACAGTGCGAAGCATAATACGTGGGAGCCTTTCCCATTTCTGAATAAGCAGGCTCAGAAAGATGTACTTTCTGACCCCCCTCGTTCGACTTGTGAATGAAAGAAATAAATGATTCGTTCCCTGTTACGATGGAGTTCACATATTCCTCATTTATTATTCATGATATTTCCCGTTAACGGAGAAATTTGTATTTCACTACCTCACGATAATTACGCTTAACAGTTAAGTCGTGACCCACATTCCACTTTGTGTCAGCTCCGCTTATCGAGTCTCATTTATACACGGTGACCCACAGTCCCGTTAACTCAGTTGTTCTCAGTACTGTTCACATAAATTAGCCTTAAACGAATTTGATGCTGATGTGAAGTTTTGACACACTTACTCTTGTTGCATATTGAATCAGTCATTTATATTGAGAAACGTTCTACATAATAGGAATGGCAGTGACACCTATTTAATAGATAGACCGTTCTCAGAGCGTGACGAATTGTAAAGGTTATTGTTCTCTCGCAAATATCGCTCCACAATTATGGATAATAGACCAGAGATAATTGTATCATAGATGCCCTTTTTGCAACATTCATTTTTCTATGTGCCGTTTGACCATTTTCACTGCGACTCGTGACAGATACCTACCAAATTAGGAAATGTACATGCCGGATGTGCGGACGTGCGGTGCTTGCGGTGCGGTGCTGGCATAATCCTGGATGATTTCGACACAACGTTCGTGAAAACAGGTGACATAGATGATTATAATATTATATATGGTTTGGACTTGGTAAATAATAATTCGATATGAGTAATGTTATATGATTCTGTAACAGTAAATAAGTTACGATGGCTGTGCAGCCACGACATGGTAGGCCTGACCGTTCTGGTTTAATCCTGATAGATTTCGGCATGACGACCGTACGAAGCAGGTGACTTATGACTTTGATAGATGTGTTTCTGATGAATTGATTTATATGGTACAAAATGAATTTACCGAATGTAACTAGACAAAACTATATTACTCTACTAGATGAATACGTCTTATGACTTTTGCGATGTTCCACGAGATGAATTTCCGAGATACTTTATTGCATGATTTTCAATATAAATTAAGAGATAACTTAAGAGATTACTTCATTCCCGTAACTAGTCGTGTTACCCATGGTTTGTGAGTATCCGTCGTTGGGGAACGTGGACGGGGGATTGATACTCTACTCTACTCGCTGGCTACTGTGAGGCGGGGCACGGAACCTGATAACAGAAGGCATGTGAAATTTTAATTCACGATGTGTGTCCCGTAACATAGTCATGTCCCAGTCAATGATCAAATGTGTATTGAGGCATCCATTGGAAAGTTCAGCATGAGGCATGGCTTCGCAAGGGAGGACCTTGATACAACCGGGAAAAGTTAGAATTTCAGTTATAAGGAGGACGACACGAGAAGTGCCAGAGAAGAGCTCTAGGAACACCCTCGTCTGGGGACACTTAGTCTCCCGATCAAACATACGCATAACAGATGTCAGGTCATGTCTATTTTGATTTGAAGTGTAAATTTTCTGGGAGATGAATACAATAATAACTAGTGATAGGGTCGTGAGGCCAAAAATATCAAACAAATGGAGTTGGGGAAGGCTAGTGGAAGTGGGTAGTGCATCCGTGGTGGGAACCTGACTGAGTTGGTATAACAGAACAGTTTTCTGAAGGTGTGCATACCTGCCATGAAGAAAAAATAAACAGATCGCACAGCCGATAGACAGACCGGTACCAGCAGTATGCAGAAGGCTAAGCCAGCTCATACTATCAGACGCAGCGAAACCGTCCGTTAAGGTCCAAGAGGGGTCAACGTAAGGTACCTGAGCGCCTTTCCATGCGGAGGCAGTACGGTTTAGATCAGCGATAACCATACCCTGACGCGCTACAAAGTCATTAACACCCAAAGTAAGCAAGTCAAGATCGGGAACATCTAACCCCGGGGGCTCAGCAAACAGCGTGTCCGCCATCATGCCACATGTAGCAGACTCATTGTGGAATAAGGAGATGAATAACAGATTTGCTGTATATGACTTCGCCACACGCGTCATCAATTTGTTGTCACAATGAGTGAGGCTCGGTGGAATGTAAACACCAGAGCTAGACCGCATGCTACAACCACATCCAAGTGTAAGTGTACAAAAAGAACATGGTTCTACTTCAGTGGGGGTAACATTGAGTTGACACGAAACCAGCCAAGGTTCGCTTTGGCCAATAACAAGGAATGAAGAGTTTTGCAAATCCCTAACAACACGGGGTGGAGATTTCATTTCCAAATAGTCAGCCTGACAATACAGCATAATGTCACGGACCACGCCCGCAAATATGGATAGAGCGCAGGAAGGAATATCAATATGGAATTCTGGAAAAGATCTGTAACAGTGGCGAACACCAGACCCGAAACACTCGGCTAGGTCAGCTCTAGATAATTCAATGTAGAACCTCTCATCCTGAGATATTCCAATAAAATCTGAGAAACCCGAAATGCGGGTGAATTGATTAGGCTTCTTGCCTCCTGTCGGTATAGGGAAGGATGATATCTCGTAAATAGTAAAAGCGTTATCCTTCACTACAAGTGGCAAACTGACGTCTACATATAGATGAGAATCACTACTAAGAGCTGTGACACCTGGTATGGCGTAGATAGCACTTGGTTGATCATACATTAATTTAAAATTTGGATACTGCACACGCAAAAGTCGGGCAACCTGTCTCATGGATTTATGCAAAACATCAGGAGGGACTAAAATGGGAGATAACTTGTTGTCAGCAATGGTCTCTAAAGAGAGTAGGGTGGCGCGAGCTTCCGATTCTAATAGGGTCAGAGCCTGAATGTGACCAATTTCAGAGGCACTAGCATGAGTAAAGTCAGCCAAAGATTTCAACAAAAGTCGTTGTGCATCAGTTTGCACTTGAACTATTTCCAATCTGCGAAACATTTCCACACTATTTTGCAAAAGTCGATCAATATTCAAGGTGTTATTCACCACACCATCAGAAACAATGTCCAATCGTTCATTCGTAACCCGGAACAAAGACGAAGTTTGGTCGTGTAAAGCATGGAGATTCAATTGAAGTCGCTTGGAGTTACTCTCCACAATGTCTACCCTTTTAACCAACTTATTGCGTTGTTTATCAGTGACCAACCCAAAGGCAGAACCAAGAAAGGAGCCCACAAATGGCAAAAGTGAACGCTTTTGCCGACCACCTTTACGGACAGGAGTTTGCGTAACTGGCCAAAGTTTCTTAATGGATCGCCAATAGCGATGAATATGGCCTGTTAGGGAATCGTTCAGATTCCGATACGCAGCTGTAAGTGAACGGAAAGTGTTGCAGAAACCCTGGGCAGTGAACAGGGATTAAAGTGAATTCTTGTATTCTCACACACTCCTTACACTTGGGGCAAAGTTGGACCACCGAAGTCACAGAAGGAGAGTTGCCCGATATAAAAGCAACAGGGCACGCAGCACGGTTGGGAGGGGGGGAGGGGTTGGCCGGTAATATGAACCTTGAGGGAGTAGGTGGGGTCGCCCGTTTACAGAGGCGAATTGAGGGAGTGGCGAGGGAGAAATAACAGGGGGTGACGGGATCTGTGGAGGGATTTCAGGAATAGGAAAGGAATCCTCCTCTGAGTCAAAAATGTTAGCCCACAAACCCTTGTCACCAGGGAGTGAGTCTAAAATAGCATTAACTTCCTCGTCCGAAAGAAATGCAAATGGAGATTCGTCAGGAAGGGTGTGAGAAGAGTCTTCAGGATTCATGACAGGAACATAGTCGTCTCACCTGAAGGGTGAACGATTAAATATTAGTCATGAGAGATTTGAAGGATTAAAAGAAGCGTGAATCAAGTGGTAAGATGAGGCATTAATTCCAACCGTTTGTCCTACTAGTAACATATGAAAAGACGTATCTTAAGATATTACACTACAAAAACAAGTACTTGAACTTAGAACACGAACTATAGCACTACCATTTGTGAAAAAAAATAGAATTACAGGAAGTATACAATCCTCATATGAAAATCTATCCATCTGTCAAGTATAACTCAGTTAAAAGTCAGCCGTCATAAATTCTAAACGGTACTTAACGATAAGTCGAGAGAGTGTACAACCAAAACCGAGAGGACGGGTGAATTATGTCAACATGAAACTGGTACAATCATTACTTAATCAATCATGTCGTAAATTACCCATAATAGATAAATCGTCTTTATGTAACAGTGGCGTAAGATGCCTAATAGAGAGTCATAGATATATAAACCTAACTTGTTCAGACCAATAGTCACCGTATGTGTCATTAATAAATTGTGCTGTAAATGAAGTCATATCAGTAGTTGTATCCGTCGCTCTGCATTAATACATGTCAGCCATACTATATCATAAATATACCGGTATATAAAGCAATCCTTCCATCTGAGGAGTGCACTCAATCATCGCGACTTACCCTTGGCGCGGAATATACCAATAATTAATAAACACCATCGCGTCTTACTCCCTGCGCGGAACATATATAACAATTAAACAACATCATCGCGTCTTACTCCTTGCGCGGAATATATAACAATTAACAACCATCATCGCGTCTTACTCCCTGCGCGGAATATATATATAAGATACAGCCATCCATCTCCAAGAGGTATGCACTGTCATCGTAACTTTATTATAGTTACGGTTGGACTGAGAATAATATAATAAGATACAACCATCCATCTCCAAGAGGATGCGCTGTCATCGTAACTTTATTACGGTTACGGTTTGACTTAGGCTAAACCACATATTCCGCAAGAGGACCGTAAAAATTTACCTACGTAAGGATACAACTATGACTGTATGATACTTCTAAACTGAAAGTCATGAAAGTCGAAGTCCGAAAGTCAACGCATGGACAGAGACACAAGTATCACTATATCAATGAGGAACCAATATAAGAAACGAGAATACTCACGATTAATCAGTACAAGGATTCAACTCAAAGAATTGGCCAGTCAGTAACACACAAGTCAATCTGAGATACGAAGTATGAAGATAACGACGAGAAGAACGAAGTACACAGGACGTAGTAGGAAGCAACACAAAGGTGCGCAAGCAGAAAGTGTGGGATAGGACAACGAGAACCGCTATTATCATCCAGCATCACACGCACACACAACCACAACCCTGCGCGCATACTTCTCAAAATGGTGATCTACCTGTCATGAGTCATAGTGAAAAATGGCAAACGACACACACAAGCGAGCAGAGGTACCGTTTTTATGATACCCAATTATCTGAGGTCTGCCGGTCATAGAAAATAAAATATTGTCGACAAAGAACAAAGGTTCACGCAAGATGCGGAGGGCAGATGTCAGCAACACACAATCGGTAACAGTTGCAGTTACAAATAATCTCTCTTAAAACATCACTCAGTAAAACCACTTTAGGCACAACGTGGTAACAGCATCAAAAAGGTCTACTAATAGCATAAACTTATGTGGGCTTACTAGAATGGCTTTATTCAGGAATCAATATCTTAGCGAAACATAATTATACCAGGCCTATTCACAAATGTTGAATGTGGGTCACCACAAAACTGGGAACACATGTATGTGTCATGGAGTAGGGGAGCATATCGTCTCGGATAGCGGGAAATGTCATGAATAATAAATGTGGAATAAGTGAACATCGAACAAAACCTCCAATAAAGTAACTATTTTTTCCGCTCTCGAACACTCCGAGGGGGGTTAGAAAGCACATCTTTCTGAGCTTGTTTGCCCAAAAAGGAGAAAGGCTCCCACGTGTTGTGCTTAGCAATGTAATTCTTCCATTTAATCAAATATTCCATCTCTTGTGAACCCTGCCGTTGCTTCAGAATACGTTCGATCTCATAATGAGAATCAGACTCGTCATCAGCATCTTCGGCGTCAGATCTTTGTGATTCAAGGGCCTGTGCATCCCTGTCACTATTTCGTGGGCTTGCCAGGTCATCCTCCGGCAGCAGGTCGGAAGGCTGAATCGCATCGCCCGGGAGATCATTCCCTGGGGGAGTACCATCTTCAAACTGAAGTGGGGAAACAGGGCGATCGAAACGCGTAACACAAGGGCGGAACCTGTTAACATGTATGGAAGAATTTGGTTCTATATGAGTGTCACAAGCACGTACTTTAAAATTGAGCGGTGTGGTTTGTTCAATCAAGTAATATGGACCACTATAAGGGGACTTGAGTTTTCGACCAGGTACCTTGGTAGCGGGGGAATAAATCCATACTTTATCCTCAACTTGAAAATTCCAACCTTTATTTCGTGAGTCATGGTAGGATTTCATCTTAGCCTGCATAATTTCATTGTTTTCTTTCGCCCATTTACGCGCCGACTCAATGCGCTCAAACATCTTTTTCACAAAATGGCGAACAGAAGGGCTAGGATGAGTGGGGTCAGGCAGTGCCGTTTCAAACGGATGCTTGGCGTCGTGGCCAGTCATCAAAAATAAGGGGCTGTACATCGTCGCTTGGTGCACTGAGGCTCTCATGGCAAACAAGGCTGAAGGCAAGAATAAATCCCAAGACGTGGGCTTGTCATGACAAAGACGTGTCAGATTTTTAGAGATAGACTGGACGCTTCGTTCGGCCATGCCATTACTGCGGGGGCAATAAGGCGTAGTCATGACCTTTCTAGCCTGCATTAATTTACAAAGTTCTTCAGCAATGACACTGGTGTAGCAACCGCCACGGTCACTAACAATGGATTCGATATTTCCCCATCGACACCAAATGTCCTCAAAAAGGCGTTCGGCCACTGAGCCGGCCAATTGATCAGGGAGGGGAAAAGCCTCAGGAAAACGTGTGAGAACATCCTGAAAAACCAAAATGTATTTATTCCCACGTTCTGTTTTCGGTAAGGGGCCAATCAGATCAGTGTGGACACGCTGGAAGGGGCACGAAACAGGGATAGGTTGTAAGGAACCTTGTCTGTTTTTCGGGAGTTTGCTAGTCTTGCTACAAACATGACAAGTTTGGATCCAGTTCATGATGTCACTATACATACCTGGCCAATAATATTTTTGCCGTATCGTAGAATAAAGTTTGTCTGTTCCCAAATGAGCACACATAGAACTATCGTGAAAAGCCTCAAGCAAGGCATGACACAAGGTGGGTGGGATAACTAACTGTGTTTTGCATCTATCTTTCGCAGGACCCTTATCCGGGGTAACATACAAATGGAACAAAACATTCTCTCTCAGGTAGTAATCATCAACCTGAGCAAGGAGTTTGCGTGTTTCACGCTGAGTAGAAGGGAGATGTGCGTTTTTGAAATAATTGATGAGGGGTTGGAGAGATGGATCTGCTGTCTGTTTCGCACTAATATCGTCGAAAGTGTACGTGGTGCCAGTCGAGTGATTAAGATCCGCCAAACAAGGATCACCATCAGCCGGTGTATCAGGGAATGTGTCAACACTATCAGGCAAATCAGAGACAGCTGCCAATTTAAGCTCTAACTCTGGGGTGGGGTTAGATTCTAGTGGATACGTGCGACGACTAAGACTGTCAGCATGCGGGATGGAATTTCCCCGTTTGTGAATGATTTCGTAACGAAACTGCTGCAAGGTCAACATCCATCTACCCAAACGCCCTTTTGGTTCTGAACAAAATAACCATTGCAAAGCGGAATGGTCAGTCACTATAGTGAACTTATCGTATTTAAGGTAAGGTTCGTGTAATTTGCAAGCAGCTATGATGCTGAGGCATTCACGTTCAGTGCATGTGTAATTCTGTTCAGCCGGATTTAGGGCGCGACCTCCATATGCTATGACCCGCTCAACGCCATCCTGCATCTGACTTAAAACATTCCCGATGGCAGAAAGGCTGGCATCTGTCGTGATAATGAAAGGGTTGTCAGCCTCGATTCGGGGGAAGGCTAAAATTGGGGCAGAAACTAACTTAGCTTTGAGGGACTCGAAAGCTGTCTGCTTCGCATCATCCCATTCGAAAGTACTCTTTTTGCTAGTGAGAATATTGAGTGGTTGTGAATTCTTTGCGTATCCCTCAACAAATCGACGGTAATAACCTGACAATCCCAAAAATGCTCTAACATCTTTGCAAGAAGTGGGGACGGGGTAATCATTGACAGCTTTCGTTTTGGAGGGGTCAACTTCTATTCCATTTTTAGAAATGATGTGTCCCAGGTATTTAACCTGTTTTCTAGCAAAGAAAAACTTATCAGTACGGAGCTTCAGAAAGAAGGGCTGTGGACGAGGACATCGTCCAAATATATGAGGCAGAGATCAGTGAGGCCTTGCAACACAGTTTCCATAAGCCTTTGAAATGTCGGGGGTCCATTGATGACACCAAACGGGAGACGTTTGTATTCGTAAAGCCCACGGTGAGTGATAAAAGCATTAAGCGGGCGGGAATCAGGGTGGACACTCACTTGATGAAAACCGCCCATGAGGTCAAGCGTACTAATATGAGTTAATTTACGAGCTCCCAGGCTGTCTAGAGTGTCCTGGATATGTGGCAGGGGGAAGGAGTCACGGACGGTGACCTCGTTTAACTTCCTAAAGTCTATACACATGCGATATGAGACAGTACCATCTTGAGCCGGTTTCTCTACTAAGACCGCGGGGAAAGCCCACGGACTATTGGAAGGTCGAATAATATCTTTGTCTAAAAGGCGTTGCACCTCTTTATCTATAATACCTCGTTGTTTATACCCTGCACGATAAGGTCTTAATTTGATAGGACTTACAGAACCCTTGAGATAAATCGTATGTTGCACAACATTCGTATCCCCAAACTCGCCATCTCTAGTTGTGAATATGTCACTAAACAAAGAAATGAGACGTTTCAGAGAATCTTTCTGACTGGGAGTCAAGTCTGAATCAGTGAGATCTATCTTATGATGAGAGTCGAGGTCAGTGGGGGTGGTGGTAATAGGAGCTACCTCTATATCGTCTGTACCCGCAGCTTTAATGGCATCCCAGGTAAGGTCTAAGGTGGGAAGCTCTTGCGGCTCAGAACCCAGAGGGATCGGGTCAAAATATCCGACTGAGACACCTTTTGGTAGTGTAACAGCATTTTCCCCATATTCATTAATCTAACAGGAACCTTCCGGTCATCCTGAACGGGTGCGAAAACCCTCGCCATGGCAATCTCAGGATATGAGGGCAATTCGCTCTCCATAGTGCAGACTCCTAGAATACCAGACATGTTACTTGGTTTAACTCGAGCACGGGTGACATATTCAGATTTAGCCGGGAAAAATCTCGTCCCAATATTACTGGGTATTGTAAGTCAGGAACTACTTGAAAACAAACGTTACATAGCCGATTTCCAATAAATAAGTCAATGTGAGTCTGAAAATGGATAGGAACAGAACTGCCTTCTGCGACAACAACTTTTCTGCTATCTGATACTTCTTGTGAGAAGGAATTGTCAGGGCATAATTCACGTAAAGAGGCAAGAGTAATAATGCTATGTTGTGCACCAGTGTCTAATAAGACATTAATAGAGCTAAATTTCGTTCTAGTCGTGATTCGACCATCATGGGAAAGAGGGAGAAAATTGATATCATTGTCTGAAACAGCAGGGCTTTCCTCCGGTGTCAGTATAGGGCAAGCAGGCACTTGTGGAGTGTCCTGCGGGCGAGGTGAACTAGAGGACATCTCTGCGAAATAACAGTGAACCTCGTTCAATATGTCTGGTTTGCTCTGATTTATTGCTATATTAAACGAATCCCTACTCCTATCACGGGTTGGGACAGGAGTTAATAGTTTACCTGCTGGTACAGTGACCAATTGTCCAGTGCATAGGACGACTCTGGTCATTCCAGGGAGGGCGTCCGAAGGTGTTCCTTCCGTCGCCATCTGGTCTGTTCCCCTGATAAGGCCTGTTCTGGAATGGGCGTTGCCCATAACGACCATTATTGGGCTCATAGCGACCACGACTATCTCCAGGCTCAAAACGACCATTAGACCGATAAGGTCGATTGTCAAACCTCGGAGGGCCACGAGAGAAACGGTCACGAGGGCCTCGGGATCGCACAGTGCAATGGACAGACATATGGGTATCCCGACCGCAATGCACGCAACCATCGCGTGCCTTGCAATCTCTCATCCAATGGCCAGGATTTTTACAGTAAAAGCAGAAAGATTCGCCACCGTCTTGCTGACCTTTAAGATAGAGAACCTCTTTTGATACATCAGCAACCTCTTCGCGAATAGCTGCAAGAGTCGAACTTTGCTGGGACAAGAATTGTGACGTCGCGTCAGGCAAATCTAAGCCGTTCAAAGCGACGGACGAATCACTGGACATCGTGCAAACCGTCTCAGCAAGCTTTATCTGCTGGATGGTGTCCTCAAGCAGTTTGGGGGATTTCCCTACTACAAAAGCCTTTAATTTGGGGAGAAGACCCCGGACCAAGATCTTTTTAGTTTCCATATCATCCTTTTGTAACCTCTGACACTGGCTTAAAACATCATTAATATAGGTCTCAGCGGATTCTGCCTTTTTCTGAGTTCTATCGTCTAATGATTGCTCGAGAAGCCAAGCATTTGTCTCCCTACCGAAAAACTTTAGGAAAGCTGCATAGAACGAATCCCATGAACTAGTGACATCTGCCGGCAACGAGGTATACCAAACGTCTGCCGCACCATGCAACAACATATGACAAGCGGGAACTTTCAAGTCTTCAGATGTATGCGAAAGCTGTGTGTATGTGAGAAATTTGTTCATGAAACGAAGGGGATCATCTGTGGATCTGCCGAAAAACGGGGGCGGTAGGAGTGACTTAGAACCCTGTCTCTGGTGATGAATTCTATTATCTCTAGACTGTGCCTGAAGCATATCTACAATGTCGGTCTTAGTACCTCCCAAATCAATTTTGCGCAGGTGGCCCAGCACTTGCTGGAGCATATCTTGCACATTTTCAGTTTCGGCCATCTCCATTTCTGGAGAAATGGCACGATCAGAGCCTGACTGATCAGGGTCAATATGGGGATCAGACACCTCAGAAAAGGCGAAAGACTCCTGGTCACTATCCGCAAGGTGGAAAGGACCAAATTGGATGTCAGAATACGAATCAGACGAGTTAGAAGCCTCTGGCCGTGACGTGTGGGGCTCAGATGAGTTTGTGCTACCTGTACTTATAGACATATGAGACAACGGAGCGTGATCACCACTCGTAGGAGGGGAAGTGGCGGCACCCGATGAAACGGTGAGATCCGAAAATGGAGAACTAGATGGAGGCACAACTCGTACAGAATCACTCACTTGGTCATTATGCTGCTCAGGCAAAGTGGGAAAAAGTAAATCTGACTCACCTTGTAATGAAGAATCGTCGTCTGCTACTGTAGGATATAGATTACCTACCCATAGACTCTCAAGAATATATATAGACAATCATGGACAATCACGGTCTCTGGCAGAATATCATGCATAGATATTGTGTGCCGCGTGAAGTCAACAAGTGCAGGTTGATGCATTGCCTTAACCACCGGACCTAGAGATGACTCACCGGGCATAAGAGATCACGTGCAGGCAGACGAGCCCATGTGAAACCCCGTGTCGAAAAAGGAAGCCACAAAAGGAAGCCACGCAGGCAAGACGAGTCCATGTGAAATTCAGTGTCGCAAAAGGAAGCCATGCAGGCAAACCCCACACACATGATGCTCAACGATCCTTTAAAAGGGCCCGCAACTGTTAGACGGCGGAGACCGGAGAGCAGAGAAGCAGCGTCCACTTGCCTCGAAAGATCCACGACTCTCAGCATCGTGACCGCATAGACTTGGGTGTTTTATGTATTCTCAGGACTCTATAATCCCGTCCATGTCCCCCAACGACGGATACTCACAAACCATGGGTAACACTTCCGGTGAGTCGTGCGCCACTTGCAGCTTGGTGGAAAGCTTTTTCGAAGATCTGAGCAACATAGACTTAAAATCAAGTAGCAGGGTGGCTAACAGTATCAGCAACGCTCAAAGCCATAGATCGATTCGGATATTCTCCACCAATTGTTACCCATGGTTTGTGAGTATCCGTTGTTGGGGAACGTGGACGGGGGATCGATACTCTACTCTACTCGCTGGCTACTGTGAGGCGGGGCCTTATCTACCTATATGAGGTGTGAGGTAATAAGGACTGCAGACACAGAATATACACTGCAAAATATCTACCTTGTCTGGCTAGGCCGGCATGGCAATGAGCGAGGCATATGAACTACCCAAATGCATGATAATAATAGAGTCCTGAGAATACATAAAACACCCAAGTCCATGTGGTCACGATGCTGAGAGTCGTGGATCTTCTAGGCAAGTGGACGCTGGAACGCTGCTTCTCTCTGAACACCGTCTAACAGTTGCGGGGCCTTTTAAAGGATCCCTGAGCATCATGTGTGTGGGGTCTGCCTGCGTGGCATCTTTTCCTGCTACGGGGTTTCGCATGGGTTTCGTCTGCCTGCGTGGCTTCTTTTCCCGCTACGGGGTTTCGCACGGGCTGTGCACGTATTGCCTGCGTCGCGTGGGGGAATCACGTCATCCCTATGCCCGGTGAGTCATCTCTATGTCCGGTGAGTGAGGCAATGCATCAGCCTGCACTTCACGCAGCACACAATAACACAATACCTATGCATGATATTCTGCCAGAGACCGTGATTGTCCATGATTGTCTATATATATTCCTGAGAGTCCATAGGTAGGTTATCTATATCCTACACTCGTACGTTACGATGACGGTGTAGTCACGCAGAGTAGATTGTTCTAGGATAATCCTGAAAGATTTCGGCATCACGTCCGTGAAAGCAGGTGATACTTTGGTAATACGATGATATACATATTTAGTGATTACTCAGTAATTGATATAATTAATGCTGTGGTTAGACGATGATACTTACATTTCTTACTGAAAGATTGAGATAACTAATCTTTTTGAGATTCGATGATATATTTACATGACTGAGACATATGAGACGAATAATTTTCCTGATTGTTACGGCAAACTCTTAATATATGTTTATGATGAATGACCTTCCTACTTTTTGCTATTTACACGAGTGCTAGACGATTTCACGCAATTACTTATGCAAACAGACAAACCTTTTTCTGACTCAGGCTTGTTGACATTTGGATTTGTGCGATTGTTGATACTGATAGACTTTACAGAAATTGTGTCATTGCTTCATACTTCACTTCGATTTTAGTACCGTTGATGAATTCCGTTCATGTTTGATATCTATATGCTGGTTATGTGGTATTAATTAATTTCTTAACTTAGATTCCTTCTATGCATTACCTGTTACTTCAACTAATTTTGTGCTAACTAGTAGGACTAATGACTCATCTTACTACTTGATTCACACTTCTAATCCTTCGATTCCTATAGGACTAATGTTTGATCGTTCACCCTTCAGGTGAGATGACTATGCTCCTGTCATGAATCCTGACAACATTCCTCGCTCTTCTTCTGACGATTCACCATTTGCATTTCTCTTGGAAGACGAAATAAATGCTATTTTAGACTCCCTTCCATCCGACAAAAATCTGTGGGCTAACGTTTTTGAGTCAGAGGAAGATTCTGTGCCTAATCCTCACATCTTCAATCAATCTTCATCTTCCTCTTCTGTGAATCTTCCGCCCGTCCCTCAATTCGCTTCTGAAAACGGACAACCCCACCTTGTCCCTCACAGCTCACAATATCGCCCAACCATCCCACCTGTTCAGACATTGCCTACTTACCTCCCGACATATCCTGTAGCTTATCTATCTGGAAATTCACCTTCTACAACATCTGTTGTTCAAGTTTGCTCTAAGTGCAAAGAGTGCGTACGAATACAAGAATTTACATTAACCCCTGTTCGATACATAAAGAGGTTGACTAATGTTCCTCGCCGTTAAAATGTTTGTTTTATGTTTGCTCATGATAGGTATTCATGCAGTGGTAACCGCTACTGTCTTGGCCAGACCAAACGTCGGTGCTCTTCTCACGAAACACGGTTATGTTGCCAATAGCGCGGCAACATGGCAGGTTACTTTTGCTGTTCCTCATCTTGAACTACCAGCTTCCACACCCCCGTTTAGTATGTGTGATGATTCCATACCTTTAGTGGTTTCCCCCAGGCGTAGAAGAGATATATCTACCGCTCAAGGATTTTGCAACACTTTTCGTTCACTCACAGCTGCATACTGGAATTTGAATGATTCTTTAACAAGCCATATCCACCGATATTGGCGCTCCATTAAGAAACTTTGGCCAGTCTCACAGGCCCCTGTTAATGACAATGGTAGGCATAAACGCTCACTTCTGCCGTTCGTAGGATCTTTTCTAGGTTCTGCGTTTGGTTTAGTCACAGATAAACAACGTAACAAGCTTGTTCATAGAGTCAATATCGTTGAGACTAATTCAAAACGTCTTCAGTTGAACCTTCATGCTTTACACGACCAAACGTCTACTCTAAACAGGGTTATAAATAAGCGATTAGATATCGTTTCCGATGGGGTAGTGAACAATACTTTGAATATTGCTAGACTGTTGCAGAATAGTGTAGAAGTGTATCGTAGACTTGAAATAGTTCAGGTACAAACAGATGCACAAAGACTTTTATTGAAATCTTTAGCTGACTTTACTTATGCTAGTGTTTCAGAAATAGGTCATATTCAAGGCACGTGCTACTTTACTTGCCTTGGAGACTATTGCTGACAATAAGCTATCACCTAATTTAGTTCCCCCAGATGTTTTACAAGTCCATGAGACAAGTTGCTCGCCTATTACGAGTACAGTATCCAAATTTCAGACTGATGTATGACCAAGCAAGTGCTATCTATGCGATACCAGGTGTTACAGCTCTTAGTTGTGACTCTCATCTTTATGTGGATGTTTGTCTACCCCTTGTTGTGAAAGACAATGCTTTTACTATTTACGAAAAATCATCCTTTCCAATACTGACAGGCAGTCCAAATCCAAATCAGTTCACACGCATTACAGATTTTTCTGACTTTATTGGGATATCCCGTGACGAGAGGTTCTACATCGAATTATCTGCAGCCGATCTCGCAGAATGTTTCGGCTCAGTTGTTCGTCATTGCTACCGGTCTCTTCCTGAATTTCCTTCTGACATCCCCTCATGTGCCCTATCCATATTTACGGGAATAGTCCGTGATATTATGTTGTGTTGCCAAGTTGACTATTTAGTTATAAAGTCTCCCCCTCATGTTGTTAGGGATTTGCAGAACTCTTCATTCCTAGTTATTGGACACAGCGAACCTTGGCTAGTTTCATGCCAACTTGATGTCACCCCCACTGAAGTAGAACCATGTTCATTTTGTACGCTCACGTTAGGATGCGGTTGCAGTATGCGATCGAGTTCTGGTGTTTACATTCCACCAAGTCTCACTCATTGTGATAACAAACTGATGACTTGTGTTGAGAAGTCTTATACCACTAATTTACTATTTCTATCGCTCTTTCGCAATGAATCTGTCACACAAGATATGACTGTAAACACATTGTTTGACGACCCGCTGAAGTTAGATGTTCCAGACCTTGACCTCCATTCATTAGGTGTTGATGACTTTGTGTCCCGCCAAGGTATGTTCATAGCAGATCTTAATCGTACCGCCTCTGCGTGGAAAGATGCTCTGGTACCCTATAATGACCTCTCATGGTCTTTACCAGGTGGTTTTACCATATCTGACGATATGAGTTGGCTTCGCCTCCTTAATACGGCAGGCACTGGATTAGCAATTGGTTGTGCAGTTTGTTTATTTGTCCTCTATGGCAGATATGCGCACCTCAAGAAGACTACTTTGTTGTTTCAACTAAGTCAAGTCCCCGCTGCTGATGCTTCACCCACCTATGTAGGACTACATACGCTCCATTTATTTGATGTGTTTAGTGTCACAACCCTGACCATTGTTATTTTTGCATTTCTTCTTCAGAAAGCTTATGTTTCATATCAGAATAGACATGATTTGACATCTGTTATGCGACTGTTTGACCGAGAGACTGAATGCCATCGAACTCGAGTGTTACATGAGTTATTTTTAGGCACCTCTCGTGTCGTACTTCTAGTCACTGAAATTTTGACTTTCCCAGGATGCATTAAAGTTATCCCTGGCGAAACTATGCGTCATGCTGAATTTTCCAATAGATGTTTCCATACGCATCTGATTATTGACTGGAACATGATCATGTTAAGAGACTTACATCATGAACTCAAATTCTATATGCCTTCTGTTATGAGTGTTCCGTTTCATCTTAAATTTCTTACCAGATCTGTTCTATCTACTCCATGTGCCCTTAATCTTTTAATTGGATGTGATGGCTATTATGTCCTCCACAATTTACCTTCTGATCTGCCTCTCCGTCCCCGTGGACATACGTTCACCTCCCTTAGCAGGTAGGTGTTGGCATCACCAGTTGACCCCCGTGGACTGACGACGAATGGTATATCCAAATTTGATAGGCCGAAATTTCCATCTCTTGATCAACTTCGTGAAGAACAATCCAACCCCCAGGTCGAACAACTAGAGAGTATTCTCGCTCCGTCTAAGTCTACTCCATGTTTGACTTTCCAGGAACCCCCTGCCAAAAAGGTCAGGTGGGGAGATCATGTTCGAACCAAAAGCATGCCAGGAAATTTTTCTATTGCTTTAGAAGGACAATCATGAGTCATTATGATATAGATAGATCTAACATCCAGGACAATCTATTCACCCCCCAGTTTCCCTTTCAGAAATAGATACACCCAGCGCTCAACCATTTTCCATACCATTAGGTAAGTATGTCTGTCGACACACCTCACCCCCAGGTAAGTTCTCCTTCTCCAAGTAGTCACATTATATCCATGGATTCCCCGAAATTCAAAGTTGATCTACAGGAATTGCGGAAGCTTGCTGCTATCGTGTGTGACGCCCCTGGCCACACACTCCCTCTTCCTATAATCTCTCAGATTTTTCTCAAAATTAAAACAATTACAGCATTTACTGGTTACTGGCTTACTATATTCTGTGTTTAGATAGCGCAATGTGTGATGTTTGTTTCCAAATCATTAAACCATGTTGTCATAATTGCTTGGAAAAACTAGCTGTCGGGTTGGACACAATCAAGGTCACTAGAGGCAGTCACTTAACATGAAAAATCAAACTTGTGACCTGCATTTCTAAATTATGTTTTATTAAAATGCAAGGTCTCCTTGTCCTAAATCCAAAATTTTTTTGCACAAGGACATACCATTGAAATTTTATGGCTGCTTAACACATGCGTATTGTAGGGGGTACGTACTCTACAAACTGTATACACTGATTTTGGATAATTAAGAAATCTTATCCAAATTAGTTACATTAATGAAACAAATATAAAGCAAATAATTTAATATAGTGTATATAATGTTCTAACATAGTTAAAACTAAATTTGGACAACCAAAATTTTAAATATATAGAGAAAAAATGTTGAGACGGGGAAATAACATTTTGATATTTTCAGTACTGCTCCAAGCAAAGATTATGACAACAAATTAACTTCAAATGAATCTTAACTCATAATGCTTATCAACTGCAGATAAAAAAAGAATATTTTTGAAAGATATAATATACAACTGCCTAAGTATTTCACTTTTAATTGTTTTGAAAAAATTGATACATTACCTGGGGTACATACTCTACACATAGACTAACACAGAAACAACACTGATTTTCACAACAAAAATGAAATTGAAATGTATACAAAACTGATTTTTATTTTGAATTGATTTGCAATTGACATTCAATAAATTTTTAATATTTAATACTTAGATATCTTCAAGGTATATTTTGACTAATTATTATTCATTTAGTTTGTTTAGGATTGTCTCATGTATGACATCATGGCAAACCTGGATATTCCACAATACCTCATAAAAAAATGTGTTTTCTTAAAAGGAATTTCTGGTTTTAACCCCTGTAATAAATAATTCTACATTTCTAATAATGATTGATTGGATTGATTGATTATATTTTTATAGTTGTTTTTACACGTACAATATAGGTACAAAAATATATTTGACCAATGTTGAGTATTGTAAGTGAAATAATTGTTGGTTACCTTTGTATGCAGAGATGTTAGTGTTGGTCTTGATAGAATTTTAAATCATTTATGTTGTTTGTAAAGTGATGAGATGTCAAGTTGACAGTGTTACAATGCAATGAAATATTTTTTGACATCACCAAACATTCAAGATGTCACTTATGATAACAAGCTGAATGATACCTTTTAAATACAAAAAAGAAATCATGAATCGGTGTATTACTTCCAACACAGTGAATATTTTAATGTCCTAAATTTATGAAAAATCAACTGTTACGAATGTGCATTATGTGTTGTACCTTTCTGTCAAGGTAAATTTCACAATTAATATAAAGGTTACATTACAAAAATAAGTCATATTTTGACTACTTATTTCTCTCATTTTTTTTAGATTGTCTGGTGTATGGTATCACCGCAAATTGCATATTCCATGATACCTCTGAAAAATATGTGTTTTGTTACGGAATTTCTGGTTTAAAACCCCAATAATAAAACACTGTCTACATTTCTAATATGACAAGCTGAATGATACCTTTTAAAAATTTTTTTATTATCATCCTGTATAACACATCCTTTTGGATTCAACATTAACAATTTTTTTAACAAGTTTGATATGTCAACAATACCCGTTTTTCCTCATTTCTGTCATGATTGCCATTTTCACACTGGAATTTAGCCAGCATCACTACCCCTTAACCCCTCGTTATCCATTACCCTATTGTCACTTCTGAAAACCCCTATCACCCAATTTCTGGTTTAAAACCCCAATAATAAAACACTGTCTACATTTCTAATATGACAAGCTGAATGATACCTTTTAAATATTTTTTTATTATCATCCTGTATAACACATCCTTTTGGATTCAACATTAACAATTCTTATAACAAGTTTGACATGTCAACAATACCCTTTTTTCCTCATTTCTGCCATGATTGCCATTTTCACACTGGCATTTAGCCAGCATCTCTACCCCTTAACCCCTCGTTATCCATTACCCTATTGTCACTTCTGAAAACCCCTATCACCCAAGTGTTTCATTACGGTACCTCACAGGTCCGTAAACGGTTTATTACCCTTTATCTTCTCCACGTGTTTGCTAAAGTTCACATAAATAATGTCCTTACAATTCTTTGTTCAACAACACTGCGTTTTTCCTTTTGTAATATCACAGTAAATTTTTAGCACCATTTGTATGGCTCACAGCTTTCGATGCCGATTTCACATATGTTCCAATTGCAATTATTGTTCCCATTTAGTACTTTATGGCTTTGTACTTTCACACCCAGTTCCTAAATTATTTGCCCTCAAATGAGACGATGCCATGTCATGCATTGTCACAGATTTTAATTGTTTTCCCTCACATCAGTTCACTTGTTGCTTTAGGTTGACTCATTTTGTCCTACGCAACATTGGCTGACCTTTTCACGCCATTTACGGTTCATGTCGCCTCACATCTCACAAGTGACATTTTCCAAAATTACGACTGTTTATTTTGGCGTTCTCTTTCCTTTTGTACACGTGTAGGAACCAGCCTTCTCATGTTACAGTTCACATTCCAGGCCCTCTTGCCACATCAATAGTCACTTATTACTGCCCTAACACCTCAGGTTCTCATTTCAGTTCTTATCTTGCCCTGTTCAACTTTTAATGAGCATAACTTATATTATGGCAGAGTAGCTGTATCTCACTTCTGCTGTTATCTTCTTTAACTTCCCAGCTTTCACAGTGTATGGGATACTGAGTATTCTGTTTCTGATCTGTCATCACTTTGCATGTCGTATATTCTCATGACCATTACTCATATTGGTTCAGTTTTTCAGTCTTTTGGTGCTAGATTGCATCAGACGCTGATTAATGATGTGAAGAATGATTTCTTCTCTTCAGGCCTTTTATAATGATAGCTGCCTTTCTGACTAAGTTTACTACTCCTTTTTGACACATTCTCATCGAAATTTGTTTAACTAATTATGCTTAGTAAGGAATTTACCTCTAAGCAACCATTCCTTCATTATAGAAATTTTACAGGTTCCGAAATTACATGACACCAAAGTTCCGAGAATCTTTATAAATATATGATCCCAATTTTGATATAAAGTTTGAACTTTTGACAAATTTTGATATAATTTGGAATATTTAATTTGGAATTTTGAAATTTGGATTACATTTGTTGTGACATCCCAGTTAAGAGACACAGGCAAATCATTCTATATAACTATATACTAAACAATCTGGATTAAATTCAAATAGCTCACTCTAACATATCACAAACTACTTAACACTACTTTAACCACAACACTTACTCTAGGAACAAATATATATTTATTCAAAGCACTAATCACAGTGCTGGCTTATGTCACTCAACTAGGGTAATTAAAGACCCTGAAGCTGTCCGAAATATATTCCCTACCCCCGCCTAACTACCTAACCCACCCTCCTATTCTAACCTAGGGACGGCTACTCCCTCATCCTCTACTTCCTCCACCTCCACCTCCCCTCTGGCAATTCTCCTCCACGCCAGCCAGATCTGCAATATACAGACACACTGCCTTGTATGATCCACGTGTTATATAGCCATTTGTTGCCCCTCCAGATCAACGATCTCTGCCCCCTGCAATAACTTGATTTAAACTTTCCGGCAGATAGCTAAAAAATCGTCCTCTAATCACATTTATTCCATATTTGATGGGACATTCCTCATGGTTAAGCAGAACGTTGTTTTATCGTTCTTTTGATCTAGTTGACCAATGTTTGTTTATGAAATCTAGGTCAATTGCAATTCTCTTATCTCGCCCCATCTGATTATGTAACCATATACCCTTTTTGATGGTCCATCCATATTGGATCCATGATTTTGAACCACAAAACAACTTTTTTATACTGATAGCAATTTCATTTTTAGTGATTACATTTTGATATGAATCTGACTGCATTTATTTTCATATGAAACCCTTACTGACTTCACAGAGTCAGGATCCCTTAGTAGTTTCACAGTGATTAATGGCCCTAACGACAGATATGTTTTCCCAGTGTTTATATGAACACTGAGCAATAGGTTAGACCACCTGTTGAATGTTTTAACCTCAGGTCACCACTCATTGTTGACACATGTACCTTTCCCCCATCCATATGTTCCATTTCATACTGATAGCTATTGCATGGCATACATTTTTTAAAAATTAACTTTTAGGGTAATTAAGGACCCTGAAACTGTCCGAAACTGACCTAGTGTTGTTTAAACTTATTCTTTGGAATGATTCCCATGCTTCGAGACCTTACCGTCTTTTGGGAAGTTCTTCAGAATATTGTTACTTACTTATTCCTCAATCTTCTATCTCTTACAGTAAATCTTCTTGGTCAAATTGCTTGACTGACCCACGTAATGGTGTTTCTCTGTGCTCTAATTTTCATTACATTCTGAAATGGTGTCTAACTTCTCAAGATCCTGTTGATACATACTGCATATGTATCAACATCAATTCTCACTATAAGTATACAATATTTTAATATACAATATTTTAATATACAAGTTCATGCTACTTCTTGATATCATTTTATATTTTGAATGTACTAAATATCCTACCCAGATCTATTTTACCAATAATTCATATTTTAATAGAATTTGACTGTTGTAAACTCTTTTTTACTTTCTAGTACATACTTGTAATGTAAGTCAGATAGGATTTACTCTTTACTGTTCAGTAATATTTTCACTATTACATTAGATCACACTTATCACGCCTTAATGTTGCCTTAGTTGTAAGACACTGCGTCCGCGCGTGTCAGCAGATACACACTTCAGATTAAGATTGAGTGGCATATGACGCCACCTAGACGTCAAGGTCCCGCTTTCCCTCATGAAAGCTAGAGTTACACGTAAAATTTTTTTTTTTTGGTAATTTATTGCATACTAGATTGATGTATTGATGTTGTGCTTATCTAATATTATTCTATTATATACTTTTTTCTTTTTCAACCAACCAACAGACATCAACAATAGTAATTTCTTAGCTATTCAGATTGTAAGGTATTGTTGTTCATATTTTAATTTATCTGGCATGAATTTATTTTCCTGTACTCATGCCCTTGTTGTTTGATGTATCACCTATATATTCATTTCGAGAATAATTTGTCTTGTTTACTGTATTTTAACTTGTACTATGTCCTCGTGATGACCATTCCTTCATCATTTTCCCTATGATTCAGTTCATTGATGGCAGCATATTAGAGCATTCCAGTATGGCTTGCTCCTTGACTGGCTGTGTATCATGTGTACAGCCTATGTGTATCCCCGCGTCAGGATGAGATCATATCTAATTCTGTACGGTAATCCAGTACATTTATATTGTATGCTTGATCCTTACTTGGTATTATCTTCTCGTAACAATTACATCTATAATTATATGTCTCTAACCAACAAACCACTTACGTTAAGCCTTTGGAGAGTGTAATCACCAGTGCTTAGAGTATTCTTTGTGATTGTTCTTCGGAATATTTTTCGTTTTCACGATGTTTGACTAGTGCTTTCCTGGTATCTTCTTCTTGATATTCTGTATCAGTTGAATTGACATCCTCGTGACGTCCGTCACATTGCTTATAGGCTTGTGCCTATGGGATTCTTTAGCCAGTCCCGCATTTCGCCCAGGATCAACCACGAATCATTCACGTGTTAGCCATTGGTAATTTTCCTCATCATTTTCATATTGACATGTTCCTCCTGCCCATCACCTGTATTACATGTACCAGTAGGTGGCACTGAATGTTCTAACTAAATCGTTGCCATCCAATTGGACATGAGCTGACAGCTTCACGGCTGCCTTGACCAAGTTCAAATATTAGCATTCAAACTATACACCCCTGTTTTTGATCCCTAAATTCCCATTCAATGATTGTCACTATCGGATGAGCATCGTTCTCTTTTCAGACAGACTGTTTCTGTTTGACCTTACGTGCCAGTTTATCAGCTGCAGACCCGATTGTTTTTCATCCTCATCAAACACAATACAGAAAGATTTACCTCCCTTTCTGTAAAATAAATCGTTGCCATCCAATTGGAACCCCCTCACTTTCTGTCACTATTTCTGGCAGCAGTGTTCCAGTTGTGTTCCGATACTAGTCTTCCTTTTGCTGTGACAACTGCTGTAGCAATTGTTGTTACACTTATTGTTGCACTTGTTGCTGCAGTTGAACCTGTGTTGCCGATTGGTGTTGCAACTTTTCAGAAGAATAAACTTGTCTGTTATTTATTTATTTACATACATTTTTTTTCTTTCCATTCAGATTCCTTATAACCTCAACTGTTATTTTCTCAACTACCTCACATGATGTCTATTTTTCGCTTATCTTTTTAATTGTGTTGTAACAGACAGATACCCCATAGTGCAGGTACTTATTACCTACTATTGATTACTCCCATATATTGTAATTACCTCATCTGGATACTACCATATTTTGTCGTTAATGCTATCTACACCCTGTGGTAATTTGATTTGTTTCTATCATTATTAGGCTTGCTATGTCCTTTTTGCAGCCACATACCATGTCCATCCTGAGGTCCTTTGCCTGCCTTGGTGTGACCCATGGCATGGCAGGTCTTGCTGTTTCATTGATGAGAACCCTGAAATCTGTGTTCAGTTCCATTTGAACTACAGACACGGTTTGAACTACTGACACAGTAGATGTCATCCTTTATTCCGAGGTATAAAGTATACATATATATACATTGAGTACATGCATACATTAATCCACAACCCCGAATTACGGTATGGTGTGTTATGAGTAATCAGCATGTTGTACATCTTAACTTTGTCTTTTTATGTAATTGTGACAGATAGGTACACTGTAGTTCCGATACTTATTACCACATTACAGTAAAACTTAATTTCACTGATGCCTATAAATGTTGTTACCTTGATATTAATGTTATAGTTCATGTAAATGATACAGTTCAGATTGTCAGTATTTTAATGATTTCACTTCGATCATGCTTTCACGTATGGTTATGCTAATAACATTTACCTTCATATTGTATGATGTTGGTAACTTCGTAAACTGGTATTTTGAAATGTGCTAATCTTTGTTGTACAATTCTGTTTAAGATTTGTGAATGGCTATTGGTTTTTAGTACCGATACTTCGAACACTTGGAGTTGAACCTTCCATATTTCATGTTGGGTTCTTGTGCCTTCTTCCTTCCAAACTTTATGGACTTCGCGAATTTTGTATGTACGTGTTTCTGGGAAGTTCACCTTTTAATTTGCTAAAACATCTACGGTAGTGCACTTCCTTTTCTTAAGCTTTTCCTCTTTTTCATCAAATACTTACAATATAGCACTGCCCGAAAAATAAGATTTACAAAAATAAACATGTATTGTTTTTCCGATGTAAAGACCAATAAAGATCTTTCAGCTAATAAAAAATTTTGTAAATACCATTTACTTATTTACAATGCTTAAATATGTTGTATTTTACCAAATATATCAAATTGCATGTATCAGTTCATAAACAATGTTGTAAAGATTGTTGAATGTCTTTACAATATTGTATTTATGTTGTTAATATCAGTATATATTCATATCACCTTTAATCAATATTATGGTTAATCGTATTTTTCAACTTGGACATTTTGATCATATATTCGTATATGTAAATGAGAATAGGGATTTTTTTTATACATGTTATATAAAGAGCTTCACATGAAAGGACAAACAAATATGTAAAATTACTTCTATGATTAGTAGCTCTTGGAATTGCATATATGCACATATGCATACAACATTGGAAAATGTGCATTTGAGGACTTTATTTGAGGACTTAAAAATTGATAAATTACTACATCAGGATATGATATATTGCATTGTAAGTGACAAGATATCTCTATTTGCATGTTCCCCAGGTTGTTCAGATACTGTTATGACTTTTCAGAGTGAAAATATGTTCACTACAAGCCAAGATATTAGCAAATCTTGGATGGGAAGTGACAAGAAATGTATAAAACATTTAAATCGCGCCTGCCGTTTTTTACACCTTTATGGTACTATTCAACATTCAGATCTCTTAGATATCTATATTTCCATGATGCTGAGGTTGTTTAGATACTGTTAGGACTTTTCAGAGTGAAAATATGTTCACTGCAAACTAAGATATAAGCAAATATTGGATTGTAAGTGACATGAGAGGGTATAAAATGTAAAAAAATTGTGTAAATCGCGCCTGCCGTTTTTATACTTTTATGGAACTAGTCAACATTCAGATCTCTTAGATATCTATGTTACCATGATCCTGACATTGTTTAGATACTGTTAGGGCCTTTCAAAGTGAAAATATGCTCACTACAAGCCAAGATATTAGCAAATCTTGGATGGGAAGTAACAAGAATGGTATAAAACATTAAAATTGCGCCTGCCGTTTTTTACACCTTTATGGTACTATTTATCATACAGATCTCTTAGATATCTCTATTTCCATGATCCTGAGGTTGTTTATATACTGTTAGGACTTTTCAGAGTGAAAATATGTTCATTACAAGCCAAAATATTAGCAAATCTTGGATGGGAAGTGACAAGAAATGAATAAAACATTAAAATTGCGCCTGCCGTTTTTTACACCTTTATGGTACTATTCAATATTGAGATCTCTTAGATATCTATATTTCCATGATGCTGAGGTTGTTTAGATACTGTTAGGACTTTTCAGAGAGAAAATATGTTCACTACAAGCCAAGATATTAGCAAATCTTGCATGGGAAGTGACAAGAAAGGTATAAAACATTAAAATCGCGCCTGCCGTTTTTTACATCTTTATAGTACTATTCAACGTTCAGATCTCTTCGATATCTCTCTTTCCATGATCCTGAGGTTGTTTAGATACTGTTTGGTCTTTTCAGAGTGAAAATATGTTCACTACAAGCCAAGATATTAGCAAATCTTGCATGAGAAGTGACAAGAAATGTATAAAACATTAAAATCGCGCCTGCCGTTTTTTACACCTTTATGGTACTATTTAACATTCAGATCGCTAATTTATCTATATTTCCATGATCCTGAGGTTGTTTAGATACTGTTAGGACTTTTCAGAGTGAAAATATGTTCACTAAAAGCCAAGATATTAGCAAATTTTGCATGGGAAGTGACAAGAAAGGTATAAAATATTAAAATCGCGCCTGCCGTTTTTTACACCTTTATGGTACTATTCAACATTCAGATGTCTTAGATATCTTTATTTCCATGATCCTGAGGTTGTTTAGATACTGTTTGGTCTTTTCAGAGTGAAAATATATTCACTACAAGCCAATATATTAGCAAATCTTGGATTTGAAGTGACAAGAAAGATATAAAACATTAAAATTGCGCCTGCCGTTTTTTACACCTTTATGGTACTATTTACCATACAGATCTCTTAGATATCTCTAAATCCATGTTCATGAGGTTGTTTAGATACTGTTTGGTCTTTTCAGAGTGAAAATATGTTCACTACAAGCCAAGATATTAGCAAATCTTGCATGAGAAGTGACAAGAAATGTATAAAACATTAAAATCGCGCCTGCCGTTTTGTTTACACCTTTATGGTACTATTTAACACTCAGATCTCTTAGATATTTCTATTTCCATGATCCTGAGGTTGTTTAGATACTGTTAGGACTTTTCAGAGTGTAAATATATTCACTACAAGCCAAGATAATAGCAAATCTTGGATTTGAAGTGACAAGAAAGATATAAAACATTAAAATCGCGCCTGCCGTTTTTTACACCTTTATGGTACTATTAACCATACAGATCTCTTAGATATCTCTATATCCATGATCCTGAGGTTGTTTAGATACTGTTTGGTCTTTTCAGAGTGAAAATATGTTCACTTAAAGCCAAGATATTAGCAAATCTTGCATGGGAAGTGAAAAGAAATGTATAAAACATTACAATCGCACCTGCCGTTTTTTACACCTTTATGGTACTATTCAATTTTCAGATCTCTTAGATATTTCTATTTCCATGATCTTGAGGTTGTTTAGATACTGTTAGGACTTTTCAGAGTGAAAATATGTTCACTACAAGCCAGGATATTAGCAAATCTTGCATGGGAAGTGACAAGAAATGTATAAAACATTAAAATCGCGCCTGCCGTTTTTTACACCTTTATGGTACTATTTAACATTCAGATCTCTTAGATATCTCTATTTCCATGATCCTGAGGTTGTTTAGATACTGTTTGGTCTTTTCAGAGTGAAAATATGTTCACTACAAGCCAAGATATTAGCAAATCTTGGATGGGAAGTGACAAGAATGGTATAAAACATTAAAATCGCGCCTGCCGTTTTTTACACCTTTATGGTACTATTCAACATTAGATCTCTTAGATATCTCTATATCCATGATCCTGAGGTTGTTTAGATACTGTTTGGTCTTTTCAGAGTGAAAATATGTTCACTACAAGCCAAGATATTAGCAAATCTTGGATGGGAAGTGAAAAGAAATGTATAAAACATTAAAATCGCACCTGCCGTTTTTTACACCTTTATGGTACTATTCAATTTTCAGATCTCTTAGATATTTCTATTTCCATGATCTTGAGGTTGTTTAGATACTGTTAGGACTTTTCAGAGTGAAAATATGTTCACTACAAGCCAAGATATTAGCAAATCTTGCATGAGAAGTGACAAGAAATGTATAAAACATTAAAATCGCGCCTGCCGTTTTTTACACCGTTATGGTACTATTTAACATTCAGATCGCTAATTTATCTATATTTCCATGATCCTGAGGTTGTTTAGATACTGTTAGGACTTTTCAGAGTGAAAATATGTTCACTAAAAGCCAAGATATTAGCAAATCTTGCATGGGAGGTGACAAGAAATGTATAAAACATTAAAATCGCGCCTGCCGTTTTTTACACCTTTATGGTACTATTCAACATTCAGATCTCTAATTTATCTATATTTCCATGATCCTGAGGTTGTTTAGATACTGTTAGGACTTTTCAGAGTGAAAATATGTTCACTAAAAGCCAAGATATTAGCAAATCTTGCATGGGAGGTGACAAGAAATGTATAAAACATTAAAATCGCGCCTGCCGTTTTTTACACCTTTATGGTACTATTTAACATTCAGATCTCTAATTTATCTATATTTCCATGATCCTGAGGTTGTTTAGATACTGTTAGGACTTTTCAGAGTGAAAATATGTTCACTTAAAGCCAAGATATCAGCAAATCTTGGATTTGAAGTGACAAGAAAGATATAAAACATTAAAATCGCGCCTGCCGTTTTTTACACCTTTATGGTACTATTTACCATACAGATCTCTTAGATATCTCTATATCCATGATTCTGAGGTTGTTTAGATACTGTTTGGTCTTTTCAGAGTGAAAATATGTTCACTACAAGCCAAGATATTAGCAAATCTTGGATGGGAAGTGACAAGAATGGTATAAAACATTAAAATCGCGCCTGCCGTTTTTTACACCTTTATGGTACTATTCAACATCAGATCTCTTAGATATCTATATTTCTATGATCCTGAGGTTGTTTAGATACTGTTAGGACTTTTCAGAGTGAAAATATGTTCATTACAAGCCAAGATATTAGCAAATCTTGCATGGGAAGTGACAAGAATGGTATAAAACATTAAAATCGCGCCTGCCGTTTTTTACACCTTTATGGTACTATTCAACATCAGATCTCTTAGATATCTATATTTCCATGATACTGAGGTTGTTTAGATACTGTTAGGACTTTTCAGAGTGAAAATATGTTCACTACAAGCCAAGATATTTGCTGAGTTATAAATTAGATAATGATAGAAATTCAGTTGGTGTTTGGTTTTACACTGCAGACAGTATGTGAGACATGAACACATTATCCTTGTCAATAGTTTTCCCTTTTTTCCCACTCTTGCAAATGTCCAGATGTTTTGGGGTTAATCAGTCTGGGTCATCCGGTCATATAATTTATCTTCTTTCATCTGGGACAAGGGGCATTCATTCATCCCCTCATTACATCAATGGTGACCTATCAATCTTGTCTAACTTCCTGGAAAGTTACCATTTGGCAGAAAACACTCACACAGCAGATGAGAGGGCAGGACTAGGATACTTGTGTGCCTCACTAAACATTATTTCAACACACTTGTAACACATTGAATGTTCATTTCCATACAGGAGCAGTGACAGGCTGAAACCTCCACATGCCATTTACATATCATAGTTCATTTAACAGTATAAATTTAGGCGGTAGAAAAAGGAAATATTGTTTTGCAGGGCAGTTTCCTCCAGAAACACTACCTCTAAGGATATACTTTTTACTGTAACAATATAATTTGATTTTACTCTGTTTCAGGACTGCATATCTCCAGGCAAGGTCAATGAGCTTATGCACTGTTTTGACAAGGGAGATGATTGAAAAGATCAAACCATCAAGGTCAAATATAATATATAACATACATTGTCTTTTGTTTTGTTTCAGAGGTGCTAGTTTTCAGACAGGGTCAATGACAAGTCCACATACTGCTCTCACAAGGACCTTGATTTGAATGGTTACATATTATTCAATGACAACCATACATTACACAACCTTTCCTTTTGTTTTGTTTCATATCTACTTATTTTGGTGCAAGGTCATTGACAAGAAACATACTTTGATGTACAGTTTGTTTTGTTTCAGGATTGCTGGTTTCAAATAAAGGTCAATGACCTTCCAACAGTTTATGCAATGTTCATACAAGGACTCAGATTAAAAGATTCACATATATCAAGGATTGATATACATTGCATTTTGTTTTCTTCCAGGACTGCTTGTTTTGATGCAAGGTCAATGACCTTTTTCTGTTTTGTGCACTGTTCTATCAAGGGCCTTAATCGAGAGAGTCACAAATTATTCAATATTTTATAAACTGTCATTTTGTTTCACCTTTTTTATTTTATTTTTTTTTACATGAAAGGTCAATGACCTATCACTATTCTTTGCACTAACAAAGACCTTGATTGATAAGGTCTTATAAAATTCAATGATACCAACTACTGAAAAAGGTCATTGATTGAAAAGATGACACACAATTCAATAATATGATGTGCCTTGTCCTGTTTCACTATTGATTATTCCCATGTTAGGGCATTGACCTTTTTTATGTAAATAAACTTTTGCTGTTTGTGCATTATTATAATAAGGGCCCTGGTTGAAAAGGTCACAACCTATCCAAGGATAAATATCTTGATTTTTATTATGTTTCAGGGCTGCTTATTTTCAGGCAAGGTCATTGACCTTTTACAAGTATGGATACAGCTCTTATAATAAGGGCCTTGGTTGAAAAGGTCACAACCTATCCAAGGATAAATATCTTGATTTTTGTTATGTTTCAGGGCTGCTGATTTTCAGGCAAGGTCATTGACCTTTTACAAGTATGGATACAGTTCTTATAATAAGGGCCTTGGTTGAAAAGGTCACAACCTATCCAAGGATACATATCTTGATTTTAATTATGTTTCAGGGCTGCTTATTTTCAGGCAAGGTCATTGACCTTTTACAAGTATGGATACAGTTCTTATAATAAGGGCCTTGGTTGAAAAGGTCACAACCTATCCAAGGATACATATCTTGATTTTAATTATGTTTCAGGGCTGCTTATTTTCAGGCAAGGTCATTGACCTTTTACAAGTATGGATACAGCTCTTATAATAAGGGCTTTAGTTGAAAAGGTCACAACCTATCCAAGGATAAATATCTTGATTTTTATTATGTTTCAGGGCTGCTTATTTTCAGGCAAGGTCATTGACCTTTTACAAGTATGGATACAGTTCTTATAATAAGGGCCTTGGTTGAAAAGGTCACAACCTAACCAAGGATACATATATTGATTTTAATTATGTTTCAGGGCTGCTTATTTTCAGGCAAGGTCATTGACCTTTTACAAGTATGGATACAGTTCTTATAATAAGGGCCTTGGTTGAAAAGGTCACAACCTATCCAAGGATACATATCTTGATTTTAATTATGTTTCAGGGCTGCTTATTTTCAGGCAAGGTCATTGACCTTTTACAAGTATGGATACAGCTCTTATAATAAGGGCTTTAGTTGAAAAGGTCACAACCTATCCAAGGATAAATATCTTGATTTTTATTATGTTTCAGGGCTGCTTATTTTCAGGCAAGGTCATTGACCTTTTACAAGTATGGATACAGTTCTTATAATAAGGGCCTTGGTTGAAAAGGTCACAACCTATCCAAGGATACATATCTTGATTTTAATTATGTTTCAGGGCTGCTTATTTTCAGGCAAGGTCATTGACCTTTTACAAGTATGGATACAGCTCTTATAATAAGGGCTTTAGTTGAAAAGGTTACAACCTATCCAAGGATAAATATCTTGATTTTTATTATGTTTCAGGGCTGCTTATTTTCAGGCAAGGTCATTGACCTTTTACAAGTATGGATACAGTTCTTATAATAAGGGCCTTGGTTGAAAAGGTCACAACCTATCCAAAGATAAATATCTTGATTTTAATTATGTTTCAGGGCTGCTCATTTTCAGGCAAGGTCATTGACCTTTTACAAGTATGGATACAGTTCTTATAATAAGGGCCTTGGTTGAAAAGGTCACAACCTATCCAAGGATAAATATCTTGATTTTAATTATGTTTCAGGGCTGCTTATTTTCAGGCAAGGTCATTGATCTTGTACAAGTAATGATACAGCTCTAACAAGGGACTTGATTGAGAAGGTCACATATAGTTTCAGGATATTTATGTTTTGTAGTAAGGCTCCTTTTTTCCTTTCAAGAACAATGAACCTTTATTTTAGAAAACTTTTGTGCAGAAATGGTCAATGACCTTTTGCCATTTTTGGAAATGTCTTTCAAATGTGTATGTTATTCTTATTTCTATAAATTATTTTCATTTCAGACAGATTGTTTCAGCAATTTTATTTCAATGACCTTTTTAATTGTTATTTTCCTAACAATGGCCATCAGTGCAAAAATCCAAATGCCCTTTATTATCAATTATCCAAATGCCCTGAGGTATAACCTTCAAATAAAGATCTCTCTTGTAAATATGCTGTCTTTATATATAAGCATCTTAGCTAAATATTGTAAATGTCAAAATAATACATTTAAGCATATTTTGTGTCCAATTAAAGATCATATTTGACAAGCTTTTCACATGCATCTTGTTCATCTTTACATGCATATTGTATCTTGTATTTGTCTTGTTTATTTGAAATTTAACATCTTTTCTGATTTTGTAAAGATCAAGTAAAGATCATATTTGACAAGCTTTTCACATGCATCTTGTTCATCTTTACAAGCATATAGTATTTTGTATTTGTCTTGTTTATTTGAAATTTAACATCTTTTCTGATTTTGTAAAGGCTTGCAAATTCCGGTCTTTACTGTCTTTGATGCATACATTAAAGGTCTTGTAAATTGTCAATTTACAGTTTGTAAATATGTCTGAAAGGCCATGTTAATTTCAAATTTACTTCAACAATATATACATATTGGCCTCTTGTAAATCTAATTTTTCACGCAGTGTAGGCACCTCCTTGTTTTCCCAGTATTGTTGAAATATTATTATTGTAATTTAATCTTCTTCCATTACTTAAGTGTTGTAATTCTGTTACATTTAATCTTTTACTATATCTGGTTGTTGTAAATTAAACTCATTACGATACGCAACATATCCTTGCCTGTATACATTTTCGGTTTTCCTCTAAAGATCCAATTTTATTGTACTAGTGATCCTAATATCCATCTTTTATATTTTGCTATTATATAAATTTTCTTATTTTTTTCGATTATGAACGTAGTACTTTATCTCGATGTACACTACGTCCTTAGTTCTTATACTTTTCGATTTTACACTTTTTGTACATATGTATTCTGGTCTAGGCTTGGCAATTGGCAAAGAGTGTGTTTTTCAATTAATATATATACTCCCGTTTGAGCACGCGGACGTGCTTTGTCGAAGGGGAGCCGTGTGTAGGATATAGATTACTTACCTACAGACTCTTGCATATGTAGACAATCATAGACAATCACGATCTTTGGCAAAATATGATAAGGGTTACTGAGTGCTACGTGAGGCCAACAAGTGTAGGCTGATGCAATGCCCACTCGCCGCAAATAGACGATGACGTTATCCTCCAGCTACGCAGGCAGGACATGCGCAGCCCTGAAGCAGGAGAAGATGCATCGTAGGCAGCCCCTCACACAGACACTCAGTTTTCCTTTAAAAGGCCCCGCAATCGTTACTCGCAGGAGAAGCGCAGAAGACCAGAATCCACTTGCCTAGAAGATCCAAGACACTCAGCTTCGGTGACTGCATAGACTTGGGTGTTTTATGCATCCTCAGGACTGTGAGTATCATGCATTCAGGTATTTCATATGCCTCGCTCTTTTCTATGCCGACCTAGCCAGACTAGTGTATACAGCACCGAATAAAGGAGACCCTTGTGCATTGTATACTCTGTGTCTGCAGTCCTTATTACCTCCCAACTCACATAGGTAGATAGGGTAGCTAGGTTAAGAGCCCCATTCACAGCCATCGAGTATAGCGAGTAGAGTATCATATCTGAGATCCCCGTCCATGACCCCCAACGACGGATGTCCCCTGCACCCACTCAGTACTACCAGTAGTACGTAACACTATATACAAGGGTTCTAAAAAAAAATAGAGAGAAAGCAAAGGTATAAGGGATAGAATTAATAATTTGGAAGAATTAAAAATGAATAGAATAAAATAGGTTGGTTTAAAGGTGGCGAAGATAATCTTAACATGCTTAATAAGTTGGTTAGGATTCCTAGCCATGACCAGGGACACTGATTCTCTAGTGGTTAATATTATATGTATTGCCAAGTGGTCAATACGGTTGGGGAACCTAGCTACCCAGCGTTACTATTTATTTATTTAATTTTCTATTAACAGAGGGCCGAGATGAATATACCGGAGTGGGAGTTTTCGGCAAGTTTTGAGCTGATGCAGGCAGCTAGCCAAAGAAGATACTGTGCAAAGTGGTTGACGCTGGGTGGTGGGGATCTTCAACCGTTAGATAGTATTCCTCACATAGAGAAGATATTAGAGGAGGGATACATTGGGGAACCTTCGCAGGTTCCTGTTAGAGATCCAACTTGTTTTGTGGCGGGGGGTTTACATTCAAACATTGGATATTGGGAGGCGATATTGGCACGGTCGGACGTTGATGAACAAATTTTAGCTTGGTTGCAGGAAGGTGTGGATGTGGAAGAGTTCTTTCGATTTTATACTGGCATTTTTAAAAAGTGGAAAGTAAAAGGATGGGTTCCCCCTCCAATTTGCTTGAGAAATTCTGAAACATGCAAGCAGAATCTAGACTTTGTAGCAAGGACTTTATAAGAGAGGTTGAGAAATGGCTCCTTGAGACTGTTAGGTAAGGTGAATGAACTAGAAGGATAGCCAATTTGTATTATGCCGCTTACTTTGGAGCCAAGCAAGCCAAGGTTGTGCCATGATGAAAGATATTTGAACCTATTCATTAAGGATTTACCCTTTAGGTTGGATACTTTACGAGAAGTGCCACATATGGTTACAAAGGGGGACCATGTTATAACTACGGACGAGAAGTCAGGATATGACCATGTTAAATTGGCTGAAAAATCTCAGAGATATTTTGGGTCAGTTTTCACGGATGGGTGATGGTGTACATGGTACTAGCTTTTGGCTTCAAAGCCAGTTATTATGAATATCAGACAATTTGCTACATGCTATCTACGTAGATTAGGCATCCCAGCACTCCAGTACATTGACGATAGATATTTTAACCCGGGGGTAGCGATGAAGAATTTTGCAGATAGAAGGGAACAAAGTGCAAAGTCTGTGGCATGTGGCATTCTTGCCTTTTTCTCAAGGTTGGGCTATACATTTTCCAGGAAATCAGATTTTAATCCAGGAGTTAGAAAGCGATTTCTGGGGTTTTATTTAGATACACAAGAAATGGCTTTTTTCTTGCCGGTGGATAAAAGGTTATCCTTCTTGGGATTATTGAAGGAAATATTGAGTTGCCAGGAAATCAGATTTTAATCCAGGAGTTAGAAAGCGATTTCTGGGGTTTTATTTGGATACACAAGAAATGGCTTTTTTCTTGCCGGTGGATAAAAGGATATCCTTCTTGGGATTATTGAAGGAAATATTGAGTTGCAAGGAAATACAAGTGAGGACTCTACAGCGCCTAACTGGGAAGTGCGCATCAATGGCGATAGCAATTCCAGGTACTCTATTCTACACTAGATGTATGAACAAAGCTATATCAGTGGCTCAAAAATCAGGCCAGATGATACAAATTAAAGGGGAGTTGAGAGAAGAGATAGAATATTGGGAGTTTTTGAAGACCTGGAGTGGGGGTTCGAAGTGGCGATCAGAGACGCACAAATCAATGGTCATTGCTACAGACTCATCACTGTATGCATGGGCTTGAATTGTTTTATCAGGTGAGGAGCAAGGAGAGGTTATCAGGGATTACTGGTCAGATGGTGATGAAAGGCCTATTCATATGAAAGAGCTTGAGGCAATTATTAGAACTTTAAATTCTATGGATGATAGGTTGCATGATGTTAGGCTGGATGTCAGGACGGACAGCATGGCATTGAGTGCTTGGGAGGGTCAAGGATCAAGGTCTATTGAATTGAACAATTTATTGAAAGAGCTTTTTCAGATAACTGTTAAGAAAAATATTTGTCTGAAATTAAAATATGTTCCAACGGATATTAATCCAGCTGATGAAGGATCTAGAAGATTATCAGCTCAGGATGCTTCTCTGATGCCAAAATGTTGGTCAATGATTGAGGCTAGGTTTGGCCCTCATACATGTGACTTAATGGCTCTAGACTCAAATGCTATGAGAGATAGATCTGGAGTATTACTGAGGCATTTTACCCTGGGTCAATCTCCAGGGTCTAGTGGAGTAAATGTGTTCACGCGAGACATTTGACTTGAACAGAATCCATATGTGTTCCCGCCAGTGGCCCTGATTAGTCCAGTGTTGGCTCTGTTGCAGGAGCAACGTATGGAGTTGTGCACTATGGTGGTCCCACAGATGGATCAGACTCAGTTTTGGTGGCCATTAATGCAAAGAGTGAAATTGGATTGTTTTCTCCTGGCTGAAAATGGGGAAAAAGAAGTATTAATATATCTTACTAAAAAAGGATGGCAATTTCGAGATATTGGTTTGGCATGGGATCTTTATGTTTACAGGTTGTCATTTAAGTAGTGCTTTTGCGTCATGAAGTCTTAAAATTGCATAATGAATGGCGTGCTGTCCCTGTATGTGGGTAAGGAATAAGGTCAGACATGCTGTCCTTGTATATGTGTAAAGAATAGGGTCGGGCATACTATCCCTGTATGTGTGTAAGGAACAGGGTCAGGCGCACTGTCCCTGTATGTGTGAAAAAGTAAGTCTCAATTACAAGGGAGATGGAGGTATAATATAAAGTTGGATATTTATGGACAATTTAGATAAATTTAAAATATAAATATATATATATATATATATATATATATATATATATATATATATATATATATATATATATATATATATATATATATATATATATATATATATATATATATATATATATATAGAATGAAATTGGATTAAGAGAAGTTTAGTGTTTATAACCAGTTTTAAAAAGAGGTGGATGATCTGTAATGTTTGGATATGTGATAATGTTTATGGGAGATGCACGTTTTTATTCCAGGGAATGGTCAAGGTAAATGTGAGTGAGATAGATGCCAGAATATCATAGATTACTTGAGGGCACATTCTTTAGGATATAATAAAAGGAATGAGGCAGTATGGAGTGAGTTTAATATGTTTCTGCATGCTTTGCCATATGATGTGGATTGCCTCTCATGTGCCCCATGAGATATTTTGAGATTTTTGACATGGAAGGATAATTTGGGTTCGGGCAAGACACAGATTCATGAGGTTGAGTGTAGGTTTCTAGCTGTCCCAGGCATAAGTGAATGTTCATGCACTGTTAGAATGTCGGCGGGTTACATGAAAGGGTTGGTGTCGAAATTGAAGATGGGGTTAGATGCTCAAGGCAGGTTAGGGGAGTGGGATCCAATAAAAAGGATAGGAAATCCAGCCTCAGCACAGGGTGTTGTATTATTTTTAAGGGGTATTGAGAATGAGCAAGCCCATTCACATGTTGTTAAAAAAAAGGCAAAACCCATGAGCGTTGAGAGGCTAGCACGCTTGTGTGCTTACCTTAGTAGAGAGATGGAAATGCAGGGTTTGTCAAAAAAGGAAAAATCTATTCTCCTTAGAGACAAAGCTTTGTTCAGTTTGCAGTATTCAGTAGGTGAGCATGGGGGGATTTGGGTCAGTTGTTCGTGCAGGAAGTTAGAAAGTTGCCAGATGATTCAGGCTTCGTTTTTCGGCAGACATTTGGAAAACAAAGGAATGAGAATATTTATGTGATTAAAAGATGCAAAGATCAGGACTTGTGTCCAATAAAGTCTTTAGAAGATTGCATGCAGTTCGCATCCAATTTGGGAATGGATATGTCGGTAGGGTACGTGTTCAGAAAATCAAACGATGGGGAGGCTTTAATACCTGAACCCCTGGCCATGACGCCGATATCAAATAGGTTGACATTGCACTTGAAGGTGATTGGTCTGTATGAGGGGGAGATGGTTCATAGTAATAGGGCTGGATGTGCTGTCAGCTTGAAGTTGGCAGGGGTGCCCAAGGATGAGGCAAAATTGCATATGGGGTGGAAATCTGACTCCTCATGGGAGTCATATTCTAGAAGTGATGCCTATGACTCTATAGGGATAGCAGATCATTTGGCTTCATTATTGGCTTCCCCTGTTAGAAGGTCCCAATCTGAACAAGAATTTAAGGTTACTAGTTTTGCGGGGGTTGGAGAAAGTATTTGGTAAAGTGGCCTTGAGGCATTTGTGGCAGGTGACCTTAAGGTTATCAGATTTTTTCCAAGGGTGTTTTTGTGGGGAAAAAGGGGTGCAAAAGTGTTAAAAAAACACGATATTTGTTTGGGGGTAGTGGTTTTGTTTGTTTGGGGTTTTACGTCACTTTCAACATTATTTTAGTCATTTTGTGATGAGACCTACTTGTAGCAGATATAGTGCTGCCTCACTGAATTGTCATGTCGCAGGTCCTTGACATGACAACCTGCCCAGTCACAGATTTACAAGGACAACGGGTTAACCCTTTAGGCACAGGCCTTTGGATCACCACAGAGGAACTGGTGCTAATTAGCTGGCGCTCTAACCAACTGCGCCACAGCAGTCATTTTGATAGAGTTAGGTAGCAATGATATCACTGGAGACAGTGACTGGAAGTGTGTACCACAGGTACTGGTAAAGGGAGCAGTTAGGATTCAAAAGAATTCCAATGTATAGTGGCAGTCATGTCGGTAGTACCAAGGGAAGGGAATATGAAGGCCTCAGCGGTGCTTGCATTCTGACAAGGGATGTCGGATTTCAATAATTATGTTTGGGAAAGTCTTAAGGGGGAGGCCTATGTTTTTTATCATATGCATAAGGGTTTTTACCAACATGAGGCACTTGGTGAGAAATGTGTGCTACCGGTAGGTGCATGGAATACAGACGGAATCCATCTTAGGAATCCATCTTAGGAAAACTTAGGGAAGCTGGAAGGCTAGAGTGGTTGTGTGCCGTTGTTGAATTATTGGCTTAAGACAAAGAAGGAAACCTATGTTAGTTGATTTTGTTGAAAGGGAGGTTATAGTTTGCGGGATGTGTTAAAGGAATCAGGCATGCTGTTTCCGGGAGTTAAATATAAACAGTGAGATATTATTCTTTTAAGAGAGCATATCACAAAAAAAAAAGAAAAAAAAAAGAAGAAAAGGTTGGTAGCCAAGGAAATCAGGCGTTCCGTTTTCCAGAATATGCCGGTTACATTTATTTGTGGATGGGAGATGGATGCTGATATATAAAGCTATGGACGCTGCATTTAAGGATTAATTTATAAATGATAGAATGATAAGATTCTCGATTGAGGAAGGTTTAAGATAGTAAACAATGAGCAGATGATATGTTCATGAATTGTCTCTTTGTATATAATATCTGTTTTATTGTTGGATGTTCTGGGTAATTCCAGGATTAAAATGAAACATGTTCCTAAGGAATCAGGCATACTGTTTCCAGGAGTTTAAGATAAGAATTGTATTTTGTTTTTTTTCTAAAGAGGGAGGTATCGAATGAATTTAGTAACCATGGGAGATCAGACATTCCGTTTTCAAATAATTCTGGTTACATTTTATAAAAGCAGAAAATGACAATATACCCACATATCTGTATATTATTATCATCATTTATTCATACTCAAAGTTACAAACAATGGTATAGTCAGTGTACACAACATATAAATACAATTACAATAAATGCAGACTAGATTAAAAGTTTATGAAACACATATATCATTTAAAATATACAGATTCTCTTCCTGTGTCATATCATTCTCCACATTGTCATACATACAGTCAATTATTTCTAAGATCATGTTAATCTTCCATTCTTCATCTTCGATTTCCTTAGCAATTTTATCACTATACACTTGCTCCATTTTGAGCCTCAGAGATCTCAAACAGTCTCTTTCACTATACAGCAGGGAATATTCAGAAATAATTTCATTTATATTTCTCCCTGAGCAAGTCAAGGCATTCATATGGCACATCTTAGCAACATAAGCAATATGACAATTCTTGGAGACTAAATTACTTGCCATAAAATTGAAAAATCTACATTTCAGAATGTGGCTTACATGGTAAGAGTTACAAATATGTGGCAGAAATCGACAGTGTGTCTGCCATGGCAGATTAAACAGTTTACGTATTGCGACATTCCAAGTTTTACACAATGATAGAAACTCTTTGCTATAAAAGTCCCATAGATTGGACCCATAGTAACTACTACCATATATCTGGAGAAGTTTGGCCCTGCACTTTGGATGGGCAAAGCCAAATTCCGTACTGATCTCATTCACACATGTAATAAAACAAGCTTTTCTAACATTAATATCTTTGCTAAAACTTAGACAGCAACTGAAATTGTGACTGAGATGGGTGACATTTTTATACCACTCCAGAACATCTCCATTTAGCACCATATTTACAGTTGGTGTGTTACATTTCTTTGTATGAAACTTAATGCATTGTGTCTTTCTAGCATTAAACTGCAGGCCTTTTTGCATTGAGAAATCACTACAAACATTCAACATCGTTTGTAGGCCATATGCTGAAGGGGACAATAAAAATATATCATCAGCATATACCAATATGCCATAGTACCTGTTACCCATCTTACATCCATATCCACTCTTCTGAAGCTTCTCAATCAGATCATCCACATATAGAGTGAAGAACAACGGGGATATAACTGAGCCCTGTTTGACACCATTGGTAACATTAAAAACATTGGATGTGTGGCCATCCCAGCGCACCTGTGCACTCCCATGCATATACATATTCATAATAACACGAACAATAACAGGTGGTAAACCTTTGTCATACAACTTTGTGAAGAGTATATCATGCTTAATCTTGTCAAATGCCTTAGAGCAGTCCAATAAACATGCATATACATCTGAACCATTTTGATTATAATATGAAATGATCTCCTTGGCCAACCACGTACATTGTGACGTTGAATGCTCAGACTTGTACGCAAATTGTAGATTACTGGCTAACAGTGTGTCCTTATTACTATTCAATATACAATATTCAAATACTTTTAAAAACAATGCACAGAGAGCAATTGCCCTATAATTGTCTGACAGTTTGCTGTTCTTAGACCCTTTAGGAATGGGCACAAGTGTTGACACTAGCATTCTCTCTGGAATGAAGCCATGACTAATACATGCATTATAAAACTTTGCAAGATACTCATGAAAACACAATGGTGCATTTACAAAGTTATCTGACATAACATCACATATTCCATCTTGTTTCCCGCTTTTCAGGCAACTAATAGCCTTAGAGATATCTGATGAATTATAAACAGTGTCCTGACTAGAGCTATAAATGTCATTGTTTACTTTTTGCCACATGGAATCTATACTATTCCCATCATAATCACATGAGTTAAAAAGATCGTTGTATTTTGTTGCAAAATGGTCTGCAATATCCTGGGGTTCTGTAGCATTGTCTACCTGAGATGCCACAGTCCTTTTGTGCCTTTTGATCTTTCGGACCTCATACATGAATTGTCTGTCCCCTTTCATCATAGAATATATATTAACTCTAGATCCAGACATTTCGGACTATAAGCATATTGGCTGCAGACATTTGAAGCCATTATTTTCTGCTGGTGATTCGTCAGTGTTTAGATGTTCATGTGGATTATTGAAGAATATAATAAATGTTTGAACTCTTGATTATTGTTTTGCAGTGTCAATTTTGTGTGTGTTCAGGTCTTGAGTGGTAAGTGGCTATTAAGGTATTTCAATCCTATGTTATTATTTGGGAGAGGGTTCTTAGTTTTGGACAAATATTACAATATAAAGAGAGGATTTCCTTGTGCACGTGTTTAAAGGTTGAGGTTTGAGGTTTGCATTTGGCCAACCTTAAAACACCCGTTTTGGAATGGGGAGATAGCTAAAGTCATAAAGTCATAATAATAATAATAATAATAATAATAATAATAATAATAATAATAATAATAATAATAATAATAATAATAATAAAAATAATAATAATAATAATAATAATAATAATAATAATAATAATAATAATAATAATAATAATAAAAATAATAATAATAATAATAATAATAATAAAAATAATAATCAAGAAGAGAGAGTGAGAGCATTGAAGAGGGTACAGACAGTCTGGAGTTGTGGGTCCATAATGTTGTTGAGCTTCATATCGTTGCTGTCACTCCCACGTACTGGGGTTAGGTAGGACAACCAATTTTGAAATAATGCTCCAATCTTTGTGTCATTAGAAAGGTCTTGATGAGTACTATTTCATACATGCTCAATTTGTCATGATACTGTGTTTGGTTGCCAAGATATTGAACTTTGAAATTTGAGAAATTATGGTTCATGTCTTTTTTTTGTGGGGGGGGGGGGGGGTGACATATACAAAATCCTCAGAATGTTATAAGAATGTTTTGAGGAAATTTTAGTCATAATGAAAATTTTAGTCATAATGGATTCATCAGTTATGTATTTAGAAAAAAACTCCATCATTGGTTTCCAATCAAGTAACCATACCCAGGAATATGTACTCTAATTTCTCTAATTTAGAACATATTTACTTGGACCACCTTTACATAGGCTGATTGCCGATCTCCATGTTGTTGTTTTTTCCCATTGAAAAGTACACACAGGAACTGTACAACTTTGCTGGAACCAGAACTGTACAACTCCACTATATTTAATCATTGGTCGGAGAGATTGCCAGGGGGCCTATCCTCAATCTTCCCCTGCCTCTATTACCCAACCTCATGGCCACCACAAACTGCAGATCATGAATATTCATATTATGAAAATATGTATTTCAAAGGCGCGCATCATCAGACATATCAAGCTAAACAGTGTTCACTAATTGCACTTGACATGAAAATATCCTGGCAAGGATTCGTGGTGTTTTCACACCTATTGAAAACTTTGTCAATGATGATGGTCCACTGACAGGTCTTAAGACTGTGATCAATATCATGTTTAAAAAAAAGAAGAAAAATAAGACTACTCGCACATGGCAGGTTTGATACAATTTGCATTGAATGATCATATTTTATGGGGGCTGCAAGATTAATTTTAAGTATATTTTACTAGAAAGTATTTTTTTATGATTTCTAAGTTTGCAAAGAATGATTGACTTCTATATGTTCTGATGTAGTTTGGATGGATTTCAATGTATTTACACATCTATGATCATTTAATCGTGCAATTTATAGAATTGATTTATTAGATAGTATCTCTTTAATATTTCTATGTTTAAAAAAATAAATAAATAAAAATAGATATATTCTCAGCGAATAATGTACTTACATGATTAAAATATGTTGAAATCGTGAGGGCATGAGAGATATGGTTATGGATGTTATAAGGGGATTTTGATTCGTTTTGACTCTAAAATGGCTGCTGCAATTGCAAGCAATATAATGAGATGTTACAAGAATGTCATACAAGAAGACAAAATGCTATTTATCTTAAACTAGATTGTGATCATAACTCAATTTCTGAGATTCGGGTGACGCATTATGATTTTGATACTAAATTTGAGGGATGAGACTTATCAATCTGATGGGGAGAGGTGCTGGTTTCCTTCTGGTGGTAAAAAATGTGAGATTTTTGACAAAATTGTTATGATTTTAAGTGTGCTTATATTATTGGGATTATAATGGATGCTGTTTATTTTATCAGTTTCAGAAAACCATGAAAATGGCTGAGCGTTAAAGAGGAAACACACGTTAAAAGGGAAGTCATTGGTAGAGCTGATCATGCGACTTCGAGAGTCCCCAAACCTGCAGCCATTGGCTTGGTTATCAAGAGATTTGAGATCGGATGTCATGGAAGATGGAGACTTACGTTAGGCTATAGAAAATCTGACAGGGGAGAGGGGTGTAGGCAATATGGTTCAACAAGCAGGTTGGAAGGAGGATGTAGTGGGGATGAGGGCCCTCCTCCATCATACAATATTAATGGCAAGCGAGTTGGGGCAACAGGGCAACCAACCCCTGGTGGCAAGCGTGGGAGAGGAAGAGAGAAAGTAGGAGCTGATCAGTCCCTGAGGGAAAAGAGAAGGAAGAGGAGTGGAGAGCAGGGTTGGAGACATTGAAGGAGGTAAAATCTGTTATGTCTTCTCTTCGAGCAACAGCAGCATCAGAAGCAGGTGAAAGAGCTGTGATAATAGCAGGGCTTGATTCACTCGTTGAAGTGGCAGTGAAGGTGGGACACAAGAATTCCGGGTTGTACCAAGATCTGAGAGCTCAGGCTTTAAGGTTAAATGACCAATTGTCTGTGGCAGGGTTAGTTTTGGAGGTGCTGGCTGATAAGGGAGATGATAGGCTCTTATCTAAAGTTGCAATGTCTAAAGTTGCAGGAAAAATATGAGTGGCATAGAAAATATTCATCAGTTTCCACAACATCAGGTTCAACAGCACCAGATTCAAGGCCCTCAAATGCCCTTTTTACAGTGTATCAACCTCAGTTTGGCAATGACATGGGGGGCAAGGAAACATGGGGTAGATGAACATGGGGCTGCCGGCATACGGTCAGCAGTTGGGGGGAGGGATACAGGCAGCTCAATCTCAGGCAGGTAGTTTGAGGGGAATAAGGCAGGGTGGCTTTTATAAAATAAAACTGCTTCTTTTGTGACCAGGAGGGGCACATAAAAACTGACTGTCTTTAGATAATGGGGCAAGAATAGGTTACTCATGCTAGTAGAGTCTACCCTCACTTTCCGACATTTCAATAATCCGACATTTCACTTTTCGACCAAATTTTATTTGCGACCAATTGTTTTTCTCTTTATGGGTGAGCTCATGTCAATGCTAGGTTTACTCATGTCTGCTATGTCTCACCTCTGCTATGATTCTGTATGGGCATAAACTTGATGGGGCCACGGGCCGTGGCGCAGTTGGTTAGAGCGCCAGCTTATTAGCAGTAGTTCCTCTGTGGTGATCCGAAGGTCGTGGGTTCGAACCCTGGCCGTGCCGGGATTGAACTCATGATACAATTTCCCATATGAGCTGAGGCCAGTGCCAAAAGGGTTAACCTGTTTTCCTTGTAAATCTGTGACCAGGTGGGTTGTCATGTCAAGGACCTGCGACATGACAATTCAGTGAGGCAGCACTATATCTGCTACAAGTAGGTCTCATCATGAAATGACTGAAATAATGTTGAAAGTGATGTAAAACCCCAAACAAACAAACAAACATAAACTTGATAAAGGAAACCCTTTGGAAAATTAGTGTTTAGTTTGAATTTCACATAGTGCAGAAACATCATCATTAAAGAGAGATTTAAGGAGCTTTCTTTTAATGTCTTTTTGTTGATAATGTAAATAAAAGTTGTACAGATATTGATTAATTCTGTATTATTTTCATTGATATATAATATGACATGTGTTACATATTAAATATACCATAGTTCTACCCACTGCCTAGTCTCTCTCTCAGATGTTTGCCCATCTGTATGTATCAGTTTAACCAGTTTGAAAATACCGACAATTCCATTAATCCGACAGAATTTTGTGCGACGGAGAGTGTCGGGTAAACGAGGGTTGACTGTACTAGTTGTTATGACTCTGTTCATGTTAGTTGTTGAAAAGGTTTCCTTCGGGGTCGATGGTAATGATTTATAAAAGGGATGTGGGAATGATTGTGTTTTGTAGGTATATAAGGGTAAGAGCGTATGTGTGTGAGTAGGAACGTATGCTGATGTGTGTGGGCATGTATGAATACATACATGTATATAGGCAGATGTGTAGGTATGTGTATGTGTGTCTAGAGCGAGTTAAGTTGAAACTTTCTGTCACCTTTTGTATTGATATATATGTTCTGGGAAGTTCTGTATGCAGTTCAAAAAAAAAAAAAAAAAAAAAAGAAAGCAGAGGGATATATGTATAATAAATAGAATTATTTTTTTGAAAAATAGGTTGGTTTAAAGATAGTGAAGATAATCTTCACATGCTTAATAAGTTGGTTAGGATTCCTAGCTGTGTCCAAGGACACTGATTCTCTAGTGGTCAATATTATATGTATTGACACGTGGTCAATACGGTTTGGGAACCTGGCTACCAAGCGTTACTTTTTATTCATTTAATTTTCTATTAACAGAGGACCGAAATGAATATACAGGAATGGGAGTTTTTGGGACCGATGCAGGCAGCTAGCCAAAGAAGATACTATGCAATCTGGTTGATGCTGGGTGGTGGGGATTCTCAACCATTAGATAGTATTCCTCACATAGAGAAGGTATTAGAGGAGTTATACATAGAGAAACCTTCGCAGGTTCCTGTTAGAGATCCAACTTATTTTGTGGTGGGGGGGTATTCAAAAATTGGATATTAGGAGGTGATATTGGGGTGGTCGGAGATTGATGAGCAAATTTTAGCTTGGTTGTGGGAAGTTGTTGATGTGAAGAAGTCCTTTCAATTTTACCCTGGTGTTTTTAGAAAACGAAAAGTGAAAGGACGAGTTCCTCCTCCAAATTGCTTGACAAATTCTGAAACATGCAAGCAGAATCTAGACTTTGTAGCAAGAACTTGATGAGAGGTTGAGAAATGGCTCCATGAGACTGTTAGGTAAGGTGTATGAACATGAAGAATGGCCAATTTGTATTATGCTGCTTAATTTAGAGCCAATCAAGGCAAGGTTGTGCCATACATGTGACTTAATGACTCTAGACTCGAATGCCATGAGAGATAGATCTGGAGGATTACTGAGGCATTTTACCCCGGAGCAATCTCCAGGGTCGAGTGGAGTAAATGTGTTTGTGCAAAACATGCGACTTGAACAGAATCCATAAGTGTTTCCGCCAGTGGCTCTTATTAGTCCTGTGTTGGCTCTGTTGCAAGAGCAACATGTGAAGTTTTGCACTATGGTGGTCCCACAGTTGGACCAGACTCATTAATACCAAGAGTAAAATTGGATAGTTTTCTTCTGGCTGAAAAAGCGGAAAAATATATCCTACCAAAAAAGGATGGCAATTAAGAGATATTGGTTTGCCATGGGATCTTTACGTTTACAGGTGGTCATTTATGTAGTGCTTTTGCTTGATGAAGTCTTAAATTGCATAAGGAATAATGTCAGGCCTGTCCCTGTATGTGTGTAAAATTAAGTCTCAAGTTCAAGGGAGATGTAGGTAAAATATAAAGTTGGATATGTATGGACAATTTAGATAAGTTAGCAAATAATATAAAATAAAATTGGATTAAAAGAAGGTCAATGTTTATGATCAGTTTTAAAGTGGTTAGGTAGATAATCTGTAATGTGTGGATATATGATAATGTTTATGGGAGATGCATATATTTTTATTCCAGGGAATGGTCAAGGTAAATGTGAGCGAGATAGATGCCAGAATATCCAACCTGGAATATCAGAGATTACAACGAGAGCACATTCTTTAGGATATAATAAAAGGAAAAAGCCGGTATGGAATGAGTTTAATATGTTTTTGCATGCTTTCCCATATGAAGTGGATTGACATTCATGTGCCCCAAGAGATATTTTGAGATTTTTTATATGAAAGGATAATTCAGGTTCAGGCATGACACAAATTCATGAGGTTGAGTGTAAGTTCCTGGCTGTCCCAGGCATAAGTGAATGTTTATGCACTGTTAGAATGTTGGCTGGTTACATGAAAAGGTTGGTGTCAAAATTGAAGATGGGGTAAGATGCTCAAGGTAGGTTAGGGGACTTGGATCCAATGAAAAGGATATGAAATCCAGCCTCAGCACAGGATATTGTATTATTTTTAAGGGGTATAGAAAATGAGCAAGCTCATTCACATGTTGTTAAAAAGAAGGCACAACCCATGAGCGTTGAGAAGCTAGCAAGCTTGTGCACTTACCTTAGTGGAGAGATAGAAATACAGGGTTTATCAAAAAGGGAAGATTTATTCTCCTTAGAGATAAAGCTTTCTTCAGTTTGCAGTATTCAGCAGGTGAGCATGTAGGGGATATGGGTCAGTTACTAGTGCAGGAAGTTAGAAAGGTGCCAGATGATTCAGGCTTTGTTTTTCGACAGACATTTGGGAAACAAAGGAATGAGAATATTTATGTGATTAAAAGGTACAAAGATCAGGACTTGTGTCCAATAAAGTCTTTAGAAGATTGCATGCAGTTCGCATCCATTTTGGGAATGGATATGTCGACGGGGTACATTTTCAGGAAATCAAATGATGGATCGGACTTGATACCTGAACCCCTGGCCATGACAGCAATGTCAAATAGGTTGACAATGCACTTGAAGGTGATTGGTTTGTATGTGGGGGAAACTGTTCACAGTAATAGGGCTGGATGTGCTGCCCAAGGATGAGACAAAATTGCATGTAGGGTGAAAATCTTATTCCTCTCGGGAGTCATACTCTAGAAGTGATGCCTATGACTCTATAGAAATAGATCTTCTGGCTTCAATATTAGCTTCCCTGTTAGAAGGACCCAATCTGAACAGTTTTGTGGGGTTGGAGAAGGCATTTGGTAAATAGAGTGAATAGAGTGGGATATGCATATTGGTATAGAGAACCCTTGTGTATAGAATTCTATGAGGTTTATCATTATTGTGAAAATGGCGTGCTGCTTTATATTAATATGATAGCTGGTATATATTGTCTGACAGCTCTGTATTTTAATCAGACTATGCTTCATTGGAGGACACTGCCAGATAGGAGCTGTATCCTGGTGGGTCACAGTTTTGTAGATCATTTAAGTAGAAGATATTGGGAGGAGTATGGGGGACAAGTTAGGATTCAAAAAGAATATCAATGTCTAGTGGGAGTCATGTCGGTAGTACCAAGGGAAGGGAGTATGAACGCCTCAAGGATGCTTGCATTCTAGCAAAGGATGTCGGATTCTAATAATTATGTTCGGGAAAGTCTTAGGGGGGAATCCTATGTTTTTTTATCATATGCATAAGGGTTTTTACCAATATGAGGAACTTGGTGAGAAATTGGTGCATGGAGTACAGATGGAATATACGCCAACACTCCACAGGGCATCCAAAAGTACAAAAATTTGCCAAGATAATAATGTGCAACAATATAATATACAAACAATTCTTACATCACATAATTTGAAGATATCAGCTATGTTTAAAATAAATATGTATAAATTATTAAAAAGACTTGAATACCATTTCATGTTCTGTGGTTGTTGATAAATAGGTCAAAGACCTAAGTAAACAAGAGCTCCAACCTTAAAATTGGTTATAGAGTCCTATTTGGTTTAAAAATGATACTATCACAGAACTATCTGCTGTATCAGATAACATATAAATCTTGTACATTAAAATATTGAGTTCGTATATTATCAAAATCGATACACTCAATTAAAATATGCAGTCATAGCTCTTGACAACCAATACTTTGAGACTGATCTTCGCCTTTAAAAAGATAGCAATGTGTCAAACAACTATGTCCTATTCTTATATGAGTGAAAACAGACACTTCTCTTCGGTTAATTCTAGTAGTGTAGGATAGAGATTACCTACCTATAGACTCTTATAAACAAATATAGACAATCATAGACAATCACGATCTTTGGCAAGAAACCATATAGGTTACTGAGTGCTACGTGAGGCCAACAAGTGCAGGCCAAGGAGACGCATTACTCGCCCCGAATAGAGATGACGTGATCCTCCAAGCCACGCAGGCAGGACATGCGCAGCCCCAAAGCCGGAGAAGACGCTACGCAGGCAGCCCTCACACAGATGCTCAGTTTTCCTTAAAAAGGCCCCGAAATCGCTACTCAGGGAGCAGAATCCACTTGCCTAGAAGATCCACGACACTCGGCCTCGTGACAGCCACACTTGTATAGACTTGGATGTTTTATGCATTCACAGGACTTTGTCAGTATCATGCATTCAGGTATTCCATATGCATCGCTCTTTGCCATGCCGACCTAGCCAGACTAGTGTATACAGCACCGAATAAAGGAGATCCTTGTGCATTGTATACTCTGTGTCTGCAGTCCTTATTACCTTCCAACTCACATAGGTAGATAGGGTAGCTGGGTAAAGGCCCTGTTCACAGCCAGCGAGTATCATATGTCTGATCCCCGTCTACGTTACCCCAATGATGGAGACATTCCCCATACACCAGTAGGGTTACAAACCATACGTAGCAATAGCACCTTTAGTTTTGCCTGGAACGGGCTTAATTTCATGTAATTAATTAAAAATAGATTCGTTCCAGCACAACTGCCATTTTGGCCTTGATTTGGGACTAAACCCAATAGCAATATCATAAAGTGTATCTGTAAAAACTTGGAGAGGATCATCTACATTGTTAAAAATTTCTGGGGTTATTTTATTGAAACAGGATGTTTGAAATTTTGCCAAATCGGCTTTATGAAATTTCCGCTCACAGATTTGTTAGTATGGTGGATAAATTAAAATAATGAGGTAGTGATCACTACTCCATTGATCTTCCTCTATTTCCCAGGAATAGTCTAAAAATAAATTTGGAGTGCACATGGAGAGATCTATTGATGTTAAAGAGTCTGTAGAAGGATGTTAATATGTCAAAGAATTGTTATTCCAAAGGCACAAACTATTGATATTTAAAATATTTTCTATTATACATCCTTTGGCATCAGTATTGTTTCTGCCACCCCAAAGATAGTTGTGAGCATTAAAGTCACCAACTAACATATATGGCTGTGGCAGCTGGGTTATCAAATTATTTAAATCTGTAATATTAATTGGTTCACTTGGTTGTAAATATATTGAAAATATAGCTAATGCATTATGCAGGGTAACCTTGACTACAGAAGCTTGTAAATTAGTTTTTAATGTTACTTTACTTTGGGGTATACAGGATTTAACAAAAACAGAAACTCTGCCATGTGCTGGGTTCGTTGTGTGTATTGAACCAACTTTATTATAAGTCATATATCCCTTTAATGTTGTGGAATTATCTTTGAATTTAGTTTCTTGTAAATTCTTGTTAGTAACTCCAGTTCTGGCCTGTTTGCCTCAAATCCTCTACAATTCCATTGCATGATACTGCTGATAGCCATATTAAAAATAATGAGGATAAATATGGGATTTAACATAATCATTTAAGTTTATGTATATGTTTTGAGTAAACAGGTGTAAAATGTACATCGGAAGGATCACCTGTATACATAATTTCTAAGGATTTAGTTCTATTTATTTTACTTTTTCTTTGATCTCTTTTTTGTCTGATTTCTATTGCTATTTACATTTGTATTACTGGATGATGTCGAGGGAGTCTGTGAAGAGGTTTTAGTGGATGGAACTGTTGGTACAGTTATTACTGGGGTAGTGGTTGTTTGGGTTTGAGTGGATGTTCCTGAAGATTTTGAGTTTTTTTGTCAATAAATGCAAACAAAAACTCTTTTCATATTGTCAGCCAAAGCAATTTCATTACATGGAACCAGATATTACAACTCTCTTCATGGCTCAACATAATTATTTTCAGAAAGATCATTTATTTTCACAATATTTCTGCCTTTCTTCTGCCACTGCTCACCCAGCCAACATCACCATTTTATGCTAAATTTCATGCAAATCTGTATAAACCCAAAATAAAATCTAGTGGCCCGGCTTTATACTATGTCAATATAAACAATCTTTTTTATATCCCCAAATTTCTGCACAATAATCAATTATAGGTGGTACCCCTGAGATATGCAAAGTAGTATAAGTATTAAAACCAAGACATTTCAATTGATTAAATTGAGTATAAATGGCACCTAAAGCTCTGCTTGCGGACCCAGCTTGACAGAGGCAGTGATTTATACTAATTTGCACTGGCATTCAACAATTTCATCATTAAACCTAAATGGAAAAAAATGGAAAAACTGTTGATCATTAACATATACTTCCATTGGTAGAATTATTAATTTTCTTTTGTGGAAGAAGTTATTGAGTACACTCCCAAAATTGGGACAGTACTCAATCCTTTATTATGTTGGTATTCATGGTGCACAAAATCGTTATAAAGGTCAAGGCCAAGAAATAAGATTGGTGGAGGCAAAACACACAATGCAAGCTTCACAAAAAATATCAAGAAACATGAGGCAAGTAGAGCGGAGAGAGGTCAAGTCCTCAAAGTCACCAGTGCAAAGCTCAAGCTTTACCAACTCTTGAGATAAAATATAATGCAAACACTAACTCTTTTCATATTGTCAGCCAAAGCAATTTCATTACATTGAACCAGATATTACAGCTCTCTTCATGGCTTATCACATGATGTTTCAACATAATTATTTTCAGAAAGGTCATAATGATTTCTTAATTTGTGTGTTTTATTTTACAATCTTCAGAACTTGACTGATATCCCTTGTGTCCTTATTTATAAGTATAAACAATTTTCTGAATAGAAACTAATTTGTTGAAAACACATTTGATCATGAAAATATGCAGTATCAACTTGTAAATGTTATACATTTTAGTGAAAAAATGTTTCTTGGTTCCTGTAGGTGATAAAAATGCAGACAGATATTGATAAACATGAAATTCAATCACTGATATGTCACTTTTATTAATGGTGTATTATCTAATAATATATGGTAAAGTCACCATGCAGTTAATTCAAACAAACTAAAGCTTCTCCAATCTTTACAAAAGAAATGGCAACAATCATGATCACATTTCCTGTTAGATTTTATTAGTTATATCATTCACTAAATTATACATTGTATTCAAAAACACGCTACTTGTTTCTTGAAGTTGATGAATATATATCAATAAGAAAGATACCAAAATTAAATGAGTTATATCAGTTATTGTTAATAGTTAACACACCTATTTTCAGAAAATCAAAAATATGTAACACATTTGAAATGAAATTAAAGGCATGCATTTGACAATTTAATTGTTTTCGAAATCAATGAGCACCAGGCATCCTTTCCAGGTCTAGTCATGTTCAAAATCATTCTTAGTAATTACATTCTCATCTAGGGCCATTCTTTTCTGTCTGGTTTCTTCTGTAAAATAAGAATCATTAAATAAGCTGTATATTAAGATTTAAACATAATCATGGTCATCTTTAATATAAAGAATAGAAATATCTGCAAGTGAAATGAATGCATTTTGTATTCTTCCTTCATTCTACAAAATGGAATATATTATTGAAATATTAATTATGATTTAATTATACAATCAAAACATATTTCAGCCAGAGAACAAATCGAAGCAAATTGGAGATAATTTCACATAAATCACATACTGGGGAAAAAAGTGGTTTTTGTTTTTACTATGATATAGGAAAACAGTTTTCGTAAACAAGTTTAAATTTGATTTACAAAAAATTGTTTGCTTTAACTAACCAAATATTCTAAGTAACATGATTTAAGTTTAATCTAGACATTAGCTTTGTATTTGTTCATTGATCAAAGCATTTTGTGATCAAAATGAAATCATTAAAATATTTAAAGCGACAAATTTGTGTCTTAAGTCTGACCTTTTTGTTTGGTTCAGCATACATATTTTTTTATCTAATAAAACCTGGAAAGAAATTAGCTTAAATTAGTAGTGAAAGATTGCATACCTTGTCGATTCAAGAATGATGCATGTTTTTGACTTGTGCGCCTTCGCAAAAAACGTGATTCAGAAATTTGAGTCAGATGCACCAACAGCAGACCCACTAGCACGATGGCTAAAAGTCCCTTTCTCATCTGAAATGTTTTATCAAAGAAGAGAATATATCCATTTGAATGATTTTTGATTATACAATAAAACGTTTTAGACTTATTCACATGATTGCGAGAATCATTAAACAATTTCTATATGAGGGAATAAGGCATTTAATATTTCCACTGCAAAAGAATTTTACATTGTTTACATCAAGAGAAATATATATATATATATATGTATATATATATATATATATATATATATATATATATATATATATATATATATATATATATATATATGTATAAATATATATATATATATGGTCTCACGGGAGTAAACAGGTCACTTCTGGAAGTATGTGTTAAATAGTCCCATTGTAAAAAAATGACATATCGTGAAAACGGTTGCCATGGCAACCAATATTAAAATTTTAGATATACCAAATAAAGTTTAAAACAATGTGTTAAGCCTGGGACTATTATTTAATTGTGATTGATGCTGTTATATGGTAGTTGGTGTGAACTAGAACCAAATATTCATACGCCACATATGTCTTTTTGAGCATCTACCAAAAATTTTCGGCGGTGAACCTACCCTAATATTTTCACAAAATTGAAATAAACATGTATTTGATACATTTAGGTTAAAATAATTATATGACACCCGTTTTGAAATAATAATATTTGAGATGGAAATCTACATGTCTGAATTTACACCCAAAATAGGCCATTAATAACTCCCGTGAGACCATATAGGCCAGACGTGTGATTTATGTTTTTTGCGCTTGGCAGCTGCATTCAGAGACTTACAGTTTAAGCATATGTTGATTTTTCAATTGCATTTGTATTGTGAAGTTGAATGTGTTTAATTCTGGTCTTATTCAACTATTTTATTTGAGTTTCACAGTGGTTTTAACAATATTTATTGAAGGTTTTCACTACCATTCACTCTTATGATCATTTGCAGTGATTTGGCCCGAAATTCAATTTAATACCGCTATTCAAATATGACAAGTAGATTTGATCCTAGGCTTCTCAATAAAGAAGAAAAGACCTTTCTCATGACAAGGATCGAGGATTTTTCAATATTAAATGATAGAACCGGATGTTTAGAATGGGAGAAGTCAAAAAGTGGGAGTGGGTATCCACAAATGAAACTGACCCAAAATTTAGAGGAAAATTTGACATATCTAAGAATTTTAATCCCGCCCACATTATGTATTGCATACAGAACAATTTGTGCCTGGATGTGCCTCATTATGAACTAAGTCATTTATGCCACAATAAAATGTGTGTTGGGCCACATCATTTGACATATCAACTGGACCATATCAATAAACAGAGAACTCAAGAGTGTAAATTATCAAATAAAACATATTGCAATGGTCATTTTTTTGTAGATTTTAACGGTAAAAAATTGAGTCATAACTAAGATGTATTTTAGTTGTTTTTGGCATATTTTGGTGCTTTTATAGCTGTTACAAGACCAAAATTGAGGTAAATATACAGTTTTCCCTGTGATAAGACATTTAAAAAAAATTTTTATTAGAGATATCCAAGAAATATAGTTGAAATTATTTTTTTTTAAATTTAAATTTTTTTTAAAAAATTAAAAAAAAAATTAAAAATAAAATAAAAAATCAACATTTAAAAAAAAAATAGCATGTTATAAAATGGCAATTTAAAGGAATTCCCCCATAGTGTGGGTATATTTTTTGGGTGGTTTTGTCAAGAGAATCTCCCATATTTTAAAATTTCCAGGTGAAAAATAGGGGTTCACCGCCGATTTTTTTCACAATTTTTCACTTTTTGACCAAATTTCTTATCTTTTAAAATATGCTTCCAGGTCATCATTTTCAGGTAAAAATGAGAAATTCATATAGTTGTTATACATTTATTTGCCAACATATTTCAAAAATGTTTTGGAATATGTTAAAAATTATCCATTTCTATGTAAAAAAATAAGTGAAAATTTTTTTGGACAAAAACGGCTACTTTATATAGGCCAAACGTGTGATTTATGTTTTTTGCGCTTGGCAGCTGCATTCAGAGACTTACAGTTTAAGCATATGTTGATTTTTCAATTGCATTTGTATTGTGAAGTTGAATGTGTTTAATTCTGGTCTTATTCAACTATTTTATTTGAGTTTCACAGTGGTTTTAACAATATTTATTGAAGGTTTTCACTACCATTCACTCTTATGATCATTTGCAGTGATTTGGCCCGAAATTCAAGTTAATACCGCTATTCAAATATGACAAGTAGATTTGATCCTAGGCTTCTCAATAAAGAAGAAAAGACCTTTCTCATGACAAGGATCGAGGATTTTTCAATATTAAATGATAGAACCGGATGTTTAGAATGGGAGAAGTCAAAAAGTGGGAGTGGGTATCCACAAATGAAACTGACCCAAAAATTTAGAGTAAAATTTGACATATCTAAGAATTTTAATCCCGCCCACATTATGTATTGCATACAGAACAATTTGTGCCTGGATGTGCCTCATTATGAACTAAGTCATTTATGCCACAATAAAATGTGTGTTGGGCCACATCATTTGACATATCAACTGGACCATATCAATAAACAGAGAACTCAACAGTGTAAATTATCAAATAAAACATATTGCAATGGTCATTTTTTTGTAGATTTTAACGGTGAAAAATTGAGTCACAACTAAAATGTATTTTAGTGGTTTTTGGCATATTTTGGTGCTTTTATAGCTGTTACAAGCCCAAAATTGAGGTAAATATTCAGTTTTCCCTGTGTTAAGACATTTAAAAATAAATTTATTAGAGATATCCAAGAAATATAGCTGAAATTATTTTTTTTTTAAATTTAAAAAAATAAAAAATAAAATAAAATAAAAAATAAAAAATCAACATTTAGAAAAAAAAATAGCATGTTATAAAATGGCAATTTAAAGGAATTCCCCCATAGTGTGGGTATATTTTTTGGGTGGTTTTGTCAAAATCTCCCATATTTTAAAATTTCCAGGTGAAAAATAGGGGTTCACCGCCGATTTTTTTCACAATTTTTCACTTTTTGACCAAATTTCTTATCTTTTAAAAAATGCTTCCAGGTCATCATTTTCAGGTAAAAATGAGAAATTCATATAGTTGTTATACATTTATTTACCAACATATTTCAAAAATATTTTGGAATATGTTAAAAATTATCCATTTCTATGTAAAAAAATAAGTGAAAATTTTTTTGGACAAAAACGGCTACTTTATATAGGCCAAACGTGTGATTTATGTTTTTTGCGCTTGGCAGCTGCATTCAGAGACTTACAGTTTAAGCATATGTTGATTTTTCAATTGCATTTGTATTGTGAAGTTGAATGTGTTTAATTCTGGTCTTATTCAACTATTTTATTTGAGTTTCACAGTGGTTTTAACAATATTTATTGAAGGTTTTCACTACCATTCACTCTTATGATCATTTGCAGTGATTTGGCCCGAAATTCAAGTTAATACCGCTATTCAAATATGACAAGTAGATTTGATCCTAGGCTTCTCAATAAAGAAGAAAAGACCTTTCTCATGACAAGGATCGAGGATTTTTCAATATTAAATGATAGAACCGGATGTTTAGAATGGGAGAAGTCAAAAAGTGGGAGTGGGTATCCACAAATGAAACTGACCCAAAATTTAGAGGAAAATTTGACATATCTAAGAATTTTAATCCCGCCCACATTATGTATTGCATACAGAACAATTTGTGCCTGGATGTGCCTCATTATGAACTAAGTCATTTATGCCACAATAAAATGTGTGTTGGGCCACATCATTTGACATATCAACTGGACCATATCAATAAACAGAGAACTCAACAGTGTAAATTATCAAATAAAACATATTGCAATGGTCATTTTTTTGTAGATTTTAACGGTAAAAAATTGAGTCATAACTAAGATGTATTTTAGTTGTTTTTGGCATATTTTGGTGCTTTTATAGCTGTTACAAGACCAAAATTGAGGTAAATATACAGTTTTCCCTGTGATAAAACATTTAAAAAAATTTTTTATTAGAGATATCCAAGAAATATAGTTGAAATTATTTTTTTTTTAAATTTAAAATTTAAAAAAATAAAAAAATAAAAAAATAAAAATAAAATAAAAAATCAACATTTAAAAAAAAAATAGCATGTTATAAAATGGCAATTTAAAGGAATTCCCCCATAGTGTGGGTATATTTTTTGGGTGGTTTTGTCAAGAGAATCTCCAATATTTTAAAATTTCCAGGTGAAAAATAGGGGTTCACCGCCGATTTTTTTCACAATTTTTCACTTTTTGACCAAATTTCTTATCTTTAAAAAAATGCTTCCAGGTCATCATTTTCAGGTAAAAATGAGAAATTCATATAGTTGTTATACATTTATTTGCCAACATATTTCAAAAATGTTTTGGAATATGTTAAAAATTATCCATTTCTATGTAATAAAATAAGTGAAAATTTTTTTGGACAAAAACGGCTACTTTATATAGGCCAGACGTGTGATTTATGTTTTTTGCGCTTGGCAGCTGCATTCAGAGACTTACAGTTTAAGCATATGTTGATTTTTCAATTGCATTTGTATTGTGAAGTTGAATGTGTTTAATTCTGGTCTTATTCAACTGTTTTATTTGAGTTTCACAGTGGTTTTAACAATATTTATTGAAGGTTTTCACTACCATTCACTCTTATGATCATTTGCAGTGATTTGGCCCGAAATTCAAGTTAATACCGCTATTCAAATATGACAAGTAGATTTGATCCTAGGCTTCTCAATAAAGAAGAAAAGACCTTTCTCATGACAAGGATTGAGGATTTTTCAATATTAAATGATAGAACCGGATGTTTAGAATGGGAGAAGTCAAAAACTGGGAGTGGGTATCCACAAATGAAACTGACCCAAAAATTTAGAGGAAAATTTGACATATCTAATTTTAATCCCGCCCACATTATGTATTGCATACAGAACAATTTGTGCCTGGATGTGCCTCATTATGAACTAAGTCATTTATGCCACAATAAAATGTGTGTTGGGCCACATCATTTGACATATCAATTGGACCATATCAATAAACAGAGAACTCAACAGTGTAAATTATCAAATAAAACATATTGCAATGGTCATTTTTTTGTAGATTTTAACGGTGAAAAATTGAGTCACAACTAAAATGTATTTTAGTGGTTTTTGGCATATTTTGGTGCTTTTATAGCTGTTACAAGCCCAAAATTGAGGTAAATATTCAGTTTTCCCTGTGTTAAGACATTTAAAACAAATTTTTATTAGAGATATCCAAGAAATATAGCTGAAATTATTTTTTTTTTAAATTTAAAAAAATTTAAAAAAAAAATAAAAAAAATAAAATATAAAATAAAAAATCAACATTTAAAAAAAAAAATAGCATGTTATAAAATGGCAATTTAAAGGAATTCCCCATAGTGTGGGTATATTTTTTGGGTGGTTTTGTCAAGAGAATCTCCCATATTTTAAAATTTCCAGGTGAAAAATAGGGGTTCACCGCCGATTTTTTTCACAATATTTCATTTTTTGACCAAATTTCTTATCTTTTAAAAAATGCTTCCAGGTCATCATTTTCAGGTAAAAATGAGAAATTCATATAGTTGTTATACATTTATTTACCAACATATTTCAAAAATATTTTGGAATATGTTAAAAATTATCCATTTCTATGTAAAAAAATAAGTGAAAATTTTTTTGGACAAAAACGGCTACTTTATATAGGCCAAACGTGTGATTTATGTTTTTTGCGCTTGGCAGCTGCATTCAGAGACTTACAGTTTAAGCATATGTTGGGAGTTCAATTGCATTTGTATTGTGAAGTTGAATGTGTTTAATTCTGGTCTTATTCAACTATTTTATTTGAGTTTCACAGTGGTTTTAACAATATTTATTGAAGGTTTTCACTACCATTCACTCTTATGATCATTTGCAGTGATTTGGCCCGAAATTCAAGTTAATACCGCTATTCAAATATGACAAGTAGATTTGATCCTAGGCTTCTCAATAAAGAAGAAAAGACCTTTCTCATGACAAGGATCGAGGATTTTTCAATATTAAATGATAGAACCGGATGTTTAGAATGGGAGAAGTCAAAAAGTGGGAGTGGGTATCCACAAATGAAACTGACCCAAAAATTTAGAGGAAAATTTGACATATCTAAGAATTTTAATCCCGCCCACATTATGTATTGCATACAGAACAATTTGTGCCTGGATGTGCCTCATTATGAACTAAGTCATTTATGCCACAATAAAATGTGTGTTGGGCCACATCATTTGACATATCAATTGGACCATATCAATAAACAGAGAACTCAACAGTGTAAATTATCAAATAAAACATATTGCAATGGTCATTTTTTTGTAGATTTTAACGGTGAAAAATTGAGTCACAATTAAGATGTATTTTAGTTGTTTTTGGCATATTTTGGTGCTTTTATAGCTGTTACAAGACCAAAATTGAGGTAAATATACAGTTTTCCCTGTGATAAGACATTTAAAAAAAATTTTTATTAGAGATATCCAAGAAATATAGTTGAAATTATTTTTTTTTTAAATTTAAAATCTTCAGAAAGATCATTTATTTTCACAATATTTCTGCCTTTCTTCTGCCACTGCTCACCCAGCCAACATCACCATTTTATGCTAAATTTCATGCAAATCTGTATAAACCCAAAATAAAATCTAGTGGCCCGGCTTTATACTATGTCAATATAAACAATCTTTTTTATATCCCCAAATTTCTGCACAATAATCAATTATAGGTGGTACCCCTGAGATATGCAAAGTAGTATAAGTATTAAAACCAAGACATTTCAATTGATTAAATTGAGTATAAATGGCAACTAAAGCTCTGCTTGCGGACCCAGCTTGACAGAGGCAGTGATATTAAAATCCAGGTGTTCATCAAGAATAATGCCCAAATATTTATACTAATTTGCACTGGCATTCAACAATTTCATCATTAAACCTAAATGGAAAAAAATGGAAAAACTGTTGATCATTAACATATACTTCCATTGGTAGAATTATTAATTTTCTTTTGTGGAAGAAGTTATTGAGTACACTCCCAAAATTGGGACAGTACTCAATCCTTTATTATGTTGGTATTTATGGTGCACAAAATCGTTATAAAGGTCAAGGCCAAGAAATAAGATTGGTGGAGGCAAAGCACACAATGCAAGCTTCACAAAAAATATCAAGAAACATGAGGCAAGTAGAGCGGAGAGAGGTCAAGTCCTCAAAGTCACCAGTGCAAAGCTCAAGCTTTACCAACTCTTGAGATAAAATATAATGCAAACACTAACTCTTTTCATATTGTCAGCCAAAGCAATTTCATTACATTGAACCAGATATTACAGCTCTCTTCATGGCTTATCAAATGATGTTTCAACATAATTATTTTCAGAAAGGTCATTATGATTTCTTAATTTGTGTGTTTTATTTTACAATCTTCAGAACTTGACTGATATCCCTTGTGTCCTTATTTATAAGTATAAACAATTTTCTGAATAGAAACTAATTTGTTGAAAACACATTTGATCATGACAATATGCAGTATCAACTTGTAAATGTTATACATTTTAGTGAAAAAATGTTTCTTGGTTCCTGTAGGTGATAAAAATGCAGACAGATATTGATAAACATGAAATTCAATCACTGATATGTCACTTTTATTAATGGTGTATTATCTAATAATATATGGTAAAGTCACCATGCAGTTAATTCAAACAAACTAAAGCTTCTCCAATCTTTACAAAAGAAATGGCAACAATCATGATCACATTTCCTGTTAGATTTTATTAGTTATATCATTCACTAAATTATACATTGTATTCAAAAACACGCTACTTGTTTCTTGAAGTTGATGAATATATATCAATAAGAAAGATACCAAAATTAAATGAGTTATATCAGTTATTGTTAATAGTTAACACACCTATTTTCAGAAAATCAAAAATATGTAACACATTTGAAATGAAATTAAAGGCATGCATTTGACAATTTAATTGTTTTCGAAATCAATGAGCACCAGGCATCCTTTCCAGGTCTAGTCATGTTCAAAATCATTCTTAGTAATTACATTCTCATCTAGGGCCATTCTTTTCTGTCTGGTTTCTTCTGTAAAATAAGAATCATTAAATAAGCTGTATATTAAGATTTAAACATAATCATGGTCATCTTTAATATAAAGAATAGAAATATCTGCAAGTGAAATGAATGCATTTTGTATTCTTCCTTCATTCTACAAAATGGAATATATTATTGAAATATTAATTATGATTTAATTATACAATCAAAACATATTTCAGCCAGAGAACAAATCGAAGCAAATTGGAGATTATTTCACATAAATCACATACTGGGGAAAAAAGTGGTTTTTGTTTTTACTATGATATAGGAAAACAGTTTTCGTAAACAAGTTTAAATTTGATTTACAAAAAATTGTTTGCTTTAACTAACCAAATATTCTAAGTAACATGATTTAAGTTTAATCTAGACATTAGCTTTGTATTTGTTCATTGATCAAAGCATGTTGTGATCAAAATGAAATCATTAAAATATTTAAAGCGACAAATTTGTGTCTTAAGTCTGACCTTTTTGTTTGGTTCAGCATACATATTTTTTTATCTAATAAAACCTGGAAAGAAATTAGCTTAAATTAGTAGTGAAAGATTGCATACCTTGTCGATTCAAGAATGATGCATGTTTTTGACTTGTGCGCCTTCGCAAAAAACGTGATTCAGAAATTTGAGTCAGATGCACCAACAGCAGACCCACTAGCACGATGGCTAAAAGTCCCTTTCTCATCTGAAATATTATATCAAAGAAGAGAATATATCCATTTGAATGATTTTTGATTATACAATAAAACGTTTTAGACTTATTCACATGATTGCGAGAATCATTAAACAATTTCTATATGAGGGAATAAGGCATTTAATATTTCCACTGCAAAAGAATTTTACATTGTTTACATCAAGAGAAATCTATATATATAAATCTATATATATATATATATATATATATATATATATATATATATATATATATATATATATATATATATATATATATATATATATATATATACATGTTACCCAGACTTATTTCAATATAGATTTAACATTTTGCAGTTTATATCGCTCTCAACATTATTTCCGCAACATCATGTTGTGGTAGACACAGTGCTGCTTCACTGAACTCTTGCTGCACTTAACTCTTACCTTCAAATTTAAAGTTGAAAGTTGTAATTATATTGTTAGAATGTCTCCTCAGATGATAAATCTTATAATGAATAAATTGTTCCAGACAAGCTTTAAATATGAAATGGTCACATGATATCACCATTGCCTCCTCATTGGGTACATTAATATTGGAATCATTGGACAAGTGTGTGAGTGAGTGAATCCACTATGTCATGGAAGTGTGTTTTTAGATCAAGGTTACATGCATTGGCCCCCAATGTGTGCCAAAATAGAATTTAAGGTACCCCCTACTACCTTTAAGGCACTAAATGGTATATACAGGCTCATCAGCCTGACTGCTTCAGCAAAAGTGATCTGGACATGTGCTTGCATTTCCTCTGACACTATAATGTAAGAAAATGATATGGCTTATTTTTAACCATGTTGATATCATTATGATCACAAGAAAATATAGTGTGATCCCAGTGAAACAGAATTACTCTCTTTATATTAAAACTATAATAATATAATATTTGTATAGCGCTATTTCAAACTATGTTTATGGCACTTTTGCAGATATTTTCTATGTAGTTGAATCTTAAGTTTATATTTAAAGCTGCTTCCTGATTTGCAAGTTTTCACTTCAAGGGACAGGGCATTCCACATACTTGGGGCATTTCCCTCAAAAGCCTTATCACCATATATCTTAGTGTTAGTTCTTGGTACAACATATTCATTAGTCTATTGATCCGAGAGTGTGCAATTTGGAACGTCCTTCATGCCATTTGCCCATATCTGTGTTTCAATACCATGTAATCATTTCTTACCTTGACATAGATCTAATTCTTCACTATTGTATATATTTACCATATCTATAGAAACAATAATTTATGGATAATAATAATAATAATGATTTATATAGCGCTATACCAGACCAGGTCTGCTTATAGCGCTTTTTCCGAGATAATGCTTCCTGTATAGATACGTCTTAAGTTTTTTCTTGAAAGTGTCCAATGATTTGCAGTTTTTCACTTCAAGGGCCAGGGCATTCCAATTTTTTGAACGTTCTGAGCCAATTTCCAACATTCTATTCCAATTGAAATGAAATTAAAGGCATGCATTTGACAATTTAATTGTTTTCCAAATCAATGAGCACCAGGCATCCTTTCCAGGTCTAGTCAAGTTCAAAATCATTCTTAGTAATTACATTCTCATCTAGGGCCATTCTTTTCTGTCTGGTTTCTTCTGTAAAATAAGAATCATAAAATAAGCTGTATATTAAGATTTAAACATAATCATGGTCATCTTTAATATAAAGAATAGAAATATCTGCAAGTGAAATGAATGCATTTTGTATTCTTCCTTCATTCTACAAAATGGAATATATTATTGAAATATTAATTATAATTTAATTATACAATCAAAACATATTTCAGCCAGAGAACAAATCGAAGCAAACTGGAGATAATTTCACATAAATCACATACTGGGGAAAAAAGTGGTTTTTGTTTTTACTATGATATAGGAAAACAGTTTTCGTAAACAAGTTTAAATTTGATTTACAAAAAATTGTTTGCTTTAACTAACCAAATATTCTAAGTAACATGATTTAAGTTTAATCTAGACATTAGCTTTGTATTTGTTCATTGATCAAAGCATGTTGTGATCAAAATGAAATCATTAAAAATATTTAAAGCAACAAATTTGTGTCTTAAAATTTTAGATATACCAAATAAAGTTTAAAACAATGTGTTAAGCCTGGGACTATTATTTAATTGTGATTGATGCTGTTATATGGTAGTTGGTGTGAACTAGAACCAAATATTCATACGCCACATATTTGAGATGAGTCAAAATGGGACAAAAACAAGATTGCGATTTTTGCAAAATATGTCTTTTTGAGCATCTACCAAAAATTTTCGGCGGTGAACCTACCCTAATATTTTCACAAAATTGAAATAAACATGTATTTGATACATTTAGGTTAAAATAATTATATGACACCCGTTTTGAAATAATAATATTTGAGATGGAAATCTACATGTCTGAATTTACACCCAAAATAGGCCATTAATAACTCCCGTGAGACCATATAGGCCAGACGTGTGATTTATGTTTTTTGCGCTTGGCAGCTGCATTCAGAGACTTACAGTTTAAGCATATGTTGATTTTTCAATTGCATTTGTATTGTGAAGTTGAATGTGTTTAATTCTGGTCTTATTCAACTATTTTATTTGAGTTTCACAGTGGTTTTAACAATATTTATTGAAGGTTTTCACTACCATTCACTCTTATGATCATTTGCAGTGATTTGGCCCGAAATTCAAGTTAATACCGCTATTCAAATATGACAAGTAGATTTGATCCTAGGCTTCTCAATAAAGAAGAAAAGACCTTTCTCATGACAAGGATCGAGGATTTTTCAATATTAAATGATAGAACCGGATGTTTAGAATGGGAGAAGTCAAAAAGTGGGAGTGGGTATCCACAAATGAAACTGACCCAAAATTTAGAGGAAAATTTGACATATCTAAGAATTTTAATCCCGCCCACATTATGTATTGCATACAGAACAATTTGTGCCTGGATGTGCCTCATTATGAACTAAGTCATTTATGCCACAATAAAATGTGTGTTGGGCCACATCATTTGACATATCAACTGGACCATATCAATAAACAGAGAACTCAACAGTGTAAATTATCAAATAAAACATATTGCAATGGTCATTTTTTTGTAGATTTTAACGGTAAAAAATTGAGTCATAACTAAGATGTATTTTAGTTGTTTTTGGCATATTTTGGTGCTTTTATAGCTGTTACAAGACCAAAATTGAGGTAAATATACAGTTTTCCCTGTGATAAGACATTTAAAAAAAATTTTTATTAGAGATATCCAAGAAATATAGTTGAAATTATTTTTTTTTAAATTTAAATTTTTTTAAAAAAATTAAAAAAAAAATTAAAAATAAAATAAAAAATCAACATTTAAAAAAAAAATAGCATGTTATAAAATGGCAATTTAAAGGAATTCCCCCATAGTGTGGGTATATTTTTTGGGTGGTTTTGTCAAGAGAATCTCCCATATTTTAAAATTTCCAGGTGAAAAATAGGGGTTCACCGCCGATTTTTTTCACAATTTTTCACTTTTTGACCAAATTTCTTATCTTTTAAAATATGCTTCCAGGTCATCATTTTCAGGTAAAAATGAGAAATTCATATAGTTGTTATACATTTATTTGCCAACATATTTCAAAAATGTTTTGGAATATGTTAAAAATTATCCATTTCTATGTAAAAAAATAAGTGAAAATTTTTTTGGACAAAAACGGCTACTTTATATAGGCCAAACGTGTGATTTATGTTTTTTGCGCTTGGCAGCTGCATTCAGAGACTTACAGTTTAAGCATATGTTGATTTTTCAATTGCATTTGTATTGTGAAGTTGAATGTGTTTAACTTGGTCTTATTCAACTATTTTATTTGAGTTTCACAGTGGTTTTAACAATATTTATTGAAGGTTTTCACTACCATTCACTCTTATGATCATTTGCAGTGATTTGGCCCGAAATTCAAGTTAATACCGCTATTCAAATATGACAAGTAGATTTGATCCTAGGCTTCTCAATAAAGAAGAAAAGACCTTTCTCATGACAAGGATCGAGGATTTTTCAATATTAAATGATAGAACCGGATGTTTAGAATGGGAGAAGTCAAAAAGTGGGAGTGGGTATCCACAAATGAAACTGACCCAAAATTTAGAGGAAAATTTGACATATCTAAGAATTTTAATCCCGCCCACATTATGTATTGCATACAGAACAATTTGTGCCTGGATGTGCCTCATTATGAACTAAGTCATTTATGCCACAATAAAATGTGTGTTGGGCCACATCATTTGACATATCAACTGGACCATATCAATAAACAGAGAACTCAACAGTGTAAATTATCAAATAAAACATATTGCAATGGTCATTTTTTTGTAGATTTTAACGGTGAAAAATTGAGTCACAACTAAAATGTATTTTAGTGGTTTTTGGCATATTTTGGTGCTTTTATAGCTGTTACAAGCCCAAAATTGAGGTAAATATTCAGTTTTCCCTGTGTTAAGACATTTAAAAAAAAATTTATTAGAGATATCCAAGAAATATAGCTGAAATTATTTTTTTTTTAAATTTAAAAAAATTAAAAATAAAATAAAATAAAAAATAAAAAATCAACATTTAGAAAAAAAAATAGCATGTTATAAAATGGCAATTTAAAGGAATTCCCCCATAGTGTGGGTATATTTTTTGGGTGGTTTTGTCAAAATCTCCCATATTTTAAAATTTCCAGGTGAAAAATAGGGGTTCACCGCCGATTTTTTTTACAATTTTTCACTTTTTGAACAAATTTCTTATCTTTTAAAAAATGCTTCCAGGTCATCATTTTCAGGTAAAAATGAGAAATTCATATAGTTGTTATACATTTATTTACCAACATATTTCAAAAATATTTTGGAATATGTTAAAAATTATCCATTTCTATGTAAAAAAATAAGTGAAAATTTTTTTGGACAAAAACGGCTACTTTATATAGGCCAAACGTGTGATTTATGTTTTTTGCGCTTGGCAGCTGCATTCAGAGACTTACAGTTTAAGCATATGTTGATTTTTCAATTGCATTTGTATTGTGAAGTTGAATGTGTTTAATTCTGGTCTTATTCAACTATTTTATTTGAGTTTCACAGTGGTTTTAACAATATTTATTGAAGGTTTTCACTACCATTCACTCTTATGATCATTTGCAGTGATTTGGCCCGAAATTCAAGTTAATACCGCTATTCAAATATGACAAGTAGATTTGATCCTAGGCTTCTCAATAAAGAAGAAAAGACCTTTCTCATGACAAGGATCGAGGATTTTTCAATATTAAATGATAGAACCGGATGTTTAGAATGGGAGAAGTCAAAAAGTGGGAGTGGGTATCCACAAATGAAACTGACCCAAAATTTAGAGGAAAATTTGACATATCTAAGAAGTTTAATCCCGCCCACATTATGTATTGCATACAGAACAATTTGTGCCTGGATGTGCCTCATTATGAACTAAGTCATTTATGCCACAATAAAATGTGTGTTGGGCCACATCATTTGACATATCAACTGGACCATATCAATAAACAGAGAACTCAACAGTGTAAATTATCAAATAAAACATATTGCAATGGTCATTTTTTTGTAGATTTTAACGGTGAAAAATTGAGTCATAACTAAGATGTATTTTAGTTGTTTTTGGCATATTTTGGTGCTTTTATAGCTGTTACAAGACCAAAATTGAGGTAAATATACAGTTTTCCCTGTGATAAAACATTTAAAAAAATTTTTTATTAGAGATATCCAAGAAATATAGTTGAAAATATTTTTTTTTTAAATTTAAAATTTAAAAAAATAAAAAAATAAAAAAATAAAAATAAAATAAAAAATCAACATTTAAAAAAAAAATAGCATGTTATAAAATGGCAATTTAAAGGAATTCCCCCATAGTGTGGGTATATTTTTTGGGTGGTTTTGTCAAGAGAATCTCCCATATTTTAAAATTTCCAGGTGAAAAATAGGGGTTCACCGCCGATTTTTTTCACAATTTTTCACTTTTTGACCAAATTTCTTATCTTTTAAAAAATGCTTCCAGGTCATCATTTTCAGGTAAAAATGAGAAATTCATATAGTTGTTATACATTTATTTGCCAACATATTTCAAAAATGTTTTGGAATATGTTAAAAATTATCCATTTCTATGTAATAAAATAAGTGAACATTTTTTTGGACAAAAACGGCTACTTTATATAGGCCAGACGTGTGATTTATGTTTTTTGCGCTTGGCAGCTGCATTCAGAGACTTACAGTTTAAGCATATGTTGATTTTTCAATTGCATTTGTATTGTGAAGTTGAATGTGTTTAATTCTGGTCTTATTCAACTGTTTTATTTGAGTTTCACAGTGGTTTTAACAATATTTATTGAAGGTTTTCACTACCATTCACTCTTATGATCATTTGCAGTGATTTGGCCCGAAATTCAAGTTAATACCGCTATTCAAATATGACAAGTAGATTTGATCCTAGGCTTCTCAATAAAGAAGAAAAGACCTTTCTCATGACAAGGATTGAGGATTTTTCAATATTAAATGATAGAACCGGATGTTTAGAATGGGAGAAGTCAAAAAGTGGGAGTGGGTATCCACAAATGAAACTGACCCAAAAATTTAGAGGAAAATTTGACATATCTAATTTTAATCCCGCCCACATTATGTATTGCATACAGAACAATTTGTGCCTGGATGTGCCTCATTATGAACTAAGTCATTTATGCCACAAAAAAATGTGTGTTGGGCCACATCATTTGACATATCAATTGGACCATATCAATAAACAGAGAACTCAACAGTGTAAATTATCAAATAAAACATATTGCAATGGTCATTTTTTTGTAGATTTTAACGGTGAAAAATTGAGTCACAACTAAAATGTATTTTAGTGGTTTTTGGCATATTTTGGTGCTTTTATAGCTGTTACAAGCCCAAAATTGAGGTAAATATTCAGTTTTCCCTGTGTTAAGACATTTAAAACAAATTTTTATTAGAGATATCCAAGAAATATAGCTGAAATTATTTTTTTTTTAAATTTAAAAAAATTTAAAAATAAAATAAAAAAAATAAAATATAAAATAAAAAATCAACATTTAAAAAAAAAAATAGCATGTTATAAAATGGCAATTTAAAGGAATTCCCCATAGTGTGGGTATATTTTTTGGGTGGTTTTGTCAAGAGAATCTCCCATCTCCCAGTAGACTTAAAAACCACATTATCATCTCAACCCACAGTAGTCGACACAGGAGTTGATGAATTCACAGAGACAAAGATGATAGTTGAGCTACTTAGAGAGGATGTACATGTTGTTATGCAGATACCCACTGACAAGATGGGCTCTATCATCGGTAATAAAGGTTCTACCGTAAAGAACATACAACATCACACCAACTCTAGGCTAAGGAAAGTAACTTGGAATAGGTCAGAAAATATCAAATCACAAAATCCAGATGATGTCAATCAGGGCATGGTGATCATTGGTGACCCTCTCACAGTGTTGAGAGCCCTTGATGCTATGGATACAATCATAAAGGAGGCTGACAAAAAGACACCCTCGGTCAAACAGGACAATAGGTCCATTTGTCAGAGCTATGCCAGAACTGGCCAGTGCAGCTATGGCATGAGGTGCATTTTCGAACATATTAATATAAATAAAAAATCAAAATTCTCCGAATGAGGTTTTCAGGGGGGCAAGGGAAGTAAACAAAATTGTATATATATAAATGGAAAAAACAAAATTATCGGTAACAATTATAATATATTATGCAAAAATGCAGCATTGAGTGTGTCAATGTTGAAAACTGACATTAATGGTGTCAACTCTGTCATTAAACCAGTATATTTATTAGAAAACGATGAGGACTGTAAAAATTATGTGTTATTGTGCATGAATGCAGCTTTATATTCTACAATGATGAAAACAGATATTAATGGTATTAGCTCCATTATTACACCAGTGTCGTTACTAAAAAAGAAAGTGGATATTAATGAATATATTGATTGTTCAAAAAAATGTAACTATACTCATGGGTGCCATAGTGAATGCCATATGTCGAATTGTAAACTCACCTCTGAATATGATTTTAACTCTGAAAAGGTTATTAACTCTAAGATTAATTTTTACAACAAGATCTGGATACAATGTAATATCATGAAAAACAATGCATGTAAAAGTGGTTGTGCATGTGATGAGAAGAAGAATTTTAAAATAAATGATTTTAACATGGACAATACGACTCAAATTAGAAATATCTCAGGTTTCCCTTGCCTCCGCAGTCAAAATGATATTAATAATGAGGTAAACAATGTAGAAGAACACCATAATGAATTAAACTTTAAATATAGACTTCCCATACAGTACTATCAGGCTATACTACAACAAAAACTAAATAATAAATACAAATACGATGGAACTGTTATAAAAAATCTAAACCTAAAATACAAACGTCCTTTACAATATTACCAGCATAAAATGAGAAAAAAACAAATTCATAAAAATATGTATATGTACAGTCATATTAATGATAATCGTATTAAATACATATCTCAAAGAAGAGGGATTCCCCAAGTGGACACTCTTAATGAAAATCATCTTCATGGCTCGAATAACATACGTAACATGGGAAAAAATGGGTACCAATCAAACGTCAGAACTGAATCACGTGATAGACTAAGCCCCGCCCATCGCAAGATTAGTTGGAATAGTAGACGGCGTCCTACACCACCGGTGAACAATATATTACTTTCAAATCGTTTTGAATACCTTTCTGACAATGACAAGAGCACAACACATAACTTTTATCAAAATGGGGACACTCCTTGTATTGCTAATCGTTGTTCCAAATCCCGAACCGATCGGACGTTAGCCCCGCCCCCCTTCATTGTGATTGGCCATCATGGGTGGCACTCTGCTGGGGGTAAGGAAGGAACTCCTCGAAATGACGTCATAGGGTCAATGACCGCTGAAGGCATTATTCGAGATAACATAGATGAAATCGATTCAAATAAAAACTTAACCAAAAATATAACTAATAGAAACAATATACACTTTAAAATAAACAAGGAATTAACAATAGCTACAGCCAATGTACAAAGCATAGGAAACAAGGTAGAACTACTTAACCTATACATAAATGAAAATAATATTGATCTATTTTTTGTTACTGAAACCTGGATGAATGATGCAAATGAAAAAATAATTAAAGGTAAAATTAAAGAAAATAACTACGACATGGAACACTTACCCCGTGCACTAAGATCTGGTGGCGGCTTGGCTGTTATTTTCCGACCTGAAATTGACATTAAAAAAATTAATCACAGTCATAACTTATCAACTATGGAAATGATGGAAATTAATATCAAAACCAAAAACAAATTATGCACTATTATCACTATATATAGACCAGAACCCTCAGACAAAAATAAATATACTTACACACAGTTTTTTGAAGAATTTAGTGATATGCTAAGCTACTATTCTACATATACACATGAAGTGCTTTTCGTTGGTGACTATAATTTCCATATGAATAAACCAGAGAGGCCAAATGTAATTAAATTTAATGACATTTTAGATTTATACAATTTACAAAATCATGTGACAGAACCAACACATATATTAGGAAATACGCTTGATTTATTAATCACAAATATAAATAGTAAATTAATAAAAGAACACAAGGTTGAAGAAAAAATATCTGATCACAGTATTATTAAACTCACCCTAAACTTTCAAACTCAAATAAAGAACAAGAAAAAGGTATCATACAGGAACTATAAAAAAATGAACATAAAAAATTTCATTAATGATGTTGAAGAGAAATTCAGTGATAACAAATCATACAATGAAAAGGACCTCAATGTACTATTAACCGAATACAACAAATTAGAAGGTATACTTGATAAACATGCCCCAGTGATAGAAAAAACCATAACCAATAGAAAACCTGCTCCATGGTTATCTGATGAAATTAAAAATGAAAAAAGGAAAAAGAGAAAACTTGAAAGAAAACATGATAAAACTCGTCTTTCTTCTGATAAAATTCAATATCAACTACAGAGAAATAAATACAATAACATAATTAGGGATTCTAGAAACAATTATTATGCAGGAATAATAAATTCAAATAAATCGGATCCAAAAAAGCTTTTCAAAATACTAAATAAACTACTACACACTAAAGAAGACACACCCTTCCCCAAACATAAAGATAGTAAAGAGCTGGCATCAGAATTTAATGAATTTTTTCTAGAAAAAATCTCGAATCTGAGGAAAACTATGGATAAAAATGACAAAACATCACCAATTATGATTGAAAAAGTCAAATTTAGTACTCACCTGGAAAAATTTGCACTATTGGATGATGCAGATGTATCAAAGTTAATCAAAGAATCAGCAAAGAAGTCATGTGAACTAGATCCCATCCCAACCTGGCTTCTGGCTGAGTGTATGGGTCCCTTACTACCGCTAATAAAAGCAATTATAAATAAATCTATATCAATGGGAACCATGCCTGATGACCTAAAAATGGCCATCATTAGACCGTTAATTAAGAAGCTAGGTCTAGAACTGATAAAGAAAAATTATAGACCGGTTTCAAACCTTGCTTATTTGTCTAAATTAATAGAAAGGGCGATTGCTACACAATTTGTCGGACATCTTGTTAAAAATGATATTCAATGTATATTTCAATCTGCATATAAAGAATTTCATAGCACTGAGACTGCATTATTAAAGGTACAAAATGACATTTTAATAGATATTGATAACGGTAAAACGGTAATGCTAGTGTTACTTGATTTATCAGCGGCATTTGACACTATTGATCATAACATATTATTGAATAGACTGGAAAGAAGATGTGGTATTAGAGGCACAGCCTTACAGTGGTTCCGGTCATATCTATCAAATAGAAGACAATGTGTAACAATTGATGGTAAAAAATCTGAAAATATGAATATTAGTTATGGAGTTCCTCAGGGCTCTGTGCTGGGACCTTTATTGTTCACAGCATATATGGAGCCCTTGTCTGACATTGTTGGTAACTTTGGTCTCAAACATCACATCTATGCTGATGACACACAACTGTACATTACAATAGATCCAAAGTCTGAAGAAGATAGAAATAGATCTTGTAGTGAATTGGAAAATTGTATTAAATTGGTAAGAGAATTTTTAATAGATAACAAAATGAAGATAAATGATGAGAAAACAGAAATGCTTTTATGTGGTAAAAGCTGTGATTTCAGAAAAAACAATATACCTAATGAAATCTTAGTAGGTGAAACTAACATCCCTAGATCAAAAACAGTTAGGGATCTTGGGGTTATCCTAGATCAGGAATTAACAATGAAATCGCAAATTAAAAAAATGTGCAAAAATGGCTATTTTCATGTTAAAAATTTGGCAAATATCAGAAACTGTTTAGATGAGAAAACGGCAAACACTCTTGCTCATTCTTTTGTCACTTCAACTCTTGACTATGGAAACTCACTTTTAGCAGGTCTACCAAAATGTGAAATCGCCAAGTTGCAAAAATTACAGAATGCTGCAGCAAGAGTAGTGGGTAAACTCAAAAAGAGGGATCACATTACACAAAAGCTTATGGACCTTCATTGGTTACCAGTTGAGGCAAGAATTGACTTTAAAATAGCTTTATTGACATGGAAGGTGCAAAATGGCTTTGCCCCAAAATACCTTTCTCAGTTACTAAATTGTAAAAAATCTGATTTAGGACTGAGATCTAATTATAAGAATGAATATACAGTACCCAAGACTAACATGAAAACATATGGTGATAGGGCTTTCATGGTGTATGCTCCGAAAGTCTGGAATGCCCTGCCCCTTGAAGTGAAAAATTGCAAAACTATTGACAGTTTCAAGAAAAAACTGAAGACACATTTATTCAGGAAGCACTACCTAGAGACGCGCTTAGAGCAGACTTAGTCTGATACAGCGCTATATAAATTTTTATTATTATTATTATTATTATATTTTAAAATTTCCAGGTGAAAAATAGGGGTTCACCGCCGATTTTTTTCACAATTTTTCATTTTTTGACCAAATTTCTTATCTTTTAAAAAATGCTTCCAGGTCATCATTTTCAGGTAAAAATGAGAAATTCATATAGTTGTTATACATTTATTTACCAACATATTTCAAAAATATTTTGGAATATGTTAAAAATTATCCATTTCTATGTAAAAAAATAAGTGAAAATTTTTTTGGACAAAAACGGCTACTTTATATAGGCCAAACGTGTGATTTATGTTTTTTGCGCTTGGCAGCTGCATTCAGAGACTTACAGTTTAAGCATATGTTGAGTTTTCAATTGCATTTGTATTGTGAAGTTGAATGTGTTTAATTCTGGTCTTATTCAACTATTTTATTTGAGTTTCACAGTGGTTTTAACAATATTTATTGAAGGTTTTCACTACCATTCACTCTTATGATCATTTGCAGTGATTTGGCCCGAAATTCAAGTTAATACCGCTATTCAAATATGACAAGTAGATTTGATCCTAGGCTTCTCAATAAAGAAGAAAAGACCTTTCTCATGACAAGGATCGAGGATTTTTCAATATTAAATGATAGAACCGGATGTTTAGAATGGGAGAAGTCAAAAAGTGGGAGTGGGTATCCACAAATGAAACTGACCCAAAAATTTAGAGGAAAATTTGACATATCTAAGAATTTTAATCCCGCCCACATTATGTATTGCATACAGAACAATTTGTGCCTGGATGTGCCTCATTATGAACTAAGTCATTTATGCCACAATAAAATGTGTGTTGGGCCACATCATTTGACATATCAACTGGACCATATCAATAAACAGAGAACTCAACAGTGTAAATTATCAAATAAAACATATTGCAATGGTCATTTTTTTGTAGATTTTAACGGTGAAAAATTGAGTCACAATTAAGATGTATTTTAGTTGTTTTTGGCATATTTTGGTGCTTTTATAGCTGTTACAAGACCAAAATTGAGGTAAATATACAGTTTTCCCTGTGATAAGACATTTAAAAAAAAATTTTATTAGAGATATCCAAGAAATATAGTTGAAATTATTTTTTTTTTAAATTTAAAATCTTCAGAAAGATCATTTATTTTCACAATATTTCTGCCTTTCTTCTGCCACTGCTCACCCAGCCAACATCACCATTTTATGCTAAATTTCATGCAAATCTGTATAAACCCAAAATAAAATCTAGTGGCCCGGCTTTATACTATGTCAATATAAACAATCTTTTTTATATCCCCAAATTTCTGCACAATAATCAATTATAGGTGGTACCCCTGAGATATGCAAAGTAGTATAAGTATTAAAACCAAGACATTTCAATTGATTAAATTGAGTATAAATGGCAACTAAAGCTCTGCTTGCGGACCCAGCTTGACAGAGGCAGTGATATTAAAATCCAGGTGTTCATCAAGAATAATGCCCAAATATTTATACTAATTTGCACTGGCATTCAACAATTTCATCATTAAACCTAAATGGAAAAAAATGGAAAAACTGTTGATCATTAACATATACTTCCATTGGTAGAATTATTAATTTTCTTTTGTGGAAGAAGTTATTGAGTACACTCCCAAAATTGGGACAGTACTCAATCCTTTATTATGTTGGTATTTATGGTGCACAAAATCGTTATAAAGGTCAAGGCCAAGAAATAAGATTGGTGGAGGCAAAGCACACAATGCAAGCTTCACAAAAAATATCAAGAAACATGAGGCAAGTAGAGCGGAGAGAGGTCAAGTCCTCAAAGTCACCAGTGCAAAGCTCAAGCTTTACCAACTCTTGAGATAAAATATAATGCAAACACTAACTCTTTTCATATTGTCAGCCAAAGCAATTTCATTACATTGAACCAGATATTACAGCTCTCTTCATGGCTTATCAAATGATGTTTCAACATAATTATTTTCAGAAAGGTCATTATGATTTCTTAATTTGTGTGTTTTATTTTACAATCTTCAGAACTTGACTGATATCCCTTGTGTCCTTATTTATAAGTATAAACAATTTTCTGAATAGAAACTAATTTGTTGAAAACACATTTGATCATGAAAATATGCAGTATCAACTTGTAAATGTTATACATTTTAGTGAAAAAATGTTTCTTGGTTCCTGTAGGTGATAAAAATGCAGACAGATATTGATAAACATGAAATTCAATCACTGATATGTCACTTTTATTAATGGTGTATTATCTAATAATATATGGTAAAGTCACCATGCAGTTAATTCAAACAAACTAAAGCTTCTCCAATCTTTACAAAAGAAATGGCAACAATCATGATCACATTTCCTGTTAGATTTTATTAGTTATATCATTCACTAAATTATACATTGTATTCAAAAACACGCTACTTGTTTCTAGAAGTTGATGAATATATATCAATAAGAAAGATACCAAAATTAAATGAGTTATATCAGTTATTGTTAATAGTTAACACACCTATTTTCAGAAAATCAAAAATATGTAACACATTTGAAATGAAATTAAAGGCATGCATTTGACAATTTAATTGTTTTCAAAATCAATGAGCACCAGGCATCCTTTCCAGGTCTAGTCATGTTCAAAATCATTCTTAGTAATTACATTCTCATCTAGGGCCATTCTTTTCTGTCTGGTTTCTTCTGTAAAATAAGAATCATTAAATAAGCTGTATATTAAGATTTAAACATAATCATGGTCATCTTTAATATAAAGAATAGAAATATCTGCAAGTGAAATGAATGCATTTTGTATTCTTCCTTCATTCTACAAAATGGAATATATTATTGAAATATTAATTATGATTTAATTATACAATCAAAACATATTTCAGCCAGAGAACAAATCGAAGCAAATTGGAGATAATTTCACATAAATCACATACTGGGGAAAAAAGTGGTTTTTGTTTTTATTATGATATAGGAAAACAGTTTTCGTAAACAAGTTTAAATTTGATTTACAAAAAATTGTTTGCTTTAACTAACCAAATATTCTAAGTAACATGATTTAAGTTTAATCTAGACATTAGCTTTGTATTTGTTCATTGATCAAAGCATGTTGTGATCAAAATGAAATCATTAAAATATTTAAAGCGACAAATTTGTGTCTTAAGTCTGACCTTTTTGTTTGGTTCAGCATACATATTTTTTTATCTAATAAAACCTGGAAAGAAATTAGCTTAAATTAGTAGTGAAAGATTGCATACCTTGTCGATTCAAGAATGATGCATGTTTTTGACTTGTGCGCCTTCGCAAAAAACGTGATTCAGAAATTTGAGTCAGATGCACCAACAGCAGACCCACTAGCACGATGGCTAAAAGTCCCTTTCTCATCTGAAATATTATATCAAAGAAGAGAATATATCCATTTGAATGATTTTTGATTATACAATAAAACGTTTTAGACTTATTCACATGATTGCGAGAATCATTAAACAATTTCTATATGAGGGAATAAGGCATTTAATATTTCCACTGCAAAAGAATTTTACATTGTTTACATCAAGAGAAATCTATATATATAAATCTATATATATATATATATATGCTGCTTCACTGAACTCTTGCTGCACTTAACTCTTACCTTCAAATTTAAAGTTGAAAGTTGTAATTATATTGTTAGAATGTCTCCTCAGATGATAAATCTTATAATGAATAAATTGTTCCAGACAAGCTTTAAATATGAAATGGTCACATGATATCACCATTGCCTCCTCATTGGGTACATTAATATTGGAATCATTGGACAAGTGTGTGAGTGAGTGAATCCACTATGTCATGGAAGTGTGTTTTTAGATCAAGGTTACATGCATTGGCCCCCAATGTGTGCCAAAATAGAATTTAAGGTACCCCCTACTACCTTTAAGGCACTAAATGGTATATACAGGCTCATCAGCCTGACTGCTTCAGCAAAAGTGATCTGGACATGTGCTTGCATTTCCTCTGACACTATAATGTAAAAAAATGATATGGCTTATTTTTAACCATGTTGATATCATTATGATCACAAGAAAATATAGTGTGATCCCAGTGAAACAGAATTACTCTCTTTATATTAAAACTATAATAATATAATATTTGTATAGCGCTATTTCAAACTATGTTTATGGCACTTTTGCAGATATTTTCTATGTAGTTGAATCTTAAGTTTATATTTAAAGCTGCTTCCTGATTTGCAAGTTTTCACTTCAAGGGACAGGGCATTCCACATACTTGGGGCATTTCCCTCAAAAGCCTTATCACCATATATCTTAGTGTTAGTTCTTGGTACAACATATTCATTAGTCTATTGATCCGAGAGTGTGCAATTTGGAACGTCCTTCATGCCATTTGCCCATATCTGTGTTTCAATACCATGTAATCATTTCTTACCTTGACATAGATCTAATTCTTCACTATTGTATATATTTACCATATCTATAGAAACAATAATTTATGGATAATAATAATAATAATGATTCATATAGCGCTATACCAGACCAGGTCTGCTTATAGCGCTTTTTCCGAGATAATGCTTCCTGTATAGATACGTCTTAAGTTTTTTCTTGAAAGTGTCCAATGATTTGCAGTTTTTCACTTCAAGGGCCAGGGCATTCCAATTTTTTGAACGTTCTGAGCCAATTTCCAACATTCTATTCCAATTGAAATGAAATTAAAGGCATGCATTTGACAATTTAATTGTTTTCCAAATCAATGAGCACCAGGCATCCTTTCCAGGTCTAGTCATGTTCAAAATCATTCTTAGTAATTACATTCTCATCTAGGGCCATTCTTTTCTGTCTGGTTTCTTCTGTAAAATAAGAATCATTAAATAAGCTGTATATTAAGATTTAAACATAATCATGGTCATCTTTAATATAAAGAATAGAAATATCTGCAAGTGAAATGAATGCATTTTGTATTCTTCCTTCATTCTACAAAATGGAATATATTATTGAAATATTAATTATAATTTAATTATACAATCAAAACATATTTCAGCCAGAGAACAAATCGAAGCAAACTGGAGATAATTTCACATAAATCACATACTGGGGAAAAAAGTGGTTTTTGTTTTTACTATGATATAGGAAAACAGTTTTCGTAAACAAGTTTAAATTTGATTTACAAAAAATTGTTTGCTTTAACTAACCAAATATTCTAAGTAACATGATTTAAGTTTAATCTAGACATTAGCTTTGTATTTGTTCATTGATCAAAGCATGTTGTGATCAAAATGAAATCATTAAAATATTTAAAGCGACAAATTTGTGTCTTAAGTCTGACCTTTTTGTTTGGTTCAGCATACATATTTTTTTATCTAATAAAACCTGGAAAGAAATTAGCTTAAATTAGTAGTGAAAGATTGCATACCTTGTCGATTCAAGAATGATGCATGTTTTTGACTTGTGCGCCTTCGCAAAAAACGTGATTCAGAAATTTGAGTCAGATGCACCAACAGCAGACCCACTAGCACGATGGCTAAAAGTCCCTTTCTCATCTGAAATATTATATCAAAGAAGAGAATATATCCATTTGAATGATTTTTGATTATACAATAAAACGTTTTAGACTTATTCACATGATTGCGAGAATCATTAAACAATTTCTATATGAGGGAATAAGGCATTTAATATTTCCACTGCAAAAGAATTTTACATTGTTTACATCAAGAGAAATATATATATATAAATCTATATATATATGGTCTCACGGGAGTAAATAGGTCACTTCTGGTAGTATGTGTTAAATAGTCCCATTGTAAAAAAATGACATATCGTGAAAACGGTTGCAATGGCAACCAATATTAAAATTTTAGATATACCAAATAAAGTTTAAAACAATGTGTTAAGCCTGAGAATATTATTTAATTGTGATTGATGCTGTTATATGGTAGTTGGTGTGAACTAGAACCAAATATTCATACGCCACATATTTGAGATGAGTCAAAATGGGACAAAAACAAGATTGCGTTTCTTGTAAAATATGTCTTTTTGAGCATCTACCAAAAATTGTCGGCGGTGAACCTACCCTAATATTTTCACAAAATTGAAATAAACATGTATTTGATACATTTAGGTTAAAATCAAAATAGGCCATTAATAACTCCCGTGAGACCAAATAGGCCAGACGTGTGAGTTATGTTTTTACGCTTGGCAGCTGCATTCAGAGACTTACAGTTTAAGCATATGTTGATTTTTCAATTGCATTTGTATTGTGAAGTTGAATGTGTTTAACTCTGGTCTTATTCAACTATTTTATTTGAGTTTCACAGTGGTTTTAACAATATTTATTGAAGGTTTTCACTACCATTCACTCTTATGATCATTTGCAGTGATTTGGCCCGAAATTCAAGTTAATACCGCTATTCAAATATGACAAGTAGATTTGATCCTAGGCTTCTCAATAAAGAAGAAAAGACCTTTCTCATGACAAGGATAGAGGATTTTTCAATATTAAATGATAGAACCGGATGTTTAGAATGGGAGAAGTCAAAAAGTGGGAGTGGGTATCCACAAATGAAACTGACCCAAAAATTGAGAGGAAAATTTGACATATCTAAGAATTTTAATCCCGCCCACATTATGTATTGCATACAGAACAATTTGTGCCTGGATGTGCCTCATTATGAACTAAGTCATTTATGCCACAATAAAATGTGTGTTGGGCCACATCATTTGACATATCAACTGGACCATATCAATAAACAGAGAACTCAACAGTGTAAATTATCAAATAAAACATATTGCAATGGTCATTTTTTTGTAGATTTTAACGGTGAAAAATTGAGTCACAACTAAGATAATTTTAGTTGTTTTTGGCATATTTTGGTGCTTTTATAGCTGTTACAAGCCCAAAATTTAGGTAAATATACAGTTTTCCCTGTGATAAGACATTTAAAACAAATTTAATTAGAGATATCCAAGAAATATAGTTGAAATTATTTTTTTTTTAAATTTAAAATCTTCAGAAAGATCATTTATTTTCACAATATTTCTGCCTTTCTTCTGCCACTGCTCACCCAGCCAACATCACCATTTTATGCTAAATTTCATGCAAATCTGTATAAACCCAAAATAAAATCTAGTGGCCCGGCTTTATACTATGTCAATATAAACAATCTTTTTTATATCCCCAAATTTCTGCACAATAATCAATTATAGGTGGTACCCCTGAGATATGCAAAGTAGTATAAGTATTAAAACCAAGACATTTCAATTGATTAAATTGAGTATAAATGGCAACTAAAGCTCTGCTTGCGGACCCAGCTTGACAGAGGCAGTGATATTAAAATCCAGGTGTTCATCAAGAATAATGCCCAAATATTTATACTAATTTGCACTGGCATTCAACAATTTCATCATTAAACCTAAATGGAAAAAAATGGAAAAACTGTTGATCATTAACATATACTTCCATTGGTAGAATTATTAATTTTCTTTTGTGGAAGAAGTTATTGAGTACACTCCCAAAATTGGGACAGTACTCAATCCTTTATTATGTTGGTATTTATGGTGCACAAAATCGTTATAAAGGTCAAGGCCAAGAAATAAGATTGGTGGAGGCAAAGCACACAATGCAAGCTTCACAAAAAATATCAAGAAACATGAGGCAAGTAGAGCGGAGAGAGGTCAAGTCCTCAAAGTCACCAGTGCAAAGCTCAAGCTTTACCAACTCTTGAGATAAAATATAATGCAAACACTAACTCTTTTCATATTGTCAGCCAAAGCAATTTCATTACATTGAACCAGATATTACAGCTCTCTTCATGGCTTATCAAATGATGTTTCAACATAATTATTTTCAGAAAGGTCATTATGATTTCTTAATTTGTGTGTTTTATTTTACAATCTTCAGAACTTGACTGATATCCCTTGTGTCCTTATTTATAAGTATAAACAATTTTCTGAATAGAAACTAATTTGTTGAAAACACATTTGATCATGACAATATGCAGTATCAACTTGTAAATGTTATACATTTTAGTGAAAAAATGTTTCTTGGTTCCTGTAGGTGATAAAAATGCAGACAGATATTGATAAACATGAAATTCAATCACTGATATGTCACTTTTATTAATGGTGTATTATCTAATAATATATGGTAAAGTCACCATGCAGTTAATTCAAACAAACTAAAGCTTCTCCAATCTTTACAAAAGAAATGGCAACAATCATGATCACATTTCCTGTTAGATTTTATTAGTTATATCATTCACTAAATTATACATTGTATTCAAAAACACGCTACTTGTTTCTTGAAGTTGATGAATATATATCAATAAGAAAGATACCAAAATTAAATGAGTTATATCAGTTATTGTTAATAGTTAACACACCTATTTTCAGAAAATCAAAAATATGTAACACATTTGAAATGAAATTAAAGGCATGCATTTGACAATTTAATTGTTTTCAAAATCAATGAGCACCAGGCATCCTTTCCAGGTCTAGTCATGTTCAAAATCATTCTTAGTAATTACATTCTCATCTAGGGCCATTCTTTTCTGTCTGGTTTCTTCTGTAAAATAAGAATCATTAAATAAGCTGTATATTAAGATTTAAACATAATCATGGTCATCTTTAATATAAAGAATAGAAATATCTGCAAGTGAAATGAATGCATTTTGTATTCTTCCTTCATTCTACAAAATGGAATATATTATTGAAATATTAATTATGATTTAATTATACAATCAAAACATATTTCAGCCAGAGAACAAATCGAAGCAAATTGGAGATAATTTCACATAAATCACATACTGGGGAAAAAAGTGGTTTTTGTTTTTATTATGATATAGGAAAACAGTTTTCGTAAACAAGTTTAAATTTGATTTACAAAAAATTGTTTGCTTTAACTAACCAAATATTCTAAGTAACATGATTTAAGTTTAATCTAGACATTAGCTTTGTATTTGTTCATTGATCAAAGCATGTTGTGATCAAAATGAAATCATTAAAATATTTAAAGCGACAAATTTGTGTCTTAAGTCTGACCTTTTTGTTTGGTTCAGCATACATATTTTTTTATCTAATAAAACCTGGAAAGAAATTAGCTTAAATTAGTAGTGAAAGATTGCATACCTTGTCGATTCAAGAATGATGCATGTTTTTGACTTGTGCGCCTTCGCAAAAAACGTGATTCAGAAATTTGAGTCAGATGCACCAACAGCAGACCCACTAGCACGATGGCTAAAAGTCCCTTTCTCATCTGAAATATTATATCAAAGAAGAGAATATATCCATTTGAATGATTTTTGATTATACAATAAAACGTTTTAGACTTATTCACATGATTGCGAGAATCATTAAACAATTTCTATATGAGGGAATAAGGCATTTAATATTTCCACTGCAAAAGAATTTTACATTGTTTACATCAAGAGAAATCTATATATATAAATCTATATATATATATATATGCTGCTTCACTGAACTCTTGCTGCACTTAACTCTTACCTTCAAATTTAAAGTTGAAAGTTGTAATTATATTGTTAGAATGTCTCCTCAGATGATAAATCTTATAATGAATAAATTGTTCCAGACAAGCTTTAAATATGAAATGGTCACATGATATCACCATTGCCTCCTCATTGGGTACATTAATATTGGAATCATTGGACAAGTGTGTGAGTGAGTGAATCCACTATGTCATGGAAGTGTGTTTTTAGATCAAGGTTACATGCATTGGCCCCCAATGTGTGCCAAAATAGAATTTAAGGTACCCCCTACTACCTTTAAGGCACTAAATGGTATATACAGGCTCATCAGCCTGACTGCTTCAGCAAAAGTGATCTGGACATGTGCTTGCATTTCCTCTGACACTATAATGTAAGAAAATGATATGGCTTATTTTTAACCATGTTGATATCATTATGATCACAAGAAAATATAGTGTGATCCCAGTGAAACAGAATTACTCTCTTTATATTAAAACTATAATAATATAATATTTGTATAGCGCTATTTCAAACTATGTTTATGGCACTTTTGCAGATATTTTCTATGTAGTTGAATCTTAAGTTTATATTTAAAGCTGCTTCCTGATTTGCAAGTTTTCACTTCAAGGGACAGGGCATTCCACATACTTGGGGCATTTCCCTCAAAAGCCTTATCACCATATATCTTAGTGTTAGTTCTTGGTACAACATATTCATTAGTCTATTGATCCGAGAGTGTGCAATTTGGAACGTCCTTCATGCCATTTGCCCATATCTGTGTTTCAATACCATGTAATCATTTCTTACCTTGACATAGATCTAATTCTTCACTATTGTATATATTTACCATATCTATAGAAACAATAATTTATGGATAATAATAATAATAATGATTCATATAGCGCTATACCAGACCAGGTCTGCTTATAGCGCTTTTTCCGAGATAATGCTTCCTGTATAGATACGTCTTAAGTTTTTTCTTGAAAGTGTCCAATGATTTGCAGTTTTTCACTTCAAGGGCCAGGGCATTCCAATTTTTTGAACGTTCTGAGCCAATTTCCAACATTCTATTCCAATTGAAATGAAATTAAAGGCATGCATTTGACAATTTAATTGTTTTCCAAATCAATGAGCACCAGGCATCCTTTCCAGGTCTAGTCATGTTCAAAATCATTCTTAGTAATTACATTCTCATCTAGGGCCATTCTTTTCTGTCTGGTTTCTTCTGTAAAATAAGAATCATTAAATAAGCTGTATATTAAGATTTAAACATAATCATGGTCATCTTTAATATAAAGAATAGAAATATCTGCAAGTGAAATGAATGCATTTTGTATTCTTCCTTCATTCTACAAAATGGAATATATTATTGAAATATTAATTATAATTTAATTATACAATCAAAACATATTTCAGCCAGAGAACAAATCGAAGCAAACTGGAGATAATTTCACATAAATCACATACTGGGGAAAAAAGTGGTTTTTGTTTTTACTATGATATAGGAAAACAGTTTTCGTAAACAAGTTTAAATTTGATTTACAAAAAATTGTTTGCTTTAACTAACCAAATATTCTAAGTAACATGATTTAAGTTTAATCTAGACATTAGCTTTGTATTTGTTCATTGATCAAAGCATGTTGTGATCAAAATGAAATCATTAAAATATTTAAAGCGACAAATTTGTGTCTTAAGTCTGACCTTTTTGTTTGGTTCAGCATACATATTTTTTTATCTAATAAAACCTGGAAAGAAATTAGCTTAAATTAGTAGTGAAAGATTGCATACCTTGTCGATTCAAGAATGATGCATGTTTTTGACTTGTGCGCCTTCGCAAAAAACGTGATTCAGAAATTTGAGTCAGATGCACCAACAGCAGACCCACTAGCACGATGGCTAAAAGTCCCTTTCTCATCTGAAATATTATATCAAAGAAGAGAATATATCCATTTGAATGATTTTTGATTATACAATAAAACGTTTTAGACTTATTCACATGATTGCGAGAATCATTAAACAATTTCTATATGAGGGAATAAGGCATTTAATATTTCCACTGCAAAAGAATTTTACATTGTTTACATCAAGAGAAATATATATATATAAATCTATATATATATGGTCTCACGGGAGTAAATAGGTCACTTCTGGTAGTATGTGTTAAATAGTCCCATTGTAAAAAAATGACATATCGTGAAAACGGTTGCAATGGCAACCAATATTAAAATTTTAGATATACCAAATAAAGTTTAAAACAATGTGTTAAGCCTGAGAATATTATTTAATTGTGATTGATGCTGTTATATGGTAGTTGGTGTGAACTAGAACCAAATATTCATACGCCACATATTTGAGATGAGTCAAAATGGGACAAAAACAAGATTGCGTTTCTTGTAAAATATGTCTTTTTGAGCATCTACCAAAAATTGTCGGCGGTGAACCTACCCTAATATTTTCACAAAATTGAAATAAACATGTATTTGATACATTTAGGTTAAAATCAAAATAGGCCATTAATAACTCCCGTGAGACCAAATAGGCCAGACGTGTGATTTATGTTTTTTGCGCTTGGCAGCTGCATTCAGAGACTTACAGTTTAAGCATATGTTGATTTTTCAATTGCATTTGTATTGTGAAGTTGAATGTGTTTAACTCTGGTCTTATTCAACTATTTTATTTGAGTTTCACAGTGGTTTTAACAATATTTATTGAAGGTTTTCACTACCATTCACTCTTATGATCATTTGCAGTGATTTGGCCCGAAATTCAAGTTAATACCGCTATTCAAATATGACAAGTAGATTTGATCCTAGGCTTCTCAATAAAGAAGAAAAGACCTTTCTCATGACAAGGATAGAGGATTTTTCAATATTAAATGATAGAACCGGATGTTTAGAATGGGAGAAGTCAAAAAGTGGGAGTGGGTATCCACAAATGAAACTGACCCAAAAATTGAGAGGAAAATTTGACATATCTAAGAATTTTAATCCCGCCCACATTATGTATTGCATACAGAACAATTTGTGCCTGGATGTGCCTCATTATGAACTAAGTCATTTATGCCACAATAAAATGTGTGTTGGGCCACATCATTTGACATATCAACTGGACCATATCAATAAACAGAGAACTCAACAGTGTAAATTATCAAATAAAACATATTGCAATGGTCATTTTTTTGTAGATTTTAACGGTGAAAAATTGAGTCACAACTAAGATAATTTTAGTTGTTTTTGGCATATTTTGGTGCTTTTATAGCTGTTACAAGCCCAAATTTTAGGTAAATATACAGTTTTCCCTGTGATAAGACATTTAAAAAAAGTTTTATTAGAGATATCCAAGAAATATAGTTGAAATTATTTTTTTTTTAAATTTAAAAACATTTTAAAAAATAAAAAATAAATAAAAAATAAAATAAAAAATCCACATTTAAAAAAAAAAATAGCATGTTATAAAATGGCAATTTAAAGGAATTCCCCCATAGTGTGGGTATATTTTTTGGGTGGTTTTGTCAAGAGAATCTCCCATATTTTAAAATTTCCAGGTGAAAAATAGGGGTTCACCGCCGATTTTTTTCACAATTTTTCACTTTTTGACCAAATTTCTTATCTTTTAAAATATGCTTCCACGTCATCATTTTCAGGTAAAAATGAGAAATTCATATAGTTGTTATACATTTATTTGCCAACATATTTCAAAAATATTTTGGAATATGTTAAAAATTATCCATTTCTATGTGAAAAAATAAGTGAAAATTTTTTTGGACAAAAACGGCTACTTTATATAGGCCAAACGTGTGATTTATGTTTTTTGCGCTTGGCAGCTGCATTCAGAGACTTACAGTTTAAGCATATGTTGAGTTTTCAATTGCATTTGTATTGTGAAGTTGAATGTGTTTAATTCTGGTCTTATTCAACTATTTTATTTGAGTTTCACAGTGGTTTTAACAATATTTATTGAAGGTTTTCACTACCATTCACTCTTATGATCATTTGCAGTGATTTGGCCCGAAATTCAAGTTAATACCGCTATTCAAATATGACAAGTAGATTTGATCCTAGGCTTCTCAATAAAGAAGAAAAGACCTTTCTCATGACAAGGATCGAGGATTTTTCAATATTAAATGATAGAACCGGATGTTTAGAATGGGAGAAGTCAAAAAGTGGACCACAATCTGACTTTGATTTTATTTCATCGTCCTGGCATAGGTTACTTGTAAAAGCTTCATGTAGTCTTCCATGGTCTCGAATTGTGTCTCCATCTTTCTGTTTCTTTTTCCCATTCTCTCCAAAAAAACCTCTACATCTATGTCCAAGAAGAAGATAGCATCTGGTATGGCATGCTTGTACCCTCTAGCCAGCCTACCATACTTTGACATGAAATATTCCCAGCTGAATTCTGCCATGTGTCCCTGGAGTCAAAGTACACGAGAAAAGACATTACAAGCCAGCATACACCTGTCACCAATAATCACATCTTCTTCAGATGTATTCTCAAGTTGACGTAAACTTTCTTAAAAAATATCAAGTATGTACAATTGTGTGCTGCTGCCATTCCTCGGATCTTCATCAACAAAAAGTGAGCAATCTGCTCCAGGCCTCATACAAGCAACAATGCTGTTAATTTTAATAATAAAAAGGGTGACTGATAATATACTTCCCTGTCGAACACCCATTTCCTGATCAAAAGCATCAGAAAGTAATGCACCCATTCAAACTTTGAAATGTCTGTTTGATAGAAAATTTTGAATAAAAAGGAGTAAACGACCCTTTAATTGAAATGTCTGTTTGACAGAAAATTTTGAATAAAAAGGAGCCCTTAATCCCATGTCATATAAATCACTCATCATTCCATACTTTCATGTGGTGTTGTATGCCTTCTCTAAATAAAAAAATATACTAACTACATGCTCGCCTCTTATAAAACCCTCCCGTATAAATGTTTCTAAACGTACCAAATGGTCAATAGTACTTCCAGTTTTTCTAAAGCCACTCTATGCAACTGAAAAATAAGCCGCAGTTTCTAAAAACCATACTTAATGCTCGTTAATCATTCATTCCATTGTTTTACAAATACAACTTGTTAGCACAAGGGGAGGATAATTATTTGAATCAAGTCTTTGCCAGGTTTGGGAATGGGAGTGATAGTGGCTTCACTTCATGAAGGAGGAAAATCACCACTTTCCCAAATTTTATTAAAAATATCTAAAAGATGCCCAAGTGATTGGTCAGAATGGTGTTTAAGGATTTGGTAGTGAATTTGATCAGGTCCAGGAGTGATATCATAAGATTTATCCAAAGCAAGTTTCAAATCTTTAATTGTAAATTAATGACTTATTATATTGTTCCAAGTTACGCACCATATCCCAGCATTTTTTAATTGGTGTATGTGTATTTAATTTGGAAACATAATACTTCCAACTTTTTCTTTTTTTTATTTTAATAATATAACAGGCTTTTACTCTTTCTACTCGAAACTAGTGCAAATTATATTGAGTCAGTTGTCGATTTAATTTTTTCAGAGCTTTTTTGTGCTCCTTGACAGCGTTTTTGCACTCATCATTAAACCACGGGTTTTCTTTAATTTAATAATTTGGCTTTGATTTGGGACTAAACCCAACAGCAATATCATATAGTGTATCTGTAAAAACTTGGAGAGGATCATCTACATTGTTAAACATTTCTGGGGTTATTTTATTGAAACAGGATGTTTGAAATTTTGCCAAATCGGCTTTATGAAATTTCCGCTCACAGATTTGTTAGTATGGTGGATTAATTAAAATAATGAGGTAGTGATCACTACTCCATTGATCTTCCTCTATTTCCCAGGAATAGTCTAAAAATAAATTTGGAGTGCACATGGAGAGATCTTTTGATGTTAAAGAGTCTGTAGAAGGATGTAAATATGTCAAAGAATTGTTATTCCAAAGGCACAAACTATTGATATTTAAAATATTTTCTATTATACGTCCTTTGGCATCAGTATTGTTTCTGCCACCCCAAAGATAGTTGTGTTGTGAGCATTAAAGTCACCAACTAACATATATGGCTGTGGCAGCTGGGTTATCAAATTATTTAAATCTGTAATATTAATTGGTTCACTTGGTTGTAAATATATTGAAAATATAGTTAATGCATTATGCAGGGTAACCTTGACTACAGAAGCTTGTAAATTAGTTTTTAATGTTACTTTACTTTGGGGTATACAGGATTTAACAAAAACAGAAACTCTGCCATGTGCTGGGTTCGTTGTGTGTATTGAAGCAACTTTATTATAAGTCATATATCCCTTTAATGTTGTGGAATTATCTTTGAATTTAGTTTCTTGTAAATTCTTGTTAGTAACTCCATTTCTGGCCTGTTTGCCTCAAATCCTCTACAATTCCATTGCATAATACTGCTGATAGCCATATTAAAAATAATGAGGATAAATATGGGATTTAACATAATCATTTAAGTTTATGTATATGTTTTGAGTAAACAGGTGTAAAATGTACATCGGAAGGATCACCTGTATACATACTTTCTAAGGATTTAGTTCTATTTATTTTACTTTTTCTTTGATCTCTTTTTTGTCTGATTTCTATTGCTATTTACATTTGTATTACTGGATGATGTGGAGGGAGTCTGTGAAGAGGTTTTAGTGGATGGAACTGTTGGTACAGTTATTACTGGGGTAGTGGTTGTTTGGGTTTGAGTGGATGTTCCTGAAGATTTTGAGTTTTTTTGTCAATAAATGCAAACAAAAACTCTTTTCATATTGTCAGCCAAAGCAATTTCATTACATGGAACCAGATATTACAACTCTCTTCATGGCTCAACATAATTATTTTCAGAAAGATCATTTATTTTCACAATATTTCTGCCTTTCTTCTGCCACTGCTCACCCAGCCAACATCACCATTTTATGCTAAATTTCATGCAAATCTGTGTAAACCCAAAATAAAATCTAGTGGCCCGGCTTTATACTATGTCAATATAAACAATCTTTTTTATATCCCCAAATTTCTGCACAATAATCAATTATAGGTGGTACCCCTGAGATATGCAAAGTAGTATAAGTATTAAAACCAAGACATTTCAATTGATTAAATTGAGTATAAATGGCACCTAAAGCTCTGCTTGCGGACCCAGCTTGACAGAGGCAGTGATATTAAAATCCAGGTGTTCATCAAGAATAATGCCCAAATATTTATACTAATTTGCACTGGCATTCAACAATTTCATCATTAAACCTAAATGGAAAAAAATGGAAAAACTGTTGATCATTAACATATACTTCCATTGGTAGAATTATTAATTTTCTTTTGTGGAAGAAGTTATTGAGTACACTCCCAAAATTGGGACAGTACTCAATCCTTTATTATGTTGGTATTTATGGTGCACAAAATCGTTATAAAGGTCAAGGCCAAGAAATAAGATTCGTGGAGGCAAAACACACAATGCAAGCTTCACAAAAAATATCAAGAAACATGAGGCAAGTAGAGCGGAGAGAGGTCAAGTCCTCAAAGTCACCAGTGCAAAGCTCAAGCTTTACCAACTCTTGAGATAAAATATAATTCAAACACTAACTCTTTTCATATTGTCAGCCAAAGCAATTTCATTACATTGAACCAGATATTACAGCTCTCTTCATGGCTTATCAAATGATGTTTCAACATAATTATTTTCAGAAAGGTCATTATGATTTCTTAATTTGTGTGTTTTATTTTACAATCTTCAGAACTTGACTGATATCCCGTGTGTCCTTATTTATAAGTATAAACAATTTTCTGAATAGAAACTAATTTGTTGAAAACACATTTGATCATGAAAATATGCAGTATCAACTTGTAAATTTTATACATTTTAGTGAAAAAATGTTTCTTGGTTCCTGTAGGTGATAAAAATGCAGACAGATATTGATAAACATGAAATTCAATCACTGATATGTCACTTTTATTAATGGTGTATTATCTAATAATATATGGTAAAGTCACCATGCAGTTAATTCAAACAAACTAAAGCTTCTCCAATCTTTACAAAAGAAATGGCAACAATCATGATCACATTTCCTGTTAGATTTTATTAGTTATATCATTCACTAAATTATACATTCTATTCAAAAACACGCTACTTGTTTCTTGAAGTTGATGAATATATATCAATAAGAAAGATACCAAAATTAAATGAGTTATATCAGTTATTGTTAATAGCTAACACACCTATTTTCAGAAAATCAAAAATATGTAACACATTTGAAATGAAATTAAAGGCATGCATTTGACAATTTAATTGTTTTCCAAATCAATGAGCACCAGGCATCCTTTCCAGGTCTAGTCATGTTCAAAATCATTCTTAGTAATTACATTCTCATCTAGGGCCATTCTTTTCTGTCTGGTTTCTTCTGTAAAATAAGAATCATTAAATAAGCTGTATATTAAGATTTAAACATAATCATGGTCATCTTTAATATAAAGAATAGAAATATCTGCAAGTGAAATGAATGCATTTTGTATTCTTCCTTCATTCTACAAAATGGAATATATTATTGAAATATTAATTATAATTTAATTATACAATCAAAACATATTTCAGCCAGAGAACAAATCGAAGCAAACTGGAGATAATTTCACATAAATCACATACTGGGGAAAAAAGTGGTTTTTGTTTTTACTATGATATAGGAAAACAGTTTTCGTAAACAAGTTTAAATTTGATTTACAAAAAATTGTTTGCTTTAACTAACCAAATATTCTAAGTAACATGATTTAAGTTTAATCTAGACATTAGCTTTGTATTTGTTCATTGATCAAAGCATGTTGTGATCAAAATGAAATCATTAAAATATTTAAAGCGACAAATTTGTGTCTTAAGTCTGACCTTTTTGTTTGGTTCAGCATACATATTTTTTTATCTAATAAAACCTGGAAAGAAATTAGCTTAAATTAGTAGTGAAAGATTGCATACCTTGTCGATTCAAGAATGATGCATGTTTTTGACTTGTGCGCCTTCGCAAAAAACGTGATTCAGAAATTTGAGTCAGATGCACCAACAGCAGACCCACTAGCACGATGGCTAAAAGTCCCTTTCTCATCTGAAATATTATATCAAAGAAGAGAATATATCCATTTGAATGATTTTTGATTATACAATAAAACGTTTTAGACTTATTCACATGATTGCGAGAATCATTAAACAATTTCTATATGAGGGAATAAGGCATTTAATATTTCCACTGCAAAAGAATTTTACATTGTTTACATCAAGAGAAATATATATATATAAATCTATATATATATGGTCTCACGGGAGTAAATAGGTCACTTCTGGTAGTATGTGTTAAATAGTCCCATTGTAAAAAAATGACATATCGTGAAAACGGTTGCAATGGCAACCAATATTAAAATTTTAGATATACCAAATAAAGTTTAAAACAATGTGTTAAGCCTGAGAATATTATTTAATTGTGATTGATGCTGTTATATGGTAGTTGGTGTGAACTAGAACCAAATATTCATACGCCACATATTTGAGATGAGTCAAAATGGGACAAAAACAAGATTGCGTTTCTTGTAAAATATGTCTTTTTGAGCATCTACCAAAAATTGTCGGCGGTGAACCTACCCTAATATTTTCACAAAATTGAAATAAACATGTATTTGATACATTTAGGTTAAAATCAAAATAGGCCATTAATAACTCCCGTGAGACCAAATAGGCCAGACGTGTGATTTATGTTTTTTGCGCTTGGCAGCTGCATTCAGAGACTTACAGTTTAAGCATATGTTGATTTTTCAATTGCATTTGTATTGTGAAGTTGAATGTGTTTAACTCTGGTCTTATTCAACTATTTTATTTGAGTTTCACAGTGGTTTTAACAATATTTATTGAAGGTTTTCACTACCATTCACTCTTATGATCATTTGCAGTGATTTGGCCCGAAATTCAAGTTAATACCGCTATTCAAATATGACAAGTAGATTTGATCCTAGGCTTCTCAATAAAGAAGAAAAGACCTTTCTCATGACAAGGATAGAGGATTTTTCAATATTAAATGATAGAACCGGATGTTTAGAATGGGAGAAGTCAAAAAGTGGGAGTGGGTATCCACAAATGAAACTGACCCAAAAATTGAGAGGAAAATTTGACATATCTAAGAATTTTAATCCCGCCCACATTATGTATTGCATACAGAACAATTTGTGCCTGGATGTGCCTCATTATGAACTAAGTCATTTATGCCACAATAAAATGTGTGTTGGGCCACATCATTTGACATATCAACTGGACCATATCAATAAACAGAGAACTCAACAGTGTAAATTATCAAATAAAACATATTGCAATGGTCATTTTTTTGTAGATTTTAACGGTGAAAAATTGAGTCACAACTAAGATAATTTTAGTTGTTTTTGGCATATTTTGGTGCTTTTATAGCTGTTACAAGCCCAAAATTTAGGTAAATATACAGTTTTCCCTGTGATAAGACATTTAAAAAAAGTTTTATTAGAGATATCCAAGAAATATAGCTGAAATTATTTTTTTTTTAAATTTAAAAACATTTTAAAAAATAAAAAATAAATAAAAAATAAAATAAAAAATCCACATTTAAAAAAAAAAATAGCATGTTATAAAATGGCAATTTAAAGGAATTCCCCCATAGTGTGGGTATATTTTTTGGGTGGTTTTGTCAAGAGAATCTCCCATATTTTAAAATTTCCAGGTGAAAAATAGGGGTTCACCGCCGATTTTTTTCACAATTTTTCACTTTTTGACCAAATTTCTTATCTTTTAAAATATGCTTCCACGTCATCATTTTCAGGTAAAAATGAGAAATTCATATAGTTGTTATACATTTATTTGCCAACATATTTCAAAAATATTTTGGAATATGTTAAAAATTATCCATTTCTATGTGAAAAAATAAGTGAAAATTTTTTTGGACAAAAACGGCTACTTTATATAGGCCAAACGTGTGATTTATGTTTTTTGCGCTTGGCAGCTGCATTCAGAGACTTACAGTTTAAGCATATGTTGAGTTTTCAATTGCATTTGTATTGTGAAGTTGAATGTGTTTAATTCTGGTCTTATTCAACTATTTTATTTGAGTTTCACAGTGGTTTTAACAATATTTATTGAAGGTTTTCACTACCATTCACTCTTATGATCATTTGCAGTGATTTGGCCCGAAATTCAAGTTAATACCGCTATTCAAATATGACAAGTAGATTTGATCCTAGGCTTCTCAATAAAGAAGAAAAGACCTTTCTCATGACAAGGATCGAGGATTTTTCAATATTAAATGATAGAACCGGATGTTTAGAATGGGAGAAGTCAAAAAGTGGACCACAATCTGACTTTGATTTTCTTTCATCGTCCTGGCATAGGTTACTTGTAAAAGCTTCATGTAGTCTTCCATGGTCTCGAATTGTGTCTCCATCTTTCTGTTTCTTTTTCCCATTCTCTCCAAAAAAACCTCTACATCTATGTCCAAGAAGAAGATAGCATCTGGTATGGCATGCTTGTACCCTCTAGCCAGCCTACCATACTTTGACATGAAATATTCCCAGCTGAATTCTGCCATGTGTCCCTGGAGTCAAAGTACACGAGAAAAGACATTACAAGCCAGCATACACCTGTCACCAATAATCACATCTTCTTCAGATGTATTCTCAAGTTGACGTAAACTTTCTTAAAAAATATCAAGTATGTACAATTGTGTGCTGCTGCCATTCTTCGGATCTTCATCAACAAAAAGTGAGCAATCTGCTCCAGGCCTCATACAAGCAACAATGCTGTTAATTTTAATAATAAAAAGGGTGACTGATAATATACTTCCCTGTCGAACACCCATTTCCTGATCAAAAGCATCAGAAAGTAATGCACCCATTCAAACTTTGAAATGTCTGTTTGATAGAAAATTTTGAATAAAAAGGAGTAAACGACCCTTTAATTGAAATGTCTGTTTGACAGAAAATTTTGAATAAAAAGGAGCCCTTAATCCCATGTCATATAAATCACTCATCATTCCATACTTTCATGTGGTGTTGTATGCCTTCTCTAAATAAAAAAATATACTAACTACATGCTCGCCTCTTATAAAACCCTCCCGTATAAATGTTTCTAAACGTACCAAATGGTCAATAGTACTTCCAGTTTTTCTAAAGCCACTCTATGCAACTGAAAAATAAGCCGCAGTTTCTAAAAACCATACTTAATGCTCGTTAATCATTCATTCCATTGTTTTACAAATACAACTTGTTAGCACAAGGGGAGGATAATTATTTGAATCAAGTCTTTGCCAGGTTTGGGAATGGGAGTGATAGTGGCTTCACTTCATGAAGGAGGAAAATCACCACTTTCCCAAATTTTATTAAAAATATCTAAAAGATGCCCAAGTGATTGGTCAGAATGGTGTTTAAGGATTTGGTAGTGAATTTGATCAGGTCCAGGAGTGATATCATAAGATTTATCCAAAGCAAGTTTCAAATCTTTAATTGTAAATTAATGACTTATTATATTGTTCCAAGTTACGCACCATATCCCAGCATTTTTTAATTGGTGTATGTGTATTTAATTTGGAAACATAATACTTCCAACTTTTTCTTTTTTTTATTTTAATAATATAACAGGCTTTTACTCTTTCTACTCGAAACTAGTGCAAATTATATTGAGTCAGTTGTCGATTTAATTTTTTCAGAGCTTTTTTGTGCTCCTTGACAGCGTTTTTGCACTCATCATTAAACCACGGGTTTTCTTTAATTTAATAATTTGGCTTTGATTTGGGACTAAACCCAACAGCAATATCATATAGTGTATCTGTAAAAACTTGGAGAGGATCATCTACATTGTTAAACATTTCTGGGGTTATTTTATTGAAACAGGATGTTTGAAATTTTGCCAAATCGGCTTTATGAAATTTCCGCTCACAGATTTGTTAGTATGGTGGATTAATTAAAATAATGAGGTAGTGATCACTACTCCATTGATCTTCCTCTATTTCCCAGGAATAGTCTAAAAATAAATTTGGAGTGCACATGGAGAGATCTTTTGATGTTAAAGAGTCTGTAGAAGGATGTAAATATGTCAAAGAATTGTTATTCCAAAGGCACAAACTATTGATATTTAAAATATTTTCTATTATACGTCCTTTGGCATCAGTATTGTTTCTGCCACCCCAAAGATAGTTGTGTTGTGAGCATTAAAGTCACCAACTAACATATATGGCTGTGGCAGCTGGGTTATCAAATTATTTAAATCTGTAATATTAATTGGTTCACTTGGTTGTAAATATATTGAAAATATAGTTAATGCATTATGCAGGGTAACCTTGACTACAGAAGCTTGTAAATTAGTTTTTAATGTTACTTTACTTTGGGGTATACAGGATTTAACAAAAACAGAAACTCTGCCATGTGCTGGGTTCGTTGTGTGTATTGAACCAACTTTATTATAAGTCATATATCCCTTTAATGTTGTGGAATTATCTTTGAATTTAGTTTCTTGTAAATTCTTGTTAGTAACTCCATTTCTGGCCTGTTTGCCTCAAATCCTCTACAATTCCATTGCATAATACTGCTGATAGCCATATTAAAAATAATGAGGATAAATATGGGATTTAACATAATCATTTAAGTTTATGTATATGTTTTGAGTAAACAGGTGTAAAATGTACATCGGAAGGATCACCTGTATACATACTTTCTAAGGATTTAGTTCTATTTATTTTACTTTTTCTTTGATCTCTTTTTTGTCTGATTTCTATTGCTATTTACATTTGTATTACTGGATGATGTGGAGGGAGTCTGTGAAGAGGTTTTAGTGGATGGAACTGTTGGTACAGTTATTACTGGGGTAGTGGTTGTTTGGGTTTGAGTGGATGTTCCTGAAGATTTTGAGTTTTTTTGTCAATAAATGCAAACAAAAACTCTTTTCATATTGTCAGCCAAAGCAATTTCATTACATGGAACCAGATATTACAACTCTCTTCATGGCTCAACATAATTATTTTCAGAAAGATCATTTATTTTCACAATATTTCTGCCTTTCTTCTGCCACTGCTCACCCAGCCAACATCACCATTTTATGCTAAATTTCATGCAAATCTGTGTAAACCCAAAATAAAATCTAGTGGCCCGGCTTTATACTATGTCAATATAAACAATCTTTTTTATATCCCCAAATTTCTGCACAATAATCAATTATAGGTGGTACCCCTGAGATATGCAAAGTAGTATAAGTATTAAAACCAAGACATTTCAATTGATTAAATTGAGTATAAATGGCACCTAAAGCTCTGCTTGCGGACCCAGCTTGACAGAGGCAGTGATATTAAAATCCAGGTGTTCATCAAGAATAATGCCCAAATATTTATACTAATTTGCACTGGCATTCAACAATTTCATCATTAAACCTAAATGGAAAAAAATGGAAAAACTGTTGATCATTAACATATACTTCCATTGGTAGAATTATTAATTTTCTTTTGTGGAAGAAGTTATTGAGTACACTCCCAAAATTGGGACAGTACTCAATCCTTTATTATGTTGGTATTTATGGTGCACAAAATCGTTATAAAGGTCAAGGCCAAGAAATAAGATTCGTGGAGGCAAAACACACAATGCAAGCTTCACAAAAAATATCAAGAAACATGAGGCAAGTAGAGCGGAGAGAGGTCAAGTCCTCAAAGTCACCAGTGCAAAGCTCAAGCTTTACCAACTCTTGAGATAAAATATAATTCAAACACTAACTCTTTTCATATTGTCAGCCAAAGCAATTTCATTACATTGAACCAGATATTACAGCTCTCTTCATGGCTTATCAAATGATGTTTCAACATAATTATTTTCAGAAAGGTCATTATGATTTCTTAATTTGTGTGTTTTATTTTACAATCTTCAGAACTTGACTGATATCCCGTGTGTCCTTATTTATAAGTATAAACAATTTTCTGAATAGAAACTAATTTGTTGAAAACACATTTGATCATGAAAATATGCAGTATCAACTTGTAAATTTTATACATTTTAGTGAAAAAATGTTTCTTGGTTCCTGTAGGTGATAAAAATGCAGACAGATATTGATAAACATGAAATTCAATCACTGATATGTCACTTTTATTAATGGTGTATTATCTAATAATATATGGTAAAGTCACCATGCAGTTAATTCAAACAAACTAAAGCTTCTCCAATCTTTACAAAAGAAATGGCAACAATCATGATCACATTTCCTGTTAGATTTTATTAGTTATATCATTCACTAAATTATACATTCTATTCAAAAACACGCTACTTGTTTCTTGAAGTTGATGAATATATATCAATAAGAAAGATACCAAAATTAAATGAGTTATATCAGTTATTGTTAATAGCTAACACACCTATTTTCAGAAAATCAAAAATATGTAACACATTTGAAATGAAATTAAAGGCATGCATTTGACAATTTAATTGTTTTCCAAATCAATGAGCACCAGGCATCCTTTCCAGGTCTAGTCATGTTCAAAATCATTCTTAGTAATTACATTCTCATCTAGGGCCATTCTTTTCTGTCTGGTTTCTTCTGTAAAATAAGAATCATTAAATAAGCTGTATATTAAGATTTAAACATAATCATGGTCATCTTTAATATAAAGAATAGAAATATCTGCAAGTGAAATGATTGCATTTTGTATTCTTCCTTCATTCTACAAAATGGAATATATTATTGAAATATTAATTATGATTTAATTATACAATCAAAACATATTTCAGCCAGAGAACAAATCGAAGCAAACTGGAGATAATTTCACATAAATCACATACTGGGGAAAAAAGTGGTTTTTGTTTTTACTATGATATAGGAAAACAGTTTTCGTAAACAAGTTTAAATTTGATTTACAAAAAATTGTTTGCTTTAACTAACCAAATATTCTAAGTAACATGATTTAAGTTTAATCTAGACATTAGCTTTGTATTTGTTCATTGATCAAAGCATGTTGTGATCAAAATGAAATCATTAAAATATTTAAAGCAACAAATTTGTGTCTTAAGTCTGACCTTTTTGTTTGGTTCAGCATACATATTTTTTTATCTAATAAAACCTGGAAAGAAATTAGCTTAAATTAGTAGTGAAAGATTGCATACCTTGTCGATTCAAGAATGATGCATGTTTTTGACTTGTGCGCCTTCGCAAAAAACGTGATTCAGAAATTTGAGTCAGATGCACCAACAGCAGACCCACTAGCACGATGGCTAAAAGTCCCTTTCTCATCTGAAATGTTTTATCAAAGAAGAGAATATATCCATTTGAATGATTTTTGATTATACAATAAAACGTTTTAGACTTATTCACATGATTTCGAGAATCATTAAACAATTTCTATATGAGGGAATAAGGCATTTAATATTTCCACTGCAAAAGAATTTTACATTGTTTACATCAAGAGAAATATATATATATAAATCTATATATATATGGTCTCACGGGAGTAAATAGGTCACTTCTGGTAGTATGTGTTAAATAGTCCCATTGTAAAAAAATGACATATCGTGAAAACGGTTGCAATGGCAACCAATATTAAAATTTTAGATATACCAAATAAAGTTTAAAACAGTGTGTTAAGCCTGAGAATATTATTTAATTGTGATTGATGCTGTTATATGGTAGTTGGTGTGAACTAGAACCAAATATTCATACGCCACATATTTGAGATGAGTCAAAATGGGACAAAAACAGGTTGCGTTTCTTGTAAAATATGTCTTTTTGAGCATCTACCAAAAATTGTCGGCGGTGAACCTACCCTAATATTTTCACAAAATTGAAATAAACATGTATTTGATACATTTAGGTTAAAATCAAAATAGGCCATTAATAACTCCCGTGAGACCAAATAGGCCAGACGTGTGATTTATGTTTTTTGCGCTTGGCAGCTGCATTCAGAGACTTACAGTTTAAGCATATGTTGATTTTTCAATTGCATTTGTATTGTGAAGTTGAATGTGTTTAATTCTGGTCTTATTCAACTATTTTATTTGAGTTTCACAGTGGTTTTAACAATATTTATTGAAGGTTTTCACTACCATTCACTCTTATGATCATTTGCAGTGATTTGGCCCGAAATTCAAGTTAATACCGCTATTCAAATATGACAAGTAGATTTGATCCTAGGCTTCTCAATAAAGAAGAAAAGACCTTTCTCATGACAAGGATCGAGGATTTTTCAATATTAAATGATAGAACCGGATGTTTAGAATGGGAGAAGTCAAAAAGTGGGAGTTGGTATCCACAAATGAAACTGACCCAAAAATTTAGAGGAAAATTTGACATATCTAAGAATTTTAATCCCGCCCACATTATGTATTGCATACAGAACAATTTGTGCCTGGATGTGCCGTATTATGAACTAAGTCATTTATGCCACAATAAAATGTGTGTTGGGCCACATCATTTGACATATCAACTGGACCATATCAATAAACAGAGAACTCAACAGTGTAAATTATCAAATAAAACATATTGCAATGGTCATTTTTTTGTAGATTTTAACGGTGAAAAATTGAGTCACAACTAAAATGTATTTTAGTGGTTTTTGGCATATTTTGGTGCTTTTATAGCTGTTACAAGCCCAAAATTGAGGTAAATATACAGTTTTCCCTGTGTTAAGACATTTAAAAAAAAAATTTATTAGAGATATCCAAGAAATATAGCTGAAATTATTTTTTTTTTAAATTTAAAAAAATTTTAAAAAATAAAAAATAAAATAAAAATAAAATAAAAAATCCACATTTTTTAAAAAATAGCATGTTATAAAATGGCAATTTAAAGGAATTCCCCCATAGTGTGGGTATATTTTTTGGGTGGTTTTGTCAAGAGAATCTCCCATATTTTAAAATTTCCAGGTGAAAAATAGGGGTTCACCGCCGATTTTTTTCACAATTTTTCACTTTTTGACCAAATTTCTTATCTTTTAAAATATGCTTCCAGGTCATCATTTTCAGGTAAAAATGAGAAATTCATATAGTTGTTATACATTTATTTGCCAACATATTTCAAAAATATTTTGGAATATGTAAAAAATTATCCATTTTTATGTAAAAAAATAAGTGAAAATTTTTTTGGACAAAAACGGCTACTTTATATAGGCCAGACGTGTGATTTATGTTTTTTGCGCTTGACAGCTGCATTCAGAGACTTACAGTTTAAGCATATGTTGATTTTTCAATTGCATTTGTATTGTGAAGTTGAATGTGTTTAATTCTGGTCTTATTCAACTATTTTATTTGAGTTTCACAGTGGTTTTAACAATATTTATTGAAGGTTTTCACTACCATTCACTCTTATGATCATTTGCAGTGATTTGGCCCGAAATTCAAGTTAATACCGCTATTCAAATATGACAAGTAGATTTGATCCTAGGCTTCTCAATAAAGAAGAAAAGACCTTTCTCATGACAAGGATCGAGGATTTTTCAATATTAAATGATAGAACCGGATGTTTAGAATGGGAGAAGTCAAAAAGTGGGAGTGGGTATCCACAAATGAAACTGACCCAAAAATTTAGAGGAAAATTTGACATATCTAAGAATTTTAATCCCGCCCACATTATGTATTGCATACAGAACAATTTGTGCCTGGATGTGCCTCATTATGAACTAAGTCATTTATGCCACAATAAAATGTGTGTTGGGCCACATCATTTGAAATATCAACTGGACCATATCAATAAACAGAGAACTCAACAGTGTAAATTATCAAATAAAATATATTGCAATGGTCATTTTTTTGTAGATTTTAACGGTGAAAAATTGAGTCACAACTAAAATGTATTTTAGTGGTTTTTGGCATATTTTGGTGCTTTTATAGCTGTTACAAGCCCAACATTGAGGTAAATATACAGTTTTCCCTGTGTTAAGACATTTAAAAAATTTTTTTATTAGAGATATCCAAGAAATATAGCTGAAATTATTTTTTTTTTTAATTTAAATTTTTTTTTTTAAATTAAAAATAAATTAAAAATAAATTTAAAATTCCACATTTTTAAAAAAAATAGCATGTTATAAAATCGCAATTTAAAGGAATTCCCCCGTAGTGTGGGTATATTTTTTGGGTGGTTTTGTCAAGAGAATCTCCCATATTTTAAAATTTCCAGGTGAAAAATAGGGGTTAACCGCCGATTTTTTTCACAATTTTTCACTTTTTGACCAAATTTCTTATCTTTTAAAATATGCTTCCAGGTCATCATTTTCAGGTAAAAATGAGAAATTCATATAGTTGTTATACATTTATTTGCCAACATATTTCAAAAATATTTTGGAATATGTTAAAAATTATCCATTTCTATGTAAAAAAATAAGTGAAAATTTTTGGGGACAAAAACGGCTACTTTATATAGGCCAGACGTGTGATTTATGTTTTTTGCGCTTGGCAGCTGCATTCAGAGACTTACAGTTTAAGCATATGTTGATTTTTCAATTGCATTTGTATTGTGAAGTTGAATGTGTTTAATTCTGGTCTTATTCAACTATTTTATTTGAGTTTCACAGTGGTTTTAACAATATTTATTGAAGGTTTTCACTACCATTCACTCTTATGATCATTTGCAGTGATTTGGCCCGAAATTCAAGTTAATACCGCTATTCAAATATGACAAGTAGATTTGATCCTAGGCTTCTCAATAAAGAAGAAAAGACCTTTCTCATGACAAGGATCGAGGATTTTTCAATATTAAATGATAGAACCGGATGTTTAGAATGGGAGAAGTCAAAAAGTGGGAGTGGGTATCCACAAATGAAACTGACCCAAAAATTTATGGGAAAATTTGACATATCTAAGAATTTTAATCCCGCCCACATTATGTATTGCATACAGAACAATTTGTGCCTGGATGTGCCTCATTATGAACTAAGTCATTTATGCCACAATAAAATGTGTGATGGGCCACATCATTTGACATATCAACTGGACCATATCAATAAACAGAGAACTCAACAGTGTAAAATATCAAATAAAACATATTGCAATGGTCATTTTTTTGTAGATTTTAACGGTGAAAAATTGAGTCACAACTAAAATGTATTTTAGTGGTTTTTGGCATATTTTGGTGCTTTTATAGCTGTTACAAGCCCAAAATTGAGGTAAATATACAGTTTTCCCTGTGTTAAGACATTTAAAAAAAAAATTATTAGAGATATCCAAGAAATATAGCTGAAATTATTTATTTTTTTAATTTAAAATTTTTTAAAAAAATTAAAAACAAATTAAAAATAAAATAAAAAATCCACATTTTTTAAAAAATAGCATGTTATAAAATGGCAATATAAAGGAATTCCCCCATAGTGTGGGTATATTTTTTGGGTGGTTTTGTCAAGAGAATCTCCCATATTTTAAAATTTCCAGGTGAAAAATAGGGGTTCACCGCCGATTTTTTTCACAATTTTTCACTTTTTGACCAAATTTCTTATCTTTTAAAATATGCTTCCAGGTCATCATTTTCAGGTAAAAATGAGAAATTCATATAGTTGTTATACATTTATTTGCCAACATATTTCAAAAATATTTTGGAATATGTTAAAAATTATCCATTTTTATGTAAAAAAATAAGTGAAAATTTTTTTGGACAAAAACGGCTACTTTATATAGGCCAGACGTGTGATTTATGTTTTTTGCGCTTGACAGCTGCATTCAGAGACTTACAGTTTAAGCATATGTTGATTTTTCAATTGCATTTGTATTGTGAAGTTGAATGTGTTTAATTCTGGTCTTATTCAACTATTTTATTTGAGTTTCACAGTGGTTTAAACAATATTTATTGAAGGTTTTCACTACCATTCACTCTTATGATCATTTGCAGTGATTTGGCCCGAAATTCAAGTTAATACCGCTATTCAAATATGACAAGTAGATTTGATCCTAGGCTTCTCAATAAAGAAGAAAAGACCTTTCTCATGACAAGGATCGAGGATTTTTCAATATTAAATGATAGAACCGGATGTTTAGAATGGGAGAAGTCAAAAAGTGGGAGTGGGTATCCACAAATGAAACTGACCCAAAAATTTAGAGGAAAATTTGACATATCTAAGAATTTTAATCCCTCCCACATTATGTATTGCATACAGAACAATTTGTGCCTGGATGTGCCTCATTATGAACTAAGTCATTTATGCCACAATAAAATGTGTGTTGGGCCACATCATTTGACATATCAACTGGACCATATCAATAAACAGAGAACTCAACAGTGTAAATTATCAAATAAAATATATTGCAATGGTCATTTTTTTGTAGATTTTAACGGTGAAATATTGAGTCACAACTAAAATGTATTTTAGTGGTTTTTGGCATATTTTGGTGCTTTTATAGCTGTTACAAGCCCAACATTGAGGTAAATATACAGTTTTCCCTGTGTTAAGACATTTAAAAAAATTTTTTATTAGAGATATCCAAGAAATATAGCTGAAATTATTTTTTTTTTTAATTTAAATTTTTTTTTTTAAATTAAAAATAAATTAAAAATAAATTAAAAATTCCACATTTTAAAAAAAAATAGCATGTTATAAAATCGCAATTTAAAGGAATTCCCCCATAGTGTGGGTATATTTTTTGGGTGGTTTTGTCAAGAGAATCTCCCATATTTTAAAATTTCCAGGTGAAAAATAGGGGTTAACCGCCGATTTTTTTCACAATTTTTCACTTTTTGACCAAATTTCTTATCTTTTAAAATATGCTTCCAGGTCATCATTTTCAGGTAAAAATGAGAAATTCATATAGTTGTTATACATTTATTTGCCAACATATTTCAAAAATATTTTGGAATATGTTAAAAATTATCCATTTCTATGTAAAAAAATAAGTGAAAATTTTTGGGGACAAAAACGGCTACTTTATATAGGCCAGACGTGTGATTTATGTTTTTTGCGCTTGGCAGCTGCATTCAGAGACTTACAGTTTAAGCATATGTTGATTTTTCAATTGCATTTGTATTGTGAAGTTGAATGTGTTTAATTCTGGTCTTATTCAACTATTTTATTTGAGTTTCACAGTGGTTTTAACAATATTTATTGAAGGTTTTCACTACCATTCACTCTTATGATCATTTGCAGTGATTTGGCCCGAAATTCAAGTTAATACCGCTATTCAAATATGACAAGTAGATTTGATCCTAGGCTTCTCAATAAAGAAGAAAAGACCTTTCTCATGACAAGGATCGAGGATTTTTCAATATTAAATGATAGAACCGGATGTTTAGAATGGGAGAAGTCAAAAAGTGGGAGTGGGTATCCACAAATGAAACTGACCCAAAAATTTATGGGAAAATTTGACATATCTAAGAATTTTAATCCCGCCCACATTATGTATTGCATACAGAACAATTTGTGCCTGGATGTGCCTCATTATGAACTAAGTCATTTATGCCACAATAAAATGTGTGATGGGCCACATCATTTGACATATCAACTGGACCATATCAATAAACAGAGAACTCAACAGTGTAAAATATCAAATAAAACATATTGCAATGGTCATTTTTTTGTAGATTTTAACGGTGAAAAATTGAGTCACAACTATAATGTATTTTAGTGGTTTTTGCATATTTTGGTGCTTTTATAGCTGTTACAAGCCCAAAATTGAGGTAAATATACAGTTTTCCCTGTGTTAAGACATTTAAAAAAAAAATTATTAGAGATATCCAAGAAATATAGCTGAAATTATTTATTTTTTTAATTTAAAATTTAAAAAAAATTAAAAACAAATTAAAAATAAAATAAAAAATCCACATTTTTAAAAAATAGCATGTTATAAAATGGCAATTTAAAGGAATTCCCCCATAGTGTGGGTATATTTTTTGGGTGGTTTTGTCAAGAGAATCTCCCATATTTTAAAATTTCCAGGTGAAAAATAGGGGTTCACCGCCGATTTTTTTCACAATTTTTCACTTTTTGACCAAATTTCTTATCTTTTAAAATATGCTTCCAGGTCATCATTTTCAGGTAAAAATGAGAAATTCATATAGTTGTTATACATTTATTTGCCAACATATTTCAAAAATATTTTGGAATATGTTAAAAATTATCCATTTTTATGTAAAAAAATAAGTGAAAATTTTTTTGGACAAAAACGGCTACTTTATATAGGCCAGACGTGTGATTTATGTTTTTTGCGCTTGACAGCTGCATTCAGAGACTTACAGTTTAAGCATATGTTGATTTTTCAATTGCATTTGTATTGTGAAGTTGAATGTGTTTAATTCTGGTCTTATTCAACTATTTTATTTGAGTTTCACAGTGGTTTTAACAATATTTATTGAAGGTTTTCACTACCATTCACTCTTATGATCATTTGCAGTGATTTGGCCCGAAATTCAAGTTAATACCGCTATTCAAATATGACAAGTAGATTTGATCCTAGGCTTCTCAATAAAGAAGAAAAGACCTTTCTCATGACAAGGATCGAGGATTTTTCAATATTAAATGATAGAACCGGATGTTTAGAATGGGAGAAGTCAAAAAGTGGGAGTGGGTATCCACAAATGAAACTGACCCAAAAATTTAGAGGAAAATTTGACATAGCTAAGAATTTTAATCCCTCCCACATTATGTATTGCATACAGAACAATTTGTGCCTGGATGTGCCTCATTATGAACTAAGTCATTTATGCCACAATAAAATGTGTGTTGGGCCACATCATTTGACATATCAACTGGACCATATCAATAAACAGAGAACTCAACAGTGTAAATTATCAAATAAAATATATTGCAATGGTCATTTTTTTGTAGATTTTAACGGTGAAATATTGAGTCACAACTAAAATGTATTTTAGTGGTTTTTGGCATATTTTGGTGCTTTTATAGCTGTTACAAGCCCAACATTGAGGTAAATATACAGTTTTCCCTGTGTTAAGACATTTAAAAAAATTTTTTATTAGAGATATCCAAGAAATATAGCTGAAATTATTTTTTTTTTTAATTTAAATTTTTTTTTTTAAATTAAAAATAAATTAAAAATAAATTAAAAATTCCACATTTTAAAAAAATAGCATGTTATAAAATGGCAATTTAAAGGAATTCCCCATAGTGTGGGTATATTTTTTGGTGGTTTTGTCAAGAGAATCTCCCATATTTTAAAATTTCCAGGTGAAAAATAGGGGTTCACCGCCGATTTTTTTCACAATTTTTCACTTTTTGACCAAATTTCTTATCTTTTAAAATATGCTTCCAGGTCATCATTTTCAGGTAAAAATGAGAAATTCATATAGTTGTTATACATTTATTTGCCAACATATTTCAAAAATATTTTGGAATATGTTAAAAATTATCCATTTCTATGTAAAAAAATAAGTGAAAATTTTTTTGGACAAAAACGGCTACTTTATATAGGCCAGACGTGTGATTTATGTTTTTTGCGCTTGGCAGCTGCATTCAGAGACTTACAGTTTAAGCATATGTTGATTTTTCAATTGCATTTGTATTGTGAAGTTGAATGTGTTTAATTCTGGTCTTATTCAACTATTTTATTTGAGTTTCACAGTGGTTTTAACAATATTTATTGAAGGTTTTCACTACCATTCACTCTTATGATCATTTGCAGTGATTTGGCCCGAAATTCAAGTTAATACCGCTATTCAAATATGACAAGTAGATTTGATCCTAGGCTTCTCAATAAAGAAGAAAAGACCTTTCTCATGACAAGGATCGAGGATTTTTCAATATTAAATGATAGAACCGGATGTTTAGAATGGGAGAAGTCAAAAAGTGGGAGTGGGTATCCACAAATGAAACTGACCCAAAAATTTATGGGAAAATTTGACATATCTAAGAATTTTAATCCCGCCCACATTATGTATTGCATACAGAACAATTTGTGCCTGGATGTGCCTCATTATGAACTAAGTCATTTATGCCACAATAAAATGTGTGATGGGCCACATCATTTGACATATCAACTGGACCATATCAATAAACAGAGAACTCAACAGTGTAAAATATCAAATAAAACATATTGCAATGGTCATTTTTTTGTAGATTTTAACGGTGAAAAATTGAGTCACAACTATAATGTATTTTAGTGGTTTTTGGCATATTTTGGTGCTTTTATAGCTGTTACAAGCCCAAAATTGAGGTAAATATACAGTTTTCCCTGTGTTAAGACATTTAAAAAAAAAATTATTAGAGATATCCAAGAAATATAGCTGAAATTATTTATTTTTTTAATTTAAAATTTTAAAAAAAAATTAAAAACAAATTAAAAATAAAATAAAAAATCCACATTTTTTAAAAAATAGCATGTTATAAAATGGCAATTTAAAGGAATTCCCCCATAGTGTGGGTATATTTTTTGGGTGGTTTTGTCAAGAGAATCTCCCATATTTTAAAATTTCCAGGTGAAAAATAGGGGTTCACCGCCGATTTTTTTTCACAATTTTTCACTTTTTGACCAAATTTCTTATCTTTTAAAATATGCTTCCAGGTCATCATTTTCAGGTAAAAATGAGAAATTCATATAGTTGTTATACATTTATTTGCCAACATATTTCAAAAATATTTTGGAATATGTTAAAAATTATCCATTTTTATGTAAAAAAATAAGTGAAAATTTTTTTGGACAAAAACGGCTACTTTATATAGGCCAGACGTGTGATTTATGTTTTTTGCGCTTGACAGCTGCATTCAGAGACTTACAGTTTAAGCATATGTTGATTTTTCAATTGCATTTGTATTGTGAAGTTGAATGTGTTTAATTCTGGTCTTATTCAACTATTTTATTTGAGTTTCACAGTGGTTTTAACAATATTTATTGAAGGTTTTCACTACCATTCACTCTTATGATCATTTGCAGTGATTTGGCCCGAAATTCAAGTTAATACCGCTATTCAAATATGACAAGTAGATTTGATCCTAGGCTTCTCAATAAAGAAGAAAAGACCTTTCTCATGACAAGGATCGAGGATTTTTCAATATTAAATGATAGAACCGGATGTTTAGAATGGGAGAAGTCAAAAAGTGGGAGTGGGTATCCACAAATGAAACTGACCCAAAAATTTAGAGGAAAATTTGACATATCTAAGAATTTTAATCCCGCCCACATTATGTATTGCATACAGAACAATTTGTGCCTGGATGTGCCTCATTATGAACTAAGTCATTTATGCCACAATAAAATGTGTGTTGGGCCACATCATTTGACATATCAACTGGACCATATCAATAAACAGAGAACTCAACAGTGTAAATTATCAAATAAAATATATTGCAATGGTCATTTTTTTGTAGATTTTAACGGTGAAATATTGAGTCACAACTAAAATGTATTTTAGTGGTTTTTGGCATATTTTGGTGCTTTTATAGCTGTTACAAGCCCAACATTGAGGTAAATATACAGTTTTCCCTGTGTTAAGACATTTAAAAAAATTTTTTATTAGAGATATCCAAGAAATATAGCTGAAATTATTTTTTTTTTTAATTTAAATTTTTTTTTTTAAATTAAAAATAAATTAAAAATAAATTAAAAATTCCACATTTTTTAAAAAAATAGCATGTTATAAAATGGCAATTTAAAGGAATTCCCCCATAGTGTGGGTATATTTTTTGGGTGGTTTTGTCAAGAGAATCTCCCATATTTTAAAATTTCCAGGTGAAAAATAGGGGTTCACCGCCGATTTTTTTCACAATTTTTCACTTTTTGACCAAATTTCTTATCTTTTAAAATATGCTTCCAGGTCATCATTTTCAGGTAAAAATGAGAAATTCATATAGTTGTTATACATTTATTTGCCAACATATTTCAAAAATATTTTGGAATATGTTAAAAATTATCCATTTCTATGTAAAAAAATAAGTGAAAATTTTTTGGGACAAAAACGGCTACTTTATCTAGGCCAGACGTGTGATTTATGTTTTTTGCGCTTGACAGCTGCATTCAGAGACTTACAGTTTAAGCATATGTTGATTTTTCAATTGCATTTGTATTGTGAAGTTGAATGTGTTTAATTCTGGTCTTATTCAACTATTTTATTTGAGTTTCACAGTGGTTTTAACAATATTTATTGAAGGTTTTCACTACCATTCACTCTTATGATCATTTGCAGTGATTTGGCCCGAAATTCAAGTTAATACCGCTATTCAAATATGACAAGTAGATTTGATCCTAGGCTTCTCAATAAAGAAGAAAAGACCTTTCTCATGACAAGGATCGAGGATTTTTCAATATTAAATGATAGAACCGGATGTTTAGAATGGGAGAAGTCAAAAAGTGGGAGTGGGTATCCACAAATGAAACTGACCCAAAAATTTAGAGGAAAATTTGACATATCTAAGAATTTTAATCCCGCCCACATTATGTATTGCATACAGAACAATTTGTGCCTGGATGTGCCTCATTATGAACTAAGTCATTTATGCCACAATAAAATGTGTGATGGGCCACATCATTTGACATATCAACTGGACCATATCAATAAACAGAGAACTCAACAGTGTAAAATATCAAATAAAACATATTGCAATGGTCATTTTTTTGTAGATTTTAACGGTGAAAAATTGAGTCACAACTAAAATGTATTTTAGTGGTTTTTGGCATATTTTGGTGCTTTTATAGCTGTTACAAGCCCAAAATTGAGGTAAATATACAGTTTTCCCTGTGTTAAGACATTTAAAAAAAAAATTATTAGAGATATCCAAGAAATATAGCTGAAATTTTTTTTTTTTTTAATTTAAAATTTTTTTAAAAAATAAAAAAAAAATAAAAAATAAAATAAAAAATCCACATTTTTTAAAAAATAGCATGTTATAAAATGGCAATTTAAAGGAATTCCCCCATAGTGTGGGTATATTTTTTGGGTGGTTTTGTCAAGAGAATCTCCCATATTTTAAAATTTCCAGGTGAAAAATAGGGGTTCACCGCCGATTTTTTTCACAATTTTTCACTTTTTGACCAAATTTCTTATCTTTTAAAATATGCTTCCAGGTCATCATTTTCAGGTAAAAATGAGAAATTCATATAGTTGTTATACATTTATTTGCCAACATATTTCAAAAATATTTTGGAATATGTTAAAAATTATCCATTTCTATGTAAAAAAATAAGTGAAAATTTTTTGGGACAAAAACGGCTACTTTATATATATATAAATATATATATATATACATGTTACCCAGACTTATTTCAATATAGATTTAACATTTTGCAGTTTATATCGCTCTCAACATTATTTCCGCAACATCGATATCATGTTGTGGTAGACACAGTGCTGCTTCACTGAACTCTTGCTGCACTGAACTCTTACCTTCAAATTTAAAGTTGAAAGTTGTAATTATATTGTTAGAATTTCTCCTCAGATGATAAATCTTATAATGAATAAATTGTTCCAGACAAGCTTTAAATATGAAATGGTCACATGATATCACCATTGCCTCCACATTGGGTATATTAATATTGGAATCATTGGACAATTGTGTGAGTGAGTGAATCCACTATGTCATGGAAGTGTGTCAAGATCAAGGTTACATGCATTGGCCCCCAATGTGTGCCAAAATAGAATTTAAGGTACCCCTTACTACCTTTAAGGCACTAAATGGTATATACAGGCTCATCAGCCTGACTGCTTCAGCAAAAGTGATCTGGACATGTGCTTGCATTTCCTCCGACACTATAATGTAAGAAAATAATATGGCTTAAATCAAATCAAATCAAATCAAATAATCTTTATTCAGAGAGGGTAAAATGTTTTACAATACAAAGTAACATAAAACAACCAGTTTAGTATAAAACTAATCTTACACTGGGCCCTCTATAGGGTGATAAAGATTATTTACAATGAGACAATGTATGACTAAATATTAAAAACATATATAATACAAGAAAAACTTTAAAATCCTTTTATGCCTTTAAAAAATGCTTGTAAGCTTCTGTTTTAAAAACTTTGAGAATCTCTTACATTCATTGGCAATTTGTTATATTCACTAGCACCATTATAAGGACACCTAACTTACGCTTTGGCATAACTAAATCTCCTTGTACAGAGCTTCTGGTTAGTCTGCCGCTCTTTTCCACAAACATATCACATATATATTGAGGTGTTAAGTTGTGAAGGCTCTTAAACACCATACAAACTGTTCTGAACCTGACTCTCTGACTGATTGTTAACAAACCACTTTCCTCGAAAAGTGGCTGTGAGTGAGTCAGCCTTGGTTTGTCATAAATCAGTCTGAGAGCCATTTTCTGGAGCTTGTGAAGCCTTGGTGTGTGACTAGAGTTACCCCATATTATGCTACAGTAATCAAGGTGTGGTTGCAGAAACGTTTTGTAGTACACTAGTCTTGTGTCTAATGGGAGATAGCACTTTATTCTGCGCAGAAGTGCTATACCACTACTAAGTGTTTTGGCAACTTTGTCAACATGATTTCTCCAAGATAGGTTATTATCTACCACAACACCTAGCAGTTTGTCACTTTCAACATTTTCAAGGGGCATTCCATCATAGCTGACGTCTAATTCTCTGGATGGTAGCCAAGTAGCTCGTTGGACAGTTGTGATAACCATAGCTTTTGTTTTATCTCCATTCACAACCATTTTATCATTTGTGCACCATTTCTTAATGTTTTCTAGATCACAACCTAGTTTTTAACCATGTTGATATCATTATGATCACAAGAAAATATAGTGTGATCCCAGTGAAACAGAATTACTCTCTTTATATTAAAACTATAATAATATAATATTTGTATAGCGCTACTTCAAACTATGTTTATGGCACTTTTGCAGATATTTTCTATGTAGTTGAATCTTAAGTTTATATTTAAAGCTGCTTCCTGATTTGCAAGTTTTCACTTCAAGGGACAGGGCATTCTACATACTTGGGGCATTTCCCTCAAAAGCCTTATCACCATATATCTTAGTGTTAGTTCTTGGTACAACATATTCATTAGTCTATTGATCCGAGAGTGTGCAATTTGGAACGTCCTTCATGCCATTTGCCCATATCTGTGTTTCAATACCATGTAATCATTTTTTACCTTGACATAGATCTAATTCTTCCCTATTGTATATATTTACCATATCTATAGAAACAATAATTTATGGATAATAATAATAATAATAATAATAATAATAATAATAATAATAATAATAATAATAATAATAATAGTAATAATAATAGTAATAATAATAATAATTATTTATATAGCGCTATACCAGGTCTGCTTATAGCTCTTTTTCCGAGATAATGCTTCCTGTATAGATACGTCTTAAGTTTTTTCTTGAAAGTGTCCAATGATTTGCAGTTTTTCACTTCAAGGGCCAGGGCATTCCAATTTTTTGAACGTTCTGAGCCAATTTCCAGCATTCTATTCCAAAACCACAATATTTCTGCCTTTCTTCTGCCACTGCTCACCCAGCCAACATAACCATTTTATGCTAAATTTCATGCAAATCTGTGTAAACCCAAAATAAAATCTAGTGACCCGGCTTTATACTATGTCAATATAAACAATCTTTTTTATATCCCCAAATTTCTGCACAATAATCAAGTATAGGTGCTACCCCTTAGATATGCAAAGTAGTATAAGTATTAAAACCCAGACATTTCAATTGATTAAATTGAGTATAAATGGCACCTAAAGCAGGTCGACTTTCGAGCCATTTAACCAGTGTGAAAGTAACACTGCCAGCAGTGGGAGTCGAACCCACCACTTCCCGTCCTACACCTATACAACCATCAAAGGCACAGATCCTACACTCTACCACTGTGCTTGTGGGGCCATATATATATATAGTTTGATTCAGAGCTGATTCCAGGCAGCTAAGTAATGGTGTCTTATCAAACTCACTATCATTATTATGTCAGTTAGTTGTTTTGCCACATCACATCAAAGATGGTTGCTTAATTAGAATGTATTGTTGTCCATGCCTGCCAGTCCAAGCAATCTGTCATATGGCCATCTTGTGTTAATGCATGGAGGTAGTATTTATTTACTCCATGGTTAATGTATATATTAACACACTATGGTAAGTGAAAGTGTATATTCATACAGTATGAATCTGAGAGCTGAGCTACATGAAGATTTCTTGTAAACTCCTAAAAACTGTCAAACTTACCCAGCAGGCATAATTTTTATTACTTGGTTTAGTCAATGTTTCAGTTTTCCAAATGATATTTGAAAAGTTGTATTTTCAGATGTTGACACTCATTCTGTTATACCTCAACACTGGACTGCTCATCACTCTTTAAACTTTCAACTGTTTTGCCCTCTATTTGCCATCTAATGTTCACATCTTGCCCACCCAAAACATTTGACTTTTTCAACTTAATGGTCCACAGTCAATTACGGTAATATGTATGTTGTATATCCTTTTCATGTACAAAGATGAAAATTTCTTCAGGGATAAGTACTCATGCCAGAGGGACACAGTCACGCTCCTAGTGATATTTGGTGAATCAAAACATATTCCCTGTATTAACTTTGGCTGGCATGAAATTTTTCAAACATGTTTACATGTCATAGTAATTACAGATTATTGGGGTAACCAAAGTGATCTGATATTATCTTAATATGAGCATTTTGTTTTCAGTCACTAGTGATAGTATGAATATATAATAACATAATGAACCTGTCCCTGTGAAACTAAGAATATTGTCACAACTAGAATTTTTTACATATTCTTAATAAAGTAGTATATTGGTACATTTCTTGGAGAAAATAAAACTCAAATTTAACAAGTTCTCATATCATTTTATAGTTATGTTAATAAAAGGAGAACCATGGGAGAAACTGGCGGTGTCAGCCTTAGGGCAGGTTGGAGGCTGCAAATTCATGAAATTATTGTCAGTGAAAATTTAAGCTTTGTCATGTAAATGTCAGGGAATTTTATAATAGGTCTTCTATGGCAACCCTGCAGAAATCATGTGGTGACATTTTAAATATTCTAATATATATGAAGAATTCTGTTGAAGGCATCACTTCCATTGCATGAAGCACCACACATGAATGTTATCATACATCGATTTGACACCTTTATACCAAATATTGGACAGGTGGTTGATGAAAAACCATAATGATGATGGAAAGTGATGGAGAAAAAGAGTAAGATGATAGTGAAGTAGAAGATATGAAAGACATTGATGATAATAGTGGCCCAGCCATCCAATATGATATCCAGACTCCAAAGCCTGAGAGAAGATTCCGAAATAAAGAGAGAATATATTATCCAGAAGGTTTAAGCCACTGTAATTACAAAGGTCCATACTGCTATACTTGTGATCTTATGATAAATAAAATAATCTGTGTCAACATAAACAAAATGTTAGGGTTACGATCTTTTCTCAATTGTGAACTCTCATTCTAAATAGTATTACACAATATGGATATTAAATATTCATTTAATAAATTAGAAATTTGAAGTTAGACCATAAGTACTCAAATTACAAGATGTCTCAGTAGTAAACACACCATTGAAACAGACTAAATGTAATAAGTCCAATACTCAGTATAATATTGTTGATACCTTCAAACTCATTCCTAAGTCTATTACCCTGTTCTGTAACTCTTATTTTTTGCTAAGATGAACCTACTGTTACCATTGCAATACTTAAGTTGCTTCCATTACTTCCACTGCTGCCATTGTTGCAGCTCTCCAAAATGCCTCCATGCTGCATATCTTTTGAATGCTTCCATTGCTGCCAATGCTGCAATCACTGTGGTTCCCCGAATTGCTGTCATCACTGTCATTGCTGCAGCTCTCTCATATGCCTCCACTGATGTCAATGCTGCCATCACTGCAGTTCCCTGAATAACTCCACTGCTGTTGATGCTGCCATCGCTGCAGCTCTCCCAAATGGCTCCACTGCTGCCATTGCTGTCATTGCTGCAGCTCTCCCAAATACCTCCACTGCTGTGAATGCTGCCATCGCTTCAGTTCCCTGAATATCTCCACTGCTGTCAATACTGCCATGGCTGCAGCTCCCCTCCATTGCTACCATCACTGTGATTGCTGCAGCTCTCCTGAATGCCTCCATCGCTGTCAATGCTTCTATTGCTGTCAATGCTGCATATCTTCTTAATGCTTCCACTGTTGCAGTTGTCCTAAATGCCTCCACTGCTGCCATCGCTGTCATTGTTGCAGCTTTCCAGAATACCTCCACTGCTGTCAATGTTGCCATTGTGGCAACTCTCCCAAATGCCTATCTTTTGAATGCTTCCATTGCTGTCAATGCTGCAATCGCTGTGGTTCACCGAATGCCTCCATTGCTGTCATCGCTGTCATTGCTGCAGCTCTCTCATATGCCTCCACTGATGTCAATGTTGCCATCGCTGCAGCTCTCCCGAATGCCGTCAATGCTGCATATCTTCTGAATGCCCCCACTGCTTTCAATGCTGTGATTGCTGCAGCTCTCCTGAATACCTCCACTGCTGTCAATGCTGCATATCTTTTGAATGACTCCACTGATGTCAATTCTGTGAATTCTTTTGTCACTTTCCCATATTCAATTTTTAAATCCCCCACGACTGTTCCTTATTCTAGTTCTGATTTTACCTTTAATCTCATTATACTCGCTTATGGAAAATAACACATCATGCGCTTATGTGAAAGACACAGAAGTGTCAGATTTGTTTGACTAAATTTGATTGTAAACGTAGAAAATATACAGATTGTAATGCCAGGGAGGTAACCCCAAATGGCCACACAGCGACGAGCGTGAAGTTCTTTTGATATTTGATATTTGATATTTGACGTTATTTTCAAAAGGTGTCAACAAGTATGTATCAGTGTACCCTTTTGGGACATGGTGAAAAAAGTTATGTAAAAGGATATATATCCTGTCAAAAACGGATATATCCCTTTTCCTGTGACAAATGAGTTTTTCAGTATGATTAATGGCCTTCTCAACCTTGTAGCACAGTCTTAATCATGTATTATCAATATATTAATGGAGAATAACTGTATACACCTTCATACCCTTTTGGTATTTGGGTAGAAACGTTATGTAAAAGTATATATATCCTTTAAAACACTAAAATGTACCTTTAGCTATCACAAACAATTTTTTAGCATGATAATGATTCCCAAGCATTGTTGCAGAGCCTTCCCAAACATGGATATACCAATAAAGGGTTAAACACATTTGCTAGATATGTCTAGAACATATCTAGTCACATTAGAAGGCAAGGAAAAATATATGAGTAGGAGTTATGGTCCTTCACTCTGCTAAAATTCCCATATTTCAACATTTCTTGAGTTTTCAAATGCGAACATGTCTTCGCAGATTTTGAGGGACTATTGAGGGGTCAGACATACTTGCTTGACCTGTTTAGAACATATCTAGTGACATTAGAAGGTGAGGAAAAATATATGAGTAGGAAATATGGCCCTTTAACCGTGGCAAAATGTGTTTATCCAATACGGCACATTCTAAGAGATGTCTCAATGTCTTTGCAGATTTTGAGTAACTAATGAAGGGTCAGACATACTTGCTAGGCATGTCTAGAACATATCTAGTGACATTAGAAGGCGAGGAAAAATATATGAGTAGGTGATATGGCCCTTTTCCTGTGGCAAAATGTGCATATCCAATACGGCACATTCTAAGAGTTGTCGCAATGTCTTCGCAGATTTTGAGGGACTATTGAGGGGTCAGACATACTTGCTAGGCATGTCTAGAACATATCTAGTCACATTAGAAGGCGAGGAAAAATATATGAGTTGGAGATATGGCCCTTTTACTCTGCTAAAATTCACATATTTCAACATTTCTTGAGTTTTCAAATGCGAACATTCTAATAGTTGCCACACTGTCTTCGCAGATTTTGAGGGACTATTGAGCGGTCAGACATACTTGCTTGACCTGTCTAGAACATATCTAATGACATTAGAAGGCGAGGAAAAATATATGAGTAGGTGATATGGCCCTTTTCCCGTGGCAAAATGTGCATATCCAAAACGGCACATTCTAAGAGTTGTGGCAATGTCTTCGCAGATTTTAAGGGACTAATGAGGGGTCAGACATACTTGCTAGACATGTCTAGAACATATCTAGTGACATTAGAAGGCAAGGAAAAATATATGAGTAGAAGATATGGCCCTTTTACTCTGCTAAAATTCACATATTTCAACATTTTTTTATTTCTCAAATTTGAACATTCTAAGAGTTGCCGCACTGTCTTTGCAGATTTTGAGGGACTAATGAGGGGACAGACATACTTGCTAGACTTGTCTAGATCATATATAGTGACACTAGAAGGCGAGGAAAAATATATGAGTAGGAAATATGGCCCTTTTCCCGTGGCCAAATGTGCATATCCAATACGGCACATTCTAAGAGTTGCCGCACTGTTTTTGCAGATTTTGAGGGACTAATGAGGGGTCAGACATACTTGCTAGACATGTCTGGAACATATCTAGTGACATTAGAAGGCAAGGAAAAATATATGAGTTGGAGATATGGCCCTTTTACTCTGCTAAAATCACATATTTCAACATTTCTTGAATTTTCAAATGCGAACATTCTAAGAGTTGCCGCACTGTCTTCACAGATTTTGAGGGACTATTGAGGGGTCAGACATACTTGCTTGACCTGTTAAGAACATATCTAGTGACATTAGAAAGCGAGGAAAAATATATGAGTAGGTGATATGGCCCTTTTCCCGTGGCAAAATGTGCATATCCAATACAGCACATTCTAAGAGTTGTCGCAATGTCTTCGCAGATTTTGAGGGACTACTGAGGGGTCAGACATACTTGCTAGACATGTCTAGAACATATCTAGTGATATTAGAAGGCGAGGAAAAATATATGAGTAGGTGATTTGGCCCTTTTCCCTTGGCAAAATGTGCATATCCAATACGGCACATTCTAAGAGTTGTTGCAATGTCTTCGCAGATTTTGAGGGACTAATGAGGGGTCAGACATACTTGCTAGACATGTCTAGAACATATCTAGTGACATTAGAAGGCAAGGAAAAATATATGAGTAGAAGATATGGCCCTTTTACTCTGCTAAAATTCACATATTTCAACATTTTTTTATTTTTCAAATGTGAACATTCTAAGAGTTACCGCACTGTCTTTGCAGATTTTGAGGGACTAATGAGGGGACAGACATACTTGCTAGACATGTCGAGAACATATCTAGTGACATTAGAAGGCGAGGAAAAATATATGAGTTGGAGATATGGCCCTTTAACCGTGGCAAAATGTGTTTATCCAATACGGCACATTCTAAGAGATGTCTCAATGTCTTTGCAGATTTTGAGGGACTAATGAGGGGTCAGACATACTTGCTAGGAATGTCTAAAACATATCTAGTGACATTAGAAGGCGAGGAAAAATATATGAGTAGGTGATATGGCCCTTTTCCTGTGGCAAAATGTTCATATCCAATACGGCACATTCTTAGAGTTGCCGCACTGTCTTCGCAGATTTTGAGGGACTAATGAGGGGTCAGACATACTTGCTAGGCATGTCTAGAACATATCTAGTCACATTATAAGGTGAGGAAAAATATATGAGTAGAAGATATGGCCCTTTCACTCTGCTAAAATTCACATATTTCAACATTTCTTGAGTTATCAAATGCGAACATTCTAAGAGTTGCCACACTGTCTTCGCAGATTTTGAGGGACTATTGAGGGGTCAGACATACTTGCTTGACCTGTCTAGAACATATCTAGTGACATTAGAAGGCGAGGAAAATATATGAGTAGGTGATATGGCCCTTTTCCCGTGGCAAAATGTGCATATCCAATATGGCACATTCTAAGAGTTGTCGCAATGTCTTCGTAGATTTTGAGGGACTAATGAGGGGTCAGACATACTTGCTAGGTATGTCTAGAACATATCTAGTGACATTAGAAGACGAGGAAAAATATATGAGTAGGAGTTATGGCCCTTTTCTCTTGGCAAAATGTGCATAGATAATACGGCACTTTCTAAGAGTTGTTGCAATGTCTTCGCAGATTTTGAGGGACTAATGAGGGGTCAGACATACTTGCTAGACATGTCTAGAACATATCTAGTGACATTAGAAGGCGAGGAAAAATATATGAGTAGGAAATATTGTAGGATATAGATGACACACCCAGAGACTCTTGAGAACATATAGACATTCATAGACAATCACGAGCGTCATTGATGGTTGATGCATTGCCATAACCACCACACTGAGAGATCACGTGCGGGCAGAGGAGCCCATGTCAGATACGCAGGTAAGACGGGTCCATTAGGTGCCGCGTGAGGAGGATACGCAGGCAAGCTCTACACACAACACAGAGTGATCCATATAGGGGCCCACAACCATTGGATCCTCAGTTAGAAGTTAGAGCTAGACAGAGACCGAGACGAGACGGAGTTGAAGACCGCGACCGCTTGCTTGCTTGCCACAGAAGATCCACGACTCTCAGTATCGTGACTGCATAGACTTGGGTGTTTTGTGTATTGCTAGGATCTCATAAGTATCATGCATTTGGGTAGTTTATATGCTTCGCTAATTGCCATGCCGGCCTAGCCAGACAAGGATGATTCACAGCACCGAATAAAGGTAACTATTGTGTAGTGTATATCCTGTGTCTGCAGTCCTTATTACCTGATACCTTCACCTGGGTAGATAGGGTAGCTAGGATCCGTGCCCCGACTCACAGCCAGCGAGTGAGATACATCGTACAGTACAGTACGGTAGAGTGGAGAGTAGAGTAGCTATCTATGGTAGAGTATCGATTCCCCGTCCACGTCCCCCAACGACGGATACTCTCCATTGGTGGGCAACAATATGGCCCATTTCCCTGGGCAAAATGTGCATATCCAATACAGCACATTCTAAGAGTTGCCGCACTGTCTTTGCAGATTTTGAGGGACTAATGAGGGGTCAGACATACTTGCTAGACATGTCTAGAACATATCTAGTGACATTAGAAGGCGAGGAAAAATATATGAGTTGGAGATATGGCCCTTTTACTCTGAAAAAAATCACATATTTCAACATTTCTTGAGTTTTCAAATGCGAACATTCTAAGAGTTGCCACACTGTCTTCGCAGATCTTGAGGGACTATTGAGGGGTCAGACATACTTGCTTGACCTGTCTAGAACATATCTAGTGACATTAGAAGGCGAGGAAAAATATATGAGAAGGAGATAAGGCCCATATACTCTGCTAAAATTCATAAATTTGAACATTTCTTGAGTTTTCAAATGCAAACATTTCAAGAGTTGCCACAGTGTCTTAATTTTAGGTCAGATGTAATTCCCAACAGTTCCCGACCTTCTTTTTTGTTTGTTTTGTTTGTTTGTTTGTTTGGAGTTTAACATCACTCAACATTATTTCAGACATTTCATGATGAGATCTACTTGTAGCAGATAAAGTGCTGCCGCACTGAATTGTCATGTCGCAGGTCCTTGACATTACAACACATCCGGTCACAGATCTTCAAAGACAACATGTTAACCCTCATATGGGAAATTGTATCATGAGTTCAATCTCGGCACAGTCGGGGATCAAACCCACAATCTTTGGATCACAACAGAGGAACTGATGCTAATAAGTTGGCACTCTAACCAATGTGCCAGGGCCCTAGGTCTTAATGCTTCGTTTGTTTGTTTGGCGTTTTAAGTCATTTTATGATGAGAATTACTTGTAGGAGATATAGTTCAGTCTCATATATTATAGTGCAGCCTGAATTGTCATGTAGCAGGTCCTTGACATGACATCACACCTATACACAGATTTACAAGGACAATAAGTTAACCCTTTTGCAAGGACCTCAACTCATATGAGAAATTGCATCATGATATCAATCAAACCCATATCCTTTGGATCGCCACAGAGGAATTTGGGGCTAATATGCTGACACTCCTACCTAACTGCACCAAGGCCCATGTACTATACTACTGGTAGTTTTGAAGATTTTAAAAGAAATGTAGACAGATGGACGGACAGACATTTTCCTCACTCCTAAATCTTTAAAGACGTCAGCAGAGCTCACAAGTTGTAACCATTAACTAGTTGTATTGATAATATAATAATAATGACTTGGAGATAAATAATTAAAAAGCGTTCATTTTGGTTTTTAGAAACTGATGCTTCTTTTACTGTACAAACCGGCTTTTCATATAGCTTGACTAAGTATGGCAAGAAATTACTTTTCACACTAAATATTTATTATGTGAGAAGACAGTGCGGCAACTCTTAGAATGCTCACATTTGAAAAATAAAAAAATGTTGAAATATGTGAATTTTAGCAGAGTAAAATGGCCATATCTCCAACTCATATATTTTTCCTCGCCTTCTAATGTCACTAGATATGTTCTAGACATGTCTAGCAAGTATGTCTGACCCCTCATTAGTCCCTCAAAATCTGCGAAGACAGTGTGGCAACTCTTAGAATGTTCACATTTGAAAGATAAAAAAATGTTGAAATATGTGAATTTTAGCAGAGTAAAAGGGCCATATCTCCTACTCATATATTTTTCCTCGCCTTCTAATGTCACTAGATATGTTCTAGACATGTCTAGCAAGTATGTCTGACCCCTCAATAGTCCCTCAAAAATCTGCAAAGACAGTGCGGCAACTCTTAGAATGTTCGCATTTGAAAGATAAAAAAATGTTGAAATATGTGAATTTTAGCAGAGTAAAAGGGCCATATTTCCTACTCATATATTTTTCCTCGCCTTCTAATGTCACTAGATATGTTTTAGACATGTCTAGCAAGTATGTCTGACCCCTCATTAGTCCCTCAAAATCTGCGAAGACAGTGCGGCAACTCTTAGAATGTTCACATTTGAAAGACAAAAAAATGTTGAAATATGTGAATTTTAGCAGAGTAAAAGGGCCATATCTCCAACTCATATATTTTTCCTCGCCTTCTAATGTCACTAGATATGTTCTAAACATGTCTAGCAAGTATGTCTGACCCCTCATTAGTCCCTCAAAATCTGAGAAGACAGTGCGGCAACTCTTAGAATGTGCTGTATTGTATATGCACATTTTGCCACGCGAAAAGAGCCTTATTTCCTACTCATATATTTTTCCTCGCCTTCTAATGTCACTAGATAAGATCTAGACAAGTCTAGCAAGTATGTCTGTCCCCTCATTAGTCCCTCAAAATCTTCGAAGACAGTGCGGCAACTCTTAGAATGTTCACATTTGAAAAATCTAAAAATGTTGAAATATGTAAATTTTAGCAGAGTAAAAGGGCCATATCTCCAACTCATATATTTTTCCTTGCCTTCTAATGTCACTAGATATGTTCTAAACATGTCTAGCAAGTATGTCTGACCCCTCATTAGTCCCTCAAAATCTGAGAAGACAGTGCGGCAACTCTTAGAATGTGCTGTATTGTATATGCACGTTTTGCCACAGGAAAAGGGCCATATTTCCAACTCATATATTTTTCCTCGCCTTCTAATGTCACTAGATATGATCTAGACAAGTCTAGCAAGTATGTCTGTCCTCTCATTAGTCCCTCAAAATCTGCGAAGACAGTGCGGCAACTCTTAGAATGTGCTGTATTGGATATGCACATTTTGCCACGGGAAAAGGGCCATATTTCCTACTCATATACTTTTCCTCGCCTTCTAATGTCACTAGATATGATCTAGACAAGTCTAGCAAGTATGTCTGTCCCCTCATTAGTCCCTCAAAATCTGCGAAGACAGTGTGGCAACTCTTAGAATGTTCACATTTGAAAAATCAAAAAATGTTGAAATATGTGAATTTTAGCAGAGTAAAAGGGCCATATCTCCAACTCATATATTTTTCCTTGCCTTCTAATGTCACTAGATATGTTCTAGACATGTCTAGCAAGTATATCTGACCCCTCATTAGTCCCTCAAAATCTGCGAAGACATTGCGACAACTCTTAGAATGTGCCGTATTGGATATGCACATTTTGCCAAGGGAAAAGGGCCATATCACCTATTCATATATTATTCCTCGCCTTCTAATGTCTCTAGATATGTTCTACACGTGCCTAGCAAGTATGTCTGACCCCTCATTAGTCCTTCAAAATCTGCAAAGACATTGCAACAACTCTTGGAATGTGCCGTATTGGATCTGCACATTTTGCCAAGGGAAAAGGGCCATATCTCCTACTCATATATTTTTCCTCGCCTTCTAATGTCTCTAGATATGTTCTAGACATGCCTAGCAAGTATGTCTAACCCTTTATTAGTATATCCATGTTTGGGAAGGCTCTGCAACAATGCTTGTGAATCATTATCATGCTAAAAAATGTGTTTGTGATAGCTAAAGGTACATTTTAGTATTTTAAAGGATATATATCCTTTTACATAACGTTTCTACCCAAATACCAAAAGGGTAAGAAGGTGTATACAGTTATTCTCCATTAATATATTGATAATAAATGATTAAGACTGTGCTACAAGGTTGAGAAGGCCATTAATCATACTGAAAAACTCATTTCTCACAGGAAAAGGGATATATCCGTTTTTGACAGGATATATATCCTTTTACACAACTTTTTTCACCATGTCCCAAAAGGGTACACTGATACATACTTGTTGACACCTTTTGAAAAAAACGTCAAATATCAAATATCAAATATCAAAAGAACTTCACGCTCGTCACCCAGCGGCACTTTTTATATTAGCTTGATATCAATATTTAATGCCGCAGAGACAAACTGGAGCATGACCCGATGTTAACTGAACAGTATATCTCTAGCAACCATTTTTTTCAATTTAAGACCCAGATGGCCACATACAGAATCTGAATGCAGAAGAAGTATTGACCCATGATAGCATAGATTTATCTGGCTTTTTGGCCGACTGGGAAAGCACCCCGGGGGGGTACTCTCATAGTCAGCGTTACCGGGGAAGCAGGGCTAAATAGGGTCCTTTTCGCTGATATTTTCCCTAAAACAGGTTAAGATATTTCATCATTTCCCCTAAAACAGGGTACTATTTTTAAAATTTCTCCCTAAGACAGGGATCACAATCCCCCTTTCAAATCTCCCCCTTCTGCATCATCCCTAAATGAGGGTATAAACAATTCAGCTAGTCCTAAATCAGGGTACCAATAATGATAGAATATTTCCCTAAATCAGGCTCTGGGGTTTTCAGTTCCATCCGGGTTAAGATATTTTATCATTTTCCCTAAAACAGGGTACTGTTTTTCAAATTTCTCCCTAAAACAGGGATCACAATCCCCTTTTCCAAATCTCCTCCTTCTGCATCATCCCTAAATGAGGGCATCAAAAATTCAGCTAGTCCTAAATCAGGGTACCAAATTTCAGCTAGTCCTAAATCAGGGTACCGATAATGATAGAATATTTCCCTAATTCAGGCTCTGGGGTTTTCAGTTCCATCCCAGCCTCCGCGGGTTAAAATCATGAGAGTACCCCCCCGGGGAAAGCACCAAAACGTCGTGGGTGATCAGAAGCGTATGTGGACCTCAGCTGAACTTGGAATTGACCTGATCAATAAAAAAAATCAGCTATTCCCGTCAGTAAAACAGGATTTAACGCGGCTGTACAACTGTAAAGATTGATATCTGTGTCCAAGTTCAAACCAAGTCACAGACTGGTGCACATTTTGGCAGCCTTTTTCACATTGTATCTTGGTCTGATGGTTTAGGGTCAAATAACAACTCCAGTGAAACACCAGTCAACAACTAACAGTTTTACCCCTATTAGATTATATGATAAAAGTATTCGTGGTTACCCATTTCAAATATATTTGTTTTCGATGGATTACTATTTTTCCAGATGCAAAGGAAGATACTAAGTACAACAGTTGAAGATATAAAGGTAGGTGTTAAATACAAGAGTTGGAGATTTCAAGATTGATTTCATATAATATGATTTACAAGAGTTTATTAATCAATACGTTCAATTCGTCGTATGTGGTTGCATCGGTGATATCCAATGCCATTCAGGTGTAAAATGTGTTTGCGAGAAAAGGACACATTATATATAAAATTATGTAACACATACTCAACGTTGGCCTCGTGGCCAACTTACTCAAACTATAAAATCCATTATAAAATATTGAAATCGTCAGCTTTGTGGCCTCCATGTTTTTGCAAATGTGTCTGAACTCGGACAATTGCCCAAATAGAACCCGAAAATGAAGGTTTCATCTTTGTTTCTGTAAAAAGCCATTACTTTTATCATTTATTCTACTTAGATGTTCTGTCATGCATATCGCTCTGATGACAAAATCAATATTTAGTGCTGTGCCCAATCGCCGTCATAGTCCGAAAGCTGTATCCACAACTTTTGACCAGTGGCAGCTATAGAGGACAACCTACATATGACTATGATCTATGACCCGAGCTATGTTTTCGTCATTTAAAAAAGTTTGACCTTGAGATGACCTTGAGCAACACAATGAAACTTCACATATTTTGCCCGAAGTGTTAATAAACTCAGAACTTCAAAAATCGTGACATTATATTAATTAGAACCAATTTTACAGCTATTTAAAGGTTTTAAGATCAAGGTGAACTACTTTCTAATGGAAATGGTAGGAAAAAAATGGCTGTGTCTCCCCATAAAATCCCAAAAATGTTTGGTACAAAAAACGCTTGGTTTTTTCTCAAAATTAGAACATCTATATGGTCTTGTGCATCAATCTTAGTTGTTAGGCTGTAAAAAAAATTGCCCAGGCCACTTAAACTTTGGACATTAACCCTAAAATATTTACATCGAATATAATGGGAATTTTCAAAATTTAACCTAAATCTATAAAAGTGGCACGGGCAAAATATTTTTCAATCCAGCATACACAGTAAAGTAAGTTTGTTGATGTCTGAGATACCATTAAAGTTTTAAAAACCAAGCGCTTTATATGAATCCATTGTTTTACAAAATTAAGGGCTTTTCAAATTTATGTTTGTACAAAATATGCAACAACCCTCCTTAACGATGATCATTGCTAAAATCTTTGTCCCAAAGAATTCATACATAAAGTCAAATTGCTCTTATTTCTTTATTTCTGAAGATAAAGGTTCAAAATTTAGAACAATTGATCACATCATCTTGATAAAAAATCAATTTTCTTCCCCCTTGTTTTAACCGGCATCATTCAAACAACCACATTGTGCAGGCAGCAGAAAAGGGTGCGACCCACTGCAACTAGTGACATCACTATACCAGTGTGCACAAAATGTCCTGAGAAGATGTTACTGCGGAGATTGGGCATGAGACAGCTTTGGGACGACTATTGACGGTGTCGTCATGGAAATATCCATTGGATAATGATTGACTTGTCACTACCGTGACATCAAACGGTTGACTATTGACGCCGATTGGCAAGGCCAGGGGTGGGAGAGCTCAGAACATGCTGAACCAATATGTGCAGTAAATCTGAACCAATCTGGTCGAATCGCGTCATTCTGGACGCTCACAACTGATCTGGGCGCTAAATGACGTTATTTTGGGTGCTCGCAACACATCTGTGCACTCAATCGCAGCCAATCTGAGTTGTATCTGAGCAGTACCATACGGTGAACAATGGCCAGACTGCTTTCTTTAATCTTTATAAATCAACTATCATACCCATTTTTAAAGAAAATAACATGCTCATCAGTTACATATATAAGTACATGATCCTCTAAAACTGATTTTTAATGAGATATTTGCGTAATTTAAACACAGGAATGTGCCCCAGTTTAAGATTACATAACAAGGAGTAATTCCTGACTTGATTTGAAATTAAGAAAAGGATGGTGTACCAGTCTAATAATATTATCTTCACTCCAGCAGGAGGTGAAAAGAAGAGCTTTTTATTTGAGTGAATAAAAGATTTTACTGGGTTTTGGCTCTGTAGTTTTAAATATATCATT